>CM069436.1:2718936-5290808 GCA_035610365.1 Aquatica leii | reverse complement strand
GTGACCAGTACGTCCAAGAATGGCATGCTGCTGTTTGTTTCCTTTTCCATGGTGAATTTGATGTTGAAATCTAACTGGTTGATGTGATCCAGAAAGTTGTGTAGTGTTTCTGTTCCATTAGACCAAATTACAAATGTATCGTCCACATAACGTAGCCAGCATTTTGGTTTGAGGGTAGCGGTTTCTAATGCTCTTTTTTCAAAGTCTTCTATAAATATATTGGCGATGACTGGAGAAAGTGGTGATCCCATGGCTGCCCCTTCAATTTGTTCGTATACAATATTGTTGAATGAGAAGTACGTGGACTTTAAGCATAGCTCAATTAGTCCGTTAAGCTCCTCATCCAAATCCGCTTTTCGTAATTTGGTCTTGATGATCTCCAGTGCTGTTTGTAGTGGCACTTTTGTGAAGAGAGATGTCACATCAAAACTGACTAAAATGTCTTCTGGTTCCAATTTAATTTCTTTAATTCTAGAGACGAAGTGCTGGGAATTCTTTACGTGATGGATGCTTTTTCCCGTAAGCGGTTGTAAAATAGTACATAAGTATCTAGCCAGAGGATGAGTGGCTGAACCAGTAGCACTCATAATTGGGCGAAGCGGTACCTGGAACCGATTCCGGTATCGTGCTTGCGGATTTTACAGCGGCCGAAATTTTTCTCTTCAGAGGTTTTATTGGATTCCTCTTCAATGGTTTGTACGCCGAATCTTGTAGCAAAGTATCGATGTTTTCCATGTAGTCGTTGGTGTTCATGATTACAGAAGCATTTCCTTTATCAGCTGGTAATACAGTGATTTCTTTGTTGGCTTTAAGTTCCCTTAGAGCATTTCTTTCTTCTCGATTGATGTTGGATTTCGGTGCTGTAGATTTCTTCAGAATGTCGGCTGTTTTGACCCTCACCTCTTCTTGAATATGTTGTGGTAGAGTTCTGAGTGTGCTCTCTAATGAACTCACTATTTCTTCCTTTTATATAAATTTTGGTGTGATATCAAAATTTAATCCTTTTGATAAGATGGTTGTTGCTGGTCCGCTGAGTGTGGTGGAAGACATATTGATAATGATCCTGTCTGTCTCTAATTGCGGCGGTGAAGGATGTTGTACTTTCTATAACTTTTGGAACTTCGCCATTTGTATTTTCTTTACCTTTTTAGCAATCTCTTCGGCTTTTTCCGTAGATAGTTTGTCGATCAAATACCAGATTGTCGAATCTATTGTGTTGATCAGTCGTGAATGGACTGAAAATAACTCCGTGGTTTTCTCGTCTAATTGGCGTCTAGTTTTGTGTATCCTCTCCTTTAACAAGGCTCGGCTGGATCTTCGCAGTATATGCTTTCCCGTTCTAGTCTTGATGTGATGTTGTATTTGCAGAAAACCTAGGACAATGTCCTGGACTTTACATCTGCTCAAAAAGCCTAATTGAGCAAGCAGACGTTGGCGTTTGATCCTGAGTGTGTCCAATTTCCGCACGATTTTAAAAACTTCCTCCCCGTAGAGTCGGATAATTTTATTTTTGAGGTTTTCGCGGCCATGGTTTTTTAACAAATAATTATTTTCGGGTTGTTGTTGAGTTGTACTTAATTTTTTTTTCAAAAAACTTTTTGAGAATTGAATCACTTACTCTTTGAAGTTTGCAGAACAGTGTGGTTTTACACGATGAAACTCTTCCGCATCTAAGTCGTCTCGCTAGCTATTTTTTAAATATAATTAGACACAGTTTATGCTAGTAACGAATCATTTTTGGCGACGTCTGGAAAATTTTACTTAGCCAATGAGAACATTTTCAACATTGATTATAATTTCAAGGTAAAAAAATCTGTTTTTACTTGTTTTTTCGTATTCATTGAGTAGAACGCTGCTGCTGGCAAAATGACGGAAATACTGGTTTCTTTTTTGCAGTATTTTTTCATTTATTAAAGTACTATGACAGACCTACCTACGTATCTTTTAGATAGTATCTAGTGTACTTGAAATGAACGTGCAGTTCTTAGAATAGCAACTACTATCCGATAACATTATTTGGTATTTATTTTTATTTTTGATGTCAGCAAATTGCTAAGAAGAAAATTGCACTTTTTAGAACAGTTTACTTTCATACAGTCTTAGGAGATTATTTAGTGTAAGAGGTCTGTAATTTACGATTTATTTTGCTAAACATTTCTATTGTTTTGAATGTTTTAATGGAACATTTATTTTGACATTTTTGCTTGTCTTTATACTCTAATTTCTCCATCTAAAATAACAATTTGTTAATCAGGTATACATGCTTGCGTTATATACACGAAGCTTTTTTTTAATGAAAAACCTAAGTAAACTTTAATTTTAAAATTATAAATAAATCAGATAATTAAACATAAAATAAGTAATTTTAGAAATTTCTCTGCTAGATCGCGCAACGCACATTTTTTTCTACATCGTTAAGCAAGGATTTGGTTAAATAGTTATAATTTATAATTTAAAAAGATTGTTGAGCAGCAGCGTATTTTGCAAATGTATTTTAATGGAGGATCGATGTAATTAAAACTCCAAACAAGAAATGTCTTTTGTATGCGATTTTTTGGTAACATTTTCTATTGAAAGCGAATGCCCTTGTTGTAAATGCTTTTATATTTGGTTTTCGCTACATTCAAGGTTTTCACAAATTTTGTAGCACATAATTTATTTAGTCTGCGTGATTGTAGTCTTGCAGTAAAAATAATCGATACTAATTACGATGCATTGCTAATTATTGCTAGCTCGAACTAATTGTAATAATAATCCATTGATGAAGTTTCCGGTTTTTATTTTTTGTTAGTTCATTGTTGGTTAAAATTTGATGTTTAAATAGCGACGATGTCGTACAATATTGGGTGGCAATCTGATAGGGCGCGTCTTAGAATATGGAAACAAAAGATCGATCGGCCCTTTCTACTTGATTGGAGAACAAATAGTGATAGAATGTTAAATGGGATTCTGGCGCTTCTCTTTACAGCCAGAATAAGAATTAGTCATGAATTTTTTTTGCAAGTATAATGAACTCTCTTACATTTGTTATCAACTGCTGTGGAAAACATTTATAACGCTTTATAGAGGTCCCGTGAGGTTCTTAAATCCAAACTGCTGAATAAGATTTTTTGAGTTATTGTTGCTGAATTAATACCGCTGCTGCCAAGTTAATTGTAACAGAAGATTCAATACATCCATTTGCATTTGCACTGCCTATTTACTAAATTACACTTAATTTATTGGTTGACACAAATTCAATTGCTCACTGTGATTAACCAACATGCTACCAAATTATATTAATGGCGTTGAAACCACGATATTTTTCGTTCTAGCGCGCTTGCAACAAATTTAAAATGCATTTAATCTTTGCAAGAACAAAATTAGGTTTACTGCTGTTATTTCGAAATGTAGCTAAATCTTTAATTTGTAAACTCAAATTAATTATGCTTGGTTGGTATATTTTGGAGGATAACTATAACGGGTAATTACACAATCTAGCTACGTTTCTTCTTGCCAGAGCATTTTTAATCTTTAATCTCATAATCGATATTTATATCTTATGCTTTTCAGGAATGTTACTTTGTAAGGTCAGATTGGTTAAATGGGAGGTAAATTTACAACTATCTTCAAAAACATTGTAGAAATTGGAACTAATTTATTAATTTTGGTCAACTTGGGTGAACATAGGGCAACATATATATCTTAGTGACCACCTCTGCAAAGCAGAGGCTTATTGCTAATTCTTTTTCAAAATGGCGGTGTTTTTTATTTTTACTAATCGTTGGGCCCAGATACCCCAAAAAAAGCGGCAACTGGAATGTACTGGGGTATTTCATAGGGAATTTGCATAGTAAAATATGTAGGGTAACAGGAAGGTGTTAGAGTAAGTAATAAAGAATCATGAACATTTTTATTTTATTTAACTAAAAGACAATAGGAATGTTCACAGTTCAAATAAAACACTGTTATAAAATGCTTTCATATTCTATTTAAAAAAGTATTTTTCTAGAACTATTTGTGTACAAAAGAGAAATCCTTCAAATTAAATCACCCTAAGGTGTTACTTAAATAACAAAACATAAAAATACTCTCGCGTTTAAGAACTGTCCTGTATCGAATTTACTTACTAAGTATCTTAAATAGATAGTTGCCCCTTTTCACTATCGGTTTCGGCAGTTTTTGTAAAATCCGATGTAGTGGAACTATTGCGGTGTCGATTACATTTGGGAAAACATAACACTTATTTTTTTGTCTCATACATGACACCTCATAGTCGTTTTGGAATACCTTAGTAATTTGAGAGACAAACGTTTTTCTGGTTTCCTTTTTGGTACCTTCATTGTAAATGAAACAACACTCAACAAAATCTTGTTCTTGTAATTGATCACTTGACTCCTTCTCTGTGTCTTTATTTGTGTCTTTAACCTCTTAGTAACAATCATCTGGCTTGTAATTACCGTTAATGTTAATATCATCTAGGTCATGTATGCTCTCATCTATTAAATCGTCCTCTTCGTCGATGTAGTTTTTTTCAATTTCTTTTTCTAAAGACGAGTCACTATTTTCTGACGAATCTGACAAATTCCTTTTTCTAACATCTGTATTTGGCGTTTTCCTTGCCGGTTTAAAGTTGTCTATATTTCTTTTCGAAGCTTGTTGTTTTATTTTCTTATTTGTTTCGGTTGCTTTCCTGTCTTCATCTTCTTGTTTCTTTTTAAAATATTCGACAGAACTTATAATTTCTGCACCTAGGCAAACTCTTTTTCTTTTTGGTTGAGTGTCACGTTTTGTATTATTTCCTGATAATATTATTTGGGTTAGAATATTCTCAAATGATATATTTTGGTCATTAGCTTGTGAAGAAGTTTTTTCTTTATCAGAAATTTCAGAGTCTTGACATAAGGGTTCCATAGTTAACGTTTGCGATTCATTAGATGGATCCGGGATAGGTTCAAGAGTTAACGTAGAGGATGCTTCAAATGGACCAGCGATAGGATCAGCAGTAGGCTCGTCTTGTGCCTCATTGTCTGTGGTAGTAGGAATTTCTACAGATTCCTATACTTGTTAAGGTCCGGCTCCAAAAAAATATTTATCGGCAGTTGATTGCGATCAGGGCCACCAGTTTCAGCGTTGTAGATTCCGGTAGCTCGAAAAGCGTTGATTGTATTACTATTTGGCATGTTTTTTGTTAAGAATCTGAACAAACTCACTCTTCGAAATTCTCCGTCTGGGATTCATCCTCTGCCATTTACAGAGCGTTTTGTCCCAACTGCTTTTCATTCCTTTAAATACCCTTACATCTAGCAGTTGAAGTATATGTGTTGAGTGCGGTGGTAATTTCAAAATTGTAATATTGTTATCCATTGCGTCTTTGATGACATCACAAGTGATATGGGAAACGTGATCGTCGACAATAAGGAGCACGGGGCGCTCAGAAGGAATGTTAGGAATAAAACATTTATTAAACCATTTTGCAAAAATGGCTGCAGTCATCCAGCCTCTATCTGATGCTGCGAAAGCAGTTTAATCTAAGAAATCGGATTTCTCAGGCATCATTGACTCTATGACATTCTTTCCTTTAAATATCGAAAGTAAAGGCAGTTTTTGCCCTGAAGCCGAACACAACAAACTAAAACAGTTGTGTTTTTCCGGCCACAATACGAAATGGTCAGTGTTGTAAATTATCTGTATAAATTTATATAGATAAATTAATCTAGATTCATATTTTTTATCTATTTATATGTATCTAGATACAATCAAAAATATATAAGTTATATGTATCTGTATATATATAATTTTTTATTTAAATTATTTAAATAAAATTTATAAAAAATCTAGTGTCCCGTAGAATTCAAGTTACAATATGTATGTTTTTCTTCAGTAATTTCTCACATTTCATAGTAGTTCTTTAAATGAACTCCATCTATCGTTATTACCACCTAGATTATTTCATTTATTATCTGTTATCTATATAAAGTTGGAATAGTTTATCTATTATCTAATACTAGATAATTCTTACAAGAAAAAAAATTATCTATTTACAACACTGGAAATGGTTCTGGAACACTTAGAACCTATACTACCCAAAACTTTTGTCTTTGACGGGTCATTGCAAAAGAAGTTTCATTGCAATTATATATTAGGTGGGGTTTGCTCGTTAAATTTAAGTTCTCTACTGTTTTTTCGACTAAATCTATGAACCCGTATATTGCCCAGGGATTTTCTTGTTTTTTTCTAGCCGCCTCAACTCCTTGCGGTTTTTTCAAACATAATTTATTCCTGGTACAAAAATTCAAAAACCATTGCTCACCTGGTCTACCGTCCTTAAACTTTGTGTTTAATTTATTCCTTTTAACGTAAATTTCCACAATGTCTAATACTTTTTCTCGAGATAGTCCGTATCCCCAGTTCTGCATTTGATTCAGGGTCCTCGCAAGTTCAGTTTCAATTTCAGAACTCATGCAGAATACTCCTCCGTCAGCTTTTCCTTCCTTAGCTACAACACCCTTTGCTCCTCTTGTTCCTTTTACATAATAACGAATTGTTAATTCTGGAACAGCATATCATCGTGCAGCTGCGTAAATTGTTAGGTTGCTATTTTTAACATCAACTACAGCTTGATGTAGTGCATCTTTTGTATAAACTCCTCCATCTGCACACTTTGTTGTCTTTCTTTGCTAGTTTCTTACCATACAGGATTGCTAAAATACAAAAAAATAATGTCAAACAAATATAGGGTAACTCGGGGGTTAACTTCCAGTTGCCCATGCATATTACGCCCAGTTAGCCCTGGGAGCAATTTATTAGAGGCAACTGGAAGGTACACTTTGGTGACACTGTTTGTATTCCAACACTTAAAATAACACAGACATTATGTTGAATAATCTCTAAATACAGCACATATGCATTTAAATGCAAAAATTTTCAAATGTAATACTTACCAAAAGTAAAATACTTAGCGTGTGTAATATGTGGTATCACCATCTGAAGAACTTTCATGAAATAATATTTTCTGCGATAACAACAGACACGTGCTACTCGACGCCGTTTGGTTTTTGTACTACTAGGTAAGGGCAACTGACAATTAAATGGCGGGAGATTCAACTTTATAAATGCAATGGAAATAAACATACATCCCAGTTATCCCATACGCCCAGTTACCCAACTAGACTTTATATCATTTATTAGTAGGTACTACTGAGTGGACTGGATATACGGGGTGAATCAAAATTATTGGGGACAAGTTAAATTTCTTTCTGCAATATTTATAAAATTTTGTTATTTTAGGTTGGTAGCAGCAGATTTAAGGGTAAATAAATAAATCAATAAAGGTTATGTCGTACTTTTTGAGCATCGACCTGGCAACAACGGAAAGCTAGGCTTCCCTCTGGAAATTGTACACAACATTGTAAGAGATAGAAATTGTTTTTGTAAACAAACGGTACGCACCATTTGTCAAACGACCATTTTGTCTGTTTACTTTTACATATTTATACTACAAGGTAAAGATACATTGTATAAATATTCCATGTTTAACGTTTGAGTGAATTAATTTTAATAACTACGTACTACGTATGTCAACATAAATTGACAAGTAGTGCGTACCGTAGACATATACAAATATACTTTCTACATGTTTGAGACAAACAAACACATTGCGAAAGTATATAGATTACTCGTCTAGCGGGGAGGCGTAGCTTTCCAATGTTGCCAAGTCGATGTTTTTGAGAAACATTTAGTTTGACATTAATGACTAATTATAGGGACAGTCGGGGTAAGTGTAATATTGAGTGTTTTACAGGGGTGCACTGGTAAATTTTACACCACCGGAACGCCCATGGTGAGGTCCACCGGGGGGTCGGTATGAAATATCCCCTAGAAAGAGGGGGTCCGAGGGCCCTCTCTCGGAAAATTTTAGAAATTAAAGTAGCTGAAAACGAGTTTTAACGCTATTTTGGAGGTTAAATTACTGATTGAAATTTGTTGTGTTTTTATACGATTTTTTGTTAAATTTTGGCAAGTTTTTATTGTTTTTGATAATACTAAGTTACCATAGGGTTTGCTTTGCAGACAAAATATTCACATAACTTGTTTTAATAATTTATAAAACTGTATTCATTATGGACAAAAGCAAAAGTAATGCTAATAGTAATAAAATTAAACATTAAATAAATTTAAGGAAACAATGTGCATCACTTCAAACTCTTCAAAGTAGTGCAAAACTGTACCAAAGTGGTATGAAAAACAACGTGATTTATTTGACAATTTTGTAAATTTACTAATACTTTATAACATTTCATATTACTTAAGTACTTACAATTTCTTCTAATAAAAGTCTGAGTTGCAAAACGTAGAAAGTATAGTAACACAAATACAACTTCATTTCATTTGACCAAGGTTAAAGGTACTTTGAAAACGTGTTGATCTCAGCATTAGTTGGTTTTGCTTGTCTCGTTCGGGTGTCGTCTGCAGATTTATGCTTCCGGAGCCACGTTCTTACATATGGTTTTGGGTTCCAGTCTCTCAAATTTGGGCCGTGCATCTTGACAAACATTAAACTTGACACATGTGGGACAGTCAATCTTGTTCGGGTTGGTGTAATGATGAGGTTCATGAGACTAAATCCTCTTTCACATTCAGCAGTACTGCAGGGGATCACTTTTGTGCAGTTCATCAAAGGAATCAACGTTTTGGAAATCTTAGTGTTGTTTTTAAGATAATCCCTAAAGCTAGTTTTAATTTGTCCTACACTCAATTTGAATCTTTTACACATACTTTCTATTTCCGTTTCGCCGAAACCCACAGTCACATCAGCAGGCCACATGTCAGGGTCGAGCACTTTCAATTCAGTTAGGAGTGATTCGTAGATAGCTTTATGTAACATTGTGCTTTGCACGCGACATTCATGGCTGGAAATTGTTGTGAACATTCTTGCCTGCAAGTTGTTTATCACGCTTATTACCAACTGCTGGTGTTTGATTGTAAGGTTTTTTAGATTTTCTGTCAGTGGAACCTCACCAAATTTTTTCTCCTTGACATCAATTTTGGCTTCTAAAGCTTTTGTTCCAGGATTTTCTTCATAGCTTCGAAAAACCGGATACTCCTCCTTATTAGTTTATCCGCGTAAACAACTGTTGTATTTTGGTTTTGCATGGATTCTGATAACATGGACAACACTGCTAGAATGTCATACACTATAGCCAAATTCATCAAAAATTTGACGGAAGACAGCTTTTCTAACAAGCCACTATACATGGCTCATTCTGTCGAAGTTCTGGCTCTATCAATTTTCGCTGATTCAAAGTGCATGTACAAGGCTTCGTACGAGTACCAAGTAGCAGTCACTGCTCTAAAGGAGCTTGCTACCCATCTAGTACCTACAACTTTGTCAATTTTGTTTACTTCAATGCCTAATCCATGAACACAATCAGCTAACTCCCTTTGATTCTTTGTCGATTTACTGTAAAACGAATGTAACTTGTCCATGAAAATTTGGAAATTGTTAACAGATCCCACTTCATCAATTGCATCACCTAGAACTAGTTCTAACCTGTGATTCAAGTAGTGCCAAACTATGAGATTAAAATATTTTTTGAGTAATATTTCTGACACTCCAGATTTTTTACCGAGCATAAATCTTGCTCCATCACTGGGAAATGCGACTAAGTTTTCTTTTAAAAATGCTTCATGAAACATGTGTTTATTCAAACAGTTCAATAAAGTATCTGCTACGGTCTTAGATGTTTGGTCTTGCAGTTCAACTAGATCAAGGAGTAAAAAATGTGGAGGGTCCTCCTTACTAAACTCACACTTCAAATACACTATCAAAGTGCTCTTGGTTGATTCATCGATCAACACTGATATTTTACCATTCACTTCTTGAATTTGTTTTACAATGTTTTTTTTTCATCTCTTCAGAAACATGACTAATAATTTCCATTGCTGTTTTTTTAGAATGTAACCCTACACCTATTTCTACACCATTTACCTTTTGCAATTCTAAAAGGTCAAAGTGATTAGTACAAGGCCTATTGTTTTTGGCAATATAGTAAGCTGTTCTGAACACATTTGTGGTTGACATGAACTGAGCTTGTTCATTTCATCAACACCATTTTCTATCTTTTCTTTATTAGACCCAGCGGTGATTCTTTCAGCTGTGGTGTGGCTAGTGGAGTTTTTGTGATCAAAATTTTTTTTCTCAAGGAAGTCAACTGAGCTGTTTTGTTTGACCCATTAAATGGAATCAAGTAATCTTGCCATTCTTTGGATATGCTCAAACGCTCTCGCTTAAAAGCGCCTAGTTTACCAATATATCTACAAGTTTTACAGCTAAGTTTACCGTTGCTAGAATCTAGTTAAGGGAAAGCACTCTTTTTTCGTTCTCAAATGTCTTGAAACCAAATAGAAAGCCAATTATTATTAGGCCTAGCGGCAGTAGTTAAGTCCTGAGATGTTGGACTAGGAGCTTGCTGAGAGTTGTTCACAGTTAATAACTTATTACTAAGACATACCGGCGTTTTCTTGGATTCTGATTCGGTATGTTGCACGATAACTAGGATCTGGGAAGATTTTGATAGTGTATTTATGTCAAGTGAGGTAGTGGTTGAAGGCTCGTTTGTCAACTCGTACTCGTTGTTTCCTTTACTAAAGAACGATGTAAGAGTTTTCTGTTTTTTATTGGTAGCTTCCATTGTATTAGGTTAGGTTAGGTACTTGTAGTTGATAATCGACTACTTGAACTAATTAATGTTTCATTTATCACTTTTAACACTGATTACAAAACCTAATCATTATTCAAAGAAAACACATTTACCATCAAAACCGCACAATGAAAAACTGCATTACTTTTTACAACAACATTACTATAACAGTGAACACTTATTAGCGCGCGAACAGCAGACAACAACTAAACAACAGACTGAGATTGTGGCGAGTGTGTGGCGGAATGGCCAATGGTGAGTCAGCTGGTAAGCCGGTTAGCAACACGTAAATCTAAACCATATCAAAATAATGTTTTTAAAAAAATGTAAACTCAAAAGACGCTAGTGAATGAATTTTTTATCCTGGTGCAAATTTAATCCAAATATTTTTTACAAATTTCTTCACCCCAAACCAGTACTGGAACAGCGTTCCGGCGCGTTCCGGCAACAGAGCACCTTTGGTGTTTTGCATATATTTATTTTACATTATTGAATGTTACACTATTATTGATTATCTAGGCATTAATATTTAGAATTACGGCGAAACGGGCATGGTTATTCAAACCCAAAGACGGAGATATATTTATAGGCGTTTCCTTATGTCGTGAACTGTGACCTTGAGTTAAAAATCTGTACTAATAAACTAAAAGTTGAAAATTTGACAAGTCTAAGTGAATCTCAAAAACGTTAGTGCATTTAAAAGACAAACACGTCAACCAAAAATTTTATAATTTAAAAATAATAAGATATTTATATTTTAAATAAAAATAAGTAATAATGAAGACTTGTTAATTACAAATACAATGACAAAAGGTTAGAAAAAATGTACCGCCGAATGTTTCTAAGTCGGATGGTAGCAACATTTTGACATAAACCGATTACAGCGCCACTGTTCACGATATTTTGAAAGACTTCTAAAATAATACTAAGGATGTGCTAAGCAACTATGTAATTCTAAGTGTATTATACATTAAGTTTTGTAAAACCTCCAAACCGATTTAATTAACTGAAGGAACTATAGTAATTGATTATACACAATTATATTTTTAAATTTTGTTTGAACAGTATAAATTAAAATTGGCGACACATTTACCCCCATAAAAAAATGTATTGGGTAAGTGGGGTAGCACTGCTTGTTTACTTATAGACGCGTAAATAGTTTGTCGCGATACAAAGAACGATTGTTTTGTATTTTATAATTCTGAGTCAATTCTTAACAGACTGAGTGCATAAAAGTGAATTATAATAACCAATCAGGTTAGCAGTAATAATATTACTTTAGTAGTCAATAAGTTCGTGTTTGCTTTGTAGGTTAGAGCTATCACAAAATGCCGCGAAATTACACGCGGAAGACAAACAGAGGCGCCGGAGGTAAATGGTCAGAAGAACACCTTAAACAAGCCATGGAAAATATTAACTAAGGAACTATGACCTTATCTGTAGCTGCTAAAATATTCTCAATACCTAGATCAACATTAGGATTGAAAGTTAAATGATGGAGAGGCAGAAATACAGATTTAGGGAAACATGCAGAACAAAGACTAGTTAAATATCTAAATATACTAAGTAAAACAGGATTTGGTTCGTCAAAGCGTGAGATACTGAGTGTTGTTGAGACTTACGTGAAAAAACATAATCTAAAAACAAGATGGTAAACCGGGTCATGATTGGTTTAAATCTTTTTGCAAACGACAGCGGTCAAGAGCCAGACAATCTAGAGATCCGTTTGTTATTTTCGATTTTTTTGACAAATTGACTAGAGTAATTAAAGGAAACAATTTAGAAGCTCTCAACAGAATTTTTAATTGCGATGAATCAGGCTTTACCTTAGACCCAAATACCACCAAAGTTTTGTCTCGTTGGCCAATTAACTGTGAGAGTTACTTTTGGCACTGGACGTGAGTCAACAACAGTTCTTTTTTGCGTATCTGCTGATGGAAATAAACTTCCGCCACTGCTTTTGCATAAAGGAAAAAAAAGTGGGACTCGATGATTGGAAAACGTGCATTCCCTGGTACAACCTATCAAGTCGCAGATAACGGTTGGATGACTGATATATGATGGCCATCTATCCCATATTAGTATCGAATTGGTAGAAACAGTAATAGAACATAGAATAACAATTCTAAAGCTACCTCCACATACATCCCACATATTACAGCCTCTTGATGTTGCTGTATTTAGAGGAGTAAAATGTAGATGGGACAATGCATTGTCAGAATGGTCCAGACATAATTACGGCAAATATTTAAGCAAGTCCGAGTTTGCAGACTTAATTGGACAAATTTGGACCGAAGTTGATTCTGAAACCATAAAAAAAGGATTTTCCAAAACCGGCATATATCCTTACAATAAAGACGAAATTCCTGAAAAAAGTTTTGGCATCGAAAAATTAGCTCGCTATAAAGCTTCTCATACATGCATCAGTCCTATTCCATAGACATCAACCGACTGGTTTATTACAAGTTTTGCAGAATTATCCGCTAGCTTCGGAAGAAATACAAATAGGGACACCTAGTAAGACGTTTGATACAATTTTACTCTCGACCATTCAACAAACCAAAACCGTAAAAAATGTTAAAAGGAGAATTGATATTTCTGAAATAATTACAGAAACTGACTACCTAGAATCCTTAAAGGAGAAGAAGAAGAAGAAAAAAACAACACAAATTTCAAACACAAATGAGAAAGAACCTCAAACGAAAACATTGGCTAGTAACAAGAAGAAAACAAACGCGTTTCAGAAGAAAAGGGTAGTAGAATCTAGTGATGATAGTAATAATACAGATTCGGTGAAAATCTCTTCTGGTGAAAAATATTTATTTTACCATAAGGCAAAGTCGAAACTGTGTGTCCACTCTTACCCCGCCTGACCCTAATTAAGACATTGTAGCAACTAAACAAAGTGGGAGCGGGAAATTCGACTCGATCTTATTTCTATTGAAATTTTGGTATAATCATATAAGATGCCAGAGACATCTCAATCAGAAGTAATTGATATGAAAATAATTCAACCAGTTTTTTTCTGTTTTGAAATTTTAACTCGCCCTTCTTACAAAAATTATATAAAAGCTATTGTAACGCTTAATGTTACATTTGTAATTATTACTCGAACCCATACGTAAAATTGCAACATGCATTTGTACGTTCTGTTTTCAAGTAATAGTTAGAATTTAAAAAATTTTTATTGTTCTTAACTGTCATAAATAATTTTTGCTATTGTTTTTGCGCACTTGTCAACATAAACGTCAAATTATTTTTGAGAGATTTTGAGACTTTGGGGATCTCCTAGTCTCTGTTCGAGCAATAAAATGTTGTATTCAACTCGTTCCTGTCTAAATTGGACGTTTTTTCTCTAAAGGAAAAAATTCCCTCTTGGGAAAAAAGCGCCCAATTTACACAGGAAATAAACTACTATTAAGGCAATTAAAAAAGGTAAGCATTAGTTAACTTCGTTGTATCATCTTCCAGTTTTAAGATTTAATTATCAAAAATCGATTGGATCGCATATTGATTGTCGAAATTGCAGTAATAGCTTATTTGGAAGTATAAAATGCGTTACGGATTTGTTGTAACGATTAAAAATCTTGTGATTATTGAAAATAGAAACTCAATAAGAGATTCCTATTGTATATCATAGGTGGGAGTCGCCTTTATTGCTATAAATTTTTTGTTATCGTTAAATTGTAGTGGAAAAATTTACATCCTCTGGAGTCGCAAATGTTGTAAATAACCATTATTATCGTTTTCTAGTAGAAAAGGGAATCTTTCCGAATTTGACATTGTCAATCATAGGATGCTTTATGAATTTTGTTGCATACGTTTTGGAGAATGCATTTTGATTGCAATTCTTTACAATTGCTTTTGTTGTAATTTAATTAAAAAATAATAAAAGCCTTTGTTGTAAAACAGAGCAGTTGTAAAATCGTAACAATATTTATAGCCTTTGTTGTAAAACAAAGCATTTGTAGTAGAATCGAAACATTTTTGACTTTTTTCTGTGTAAATCAAAGCATCGTAACTACTATTGCATTTAAAATTTTTGATTATCTAATGAATGTCCAACTAATTTTGACGAAATACTACAACTATTAACAGAAATTTCTGTGTTACTACAATTATTAACTAAACTACTATTTACAATGAGACTATGAAAAACTGAAATGGAAGTCGGACCGTTTCCAATATTAGACCTTCTGACTAGTTTTTTGGATTGCAATTAGAACATCTCAATTTGGTAACTGTTGGTTCCTACATGCATGACAATGTAAATCTATTGGTTTGTCACAATGTTTCAGTAAATTAGACCCTTTACAGTTATAACACAGAAGAGGTGGTGTAATTGTTTTCTCCGAAATAATCACGGATATCGAAACTTTACCAGATGAACAAACTTCTTTGGACGACCGTGGAATTTATTCCTTTTTTTTCTTTAGTTTTGTTTTTAATTAATTTAGTTAGGGGCTTTTGGAATTGAAAAGTGCTAGGAGTTTGAGTTGTCGAATGGGTGCCACGGTTTGGCTTAGCAGTAGTCATGAGAAATAATTTTCGACTGCTTTCGGTTATAAAATTCATCAAATCTGAATACGAAGGAATTAGGAATTTCTTGTGAAAAGCATTTTTTTTCAAAAGCTATACGAGAACTATGATCTGAATTGTGTAATGCAAATTAGAGTTTGAAGAGGTTTCTGATTTCTAAAATACCAAGGACATCTAAATAACTTGATTTTTTTTTAATATTTGTATTGTAATCCACAAACAAATTAAACAACGAAATAAAAGTTGGCCGTTCGGTTAGCTGACTATTAAAAATAGGCAATTCTATACGATGAAGTGACGTAGACGACGTCAACAAATTTACTACTGGGTTAGCATTTGCAGATGATGCAGACAACCTAGAGTATTTGTTACGAATTTTATCAATTAAATATATAGCAGCATTACTAGTTTTTAATGTCCTTAATTGCGGTTATATTGACTAGTGAAACCAAACAATGTATGAATTGTTAATCACTGAGATTGGTTACAGTTTGCTTGAATATTTGCAAACAAATCTGGCTTTTTACTTTCCTATAAGGAAGGTATATAGCGATCGCAATTGTTTTCCAAAACATTACTTTTGCAGAATTTTAAGTTTCAAGGTCTCCTGAATCAAAAAAATGTAATTTTGACAAACATATTTGGGGTGTCTGTGTGTGTGTAACGATATACCTACGATAACTCTGGAACCAAAAGTTTTAGTAAGTTGAAATTTGGCATGGAGTTGGCTTTTCATATTCTGTTCTGTCAAAAGATAGGAAGTGGGTGCCATTTTTAACAGTTTTTCTTATATAATTTTGTACTTGTGTAAATTATTTGAATTATTTTTGCAGTTTCTTATAGTGATAATTCTTCTTAATTTATTCAAAAAAAATTCTAACATTAACAGTTTATTAGGTATTTGATTTATAATTTACAATGAATTTGAAATATTATCTAAGTTCGAATCCTGCCTGCGACGATTTTTTTAGAAAAAAAATTGATTTACTAAAAGGGAAAGCAATATCGAGGCGTACAAATATGGGGGTTAGTCGATATGACATAACCTTAATTTACCATATTTCGATTATATCTTAATGAAATCGAGCAGAAAAATTTCAAAAAAATTGTAGCAATCTAGGAAGTCAATACAAACGTAGGATAAAAAAATTTAAATAAAAATTGTCTAATGTGTAATAGTTAGTACTTTTACTATTACTTCTTTTAAGCAAATAAAATGATAAACTTAAGTTTTCTGAATTCTTTATACTCTTTTGACTTGGATGTTTTTCTTCAATTTGAAAACAAAAATATGTAGAATTTCCTTATAGGAAAATCGTGTCAGTTTTTCAAAGTTACTAGTAGAATACCTGGCTTAACCAATATGACAAATTATGCAATTTTAACAAATAAATAAAATCTATTCAAAATACAAGAAGATGTCCCACTGTTTGTAAAATGTTTAATTTTTATTTGACGTTTACGTGAAGGGATCGCGAACGAGGCGTACTTTCACTTGAATTGTGAACGGTCGCTTTTGTTGGTACGCGATCCGCTAAATTGTAAGTAATTCTTCTTTTTATATAATTTTCATAGTCGATTAATTCTATTACGCTTGTAGCGATCATGTTATTGAAAAATTGTTCAATAACTAGCAGGATTAAGCGATTTTTTTAAATTAAGTTGGCGTTTGCAGGTAACACTGGTCTGCAAAAAAATATTTTTTATCGAACCTTGACATTATTCTGGGTGATTCTTATGTAAAATGACGTCCCGAATCCAAATATGTCTTCCGTTTTCTTCCATCACCCACCATTTTTGAGGGAGCCCCAAATCTCTAATTTTACCACTTTTCGATAAATTAATTATAATTTATTTATCGAACGATAATAATAATTATTTTAATTATTATAATAATAAATACATGGACATGAATTTAATTTAAATGGGAAAAAGAACTATTTTAGCTATTAACAGTAATAAATAAAAAGATATTCATTGTTACTTGGTGCTTGCTTTCCTTTTATACCTTGAGGTACAGCTCTCTCGTTTCAAAAATCAGCAGTACTCCGCCAACATGCTTGCATTCCACTTTCTTGAAAATCTCTTCTCCAGCTTAGCGATGTCTTGATGGAACCGTTCCCCGTGTTCATCCGAGACTGCTCCTAAATTTTCAAGGAAAAAGTCCAGATGCGAGTGAAGGAAGTGAACTTTAAGAGACATGTTACATCATATGTCCTTGTACGCTAAAAGCAGTTCCTCGACGTGAGCGACACTTTTGTGGTTACCCAGGAAGTTCTTACAAACGTTTTGAAATGCAAGCCAAGCTGGTTTTTCTTTTCGATTTAGGTGTTCAATAATCTTGGAAGAGTTGTCTAATCTGGGGACCAACAAAAAGGCCTTCTTTGATTTTAGCTTCGCTAATACGAGGAAATTTAGTTTTCAAAAATTGAAATGCGCCACCTGTCTTGTCCACTGCTTTCACAAACTGCTTGATCAATCCAAGTTTGATGTGTAAAGGTGGTAAGTAAATATTTTCCTTCGGAACCAAAGGATTGTGGGCGACATTTTTCTGACCAGGAATAAGATTTTTTCGGAGGCCAGTCCCGTACGATGTATTGTTTATCTCGGGCTCGGCTATCCCATTCACAAAGGAAGCAGCAATATTTTGTGAATCCTGATTGCAGGCCCGTAAGTAGAGCAACAACTTTTAAGTCAGCGCAAAGTTTCCACTTATAATCATGATAACTAATTTTATCAAGGATTCTGAAGATGTTTTCGTACGTTTCCTTCATATCAACAGAGTATGCAACTGGAACTGATGGGAAGTCATTCCCATTTGCCAACAGTACAACTTTTAAGCTTGTTTTTGATGAATCTATAAACAGTCTCTATTTGTCTGGGTCACATGGCATCTGTAGCTTTGTCATCAATAAATTTGCATTAGGGCAGAACACTAAACCTTTATCTTCTGAGAAAAGACATTTTAGGGTTGCTTGTCTGGTCCTGTAAGAAGATATTTTTACTCCCTTTTCCAAGAGATTCCACTGTTGAAGTCGCGATCCTAGGAGCTGAGATTTAGTCTTGGGTAACTGCAAATCCCTGACAAGATCATGTAATTCCGATTGAGTGAGGAGGTGAGGTTGCCGAGAAACTAAATCTGCGGAATACTTTTCATCATCATTGAACGTATCATTCGAAGCCCCAGGTTGTGGCTCAGAGTCTTTTAAATCAATTTCTGGCTTTAGAGTATAAGTGTTTGGGGGCTCTGGGATTGGCAAAGTATCGTTATGAGGAACAGGTCTTAGAGCTGACGGAATATTGGGATACTGAATTGTATGCTTACTTTTGCTCGAAAACCCGACGGTGGAAGTCATACAAAAGTAACAATCTGTAAGATGACAGCGAGGTTTACGCCAAACCATGGGCACAGCAAATGGCATTGATTTACGGGTACCTTTGAGCCATTTGGTCAAAATGCTGTAACAAGTCGTATAGCAAACTGATGGAGCCCAAGTTTTGTCCTGGTCGCCAACTTGACAATCAAGGTACAATTTATAAGCTGTTTTAACAAGCGGAGAAAGGGGTTTTCGTTGCGCTTTTAAAGTTAATTCCCCGCAGACATAGCAGAAGCTATCGGGATGATTTTTACACTCGCGTGGCATAATTAAACAGTAATTCAACGCCCGACATTAACCACATATCACACTTAGTCACTTGAAAAAATCCGGAGTAAAAGTAGTTTTACTGTTTTACACAAATGAACAAAAATGAACACAAAATTTAGCACGTTTAAAACGTTGACAAGTTAACTCTGCAACAGCTATAGATGTACTGATCGAAGCAGTTAAGCAAACAATGTAATATACCATAATGAGAAGAGTAATGCAAGTTCAAGCCTGTCGAAAATTCCTGTTCAAACCTGCATGTGGTATTGAGATCGCCAGCGTCGTGCAGTGAATCTTCCTGTTTATTGATATTTTTTTACTGTTCTTATATATTTGTATTTTATTGTTGTTTCTATAAACATTTTATAGCAAACCTTTTGCCATATACTTTGGTATAAATTTTATTACCTGCTTTGGGATGTTTAACGGCTATAAGTTAAAATTCTAAAAAAATGCAAAAAATAAAATAAAAATGGGGTCCCCCCAAAATAGGTGGATGATGGGTAAAAACGGAGCTCATTTTTGGATTCAGGAGGTCATTTTAAATAAGAATCGTCAAGAATGGTATCAGGGCCGATTTTCATGCAGATCAGTGTAATTAAGCGTCGGTCATGTTGTTTTCAATACGCTTAAAATTCTTTTAGCGAGTTTTTTGGGCTCCCAAACTGCTTTCTCAGTGGTATGAATCTACGGTTATCCTAAACTTCTTCAGAAGCTGTATTATTAGAGACAACGGTAGATTGTATTAAATCATTTTACTTTCAACCGTACATTTAAAACATCTTTAACTTTATGTAATGCAGCTTGTTTTCTGTACGCTGACGTTATATCATTTAAGTTTTTTGACAGTTTGAACGTAATTAAAGTCAGATTTAGGCACATAACACCGTACATGTAAGCTTACATGTTACGCATGTCTTATATATATTATATATAACAAAAAAAGTAGTAAACTTTTTAATACTTGTCACGAGGAACTTTGGGGGGGGGTAAGTTTTTTAGTACTCCTTTTAATCATTGTTATTAATTATTCTATTTTCCTAGACTTTCTCTTTCTTTGATTATAGCTGCTCAACCATCAAATCGAACGTTTATATACGATAACACTTAGATATTATTCATCTTTTTTAGATTTTATGAAAGTGACAAAATAGTAAATAGTTTAAAGTGTTTTGAGATTGTATTGCAGTAGATTTTATTATATCGTTATGTGTCAGTTTAGGTTTTATTTAAATTGTAAATTAATGAAAATGAATTAATTAAAAGTGTGCCGATCGTTAAACCGTCATAAATCATTTCGCACGTTAGCAAGAAACTTTATAGAATTAATTTATATTCAGTTTGTTCTACATATATTGTAATCAATATGGTTTTGCAAAGTTTGCGGATTATTATCATTCCCATTTCTCATTGGGTCACCACGGGACGAGTACATAAAGTTGGAAATTTTGAGATTGTATGCTAAAAGCAAACATTTCCTAAAATTATTGATAGGAACAAATTTTTTATCTCGAAGGTAACTAAAATCTTTTATATCGGAAAATGAAGTAGAAGCAGACAAAAATAATTTTTGAAAATTGTTTAAGTAATCATTAATAAACAATACGTCGATTGTCGTAAGTCAGAAAATTACAAAAGTAAACTGTTGAATTATTAAAACGGATCGTCTTTAGAGAGTTAGTCGAGAAAACTCGAAGTAAAGAAACGCTAGTTTCATCGAAAAGGAAACCCCAAGAGATAAGAGAGGACTCTATGAAATATTGAAGGGGAGAACTCTGAAACCACAAGAATGCAAAGAACAGCCACTCATTAAAACCAGAGGTAATTGATGATACCCTCTGGCATTTCCTAGATATTTTCATTACTTTCAAGTGTCTTTGAATTACAACGAACGTTTTCATGGAACAATTTCTTTGACGTTAGATTGAGAACGCGAACGCTTCTGCTTTCTACATTTATATTGCGTTCAAGAAAAAGATTTTCATAACCTAGAATTTTAAATATACAATAGATTGAAAAATGCAAATTTAAATTCTATAGTGCATTTTTTCAGTATTGGAATGTAGTCGTTTATAATTGCGATAGTGAATTTGATTATGCATCACGTGTTTGGTTATAATGAAATTCCAAAAGTATCAGGAAAGTTAAAGCTAAGAATTTGTAATGTACGCTTAGCTGAACGCGTTTTTAAACATTGCATTGTTACAATAGAATTTTGTATAAATTAGAAAAAACAAAAGAACTCAAAATTTAAATAAAACATTTTCAAGTGGTAGGTGGTGAACAAATTAGTTACTTTTATTTGTAGTATTTATTAACGGGGTCTCTAGATACTTCTAATTGTTGGTAGGTATAATTAAGAGAAGTGAAACTGTTCAACGGAAACAATTAACTACAATCATTGTAAGTGCAGCGAGTAATGGGTTCTTATTATTTTAATCGATAACTTTAGAATTGAAGCAGCTAACGACGCGACGTGGCGTTTTTTTGTTGTAGTTATATGTAATTATACTTGTACGTAACAAACAGAGAATCAAATACTTAAAAATTAGGTTTGTTTATCAAATTTTAGTTCGTATTATTCGTATGTATGTGTTAAAGTAAAATTTGAATTTGTTTACTTGTATAACTTATACATGGTAACTGTTTTTTGTTACTATTATAACTTACTGTCCTTCTTTGTAAATACAGTAAAAAATTAGAAAATGATCTCTACATGGCACGTTAGATCTCTCTACTACCTTTTGCTTGGTTAAATTAGAAAAGTAGGTCAGTATTTTTAATGCTAAATCTTGAATGTTGAATTATTTGGTTCCCTAATTAATTTGGAGAAAGAGTGTAAACTAATATTTTATAAAGGAAAAAACACTGCATTTATCCATACTATTGTTTAGAATTTTCTATTTGTTAATACCGAAAAATTGAAAGAAATAATTTTTTTTAACCCTTTCACTCACGAATTTTTAATTTTTTTGTAAAAATGATGAAACTTGGTGCATATATACAATGAATTATTTAAAAATTTATGGTATCAAAAAAAAAAAATGCAGCCATTTTGAAAATATGGGATGTACTACATATAGTACATCGTGAGTCAAAGGGTAAATAGGCGTTTAAAATTTTCTTACCCTTTTACTCACCTTGTACTAGGAGTACATGGGAGTTTTAATTTTTTTAAGAAAAACTAATTTATTATTCAGACTGTACTTAAGTAAATAGATTTTATTTAGTATGGTAGTATGTAAAAGAATTTTGTTTTATCTGAATACATAAATGCACTTTACATTTGGAACAAAATATATGTGCTTTTCTTTTGCAATTAGGATATTTGCACCTCGTTTGAGAGTGTGTCGGTTTGTCATCAAACTCTGGTAGATGCCCAATGCCATCTAGCCGTACTTCCTTTACTGGAGCTGTCTCTTTTCGCATCTTCTTTAGAATGGGAGGTGTTGCAGATCGTGATCTCGGTTCAAAGGACCTGGAAGATACTAGAGACGTATCTGGGCTATTTGTTGGTCTTCCTCGTCTCATTCTTTATTTTCCTTCAGAGATCAAAGCTTCTCCAAGGTATAAACGAAAGTGAAATAGATCCATTATTTCCTTTTTAGGAGTGTTCAATTTCACTGCTTGTTCACGATACTCCATCCAGGCGTTGGTGCAAGTTAGATCAATATTGCATGTGTAAACATACGGAGAGTCCATTTTCTGGACTTTATAAACGTACGATATATTTTCAGTAAAAAGTCTAGCTTGTCAACACCTCCTATATTGAAGTTGTAAGCTCTAATGCATTCTGGACGTGCTACATCTATATACTGCTTATTTATTTTTCCCATCTCCGGCAATTATCTTGTGAACAAACTGTCTGAAAGTTAGAACCCATATTGACAATTCTGTTATCATACCAGCGAGTCAGTAGAACTTCTCCATCGCCACTGATAAGTTCTTCGGAACAACCTCTTCCTTTTCTTTGTATTTGTTTCTCTGAAGAAAAGGGTGGTTTTCCAAATCTGTCTAGCCTTACTGTTCCAGTAGCATATATGTTACGATGGCGAAGCCACTGTAGCAGTTGATAATTCGAAAAATAATTATCGTAATAAAGTTGGTGATTTGGTTTTTTTATTCTTTCAGTCAATTTTGTAACCACTGCAGCACTCTGTCCGAATCCACTTTTGTGTAGACCCCTGATATAAAATAAAATCGTACAAAATCCCACTCGAACCACAAAGTGCAAATAATTGTATGCCCCAGGGACATGGCTTGCCTTTGACATTGAGCTGTCCCTTGAAAGGGATTTGTTCATCTACACACAGCTTAGCTTCTAATTCTAATTCCAGACATCTCTTTCGAATGCAGTCATATAGTGGCCGAACTTTCCAAAAACGGTCATTATCATTTGGTTGTCCATTTTAATCAGCAAAGTGAATGTTTGTTCTCAGCTTGCAAAATCTATTATAGTTAATAGAATCGGCAATGATAGGCACGCATAGCTTTCCGTTCCAATATAAAACAACCCCAGGGTAGTGTAAGTGGCTCATCAATATGTGTATTTCCACAAAGGTTTTCAATTCTTCACGAGTTGTTGCTTCAAACTTGGTATTTTTTTGAAGGTGATACATGTTGGTATAAACGCACATGTCATTGAACAAGTCATCCGTAAAATATTTTGAAAAAAATTTCAAGGGGGATTCTACTTCAGTAGGGCTTGTTTTAGTTTTCTTGTACCAATGTATCGGCGCTGTTTGATAAATTACATTGTTTCGCCAGGTAATGTGTGATATAGAAGTCAAATTATTACCTTTGGTGAAAATATCGACATCATTAGGTGATGTATTTAGAGTTTTGTCCTGAAGTCTTGATGTAGACAAGGCACTAACAGGGGCCATTACGGTTTTCTTTAACCGTAGCTTTGTGAAAATCGTTGGATCTATTGTTGAAGTGCTAGGATAAATATCCGGCGATTCTTCGCTTTCTGACTCATGAACATGAGCAGTTTTGATAGATTCTTCTAAAACATTACTTTGTTTTAGGTTGGTAACGTCATCCAGCGGTATACCTACAATACAATATATAAAGATACTGCCGTCGTAAAAAAAAATCTTACCATTACCTTCTGAATCAATCCCTAGGTCATCCTCCCAGCCATGGTCCTCATCATTGCTGAAGTACTCTATGTCCGACAAATCTCCGATTATGGGCTCAACCAGCTCTGTGTCACTCAAGGGACGCTTGAGATATTTTGCTTTTAGATTCACCCGACATTTTTAATAATAACAAATATAGTTTAAAAAAAATGAGGTTATAAGAATACTCAGAATTGCAACACTTGACTCACGGTGTACTACATAGCTTAAACATGCATAATACTAAAACCGAACACTAAAAGTTTACCAAACTAGATTTTTAAGGTTCACTAACGTCCAAATAATCACCACAAAAAATACAAATACCATAGACTACTTGAAAGGCTGCATAAATAAAGCGGTATTCGCGCGCTTTGAAAATCACTCAGATTTAGCGAAATCACTTTTGTAATTAAATTTAATTTTCCTTTCGCATGATAGATGGCGACAAAAATTGCTGAAAAGCTAAAATAGTACATACAGATTACTACTAACTTAAGTACAGTCTGAATAATAAATTATTTTTTCTTAAAAAAATTAAAACTCCCATGTACTACTAGTAGTACAAGGTGAGTGAAAGGGTTAACAAATATGGATTGCCATGGAATTATAAAAACAAAAATGAACATTTATTTACATGGAGGGTCATTTCTGTTTAATGTTTATGATTGATTATTTAATTTTCTTCTTCTTAAAATGTATTTAACGCAAGAAAAAGTGGAAATGATAAAGTGGTTTTATGCCAGAAATAGTGATCGTCAAGTCAGTATCTTGTTTAGGGTAAAATATCCCAATCGGCAGATTCTAAGTAGTACAACGATTGAGAGAGTGATACACACGTTTGAAACTTATAATAATTACGATCAGAACTTACACCCAAACTATCAAAAAACACCATCAATGTTTCGGCGGCAGTAGCTGAAAATTCCAATATTAGTTTAAGGCAAATAGTTTTGTTTTTATAAATACCAACGCCATCAAGAGTTGCGTGAACATGATTTGGAGAGGAGTGCGTTTTGCTTCCAAATGATTGAAAAATGTAACGCCGATAGGGAGATTTTTTTGTGGATTAATGGACGTTCCCACTGCATAATAAACCAAATGTGCAAAATTGCAGAGTATAGGCTACTGACAGTCCATCCACACAAAATTGTACAAATTGCCCAATATTCCCAAAAAGTCAATGCTTAAGTCATCATATATACGTACAGGAGAGCGCGTCTTGCAGTTGTTGGAAGAGTATATAGTTCCAGTGGTGGCCGAAATAGCTGGTTACAACCAAGAAATTTGGTTTTAGGTGGATGGTTCTCCCGCACAAAACAGTCGAGAAGTGTGCGAATTTTTAAATGACGGTTTTTCAAAATGGTCGTTGGTCCAAATTGTGTAATTAACTGGTCTGCTTGATCCCCCGATCTTTCGCCCAACGTTTTTTATTTGTTACGTAAATTTAACCGGCAGGCGGCCGCTCAACATCTCGGAGAGAGTCGTAGGTGGTACTCGATTGATTAATTGATTGATTTAGAATCTAATCGTTTAATTATTATGGTTTGCAATACTTATTGTTGTTAAGTAAAAAATAATCCTACATAGTTATACATTATAACGCACACGCGATACTTTGAAGACATCCTGCAGGCAGGATAAAAAGAACTTAGAGCCAATGTGACTTAAAATAGAAATGAATTTAATTTTCAATAGGCTTTTTTGAGTTTTAATCAATAACTAATTTTCTTTTATCCGGGTAGAGCTTTTCCAGTGGCGCGTAAAAAGATATCGGTTTGTTTGTCTGTGTGTGATGTACCCATGATAACTCTCGAACCAGAAGTCCTAATAACTTGAAATTTGGTACGGAGCTGGTTCTTCAAGTTTTCTTGGTTCTATCAAAAGATGGGCGTGGTAAAGAAACCGAAAGTGGGTGTATTCGCCATTTTTAACAGTTTTTCTTATATAATTGTGTACGTATGTAAATTATTCGAGTTATATTTACAATTTCTTATAGAGAAAATTATTTCTAACAATTTATTTAAATAATTTTGTTTTCTAACATATTAGATATTTGATTTTTAATTTAAAATGAATTCCAAATATAATCTAGGTTCGGATTCTGCCTGCGACGATTTTTTTTAGAAATTCCACATCTTGAAGGGAAAGCAATATACGTTAAAAATAACAATTTTTACTAATTTCGGTTTAGACCGCGTCGTAGTTGAACACCCAGACTTTTAGGCTTGGTCCTAGTCTCTCTTTGACTAAACAAGAAGTAGAACTTGCTCTTTGCCGTTTGTGACCCAATTAAACTGACGTTTCGCAAGACACCTTGCATCTTCGGAGTGGTAAATTTCACTGAAAGAAAAAGTGTAACTGACAATATTTATATCAATAGCGATTAGCATGATTAACGGACGTTAACTTTTTGTTACCGCTTGACTGACTTTGTTATTACTCGGAGTAAGAGTTTGTGTTCTTTCCAAGAAAATTTATTTTTGTCTTAGAGAGAGTAATAGCCGTCTTTCCGGTTCATATTATATGGATGTTTTTCTATTTCTACCGCTTTCCGGATTAGTCTGGAAAAATAGAAAGGAGTTCTAGCCAGCACTTTAGTTTGATTAAAGTTTAACGTGTGTCCTTGGTTTCATACGTGTTCTGCCACTGCTGATTTTGTAACTTTGTGTTGTTTGCAGTATGTTTTTTACTCTAACTTCAATAGAGCGTCCCGGCTGTCTTATATAACTTGATCCACAGGAACAAAAAATTTTGTAAACGGCATGTTTTAAAGCCCTTTGTTTGTCTTTAGCAGTTGTAAACCAATTGTTCAGGGTATTGTTAGTCGTAAAGACAGTTTTGATACTATGTTTCTTTAGAACTTTGCTTATTTTGTCTGTCGAACCCATACAGTATGGTGCGGTGCGGTAAAGTCTTTTTTTGACTTTTGGATTTATTGCTCTTTTCCATGCCTTTTGAATCTCTTTGAATCCATATCCATTTTGTTGTAGAGACTCTAAGAATATTTCTTTTTCCTTTTGTAGCTTTTTATTATCTGACACTTTAGATAAAGTATGTCCTTTTTCTTTATATAAACGGAATTTTCCGTTACTTTTCTTTATCACCATTACATCAAGAAAGGTTAGATTGTTGTTGTGTTCTAACTTCATAGTAAATTTAATGCGATTATGTGCAGCGTTTAGATGTTGAAAGAACTGATTTAGTTTATCTTTGCTATGAGGCCATAGAACCAACGTATCAACATATTTGAACCAAGTTTTGGTTTTAACTCAACATTTTTCATAACTTCAGTTTTAAAATACTCCATATAAATATTGGCTATAACTGAAGGGAGCGGTGAACCCATGGCGGCTCCTTCTGCTTGCTTAAATAATATGTTATAACTGAAATAAGTGTTTTTAAGACGGTTCGATGAGCAGTAAATCTCTCCTTGAGCAAAAACAACATTTCGTCGACCAGAACTTTAGTAAAAAGAGATACTACGTCAAAACTAACTAGGCTATCTTCTTTTGTTATACGAAAGTTCTGAATTTTCTCTACAGTCTGTAGAATCTTTAATATGAGTTTCTGTATTTCTTGTCAACGGCAAAAGTTTTGCAGCTGGATAACGTGCTAACGATTGGGTGAATTGATGGTGCTCACTTATTGGTCGAAGGGGGGGGTGAATCTTAGAAAGATCGTTGATTCGTGGCATAACTGGATTTTTGACAATCAAAGCTTGTCTAGGTGTTCAATTACGACGCGGTCTAAGCCGAAAGTTGCTTATAGTCGGAAACAAAGCAACTGCGAATGCTTAAGGTTTAATTTTTACTGATTTACTAAAGGAGAAAGCAATATCGAGGTGCACAAGTATAGGGGTTAGTCGATATGACAACATAACCTCAATTTACTATATTTCTGTTATACCTTAATGATATCGAGGAGGAAAAGTTCAATAAAATTATAGCATGCTAGAAAGTCAGTACAAACGTGTACATATCACTTCAAAGTGGATAGGATGAAAAAAATTTTAAATAAAAATTGTCTAATGTGTAATACTTAGTAGTTTTACTATTACTTCTTTTAAGCAAAAAAAAATTATAAACCTAATTTTTTTGAATTTTCTATATTCTATATAAAAAACTGGTGTGGTCACCACACGACTTTTCTATAAGGAATAATGAAGAAATATCTACATATTTTTTTAAGGTTATGTTGTCATAAAACTATTTTGAAGTGATATGTACACGTTTGTATTGATTTCCTAGCATGCTATAATTTTTTTAAATTTTTTCTTCTCGATTTTATTAAGATCATATCGACTAACTCTTATATTTGTGCGTCTCGACATTACTTACCCCTTTAGTAAATCAGTAAAAAAATCGTCGCAGGCAGGATTTGAAACTATATTATATTAGTGAATTTATTTTAAATTACAAATTAAATATCTGATAATCTGTTAATGTTAAATTTTTTTTATTTGATTAAATTCTAAAGAAGAATTATCTCTATAAGAAACTGAAAAAATAATTCGAATAATTTACATACGTACAAAATTATATAAGAAAAACTGTTAAAAATGTCGGATACTCCCACTTCCGGTTTCTTTATCAAACCCATCTTTTGATAGAACCAAGAGAAGACGAAAAACCATTTCCTTACCAAATTTCAAGTTACTAGCACTTTTGGTTCGAGAGTAATCGTGGGTATCTTCAAAGATAATTTAAATAAGATGCAACACTCCGTATATAAACAAGTCAAAAGAATATAGAGAAAATTTGTTATTTTTTAACGTTGCTTATATGGAACTTTTTTGTAAAAAAAAATCGTCGTAGGCAGGATTCGAACCCAAGATTATATATGGAATTCACTTTAAATTATAAATGAAATATCTAATAAACTGTTAGAAAAAAAATTTGTTTAAAAAAATTGTTAGGAGGAATGAACTCTATAAGAAACTGTAAAAATAATTCGAATAATTTACATACGTACAAAATTATATAAGAAAATGTTAAAAATGGCGGATACACCCACTTTCGGTTTCTGTATCAGACCCATCTTTTGATAGAATCGAGAGAATATGAAAATCCAGCTCCATACTAAATTTCAAGTTACTAGGTTCGAGAGTTACACATAGACAGACACAGACACACAGACTCCCAATTTTTTTGGTCAAAAATACATTTTTCTGATTCTGGAGATCTTGAAACGTGAAATTATGCAATAAAATTTTTTTCAAAATAATTGCGATCGCTATACTTTTCTTATAGGAAAGTAAAAATATGTCAAGCATATTAGGCAAGGAAGGGTCGAAGAACTGAGATTCACATCTACTGACTTATTTTCTACTGGCGTCGGCGTGGTTGAAAGCTTTAGGCTTTGGTTAAATACAGTCGGGTTAAATAAACAATTTGATTATTAAATAAATAATTTATGTTGCTTGATTGTTGGCAATTTTTTATTAACATTCTAATTAGTTACAGCACATTTTGAATGAAATGAAAATGAAAATGAAATTTTATCCGTGATTCATAGCGGGCCACATTTCAACAGCTTCCGAGATTATGACACGATTCGAGCTACATTGTCCAAATCTTTTCAGTTCGGAGTGTTTCAAAGAGGAAATTTGCATCCACAATTTACAAACTGGACTTTTTTCAACAGTTTGTCGCGTTTCGGATTCTCTGCTCCTGTCATATCTAAAGAACTCACAGCAGACTGGATTCACTATAAAACATTTTCAACGCAAAACAATTAACATTCCGTTTGAATCAATTCTGTATGTGTTCTCAGCATGATTTTTCGGCGTAAAAGAAGCAAAAGCTCTCTCTGTTTACAACCGTGGTTGTTGCTTGGCCATTTGTCACTGATACCTAACAAACATTAAAAAATCATTAAACACTAAAAGAAAAATTAGTTTTAAACAATCAGGAGCTTTAAATTCGCCAGCATGTAAAATTATTTTTACTTATTTGTTAAGCCCTTTTTTGCTGATTAATTTAATAAGTTTTCGAACTCTCCCATTACCAAATCTGCCAATTGGCATCCTTTTTGACTCAATTTCCTGAAAGTAGTGTTATGCTTTTTTCTACCTTTAATATATTACCATGGTTTATTACTAGATGGCGCTGCGTGTTTCAATCGAAATAAAAATTTACCGATTCCGTGAAGTTGTTTGGTATTAATACTAAACAAAGGCAAGATTCTTTGTTCAATTTTTAACAAATTTATAATGTTAATAACAATTATTACCTGTCTCACAGTGAAAATGGATATGTACTACAGGTAGAAATTGAAGGACCTAGTCACAGTCTAAGAAATAGACCCATCTTATGAGAGTGGGATAAATAGTTTAATCTTCTAGGTAAATACATAAAGTAAATCACATTTTTACGTTGCACTTTCTACTTTATTTTTCACGTAATGAAAAATTTAAAACTAAATTATAACAGTAAGAATCTATTTTTGGCTTCGTTTATAATTAGATATATAAAGAACGTGTATTTAAAGTAATTACAAAAAATGTCTACATTTAGTATTGTTAGTTAATTTGGATATTTAGTTGCTGCATAAAAAACAATAAATGTATTTACGCAATAATATATAGTTAACGGGTAATTTCCGAGAAAGTGTTAATTTTGAATGAATTATTATCATTGAATAAATATTTTCCAAATGAAAATAATTTTCTTTGATTTGAAACATTGATACAAAATGTTATCTTCAGCTGGTGTTGTGATGCACTTGGTCGATTGGTAGCCGATTTTTCAGTTTCTCTAAATTAAAAAGAAATACTTTTTTTGAATGGCAAAATCACAACCCAAAAATCTAAAAAAGTTTGAACTTTGAAAAATGATCTTACTAAACAAGTTTAATCCGTGAGTTATTAAATGTATTAACATTTAATTAGATCTAACAACACAGTACCTAATTATACATTTTATTCGTAAAAATAAAATTATTTACTGACAGATCTATCTTTTGAGAGATTCTGTTGATAGATAAACCCGTTTCGAACAAAGCAACTATGCGTTCCTGGGTTTCTACAGAATAATCACTTTGACCTATTTGCCTAAGCATTTTTAAAAATAATATGAACTTCTACAAAACTTTAACGGTCATTAGACTTTTAACCGAAAGGAATATTTTTGTCTTAGATTAGCATATATTGAATTTTTCAAGTACGAAAACAATGTAAAATATTAAAATACTTCTTTTAAATGTAATTCGGTAATTACATTATTATGTTTTACTAGTGGACTAATTAACATTACTAAATGAAATTGTTCATATTTGTATGATTCAGTTTTTGATACTTTTTATAATTATTTATTTATTAAAAGTCAATATTCTTAAAGGAATCGTGAAACAAAGAATAAAATATTTTTTTATTTGAAAAATATATGTTTAATTATAGGAATTCATTCGAAATTGGTACTTTCACGGAAATTACCCGTCTACTATTTTGTTGTGTAAATAAATTTGTTTTTTATACAGCCACTAAATATTCAAATTAACCAACGTATTAATGTAGATATTTTTTAGTAATTATTTTAATATAAGGGTTAATTAGTTTTTAGTCATATCAATTAGTTGGAGTTCAGATTTTGTTGATGGTTCATTCAGTTTCCAATATTGTATTTTATTTATATTTCTGTTTTGAATGTTGTGGAGACTAATTTCGTCACAGATGTTTAGTTGTGGTATCTGACAAGAACCGAATCTAAAACTATTTAACATAACATAATATTTGACATAGTACACTTAAAATAATATAAAAATTTAATAGATGATTTGTGTAAAACATATAATTTCGTACACAAACCATGACGATTTGTGCAAGTTTTTTTAATAAGTATAATTGAACACAGTAATTTAACCTTTTGACTTAATTTTAATTTAATTAAAAATGCTGAATCTCTTCTTTCAGTAAATTTATGTTAACATATTTTTTTGCTCGGTTTTTTGTGTTAAATATTGATCTGCGCAAGTAATTATAGTGAAAGTATATTAGTTAAGAACAACACATTATGAAAGCTTTCTATTTTAAAGTAATTGTTCCTCCATTTTACGATATTATAGTTTGAAACGTGACAGCTTTTTGTTTACGTAAAATTTAAGATTTTATATCTCATTTAATTAAGAGAACTTTTGATGATAGAAAACAGTCACACGGAAGAGCTTTCTTTATGCAAAATATTTTGATAATTCAAAAACAAAAGAATGAAAAAGTATTTAATGAACGTTCATTTTAGATGAAATTTGAAAGCTCGTGTACGTCACATTGATTATGCCGCTTAGATAATAACATTGATGTTCAGGTTTTGAATTATTCATAACAAAGTATAAAAGGAAAACTCAAATACATATATAAAGTTAAAAAAACATCTTGGAAATGTTAATACGTAAATACGTAGTTTTAAAAAGAAAGAAATGTATTAGAAGTATACTTTTTATTTTTATTTACACGTACTGAGTTTGCAAAATTGCTAAGGAAATAATCTAATGATACTCTAATGTACTCAATTACAAATTTTGTGTTTGTATTAATTTTTTTTAAGTAGGTAAGTGTTATCAGTGCCAGTTTTATTGAATTTATTACGTAAAGAAACAAGTTTGAAATGAAATATTAAACCGTACTAACTAACTGACAAGAACTTAGGACATCTAGATAGTTATTTTTAGTATTTAACACATTGTTTAGTTATTAAACTGTAATACTTTCCTTTTTTAAATGATACACATTACCCAAGCAACATATTGGTATAAAAAACGTTGAAATGTTCGTTTCATAGACGTTTATTACACGTCTAAAAAACGTTTATCAGACGGACATTTGAACGTTTTTTATACCAATGTGTTGCTTAGGTAATGTTTTAGAATAATCCCATCTTATTACATAAAAACTGTCTTATCTAACGACTTTGTCATGATGTATGCAAGCATTAGTTGTTATATGTTGAACTCCAAGGTCTTTTTTGGTCACCTCCTCCCGAAGGAAGAAGCATAGTCTTAATATGCTTTGTTCTGCGATGAAGCTCAGGGTGTAATGTTAACTTTACTGTTGCAGCATTGAATCTGCTTTAATTTCTTGGTTTTTCTAAATAGGCGAATCAACCAGATGATTTCTTTTGTTGCCTCATGATGTGTCCATAACTCAGATTCTGTACGTTGACACCGAAGTTTGTCTTGACTTAACCAAGAAATAGATCTTGCGTAAATAATGACAATTTCAGACGTTGATCGACATGTATTCTGACAACCAGAGAAGTCTGATTTGTTGTAGCACTCGAAACTGGTACACTTCATCTCTGACTTAAATGTGATTCCATAATAAGGAGTTTCTTTTCTCTACCTGAACACTCTCTTCAATCTTGATATATCTTCTACAGAAGATTTCTCAAGTGTCTGGATTAGACCCCTACACTAAATGCTAAATCTGGCCTAGCCCAGATATAATAACTTCTTGTTTTTTTCTCTAATTGTTGAATTTCTGACTTTTTCAACATCGGTGTAGATACTGTCTTACACTCTGCTAGTCTGGAACGTTTCAAAATGATTTGTGCGTAAGCATGTTGATACTGCTATATTCGTGACGTTTAATCTGTAGACCAAAATAATCTTCAGCTGTAATAGTTACTTTGAACTTTGTCCTCAGTTGCGCAAAGAGACTGTTTATATCTTGTAGCTTCACAATCACAACTAGTTCGTCATCTACGTACAATATCACTAAAATTTATTTGCTATCTTTAATAAATAAACAAGGATTAGCATTGCTATAGTTGAAACCAAATCTAAACTAAGGGTCACTTGTACAATCAGAGTTTAATTTCGGTTTAACTAAACTTGGATTTAAATAAAAATTCTGTTATACTATTAGTTAGCACAAAAGCAGCAACCAATAATATGTCAGTATTTTAAAATTAAACCAAGTTTAGTTGATTTAAACTCTGATTGTACAAGTGGCTCATAAATTCATGCTTTCATTTTCATACCCTTTTGGTTGTGCCATATAAATGATTTCTTCTAGTTCTGCGTACAAACAAGCTGTTGATGTATCAAACTTTGCTAGATGCATTTTTTTAAGTGAAGAAAGATTTGAACTAATAGTAGTTAGTTTTGCAACTGGGCTAAACGTTTGGTTGTAATCAACACTTTGGTTACTACTTTGGATTTCTACTTCTTCTTTTCTAAGTGCGCCTTTGTAGGTTTCTGGACTGAATGAATTTATGAACGCTTCTGTTACCATCGTGTAAACCTTAAACTGTTCTGGCTTCTTCAAAGATAAATGATCTCCGAATCTGGCTTATCATCTTGAAGATCTTCTGTATTATTTTCAGTTTCTGTGCCAACCTCACTATTGTAATCATCTAAATTACTGATAGAATGATTTTCTTTTGAAATGCACTGCGATTCTTCTACAGTTGAGTGTTCTTTCTTCATATTTTCTTTACACTGCACATCTCTTGACAAAATAACTTTATATCCTTTATCCAAATCCTGTAGCGTTCATCACTATCATATCTTATGAGATACCTTTAACTGCTTTCTTATCAATTTTTCTTTGTTTGTGACTTAAAATAGAGCTAATAATTCTCAAGCGTCTGGTACGAGGCTTTGTACCTGTTTACAAATCATAAGGACTAACATCATCTACTGATGATTTTTCTGTTTTGTTTAAAACATAAATGGCACTAATAACTAGCTTAGCTCAAACGCCTGTTGAATAAGTTACTTATGCATTTGAATATTTAATCGTTATTGCTATTTTCACTACGGTTCTGTGGTTTCTTTCGCAAATACTGTTTGTTTAGTGATGTATAGAGTTGTCAAGCGTTTGTTACGAGAGTTTCCTCGCCATAAAAGTTGCTAGCGACTAACTCAGTTGAATTCGGAGATTTTGGTCGTAAGCCTCGTGGTGCTAAAGCATAAAGCTAATTAAAAAGGCGCTAAAACGATTAGAAGCTAAAATGATAGACACCGTTTAAATCTATCTAACACTGAAACAGAACAAATGATAAGGCACTGATCATAACGACCGCTATATTTATTTTTTTTCTAATAAGAAGAGAAGAAGAGGTTAAAAAAGGTATTACGTAACCAAGGCACAATTATGTACATATATAGCAACAAACAATAATTGTATAAATATCACAGTTATAGCGTTGATACAAGTCTTAAAGAGTAGGCAACACTCTAAACATACAATCATCGAAGTACACATATAATATAATATAGTTAAATAATACGTAATATCAGAGTAAATCGTTGATGTAAGGCGAAACTAGTGACGTTACATTCGTTGCAAATCGCATTTAGCGTAAATTGAAATCATCGAAACAAAAATATGCATGCGTTAATTGTGATAATAACTATATCTAGTTCGTCCGTATTTCACGTTTGACAAATGTACAAATTACTGACAAGTAAAAGAAGAAAATCATTACTTATGGTTGTTTATGCAGCTAGCTATCGCACGCTCTAACCATTCTCTAAAATCGCTACGGAAATGAAGCAAATATTAGATATAGGATCGTATCACAATTAAGTTGCTTATCGACAAGCAGTGAATCTGAATTAAATGCGTCGAGCATTCAAATGATTTTCACTTTCTCAAAATGCAGGTTAGTTTTATCTTGCTAGTAGCGTAATTGATCGACAGCCTCTTTTTGCACGTGATTCTGAGTATAGTTTCCAGCGAAAAGTACTGTAATTTAATAATTTTTGGTGATTTTAATTATCAACCAGCGACAAATGCAAATATTTCGGCATCCTTATTTCTCGAAATGTTTATAGACTCTAATCTACAACAGCATATCCTCTTGCCCACCACATACCGCGACAACGACAAACCGAGTGTATTGGACTTAGTCTTCATCTGAAATCCCAACCTCATCAACAAAATTGAGTACCTACCACCTATAGAGGAAAGGGGCCATCTCACCTTGCTAATTACCGTACAGATATCTGCAAAAGCCTCAGTCAGTGAAACAGAAACTACCAAACTAAACTACTGGCGAGCGAAGTACCCTGACATCAATCAATATTTACAAGAAACCGTAGCCTCAAACGAAGTCCACCCCGATACATTAACACAGTGGAATAGGTTATTGAACGCCATCACTATCTCAGTAACCAGATATGTACCGCAAAAAATCATGAAATCTAGAAAGTGTACACCTTGGATTACAATTGAATTGAAAGCACGTATAAGACAAAGACGCAGGTTATGGGATAAATACAAATCGGACAGATTATTGGAACATTTTAATAAATACAAGACCTTCGCCAACACACTAAATATTGAACTTAGGAATGCAAGAACCAGATATAAGGAATCAATAATTGACGCGGGACCCAAACAGTTTTATAAATACATAAAACAAAATTTAACATCACGGGTAACCACAATAGTAGCTATATCCTGCTGTGACTAGCGAACTATTTGCACAACAGTTTCAAAGTGTATTCGTGGACGAATCGCTACCTGTACCAGCTATGGAAGAATCAACAAGAGTGCGAAACTCACTAACAGATGTGCTGATTACAGGAAATATAGTCCTAAAGCAACTATCAACCATTACGGCCGATTCTGCGCCAGGTTTGGACAACGTATCTCCAAATTTTTTAAAAAACTGTGCCGGTAGTCTGGCCGAACCTATTGCAAACTTAATGCTCCCATAGTACGCTTCCGAATTGTCTCCATTAAGCGATCGTCGTAATCTACCGGAAGAAATTCCGATTTCAACAGCGCAAATTTGTTACAAGCTTTTTGGTTTTACGAACCTTGCACGGCCAAACTCGCAATAGTCGGAGATAGGGAGGTCCACAATAAATATATAAAAGATGTTTCAGGGCGCCAGAGCTGATCCAAAGCAACACTTCCGTTTCGCTCACAACAGAACGGTTCAAAGCTTATAACACACTAGAAGGTTCGTAATCCCTCTACTCGGCTGTTCGAGTAGCCCAAATTAGTTCGTAGGGAACAATAACCACAAGAGAGAGAATTAACAAATTTAATCGCTTTCAGATTATAATTGACATCTATCACAGTTTCATTTATAGTAATCAAAAAGTCGCTATACATCGAATTCGGAGATACTAAAGACTAGAAGAATTCACAATAATCATTAACAACGGTATTAACCTTTGATTCCGTAACAAGTAAAATTTATAGAATTATAGAAAAGATTTAATACGTAGATGTCTACAGTATCGGCAACCCACCACACACAATTACAATAATTTGAAGTAAATGTCCTTCATCTACACACAGTACGCGATACAGTAAATTCAATGATCGTAATTACCTATTGGTAGCTACACATTATATGCATTCACGAACGTTAATTTAAGTCCAAAAGTTTGTGAGTAATTTTTCGTGACAAGGATATACATAAGATTAATTAAAATAACTCACCCGAACTTCAGCATCCACTAGCCCGAAGAAAAACGTTTTTCCCCTTCAGTGGCCTGTAATAAACATTAAACACGAACCGTGTCACACACCAACTCACAAAGGATAATTAGGCTAAAACAATTCGTATTAATAATACATGAAATCTATATAAAAAAAACCGTGCATCGACTACTGTATGTAGCGAATCCAAACAGGTGGCTGATAATACAATTAACGTCGGCCCTTGGTATTCGACAGTACTTCTGTGTATCACAGCAGATACGTAGTAACATATAACAGGTGGCTGATAACCCAGTCCTGTCATCCACGTGTAGAAATATTTGCCCCGGGAAGGATTAGCGAGACCCCGTTTTCGTGGCGTGGAAACCGCCTTCCGACAGCGCACGTGTACGGTAACGTGATTGCTTAATAAGAATTATTATTCAAATATCCTCTTTATCGAAAACGTACAATGTTTGAAGTGGAGGAAAAGAAAATGGCTGTTAAAATGAAGAAAGAATTAAGAACGAATTTTAATAAACGACTGTAATAGCTTACCCTGTAACGCTTCAAATATTCTATATAATTAATCTAATTATTATTGGATTTCCATTTTTCCGGATGGTATCGGATACAAGCAATATTCAACACGCCCAGGCCATTTTATGTAATTCACCGTATGACGATTTTCCGTCAAATGACAACCACGAGAAAACGATCGGTAGAGGGCGTCAAAACCCGAATCTAATTTCAAGTCAATATACACAGTCGTACGTAATACGAATTTCGTACGTAACAGAATTCCCCCCCAGCAAAATGGAAGCGTGGAGCGAGAATAACGAAAACAAAAGCTAAAATGAAGACAGAAATTTAGGCATACGCCAAGGATAGAACCCTAAAATCCAAAACCAACCCCAAGACACAATAACACCCAACCCAAGAAGAAACGTAGATGAAAGAAGTTTTCCAAGTTTGCTAAGTATCACCAACCAGATGTGTCCAAAAGTCGCATGAAGCGGAATGATACTCCAAAGAACCAGAAACTCAACCAACAGAAGAGAAGTATCAAAACAGGTACTCGTTGAAAGTCGACAACAGTCGTTACGCTAAAAAGCAAGAAAGCAACGCAGTCCGCTTTTTTTAGAACATCTACGACATTTAGAAGGATTCGCAATAGTTTGTCGAGCTAGTACAGAAGGAATAGACGAGGTAGAGCCAGCAGTACCCCGATCCAATCGTTGATCTAAACTAAGCGCTTTCTGCGACCGACAAACCGGGCAATAGCGAACGTACTCTGCCACTTTCGATCTCATATGAGGCCAATAAAAACGACGCCGAAGAAAAAGTAACGTCTTGGCGACACTACGATGCCCAGAAGTGGAGTGGACGTGATGATCATGAATGATTGGCTTACGTTGGTCGTTTGGAACGACCAGCTTCCACAGATGCTTATCATCAGGAGAAACCCGTATTCGTTTCCACAGAAAACCTTGGACCACTAACCAACGAGAAAATCGGCGAGGAGACGCTGATACTTTACCCACTAACTGGTTGTACCATGGGTCTTTAGTAGGGCAGGTAATGCCCAAAATCGAAGACAAACCAGAAAGAGAAGGTACAAAACGTGAAGGTATAGCATTTTTAGAAGTACAACGAACACGATTATTAGATTTAGAAATCGATATCGAAGGAGAAAGTGAAGAAGTATCGAGAGAACAGGTAACCGGAGTAGACAACGGCTGACTATCATAGTGCTCACATGCGTTAACCGAAGTTGTCTCAAAAGATGTAACTTGAGAAGGCGTAGGTGGTCTATACTCATCTATGGAAGCCTTAGATTGAGCGAGCTGTCTTTCATACTGCACTAATTCTTCGAAAGTAGAAATCGACATTAACGCAAGCCCTGCCTGATAAAACGGAGTCAGATTACAACGCACGATCTTGAGTTGTGTGTGATAAGAAACTGGTTCTAACATTTGTAAGAAGAGGTACCGCATGGTGGTAACGTACATCCCAATGGATGCTGAGCTAAGGATTGCTCCTTCCCGAATGGAAAAAATCTGTCATAGTCCCCATATTTAAACGGTGATAAACTCGTAGCCAGTAACTACCGCCCTGTAAACCTAACCTCTGTCGTCTGCAAATGTATGGAAAGAATCATAGCCAACGAACTTACGGAATTCTTAATCGCGAATGTCATTATTCCGGACGGCCAGCATGGCTTCATACAGGGCATATTGGTTCTTTTAAATATGCTGCTTAACTTATATTCGTGGACTAAGTCCATCGACTAGCGAGCACCAATTGACGTTATTTATGTGGACTTTGAGAAGGCGTTTGATAAAATCCCTCACCAGAGACTGCTGCTGAAACTCGAGCACTACGGTGTGAGAGGAAATCTACTGAAATGGATCACAAACTTCTTGTCCGATCGTACTTATCAAGTGCGGGTAAATGACGCTCTATTTACATCTTATCAATTAAGAAGTAGAGTACCCCAACGATCAGTTCTTGGTCTCATATTATTTCTAGTTTATATAGTAGATCTGACCTCAAATATTCAATCAACATCGAGTGTTTTTGCCGATGACACAAATTTTTTTAATAATCCATTGCAGAATGCTCACATCATGCAGTCAGACCTCGATAAACTGAGTTGCTGGACTAAAACGTGGTTGTTAACACTCAACACAGAAAAATGCACCATCTTACACATTAGAGCTAATAATCCCATGCTAGACTATAACCTAGAAGGAAGACTTCTCAAGAAAGTCGATGAACAAACGGACCTCGGCATAATTATTAAGGACTTAAAATGGTCGTCGCATATCACCCATCTTGTAAAAAAAGCCAACAGTTTATTGAATATGATCAAGATCAACTTCAAGTGTCTAAAACTTAAAGTGTTCTTGAAACTCTATAAAACCTACATATGTGCGTCTAGTCTTAGAGTTTACTTGTAGTGTCTGGAATTCTTACTTAATTAAAGACATTGAAGTATTTGAAAGGGTCCAACGCAGTCACAAAGCTTGTCTACAATATAAGAAGGCTACCTTATGATCAGCGGCTAACAATTCTACAATTGTCCACACCTACGGAACGAAGAAATCATGTAGACCTGCTGACTGCCCTTTGTTCAGCATGTTTACATTAAGTGACAACACCTACCTACGAGGAAATATGCTCAAACTAACTCATTTGCGCTTTCACTGTCAGGGTCGCCAAAATTTCTTTGCTCTTCGAGTGACTAATATTAGGAACTTTTTATCTAATGATATTGTAAACGATAGATCAATCAGATACTTCAAACTTTGTCTAAATGCACTATTTAACCATTAATTACCTTCTCTGTTGTTTACTGCATATTGTCCTATGTTATTTGGTATAATTTGTAATACGTTGTGATGTAATATTTTTTATTTTTGCACTATACTGAAATATAATTGTTGGTGCGAGATAATCGGCTATGCCGCCTCTTGCTCGTTCAATAATAATAAAATTTCTATTACCGAATTCTCTTTCATTGTCACTTAGAAGCTCTTTAGCTAAATCGTTTTCGTATGTATGGGAAAATCTTGTAGCGCTTCACTAACCTAACCTAACTTAACCAAAATAGCCGTAGCAAAGTTTCTAAACGAGGTAACGCTTCTTCTGAAATGATTCGTGAAAAGATCCGCATACATATGTCAAAACCAACTCATCAGAAAATGTAGACTTCTGTCTTGTTCCAAATAGTAACCTACGTGCCATGCATAGATACCAGATTTACATGTTCCTAAATATGTTGTGACCTCAATACTCAACTTTTTTCTTAGTTTTAAATTGAAGTGACGTTTGTCTTGACGACCCCACCTCTTATGATAGAGTTGCAGTAGATCTAACTTGTCATTGATAGCAACATTCACATCAGTTTAAACAGAGTACCACTTTGCTCACGTGTGTCACACAACCTAGCTTGGCCATCGACTTTTGGTGCACGTGAAGTAGCAGTCGACTCAAATATAATATTTTCGTTTTGATCTTGAGCCGCTAGTACAGAAAACAAATTTTTAGAAATTCCGGGCAAATTTTATTATATTTGTTTCCATTTCTTGATAGCATACTTACTGATTATCTTTCTGTTGACTTTAGAATTTCCTGTCTAGGAGCTTTGATGATACGAGGTTCAACAAATGCTTTAAAGTTGACAAAGCTTTCCGGTGAATTTGTCATATGATTTGGTGCATTACTTCTTATAATTTGTAACAGGAGCTTTTAAACCTGGCTTTACTACTAATGCTTTTTGCTCTACTTTTTCGATGCTTTAATTCTTAGTGAAATTTCTTTCAAAGATATATAACTGAGCCTGTAATTTATCGAACGTCTTTTGTTCATCTTTTGACAACAACATCCAACGTTGGCAATATATGAAGAACTTTGCAAATCAGCATTAAGTCAGTTAGAATTTCTTCATTTTTTTGACGTCCAACTGAAAGTGAAGAAATCTGTACAAATCTTGAACAATTGATTCTTGAATGATGCTTTGAAATTTAATTTAAGTGCTGTCTATGTTTTATGTTCCGCTCCTTTGTCTATGGTCTTTTGATATACAGCATCTGTCCAGCACTCTTAATAATTGACTTGGCGTAACTATTTGGTTTTTTGTAAAGATTTGATGGCACTTTGTATGCTTTACTTGTAGTCTCATTAGCATCTGACAACCGCGGTTCGGGTTTTTTAATTTTTTATAAATTACATCTAAAGCATCTTTGTAGTAGTCGAACAAATCTCTAATATTTCTCTTCTACATCGACCATTCAGCCTCACTACCTAAAGTTTTTTTATGTTTTACTAGATCTATGTTATTGAATTTTAAACAACTAGCATGCCGTCATCTTAGGCAGATAACTTATTTCTTGGACGCTCAACTGGCACCCACTATTGAATTTATTAAGTAAAGAAGCAAGTTTGTTTAGATTTAATACAAGCTGATTTAGTCCATGAAATATTAAACTAACTGACAAGATCTATCAGAAGAATTCGTAACTCTGAAAAAGACTAATAAAGCAGTAAGTTTTATAGTTCATGAAAATCAAATCAGTTTACCTTATAGAACTTTTCTTGCACTTTCCTTAGTGATTTTTTTACGTAAATGTATTCTCCCGATGTGGCGCTATCAACTGTAGTTGGTTTTCTATGCCCATGACACTTTTTTAAGTTTTCCACTTTTAAGGAATCTCACTGCGCTCTCATTAAGCTTTTATTTTTCTGCCCAAAACGTTCGCTTCTTGTCAGGATGATAGTTGACCGTTTGATTTCCAGTTTAAGAGTAGTTTTAATTTGAAGTTATCTTTTTACTAACACCGCAACTACTCATGCTCATGTTCTCACTCGTCATCAACCATAGCAGTTCTTCGAAGACAATCAATTTTTTTCTAGTTGTGAACAATGGATCCAGTCCTCCGGATATGGTATTTTCAACAAGGCGTCAGCGTTACAATGATTGCTTCTGACACGACGTTCTGTGAGGTAGTCAGTTTTTGGATTTATCTTTGCACCTATACTTTCCGGTTACGAAACTACACTAATATAACAGTTACGTTTAATGGACTATCGTTATTTTTAAACAGTTGATAAATGTATGTGAAACATGAACTAAACACTTTTTGTTTTTTTTACAAACACCGAATCGTTAAGGTATCGTCCCGCACCAGACACCAATTGTCGCGAACTAAAAATTTAATTTATTTGAACTACTTACACGATTATTTATGTAACTAATTTTGCTAAAACGAAAATATAATAAACTACGAAAACTATAAATAACACTTTACTATGTTTATGTAAACACCGTCACATTATTTTCTAAAATTAAAGCTGAGATTATTGACTAAAACATATTGAAACGTTCTCAAATTCAAGAGCCTTCTCGAAGTTGTTATACATCTTCTAGAACGTATACCGAAAGATATCGAACATTCGAGAAGGATTTCTAAAACGTGTATAAATACGGAACAAACAAATCGTAGGGCAGTTATTTCCGTAATGCGAAGACGGCAGTGTTAAGAAGATTATTCAAGTTGAAATAAATAAGTGATTAACGCGTGTTATAGATCAATCTACGGTAAATAATCTGGTACGTGACTTTAACGTAAACAAGCGTTGACCAAGTGTGTGACTTTATCTTATCTTTGTGTCAGTGATAGCGCTATATATAAATTATAGTGTAAGTGTTTTTATTAAATATTATTAGATTTAATTAATTATGTTAGTTTAAACGTGTATATATTTTTAGTAGTTTAAATAAATTAGTTTTAATAATAAAATACGTAACAATTGGTATCAGGTGTCCGGTTTAAAACCCGTGAAAATCGTGTAAATAGATACAGCTGTTCGCGATTTTTAGTGTAAATATCATTAAGTAATATCGCTCCCGTAATAAAAACAGTAATTGCTTAAATAAATAAAACTTTAGTTCGCGTTTAATCGTAGTTGTTCCATTTCGTTAAACTATTGTCGGGCATTATTAAAATTTAGTGTTATTAAACTTTTATTATTATTATTATTATTCGTGGTTAAATTTATGCCGGTGACGCGTTTGCAAGCAGTTAAAATGGATTCAAAAATATTTGAAATTCTCGAATCGATGAATAGAAAAATGGGCGAAAATTCACAGAAAATTGAAGAAAAACTATCCGAACATTCTCAGAAAATGGAAGAAAATTCTAGAAAAATGGAAGAAACGTTTTACGAAAATTCGCAGAAAATGAAAGAAAAGTTTAAAGTTTAAAAGAAGAAATACGGACGAACAAGCATAGAAAATCAAATTAAAATTGTTCAAAGGAAACCCAAGCAGATATGTTAAACTTAAAAGGAGAAATTTGCGAATCTGTGAATGAGACAATAGAAGCAATAGAAGACATATTAGAAGCCAAAATAAAACTGCTTGAAGAAATAATGAACCAAATGAATTGTCATGATGAAGGAAGCGTCACGAGCGAAGATTTAATAATGGACCATCGGGAAGAAACCACTCACAAGTTTAAAGTTGTACCTGCGAATTTTGATGGTAAAGTTCCATGGTCAACCTACTACAAGCAGTTTGAAGCCGCAGCTACAGCTAATGGTTGGAGCAACAAGCAGAAAGCGACATCTTTAATAGTGTCCATACGTGGGGAAGCGCTTGGAATTTTATAAACTGTTCCTGACCACCTACAAGAAAATTACGAACTCTTAATTTTACGATTAGATATGAGATATGGAGATGCTCTTCAACAAGTGTATCAAGCTCAAATAAAAAGTCGGATTCAAAAAGCTGCCGAAAGTCCTCAAGAGTTTGAGGCTGACATCGCCAGATTAACACGACTTGCGTATCCTACAGCACCAGATACCTTCTTGGAGCAGTTGGCTATTCAAACCTTTGTAGATGGCCTCCGAGACAGCGAAACGCAGCAGACTTTTCGGTTAGCTTGACCGAAGACATTGTTTGAAGCAGCAAAACAAGCATCGCAACGAGACGCTCATAGACTCTGCTATGCTGCAGAACTACCCGCCGAGAAGCAAGCAAAAAGTGGTCCACGTTGATCGTCTAGCCCCGTGTGCTGGCGATAACCATAATACGTAAGTTCAGGTGCGAACCTGAGTAATAAGCAGCAGAACCAGGAATCCAATCGAAGAAATGGAGTTCGAGAAGTTTATGAACTTATACGGAGGTTCTGGAAAAGCTAGGTTCGTAGTTACCACAGAGGAACAACAAGACCTGTTCCAGACACAAAAAGATTACGTCATCGCACATTGCGTGAGCGAGGATCTTGACATGTCCAGAGGGGTTGCAGTCGTGTTTAAAAAGGAGTTTGGGCAGCTAGATGAATTACGAAGACAGCAACCGGCAGTCGGAAAAGTTTTAGGACTACGTGGTGACAGACGCTTCGTTTTCTATTTGGTCACTAAGAAATACTCACGTACCAAGCCGTTATACAAAAATCTGTGGCGAACATTATGGAATGTCAAGAGGGAAATGGAGTTCCACCATGTAAAGAAATTGGCAGTACCCAAGCTTGGTTGTTGCTTAGATCAACTGAATTGGAGGACAATTCGAAACATGTCGAGGTCGTCTTCCGAGGAACAGGCGTTCAAGTGTTGGTCTGTACTTACCAACCAAGAAGAATGTTGGGTCAGGAAAAGTCCATTGACTGTTACTTTTATCGACAAGGAAGCTGCCGAAATGGAGGAAGCTGCCGCTATCGCCACGATCCTTCCTACCGGTGTCGCATCCAGTCTTCTGTTCTTGAACAGAACAGTCCTAAGGAGGGGGCAGTGAAACGTTCTCAAATTTAAGAGCCTTCTCGAAGTTGTTATCCATCATCTAGAACGTATACCGAAAGATATAGAACATTCGAGAAGGACTTCCAATACGTGTATAAATACCGAACAAACAATTCGTAGGGCAGTTATTTCCGTAATGCGAAGGCGGCAGTGTTAAGAAGATTATCCAAGTTGAAATAAATAAGTGATTAACGCGTGTTGTAGATAAATCTACGGTGAATAATCTGGTACGTGACTTTAACGTAAACAAGTGTTGAACAAGTGTGTGACTTTATCTTATCTTCGTGTCAGTGATAGCGCTATATAAAAATTATACTGTAAGTGTTTTTATTAAATATTATTAGATTTAATTAGTTCGGTTAGTTTAAACGTGTATATATTTTAGTAGTTTAAATAAATTAGTTTTAATAATAAAATACGTAACAATATGTTGTTTAATGTCGTTAACCAATCACATTTTGTCACCTGAATGTGTGGAATGTTTAGAGAGGTAGTAGTAACAGCTCGGATATGAAAAAGACGATTTACAAAAATTCGTTTGGGTGATTTTTTTTAAAGATGAACCGAGTTCAGGAATTTCATCAGATGTTAATGACGATGTATATCATAGTATGGTCAAGACAAATCCTACCTTAATTTTTGTAGATTTTAGTGATCGTAACTTAAAAATCATTAGACAACTGCTTGTTTCACAGTAAAAAAACAAAAAACTCTGCTTGTGTGTCGCACGAATTAAGCGATAAAAATTGATTGGATAGATTTTTGAAAAACTGAAAACGTGGTGGATTTATGTGTCATCACTATTATTATTAAGAAAAAAAACAACGCGTTTTATTTTCAACTGTGTTTCTAAGAAAAATTTCTTTTTTATTGTAGTTTTGAGAAAACTGTTGTAATTTAAGTTTAGGTATACTTTTGTTTGTTTAACTGCAATCTCGTATTCGTGTTGAATGAAACTCATCTATTCATAGCAAACTTCGATCATGTTCAAACTAATTTTCAACCCATTTTGCCCGAATTCTATCTGGTTCATCTATCTTGTAACTTAATTCTATAATTAATAGGCAAACGTGTTAGTCCGAAAACAAAACTTAATTAATTAAAACTTTTTTATTTGGCGTATTAATTAAAAAATGAAATCCGACAGGGTTTTATAAAAACGAGCTGACGTTTTTAGGGCGATAAGGCCTCATGAATATACTTTAGGTACTACATCTTATTCAAATTAGTCAGAGAAATTAGGTTGTGCAGGAAACGTTGTCCTGCAGTGTAATAAATAACGTACATCTTTCACCTACATAAGTTAAGAAGTGTCAACATGCTCGTCGCGATATCATCACGCGCCATCTTGCCGACTCTATTACATTATAACTTAGTTTGCGGCATCATAGACTTTAAATCGCTATGACGGGCTTTATTTGAGAAATCAATAATCCTGTTTTTTTTACTTTCAACAGTGGGTTAATGAAACAATGATATTAAATATTTTCTTTTGTGCAACATAAAAGCATAAAAGAACTTTTGGATACACAGCATACATGGATAAGCAAACATAAACTTTAGAATCCTTAAACTTAGACATATTTCAAAAGAAAGTAATTTAAGAATAACTGCCATACATTCATTTCAACTGCTACATTGTTGTGACGGTTTTCATCAGGAAACTTTCGAGAATATCAAACTCTTATTTTGGGTTGGTTGAAAACATAAGCTTTCTTGCATTTATTGAAACACGTTTGTTAAGAATCATTTTTAATACAGAATAAAATTTGGGTTCTATTTACGTACATGCATCGGTGGGAACTTCTGAGTAGTCGAAACCGTAGTTATTATTGAAAATTGGTAATCTAAAACTAAAGTATTTTTACCTATTTTGTAGAGGTTTATAAAAAGATGGACTTGTAATTTGTAATCCTGGATTCAACAACTCAACGTTGCTTTCTTAGATACAAATATACCGTACTTAACCTTACTTAAAAGTAATATATTCAACTAGTAGCAATACCACAAATTAAGAGTTTACCTTAAAATGCTGATAGCTAACAATACTTGGTGGTATTTGGTTTTAGTTAGTTTATAAAACGACGGAGGTCAATTTAAGTGTTAAATTAGAAAACTACCAACTGTTAGAATCGGTGCCATTGTGAAAACCACATTGGAGAAACAGTATTCATTCGTTTCGTTTTTTTTGGGACTTATCAGTATTGAGAACTCGAAATGTATTTCTACAATTTCACCGAGGGATACGATAGTATGTTTGCAGTAAAAAATTTATTTAGCGCATTTACATCCTACTAAAGACAATGTTTTGAGATGCTTGTCGGAGCGCGTATTTTGGTGTGTGCAGTTTTTTACCAAACATTTGAACGCAGAATAATTTAAATTTTGTGGTCTTCTTAAAGTAGTCAATAATATTTTAGTTCTTATAACAACATTAGGTATTACAAGAAGACTGACAAAGCCAAGACATTATTTAGAACGTAAAAATCGAATGAAAGAGCTAATAAATCAAAGGAACTTCTAATAATTCTGTCAATTCAACAATCGAAGAACCAATCTCTAATCAAATAATGAAAATTAAATCGTTGACTTATTCATTCTGTAAATTTAAATAACAGAATCAAAAATGTTAATACTACTGTCCTTTTTAATTTGATGGGTTTAACGTCCATATTAAGAATGGTAAATCTGTTATAAACCGTTTTCAAAATTATTCAAACGATCAAGAAATCGTGAGTGTCGTTAATTGAAAGTTCTCTTAATGACGCGATAAACAAGCAACAATCTTTATTTTGTTTAAAATAAAATCATTGCAGCATTCGAGTTTGCAAAAAGTAACATCAAAATTGATTTTATACTGTCATTATAAATACCCTAAATCAATTTCGTAGCTTAGGAGGTGAGCTTCCGCTTGGTTGTAAGGTTCTCCAGAAAAAATTGCCAAAAATTTGAGAAACTCGGGTACAAGTGAAATTTCGAAATCATCAAACATACGAGCTAGGATAATTCAAACTTTCACTAAACTTATTTAATACGTTTCGGACTTTACTATCAAATATTAAGGGCAGAAACCTACCGGAAACTACATTCTCGAGTTGAAAGGTATATGCGAAGTCTTCGAACTCCTTTCTTAAAACAAAAATTACTTATATAATATAAACTAGGTTACTATTACCAAATTTAAAAACTGACGTCTCTTCACGAGAGAGACCAGCAGTACAACAAAGACGCCAAATTAAATCAAAACGCAATAAAGCAGAATATAAAATTACAATCTTAATCTTTGACATTCAATAATAAAGACTGCCGGAAGTAATAAATAATAAAATGTACTTGACACGTATGACAATAAAATCAACCATAATGATTTAAGTGCATACGCACTAAATAAATGAAAGGAAAATTACAATTAAGATGAATTTAAAAACGTTAACTAACTTTGATCCAAATACCGGGTCTTTCTTGAAAGGATCTGGACCTATATTACCACTGCCAAGCGCAGATTACAAATTTCTTTAAATTTATTTTTTGGGTAACACTGATAAACAAATCGATCAACGTTGTCGATTCAGTACGGGAACTAAACGAGAAATTGTTGCTGCTTTACAACATGTATTTGATCAACATAAATTAATTCGATTGTTCAAAATTGCCCTTGAAAAAATGCCAACTTATAACTACAAAGTTATAATTAGAGCAGACAAAATATTTGTTGGTCAACACGAACGACAATACAACGCACCGACATTTGAGGAAGTAGCAATCGTTATAGTTGGCAAAGAATTTAAATCGGGTGTAATAATTTTTAATCGCAATATGGTAATGTTCAACGAGTCTGAGGAACTCATTACTCATACGATGCCCTACAATATCCGATGGCAAGGAGAAGTCCACAACAGGCGAGGAAGCATAGTGACATGGAAATTGCAACACCAAGAAGGGGAAAGAGTTTTGTGTCCAAACTTGGCAGGAAGGTTAAGCTACTCAGAGGTAGTAAATAGTTAAAATTTCATAGAAAAGGAACAAAGACGAACAAAATTTTTAAATAATAATAATAATAGTAACAACAACCTTCTCCCATTGCTTTTATACTCCCTTACTATTCGTGGCACCGATTCCAGCAGGTGGTCGTTTTTCTCTTGAGTTATTGTATCCTAAACATCTTGCAAGTTATGCCGAAGAGTTTTCTGTGTCTGTAAAAAATGCACCAAGTTTCTCATTTTACCCATATCCCACACGTGTTCAATAGGCGAAAGGTCAGTTGATTTGTGTGGCCATGGTGAGAAATTAGCATTGACTTTCGAATCGGTCATAGTGTCTTGCTATGTGGAAACGGTGATTATCCTGCTGGAAAAGTGGGTCCTCCAACTGCTGAAGGAATAGAAGAAAATAGAATTCTACCACTTTGTTAACATTTCATCCGGCGTTTATATTGCTTCGGATGACTTTCATCACTTAACCATTGATCGGCGATTGATCTGGTACTAGAAAATTGCTTTTTTATTATCATAGGTCGAAAATGGAGGCTCTGCACCTCATTTGTTTGCCTCCGTCTTCTAATACTTTGTCTACGAAAATCTTTTTTTTCTCTAGTTCATGGTTGCGCATGAAAGTGGATTGGTTCCCGTTAAGACGATTTGCAATTTCCTTTATGAGAAACCACCTTTACGTAGGCCAACAATTCGATTTGTTCAATTAGCGGTAAGTTTTACTCTGTCGCACTTCAAGCATAATCACCCTTTCAAAACACGTTAAGCAGAAGAACCACAAGAGATAACAATATTAAAATTAACCAAGACTCGCACGAAATACACTCGAAAATGAAGTTGCAGAAACAAAAAAAAACATCAGATATAACATTACCGCTTGATTCGTCTTCCGCTAAGTTTGGTCACAAAATTCTGGCCCTATCTTGATGTTGCAATTTTAATGTAATAGAGTAGGGGAGACCGGGGATGGTTGGTACAATTTTGACGTTTTCAATTTTGTTGTGGTTATTAATCAATATTACGTAATGTAATATGAACCTTTGTTCATTTGGTTACGTAATTATGATCATATTATCTAAAAATAAGAACAAATGGTAAGTAAAAAAAAATAATTACTACAACGTGTTATGTGAACCAACCTGCCCCGTACTCGGGGTAGGTTGGTACGTTCTATGGTATTGGTTCGTACATTTAATATGAGATTTTACACAAATAAAAAAAAGAACACTTGAAAAGTAGTTTTAATTCAAAAAGATAAACAAAGTAATGCCATACAAATTAATCAGAATATTCCGATTCACAATTATGACAAATATAAAATGCCCCCGCATTACAACAATTCTCATAAGACCAAAGTTTGCATCTTGTGCATTGAACCCATTCTTCTCGTCACGCTGTTCGAAAATGATTCCAAACACATCAAGCAATATGTTTCTTCATCCTCGCTGCTGTCACTTGAACGATTATTGCAACTTGTCCAACTCTTCTTTTTTTTCTGCTTACATTTTTCTTAATAGCATTTGCTTTCTCCTTTTTGATTTTTTTTACATTTTTTAGCGTGTTTCTCTCTCTCAAGCTCATCTTTAACAGGAGTGTCGGTTAAAATAGCTGACCTTCTTTTACGTCTGTTATTGATCTTAGTATTTCTTGGCGAAGCTTTTGGTGACGGTTTAAGTTTCTCTAGTGAAACGTAAGCAGTTTTGCTGCAGCTGGGCATGTTTATACTATTGTCAGTTGGACTGGTATGTCGAAATTTTTCTGTTGAAGGTAATGAAATTTGTTTACATTGGGACACAGCGTCATTGAGATTTAGATTAACATTTGCATCTATATCGATATTACTAGATTTGTTAGTAGTTGGGTCTGGTCTATCAGTGACATATGATGCCATAAACTCACTCTCTGGAAATAAGTCTCTGTTAAACGGTGATATTTCTGATACTCGAAAACCACTTGAAATATTATTTGGAGTTGCTGAAAGGGACAAAGCTATTGCAACAATATCATAGATGGTCATAGTGCGCCCAGGATTATTCGTCATCCACGTATCGCAAGCACTATTTACATATTTTTTTAATGGGCCATACACACTCCTGTCCAGAGGTTGTAGTTTATGGCTGCAATGTGGAGGAAAGGATATCACTGTAACTCCGTTATTTTTATAATATGTAAGACCATCGACGGACAAATGCGAATCATGGTTATCAAGTAATAATATAACTGGTCTATCTATTGAGACTCTAGTATATCTCACAAAGTGTTTCACATAGTCAATAAAATGATCTTCCTTCATCCACCCGGACGGATTAGCTCCACCAGCACTACCAAGAGGCACTTCTTTTAGGGAATGCTGTTTAAAATGAACTCTAGGAAATACAAAATATGGTGGGACACTATTTCTGGTTGCCGAAACAACGAAGGCCATTATAACAAGCGTGCTTCTTTCAGCTAATGTTATTCTCCCTACTTGTCTAGCAACTTAATCAGGTCTTTGCACCATTGTTATGCCGGTTTCATCCATGTTCCACATATCCTCAGGTTCACATTTAAGCCGATTTAGAACCGTTTCAAAATTGTCAAAAAAGGCATTAACAATGGTCTGATTGAAGCTGGTTGCCCTGGATAGACTAGTAGATTCCGGAGAACGGATTGATAACGTTTTGTTTCTTTTTAAAAAAGCTGAAAACCAATCAGCTCCGGCTATCTTATTTTTTTTGAATTGTTGGGTGTGCGTAGATTTAACGACTTTGCAAACAAAAAGCCATTCTTCTGACTTCCTTTGGAAAAAGACCGCAATAGATATCTCATGCTTTCTTAAGATAATCAGAAAGATGCGTTTCTTGCTCTGAAGCAAATACCTACAAGAAAATGTGTATTCCGATTCTGCATTAAAAAAGCAACTTGACTGCTCACGTGTCGATTTGCAGTGTTATCAATTACTGAGTTTGGTACATTGTATTCCTCTGCAGAAATTTCTTCTGTGGAGAATTTGAGGCAATATTTCCGCAGGGTCATCAACGGCATGTTAAAATCTCTGGATGTTTCTCTTAAAGATTGTTTATCTATTTTTACAGCTTTTACTGCTCTAAGCATGACATCAGATAGAGTAAATTTTCTTTGACACGTCCGCATGATTGCAGATGCTGAAATTTGAACAATACATAATATAAAGGCTTGTAATTACCCATTTAAAAAACAAAAATGCAACAACAATGTACCTTTGGGGCAGGGTGGTACAGTACGAACTGACTCCTCTGAAAATGTACCAATCAGCCCCGTGGCCATTTTTGTCGTTTGAAAGGACACAGCATTTTATACATCAGGTTAAATGTTCGTTAAAATTCACATAAATGCCGCAAAATGCATTAACATGAATCTTCAGACACAATCAAGAGTACATTCTACTTAAGTAGTAAGATATAAAAAATTACTTAAACATGAAAATATTTACTCTTAAGTCCACTTAAAACACATAAACAGAAGTATCTCAGCACAAGCCAAACTACAACCGTCACTCCGCACTAATTAATTTGAACGCCTAACGGATGTCTTGACGTACCCGTGGCGTTATCTGTTGAGTATTAGCGGAAATATTAAATCTGTACCAACCTGCCCCTGTACTCAAACAGCCCCGGTCGCCCCTATATTACATAAAAGACGTATACTATAACTGATTAAACATCTTTTAAAACTGGTAAACTGTTTAGTAGCGTTATAATAATCTCTCTAAATTTCCATCTTCCTTCCTTCCTGATTCGCGCGCCCTAAAAATTTGTGCTTTCGGAACAGTTTGCTCCAACTGCTTCATGGTAACATTGTAAATATAAGACTATTGCTCTTAAGTTGTAATAACATTTTAAGTCTTTCAATGTCTCTTTTAGGCCAAAATGCCAAAGAAAGGCAATTAAAATAAATATTTTAAATAATTGCGTACATACTTATAAAGACTTATATTATATTAACAGTGGAATGATTTTGTGTCAAAAAATATATTTGATGCATTATATTTATATACAAAATATTTTCGTGCATAAATAAACGAGGTTGCTTTTCGTAAAAATAAATAAATCAAACTTGATGTGTTATTAAATTTCGACACGTTACGTTCTTTTACGAGCGGGGGAGGCATCAATATTATGATAAACAACAATTTCGTATTTTTCTTGTCACCCATATCCTGCTTTACTGTAATACGATAACTGATCGTTCTTATTGTATTTTTTAGGAATCTTAGTTAAGAAGTAGTAGTAGAAGTAGTATTTTAGCTTTATATTCATTTACAATTTTTATTTTTTTAGTCGCTGTTATACTCTGAAAAAAACTGACAACAATCACTGTGAAAGAAATAATGTAATTTTTAATTTTTTTATTGCACTCCATATACCTCATTGCAGTGCAATAAAGTACAGTAATTGTTGTTCGTTTGTTGTTTTTTTGAAGAACTTTTTAATGTATAGCGAATTTGTTTTTCTGAATGCTTTTATTGGAATACATGACCTTAGGTGTTTTTTTGAAAACGTATCTTCTACATTTTTACATTTTTGCAAGATTATTATTTATGATTAAGATATTGCCCTCACCAGTTATCAGTCATGTAATAGAATCATAAAACTCATTAATCTTAACCTAATTTTTTTACATGGGTCGCGCTTGGCACAGGCTCGTAATTAAAGTAACAAAACAATTTCAATAATGAACACAATGTTTGCTATAAAGCGGCGTTAACACAAGGTTTACCGTATTCATAAAATATAGATGATTTATTAAAAAAAAGATATTCCCTACCGTTACCATCTAAATTGAAATTGAAATTTGTCATTTTACATGCTTACTGTTTTTATTTAAATCAAACATACGATTGTCGATGCATTGCAGTCGTCTAGGTATTGATGGGAACTCACCTAAATCCATACATTTTTGCTACACTTTTTGGAGCTTGCGTTATTAACTGTGTAACGACTTCTTGGAATTTGAAACACTTTTATAGGTGCGTTATTTGAACTTTTAAACGTTTTTTCGTTACTAAAAACAACACGATTCTATAAATCCATCGATTCTTTAACGTAACGTTTTGTAAATTCCAGACGCTTTCTTTTATTCTCCTCGCTAAGAAAATTTTTGTAGCTGCTTGATACTTTTTTAATCCAGTCTCTTACAGTCTTTTTCGTGCGGTTAATTAGTTTGATGACGATTTCAGAAAGTTGTAAAAGGATTTTGAGTAACATATGCTACTAACGACGCACAGTGGTTCCAAATCCCAAATTGCTGGCCAAAAATAGAATGGATTGTTGAATTGCTACGAAATTTGGTGCTCGGAAGTTTTTGGGGTCGCTGAACACGAATCTTAATACAAATTTTTCAAAAACAAGATGGCGGCCAAAAAATCGCTGAAATTTTCCTCCAAATTTTAATCAATCGCTACGAAATTTGATACTCGGGGGGTTTTCAGGTCGCTGAACACGAATCTGAAAACAAATTTAAAAAAAATAAGATGGCGGCCAAAAAATCGCGGAACTTTTCCTCCAAATTTCAATCAATCGCTACGAAATTTGGTACTCGAGAGATTTTAAGGTCAGCGAACACGAATCTATTTTGATAGGACGAAAGAATGTATTAAGGTGGGCATGGTACGTTCCGCGAGCCTTCTTTGCTCCGGCCAGGTATACGTGCGCCCTTGAGCCTGTTACGACCCGAGTTAGAGGGGATTAAAATTTGACCACACTTGTCCTGTTGGGGTATACTAAACAATATACTTTCTCAGAAAATCATGAAATCCATTGACCACCACCGACTGGACGAATACAATGAACGAAATTTTTAAGAAATAAAAAGAATTGCAGGGGATTATTACCTGACCTATGAATTCCTAGTAAAGGGATTAATTATCGGAGCACCTGCACCGGCCCACCTGGCCTGCGCTAACAAAATCCAAAATATGCCCACCCCTGTATTAACACATACATCTATGTGGGTTATAATAGATTGGGTAAGTATGTATTTACAAACACACTATAAATACCAGTTTATTGAAAATCACAGTTTATGTTCTATTTGTCTAAGGCAACAAAATTAAGAAGAGACGCTTAGATTTATAAAGCCCAATTGCTGTCCGAATCGCTATTGTTGTTATCGCTAGAATCGCAATCAGCCATTTGGAGCTGCTTCTTGTGGTTTATAGTTGGCGGTATTAATAACGCCATTGCTTCACGCGGTAATGATTTGCTTGACTTCGCTGGTAGCTTACGCAAACTTGAGATGACAGGGTCAGAAGCAATCAAAAGCCGTGCAAAAACATCCTCCATATTCTGTTTTCTACTGAATTTTCGAGCAAAGTCTTGTCTAAATGATTTAATATATTTATAACAAGATTCTTGGGCTTCCTGAATTAACAATTTGTGCACAGTGGTCGGCATGTAATACCAAGGATATAGTAACACGTAACTACGGGCTGTATCTAGAGCGTATTTTTCAAATGTATCCACATTTATTTCAAAATCCCACGATATTACTTGCAAGATCACGTGGAATCTTTTGATTATGTTTACATCCAGTCCCGTTATAGATGCGGAAACATCAGAGTTTTGAAAAAAAAACGACGAGCAGTATTACCGTCATTCGTGCTACCATATCCTTGTTTCGGTTAGTCAATCAAAAGTCCCAGTTTCTCACGGAAACCTTTTTGAATTGTCTGTTTACGAATTTCGATGGTTTTTTTATCTGTTTTCCATTTTTTAATTTCTATTCTGTATGAAATATCTATAAGACACTCGAAAAAACGAATCCACGCGTGCAGAGATGATATTCCATATTGCAAGTGATCTTCAATTATCGATTTCTTTAAAATTTTGTCAATGTCGTTGAATTCTTTCGATGTAGCATGGCAAAGATAGCATCGTTGACTTGATGCAGTAGATGTTAGTGAATTGCAGACTTTGCCATCAACCATTGTTAAGGCCAATTTGTAGGTTACAGTTATTTCTTTTCCGTTCAGAATCGCATGAAAAGGTTGGAGCTGGTTTTCTTATTCTTTGATGTCATGAACTTCATCTCGCGTGCCTTCTGCAATCTTTTTCAAAAACTCGATTTTGATCGGCCTACAAAACCGAGGGGAAGAGGGTCGCGGATTTTTCCACACCGTTATTTCTTCGGTATCTCCCTCGTCAACGAACACGAGTTGTAGTGGCACAAGCGAAGTGAAGAAAATAGTTGCATCTGTTTTATCTCCGTCGTCATTATCAAATTTTTGTTTGAAAGTACTTTGCCCGGATGTTCCGTCACATCCCCATTTACAAATCAAATCCAATTTATAAATTTTATTGGATGGAAGGGAGTTTAAAACTTCACTTTGCACTGTCAATATGATCTAACAGTGCTTGAAGTTTTACTGCAGCTTTACTTTCGGTTATCGTAATGTCATCTTTGGGTGGATAACATTTTTTCTCCCCCAGCACAGATTTGTACGCTGGATACATTTTCAAATTACGTTCCAGTACTCCAGACCGTATTCCCTGATATACATGTTTGGACATACGGTATTCAATTATCAGAGAAAGAGCAGCATCGGCGGAATAACAATTGAGAGGAACGTTTGAAACAGTACGTAAAGCTTCCTGGTATTTGGAAGCTCTTGTAGGACTGCCCAGAGCAACGGTTTTTGCCACTTTTGCGGCGTCTAATTTTTCTGCTGCTCGAAGACTCATTTGGGTGGCAAAGGCGAGCTTTTCGGCACTGGACTGGTTACGAATGCCTGCAGTTTTTCTTCTTTTCGACCGTTCACTAGATTCGTCGAAGCTCTGCGAACGACGACCACATCCAACAACTGCGACTGCATCCTCGTTTTCTGTTGAGGTTTCTTTATGGTTTCCAAAGACGATGACTGTGCTTAGCCAATCCGTATTTTTTTCCGAAAACCTCGCTTTAATCCTTCTAGCTTTCTGCCATTTGTCTCGAATGTCGCATAATACCTTACGGGTTTTTTGTTTTTCATCGGCGGACAATGTATAACTACGTTGAATTTTTTTGGACAATGCGACCTCCAGTATTGGATATATTTCATTCGCAGTATCATTCAAATGATCCTCAAATAAATGAAACAACTTCTGTCGCGTAAAACTAACTGCGGCCGCTTCACTGTTAATCCGAGAGCCTGAAAAAACCAATTCAACAGTAAGACAATGATGAATAATTTTAAAGAACCAATAATGATTATATAATGAAAATAATAGTCGAATTCGGTAGCCTCAAATGATTTCTATGAGAAACCGCGCCTGCATCAATTTATGAAAAAATTCACCAGCACCAGAGGGGCAGTTTGGAGCAGCTAATTTTTTATGGTATAATTACTCAAGGGTGTAAAGAAAAAGGTGACACTTGAACGGTTGCGGAATTATGTTGAACAAATAACTTTTACACAACATATACATTACTTTTTTTCGCCGCGGGTGCGAGAATTTATAATAGTTGCTTACAGTTTTTGTAGCTCGGTGTGTGGTTTATATGGAAAATACCAATGATATTATAAATGTACTCACTTTCAGGAGAAGATTCCATTTTGGATAATTGAAATCGCTCAATTCTGTTGAAAGTTATGCCACTTCAAACACATAGTAATTTTTAGACTGTAGCACAAGACCGATCCTTCCTGCTCGAGCGTTCCGGTTCGAATGAGATCCCAACGGCTAAATGCAACATCTGCCATTTCCCGACCCTTGGAATACTCTTCTACCTGGCCCAACAGTTAGAATTCCTTCAACATAAACTTCATTTTTCGATTTTTGGCCATCTATTTGGGATTTGGAATCACTTTGCGCCGCGTTTTGGGCCACCGTAGACACTCTTTGTTTGCTTTAATTGAAATTCTTAAAAAATACAATAACAACGATTATTTATCGTATTATAGTAAAGCAGAATATGGATGATTGGGGAAATACAAATTTTTGTTTATTATGCTATGGTGCTTTCTCCGCCTCTAAGAGAAGGTAACGTGGAAATGGCAAGACACATTAAGTTTGATTTATTGTCTTATTCTTTTATTAGTGTCGCAAAAAGAAAATTAATTGTATTAACGTTATCTAAAAGTATTGTTAAATTAAAATACAGAAAACGACTAAGGGTGCAAACAAACATTCATTCATTCATTTAAGAATATATTGATTTTTTGGTTTTTGTGGATAAACAATTTGATCTCTGGTATTGTCAATGTTGATTATTTGTCTAATTTGAATCTCTTGAATAGCATCGCGAAGGGCCACGAATGATTGTCGATCGCATTCGCTAACAAGCCTAGTTTACACCGCTAACTGTTTCATTCGAACTAATCAAGGTATCCTGTTTTTTGTTTAGTTGAGTGTACCAGTTTCGGTGCACTTACTTGAAAGTTTTGTACCGAAACCATTATATAATTATGTTTTTCCTACTTTGTTGAATTTTTACTTTTATTCTTTTTCTACGTTTTATTTTAGTAATTATTTACTTCTATTTTTTTTTATTTTGTTTGTATTTAATTTTTATTTTGCTTTGGTGGATAAGGAAATTGAAGAATATTAAAACTGTACCTAAAGAGATGGCAAATACTATTATTTATGCAAACTCAAACGCAATGTTTTTTTTTAATTTTTGACCGATGAAGTTAAAACCCGTTTTGTAATAGACTGTAGCCGTTTTAATTTGAGAAAAAATGTATCACTCAAAGTAATAAACAAAGTTGTCACTTACGTTGGTATATAATACACAAGTTTTTAGCAAGTTGACGTCGAACAAACTAATAATTTTCAAGTCCTGACTGGAATCTCCATGCTACAGATTATAAGTTTCCGACAACCAAAATTAATTATATGAAGTTGGGAAAGTTTTCAAAACGACGACGTTCATTGAATTTTAACGTACGCTATCATTATGAATTGAGACCGTTTTTTAGTAACAGCTAAAAAAATATTTACTTTTGTACCCCGTTTGTCATATCAAGCAAAGTTATTTTTGCATTTCATAGACGTGACTGCATTAATAGTAGGTTATCTAATTATTTCGTACTTACCGCGCAAGCTTTTATACCGTGTAAAGCCGATTACAAAGACACTAATATTGATAACGTGTTATGATCATTTTTATATATGTATTACGAAGTCGTAATGAACACTAATAACGACTTTTGAGTCTTATGGCATCTGCCACTTTTTCGAGTAAACCTTAAATTTATTGCTGCGTTCGATAAACTTCCTCCAATTTTCCAAACACCGTTTAAAATTACGCTTTCCTTATTAACTTTCCTTCTTAAAATTCAGGAAAATTTCCAATAATCCACAAATATATTACCACATAATATTTTTAAATTTTGAGGGAATTTTTTTAATGAGGAAAAGATAGGATTTTTTCCTTATTTAATTTCTTTAAAAGTAAAGCTCGTTGTAATGCGATGCGTACTTAAAAAAATATAATTACAACTTTTTCTTAAGATTTAAGTTTTATTCTTAATTAGAAAGATTAGAAAGTTTTTTAGAAGTTTAATTGTTGAAGTTATTCTTACAATATTCTATACATCTTTAAAAGTTTAAAAAGATACTAAAGGAAAAACAAAAGTGACGTTGAATTTGATTTATTGAAATTCTTGAAAGACGAATAACATACATTCGCACAATTCGACAAGGTATCAACATCCATCACTTGGTTTAAAAACCAAATTTATTCTATTGCTACGTCTGATTGATGGATATGGATTTGTTGTTTTTAAATACGACGCTCGGAAATTCAGGGCAAAATTACTTTTTCTTAAAAAGTTTTTAGAATTCACGAATGGCGTACTAAACAAACAGCACAATGTTATTAAAGTTACATAGATAACATCGATGTAATTACTTCAAAGAGCGCTAATTAGACATTTAGGAGTGTTTTATTGTACAGTCGGATTCCCTTTAATCAAAAGGAATATTCTATAGACTATTACATGCGCTTCACAACGGTGTCTTTGTGTATATTGCTGTTATTTTTACTCGTTAATCTGTTAGCTACAAAAATTTCTCGTAGATTAAATTAAAACTACTGATAAAATTATTTTATCAAAGGCCTTTCTAAAATCGTGTCTCATCCAGGTAATTTAAATATATTACTTTCTAAATAAGTACCAGTTTTAGTTTGCTCGATAACTACGTAATTGATTTAACTACAGCTTATTAGTTTTATATTGAATTAGGTGTAAATTTATTAAACGAAAGTTTTAAGCAAATTCAGCCCTTAAGCGCAAAATCGAGGTGTTGCAATATTAGCTATCGATAAGCTTAATTAGTTAGACATACTAGATTAAAGGATAATTTGTACCAAAGATTCTCCTTGGGAGCGTAGCAGATCCCGAGGAAATTCTCATTTAATTGGTTACTTGATTGATGTCAATTCCAAAAAGATTCTTTTACAAAACTTTTTTTTGTTTCTGTACTTAATTGCTTAAATTGAGACTAAAAATTGCTATCTAGTCTACTGTTAATTACTTTTTGATGGTTATTATTATTGTGTGGTTTTCTACGTATTTCTAGATAGTAGGTAACATGGCAGAATTAATGAATCGGTATTAGGGATCTAACAACGCCAAAACTGTTGAAATGACCATTTACGATTTTATAACGTGGTCATTTACGTGGCATCTACAATTTACGAATTTTATAAATGAACTATTAAAATAGTTTTTACACGACACTGTGCCATTATTTTCTTATGAATCAAGCTAAAATGTAATTTTTAACGTTAAGTAATAAAAAATGTTCTTTGATGGGTTACGATAAATTGTTTCTTAAAAAGAAAAAATGAAATGCCAGTTTTAGGAATGTATTTTCTCTTTTCGTAAAATAAACAAACTGTAGTAAGCAAATATTGTATCTACAGGTGAAGAAGTCTCGACATTTTCCGTTGCCATGATGTAAACAAATCTTTTGATTGTATTCTGGAGTTTGTATTACACATTTATTGATTTTCTATATCCTTGTATTATCTTGTTTTCTGTTTTTTGTCTTTTTTGTTCTTTTTGTGACGGGTTTATGTTATGAAAGATTTCACTTAGTTTAGTAGAATTTTAACAATAGTAACAAAGTACGACTCAATACTGTTTTTGTTTATATATTTAAAATGTTTATTTTGCAATTGCATTTAAACGGAAATTGTTATTTAGTTGTAAAGTAATAATAATAATGGTAGTAATAGATTGTAATAGATGAAAAAAAAATTCTTCTAATATGCTTACGTTATTTACCATAAGGTATACAGTCAAGACTTATATCTACCGATATTACACGGTTAGCTACCTAATTTTACAAATTTTTTTAATAAATTGTTTATCAGTACAGATTTTTATCCATTGATTGTAACAAGCTATTAGATACATTAGCGTGTGATTCCGAGTTTGAAGCTCTATAGAATGCTTACAAAAGGAAAGTACGAACTATTTATATGACACTGAAAATATAGAAGAAACGGTGCGATCAGGGCCGCGCCTAGCACTTTTGGCGCCCTTGTGCAAATTTAAAATAACGCCCCAAATTTGTATTACGTTCATATGAGAGTACAGATACAGGTTAAGTTAGGTATTATTATCCACTATTGAAAAATAATTTTAAAAAGGATTTTGTATAAATTTATTTTCATTTTTATATTTTACAAGTACAAGCCATAAGCCATACAAATATTTTTTCATTGAGGTTCATAACATAATTATAAACTTACTAGCTGTACCCTGCCACGCTTCGCAGTGGCACATTGTGATTGAATGGTTGACATTTAATGTAATTATATTTATATACATTAAAAGTGAGGTTAATCCAAAATAAATACTATAATTACTAAATAATATAATTACGTCCACGTGTTAGATGTAATAAAAAAGATATAACCACTCACTTCTGTTAGAAATCCACTTGAATTATAATAAGTCCTTTTATTTTGCCTGTCAGTTAATAATATTTTTACTGTCCATCTTTGATATAAAATATAACCTCTACTTACGATTTGGTGAAAGGCGCAGTTCGACCACAACACTATCACACCAAAAATTCTTGATTTAAGTGAATATTTAATTCAGATTGTATAATAATCAGAATCAGATGCAAATTTTTTTGTAAATAAACAATGTAATTGGCAACGAAATTGTTTCTCATGTGACTGCATCATTATTATTTCGATTGTCAGCGAGTGTTTTCCTAGCTTATGACAGATGGCGCGGTCACTGGTAAACAGCTGATCGTTAAAAAAAATTGTTTTCTCGCTGTCGCAGATATGTGACTGATGCAAAAAATCGATAAAAACAATCCTTGATGCGCATTTTATATCATGTTAAAATTTCAACTCAATCGGTGCAGAACTTTCTGAGTTTTTGAAGCGTACACAAACCAACATAACATTTTTATATATATAGATAGAAAACAGAAATATATTCTAACAGTATTACAACTCAAACTTTTTCTATTTTAGTTTCAAATGTAATATATGATACAAAAGCACAAGAAATAAAAAAAAATATTTAAAACATTAAAATTACTCGTTTATATATCACAGGACGAAACTGATCGACAAATAAAAACAAAACAATATATTATTTTAATAATGCAACATGTCACCTTTGAAATGTTAATATCCAGGTATTAGGTATTGTTATTAATATTTTAGCTTAGTGAATTAAGCTTTTCGTTCTTTAATTTTTGCAAATTGTTTAATTAATTCTTCGGTTTATTTGAATGTACGAAACAATGTTGTTTGATGCGAAATAATAACATTCTGCTGAACTTTCATTGTTTATTATTTCGAAATGAATATACACAACGTTTCGATTGTTGTGGTATCTGCAATCGTCATCAGGTGAATACTAACAAACTTAGAAACTACTGGAGCTTATATACTAAAGACATGTTCGATGAAGCGTTCAAGCGTACAAAAACAACTTAGCGTAACAGATTAATTAACAAAATTACTTAGTAAAGTTTAAGTTGTTTTAGAGGTTCGATTTCCATATGTTGCTTATCTCGACACTTGGCTGGCTGAAAATTTCTTTGTTTTTGTTGATGAATGCCGCTTCTTTAAATTTTCGTTTGTATCAATGTTCCTCTCTGTGTATGATTTTTGTTTCCGACCATTTCATTCGATGTTGGTTATCCCACGAATGTTGCGCGATGCCGGACTTAGAAGTCTCTCTTCTCTGTGTGCGTCTGATGTTCTTTCAGTCTGATGTCAAGTGGTCTTTTGGTTTCCCCCACGTATGACTTGCCACATTCACATGGAACTTGGTAAATACAGTTTTGGGAATCTCGACTTGTTTGTGGCTTTGTGTTGGAAATTATACTCCTAATGGTGGTCGATGATTTGAACACTGTATTTAAGTTGTTGTAGCTTTTCTCTATACGTTTTATTGATTCTGATAAACCTTTGACATATGGGATGGTCAGCAGTGAATTGGGCAGTTCTTCTGTTTTAGCTTGTTCCTTGGTGTTCAATTGTTTTTTCTGTAAAAGCTCTCCTACAATCTTTTCTGGATAACCATTCTGCCTTAGTTCGTTTCTAATGCTTTTGATTTCTTCTCGTAGCTCTTTCTCTGTGTTGCACAACCTGTACGCTCTGTCGATTAGATTTTTTACTACTCCCCTCTTCGTAGATGTGGAATGATTGGATTCAAAGTTAAGATATCGACCGGTGTGTGTCGGTTTCCTGTAGACAGTAGTTTCCATAATTCCCTTGTTCTTTGTTACGTGAAAGTCTAAAAAAGGAAGTGAGTTCTCCTTTTTCTTTTCCATAGTGAATTTGATGGATGGTTTGATGTTGTTCAGATGCTGTAGAGAAAGGTCTAGTTGCCGATTACTGTGGTTTCAAATTATGAAGGTATCGTCAACATATCTAAGCCATGTTTTGGGTTTGAATTTTGATTTCTCTATGGCCTGGGATTCAAACCAGTTTGCGACTACTGGTGATGGAGATGAACCCATTGGTAGTCCTTCGTCTTGAGTGAAGAATCTGTCTTTCTTCTGAAAGTACGAGTTCTTGAGGCAACATTCTAGGAGCTTCATTATTCCTTCTACCGGCAGCGTGGTTCTTTCCTGGAGTTTTTCATCTTATCGGAGCTTCGTTTGGATGATTTTCAATGCTTCTTCAACTGGCACATTAGTATAAAGACTTTCTAAGTCGAAGCTGACTAATTGATCCCGTGGTTGTAGCTCTATTGTTTTCAGAATCTCAACGAAATGTTTGGAGTCTTTGACAAAAGATGAGCTGTTCTTCTGTAGTGGTTGCACAATTGGTAGTAGAAATCTGGATAGCTGGTATTTGGGTTCATTACGAGAACTGGTTATCGGTCGGCAGCATGTAGTTTTTATGTATCTTCGGTAGTCCATATAGATGCGGCGGTTTGCTGTAGTGTGGTGTTAGCATCGTTCTCATCCTTGGTGTCTTTCGTAGAGTTTTAGGACTTGATAGATCTTCCTCTCTAAGCTTGCTTTCGGATCTTTCTTCAGTCTGCTGTAATTCCCTTGATTTAAGACGTCTTTAATTTTTTGGTCGTAGGTGGTGGCATCCATGATAACAGTTGCGCCCCTTTTGTCGGCTGAAAGTATTTTAATGCATTTGTTCTTCCGTAAATTTGTGAGGGCTTTTTCCTCATGTTTAGTGATGTTGGTGTGTTGTTTTCTTTTCTTCTCTAGAGCACTTCTGATCTTCCACTTAAATTCTTCTGCTTGTGTTGGATTCAAACGTGTTGTCTCGACGGCACCAATGACGTCTAGTACAAGCACGTGTTTTGGTGTTATCGAAAAATTGAGCCCTTTCTCTAGTAGAGTCGTTTCTGTAGCAGACAGTGGATGTGTCGATATGTTGACTATGGTTCTCCTTGCATTCTTTTGGTTGTCGGCTGCTTTCTGTTGGTTTCGTGTAAGTTCAACCCATTATTTGTCGTGTGTTTCTTGGTGTAGTTGTCGTACCTTCTCGCAAGTAGCGTCTATTCTGCGGAATATTGGTGTGTAATCTTCTTCCAACGTGAACTCTTTTATCTCCTCGAATCTTTGTGTGGCGTCTTGCAGTAATAAAAACATTAGAAACGATCTAAAACAGAAAGGTTATCCAGAAAAGATTGTAGGAGAGCTTTTACAGAAAAAGCAATTGAACACCAAGGAACAACCAAAAACAGAAGAACTGCCCAATTCACTGCTGAGCATTCCATATGTCAAAGGTTTATCAGAATCAATAAAACGTATAGGGAAAAGCTACAACTTAAATACAGTGTTCAAATTATCGACCACCATTAGGAGTATAATTTCCAACACAAAGCCACAAACAAGTCGAGATTCCCAAAACTGTATTTACCAAGTTCCATGTAAATGTGGCAAGGCATACGTGGGGGAAACCAAAAGACCACTTGACATCAGATTGAAAGAACATCAGACGCACACACAGAGAGGAGAGACTTCTAAGCCCGGCATCACGCAACATTCGTGGGACAACCAACATCGAATGAAATGGTCGGAAGCAAAAATCATACACAGAGAGGAACATTGATACAAACGGAAATTTAAAGAAGCGGCATTCATCAACAACAAAGAAATTTTCAGCTAGCCAAGTGTCGAGAAAAGCATCACATGGAAACCACTAATCGAACCTCTAAAACAACTTAAACTTTACTAAGTAATTTTATTAATTAATCTGTTACGCTAAGTTGTTTTTGTACGCTTGAACGCTTCATCGAACATGTCTTTAGTATATAAGCTTCAGTAGTTTCTAACTTTGTTAGTATTCACCTGATGACGATTGCAGATACCACAGCAATCGAAACCTTGTGTATAGTCATTTCAAAATAATAAACAATTAAAGTTCAGCAGAATGTTGTTACTTCGCATAAATCTTCGGTGTCTAATTCTTCTAGCTGGTCCGTTTCTATTGAAATTATAGCAAAATAACTAAGTCCACTAAGTTGTTAATTGTTATATAATTTAAAGTTTCTTCTGGAGACGTTATAACTTTTTCATAAAAATTTTGTAAATATTGCAATTCTTTTACAAGTTCCACGGCTGTTATGTCTCGTTCATTGCGAGTTTTGTTGTTTAATAAATTTTCAACTTTTTGACATAATTTTAATTGTTCGTTTTCAGAATAATTTTTAAATTTATCAATATTCCATAAAAACGCGAAATTATTAGAGTAAGAAGAAAGTAATTGGAATCTCTTATCCACTGATGTTATGATTACATCTAGAGCATTCAAAATACAATCAACTTTGAACTTTAAGGTTTCGTCGTGGATCGGTTCATCGTCATGTTCATAAACAAAATGTTTTTTCTTTTATTTTTTGCGGTCTTAGACTTTTTTGTTTTTTGAATTTAAGTTTTATGTCTAAGCGGGATGCTATTTTTTTAAGCATCAATCCATAGATCACCAAAACTTTTATCGGAGCGATAAACTTTCAAAAAATTATTCAAATTATTTAAGTGATTACAACACAGCAACATCAAAATTCGGTTTTTGAATAATTTTACTAACAATGTTAACTTTACTTAAAACATTATACCACAATATAAGAATGCAAATGAATTTTTTACGTTATTTTCTAACTTTCCTTTGCTTATTTCAAACAAAGCATTACAAACTTCCCCAAGTTGATACCTTAAAGGAGTTATTGCATCTATTCTACTAGACCATCGAGTATCCGATAAAGGTTTTAAAGTTAAATTTGTTACATTAGATAAATTAGATTTCAGAATTGACCAGCGTTTAGTAGAAGCTGAAAAAAATATAAACAGTTCTTGAACTAAAGAAAAAAAAATGATACTTAAAGTATTAGATTTTGCGGCATCATTAACAACTAAATTTAGAATATGATTGCATCAAGGAACAAAGAAAGCTTGCGGATTGAAATACAAATTTTTTTTTGTAGACCATTATGCTTATCACGCAGTTGCCCCATTGTAACCCTGACCCCGCAAATCGTTGATATTTAAACCTTCTTTCTCTAACGCCGACAAAAGAAGTTTTGTCAAGCCTTCACCCGACACATTATCTATAGGACAAAATAATAAAAAATGTTCTTCTATACTAATTCCCGTGCTCTTTAAATTAACAAATCTTATACAAACTGAAATTTGTTCTTAGTGATTAGAGTCAGGAGTGCAGTCTAATAATATGGAATAATATTTTGCCTTTTTAGTTAGTTCTAAAATTTTGGATTTGATATTTTCACCGATTTTACTTTTGAGTTTTGGTGCCGTCGTGCACCACACGACTTTGCCTTTATGTATGGCGCGGGACTGGGTGCGATGGGCACTGGACAAATAACGATGGAGAGGTGTTTTTGATGAAATTGCGGTAGTTTAAAGGATTTTGCCATATAAGTTTTTTTTGGGCGGAAAATTGATTTGGAATCGTACAACTTCATTCGGGTAAAACGTTTGTAGATGGAGTGGATAATGCAAAAATTATTTTGTTGTTGTTCAAGAGGTGGTTTGTTAAGCGCTTCTGCACTGCGGTCTCCTTGGTTCATTTGTGCACCTCTGATTTATTACCCCCTCAGCAGTTCTATTTCGTCAGTGAAGTCCAGAAGCTTATTCTAAAGGTTTTTTTTTAACTCATCATCGGTTAGTTTTGGTTTGCCGAGAATCGTTGTGCGTTGCATTTGATATGCTTCGGATTTGCATAGCAGATGCTGCGGAGTTTCGTCGTCCTAGAGCATATAGTTGCATTTTATGCATATGTCTGTTAAGGCCACAATGCCTTGTTATTAGTTCCGTGAGTTTTCTTAACTTTCGTCGACTTTTGGTATCTAGATTAGCTGCACTGGTTGGCGAGTTATTATATTTCCAGAATGTTTATGCATGCCATAATCAGTTTGGATTTTATTATTGGTGATCTTAGCGCTGCTTGGCTGTCAGACATGACCCGTATCGGACCATCTGTGTATGTTTCTGACACATCAGTCAATAGCAGCAACTTTAGTTTGAAAAGCGGACGCATACATACATACAGCAAAAATGGCTTCCCATGGTGCCTGCCTCTATATATTTCTGCTCCGGTACCGCGTCCGGGTAAATGCTTTTTGTCCACTCGTCTCGTGACGATATTATCACTTTAAGATGTGATAATGTTTTGTAAAGTTGGATCTCATAGTTAAGATTGTTTTTTTACGCAGCACGTTGTATATATACCCAGTTTGTTTTTCCTGGCAATTGACGTGTGTTAATTCATCTTAGCCTGTATGCTGCTAATCTTGCTTCCATCATTACAACGAAGTGTAATGGTGTAAATGAAAGTATTGCTTCCATGTTGCTGTGGGCGTAGTTCTCATTGCTCCTGTTATCAGCAGACATGCCATTCTCTGTACTTTGCATAGCTTTGCAACTGTGCTTTTCTGGTTGGTTTTCTTACCCCATACAAGCGCATTCTGTGTGATGATGGGTCTTGTTACCACATTATATAACTCTTTGATCATTGTGGATTTCAATCTCCATGTGTGCCTCATCATCTGTTTTTGTTGTGACTTTTTCTAGATGAGCGTTGAAGGTCAGTCTAGTATCAAGAGTGAGGTCCAGATATTTGACTTCTTTTGTCATCGAGAGCGTGACTCCGTACATCGTTTGACAGTTTTTATGCAGCTTGGTTTTAATGCGGATTTTAATGAATTACCGATATAGTTCGTCATTAGTTCTAGCTCGTGCGTTGATCTTGCAACTGTGGAACAGTCCTTCATTTGGCCTGCTAAAATTTCGTTCAACAAATTCTAGTCGGTTCTTCTTGAGTTTCTGTATTCTATTACGAGTTTCTCGTCTGATTCAATACTGAATCGAATGTATCTATGATCAGATAAAAAATGTTCATCTGATACATGCTACATTTTTATCACTTGGCTCGCCTTTGGACTAGCAAGCTTAAAGTCAATAACTTCACTGAGCGACCAAGGTTATAAACGTAGGCGCATCTCAGTTATTTATTATGTTTAAATTTTTTTTAGAATAAATTAGTGTTTTACTGCTTGGATTTGTGTTTGTGCTCCCCCTCAAGGTGTGGTGTGCATTAGCATCGCATCCAAGAATCAGCAGTTTGTTGGTCTCGTGTTAATCAGCCTGTGGATTTCCTTCAGCGGCGGTGGTCCTGTCTGGTCGTAGGGAAGGTATCCGGATCCGATAATGAACTCCTTCCTAATGCCTTCCTCTACTGCATATATTTTAGCTGCCAATAAGTCTCTAAAACATAAATTCCACAATGACATTAAGTTTAGTGCATTTTACAATGATGCATGTGCGAGTGTTGTGCAAGCAGCTATCTACTTGGACAGTTTAACTCTTTTATTGTTCATTTGTCGATCCATAGCTCCTGGACAAGGGCAATATCAATATCATGTGTTACGATATAAGCACTGAGGGCTGCTGAGGCTGCCCTACAGTGATGTATATTTATCTGAACGGCTTCGAGCATTAGATTTGCTGTCAGTACGTTTTTTTTGGCTTTGGATTTACATCCATTGCCTTGTGGACATCACTAGCATCCGGTTCTTTGCTGTTCGTTTTAGAGTCGTCCAGCGCCCAGAGAGTGATCAAAATTCAGGTGCGATTAGTTGGTTAATGCTTCCACCTTCTTCCAGTACTCTTTGTTTATAAACAGGACGTATTGGGTTTCTTTTGGGTCTGAGTAACTTCTAACCACTTGCCACGTTTCGGCACTGATGTTGTTCTGTACCGACATTCTTTTTAGTAGGGTGTCCAGTTCCGGTTTCCGATACCTAAGTGATAACCATTCTTTAGTGCAGGAAGGTCTTTGAGATAGATAATTTTAGTTTTTTATCATCTTCCAGTGGGTTCTTTATGTTTGACATGCCGACTAGCCACTTTCTGATTGCTTCGTCTGCTCACGTTATTTTCAGGAATTCCTCTTTATGGGTACAATCTTGAAAACGCGGAAAAGCTTATCTCTTCAGTTCGTTAATTCATCCGAGTATTGAAGATTTTATAATTTCGGATTATTTAGAACTCTTATGGTATGATTGTAAGAGCAATACCCGTCAGATTGTCTCTGAATATTTTTTTTGGGTTCCTTCGAGCCCTCGACTTTGCTTTACCGGTCGTTTTTGGGACGTCGGTGTGCTACCGCTGGAGAAGTTGCGTTTGTGCGCCTTTGTTATTCTGGCAGTTGGTACAATTACGTGCCCGCCTTTGCTTCCTCTATAGGCGGGTTTTGCTCTCGCGTCCCTGTTATTAGAGTGGAATCGTTTGTTTGAGTTCCAGATTCTCTTTGTTTTTGAAGCTTTTGTCTTGCCGCCTCCGAAAACTTTTTAGGTGGTTCCATATTTGTCCCACGAGCACAAAGTAAAATAAGGTCACCGTGTTCAATGCCCCGATAAGCACGGAAGGTTATAATACAACGAGGTTCTTGATCCAGACAATTAAGCCCAGACCCCCCCAGCAGTGTTTGCCCGTGAGACATGTCCTCAGCAGCAACAGGTTTGACCGTGCCTGCTGATCAAAGTCAGCCGAGCAGTGACAGGCATTGTTACCCCAGTGTTGACTTTTGCTACGACATTACAGCTTGAGCTGGGAGAGCTGGTTCGTGTGATAGTAGTATTGGAGTACGTACGGAGTTTAGGCCGCGACTCTAACATCTGCTTAGGTAAACGGGGTTGTCCCGGCTTAGCTATTGAAGCTGCGTAACGTGACACCATATCTGCCTTCTTGTCCACCACCTGGAGACGTTTCTGATAGGTACTTGTTAGATACCGGGACTTTTAAGTTCATAATAACGGAGACAGCGAAGAACTATTTTTACTTGAGAAAAAAGATGTTTGCACATGTATTGCTAGTAGATGATATTACGCTTTCGGAAAAAATTGTTACTTAATTGACACGGCAACACTAGTGCCAGCTAACAAAATTATAAAAGATAAGCACGAATAGAACATCATCGAATCGTTAAGCAGATGCATGTAAAAATAGAATGTGAAATTGTGTTTAGGACCATGTGGATATTGTTGCATTAGTATACGTATAGAGTAAAAAGAATTTGGTTTGTAAATTAAATATGTTAGTTTATGTAAACTTTTATTAAAGCACAATTGTGGATTTCCATTGTCTTGATTTCTATATTTTTAACTAAAAAAATTAATATACACAACCTTTCGATCTGCAATTGCCATCAGGTGAATAGTAACTAACTTAGAAAATACTGAAGCTTATATACTCTTCCCAAGAGTGTTGCGCGATGCCGGATCTTGATATCTCTTCTCTCTGTGTATTATGTGTTCTTTCAGTTTGACTTTTAAAGGCATTTTTTTGTGCTAATTTAACTATTGTAATCTAAACTACTGACAGAATCAGAATTATTTTCTTTCGAAGTGTCCTTGTGATTCTTCTACAGCTGACTTTTCTTTCTCCATACATTTTCTTTAAACTGCACATCTTTTGACAAAACAACTGTATGGTTCTTTTTAATTCAAATCCTGTAGCGCTATTCACCATCGTATCTTATGAGGTACTGTAACTGCTTTTTTATCCGTTTTTCTTCGTTTTTGTAATTATCTAACATCATCTACTGATGATTTTCCTGTTCTGTTTAAAATATAAATGGCGCTATTAACCAGCTCATGCCAAATGCTTGTTCGATAAGTTGCTTCTGCATTTGAATATTTAAGCGTTCTTGCCATTTCCACTACGGTTCTATTTTCTCTCTCGCAGATACCGTTTTGTTCAGAGGTATATAAAGCCGTCAAGCGTTGAGTAATTCCACTAGCACGTAGAATTGTTTTGACTTTTTTATTATTGATTTCTCCTCCATTTTCAGTCAGAAACTTTTTAACTAAATGTTTCAGCGTTTTCGTATGCATGGGAAAATTTTGTAGTACTTCGCGAATCTCTGATTTCTTTTTTAGGAAATAGCCGTAGAGAAACGAGGTAACGCTTCCTCTGAAATGATTCATCAAAAGGTTCGCATACATCTGTCAAAACCAACTCACAAGGAAATTTTTGATCATATTGTTAAACCGCCGAAACATGCAAACGACGAACTAATTTAACTTTGAAAATGTTAATTTATAAAATATTAAATCCATAAACGGGCACTAATAATCTTTCTTATTGTTATCTGATAATTTGTATTAATTAAGGTCGAATCAAATTTTTTTAGAAGTGAATACTCTTAGTAACTAATTGTAAAGAAATTTTTAGTAATATAAGAGTTAAAGAGAACACCATTTTGCTCACAATCTAGCTTGTCTATTAACTTTCACACACATAAAGTAGCAGCCTCCAAAAATTTCTGGCACATACCAGAGTTTTTCTTATGTCATTTTTTCATATTTGTCTGCAATTCTTGATACAATACTTATAGATCCTTTTCCTGTTGCTTTTACAATCTTTTGTTCAGCAGGTTCAACAAATGCTCCAAAGTTGACAAGGTATTTCGGTGAATTTGTCATATGCTTTGTTATACCGTTGTCGATCGGTCAATTACCTGCATTTACTTCTATAAAACAAGCTTTATTGCAAATTGTCAATAATGCCACATGTGTCGAAGCAATTTTATTCTGATCAGTTTACTGCAGTGCATGTTTAGCTCATGGTCTCCCGTCAGAAATCTATTTTTTGCAATTTTGACCCATCTTTATGGCAATAATTAGATTTACCAAGATACTTCTTGTATTCTTTACCAGGAGCTTTCAATCCTGGTTTTGTTACTAATGCTTCTTGCTCTACTTGATGCTTGAATATTTTTTGACAACTATATACAATTTGATTTGATGTTTCAAAATTTGGCCGTTGTTTAGTTCATTCCACAAACTTCTTAGCTTTGCAACATGCGTAGAAATATCGACGTTAAATTGAAAGAAAAGAAACTTGTCCAAATCTTGATTCTTGGACGATGCTTTGAAATTTTGATTCCTTCCTTGCTTTATGAGCCGTTTCTTCTGATATACAGCATCTGTCGTAATCATTGACTTAGTATAATTATTTGCTTTTCTGTAGACAGTTAATGCTACTTTGTATGCTTTAATTGTTTTTTTAATTTTGCATCAGTTACATCTAAAGTACATTCGTGGTAGTCGAACAAATCTCGAATTTTTCTCTTTCACATCGGCTGCTCAGCCTCACTACTTAAAGGATTTATATGCTTGACTAAATCTATTTTGCTACGTTAACATGGGACATCTACATAGCTATTTTTTACTAATTAACACATTGCTTAATGCTTAGTCTTTAAACTATAACATCTTTTAGGTAACAGGATTGCTAGATCGTTAGCATTTTTTATCGCACAATTTCTTAAATTTTTGTAGGATATTAGATCTATTGAGGCAATTTACTTTATCTCGCTAATGTTTATTATAAACATATTAAAACAGTTTTGGTCTAAAACATTGGTATTGAAACCACCAATTCTTTAAGCGAGTTTTGTAAAGCTTCTTTTTTAAAAATGACACTTATTAATTACAAAAAATCTTTAAATATTTACAAATTTACCTTATTTTCTGCCATTTCTTTGCAATTTCTAAGAAAAGTAATCGTATTTTTCGAATGAACTTGTTAAATTCAGGCTTTGGCAAGGTATTGATTTTACTTTACTAGCTGCGTAAAGAAATGATATTTTTTTAACTGATTTATATCATTAAATATTTTGTTTTTTAAATTTAATAGGTTTTTGCAACGTGAAATTGATATGTTTACCGTTGTTTTGTGTTACAATAGACGTGTACTAAAATGTATGTTTTGTTGCAGGTGTCGGAAAGATTTTATTGATCAGATCTTGTAAGTAACAATTATATTTTTTGTACGTGCATGTGTGCATGTTGAAACACGTTTTTGTGCAAATGCGCGGTGGTATGAGAGGTGCAACATATCACGATTAGGAATTTGCGTGTCTCTTGAGTTTCAAAAAATACGTTTGCATATTTGATTTATTTTTAACTTTTTTTAAAAATTGTATGTACCAAATAGAAACTGGTCTTATTGAAAAGTATACAGTCATTAACTCATTTAGCTAATTAAGGTATTCACTCAATTGGTTCCTGTCCAATTACGTATTGTTCCATATCTTTTATAGCTTTCTAATACTTTTATTATTGAATGATGAGTTTTCTTATTAAATTATTAACGTTCAGTTAACAACGAAATAAATGTCTTTTAAAACAATTAAACTCTAGATCTTTTCGGGCGAACATCAAATTTAATTTTAAAATTCTGAAAGAAAAAAGTGCTGGTGCGACTTTAAATTAATTTGAAGTGTATTGTCTTGTAAGTACTGCGAATTAACTGTGCAGCTACTAAAAATTTATTATTTGCAAACGGTAAGCTTACTCCAGCTAATATCTACACATGATTGAATTGAAAAACGAATTTGGAAAATTTAACAAATCAGACGAGTTAACGTTGCAAAAAGGTTACGTTTCACAATTGCATAGTGCTACCATACAAAAATTAAGAGAGAAAGAGATTTTAAAATAAACCGATTTTTTTATTTGGTGTGTTGGTGTGCAAAAATAAAGAAACAAAGTATATTTACTAGCAATGAATGTATTAGAAAAAATGAATCATTTGACAATTGCTGCATTTTTAACGATGCTTTCAGTCTCTTGCAACTAACAGAATTTGCAATGAAAAAGTGTGTTTGGTTTGCACCCATGCTGCACAATTAATGAAAATTTAACAATGAATTTGATTCCAAAAAGCTTAAAGTATAGAGGAAGTTTAGAATGTTCTAAATAAGAAGAAAGACTTGGTTTTTATCGGATCAAAAGCTATAATATCATTAGCAAGTTAGAATCAAAAACCAACTTTTTGTTAACAAACAAACTTCGGTATTTGTTTGAATGTATTAAACAATGTTGCTTGATGCGAAGTAATAACATTCTGCTGAACTTTCATTGTTTACTATTTTGAAACGAATATACACAACGTTTCGATTGCTGTGGTATCTGCAATCGTCATCATACTAACAAACTTAGAAACTACTGGAGATTATATACTAAAGACATGTTCGATGAAGCGTTCAAGCGTACAAAATTAATTTAGCGTAACAGATTAATTAACAAAATTTCTTAGTAAAGTTTAAGTTGTTTTAGAGGTTCGATAAGTGGTTTCCATATGTTGCTTATCTCGACACTTGGCTGGCTGAAAATTTCTTTGTTGTTGTTGATGAATGCCGCTTCTTTAAATTTCCGTTTGTACCAATGTTCCTCTCTGTGTATGATTTTTGCTTCCGACCATTTCATTCGATGTTGGTTATCCCACGAATGTTGCGCGATGCCGGACTTAGAAGTCTCTCCTCTCTGTGTGTGCGTCTGATGTTCTTTCAGTCTGATGTCAAGTGGTCTTTTGGTTTCCCCCACGTATGATTTGCCACATTTACATGGAACTTGGTAAATACAGTTTTTTGGAATCTCGACTTGTTTGTGGCTTTGTGTTGGAAATTATACTCCTAATGGTGGTCGATGATTTGAACACTGTATTTAAGTTGTAGCTTTTCCCTATACGTTTTATTGATTCTGATAAATTTTTGACATATGGAATGCTCAGCAGTGAATTGGGCAGTTCTTCTGTTTTTGGTTGTTCCTTGGTGTTCAATTGCTTTTTCTGTAAAAGCTCTCCTACAATCTTTTCTGGATAACCATTCTGTTTCAGATCGTTTCTAATGTTTTTGATTTTTTCTTGTAGCCCTTTCTCTGTGTTGCACAACCTGTACGCTCTGTCGATTTGAGATTTTACTACTCCCCTCTTCGTAGATGTGGAATGGTTGGATTCAAAGTTAAGATATCGACCGGTGTGTGTCGGTTTCCTGTAGACAGTCGTTTTCATAATTCCCTTGTTCTTTGTTACGTGAACTTCTAAAAAAGGAAGTGAGTTCTCCTTTTTCTTTTCCATAGTGAATTTGATGGATGGTTTGATGTTGTTCAGATGTTGTAGAAAAAGGTCTAGTTGCCGATTACTGTGGTTCCAAATTATGAAGGTATCGTCAACATATCTAAGCCATGTTTTGGGTTTGAATTTTGATTTCTTTATGGCCTGGGATTCAAACCAGTTCATGTAGATGTTGGCGACTACTGGTGATAGAGATGAACCCATTGGTAGCTCTTCGTCTTGAGTGAAGAATCTGTCTTTCTCCTGAAAGTACGAGTTCTTGAGGCAACATTCTAGGAGCTTTATTATTCCTTCTACCGGCAGCGTGGTTCTTTCCTGGAGTTTTTCATCTTCTCGGAGCTTCGTTTGGATGATTTTCAATGCTTCTTCAACTGGCACATTAGTATAAAGAGCTCTATTGTTTTCAGAATCTCAACGAAATGTTTGGAGTCTTTGACAAAAGATGAGCTGTTCTTCTGTAGTGGTTGCACAATTGGTAGTAGAAATCTGGATAACTGGTATGTGGGTCTATTACGAGAGCTGGTTATCGGTCGAAGCGGCATGTTTTTATGTATCTTTGGTAGTCCATATAGATGGGGCGGTTTGCTGTAGTGTGGTGTTAGTATCGTTCTCATCCTTGGTGTTAGATGTCTTTCGTAGAGTTTTAGGACCTGATAGATCTTCCTCCCCAAGCTTGCTGTTGGATCTTTCTTCAGTCTGCGGTAATTCCCTTGATTTAAGACGTCTTCAATTTTTTGGTCGTAGGTAGTGGCATCCATGATAACCGTTGCAACCCCTTTGTCGGTTGGAAGTATTTTAATGCATTTGTTCTTTTCTTGAATAACCATTTTGCTTACATGAACGGAGGATTAAAACAAATTAAATCAAATGCTTCAATCTATGTATAATTGTCGGTAATTTGACAGCTGTCAATAAAGAACTGTAATTATAATTGACATAGTTGGTACGAGGTATTGGTATGCCTTTTCCTTATACAACTGTATAAGCAAAACAGCGTATTTCTAAGTCTGCGGTTGCTCAACACCATTTTACTACAGGTCACAATATAGATTTTGATAACGTTTTGGTGATTGCAAAATCTCCATTGTTCTTCAATCGGAAAATCTGAGAGAGCATAGGTATCATTAAACACCCCAATTACTTTAATCGTGAATATTGTTTGTGAACTATCAAAACACGTCTTTTTTCGTCCGTAACCCAATCAGAGTCGAGCTTAACTAGCTGTGGTGATACTTCTTTTTTATATACGGAGACTACTTCTGAAGTCACTTCTATGGAATTTAGAATCTGACTTGATTCACAAGTTGATTACCTAACTTTTAAGAGGTTTTTAGTTAGATTTCGGTTGCTTGTTTGAGTTGTTTCATTTCTCGTAGCCCTGATGGAAGCTACTTACGAAAGTTGCCAAAACGTTGGCAACTTTGGTTACGACAATGACACGGTCCAAACCCGGAAGACGTTCTCATCTTAGTATAGACTCCGACCGTGGAATCCTTCGCTATTACATTAATAATATTAGTTATTATAGACTTTTCTATTCTGCATAATTGTCGTGTTATTTTCACAGAAGCTGAGCTTTTGTTACACGTCGCAGTGAACATCTTTGGAGCCCGGAACAAACTAACTGATTGCGCCGTGAAGTTTTGCTTCTACAGACCGGCCTCTGATCGATAAAATTGGTTTCCAAAATCTCCGCTAAAAGAAAATTAGAATTTCTGTTAATATTAAAATAATTTTTAATTATTTCAATGGATTCTCTAATATTTTTTACTGATAGTAATTAGAAACATTCGCCAAAAATTTAGACATAGAAGAAATAGGTAGAAGCAAATAATTCGTATTAAAGAGTGTCAAAGATGTAGCCGTCTACAACAATCTTCTAAGTCAGCGGGTCATCAAATTACGTTTAAAAACATTAAAATTTTGGCGAATGTTTTTAATTACTATCAGCGAAAAATTAGGGAATTCGTTGAATTCATTAAAAATTCTTTTAATATTAACCGAAATTCTAGGTTTCTTTTACCGGGGATTTGTAGAACAGTTTTATCGATTTGAAGCCGGTGTATAAACGTTATACTTCACGGCGCAATCAATCAGTTTGTTCCGGGCTCTGAAGATGTCTACTGCGTCCTGTGACAAAAACTTGTGTAAAAACGACAACACGGAAATTATACAGAATGGGAGCTTGAATTCTACCAATATTAGTTTTTCAATAAAATTACTTTTTAACATGACAGTCAATTGCATATTTACATTACCAATTCAATGTTTTTAACACTTGTAATAAATTCTGTAATTTATGATAACATAAAACTTGTTATTAGCAATATAATTAACTTTTAGGAAATATTTTTGTTTGTGTTGTAATTTAAAAAAAAATGGAGAGAAAAGGAAGTAATTTAATTGAGAATAAAGGAAGAAACTGATTATTGTACATAAATCGAAATGTTTTCTTTTAAATGAAAATTCCTGGTTATTATTTTAACATTGAAATTGTTAGAACTTATTTAAGCGCAAATACATTAATTAAAACTTTGCTCGAAATTTTGGGTTCCTACAGAAGTAGAAGGTATCCAATAAATGGCAATGGCTGTAATGACGACTATACATTGCTATCGGTGTTTAACTCGAAAACCTAATTAGGTTAAAAGGAAAGAAAAGTAAATTCTCATTTATTCATTCTACGCATTTTAATAATTCTGTACATCGAAATAGACATAGCATATGTCATATTTCCAACTCAGTTATCAACTCTGTTTCTGTAACGTCTAGTTACTACCACAACCGATATTGTTCCAATTTCCCTTGAGATATAGTTAGTTGGTCTTCTATAGCATGAGACTTTGTTTTAATTTTGTCAATCCTCTTTAGGCAATTTGGAGAACGTCCGTAGGGCTTACTTTATTACAGAATAAATCTTAAGACTTTTTTCATTGGATTGTAATTTAAGATGTTTTAAATGAATTCCACTTTTATTTTGACAGAATAAAACCTTTTATAGATGTGATTTGTCTACTTTAACCTGTTTTCAGATCTTAGTTTCTATCGTGTGTTTATAAACAATATTACTATTATCTTGTTAAAATATACGTATATTTAAGAAATCAACGGTTAAGTTTTGATCCGTAAAAAGTATTCGAATATTCGAAATTGTAGGATTCGAAATTATTTGCTCATGTGTGGTTTTAATATTGGTGTTAAATCAAATGAGTAAAACTTTACGGTTGGTTTTTTACATTACTTTTAATTAATTTAGAGGTTGGTAAAAAGTGCTTGAAAGCTAAATTAATCGTTTTTGAATTTCCTAATAAAATTTTAATGCAATTATAATTGCTCATTACAATATTTTTTGTTGGTAAATGTTAAAGCAATGTGTTATTACTTTATACATGATTATTTTGGTTTCTTTAACAACAAATGTTTTTTTTTTGTCTAATAAACTGTATGTTTTAAGATTTAAGGTAAAGGAATATATTACTGCTTCTTATTGTAATAAAGTTGCTTTCTTTGTTACATTTGGTATTCGATTTCGATTTTACCTACACATTTGCTACATTCAAGTCGATATGAGAAAAAAATAAATTTAAGTTAACTTATGATTCCGAATAAAAGAAACAAACCAAATATCGATATTGTTTTATAAACTAAAATTTAGTAGTGGTTTCTAAACGCTTTTATTTTTGAAACCACAAGAAAAACAAAATTACAGGTTTTCAGAAAACTTTTCAGACGATATTTTGATTAAGGTCATCAAGAAATAACTTTTTTCCAAACTAAACCTACGATAAAAAGAATTTTGTGAATATAATGAATTATCGATCATAAAATAAATCTTATATACAGTACCTAATATAACAATTTTGTAAATTTACATTTCGAACTTCAAACGATTTCTATACGTAAAAAAATCATATAAACCACAAACACGTACGAATCTTCTAGATAAAACGTTGTCTACAGTAGTTTTTGGGTAATCGACATAACGGAATAAAATGCATAGAATATGCTGCTGAGCTTTAAGTTATAGGTTTTCAAAATGTCATAAATCCTCTAAACGTTCCGATCCATTAACTCATTCTCTAGGGCTCTAATCCTCTGCATAAATCGCTATTAAAATTTGTTGAGCTTTAAATTCTTATCCGCAGTGCGCATTATTATTTTATACTAATAATCTGATAATAATATTAATAGAAATAATAAGTATTATTTCCTAATCCTATCAAAGAAAAAATGCCTATTCTTCATAAATAATTAATTTTTAAATCATTTCGTCGAGTCTTTTGTTAAAGACGAGAAAATTAATTTTCTTTACAAAAAAACTTTATCTAAAAAAAATTTCTTTTTCTTTCGGAAGTGCTCTTAATTTTCTTTCGGCCAAATCTAAAACTTGTTAGAATAAACGTCGAGAAGTTTTCTAAAATAAACCTTACAACTTTATTTATAAATTTTTTATATTAGCATCTTAAAATCGAAAATATGTGCTTAATTTTATATTGTATGCAAATTTGAGTAAAAAAAAGGCAATATGTTTTTAATATAAGTTTATTGATTTTCTGAGTTTTTTAATATATTTTAGTTTATGTTTTTTTTATATTTTGAATGTTTTTTATTTTTCGTTTGGAATTATTCATATATTTGTGCATTTTTAACATAGTCGTGGTATGTTGTTCTGATATGAAATGAAATATGAAATTATTGTTTCATATTTGGATGCACATTTAATAATACGTATATATGTCGCAAGTCTCGGTGTCCATATCCTACACTAAATTAAAAAGGCGCTAAAACAAGTAAATATTACCCAATACAGACCTTGTTTAAATCTGTCGATCTTTAAAAAACAAATTGGCAGAACACAATCTAACAACAATATATTTATTTCAAACAAGAGATAATAAGTGTTAAAATCAACAGAGAAAGAAGTAGACCAATAACAATAAATTATAGATTCGTCGACTAATATAGTAATATCTGGAACTGGACAGATGTCACGTCAACGTACTCAACGACAGTACATAACGTTACAGATATAAAATTTGCTACTGAAAGTAAATTTAAGTCAGTATGATCTACGGTATCATTACATAAAATAAGATATAGGCTGAAGGCTAACAGTTAGTGAATACAATTGAAACCGATACTAAGAAGTACGTACAAGACTGACATAACTAAAGTAATAAATATAAATGCGAGAAGGTATACGCTATACTAAGTAATGTGATTGATTAGGGGTTACAAAAATAAATTAACAAAGTGATACGATACTGATATTTCAGAAACAGGCCTGAGTTTTTTTTCGTCACACAGGTTACGTATCCCAAAAATAGACGGGTACAAAGACAGCTTGGCAAGCCCATGAACCTTGCTGAAAAAAGACGACGCGATTTTTGGGAATTGTTTTCCTACCCCTTAATACCTGGAATACGTTTTTTCTAGCACATCAGCTACCGAGACAAATTCAGCAGAAAGAAAAATTACTTACATGTAAAATAACACTCAGATGCACGAACGTTTACAGAGGTTTCAAAAAGGTAAAAAGCGATTAAAATGGCTGTTAGTTGCTGTATCGCGTTTATTTCCACTCGTAAAGTGAATTGACAATCAGCAGCGGCTTATAAACAGTGCAGCCGTTAAGTTTTATTTAGAATAAATATTTTTGAAAAATACAAAATAACATGTAACAAATAAAATGCATTGTTTAATTACAGTTTTGGTACATTTTGTATATATATATAAACAAAAATGAATATTAAAAGAATAGTAATTGACATATATTAATCTACAAAAGAGTGGAGCATAAACAACTAAATTCGATGTATTATAATAGAAGAAATAATAACATCGAAATTGGATTACTAATGTAAACAGAGAAAAACATATTGTAATGTACAGTAAGCTAAAACAAAGGTGCTTATGAAAATAAAAAAAAAACAATAGAATTTTGGCAGAAAATAAGCCGTTGCCACGAAAAATGATCTTTGCGTCATCACCGTGCGAATTTATAAAACACGTTCCAATATTCGAAAGAAAAGAGAGAACAGTGAGTACAACAGAGATTGTTTGTGTTATGAATAAATCCCTCCATTGACATGATCGTTGATTGAAATTAGTTATCTTTTATCCGATTAATTTTTGCTTAATTATAACAAATACATTAAAAACAAATGTTTTTTTAAGAAATAGTAAATGATTAGCACTAGATTATTATTAAATTTCAGTTTTTAATCAGCAACTATTTTATAAGCAATATTTGAATTTCAGAAAAAAGTCATAGGGAGCCAAATCTGGCGAGTACGATAGCTGAACAAGGACTTTTGTTTTGTGTTTGGCCAAAAATTAGGCTGTCGTTTACGACAAAATGCTTCACGTAGACGCTTTAAAACGGCCAAGTAGTATTTATTATTGACGGTTTGAAACTGAAACTGAAACATGGACAAGAAATGCAGGAGTGACTAACTATTAAAGAGAAAAGACGATTAAATAACTAGAAACCTAGAAACAGAAAACACAAGAAGTAACAAAAAAACATAATTTGCATGGTACGGACGCTTGTTAATTAATGTAAATAATTCTACAAGAAAGACAAACTGTAAAGCCACATAAGTTATTGTACAGGATTATTGTTCTAGGCACTTTATTTTAAATTTTCTTTTATTTCTTATTATAATAAGATTACATTAACTATCCATTATTAACTACTTATAAAAATTGTCTATTGAAATTATCTATTGAAACTGACCTACTTATTTTATTTATGCGTAATGGAATTGTCAACGCTGCTCACTCATCACTATTGCACACAACTATTCATTACACCCGTGGTTGCATCTGTGCTATCGTCTCATACTCATAGTCTCCTCCGATAATTGTGCATTTTGATAAAGTTGTAATGATTTTATGTTTTTCCTCAGCACTAGTGATTAAATAAAAATTTTAGCTTAGAAATATTCAAATAGTCAACTATCTCTTGTAGTTGAGCCAAGATCTTCAGAGGTGACTTCGCGTAACCTATCTATAAGATTTTTGTAGGCAAATGGTTTTTGATGTTACTTTAATTTTAAGTTGAGATACTCTAATGATTGTTGCATCGTTAGATTTTGATAACATATTATTTGCATTGGTTATTTCTTTATTCTTGTTTTCTAATTCTGTCATACTTCGTGTAAAACTATGTTGTTGTTTTGTAATTTACTAAATTTTGAGATCTTTATGCGTGGTTGATATATCTTGCGTTGTTTGCAAAATTTTCTCGAGGTTATTGGGTATTTATGTGATTGCTGTAGTTTATTTTCCCACGTTGTTCTTGATTTTGACCGGTGTCTAATATTGTTGATATTGGTTGTCAACATCTACAGTGACTTATTTGCTAAGTGCTTCGCTTGATGTCTTGCCTTCACAATTAATTTTGCTTCCGTGTTTTTGATGATCGATTTTACTGAGCAGTTGGTTGTAGGTTCTTCTGCAAGCTCTTTTGACATGCCTTCTGCGATGCATGATGATCTCATTTTTACGGTAAAATTTTAAATTTGTACTGTTTTAGATACCGTGAACATCCTCTTAAAACTGTATCTTCACTGACCTACGTATACTATGTATGTGTAATGGAATTACCAAAGCTGCTCACTCATCACTATTGCCCACAACTGTTTATTGCGCCCGTGGTTACACCTATACTATCGCTTAATAATCGTTTCTTAATAGGTCAAGTGACCACTTTAATAACAATTTAACAATCACAAATAGTTTTGATCTTGGATGTGGTCCGGCTCGGCCTGAAACCTGGTTTGATTTCGAGCCGGGCCGTAAAAAAAATAGGTGGTAGCTAGAGTCTAGAAAACCTCGAAAAAGCGGCAAATACTGTCGCTAATAAAGAAAGAATGGATTATAAAGCGACAAAGCATTCTAAGAAGAATCTTCCGGAAATATGCGCAATCCGGAAGCAACATGTAAGTACAAACTGGTGTTGTTTTCTAATTTCCAACCCCATGATGTCGATAGGAAAAATGGCTTACCAACAAGATCCATTTGTAGTATGACCTCAAAAAGATCAACGACAACTAAGACATTTGTGTATTAGATTGCTCACCAACTTGCTGGACGGTGTGTTCTTTTTGTCGGTGTCAAGAGCCACCTAGATTACAAAATTGTTAAAGTAACATTGTTTTGTATTACCTTCTTTCAAATACTACACATAAACTGCAGCCTTTCGATGAGGTTGTGTTGTCTTTTAGGTACCATTGGGACGAATGTTATACTGGCATACCTGTGAATACCGAATAATAAAACAACACCTTGGAGAAATATTTTCTATGGGTGGAGATACCGATATAAATTTGAACAACCTTAAGGGGGATTTAATGCTACTGGAGCATTTCTTTTTGAGCCCAAAGCCATTGCCAAAATAGCGTTTGCACTGAGTACATCTTTATACTTATCCGATTCTAAAGACATACCGCCTGCAGCTAAATCACTTTCCAAATAATTGCATCATTTATCTTCTTCTCAATCTCGTCTTTTTCTAAAAAGAACTGATATTCCATTGGACATACACGTTTTATCAGACCATGCCATTGAAGACGCTATACTTGAGTTACAGGACAAAGACGATGCTAACACAAGTTCATTCTTAGACATGTTGCCTATTTCCAAGAACAATTGTGTAAATTGCAGACTTGTACTCAACTATAAAATAATTGTCTTGAAGAAAGACATTATTTCATCGAAGAAAAGAAACCCACAACCTCACTGTTTACAAAGCAAAACACCAACATCCGCCAGTTTCTCAGAAATGAAACAAAAAAGGAAATAAACCATTCAAAACTATCACAAACCTACCTGAAAGAGATTCTTGGTTTTGCTAACTTTGTAATGAAAATGAAGCGGTCGAATTGAAAAACATGCGCCTATGTACTTCTTGTGGGAAGTATGTGTATATGTGTGTTTGTAGGTCTAACCAAAAAGAATAAAGACGTATTTGTGTGCCTAAACTGTTAATAAATTACTTTTGTTCAACGAAGAAACATGTTTTATTGTTCTTAACTGTTGTTTTTGTAAACCGTAAAAAAACCATTTTTGAGAAATTTGGAGACTTTGGGTGCTTTGTAGTGTCTGTTCGAGCACTAAAATGTTGTATTCAACTCGTCCAATTTGAATTTTTTCTCTCGTGTAGTTTGTCAAAAGAATCGTCTAATTTATACAGGAACTCATTAAAAAATAACTGTTTTAGTTCAGATCATTTTTGTTTTTTTAATTTGTTTTTATATTATTTATAAAACAGACGAGACCATATGGGGTATATGGTGTACCCAAATTGGTGTACATTAGTCAAAAATATTTAGCTGCGCCTTTCGAAAATTTTTGATTGACTTCAAATTCTAGCAATATACATTTCAGATTACTAATTAAAACTAAATACATAGTACAATTTCTAAAAGAACATCTACAGTTTAGCTAGGCCATATGGAGTACAGTTACAGAATCAACTAGTATTATATTATATTTTTATTGATCATTTCACTTAATTTTTTGATGTTGATGTACCACGTGCCAAATACACACTTGATTAACCTGTATCTTCTGTTTTGGTCAACTTAAAAAGGTACATTTTTTAAGCGAGTTACAATCTTTTGTTAACTGTGTAATGTTAAAAAAAAGAAATTAGTAGTTCAATTCGCGAGTATGAAAATTTCTCGTTGAGTATGAAATTTGTCAGAACTTCCCTACTCTTGCGCCGAGACTGTCAAATTTTAGACAGTATTCTCACTTCATTTCCCACTAGATCATTTACGAGTTTGGTACTTTTACGCCCGGGTTAACCTTCACCGTTAGATTGTTTCACGCTGCTATCTTAATATGCAATTGCACTTGGAAGGTTGAAACGGGGTGAGTGGTATACAATTTTCTTTATTGAGGGTTTAAATTGACTCTGCTAATTGTCTGTAGCGGATACTGGTAACCACCAAATGTTCATCGTTATCACCGAAGATAACTAGCAGGTGGCCTCGTTAGAAAATTTCCATGACGTCGCAGTATTAATAAAGTCATTATCGTATCCACCGTCAAGGGTTGGAAACAGGCAGGACAACTCCTTACTCTTCTGATTCTTCGGATGACTGGAAAATAGTGGTTCCTACAGAACAACGTACGGAAATGATTCGTAACCATCACGATCCTCCGGTCGCTGGACACTGTGGTGTTTTGAAAACTACGACAAGAATTTTACAACGTTGTTCTTGGCTTTGCTTACGGGCAGATGTCGCTCGTTATATTCGGCGTTGTCGTGTGTGTGCAGCGCACAAGGTGAAACAAGTTGCTCCTCCTGGTATATTCGCTTCTCGTACTAAGCCATCACACCCTTGGCAAGTTCTTTGTTGTGACATAGTGGGTCCTCTGCCTTGATCTTCGAAAGGCCATAGTTATGTATTAGTGATCGCTGACTATTTTACTAAGCTTCCGTTTTTCTTTCCGTTACGTTCAGCTCTTGCTACCTCTATTTGTAAAATCATCGAAGAACATGTTTTTCTTCTTTTTGGTGCTTTTCAGTATCTTATTACGGACAATGGTGTCCAGTTTCGTAATAAAGAATTTGGTGAACTTGGCGCTACTTACGGGACAAGGATACTCTTTACAGCTAAATATCATCCTAGGGCTAATCCCACCGAACGAATTAATCGTGTCTTAAAAACCATGATTTCTTCATATGTCAAAGAGAATCATCGGCATTGGGATGTAAATTTCTCTAAGATTGGCTGCGCTATTCGTACTGCGAAACACGAGGTCTTTGCACTGTTCGGACGTGAACACGTTCTTTCAGGAAATTTCTTCGGTCCATCTTCTTCTGATGTTCTTATTTCGGAACCTAAAGTTACTCGTTCAGTGTCTCATTATGAAGCTATTCGTACGCATATCTTGAAACAACTTTCTAAAGCGTACACAAAAACGCAAAACAGATATAATCTTCGCCGTCGACATGTGCGATATAAAATTGGGGATTCGGTATGGCGACGTAACTATACGCTTTCTGACGCCATAAGGCATTTTAATGCCAAGTTAGCACCTAAGTTCCTATGAGTTTTTGTTATTAAAACGGTTAAATTTCCTTAGACGTACGAGTTAGTCACCACTACTGAACAATCGGTGGGTATCTGGCATGCTAAAGATCTTAAAACAGATCAAGGCTCTTCGGATTCGAATGAGACTCCACACCTATCTGGACCGTCGGTCGGTCAACGTGTCGTTATTATATCCTCGTCGGCGTAAACGACGTAAGCTACGTTCTAGATCATCTGTTGCTTCTCTGGGGGAATAACTTTGCTTTCGATTTGGGTTACTTGCTTCGGTTCTTTTGGATTCTACAATTAACGTTAGGCAAATGTAATGTCCGTCTGTGTTAGTGTTTATTAGGTTTACGTACATTCATAGTGGAGAACTAGGTTTTGTGGTCACTCTAGTCTTTGACCTAGGGTTTAGTGACTGATAGGACTGCTGGTTCATTTCTTTACTCAGTTAGAGTAATACGACTTCGTCGACTGTAACCAGATTCCTTATTAATAATATTCCTTCGTTGATTTTAGTTTGGTGCTGAGTGGTCTTTGTCATACCTCTCATAAGTTTGATTTTTTTTTGGGATTTAGTAGGTTAGGAACTTTTAGTTAGTTCGCCTAATAAGGGCTACCTGTCGTGGGTTATTATTATTTTGGGTTTAGTTCTATTTTTGGGAAGGATATCATACCGTCTTTCGACGACTTTACAGCACTATATCTCTATCCAAGTCTAGTGTGAGTGAGTTCTCTACACTATGCATTGTTTCGGTTTTTTTGGTTTTCTTGTCTCTTACTGCATTTTGGGCGGTTGGTTGGGCAGTTGGGTAAGGTCACTCGGGGTCGGCTATCTAGGGAGAGATAGTCTTCCTGTCTTTCTTTCTCTTCTTTCGAACTGTTTCCATGGGTGGGGGGGGGCGCCTGTTGTGGGAACCTGACGGCTATGCGTTCGGAAAGGTTGGTTGTCTCTGACCCGGTAGCTTTAAGCTCTGGAACAGGCAAAATACCTTTCGGGGGCCGTACGGCGGATTTGATGGAGCTTGGCAGGGGTGACCAATTCTTTTTAACCGGCGCATAGGATGTTATGGTTGTACAGCAGGCACCGCTTTCGGCTACAGTCAAGCAATTGCGGGCTGTATCCTTTTTATTTTGGATATTAAGGCAAAATTATGGGATGCTTTATTTCATTTGTTCTTTTATCTACTTTCAGGGTGGGGGGATTTTCTGGGTCTTGTTTCCTCTGGTCGTGGATCAGAATCCTTTTTGGGTGGGAGGAAGACTATTGTGGGTAAGCGAGTACTGGTTGCGGAGACCTGCGCTTGTGTGGACTAACGTTGGGGGGCCCAACGACGCGCTTTGACATCTTGTCGCGAGGGCTTGAGGTGTGATTAAGACTTCGACGCCACACAATCGTCCGGCACTTTAACGAGGAAACCTTAGGCTGCGATAGAATTCCTGGGGTGTTTCCTAATCTCGTGGTTGTGGGTACCGTTCCTTGTCCATTTTCTTACAGCACCTTTGTCTTTTTCCTGAGGGGTTTTCTAGGGATTTATATTCAGGGCGGGATTTGTATTCATGGGCTGGGGTTTCATGGGATTTTAGGGAGTTGTCTTTGACCGTGGTCTAAACTTCTTTCTTTCCTGTATTTCTTTTTTTTTCTCTTGGTTTGCTTAGTATTGTCTGTCAGTGAGGTCTATGGGACTGCGTTGTTTTCTTGCTTTATAGCGTAACGACTGTTGTCGACTTTCAACGAGTATCTGTTCTGATACTTCTCTTCTGTTGGTCGAGTTTTTGGTTCTTGGGAGTATCATTCCGCTTCATGCGACTTTTGGACACATGTGGTTGGTGATGCTTAGCAAATTGGGAAAACCTCTTTCATCTACGTTTCTTCTTGGGTTGGGTGTTATTGTATTTGAGTTGGTTTTGGATTTTAGGGTTCTGTTCTTGGCGTATGCCTAAATTTCTATTCTTGACTTTAGCTAGTGTCCACTTACCAGGTTTTTATGTTGCTGGGGGGGAATTTGTAATGTAAAAAAAAAAGAAATTAGTAGTTCAATTCGCGAGTATGACAATTTCTCGTTGAGTATGAAATTTGTCAGAACTTCCTTACTCTTGCGCCGAGACTGTCAAATTGTAGACAGTATTCTCACTTCATTTCCCACTAGATCATTTACGGGTACTTTTACGCTCGGGTTAACCTTCACCGTTGGATTGTTTCACGTTGCTGCACTTGGAAGGTTGAAACAGGGTGAGTGGTATAGAATTTTCTTTATTGAGGGTTTAAATTGACTCTGCTAATTGTCTGTAGCGAATATTGGTAGCCACCAAATGTTCATCGTTATCACCAAAGATAACTAGCAGGTGACCTCGTTAGAAAATTTCCATGACGTAGTGTATTGATAACGTCATTATCGTATCTACCGTCAAGGGTTGGGAACAGGCAGGACAATCCTTCTTTGTGAAGAATAATTAAGACAAACATGGGAAATTTAGTTGGTTAAGTCGAAGGGAAACGGTGCACACTTGCGTTCTTAATAATTGGATGCTAAGGAAACCTTTTTATTTCTGTTAATATTAGATGTTTGTTCAGATTGGGTTTAATATTACTTTTTAGGTACATCAAGTACGGAGATTAGCTAATGTCCGACTGAGGTAAAACCTAACTGTGAGTATTACTACTTTCAATTCTTTCTTTGATTTGTACTTTGGTGATTAGGTCGTTTATGACCGTACGTGCATGTTAAATTAACACAATTAATTATATTTTTGTGCTTCGCGAACTTATGAGTTGTGCGCGTTGAGTCTCGAAGGCTTAAATTGTTTTGTTTGTCTACAATTTAAAGATTTGTAAATATAAATTCAGACGCTATGTTTATGTAACTATTTAGTCCGACAAGGTCAGTTTGTTATACGGTGTGTTGCTCGCTATTCGGCGCAACTTCTAATTCAATCGGCCTACGTGTAAATCTTGTCGAGAACTTACGTTTATATACCTTCTTCAGCTTCTGTGATATAATAAATATATGTATATATTCGGTGTTATTACTTTTGTAGTGTTATTTATTCTTCTCCTGCTACGGGGAGAGTTAGACGGTATCTCCCGAATTTAATTTTTCATCGTCTTGGCGCCTTTTTTTAGATTTACGTTATAATCACACATAACAAAGCCTGCGATCCCTCTCCGAAGAAGCTGTGGTGGCCGTTGCTTTGTTTTGTTATAGGAAGACCGGCGTAACCATTTATTTTTGGCGGATCAACTCCAGAAGCCTGAGTTTCTTGTAACAACTGAATGTCCGGCATTTGAGCTTGCTAAAGAGCCGTAAGTTAATTTGCTTTAAAAACTTAAGCTCAGCAATGTTATACATATTAAAAAGTTTTTTTTATTTGATTACGGGCCGGTTCGTGGGACGGGCCCGGCTGGGTCGTAGCAGAAAATATCGATTCCATTGCTACACTTAATTTATAACTCAGTAATTCGTTATCTATAAAATGGTGTAACTTCTAATAATTAGATCAAACTGCGGTTAATATGTTTTAAAATGAAATAATATGATAATTATATCTATTTATATTTTTGACGAATTACTACAAACTGACTGGAGCTTAGTGTGTATAAACTTAAAATTTTAACTCAAAAGTAAAAATCAGTGTTGATGATTGCCGAATTTGCATAAACAGTAAAGTGTAATGTTAGAAACTGAGTGATGACACATTTCAGTACTTATATACAAAGCGCAACAGAAATAAAAATTAATTTTTTTAAAGCTGAAAGTATGTTACAACTGAAGATCTTTTGAAGTAAATTACTTACTGAAGATTTGTTATGAGATACTCAATTTGTGAGGTCAGTAGAAATTAAAAAAATAATTAATACTAAGTAATTGCCATTAAAGGTCTATAGTATTTTTATACGTTATACTCGTCAACTCTTTATAGTATATACACGGTTTTAAATTAATAACAATCTTTTAAAAAAGGTCTTTTAAAATATGTAGATACATTACCCACAGGAAGTGATTTCTGGTAACTTAGACGTGGGTAACACGGCCTTTAAATACAAATACAATATTTATGCTTAATGGCTGAATCGTGTAGCTTAAATTTGCTTAATTAGTTTAATACATATTAATATTACTTGTTTATGTTTACTCAAAGTATCTACACGTACGTAACAGGTAACAGTTTGCAATTAGTTATATTCAACAGTTTTTATTTAATCGATAATAAAAAACAAATGCACGTTAAATTAAATGAACTAATCGACAACCCTAAAATGTGTAAACTTACAACATATTTATTTTTTTGTGTGTTAATGCTGTTATGGTTCGGGGTTGTATTTGATAATGCGGATAACCTTTTGACAGCTTTTTTTTGGTTTTTAGCGTTAGAACATAAATTTTGACCCCTAAATGGCGAAACATATTTTCTGAACTAATACCCTCCGGATAAAGTCACACCTTAGCCCTTAATATTATTTGTCATTTTACATTTAACAAAAAATTTTGCTTATTCTGACTTAAAATACGGAATTCAACGATTTTTTTTAAAAAGTTATTTTAAACCAAAAACCGGTCTAAATAATAAAAATGGAGTTTATTCTACAACTGCCAATATGACTTAGTATTCAATTTCTCGTCGTTAACTTTCGACTGTTTTCTTTTGTCTTTTAACTTTCTTTCTTATGTTGAGATCGTTGAGTATATGTGTGCTTTAACGCTGAAAAGTCTATGGAGTGGGTTATTTAGTTTCTATAGTTTAAAAGTCGTTTGAAGTTTTTTTTAAAGCTATGAGAAAATTCTTAACGTTAAATTTGAGAAACGTTTGTTATATAACCTACCGTGGAGTATTTTATGAATCGTAAAGTTGTGTTTTCAACTTTTTCTTTTGTATGTTTAATTAATTATTCAAATAATATAATCAATGGTACCAGATTGTTGTTAATTACGTTACCTTATAATCGATGGTCTCTTTTATCACCTAAAATTTCACTGGCATTAAAATCAATAATTTTATTTGTTTTTTAAAGTAAAAAAATTATGATTTTTTACTCATATATTGCTTTGATTTCCATATTTGTCATGCAGAAGAGCTTTGATTAATTTCTCCACACTGTCACCACATTGTTTAGCTATTGATTGCAGTATGGCTGTTTGTAGCCAACGTTATATATGTAAACACCGTAATAAATTCATAGCATATATCAATGACAAACTGGAATTAAAAAATATTCTAAAATTATTCCTTTTCTATATTGACAAAAATCGATTGAAATACTATGATTCTTATATTAATTGCAATGTACAGTTCGGTTAATTTTATAGCGGTTAGTTTATTGTATTCGGCTAATAAAAATTTGTATGTTGCCATGGAAACTCAAGAAAAACTACAATAATTGTAATAGCTATAGTGGCAGATAGGGTTGTAAGTAGATTTTATATCTGCGTAATTCAAATTTGTTTTGAATAAAACTGCGGGTTGAAACCACAACGTAAAAGACATTAAAAGTAATGCAAATGTAAAAATGCCGTCAGAGTGAACTACTGGACCGCCGTTTTGTGGTTCCTCTGGGCTCAGTGATACCATAAATGAAATGTGATGGTAATGCTATCTCGTAGTCTGAAGTTCCTACGAATTATATATACGTTGTGTCTCACGCTAGGGGTATCCCATGGGATTTAACATGGGAAAATTGATTTTTTTCCTGCTTCTCAAATTAAAAAATCGCAAAAATTTTGACGCAGATTTAATGTGGCACTTAAAACTTTTCTAAAAGCAATTTTTTTATTGTAATTTGATAATTAATAAATTAATTACAGGCATTTGAAATTCGAAATTTTGAAGGTTTTTGCGCATGCGATTCAGATCGGCTATCTTCGGTTTTTAAAGTAATATGGATGCTAAAATTAAATTGTAGCCCGTCAAACCAACATTATGCAACTTTATTTTTGAGGAAATGGAAATTTGAAGAACAAAGACTAAAAAAATTACATTTGAAAGTTGTCTGTAGGCTAAAAAAACCAAATTGCTCCCGTATTTGCGTGCTAATAAACCAGGTTATGATTCCAAAATGAAATAAACTTGAATTATGTTCAGGTAAATAGGTATTAAAAATCAAGTTAGCATTGATTTGTTATAAAACATTTGAAGTGTTGACAGTTTTGATAGAATTGTTTTACAAGCTTCGAAAATGAATGCAGAAGAAAAAATTCTTCTGGTAAAACAATATTTTCGAAGTGTTTCAAAGGTCCAAATTCGAGAAGACTTTGCTGGTTTTTTCGCAGAGAGACCAATACTTTCTTTAAAGAGTATCAAAAAACGATACAATTATGTGAAACCACTGGCTCCGTAAATCCACCGTGTAAATGTCAGCGTCCACCACCCTTACACGATCATGAAGACAACTCTCACAAGTTGGCAGTTCTTGCAGCTGTAGACCAAGATCCTGATGTTAGTTTGCGAGAAATTGAAATTAATACAGGTGTTCCTCGGTCGTCAGCATTCAGGTACCTCAAACAGGAGGACTTTAAAAGTTACCGTTGGCAATGCCATCAAAAATTATTACCACACGATTATTATGCTCGTATGAGATTTTGTGAAATAATCGCCCAAATGAACAATACCAATCGCGATTTTGTAAAAAACATTTGTTTTTCGGATGAATGTTTTTTTGGACTTGATGAAAGACCAAATCGACAAAATAATCGTACATGGTTTCTCGAAAATCCACAAAAATTAGTAAATGGACCAAGTCAATGGCGACAAACTGTCAATGTTTGGATGGGCTTGCTGGGAAGTCATGTTATTGGTCCTTTTTTCATTGAAGGTACACTTACTTCCATAAAATATCATTACCTTCTACTAGAAGAAGTGTTTCCACAACTAAATGATGTTGCGGGTGAAAATACCAAGTTTGTTTTATGCAGGATGGTGCTCCAGCCCATACTGCTAGACTAAACACTGGGTTTCTGAATACAGCATTTCCAAATCAATGGATAGGCAAGAATGGTCCCATTACATGGCCTGTTAGGTCACCTAATTTAAACTCGTGCGATTTTTTTTGTGGAGTTACATAAAAGAAAAATTATTCAAAGGAGGAAAACGGTATGAAAATAGGGACGCACTAAAAGATGAAATTCAAGTGATATGCAGAGCTATTACCATTCGTAAATTAGCCGAAACACGAAAAAGATTTGTTGAACGGCTAACTTATTGTACAGTTCAAGCAGGAGGCATTTTTGAACACCTCATACCTAAATAGGTGATTCGCCGTAGTCGTTCCGCCAAGCAACGGCAATGATAAATTCTCAATTGAAATAAATTTTTCTGCACGACGATTATTCGAGCAATCTTCCTGCGTCCGACCTATTGGTACCACGATGAGTGTTCGTAGATATCTATGTAAATGTAAATTTATGTTTGATTAATTATTTGTTTTTTAGTCTGCTACAGAAAATTTTCAAATGTAATTTTTCTAGTCTTTGTATTTCAAATTTCCATTTCCTCAAAAATAAAGTTGCATAATGTTGATTTGACGGGCTACAATTTAATTTTAGCATCCATATTACTTTAAAAACCGAAGATAGCGGATCTGAATCGCATGTGCGAAAAACCTTCAAAATTTCAAATGCCTGTAATTAATTTATTAATTATCAAATTATAATCAAAAAATTGTTTTTAGAAACGTTTTAAGTGCCACTTTAAATCTGCGTCAAAATTTTTGCGATTTTTTAATTTGGGAAGCAGGAAAAAAATAATTTCAATTTTTTCATGTTAAATTCCATGGGGTACAAAGTATAACAGAAAACACGTTTCATTATTCCAATGAAAACAAAAATCTGAGTATAACCATTGCTACAACAGACATAATGATAAATTTAGTTTGTTACGAAGAAGTAGTTCAACTCATTTCATCGTTGATTGAAATTAGTTGACATTTGTTATAAGCCGCTTATTTATATTTAAAGGCTTTCGTTGTATCTAGTGTATAAAATTTATTAAGAAACGAATAAAGCACAATAAAGTTCCATTCAAAACACCGTATGTGTAATCAAGCTAATTATTCATCAAATTAATTCTTATTTTGTGTTTAATTAATTTGTTACGAATTTTAAAACTAACTTATTTATAAACAAATATCTACACGATTAGAACTACACGTAACTAATTAAATCTAACGGTATTTAGGAAAAACATTTACATTAATTTATATATTATTAACTGATACTTATGTTAACAACATGTACGCGACGTATTTATGTTTCACTAGCACGAGTACTTGATTTATTTATCTTAGCATACACGTTAATCACTTATTTCTTTAAACCGACAAAAATCTTCTTCCCGATTTAATTAGAAAAACTGATCCCAGTTTCATTTGAATTGTTTTTATATATTTTTTTTTCATCTGTGTCTAGAATTTTCAACATCCTTCGGTCATTGTCTCGAATTTGACAATAACTTCCAGAACGTTTCATTGTCCTCTTCTTAAGACTGTCTTGTCTCAATAAAGGAAACTGGATGCGACACGGGCAACTTTCTTGAGCATAAAAGTATCAGTCAATGGACTTTCCGTGACCCGATATTCTGCTTGGACGGCAACTGCGGACCAACGTTTGTCTCTCGGAAGACGACCGCTTACATATATCCTCTAATTTAGTTGATCCAATCTACAATCAAGCTTGGGTACTACTAATTTCTCTATATTATGAAAATGAAATCGGTGGACATCACAAAGTTTTAAAACCTTTCTGACCACCAGTTGCTATCTTCCCAGTTCATCGAGTCGTTTCAACTTCTTAAATCTTTTCTGGACATTTCAAGATCCTCGCTCACGCAATGTACGACTTCCCATTGCCATGGCAGTTTCGCCGGCAATTAGCGTTTTCTTTGGGTTTATACAACGACACCATGCCGCGTTTAAATCCACCGTTTTGTGCCTTGATGTCATATCTGGTCTTTATTCTGTCGCTGGCAATTTGTGTGTTATTACGGACTCCCTCATGTCTAGTCTTTTCGTCAGCTTGTTGACGTAGTATTCTCCAGAAACTTTTTTCCGGTTTTCGTCTAAAGTGGAGGTCGCAGGGCAGTCGTATTTCTCGACCGAGCATGACACAGGATAGTGTTTGTTGTGTGCTTTCGTGAACATGTGATCGGTATGCTATTAGGAAAAGGTGCAAGTACTGATCCTAGTCTCTTTGGTGTTTGGGCATTGCTTTGGCTAAGTACTTTCCCATTGTTTGATTCATCCGTTTAATCTTGCCATCCGATTGAGGATAGAGAGGCGTCGTCCTAGTTTTCTTAATTTTCAACAGTCAACAAACTTCTTGAAACAGCCCAGACTCAAAGTTTACTAATACGTCTGCGACTGTAGCTGCTTTTTGATTGAGTATGGCGTAAGCCTCCGTCCATTTTGTGAAATAATCTATCGCTACCAGGATGTATTTGTTTCCTGAATCAGATTCTGGGAACGACCGTGCGATGTCAATCGCTACTGTCTCTAAAGGACTTTCCACGTTATACTGTTTAATCGGTGCTTTGTGCTTTTTCGCTTCATCCAGTAGAATCTTTCTCGAACTTTTCTCAATGTTTTTTTTTACGCCAAAGCGTAAACTGCAAAAGCAGTTTCAAAGAGGCGTGGTCTGTCCTTTGTAAAACTTTTTGTCCATACAAATATTAGTACAAATGCTCTATGGACTTGATGAGTGCTAACAGCTCTCTTTTAGTCACGCAATAATTCATTTCTGGCCTCGACAAAACTTTACTAAAATACGCGATTACTTTTTCTTGTCCATCTTTCACTTTTAAAATGACTTAGGAATCGGTATCCAAAACAAATTTTCCTTCTTCTCTTGAATAACTTAAAATTGGCGAAATGATTAGGGTTTGTTTTAAGGTGATGCAAAACGTTTTCGCAGTCTTCATCCCATTTAAATTCTACTTTTTCTTTAGTTAGTTTCCTCAAAGGTTTTGGTAATTTTGGCAAATCCGGGTACAAGTCGTCTATAATAGGTGCACAACTGCAAACTTGATGGTTGTCGATCGGTTTTGGCCTTTTCTCAGGATAACTTTTTCCCTGATGTCAGCTACCAGTACTTGATGGTCGAGTACTCCATTTCCCAAACCAATGGTCACTTGTATTTGTCCGTGAGTAGGTATTTCTTTGCTCTTTTGTCGTTCGAAGTCGTACTGTTACTAGCGATGTGTTTTCATTTTCCTGTAATACGTCCGTACGAATTATGGTCTATTAATCTTGCCATCGAGATAAAAGCTATACAATTGCTGCATAATCGATGCCGTTTGAATGGTAATCTCCGATACATGACTATATGAGTATATACTTTGTCTCTTTTAGTCAACTGAACTTTTGTGCGTTCTTCTTGTATGTTTCTTAGGTTTAGTACGATGTCGTCGTACGTGGCTTATTCCACCGCAGTACTAAGTCGTCACTCCTTTTTCCCGAAGTATTCGTTTCGCTACCTCTTTGATACTTTCTAGTGTTTTTATATATTTCTGTTATCTGTGTCTAGAATGTTCAACATTCTTCGGGCATTGTCTCAAATTTGACAATTTCTTTGAGAACGTTTCAATATATAAAATTTATATTAAAAACTACTATACTTTAACAAATAATCATTTTGAAGGTTAGTATTTGAATTAAATTTAATTAGCGTTACCAATACTAGATATTTCGTAATTTTTAGTTTTTAACTAACTACAATTTAAAGTAATTGATTTGATTAGCAAGTTTTTACTTAATTCAGTTGCACACGAGGGTGACGTAGTGATGTTTTTTCCTAACAAGGGCTGTATATATCTATGTAAAATACAAAAATGATATGTTGCACAACGAACACAGAATGGGAATCATTTCCAACGAGCCGAATGTGTGTTCTGCAATTCTTGCGAATAGTGAAACGTTCGAGAAATTATTTGCAAATGCAAGAGCCTTCTAGAAGCTGTTATCCATCTTCTAGAAGATATACCGAAAAATAGCGAACGCTCGAGAAGGATTCCCGTATGTGTATATATACCGACGAGACAGATCGTAGGTCAGTTATTGCTGGAATGCGAATACAACAGTGTTAAGAAGATTATCAAGTTGAAATAAATAAGTCGTTAGCACGCGTGTGAGATAAACCTACCGAGAATAATCGTGTACGTGATTTTTAGTGTAAACAAGTGTGAAATCCGAGGACGTTATCTTATCTTAAGCGATAGTGTTATACAACGGTTATACATAAATTAGTGTAAGTGTTTTCATTAAATATTATTAGATTTAATTAGTTCGGTTAATTTAAAAGTGTATATATTTCTAGAATAAGTAAACGTATTTTTAGTCGTTTTAAATAAATTAGTTTTTAATAAATAAATTCGCAACAATAGGAATTTGATTTGTAATAAATAAAAATATTTTTGATTACGTCAAATGTTGAACACGGTGGCTGCCCGTACTTAACAAATTCAACCCTTACCGTGGTTATCAATATTTCAACAATATCAGATTCTGTGGTAAGCGTCAATAATCAAACATGTTATTTGGATAATAATTTTATTGATAATAGTTCAATTATTTATACTATTTAAAGTGTTTATTGAACATATTCCAATTATTATGTATTACATTAATCTATAGTGAAATGCAGGAGTGTGCATTGTTGCGTTGGCGTTTTTACGAAATGCTTTAAACATTCTGATCTATTAATTTTGAAGAATAGGACCTGGCAAAGGATTGTAGCTTTATCATTTCTGTTATATGTTCTTCTATAGTTAGCATGCGATCTCTCGTTGTGATGTGGTGGTATTGGTTTGAAGTGCGTTCTAGTGCAGTATTGATAGATGCCCCAAATGATGGCGATTCCACTGAACAAGATGATCGTGTTGAGGCTGCTGGTTATCAAAGTGTGATGGTGTATTAATTTTCAAGTCGTTTGTTGTATGTCGTGTAGGTTTTCTTCCTGGTGTCACCTGACAGTTTTTTTTCGTTTATTATCCAATACTTTCTTTGTAAGTAAGCCAGTGTCGCTTGATTGGTGGAGTGAAGAGTATTGTAGTGAGTAGCGCAAGATGACTTCAGTAGTCTAGAATTATTGTGTATTTTTTGTTCTATGGTACTAATGACTGAGTTTAGTTTTTTCTATTGATTTGATGATGTTTTTGTATGGTCATTATTTCTGTTTTGATTGGTTTGTAGTATTATTGATGTTTCTTCTATTTTTTTAATACTTATAGTAGCCCAGTTTGTTTCTTCACGCTTCTGAAATTCACGACGAATCTCTTGCAATGGGAAAGAACTCTGATAAGTTTTTTGTGAGGAAAGAGAAGCGTTTTATTAGCTCTTCATCTTTTTTCTCTTTTATTACATGTCATGATATTTTAATGTTTTTTTTTGTATGTGGCGTTTTTTGTTGTACAGGCTAATGTTCTTTAGTTTCTAAGCAACTGGGACCGTTTTAACAGAGTGTGTGTGGTTTTTTATTGGATGCATTCTTTGAAATATAGCATCTGTCGGGTTGTCTTTGGAGCGCACGTGGTTCCAACTTTTCTGAGGTATTAGCTTATTTGTTTCTGCGACCCTGCTGGCGATAAATGTTTTCTATCTTGAGGAATTACCTTTTAACTAATCTAGGACAATAATTGAGTCCGTCCAGGTGTAGATAGAGATCTTGGAAATGCCTAAGACTGTGGTTACTCTATTCATTAGCAAGTAATACTGTTGCACATAATTTTAGTCGCGGTAGTGTTACCTGGGATCTTGCAATCTCTGATTTTGTTACCAGCAGCGCTATCTGTGTTTCTTGTTTTATGCTGATTGTTTTTGCATCCTTGGTAAGCTTTTTCTGATACATCGCAGAAGCCATCAAGTTTGAAGGATATTTTAGTTTTTGTAAAGTTGATCCATCTAGGAACTTAAACATCTTTGACAAATTTTAGATGACTGGAGAAATTGCTGCTATGTTCTCTGACAGGTTGATTCCTATTTAAGTTGTGCGTCCAAAACTCTTGAATGAGAAGTTTGGCATTGATAATTACAAGCAACAACCATTCTAGGGGGTCTAAGAGTTTGGCTACGTCTGCTAGGATGTTGTGTTTTGTGTTTGCCGATTTGTCGCTTTTTTTAACGAATCTGCAACAGAAAGGAGATGGTCTACATAGAAGTCGTTTTGTACTACGTGAGCTGCATTTGGAAATTTCTTACGATTGTCAAATGCTAATTGTTGAATAGTTTTTATTATTAGGTACGGTGCGGCTGCAGCCCCACAGGTTACTGATGTTAAGCTGTATTCTTAAATGGGAATACTTTAGAGATTCAATACAGTTTGAATTTCTATGGTATTTTTGATCTTTTTTGGTGATCATGAATAGGCGGTACATCTTCTTGATGTTTGCGTTAAAAACGATGTAGTGTTTTTTTTTCTATCGAAGAAGAATGTCACACAGGTCTTGTTCAAGTGTTGGCTCCATTAACATAGTTTTGTTTAAACTGACATTAGTTGATGTCTTGCATGCCGCATTGAAAACTACTCTCAACTTGGTAGTGGGGTTATTTTTCTGGATCATTGGTTGGTAGGGAATGTAATATTTGGTTTTGTTGTTTTTTGGCAATGCTTATGATTAAAAGTGAGATATTCTTGCAAAAGTGATCATATTGATTGTTTAATTGAGGATCTTTTTCTAATCGTAATGTTTGGGCAAATGGTTGGAGAAAAAATCATGTTTTTTTCGATGCTTCTAAGCATTATAATGCAAAACTTGCATTGATATTTAATATATTGATATTTAATGTTGTTACTTGGTTTTCGTTGTGACAATTTCCGTATTCAGCGTAAGAAGTATCTCCGAAATCGTAAAAAACCTTTTCGCATTGGTTGTAATAGAAAAATTCTGTTTCATTGAGGAAATTATCGCCTGGGTCGTATAAAAAGAGCTAAGCAATAGTAGTAAGAAATTATTCCATTCTGCTTGTAATTAGATGGTTAAAACTCTATTTATCATAGGGGTGTGTATAAGAAAGTTAATTGCTACGTGATGATTTAGTTTTAGGGTTCTGGATAGTTTTTAGGGATCAGGATAATTTTAGGGCTCTGGATAAATTCTGAGTCGAAAATAAAATAAGGTACCAAATCGTTAGTATCTACGGTGATTTTGGGAGCCAGCAGAATTTAGGATTTCTGATAAACCTTGAGATATTGATAAACGTGATACACCTCCTTGGACCATCGATTATAATAACACATTCGAATTTAATTTAACAAAGGTAAGTCAACTACCTAATCGAGGTGTCAACTAATTTAGCGCGTAGAATGATATAGTGAAGGGGATAAACAACTTGCCCTGGTCGTGCATATATTATAAGAACGTAATTGAAGTATTATATACAGGGTCTGTTGGCAAATTTGACGGCCATTATAGTTTGCTTCTGAGTGATTTTTTGATGCGATATATGACGTCATTAATACGCTGCATAACTTTATAAGGGCTCTCCTATTGCCTTTGCAGCTTCGGCAAACCACGTTTACGTTGAGGATTATACAACCGCGCTATGTTGCCCGGTTGAAACCCACCGTTTTGTGTCTTGATGTCATATCTTCATTCTGTCACTGGCGATTTGTGTGTTTTTACGAACTGTCTCACGTACTTTGTCTAGCCTCTTCGTCAGCTTGCTGACGTATTCTTACACAGCAATTTCTTTTTTGGGCCTTCGTCCAAATTGGAGGTCGCATGGTAGTCGTATTTCGCGACCGAGCATGACACACGATGGTTTTTTTGTGAACAAATGATTGGTATGCTATTAGGAAAAGGAGCAAGTACTGATCCCGATCGCTTTGGTGTTTTTTAAATATTTCTTTTTGGTCGAAATGTCAAAGAAATGTTTTAAATAATTGCGTACACATTTATAAAGACTTATTAACAGCGGAATGATTTTGTGACAAAAAAGATACTTGCTGCATTTTATTTTTATACAAAATATGTTTTTGTATAAACAAACGAATATCATTTTTATAAGAATAATTCAATCAAACTCAATGTGTCATTGAAATTTGACACGTTACGTTCTTTTAGAGGCGGCGAGGCACGTCACTTGTATGATAAACAAAAAATTCGTATTTTTCTTGTCACCCATATCTTGCTTTACTATAAAATGATAAATAATTGTTCTTATTGTATTTTTGAGGAATGTCTATTTTATTTTTTAAGTCGTTCTTATAATCTACTGACAACAGACAGAAATAATGTAATTTTAATTTTTTTAATTTATTCCATATACCTCATTGCAGTACAATACAATAATAAATCATTCAGAGTTTATCGTATCAATAAAATATAGATTTATAAAAACAAATTAAACAAAAGATCTTGTAACTATATGTTATTTTTAAATAATTTCAATTCTTAATTCACATTTTATAGAAGGTTTAAGAAGATATTCTCTAGCGTTACTATATAAATTGAAATTGACATTTGATCCTAGTTAATAAAAAAAAAACCTTATTTTACAAGTTTACTATTTTTATTTGAATTAAACATACGATTGCTAATAATGAGTATGACTCATGACTATGATGCTACAAAAACACGTAGGTAATTATCACTAATCGTTTCTCAAACAATTTCAATTGCGGCAATTAACTGCTTGCAATCTCTGGCCCAAAATTGGTCTCCTGTTGTTTTTGGATGTTACGATCAATTTGATCTCAAACGTTTTCTATTATATAGAAATCAGAAATTTCTGCTGGTCACGGTACTTAGTTTTGCACCAATCTGGGTGTATGTATAACGGCTTTATCCTTTATGAATAAACAAAATTAATAATAACAGTTAAAAATAGTGTTACTAGTCTACATTCTGAGTAACTGTTGGATGATTGTTTGATGCGGAGAAATTAAGATAACTTTAAGTATTAAGGAAGCTCACCTGTTGAAAGATGTAATTATTCTTCGGATACAAAATTTGGACAGAAGGCTGCATAACGTTGTTTAAAATACTTAAGTAGTTTTCTGTATTACGACGACCGTCAATGGGAACTCAGCCAACATCATACATTTACTAAAAAGTGTTCGTTACACTTTTTGGCACTTATTTCTTGGAGGTCAAAACACTTTTATAGGTGCGTCGTTTTCATTTTTAAACGTTTTTTCGTTGTTAAAGACACCACGATTCCAAAAATTCAGCCGTTTATTGACATATTAACGTCTTGAAAATTCCAGCTATTTTTAGTCTTGCCCGTGCGGTAAACTGGCATCCCGGAAATTCGACATCGGCTGGAGTTGTTACAAGCTTTATGTTTTACGAACCTTGCACGGCCAACTCACACAGTCGGAGGTAGGGGAGGTTCACAGGAAGTATGCTTAAGGGCGCCAGATCTGATCCAAGATAACACTTTTGTCTCGATCACGACAGACGATCCAAACTTGTAACTCAATTTGAGGTTCGTAATCCTTATTACTCTGATGTTCGAATAGCCAAAATTAGTTAATAGATAACGATAATCACAGGAGAAAGAAAAATAACAAGAGAAATTAACAATTATAATCACTTTAATGTATTAACGTTGGATACTAATAAGAATATATGAAATTTCTGCACCTCTTGATGCTCGAATGGTTTCCACGTAGAATTAACAAATATCACAGTTTTAATGTAGTAGCGCAGTAAATTGACAATTATACGCTAAATGCGCAATCCTTAAATATTAGCATGACTAATAATTTTCGTTAACAAGTGTAGAAAACTTTGATTTCGCAGTACATAAGATTTACTAGATTATATCGAAATTCTAATACATCAATGCCCGCAGTAGCGGCAACACACACTACACATTGACGTTAGGTCGAAACGAACAGCCCAGAAAAGGTCGAAGTAAATATTTTTCACACACACAGCATGCGATACAGTAAAGTGAATGATTACAGTTACATTATTGGTATATAAGCAACAAATATAATTACGGTCGTTAATATTGATCAAAATTCTGTGAGTAACTTTTGTGACAACGATGTAAAAATTAAGTACATAAACTCACCCGAAGTCCAGTTTCCACTTCGAAGAAAACGTTTTCCCCGCCAGCGGCTTGTAATAATTATTTAAAAGCAAATCGTGTCACACACCAACTCACGAAGAATAGTAAGCTACAAAATTAGTATTAATAAATCATTAGGTATTATATAAAAACCCGTGTATCGAATACTGTAGGTAGTAATTTAGAACAGGTGGCTGATAACACAATCGACTTCTATTACCAAAGCAGCATCTACGACGCAGTGTTAGACGAGACCTCGATGTTATTTAAGTAGCAGGCCCTCACAACAGCTTATATGCTCGGTAGCATTATTCATTAATGGTACTTATGCATCCTTATTACTGCTTGAAATACACAATGGCTGGCAACGTGGTGGGAACCGGCTATCACATTAATATAGAAATTACGAAGGACTCTTAATAGATTGAAGACAAAATATTTTACCCTGTGCCGAAAGAATCGTAATAAATTCGCAATCGCCTTATAAATTTGTGTCCATCACACGTGATGTTCTTAAAAATTTAAGAATCAATTCGAAATTCTCGGCACCGGCCCGTTACTGTAGTTTACAGCTTCAAGATTTTGTCGTAAAATGACAGTCACGAGAAAAGATCGGTAGAGGGCGTCACAACCGGAATCTAATTTGAATTCATATACAGAGTATTTCGTAATGAAAAATTTCGCACGTAACAGAGTATTTCGGAAAAAGGCAAAAGGATTTTGGGTAACATATAGTTATGTGTACACCCTGTATTTATTATATAATTGTTATTTATCTAATTGTTGTTTATAGGTCTAGTTCATTAAGTTATTATTAAGGAAAAACAATGTAATTAGAAAGTTGTTAGAATGTTAGTTTTAGTAATATAAATAGATGTTAGAAATAATCATAAAGTTAGTTAACATTTAACCGGAAACTATGTTACTCGAATATTATGTTATTAATTAAATAAATAGTTATAAAAGTTAAAGTTATTTAACTGGCGCTGCGAACAGGATACTCAGACAGCATCAACCACGAGATCGCTGGAGGTCTTCAGGCCCTTACCGAGTATTCCAAAGAACCAACATCCAATTTGGAAGATGTTCATCATTTTATCGTTCCTATCCATGTAAGTCCCACTTTTATTTCTAATTTCAAAATCATTGCTAAATGTCAGATTCAGAATTAGAATTAGAGCTTGAGGAAAAGTCTTGCAAAAATAATCGTAGATTTGTACCTTATAATAAACCCAAAATGAATAATAATCAAGATACTATTCAACCTTTGAATACAACCATTCCTACCATTTCAATGATCACTCTTAATGAAATTACTGCATTAACTAATACTTTGCCTGAATTTTATCCTAATAGTAACTTATCAACTTTCATTACTGCTGTTGACAATCTAATAAAATTTGTACATAATAAATTAACATTAACACAAATTTATGTGTTCAATGTTTCAATCTTATCAAAAATAAAAGCCGAAGCTAGGGATTATTTAAATTTTCAAAATGAAACAGAATGGCCCGGGATTAAACAAGCTTTGTTAAGAAAATACGGAGATCAAAGAAATGAAAAATTATTAGTCACTGCATTAAAAAATACCATTCAAAAACGTAATGAATCTTATAATGATTTTTATGATAAAGTTTTAATTGCTCAAAATGATTTATTGCAACACATTCAATTATACGAAAATGATGTTAACGTACAACAATTAAAAAAGTCATTTTATTCAGAACAAGCTTTGCAAACCTTTTTAATCGGTCTTAATGAACCTCACAACACGTATTTAATGAATTTCGAAATTAAAACTTTAGAAGAAGCTTTAAATAAATGTCGCGTTTATGATAATAAATTACAAGAAAGAGATTATGTAAATTTTGTCAAACGTTCTCAAGAGTCTAAAACTCCAAATTTTAAACCTAGATTTCAACCAAATAATAATTCAAAACCTCCTTTTTTCAAGACAAATAACCAGGGTTACTTCCAACCTAAGCCCAATTATAATTTTAATAATAATTTTTCAAACTTACAACCCCACTCTTCAAATTCTACACCTTTTTCTGGAAATATTAATAAACCTCTACCCCAAACCCGTGTCTTTACTAATAGGCAAGTTTTTGGTACCAAACCAGGAAGCTCCATAACTCAAAATTACAGACCTACCCCAATGTCAATACAATCAAGTACATTTTCTCGTAATAAAAACCAACAACCTTTTTCTCCACAAAATCAAAGATTTATTTCAGAAGAATTACATAACACTGAAATAAACGCACGTTTCGAACAATTTGAAAACGAAAATTTTCAAACAGTAGCCTCGGAAGAAACAATCTAGTAAATTTAAATAATCTGTGCCATCAAACAAAACTACCTTTTCTTTATCTCCCTCAATTAAATTTAAAAATTTTAATAGATTCTGGAGCCACTGATTCCATAATAAATCCAAAAGTAGCAGAAAGATTTAAAAAACATTTCTATCTCGAACCATTTTCTATTTGCAGTTTAAACAAAATAGTTAAGTCAAATCAAAATGTAATAATACCTTTATTAAACGAATTAGGCATTAAACAAAATATTAAATTAAGAATTATAGATTGGCATAAACGTTTCGATGCTCTATTAGGTACTAAAGATTTTATAAAACTTAATGCTAAACTTGATTATGAAAAACGAATTTTAACATTAAACAAAATTGATATCCCAATTTTTTTAGAATTTAAAGACAATAAATTTGAAAGTGTAAATAATAACCATGAAATAATAACTATTCCTACCTCATTAGATCAAGGCGATGTAGTTCTACCTTCACAAAAAATTAATGACGATTTAATATTACCTGAATGTATAGTTACCGTCACTAATGGATTCTGTAATATTCCTAATCCTTATAATACTAATGTAAAAACTCAATTTTTAGAACGGGTTAATGTTATTCCATTACATTGTTTTAATTTAGAAAACAAAGAATCAATTAATCCAAATTGTAAAATAAAAGAATTAATTAGAACAGAACATTTAAATAATGAAGAAAAAGTAAAGATAGAAAACCTTTGTTATAAGTTTAAAGATATTTTCTATAACGAAAATTCAAATTTATCTTTTTCTAATAAAATAACACATAAAATAAGAACATCAGATGAGGAACCTATTTATGTCAAGTCATACAGACATCCAAAAAATATGCAACTAGAAATACAAAATCAAATAAGAAAATTATTAGATAATAAAATAATAAGACCATCAATTTCACCATATTCCTCTCCAGTATGGATCGTCCCAAAAAAGATAGACGCAAGTGGACAAAAGAAATACCGAATGGTGATTGACTATAGAAAACTAAACGAAAAAACTATACAAGATAAATATCCATTACCCAGGATCGATGAAATACTGGACAATTTAGGACGATGTACTTACTTTACAACATTGGATCTTGCACAAGGATTTCATCAGATAGAAATGGATCCCCAGTCTATAGAAAAAACAGCCTTCTCAGTAAATCATGGACACTATGAATACTTAAGGATGCCATTTGGATTAAAAAATGCACCTTCTACCTTTCAAAGGATGATGGATGAAGTACTACGAGAACATCTTTACAAATCTTGTTTTGTATACATGGACGATGTAGTAATATTCTCCAAATCACTGCAAGAACATCTTATACACATTAAACAAATTTTTTCAAAATTAAGAGAATCAAATTTAAAGGTCCAATTAGATAAATCAGAATTTCTCCGCAAAGAAGTATCATTCTTAGGACATGTCATAACACCAGAAGGCATAAAACCTAATCCAAATAAAATAGAAGCCATAAAAAAATTCCCAATACCAAAAAACATTAAAGAACTACAATCATTTCTAGGTTTAGTAGGATATTATAGAAAATTCATTAATAATTTTGCATCATTAGTTTACCCTATGACAAAATGTCTAAAGAAAAATGAAAAAATAAAAATAGAAGACGAAGAATACATAGAATGCTTTAATAATTGTAAAGAACTGTTGATGAATTCTCCTATATTAAAATATCCTGAATACGACAAACCATTTAAATTAACAACAGATGCCTCTAATATAGCTATAGGAGGAGTATTAAGTCAAAATAATCAACCTATTGCATACTATTCGCGTACATTAAGTTCAGCAGAAAAAAACTACTCTACGATCGAAAAGGAACTATTAGCAATATTAAGTTGTGTAAAACAGTTTAGACCTTATCTTTATGGGAAACCATTTATAGTAGAAACTGACCATAATCCTCTAGTATGGTTGTATAAAATAAAGGAACCAAATTCACGATTAGTCAGGTGGAAGTTAAAATTAGAAGAATTTGACTTTGATATAATTTATAAAAAAGGAAAAGAAAACGTGGTAGCTGATGCTCTATCCCGAATAGAAATAAATAATAACGAAGAAGATAAATTATCCATAACACCACAAACAGACGATTTAGGTAAAATTAGTGACTTAAACGATGTTCTACCAAATGAACAAGAAGAAGGAACCGCACATTCAGTTAGCGATAAGGATGACGGTAAAATAATTCCAATTTCAGAATCACCTACAAACCATTTTCAAAATCAAATAATTATAAGTTTAGGAAATAAATATGATATAAATTTAAAGAAACCTTTTCAGAAATCACAATACTTAGTTTTTATCAGGAAAGAAGAAATGCGAAATGATCTTTTATCTCTAGTAAATGAAATAGTTAAACCAAACTTAACGTACTGTATTTTTAGTAAAGAAGACTTAATTAAAAATATTATAAGAGAAATAGCACAAAATAATTTTAACAATTCTCTTAAGTTAATCTTCTCTAATCAATTAAAAATAGACATCGTTAAAAAAGAAGAGCAATTAGAAATAGTAAAAAATTATCATAATAATACCCATACTGGAATAAATGAAACATACAATCAGTTAAAACTTAAATATTTCTGGCCAAATTTAAGACTTACGATAAGTAATCACATAAACCAATGCGATCTTTGTTTACAATCCAAATATGAAAGAAAACCTTATAATATAAAATTTCAAGGCCCACTTTTAGCTCAAAAACCTTTAGATACCTTATTCATCGATACCTTCTCATATGACAATCACAAATTTTTAACTATAATTGATTCATTTTCCAAGTATGCCCAAGCTTATCATATTCCTCAAACAACCAGTATTAACGTTCTAAATAAACTTCGCCATTATTTTTCACATCATAATTACCCAAGGAAAATTGTCTGCGACAATGGGACCGAATTTAATAATAAAGTATTTTCAGAATTTTGCGATTTACATAACATTGAGTTACACTTCATAACAACAAATAACCCAAATTCGAATTCACCAATTGAACGATTTCATTCAACCTTAGTTGAAAAACTTAGAATTTTAAAAATTAAGGAACCCAAAGAAACTCCACCTAATCAAATAATTACAGCAGTTCTCATTTATAATCAAAGTATACATTCAATGACAGGTTTTTCGCCTTTTTCAATTCTCTACGGCCCTTACGAAAATGAAATCGAAATAAATTTAGACATGACCATTTATGAAGAATATAATAATAAAAGAAAGAATGAATTAATGCCTTTCATAAATCAAATTTATAAAAAAGCTCTTGATCGAGAAACTAAAGTGTTAAATAAATTAAACGAAACAAAAGAGGAAAGTCCGGTTTTAGACTCAGATGAAATTTATATTAGACGACCAAAGCCAGGTAAAACTGACCCTATCTATCAAAAAATTCAAATTATAGATAAAACCCCAGATAAAGTGATAGGATTAACTAAAAATAATAAAATAACAGACTGCAATCTTAGAAGATCAAAACGAATAAGAAATTTAATTTCCTTACAGAATACCTCCAATCCTTCTCCTTCAAGTTCAACCTATACACAATAATGGGTACTTTTTGGAAGAAATGGGAGATTCAAAAATTTTTAGCCACGACCACAAATTTTATTTTTTTTATAATTTAACTCAGTTAGAAACAATAATAAATAAAATAATAGTAACCAGTTCAATTCTGCAGACTAAAGTAAGTACTGATTTAGAAATAGAAAATTTTGATAAATTAAACCAAACAAATCAAAAATTAGAAAACGAATTTAATAAACTTACCCGTATTCATCAAAAACGAGCTTTGTTTAATTTTTTAGGAGGAGCCATTAAATTCATTACCGGGAATCTAGATGATGATGATCTACAAAATATAAACAAAAACCTACAAATTTTATTTGATAATCAAAAACAAATGACTAACAAACTTTCTTCTTTTACTTCATTTGCAAAACAATTAACAAGGAAATTTAATAAACAATTAGTAACTCTTGAGGAATGGCAAAACAATACTATTAATTTTTAAATAATTTCACACAACAAATTCAGATCAATCAAATCATTGAATCAGAAAAACAAAATTCTCTTAACCTATTGTCCCAAATTAGAATAATTGAAAGAACAATTAACTTAGCCAAATTAGAAGTGCCTAATTTAGAAATTATAAATATATCCGAATTAAAACAAATCTACAATCATTTATTAGAATTGTACGATGTTAATAATCTTATTAATTTAGATGATAGACACATTTTTGAAATTTTAGATTTTTCAAAAATAACTTTGATTATTACAAAAGACAATATTATGGCAATGATCTTGAAAATGCCCATCCTACATCCCGATTCCTACAAAATTTATCGAGCTTATCCCCTTCCCAATTACAATTCTCAAGTAGTCCTCTTACCTACATCATGGTATCTCCAAGGAAGTACAACAAGATGGATGAAACAATGTATAACAAAAATACATTACACCATTTGTTATAAAGAACTCCAAAGTAAATGCAACCTGAAGAACATCACATCTTGTACGATAGCAAGAGTACAAGAAGATCATCAAGTGTTTGCAGTTACGAATCAAGGAGTAATCACCAGCTTCTCTCAAGCCGAAGAAATTAGTGAAAAGTGTTCCCATCAAATAATACAAAAGAAAATACAAGGGACAAACTTAATAAAATCAAGTTGTGACATTTTATTAAAGGGACAGTTAATAAGTAAAAATTACTTAAATTTTTCAATTGAACCAGAGTGGAAATCAATAAACATTGAAAATACACATTTTGTACATTTCAATAATGATCACTTGCTAAATGTTCACCAATTACAAATAGATGCTAAAAAATTAGATGAAGATAATATAATAATTAATCCCATAATTCATTATGTACATTATGCTTCAACTTGTATAATTATATTAGTATTAATAATATGTTTTACGTTTTTAATAAGGTATAGGAAATTAATCTATAAAAAGTTATTTAAATCAAGACCAATTATTCGAGTCTCAAGAAACGAATTACAAGAAGCCTCAAGATTATATCCTTTGTTGACTGAGGACAGCCAACATGCTTAAGGGGGGAAGAGTTATGTGTACACCCTGTATTTATTATATAATTGTTATTTATCTAATTGTTGTTTATAGGTCTAGTTCATTAAGTTATTATTAAGGAAAAACAATGTAATTAGAAAGTTGTTAGAATGTTAGTTTTAGTAATATAAATAGATGTTAGAAATAATCATAAAGTTAGTTAACATTTAACCGGAAACTATGTTACTCGAATATTATGTTATTAATTAAATAAATAGTTATAAAAGTTAAAGTTATTTAACTATATGCTACTAACTCCGCGTTCTCTCGATGGTCCTGTTTATGGTGTGTTTGCGAAACTACTTAACTTGGATACGTCCTACAGTAGTCCGTGAAATCATAAACATTTGAGCAATTAACTTCGCAATGATTTATTTTCAAATCAATGGTATGTGTAGGCATTATCAACAACAAATAGCTTTCTAGAGAGACTTACTAACTTGATGCTATATTTCTACTAAATCATAAATTAAACTAAAATTACTCTTACAATGATTAAGGGTGGCGGTAATTTACATTCATAATTCACATATAATAAAGAATAGACCGACCAATTAAAATTTTGAGCGATTTAAAATCTAAAAATAATATATAAATATGTAGGTAAAATATTTTAGTGTTCTTAATTAACATTCTTGAATTATACAATGAGAACGATTATTTCTTGTATTATAGTAAAGCAGGATATGGGTGACAGGAGAAATACAATTTTTTTTTGTTTATAATACTAGTTATGATGCTTCTCTTTTCCCTAAAGGAACGTAACGTGGAAATGCAATGACACATTAAGTTTGATTTATTTATTTCTACTAAGATTAAATCCATGTCTTATTTTTCTACTATGTCGCTAAGAGAAAATTGATTGTATTATCGTTATCGCAAAGACTGTTAAACTAAAAGTTGCAAAAAAAAATAAATAGGTCAGCGTTGCAATTAATGTTATTTGTGTTAGCATTTATTTAAAACATTTATTATGATTGGCTTTCTTTGACATTTCGACCGAAAGGAGAAATTAAGAAAACAACTACTTAAAATCTGATTAAAAACTTAAGAGCAATAGTCTTATAGTCACAGTGTTATTAATAGGATGTTACATGAGTGTAATATAAAATGCGTTTAAAAAGTAGCTTTAATAAAGTTTATAATGCACTGTTTAAATATGGAGTTTTTATTTACACACGAAAACATTTTATATAAAAATAAAATGCAGTTTACTGGTTCAAATCATTAAATAACAATAATATTTTGATTTTTTAGTTTTTGGGGATAAACAATTTGACCTTCTGGTATTGCCAATGTTTATTATTTGTCTAATTTGAATTTCTTGAATAGCATCTGAAGCGGCCACGATTGATTTCCGATCGCATTCGCTAACAATTATTTCAATCGAATTAATCAAGGTGTCCCGTTTTTTGTTAAGTTGAGTGTACTTAAAAAAAATCGACTAAAAGAAATACAATTAAACGAAGACAGAAGAATTAAAGTAAGCTTAAAAAGCGATTACAAAGAAGTAGCTAGAAGAAATAAAGCATTATACTTGCAAAAATTGCTGCTAAACTAAATTGTGGTTATTTCCATGCGGGGGTCGTAATTTGACAGCTTGTCACTTTCAAACATATTCAAAACGAACAGGTGTAAACTGGACCATTTTAATAAAATTGTTTGGTTTTTTAAGCTTAAACTATAACTCAGTTCAATTTCAAAAACATTTCGGCTTAGAAGAGCTTTTTTTCAGTTTTGAATCGTGCCTACGGTTTAGAAATCTCTTGGGAGCTTATTACATTATACAGCTTCAAATACACAAGCTTCATTTTCTATTTTAAGTTATTCATTTAATTCGGAAATTATTCTCACTGCGAAACGTGAGATTGTACTTAATGCGAATGTTAACGGCGTTTCTACACAACACGCACAAACACGTTATTAACGCTGTAAACACTCCGTAAGTAAAATTCGTCATATCCATTAATGGATACAATTGGTTAAAAATTGAGATTAAAATGTACGAAAATAAAAATGGAATGTTTCATTTTTTTGTATTACGAATTCAAAGGTAAAATCTGTAATTTCATTACATACGAAATCTTTTACTGCTATTGCTTTTCACCGGCAATCTATGGGGTTAAGCAAGTAAGATTTGTATCAAAAAAAAAAGAAAAGCTTTTAAAAGCGAAACTTTATTATAGTCTGTTTTATCTTTTCGTTACTTTGCTATGCATTATGAGCAATACTTTTATTTTTTCCAGAGCGCTGTTGTTATTGATTAGTCGCGTACATAACCAACGCTTAAATTTAGATTAAAATAGGTATATAAAAGAAAGTACATCAGGGAATCAAAAAGCAAATGCCTAAAGCCGTAATATGATACTTTGAAAAGAAAATATAAAACAACAATACTTTGTTAAAATATAATTTTATGCCTTGCAAGATATTTACCATAATTGTTAAGACAGTAAATATTTAAGTATTAATATTCTACACCCAAATTATCTTAATTTATTCAAAATTTTAGAGCGAAAAAATATTTTTTATGTTCTGTTTACTTCTCAATTACCGAAGTGTAAATAAAATGTCGATGGTGTTCTTAAAGTCGAGGACTTTGAGTAGCGTTAAAAGGTCTTTAACAGTGTTTATGTTTGACTTAAATTGTTCCCTAGTTGTTTGCTAATGAACTGTATAACCATCGAGTTGTTTTAGTTTTACCAAACTCTAAACAATTTGATTGTGAAAGTTCACCGAAAATCAGTTTTAAGTGAAATGTAGTCGTTTTTGTAAAATCAACAAAAAACCTAATCTGAGTAATAAAAAAAATACAAAATATGTTTAATAAACATTGCAAAATTCTATATAGAAAAAGTTAACAAGTTTCGGTTTTTATTGTTGTATTAAAGGATTAATTAATTTTACTAAATTTACTTTAAATTATACGGTATCTTAGTTCCAAAGCTAGTTAACTAGAATTTCTACTAAATTTGAAGTAGATTTAGTTTAGAGTAACAACACTTCAATTTAGGTGTTAAGAAAGGAAACGTATTGTAACGAGTTTTAAATCTAAATTTATTGAAAAACTAAATATTTACACGATTAAAACTAAATGTAATTTATAAATTACTATCACTAGAAAAATAATGTTCGCGGATGTTTATCTAAACCGGTATTCGTTTATGTTAACAACACGTACACTTGAATTTATTTTTTGCTTTTGTTTATCTTAGCACACGCGTTGAATACACTTCCGATTCCATTCAAAAAACAGACTCCAGCTCTCTTCGCATACTTTTTATATTCTTTTGTTATCTGCATCCAGAATATTCCACGTTTTTCAATAATTGTTTGGAAGTTCTCAATTACTTCGAGAACGGTTTTCTTAAGCCTGTTCTGCGTCAGAACAAGAAACTGGATGCAACACCGATAAGAAGGATCGTGGCGATAGCGGCAGGTCTCTGCATTTTGGCAACTTCGCAAACCAACACTTGAACGTTTTCCTCGGAAGACGACTTTCAACATATTTTGAACTGTCCTCCAATCCTGTTGATCTAAGTCACAACTAAGCTTGCATATTATTGTTTAAAAAATTGTGTCATATAATTGTTAATAAACTTAACTTTTCTAGTCATAGCAGTGAAATTTATAATTCTTATTCAATTATGCATGATTTTGCAGATTGCAGTGTTCTTAATATCGCCCGTGTCGAAAAACCCATGTTCCAAATATCGCCCATATCAAAGTGTAAAGCTAACAAGAGTTTTATATACTAAAATGGCATTTAATTTATTAAAACAACAGTACATTAATGCATATATTTTTGAAACTTGTGCCTGTTAACAAATATTTATGTACAACAAATACTTATGTAAGATTTTTGCTGTTTAATTTTTCTGTTGTCGCATTTTTCGTGAGACCACTTGAAAAACTTGAATCAGAATTCACTATGGTTGTCTTTGAAGTTAAGCCTATTACACAATGGACACTAAGCGTCATCACTGTCTTGAGAACTACTATCATTGTCATCAGTCGATATGATTTGGCTTTTCATCACACTTACTACTAGAAAAAACATTTATCATCGCCTTCTTTGGCTTTTTGGACTTAATTTACTTAGAAGGTCATTTTCCACATTTTTTAGAAAGGTTTCTTTTTTGATAGTGATCAACCAGGCTATCTTTATATGGCGATCCACTAATAAGGACAAATGATCCATGCTTTCGTTTTGTTGATGAAGACGGCAATTTTAAAACAGGCACAGACTGAATATTTCTTCGTGATAAAGTGGTTTGTGGAACCGTTATTGTAAGACGTGTTGCAGGTGTCTGAGGTATTCAAGACTGTTGCACCTCGGGAGTTTCTGTTGACATTGAAGTTGTGTCTTCTGAAACCGCTTGTTCATGTTTAAAAAAAATTGGCTACTGTGAAGATTGCAGGGTTAAAAGGCAAAATTTCGGTGTTTCTAAAGTCTTTTATAGCATTGTTTCAGTTTCAATGTAGACCTTGCCAACTAGTTCCCCAGTGATTGCCCTAAACGGGTGAGATGCTAGCCAGTTTTCAATTTCTTGGGCCTAGTAAGTTTTGAAGGTTTTCGTAAATGTCTTGTCTAAAGGTTGCATTCGATCAAAGGAGTGCGGTGGAAGACACACTACGAAAACATCATTGTCTCGGGCAAGGTCTGTGACCTCAATGTTGCGAGTATGCGCAGAGTAGTAATCTAGTATCAACATTACAGGTTCTTCTTTTGATGGTTTTACATCAGAAATGAATTGAGCCATCCATCTATTAAATAGATCCGACTGAATCCAACTGGAAATATGACATCTGTCTAACAATTCGGGCTTTATTCTCTTTCTTAGGAACACTAGTATCGGTGGAATAAAAGTCCCAGAGGTGGACATACAAGCGACAATTGTTACAAGACCTCTCTCAGCAGATGATAATTTATGAATTTCTTGTTTACCTTTAAGAGAAACTATCTTCATACACTTGTGCTGGACTGTTGTCATTCTAGTTTTGTCTACACTGAACAATCGCGCAGCAGAATATTTAACACGTTCTAACTCAGGTTTCAGGATAGTGAAGAAATTGTCAACATTTTCACGAGAGAAACCTTCTAATTCTGGCTAAGGAGAAAATAGGGTGTCTTTTAAAAATAAGCGGAGCCACTTTTTTCCCACTGCTTTCTTGTCAACAGAAAATGGATGGCGGATATTGTTTCGTAAAGCAAGCCAAAACGCCATTTGCTTTATATCTTTTGCTGTAAGATTTTTCCATTGTTAAACAATATTCCACTAATTCAGCCTCAATTTAAGGGAAAGAACAGTTTTACGACCTAAAGACAGCTGTTTTTTAAGTTCTTCAACTGGTTTTTTTTACATAGTCTTTAAGTGCAGATCTGGAAACTTCAAAAATCTTGGAAGCTTTTAATAGGCTTATCTTCTTGTTTTTGACAGACATTACTGCCTGTTCCATTTTTAATTTGTCTTAGGTTTCTCGCTGCGACGGCATCTGTCAAGAAGATAGAAAAAATTATTGCGTGCCAAATATCACCTGTAGGTGATAATAGGAACAGCGAGTGCGCGATATTAGGAACACCACAATAAGTAAACATGGCACCATACTGGGCCGGTCTCGTCTGCATAAACTGCATACAAAAGATGTCAAATTATAACTATATTTGCAGAAAAAAACCACAATGCACAAAACCCACCAATGTCTCACAGATGACTTCGCCTAGATTAGTTACAGTGTGCTGCAGCACTGATTAAAGAACTACTGGACTATGCGATATTAAGAGCATATATGCGATAGTTGGGCCTTCTACCTTACTGTCAATTTTTTAATGTTGTGGAACTCTATTTTTCTCTTGAGATTTCATAATACTGGCCACAGATTTTTGTATGGCGGTTTTGCACGTGAGTAGTTCTTGGTGACCCGATGGAAAGCGATGCGTTCTTCATTGCGTAGTTTTAAAACTTTTTCGCCTGCCGGTTGCTGTCTTTCTAGTTCATGTAACCATCCAAACTTCTTCTTTTACTATTGCAATCTCTGTGGATATTTCAAGATCTTTGCTCACGCAATGGGCGATGGCGTAATCTTTTAGTATTTGGTCTTGTCGTTTTTCGGTTATAACTCATTATAGCTCATAAATTTAGCGAAGTCTGTTCCATCGACTTGATTTCTATTTCCGTTTATTATTACCCTGGTCTTCCGTGTCGTGCTTTAACGTCATATCTGGCATTTATTCTGTTGTGTTTTTACGGACCACTTCATGTACTTCGTCTAGCTTCTTCGTCAACTTGTTGACATAATTTTCTTCCAGTCTTCGTTCAAATTGGAGGTCGCATGGTAATCGTATTTTGCGTCCGAGCATGATAAGGATGATGTTTGGCCTGTGCTTTTGTGAACCGATGATCGGTATGCCATTAGGCAAAGGTGCAAGTACTGATTCCAACTCTTTGGTGTTTGGGCACTACTTTGGCTAAATACTTTTCCATTGTTCGATTCATCGATTTAACCATACCATCAGATTGAGGATGGAGAGGCGTTGTTCTGGTTTTTTTAATACTTAAAGTTGCGGCCTATGTCGGAATGTTAATCAAACGGAACTTTAAATCGACGGAAAAACTCTTGCAAGTTTCTGTCAATTTTGTGAAATAATCCATTGCTACCAAGATGTATTTGTTTCTCAAATCAAATTCTGGGAAGGGCTCTGCGATGTCAATTGCTACTTTTTCTAACGGGTTTCCCACGCTATATTGTTTTATTGGTACTTTCTTGCTGGACCATTTTTTGATGCGTAGACCGTGCACTTATGGCACTATTCCATGACGTCCTCTTTGCAGTTCACCCAGTAACACCAACTGTAGTTTGCTTTTTGTGCTTTCGACACTCTCTAGGGATCGTTTAAGAAGAGCGTTTTCCATTTTCAAAGAACCCCACTGCGCCCAGTATGGTTTGATGTCTCTGCTTAAAGCACTCACTTATTCTGTGGTTGGTTGTCAGCCGTTTGCTTTTTAATTCAGGTTTCCACTCGTCATCAACCATAGCAGTTCTTCCGAGACATTTGATCTTTTCTTCAAGTTACGTACAAGGACTTCTGGACAAGGCATTAGCGTTCCGATGACTACTTCCGGCACGATGTTTTGTGTCATAGTCATACTCTCGCAGTTGCTCGATTCATTTTGCTACTTGTCCTTTCCGATTACGATACTGCAATACCCATTTCAAAGCGGCGTGGTCCGTTCTTAGTAAAAATTTTTGTTTATACAAATATTTGTAGAAGTGCTCTATGGACTTGACGACTGCTAACAGCTCTCTTCTAATCACGTAACAGTTCTTCTCTGGCCTGTATAAAATTTTACTAATTTTTTTTAATCTTGCACCTGTGAAAGGATTGCACCTATGGCCAGATTACTTGCATCGGTATTCAAAACAAATTTTCCATCGTTTCTAGGATTACTTAAAATCAGCAAAATTACTAGTGCTTATTTTAGTTGATGGAAATCGTTTTCGCAGTTTTTATTCCATCTGGTTTCTGCTTTTTCTTCGGTCTGTTTTGTCAAAGGTTTGGAAATATTGGTATATCCGGACACAAATCATCTATAGTAGGTGTTCATCCTACTCAACTCAACTTTGGACTTGATGTTTGTCGATTGGTCTTGGCCATACTTGCACTGCTCGATCCTTGTCTGGGTCAGCCTTTACACTATTTCTATATACGACCTGGCCAAGGTATTGCACTTGTTTCTTAAGTACGTGGCATTTTTTTGGGTTCAGTTTTAGGTTTGCCTCACGTAATCATTGAAACACTTTGTTCTAATGTTCTTCAACTGACTTTCTAACCACGATCACGTGGTCTTTATCAAAAGCTTGAGTGTCGCAGGAGCTTTACTCAGGTTTTTACGGTCTTTGGATTTTAAATCTATCTGCCAGTAACCATTCTTTAAATATAACGTGGAAAACCACTAGGATCCTGACACGGTGTCTAATGTATCGTCAATTCTTGGTAAAGGGTAGCTGCCAAAGGAAGTCGGCATGGATCTTGTCGTAACGGCCGAGCGTCTACGCTATTAATTTTATGTTTTACTACGTTGGTTCTTTCTTTGGAACCACTTTCCAGCGCGAACACATCTTGATACTGCTGGATCAACACTTTAACTTTAGCCAGCTGGTCTTGGTTAAGGTTTGGCACTTGGGGGTCAAAATCTCTAATATATTTTGTGGTGACATCTTCGGGAACGTAGTTTTATAGAATCGACGCATTTCAAAATTTGAAATACTGGCATGAATTGGCATATCACGGTCTTCTTTTTTAACGTTACTGGATTTGAGTTGACGTTTAAGATCTTTACTGGCATTGTGTTTTTCGGTTGTACTAATGCCCTGCCAACTAATAGTTGGCTTTTGGTTCATTAGTGCGAATGTAGCCTTTTCGGAGATTTTCATCCAGGCGTGTCACAACCACAATGCTAGTCCTTTCAGGCAGAGTCATGTCTACACGGCTGCTTTCTCTGAGTAATGAAGAGGGGTTTCTTCATTGTTGATCTTCAGGATTTTGTTATTCATATCTAAATAGAACCCATACTGCTTTATAACGTTCATTCCCAAAATTAGTTTTTCGTAATGTCGGCTACTAGTACTTGATGGTCGAGTACTCCATTTCTCAAACCAATGACCACTTTAACTTGTTTGTGATTAGGTATTTCTTCGTCCGTCGCTGTTCAAAGTCAAGTCGTACTGTTACTGGCAATGTCTTCTTATTTTCCAATAATAGGTGAGGACGAATTATGGTCTTGACCGCTCCCGTGTCAATCAGTAACTGAACACTTTATCCATTGATTTTGTCATCGGGATAAACACTGTGCAATTGCTTTATAGGCGATGTCATTTGAATGGTAATTTTCGGTGCATGGCTAGATGAAGTTAAGTTTTGTTTTTTTTGCTCGACTCGTTTCAGGCTTTTGGTCGCTTTTTTGTCCTCTTTTTAGGCTTAGTACGGTGTAATTGTACGTGACCTATTTTACTGCAGATCAAAATTGCCACTCGTCTTTCTCAAAGCATTTGTTGCGATGTTTCTTCGATGTTTTCTTGTGTATGCATGGGTACTTCTGCACCGCAATGGACCTCATTGCTGCTCTGGTGTCACGCCTATTTCGTTGCTTCAAACTTTAAGGTGTGGGTTAAAACATTATCCAACGTCTTAGGTTGAGCTAGCCGTAGGGTTAACTACGTTTCGTTGTCTTGAAATCCGTCTACAAAAGCTTGTATAGCCAATTGTTCCAGAAAACTATATGGCGCCGTAGGATACGCAAGCGGTGTTAGTTTCACACTCATAAAGGTTCTTTGCAGCTTTCTGAACGCGGTTTCTTATTTCAACTTGATATACTTGTTGCAAATGAGCTTCTCCATATTTCTTTTTTAAAGTGAAATTAATAATTCCTTATTTCTTTGAAAGTGGTCAGGAACAGTCTGCACAATTCCAAGGTTTTTTCACGTAAGGCCACTATTAAGGACGTTGCTTTCTATTCGTTGCTCTAACCATTAGCTGTAGCTGCGGTTTCAAACTGCTTGTAATATGTTGACGAAGGAACTGTTTCATCAAAATTTTGAGGTACAACTTTAAACTTGTGAGTAGTCTCTTTTTGATGTTTCATTAGTAACTGTTCAAGCAGCTTCATTCTATGGCCTAATTTGTTTTGAAATTATCGCACATTTCTTCTCATAAATTTACAATATGTGCTTGCGTTTCTTCATGAAGAGTCTTAATCTCTATTCCTTTCTCTTACAAATTTTCGAGTCGTCGTTGTTGTAACACACTTATTTCTAAATCACGTTCTTCTAGTTCTCTTTTTAAATCCGGACTTTTAAATCACAAAGTTTTTTTGTGGACATTGTTCTTTCACTTATTATTACTTTACTTTTTACACTAAAAGAAAGACCGAATTAGTTCGTTGTTTATGTACACTAAATCAACGGGTTTTAATTACCGCACACCTGTAACTGGAACGAATTTTTAATCTAAATTTATTTAAAAACTACATATGTACATGATTCGAACTAAACATAACTAATAAAATCTAACGATATTGAAGAAAACATACGTTAATTTGTATGTTGCTATCACTAAAAAAATGTTTTTTTTTTGTTTATGTTAACAATACGTACACTGTATTTATTTTTCGCTTTTGTTCATTTTGACACACGCGTTAAAGACGATTTATTTAAACCGACAAAATGGTCTTCTTTTGAATTCCATTCTAAAAACTGACTCCAGCTTTCTCCGAATGCTTTTTATATTCTTTCGTTATCTGCATCAAGAATATTCCACGTTTTTTGATCATTGTTTCGAAGTTACTAATTATTTCGAGAACATTTCAATAGTTTAATATGAGGTTTTAAAAGATGGAAAATACAAAAACTGAATTTGATTTTGATAAAACATACTTTTTATGCAAAATAATTCTATTTTAAAAAAGATTTATTTTGAAATTATGGTGCTCTTTAATTTGATGATGAGTTAATAAACGTTGAAATGGTTTAAAGTAACTTTAAAAGCTTTTTAATGAATAATTTAGTTTTAATGATGGCAATTACTTTTATACAATTACAATTAATTTTATAAAAATTGATAATGATGAAAATAATGCAAAAAAGTGTTTACACTAAATTGAATGATTTTTAGATGCGAACGTTTTGCTTAAATTGCTGTTCTTTGAAACTATTACTAGTAATAAACGGAAGTCAGGTTTTGTCAAATAAAAACTTTAGACATATTCATTATAACTCCAAAATTTACAGTTTTAAGTACATTTAAGCAGAACCTTGTCTCATAAATCGAAGAACAATATAACTAATTATTGTATTGAGTGGAAGAACGATAAAACTCCTAGAGTTATATCGTTCTTCTACCCAATATCTTATGTTTCCCTTCTTGCCGTTAGAGTTCGACATGCGTAGTCGTCTCTACTAACCTGCAGCCTCGTTATTGGAAGTTGTCAGTGTTGTTTAGTGTTGTTTTTTTAGTTGACAGAAGTAACGGTAGTTACTACTCGTAAGTCTACCTATCTAATAATCACGTTGACTGCCGGAGGTTTTTGTTGTATCTCACGTGTGGGTCACCAAAGAAAATGTCAAACAGTCATCATCCGAAAACAACGATAAGTCAAAGACACATTTTAGTGTCTTCGGTATAAATTAAGCTCTTAAACAGCTTGACACGAAAGATTTGGAAAAATGCAGATGGAGTAACAGAAACACACAAACTCGAAAGCGAAAGTAACAGCAAACAAGTAGAAACATTATCTACTACTACTCTATCTGCAGATGACGGAACTTCAATTGATGGCTTTAAATGGAACAAACCTGAAAGAAGACAGAGAGTTTTTGTTCCATTCACGAACGAATCCGAATTTAATAAGAATTTTATTCTGCGCTAGTTGATGATAAACCACGAAACTGGTGTTTTCTGAATTTTTGGAGTTTGTTTTTGTAAATTTGTAGATGTAAGTCAGAAGTACCTGAATCGTCTAAGAGAATTTTTTAATTCGCTATACTTATTTTGTATGAGAGCGCTAATTTTCAAATTTTTTAAATTGCTGAAACTATTTTTTTTTAATTGCACTTTCGATTTTTTCCAACTGCTTCTAATGTAGTTTTTAATTCTCTATCGATTTGCACTTGTACTTATTCTTCTAACATCTACAGTTGTGGAGATATTTACAAATTTTCAAATAAATCACAAGAAGCATTATTTTAATCAAGCAGGTTTATTCTAGTAGGCGAATGTTTAAAAAAGCAGTGGAGGCGGCAAACCAGTGACGGCGTGAATTTTAATTATAATGATTGCTTTTAGCAAATCCATAAATAATGACATGTAACAATACATACACTTTTACGATTCCATTTTTCTGTGGTTTTTTTGCTGGGTTATATAGGTCAATTTGTCTAATAGTCGACAGTACACTTTAGAATTAATCGTTTGACTTCTTGAAACAATTTTTTTAAATCTGATTAAATATCGATAGCATAACTTTGGAATTTGTATATAAGAAACAAATTATTGATGTTATTAGAATTGCGATGTAACATACAACCAGAAAAAATTGTAGCTTGTTTTACTTATATCGTTATAGATATCGTTTTGTCTGTTTTAAAAACTATGTAATTTTGTATCCGAAGTTTTTGCGTTTGTTTTCTATTTGACGTTCTAAGATCGATTATCGCGGGAGCTTTTTCTCAGCCTCCAGCAACAAAACACTAAAAATCCTATAAACTTTTACCGATAGTTTGATACAGAATTGATACATATGTATAAAGATTTGTCGCGAATTTCCTGTATTATGTTATCAGTTGACAAACGTGTTTTTTTTGAATCGGTGTTTTTCAGATGCATTATTTACAATGTTAATGTTAAATAAATTTAAACAAGATGTATTCTATTTTTAATTTATAAATTTATGAAAGTATCAAATATTACATTTTTCGTAGTTAATATTACGTGGACAAATAAGAAAATTATATGAAATTATATTATCCTTTCCTTTTTATAATTCAACATAACTGTAGTATTACTTGAGAATTAGATAGGCTTATTGACACAGTATTGATCGTAAGGTTGACGTTAATTTGTAAGACATTGACTTAGCTGTACAATTTAAGGCGAAGAAAAAAAGATTTTGAATAAATTTTGAAATTATTAATTATTACTTTCAAATAATTGTGTAAAAATTTGGTTTTGATACATTATCATTAGCTTTAGCTTTGTTTTTTTTTATTCTATGGACGCCATCGCTTAAAATTAAAGTTATAAGTGCTTTTAAAAATTTCTAAATAAAAGAAAAGGTTGAAATAAAATCTCTCGGAAGGCTATAAAAATACTGCATCACAGTTTTATCGAAACGAAAACAATAAAATGAAGTTGACCGTAAATGTATCTCCAATTGTTATTTTATGTTTATTGTTAATTAGCAATGAGCGTCCGAAACAATTGTCTCTTTAGTAGCTGTATTAATATCAAATCTCACTTCATACGTGGCTTTGGATATTGGAATTGTTGCATATGCATTTTTTCGGTCTTTGATAGGGCTACTATTTGTAAAATTACAAAACAAAGGCAAATAGGTTTCAAACCCTGTATTTTTAAACTACAAACCCGGGCACTTTTTTAAATTATTATAATGTAAATTTAATCATGGCAAATTATGTACTATTACACCTACGTCAAAAAAATGTCTTAAACAAATTTGATATTTTATAATTTTTGTATATTAGATATCTGAGATAACCAATCACAGTTACAATTTCGGGGGCCCGCACCATAGATTGGAACACAGCCCGCAATGTGTCAGTACGCCACTATGTATGTGTTTATTATTTTAGTATTTATTAGTAACAATACACAAATGTATTATGTATCATGTACATATTTACACTGTAAGTAACTTAAAGATAGTTAAAGTAAAAAAATTAATTTGTTAAAAACAAATAGTAAATTCTAAACTAAAAATTTTTCTAGAAGCGATTTTCTATATTAAATCTAAAAGTAAACAAACATAATTGTTATGATTCTTTAATTACAACGAAATTATTTTATTATTATCATCTTTGCAACATCTTTACTGTCAAGAAAAAATCTGTAAAAATCTAGACGATTAATGTCCTTATATCAAACACAATAATTAGCATTGGCATTAGTATTTTCTCGATAAATCACTAAAGACTAAGCCAATAATAAATTGAAATAAAATTTCTCAGAAGGTCTACTTTAAATTTAGAACTAAACGAAGGAAGGAAAACTGCAAAACGTAATTTTGTTTCGATGGAGGCGGTATAAATTGCGCTAGATTAGGATGTAAGTACATGCAAAACATTTAAATACGAAAATTAAAAAACATGAAGTTTTTGCATGGCATATACATACATTTTTTAACTCTAAAACATTTTGGTAGTTAGCTATATATATATATATATAATGCTTTAATGGTATATGAAAACGTTCACATTACAAGCATTTTAAAAAATGTAGCTCAACGTCACAAGCCGCCACTGTTGCACGTTAAGATTTAGGTCTAATCAAACTATTGAAAGTGACTATACCACCAGCTGGTATGAATGCACTTTTTTTTATTGACTACCGATCATTTTCAAAAACATGTATGTTGCTTATTGTATTACACTCAATCATCTGATTTTTTAAATCTTCTTTCTTTTAAATTAGTCTAGATTTTGAGCAAAACATAAATGAGGTCTATTTTGACCAAGAAGTAGTAAATTTTGTTAAAATACTAATTCTAATGGCGAGTTAAAGAAGTTTTTATGTAAATTTTACACACAAAAAGCTTGTTGCCATCTTAGGCAAGTAGGTGTTAAAATGTCGAATTTGCGTGATAAAGTCATAGGGAGTATTTGTTTGACAGTTTTAGATAAATTTATGCCAAACACGTGTGCAAAGAATTATCCAATAAACTGGCTGAGATTGTAGCCGACGTTCTAAAATCTAAATTTTTAGGTATCAATGCCGAACGCATTTTTTATAACTTTTGAATATAAACAGCGATAACGGCGGAAAACGTTGTAAGTTTTATACTTAGTAACATTTACTATGCGGTAAACACTATCAATCCAAATATGAAAATGCCACCAGAGTGAACCACTGGACGGCCGTTTCGTCTTTTTCAGGCTTCTCAGCAGTGATAGAACACTTGAATGTGCTTTCACAAATACATGGACAGACTTATAGCTTTATATCATTAAATGATGTGACATAAACGAAATATTATAGCAGAGTCATGTGTAAATTTACTATGCGAAGACAGTAAATTGCTACAGAGGTGGAAGCGTTGACAAGTTGATTTTATATCCGCGTAATTCAAATAAGTTTTGAATATACCGCTGGCAAAACCACAACGTATAACATTGTAAGGTAAACAATGCCGGTTTGCGGTTTTGGGCTCTTTCAGCAGTGAGAGTACACTCTAATATATTTCACAGACCTATAGCTTGATATACTCTGTGACATTAAATTTGCAACAATAAGAAGGGGTGGTGATTTTGGGACCAAATTTGGCAGAAAGGTTTAGTTACTCAGAGGTAGTAAATGATTAAAATTTTATTTAAATGGATCAAGTGGTAATGGCATATCTGAATTTTTTGTTGTTAGTACTTCATTATCGTGTGTATTTCGTGCAAGTCTTGGTTACTTTTAATATTGTTATCTCTTGTGGTTCTTCTGTATAAGGTGTTTGAGAGTGTGATTATGCCTGCAGCGTGAAAATTACCGCCAATTAACTTAGTTTGATGGAGGTCGAATTGTTGGCTTACCTAAAGGTGGTTTTGCAAATTGTTTTAACCGGAACAATCCATTATTATGCGTTGTTATCAATCATGTACTAACGAAGGTCAGAATCGTCGTTGACAAGGAACTGGAGGACGGAGGCAAAAAAAATGAAGTGTAGGACCGCCATCTTTGACTTGTGGCAATAAGAGACAGATTTACCAGTACCAGATGAATTACTGATTAATGGTTAGGTAATGAAGATCTGTCCTGTAACCCTTCGCACAGTTTACCGTCAAATCAGAAGTTTTGTTTTGCAATTCTTTTGGCCACATCTTGTGCTACCATTGACGGCTCAACATCGACATCAACGTTTGGAGTGGTGTACATTGCGACTTGACTGGAATATGGAATGGCACAGAGTAGTGATGAATTTCGATTCTATTTAGGGATGCATGATAGCCATATGAGAGTCAGACAAAGACGTGAGGTACGGCGCAATGGTCAATTTCTTGAGCGCATTATGGTATGAGGTGCTATAGCCTATGGGAGTAAGTCTTTTTTGGCATTTATCCGAGGCACTATGAACGCCCGGCGATATGTTACCGAGGTGGTAGAACCTTATATTCTTCGATTTCTTCAGAATTTGGAAGACCCACTTTTCCAGGAGGATAATGCCTGTTCTCATATAACAAAACACTTTATGGATCGATTTGGAAAGGCCAACGTTATTTTTTTACAATGGTTACCCAGATCTCTCGATCTTTCGCTTATTGAACACGTGTGGGATTTTATGGGTAGAAGACTGAGGAATTTAGCGCATCCTCCACAGACACAGGAAGGTTTCTGACATGAATTGTAAGTTGCTTGCGATACAATAACTCAAGACGAAATCAACCATCTGCTAGCATTGATGCCACGAACAGTGAGGGAATGTGAAGCTCATATGGGGGACGAACATAATAAATAAAAATTGTGTTCATCTTTATTCTTTTTTTTTGAAATTTTAATTATCTACTTCCTTTGAGTCGTTAAACATTCCTGCCCAGTCTGGTCACAAAATTACCACTCTTCTTGGTGTTGCAATTTTAATGTCACAGAATCAATTAATAAATGTCAGCAACGAAATATTAGAACAGAGCCATATCATAGTGTAAATTTATTGTATAAAAACAGTAAATTGATCTAGAGGTGGAAACGTTGACAAGTTGATTGTATACACGCGTAATTCCAATCGGTTTTGAATGTACCGCGGGCAGAAGCGACAACGTATAACATTCTAACGTAAATAAATGGCACCAGGGTGAACCACTAGACGGTCGTTTTGTTTTTTGGGGAGTTTTCAGCATGCATTGACAGACTTGTAGCTTTATATCAATTTATTTTTCATAATGTTATAAGTTCTCAAACATGAAGATATGTTTCTTCATATCTTTACATTTAGATGATAACAAATTTTTTATTTCTTTTTGTGCATGTTTTCAAATATTTGAGTATGATGCTTACACATTCATTATGATTGTAAAATTAATTTTGACAAATAAAAGATAAGCTAATTTTATGCCTGTGTAATTTAAATAAGGTTTAAATATATACCGCTGACAAAAACCACGACGTATAACCTCCTAAGATAATGCAAATGTAAAAATGCCATTAGAGTGAACCACTGAACGGCCGTTTTGCCCATTTAGCAGTAAGAGAATACTCTGGTGTACTTCCACAAGTGCATTGACAGACCTACAGCTTTATATTAATAAACGATACCAGTAACATAAACGAAATATGATGACAGTCATCTCATAGTGTAAATTTATTATGTGAAGATAGTAAATTGCTAGAAAAGTGGAACCGTTGACAAGCCACCACCATGTTATATAATTGTATCTTTTTCTATCACAAATATGACTAAAAAGATATAGTTTTTTTTGTAATTACTGTTTTGTTTGTTGTTTTGAATACGGATTGCCCTGTCTATATCTATAGGTCTTATGGGTCGTGAATAACGATAATTTGTTATGTTAAAAGCATTTTGGTATAGTTTGCGCGTTGTATGAATTTTTTCCCGGAACCTGTCATTTTTACGTATATAAAAATATTTGCTTTTACTTTTCTTTTTGATGTTTAGTGAGACAGAACACGAAACTAACGTTGCGCTCAGTGAGATCTTTATTTTTAAATGTTGTATACCATCCTTGTTGTAAATGAGGCAAATTAACTTCGATTCGTATGTGTTACCTATGAACGTTTGGCTGGGGTAAGAATTCATTTCTATTTTTTCGACTCGATTTAATTTCCTTGTATTATCATAGTGAGTTGGGTCATCGCTACGTGTCTGTTTCTTTGGAATTTTTAAATGCTTCTATCCTCTTTCGAGTCAATAATTTGAGGCACGCATTGAATACAAACGCCAATTTGAAGAACTTATTGGGTTTCAAGTTAATGGGATGATTGTGAGATGGACGTTTAATCTCGAAAACTCTGTGGTACACCGGCGATTGTATCAGTGAATAAGTCAGTTGGAAGCTACGTGCGTTTTGTTTAGAATAATCATTAAATGAAGTATACGCAACATAACTTGTGATATTATTATATATTTGTTTATTACACTTTTACGGGATTGGTTTGGATATGCTATTAGTTAATTGCATGTCAGGAAAACACCGTAAGTAATCTCCTTTTATTATCGCATAATTCGTGTTGCATCGCTCGTACCTGTTAAAGTTATCACCAGTGCGCTGTGCTTCTGATTGCGTAATCACTAGATTCGCTTTGTTCTTCGTTTGCTTAATAAATTATTTATGGGGTGTTGCTTACGCTAAGGATCTACTGATACTGGATTTATTTGTCTATACATCGTAGTTACTGATTGTTACTTTTACTCTATTTTATGTTGCCATTTCAATAAGGATCGTTGTTCGATTTGTTAACCTTTAGGGTTTGATAGATGTAAACCGGATTTGTAGTGTATATTTCTCCCGCTTTGGTGCTTTTTTATTATTTTTAGAGTAGGTCATTTATAATAATTTGTTATTGCAAGTGTCAATAAATTATGTGACACAAAATTTAATACAATTTAATAACATTTGTATGTAAAATTTTCAATAGTGTTCAATGTTTGTTATAATTTATAATGCTTTTAAGTAGTTATTATTAATAGAACTGCATAATTTTTACGAGCTTGAAAAATAAATTAAAGAACTTACATTAAATAGGAATTTCAAATGTTCCTATGTAACACGAACATTAAATAGTCGACCAACTTTTAATTACATTTGCAATGACGCAAACATAAGTTACCGTAAGTGGCGTAACAGACACTGTCGCACATTTAAGCTGTTTCAACTACAAAGTAGAGCGAAGTATGACTTTTGTCGATAACTTTGCTCTCGAATTTAAACAGTTTGGGCTTTCACTTATATTTTCACTAGAATAATTGTGACTTCTAAAAGCTAGCGTGTATTCCTGGTATTTATTTAAATATGCAGTCCACGACTTAGTATTTTGCATTATGGCGGATGTTTTAACATTAAATTTAGTTAGTGTTGTGTAAAAGCCATAATGGCACAAATCTTTTAGCTTACAATTTTGTAACTAAAAATATGAATTTTTACACATAAATTTTTATTTATTTTGTTGGCAACGGATGTTATGTAACTTTATACAAAATTCATGTAGACTACTTACGTTAATGACCTATTTAACCAATATTACCAGCTATTCACTATTTTTTGATCACTTAGTATAGGCAGGTATATAGTTTTACTCTGCTAACATTTATAATACTATTAAGTTGGTTACGTTTCATATTTCATAATAAATAAATGTAGCTGACGTAGACACATCGAAAGTTTTTTCGAAAAGGTCTAGCACGGTGACAGGTCGTAGTTTTGTTGTGGACGTTTTATAAATGAGACTATTCTTCTAAATTGCTTTTAAATCCTCATACGCCAATAATCTTGTTTAGAAACGTTTTTATACATTATTGACGATTCATCTTAATAAAATACCTACCTGTCTTTCTTTCAAAATTTCATTCGAGAACGACGCGGGCATCGATATGTACAGAAAAAAATGATTTCCGATATCCATTTAACCTGTATTAATAAACGAGCCATCCGAGTTTCGTCTTTTATCGAATAAATTTTCGCATTTGCACCGAAATCAAATAATCTTTAAATTCAATTTTGTTTGTAATTAAGTTTCGTGTAAATTTCAATACTGAAAATGTTACGTACAATCTGTTTACCACTTCTCGCCCTCTCTCGCACTATTTTGCATAAAGTATTAAAATAGTTTGAAAACCTCCGTTTAACCCTTGATTTCGAAGTTTTAGCATATTTTGAATTCTTGCTAACGTTGTATTCAACATTCATTACTTTCTTGTTTGATATAGGAAATAGCAGACTGTGTAGTTAAATATTTTAGGGGCGAAAGATTGGGGTAGAATTAAAATTTCATCTCTGTACGGTTCCATGTATCAGAAAAACTTGAAATAATTATTTTACGAGGCTCATTAGTGGGATATCTCAAACTGATAGAAAGTCGATTAAATGATATGAGTTTTCAATATTTTTTGTAATTGTTTAAATGATCTTAAATGATGTAATTTTGCGTTTTTAAAATCTTATCTGGAATTTTTTTTATTTGAATGTATATTTAAAGTTTGATTATTCTGTCAAGGCTATTTTATTATTTGTAAATTTACATTTTTTTAAAATTAACAAATGTAAAGGCCAAATTATTGAAAACGCTATAAAGATGGCATAAATTATGTATCAATAGAGTAGTTTGATTATATAAAACTAGTTGTTTGCTAATTAATTTAACACGCATTTTTTTACCATTTAGTTTATCGTAATAACAAACTTTTCTATTGGCGTTGGATTGTTTTTCTATGAGGTTGTTAAAAGCAAAACCTTGTTTATATGTATTTGGAATTTTTTGCTCTACCTATCCGGTATTTATTCACTTTTTGTAAAGTTTTTGTTTTTTGTTTTCATTCAAATATGTATGATAATTTTTTGGTATATGTAATATGATGTGGAATTAGGTACACTCAACTAAACAAAAAACGAGACACCTTGGTTAGTTCGAATGAAATAGTTAACGGTGTAAACGAGGCTTGCGAATGCGATCGGCAATCATTCATAGCCGTGACAGAAAGTCAAATTGTTTATCCGCAAAAATTAAAAAATCAATATATTCTTAATTTTGAATGATTTGAACAGTAAACTGCATTTTATTTGTATAGGGAATGCATTCGTATGTAAATAAAAGTTTCGTATTGAAACAGTGCATTATAAACTTTATCAAGGTTTTTTTTTAACACATTTTATATTACACTCATTCAACAACCTATTAATCTCTTAAGTTTTAATTACATTTCAAGTAGTTGTTTTTTAATACCTTTTTTGGTCGACATGACGAAGAAAGGCAATTATAATGAATGTTTTAAATAATTCTTAACACACTTATAAAGACTGATTAACAGTGGAATGATTTTGTGCCAAAAAAGATGTTTGCTGCCGAGGCGTGATTCACTCGACGAAAAATGTACACGTATTGCCGCAATCGGGGTGATTGCGGAGATTTCCTAAGGATTGCGAAGATTTCTTAAAATGAGGAGATTTCTTAAAAATATGCTTGAGAATATGAATATTGATCGATTGACATGATTTTTTTATAGTTGCAGTCGAAATTAATGGGTTTCTGAGCCCATTCAGCTATACACTTCTGTTTCTGATTTAAGAAACTCCATTAAAACAACTACATTAAAGAAAAAAAAATTATTTCGAATGTAAAAGTACTCGGAAAATACATTTTAGTGTCTACAGGGTTACATATTTTTGTATTTTTTTCCACTGCCACGGTGTAACACCTTTTGAGGGAGAACGGACCAGTCCCAATTAAAGAAATAGGGCCATAAAAATATATTTATTATCTACCGTCTGTACATCGTTTTGCTTTGGTCACACGAACTGGTCAAGTTCAGATTTCAAAAATTTTATCTTGCATGTAGAGTCATTAATGATTTCAATAACCCTACGTATATACCAAGATTGGTACATAACGGCATAATATTGTTCGACATTAATTAAAATAACCTCCTCGGGGACATCATCTTCGGAGAAACTTTCATTCTCGAATTCACTTTCTGTGTTGTAACTGTCACTTGACGTATCGGACGTATCAGTATTGACTGGGGTAATTGCTGTTTTCTTATTTGATTTTGGTTTGGACATTCCTGATGTTCCTCTTACTCGAAGCAACCTATCACTCGACAAACGACCCATTTTGCTAGAGAAAAACCATATAAGTGTGGATTTCTTCACTACCATTTCTTTATTATTCACATTGATTCTTAAGAAGTTATCCGAATTTTTCTTGTCAATAACTGTTTTAAAATCTTTAATATTCAAACCTTCTACTTTGGAAGATATATTCATCTCTTCCCGCACATCTTCTAGATCATCTCCATGTATCTGGCTAATATCTTTTTCACTTTGATAAGAGCATTTTTCGCTAATTTCAGTCAAATCCATCGTGACAGTTAAAGAAATATGTTCTATCGCATTACGTTTCAAATCGTCTGGTAATGACATACAGAGATCTTCTGAATCGATTAATGCTTGGTCCCTCGCTTTTGTAATTGTTTGTTTCAGTCGTTGAATAGAAGGAATTTCATTGGAAGTCATTGTGGCATTAATTCCCAATTTGGATGTTTTCTCTCTAGGAAATATGAAGTGTTCTGAAATATTAATTAAACGTAATTGGTGTAATTAATTATAGGGTATTTGCAGTCCAGTTGGCTAAGATAAACAAGCAAAATTTATTAAGAATTATTTAAGCAAGGGTGTAAAGTAAAGAAATTAACAATTTTGTGTACTATAAGAAATCGGTTTGTTGGGAACTTTTCTAATGCGACTGGCTCTAAGCACGTATTATTGGAGATTACAAACTTGAATCACTAACAATGTCATTAATGCCTTGAATTCTGTGTTGTCTTTGTCTTGTCTTGTCTAACATATGTACTTGTCATAGATCTTGTCTTGTGTAAAAAATCGTTCGCAGGGTTGGCTGCTGTATAACCATGGCAAAAATATTTCAGGATTTTCGAGATTTCTATACTTCTCTATTAAACTTAACAAGGCGTGTGCATTAACTTCTAAGCAGCTGTATGAATTCAGAGAAATCCAATTTTTGCCCACTGAAATTGTCGTGATGCTTTATCCTGTTATGTTCCAATGGGGGAGGTGGAGAAAAAAAGAAAGAAAGAACAAATTACTTAAATTAATTACCAAGATGTTATTGCTTACCTTTCGGCTAGCCTCACCGTAGATGGTCGTCGGGTAAAAGAAAATCGCAAGACACAAAGTTTTCTTTAGGTAAGCTAAATGCCCAAGTGCGCCACCTCTTCTCGAATTTTTGTCGAAGATAAACAGTCTAGGTAGGAGAAAAGGAGATCCTAGACCCGAGGTCCCCCAAAAGAAATATAGTACGAATCAACAATAATCATTTATTGAGTGTATTTATCAATAGCCAATTCCGGAACGGAAAGAGCCATTCAACGGTTACGCCACTGGTATAATCAGAGAATAAATTACCTTACATAACACCACAAAATTGTAACATATAAATACAAGATTAAAGCAGGTCCCAAAAATAGACTCTGGGAGCCAAAAAAAGTGAAGCGCTAATATTTAAAAGGTATCTCCGCGGCTACCGTAACCCGTAGCAAAATTTATCCGCGTTAAAGCAACGTAGCACCGCCCGTGGTCCTTGACGTCAAGTTCATCACGACCGGTAGTAAAAGTATCATTAAATTAGTTTACGACAGAAACGGTTATAGCTCTCAAATTTCTACCCTTGACAGGCGTCTGTTAATCATCGTGATTAACCCTATTAAAATTATAAAGAAAAGTGACATTAAATATTATTAATCATAATTATTCAAGTTCCAAAAGTTCGTTAAATAGTTCAATTAAAATAGAAGTAATTGCAGTCGAATAGGTGTACTGGATTACAAAGATAAAGTTCGAAACACAAAAGCATTTACATTCAAAGTCCGCACTGTTTTTACTTAAATCGAAACGCCGCGTATGTAGCGAGAGCAGCAGTCCTGACCCCGAAACGCGTGGACGAAATCAGCCGAAGTCTAGTGGTCCCTTGCGGTTCCAAATTTAATGATCCTATAAATACCTCGTTACTTCATTCCCCCAACCTGTAGCACAGCGCCAGCGATCCACTGGGATCCTTTTACTCTGCGCCTATGATTACCGCATCAGTTCAGCGATTCCAAAAGCACGCGGTCCAACATCTTCAACAGAGCTCGGAAGAAAATTCCAACAGACATTTAGAAACCCAAAAGTAAGAAGGACGAAAAGACGAAAGAGCTAAAATAGCGAATATTAGTTGATACGCCTCCATTTTCTTAACCACGTGCGAAATACTAACCTACTTTATGAGTTTTGCAGCAAAATACATCGATCTTTTATTGTATGCATCGAAGGTTTAATCGGATTTATTATTGATTGCTAAAATAAAACGTCGTTGTAGTAGATATTAATCGATGAAAGAGAAACCTCATGTTTCTTACCCATCCGACTTTTCCACGTTCCTACCACCGCAAAACCACTACATCAAGTGAAGTTTGTAGATGGCCGACTACTCTCGAGCGCCCTCTGCGAGCGTGACTTTAAAAATCACAACTCGAGGTCGAGTATTATCCGTTTTTACGGTAAGTTGCCTAAATATCACGCGGATTTTCGCTCAATTTCGAATTTACACGTTACAATCCACTCTCGCCACAGCCGCAAAAAAATGTTGCATACCATAAATAATACACTCGACGTTCAATATCAATAGGTTTATCAATGAAGGAATCTAATATGTATCGGGTTATAATTAAGTAGCGTTGGGTAGCTTTAAACTCATCTGCTGTTAGTATAGATGTTACTTGGTTGCTAGATCACTTGTTGATTGCTTCGAAATTCATCTTGTCAGTTTCTGCAAAAGAGAGCTCTATTAAAAGTTTGTGCACACAGTAAGCTATTCACCGACCAGATCGCTTAAGTTTATCTTTTGGCAACTCCTTAATCAGACTTTCTAAATGATTTTTTGAAACAGTATAATCTCCCATACATAGTTGCACTTTAGAATTTAGTAATCTAGTTTTTAATTTAGTGGCTATATGAATGGTATCCTGGACCACAGTCGGTTTGTCTAAGTGATAGTCAGCCTAAAATTAATTAAAATAAATGTTGGTGTCCAATATGTTCCATACACCTACCTGAAAATATGGAGAATACGGGTTTGATTCATTTTCGCTTGATGGTAAGCCGGCATGGACTTTCATGGCTTTTAAACAGCGCGTATCGCCATCAGAAGAAAAACTAGCAATTGTTATACCATTTTCGTTTGCCCGTTCTTGTAGACATTTGTATCTTTTCAGAACATCTTCCGAATTAAACCGATTATCTGACCCAAAAATTGGTAAACACAATGCTGGGGCACCGTCAATTAGTGGTTGAGCCATAAACACGTATGCGTTATTAGCAAGATTCTGTTTCTCTAAAGTATTTTTGATGTCTGAAACTGAATTTATTGTGTATTGATTGCTAATGGGATATCCAGTCTTTTCTGATAGCGCCGACACGCAACCCACGATTTGATTTGTTGAATTATTGTAACGAACTCTACGTATTATTGGAGTTTGGTCTTCCGATATAAAAATATGTGTAAGATACTTCCTCTTTTCTAAAAATTATTTTAATCGGGAGAATTTAATTTCTCCTTCTACATATCTTTTACGATCTGTCAGTGTTCTATTGAGTGTTGCAATTGACGGTAACCCATTTGCTGAATTGGCGGCAAGTGTTTCGTACGCCAAACGTCCTGCCGTTATCCATATATATAAACAAAAATTTTTGAATTCTGTTACGTAGCGGTTTCTTGCTTTCTTTTTGCCATGTTTACCATCGCATGACTTCTTCAGATGTCTTGAGTTATTATCACTAATAATATTTATTGTTGGTATCAGTTGATGTTGCAATAATTGGTTAGCAGAAATCTGCTCTTTTATTTTGTCATACAAGTGGTAAAAGTCGGTGAGGTTCGACTGGCTATTATCGAAATTTAGAAAAACACTGTTCTGTTTACTCCGCATGGAACGAGGAGTAGAGTGAGGAGATTTTCTTTCAGCGACTGAATTACACTCCGTTGAGATCTCTCCCGTAATTCTGTCTTTCGAAAATTCCGAAAAAGACGTGTTTGGGAAGAAAGGAGACTCTGTTTTGCTTGTTAAATGTGTTATAATAATTTCTGATTCAGCAGAATCGAAGAAATTTTGCGAGGAATTTTGGTTTTCGCTTGACAGAATTACAATGTTATGGAGGCTTGTGGCATTGCTTTTAGCTGTTTCGTTCGATGACGACGGAGACGTTATGAACTTTAATATACTTTGATTTTTTATTTTGGAACTGTTTACAGTTTGGGGGTCGGTTTAGGGGTTATGATTTTTAAAATGTGTTTTAAAATGTCTATTAACATTTGAAAAAACCCATTTTAATTTGCCTTTTTCCACTGATGTCTGTGCCTTAGAAATAAAATCACATTTTTGACACCGAACAAACGCACAATGATCTTTATATTTAACCGAAAGATTATCTAATTCAGGTAAACTCGTAGTTTTTTGATCCGAATCATTCAAAGTTTCCAAAAATTTTCTCTGGTAGTTTATTACAATTTTTTTATTATGTTCAATTATTTGATTGACATTTTCAGTTGAACCAAGACTCTGTTTTAAATTCACCGCAGGAATATTCTTTTTAGATGAAGGTTGTATCTTTTTTGTGGTTTTTTGTTTTTTGGCATGTGAACTTTCCTCATCTAAGTTAACGTTCATTGTTGATGGTTTTCTTTTTTTAGATTTTGTCTCTATATAAGATCGACAAAGCTGTGACAATGTGTTTAGAAGCTTTTCATGACCTTCCACAATTTTGAACAGAGCAACGTTTCGACTGAATATTCCATAAAATGTTTTTTTTTCATTGGTATCCATAAGATCAAGCAGGATATTTCTCGCAAAAATTTTCATTTTTTTAATGTCATCATCTACTATTGCCGCAAAAGAAATGTTGTCATATCCATTATAACATAGCAGTTGAATTAAATAAGGAGGAAGAGATAATTCTTCCAACTCGATCTCTGATAAAAGTTTGGAGAAATTTTCTTTTTGATTGGAAACCATGTTATGTATCTTTGAAAAAAAAAACACGTAGTGTTACTTCTAGACAAATCTAAAAACAACTAAGCAAATCTCGTTCAGAATTAAAAAAATAATAATAATAAAATGATGGCTCTCGACCCATTTTGTTTGCTTTAATATTTTGTAAGGGGTTTGCCGAAGTCATCTGATTGGCGTCAAAATTGACACTCTATTAAAAAATCCAAAAAAACCTTTCAAAACCTGAATCATTCAATATCTCTGACCACTTAAATTTTTTGTGTTTTCAAAAATTTCCTCACATAAATAACGAAAAACAGCCAAAAACTACAAAATGTCAACACAAACTTCAAACGCTGGTATTGCAGATCCCTTTAAGCCATAACTAATATATTTGCAGAACAACCTTACCAGTACTTTCCTAGGTAATCATAAAATATCGACATTTGTCTTTCATCGTAAACTGGTATAAATTTTAACATTCAAAAAATATCCTGAGTTATTTTAATGGAAAAAACTTACCGATTTTCTGAAACTTGTGAACTGCACATAAATTTCACGTCACGTGAAGTTATAATGGCTTAACCGCATGCGCGTCTGAGATTGCGTCCGATTTCTTCGAGGATTGCGAAGATTTCCAAACGACTGCGTGGATTCCTAGCGATTGCAGTTGATTTCTACGCGATTTCGTACTGATTTCCGCGATTTCGGGGATTTTCTTTATGATTGCGAGGATTTCGTGTCAATTTGTGCACGTATTGCGGGAGTGAATTACCCTTCGTTTGCTGCATTTTATTTTTATACAAAATATTTTCATATATAAATAAAAGGGTATAATCTTTGTAAGAATAAATAAATTAAACTTAATGTGTCATTGAAGACGTTACGTTCTTTTAAAGGCGGGAAGGCACCATCACTAGTATGATAAACAAAAAATTTGTATTTTCCATGTCACTCATATCCTGTTTTAACAGACAAGCACTGTGCAAGAAATAATGTAATTTTAATTTTTTTATTGAATTGTATATACCACATTGCATTGCAATACAATAATTAGTCATTCAGAGTTTATCGTATCAATTAAACAGATTACACTGGTCAACAAATTTAAAAATTTTTTTGTTGACTTAGGTCTGATATTTCTTTTTAAATTAATTTTGGGGTACTGATTTCAAAAATGTTAAAAGTTTCTGCCTATCACCTCAACTTTTTGTTCTATCGTATTTTGACTTTTTCAGTCTTTACACGTTCTGATATACGTCTACTTTAATATCAACTTTGTTTTTGTCCAATATATTTTTTAAGAACGCCTTACATGCAAGTACTTGTTATAGACCTTTTTACAACGGCGGGGGTTGCAAGGTCAAGAGTAAAGTACTTAGTATGACTGCTGTATCCATTTAATGTTCAGGTTTATACTTGTTCATTAAGTTTCCCAGAAAAGGCTTAGTTGCAGGTACCTGACAGCAACTTTTTGCAATGGCGGGGAGGGTAAGGTACTTAGCATCCTACATCCTTAAATGGTCAGTTGTTTCATTCAAATAGAACGTCTTAGACTTGTTTTGTATAAATTAGTGTTTTTAATTGTATACAAGCAATCGTGCACAATTTAAATAAACAATGGCTACTAGAAAGTGTTTCAATACATTTGATACATTTTGTTATATATGTGGAAACTTTACTGTTCTAAATCAGAGGATGAACATTAGTGATTTTATGAAGATAGCGTTTTTTTAAGTTAGACTTGGCGACCAGGACAAGTCTTGGCCTTCACATAAAGTTTGCAAGCTATAAGTTGAAAATATTCGACAGTGAAGCACAAGAAAACGTAACAAAATGGCATTTGGCATTCTCATGGTTTGGAGAGAGTCTAAAAATTACACAGATGACCGTTCTTTCTGCCATACAAAAACTACAGGCTACAACAAAGAAACCACTTACTCAAACCTAGATTCAGCAAAGCGTCTAGTGTCCCATTCTTATGACATACTTGTACCAGTTTTTAGTGAGTTTCCTTTACTTAAAGATCTGTCTAGTGACATGAATGAGCATGATGACGACATGGATTTTAAATGCAGTCCTTCTACTTCTTTTACATCTCAGAGATTAAACCAGGCTCAATTAAACGATGTAGTAAGAGATTTAAATCTTCCAAAAAATGCATTAGAATTACTAGCTTTAAGACTGAACGAAAAGCATTTACTCAAAGAAGGCACAAAAGTTAAGTTTTTTTGTACAAGAGAGAAAGAACTGTTGCAATATTTTAAAGTGGACAATGATTTAGTATATTGCCATGTCGTGCCCGGTTTACTAAGTTCTATAGATGTGACGCAATATGACCCAAGTGAATGGCGATTATTTTTGGGCAGCATTAAGAGAAATTTAAAGTGCGTTCTAATTTACAATAGAAATGCATTGGGTTCAATTCCAATTGGCCATTCTGTGCTTATAAAGGAAGTATACGAAACAATTAAAAATGTGATGGAACTGATTAAATATAACGGACATCTGTGTAGACCTTAAAATGATAAACTTTTTACTTGGCCAACAAGGTGGATTCACAAAATAGTCATGTTCTTTGTGTTTATGGGATAGTCTGGGGAGGAATAAGCATTGGACTAAAAAAAAATGGCTGGTGAAAATAGATTTAAATGTTGGAGACCCAAACTAATACACGAACCTTTGGTAGATCGAACAAAAATGATTTTTTCTTCTCTTCATATCAAACTGGGTCTAATAAAGCAGTTTGTAAAAGCGTTGAACAAACATGGTGATTGTTTTAAATATATATCTGAAACATTTTAAAGTTTCAGTAATGAAAAGCTAAAAGCTGACGGGCCACAAATTAGGAAATTAGTGAATGATGCATATTTCATTGTACATATAGATGATATATATGGAGAAGACAGTAGAAAAGAAAAGGTTTGAGAGAACACAAGGAAAAAAGAGGAACGAAAATAGGTGGTGGAATAGAGAATGTAGAGAGGCAAAAATAGAGATGAGAAATGCTAGAAGCTGATGGAAGAAAGGTAGAATAGATGTACAGGAGTATAAGGGGAAGATAGTGAATTTTAAAAATGTATGTTCTGAGAGAAAGGTGTCGTATAAAGAGGAAATGGAAAAACAAGTAAAGGAAATAAAGAAAGAAGGAGAAGTGTGGGAATTTCTAAACAAGGAGAGAAGAAGAGGTAAGCGGAGAGGAGGTTTAACGGATATAAAGGTGTGGTTGGGTTATTGTATGGAGCGTTTGGAGGGAACAATAGAAGGACCAGGGCAGGTGACATTGCAAGGGGTAAATACAATACAGGAGGGGTGAGAGATAACGAAAGAGGAAATGGAGGAAGCAATAAATAGACTAAAATTAAGAAAGACGGCAGGAACGGACGGTACGCAAGGAGAGCAATGGAAATATGTAGGGGAGAGAGTGAGAGGAAATATAAGAAAAATTTTTAATATAATATGGAAAGGGGAGGAATTGCCAGGGAGTTGGAAAGAAAGTTTAATTCTTCCGGTTTATAAGGGAGGGGATAGAAAGGAGGTAAAGAACTATAGACGGATTAGTGTCATTAATGTAAGTTATAAATTGTATGCCATGATTATACAAAGGAGGTTGGAAAAGGAAGTGGAAAAAAAAAGTCTATTACCAAATTGGCAGATGGGATTTAGAGTGGGAAGAAGGGCAATAGACAATGTTTATATATTGAAACAGTTGGTGAATGGAGAGCTGGATAAGAAAACTGGTAAGGTACACGCGTTCTTTATGGACATAGAAGCTGCGTTTGATAATGTGAATAGGGAAAAACTATGGAGGGTGTTAAGGAAAAAGGGAATAGAGGAACAACTAGTGAGGAAACTAGAAGGGATATATAAAGAGACTAAGAATAGGGTAAAAATAGGGGATAGTGTTAGTGAAGTGTTTTGGACGAGGAAGGGGTTAAGGCAGGGGTGTCCTCTTAGCCCTATTTTATTTGCACTGTATATAGGGGACATAAAGGAAGTGTTGAAGGGGGGACAGGGTGGCGGGGTGGTAATGGAGGGAGGGGTTAAAGTATGGGTGTTGACATATGCAGAAGATATGGTCATGGTGGCAAAAAATGAGTTGGAGATGAAAGGTGTGATAAATACGATAAATAGGTACCTGGAAAGGAAAGATTTGGGTTTAAATGTGAGAAAGTCTAAGATGGTAGTTTTTCAAAAAGGGAAAGGAGGGAAGAAAAAGGAGGAGTTAAGTTGGGGAGAACAGAAGATAGAGACAGTGAATGAAGTGACATATTTGGGATATAGGCTAAGGTATGATAATAAAGATGATGTGCATATAAGGGAGTTAGCAAAGAAGGGTAACAGGGTATTGAGGCAGGTATGGAGTTTAGGGGAAAGAGTGTTTGGGAAGGATATCGAAAAGAGAAGATGGCTGTTCGAAAAATTGATTAAAAGTGTGATGATGTACGGGGTGGAGGTATGGGGTTGGAAAGAGTGGAACCTATTGAAAAGGGTGCAAATAAAATATTGGAAATGGATACTAGGTTTAGACAGGGAGACGCCGGGGTACATAGAGAAGGAGGGGAAGTTAGAGACGATTAGAATAGAAGCAGGGAAAAGGGCGATGGGTTATGAAGAGACAATGAAGGGTAGGAGAGAATGTAAAATTTTGCAATCTTGCTGGAGGACGGTAAAAGAAAGCAAAAACATATATAGGCAGGAAGAAAGGAAACTGTACTACCAACGAGGAGGTTTCGCAAAAGAAGAGGTGGAAAGAAGGAGAGAGGAAGGGAGGTTAAATGCGGAGGAGATAGTAAGAAGAGATAAAGACTCGCAGGTGCAAGAGAGGAAAGGAAAGATAAGGGAAGGAAAGTATAACGTAAGGTATGGGAATATAGTGTCCAGGGGGTTCCTAAGTATCTGATGGGGAGGAGAAGCTTAGGAGAGAAACGGCTTATAGCCAGGTTTAGATGTGGAAATGAGGAGAATTTAAATAAGTATTGAAAGGAGGAGTGTGACGAGCTAAGGGAAGAAATGAGGGGGAGGAAAGCTTTGCTTGGGGAGGAGGGGGAGGTATTGGATTGGATGAAAGCATTAAAGGAAAGAAGGAAAAGAGGGGAGGGTTAGGTCTAACGAAATAGAATAGTAAGATGGTGATTGGAATAATTTATTGGAGAAAGTTATTTTAGTTTTATAAATTTTTGTATGTATTATTTGTATAATATTATGATGTAAAGGGAAAAGGTGTAAGGGTAACGTAATCCATTGTAAGGCCGAATGGCTCAACAATTATCAATAAATAATAATAATAATAATAATATAGATGATATGGAGAATAACGTATGGCAGTCTTTCGTGGCGCTTATCAAAACTTTTCTTGGGAATAAAATAGCTAAAAACTGTGGAGGACGTTGAAAATTTGATTGAGAATTATCATCATCTGGGGTGCATTATGAGCGTGAAACTTCATTTTTTAAACAGTCATTTTGACAAATTTTCTCTCAATCTTAGAGATGTTAGTGATGAACAGGGGGAACGTTTCCATCAGGATTTAAAGGAGATGGAGAAACGTTATCAAGGAAGGTGGGATACTCACATGATGGTTGACTGTATCGGGAATGGTGCATTCCAAAAAATCTTACAAAAGAAAATTTAATTCTTAAATTGTTTGGTATTTTTATTTTAACACTTCAATGCATTAAAATGTAATTAAAACTGTTTTTATTTACTTTCTTTTGCTATAAATAAATTTTAAGAATGTTTTTTAATTATTATATGATACGCAAAAACTGATGTGATATTTGAGTTCAGCAGCACCAAAATAGTAAGAAACACGTCTTAGATGTAAGTCAGCAAGAATTGTGTTGACCAGTGTTATTAATTAAAAAAATCTTGTAACTACATAAAAACAGATATTTTCAAATAAGTTTCAATTCTTAATTCATATTTTACAGTAGGTCCAAAAAGATATTTCCTAACCATCTAAATTGAAATTGAAATTTGATATTAGTTAGCAAGAAAAAACTTATTTTAATTAATTAATTATCGATGCATTCTTGCAGTCGTCTAGGCATTCATGCTACAAGAACACGTAGGTAATCATCACTAATCGTATTCCAAGCAGTTTCAATGGCACCAAGTAATTGTTTGCGGTCTCTGGCGATAAAATTGACCTTTTGTTGTTCTCGAATGGTACGAACAACTTGACATTGATGAACAAAGGAATAAATAGTTGAGCGTGATACACGGAAAAAAAGGTTATGCGGAATTGATATGTATCATGCAAAAGGCTGTTGGTTTTGAGTCAAGCCGATGTACGCTTGAATTAAACTTCTATTTTATTAGATTGTAGCTGTAATTGCATTGCAATAAGTGATTTAGTTTAAATTTTAGTACATTTACGTTGAATGTTATTTGAACGTGGATCAATTTTAGAAAAAAAGCAAATGCTTTAAATATGAAATCGTAATGATTAAATTCAGTATAATATTTCTCTCCGTGCAATCAATTTTATTTATACTTTCTAGTATTGTCAATGTTTATTATTTGTCTAATTTAAATTTTTTTACGAACGGCTACGAATGATCGCCGATCGCATTCGCTAACAAGCCTAGTTTAGACCGCTAATTATTTAATTTGAACTAACCAGGCTGTCTCGTTTTTTGTTTAGATGAGTGTACATCCGACTTCATTTATTCTCTCTATAGTTCTACCTTCGGCTAATATGCGAATTAACTTAGTAGTTATTCATAACTTCTTCTATCAGCGTGTACAAATATATTAAAAACGAATTTCAAAAATTGGTTATTCTAAAAACTTGTTCTAACATTACCAGTACTGATGAGCCTCAAAAAGATCAAAAGTTGTTTACTGGTTTTTGATGTTTTTTATGGTTATATCGTCACCGTATATTTTAGTTGGAGATTTTAAAAGTCGTTTCTTACCAATATATAATTGACTTCAGCAATTGTTAAATCCACAAATCATCACATTTGCCAGTTATTAATAGTATCTTCAGTACTTTTTAAAACCAATATAAGCCAAATATGCACTTAGGCGTAATAATATTCAAAATAATATTACAAAAATGACGCTTCTTGCAGAATATATACGCGAACTTCAAACCACGGTCGAATTATAAATGCGTTACAAAGCAATGTTGTTTAGGAGCTTTCCATAATAGGAACCGATATTTCTATCACTAATATAGAGCACTCTACTCAGAATTTCTGGTTTACAGTTAGTTGGTGCAGTTTTTTTGTTTAGAACTTTGGACGTACTTTTTAGCTGTTTAAATGCTACTTTACTTATTCAGTTTACTTCTGGACTAATTCTAGAACAATTTTGTTGGATTGAAAATGTCTGATATCTTAAAGACTCTTGCCACTAATTGCATTGCGTGAATTAGTTATTTGTCAAGGCCTACTGCATTCATATAGCGGTTAGATTTCACATATATTGTTCTTTAATAAATTGTACGATTTGGACGTATGATGGTATTGCTGAAAAGATTAAGCTCAAATTAAAATAAATATCGTTTCAGATTGTTGATTTTAGTTTTATTTATTATTGAAAGAATAAAATCTTTCTGCTATTTTAGAAAATGTAAGGTAACTCAAATATAATTGGTTGTATATGCTGTAGTTAAAAAAAATCTTTTTAATAACGTATTGTAACTGATACTAACAATGACATTGTTACTATTACTCTACACAAACGAAACTAATTGAACAACTTTAATCATTGAACCTTTTGACTAAATATAAGGAAATTTACAGGTTCCAGTAACAGTTTACTATAAATTTTTACTAATGCTTGTGCATTCGATTTTGGTATTAAAACATAAAACACAATAAGTAAACACATCTACTTATTATCTAAAAACACAAATTAATACAGCAACAGAAGAATTAAATCATACAAAATATTCAAACTAAATGCAATAAAATTAAGCTTAAATATAAATAAATAAACTAATACTTATTATTTCTAAAACCAAATAAGATCAGATCTGTCTTTCACAACTTTGTAAACTAATTATTTACAAAAGTTACTATGTTAATTAACATTTACGATATAAATACAAAATCTGTTTTTTGAATTACGAATCTACTACAAATGTTGTGTTTTACAACAAGGCTATAAATACTACGACGAATGCTTTTGTTACAACAAAGATCTAATTATATAAATAACTCGATATATGACACCACTTGTAAACGAATTTTAAAACTAATTTATTTACAACAATTATTTACACGTATTAGAATAAAATGTTATAAACGAATTAATCTAACGATATTTAAGAAAATCAACTTGCATTATATGTTACTATCACTCAATATTTACAAATATTGTGCCCGCGGTAAGTTTTACTTTTTGTTTATCTTACACTGGTATTTATTGTCATTTGTTTATTTATACTTGGTGCACGTGTTAACTACTTTATTTATTTACACCATTACCGTATTCTTCATCTTCGAATACTGACTCTACTGCTTTCGAACACTTTCCGGTAATTACCTCGAATGATCTTGAATGATCTCGATACTTCTATGCGTTTTAATATTTAGGTTGTTCGTTTGCATATAATTAGGTTATTCAAAAAAATTGTTTTATTTAAAAAAAATCGTATAGTTTGTGGGAGTTAAGTTAAAAGTATAAATAGTGTATTACTTTAGTTTGAAGTTTTCAAAGAAAAGATACAAATATTGGTATCGACCGAGTTTTTTAATTGACCTTTAAACAATTTTAAAGCTCTTAATTAAAAATTCGTCTTTGTATGATTGTTTTTTAATTAGAATTATGTTGTATGTTAGTTTGTTATTTATTTATAACATTGTTTGATAATTATTAATTATTTTAGGTTTGTAGAATATTTTTAACTGCAATTGAAACCCGGATTTGCACTTGTAGTCTAAACATATAATGAATTTGTTCGCAACTGGATTGTGAACAAATAAATCACAACGAAAAATTTGTACGATTTAAAAAAAATTCTAAAATGTTATGATAAATTGGGATCAACAAATGTGCTTTTTTTGAAATATTTGATTACAACTCTGCAGGTACTTGAATCCATTATGTTTTAATACCCTTTTTACTGCATAAGTACGTACCTACATTTATTTTGAGTATATGGTTCTCAAAAAATACTGAATATAAATGTATAGGCAATAAACTAAGCATTAAAAAATTTATTTTATCTTCTAGTAAATAGTAATAATTCGAATTGTACACTTTTAAACAAATGCGAACATTTTCTTCAAACGTTCAAAAGTTTAATCATTGATATAATTATAAAAATATTATATGTGCGATGTTCTCAATAAATGCTTGAAATTTTTTAACAATAGTAGCTGTAGTGTCTAAAATCAATATCTGCTTCGCTTACAAAATTTAACGTTTTATAATGAACCGATTAGTTTTATTCTCCTAAAAAATCAAACTTTTATATATTTGAAAAATTAATTGAAAAACCCTGGAATTACTATCGATTAAAACATTTTTTTTAAACGTATTTAAGCGTTTGATTAGATTCGGCAATTATTATACCTGGCTATTTAATTAATTTAACGTCATTTGTTGGTTTTGGTGTAAAATGTAAAAATAAGCTATTGTCGAAAGCTTTAGAGCGAGAATTAATTAAAGATTAAACTAAACATTTTATATCGATGTGCTTAACCCAGATATGCCCAGGATTTTTTGTTTCCAAAAAACTATGTAAAATTATGTTTTCTGTTTACAATTACGAATAGAATACATCAGAAAAATAATAATTGAAACATGTTTTTTAGAAATTTTTTATTTCAAAGAAAAATACACAAGTTAATAAAAAACTATAAAATTTTTTTTAAATCTTTTGTATGATGTATTATAAAACATCTAACGTGTAGGGCAACATCGCATTTTAGACATTTTGTCGACACTTTTTTGTGGCAAACGCGACATCGTTGTTTGCCTTTCTTGTGCGGCCACGTAGTGTTCGATTCTATCAAATCGTGACTCAACATTTTCCAGTGGAAATGGTCAACTAAGTCTTTTGGTGAGTCTATTGTTTCTACTAATTGAGGAGTAGAAGTAACAAAGGGGCTATGTGCCATTTTTCGAAAAATGAGATAGTTCCATAGAAAGGTTCTATGTACCATCGGCAACATCCTATAAAGAGCTCGGACACAAAATGGTAAGGAAAAAGTAGTCTCAAAGTTGTTTCTACAAGCAAGTGCCACGTTAGTTTCTCAACAAAGGTGCTATGTACAAAGCGCGCTCCTCTCTGTTGTGTTTTTGTTTAAGTGTGTTGGAATATAACTGAAGAATTTGTTTAAAATGAACAAAGAGCGTCGTAAAAGGGGAACGGGAAGACTGAGTAACGAACAAAGGCGACGAAAAAATGCCGGAAAATCATATGAAACGAGGAAGGGGACTGCTGTAGTTGAAAAGAAGAAACCTAACCTAGAAGTGAGTTTTTAACTTTTCAAATTATTTGTGTGCACCCCAAAATATGTGTATTCGTTCTTACAGGTAACATGTAAATGTAAATTTGATTTCAAGTCGTTGACTAACGTACAAAGATTGACACTTTTTGAAAAATACTACGAAACCAGGCCTGATGTTCGTGGAACGTATATTATGGGTTTAATACAGGTGACTAGCGTCAAGAGAAGAAGACATGGCTCATATGAAGACGCTCGTGACAGTCATCGTCAAACTACCGTCCATTATGGCATTCCAGATGGAAAAGGTGATATGGTGAATGTTTGTAAATCCACTTTTATGGATACTTTTGATTTGACAAAAAAAACATGGAAACTATTATAAAAAAGAAAAAAAGCGGTGAAATGGTTTACAAAGATATGAGAACTCGTACAGCACCTGGAAAATTTACAAGAAATGACAGGGAACTTGTTAAAGAACATATAAATAGCATACCCCGAGAAGAGTCTCATTATTCGCGTGCAAAAAGTACAAAAGAATACATTAGTTCGGATTTAAATACTAACTGTCTTCACAAAGCTTTCTTGCAAAAACATCCTGTTACAAGCTTTTGGTTTTACGAACCTTGCACGGCCACTCACAATAGTCGGAGGTAGGGGAGGTTCACAGGAAATATGCTTAAGGGCGCCAGAGCTGATCCAAAGTAACACTTCTGTCTCGCTCACGACAGACGGTCCAAACTTGTAACCCAATTGAAGGTTCGTAATCCTTATACTCGGCTGTTCGAGTAGCCCAAATTAGTTAGTAGATAACAATAACCACAAGAGAGAGAAAATTAACAAGAGAGCTTAACGATTTTAATCACTTTAAGATGTGAATGGCGAACAGTAACAAGAATATATGAACTTTCTACATTCATCCGTACTTGGAAGATTTTTAAATATAATTAACAAATATCACAGCTTTAACTTAGTAGAGTAGCTGATTGACCGCTATACATTGAATTCTCAAATCATAAATACTAGAACTAACAATAAGCATTAACAAGTGTAGCAAACTTTGATTTCGAAACACATAAGGTTTACAGGATCCTATCGAAGATTTATTACATTAATGTCCGCAGTAGCGGCAACCCACAATACACATTCACAGTAAGTCGAAGTAAATATTCTTCACCCACACACAGTATGCGATACAGTAAAGTGAATGATTACAGTTACCTTATTGGTAGATAAGCAATACATATATTTACGATCGTTAATATGGATTAAAATTCTGTGAGTAATTTTTGTGACAACGATATACAAAAAAAATCAATTAAATCAACTCACCCGAAGTCCAGTTTCCACTATCGTGAAGAAAACGTTTTCCCCCTCCAGTGGCCTGTAATAATTATTTAAACGCAAATCGTGTCACACACCAACTCACAAAGAATAGTAAGTTAAAAAATTAGTATTAATAATTCATTAAGTATTGTATAAAAACCCGGTGTATCGAATACTGTAAGTAGCAATTCAGAACAGGTGGCTGATAACACAATTGACTTCTTCATTAAGCATTATATAGAACCCCAGTGTATCGAATAATGTAAGTAGTAATTTAGAACAGGTGGCTGATAACACAATCAACTTCTATTCCCAAAGCAGCATCCACGACGCAACGTTCGACGAGACCTCGATGTTACTTAAATAGCAGGCCCTCACAACAGCTTATATGCTCGGTAGTATTATTCATTAATGGTACTTATGCATCCTAATTGCTGCTTGAAATCCACAATGGCGGACAACGTGGTAGGAACCGGCTATCATATGAATATAGAAATTACGAAGGACCCTTAATAGATTTAAGACAAAAATATCTTACCCCGTGCCGAAAGAATCGTAATAAATTCGCAATCGCTTTATAAATTTATGTTCATCACACGTGATGTTCTTAAAAATTTAGGATTCAATTCGAAAACCTCGGCACCGGCCCGTTACTGTAGTTGACAGTTTCACGATTATTTCGTCCAATGACAGTCACGGGAAAAGATTGGTAGAGGGCGTCAAAACCGGAATCTAATTTCAATTCAATATACAGAGTCGTCCGTAATGAAAATTTCGTACGTAACAATCCTGAAAGCTTGGTCACTTACAAGTTCTATCAGAGAGTTTTAAAAGAAGACTTTCCAAATATTTCTTTTCGAGCACCAAGAAGTGACACCTGCCGAAAATGTGACTCGTTAAATTGCGAAATAAAAGCACAGGGGGAAAGAAGTCGGCCAGCAACCGTTGAGTTAGAACTTCATCATCGAAAGGCAGAAGCAGCCATTATACTCATGAACATGGACATTTCATCCTCGCAAATGCCAGATAGCGCTGTAAGTGTTTTTTCAATGGATTTAGAACAAGTCATGTTTGTACCAAGTTTGACGCATTTCGACATGTTTTATATGAGCCAGCTTTCATGCTACAACTTAGGCATCAACTTTGGAGATAACAAGCACTCCTACATGTGATGTTGGCATGAAGGATAGGCAAGAAGAGGCGGTAACGAGATCGCGTCTTGCTTATTACGCGTCTTGAACATGGGCACTTCACACAAAAGGAATATTATTATTTGGAGCGACAACTGCACCGCCCAAAATAAAAACAGAATGATTGTGTTTATTTACATGTTTTTGGTGAGTTCTGGGCTCTTTGACACCATTGAACACAGGTATCTCGTTAGTGGTCATAGTTTTCTTCAGTGCGACAGGGATTTCGCGTTGATCGAGAAGAGAAAGCGCAGGTGCACTCCGATGGTACCTGAGGACTTATACGATGTAATACTCTCAAGTACCCACACAGGCCGAATTGAAATAGTAGATATGTGTCAGAAAAAGTTTTTTGATTTACAAGCTGCCGCCGACAACATGTTAAATCTAAAACAAGTGAACATCACCAAAGTTGTTCGATTGAAAGTTGACTCCCAACAACCTGGTTTTTTGTGCACATCTGAAAATTTTCCTGAAATATCCTCCTGGAAAACAACTCCGATACTCAGAAAAGGAAAAACCATGGCAGAATTGAAAAAATATGGAGATTCATCAGCTACCAGACATAAATAAGATCGGTGATAACAAAAAGAAGCATCTAATATCAATGATTCCTTATTTACAAGACGAGAAACACAAAGAATTTTACGCGGATTTAACGAGATAAAATACTGGCACTTGACCCATTTCCCAGAATTGTGTTTTATTTATTTGGTTACTGTCATATTTGAAACTTTTTTGTAATGTTTGTGTATTTCTATATTCGGCCGTAGGGAGAAAAATTACTTGCACCATACTTTATTAATAAAATGTTTTTTTATTTTGGAATTATGAAGTTTTTTGACAATTTCCCGAATAGACAGTTTTGGCACTTAGCGCCTTTGTTACTTCTACTCCTCAATTCCGTATAATTGAAGGAGAGAAACAACATTTCGTCTAAATCCTAAATGATCCAGTTTTCCACCGTCTATGTAGCTGCCAGGCGTTGTGTTCGGCGGCGTCCAATATATGCATTATCAGAGGACAGTACCACTTCTTCCTTCTTAAGCTCGTTCTATATAATGCAATGTTTTGATCACTTCTGTCCACACCGCCCATACTAGCATTATATGTTTTGATGCTGTTAGGCTGCATTACCCCTATTCTTTGTTTCTCTTTCTGGGAGTATCTGGTAACTGGGTGTAGAGGGTTTACTCCAAACATATTGGACACCATATAAACAAAGTTATTGTGACACCATTTGACAATTTGAATGTTCTTGTCCTGAGTTACTCTTTCGTCAAAAGATCCTCGATTTTTTTTTCATTTCAACGGCAGGAGTTAACGGGCAGTTAGGTATTCTATTTTTTCTCATTGTGCTCGTTGCTTGTATTTCCTTTTTTGTTAATTCATTTATTAATCCAAGGGTGGAAAAGATTATCAAAAAACAAGCAGTATGGCAATTCAAATTTGGAAAATAAAACATCAGTGTACTCCAGTACTACAGAAGGACCCAAACCCATTGATTTATAACAGTCTTTAATTTCAGATTTGGCCCCTTGATAAGGCTCATACCAGACGACATAACGCAAGGGTTTGCCCTTGATAAACTGTGAATATTAGTTAAAATATGTTCGAATCTATTTCGACACATGACTTCAGATATTACTGCATTGTAACTATCTTTTGCTTCCTCCCAATACATTCGACGGCGTGGTACAGTACAATAGCCGCCTAACAGTAATATGCCATAAAAAATTTTCATTTCTTCGCGTGTTATATCAGATCTTCTGTTTTTACTTGCTGCATACTAATTGGTGTAGATCACAAACATGTTAATTATTTCCTCATTAAAAAAAAACACTCAAACAGTTCTAATAGAGAATTATGATTAGAAAGTATTCAATTGTGGCCATTCTAAACTGAGAATTGAATTTTGTAAATTACCCCTTGTCCATTTGTGAACTTTTTTTGGAACAACTTTCATTCTTCTCTCTCTTTCTGCCAGTTCTGATAATGGAATACGGTCATCTTCATCACATTCTTTATCAGCAGTTCTTCCTATTATACGGATCTCGGCTGCAGAACGAATTTGACTCCCGGGTAAATTGTGTATATCTACTTCGCCGTCATTTCCAGAGTCTTCATCCGTATCATTTGCGGGCATATCTGGATTAAAGCATCAGCTTTTGTTTAATATTAATTTTTAAACAGTATTTTGATTAAATTCGTGATTGCTCCATTGCTTTTTATTTTTAGTAATTTTCACAATTGGCTAAATTTATTTTATGATTTGTCTGAAAATTTATGGGATTTTGATAGGTATTTCAATTCCAAATTCTGAAAAGAGAAAACACTGCATTTGTACAGATCGGTTTTCAGTTTTTAATTTGACCAAAAAAAAATCCCATTTTAATTGGAAGTTTTGAGAAAATATTTAGTTTTTTGGATGTTTTGTGGAAATTATACTGTATACCAACTGACTAAAATTTTGTATTTTAATGAAAACTAAATATATATTTAAAAACTAAACATCATTTTATAAACAAATTAAATATATAATTGTGCATTTTTGTCACAATAGGTCAACATGACTAATGATTCACCACCAACAACCACAAACTAGCTTATTTAATAGTAAATGTAAAAGGAAACACTACACAACTTTGAATCCATTACATAATTTTGTTGTGGTTTTGGTTGTAAAGGATAAGGTTGTGTTTCTCTATAAAAGATTAAGGCTCGGTTGCATAACAAAACTGCAGCAACAAATAGAAAACCAAAAACAACCTTTATTAAAAATAACACAGGAAATCAGACAACTTTTAGATGAGACGAGACATGCCCCAAAATCCAAAAAATAATGGTTCAATTATACAAAATTGCACTGTGGAACGCAAATTCCACAAACCACTAACAAGAAATAGAATTATTTAAACTTTAAATAAGATCGACATTTTGCTTACATCATTACACTTAACAAAAAATATTAGTTTCACAGTTCCAGACTATGTAGCACATCCGGATAAAGAGCGACCAGTCAGTGTGGGTATAGCAATCATCATAAGAAACGGTATAAAACACCATATGTTAAACAAAATAAAAAAAGCGTGCATTCAGGCAGCAAGCGTTGTTATAAAAGACTGGCACGGACCAATAACGGTATCTACAGCGTATTACCCTCCAATTTACCCAGCAGACAAGCAAAGTTTTATAAACTACTTCACTTAGCTGGGACACAAATTTCTAGGAGGTGGTGACTATAATGCAAAGGGTTCAGAATAGCAGTCTCCGGGAGAAGTAAAAAACTATTCGCGGTAATTAACGAATTAGCTCTAAACCATGTTTCCACATATAAACCAACATACTGGCCGACGAATCTTAGTAAGCTACCAGACTGTTTGGATTTCTTTGTCACTAAAAGGTTTACCCCAGGATCTCTAGGCATTGAACCAAGTGACAACTTAGCATCTGATCAGTCTCTAGTGATAGCAACCGTTTATTCGGACATACAAGAAAAAGAGCAAGGGATAAAACTGTGCAATAACTAATTAACGACAAAATAAGTATCGCTTAAAATAACAGAAAAGTTGGAAACAGAAGTATTAAACTTTACTCCTCTAATACAAGAATCCGCTTGGAAAGCAACACCGGTACAAGATAAACCTAAACCAAAAACTGTTGATTATCCAATACATATTCATCAAAAAATACTAAAAAAAAGAAGAATTTTTAATTGTGCAACAAGAGAATTGAAAGAATTGTTAAAGGAAGTGAAGAACAGATAATTCCAGGAACACTTGGAGCTAACACTAACAGTTGACACTGAATATGATCTTTGGAAGACAGCAAAAGGATTAAAATAACCAAGATAACACATATTTTGACTCGATCCAGCTGTTATATTCTATCAATTTTCCAATTCTGGACATAAACCTTCTATTTGCGCTTTTACAGGGTGTTTAAAAAAGATGCGGCAATATCAAAGGGTGTGATTGCCTAGGTCATTTTATACAAAAAAGTTCCTACAAACATAGTTCCGCAAACGCTTCGTTACCGATCTATAGCGTATTGAAGTTTAATTAATTAAAAGAGTAAAAATTAGATTTTTCCAAAACGGTTTGAGACATTATAATGAAATTTTAGACGTGGGAGACACATACTTTGCAATACAACACGATGTTCCAGTCGTACCAGTTGCGCGCGTATTGTTACGTCACAGGTTATTTTTCAAGAAAACGTCGACGACGCCGCTGATTTCTCTAAATATAAAAATATGTTTTTATTACTTGTTCAATTGTGAAGAAAAAAGCTCTCTTAACTTTTTATCGTACGACATACCGTTTTTTAGTAAAAAAAATCTTTTAGTGCATGTCCATTTATTACAGAAAAAAAATTTTAAAGAACAAGGGTTTTATTCAAGGGCAAAAACAAATATTTAACTAAACCAACAAATTTACCAACCAAAAATTACAAAAACTGTTCAATGTGACCACCTCGAGCTCGGATGCAAAAATCCAATCTTCTCCTCATTGACTGGCGAACTCTCTGAAAAACACCAGGATCGGTTTTAATTGAGCTGCACCCAGCAATGATTCGATTTCTTAAGTCTTCTACGTTTTCCAATGGAGTAGCGTACACCAAGGACTTTAATTGGCCTCACAGGATTTAAGTCCGGGGATTGTGCAGGCCATAAGTGAGGTCTACCTCGGCCAATCCAGCGATTTCCGTATGCTTGTGTTAAAAAATCACGAGCTACTTGACTAAAGTGGGCTGGTGCGCCATCGTGCATATACCACATTGCATCTCTAATTGCTAATGGTACGTCCTTCAGAAATCTAGGGAGCGTGTTTTCCAAAAAGTTGCGATACACCGGTAAGTCTCCCTGGTAAAAACACCGGTCCAATTAGGCAGTCACCCACAATCCCAAGCCAAACGTTCAAAGAAAACTGATGTTAAAAACGATCTTCGACAATTTGATGTGGATTTTGGTCACACCATACATGGTTATTATGGAAAATCAATATTGCATTTCTTGAAAAATTCGCTTCATCGATAAACAGAATCAACATCAGGAGTTGAGAGATTTGAATCATTTTGTGCAAAAGCCATTGACAGAATGCAATGCGAGGAGGAAAATCAGCAGGAAGAACTGTTTGAACGCGTTGTATATGGAATGCGTACAACAAATTTTTCTCCAGAATGTGCCAAATAGTCCCATTACTTACATCCGAAGTGTCAGCAAGTTTTCGAGTAGAAGTACCTCGATCTTTTTCAATCATGTCTAGCACATCCTCTTCCAGCTCTAGCGTTCTTGCTTTCCTTGGTCCTCCTGATCCTCCAATTTGTCTTAATGTGCCTTTTTCATAAAGATGACGATGAATACATTCGAAAGTTTTTCTATCAGGAGCAATACGGTCAGGGAAATCTTTCAGTATACAACCGCCTAGCTTCTAATACATTTCCATCAGCAAGTCCATAACGTGACGTGCCAATATGTGTGCAACTGGCACGACTGAAACATTGTGTTGTATTGCAAAGTATGTGTCTCCCACAGCTATTAACACGCCTAAAATTTCATTATGATATCTCAAGGCATTTTGGAAAAATCTAATTTTTACTCTTTTTTTTAATTTAACTTCAACACGCTGTAGAGCGGTAACGAAGCGTTTGCGGAACTATGTTTATAGGAACTTTTTTGTATAAAATGACCTGAGCAATCATTCCCTTTAATATTACCGCATCTTTTTTAAACACCCTGTATATTGCGTCTCTCATCTATGCTTTTCCGGTCTTTGTCACGATGTCGTCCGATCATCTTGCCTTTAGGCGCCCTACGCTTCTTCTTCCTGCCCTAGGCCACTCCGTCATTTTTCTACTCCACTTTTTATCTTGACATCGAGCGAGGGTCTTGTCCAACTTTATTTCAATTTACAGATTCGATTTGTGATGTATTGTACTTTAGTTCGTTGTCTAATATATTCGTTTCTCAATCTGTCTCTTTGTGTGACGCATGGACCTTTCCATGGTCCGATGTGCAACTTCCGTTTTATGCTCTAATTCTTTAGTAAACGTCTAGGTTTTCGCTCCGCATGTTAAAATTTGGAGGATCTATTCGGCATAAACTTTCGTTTTTAAGTATTGTGGGATGTTTGTCAGTTTTTCGTATTCTGCTCATCTCAATCGCATACTTCTGTCTATTTCTGTTGCTTGTCTTTGTTTGTCAAAATTGACACCTTGGTCTAGGTATATGTATTCTTCCACTTCTTGTAGTATTTTTCCTTCTATGTATATAAGGTATGGTCATAATTTTTGTTTTTTCGATGTTCATTCGTAGTCCAATCGTTTTTGTCACATCATTTTGCGGGTTTAGCGTTTCTGTTAGTTCTTCAGGAGTATGTGTTATTATGACAACATCATCCGCAAACCGAAGATGAAAGAGGCGTTTACCAATTATGTTAATTCCTTTCTCATTCCAATCTAGCAGTTTGAAAGCGTCTTGTAATACATTTGTAAACATTTTTGGTAACAGTGTGTCTCCCTGTCTTATTTCGCGCTTGATGCTAAAAGATTTAGTGTTATCAAATGTTCTAATGATTATGGTTGCATTTTCTTATGTTGTTTTTACTAACTGAACCTATAGTCTATTTTGCTGCGTTTGAGAGCGCCAATTATAGCCAATGTTTTCACGGTATCGAACGCCTTCTCATAATTCACGATCGTGCTGAATCTTTTACGAAATTCTGCCTGCTCTATGGGTTGGAATTTGTCTAGTTAGGTTGGTATTCTGTTATTTATAACTTTCGTCAGTAACTTCTATATGTTTGATAAATGGTATATAGGTCTATCATTTTTTAGGTCTGAAATGTCCTCTTTCTTATGTATAAGTATAGTCACCGATTTTTTCCAACTTTGTGGCATAGTTCCAGTCTCTAATCATTTGTTAAATAATACTCTTCGATGTTTTATTATTTCCAATCCACCGATTTTAATGAGTTTTACTGCAATTTCGTTTTTGCCAGGAGCTTTGCCATTGTTCATTTGGTTTAAAGGGAAACTTATCTCTGGTATATCCTTAGTGTAATACCTGGTGAGTTCGGGTCTTTTGTCTATTTTTATTATAATGTTTCCGTTTTGGTCCATAATTTTGATTTATTCTTTTTTCCTCTGCTTATCTTTGCTGTACACAATTTTATTCTCTTGTTGGTCTCTATAATATTCTCAGCCAGCTTTTTATTGTATTGTTTGATGTCTTGTCTTACATGTTGGGGTGTTATTTTTAGGTGTATTGGATAGCAGTTTTCTTCTTTCCTTCATAAGCTTTTTGGTATCACCACTTAATTTGTGTTCTCTGTTTTTTCTGAGCTGCTTCTAGTCTTTCATTAATGTGTTGACTTAGTGTTTTGATATCTTCTTCCTCTGGTTTTACTGCTCTTAGTTTATTTTTTAGCTTTAGCATGTAGGAGTTTTTCTTTCTTTATTCGATAACAGTTTGATATCTATTTTTGTCGTTATTGGATTCATTAATTTTTTTCGTTTCCGTTTTATGGGTATTCTTATGTTTGTCCGTACCATTTCGTGATCACTACTTATACGGCAATTATTGAGCACCGTTTTACCGTCCGGGCTTTGCCATCTCCACCTTCGATGTTCTTTCCTCTGAAAGAATGAATTCATTATTATATATCTGTTGCGCTTCTGCAAAATTTATAAGTGTTTGTTCTCTGTTGTTTCTTTTTCATAGGCTGTACTTTCTAATGACTACTTTGTCGTTTTTTCCTTTCCTAAGTTTTGCATTGAAATCGCTCATTATAATCAATTTTTTGTTTTTGTACAGGTCTTGATCTTTTTCTGAGTGATCTTCGGTTCGGGCATATACTAGAATTTTACTCTGTTTATGTTAGTATCTTCTCCTCTCCAGTATAGTATGTTTCCGTATGTCACTAGTTGCTTACCGTTTTTCCTTACCTCGCTAATTCCTGCTATATTCCATTTTATACTTGATACTTCTTCTAATTCTATTAATTTACTTTCGGACGAGAGTGTTCTTATATTTAATGTTGCTACAGTTTTTGTCTGACAGCTTTCTATAACCCGGGATTCTTAGAACCCCCCATTCTACCGTTACCAGGAACTAGGGGCCCTGTGTTTCGTTTGTCCATTTTATTGATGCTATAAGAGGAGTTTGGCTATTAACTCGCCGCGTTTGCCATGCGGGTTGGAGAATGGATGTAGTTATTCCTTACTGCAACTTGAAGTGCAGGCGTTGACTATATCTCTGGTTTTTTCCACCACCATTTCTTAGGCTGCTCTTCAGTCTCTAAAGGATTTACATTCCACTAGACCATATCTTTGGTTAACTGCTTAGCGGCTCTAGTGAGAGTAATATAACAGCTGTGATGGTCACCTCACTTAGTTTTGTCTGTGCGTCGACATAGTTTGCGGGGTGTGGCCGCTGTGTTCTTGTATACAGAGCTTCCAGGAGCCATAACCAATATTTAAGAACGATTTTGTGCTGTTTCCGAGATCCGACAATGCTGAATATAGAGGTACTATCTCTATATAAACTTTTTACACCTCAAAACAGGCAAGGAAAAGGCTGAAACTTTTGCCGATTATTTAAAAAACGTTTTTAAACCGCTACCACAGATGGACGAAAACGAGGATAAAGAAATGCAATGATTCCTAAAAGAGCCTGAACAACCTAGTGAACACAAGGACACTAAAAGTAATGGATATTATTCTGAACGACCTGAATACAATAAAAGTAACGAAGGAACTGTCTTGAAAGGGTATAATTATGCCAACTCGACTCATAAATTCTGCTTTCAAACTGAAATATTTTACAGCCCAAACTGGGCAAACCACCACATGAGCCTTCATCCTATCGGCCGATTAGTTTGTTGCCTGTTTTGTACAAAATTGCAGACAAGAAAAAATCTGATACCTGATCACCAATTCGGGTTCAGACGGCAACATTCTAGAATTGAACATGTTCGTCGTGTAGTCGACACTTTAAATCAAACATTTGAAGACAAAAACTACTGCGCCGCAGTATTCCTAGACATTACTTAAGTCTTAATTAGTTTAAAAATAAACTTTGTTACAAGCTTTAGGTCTTACGAACCTTGCACGGCCAACTCACACAGTCGGAGATAGGGGAGGTTCAAGTGAATAATAATTAAGGGCGCCAGATCATTTATAATTAATACTTCTGCCTCGATCAAGACAGACGGTCGAAACTTGTAACGAATTTTTAGGTTCGTAATCCTTGTTACTCTGGTGTTCGGGTAACCACAATTAAAAGAGAAAGGTATGTTACCATAAAAGCAAGATTAACAGGTATAAAAACTTTAATTTAGTAACGTAGATTATTAACAAGAGTATATCTAATTCTCAATTTATAAACGCCAGAAGTATTGGCAACACACAATACATAGGTTAAGTCGAAGCGAATAGCAAAGATGCTTTCGTAATAAATATCGTTTGTACACAGCATGCGATACACACAAAATTATTAATGAAATTACCTTAATGGTATTGTAACAGTAAACGTAATTACGGAAATTAACATAAACAAAAGTTCCGTGAGTGACTTTTCTAACAGCGAAAAAAAAATTAAATAAACTTACCCACAATCCAGTACCTACTTGAGCGAAGAAAACGTTTTCCCCGGTGAGTAGCCTGGAATAGACATTGAATGGAAAATCGTGTCAACACAATAACTCACGAAGATAGGAAGCTACAAAATCGTTAATAATAATAAAGAAAATAAGATATAAAAACCCGTTGTATCGAATGCTGTTATTTGCAATTACGAAAAGGTGGGTATCGCAATCGACTGGCGTATAAGAAATAACATCTCAAAGGCAAATGCTGGTCGAGACTTTGTTTTCGTTGTGGATAATATGCCTTCCAGAATCTTAAGCGTTCGGTGACGGTACTTTTCAATAGTATTAATTCTTCATTGTTCTTTTATTAAATCGAACATGTGGTCGAAGCGCGACCAAACGGCTATCAAATTAATAAAGAAATTACAAAAGAAACCTAACAAACCGGATGCAAATATCTTACCCTACGCCGAATAAATTACGATAAATTCGTAATTAACTTATAATTTCCTGTCCATCACAGTGGATGTATTAAAAATCTTTGGAATTAGGTCAATTCACAACGACACAGACCGTCGCACGTAGTTGACAGCTTTAAAATGAAAATCCGCAACATGTCAGTTACCAGAAAGATCGGCAGAGGGCGTCAAAACCGGAATATAATTTTAATTCGATATACAGGGTATCACGTTATAAAAATTTCGCACGTAACAACTTTCAGAAGAATTCTACATTCTTTTTACGTCAGATCTAAGTGAGAGCTACTTTCAAGTGAGATGAAATAAACAGCACTACAATCAATAACGTCTGACTTGTCTGAAGGTAGTATACTGGGTTCTTTATTGAATCTCTTATTCACTGCCAATCTCTCAATCATTCCATTAGAACCACATTTGCAGACAAATCCAATTGAGGCAAGCAACATATTACGCAGAATGGACCCAGAAGTGGAGGTTTAAAGTAAACGAAGCTAAGTCTAACTATATCATCTTTACTAAATTCACTTTGTAACATACTGCTTGCGTACAATGTCATCTTTAGGTCAGCTTTGAAGGACAGCATCAAAATCAAACGTCGTCATCATTGACCGATTCTAGTTCAAAGTTCTGCGCGCTATTACGCCCTATGACTTTTAACAAATAAATACATCTACAAGGACCTGCAAGTGCTCACAGTGAGTATTGTATAATTCAGTGCAAAATACATTTAACGATTTGAAAATCACTCAAATGTGCTGGCAATTAATTCTCGATAACAGTGACAAAAAGACTTAAGCGTAAAATGTCACTAAACTTTACTAATATTAGAATGTCTTCCGGGTTTGGACCGTGTCATAGTTGCAACCGAAGCTGCCAACGTTTCGCCCACTTTCGTAAGGGGCTTCATCAGGGCGTGAGATAAATCGCAAAACTCAAACAAGCAATCGAAATCTAACTAAGAACTTCTCAAAAGTTAGGTTATCCACTTGTAAAACAAGCCATAACCTAAACTATGAAAAAGTAAGAAAGAAAACGATAACCTGAAAAAGCAAACGAAAATCTAACAAAGAACCACTACCGAGTTAGGTAATCAACTTGTGAACCAAGCCAGATTCTAAACTCCGTAGAAGTGACTTAAGAAGAAATAGTCTCCGTATTTAAAGGAAAAGGATCGTCACGGATGATTAAGCTCGACTCTGATTGGGTTACGGTTGATAAGGGGCGTGTTTTCAATAAATAACTAATGACCGAAAACCAAAGAAAGGATAGCTCGAAACCATGATCACGATTGAAGTAATTGGGGTGATTGATGAGTTTCTATGCTTTCTCGAAATTTCCTGTTGAAAAAGAATGGAGATTTGGCAATCAACGAAACATTATCTAAATCTATCTTGTGACCTGTAGTAAAATGATGTTCAGCGACCGCAGACTTGGAAGTATACCTTTTCCTTATACAACGATCATGTTCTGAAATGCGAGTAATGACGGAACGACCGGTTTCACCAATGTAGACTAAGCCACAAGAACAGGGAATTTGGTATACACCTTGAGATGAAAGTGTAGGAAATTTGTCTTTGGGAGAAGGAAGAATCTGAGAGATTTTGCCTGTCGAGTTGAATATGGTATTAAACCCATATTCAACTCGACAGGCAAAATCTCTCAGATTCTTCCTTCTCCCAAAGACAAATTTCCTACACTTTCATCTCAAGGTGTATACCAAATTCCCTGTTCTTGTGGCTTAGTCTACATTGGTGAAACCGGTCGTTCCGTCATTACTCGCATTTCAGAACATGATCGTTGTATAAGGAAAAGGTATACTTCAAGTCTGCGGTCGCTGAACATCATTTTACTACAGGTTACAAGATAGATTTTGATAATGTTACGTTGATTGCCAAATCTCCATTCTTTTTCAACAGAAATTTCCGAGAAAGCATAGAAATCATCAAACACCCCAATAACTTTAATCGCGATCATGGTTTCGAACTATCCTCTCTTTGGTTCCCGGTTATTAGTCATTTATCAAAAACACGCCCCTTAGCAACCGTAACCCAATCAGGGTCGAACTTAATCATCCGTGACAATCCTTTAAATAAGGAGACTATTTCTTCTTAAGTCACTTCTACGGAGTTTAGAATCTGTCTTGGTTCACAAGTTGATTACCTAACTCGGTAGTGGTTCTTTGTTAGATTTTCGTTTGCTTTTTCAGGTTATCGTTTTCTTTCTTACTTTTTCATAGTTTAGGTTATGGCTTGTTTTACAAGTGGATAACCTAACTTTTGAGAAGTTCTTAGTTAGATTTCGATTGCTTGTTTGAGTTTTGCGATTTATCTCACGCCCTGATGAAGCCCCTTACGAAAGTGGGCGAAACGTTGGCAGCTTCGGTTGCAACTATGACACGGTCCAAACCCGGAAGACATTCTAATATTAGTATAGATTCTGGCCGTGGAAGCCTTCGCTATTACGTCACTAAACTTACTCATGATCGATTAACACCAAGTTTTAATTTTTACTCAAGTTTACTACCATGTGAATTGTTAATCAATGATATGTTTCTAATAATGCCAACGATAAAGAAATGTTATTTGGATTAATGACTTATTCCAATGCATTACAAGTAAACCTTGATTACTGAAATGTTATTGCTTTATTGTAAGGCTACATAATAAAACGTGGTAATTCGAATTCGGTTACTAAAAGAAATCAAGAAATTAAACTTTGCTAATGAATAGTATATTTTTGTTAATTTAAATCAGCAAGAAAAGCAATAACGAGAACAATAGACACCTCGGTAGGTATAAAATTATAATACAAGACGTTGAATGAATACAAACTTTGTTACGTGCATAAATTTAAAAATGCACTACTCTGTATATTGGTTTAATTAAAATAACTTTTCTATTTCACGACGCCATCTATCGTTGGTCCCTTCGTATTGAGAAGACGATATACGGGTATTTTGACTATAACATCGTTCATGATATAACCTATGTCTGCGTGAATTAAAAATCGTTTTCTTAAAACATCCACGTGTTCTGACACGATGGGTAATGAAAGTAACTTTAATTAACTAATTTAATTGTGGCGCCCAACGTGGGGCTCGAACCCACGACCCTGAGATTAAAAGTCTCATGCTCATGCATAAATGTGTTACAAGCTTATAGGTCTTAGGAACCTTGCACGGCTAACTCACACAGTCGGAGATAGGGGAAGTTCAAGGTAATAATAATTGAGGACCCCAGATCTTTTATAATTAACACTTCTGCCTCAATCAAGACAGACGGTTTAAGCCTGTAACGAAGGTTTGTAATCCTTGTTACTCTGATGTTCAGGTAACTACAATAAAAGAGAAAAATATGTTACCAAAAAAAGAAAGATTAAACAGGTATAAAAACTTTAATTTAGTAACGTAGATTATTAACAAGAGTATATCTAATTCTCAATTCATAAATGCCAGAAGTATCGGCAACACACAATACAAATTTTGAATCGAAGTGAATAGCGAAGAAAATTTCGTAATAGATATCGTTTGTACACAGCATGCTATACACACAAAATAATTAATGAAACTACCTTAATGGTATTAAACTAATGATCGTAATTACGGAAATTAACATTAGCAAAAGTTCCGTGAGTGACTTTTCTGACAGCGACAAAATAATTAAATAAACTTACCCACAATCCAGTACTTACTTGATCGAAGAAAACGTTTTTCTCGGTGAGAGAGCCTGGAATAGAGATGAATAGCAAATCGTGTCAACACAATAACTCACGAAGAAAGGAAGCTACAAAATCGTTAATTACTGCTAAAAGAAAGTACACATAACATAACCCGATTATCGAATGCTGTTGTACACATTCAATGAAGGTTGGTTTCGCAGGTGTTTGCCGCATGAATAGGAACTCGAAGAAAAGTTTTTCCGTACAAGATGATATTATTTAACGGTATTAATTGCCTCCGAAATTCTGCCTTTGTATAGCAGCGTTCATAGGTCTACAGCTTCCAATTATAATTTTTCCTTTGTAGATTTTAAACTGAGACAAGAACACCCATATTTAGGAGGTAGCACATGGCGCTAATGAAAAGACATAAAAATTATCTTTAATCCAAAAAAAGAATAAAAGCCACTTACCCTGCGTGGATTAAATTAGTTAATTAAAGATACTTTCATTACCCATCGTGTCACAACACGTGGATGTTTTAAGAAAACGATTTTTAATTCACGCAGACATAAGTTATATCATGAACGATGTTAAAGTCAAAATGCCCGTATATCGTCTTCTCAATACGAAGGGATTAACGATAGATGGCTTGTGAAATGAAAAAATAATTTTAATTAAACCAATATACAGGTTAGTGCATTTTTAAATTTATGCACATAACAACTTAAAGGCGATGTACTCAATCAGTATAAATTAGCATCGGGGAGTCTCTCTGCCTTATCTTTTGTTTATATGAGTGTACTTGATGCTTTCTGTTAACAAAAGCGACAAAAAAAGAAAATTAAAACTATTGAAATGTTTTACTTTTTTATCTGTGTTACTTCAGAATATTTCAGTAATTTTTATTTTCAATGTAACATCCGCCAGAAGAAGCAACTTTAGATAACCACTTTAAAGCGACAATATCGTTATGTCGTAAATAGGCGAAAAAACATTTTGAAAAGCAATTTTCTAAAGCATATGTTATTTATGATTAGTATAAAAAAGAACAAAAATCGTTTTCTTTTACTATTTGCATTTTAATTACAAAAATCAATTACTAAGGACGTTGTTTTAATGCCAGATGCTTCATTATAAAATATGTAAACCTTTATTCTCGTTTAAATTTAAAATGAAATCTTAATTAACTTAAACGTCTGTAAGTGGTTCAGATTTTTATTTTAGCTTAATTACATAAAATGGATAATTCTTTTATGTATCTTTTGACTTGTTTAGATTCCGTTTAGCTAGTGTAAATAGTTGTAATTGTTTGCAGAGTTGTTTGTTTGTATTTGTACACATTTATTTGATTAAATTTGATGACGGTGGCTGAGATAGCAATTCGAGTACAAAGCGATTAGGACGTGTAAATACATCTTCCCTTAATTACTTAATATCGTGTTGTTACAAGTACTAAATCAATTTCTGTGAGTTAACATTGAACGTTTCTGTTCGTTAACTAATTAATTCTCTTTCAACGGTCATTTCGGCTAATCAGAAATCTTTTACAAACCCCGTTAAGTATTCTTTTAATAAATGTTAATTCACGGTCGGTGCTTACTTGCGGAATAGTATTACAGCTCCGTATGTGACATTAAATTGTTTGTATCTAACTATTTTTAATCTGTTTATGTCACGGTATTGATTTGTTTTCATATAACTCAATACCAAAATAGCATACTATACACCAAGCTGAGAAGTTTATTATTATAACGTAAGCGACAAGATTATATCGCGAGACGCGAAGTGTCGAGGGATATAAGTCGCCTAGGTTATAATAACAGTTGAGAAACTATTTTTTCTACTACCGGGATTATTAAAAACTGTAACCAAATCAAATTTAAAATTTAGTATATTAATTTCAAACTAGAACATTCGCCGAAGGATGTGGAACATACGGGAACGTTTTGTCATGTATAAATACTGTGCGAACAAATCCGAGGTCAGTTATTTCCATAATGCGAAGACGGCAGTGTTAAGAAGATTATTCAACTCTAAATAGATAAGTCGTTAACGTGTGTGAGATAAATCTGGTACGTGACTTTAACGTAAACAAATTTTAAACAAGTGTGTGACTTTATCTTATCCTCGTGTCAGTGATAGCGCTATATATAAATTATACCGTAAGAGTTTTTATTAAATATTATTAGATTTAATTAGTTTGGTTAGTTTAAACGTGTATATATTTAGTAGTTTAAATAAATTAGTTTTAATAATAAAATTCGTTACAAGTGGTGTCACGGTGCGCGGTCGCGATTAATAGCAGTAATTTAATACCGCTCCCGTAATAAATAGTAACTCGTAAGTTAAATTTGTTTCCTTTTAAAATGTGTTTTATTCTTATCAGACGTGGGACTATATTACAGTTGGTAATTCGATATAGTGTTTATTAAACTTTTTATTCGTGTTATATTTAAATTTATGCCGGTGACGCGTTCGCAAGCAGTTAAAATCGATGCAAAGCTATTTGAATTTCTTGAATCAATAAAAATGGCCAAGAATCGATGAAAAGAAAAATGGAAGAAAAGTTTTACGAAAATTCGCAGAAAATGTAAGAAAATTCCCAGAAAGTGGAGGAAGATTCTGAAACTTTAAAAGAAGAAATACGAACGAGCATAGCAAATCAAATCAAAATGGTTCAAGAGGAAACTCAAGCGGGGATGTTAAATTTAAGAGAAGAAATATGCGAAGTTCTGGAAAACGGAAATCAATCTATGAATGACAAAATAGAAGAAGTAGAAGACAAATTAGAACAGAAGTTAAAAGAAAATTCAAGAACAATATAAGACAAACTAGAGAAAAAATTGAAAGAAAGAATACAACTGCTTGAAGAAAGAATTCCGTATCCTACAGCACCAGATACCTTCTTGGAGCAGTTGGCTATTCAAACCTTTGTAGACAGCCTCCGAGACAACAAAACGCAGCAGACTCCGGTTAGCACGACCAAAGACATTGGATAAAGTTTTGGTGCATGCTTTGCAGTTTGAAGCAACAAAACAAGCATCGCAACGAGACGGTCATAAACTTTGCTGTGCTGCAGAAGTACCCGCGCAGACACTGGAAAGCATCGAGGAGATAACGCGACGAATACTTCGGGAAAGAGGAGTGACAACTTTGAACTGCGGTGAAATAGGCCATGTACGACGGCATCGTACTAAACCTAAGAAGAGGACAAGAAAAGCGCTCGAAAATTTGGAACCAGGCGACCAAAAGAGACAAATGGTAATCTTGTCTAGTCAGGCTCCGGAGATTACAATTCTAATGGCTTCGCCGATGGAGCAATTGCATAGCATTTATCTCGATGGCAAGATGAATGGAACAAGTGTTCAGTTACTGTTTGATACGAAAGCGACAAAGACTATCATTCGTCCTGACATGTTATTGGAAAACGAGAAGACTTCACCAGTAACAGTACGACCTCGAACTGCGACGGGCGAAGAAATACCTACTCACGGACAAGTCAACGTAACGATTTATTTGGGAAATGGAGTACTCGACCATCAAGTACTGGTAGCCGACATCACGGAAGAAGTTATCCTGAGAATGGACGTGATAAAGAAGTATGGGTTCCATTTGGATATGAAGAACGATGTCCTGAAGAAAACTGAGTTTTGCATTTATTTATCTGAAATATTGTTTTGGTTACAACTTAAGATAAACGTGATCGTGTACACAAACTACTTTAATTATTTCACTAAAAATTAATTTTGTAGATAATGGAAAATTAAGGAAAACAATAATTAACACAATACATTAATACGTTTTACGGATTTTACATTTACACCCATCATTCACCTTATAGTTACAATCAACAAACAAATTCTATTTGTTTAAAACTGACTTGAAAACTTTAATTGGAAATATCTCAAAAATTGGTCACTTTAGACCAAATCTTTAAAGGAAAAATTTTCATTTAACGCCATAAGGAAGGTATTCCTTGAGTTCGTAGTCGTATTTCAGATACACTCTGTATAATGAAGATAAAAATGTAAGCGTAGATGTTTTAACTTACTTGAACGGATCGCTATTTTAGAGATATTTAATACCGTTGATGAGTATTCTGTTACGTGGATTTTCTTCTAACTATATTAGTGCCGACTCTCCAAAAAGGAGAAGAGGAAAATGAGTGGATAGACTGCGTTTAAATCTACCCCGAGCCGTAAGAGAATAAAAGACAAAACGTAACTAGTAGAGTAGAGTAGAGTTTATTCTATCACAGATAAAGTTAAAGAACGAAGTATATTTTTATGTAAATACTAGAACGTAAGTCGATGTTACATACACAATATAAAGTAAGCTTCCCTTTTTGGCCGGGCAACATATCGTACAATAAAGCAAATTTGTTGGCATAAACATTCACATTCCGACAACTATAAAACAATTTGTACCTAATTTAAATTCGCAAACGTAACCATCGATAAGGTCATACAGCGCATCGTGTACTCTGATTTTACAAATACAACACAAATTGGTAGCTAATTGTGATAACGACCGAGCATGTATATATAGTCGGAGATACAATCGTTCGACAAAGTAACGTGAGATTAAATTGAAAAAATGGGAAGTAAAATACTTTCAGTTATTTCTCGAAAGTCTGCGACTAGCTAGTGCAAATCTTTGGGATAATTGGTAAAAGTTAATTTGCTGAAAGAGAATTATAAGCACGTAGGGTGTTCTTCGGGATAGCACGAAAGAAAACAAGTTTTATACAAGGAACAAACTTCATACTATGACATTTTTTACATAACAGATTTCCCCCCCAGCAACATAAAAACCTAGAAAGTGGCAGGAAGCTAAAATCAAAAATAGGAATTAAGAAAGACAATAAATCAAAAAGGAACGTAAATGAAAGCTGTTCCGGTTCGCTAAGTATCGCCAATCTGATGTGTTTAAAAGTCTCATGAAGCGGAAGGATACTCCAAAAAACCAAAAATTCCAACCAACAGAAATGAAGTATCAGAAAAGGTACTCGTTGAAAGTCGTTACGCTATAAAAGCAACGCAGTCCCTTAGACCTCAGTGACGGATAATCCTAAACAAACCAAAAGTAAAAGTAGGTCAAGGACAACGCCCTAAAATCTCAGCCCACAAACACAAATCTCGCCCTGAATAAAAATTCCAGGAAACTTCTAAGGAAAAGGGCAAAGGTACCATAGAAAGACGGGATAGAAACGATACTCACATACGCGAGACTAGGAAATGTTCTAGGGATTTTATCGCAGCCTAAGGTCTCTTCGTTGGAGTGCCGGACGATTGTGTGTTATCGAATCTTAGACACACTTCCAGCTCTCTTGACACAATGTAAAAGCGCGTCGTTGGGTCCCCCAACGTTAGTCCAGACAAGCGCACGTCACCGCAACCAGTACTCGCTTACCCACAATAGTCTTCCTCCCACTCTGATCTAGGACCAGAGGGAAATACCCCATCTCTGAAAGTAGATAAAAGAAAAAAGCAAAAGAAGCAATCCAAAATTTTGACCCAAATCAAAAATAATCAGACCAGCTTGCAATTGCTAGACTGTAGCCGGAAGTGGTGTTTCCTGTACAACCACAACATGCTACGGGCCGGTTAAGAAGAATTGGTCACCCCCGCCAAGCTCCGTCAAGTCCACCGTTACGGCCCCCGAAAGGTATTATGTCTGATCCAGAGTTTGAGGGTACTAGGTCGAAGACAACCAACCTTCCCGAACCCATAACCGTCAGGTTCCCACAATAGGACGAGGATATAACAACGACACGTTGACTGACCGACGGTTTACCTGGTGTGAAGTCTCGTTTGAATCAGAGTCCGAAGAGCCTTAATCTGGTTCAAGATTCTAAGCATGCCAGATACCCACCGATAGACTAATAGTGGTGACTAACTGATACGTCCAAGGAGTTGTAACCTTGTTAATAATAAAAAGTCCCAGGAGCTTAGGTGCTAGCTTGGCGCCCGACAGCGTATAGTTACGTCGCCATACCGAATCCCCAGCTGTATATCGCACAAGTCGACTGCGAAGATTATATTTGTTTTGCGTTCTCGTGTAGGGTTTAGGAAGTCACTTCATCGAAAGATAACGTGACCATTAATAAAATTCTCAGTTGAGCTACGCATTTTAGACTGTTGATAAAATCTGACTTACTAGAGTCTTTATTAAATGAGAAATGAATGGATAATTTTGTGTATACAAAAGAAAGTTATAGCAATATTTTTACTCTAAGAGGTTTTCTTTCTTTCCGAAACAACATTGTGACGGCCTATATTAAATTTATTAACAAAGAAACATCATTAACTAAAAATTCTTGTTTTAGATTTAATAGATTATAAAAGACATACGTTCTACATTGGTTTTTATTGCTTTCCTATAAGGAAAGTATAGCGATCGCAATTTTTTTGAAAAAATTTTTTGAAGAATTTTACGTTTCAAGGTCTCCTGAATCAGAAAAACGTATTTTTGACAAAAAAATTTTTGTTGTCTGTGTGTAACGTTGTACTCTCGAACCAAAAGTCCTAGTAACTTGAAATTTGGTATAAAGCTGGATTTTCATATTCTTTCGGCTTTATCAAAAGATAGATCTGATACAGATATTGGAAGTAGGTGTATCCGCCATTTTGAACAATTTTTCTTATATAATTTTGTACGAATGTAAATTATTCGAATTATTTTTACAGTTTCTTATAAAGATAATTCTTCCTAACAATTTATTCAAACAATTTTTTTTCTAACATAAACAATGTATTAGATATTTAATTTATAATTTAAAGTGATTTCCATTATATAATTTAGGTTCGAATCCTGCCTGCGACGATTTTTTTTTAGAAAAAATAAATAGCCGGTTGCACAAAAGTCTGGTTAATTGGCGATTTACTAATCGTTTTTAATACAAACATATCACTTCAAAGTGGTTTTATGACAACTAACCTAATAAAAATACATTTCTTCATGATTCCTTATAGGAAAGTCGTATGGTGGCCACGCCACTTTTTTTTCTGGTGGCCTACAAAATATTTCTTTTTGTTCTACTGATTCGAAAATGTTAAATAATTGAAGAATGCTCTTCTAACCTATTGATCTGAATATTTTTATACTTGAAGAATCATATGCTAATTATTATTTTTAAAAGAACGGGTAGAATATTTTGTAACTTGTAAGAAATGATTTTCAAGTCAACAAAAAAAAGTTTTAATTTTTTTGAACTATTGCATTTAGATCTGCAATTTTTGAATTTTTTATTGTTACTTGTCATTGATGGGAATATTCTAAAGAATAACGTTATAAGTTTATTTAATTCTTTTTTTCTCTTCTTAGAGCCTTCGATATTAGGTGTGGATTTTTTATATTTAATTAAACAACCGTAGTTATGGCGACGTTTCGTGGTCTTGAAGTGACCACTTCATCAGGCCAAATCTTTATTAAAAAAGTTAAATTTAGTATTTTATACCCGTACATTTACATGCCACTTGCATTATTTATTTAAAAATAAAAGTACTTTGAAAGGCGTTTTTTAATGTGTTAATAGCTTTGGCGTATAAAGCGAAACAATTTTTTAGTAATAATTGCAACGTGTGCTTTAGATTTTAGAATGTTGCAATTTTACTGTGTGTAGTAAAGTAACAGTAAATATTCTATAGAAAAGCTTGTATACGAGAAGTGAAAATTTTACACTGGAAACTAGAATAACGTCACATGGCGCCAGTATGTCGGACGCTTGCTGTTTTCTAAACAATATGACGCCAAATTGGTATATGTGTACGTTTGAGTCTTTAATTCTAACTTATTTAATGTAAATATTGTTTCATTGTTACAGATAACCAAACGAAATGGCGGCATTCGTGGCTAAACAAATGGTTGGGAACAAATTAAACGCAGTTAAAGGTAATTATTTTTTGTCTTTTTTTTACAAATGTTTACATTTATTTAAGAATATTTGACCAACATTTTTTTTTGTTTAAACTATACTATACTATATATATAATTTTTTCGTCTAGTTAAAATTATTGATTTAAGTATATCGGAGCTTTTAAGAAATAATGCTTCTGCTTCCTTTATTACATTCCGTATCGTTATCAAAGTGTTGCATCATTAAAAAAAACTAATTGATTGATTGACTACTTAAAATGGGGAATAATTGTAAACGTTTTTATACGAAGTAGGGTTTGAATTTAGCACGTTTCGAACTGTTAGGCGAGGTCATTTCCGGGAACGTTATAAAATTAATTAACAAATAAAGATAAGCATTTTGTTTTTTTTAAATAAATGCGTAATAAATTTAATTTATTTATTGTAATTAAAATTGGTGCGCTTCATTGTTCTAGAATTAGTTGAAGTTCGTTGTTACGGAATGTCAAAAATGGATTACTGTAATGCGATTGTATAAAAGAAGAGAATTATACAATCGGATTTTGTTAAGATGAAATCGATTTCAATGTCCATGTGACATTGAAGTGTATTATTTAAAGCCCAAATACAATTTAATCACTAAAGCGATGTTAACAAAAATTCACAGATATCGCAAATCTTGCAATTATCGGAAGGTGTTGAAAAGAAACACAGTATTACCTACGTAATATAATGAACAAGATTTATTACAATTTTCAAAAATAAGAATGCATGCATAAATAATAAAAAAATAACACAATCAATTTTAGAGTCAAAGTGGAACTTTCAGAAATTATGGCAGACTGATTGAATTCGCTTGGATTAAAAAATCATTTAATGAATTAATAAACAATTTATATTGCGTGATCTCTGACAGTTGTTTCACCACACTCTAAGTGATTGACGCGCATTTAAAAAAAACAACAGAACTAAATATTTACTGGATTTTACTCGAGTTTTATAGCGGTTCACAGTTCAACAGCTTCTAAGATTATGACACAATTCGAGCTACGTTGCCACATTCTTTCAGATGTAAAAGTTGCTAAGTAGAGATTTCACCTTTGGAAATGTGGATCCACAGTTTACAAACTAATTTTTTTTCAACATTTGTCGCGTTTGCAATTTCCTGTCATATCTAAAGAAGACTTACATCAGATTGGACTCGCAATAAAAACATTTCGCGGCGCGAAATAATTGACATACCTATTTATTAAATTCTCTAAGTGCTCTTCGCGTGATCTTTTGGTGCAAAGTAAAAATAATCTTATAAGCGACTTGTTAATTGCCAAAGACAAAGAAAAGAAAATATTAAATTTGCTCTTTCCGTTTACAACAAAAACACAAAGAAAAAACCTTGTTAAGCGATAGAATTAAATTTAAATAATCATTCTCAATTTTCTTGCGTTAGACAGTTCATCGCATTTCTCGAATCAAATAAAAAACTTACAAACGCATATCCAAATAAATTATCTGGCGCCTAATCCCCAAATTGAAGATCACGTTGCGTTTTGTTGGGTCTTGACTGGCCGCAGGTTGGGAACCACGTAACAATTTGTCAATAACTAATAACTTTATACAAAACGTACACTCAAAGAAAAATAATAATAATAAATGTACGTGAAAGAAACCAGCCAGTCAGTAACTCTTCGCGAGTACGAAAAAAAGACCCCACCCGTCAGTAAGTCAAAAGAAGAACTCCCGCCTGCAACTTTTTTCTTTATGGACCGCGTCAGGGTTTTAAAACCTTCGTTTAAAACTCTCTTTCTTTTTTGTACGCCATTTTGACTTTATTTCCCAAAACGCTTTTTTCTGATTATTTAAATTCACGAACCCTTTCAGTACCAAATCTGCCAATTGGCTTTTCCTTTTTTTTACTCAATCTACCCTTAAGGTGTTCCCACGTTTTGTTACTGGGCGGCACTGCGTGTTTTAAATGGAATAAGAATTTACCAATTCTACAATTTTTTTCCTTATTAATATTAAACAAATGCGCTCTTGACCATAAAGAAGCAAGAGATGAACTTTACTTTAACATGAATCCTTTCTCTAGTCTTAACAGATTTATAACGCTAATAATATTTACAATTGCTTGACTGTTGGCACAGTTTCAACATTCAAAATTTACTCAAATTTTATTTTACATACTTTTGTCTTATGTGGATAACTTTACAGTGAAATCGTTTATGACTTGAACTAGTAATTACTGATAGTTTTTATTATAAAATTTTAAATCAGTTTTATTAAATTATTACTTCGTTGATGCATTTTAATATTGGAACATAAATTATCGGTTTAGTAGAACATGTGTGTTTCTGTCGAGTTGTTTTTGGTGACCACCGCGGCTTTTTTTTAAGCTAAGGGTAGCTTCGTCGGTGTAATACTACACCAGGAATCTGGAGTTGTTTTTCTTGCAAATCATGCCTGCATTGAAACCCCCACAATTTTTGTATTGATATAATTTGCTTAATACCTTAAAATAACTAATAAAATATTACCCTAAAACGGTGCAGGATAAAGGAAAGTTGCACATAAACATTTTTATAAAGCACAAAATTTACTATAAAAAAGTCTGCGCAAGGATACAATTACCTTCAATAGTTTACAAGATACAAGTGTGCAAAGTTGCACAAAAATGTCTTACATTACATTAAAGTTCTGTAACTCTTAAGCTATTAGATTAAAAAGCTTTTGCGAATCTAATTCTACAATTACTATAATTATGCTGCTGAGTAAAACTAAGACTTATTATATATTTAAAACATAAAAAGAATCATGAGGAATATCTTGTTTAATAATAATAAACGCGACATCTGAAAAAGACAAAACATGAAGTGAAATTGGGCACCACCGCAAGTTTCAGATATGTTTCATCTGAACGTTTCATCGTTTCGTTAGATGAACCTTCGAATCAAGCATCCTATACGTGTTTTCAACACTAAAACAAATATCGATATTTAACCGAAAATTGTTGTAGGGCTATTATCGCTTATGTCATGTAATCAATGCAACTAGCAGAATGTTGTAAGTCTAATAATATTTTTTTTAATGTGCGTGTCCCTGTTTTTCTAATGAAAATAGTACGGTTTTATAAATAAATAGATCAAGTTTTTGTAATTTAATTTTCCTGTAACATGGATAAATGATTATCAATCCTATAACAACTTTCTTAAGCACGTTTCATAGCGTAGAACTGTTACCAAGCAACGTGCTTTCGCAAACTACAATTACTTTGTAATTATCAATGTCTTAGTAACATTCCAGTTGAGAAAAAAAACGTAGTAATTTATTGGTTTTACGGACGTCTTTAGTGCACAACTTTTTAATCGTTTTTACAGTGGTTTTAAGTCAGTATCTAGTCAAACAAGAAATAATATTATAAACTCTAAGATTTACAATATTATTAATTTCTTAACATAGTTAAAGTAATCCATCTCTAAGTTGAGAAATTGTAATAAAATATGCTATTTTCTTTAAGTCAATCCACAATTATATTTTGATTATAAAACTAGTTTCAACAATTTAAATTGTCATCCTCAGTTACACTAAAGGCTAATGAATTAACAAAAATAATTAAACATTTAAAAGGGCTTACAAGTTATATCAAAATATAAAAAAATTGAATGACACGTTAACAAATAAAAAATTTTAAATTGAAACTGACATTAAATACACAGCCATAGGTGATATGAAATGGAAAATGAAAAATGAAAAAAGTAAATTAAAATTTATTATTAAGAAGAGGAGATATATTTGAATCAAAAATTTCATTAAGACAATTATCTGAATTTTCATTATAAAGACGATGAATTTCACGAATTTCAAGATGATTAAGAAAAGAACTTTTGTTACAAAAATGAAGAAATTTAACAGAAGAAAAAGAATGACCAGTAGATAAAATATGATTGGTGAAAGAAGAACAAGTGTTTGTGGTATACCAGAATTTCAGTACCTTTTAATAAAATAAATATGTTCTTTTAATCTTGTTTTTAACCTTCTACCAGTTTTTCCTACATAAGAACAATTGCAAGAAGAGTAAGAAATTTTATACACACCAGATGTATCTAAAGAGGAAACAGAATCTTTATTATTAACAATAAAATATTTTAAATTAATTTAGTAGAAACAGAAATAGAAATATTATACTTTTTAAAAATAATTTTTAAGAAAAAGAACAAGAATTAATACAGGGTGTTTAAAAAAGATGCGGCAATATTAAAGGGGGTGATTGCCCAGGTCATTTTATACAAAAAAATTTTATAAACATAGCTCCGCAAACGTTTCGTTACCGATCTACAGCGTGTTGAAGTTTAATTAAAAAAATGAGTAAAAATTAGATTTTTCCAAAACGGCTTGAGATATCATAATAAAATTTTAGGCGTGCTAATAGCTGTAGGAGACAGATATTTTGCAATACAACACGATGTTTCAATCGTACCAGTTGCGCGCGTATTGGCACGTCATAGGCTATTTTTCAAGAAAAAAAATGGGACGCCGTTGATTTCTCTAAAAATAAAAATATGTTTTTATTCTTTGTTCAATTGTGAGGAAAAAAGCTCTCTTAACTTTTTATCGTACGACGTACCGTTTTTTAGTAAAAAAAAAACATTTTAGTGCATGTCCATTTATTACACACAAAAAATTTTAAAGAACAAGGGTTTTATTCAAGGGCAAAAACAAATATTTTACCGAACCAACAATTTTACCAACCAAAAATTACGAAAACTGTTTAAAGTGACCACCTCGAGCTCCGATGCAAGAATCCAATCTTCTCCTCATTGACTGGCGAACTTTCTCAAAAACACCAGGATCGGTTTTAATTGAGTTGCACCCAGCAATGATTCGATTTCTTAAGTCTTCTACGTTTTTCAATGGAATAGCGTACACCAAGGACTTCAAATGGCCCCACAGGAAAAAATCCAGGGGATTTAAGTCCGGGGATCGTGCAGGCCATAATTAAGGTCCACCTGAGCCAATCCAGCGATTTCCGTATACTTGTGTTAAGAAATCACGAGCTACTTGACTAAAGTGGGCTGGTGCGCCATCGTGCATATACCACATTACATCTCTAATTGCTAATGGTACGTCCTCCAGAAATCCAGGGAGCGTGTTTTCCAAAAAGTTGCAATACACCTCTCCGGTAAGTCTCCCTGGTAAAAATACCGGTCTAATTAGGCAGTCACCTACAATCCCAAGCCAAACGTTCAATGAAAACTGATGTTGAAAACGATCTTTAACAATTTCATGTGGATTTTCGTCACACCATACATTGTTTTTATGGAAATTCCGTATTGCATTTCTTGAAAAAATTGGCTTCATTGGTGAACAGAATCTACACCACGAGTTGAGGGATTTGAACCATTTTGTGCAAAACTCATTGATAGAATGCAATGCGAGGATGAAAATCAGCAGGAAGAAGTGCTTGAACGCGTTGTATATGGAATGGATACAACAAATTTTCCTCCAGAATGTGCCAAATAGTCCCATTACTTACATCCAAAGTGTCAGCAGTTTTTCGAGTAGAAGTATCTCGATCTTATTCAATCATGTCTAGCACATCTTCTTTCAGTTCTACCGTTTTTGCTGCCCTTGTGTAACGTTAAAATAAGAAATTAGTAGTTCAATTCGCGAGTATGGAAAATTTCTCGTTAGTATGAAATTTGGTAGGACCTTTCTGCTCTTGCGCCAGACTGTCACATTTTTGACAGCATACCCGCAATTTATTTTATATTAAATTTTTGGCGAGTTTGTTACTTGACGCCCGGGTTAACCTCCACTGTTAGATTGTGTCACGCTGCTAATTTAATATGCGATTATTTGTGGAAACGGGGTAAGTGGTATACAATTTTCTTTATTGAGGGTTTAAATTGACACCTACTAATTTTCTATAGCGGATTTTGGTAGCCACCAATTGTTCTGCGTTATCAGTCAAGATAACTAACAGGTGGTCTTGTTCGGAATATTCCATGACGTCGAAGTATTGATACGTCCTTATCATATCCTCCGTCAAAGGTTGAGAACCGTCAGGACAATCCTTTCTTTTACGAAGACAAACATGGAAAATTTAATTGATTAAGTCACAGGGAAACGCTGCGCACTTACGTTCGTAATAATTGGATGCTAAACAAACCTTTTTTCTTTGTGTTGAACGTATATGCTCGTTCCGTTCTGGGTTTAATAGTATTTTTTAGGTACATCAAGTACGGAGGTTAGCTAACTTTCTGACTGAGGTAAAACCTACCTGTAAGTATTACTACTTTCAATTTTTTATTTGTGTTTCGGGGACTAGGTCGTTTAGGACCGTACGTGCATGTTAACTTAACACAATTAATTGTATTTTTGTGTTTCGCGAGTTTACCAGTTGTGCACATCGAATCTCGAAGGCTTAATTTGTTTGATTTGTCTACAATTTAAATATATGTACTTAATAATTCAGATGCTCTGTGTACGTAATTATTTAGTCCGACAAGGGCAGTTTGTTATACGGTGTGTTGCTCGCCACTCGGCGCAGCTTCTAACTTAATCAGCCTACGTATAAATGTTGTCAAGAATTTACATTTCTATGCATATTTCAACTTCTGTAATACAATAAATATATATAGTCGGTGTTATTACTTTTGTAGTGTTATTTATTTTTTGCTTACTACGAGGAGAGTTAGACGGGATCCCTCGACTTTAATTTTTCATCGTCTTGGCGCCTTTTTTTAGATTCACGTTATAATCACACATAACAAAGCCTGCGATCCCCCTCCGAAGAAGCTGTGCTAACCGTTGCTTTGTTTGGTTATGAGAAGACCGGTGGGACATTTTATTTTTGACAGTTCAACTCTAGAAACCCGAGTTTCTCGTAACAAATTTTGGCGCCCAACGTGGGGCTCGATTTCTGTGTGTGCGATTATAATTTCTTCTAGTTTTATTGATTCTTTTATCTTTTCTTAGTCTTTCGTGGGTTTGATTTACTTTGCTTTGCTCCTTTAGCTATTGCTGCAAGACTTGACGTCGGAGTTACTTCACTAATTTCTACTGCTTTGATTTGTAGTGCTGCGGTCTGAATTTATATTAGCAATTTACTTACTTACTTTTCTTTTAATTGGATTACTGGTCAGACACGTGTTGTTGGACTTCTGATTTGAAGTTTGGATTAACTCGGCTACGTCGGTTAACTCTTTTGTTTATTAGATTAATTATTAGTGATATTACTTGAATTTTAGTCAGACATGTGTTAGCAGCTTTCTGCTTTTGATTTACTATTTTGATTCTACTGTTTAGATTTTATCGTAATTTTAGTGTGTTAACTATGTATTCTTCAGATGAAGAACTACCACTTCTTACTTCTTCGGACTCTGATTCAGAAACGAACTTAGGAAATTGGAATGTAACGTTTTCTGGTGAAGATCCTTCTTTACTTGTTGAATTTCTTATTTGTGTTGACGAGTTGTGTTTGCATCGTGGTGTTTCACAGCATCAACTTTTTCTTTCAGTTTTTGAAATGTTATCTGGCAAAGCCCTTCTTGTTTTTAGGACGAATCGAAGCTCGTTACGTTTGTGGAATGATGTTCTGCTTTGTTGAAGTCGGAGTTTTTACCTTTAGATTATGATGAGCGCTTGATGGATTCTATTCGTAGTTGTACGATGGGAGCTGACGAAACCATTGGTACTTACGTTACCACCATGCGATACCTCTTTCTTCAGCTATCGGAACCGGTCTCAGAGCAAACGCAGCTCAAGGTTATTCGCCGGAATCTAACGCCGTTGTACCAACTGCTTTTAGCGTTGACGGAAATCAAATCTATCGCTGAATTAATATCTTTAGGCAAGCGTTTGGAGTCGAACATCAATTCTCGTAATTCTTTCCACTTCTCCACAACAGAGATTGGTGACAAAGTTCAAAAGTCATCTGTAGTCTTTGCTAGTAAGAGTTCTACTTCCGCCTCTTTTGCTATTCCTGGTACTTGTTCTCTTAATGCTTCTACACTTTCTTCTTCTGTATCTCCTTCTAATTCGAATACTTGTATTTGTTGTCGTTCTCAAGGTGCTAGGCCTTTACGTTCTGTTCGTTCTCTTCTTTCTCTTCCTTCTAATTTCTTTTCAGTTTCTAAGATTATTAGGCCTACTACTGATCCTTGGTATTTAGGTATGATATCTAAAGTTACCGAGTTTCTCGTAACACTTGGTCTTCCTGATCCTCCACTTCGTCTTAATATGCTTTTTTCATAAAGACGCCGATGAATACATTCGAAAGTTTTTCTATCAGGAGCAATACGGTCAGGAAATCTTTCAGTATACAACCGCCTAGCTTCTAATGCATTTCTATCAGCAAGTCCATAAATGTAGTGCTTGTCGGTCATCTCGGCATTCTTATAGCGATTCATGATAAAGAGCTTCAACAAATTCGACACATAAAAAATTATTAATCACGAGACTCATTCAATATGTCATTCTCTGTCAGTGAATAAAACAGGACTGTTTAAAAATATTTTTGTACGCATGATAAATGTACATATATCACGAAAATGTTTTTTTTTACTTAAAAACGGTACGTCGTACGATAAAAAGTTAAGAGAGCTTTTTTTTCACAATTGAACAAAGAATAAAAACAAATTTTTATTTTTAGAGAAATCAGCGCCGTCGTATTTTTTTCTTGAAAAATAGCTTGTGACGTGCCAATATGCGCGCAACTGGTCCGACTGAAACATCGTGTTGTATTGCAAAGTATGTGTCTCTTACAGTTATTAACACGCCTAAAATTTCATTATGATATCTCAAGCCGTTTTGGAAAAATCTCAAAAATCATTGTTTAAAATATGAAAAGGGCAACTATTGTTATAAGCTAATTGTTTAATAGTTATTGATATTTAATAATAATTTCTATTCTCAATCATCTGGTTTAGCTATGGGATCTAATATTTCCCCTTTTGCTACTGAGATCTTCATGTATTAATATTGAAAATAAAATCCTTTCTAATTCTTCTTTTTGTAATATGATTAGTTTTTGGTTTAGATATGTTGATGATTGCATTGTTCTCTTTAATGGTTCTTTAGATGATCTAAATAATTTCATTAATTCTATTCATTCTAATATTCATTTTACTTATGAAATTGAATGTAACAACTCTCTTCCATATTTAGATCTTCTTCTTTTACGTGAAAATGAGAAATTTAGATTTGAAATCTATCGTAAACCTACTTATACTGATTGTTTAATTCCTTTTTACTCTAACATTTTTATAATCATAAAATTGCTTTTTTTCGTTCTTTATTTAATCGTCTCTTTTCTATTCCTCTATTTAAGTCTATTTTGAATAAAGAATTTGATACTATTAAACAATTAGTTTATAACAATGGTTACCCTTTTACCATATTTTAAACAATGTTTTTGGTAAAGTTCGTTTATACCATTTCTTTAAAAAATTTTCTCAAAACAAATTGGATAATGCTACTATCTATCGTTCTATGCCATATATTGATTCTTGTTCTCTTTTTCTTAAAAATTAATTTTAAACAGTATATTTCCATTTTTTTTCTGCTAATCGTAATTTTAAATATTTTATTGTTAATAATAAAGATTCTGTTTCTTCTTTAGATAAATCTAGTGTGTATAAATTTTTTTGCTTTTCATGTAATTGTTCTTATGTAGAACAAACTGGTAGAAAATTTAAAACAAGGTTAAAAGAACATATTTATTTTATTAAAAGGTATTTAAATTCTGGTATATGAAACACTTGTTCTTCTTTCGCTAATCATATTTTATCTACTGGTCATTTTTTTTGTTCTGACCTTAATGTTAAATTTCTTCATTTTTGTAACAATAGTTCTTTTCTTAATCATTTTGAAATTCATCGTCTTTATAATGAAAATTCAGATAATTGTCTCAATGAAATTCTTGATTTAAATATTTCTCTTCTTCTTAATAATAAATTTAATTTTTTTTTTTATTTTTAAAATTTTTATCACCTATGGCTGTGTATTTAATGACAGTTTCATTTTAAAATTTTTAATTTACTGACTTTTGTCATTCAATTTTTTTTGTTTTGATATAACTTGTAAGCTCTTTTAAATGTCTAATTATTTTTGTTAAATCATCTGCTTTTAGTGTAACTGATAATGACAATTTAAATTGTCGAAACTAGTTTTATAATCAAAATCTAATTGTGGATCGACTTTAAAAAATATCATACTTTATTATTAATTTCATTTATTCAAATTCTAGAGATTATCAAAAAGTTAATGTGCTTTCAGAGTACAAATATCTAGTTTCAGCGCATTACAAAATTGTCATAAACTGATTATTAAAATACTGTAGTCGTTTGCAATGAATGAGTATATACTAACCGAATTTGTTCTATTGAATAAAAGCAAAACTGACGAAACACTTCCGATTCTTAGAAAGTTTTTGAAACAGTATCGATTGAGAAAACACGCAAGGAATACGTATGATGCGGTTTTATTCAATGTAAAGTTTTTATCGATCACATATTTACGCGTTAGTAAGGAGTTCAGAATGTATGATGAAAGCGTACGAGCAGAATATGTTGAGAGAGTATGGATATGACAAGTAAAAGTGATAAATTGCTATACTCGGCAGTAGTAACGTTAAAGTCAAAATATTTTGTTTTTTTGCTTTAATTGTTTAATATGGAACAGGGACGTTAGGAATGGCGAATTGGTACAAGTTCCATATTTATATATTTAGAATTATTTTTACATGGGATAAAAGTATTGAATATTAATAATGTACGTATAGTCCTAATAAACACAACTCAGTTGGACCTTTTCAATGATATAAAATGTGTACGAACTTTGTCAAATTGTAGTGAAAGTAATGGTTTTTTTTTATTTATTATTAAATAAGGTTTTTAAATCAAACAAAAATGGTTCTTTTTGGTTTTTAGAATTAATGATGTATTTGTCCATGATGATAACTTGACTTGTTCTCACTTCACGATAAAACATTCGTCTGCACGGAGGTACTTCATGTTCACTTAGAGAAGCTCTGAGTTCAAGCCTTTATGAATTTGCATGTCATTTTACAGGGTTTTTTTTTCGATTTTGGTTGTCTGTTTGCAGCAGGCTCAAAGAGAATGAATGTCTTGTGGGTAATTTTGTAGATTTGCAGAAAATTTTAAAATTAGAAACAATCTGATGGTATAGAAGAGAATGTCGAGGTACAAACAAAACGTTGTAGAAACAAATTAAGAGGGCAGAATTATACGATTAATTAATTTCACTTGGCGTTAAAAATGTAATAACCGCGTGGTATTTAATTTTTGTTAACTAAGACATTTTCATGTACTAATGACGTTACGCTAATTCTATTGTAAACAGGAACGCTAATCGTCTTTAATGGATTTTTTCCTGAAATTGAAACATCGTACCCACTTTTATACAGTATAATGTACAGGGTTATTAAATTTTACAAAATTCGTTCGTTAGAGGTATTAAATGAACTATCTTCTTAAAATATTTTTTTAAGGTCATTTTACTTTCTTCTGAAAATCACTACGCTTTTAACTGACTGAGCGTTTTTCCGTGTATGTAAATACACAAAGAGTACACAAAGAATACTATAATTGTCTTTATAGCGTTAGGTTTTTGTTTAGACAATTTTTTTAATATACATCCAATAACTAAGTTCAGTAAGAAGTATATATCAACTAAGATAGTACAAAGAAAGATATGACACTGACTTAAAAAGTTGTAAATACTAAAAATGTCTGAAATAGTTAATGTTAATAAAGCTTAACAGTTTAAAATACTACAAGTTATAAAAAATGAAGACAGTCTAAGCGATCATAAGCATATATACTATGTAATAAACATGAAAGGTAGGGAGAAGGGTCCTAGCCCTCAGGCGGTCACTTACTCGAGACTGAATATTAACAAAATCGATCAATAAAAATTTATAGATGGACTACGGAGCAATCTTCAAGACATTAGGTCCTTTATTATAATTAAGCTAACAAAGGCAGAACGGTTGCGTGCAATGCTAGCATGTCACGCTCAAAAAACTATAGAAATTTGATATCAAAAAAGAAGGCGTGGGACGATCTTTGTGCCGAACTGGATGGGAACCCGTGGAGTAAATCCTACAAATTAGTGTCAAAGAAACTCAAGCTGGAGAGGGAACGAATTGCTCTTACTTGTGAGGAAGCAGCTCTCATCATTGCAAATCTGTTTCCAGTTTGTGAGACAACAGAACTGGACCTTGGAGACTACACAACGGCTTGCATCTTCACGAAAGAAAAACTGGCTGAGGCTATTAGTAAATCAGGATACAAAAAAGTTTCGCATCTTAATAGAATATCCATGGAGTGTATTAAACTTATGGCAAGCGAGTTCCCGGAAGACCTCTTAAATGTGTACAATGACTTATTCCTTAAGGGAAATTTTCCTAATTTATGGAAGAAAGCCACACTTGTCTTAATTCCGAAACCAAGTAGAGGTGACGCTTTTGTAACAACGGTGCAACTTATATGTCTTATTAACAGCCTTAGAAAATTTTATTTAATACTTCACGATCTTGACATAAAGAGTCAGCTTTCACCTACCTAGTACGGTTTTAGGAAGGGAAAGTCTACAACCAACGCCCTCATGCGGATTGGCAACCTGGCAAAGAACGCCAAGGAGAGTACTCGGCGTACAAGGCATATAGGAGCTTTGGTTTCCTTTGACATTAAGAATGCTTTAATTCGGCACCGTGGGCAATAATTATAGAGAAAATGAAACGGAAAGGTTTAGAGGCACATCTGGTAAGAACTACTGCCAGCTATCTCTCTAACAGGTGCGTGACGTACTGCGATAAGCAACAGAGCCTTCATTATAATGTTACATACGGGGTGCCACAGGGATTGATTCTTGGCCCTACCCTCTGGAACATCTTTTATGATGATCTTTTATCTATACCGTTTTCTGCCCAAATTGTACTTACAGCATACGGAGATGATCTGGCAACTTTTGGATAGGGTCGTACTCCCGAGGCTGTGGAGAGCGTGATGAACCAGGCGATTAAGAAGGTGGACAGGTGGATGAAAGAATCAAGTTTATAGTTAGGGAAAAGAAAACAGAAGCCATAGTATTCAAGGGCAGAAGGAAATTTAGACACATTCAGTTTCTTCATGGTTCCGTGCCGGTGCTCACCAGAGAATGCACTTACAGAATGTGTTGGCCAAAGCCAGCAAGAGAAAGGTAGCTCTGTCAAAACTTATGAACATGGTGAAGAGACCGAGCTATTAGAAAGGTAATTTTGTCCACGGTGCTTAATACAATTCTATACGCGTTGCCAGTGTGGCGGTCGGTATTCAACACCAAACGGCTGAAAAACCTGGCGGACAAAACCCAAAGGCAGCTAGTTCTCAGAATCACTTTAGCGTACAGAACGGTATCGCTCAAAGCTGTAAAATTTCTTGCTGGCACCCCACCGACCGACTTACTGGCTGACGAGCGTTGCAACGCCAGGGATGGCATGGCAAAGTCCATTCGAAAAGAGATGACTTTGCAGAACAAGCAGACGGGATGGGCGGAATATCCAAAACCAACTTGGACACGAGAGCTTATCCCTGACTTGCTGTTATGGATTGGAAGAAAATTTGGTAATTTAAACTACCACACCACATAGGCTTTGACCGGCCATAGATGTTTTGGCTCTTACCTGTCTGGCATACAGAAGAAAGAGATCCCTTCGTGTTTTTTTGTGTGATGAGGAAATAGATGATGCCTACCATACAGTATTCATTTGTCGGCAATGGCAGACAGAAAGGGTGGTACTGTCCCAAAAATACAATCATCGCTCACGCAATGCGCGATGGCGTAATCTTTTTGTGTTTGGAACAGGTCTTGTTGTTCCTCGGTGGTAACTCCGAACTTAGCCTTTACAGAACCTCCGTATAAGCTCATAAACTTCTCGAACTCCATTCCTTCGATTTGTTTCCTGGTTCTGCTGCTTATTACTGTGCTTCGGACCTGAACTTGTGTATTGTGGTTATCGCCAGCAAACGGGACTAGACGATCGACGTGGACAACTTTTGGCTTGCCTCTGGGTGGTTTTCGGATGCGATGTATAACGTCATTAATACGCTGCACGACTTCATAGGAGCCCTCCCATGGCTTTTGCAGTTTCGGCGACAAACCACGTCTCCTTTGGGGATTATACAACCAGACATGTCGCCAGGTTGAAACCCACCATTTTGCGCCTTGAAATAATATCTGGTCTTTAATCCTGTCGCTGGCAATTTGTGTGTTTTTACGGATCTCTTTATGTACTTTGTCTAGTCTTTTGACCAGCTTGCTGACGTAATCTTCTCCAGCAACTTTTTCTTCCGGTTTTCGTCCAAATTGGAGGTCGCATGGCAATCGTATTTTGCGACCGAGCATCACACAGGATGGTGTTTGGCCTGTGCTTTCGTGAACGGATGTTTAGTATACCATTAGGAAAAGGTGCAAGTATTGATCCCAGTCTCTTTGGTGTTCGGACACTACCTTAGGTAAGTACTTGGCCATTGTTCGATTAATCCGCTCAATTATGCCATCAGACTGAAGATCGAGAGGCGTCGTCCTAGTTTTCTTAATTCCCAACAGTCGGCAAACTTCTTGAAATAGCCCAGACTCAAAGTTGCGGCCTTGATCGCAGTGTAATTCCAACGGAACTCTAAATCGGCAGAAAAACTCTTTTACTAATACGTCTGCGACTGTAGCTGTTTCTTGATTGGGTATTGCGTTAGCCTCGGTCCATTTTGTAACATAATCCATCGCCACCAAGATGTATTTATTTCTCGAATCGGATTCTGGGAACGGCCCTGCGATGCCAATCGCTACTCTACGCTTCCTACGTTGTATTGCTTCATGGGTGCTTTGCGCTTTTTCGCTGGACCATTTCCTGATGCGCAGACCGTGCAATTACGGCACCATTTTATGACGTCTTCTTTGCAGTTTATCCAGTAGAATCGTTCTCGCACTTTACCCAATGTCTTCTTAATGCCAAAGTGTCCTCTTAATGTCCCATCGTGGAGATGCTTCAACACTTCTGACACCCTGCTCTTCGGCACTACCAACTGTAGTCTGTTTTCTGTGCCTTTGGCACTTTCTAGGGATCGCTTAAGACGATCGTCTTCTACTATTAAGGAGTCCCACTGCGCTCAGTACGCTTTGACGTTTCTGCCCAAACCACTCACTTTTTCTCAGGTTGGTCGTCGGCCGCTTTCTTTCCAGTCCAGGAGTAGTCTTATTTCAACTAAGCCGCCCTCCATTGGTTCAATCGCGCCTATGTAGCCTTCCCGGAGATTTCCGTCCGGGCGTGCCATCACCACACTTTCAGGCAGAGTCACGTCTTTACTCAATAAGACTCGCACGGCTACCTTTTCTGACGAATGAAAAGGAATTTCTTTCGCTGTCTCGGAGGCCGTCTACAAAGGTTTAAATAGCCAACTGCTCCAAGAAGGTATCTGGTGCTGTAGGATACGCAAGCCGTGTTAATTTGGCGATATCAGCCTCAAACTTTTGAAGACTTTCGGCAGCTTTCTGAGCTCGACTTTTAATTTGAGCTAGATACACCTGTTGAAGATGAGCATCTCCATATCTAATCGTGAAATTAGTAGTTCGTAATTTTCTTGTAGGTGGTCAGGAACAGTTTGCAAGATTCCAAGAGCTTCTCCACGTAAGGATACATTTAAAGACGTCGCTTTCTGCTTGTTGCTCCAACCATTGTCTGTAGCTGCGGCTTCAAACTGCTTGTAATAGGTTGACCATGGAACTTTACAAAATTAGGAGGTACAACTCTAAACTTGTATGCGGTTGCTTCCCTATGGTCCATTATTAAATCTTCACTCGCGACGCTTCCTTCGCCGTGAGAATTCATTTGGTTCATTTTTTCTTCAAGCAGTGGTATTTTTTTTCTAGTTTGTTTTCTATGGTTCTTGAATTTTTTTCTAACTTCTGTTCTAATTTGTTTTCTACTTCTTCTATTTTTTTGTCATTCTTAGATTGTTTTCCGTTTTCCAGAACTTCGCATATTTCTTCTCTTAAACTTAACATGTCTGCTTGAGCTTCCTCTTGAACAATTTTGATTTGATTTCTTACACTAGCTTGTATTTGTTCCTCAATAGTCTTTATTTGATTTTCCATGCTCGCTCGTATTTCTTCTTTTAAACTTCTAGAATTTTCTTCCATTTTTTTAGTATTTTCTTCGATTTTCTGAGAATGTTTGGATAGTTTTTCTTCAATTTTCTGAGAATTTTCGCCAATTTTTCTATTATTTTTTTCCATATTTTTATTCATCCATTCGAGAATGTCAAATATTTTTGAATCCATTTTAACTGCTTGCAAACGCGTCACCGGCATAAATTATATATAACAGCAATAAAAAGTTTAAAAACACTACTTTAACGAACTTAAATAGTTATGATTACACTTTCTAAATAAATACGCGTATCGCAAACTAAACAGTTATTTACGCAATTAATGTTTTTATTACGGGAGCGATATTACATTTCAACTTGAACAATCTTCTTTAACACTGCCGTCTTCGAATTACGGAAATAACTGATTTTGGATTTGTTTACACAGTATTTATACATTTTGGCAAAACGTTCCCGCATGTTCCACATCCTTCGGTGAACGTTCTAGAAAACCTTGCAAGGGCTCTCGAAGTTGCGAATAACTTCTCGAACGTTTCAATAATGTAAAACTGTAGATCAGAAATTTGTTTCTTCCCATAATGCGTATATAATTCGATACTCCTTACGATTTCTTACGCTCGCATGCGCTCGCGCTCGGTGTTTTCCACTCGTATCAAATTTTGATTCCAATCTTGTTATAAAATATAATATTGTATGTTGTTACTTTGAGAATTTGTATAATAATTACTTTCTTTACATATTGATAATAATACTTAATAATCTTACTTTAATTGTTTTAAATGATTCGAATTAATCAATTAGGTTGTATATATATTTACGTTATTAAAACGAAGTTTTTTACTTTATTTAATTGTAATAATGTTTATTTAAAAATAGAAATAATTTGTGAATGGCGTTTTTTAACGTTTAATTACACTTTTTAATCCTAAGTATTGATTCTAAACTTAGATTTTAGTTTCTTGATAATTTAATGACATTCTGGCTTTTCGTGAATTAAAACTACCGTTATTAATTCAAAATCAATTCACACTCTGGTAATTGCTAGATAAATCAAAATCTGCTACTTTGCTTTTCAATAGCTGCTTATTAATAACTAAATTGTTTGGTTTTGTATTGAGTGCACACTATTTGGCTCTTAAAGAGCCAAATTAATATTTTTCGTAAATATAACGTCTGCAGATTTGCAATAACTTTCCAATTTATGATGCAAATATTAAGTTAATACACACACATTTTTTAATTGTTTTTGAGTATTGACGTATCTATATTTGATTTTAAGCTGTACGAAACGAATTTTGCATATTATAATTAAAAATTATCGAATGTTTTTTCTTAATTTTATTGCATTTCGCGTAATATAATCTTTTAAAATAAACGAACAACTTAGGTCAATTAGCTAACTTAATGTCGATAAATTGATTGTTGTATGTCGCAAAGGAATATTGAGACTAATACATCAAGTACCTACAGATAGAACTTAGTGAAAATAGGTCATTAGACAACGTCAAGTATATCAAATAATTCAAGATGGGTATTAATGAAATGGTTAAAAGGAACATTTTGGTTTAAGCAAACGTTTATGCTTTGTAAAGTGAGTAAATATTTCTTAAGTATAATAATAATCAACTGGTGTAGCAGTGTTATAGCTTATGGCGACCGTGGTAAAATTGGGATGCTCAATGAACCGCATAACTACAAGAATCGTCAAGCTCTATTAATTGACAAATTCCGCATTTCGTGTTGTAATGGTATGTGAACCATTTATACTTGCTGAATTAAACGAAAATGGATCAATGACAACATTCATACGCGACAATGACGAAATTTGAACTAAATTTTATTCTATGATTTCTTCAAGGCGTTGGCCATAATCAAAAAGTAATTGAGAAGATATTACATTCTCTAGTGCTACAACAGGGACTTAATATTTATGTCTATTACGCACAGCTTATAGCTTTTTTTTGTTTTGTGACCACGTATAGAATTGATTTTTTTGCAGGTTTGCAGAAATTATTCTACTACAACTTCTAAGCGTAATTATTTATGTATGCAATTAATAAACACAACAGTTAAACAATCGCTCATGAATATTAATTTATAGGTAATTGTTTTAATTAAATACGTATTAGTATCGTTGTATCGTTGTTTTAGTATTATATGAATTTTAATTTCCGTATACTAGCATACAAATATCAGTTTACAGTCAAAATAAAGCGTTTCAAAATCAAATTATAAATGGACACACAATAAAATCTGATAGTTGTACCTAAGTAAAGAAAATTTCCAGTAACCTGAAAATTTATACGTTTGTAAAGTACAAAGACGTCTATTTAATTAAATGAAATTAGATTTCTTCATCAGTATTATGTCTATCTTAATGAGTGCTATAATTGTAAGTAGGATTATCCACAATGTAATTTCGATTGACAGAGTCAATAAATTCATCAAGGTCCTTAAACAAAAAACCAATACAGCATATAGTTAATACTCAATAATAATAAACAAATGCAACGTTTTATTTAAATTTTATTGTGACTGATTGTTGGCAGACAATGTGCTACGTCTAGGCTTGATCTACGCTATAACTATACAATTATACACGCTTGTAACGAACACGAATAGAATTAATCGTAAAAACCTAGGTTCTGTCAGAAAGCAAACGATCACAATGAGTAATAAAGCATTCGAGTAAGAACTCTCCAATGACGCATAATTAAGTAACCACGTTAAAAGCGTGTTAAAACACTAAGAAATCCAGTTGTACACGTTAAAGGCTTAAAAGGAACTGTAACAAATTTAAAACTTATTTATACTTAATTATTCTATTCTACACTATTATTATTTATGTAACTAATTTTACTAAACTAAAACACAGTACAACGAACACTAACAATTATAATTTAGCCGTAACTTAAGGTAGGCGGTTCGCTCAATACAATTTGGCGAGAGGATTGCAAGGCACCAAAACGGTCGGAAACTATTAATTGCAGATACCGTTTAAATCTGTCGAATAGTGAAAGAGAACAAAAACAACAAATATATATTTATTTTTAACAAAGAAGGAAAGTGGTTAAAAAAAGAAACAATGTAAAATTTTATAGATGCTGTCAATTAAGAGTTCGTAGATAAATATCAGAGTCAATAACGTTGATGCAGGTTCCGGAGGGTGAGCAACACTTCGTACATATAATAATTGTATTACAATATGATCGTATAAGCTAGGATTGATTGATTCGATGTAAATCTAGTGATTTGGAAACCAAAAGCAAATCGCGCTTATAATAAAATCAATCCGAAATTGTACAAACAAGTTTGCATTCATTAGTCGTAATAGCATCAAGGTTAAGTGGAAGAGCAGCTAACAAGTTTGTCTAACTTGATTAGCTGAACTTCGCCTCATACTATTTTTGTTGAAATTTGTATTTACTTTTAAATCATAAAAATAAAGGCATTTATTATTATTATTATTATTATTATTATTATTATTATTATTATTATTATTATTATCTATATCTAAGTCGTACTTATTTACGTTTAACAAATACATAGATTAATAGATAGTAAAGGAGTTGTACTCACGATTAACCATTCATGCTAATAGCTATTGGCATACCCTCTAAAGTTGTTAAAAGTGGAAGGAATAAGAAAAATTAGATGTAGGTTCCAAATGACTTTCACTATTCATATAGCAAGTGTGTCTCCGAATTTAATAGATACATCACACAAAGTAGTTTAACGACCTGACTGTTAACTACTGCGAGAAATTGGTGTTAGTAATTCACTTTAGTACGTGCTCCAAGTTGTCGATTTCAACAAGATGTATTTAATAGGCATGTACCATTCCAACCGCCACGTGTTAGCCACACGTGGCGGTACCCCAAATCGCTAAGATTATACGATAAAATACACTTTTAGCTTAGGCTGCATCGTAGTTAAACACCCAGACCTTTTAGGCTTGGTTTTAGTCTCTTTTTGAGAGCCAAAACAAAGAGAAGAACTTCGCCTTTGCCGTATTGTTGTTTGTGAACCCAAAAAAACTGACGTTTTGCAAGACATTGAAGCTTACAACTTTGAATTGGTGAATGTCACTGAAGCAAAAAGTGTAAGTGACAGCATTTATATCATTAGCTATCAAATAATTAACGGACATTTACTTTTCGTTGCCGCTTGACTGACTTCGTTATTACTCGAAGTAAGAGTTTGTGTCGGTTTTTATTTCTACAGTTTTGCATATTAGTACAGGAAAGTAGAATGGAGTCCTAGTCACACTTTAGTTTGGTTAAAGTTTAGCGTGTGTCCTTGGTTCCACACATGTTCTGTCACTGTTGATTTTGTCACTGTACGGTGTTTGCAGTTAGTCATATGTTATTTTACTTTAACTTCAATAGAGTGTCCCGTCTGTCCTATATAACTTGATGCACATGAACAATAAATTTTGTAAATTCCGGCATGTTTTAAAGTTTCTTGTTTGTAGAAAATAAAGCAAACTAAGAAATACAAAAGATTTAGTCCCTCACAGCCTAAGAATAAAAAACTGTTAATCCAAAAGATACAGTTTTGCATGAGCAGACCACACCCTTATTAAAGAAGGGTTTTAACTACGTTGTTAGGCTTAAGACAATACCGATAGAAGACATAGTATGTGGAGCAATAGTTGTAATACCCACTCTGTCGAAGGAGATTACTGAAACTATTTGACAAAGCAAAACCGCTACGCTCAAATATTAACAGACAGGAGAGGAGAAGCAGCTAAACGGTTGCATGAGAACAAGGACATTTTAGTATTCAGAGCAGACAAAGGAAACGCTATAGTCGTTATGAACAAACAAGATTCCACGAGAAAATGACGAGTTTACTCTCGGAAGATTGCTACAAACGTGTACAGAGAAATCCTTTAAACTCTTTATACACTCCGCTATTAATAACTCTACTATAGATAATAACAAGTAACAAGTTTTGATTGTCAACATTCCCAAATAGACAAAGAAGAAGCATTCCTTCGATAGTAGCAATTGGTTTATATCTGCTAAAGATAAACAAAAGACTTTAAAACATACCGGAACTTACAAAATTCTATATAAAAGAACATATAGCTGGTTGCAAACACCGCAGAGTTACAAAATCAACAGTGGCAGAATACGTATGAAACCAAGGACATACGATAGACTTTGACCAAATCAAAGTGTCGGCTAGAACTCTTTTTTACTTTCCCAGACTAATCCGCGAAGATGTGAAAATAGAAAAACATCCATATAATATGAATCTGTGACTCGGTTTAAAACTCAGCCAGTTTTATCAGTACTACACCTTCTAAGACAAAGATCAACTTTTTCAAAACGACACAAACTCGTACTCGTACTAGTAATAAAGAAGTCAGTCAAGCGGTAACGTAAAGTGAAAGTCCGTTAATTACATGATCGTTAATGATATAAATACGTCAATTCCTTTAATGACATTTACCACTCCGAGGATGCAAGCTGCAATGTTTTGCAAACGTCAGTTTGTTTGGGTTCATGAACGACAGTACGCCAAAAGCCAAGCTTTACTTCTTGTTTTGGCTCTCAAGAAGAGACTTGGGCCAAGCTTAAAAAATCTGGGTGTTCAACTACGACGCGGTCTAAACCAAAAGTCGTACTCAAAGTACCCATTTACTACGTGGATGATGTGCGAATAATTAAAAAGAAGTCTCACTGAGCTTTAGATACCGTACCGTCTTCCTTACATCGAGGAGGATATATGTCATTTTTATTTAATATACGGGTGTCAAAAAGAGAGAAAACGTCAGTTAATATCCTGAATGTAGCAAGGGGGCGTTTTGAGACAAAATTTATACAGTACGGAACCTATATCAGAATCCTTTTAACATAACAATGTAACGTTTTCGTTACTGTTATTACTTGATTTTAAATTAACTGTATTAGTTTAACTAAATTTGCGTGTAAACCTTCCTTTATTTTTATTTTGTGGAGTTGCTACTTTTTAAGGCGTTGTCAGCCTTGAGATTCATTCGGTACTGAGTCTCTGACGAGTACGCATGTAGTACTTCATCTGTTGAAGCCATGTAGTTTCTTTATCTTAACTAATATCTTAGTTTGAATAAATACCAAACTTTAATTTAAAAAGTCTGTGTTAATAATACAGGTATGTTTTTCATTTCTATTTAGTTGGGTTTATCTAATTCCCAGTTTTTATTTGTTTTAGACTTTTTTTTGTGGTACCGATTTTATCTTTAACGAAATTATCATTATCTTAATAATTCGAATTTAAATTTCACGGTTAATTACAACGTCCAATATGATCATAACGCCCAAGCTTTACAGTTGATCACAACGGCCAACTTGATCACGACTTATAACTTTCACGATTGATCACAACGTCTAACTTGATCACAACCTTCAAATTTCATGTTTGGTCACAATGTTCTATTCCAACAAGATTTCCAGTTAGTTTTGGTGGTTAGTTTGTGAGTGCGTTTGATTGTGTACCATGGCTTCTAAAAGAAAAACTTGTTGCGCTATCGTTAACGGATAAATTAAAAATTATACAGCAATAGATAAAGGAGTTACAGGTAAACAGTTGGCTGAAATGTACAGTGTTGGACAAACAACGATTTTGGGCATTAAAAAGAATATACCTACACTTTTAAATTTTGTATCAGTGTTTGACAGCGAAAATGGAAGTTCTTCTACGAAAGCAAAAACAAACCAAGGTTTAGAAGATGCCGCAATTTTTTTAGCAACCTAACTTCGTCCCCGTTTCTTTGTAAAAAAGCTAAGATCATAGCTCAGAAGCTTGGTTGTTCATCTTTTCAACCAAGTAACGGCTCGCTAACGAAGTTCTGGAATGGTCTCCGTGAATTAGATTTTAAGTAGCGAGAAGTTATCAGCAGGAAGCAGGACGTTTGGGCGCCGGCGATTGGGCGACGGCGTTTGAGCGCCGGGCGCTTCGGCACTGGAATTATGTTATGCAAGGAAATTTTACCAACACGTTACTTTATATTACCCTTTATGTTATTGAATATTTAAAGTAAATTTTGCAATATCGGTATTTTCTTAATTGTTGTACATTTAATCTGGAAAATATTTTAACTATTGTCTTGTCCTGTGATCAGAAAGCAATTAAGAAGATTAGTGTAATTAGAAAGTTTTAGTATTTAAACTTACTCTTCCACATTAGTCTCTTGTCTGCAGATATTTGTTACCATAATTTTGTGAGCGCAATAGTGTCCAAGTTTACATTTAATTATGGTAGATATAATGGTTACATGTACGTTTTTGACAAGGCAAGCAAAGATGGAACAAAAAAATTTTGGCAATGGAGCGAAAAGCGGACAAGTGCCTAGGTCGTGTCCATACAACAGTGGATGACAAATATTTGTGCTTCTCGGGTAACCACAATCATGGTAGTGATGCGGGATGCGTAAGTGTTTCTAAAATAAAAGTTGATATTAAAAGACGTGCCAAACAAACCATGGAGACTCCTGCCCAAATACTTAACTATGCCCTGGAGGGCACTGGGCCTGCAGTTCAAGGGCAGTTGCCCAACAAGGATGCTATTAGAAGATTGTGTCAGCGGACGCGAAACCGTATCGCTGCTGCACCTCCAACTCCGATAGATCTGGAAACGTTAGTAATTCCGGAAGCGTACAGACTATACGAATGTGCTCCTGGACAATCTGAGATGTTCTTATTGAAGGATACCGGATCAGACTAGCCGAACCCATTTAGAATATTAATCTTTGGAAGGGAAGATAACGCACGATGGAGCCAGCACATGAAAAAAAAATTTATGAATGGAAAATTTTGGCAAGCGCTTCCGTTATTCCACCAAATTTACGTTATTTTGGCAAACAGGGGTGGATTTGTATTTCCAGTTTTGTACGCGTTTGTTACAAGCTTTAGGTCTTACAAACCTTGCACGGCCAACTCACAGAGTCGGAGATAGGGGAGGTTCAAGGAAATTATACTTAAGGGCACCAGATCAATCCTAATTAACACTTCTGTCTCGATCACGACAGACGGTCCAAACTTGTAACTAATTTTTAGGTTCGTAATCCTTGTTACTCTGGTGTTCGGGTAACCACAATTAAAAGAGAAAGGTATGTTACCATAAAAGAAAGATTAATTAATTAATATTTCGTAATAAATATTGTCTGTTCACAGCATGCGATACACCTTAAATGATAATTGAAATTACCTTATTGGTATGTAAACAGTAAACGTAATTACGGACATTAACATTAACCAAAGTTCCGTGAGTGACTTTTATGACAGCGAAAAAAATAATCAAACAAACTTACCCAAAATCCAGTGCTCACTTATGCGAAGAAAAAGTTTTCCCGGTTAGCAGCCTAGAATAGATATTGAATAGCAAATCGTGTCACACAATAACTCACGAAGATAGGAAGCTACAAAATCATTAATAATAATAAATTAAATGCGATATAAAAACCCGGTGTATCGAATGCTGTTGGTTGTAATTACGAACAGGTGGGTGGTAACGCAATCGACTGGTGTACAAGAATTAACATCTCCAAAGTAATGCTTGTCGAGACTTCGTTTTCGTATGGGTAATATACCCTTCCAAAATCTTACACGTTCGGTAACGGTATTTATCAATCGTAATTATGCGTCATTGTTCTTTGTTGAATCGAACATGTGATTGAAGTGTGGCAAAACCGACTAGCAAATTAATACAGTAATTACGAAGGAATCTTAATAAACCGGAGACAAAATATCTTACCCTGTGCCGAATAGATTACAATAAATTCGTAATTGACTTATAAATTCGTACTCATCACAATGGACGCCCTTAGAATCTTAGGAATCCGGTCAAATTTTTCCGACACAGACCGTCTTACGTAGTTGACAGTTTCAAAATGGTCTCTCAGTAACCAACAAGGTCGGCAGAGGGCGTCAAAACCAGAAACTAATTTTTAAGTCGATATACAGGGTATTCCGTTATGAAAATTTCGCACGTAACACGTTATTGCCAAACAAGCAACGGCAAACGTACGATCGGCTGTTTTCAGTTATCAAAGAAATCTGGCCGCAATTTCAACCTGAAACTGTTTCGTTGGATTGCGAAATAGCCGTAATTGGATCAGTTGCTGAAGCATTTCCAACGGCACAATTACTAGGCTGCCTGTTTCATCTTGTTCAAAATTTTAAGAAACAAATAGCTAGTCATGGGCTGACGGTACAATATAATACCGATCCCGAATTTACTTTTTCTGCACGGATGATAGTTGTATTAGCCTTTACTCTTCTAGATCACATTGATGACGCAGTTGAAGAGCTTTCTGCACAATTACCGAACGAATTGCAACCAATTTTAAACTGGTTTGAAGATAACTACGTTGGAAGGCGAAATAGAAATCACACACGCAGGAGCACGTTATTTTCGCCAAATATTTGGAACGTGTACCAAAGAGTGCGTAATAATGAAGATCGTACCAATAATTTTGCGGAGGCTGCTCATCGTAGTTTGCAGTGCCAATTAGGTATGGACCATTCATCGCTGTGGAAATTTATCGACGGCCTGCGAAGCGTCCAGAAAGGATGCGACGCATTGTATGGAAAATTTGTAGGTGGCCAAGCACCTCCTCATATAAGGGCAAACTACCAAGCTGCGGATAACAGAATTACCACAATTGTTCAAGACTTTGAGAACCGAACAATGATTGAGTATCTCAGAGGCATTCTAACTTTTTAAAGGAGTGAAAGTGCAATTGTATTTACATGATTTTGTAAGTGTAACATGTCACACGTTCAGTTTTGTTTATTTTTTATAGTGCATGTTAATAAATTCTTTTTTCATCGTTATTTTCTTTATTGTATTTTTTATTTAATATTTACCCAGTATAATGAATTGAGGTATCTAAAATTTTTTATGGACTGAAAGTGAAATTGTACTTACATACACTTTTTGTTAACCAACGTAGTACATACATCAAATTTTGATCTGGCCCGTGTCAAAAAATGTTGCCCAATAACATGAGAATCCCATTTCAATTTTTCTCCATTCAACTTTTTTCTAGCGCCGAAACGGCTGGCGCCCAAATGTCGCGTACCGTATCAGCAGACTCCAAAGTTGCAGAAGATTTTATTGAAAAATTTAAAGTTATACTTGTAGTTTTTGTACAACGCTGATGAAACTGGTCTTATTTGGAAAGCTCTTCTAAAACCAGTTCAACTTCTAAAAGGGAATGTAATGCTTTAGGACATAACGTTAGTAAGGACCATATTACGGTGTTTAACTATGCGAACTCTACGGGAAGCCATAAAATATCTCTTTTGTTTGTTGATAGGGATGTCAAAAACGCTTAATAGCCATTAAAAATGTGAAAAAGTTTTACCTTTTTTATAAAAACCAACCCGAGGCTAGGATGACTACAACCGAGTACCACGGCAAAATTTTTATTATGTAAAAACACTAAAAGGTTTCTTGAAAAAGAATGCAGTAAAGTGCTTTTGATTGTTGATAATGCACCAACTCATCTCACCGAAGAATTGTTGGAAAGAGGAAATGGCCAGTTTACAACAAGCTGTTTACCGACAAACGCCACACGCTTGTTGCAACCAATGGATTAGTTTGTTGTCGAAACTATAAACCCCATCATTCCAGAAGGCAAGTTTTAAGGAAATTTTGGAATTGGTAGAGGACAGAGACGAAGAAGGCGTGTTGGTTAACCACAAAAAATAAATTTCAAGGTTGCGCTTAGATGGTAACGGAAGCTTAGAGCTTAGTTAAGGCAGTCGCGTTAAGACGTGTATGGAACCGGTTGAAAGGCATCAACTGTGAAAGAGAAGAAAAAGAAACTCAAGAAAAGGAAAGGGAAGAGACAGGAGAAGATGAGAAATTGAGAAACATTATATTGAAAATTTCTGGTTTTTCAGAAGTTAGTGGTGAAGTAGGAGAGTGGATGGTGTGTGATTTGTTAGATCCTAGAAGTCAAATTTTAAAGGATGATGAATTTATTGAAAGTATGAGAGGAAAAAGTGTCGAGGAAGAAGTTGTCATTAGTGCCAAAGTTGAAGCAGACATGGGACCATTAGCTAGCGAAGCATTTGCTGGCGTTGAAGCTGAGTTGAAGTGGATAGAGCGTCAGCCCGAGTGTGACCACATGCAACTTCTCACTGTCATGTCAAGCGGATGCGGGATTTGGTTGTCCATGGACAAGACAGTTAAACAGATTACTTTGACCGAGATGTTCGGCAAAGAACGATTTTCATTTACTACCAATGTCCGATCCCAATTAATTCGGATAATTGCAGTTTTACTGCAGGATATATGGGTAAATATAATTAAGCCAAAGGGGTAATGCACTGTGATGGCCAAAACAAATTGGGAGTTACGTTCGAGACGTTGTGATCAAACATGAATTTGGGCGTCGTGATCAAATTTTTAAGATACGACAGTTGGAGGTTGTGATCATTGTACGTTGTGCTATAGACCTATGGAAAGGTAATCTAAATTTTTATGCTATTGTGAATAAATCGCTTAATCTAATGAAAAAGTTTTTGGCATTATCACAATGAAAGTCTATTACAATAACCGATGTTTTGTATGTCGTTATTACTACAATTTCTTTGTTATAGTATGTTTATACGTTGTATTTATTTTTAAAATATTTAGTTTGGTATTGATATAGTAAAATTTTAAAGTCACTGTTTTTATTTACAAGTTTTGCGTAAATAGGAAGCGCTTGTTATTGAGATTATTAAAATTATCAAGGTTTTAATCAAAAGTCCAATCATAACTTCATCTAACAAGTAATCTACACATAATAAAATTACGATTGGCACTCCCTTCGTTCCGTTGATCCGACACTGGCTTTGCAATTACGAACTCTGTTATACGAACACTAGTTTATTATATTAAATTTCTAAACGCAACTCGATTTAATTACAGAGTTATCTGAATGCAAGATGAACTATTAATATTTTAAAGAAAAATATATATATGTTTTCTCTCGTATTTCGTAATAGAATCGCAAAAGCGATAGTACTTGAACAAAAAGCGTCAGCCTATTGATACCAACTTAGTTACGCTAACTTTCTTAATGTGATTTTCAAGTTGTTTAAAGTAAAGAGAATTACGAGCTCTGAACTTCTAATTAGCCCGAGTTTTGGTTCATTCAAACTAATAACAGAAAATTGGTACAACTTTTTACTTGATATACTAATTGTAGGCGAATGTTCTTTTTTATCTTCTTCTAGTCTACGTTGGAGTATCTTAATTAAATAGTTTTAAGCATTGTGAATCTGAACAGCAAAGCACGAACCATTTTCCGCTAAGATCATTTCGTTTTTTAGTATATCGATCTAAATTGGTCAGTAATGAATGTTTACTACTAAATTACAGAATAAAACAACCGAACACATTTTATTTAAAAAAAATCAACATATTGAAAATCCCTATTTATTGTGATAAACGACACATTTATTCTAAACATTCCTATAAGGATTTTACGGATACTGCAAAACACTGCAGTTTTTTCAGATTTTTTAGGATTGATGGTTTCGATTTTGTAGAATAAGGAATGATTGGAAACGTGATACTTCTACATTTAGCTTATTTTGATGCAAAATTTCAGTTTAGATTCTACTTTGTATCGGGGCGTGACTTTATCAATGGTGCCAATATTGCGACAGAAACTGTCTTTTTAAAGATTTCTTGGATATTGTTAGTTTATTGACGAAGCAAATCTTTACTTATTTATTTTATTGCGTGACAACTGGAAAGTTTTAGTTTTACGAGAATATATCACTTACGTTAGATCGACTTAAACTCTTCTTTATTTCTAGTTCGATTTAGTTTAGAATTCAATGCGTACAATAAACATCGCATAGTGTTTAAATGCAAGTTTGAACTTCATTGAGATGGCAAATATTGATCGAAACGTACGGTTACGATTCATTACAACAAATATTGTGAAAGCTGAATTTATTTCTAACTTAAAAAAAATTGGTAGTACCTACGAATTTTAAGAGGTGAAGGGTGAAACAAAAACGATAACTTTTAGGATATGCTTTGGACTGTTTATGTGTACCCTGATGTTTAAAACGAATACAATAATTGAAATATGCATTGATTTAAACAATAAAATATTTTTTATAACTAATTAAACTAAAACAATTAAAAGACATCAAACAAAAATTATCTTAAGTTTATAATTTTGCTAATGAAATCTAAATTATTTAAAACACACCTACATTTTATGAAAACAACTAAATAAAAGACTATTACAATATATCTACAACATTCTATTATAGTCGTATTTATACGACCATTCTAACATAATACAAATATAAGCAACATTCCTAAAAGAATTCAAACACTAATACAATATTAGCAATTTAATTTCAATAAAAAATATAAGAGAACCATTAAAACAGACGAACAGCCTATTAGATCGAAATGGGTACCGTAAGATGGGGTGACTTTGCCTCAAATTTTGAGTTTTTTAAAGATAACTTCTACAAGAATCTTACCATGAAGTCCTACAAATATCAAAGTTAAATTTTGATGTGCACTATTTTTTTTTATTTTTTGAAAATTTGGCAAAGTCAACGCCATTTTGGGGCTACTTTGCCTAGTGCTTATTAATGCATTTAAAGGCGTAGTAGGGTACTCCGTGCCATTCCTAAAGTACAGAAGGATAAAATAAGGGGAAATAGGAAAGTTTATTAGGTAGGTACTCTTAATTTCAATAATTGGTACGTTATTAAGTAAAAACCAAATTCATTAAATTCATTCAAAATAATACAAGGGACTACAAATTGAACTTTGACAAATCTGCTGTAAACTCAAAAAGTTGCCGTGTGCTGTACTTCTGGCTGTTCGGTTTGGGTAATATCATTTCTATTTGATTTCTATCTATATAGCTAACATCATCAGCATCTGGAAACACTAATTCATTCTGCGGCTTCTTTCGCAAGAATTTTAGTTCGATTTTCAAAATTCTCCCTATAAAGTGTTTAACAGTTTTGTTTGTTTTGAAATTAACAACAACGAAGCCTTCTACTTGAGGTTCTTCCTCTGTGACCATTTCTTCATGTTCATCAATTCCGTCATCTATTATTTCTTCAGCTTCTGTAACTGGCAATTCTGTGTTCATCCTTATTAAATCATCATGTGATACGCTTTTACCTGGCTCCACGCGTACCATTTTCTTTCTCGTTGCTCTTTGGACGTTCTGATTAGGTGACCTTGTTTTCTTTAAATAGTTTAATAAAGTTTCATCAATTGGCCCTTGCAATCTCTGTTCTACACGATAATTGGGCATCTTCTTGAGAACCTCGTTTCGATGCATAGGACTTATTCCTGTTGCTTTAAATCCACTTTTTAGTATCTCAGGCTCTTTAATTTTAATTTTTTCAATCAATAGGTTTAAAAGGGAGGGAAAACTTGACTTATTCAGTGTTTGATCTCTAGGGGTTTTTATTTTATAGTTAAAATGCTTCGCCATGCCCCTTTCAGGGACCGAAAAAAACTGACGTCAAGGGGCTGTGTAAGGTGCGTTGAATTTGGAGGAAGGAACACAAATCTAATGCCATTACGTTGGCATTCTAATAAAACATTAATATTCAAATGGCTTGACAAGTTGTCTTCTATAATCACGTTTGTCCCATTTAATTTTCGAGCCCACGGTAGTACAATTTTCAGAAACCAATCTTTAAAACATGCTGCGTCAAACCAACCTGACTTTGTGCGATTAAATCTGCAGTCTTTTGGGCCTCCAACGCACCATGCATCATATAGTCTTTCTGCTTTATAGACTACATATGTTGGCAACAGACTGCCTTCCGCAGTCCCTGCGAACATTAAAGATATTGCTGTTTTTGTTTAATTTAGCACCCTTTTAGGGTATTTACTGCCACGAGAAAAAAAACACTTTTGCGAGCCAGGTTTATCTGTTAGATTTGTCTCGTCATAATTAAGCAAATGTGAAGCTGGAACTCCCGCGAGTGACTATTCCAAATTTCAATGCTTCTTCAGTCTGTTCAGCACGTACGGTTTTTATATTTTGGCAATGCCTTTGTGTAAGACGCCCTTTGTGCCTTTTCAAAAAGCTCATCACCCACTCTTTCCCAGGAAGGTTGTTGCGAAACAATTGTAATTGTATACCTTCCTTGTCTAGGTATTGTTTTACCACCATCCTTAAATCCAAAGCAGTCAATGGACATCCAAACTCGGCAGCAGCGATTATAACATCCACTAAACTTCTTTCAAGAGTTATTGGAAGAACTAGTTGGCCACCAACGGTACCTGTATGTTTATTTTTTATTTTATTTACCAATGTTTTTCTAAGAATGTGGAATCTCTCCGATAAACGGCATCTTCTTATTTCCATCAAAGCACGTTGCAATGTTTCTGGTGAATAATTCTTATACTGTCTGGCACTCAGACGTTTCTTGTAAATTCGGGGCACCTGCAAAGCACATCAAATGGTTGAAAAAGTTCTTTATTTTTTTAAACAATACACGTGGGTACTATAAGATAACCAACAAGGTCTAGTATAGTAGTGTCTTTAGTATCGGCAGCGTAAATATTGATGTCTAAAATGACACCCCTCCCTAGTAAAACTTTTCTTTCTGACGCCATGCGTAGAATGGCAAAGTCACTACTGCAGGCAAAGTCACTCCATCTTACGGTAGCAAATTCTACGCATTTTTAGTGATATTAAGATAGTTCGTTGAGAGTTGCATCTAATAAACTGTTAATGTTACATTTTTTTTTATTTGAATAAATTGTTTGGAAGAATCTCTATAAGAAACTGTAAAAATAATTCGAATAATTTACATACGTACAAAATTGTTATGTTAAAAATTAGTAGTTCAATTTGCGAGTATGAAAATTTCTCTTCAAGTATGAAATTTGTCCTTAGAATTCCGTACTCTTTCGTCGAAATTGTCAAATTTTAGACAGCATATTTAACTGCACCTCCTGTAAGACCATCAACGAGCTTTGTACTTTTACGTCCGTGGCAAGCTTCACCTTTAGATTGTTTCACGCGAATATTCAATTACATTTGTAAGGTTGAATCGGGGTAAGTGGTGTAAATTTTTCTTTATTGGTGGTTTAATTTGACTCTATGCTAATTGTCTGTAGCGCATTTTGGTACCCACCACATGTTTACTGTTTTCGCTGAATAGCAGATGGCATAGTTGGAAAACTTCCATGATGTCACGTTTTTGAAAACCTCAATTATTATACACTGTCAAAGGTTGGAGACCTTCAGGATTATCCCTTTTCTACAAAAATTTGGAGAACTTAATCTGTTAAGTCATAGGGAAACGCTGCGCATTTGCGTTCTCAAATAATTGGATGCTAAAGGGGACTTTTACTTGTGTTAACGCTATATGCTTGGTTGTGTTGGATTTAATATTACTTTTTAGGTAACTCAAGTACGGAATTAGCTAATCCCCTACTGGATAAAACCTAACTGTGAGTATTGTTATTTCAATTTTTACGATTTGTACTTTGGTGGTCATGTCAATTATGACCGTACGTGCATGTTAGGTTAACACAATTAATAATAAGATCATTTTGTGCTTCACAAACTCATATGCAGTGCGCGTTGAGTCTCGAAGGCTTAAATTGTTTTGTTTGTCTACGATTTTAAAGTTTACGAATATAAATTTAGACGTTATGTTTATGTAAAAGTTTAGACCGACAGGGTCAGCTTATTGTACGATGTGTTGCTCAGTATTCGGCGCAACTTATAATCTATTTGACCCACGTATAAATATTTGCGAAAACGTATATTTATGTACATTCTTTATCTTCTGTGATAATTAAATATATATATATATATTCTGCGTTATTACTTCTGTGGTGTTATTTATTCTTTTCCAGCTACGCGTAGAGTTAGACGGTATCTCCCGAACTTAATCTTTCATCGTCTTGTCGCCTTTTTTTAGATTTACGTTATAATTTCGCATAACAAAGCCTGCGATTTCTCTCCGAAGAAGCTGTGCTAGCCGTTACTTTGTTTTGTTACAAGAAGACCAGCATAACAATTTATTCTTAGCTGCCCAACTCGAGGAACCTGATTTTCTCGTAACAAAACTATAAAACATTGCGGATACACCCACTTTCGGTTTCGTTATCAGACCCATCTTTTGACAGAACCGAGAGAATACGAAAAGCCAGCTCCATGCCAAATTTTAAGATACTAGGACGTTTGGTTCAAGAGACACACACAGACAACCAAAATTTGTTTATAAAAAATACATTTTTTTGACTGCAAAAATAATATTTTGCAAAAAAATTCCGATCGCTATACTTTCCTTATAGGAAAGTAAAAAGTGAAGCCAAAAGTGTCATTTGCAAGGTAGGCAACCACCTCGTGAGTATCTTACAAACTACTACTAGAACAAGCATTAACATTTTGTAATAGTAGTTAGTAAGATACCCACAAGATGGCAACCATTACGCTACACGTCGTTAACCAATCACATAACATTTTGTCTACCCAGCAAATGGTCATATATCCAGTATATAGCGAAGAGAGAGTAAACATCCTTGATTTTATCTTATTCTATTCGGAGGTCTGGGGAAAACTATGTTACAAGCTTTAGGTATTTTACGAACCTGCACGACCAACTCACAACAGTCGGTGAGAGGGGGGTTCACAGATACATTAAATATATTTAAGGGTGCCAGAGCTTATCCCAAAGTCACTCCTGTCCCGCTCAAGACAGGCGGTAGAAACTTGTAACAAGATGTTAGGTTCGTAATGCTGAAAGAAACGAAAAAAAGAAACTACGTCGTTAACAACAATTGTACTTTAATTACTCTATCAAGATAAATATATTAACAGTTAAATAGCCAAATATAAGCAGGTACTGGCGAGAATATAGAAAAGAGAATAGTAGCAGGATCGGCAACTTACACTACACGTCAAGCAAACGTGTAACTACCATAACATATATAAAACTTTATCAGTAAGTAACATTAATAATGATAATTGACTGTGGATATAAGCAGCAAGCGATAAGTCCTTTGCTTAAACTAATTGAGTCACAATAACAAGTAACAAATCAATTCGAACGTACGATTAGTAAATATAATAAGTCATGAGTATTCACCGTATTGACAACGAATAAATAAGTAAAAGTTGACTTACCAAAGTCCAGGATTTACCTTCAGAAAAACGTTTTTCCTAATGGCTTCCTGCAATTAAACTTCCTGAAAACAATCGTGTCTACCTGGCGACTCACAAACTATAAGTAAAAGACACATTTAAAGGAAAGTACTCGAACCGACACTTATCGTATGCTGTTACATTAAATTTCTCATCTAAGGTGGTATTAAGTTATTGCCTCCGAAGAGAATTCAATCTTATCGTATTAGGATCTTCCGAACAGGTGACCTTCAATAATGTAATTAATTGCCTCCGAATCGAAATTCTGCACTAATTTTCCCTTGAAGATTTTAGATGACGATAAGAATACCCATAGTTAGGAGGTAGCACATGGCGTCTGCGTGAATAAATTAGTTAATTAAGGAAACTTCTAATTTCCATCGTGTCCCAACACGTGGATGATTTTAGGAAACGATTTTTCACTCACGCAGACATAGATTAACACATGCACGATGTTAAAGTCAAAATGCCGGTAACCTCGCCGGATATCGCTTACTCAATACAAAGTGACCAACGAATCCGATAGATGGCATCGAGAAATATAAAAGTAATTTTTAATTAAACCAATATACAGGGTAATGCATTATTTAAATGTATGCACGTAACAACTACTTTTTTGATTTCTCGATTTTTCAAAACTTGTTTAACCTCTTTTAATGCACTATTTTGAAGGTTCTAAAACGAAATTACTTTGATATTCGGAAATCTCGAAACCAGTATCGGCAACTTCATTAACACCGTATCGTTCTCGATCATATCTAAAGCGGTATGGTCGAATCTGGGATACGGAAACGTAAAATAAGGTTTTTTAGGATCGTCTATTAAATGCGGTTGAATACCTAGTCAATTCATACAATAAAGCTAAAAACAATTTGATTTGGGACAAAGACAAGCTTATTTCTACGTCGGATTCGCAATTGATTTCTACCGAGTGTCCGCATATTAAAGTATTTTTTTATAAATTATAACCGAGGCAATAATAATTGATACACCAAGAAAAATATTGATGAGTTTAAATATAGGAAGTTGTTAAAAATGCGTACTTATTAAAAGCTTTAACAAGTTTATTTCATTCTAATGCCGGGTTTTGGCTCATGGTTCTTAAACTTGATAAATTCCTTTCTCGGATGTTTAAAATGTGACAAAAATCTTTCCAGACTCCTAAAGTCACCGAAAGATGCTTTATATTTAGTTGGTATTGTCTATCTTCTACTTCGCTTCCTAAACATAAGGTGTATTATTTAGGTTTACGTTGTATTTGAACGCACCTGGAATATTTAATATTCGAGATTGTGCCGTTGATAAATATCTGGACGACAAGGATTGTGACAAATAGGGTTCAGAACTCACTCTTGTTATACTGGTTGTTGCAAAACCCACATCCTCTTGTCTTTTGCGTGTCGCTTTTACTTCGCGTATTTTTTTATTATAATGCCAAAATACCATGGGCGTCGTTGAGGCAAAAACTAAGGAGGGGGGCAATATATTAAAAATCTAAACATTATTGTTCCAGATTTACCCTAAAACTGTTGGTGGGCATACTTTTGTATGCAGTGTAATTTCCCAGGGAGGGGCAACTGTCCACTCTTGCCTCCCCCAAAGGGCGCCCTTACTAAATACTTTCCAGGTACCCATGTCTTTGTATCCAATTTTCTTTGAAATGAAGAAACGATTAAATATTGAAACAAAACATTATGTATACAGCAAAATTTCATTCACTCGAACTATTAACTTGGGAGTAATTTCCCCCCCTTGAAAATTTTTGTATGAGCGACAATAATTACACAGTAGGCAAATGTTACATGAACAGCCCAACAAAATGGGGAATTCTATTGCTTGCTGCAATAAAAGTTACCTTTTAAAATGTTGAACATTAACAGCAACTATTTTAGTTTTGATCTTCAGATAAACGTTTTTAAATTCAAAACAATACCTTCGGCATCTAAAACCAACTTTAAGTTGGGCGTGTAGAAGTATGAATCGCCGCGATTAAAGTTTTTTTAATATTGTGCGATAACAGCGTCACTTTGAATCGTGTTATGGTCCATTGTATCTAAGCTGTTAACTTTATATTTTCGTCTGTAACAACTGGTACAACTGAACTAGAAGGCGTTTTTTCGCTGACAGAATCCGCCGTGCTTTCTCTTAATACTGTAGGAGAAACGCTAGAACCCCATCCGACAACAGTTTGCGAAACGTCTGGCGGTTTTAATAGGGGTAGTCGTTTAAAAAATTTGGAAGTAAATTACAGACAACTTCTGTTAAACCATATATTAGCAATCAAATATACTATAGAAACTTCAGACACGGTTACCGTCGACAATGTAATAGCAATCATTTCTGGATGGTTTAACTTCTTCAAAGTTTGCTCCATAGCTTCGTCCATGCCTAAAATCCAAATCGTTAAAATTCAACCACTAATAAATGTTAATTAACACCTTGTGGTGTGGTTCATTGTGGTTGAACAACTGAAGCTAATGCTTAAACAAATATTTAACATTTTAAATCTGAAAACAACTAAAAAATATTAGTATTCCTAAATAATGTCGAGATGACTAAAATCCACAGGGAAAAGAAGCTGTTTTTTTTTGTCGTTTTGAAGATCCAACTGACGTGGGTAGAGGAAGGTGTTGCACTACATCAATCATTATCATTTAGAAAAGATATATCTTCATAGCTGGGAATAAAGCTTCTAGACGCAGTTGTCTTAGTAATCTTTTTGTAGAATTTTACGTAATAGCCATCCTCAACGATCCTCATTACTTTGGCTAGAAAATGAAACTTTGTTTTTTTTGTTGTTAGTGCCACTGAGATAAAATCGCCTTGCTTAATTAGACCTTCATCAATTTCTTGGGTTGCGCTTTTTTGTTCTCAATTATTTATTTGTATTGCTCTATTTCTTCTTTTACCGGTGTATTAGTGAAAAACCTTGTTCGTTTATGGCGCGTTTCTTTTCTAGCAGCTGCCTTTGGAAACGGCCTTGACTTGCAGAGAAACTAAATCGTGTCGCTTATCTCGACTTGAGGGTCCTTTAGTGACTTGCTCAGGATCTTTATGAATGTCGGTTGGATCTTCAGCAACAGTCACATCTATACCTTTTTGGGAACGGTCAGTAACATAAGAAGATAAAAATTCGTCTTCGCTAAAAATATCTTTATTAAAAGGCCAAACTTCTGTCACTTCGAATCGTTGTACAGTATTGTGGATTGTAAAAGCTCTTGGATAAGCCGCACCTACTATTTCTGACACATCGTAAATATTGATTGGTTTTCATGGGTTATTTGTGAGCCATTCATTCGACTCTTGGTTGTAAAATGTTTTGTAAGGGCCAATAGTTTGATCGAGGGGCTGGAGTTTGTGGGACGTATGGGGAGGCATGGTTAATAGAACCACCCCATTGTCCTTTGTCAGATTCATTGCGGCTAGGGAAATGTGTGACTCATGATTGTCATATATTAGAAGCACCTTGTTCTGTACAGTGGGCTTTGCGTGAGTTATAAAGTGCTTTAAATAATCAAGGAATATGTGTTTATTAATTCATTCGGAAGGATTTGCTCCTCCTATTGACTTGAGATGGAGAGCTCTTCAACATATGGTCTTTAAAGTGGACCTTCGGGACCTACACTGATTTTGAATAAATAAATTGCGGTTTTGGATGTGGTCGTTGTAAGTAATGCGCTGGGGTGCATTTTCATTTTAAAGCGCAATTTTTTTGCGTTATTATTAGCAACTTTGGGATACCTGCACATGTTCTTTCATCTTGGAAAATTGTTATAAACAATTAATAAGGCACGCATGTATTGTTGAGAATTGTTTCGAATGCGTATTCTTAGAACGTATGTTAGATGGGGACATTGAAACTACCGTTTTGATTTTTATGATTGCGAACAACATTACGACAAAATTGGAGGGTATACTTACTGAAATATCTTTAATAATTTTGTGAAGCATAGCGCACTTGGGTTTTTTAACATATCGGATTAAAATTTATTTGTGGTAACGGAGTATATATGTAACAGTTTAATTTTTAGCAATTTTAGGAAATTTGTGTTAGATGTGTTATTAGCTAATTGCATATTTGGGAACACAAAATTGTAGGTAGATGTTCCAAAATTATTAAATGTTGATATCACTGGGCATTGCGCTATAACGTAACGAAAATAATAATCAGCAAAATCAAACTTGTAGATGACATTTACGACTGGGCAAAATTCGTGCAAAGCGAGAAACCACAACAAAGTTTTTTTAACATAACATATTTGTTATGTTTTGGTAATTTTACTAATATTATGTTAAACCACAGTGGACTGTATATAAGTTTAATGAAACATTGCCTTTTTATACTTCAACTTTAATTTACAAATTACAACAACGGAACATTACTGATTACTTTTTACAAAAAATAGAATGCATCATAATGTATAAAAACTGAACTGCCAAAAATATGCGAGTCGACGCAGAAAACGCTTACACACTTCTTCTTAAAAAATATAGATGGCGTTTAGACGCGCTAAATTTAAATTTGTACAGGATCGGCTCTAACCATGTTTCTCTTCTTCTTCTTCTTCGTACGTTAGGACTAAGTCCTGTGTTTGCATCAATGGTTTGCCAGGCGTAGTTGGGATGCTGAGGACCAGCTTTCATACCATCTTATAGATGATCGTCCAGGTGGTTGAGGTGTATTTGGTTTTTCTCTTTTGCAATTTTTGCCAGTCGTTCATTTGGCATTCTGTTCACGTGGTTTCTTCATTCTCTTCTCCGACCTCTTGCCCATCTTACTACAAATTGAAACTCACATGTGTCCCTTATTTCTTCATTTTTCTTTCGGTCAAATAGCGTCCTGTTATTGATCTTAGTGTTCGCATTTCTGTTGTTCTTAAAAGTCGTTTCGTTGTTGTGTTCTCTGCTCTGGTTTCTATCGCATATGTCATGACCGGTCTTACGCAAGTTTTATATATTCTGACTTTACTCCATACATATGAGCAATGTTTATTCCGCCAAATTATATCTCTTAAGTATCAAGATTTTAATGATGCCTTTGGTGTTTGAGCTTTTACTTCGTCCTTTAGGTTCCTATTACTTGTTATGTGTTTGCTCCTAGACATTTGAAGGACATCACTTGTTCTACATTTTGATCGTAAATCGCTAATTTACATCTTCTTGGTTCTCTAGATGTTGCAAGGGATTTTGTTTTCTTGGTGGATATTTGCATGTTAAACGTTTTTGCTGTTTGTTGGAATTTATACAGGAGCTTCTGTAGGTTATCTTCGTCTTCCGATATGATCACTGCGTCATCAGCATAGCATATTAGTTTTATTTCTTTATCACCCATTTGGTATCTTCTCCCAGTTTGCTTTACTTCGTTTATGATTTCATCCATTATGATGTGTTACAAGCTTTTGGTTTTACGAACCTGCACGGCCAACTCACAATAGTCGGGAGTAGGGGGGTTCACAGATAATACAGAAAATATGCTTAAGGGCGCCAGAGCTTATCCAAAGTCACTTCTGTCCCGCTCAAGACAGACGGTATAAACTTGTAACTCAATTTAAGGTTCGTAATCCTTATACTCGGCTGTTCGAGTAGCCAAAAGTAATTAATAGGTAACAATAATCACAGGAGCAGGAAAGATAAAAAGAAAGATTAACAACTATAATCGATTTAATGGCTTAACGTTGGATAATAATAGAAGATATGAAATTTAATGTTTTCCAGGTAGAATTAATACCTATCACAGTTTGCTTATGCGCCAACCTTAACTTCTAAAATGAGTAACAATTTGCATTAATAATTAGAGGAAACTTTGATTAAGGAGTACATCAAATTTTCTACATAAATGCCTGTAGTATCGGCAGCACACATCACATCAATAAAGTACAGTGAAATAAATAGCGAAGAATAGTTCGTAGTAAATATCGTTTGTATACAGCATGCGGAATCCACAAAATAATTAGTAATATGGCATTACTGACAATAAAACAGTGATAATGATTATAGCATTAACATTAACCTATCCTAACAGTTATCGGTGAGACACCGTATACGAAACGTACAAAAGAAGTAATAATACTACCTTACTGATAATAAAACAATTACGGCATTAATATTAAATTATCATAATAATTATGGGTAGTACACAGCATACGTAACACAAAATAAGCAAACTTACTACCTAAATGGTAATACAATTACGTTAATCATTACGGAATTACTATTAGCAAAAGTTTCGTGAGTGACCTTGTTGACAACGAATAAGATACATAAAACACTTACCAGTAACACAGGAACTTCCACTTGTGCGAAGAAAGCGCTTTCCCCAGCACGCAATCCTGTAAACACTCTTAAATAGCAAGTCGTGTCAAACTAATTCCTCACGAAAGTGAAATCTACAAAATGATTAGTTATATTTAACACAAGTACATAAGGCCGAACCCGGTCGTCGTGTGCTGTTATACCCCGACGAAAACGGTGGTTACGCAGGTATCTGCCGCCTGAGTAGAATCTCGACAATTGTAGTTAGCTTCGGTACATTAAATTTTTGCCATATGTCGTATGCCTCAGATTACATTCATCCGACGAAATTATTATTCGAAATTGATTCTTCATCAATAGTTAACGACTAAGGAACAAATGCCCGCACGTGGCGGAACGGCTATCAAATTACGAGAAATTACAACAGAGTTTTAATAAATGACAGCTATTAGCTTACCCGGTGACGACTCAAACGTATTATAAGCGTATTACCCTTATAAATTGGTTGCCATTACGGTGGATGGTCTTAGAAAATTTAATTGCAGGCCCCAGCGGCCATTTTATGCAGTTGTCAAGTTAAAGAATTCGTCGTAAATGACAGTCACGCGTAAGAGATCGGTAGGGGGCGTCCAAACCGTAAGCTAATTTCAAGTCAAAATACATAGGCGTGCGCAATGAAAATTTCGTCCGTAACAGATGTTAAATAATATTGGGCTTTGGCTGCTTTTTTGTTTGATCCATGTTCCATACGTATTTTATTACCTAATTTATTTGCCGTTCTCACATATGTATAATTCTCGGTATTCAGCTTTAGGATAATTTTTATTATATTGGGGTGAATGTTCCTTTGTGTTAGTTGGGCTGTAACATCAGTTAAGCGTGCCCTATCGAATGCCTGGGTAAGGTCGATGAAGCACATATAGGCTGGCTTGTTAAACTCTATAGCCTTTTCAGTTATTTGACGGATTATAAAAATGGCATCTATAGCAGGCCTGTTATTTCTGAACCCTTCCTGTTCTTCACAAATCCCGGTTGACATTACTTCTTCTGCTAAGATTTTAGTAAATAGTTTTTGAATCGCACTCGTTAAGCTGATACCTCGATAATTTTGTGGGTCGGTTTTTCGCCCTTTTTAAAGGTCGGAATCAGAATACTTTCTTTCCATTCAGATGGTATACTCTTGACTCTACAAGTATTTTGTTGAAGAGAGATTGTAGTTCATCGTGTAGTATGTCCCCTCTATATTTAATCATTTCATTTCTTATTTCGTCAATTCCTGGGGCTTTTACTGTTCTTTAGTTTGGCTGCTATTTTCTGTATTTTTTTTAAGGAAAAGACTCTATTTTGGGTGTAATTGACGTTTCCAATCTCAGATGTAATTTCTGTGCTTGGGTGTTGGTTTCTGTTAAGCTATAAAGTTTTTCAAAATGTCTTTCCCATTCTTCTGCCGTAATTTTTGTACTTTGTAAGTATTCATTTATTGGTTTTTTTTTTCTATTTCTCAGTAGATTCCATATTTTCTTTTGTCCTCCGTATAGGTCATGTTCCATATCATATGAAAATTCCTCCCAATGATTGATTTTTCGAATATTTTTATTGATCCTGTTCCTTACAGCTTTATAGTCATTATATGTTATTGCATTAGATCTATATTGCAGGTACGATTTCCTTTTCTCTTCTGCTAAGGTCTTGACTTCTTGTTTAAACCAGGGCTTTGTATTTGGTCTTTCCCCCTTTTTTATCGTCTTTCTTCCGAATGCTTCTTCCGCTGCTTCTAGTATATTAGTTCTTAATTTTATCCATGATGTTTCAATGTCATCCAGCTCTTGCATATTATTGGCAGCTATTTTTCCTCTAAGCCTTCGTTGATATAGGTATTTAGTCGAGTCGTCTGATAGGGATTCTATATTCAGCTCACTCGTTTCTTTGGTGAGTTTGTTATGAAATCATTGCATTATTGTTCGCATTTTTACCATTACAAGATGGTGGTTTGTTCCTGCATTTCCTGAGGTTAGCGATCTAACGTCCTGAATCCTTTTAGGGTGAATATTTTTAATTGTGATTACGTAGTCTATTATTCATCTTTGTCTTCGTGTGTTTTCGAAGGTGTATTTATGTTATGGTTTATGTGGATAGAAAGTATTATTAATTCTTAGTTCATTTTTTATGCAGAGTTGTATCATTTGTTCGCCACTCTCATTAATTATTTCTTTGTTAAATTCGGTTTTTGATCCAGGTATAACCTCATCGCCTACTCTTGCATTAAAATCCCCTAAGATTATTATTTCATCTTCATTTGGTATATTGTCTAAGACTGTTTGTAAGGTCTGGTAAAATAATTATATCTCCGCCTGTGGTTTGCTAGTATCGGGTGCATAGATACTTATTATATGCGTTAGTCTTGATTTTTGTAATTCGATTGTCATCTGGAGTATTCTGTCACTAATGTATCTTGTATTGCTGATTTGATTTTCATATCTTTCATGTATCAATATGCCAATCCCCGATGTTGCTCTTTCGTTTTTATCCTTGTCGCTGTATATCAGAATGTAGTTTTCATATTTGCTGTTTCCTTTGCCCTTTTTTTTTGTTTCCGAGAGTGCACGATTGTCTAATTTGTGTCTTTTAATTTCAAGTAAGATTTCTTGGTCTTTATTGTTAAGTGATGTTACATTCCAGCGACCAATTCTAAGTATAGTCGGTTTCCTTATTCGCTTATTCCTTGTTCTCGGCGTGTTGTCATTATTAAATCCAGTCAGTTTCGAGGCTAAACTATTGGTTCTAGGAGCACTTGTTTTTTTTCCCAAGCAGGTCGCTAGCCTAACTTGAAACTCTTCTCTTTTATCCGGGCTTTGGACCGGCTATGACGTCGCTGAGCTACTTAATCCACGCAGTTCTGTCATAGGCAGAGTTCTTTCATATATTTACATTTTTTTCTGCATTCCAACAAAAGTTACAGCTATAGTAACTTTGAAATCGGATGTACGAAAAAATAAGTTGGCTTTGCAGAGTATACTTAACTACAGTTAATAATAATATATGTTAATAATTGATGAATTAGAAATGCAATTTAATCTAATTAATTATATCTATGATGAGATTTTAATATAAATGTCGTTTAGTGAGACAATTTTGAGTTAATTAAGATAAAAGTTAATGCTATTTGAGCGCGAAATGTATCTTTGCAAAAAAACACTTTTATACTAACGTTTCATCACTTCTTATGTTAGTTTTGTTCAGTTTCTTAAATTCACTGGTCTGCAAAAAAATATTTTTTATTGAGCCCTGACATCATAAGTGATTCTTATGTAAAATAACGTCCTGAATCCAAATATGTCTTCCGTTTTCTTCCATCACCCACCATTTTCGAGGGAGCCCCATATCTCTAATTTTGCCACTTTTTAGATAAATTAATTATAATTTATTTATCGAACGATAATAATAGTTATAATAATTATTATAATAATAAATATATGGACATGAATTTAATTTAAATGGGAAAAACAACTATTTTAGCTATAAACAGTAATACATAAAAAGATATTCATCGTTACTTGGTGCTTGCTTTCCTTTTATACCCTGAGGTACAGCTCTCTCGTTTCAAAAACCAGCAGTACTCCGCCAACATGCTTGCATTCCACTTCCCTGAAAATCTCTTCTCCAGCTTAGCGATGTCTTGATGGATCCGTTCCCCGTGTTTATCCGAGTCTGCTCCTAAATTTTCAGGGAAAAAGTCCAGATGCGAGTGAAGGAAGTGAACTTTAAGAGACATGTTACATCCTATGTCCTTGTACGCTAAAAGCAGTTTCTTGACATGAGCGACATAATCTTCACTTTTGTGGTTACCCAGGAAGTTCTTACAAACGTTTTGAAATGCAAGCCAAGCTCGTTTTTCTTTTCGATTTAGGTGTTCAATAAACGTCGAATCTTGGAAGAGTTGTCTAATCTGGGGACCAACAAAAACGCTTTCTTTGATTTTAGCTTCGCTAAGACGAGGAAATTTAGTTTTCAAAAATTGAAATGCGCCACCTGTCTTGTCCACTGCTTTCACAAACTGCTTGATCAATCCAAGTTTGATGTGTGAAGGTGGTAAGTAAATATTTTCCTTCGGAACGAAAGGATTGTGGGCGACATTTTATCTGACCAGGAATAAGATTTTCTCGCAGAGGCCAGTCCCGTACGATGTAATGTTTATCTCGGGCTCGGCTATCCCATTCACAAAGGAAGCAGCAATATTTTGTGAATCCTGATTGCAGGCCCGTGAGTAGAGCAACAACTTTTAAGTCAGCGCAAAGTTTCCACTTATAATCATGATAACTAATTTTATCAAGGATTCTGAAGATGTTTTTGTACGTTTCCTTCATATCAACAGAGTATGCAACTGGAACTGATGGGAAGTCATTTCCATTTGCCAACAGGAAAACTTTTAAGCTTGTTTTTGATGAGTCTATAAACAGTCTCCATTTGTCTGGGTCACATGGCATCTGTAGCTCTGTCATCAATAAATTTGCATTAGGACAGAACACTAAACCTTTATCTTCTGAGAAAAGACATTTCAGGGTTGCTTGTCTGGTCCTGTAAGAAGATATTTTTACTCCCTTTTCTAAGAGATTCCACTGTTGACGTCGCGATCCTAGGAGCTGAGATTTAGTCTTGGGTAACTACAAATCCCTGACAAGATCATTTAATTTCGATTGAGTGAGGAGCTGAGGTTGCCGAGAAACTAAATATGCGGAATACTCTTCATCATCATTGAACGTATCATTCGAAGCCCCAGGTTGTGGCTCAGAGTCTTTTAAATCAATTTCCGGCTCTAGAGTATAAGTGTTTGGGGGCTCTGGGATTGGCAAAGTATCGTTATGAGGAACAGGTCTTAGAGCTGACGGAATATTGGGATACTGAATTGTATGCTTACTTTTCCTCGAAAACCCGACGATGGAAGTCATACAAAAGTAACAATCTGTAAGATGACAGCGAGGTTTACGCTAAACCATGGGCACAGCAAATGGCATTGATTTACGGGTACCGTTGAGCCATTTCGTCAAACTACTGTAACAAGTCGTACAGCAAACTGATGGAGCCTAAGTCTTGTCTTGGTCGCCAACTTGACAATCAAAGTACAATTTATAAGCTGTTTTAACAAGCGGAGAAAGGGGTTTTCGTTGCGTTTTTAAAGTTAATTCCCCGCAGACATAGCAGAAGCTATCGGGATTATTTTTACACTCGCGTGGCATAATTAAACAGTAATTCAACGCCCGACATTAACCACAAATCACACTTAGTCACTTGAAAGAGTCCGGAGTAAAAGTAGTTTTACTGTTTTACACAAATGAACACAAAATCCAGCACGTTTCAAACGTCGACAAGTTAACTCTGCAACAGCTATAGATGTACTGATCGAAGCAGTTAAGCAAACAATGTAATATACTATAATGAGAAGAGTAATGCAAGTTCAAGCCTGTCGAAAATTCCTGTTCAAACCTGCATGTGGTATTGAGATCGCCAGCGTCGTGCAGTGAATCTTCCTAACTGTTTATTGATATTTTTTTACTGTTCTTATATATTTGTATTTTATTGTTGTTTCTATATACATTTTATAGCAAAACTTTTGCCATATACTTTGGTATAAATTTTATTACCTGCTTTGGGATGTTTAACGGCTATAAGTTAACACTCTAAAAAAATGCAAAAAATAGGTGGGTGATGGGTAAAAACGGAGCTCAATTTTGTATTCAGGAGGTCATTTTACATAAGAATCGTCAAGAATGGTATCAGGGCTGATTTTCATGCAGACCAGTGTTATTAGATTAAAAAATTCAAATTAATTTAACTTCACTTTTACACCTACCAACTCTCCTTTAATTTCAAGTGTAATTGAAATTTAACAATATTTTGTAGCTGAAAAAATGGGTTTTACATTATTTAATGGAATAAGAAAGGGGATTCTGTGTCTATTCGCAAAATCATTATTCCAACGGGGATATAATCGTACAATGGGAACCACATGTTTGGAACAGATTTCAGTAGCTTTTGTCTGTAATTATATTAAAGGATTATATGTGTAAGACAGGGGCAGATACAAAGGCAGAGTCAAAATCTCGTTTATAATAAACTTGTAGAACGTTGATAAATGTGAATTGCAGGTCGTAAGTATTAATTCTCTTAACCTTCTTTTTATCTGTAGTAACAAAATCATAAATGACCATCGTGTTGTACAGGATGTTCCAATTAATTTTTATTTACTTTGAGTTTAAAGGTGCTATAATTTGCAAACAACCACAAGAAAAAATTAAATCCTGACAATACCATTTTTAAATTAAGTTTTTTATTTATTTAAACACCTTTTTGACTTTTTGCTGAAATGTTCTAAACATTATTATTTGAGAAAGACTTATTATATTTCTTCCTCGCGACTTTATGTTTGTCGTTATAGGTAATCCACAAATCAATAAGTCTTACTAATCTGGATTTACTGAAACATACACACCTTTGTGATTCTCATAATTCCGTGTATTAGAACGATTTATTTTTAGTAGTTGCTACCTATTATTTTTATTTTTTTTTAAAAAGATTTCAAAAATTTATTTAATAATACTTTTCTACAACTTTAATTCTAGTTACATAGATATAAAAATTGTATTCTGCCGTCGTTAAATTACCATACATACATATAATTAATTAAATTTTAGGTTTGCTATCAGAAATTTTGAATTGGTAATGTATTATTATTATTCTCAACTAAATGAAAACCGTGAATTCGTTCACCTTTACGGTTAGACAAGAAACGAAAGCATAAAAGTGACATCAAAATGAAAAACGTGCAATGAAAATATGCGATGCAATAATCTACCAGCAATTCAAGATTCAATTGTCGGCGTTCCACATTCCACCACATCTTTCCTTAAGGAATTTCACTCAATAACCAACCATACTAGTGAATTAAATTTATAAAAAATGCGGCCAAGAATTTCTATTACCGGGATGAGTTAACGATTTTCTTATCGTTCGTTCCTTGTTTTGCGAATATTAAATTTTCTTTTTTTTCTTCTTTTTTGAATTATTAACGAAAATTGAACGTCTTGATGCATTTATTTGTAAATTTCTGCTATTTGAAATTTTCTCAGTGCTAATAGATAATAATCGAACGTGGAAATTTTTCTTTTGTTTCTCACAATCTATTTTGTGGTCACGTTTTTTTTTACAGTTTCTAACAATCAGTTCCTACCGACTTCGTCTCAATAATTGGCCAGTTTAATCTGATATCTTTTTAACTTTATCCAGGCTTACTGGTTTTATACTGCATTAATTGCTTCTATTAATTTGAAAGAAACAATTAATTTGTATATAATAAACGATTATTTTAAATATTCTTTTAATTAATAACTTTTCAACGATTTTTGATATTTTAAAACTGAAATTCAAATTTTATTATCTGGATTTTTTGACAAATTAGTTCTGCTAGCGTTTAACAACGTCGCTTCTGGCCTAGGAACAAATTAATTCGACGAGATAATCGGTAGCTGAATGCCGATTACTTCCCAATATCCTTATTTAATATCGTACTGGTATTTTCTCAGTTTCTGGTACTCGTTGGAATTTCAAATGTTCAGTAATTAAGGAAACGTTTATCAATATTCATAGAAACGATAGTTAAAACGTGATTATTTTTGTTAGTTATTCGGTTACACTTTTTGTCGAGATTTTATTTAACAATACATATTTATGATGTTTTTAAAATTAATTAAGGTCAACGCGATTTTTGTTTCTTCCTAAATGAGACTTGTTTTTTTAGTAGTTTGGGTGCGTTAACTCCGAAAATCATGCTACTTTTTAAAGAATCACTAAAAGTAACTAAGTTGTTGAGTACTGGTATAAAATAAAAAAAATAAACGAGTCAGCTTCGCCCACATAAGCTCAGGGAAAACTTTTCTGCTAATTAATTCTTATTATTTTTATTTATTGATGAAAAAGTAAAATGTTCCTGGTACTCTGCCATTCTAAATTAAATGAACATTGTTTTATTTTATATTAATGATGTTTTATATTCTATGTAAAATTTGTTTACACCACTCTTATTTTTTAAAGAATTTTAACTCATCAGAAAACAGGAGAACTTTATGTTTTCTTTTTGAAATCTTAATAAAAAGTGTACCAAGTGATCCATACAGATGATCTATTTTGGTAATTTTAAATCCTTTTTAATTTCTTTATATGTTTTTCTTAAGTGAATTGAATAAGCACTAGGAATTGAATCATACACATTTCCCTTCTGTACTAAGACACATTTGCATTTTTTTTTAATTATCGATAAGCCAACACACACACTCGGGCTTAAAATATTGTACATGATTCCTTGACACGATATAATATTATCTTTTTTCGATACAAAGTGAGTTACGACGAGATATCAGCTTAATTTTTTGTGAGATACGTAAAATGAAGGTCTATCTTTTTAAATTATTTTTGGTAGAAAATTGTAACATATTAAAGTTAAGTTTTTTACAGACAACACCCTATATTTGATGACATTTTTAGCAAATAACTTAAAAATTAGGTTTCTTTTATTAAAGGTTTCCTATGCCTATCTAATATCAATTTTGAGAAAATTGTGATTTTAAGAGAAATATCCAACTTGTGTAATTGTGGCTTTTAGGGCTTTCTGTGTATTATATCGATATTTTTCACAGGTTGTTTAAAAAAAGGATTCTAGTTATATTTTTCAAACATAAAAAATTACCTTAACTTAAATGGATCGCCCTGTATTTTTTTATTTTATGGGAAACAACATTACATTCTCTATGTCTAAAGTGACACATAATTCTTCCTTAATGTTTATTTCAGAACCTCAAGGATTACGTTATTAGTGCACTATGCTCTCCATAAAAATAGAAAGTTTTAGTATCAATAATAATACCAACATATTTGATTCATCTAGTTGGCGGCTGTCATTAAACTTAGTGTTCTGTCCACGTTCTGTCTAAATACAGTTGATTAGGTACTTTATTTTTAATAGTACCAGCTATTACCTTCGAGTTACTACAAAAAATTGTATTTTGGCGTCAAGGGTATGCGCACAAAAGTATCTCGCTGGATCACATCCAGAAAAAAAAGGTTTCCAAAAACTACTGCAAACTTTTTGTGAGAGCGGTACTGTATTCTACAAGAAAAAACTTTTAGTATTCTTTGCACAAAACGCTCACAAAAAAATAGACAAAAATTGGACACCACGACTTGCACTGTCGAATCTTAGTTCTGTAATTGTCCAAGTAACAAAGTGGTTTTATAATTCTAAACTTTTCAATTTTATTGTAGTTATGTTGTTGCTCTCTAAATGTAAAATGGTTCTATTAAAGTTGTATGGAAGATTAATTTGTTATCTATTCAAAATTGTTTTTTAAATCGATGTTTAGAATGTTCTTACAACAAAATTATAAAACTGCTTATGAGATAAGTATAAAAGTGTTTTGTAAACGTTTATATAATATTCGTTATAAGAGATTCGCCCCTTACAAATATTAATTGATTTATAATAGCTATGTAGTTTTGTCATTTATCACTTTAGAACTGTTTTATACAACTGTTTTAATAAAGTATGTGACTACGTTATATAATTGTTGTATTAGTAATATTATATAACAATTTTGCTTTCTGGATCAGATTACTCACAACGGAAGTTCCAATATAACTGTTAATTAAAAGGACACAAAGCCTCAGTTATAAAAATAAGAGAAAAACAGTTATAGAGCAATACTACTATTAAAGCGCAAAATTCTTGTGTCAAATATGGTTATAAAACAATTCGGATATACTGGCATAATCGAAAACCACTTGATTTGCCAGCATATCTACAACCGTTTGTCGAAGAAGCTAAAATAACTATTTCAGAAGGATTAATAATGAATGGATCGCAGCTTATTGTTAAGTTACGCTACTTTATATGCGATTTGCCTGTTCGACCGTTTTAATTAACTTTTTATTATTGAATACGCGATTAAAAATTGATCAAAATATAATCACATTTGTAAAATACGATGCTGTCGTGTTAACTTTTACATAAACTAAGGTAATTAAATTTGAACGTTTTATAAGTTTTCTATTGTAGGCAAGTATAGTTGTCAGGAAATAAAGATGCAATAAACACAATTTTATTCACATGTAGTATCATTTATCCACGACCATAATTCGAAGATATACATAATATAATAAAACCACATAAAACGTAATTTACATAAACTTTATTATTCTTAACGTACATGTATCCTTATTTTTATTTTTATCTTTTCCTACCTTACCGGCTTTAAAACGTTGTCACGTCTTGCGCGCGGTTGCCAGCTTGTGCATAAAATCTTACAACATTTTATTTGCCTACACTATATGCATCATAATTGTTGTATAAAAGTAAATTTGGTAATAAAATGTTATATTAAGAAGGGACCATTTTGAAAATGTACTTGCATATATTTACATGGCCGCCATTCTCGAGGAACATAAAATTAACTTATATTTCACTACTTCGACGACAGAAACACATGAATTAAAGCTTCTTATACTGGTATCTATCTACTATTGTGGTTTTATGATAAAAAATTGAAATATAAACTTTTTATTTTTTATCTGATTTTTAAATTTTTGTTTAAATACTCATTAAACCTGCGGCGCACTTAAAATTTGCGACCTACCTACTTTATAATTGACAGTAAAATTTTCTTCGTAGCAAAAAACGACGTCCGTGTAGATCTATTTCATTAAATTTCGTGTAAATAACATATACTTGTATACGTTGCCATTTTTCATGAAATAGCCATCAGTTTTAGTTTAAGTAAATAATCGGAATAATTAAGTTCCGAAAAGTAGTACTTAATAACCGTTTGATTTTATTGAAGCTGCTCCACACTACAAAAATGTTTTGTAAATTCATCAAAACTATTGTACTACCAACTATAAAATATTCATGAAACTGTTTTGTAATTGATATATAACGTTTACGTAACTATTCCATAACAGTGTTTTGTTGGTTTTATAAAACACGTTAAAAAACGAATATGTTTTATAAATATGTATCCATTTTGCATTTATAGCTACGTTTTAGTTACGTTCTTAAGACAAAAAGTGTTTTATAAATTTTGTTTTGTAAACGTTCTCTCAAACGTTATAAAATTTAAAATTGTTACTTGGGTGGCTACCATTCCATCTAACTTATTGACTCCTCCCATTCCTTTGTTATATTTTTTAAATATTTCTGGCTGTGGTACACTGATTCTTGATTTTGCATCTCTGGAGTATCGGAGTACATTTTTTGTTACAATGCCGTCAAAATTTATGCCAGCAGACACAATTTTATTGTCTTTTCACTGAACAAGAGCGACTGGTTGGGAAAAGTGGTATTCGAAATGTGATATTTTGAATTTATTTTGCTTCACAGTTTTCAGTGGACAATTGTCTAACCGATTATTGCGAAGTGCTCTGCTGACACAATAACCTTGTTCAGCAAGATGGCTTAGTAAGCCCACAGAAGTGAAAAAAAGGAAAGTACTACTTGATCGCCTAATCCAAATTCTCTTGAAACTAAATCTGATAGGTTTGCTTTCAATGATTATTTAGCATAGTGCTTGTCGTTGTAAGATCAATACTCAGGTTTTCTTCTAATTTACTAAACTCTTTAAAATTCTTGTTGAGACTGAAGAGGTCTAAGTTTGTAAAACTTATCTGTAGTATCAATATGTGTGTTGTCGTTTAGATGAAGGTTTTGTAAAATAAATTCGTAACGGTTCAAACGCATACTTTCAGACAAAATCTTTGGAACGTCATTTTCTCTCGCTCAATACGTGCCTTAGTTTATTTGATGTTTCTTTTTTGGACAACTTTAAGGTGTGGAATTTATTCTTTGTCTTTTTGAAGGCGGATCTGATAAAATTTGTGTAAATTCCGATAAAGGTAGAACATCGTCGCTAGACTCGTCTCTTTCAGATGTTACGAAACAATTTGGTGACTCCTCAAACTTTAAAGCTGATGATGAGTTGCTGTTGATGTCTGTTGAGTTCGTTCCAGGTTGTGGACTATCATACAAAATGACCTCAGCTTCTGCTCTTAGAATTTCCGGCTCTAAATGATTTATATTTCCGTCATGATTGTTATCCGAATAATCACTATCTTCATCAATGCGTTGGACATCCTCAGGTGGAATAACATAAATGTCGACAATGTCAATGTCAATAGAACTGCTACCATCTCGTGAAGAGGTAATCTTGAAAAATAAAACATTTTCATAAAAAGTGACCAAAATGCGCAACGTCCGTCACAAGGGGCACTAATATTGGAAGCAAATTACTCGATATTCCAATATATACTCAATACTACTCAAAGGTGAATCGGCAACATTTTGGACATAATATACAGTGAAACTTATACACCTAAATTATTTATGTTGTTACTAATTTAAAAAACTGTTACTTTACGCGCCTGGTGCTGTACTGACTAGGGTCTATCTGTGAGTTTAAATGACAATAGAAGCACAGAAACACTTATTTTATAAGAGTGGCGTACACAATTAACAACCAACACCATTCTGCAACTGACATTCAGGTTTTAGGTTGAGTTACCACTCATGTTTCGGTGCTAAATTTAATTTAAATAATTGTCTTTTAAGAGGACCCTAGGCACTACTGGGTTAAGGAACCTTGAAAAAGTTGCGGAAGAAGATGATTTTTTTAAACGCTTTATTCACCGACGAATCAACTTTTTATAACAACGGTCTGGTAAACCGACGTAACTTTTATTATTATGATACTGAAACACGTCATTTGTATTGCACTGTTGACCGTTAAAATCGGTAGAGCGTCAATATTTTTCAGGGAATTGTAGGATACCACGTAATTGGTCCTATTTTTGATAAAAACTTGAACGACTAAAAATTTTTACGTTTTGAATTTGATTCTTCTGAATGACGTCTTTAGATATTAGAAGAAAAATGTGGCTACAGCTGGATGGTGCTTCTCCACATTTTAGTTGCTGTTTAAGGAATTATTTAAATAAAGATGGATTAGAAAAGAAGGTTCATGTGAGTAGCTACCTAGATCTTCTGAATTAACCAGCATGGATTTCTTTTCATGGTTTATATTAAAAATTTAGTTTATACCACTCTACTTACCATGAAGATTATAATAAAAAATGCATTTGTTTCTATAACACCAGATATTTTGAGAAATATTATAAAATCCTTTCAAGGACGAGTACGATTATGCATAGAAGAAGATGGCCATCATTGAGCATTTATAGTCGTTTTTTTTGCACAAATGTTTATGGCTTGGTATAAATATGTTATTTTAAGTAGAACGTTTTTATGTTTTTAATTCGTTTTTAAGTTGAATATTTCTCTCAAAATCACAAGTTCTTCGAAATTGATAATAGATAGGTATAGGGAACCTTTAATATAGTAGATCTAGTTTTTAACGTATAATTTTAAATTGTCATAAAATACAGGGTGTTGGTTTTAAAAAACCTAACTTTGATAAGTTTAACTTTTCTAAACTGAAAATAATTTAAAAAGATAGTCTAACAATTTACATATATTACTAAAAAATTAGGCTGATATCTTCTATCGTTTCGGCACAAGAAACCGAGACAATAGTCGTAGTTCACCCTGCATAACCTAGCAGTTTCGATGATTTCTTTGGGGAACACAAATTTCTTGCTAAGTTATTGAGTTCCAATTGAGTAACACGTTATGATCTAGAATTGTAAATTAGGTATTTATCATCCAGACGTTTCTTTTTAAGACCGTCTGGCGTATCCTGAACGTTCTCATCCTCAAATGAGGGAATAACTTAATCGGAATGAAATAGCATAGTTTAGTTTTTCTTATGTTTCTTCTTATAACTTGAAGTCTAAACTAAACAAAAATAATAGTCATTGACATGTTTATTTGGTTCTTGCCAGATCATTGAAATTGTAAAAGCTAATTTTTATTTTATTCTATTGAATTGTAAATTCTTGACAGATGATTTAGACACACTTTATAATACAATATAGTACTATTGACACATTTTCGAATAGTAGACACTATTGACACATTTTCGCAGTTTACTTGTAAAGCTACACCTAAAATCATATTCTAAGAGAATTTGTTAAACTTTAATACGCAAGTAGGTAGGTGGTCACAATAGGCTAATGATCTATATCTATTTCGAATGTTTTTTGATTTGAATAATTTAAACATTTACATTTATTCACATTTATAAGTTTGCAAAAAAGCAAAACGGCTTGAAAAAGCCTGTTGAGGTAGAGCATTTTTAACTACCACGACAGGTTTGGTCCGTGTATTTCTTTTGTATTGCGTGTAGAGTTTTAGACAAATGAATTGGAACGACCAACTTAGGCATATCTTATACAAAAACGTTATGTTATAAATTTAATTATTCTTAATATAATCCATTACGACATTTTGATGTATAATTACTCCAATAAATTTTACTAGATTTACTAGTCTAGGAGACAGAAGAAACAGGATTAAATTTTATTCGGTTGAACTAGTGCACACGTGTGTTTCAAGTTTGATTTATTGAGTGCAATTTTATCTGTTTTGAAATGTGCTTGCTAATCTGATAGTAAATCAATTGCACTTATGTATATGATTGATTATTTGAATATACAATATAACGCTAATATTGAAAAAGTGATCTTAAATAAAATTTGTTTTCACATTGGCAACGCAATATTGGCACAATATAAACTATCAATATTTACCCAATATTGTATAAGCATTAGTAATATTGGCTCGATAGAAAACTTTTCGCTTTGTCTAAGCGTTGTAACATTACTGCGTCTTTTATTTTATTTCTTTGTAGCTTTAACATTTTTTCAGAAATGTAAACAAATAATCGTACCTTTTCTATCTAAATACTTAGTAAATTTTAATTAATTTGAAGAAAAACAAGATTTTGTTGTATTTTTTTAAACATTTATTAATTCTTTATATTTGTTTCAGGTACTTACACGTTTCTATTTTATTGTTGACTGTGGTAAGTTGTTTTTTTTGTGACAATGAAATAGTTGTATACAGTATCGTACGATCACTGAAAAATATAACTATTACATTATGTTCTAATTTATTTTGCTCTAAATATTCAGGGTTTCAGGCAACAGTAAATACTATAAATAATTTTTTACAACCGATATAACATTCCGCTTCATTAAATTATTCTATAATCTTTCTAAACAAATTCAGCTTAAACTTTTTTCATTAGGTATAACGTTATTGTATATTAATATAAGAGACTTAAAAATTATAAAAAAAAGTCTGCCAAGTGTTTAATGGAGATAAGAGTGCCTAGTAAAGTGTAAAATAAAGAAATTTTACATGTTGGGGTTTGAAAACATGTAGTAGATTGTCATAAGTTCTGGACTGGGTTTTTCGAGGGACATTTCAAGCTGTCACGGTGGATATTTTGCTCGAGTGAACATCTTCTGGTTTGCGGTAGTGTTTGAGTGTAAACGACTGATAGGAACCGATTTATATTATGGATTTTACAAGAGACTTTGAAATATTGTCTTTAACGTATATTGATTTTGCGTTTGTATAGGTCATTGAGCAATTCAAAAATTGCCTTCTTTTTTGTCGTAATTTGTTCCACGTATGCTCGAGCTAAGATTAAATTTGTTAAATGTACTATTATCGGTTACACCTACAATTTTGTACTTCACTAACTTTTATACAATGGTTTTAATTCTTAATCGATATTATTGTAGTTTATTGCATTATGTGTAATATAAACTATAATTTTATTAATTAGCGAACGAATTAAAATATTTGAAGAACAAACGCCGGTCGATTTTACTATGTATGTCGAATTTGCTAGGAGTCAAAGTTAATCTTTGTTTATTTAAAACTTTGTGTAATCTAAGCAACCATTGAAAACCGACTAATGATAAGGAAGTATGATAATTATAATTACTTACAAAACGGGACGTGGCGGAATAAACAATAATTAAATGAAGAGATGAAATAGGTGGTTCATTTTTATTTTAACTCACACAACATCTGCTGGTTTCGCTGTTTTCATTGTTTGGTTTTATCCTACCATAACGTCGAGAAAAGTCGCTAGAAGCAAATTTTAAATGAACGTTATTAATAAAGCTTTAATTTTAATCACTCAGCACGCGAAAATATAAGACAATAAAAATGAAAATTTAACAAAATAAATGAGAAACGTAGACATTTCATTTCAAAATAATGTAATTTATGTCACAATGTCTTATAGACAAATACCTTTATACTTTTTCAAGTTGTTGCTAATTGGAATTAATAAAAGTTTTCATTTATCTACTAAAGCGAAAAATGCGATAGATATCAAAGTCAATAATTTGTTACGCCGGTTTTCGTATAACAAAAAAAGGTAAGCGAAGGCTAACACAGTTGTTCCCGGGGATGGGGTCGCAGGCTTTGTGATGATCGATTATAAACTAAATCTAAAAAAGCGCCAAAACAATGAAAGACTAAAATTAGGGAGACACCGTTTAAATCTACCCGTAGCTGAAAAAGAATAAATAACACGACAGAAGTGATAACACAGAATATATATTTATTTTATCACATAACGTACTTAAATAGAACGAGAAGGCACATAGTATAATTATATAAATTTTAAAACACTAGTACATGTGTTAATATCACAGGCTTTCGACTGGGCAACACGTCGTACAGCAAAGTGATTAAATTAAATTATAAAAGTACGAAAATCGAAGGTCTAGAGAATCAAAGCCTACCAGATAATAATATGACACAACAAAAAGATTTAACATACGTATGGTCGACTGACCACTAAACTATTAAGATTTAAAGTAAAAATGTAATACTTGCAGTTATGTTTTATCCAGTAGGGGATTAGTTAATTCCGCACTAGTATTACCTAAAGCTCAATTGAAATCTAACACGAAAGAAAAAGTACATACGGCGTTATCACAAGTAAATCCTGTTTTTAATTCATACGATCACTAAAAATAAGCGAATGCGCAGAGGTCAGGCCTCTAGGTAACTTCGCAACTTGGGTAATTATTTCCTCATCATGAAAATTTTCCCGTGAAATAATTTAACGATGAAAACCTTGTTGGGCGTAGACACCGCTAAACGGAGGTCTGTGTTGCTCAAACGTTACCGGAAGAAATTCAATAGTGCTTTTAAAATTTGACAATCATCCACGAAAAATGGGCGTGTCGAGGATAAATCTTATACTAGAAAATTTTTAATATACCGCATTTTTAACATAACAAAGTTTAATCTACAATTCAGATATATTGCAAATTTAGTGATTTTGAATCATTATTTATGTAAACTTAGATGTTACCTATTATTTAAGGAAATTTTAGGAACATAAATTGCTACATTTAGTACAGTTATGTTGGGGAAAATAGATGCCAAATGGCCACGTGGAGATTTTTCAGAATTTCCAAGAATAGAATAGCAGAAGAACATTGTTAAGTTTAAGCATTGTTATGTATTCATATGATAACAAGATATAAAGAGAAATGTCACACAACTTTAGTAATTACTAAAGAAGGAAAATAAAGTATATGGACCATATGATAATGGTCATTCAAAAATGAACAGTGAATATTTCGTGGAAACTCAAGGAAAAACATTGTTGTTTTATGTCTTTTAAGCATTTACAGAATTATGGCATGTTGACAAAAGAGAAGTTGAAAACTTAAAGGGGATAATGCAGACCTTGTACTTTAAGGGTATTTACTATTTACTTGCTTGGTAATAGGATTCTCAAAATTAAGTGTCGTAATACGTTGGACGAAGAACAACAATTTTGTTTATTAATTAAACTTTTGCTAATAAAATAGGTTTAAAAGAGCGAATTTAAGTTCTAAATATATACACAAAGAACTCGACTATACAAAATTTGACAATACTTTAAAGAATATGAAAATATCTAGAAGTAAGGTACTTGACAAATCATAAAATAACACTTTAAAACTACTTATAGTAAACGATGTTATGGCGATCTAATAATAATTTATTATTTAACTAAATTTGGATGAATATTAGGTAGTAATTTGTTGTTAGTTTACGAGTTTTTGTGTTTGGCGCTTGACGATTTTATAAACAATACATGTAATTAAAACGAAAATGTTATCTGAAGCCGATGAACTATCAGTTAGGTTAATATCTATAAAGTTAATGCATCGATGTTGGTAATGAATCTAATTTAATAAGGCTTTTTGCATGTCTATTAACAGTTAGGCAACGTTGTGGATTGCTAATGACAAATTTAATTTTTGTAGAAGTCAGTTATTTCCGCGTGGATGCTGTTGCATTAGTTTTAAAGGTACATATAGAGTGAAAAGTATTTGTAAGTTGTATTTTAGAAAAACTAAGTTTAATGTAATAAGGATAAATTACTATTAATTTTAATCCCTTTCCTTTATTCAAAAGAAACGGCAACGGTAATACATCTGATTTTTGTTTGTGCATTGTTATAAATGTGTTACGATTTTTAATATGTTGTTTAAAAACTTTACAATAATTACTGGAATTTTTATGCTCTATAGTCCATACTCAATTTAAAGTAACGAAATGTGAACAAAATTTGGTGATACCAAAAAATTTTTATTTGGTTCCGTTGGTTAATAAAACTGCCTATTTAGAAAATTATAAAAATAGATCAATAACACAAGATAAATATTAAATACTTTTAATTATAGTAGAATTCAGTTTTCCACGGGTGGCATTATTAATACAACTTTCCATTTGGGATAATTTTCGTGTTGTTGTTATTACACAACCTGAGCTTTCGTCACACGTCGCAGTGGACATCTTCAGAGCCCGGAACAAAATGGAAAGTTGTATTATTTTTAATTAGTTGTCAACGTGTTACAAGATTAGTGTAAATCAGTCGTTTATACATTGAAAAAACTGCATATAGTATTTGAGAATAATTATCACCGTTATCTTCATCTCTGTAATCGACTTCTTGTGTTTTTCTACAACATCATCTTCTTAAGCAACAAAATTGCTGAGTTACAATACATTTGTTGCGTTAACAATTTTTTTCTTACAGCATTTCTTATATTTAAATTAAATATGTAATTTGTAATTGCATATTAGATTGAATGGGGTAATTAACTTTATCTAGCATTTTCTAAACGCAAATGTTTATTAGCAATGAATTAAAACAGTTTTTAGTTTAAAACAATGGCATTAAAACCACCGCTGTTTCTATTAAAATTTTTATATTTACCTTTCTTGATTTCTGGGAAAAACACTTATTAATTACAAATTATCTTTTAACATATACAAAGTTACCGTACTTCCTTCACAACGTTCACATACCAGCAGCATTTTTTTCATCAAAAGAACTTTGTGAGATTGTCAACGATTCAGTCTAAACTGCTTTAATCTATTAAGAAAAACTAAAGTAATTAATTTGAGGTTAATTAATACATGCAGAAGTGTAAAGAATATGCATTTTCAACTCGTATGAATTGCAAACTTTTATAGTTGTTGGCAATGACTATCATTTCTTACTCATTATACAATATACTGTTACACTTCTATCAGTTTTTCGTAATTGTTTTAAAATTTGATTCAGCGTAAAATACTTGTAACGTTAATATAACCGTAACAGCTCAGAACTTTGGAGGCGATCCTCGATGTGCTGATTATAAAATAATTAAAAGAGCGCCAAAACGGGAGATATATACACAATACAGATCCTATTTATATCTGTCAAACACTGAAGGTAAACAAATTGTACAACGCAAATATAACAACGAATATATCTTTAATGCAATCGCAACATAAAATACAGTGAAATTAACAACCAGTAATTACGAAGTTTAAGGCAAAGAAATTTAGTATTAGCAGATCTTTAGAGTAGGCAACATCTCACACACATAGGTATATGAAGTAATAGTATTAAAGTATGCGAATATAATTTAATAAACAAACCTAGAATAAAGATTGAATTGATGCGAATCTAGTGATTATGCAATCAAATTTGAAACGTCGCTACGGTAACTTTAACAGATAATTACACAAGCAAATCTGCATAAATTAGTCTTGACAACATATATATCTAAGTCGCTCGTATCTACGTTTGAAATCCACACAAATTATGAAATAATAAAGAGAAGTTACTTACGGTTGTTTCCAGATATATAATTAGCTAATGACATATCCAAACCAATCTCCCAAAATTGCTGAAAATGTAATAAATAGAACAGATATATAATATCACAAGTAATTTATGGGTCTAGGACATTAGGGCGCCGCCGATAGGACGCGACCAAAAAGGCGCGACCGTTATGGCGCGAGAACAGTTGGGCGCGAGGACATGAGGGCGCGAAGACAGTAGGGCGCTGGGACAGTAGGGCGCGGGACACATGGGCGCGGGACAAAATATACAACACAAACATAACTTCTAATTTTTTTATTCTTCAGGCTCAAACTGTAGTGGTGTAATATATGATTAAAAAAAAATAGGAACTTACTTAATAAAATCTAATGTGCGTACACAGAATGACGCTGGAGACTATTAGGGCGCACCTTTTAATAGAGGAATAATTTTTTTTTATATATATTTCGTATTAACAAACATTACGCAGGCCATCAGAGATAACAAAAAAATTTTTTGGTGGATTTTTTAGAAATTCGGAATATACAGAATATACAAATATTTTAAGAATATAAAATATGACGGAATTTGTTTAAACTCAAAAATCCCAATAATGTATTCAGGGTTTTTGCGATAATGTGCAATCCATTAGAAAATATTTAAAAAAAATGTTTTCCGCTTGTAGATGACTATCACAATAGGTACATTGTCAAGTTTTTACGTGGCACTTCTCATAACTATAAAATGAATGTATGATTTTTTGTATTTTTTTTAAATAGCTGTAATAAATTTTCTTATATTTTAAATAAAAGTATTTTTACTTTATTGATGATGTTGTTATGAAATAGGTGCCTACTTTTTTTATTGTTAAATAAAAAATCTAGTTTAGTTTTGTTTGGGTTGTATACTTCGTCTTGCGCTTATTTGTCTCGCGCCCTTTTGTCCTCGCGCTTTCATGACTTTCGCCCAGCATTCCTCGCGCCCAATTGTCCTGGCGCCCTAACGGTTGCGCCTTTTCGGTTGCGACCTATCGGCTGCTCCCTAATGTCCGGACCCGTCTTGTAAATAGTTGATCCAATGATTGTTCTAAACAGAATGCGCCAAGCTTCTAACTGACTTTTTCACTGATGCAATCGCAGGTGTGCCACATCTCATCAGTTAGACCTCAAATTATTTTTCAAATTAGTGTTTGTATTAAATGCTTGCATCCATACGTGCTCCATGTTATCGACTCGAAAGAGATGTATTTAAGAAACATTTAATACCAAAGGAACAGGCACGTGACAGTAATCCAACTCCTATAGAAGTGAGTTTTTACCCTAATGAAAGTTTCACAGGTAACAGATACAAATTTACCCATTAACAACGAGGATGGTATACGAATTTTCATATAATGTGTTTGTTAGTTCGTAATCTTTATATACTCGATAGAACGGAAACTTTGAAATGTATATAAGAGGCGTATGACAAATGTCAACTAATGTTACATAGTTTTCTTTTTTCATTCAAATAATTGAACGTGTTTTCTAAATTCGTACGGTGATTATCTTTTGTGGCAATTGCATCCTTTTGGAACTTTTTACATATTTCGTTTTCACTTTGTTTACTCATAATGACTAGAATACAAGATACGTCAACATATACATAATAACCGGGGCGTTGTGGATTCATAACGTCTGTTTATTACGTACTCAAAAGTGATATTTCTTTTCATATTTTTGTTTAGGTTTAGATAGTCACAAGTTTTCTATTTCTTTTTGTGCATTACATTGCAATGCATTTTTTCAACATATTCGAGAAATTTTTGCACATTCATTGTGATTCTAAAATCAATAAATAGAAAAAAATGAATTGTAACACGTTTTTTTATTCCGCGGTGGTTATAGCCTTTATCCGTCCTGTAAACGATACATAAAGAGACTTCCTTTCCGTGCTGCTTTAGTGATTAAATAAATTTAAAACATTACATATTGGATAACGACATTGTCTATTTTATTTATTAAATAAATTTAAGTTTGCAACACTTTAATCCTATCTGACACTAAACTATAACCTAACCAAATATACTATAGCATGGTACAACTTCATTTTTGATTGATTTTATTTTACATTACAATTAATTTCGATATTTATTAAAACTTATTTTGTAAATTAGAACAAAATGAACGAACTTTTATTAAACTCTTATTTTTTGTCATTTCTAGAAATACGTTAGTTCTTATATTCTTTTTCATATTTCTGACGGGATTAGGCTGGCATCAAATTATCTAAAGCTTTATTTGCTAGTTCTTTTACTTCGGGTGGAGTCGAATACTTTTAGATTTCATTTTCACAATTCAGAAACTTTGAAATTTCAAATTTGAATTGTCAAATGACAGAATTACCAACACAATTTTAAAAAATCATTAACAACGGTGATAAACATTTGTCTTGTTTTGAATTTCAAAGTAGAAAATACTTGAGATTTGTATTTTTATTTTGATAATCTTAGCATTGATTGACTAAAATGAATACGTTGATTTGAGAGCTAGTACTTACTACGAACTTTATATACTACACACTCAAAAATTACTACTTTTTATTGAAAAAAGTTTATACCATGTCAACTGTTTTTTGAAAAAGTTGCACAAGGTGGCGATTGTATATGCAAACGGAGAAAATATTTTTTAACCATTAAAAACACTTATTCACATTTATTCATAATAGCTAGTTTTATTTCGTTTACTTTAATTAGTTAATTGGCTCTATCAAGTTCAGTTATTATCTCTATCTATATTAAGAACTAGCTGAGCGGCGTTGCTTCGCACGCGCAAATTTTTAGTATTTGACAATTTCTCTATTTCTTCTTCGTCTACTTACAGAAAAAATTAAGCTTTTATTACTTGACTATTGTGTTGAAGGCGATATTTGGACGAGGTCAATAAAGCTTATATACAATTTCAAAGAATTTTGTTAGCGCTTATCAGAAAAGTATTTAAGCAACAGCGCCATCTGTTGACATGTTTACGATAGTATATAGTTTTTAAACATCCCGCTTTCTCCACTTTGTCAACGCTAACAATAATCCGGAGACGTACGTACGGTGGGTATCTATCTGTACGGTAGACGAACGCACCTTGCTTCTTTCTTTGCCACACACTTACACCAAAGCATATTTTATTTTGTTTTTGAAAAACACGAGCGCAAAATGTAAACTACTTGTCCAAACAACATGGCAATTTCTTTGACAATAAACAAATGCATGTTGATAAGAATAAATATAAAATTACTTACTTAAATTCTCCGTTAATAGGATTTTGTTCACAATTTCATGGGTTTTAATTTTGACATTATAAACACTTCAATTTAATTTATTTGTATAGATTGGCTGTGATCACCGATAACAAATTCCAAGTTCTGCGCTTTCTAGTATGATCATATGCAAATTGTATATTAACATCAATCATAATAGTTAATAATATTTTACGGTCTGGTAGACAAGTTTTCGATAAGCTTTTTTATTCTCAACGTCCTATCGAATTTTAAATTTACGTTAAATAAATACACACAATTCTTGATTGCGATTATTCTAAAATTTTGCACGTACTTTGTAAATAAGCTGAAGTAACTACCAACAAGAAAAAATTAAACCTTCATCACTGAGCTGGACAAAGTTAATCTGTTTATCTCGCATTCACATGCGCTTTTGCATTTCACGCAACGGTGCATTTGATCTATAAACCACAATCAGAATTTAATTCAACGAACTTAACAAGTATGAAACTGTTTGTAGATTTATACAATAGTCGATAATTTTACTTAAAATTAAGTTTTACTTTTTAAACCAAACATTAATTAATTAAAAGCCACTTTGTTTAATCACGTCGGATGTAAACTTAATTTTTGTTTTGTTTATTAAGTATATGTTAATATAATTTTACTATTATTATATTGTATCGATTTGTTTTTGGTATTTTTTTAAATTTGCAACATAATTATATATGTTTTTGTTTAATTTTGATAACGAGTTTTACAGAACATTGATTGATTCACATCTTCTATTGCTTGAACAGCTGTTCTAAACGGATTTAGAGTATGTGTAATCCGATTAAAAATTTAATTTCGGATGTGTCGGATTTCACATAGATTCTATTTAAAATAATTACGTTTAGATTTTGCATGTTGAATAATGTTAAAAGTTTAATTAGATCAATTAATTAGGCGATACTATTAATACTTCCTTGGATCGGATCCATATTTTAGGAACACGACAAAAACTAAGAATCTTTGCTAAATTAAATTACATATAAATTGAACCTTTTTCAGTGATAGAATTTTAATCTCAATTTCGATTCTTTCGCACGATTGCAAGTTAATTACAATTTTTTGAATTAAGGTCGAGTATTTTCGATAAAAGGTAAACAGCTCAAGATTTTAGTTTTTTTTACAACTCGACCGATTATAAAATTATTGATCTTTTAGTTAAGTTGATGAACACGCATCGCGTGTAGTTTCCATGTACTTTTATAAAGTTCCCCTTATGAATCAGCCACACTTATTTTAAATAAAAATTCAAATATTGTATCAATTTTTTTTGCACAAAATAAGTATAATTTAGTATTGTAAGTCTGCTTAAGCGTTGGGCGTTACTTATACAAAATTCTTTTTTAGTTTCGTGTTTTGTCCTCGTGGTATTAAAAGCTCCTTTGAATTACCATCCTACAGGCGAGGAGAAATATAATTAGATTCGAAACCTTGGAAGGCGGCGTAAAATCTCTAGCCATGCGACCAAGAATTACACATTTTCAAAGGAGTACTTTAACACTTTAATTCTCTTCTTACATTTCACTTGCTTTAAGTAATTGTTATAAAGGTATTTTACTTTTATCTCTCCTACAATGTACTTTTTACTTAAATTGAAATGATCCAAAAATCGATTTTAAATACATAATTGCTTTTTTTTGCAAATAATTGTTCAAGAACGAAAGCATTGGTTTGGCTTTATTTTGCATGTTTGGTGAGATAATTATAATATACTCAACGGATTTAAAAAACAAACTAAATTGATTTAATGTAAATTTTATCTAATTAACATGATTCGTTTCTGTTCTGTTTACGTTTATTTTATACAATCATCTTTCTTCATTATTTATCAATTTAGTTTTACATATTTTTATAAAGATGAAGCTTTCCTACAATACTGTGCAAAATTAAGGACTAGTATAGTATGCCAACATTTAAGTTATGAACTTACTTTGAAATATTTACAATTATAATTATGATTTTGTACCATCCCTATTGGGCGTAATTGCTGCAAGCAATTTTGCTGTATTTCTCTCTTTTTAACCCAAGTTGCTTGTGACAGTAATAAAAAATGATATTTGTTTCAAATGTTTGATTGGGTTCTCAAAATTTTTGATATTTAGAACTTTTATTAATATCTTGTTTATAGACCATCTCTTTGCAACGTTCAAGAATAAGTGTTTGTTATAGTACATCTTGGATTTACTTGATTATAAAGCTATAGGGTTGTCGATGTAATTGTGGGAATTACATTAGAGTGTTCTCCTACTGCTGATGACCCCCAAAAGGGCGAAACAGCCGTCCAGTAGTTCACTCTGGTGGCATTTGCACAATTGCATCGAAATCGCTTTACCCCAATGTTTTTTACGTTGTGGTTTTATCCCGAAGTTTTATTCAAAACTGTTTTGAAATATGCGTGTGTAAAATCAGCGTACAACGTTTAGCGCCGTTATAGCGTATTTACAGTTATCTTTAATTTCGTTTTTACATTCTCTTGCACTGTTTAACGAAAATTTTTTGTGACAATTTGTTTTTAGTTTTTAACTTAATCAAATTTGACCATATTTATGAAGTGAAAAAAAACTCCAATTTTTATCCTAAGATATTATAGAAAATTTTTTTTAGTGTGTTTGTTTTATTGCTTTGTTTCGATTATTTGCAACTGGTTTAACAATATTTTAAATGTGTTTCTTATTCTTAATAATTGAGTAAACGGCCGATTTTACAAATGCTACAATAGATTTTTAATAATGCTGTTGTAACTCTGTAGGTCATTTAAACATTTTTGCCGTTTTGAAAAAAAATGTTGATAGTTTGGGTCTACGTCACAACGCTCACTGGTCACAATGCTCACTAATGGGTTTTTGCTTACAAAATTTATCTGTCTTAACACCTACTTCAAGTTTTTGTTATAACGCCCACCCTGATCACAACGCCAACTACTACTTTTGGTCATAACGGCTACTTTGGTCACAACGCTCATCGTGACAACAACTAGCTTTACTTTTGGTTAAAACATCTACCTCCACTTTGGTCATAACGCTCACTCTTAATGTTGGTCATAAAATCATATAAACTTTTGATGCATTGTTTAAGAGCTCATCAGAACCGCTAATTCAGATAGATTGATTTTATTCAATATGAATGAGGATCTATAAATGAAACAATAGTTACTAATTTAATTATGGCATCAACTGTAGCAAAATATTATGAAAAAAGATTACTGTGTTCTTATTTTGCATTGATAGTCATTATAAAAATTGTGAACATTATTGGCGAACATTCTGGTCAATCAGATAGATGGACGTTGTGACCAAGGTGGGCGTTATTACAAAAAGTTGGAATGAGCGTTGCGACCAAGATGGTTTTTGTGACCAAAAACTATTAATAGGCGTTATGACAACATTTCTACGGTTTTTAATTTATATTTTTTCTTGACTTTCTGTATTAGTGAATTTTCAATTCAATTAAATTCAATTTTCTGTAAAGTGAATTAAAATGTAGGTTTTTATGACGTTGTTCATCGTAGAAATATCTTTTTTTTAATGTGATCTTACTGTTAGCTTTGGAACGCTTCTAACGACTGGTAGTGTTATCTTTTGTTTTTTGGGTGTGTTTTTAAGGGTGTGTAGAAAAATTGACGAAAAAACTGCACGCTGCGACATTAGTTGTTCTATTCCGAATCAAAAATCTGAATGTTAAATTGTCGTATTATGTTTCGTATGTGTTCAGGAATCACTTGAAAAAACATACATTTGGCAACACTGCAAGCTAGCATACGACTGTAATACCTGTGGTTGCTATTTTCTTTATTTCAATTGTCAGAATAATATCTAGGTACATACAATTAACAATGTTAATTTAGAATATATTTTCCTCTACAAAATTGTTCGAATTGAAATCCATCTGTTTCTTACGCATAGTTGCAACCTTCGAGGTATTGTCTGCATTACTCATTCGAGTCCTTCTGGTGTAATTTCTAATACCGCTGCGTTAATTTGTAACTTGGTTAGCGTGAATGAAACCCCAAACAAAAAAGTCTATTGATATCGGGAGATTTCGCATGCCACAGGATGGGACTACCGCGATCAATCCATCTATTCGGGAAGTACTCATCCAGCAGGAGCATAAATCATGTTATGGCGTATGTTCAACGGCATTTCATCAATAACTTGTTTCAATACATTAAGGTACTCATTGGCATTAAACGATTTGGTAGATAAATTGGCTCAACGACTCTATGATTTAATATGCCCAGTCAAATGTTAATGAAAAACCTTCTTTGGTGACCATATTTTACAAATTCGTGCGGATTTTCATCTGCCCAATGGTGAAAATTATGAGTATTAAATACACCATCTCTGATAAACGTCGTTCCAAAGAATACGACGGAGAAAGTCACCATCTTCTTGAATCGAATTTAAGGTTGTGTTACAAAACTGACTCGTAAGATGTTGTCGTTATCATAGAGAGGATGAACTTTCGAAATGTGATTTGGATAAAGCAGGTTTTCTTGTAGAACCAAGTAAACAATCTTGTTACTGGGGATATTTAATGTTGAAGCTAACTGCCGGGTACTAAGCTAAGGATCTTCGTGTGCAGCGTCTAGAATGTGTTTGTTCTTCTAGTGGTATTGCATGTCTTTGTTTTGGTCAATCAGCATTAGTGTTTCTTGTTATAACCGAACCATTTTCTCGATGTTGTTGATCCAGTTTTTGATATGTATTTCCTCTAAGTTGTCTTTGGTTTGGAAAACGTATGCCATACTCGTTTGCTTGTGGGCTTAATTTTGAAGCCATGTAGCTTTTAACAAATAATTATTTTTGGGTTTTGAACCGCGTTCCATATTTACACTTTTCACAAAATTCATATATAGAAAACTTACAAACTTTGAAAAATTTACAATGTTTGACGTTTCGACAGTCATGTCGCTGTTTTCTTCAGAAAAAAACTGAAACTGAAGATATAGGATTCTGACAAGCATTTATATTACGCCGTTCGGCTCAATGGTTCGTGACGGTTTCGATTCATTAGTTTTCGGGAACATGTTTTTCCACATAGGCGCTAGGTCGATTCCATTATCCCTATTAAAATTGTCGTACTTTTGGATTTCGAGGGCTTCCTTGTATAGTCTAGGCCAGAAGTTTTGGGATTTAGCCAACATTGTTGCTTCTTCAAATTTTATCGTATGACCGGTGTCTAAAAAGTGTTCCGCAACAGCAGATCTTGTGTTATGTTTCTTTGTATCCGCTTTATGTTCTTTTAATTTCGTAGCTATGTTGCGTCTCGTTTGTTCTATGTAAGCCAGCCCACACGAACAAGGAATGTGGTAAACCCCTGGTTCTTTTGATTTTGAGAAATTGGCGGCTATTTTATTTGTTGCAGTGAAGATCACTTTGATATTTTTCTTTCTAAGTATCCTGGCTATTTTATTCGTGCAGCGTTTTATGTAAGGAAGAAAGGAAGTTGCCACGGGTTCCTACTTCTTTGGGTTTTCCTTACTGTGTTTGTTAATTGCTCGATATATGTCTGCTTTTCTGAAACCGTTTTTTATTAAGGCGTTTTTTAGGTGACCTAGCTCGGTCTTTAACGTGTTCGGTTCACTGATCGCCTTGGCTCTGTGTACTAAAGTTTTTAGAACTGCAAACTTCTGAGCTGGATGATGATGATGTGATTCGGCGTTGAGGTATCTGTCAGTATATCTGGTTTTCCATATACTTGATGGCCCAATTTGTTGTCCATATTTCCAGTGACCAGTATGTCCAAGAACGGAATGCTTCTGTTTGTTTCCTTTTCCATGGTAAATTTAATGTTGAAATCTAATAACTGGTTGATGTGATCCAGAAAGTTGTGTAGTGTTTCTGTTCCATGAGACCAAATTACAAATGTATCGTCCACATAACGTAGCCATCATTTTGGTTTGAGAGTAGCGGTTTCTAATGCTCTTTCTTCAAAATCCTCTATAAATATATTGGCGATGACTGGTGGTGATCTCATGGCTGCCCCTTCAATTTGTTTGTATACAATATTGTTGAATGAGAAGTACGTGGACTTTAAGCATAGCTGAATTAGTCCGTTAAGCTCCTAATCCAAATCCGCTTTTCGTAATTTGGTATTGATGATCTCCAGCGCTGTTTGTAGTGACACTTTTGTGAAGATAGATGTCACATCAAAACTGATTAAAATGTCTTCTGGATCCAATTTAATTTCTTTAATTCTTGAGATGAAGTGCTGGGAATTCTTTCCGTGATGGATGCTTTTTCCCGTAAGTGGTTGTAAAATGGTACATAAGTATCTAGCCAGAGAATAAGTGGTTGAACCTGTAGCACTCACAATTGGGCGAAGCTGTACCTCTGATTTGTGGATTTTTGGAAGGCCGTAAAGGTGCGGCATCCTGGTGTCTGTAGGAATTAGTCGTTTCTTTTGATGTTCCGGGATTGTGCTTGCGGATTTTACAGAGGCCGAAATCTTTCTCTCTAGAGGTTTTATTGGATTCTTCTTCAATGGTTTGTACGCCGAATCTTGTAGCAAAGTATCGATTTTTCCACGTAGTCGTTGGTGTTCATGATTACAGAGGCATTTCCTTTATCAGCTGGTAATACAGTGATTTCTTTGTTGGCTTTAAGTTCCCTTAGAGCATTTCTTTCCTGTCGGTTGATGTTGGATTTCGGTGCTATAGATTTCTTCAGAATGTCGGCTGTTTTGACCCTCGCCTCTTCTTGAATATGTTGTGGTAAAGTTCTGAGTGTGCTCTCCAATGAACTCACTATTTCTTCCTTTGGTATAAATGTTGGTGTTATAGCAAAATTTAATCCTTTTGATAAGATGGCTGTTGCTGGTCCACTGAGTGTGGTGGAAGACATATTAGTGATGATCGTGTCTGTCTCAAATTGCGGCGGTGAAGGATGTTGTTGTACTTCTGTAGCTTTTATTTTACTTCTGTAGCTTTTATTTTACCTTATATCTACAATATGTCTTTTTAAAAGTCTGTGTTGATAATGCAGACTTTTTTAATAAACATATTGTAGATATAAGGTAAAATAAAAGCTACATGGCTTTAAAATTAAGCCCACAAGCGCACTACTCAAAAGCTAAGTACCGAATGAATCTCAAAGCTGACCTCGCCCTAAAAACTAGCGACTCCACAAAATAAAAATAAAGGAAGGTTTACACGCAACGTTTAGTTAAATTAATACAGAGAATTTAAAATAAAAAAATAACAGTAACGAAAACGTTACAATGCATTGAATGTAAAGGGCACAACGAGTGAACAAAACAATAACAAAGAACGCAAAAGACACAGAACTACAAGAATTAATCAAAAGAACACAAGCAAAGGTTATACAAAAATGAAACAAGAAAGTCGAATTGGATACATAAGTGTCAAAATTTGATAGATGATGGTTATGGTTATAATTTGTTTTACAACATTGCCAAATGTGTTTTTTGTAAAAATACGTTAATAAAGAAATGTTAAAAACAAATTAATAAAGAATTATATAAAAACAACGTCAATTTTAGAACAGACACTCCAAATCTCAGTTCACTATATAATAATCTAATTAAAAAAATTAACATAAAAACTATAAACTAATACGTACAAACTATCTAACTTATCTTCTAACTTATGTTCTAATCTTAACTAATTTAACTAACTACTTTAAATTTAACTTAAACTAGAGGTTGGCTCCGCTTACAGCATCTGTGAAAAAACTAACTTATAATTACTGTGGTTATTTTATATTTGTTTAATTTAGTATTATCTACCGTTACCAAATAAAATTCTTTTCTTATCAGGAACCTTTAACCTTGTCACAAATCAGTACCAAAAATTGAAATTCCTTGTATGTTCGTCAAAGTGCACGATATGACACGTGCTAAAATTTCGTGTTTTAATTAAATATTTTATTTAGTAATTAACTTTTATGACTCAGTGGTAAATAATTGTTAACCTTGTTATATTTTATTTTATATTTATTTATTGGTTAGTTATTTTTTGTTATTTCAAGAGGTTGTTTGTCTGGCGCCCCTGCCCTGCGGTCTCCTTGGTCCTTTTGTGCACCTCTGATTTATTGCACCCTCATCAGTTCTATTTGGTCAATGAAGTCCAGAAGTTTATTCCAAGGGGTTTTTTTCAACTCATCATCGGTTAGCTTTGGTTTTCCGAGAAAGGTTGTGCGTTACATTTGATACGCTTCGCATTTGCACAGCAGATGCTGCGGAGTCTCATCGTCATCCAAGCATCCGCGGCATAGAGGGCTGATTTGCAGTCCCATTTTATGAATATGTTTGTTAACGCCACAGTGCTCTGTAATTAGTCTCGTGAGTTTTCTTAATTTTGGTCGACTCATGCTTGATAGTGTAGTTTGAGTGTTTAATTGTGGCTCTGTAAGGAAGAGTTTTGTGGTCCTCATCCATGAAGAGTTATTTCATAATTTTTTATGCTCCGCTGCAAGTTTGCTGCGAATTATTTCTTTTTCTTTCGTTTGCGATTCCGAAAACGGGATTAGGTCCGATATATGTCCCTGTTGCGCACTTTTCTGCTAGTGCATCCACCATTAGATTACTCTTTACCTTCTGGTGTTTTGGTATCCAGATGAGCTGCACTGGTTGTCGAGTTGCCAATATTTGCAGACTGTTTATGCATGCCACAATTAGTTTGAAGTTGGTTAGTTACTAAAGTATTTATTGAGTATCACAATTTTATAATTAGAGCGGTGTTAGAGTCCAAATTTTACAAACTTTTAACGTTAATTGATGTTTGTTAGTCATATAATTATACATTTTGTTTATTTATGTTGATAAAATAATTAAAAAGGTGTGTTTCTTACAATAAAGCAGCGAGCCTGATGCTGCGTTCATCTCGAACACAAAACGTCGCAATTAACTAAAGTAGTTGCTTCTTTCCCTACCTTCTATAAAAAGGGATCGTTAATTTCATCATTACAAATTAAAGGTAAATGTATCATTTACTTTTTTTACTCTAAAACATTAATTAAATAGGTGTTTTTTTATGTTGGTACAATTATTGGAGCCCAACCTTATGTGTAGCAAAGCATTGTAACGTGACGTTATTTTTATATGCAGATTTAACGTGCGAAAAGGCGCGTGAACTCACAGTTCAGTAGTGATTGATCGGTAGAACGTGTACGATGTGTGCTAAGTGAAACGGTTTATTTGTCGTATGTAATTTTTGAAAGATGCAAGGAAATAGTGTAAATTTACTTTAAAAAATTAATTGGTAGGAAGAAAAGGTTGAAATAAAATCTCGTAGAAGGTTTACTCTAAATTAAGAACTAAATCAAGCATATAAAACTGCGAAACGTAATTTTACACGGCATTTTTCTAAAAAATAATTCAATATAGTTACAATTAAACTACGAAATTTACTTTTGAAGTCGATGCCATGTATGACGTAGGATATGTTTTTTTTTGTTTATAAAATGAAATTAATTATGCCGATGTAAATGTTAGAGTTTGATCATTTTCTTATGGATCAGAATTTGACCAAATTGAAATGCGACCACTACCTGGTTAACCTCTTTCTGATAAAGAATAATCAAAATCGCTCAGCGTCGTAAAGAATAATCGCTGAACATATATTCCGATGAACTGAGAACCGCCTACTTTTTTTGAAGAATTATGGTAGAGCGTTGGTGGCTAACTTATTTTATTTGTGATTAGAGTTCATTTTAAGACTAAAGAACCGCTGCGCAGAAACCAATTTTGTTCCGAATGTCAATACACTAGCTGACCAAAAAACGTTTGCACTTTTCATACGGCGTTTGAAGTGTCCACATTTATTCCACAAGTTGTTACAAACTCTTTTTTATCTTTGTGTTTTATATGTTTTTATATTATATTCATCGTCTTGTATGCATTCATTTTTTAGTTCAATTAAAGGTAAACCATTACCGTTAATGTTTACAGATGATGGGACTTTCGGTTTAGACCGCGTTGTAGATAAACACCCAGACTTATTAGGCTTAGTCATAGTCTCTCCTTGAGAGCCAAAACAAGAAGTAGAACTTGGCTTTTTCCGTATTGTCATTTGTGAACCCAAACAAACTGACGTTTCGCAAGACATTGCAGCTTGCATCTTCAGAGTGGTAAATGTCTCTGTCAGCCGAAAGGCGTTTATAATCATAAACAAAATAACCGGAAAAGCTTAAGATTTTATATTATTTTATTTGATTACATTTTTGGTGTTTTTATTTTTGATAATGATTTTTTGGTTGAAAACATATTTATTGGCATATCATTATATTTTATTTAATTGAAACTAAGTATCCATATAACAGAGTATTTTTGTTAAAGCTGTAAAAGATAAATTAATTAAAAAAATGATAGTCAACGCAATACAGACACAAGCAGAAAAACTAGGATACGTAGAATAAAGAATGCAGATTTTGATGAAACGCACATACATTTTCATGATGTATGATACGTATCTCGTGTTGCTGCATCTATAAATCCATCAGTGACACTTATCTACAAACACTGGCATCTGTATAATTTCAAACAAACCATCAGCATTGTCAAAAATATAAATACAAAATAACGATTATTAAGAAACACGTTTTTAATCGTTTTTTAATACGTTTGTTTTAATTTAGTGTAATCGCACATCAGCGATACGATTTTTACAATAATTAATATTCGTGTTTATGTTTACGTAGAAAAGATTTTTTTTGTTTGAGATATTATTACCATTGCAAGGAGATAAAGAGCATGCTAGTTCATTTTGTGTTTAAAAGATTGTTTTGTCAAAGCAAATAATCTGATGACTTCATTTTTCTCATTTAATTCTTGTATGAAACGGAAAAGTTTGTTTTTCTTTAAATTATTTTGTTAGGGAGTCTGGCTTGATCCGATGTCAAAGTTAAAAATTTCGTTTTTCTCGTTTCTCACGTAGTACATATAATCATTTGCGATCAAGAAAAATTGTCAGCTTATGTAAATAAAGTAAAACGCATACGTATTTATAAGAATAGATAAGAAAACTTCTAAGCTTACATGGCAATTGCATTTGGGTCAAAAGTGGATTAGTCGACAATATTTTTTATTTATTTTATTATAGCACTTTCTCTGTCAACTGGGGAAAAGGAATGATTTATTGTTGTTACATTTTCTTTTCTTAGCGTTTATTAACTAACTATTATTGTTAAATACGACTTAGCTGATAAAAATTCTTTTCGACAAAGATAAATATATTTAAAAGCTATAATTGTAGTAGCCAGCTTTGATCTTTTAGAAACTTTTTTTTCAAATTAAACTTTTAAAAAAGCTTTTACGTCTTGTTTAATTAAAAACTAAACTTAACATTTATAATTTCTGTTTAAAAAATTTTAGAAATAATGTTGCGGTTTAAACGTGGAAGAATTGACTTTTAAAGTTGCTTTTAATGTGTCGAGTATTGCAATTTCAGGAGTGAGTAATTTACAACCAAAATATCCCGGAAAGGAAAAGACTAGGATAAAATGTTCGAGTGCAAAGTTGGCGATTGAAAAAGTGCCCTATTCCACTTTGTTAAAATTTTCTTTTACTTTTGATTCGGTAGAATCTTTTTTCATTTCCAATTGCGTCTAGATTAAGGTGGCCATTTGCGCCGCGACATCAGTCCCGGAAATATATCTAAGTGCCGTTATGTCTTGAATAAGGATTTTTCTACACCAAAAATACACTTTTACGACGATTTCTACGAAATAATACGTGCTTTGAGAAAGAGACCAACTGACAATTGTCTGCTCATTCTTCAAGATATAGCGATGATTTAGGATTAAGAGAAATGGAGCGTGTCGAGATTAAGGCTTCTTTTGCACGTTTTTAAAATGAGAGATTTATTACTATTAGTCGTAGAACTGTTATTTTAAAATGGAATACGTAAAAACTGAAACAGGAGGGATTGGCTTTTACTGTATCACTGATTTCATCGATAACAATAAGGAACGTTGTATAAAATGCAAAATTAAAAATCGGTTGGCGAAAACTACATTCAAAAGCAATATTTAAAGAAAACGACTTTTGTAACTGCCTGTGATATCTGTTTTCGTTCGTTTACGTTCGATAATCCTATTATTCTACCGATTCGTAAAAGTGTAATATTAACAATTGGTTTGTAAAACGTACATTATTTGATTGTTTTTACATACAAACGTTTTGTAATATATACATTTGTTAAAAATGAAAATAATTGATTTAATTGTAACAAGCAACAAATCTATATTAGTATATCACCTACGAATTGATTATTATTGTAATTTTTTTTGTTAGTGTTAGAATTTTTTATTTTTAAATATTTTGTTTGTGCAAGGCTGGGATACCAATGTAAACCTGATCGATTCTTTCAAACAATCTAATCCTCGTCGACTGAGTCGAATCTATAAAATCTGTTTTGGATTTAATAAAAATTAAAAGTTATACCTGAATTTTGTAAATTATTACTACTAACTCTAACAGAATCGATAATAATTCTTTGAAAAGAAAAACTTGGAATTAAGATTATTTCTTTGTAATTTAACAAGTCGTCCGCTACGATCAAATCAAAATTAGTAAGAGCTTAAATGTGCTAAATGCAATTGAGAAAGGCAAATTCTTGTATATCAGATTAGCTTTAGGCCGTTCAAAACGCTTTTGCAAGTGAATTCGGTTATCAGCAATGCAAGAAGCAGCTGTTGTAATGTCAGTCTGTTAAATGTCTGCAATCCGGTTCTCTCTTCATTTATCACATTGTTTCTATGTGTCTGTCCGCCCATCCGTTTATCGAGGCCGTTTCATCTTAATTCATCATTGTTCCATTCCGTGTGTTACTATCTACATTCATTAGTTTCGCCGTGGCAGAAAAAACTGCTTCGTTCTCGAAGTTTATCTTTTTTTAAGTAAGTCGCTATAAACAAAGGACTTTTATATTTAAGGCTTAAATATAATTCTCATCAGGTGTTTAAGTAAGCGTATTAAAGCACATGTAAATCAATGTCTGTTACAAACCATAAAATTTCCATTTATTTTCGGTTTTCCGATGGGTCGGTCATATTTGAAATTCAAAACATTTCATTCCCGGTAAGAGCGTTTCCAGCTCAATCACTCCTCTTGGACAAAACGAACCATCTCTGAAGTATACAAATACTCGAATTAAACTGAAAATCAACACTTGAAAGTCTAATATCTTTCATCTTCTTAAACCAGGTTTCTATCTTAGACGGTATTTTTAAAGACTCAGTATAAACAGTGACCCAAGTGGAAATTAAAATTTAACATTCGGTCACACGATGTTGACACGGCAAATAAAACAACTTATGTTGATAGAATTGATTTAGTTACTTATCTTCTGGAGAATTAAATTATTTGTAATCTATTAAGCGTTTACAGTAATTATTTATTATACTATGTTGTTTTGTTTGTTTTTAATTTCTAAACTTACACAATTTCTTAATAATTATTTTTTATAAAATTTATTTTACTTTTAATAATGACATATTTTATCAAAAAAAATTTTAGCATACGTGATGCTGTATTTTATGATACTGGTACGTTATTGTTCTTGATTTTTCAGGTTACAAAGCCAATAATTGAATTTGTGTTTTATAAAGAAATGGAAAGTATTATATACAATTAGAGTCTACTTTTTATTGTTATTGGTTCAATTTACAACTTCAACCTGTATCTAAATATACAGCAAAACATTGATTAAACATGAATAATCAATAAAATACTAATGCATATCATTTAAGATTTTGCAAATTATGCATGGTTATATCACACTTTTTGTACAGTTCGTGTAATTATTATTTTTGTTGTTCTATTTAAAACGACGATTTTCAATTTCGTTTCATAGTTTTCGTTTATTTCTTTTTTTAAACTGCAAGTCTTGAACAGCCGTCCCACTTTTAAACAGTAGTGGGAATGCTGCACTTAGTTCAGAGGGCCGTAAGTTCAATATTTTACCCCTTCTACAGTACGCTGAAAGCTTTTCCTATATCCAACCCTTAAAATGCAACGCGCAGTGGGGGAAGTGACGTAACACGCAGTGCGGAACAAAATACGAGTAGACACAGATTCAGTCTGACATCTAGTGTACCGGTGGTGAGATATGAACATTCTAGGTAAGCCGTGCCCTGCCTGCGATTCGACTGTTTGGTTGGACTGGTACGACTGGATTTTTGATATTTGATGTTGTTTGCTTGAATTTTTCATAAGTGTTTTTCTTCCTCTTTTGATCTACACGTGCATGAAACTACTTAAATTGTCATCAACGCGAAATATTAGTGTAATTCTAAAAAGAAATATTAAATCAATGTATGTAGGCCAAATAGAACAATATTCATAAAGACTACGCAAATACATTATTTTATAAAAATTCTCTTATTATAGGCGAATTAAACGAATATATTTTAATTGTTACACTCTAAATGCATTTTACTTTGGTTTAAATAACGTTATTAATACGTTAAGTGACTGAATCAACATATCTGTGAAATAATTAATGTTCAAAAATTTTCTTTATCGTTTTTATACAGTTTAGAATCTGTGAATATTTCTTACATTTAAAAAAAAAGTATCTTTTTGATTGACGTATAGAGTGCGTGTAATTAACGAATTTCTTTTTCAGGTGAGTTCTTCTATCTATTGCTGAAAAGTGTATGGTAAGTCTTGTTAAAGTATTACCATCTGTGGTTATCTCTCCTCTTTAATTGTATTGATTTTGTGATTTCTGGTTTTGCCAGCATTTCTATGACATTTATCAAAATTGACAAAACGATTTTTTGTTTTACATTCCCTATATTCTATCGCTTGAAAAATTTTTAGGTAATATAATTTTCCTTTTAAATTTGTTAGTTTTATAACAGTTTTAATATAAAGTCTGAGTAATGATTGTAGAAATAATAACAATTTAGATTAAATAATCCATCTTAAACTAAGTTTTTGTTAAAACCAGTGCTGCAGCTTAAGCTACCCAATATTTTCTTTGAGTTATGCATACAGATAGTTCTATGACACTCTTGGGAAATACGAGTATTTAGGTGTTATAAGATTTCTTGTTCGCTTAACTACTTCTTCGTGTTCTGTTTTTATATATTTGTAGAATGAGAAAATTCTTAACTGAACCGATACAAAACTCAATTTTTTGCATTGACAATTATTGGATTAAATGTTTGATCGTCGTACTATATTCAATAAAAGGAACCTATAAAGCAATTTTCAAGCACTTTCACAGGATTTAAAGTGAAGTTTTTCGATTATAATGGAAAATGTTAGATTTTGCGTGACCCAACGTGAAATTTAAGATTTTTATTAGTTCGATCTCTAGAGATTACCGTTCTTGGAGGTATCAAAGGTTCAATATATTTTCAAGTTTAAGAAATTCTATAAGATCAGACTATGCCACTAAATTCCTTTAGACGTATTTAAACTTGATATAATATTTAAAGTAAAATTAATTAAATTATATACCATTGTCTTAAGATTAACGATACTATAACTTAAAATATCTCTATCAGGACTATGATTTTATTCTTTCGTGCTGTCGGAAAAGTTATAAATGTAGAACATTTTTTTATCTAAACAGTTGTGTAGAGTTTATGTTCAATTTTACGACAATAAGCAATATTTTCCACAAACGTTTTTCATTAAAATTTATTTTGCTGAAGCATTTTATTATTTTGTATAGTATAACTCTTGTTTATTTGATTTTTTTAACGTGAACGTGTGCTTAATTTGCTTTTCAAAATAGAATATTATGTATACACACACATATATCAATTAAGGAAAATATACCATGAGGTATATTAATTTTACTTACTATATTTAATTCATATTGACTTACTGCTAAATTCTTAGTGTCAAAAATAGAAATTTTGAAAGAAACTACATAGCATGTCTAATTTTACCGTAACATAACGCACGCAATTTTAATTGAACCCTATTAAACATCTAGTTATAATTGTATTAAAGAAATAGGGAGCTGTTCAAATAGTTTTTGATCGTATAAATCGTATATAAGCTTTTGTTGAAGTTGTAGTGTTCTATATTTTTTCTGAATTCAGAAGCACTATAAGTGGTAGGGGAGATTGGGGAGGTTTGATACACTTAACACATGAAGTGAAAAATACAAGTAAGTATAAATTCTATGAATTCCATACATGGTGTCTTAAGTAGCCTATTAAGTTGCAATTAATTTTAGCTGGTTGAAATCTATTGATTCAGGGTATAATGAGATATATTTTATTTTTTTCATAAACTTGCATCTTGTATCATTTCTCGCATAGTAAGGGAGTTTTGATACAATGTGTGGGAGCCTTGATACGTGGTGAGAAAAGCACATGATTTGGGCTTTGAAAACATTTCTAAGTATTTATTGGGATATTTTAGCATTAGGAACGTAAAAATATCTACTTAACATTATCATGTTTATCAAAATTAATAGGAAACACTAGTCTTCTTTTGGATCTAGCAGTTCCACCCACAAAACTTGGTGGCGGTAACTTCCTAATGTTGTCTTCAGATACCATAGATTGATCGTCTACGTCAGGGAAAACAAAATGGTAGCCAGGCTTCTTCCGTCGCATAAAATTTGTCAAATATTCTCCACCTTCCACTTTCTCTAAAATCTTTTCCACGTAGTGTCTTTCAGTTTTCTTAGTCACAAACCGTACGAACACATAATCATTTACGTTTATTATACCTATAACAAAATCTTCTTCTTCTCTCTCCTTCTAAATTTCTTTTTCTATGTCCGTTATTTCACTAGACGATGATTATTTATTATCTGAATCAGACTCATCCTCTACAGCCTTTTCTTTCTTCTTCTTCACAATCTCTTTCATATTGATAGTCCCAATTGATATTTCATCTGTAGTAATTTTTTTCTTGGCGTTTTTCTTCGCAGCAGTATTCTTCTGTTCTTGTCTTTTTTGATGTTCACTTTTTATTTCTACCATATTAGGAGTATCTGTTAGGATTTTTGTCTTTGCAGGTTTTCTTTCTGTTTTTTGTCGTTTTCTTGGTGGAGCCTGAGGAAGTGCCTTTATTTCTTCAGGGGTTTTATAAGCGCGGGAAGGTCTAGGTACTCTTATTTCTTCGGGGGTCTCAGGAATTGGTTCTGGTGTATGGTGTCCATCGCTAAAAGCAGATGTTGTTGCCACTGGTGTTTTTTCTCGGTGTAATAAATTAGGTCTATCTGTAACCTTTGCAGTAAGAAAGTCATGATCTGCAAAAAGGTGCGAATTGAAGGGGTAAATACTCGTTTTTAATAATCCTTTTATTATGTTAGTTGGAGTAAAAGCCCGTTGATATGCATTGCCAACAAGCTTAAGCTTTGCGATATCTTTTAAAGCGATAGTCTGACCAGGATTTTGCACCATGAAGTCATCGCAGGTTTCATTGTAATATGTTTTAAATGGCTCGTCGACAGCCACATCCAAAGGTTATAATTTATGACTTGTATGCGGGGGTATCGTTAATAAAACGATACCATTTTTCTTGCAGATATGTAGTCCTTTGGACGATATATGGCTACAATGATTATCTAGTATCAGTGGAACTTTCTTGTCAGGTGTACATTTTACAAATTTTATGAAGTGCAACAGATATATTTCAAAATTGTCTGCTGTCATCCATCCACTTGGGTTTGTCACAGCTTTGGAGCCTGGCGGTGCTCCAGTTGTCATGTAATGTTGTTCACGAACACGTGGAAATACAAACAACGGAGGAATTGAGTTTCCGGTTGCATTTATGGTACACAGGACTATGACTGTTGTACCCTGTTCACCGGAAGTGACTTTAGATACCTGTTTTTGTCCTTTTTGGGAAATTATTTTGCCAAGTTTGTGGACGGTTTGGACTCCAGTTTTATCACAATTGTAGATAGAATCTGGCTCGAACCGGTATCGACGTAATACTTCTGCAATCATAAAATTCTCCCACTGTGTGTCCGTTAAAAGCTGTCGCACGTGCAACGTTTGTTAGTTCTGGTGTTCGAAGTGAGAGTTGCTTGTTTCGGGACATAAAGCCTCGAAGCCAGTAATAGGAAGCTGTTTCATTCCTTTTCCAGTTCTGGGAATTTTTTTTCCATTTTCTAAAGCGTACAAAAATGCAAATTTTCTTGTCTCTTTTGATGTAAGACTATAATTCATTCTGGCTGCTGTTAATAAATATTCTGCTAAACGTTTCTCTTCATCATCAGAAAAAAATCTAAGAACCTGCATAGTTATAGAAGAATTTTATCTCATCGCCATTGTCCCTGTGCTTCGCAACGTATTTTTGCAAAGTCATTTTATCGATACGGTATTTATTAGCTGTAGGTCTTAGTTTAGACTCATCTAAAACTGCTTAAACAGCTGTCCTCATTCGTTGAGGAGACGCTGGTATCCTGTTACTTTTTTTCCACTTAAATGGCATCCTAAAATGAAAAGGCAAATTGATATTTTGATAAACACAGATCTGGGAGGAATGATACATGTACCATATCTCCCTGCAATTAAATGTATCAATCCTCCTTGTGCAGCTGATTTTATAAAAATTTAAATTTCAGAAAATCTAACCTACAATATTTACATGAATTTTACGTCAAATTAGAGCTAAAAGTATGCACTATGTAAATTTGATAGCCGGGATAACTGTGTTAAGTTGTCCTTAAAATGCTTACACTTACCTTTCAAAAATTCACAAAATATTCACTGAAATCAGTCTTTTTGTCGCAAATTCTTAACTTCACAGTGAAACTAACACACACTAACATCACGTCTTGTCTACGCAAGAGCATTACAGCGATGCCAAAACAGTTGCCCGCTAAGCAGTTCTGGTGGCAAATTTAAAGGTGTATCAACTCTCCCATAGTATTACACCTCCCCAGTCTCCCCTATTTCAAATAAGTGTTGTTTTTTTGGGTCGTCCTTTTTGAGTAGTCAGTAAGGTCGTATTTTGTACGTTTTGCGACAGTCATGTTGGCCGCTAGAAATTTTTTGACTCATATTCTATTTTTATTCTATTTAATGTTGGAATTGTATTAGGACGTTATATGGTGGCTTACATTTTTTTCTCTTTGATGATGAATTTCAGAAGACTTTTAGATTTGTAGATCTATACGTCTTGTGGTAAGTCTGTGTTACTATTAATTTTATATTTATTATACCTTTACGTGTCATTTTACAAACATTTTTTCCGAAACGTGCGTGTCATCGTCAGTAGGGGATTCTAATTTAATATTATCAAACACTATATTTTATGACTATTGGACTTGTTTACAAAATCTTCTGTTTGTACTGAATTGTTCAGATTATATTCATAATTTTAATAAATCTTTACTCACCGAAAACTGTTTTTTAATAACACAATGCAACTATGTAACGACTGATATTCGTACTATACTATCTAGAAAACAAAAAGATAAGACGATAGCGGTATTTACGCCAAAGATGAATATTGTAGGGGCTGCATTTTTTAAGGATAATTGCATTGTTTTAGTACAAAATTTGTGTGCTAAACTGTACACTATTTTTTTTCAATTAGAATATAAACCAGTGGTTTCCAAACTTTGTGGCTCACTGATCTCTTTCCATAGTGAAAACTTGTCCACGCCCAAGTAACAAAGTGGTTTTATAATTCTTAAGTTCAACTTTTCAATTTTATTGTAGTTATGTTGTTCTCTAAATGTAAAATGGTTCTATTAAAGTTGCCTGGAAGATTATTTTGTTATCTATCCAAAATTGTTTTTTAAATCAATGTTTAGAACGTTCTTACAACAAAATTATAAAACTGCTTATGAGATAAGTATAAAAGTGTTTTGTAAACGTTTATATAATATTGGTTATAAAACATTCACCCCTTACAAATATTAATTGATTTATAATAGCATTGTAGCTATGTCATTTATCACTTTAGAACTGTTTTATACAACTGTTTTAATAAGGTATATGAATACGTTATATAATTGTTGTATTAGTAATATTATATAACAATTTTGCTTTCTGCATCAGATTAATCACAACGGAAGTTCCAATATAACTGTTAATTAAAAGGACACAAAGCCTCAGTTATAAAAATAAGAGAAAAGCAGTTATAGAGCAATACTACTATTAAAGTGCAAAATTATTGTATTAAATATAGTTATAAAACAATTCGGGTATACTGGCGTAATAGAAAACCACCTGATTTGCCAGCATATCTACAACCGTTTGTCGAAGAAACTAAAATAATTATTTCAGAAGGATTAATAATGAATGGATCGCAGCTTATTGTTAAGTTGCTTTATATGTGATTCGCCTACTCGACCATTTTCATTAACTTTTTATTATTGAATGCGCGATTAAAAATTCATCAAAATATAATCACATTTGTAAAATATGATGCTGTCGTGTTAACTTTTACATAAACTAAGGTAATTAAAAATGAATGAACGTTTTATAAGTTTTCTATTGTGGGCAATTATAGTTGTCAGGAAATAAAGATGCTATAAACACAATTTTATTTACATGTAGTATCATAGCTATAATTCGAAGATATACATAATATAAAAAAAACACATAAAACGTAATTTACATAAACTTCATTATTCTTAACGTATGGTACATGTATCCTTATTATTTTTTTTCATCCCCTACCTTACCGGTTTTAAGACGTTGTCACGTCTTGCGCGCGGTTGTCAGCTTGTGCATAAAATCTTACAACAATTTATTTGCCTACACTATATTCATCATAATTGTTGTATAAGAGTAAATTTGGTAATAAAAATGTTCTATTACAAAGGGACCATTTTGAAAATGTACTTGCATATATTTACATGGCAGCCATTCTCGAGGAACATAAAATTAACTTATATTTCACTACTTCGACGACAAAAACACATCAATTAAAGCTTCTTATACTGGTATCTATCTACTATTGTGGTTTTATGATAAAAACTTGAAATTTAAACTTTTTGTTTTTTATCTGATTTTTAAATTTTTCTTTAAATACTCATTAAACCTGCGGCGCACTTAAAATTTGCGACCTATCTACTTCATAATTGATAGTTAAATTTCCTTCTTAGCAAAAAACGACGTCCGTCTAGATCTTTCTCATTAAATTTCGTGTAAATAATATATACTTGTATACGTTGCCATTTTTCATGAAATAGCCATCAGTTTTAGTTTAAGTAAATAATAGGAATAATTAAGTTCCGAAAAGTAGTACTTAATAACTGTTTGATTTTATTAAAGCTGCTCTACACTACAAAAATGTTTTGTAACTTTATCAAAACCATTGTACTAAAGAGCCAACCAACTATAAAATATTCATGAAACTGTTTTGTAATTGATATATAACCTTTACGTAACTATCCCATAACAGTGTTTTGTTGGCTTTATAAAACACGTTAAAAAACGAATATGTTTTATAAATATGTGCCCATTTTGCATTTATAGCTACTGTACGTTTTAGTTAGTTCTTAGGATAAAAGGTGGTTTATAAATTTTGTTTTGTAAACGTTTTCTTAAACGTTATAAAATATAAAATTGTTACTTGGGCGGGCGCCTGAGTGAAAAAACTACATAAATGTATAATAGAAAAATTACAAACATTTACATTAATTTATGTATTACTATCACTAAGTCTGCACTTTTTAATTTTATCTAAAATTGATAGTTGTTTATGTTAACCACACGTACGCGACGTATTTATGTTTTACTAGCACCGGCACTTTATTTATTTATCTTAGCACACACGTTAATCACTTATTAAATTATTTTTTGGGTAAATGGTGTATTATTTATTAAGAAATACAATTGCTAGCTTTCGAACTTTGTCTAAGTTCTTCGTCAGGCAAAAATTAAATTAAATTGACAAATATAAAAAATTAAGGTAACTAAAAACAATAACTATAAGGGAACTAGATAATAAGCGCAAGTTATTTAGCTACAGTATTTGCTCAAAGGTCTACAGGAAGACCACCATAAAAACTCTAGACGTAGCTTAAGTGTCAATGGTGGACAAATTAAGATTAAGAAATAACAGGTAACTAACCATGTGTCAGAAAGTTCGTAACCACTGTCTCTATTGAAATTGTTAGGATGTTTGATAATTTCAATAGCTTCTCTAATCTTTCTTGATTTCCAGTTCTTTGTTTTAGAAATTGTTTTAGTTTTTCCAAAGTTTATATCATGAAGAGTGTCAAGTGCATGTTCGGCAATGGCAGACTTAGTAGGTTGTATTAAACGAAGATGTCTTTTATGTTCTTTTAATCTCGTATCTATAGTTCTACGTCTAGAGTTTTTATAGTGGTTTTCCTTTAGACTTTCGAGCGAATGCTGTAGCTAAATAACTTGCGCTTATTATCTAGTTCCCTTATAGTTATTGTTTTTAGTTACCTTAGTTTTTTTATATTTGTCAATTTAATTTAATTTTTACCTGACGAAAAACTTAGACAAAGTTTGAAAGCTAGCAATTGTATTTCTTAATAAATAATACATGGTGAAAGTTTTATGTTAATCACTTATTTATTTTCAACCAACAGTTTTCTTAACTGTCGACTTTGAAAAACTGACTTTAGCTCCTTTTGAATACTTCTTACATATTTCTATTATCTGTGCAGAGACTTTCCTACATCTTTTGGTAAACGTTCTTGAACGTTTTAATAAAAATTAAACTATTTGTATTAGAAGTATTTATTAGTATTATTATATTAAGTGAGTAATTATAACTTTTGCTTTAAGATTTAAAAAAAATGTTTTTAATGACTTGGATGAATTCATAACGGCACTGAATTCACGTTCTACTATTTAAGAAAACGGAAAAGTTTCTGTACAATAACCCATAATACTGGATATAAAATTGGGATCTGTTTTTGTAACCAGAAGTTTTATATTATTTTTGAGACTTTCGCGGCCATGATTTTCTAACAAATAAGTATTTTCGGGTTTTGAACCGCGTTCCATATTTACACTTTTCGCGAAATTCATAAAACTTAGAAAGCTTAAAAACTTTGAAAAATTTGCAATATTTTACGTTTCGACAGGCATGTCGCTGTCTTCTTCAGAAAAAACTGAAACTGAAGATATAGGATCCTGACAAGCCTTTGGTTACCAGATTAAAAGAACATTATATTACGCCGTTCAGGTCAGTGGTTCATGACGGTTTCGATTCATTACTCTTCCGAAACATGTTTTTCCAGACCGATTCCGTTATCCCTATTGAAATTGTCGTACTTCTGGATTTCGATTACTTCCTTGTATAGTCTACGCCAGAAGTTTTGTGATTTAGTCAACAGTGTTGCCTCTTTAAATTTTATTGTGTGACCGGTGTCTAAGACATGTTCCGCAACAGCCGATCTTGTGTTATGTTTCTTTGTATCCGCTTTATGTTCTTTTAATCTGGTAACCAAAGGCTTGTCAAGATCATATACCTTAAATTTCAGTTTTTTCTGAAGAAGACAGCGACATGATTGTCAAAATGTAAAATATTGTAAATTTTTCAAAGTTTGTAAGCTTTCTAAATTTTATGAATTTCGTAAAAAGTGTAAATATGGAACGCGGTTCAAAACCCGAAAATATTTATTTGTCAGAAGTTGTATCCTTGTTTAAACATTGGTTTCAGATCCTCCTTTGTGGATAATTTAATAACTTGCTGTTGTATTAGTACGTATTCATCTATACTTGTGCTCCAAGTTTGTCTACTTGCAAAAGGCTTCAACACCCAGTAGGGAATATCCAAGTGAAGAATATCTTCAAATCTTCGGTTAAAGTCCGAATGAAGCGCCGTTAAGTACCAATAAACAAACAAATCTTCATGTATAATTTGTAATTTGAATGATTTGGAAACTGAAAACATTCTCCTCTTTTCAAGTTTTGTTTGTACAGCAAAAGTTTTGCAACAAACGCAAGTATTACACTTTTAGCTTTGATTAAATTTAATGTGCCACCTTTTAGTTTGAAATTAGTCTCCTTAAATCTGGCAAATAAATCAGTCGTATAAGCACTGCGATTTTTTGAGATAATTAAATTGTGCCGCAAAGCATTGTCTTTACTTTCCAGCGAATAAAAGCGATCCAAACATACACTTTTAGATACCAATATTCTTCTGTGTTAAGTAGTAAACGGTTATAGTTATCATCATTTTTCAAACAAATTGAGCAAATAATCTTTCATTTAAGGCATTTCTTTTCATTTCATTAACTGTTTTAATGACATAATGTAGTAATTCATGCAACCGTTTGCTAAGGTTTTTTGCGACCAAATGATGCTGATGATTGACTCAATTTACCGATAATACATTTCGTATAACTTGCTTTAAGTATGCCAGAAAGCCTCGGTATCGTCTTACCATTGCCGAAGCACCGTGAATAGCAACAAAGATGATATATATTTATATCATTTTTTTTTTAAATTAGTAAATAACATTTCACTTTTCGTATCAGTTTCCAAACATTTAGCAAATAACAATTCTTGAGAAAATTTTTCTTCTTTTACAAATCTCAATAAGCTAAAAGTAAAGTCCTGTTTCTTGGTAACGTTAACTCGTCAAGTTGTATAGAGAATTCATATGTTTTTAAGTAGTCACATAAAGAGTTTTCTGCACACTGAGGCATTTCGTCGATCCTTCTTCGTACAATATTATTACTCCGTGGAATTCTTTTTATAATATCGAAAGCTGGTTTGTGTATGTCGTGATAAACAATAAAAATGAGAAAATATTTAAGGATTACTTGTATATGTTTGATTTCGTTACTTCCTGTTAAGTCATTAGCAAAGGATGAAGACATTTTGATGCAGACGAAGCTATCGTAGAAGTTGAGGAAGAATCATCATCAATTGATGATTATGAAGGTCCGGTTGCTATAGATCAAAATAGAGTTTATCTTGCAGATCATTTTGATGACGCTGCTGATTTTTCAAAACGTTGGATAAAATCAGGTTGTTATCAATGGAAAATACTTCTTGTGAAAGAAAGTAAGGGCAACGAGGCTATTTATATAGGCGTGTCAAAGTACCCGATAAAGGATTATTATCATCCCACTACGAGCGATATGTGGCTATATAGAGCTTATAGCGGAGGTTTATACCATAATGGAGAAAAAGACTTGTGCTTTCAAAGTTACACGCAAGGCGATTGCATTACCGTTGTCTTGGACATGGATACTAAGACTTTGAGTTTTAGAAAAAATGGCGAAGAACCGAAAGTGGCTTTTGAAAACGTAGAAGCGTCTGAATTGTATATTACGCAAGGATACAATTCAATTTCTATAGTACAAAACCAGGCAAAAAAGTTAAAATGACAGATATGCGGAAATTGCAGGTGCACGATTCCTATAGGGATTTGTTGCCAGGAGAACCAAGTTTTACTCCTCTGTCGGCAGTTTTAGCTGAAGCATCTATTTCTTTAATTCGTAAACTCACTCGTCTGATGTATGGGAAGAAGAGGTGAATGTCCACATAATTGAACGCTTAAATAACATAAAATTCTTGTTTTCCAATTATGAAGAAGCATCGTCGAAAGATGAGACTGAAGAAACTATCACGGAAATGTATTTAAACAGCGAAAAACTTTGCAACGTCGTATGGCCTGCGCTTGCTGTACTCGGAGAAGTTGACCGAGGTTTGCGGATGGGCGGTTTGTGTCGTCATAAAAACACAGGTCAAAAACCGATTATCCTCGGTATAATAATCAAATCAACTCAAGAAAGAAGAATATGGCTAAGTACTATGGTGTATGGGAAGCTGAACCTCTCATTAAAGATGGTCTTGTTCGTGATATGGGACTTGTTTTAAAACCTAAAGCAAAACATGCTGCCATAACTTCTTCTTTGGTTAAACCATTTGTTTTTAATACAAAGTCATCAATAGCTCAATATGAAATGAAATTTTTCAGGAAGGACAAGATTGTAGAGGTGCATACATAAAGTTATTAAGCGAAGGTGTTGACACGTAGAATCTTGGACAGTTTTATGACAAATTCTCTTCCCATAAACGACCATAAATGACACTTTATATTTAGGCATAAGAACTCGCGTAATGGAAGCAGCGAATAAAAACATTGTAAAAAATCAAACGAACTCATTGAAGATTTTTTCTCCGACAAGTTACTTCATGTATATACTATATACCTGGAGATTGGGACGATGAAATGTACGGTGTAGGGAACCATCATTAATTGATAACCCTACATGCATTGACGCTTCCGGCTGTGATAAATAATCCTAATTACAAAGGAAAATGGAGACCACCACTTATTGATAATCCTAACTATTACCTCACTTACAGCTGGTGGAATAAGTTCTTCGCCCATAGCGTGCGGCTTTTCGGACTTTGTAATCATTAAAGAAATATTATAAGAAGCGCGTAGTCTATTGTTATCTCTCGTAGATGTTGTGCCTATGAGTTCTTGCAATGTCGGTATTTTCAAATATGTTTCTTTGATTGTTTGAAGAAACGTTAAATCCTTATCCTTTAACTTTCCTTAAGTTTAGAAGGTTTCATTGAATCGTTTCACATCGTTTTATTACATAAAGACGCATAGATAACATATTATTTCCAGGTGACAGAATAAAGCTATATTTTGTATATTCAACACTGTATTGTCTGCATTTTTTCTTTGGCTCACTCATACTAATACCTGACAAAAAGGGACTCAAAAGGATATAAGAAAATATATATACCAAAATTTTTATTTGCAACAAACCACTGTTAATTATAATAATTTTTCTAAATAGAATTCTGCAATATATCGCTCTCTTGAATTAAATAAAATTTCATGTAAATGTCACATATTGTGTAGGAACTCATCGTGTACCAATTAATTTTTTAAGAAAAACAAATAATTCAAAAATTAATTAACAACAGAATAAAATAATACAGTAATTTCAAACATTCGCAAAAATATAAAATAGTAAGCTATAACTTTTGAGGTGCATTATATTAAATTATAAGACTTAATATGTCTAACTTCTTTTCCAGAATCATTAATAATATATTTAACGAAAGTACGATATTTGCGTAACAATACAAAAATTATACTTCTTTTTGTCCAAGACTAGAAAAAATTGTCGTATGCACTTCACATCACGCTTAACTCAGAACTAAATTGTTAATTACATGCATGCTTTTTTAAAGTTCATATTATAGACGAGATGGTGCAGGTATCGGCTCTATTGCGTTTCTGTATAAACCTGTATAGATAGGCCTGACTCACCGCGATGCCCGTTATTACTTGTATTTTATGCACCTGTCTATATTTATATTTTACTTAGGACGTAAAAATTGCTAATAATTTATTCATTCATATTTATTTTAACTTCCATATTAATAAAAATAAATAATTTTTCCTCGTACACCTTGAATGATCCCGGGGACCTCTGCGGGTCCAGGAACCACTAATTTAAAAGCTTGTTATAATAGAATTTAGGTTTTCACGAGTAACATTCTGGATAAATCTCGTGCCGTAATTTTTTGTAGAGGGTTTCCAATCGATAAAACTAGTTTCCAAATATCCAGTAGAGGACAATTAAAATCTCGACTAATACTAAAAACATTCTTAAATATTTCTATAAATTCTCTAATTTTGCGTATAATAAGTAATTAACAAAATTTGTTTATATTATTGCAGAAACCATCATTAGAGACCAGTGGTTTACTATACAGTTAGGAATATTATTCAAATACATTTTAAGAAATTTGCGGTTGTAATAATACCTGCATAGTTTTCTACATGTTAATTATGCATTTGTGAACGAGATGGCGTATGCTACAACTCTCACTTAGGTATTATTGCTTCATCATCGCCAAATACTTCCTACTCTGACTTGTCACAACACTGTCGTTCTTCTACTGATATTAGTAGAGACTCAAACTGCGACTGAAAAGGTTTGTTGCGATCTTGAATTCTGATATTTGTCAGTTAATTATCTATTATGTTTAATCAACTCATAAACTTACAATAGTACATTATGATAAAGTCATAAAATAACGAACACGAACACGCTTTGCCGAAAAATAAGTTTGAAATTATTCTTTCGATGTGCTCATACAGATAAAAACTAAGTACGTGCGTTACATACAACAACTAAACAAGACTTATTTTAACGTACGTCGTTATGTTTGAAAGAGAAGATGCTAATTAATTCAACAATAACGTTTTAACGATTTTCTTCAATGTTACACGCAACAAGGAAATATGCGTGTTAAAGAAAAATCGATTAAAAATGTTTTAGATACTGTACTTTTTAAGTGTAGCATTCACGTTTTCAATTTCATTTGTTAAGTGAAAATATATTTGCGTTATCTTATTTTCGTTGTTATTGTGCTAGCTGAATTGAGATAAGTAGAGAAAATTGGTTAATTAAAACGAAAAATTGGCAGTAATTAAAACTGGCGTTACCAGTTTTTCGTATTAAAAGCTTTTTAAAAAATCTTGTTGGTATAGTGCTTTTCGAAGTAACGTATAGTTTTTGTTTACTTTTAAGCACATTCACTACCTATTTTTTAAGTCTTATGATCGTAGTTAATTGTAGATACATTTTTTGCTTGCATAAAGTATGGATTGACACTGTAAATTAATATTATATTATTAAATCTTTTTTTAAATTTAACTAGTTTTTGGTTTGGAGTAAGTTGTTATGACGATGTTTCATTGGAAAATACGTGCAACTTTTCCAGTGTTTTCCTTTGAAACATTCAAAAACTTTGAGGCGGTTTAAAAAAACAACAGAATATTCTAGTCGAAAATAAGGCGAAACTATAAAAGGTAAACGAAAAAAATTGAAATTAAAAATGTTAATTTAAAATAATTGTAATTCTACTTTGTCTTCTTGGTGAATGCCAAGTCTCGCCATCTTTACAGCATCATTATTTTGGTTTCTATAGATTTTTCTTGTTGCTCAACGTACTTCTTAACGGATTTTTAAACCTTGAACTTCAATGTTGTGCGAGACGTTGCTCTATAGACGTGACCTAGTTTATACTGGTCGTTTTAATTTATCAAAGTTTCTACTTCTTACATTGATCCACCCTTACATCTTTTGTTTCATCTTTTTTTTCTATGATTCTAAAATTGTTGAAACCGTAATGCACACCTTTTTACATCAATGCGTTTTAGTTTTTTTTTTTGTAATAGTGAAGGCTTTCACGGCGGAATCTATACTAACATTAGATTATCTTCCGGGTTTTGACCGCGTCATTGTTGTTGTAACCGAAGTTGTCAACGTTTCACCTACTTTCGTAAGGGGCTTCATCAGGGCGTGAGATAAGTCGCAAAACTCAAACAAGCAACCGAAATCTAACTAAGAACTTCTCTAAAGTTAGGTTATCCACTTGTGAAACAAGCCATAATCTAAAGTCTGAAAAGGTAAGAAAGAAAACGATAACTTAAAAAAGCAAACGAAAATCTAACAAAGAACCACTACCGAGTTAGGTAATCAACTTGTGAAGCCGGATTCTAAACTCTGTAGAAGTGACTTAAGAAGAAATAGTCTCCGTATATAAAGAAAAAGGGTCATCACGTATGGTTAAGCTCAACTCTGATTGGGTTACGGTTGATAAGGGGCGTGTTTTCGATAAATGACTAATAACCGGGAACCAAAGAGGGGATAGTTCGAAACCATAATCGCGATTGAAGTTATTGAAGTGTTTGATGATTTCTATGCTTTGTCGGAATTTTTTGTTGAAAAAGAATGGAGATTTGGCAATCAACGAAACATTATCAAAATCTATCTTGTGACCTGTAGTAAAATGATGTTCAGCAACCGCAGATTTTGAAATATACCTTTTCCTTATACAAAGATCATGTTCTGAAATGCGAGTAATGACGGAACGACCGGTTTCACCAATGTAGACTAAACCACAAGAACAAGGAATTTGGTATACACCTCGAGATGTAAGTGTAGGAAATTTGTCTTTGGGAAAAGGAACAATCTGAGAGATTTTGCCTGTCGAGTTGAATATGGGTTTAATACCATTCTTACGAAGGAGTTTTCCTATTTGATCTGTAACCTTGTGAATGTAGGGTAAAAAGGCCAATTTCGGGTTGGATTCGGGAGTAGAAATGTCCTTAGGTAATCGAGTACGTCGATGTAAACGACGATTAATAACTCTATGAATATCTCGTTTTACATAACCATTGTTCACTAAGGATCTAGTAAGATGACGGAGTTCTGAGTCTAGATTCTTAGGTTGGCAAATAGAAAGGCCACGATGGACCAAAGATTCAATAACAGAACGTTTCTGTGCAGGATGATGATGAGACGAAGCATGAAGGTATCTGTCCGTATGGATGAGTTTGCGATAAACAGAATGGCCCAGAAGTCCGTCGGGCTTACGAGTCACAAGAACGTCAAGAAATGGAAGAGAAACATTACTTTCAATTTCCATAGTAAATTTGATATCTAAGTGTTGATTGTTAAGATGATCAAGAAACAGGTTCAATTCAATATGACCATGAAACCAAACAATAAACGTGTCGTCAACATACCTAAACCACACCTTAGGTTAGCTACAACAGGTGATAGAGGAGAACCCATAGCAGCACCAGAAACTTGTTTGTAAAACTTGTTATCAAATTGGAAGTAAGTAGAGGATAAACACTTTTCAATGAGAAGAACCAAACTCAAGTCCTTGTCATGTTGAGACAGAATCTGTTTGATGATATTAAGCGAATCATTAATAGGAACTTTAGTAAAAAGTGAAGTAACATCAAAGTCCACGAGAAGATCTTGGGGTTCAAGTTTTATAGTTTCTAGACGTTGAATAAAATGCTGAGAGTTGAGGATGTGAGAAGAGGTTTTACCTGTAAACTCGCAAATAATGTTGGACAAGAACTTGGTTAACTTGTAGGTAGGAGATTGAATAGTACTGACGATAGGTCGAAAAGGAATACCTTGTTTGTGAATTTTAGGAAGTCCGTATAGACGAGGTGGTTTAGAATCTGATAGGAAAAGTCGACTTTTAGTTTCAGGAGGTAAATTGGAAGATTTGATGATTTGGCTGACCTCACGTTCAATCCTCGAAGTGGGGTTGTGGGTTAGAAGAGCGTAAGTTTCCTCAGACAAAATAGAATTGATTTTCGTAACATAATCAATTTGGTTCCAAACTACAGTGGCGTTGCTTTTGTCGGCTGAAAGAATAATATCAGGGTTCTTACGAAGACTTTTTAGAGCTGACTCTTCCGACTTCGAAATGTTGGGTTTAGGAATTTCCTAAGTCGGAAGAGTCAGCTCTAAAAAGTCTTTGTAAGAACCCTGACATTATTGTTCTCCCAGCCGACAAAGGCAACGCTACTGTAGTTTGGAACCAAATTGATTATGTTACGAAAATCAATTCTATTTTGTCTGAGGAAACTTACGCTTTTCTAACCCACAACCCCATTTCGATGATTGAACGTGAGGTCAGCCAAATCATCAAATCTTCCAATCTACCTCTTGAAACTAAACGTCAACTTACCCCATCAGATTCTAAACCACCTCGTCTATACGAACTTCCCAAAATTCACAAACAAGGTATTCCTTTTTGACCTATCCAATCTTCTACCTACAAACTAGCCAAGTTCTTGTCCAACATTCTTTGCGAGTTTACAAGTAAAACCTCTTCTCACATCCTCAACTCTCAGCATTTTATTCAACATCTAGAAACTATAAAACTTGAACCCCAAGATCTTCTCGTGAGCTTTGATGTTACTTCACTTTTTACTAAAGTTCCTATTAAGGATTCGCTTATTATCATCAAACAGATTTTGTCTCAACATGGCAAGGACTTGAGTTTGGTTTATCTTATTGAAAAGTGTGTATCCTCTACTTACTTCCAATTTGATAACAAGTTTTACGAACAAATTTCTGGTGCTGCTATGGGTTCTCCTCTATCACCTGTTGTAGCTAACATTTTTATGGAATCCTTTGAAACGGTTGCTTTGGAATCATCAATATTAAAACCTAAAGTGTGGTTTAGGTATGTTGACGACACGTTTATTGTTTGGTCTCATGGTCATCTTGAATTGTCTAAGTTTCTTGATCATCTTAACAATCAACACTTAGATATCAAATTTACTATGGAAATCGAAAGTAATGGTTCTCTTCCATTTATTGACGTTCTTGTGACTCGTACGCACGACGGACTTCTGGGCGATTCTGTTTATCGTAAACCCACCCATACGGACAGATACCTTCATGCTTCGTCTCATCATCATTCTGCACAGAAACGTTCTGTTATTGAATCTTTGGTCCATCGTGCCTTTTCTATTTGGCAACCTGAGAATCTAGAATCGGAACTCCGTCATCTTACTAGAACCTTAGTGAACAATTGTTATGTAAAGCGAGATATTCATAGAGTTATTAATCGTCGTTTACATCCACGTACTCGATTACCTAAGGACATTTCTACTACCGAATCCAATCCGAAATTGGCCTTTTTACCCTACATTCACAAGGTTATAGATCAAATAGGGAAACTCCTTCGTAAGAATGGTATTAAACCCATTGTTACAAGAAACTCAGGTTTCTTGAGTTGATCCGCCAAGAATAAATTGTTAAGTTGGTCTTCTTGTAACAAAACAAAGCAACCGCTAGCACAGCTTCTTCGGAGAGGGATCGCAAGCTTTGTTATGTGTGATTATAACGTGAATCTAAAAAAAGGCGCCAAGACGATGAAAAATTAAATTCGGAAGTTACCGTCTAACTCTACTCGTAGCAGGGAAAGAATAAATAACACCACAGAAGTAACAACACCGAATATATATGTTTATTATATCACAGAAGACCAAGAAAGTATATAAATCTAAGTTCTCAACAATATTTACACGTAGGTCGAATGAATTATAAGTTGCGCCGAATAGCGAGCAACACACCGTACAACAAACTGACCTTGTCGGTCTAAACATTTACATAAACATAACGTCTGAATTTATATTTAGAAATCTTTAATTTGTAAACAAACAAAACAATTTAAGCCTTCGAGACTCAACGCGCACTGCTTATCATTTGGTGAAGCACAAAAATATAATTAATTGTGTTAACTTAACATGCACCTACCGTCATAAACGACATGACCACCGAAGTACAAATCAAAGAAAGAAATTAAAGTAGTAATACTCACAGTTAGGTTTTACCTTAGTCGGACATACTTGATGTACCTAAAAAGTAATATTAAACCCAATTTAACCGAGCATCTAATGTTTATACAAATAAAAGGTTTCCTTAGCATCCAATCATTAAGAAAGCAAATGTGCAGCGTTTCCTTTTGACTTAACAGCATAAATTTTCCCCAATGTTTGTCGTAATTATTCTTCCAAAGAGGGACTGTCCTGCCTGTTTCCAACCCTTAACGGTGGATACGATAATGACGTTATCAATAATGTGACGTTATGGAAATTTTCCAACGAGGCCACCTGCTAGTTACCTTCGGTGATAACGATGAACATTTGGTGGGTACCAATATCCGCTACAGACAATTAGCAGAGTCAATTTAAACCCTCAATAAAGAAAAATGTATACCACTCACCCCGATTCAACCTTCCAAATGCAATTGCATATTAGGGTAGTAGCGTGAAACAATCTAACGGTGAAGGTTAACCCGGACGTAAGTACAAAACTCGTAGATGGTCTTGTAGGAAGTGAGGTAAAAATGCTGTCTAAAATTTGACAGTCTCGCGAAAGAGTAGGGAAATCCTCCTGACAAATTTCGTACTCGACGAGAAATTTTCATACTCGCGAATTGAACTAAAAATGTCTTTTTTTAACATTACACCATATTCAACTCGACAGGCAAAATGTCTCAGATTCTTTCTTCTCCCAAAGACAAATTTCTTACACTTGCATATCAAGGTGTATACCAAATTCCTTGTTGTTGTGGTTTAGCCTACATTGGTGAAACTGGTCGTTCCGTCATTACTCGCATTTCAGAACATGATCGTTGTATAAGGAAAACATCATTTTACTACAGGTCACAAGATAGATTTTGATAATGTTTCGTTGATTGCCAAATCTCCATTCTTTTTCAATAGGAAATTTCGAGAAAGCATAGAAATCATCAAACACTCCAATAACTTCAATCGCGATCATGGTTTCGAGGTATCCCCTCTTTGGTTCTCTGTTATTAGTCATTTATCGAAAACACGCCTTTTATCAACCGTAACCCAATCAGAGTCGAGCTTAACCATCCGTGACGATTCTTTTCCTTTATATACGGAGACTATTTCTTCTTAACTCACTTCTACGGAGTTTAGAATATGGCTTCGTTTACAAGTTGATTACCTAACTCGGCAGTGATTCTTTGTTAGATTTTCGTTTGCTTTTCCAAGTTATCGTTTTCTTTCTTACCTTTTCAGAGTTTAGATTATGGCTTGTTTCACAAGTGGATAACCTACTTTTTAAGAAGTTCTTAGTTAGATTTCGGTTGCTTGTTTGAGCTTTGCGATTTATCTCATGCCCTGATGAAGCCTCTTACGAAAGTGGGCGAAACGTTGGCAACTTCGGTTACAACAACAATGACACGGTCCAAACCCGGAAGACATTCTAATGTTAGTCTTAAAAATGTTAATTTAAAATAATTGTGATTCTACTTTGTTTTCTTGATGAATGCCAAGTCTCGCCATCTTTGCAGTATAATATTTTGGTTTCTATAGCTTTTTGTTGCTCAACGTATTTCTTAACGGTTTTTAAACCTTAACTTTAATGTTGTGCGAGACGTTGTTAAAAAAATGTGACTTACTTTATACTGGTCGTTTTAATTTATCAAAGTTTCGACTTCTTGCAAAGATCCATCCTTACATCTAGAGTTACGTTGTGTTTTTAGTTTCTATAATTTGTCATATCTCTTTTTTTCTATGATTTTAAAATTGTTGAAACTGTAGTACACGCCTTTTTACATCAATGCGTTTTAGTTTTTCAATCATACATTTTTCTTCTTTAATTTTTTATCATTGTTTTTTTAGCATTTTCAAAACGTCATGATCTATCGGTTAGCATATGGCGGTTACATTTGGTGACAGAAGCATTGCCTTAATATCTCTGCCTTCAAACTTTTTTTGTATCAGGGAGCGTCGCGTTGGGGCGTTGTCTAGCTGCAAAACTACTTTTCTGAAGAGATTATTTTCTTTCAAACATTTTACCGTGAAAGAAACAAATTCTTTAAACAACTAACGTTTGAAATTACTGTTTATCTACGCACTTGTTTTATTGTACAGGAAGAACTTTTTTTTAATTATTTTAAAAGTTAGTCAATTATCGTAATTTATATTTTGTAGATTGTTATAGAGCTGCGTTATGCTAAAATTGTCAGTCTTTCTTTAATACGCAAAAAACCAGGGACTGCTGGTTTGTTTCTGACTGCAAGACTCTTTGCAACACTTTGTAGTTGAGGTCCGACTCAACACAATTAAATATTTGATCTCTCGTTATGGTTTCAGTTTTAATGACGTCATATGGTCATAAGATAAGACGGGAAGTTGGATAAGCAAAAGTATGTTAAACGAGACTCTACTGTATTTTTTTTAAATATTAGAGCTTCACATTTAGTAGGGTTGTTTAAAAAAATAATTTTTTGTTTTCTTTTTTTTTAATAAATGCATTTAACAACCAATTTGCTGTTTTTCTAAAATATTATAAAAAACAACTTTATTTTGTGTTGAATTTATTTGTTTCTATTTATATGTTTTGTACAGAACCATAAGGCTTAATTGTTCTGTATTTCTCACAACAGATAAATAAATAAAGCTAAATCAACAATTTTTATTAGTAACATTGAACTCTCTTTTCTTTTCTGACGTGGAAACATTCTGAGAGTATTTGATGAAGTTTTTTCAGAATTTTTTGAATTTTTTCTTTTTATTTATAATATTAATGTAGTTATGATAGGTAGTTTTTTGTTTTAAGTTTAAATTGTCAGCGCTTTAATGTATTTACAATATAGGACCGTTAGGGCCTAATCCATACGGAGACTCACTATTGGTATAGACGACATAACTGCTATATTTTGGTTTTTGTCGGCAATACTCTCCAATATGTACACTATCGACGTCTATGCATTCCGGATCGCTTTTTTTATTAAATATGGTACAGCTTTTTGCAAAAAAACTGTTTAGTACAATACTTTCGTTAAAAACATAGTTGCTTCGTAAGTGACTACATGGACCTAAGAAAATAGATATTTTCTCAAATTATAAGAAATTTTACACTTACTTTCTTGTAATCTATTGCAACCGTGCTGTATTGTCCCATCGTTAACCAGAAAATCTACATGCCCACTTCTCACAGGCGTGCCCATTAGACCCATATTGGTATATATAACATCTACAAATGCAGCATCTGATGGATCTAATCTGCAATCTGTATCGGAAGGACACATAAAACCTCCAGAAACTGGATCGATGCCTGTTATTCTACCCACCGTCGTGTTATAATATTGTCGAAGAACACTGCCAGAAACGCCAGCAATATGTGCACCTAACGAGCTACCAATCATATGTATATTAGCAGGATTTACGTTACTTCCTACTATTAGGTTATAAATAAATCTGCTTATACCATTACCGATAGAAGGAACATTACAATACGAATGGGCATACTTTTTCATGGGAACATAAAAAACATAATCAGGTATAATTATTAGATATGCAGAACTATGTACATAGAGATAAGCGTCTTTGATCATTTTTATAACATCAGTGTTGCCATTTGCACCTAAACCTGGTAATATTATTTTTATTGGTTTTTTGTTATCCACTATGCTTGTCGAATTGAGTTTTAAGACATTAGTAGGCGTGTAAAGAAAATAATTAATACGTGCTCCATTATCTTTATAACAATTCTTCATAACAATTTTTATCTCCGAACCATACCGTTTATCTTCCGACAAACATTTTATTTGACTTTGGCAACCAGAAATTTTAGCTGAAGAACTAATTTAGAAAATTTGTATAAACAAATGCGAAACTCACCAATAGATAGAAGTATGATAATAAAAACTTGTTTGTAGTTCATGTTCCTAATTGTTTGTACCAGTACATTACTTTGAAGAATATTGTGCGAAAATACATTTTTGTTAAATGTTTTATACTGTAAGGTTTTAAAAATTAATAAACAGTAAATTAATATTATGTTTGACTCTGTTTTATTTTAAGTAATTTTTTTATGATTGCTAAGACTTAACTTGGTTTAGTTGTATAAAGCTGTATCATAAAATTGTACTGTACTAATGTACCTACTATAGCTACTTTAGTAAAGAAATGTTTGTTTTGTAGGTCAAAACAAAACAATTTTAGATCAATGCTTCTTTAATTTTTTGACTATTTTCATTCTGTCAGCGTCGTATTTGTATTTTAACACATTTTGTAATAACAAGTCTTAATTTGTTAATGATGATATTAAAATTTTATATCCCTTCATTAACAACAACAAAAGAACTTGAGAAAAAAATTGTGTTTCTTATTTTATTATTGCTGCATTTTAAAAGTTAAGTTTTACATATATTATCTCTGTTTTGTTTTATTTGCTTTGTTTAATTTATTTTGTTCTATCCTTAGAATAATGGCACCGGTGAAATGCCCAAATATAACTAAAGTCCGTAAATTGCTTACTTTTTATTCTACAATAAAGTAAGATTACTGTGATCATTAACCTTTTATATTGTCAGTTTTGAGTTTACACTCGGTATAATTAACACATACCACACACAATCACAAAAAATGTATTAATCTTGTTCGTTTCCTAGTTAATTTTTTACTAAATTAAACAAATTTATAAATTAACAAGAATACAATTAATAAACTTTTTATAATATAATGTTCACTTTTGGTCTCTGTTTTCAGGGGCAAAACTTAATTGCAACGTAATTTAGCAACGAATTATAAATAATATTAATAAACAATAATTCTTTAAACCTAATATCGAAATATTAAGATTGATTATTTTGTTTTCATAGGAACTTTCTTATCAGCTGAAGCAAAACTCTTCTTCTCTATTAGAGATGCAAAATTGTTTTTTTTATTTTGTATATACAATTACGAATTTTGTGTTTGTAATATACGATGTGATTGATTTCCCGTGTCTAAGCAGATATCTATTTTATTATAAAAGTAGAAAAAAAGTTTATTAAATTCATTTAATTCTTAATAATACTGCATATATTCAAAAAAGAAAAACAAATTACAAAAAAACAAAGGAGTATTTTTAAGGGACTTCTCCTTACAATGACACCAAACTAATCTTTTTATACCTTGACATCAAACAACTTCTTATTATCATGGCAATTCTAGTCACAATAGTTTTTTTAATAACATTTTTCTGTGATAAATGCTAATAAAAACATCAAAATAAAAACAAAATCCATCACGACATTATAATTTAATCACTTAACACAGACAAAAATATTAATTATATGACATGTTCAATGTGCCCCTCATTGTTTTGAATACATAATCGACCTTTTTTTAGTAATTGTTTGTGTGCTTTTTATAACATGTACGTAGATATTTGACAATTTTTGATGTCTGTAATGTCAGGAGCCCTGACATAAACAGGTTGTTTAAGTATCCCCAAACAACACAACCAAAATCAAAAGATTGGGCCGTCCAAGGCCAGCATTTTTAAATTATGTGGAGGCGCTCCGTCAGGCTAAAACCACATGTTATGCCAAATAACTACTAATAGAAGAAGTGAGGGTATTTTGGAATAGTAGTTTCAAAAAAAAATGCAAAAAATTTAAATATTATTTTGATAAAATTAGTAACATGACTTCAGATCTACATGTGTACTATGTTGTACGAAAGTTTCATGTTATTTAAAACATTTTAAAAGATTTTCTACACGAATGAAAAAAAGTGTAAAAAAGCTTTGTCTACGTAACTTGTTAATTTGAAATACTACCAATTTGGAATATTCCAAAACACCAGCACATGTTTTTTATTAGAAAAGTAAATTAAAAATTGCTAGAAAAGTAACCAAATATTTATTTTAAAGCAAACTAGGTAGGTACATTTGTTACAATAATCGCATACATATGTTCCGGCGTCATAGCCGGCGCACTCACCGTGCACCCATGATTCATATGTGAGGTGTTACAAGCTTTAGGTCTTACGAACCTTGCACGGCCAACTCACACAGTCGGAGATAGGGGAGGTTCAAGGAAATTATACTTAAGGGCGCCAGATCAATCTTAATTAACACTTTTGCCTCGATCACGACAGACGGTCCAAACTTGTAACTAATTTTTAGGTTCGTAATCCTTGTACTCTGGTGTTCGGGTAGTCAAAATTGGTTAACGGGTAACGACAATTAAAAGAGAAGGGTATGTTACCATAAAAGAAAGATTAACAAGTATAACAACTTTAATGTATTAACATAGAAGATTAACAGGAGGATATTTAATTTCTCAATTCATAAATGCTAGAAAGATTAACAAGTATAATTAACAGGTATAAAAAAATTTCGATTTAGCAACGTAGCCGATTAACAGTATTATGTTTAATTTTTCAATTCATAAATACTAGAAAGACTCACAAGTATGATTAACAGGTGTAGAAAACTTTGATTTAGCAACGTAAAAGATTAACAGGAGTATGTTTAATTTCTCAATTCAGAAATGCCAGACATATCGGCAACACACAATGCATAGGTTAAATTACATCGAGATAGCGAAGCAAATTTCGTAATAAATATTGTCTGTCCACAGCATGCGATACACTCTAAACGATAATTGAAATGACCTTATTGGTATGTAAACAGTAAACGTAATTACGGACATTAACATTAACCAAAGTTCTGTGAGTAACTTTTATGACAGCGAATAAAAATTAATCAAATAAACTTACCCAAAATCCAGTGTCCACTTGCGCGAAGAAAACGTTTTCCCCGCTAGCAGCCTGGAATAGATATTGAATAGCAAATCGTGTCACATAATAACTCACGAAGAATAGGAAGCTACAAAATTGTTAATAGTAATACATTAAGTGTGATATAAGAACCCGTTGTATCGAATGCTGTTGGTTGTAATTACGAACAGGTGGGTGATAACACAATCGACTGGTATACAAGAATTAACATCTCCCACAGTAATGCTTGTCGAGACTTCGTTTTCGTCGGGGATAATATGCCTTCCTAAAATCTTAAGCGTTCGGTAACGGTATTTCTCAATAATAATTAATCTTCATTATTCTTTATTGAAACGAACATGTGCTCAAAGCGTGGGGAAACGGCTATCAAATTAAGGAGAAATTACAAAAGAATTCTAATAAAACGGAAGTAACTATCTTACCCTGTGACGACTCAATTATTTTACAAGCGTAATGAAATTATAATTTGATTTCCATTATTGGGGATGTCATTTGAAATTTTCTTTAAGCTACACAGGCCATTTTATACAGTTGACAGCTTAACGATTTCGTCGTAAAAATGGCGGTCACAAGAAAAGATCAGCAGAGGGCGTCAAAACCCGAATCTAATTTTAATTCAATATACAGGGTATCACGTTAGAAAAATTTTGCACGTAACAGAGGCATTGAACCCGCTGCTCTCCCTTTATATCTTCGCAAAATTTTTCATTGCAGTCTCTCGATCTTCTGGCATTCTATCCAAATTAAATTCCGGAGCTAGTTTTTCTGAGGAATTTGAATTATTTAAGCTCGCGTTAGATTCGCTATCTGTTTCTATATCTTCTGATTTTTGTTTTCTTTTTCCTTTCTTACTTTTTACTATTTTTTCAACTGTCCTTATAGTTTTATTCAAAGCTAATTTGACCACTTGATTTGGTGTTTTTTTCTTTGCTGCCTTCTCAAGTTCTTTTTTGTATGGAGAACTAGAGACAATTGTTGGTTTTGTTGCTTTCCGGCCTCTATTAGAACTTCGCTTCTTTGCTAAATGGAACTGGTGAAATGTCAGAAGGCGTTACGAACAAACCAGAACTACAGGCTAACTGTTGTATATCCGATTCTGTTGGAACACTTTTTAAAGAGGGACCCAGAATTTCAGGTTCTGTAGATTGTTCTATTTCGGGTTTGGCTACATCGCCGTCATCTTCGTTTACTGATGATTCAGCTTCATTAGTAGATATCACGTCACTTTGGTTTAATTTTTGAACGTTGCCGTTTTGTAATTGTTCTTCCTGTTCCGCAGCAAGAAAATCTGCCTCACTAAAGGCATGTCTGTCAAAAGGGTAGATACCTCCTATTTTAAAACCATTAGCTGTTATTTTGCCGGTTTGACAATAGCTATACGCCTTTCCAAACAATTCGACAATGTCATATGCATTCAAAGGTTTGTTGTTGTCACGAAGTATGCGTACCTCCTCAATATGATATGACTTTAAAGGACCCATAAATGACCTATCTAAAGGCTGAACCTTGTGGGTACAATGAGGGGGTAGCAACAATAAAGTAACGTGATTATCCCTGGCAATATCAACAATGTCTATATTTTTTGTGTGGCTGTAATGTCCATCAAAAATTAGCAAGACTGGCGCCTTTTCAGATGGTTTCGTGTATTCAATGAAGTGTTGAAATCATTCTGTAAATAAATTGGTTTGAATCCATCCAGATGGATGTGCTCTGCCTATTAAACCTAAAGGTGTACCCCTCATTAAAGGGTCTGTCATCTTTTTTCTGGGAAAAATTATCATAGGCGGCACAAATATACCAGCTGAGCTCATGCATGCCACCACTGTAATAAGAGAGCATCTTTCCGCGGACGTCATGGCGCCAATTTGCTTTTTACCGCGTCTAGCAATAGTTTTTGGATATTTAGTTTGGACTATAGACATACCTGTTTCGTCCACGTTGAAAATACGATCAGGTGTAAACTTTTTCGTTTCGTAGAGTTGTTCAAGCAGGTCGTAGAACTCATCCATGCGTTCTTTTGTGAATCCAAGAGCTCTTGCAAAGGACGTACCAGTTGGCTTCCGCATCGGCAGAATATTTTTGTTTTGCGACAGAAACCGCTTTAACCAAAAACGGTCAGCTGCATTTGAATTGAATGGGTTTGCAATGTTATTTCTAACAGCCAGTTGATAAGCCAATCTTCTTATGTTCATTTGCGTTAATCCTAAAAATTTAGACTTCATTTTGAGGGCATATTCCACCAAAAGAGTTTCCAATTGTTTATTAAAAACAGGTTTTTATCCAATATTTTTACGAACAAGCTATTGAGTTGGTGTATCCTTTTCAGCAACAAGTCTAAATCGTGTTGTTCTTGGTACCTTGAAGTGTATGGATGCCTTAAGGTATTCCATTTTCTTTTCTCTTACTGCTAGCACAGCAGCGGCTATATCTTCTGGATTCCAATTTTGCCTTTTTTTAAGAGATTTTTTGGGTGGCATGGCTGAAACAAAAATGAAGATAAAAAAAAAATCAAAAAACGCTACCGTAAAAACACTTAACTAAAATAATAGATACAAGAAATTAACATATCTACATACATACATGACATAGGTGCATTTATACAATCGAAAAACGTTACCCTCCACTTCGCGTAAAAAATGAATATAATTGGAATACTCCAAATTTGCATCATTAATAGTATTCCAAATTAGCAACATAAAGACCTACGCCATAATCCGTTAAAAAAAAGATGCATCTATTACTAACTTCAAACATAGGCCTTTACTTACCTAGGTATACAATTAAAATTAATTTTATAACAAAACTTGAGGTGATTACTGCAGATTTAATTTCTACTTAAAATTTTTTTCTCACACGGCCAGTAATGATTGACAGGTGTTTGCTTTCTACCATAAATCAAAGTAACTAGAAAATCGGTTATCTACTAAATACAGTCTAAACTACTAGTTTATAACATATTTAACGAGATGGCGCCATGCATAGCTTTAATAAGTAGGTATTCCAAATTACCAACAGTATTCCGAATTACCCTCACTTACTCTACACTATCTAGCAAGTCATTACGTTTTCTACCTATCAACTATAAGAGTTTCTTAGTAAAAGTAAGGACCCAAACGAAATCATTCACAACACCGAGCCATGCGCTGATAGAAAATCTCTAGGATTTTTATCATCCCAGTAGTAGTCATTTTTTTGATTTGATACACCATTTCTTGTAGAACGTGACTCATCGCTCCAAACTATGGCATTAATTACATGATTGTGATTAATCAGCCGATCACAAAATGCTAGTTACTTTATGTTTTTTGAAAATATCTTGTAATAACTAATTTTCAAATCGACCAATACTTCGCCTATGAAATTTTCAGCACGCGCTCGAAAATACCATAGAGCAAGAATTTTATTATATAGTTCAGGTTACCACGGGTTGCAATTACAATTTTTCATTCTGGATGATTTCCGTGTTGTCGTTAGCATACAAACTAAGCTTTTCTTACATGTCGTAGTGAACATTTTCATAACCTGCAATAAACGGATTGATTGCGGCGTGAAGTCTTGCTTTTATAGACAGGCCCGGTTGATATTAAAAACATTTTTAATTATTCCAATGGATTTTCAATTTTTTTGCTGATAGTAATTACAAGCATTAGCCAAAATCTTAGTGTTTTCAAACAAAATTTGATGACCCGTTTTTAGCATGTGTTCCGCCACCGCTGACTTAGAAGATTGTTTAAGACGACTACATCTTTATGCTTTTTAATACGAATTTTTACGTTTCTGCCCGTGATGGCGAGACAATCCATTTGAATATCTATTTATCTAGGTTTTGATAACGTCAAAAACTGGTAAAAATTATTGATAGTAAATTCTTTAAGGTACAGGTGCAGGTTTTTCTAACTCAACCCCAAAATTTTCAAAAAGGATTAAATTATCTAACCAAGGTTTAGTCGCAAACAATTACAATAGAAAAAGTATTAGACAATATATTACAAAGTTTACGTCAGCAGAACCAAGAAGCAAGCGGAATCTAAGCCTCAATCGTTCTCAGTCGCTTACTCTTTCGGAATTGGATCAACTCTTAAATCCGGTGAAGGACGTTAATCCTTTTCAATCTGACGCCATTTATAGAATTCCTTGCTCTTGTGATTGTGCATACATTGGAGAAACGGGTAGAAGCGTGGGACTTTGTATTAAAAGGCATGAAAGATGCAGTCGTCTTGAACAATCTTCTAAGTCAGTGGTAGCGGAACCCGTACAAGAAACGGATCATCAAAAAATTAGGGAATTTATTGAAATAATTAAAAATTCTTCTAATCATAACTCAGATTCTAGTTTTTCTTTTTCGGAGATGTGAAAACCAGTTTTTCGATTTGAGGCCTGTAAAGGTCTATAATAGCAAAACTTTACGGCATAATCAATCAGTTTATTCCAGGAAACAGGAAAATTATCCAGAATGGAACATTGTAATTGTGGCAACCTGAATTTTGCGATGAAATTCTTGTTCTGGGGTATTTCCGAGCGCATTCTAAAAATTCCATACCCACAATAGTGGTCGATATAGGGTTTACCTATTACAAAATATTTGCAATCCTCAAAAAACATGAAATGACTCAAAATTAAATTAACACAAGGGCTAAATACTAATAGCATTTTGTGATTGGTTGATTAATTACAATCATGTAATTAATGTCATAATTTGGAACGATGAATCACTTTTTGCAAGAAATGGTATATCAAATGGGAAAATTAACCACTATTAGGATGATAGATCCTCCTAAAGAGGTTTTTTTGTTATTTGTGTAATTATTGTTTGGTTTTGTTGCAGTTAGTCACTAACAATAAAAATTACGAATAGAAAAGTTACTTCATTAATTTTTATATTGATGTTATACCATTTTTGACAACTTGACACTTAATGACAGTAGTAGTAGTAGATTTTTAACACACTTGTAACACGGTTAGTCTTCATATCGTCTCCTCTTTAAGTTACAATAAAATTATTTTAAAAAGTTTTTACTTTTTTGTCTTGATTACAAATTTTGGGTTAACAGTGTCATCTAACAATAAAAGTCACGAAAAGTCTTTCCTTAAGCTTTAAATGTAGAGTATTTTTGCTTGATAAACTGTTTACAGTAGTCTATTATGGTTGTTTTTTAAAATAATTTTTATATTCTAGAGGAGGGATTTCCAACACGCGGCCAGCGGCTTTCCTGCATGCGGGCCGCGGCTTTCATTAATAGTAGCTATATAAATATATACCTGTGCGGATGCGGCCCCCTATTTACTCCATGAATCTAATGGCGGCCCTCGGTCACGCATAAGTTGGAAACCCCTGTTCTAGAGGGTGTCGCAAAAGCCGTAAAAGTATCAAAGTTGTGTATTTTTAATGAAACTCTTGTTACAAGCTTTAGGTCTTACGAACCTTGCACGGCCAACTCGCACAGTCGGAGATAGGGGAGGTTCACGGGAATTATGCTTAAGGGCGCCAGATCAAATCCAAATTAACACTTCTGCCTCGATTACGACAGACGGTCCAAACTTGTAACTAAATTTGAGGTTCGTAATCCTTGTCACTCTGATGTTCGAATAGCCAAAATTTGTTAATAGGTAACGACCATTAAAAGAGAAAGGTATGTTGCTATAAAAGAAAGATTAACAAGTATAACAACTTTAATGTATTAACGTAGAAGATTAACAAGAATATATGTAATTTCTCCACTCATCAATGTTCGAAAAATTAATAAGTATAATTAACAAATATAGAAACTTTAATTTAGCAACGTCGATGATTAACACAAGTATATCTAATTCTCAGTGCATAAATGCCAGCAGTATCGGCAACACACTCTACATATGTAAGCTAAGTTGAAGCGAACAATGAAGAAAATCTCGTAGTAAATATTGGTCGTACACAGCATGGGATACACACAAAATAATTAATGAAACTACCTTAATGGTATTAAAACAATGATAGTAATTACGGAATTAACACTAGCCAAAGTTTCGTGAGCGACCTTTCTGGCAGCGATAAAATAATTAAATACACTTACCCACAATCCAGTACCTACTTGGTCGAAGAAAACGTTTTCCCCGGCAAGCGAGCCTCAAATAAATTTGAGTATGTCAACACAATGAATCACGAAATCAAGATCTACAAAAAATGTTAATTATTGCTAAAAGAAAGTACACATAACATAACCCAAATGTCGAATGCTGTTGTACACATTCAATGAAAGTTGGTTTCGCAGGTGTTTGTCGCATGAGTAGGATCTCGAAGAAAAGTGATTGTCTTCGGTTTTTTTTTAGTTTTAACCGTAGGCCTTATATATAGAGTTATACTCGTCCCATGAAAGTATTTGTCGATATTAATCCCTCATTATTTTTTATTGAATAGGAACATGTGGGCCAGAACGTGGTGGAACGGCTATCAAACTAACGAGAAATTACAACAGAATTCTAATAAAACGGAAGTAACTATCTTACCCTGTGACGACTCAGTTATTTTACGAACGTAATGAAATTATAATTTGAATTCCATTATTAAGGATGTCATTCGAATTATTTTTAAGCCTCACAGGCCATTTTATGCAATTGACAGCTTAACGATTTTGTCGTAAAATGACAGTCACAAGAAAAGATCGGCAGAGGGCGTCAAAACCGGAATCTAATTTTAATTCATATACAGGGTATTTCGTTAGAAAAATTTTTCACGTAACACCCTGTTCTAACAATAATATATTAATTTTAAGCAAGAGTGAATAGGGGTTTAAATAAAAAGAAATAGGTAGACCAATAGCAATTAAATAACGATTCGTCGACTAATACAGTAATATCACAGTTATAATATCGATGTAGACACTATACAACTAATTATAATCAATTGCAAACAAACGTTATAAGTAATGGATTTTAATTTAAATATAAATATTATTACCTTGTCTACTAAGCAGTTGCAAAATAAGTCAAGAATTGACTATAATAATACTGAATCGTAAAAAAGTAAAATATGAGCACAAAAACTTACCCAACCGACAATTTTTCGTCACAAATAGTAACGTTCACTACTCCCTTTTACTTAATTTAAGAAGGAAAATATGCCTCGTATATAAGCTTATGTGTAACGTTATTTTGTCTTTGGTTATGACTGCGTTTATATACTCGAATAAACTTGTGAGTTCAATTGAAAACGATTAAATAAAAGCAAAATTATAGGATACTAAGAAGTAGTACGTACAAGGCTGACATAATTAAGGTAGTCAATATAAATGCGAGAAGGTATATGCTATATTATGTAATGTTCATAAAGTTAATTGATTAGTTACAGAATTAAATTAACGAAGAAATACGATACTAATATTTCAGAAATAGCTGTGAGTCTTTTCTTGTCCTATCCGATTATATAAATGGAGGTTACATATCCCGGAAACAGACTGATACAAATACAGCGGGGCAACCCCACGAAACTCGTTAAAAAAACGTAAAAAGACGACATGACGACGCCATTTTTGGAATGTCGCGTAATTAACCCAATCGCCGAATTTGACCAATACCTGGAATACGTTTTTCCCGTATTCGCTAAAAATGTAATAGAAATTGCTAACGAGGAAAATTTAGCAGAAAGAAAAATTGCGTACGTGTTAAAATTGCACTCAGATGCCCGAACGTTCGCAGCGGTTTCGAAAAGATAAGAAGAGAATAAAATGACATATAGTGCTGTATCGCGTGATTTGACAATAAGTAGCGGGGTGTAAACCAGTGCAGCCGTTAATTTCAATTTTGGAATAATATATTTGACAATTACGAAATAACGACATGTAACAATCTCCTGTATATTATTGCATTTTTGGATTCTCCGATCAATAAATTTTAATAACGTTTATAAGGCATAAACTTAAGTTATTTAAATAATTTGAATTCTGTCAAAATGTAAACTAATTTTAATTATCTACGTTATGGGAGCAAAATTTAACAATAGATCATATGTGATATCGCAATTATAATAAACTTTACATCATTTACCAGAAATTGTACTTTTTAATTACCTATTGGATACTATTAGAATGTGCTATATCTAAGTCTTCCCGTTTTTATACACTACGGCAAATAATCGTTTTATGTACCATTTGATGTTTTCTATATAAAAGTTCTGATGAATCTAGTTGTCTGTTGTATTTTTGAAAGTCACGTATTTGGGTCACAATCTTCCTAGCCGTATAGCGTGAATAATCCTGTATATCGATTTTTTATTTCTTAATAAATAAATAACAAATTAATTTCAATTATGCCAGAAGCTATTTTTTTTATTAGAAATAAAAGGATAATTGGAAAAAAAACATCCTGCGCTATTTTTGCTAAGATTGTTTTTTTTTTAAACAAATCTCATTTTTCTTATTTGTATTACTAGACGTGACGCGTGTCAAAAAAATGTAAAATCAAATCTTAATATTTAATTTATTGATAACAGATGTTTAACTCTTTTTGGAAGAAATATTCTAAAATATTTATTGGTTTTTCTGTTTCATTCTATCAATTAACTAAAATTTAAATTAAGATATTAACGAATTCTGAACAATTGTTTTCATATTAATTATAATTGTAATGGTTTAGATCATCTTATTCATACGGGTTTTTGATTTTAGCAAAAAGAAATGTATGGGTTCCTTTTATTCAACCGAATGGAATATTATGAAATGTCGATGGAGTATAAATTATAATTAGAAATATTAGTTTGTCTTTGTTCTCTAGTGTTATGCTGAAAATAGCTCTTTAGGCAAACTGTAAATTGATTATCAACAGCTAGTACAACAAAAAAAATGATTTATCAAAACTCTTGAGTTGACAGAACGCATATCCTAACAGTCGTACACAGAAAGCGTCTCGTTTTTATCTCGGGATATTCCAATCTCCGGTTGAACAAAAAGCACCTGTATATGACGTCATTGGCTGTAAGTGGCCAGACGAAGGGCCCTTTGAAATACGCCTGATCTAATTACGTTATGTCATAGTGGAAATCACATTTCAGTGTTCTATAACGTCTATTGATAGAGCTTACACAAGGTTCAAGTATTGACTTGAAAGGAACGAACACCCAATCGATTTTAAACGAATGCAGTTATTTCATTTCTGTTTTGAAATATTATCGTTATCATAACGATATTTTCTGTGTGACTAAATATAAAAGCCCTGTCACAAAGTTACTTGAGAATTCATGAAAAGTAACTCTCTAAATAACTATTGAAAATATTATTAGGCATGCTAAATTATTGTTTATAAATTTTATGCAGAATTAATCGAGCAGTGTTGTGAAATAAAGGCCGCGAAACTCTTTAAAGGTAAATTGAAAACTGTAAATTTGAGCGGTATAAAATAGAAAAGATTGGTTACTTAAAATGGCTGTCGGTAAAGTAAGTCTACCAGAACTGATAGGGATTGACGTATCACGAGAGGTGTAAAAGTGCAACATTTCACGGTACACTTACTGGAAGTAATTGAAAACCGCGTATCTTTAAAATCAGTCGCTGCTGTGAAGGTGCTATTGAAATGATGATGCACTTACTTTTAAGCCATTAAAAAACGCACCACACATAAATTATATTGTTCATTAGATTATTTTTGTTATAATTTTTTTTTATAAGGAATATCCCAATTAGAGAAAATGTTTAAAATATTTACTAGAGCTTTGTGTTTACCGCATAAGTATTTACAAACTACGCGACTTTCAGATTTAATTCTTATAATTAATTTTTAATGAAGTACTAAAAATAAAACATATTAACAAAATAGTTATTTACAGCTTTGTTTGAAAACCGAGCTCAGAGGGTTGCTGCATGAAGCAATGGTTTTCTTTTTTTTGTTTATTGTTATTCGCTATTTTTCTGTTTAGGCTGGTACTCAAAATGCACATTGTCGCTCCGTTCTTACGGCATTTCTTGTTATAACGCATGTGCTTGTGCAGCCGGCTCAGATTTTTTTCTCAACAATTTTCCACCTTCATTTGGTAAATTGCACGTACGGAAGGATTGCTACCGTATCTTTTAAACGACAGTTTGAGGTATTTGTTTTTCGGACGCTCTCTTACATTTGACTGTTTTCGAAACGGACGATAGGACGTTCATGTCGCAATTTTTGTTGACTTGTTTCTACGACAGTTTCCGGGAAATATTTTTTCACATCAGTGTCGTGTACGCATTTTTCTTTAAACTTGAAAAGTTTCTGTTTACTTTTTTCTTTATTCTTATCTTTGCTAGCATCTTTAAAAGATCTCTCTTTCGATTGTTTTTTTTTTATATTCTTTGTTGCTTTGGGCTTTTTTATTGTTTCAATTGCTTTTTTTCTGCCGACTTTTACCTTCTTGATTAACATTAGAATGTCTTCCGGGTTTGGACCGTGTCGTTGTTGTTGTAACCGAAGTTGCCAACGTTTCGCCCACTTTCGTATATAAAGGAAAATGATCGTCACGGATGGTTAAACTCGACTCTGATTGGGTTACGGTTGATAAGGGACGTGTTTTCGATAAATGACTAATAACAGGGAACCAAAGAGGGGATAGTTCGAATCCATGATCGCGATTGAAGTTATTGGGGTGTTTGATGATTTCTATGCTTTCTCGGAATTTCCTGTTGAAAAAGAATGGAGATTTGGCAGTCAACGAAACATTATCAAAATCTATCTTGTGACCTGTAGTAAAATGATGTTCAGCAACCGCAGAGTTGGAAATATACCTTTTCCTTATACAACGATCATGTTCTGAAATGCGAGTAATTAATGACGGAACGACCGGTTTCACCAATCTAGACTAAACTACAAGAACAAGGAATTTGGTAAACACCTTGAAATGAAAGTGTAGGTAATTTGTCTTTGGGAGAAGGAAGAATCTTAGAGATTTTGCCTGTCGAGTTGAATATGGTGTAATGTTAGACAAAAGAAATTAGTAGTTCAATTCGCGAGTATGAAAATTTTTCGTCGAGTATGAAATTTGTCAGGAGAATTTCCCTACTCTTTCGCCGAGACTGTCAAATTTTAGACAGCATTTTTACCTCACTTCCTACAAGATCATCTACGAGTTTTGTACTTTTACCTTCACCGTTAGATAGTTTCACGCTACTATCCTAATATGCAATTGCATTTGGAAGGTTGAATCGGGGTGAGTGGTATACATTTTTCTTTATTGAGGGTTTAAATTGACTCTGCTAATTGTCTGTAGCGGATATTGGTACCCACCAAATGTTCATCGTTATCACCGAAGATAACTAGCAGGTGGCCTCGTTGGAAAATTTCCATGACGTCACATTATTGATAACGTCATTATCGTATCCAACGTCAAGGGTTGGAAACAGGCAGGACAATCCCTCTTTGAAAGAATAATTACGACCAAACACTGGAGAAAATTTATACTGTTAAGTCGAAAGGAAACGCTGTGCATTTGCGTTCTTAATGATTGGATGCTAAGGAAACTTTTTACTTGTGTTAACATTAGATGCTCGGTTAGATTGGGTTTAATATTACCTTTTAGGTACATCAAGTACGGAGATTAACTAATGTCTGACTGAGGTAAAACCTAACTGTGAGTATTACTACTTTAATTTCTTTCTTTGATTTGTACTTCGGTGATCATGTTGTTTATGACCGTACGTGCATGTTAAGTTAACACAATTAATTATATTTTTGTGCTCACGAACTTATAAGCAGTGCGCGTTGAGTCTCGAAGGCTTAAATTGTTTTGTTTGTCTACAATTTAAAGATTTGTAAATATAAATTCAGACGTTATGTTTATGTAACTGTTTAGACCGAGAGGGTCAGCTTGTTGTACGGTGTGTTACTCGCTATTCGGCGCAACTTATAATTCATTCGACCTACGTGTAAGTATTGTTGAGAACTTACATTTATATATGTACCTTCTTCGTCTTCTGTGATATAATAAATATATATACTTGGCGTTATTACTTCTGTGGTGTTATTTATTCTTTCCCTGCTACGGGTGGAGTTAGACGGTAACTCCCGAATTTAATTTTTTATCGTCTTGGCGCCTTTTTTAGATTCACGTTAAAATCACACATAAGAAAGCCTGCGATGCTTTGTTTTGTTACAAGTAGACCAGCTTAACAATTTATTCTTGGCGGATCAACTCAAGAAACCTGAGTTTCTCGTAACAATGGGTTTAATGCCATTCTTACGAAGGAGTTTCTCTATTTGATCTGTAACCTTGTGAATGTAAATAGGTCAATTTCGGGTTGGATTCGGGATTGGGAGAAGGAAGAGTCTGATAGATTTTGCCTGTCGAGTTGAATAACATTCTTACGGAAAAGTTTCCCTATTTGATCTATACCCTTGTGAATGTAGAGTAAAAAGGCCAATTTCGGATTGGATTCGGAAGTAGAAATGTCCTTAGGTAATCGAGTACGTGGGTGTAAACGACGATTAATAACTCTATGAATATCTCGCTTTACATAACCATTGTTCACTAAGGTTCTAGTAAGATGACGGAGTTCTGACTCTAGATTCTCAGGTTGGCAAATAGAAAAGGCACGATGGACCAAAGATTCAATAACAGAACCTTTCTGTGCAGGATGATGATGAGACGAAGCATCATGAAGGTATATGTCCGTATGGGTAGGTTTGCGATAAACAGAATGGCCCAGAAGTCCGTCGAGCTTACGAGTCACAAGAACGTCAAGAAATGGAAGAGAACCATTACTTTCGATTTCCATAGTAAATTTGATATCTAAGTGTTGATTGTTAAGATGATCAAGAAACTTAGACAATTCAAGATGACCATGAGACCAAACAATAAACGTGTCGTCAACATACCTAAACCACACTTTAGGTTTTAATATTGATGATTCCAAAGTAACCGTTTCAAAGGATTTCATAAAAATATTAGCTACAAGTGATAGAGAAGAACTCATAGCAGCACCAGAAACTTGTTCGTAAAACTTGTTATCAAATTGGAAGTAAGTAGAGGATAGACACTTTTCAATAAGAGGAACCAAACTTAAACTCCCAAACGTATTCCTAAAGAAGATATTTTATGTGCTGTTGAATATTCTATAAGATATCTTCCTCGTCACATCTCAAATCCTATTGGTATTAACACTGGCAAAATCCTTGAATCATCTAAAATTCCTAAACCCAACATTTCTAAGTCGGAAGAGTCAGCTGTAAAAAGTCTTCGTAAGAACCCTGATATTATCGTTCTTCCAGCCGACAAAGGCAACGCCACTGTAGTTTTGAACCAAATTGATTATGTTACGAAAATCAATTCTATTTTGTCTGAGGAAACTTACGCTTTTCTAACCCACAACCCTACTTTGAGGATTGAACGTGAGGTCAGCCAAATCATCAAATCTTCCAATCTACCTCCTGAAACTAAAACGTCGACTTACCCCATCAGATTCTAAACCACCTCGTCTATACGGACTTCCCAAAATTCACAAACAAGGTATTCCTTTTCGACCTATCGTCAGTACTATCCAATCTCCTACCTACAAGCTAGCCAAGTTCTTGTCCAACATTCTTTGCGAGTTTAGAGGTAAAACCTCTTCTCACATCCTCACCTCTCAGCATTTTATTCAACGTCTAGAAACTATAAAACTTGAACTCCAAGATCTTCTCGTGAGCTTTGATGTTACTTCACTTTTTACTAAAGTTCCTATTAAGGATTCGCTTATTATCATCAAACAGATTCTGTATCAACATGGCAAGGACTTGAGTTTGGTTCCTCTTATTGAAACGGGTTCTCCTCTATTACCTGTTGCAGCTAATATTTTTATGGAATCCTTGGAAACGGTTGCTTTGGAATCATCAATATTAAAACTTCATGGTCATCTTAAATTCTCTAAGTTTCTTGATCATCTTAACAATCAACACTTAGATATCAAATTTACTATGGATATCGAAAGTAATGGTTCTCTTTCATTTCTTGACGTTCTTGTGACTCGTAAGCCCGACGGACTTCTGGGTCATTCTGATTATCGCAAACCCACCCATACGGAAAGATACCTTCATGCTTCGTCTCATCATCCTGCACAAAAACGTTGTTATTGAATCTTTGGTTCATCGTTAATCGTCGTTTACACTCACGTACTTGATTACCTAAGGACATTTCTAGTCCCGAATCCAACCCGAAATTGGCTTTTTTACCCTACATTCACAAGGTTACAGATCAAATAGGGAAACTCCTTTGTAAGAATGGTATTAAACCCATATTCAACTCGACAGGCAAAATCTCTCAGATTCTTCCTTCTCCCAAAGAAAAAATTTAATACACTTTCATCTCAAGGTGTATACCAAATTCCTTGTTCTTGTGGTTTAGTCTACATTGGTGAAACCGGTCGTTCCGTCATTACTCGCATTTCAGAACATGATCGTTGTATAAGGAAAAGGTATACTTCCAAGTCTGCGGTCGCTGAACATCATTTTACTACAGGTCACAAGATAGATTTTGATAATGTTTCGTTGATTGCCAAATCTCCATTTTTTTTCAACCGTAAATTCCGAGAAAGCATAGAAATCATTAAACACCCTAATAACTTCAATCGCGATCATGGTTTCGAACTATCCCCTCTTTGGTTCCCGGTTATTAGTAATTTATCGAAAACACGCCCCTTATCAAGCATAACCCAATCACAGCCGAGCTTAACCATCCGTGACGATCCTTTTCCTTTATATACGGAGACGATTTCTTCTTAAGTTACTTCTACAGAGTTTAGAATCTGGCTTTACAAGTTGATTACCTAACTCGGTAGTGGTTTTTTGATAGATTTTCGTTTTCTTTCTTACCTTTTCAGAGTTTAGATTATGGCTTGTTTCACAAGTGGATAACCTAACTTTTGAGAATTTTTTAGTTAGATTTCGGTTGCTTGTTTGAGTTTTGCGATTTATCTCACGCCCTGATGAAGCCCCTTACGAAAGTGGGCGAAACGTTGGCAACTTCGATTACAACAACAATGACACGGTCCAAACCCGGAAGACAATGTAATGTTAGTATAGATTCCGGCCGTGGAAGCCTTCGCTATTACCTTTTTGACTGTTTTTCATGCGTTTTTTTACTGTTTCAAATTATATCTCGTGTGCGGTTAGTTTCTCGCTGCCGTTGTATGCATAGTATGCGCTTCCATGCTTGTATCTGTATATAGCCAAACCTTGTTTGCAACTCTTTGTTTTTTATTTACGTGCGAGAACAAAACAGTGACGTTTGTTATCGCTCTTTGCGTGGACAAATATAGGTTTTCATTATACATATATACATATACCTTGTGTCCCACGCTAGGGGTACCCCATGGGATTTAACATGGGAAAATTGAAACTATTTTTTTCCTGCTTCCCAAACTAAAAAATCGCAAAAATTTTGACGCAGTGGCACTTAAAACGTTTCTAAAATCAATTTTTTGATTATAATTTGATAATTAATAAATTAACTACAGGCATTTGAAATTCGAAATTTTGAAGGTTGTTTGCGCATGCGATTCAGATCGGCTATTTTCGGTTTTTAAAGTAATATGGATGCTAAAATTAAATTGTAGCCCGTCAAATCAACATTATGCAACTATATTTTTGAGGAAATGGAAATTTGAAGAACAAAGACTAGAAAAATTGCATTTGAAAATTTTCTGTAGCAGACTAAAAAAATAATAATTAATCAAACATAAATGTACATTTATATAGGTATCTACGAACACTCATCGTGGTACCAATAGGTCGAACGCAGGGAGATTGCTCGAATAATCGTCGTGCAGAAAAATTCATTTCAATTGAGAATTTGTGGCCCTGTATAGGGCCTTTTTAACATTGCCGATCCGTTGCTTGGCGGAACGACCACGGCGAATCACCTATTTGGATATGAGGTGTTCAAAAATACCTCTTGCTTGAAACCTAGAAACGTTTTAAGGGCTACTTTAAATCTGCGTCAAAATTTTTGCGATTTTTTAATTTGGGAAGCAGGAAAAAAATAATTTCAATGTTCCCATGTTAAATCCCATGGGGGATATACACAACGTAGTATATACACTCATTAGTTTTTTGTTACGTTGGTTTTTTTGTAACAAAAAAAGGTGACGGCTAACAAAATTATTCCTGGAGATGGAATCGCAGGCTTCGTGATGATCGATTATGTACTAAGTCTAAAAAGGCGCCAAAACGATGAAAGACAAAATTAGAGAGACACCGTTTAAATGTACCTACAGCTGAAACAGAACAAATATAATTATATAAATTTTCCAAACACTAGTGCATAGGTTCATATCACAGGCCAAGTATAAGTTACGTCCTCGACTGTGCAACACGTCTTACAGTAAAGTGACCTAGTCGGCCTAATTTTTACACTTAAAGAAGGAGCGACTTTACATTCTTAAATTAAATTACAAAAGTACCAAAATCGAAGAACTAGAGAATTGAAGCGTACCAGATAATAATATGACAGAACAAAAAGATTTAAACATTAATTGTGATTACAACCTAGTATGTACGTATGGTGGACTGACCACCAAACCATTAAGAATTAAAGTAAAAATGTTATACTTACCGTTATGTTTTATTCAGTTTGGGATTAGCTTATTCCGTACCAGTATTACCTAAAACTCGATTGAAATCTAATACAAAAGAAAACGTACATACGGCGTTATCACAAGTAAATCCTGTTCATAATTCATACGATCACTGAAAATAAGCAAATGCGCAGAGTTTCTCTCTAATCAACTTTGCAACTTGGGTAATTATTTCCTCCAATATAATTGTATTCAACCCCTTGAACTTCAGCGACGAGACATTATGGAAGTTTTCCAATTGCAACAGGTGCTTATCAACTTTACAGATGGAGGTGTGGAAACCCGCCCGAATAGGCTTTTACTCAAATAGGCACAAAATTCGACTGCATATTTACGTGGAATTGCGTAAAATAACTTAATGTTGAAAGCTTTGTTGGGCGTGGACACCGCTAAACGGAGGTCTGTGTTGCAAACACGCCACCGGAAGAAATGAAATCGTGTATTTAAAATTTAACAGTCAACCACGAAAAGTGGGTGTGTCGAGGATAATTTTTTTATTGATTTTTTTAACAACTTTTTGTTGTGTACCAAACAACTAAACTCAAAAAATGAAAAACTAAAATTGAGAACAAATTAAAATAAAACGATTTCCGCTGCCATCAGTAGAAGATAAATTGAGTAGCTTCTGGAGCAACAATCAATTGAGCGGTTAAAACAATAACTGAAACAAAAAGGACCTTTTTTTACAAAGCATATAAAAAAAGAAAGTTTACCGTGCAGTTAAACATTAAAGTAACCAAAAAAGAAAAATAATAAAATTAAGTCGTAAGTTTTTGATGGAATTTTTTTATTCATTGCTTATTAATATTAGAAGGGAACTTTAACGCGAGAATAGGAGAAGAGGGCGGAATACAAAGAAAGAAAGGGACGGGAAAGAGACAAACAAAGGACAAATTGATAAATAAAGAGGGAAAAGAACTGCTGGAAATGTGCAACGAAAGGGGGTGGAAAATAATGAATTGGAACAGAGAAGAAAAAGGAATGGGGGAGTATATGTACATAGAAGAAAGGGGAGAATCAATAATAGGTTTTGTAATGATAAATGAAGAGGCTGGAGAAAAGGTAAAAAAATTTAAGGTGGGAGAATGGATGGAGTCTAAAGATCAACTACTGGAATTGACAATGGAAGGAAAAGTAAGAGAAGAGAGAGAAAAATATGAGGAATACATAACGAAAAAATGGGGAGAGAAGAAGGTATAAAGAGCTGCAAAGAGAGAATAGGCAAACGGTATGGGTAGGGAAGGGATTACAAGAGTGTGGAAGAAACGAGAGATATGATGGAGAAAGCAACAGAGAAAGTCAAATTTAGAAAGTGGAAGAGGGAGAAAACAGGATGGAAGAAATGGTGGGATAGAGAATGTAAGGAGGCAAAAAGAGCATTAAGGCAGTGGAAAAAAGGGCAGAAAGAAAAAGAAGAATATAAAGAAGCAGTAAAAATTTACAAGAAAACATGCGAGAGAAAGAAGGAAGAAAACAAAAAGAAACAAAAGAATAAAAACGAAATATCTATTGAAATACTTAAAGAAAGAAAGGAAGAGAAAATGGACGACAAAGGGAATAACAATAAAATAATGGGAGCGATATTTTAAGAACTTACTGGGGGGAAGAACAAAATCAGAAACGAGAAAAAAGGCAAAGAAAAGAAGTAGTAATGAGACTAGAAGACGGAGATATACATAGGATAAACGAAGACGAAGTAATAGAGGCAATAAAAAAGGTAAAAAAGAGGAAGGCGACAAGAGAAGATGGGATTCAAGGCGAAGAGTGGGTATACAGCGAAGATAACGTAGCAAAAAGGATGACGGAGATAGTAAATAAAATATGGAAAGGGGAAGGATTCCCGGAGAGATGGAGAGAGGGAATAATATGCCCGATGCGCAAAAAAGGAGAAATAGAGGAAGTGAAAAATTACAGAGGGGTGACATTATTAAGCACAGCATACAAATCATATGCGACAGTGCTACAAGGAAGAGTCCAGAAGGAAATAGAGGAAAGGAGTTTGGTACCAGACGTACAAGCGGGATTCAGAAAGAGAAGAAGAGTAATAGACAACATATACATATATATTGAAACACTTAGCGAAAAGAGATCTAGAGGAAAAAGGGGGAAAATGGTGGCACTATTTGAGGAGGAAAAAAAATGAAAGATTAATAGAAATAACGGAGGAAATTTAGGAAGACACGAGGAGCAGGGTGAAAGTGAACGGAGAAGAGAGCGAAAAATTCCTTACAAGCAGAGGGTTGAGACAGGGATGCTCACTGAGCCCAAGCTTGTTTGCAGTATATACGGAGGATTTGGAGGTGACAATGAGAGGACAACATATAGGAGGGATAGTAGTAGGGGAAGTGAAGGTGTGGTCGTTGGCGTATGTGGATGACATAGTGTTGGTGGCTAAGGAGAAAAAAGAAATGAAGGAGATGAAGGAATGGAAGTAAATACGGAGAAAGCAAAAATGGCATTTAGAAAAGGACGGGGGAAAAGAAAAAGAGCGTGAAAATGAAGGGAGGAAGAAGTGCAGCAGGTGAAGGAATTTACATTAAAAAAAAAGTGAAGAAAGGAAACAGGTTAATGGGACAAGTGTGGAGTATGGGGGAAAGGTTGTTTGGGGAGGACATAGAAAAAAGAAGGCTGCTGTTTGAGAAACTAATAAAAAGTGTGATGATATATGGGGGTGGAAGGAGTATAAAGAGGTAGAAGGGATAGAAAAAAATATGGGTAATGGGTACTAAGGCTAAATAGAGGAACACCGGGGTATATTATAAGAGAGGAAGTTCAGACAGAAAAAATAAGAGTAGAGACAGGAAAAATACGATGAAGAACTGAGGGAAAGAACCGAATGCAAAATATTTCAGGAATGTTGGAAAGAGATAAAGGGAGGAAGAGTGAAGTACGGACAGGATGGCAGAGAAGAATATTATAAAAGAAACGGGTACCCGAGAGAAGAAGTAGAGAGATTAAGGGTAGAGGGAGTAGAGGTAAGAGAGGAAATAATAAGGACAAAAGATGGACAAAGATAAAAGAGGCCAGATATACTGTGTGAATTATAAGAATATCAAGAGAGAAGGGGTTCCACAATATCTAAAGAGGAAAGGGAACAAAAGTAACAAGAAAAAAAAATGATAGCAAGGTTCAGATGTGGAAAGGAAGAGTTAGGAAACAAATTTTCTTTCTAACATTACTTTGTAGATTTTAGCTTGCGTACGTTTAAAATCCATTTTCTTACGGAAGCAATTTTCTGTATTGTCACTCGTCATTTGACTTACTATTTAGTTTTATGTGAATTATTTTATTGTACACTATTATACTTACTTATTCTGGTGCTGAAAATTGGATTTAGCATTTTATTTTAAAATAATATATTTAGAGTTAGAACAACTCACTCATATTAAATTTAAGCAGTTTATGTAATTACAACTAAACACTATTTATTTAATGATAAAGTGAAAAGCGAAAATGTGTTATATCTATAATCCAGTTGCAATAGCTTAAATGGTTGTAAATGTTTTAGAAAGTACTGAAATTACGTTGAAGATGTAATGATGATATAATTTTAGGTTATAATTTTAAATGTGACACTTTTTTTTATTATTACATTTAGTATAGACGAGGCCCGCTGTTTGAAATATTGAAGCAGTCAGAACGATGGATGGTCATCAATACTAAAATACAATTCTATAATTGTGATCTTTTATAAGTTAGATCACAAATTGAATACAGAAAATTATTTGTCTTTTATTATCTGACTTTAATGACTTGAGTTACATTCTTAAGCAAGTATTGGAGTAATGTAATTGTACTTAAAATTAAATTTAAGAAAAAAATTATTTGATTGATTGCATTTACATATTAAACTCACCTTATATAAGTAACAAAATGTTCACATGCATAAATAATAATAAATTGAGGTTTGCAAATAATTTCATGCTTGTATGCAGTATTATGATGTTTAAAAAAAATTATTTGAGTACTTAAAAAATCATATTTATTGAACTTTTTAATTCAATTTCAACAGTAGGAATTTAAAAATATTTTGCTTGTAAATAAACGTGTGGAATAAAAATCGACGTAGCTGGAAGTTATTAATTGATGTGATCACACAAATATCTAAAGAACTAACAAGGAACTAATTTTAGTTTTTGCGAATAACAAAAACTAAAAAACTTTTCAATGGAAAGTATTGATGTACTCATGTGTGCTATCGACCTTACACCGTTTAAGATTTTTCAGACGAATTCTAGTATTATTAAAAGTATGTTGATAAATGCTTGTCCAAGTTAAAGCGTGTTGTATAATTCTAATAAAATCAATGCATGACGTTTGCGCAATCTGCAAAAATACACATTTATTGATTTTTCCGTGGAAAAGCTAGAGCCGATATACGGATTATTACGTACGTCGTTAATAAGGCTTTTTGGCATGCAAAAGTAATTAACGGCCGTTCGTGTTGTTGCTAGCAACTTCTTTGATTGCGGTTAATACCAATGTAACTCGAACAGTTAAATATTGAAGTCCCTGTGCTAAGAACTTTTTTTTATTTATAAATTCATTCACACTGTTTTTGAAATTTAAAAAATGCACTTTTTTTTATGTCAACATACAAGATTTCTTTTAACAATTCATTTTACAAATATCAATCTCAAATTGCTCTTCTGTGGCAAATTTTCTACGAAGTTTTGATTGCTGCTTAGCAAACTGTCTATCAACATTCTGAAATTCTTCCATTGAGTTTTAATTAACATCTTTCCTCTCTGTCTAGTTTTCGTCAATTTGATAAAACATCAATATATTCAAGATAAGGATAAACAGCACGGGAATTTTGGAAGGCAAGATGTTTCGAGATTTTTTAAAAATAAGAATTTTGGAATTTTCGTTTTTTCTGATTTCATTTATTTTAAAAATATTTTTGGCATTTTTTCAGTTCTACATTTCATTGTTAAAGTTTTGATACTGACGTTTTGTCTCCGAGAAACTATCATCATCTTATTTGTTTTATATATCTGCCATTAAAGTAACACCCTGTTCGTGATAGTATTTATTATCACAAATTTAACCATGTATCACATAATATGATTTTTTAGCTAATTTTTGATAAACTAAAATTTTTTGTTTTTATACGTTTTATTTGAGTTCTTTCTAGAAAATAAAGACAATGTTTTGGAATATTTTTTAACAACAAATATTTGGTTTGATTAAATTGTACAACATTGAGTGAACGTATGTTTAAAACCATAATGTGATAGTGAAAAAGTATAAAAACCACAAAAAACCAACGGGAGTTAGTAGTGGTAGTAGGAGGGAAGAAAGAGAGAAAAAGGAGTGGGTAACAGAGGAAGGAAAGAAATGGAGGAGTTAAAAGAATCAATGAGGGAAATGATGAAACAGATGGAAGAAAATATGCAAGGAATAAGGCAAGAAATCAAAGAAATGAAAAAGAAATAGGATAAAGGAAAAACAAGTGGAAGAAAAAAAAGAGAAACTGGTGGAGAAAATAGAAAAATTGGAGAAAAAAGCGGAAGTTGAGGAAAGATGGAAAGGGAAAAATAATATTGTGATAAAGGGGTGGAAAAGTAAAGAACCACACAAACATTTAGCATTGATGCTAGAAGAAAAATTAAATGTAAAAGTGACAGTAATAAACAAAGGGAAGAAAAATGAGATGGTTGTGGCGGAAATGTAAGGATAGGAGGAAAAGCAAAACGTGATTGCGAAAAAGAAGAAATTAAGGGTTACAAGAATATATATAAGTCACAATTTGACATCAGAAGAAGAGTACAAAGAGAAATAATGAACATAGCGTTGGAAAAAAGAGCGGAAGGGAAAAGAGTATAGGTAGGTAGGATACATGAAAATGGAGATAGACGGAGGGAGATACATTTGGAACGACAGGGATAGGGACCTGAGCAGAAAAAGGGGGGAGACAATAGGTACCCTAAGGGCAAAAAATTAAAGGGCGAAGGTGGTGCAATAAAGGAAGGAAGTTTGAAAAAATGGCAAAGAAAAGGAATAATGAGTGATAAAAAAGAAAAAGGAGGAAATAAAGAAAGTAAGAAAAAAGCACAAGGGGAGGTGAGTGAGTATTGTTTTGGAACGTAGCGGGAATAAAGAACAAGGAAGAGGATTTTTGGAAGTACATCAAGGAGCAGGATGTAATGGAATTACAGAAGACATGGATAGAAGAAAAAGAACAAGAATGGTGGGAAAAAGAGTTTCCGGAGGAATTTGAGCGGGTGGTGCAACATGCAGAAAGAGAGAAGAGTAAAGGGAGAGCAAAGGGGGGTATAATAACATGAATAAGAAAAAAATGGTTGAGTCAGGAAAAGAAAAAGAAAGTGCAACAGAGAAGAGGAGTTGTAGAAAGGAACATACAGTGGGGGAAAACAAAAATAAAAATAGTGACGTTTACAGCAGTAGAATGAAAGATACAAGAAAAAACATAGAAGAGATGATAGAAGAGAGGGAAGAGGGACTGATAATAGTAGGAGTAGGAGGGGACTTTAATGCAAGAATAGGGAAAGAGAGGGGAATACAAGAAAAGGAAGGGGCGGGAAAGAGACAAACATAGGACAAAGTGATAAATAAAGAGGGAGAAAAACTGCTGGAAATGTGCAACGAAAAAGGGTGGAAAATAATGAATGGGAACAGAGAAAAAGAAGGAATGGGGAATATACGTACATAGGAGAAATGGGAGAATCAATAATAGATTTTGTAATGACAAATGAAGAGGTGAAGACATTTAAAATGGGAGAAAGGGTAGAGTCAGATCACCAATCACTGGAATTGACAATGGAAGGAAGAGAGAGTACGAAACAAAAAAAAAGGTGGACAGAAGAGAGTATAAAAAGATATAAAGAGAGAATAGGGAAAACGGTATGGGTAGGGAAGGGATTACAAGAGAGTGTGGAGAAAATGAGAGAGATGATGGAGAAAGCAACAAAGAGAGTCAGATTTAGAAACTGGAAGGGGGAAAAAACAGGATGGAAGAAAAGGTGGGATAGAGAATGCAAGAAAGCAAAGAAAAATGCAATGAAAGCATTAAAGCAGTGAAAAAAGGGAGAAAAAGACGGGTACAAAAAAGCAGTAAAAATATACAAGAAAACATGCGAGAGAAAGAAGGAAGAAAACAAAAAGAAACAGGAGGAGCAGATCAAAGGAATAAAAACGGAAGATGTATGGAAGTACCTAAAGAAAGAAAGGAAGAAAAAACGACAACAATACAAGGAATAAAAATTAAAGAATGGGAGATATATTTTAGGGACCTCCTGGGAGGGGAAGAAAAAAATCGAAAAAAGGAAAAAAGAAAAGACGCAGTGGTGAGACGGGAAGGAGATAGACATAGAATAAAGGAAGACGAAGTAATAGAGGCAATAAAGAAAATAAAAAAAGGAAAGGCGGCAGGAGAAGATGGGATACAAGGGGAAGAATGGGTATACGGGGAAGAAAATGTAGCAAAAAGGACGAGGGAAATACTAAATAAAATATGGAAACGGGAAGGATTTCCGGAGAGATGGAGAGCAGGAATATGCCCGATCCATAAAAATGGAGAAAGAAATTAAGTCAAGAATTACCGAGGGGTAACATTATTAAGCACGTCATATAAATTATATGCGACAGTGCCACAAGACTACAGACGGAAATAGAGGAAAAACGTTTGGTACCAGACAGACAAGCGAGATTGAGAGTGATAGACAACATATATATATATATATATATACTGAAACACTTGGCGAATACAGAGCTAGAAAAAAAGGGGGAAAATAGTGGCACTATTTGTAGATCTAAAAGCAGCTTTTGACAGAGTGAACAGGGAAAGACTTTGGGAATACATGAAGAAAAAAAATCAATGAAAGATTAATAGAAATAATAGAGGAAATCTACGAAGAAACGAGATGCAGGGTCAAAGTGAATGGGGAAGAGAGCGAGAAATTCATTACAAAGAGAGGGTTGAGACAGGGATGCTCACTGAGTCCAAGCCTGTTTACTGTATATACGGTTGATATGGAGGAGACAATGAGAGGACAACAGACAAGAGGGATAGTAGTAGGGAAAGCGAAGGTATGGTTTTTGGCGTATGCGGATGACATGGTGTTGGTGGCCAAGGAGGAAACGGAAATGAAGATGATGAAAACGCTGGAAAAATACATGAAAAAAAAAAGAAATGGAAGTAAACACAGAGTAAATCAAAATAATAGTATTTAGAAGAGGAGTGGGGAAAAGAAAAAGAGAGGAGTGGAAATGGAGGGATGAGGAAATGCAACAAGTGAAGGAATTTACATACCTGGGTTACACGATGAAGCAGGATAGTAAAGATGGAGAAGGAAAGAGTGAGGAAAGGAAACAGGTTAATATGACAAGTGGGGAGGGGTAGGGGAGAGGGTATTCAAGATGGATATAGAAAAACGAAAGCTGTTGTTCGAAAAATTAATAAAGATTATGGCGATGTGGGGAGTGAAAGGAGTGAAGGGGGATAGAAGGGATACAGGAAAAATATTGGAGATAGGTATTGGGACTGGACAGAGATTCACCGGGGTATATTGTGAGAGAGGAGGTAATGGTAGCAAAAATAAGAGTTGAGACAGGAAAAAGGGCTATAAAATACGAGGAAGAGCTGAGGGAAAGAACAGAATGCAAAATACTACAAGAATGTTGGAAAGAGATAAAGGGACGAAAAGTGAAGTACGGGCAGGAGGCAGAGAAGAGTATTATAAAAGAAAGTACAGGTACGCAAGTGAAGAAGTGGAGAGATTAAGAGAAGAGGGAGTAAGGGTAAGGGAAGAAATAATAAGAAGAGATAGGAACATCGAAAAACAAGAGAGATGGACAAAGATAAAAGAGGGCAGATATAATAGGAAATATAAGGATATCAAGGGGAAGGGGTGCCAGAATACTTAAAGGTGAAAGCGAATAAAAGCAACAAGAAGAAAAAAAATGATAGCACCGTTCATATGTGGCAACGAAGAATTAGGTAACAAATACTGGAAAAAAGAAGAAGAAAAGATGTGCAGGTTATGTGGAGAAGAGACAGAGGACCTTAACCACATGAGGGACAAATGCAGGGAGTTAAGAGAAGTAGTGGACATCTTAGAAGAAAACTAAAAAGGAGCGGAGTGTATGGAAGAAGTATGGAGAAGAAGGAAAAAGTTAAGAGGAGAGGAGGGATAAAAAAAGAAGGTAAAAATAGAATAGAATGTAAAGTAGTAATTGTAAATAGGGGAAAGACGGATCAATGTGTAAGCAAATAAGCATTTCAAATAAAGTTAAACTATATATGTTTATACCATAACTTTGTCCGCTTCGATTCGCATGGCGGTCATATAGGTTTAAATGTTCGGATTCTCTTTGATAGGCATTGTTTAACAATAATTTTATGTTTTGTAATTTCCAGGTTGTCATATGCATCTAACTCGTTTCTATTATTAACTTATTTGATTAAACATATATCGTTTACTTACCCTTCTGTGTTTAATGTGAGCGAAATGGTCTTCAAACCGAACTTGAATCGGTGTTTTGGTTTGTCCTACATATACTTGAGCGCAGTTTTTACAGTTTATTTTATATATTCCTGATTTATACTTAACGCCTACTAAATCTTTCAGGTTTTCTACATAACTAGGCTATCTTCGGAACTGGCAACTGTTTTGAAGTCAAATTTTGTTAATGTTCTATATAGAACCTTCGCATAAGCAGGATGATTAGGTAAATTGACATATTTTTGTCTATCTTTTTTATTATGTTCTAAGGTGTTAACGTGTTTCGGTTTTTGAATAATGTTTGACACAACTTGTTCCAAAAATCCATTGTATGCAGCAATTTCTTTTATGTATGAAGTTCTTCCTTAAAATTTTCTTACTCAATGAAAAAAATAGTAGTTTATGGACTAGGAAATTAAAGTTTGCAAGTTTTTGCTGTATACAGTGGTTGCAATTACTTCTCACAAACCTACACCATTAAACATACCTTAATTATGTCTTGCCGATACTGAGATCACCACGTTGTTCATCTTTATCTTGAACACATTGTATACTGATAATGGAACGACATATTGACTGTTATCTGTAACTGATACAAAGAATTTATAACCAGTTTCTAAATAAGCACATTGGCAGTTGTAACACCTAAAAATGGCAGTTAGAACTTATTAACACAAACAACTTTTCTTAGTTCAAATTTTTTATTTGGAGCCCTAGTTCATAGTTATTGGTGTTTTTTGTTTTTTGATAAATTGTCATTACTCATGACGTCACGCTGCTGTGTTTTAACTATTCACACCGTCAAGAGGTTGTAGGCCTTTACGATTTCGGTTTCTTTTGAAAGGAACTTTTACCATCATTTTACTACATTAAGTCGAGGGGAAACGCTGCGCATTTGCTATCTTCAATGATTGTATGATTTAAAAACGGAATTTACTTGTGATAACGCCGTATGTACGTTTTGTGTTAGATTTTATATTACGTTTTAGGTAATTCAGGTACGGATCTAGCTAGATCCTTACTGGGTGAAACATAACTCTAAGTATTACAATTTCAATTTTTATTAGTACTAATTCGTTAGTCATGTCGATTGTTAGAATGACCGTACGTACATGTTAGGTTGTTAACACTATTAATTATATCATTTTGTGCGTCACAAAGTCATATGCAGTGCGCGTTGAGTTTTTATTTTTTTTTGAATATTTTTGCGATTTTGAATTTACGAATATAAAGTCATTCCTTCTTTGAATGTAAAAGTTAGACTGACTAGGTCATTTTACTAGTTACAGGGTGTAACTTATATTTTGTCCGACCCATGTATTAACGTTTGGAAAATTTATATAATTATAGTTATGTACTTTCTTCGTTCTCTTTGGAACTACTGTCTGTGATAATTATATATAATTCTGTGTTATCACTTCTGTCGTGTTATTTGTTCTTTTTCAGCTGCGGGTAGATTTAAACGATGTTTCCCTAATTTAGTCTTTCATCGTTTTGGCGCCTTCTAGATTTAATTTATATTCTAGCATCACGAAGCCTGCGATTGAATCTTTGGGAACAACTGTGTTAGCCGTCGCTTACCTTTTTTTGTTACACGAAAACCGGTGTAACAAATTATTTTTTATTTTATTAAATAACAAAATAGCCACCGATCAAAAATATCAAACAATATATTTTGAAAACTACTTGATCGACTTTTGATAATAAAACATTTCTAAAATTTTTAAACTTTCTACCATAACATTTGCCTGAAACATTTTTTTGATTTGTCAAAAAAAACTAAACTACAAGATAAATTTTTACCGAATGCAAGAATCATTTGAAACAAAGTGGTCTTGCTGTCATTAGACAAGAAACAAACAAGAAAAAAAAACAATAAAACAAGGGAGGGGCTAAACTTGATTTTTAAAACCATTTGCAGTAACGCAAGTCTGTCAGCGTGTTTGAATATTAGAAAGGGCCCTTTTAAGAGCTCCCTGCTTGTCTTTTATATCTTTTTCTGCAGTCACTATTCTAGCGACCACTTATTATTTGGTATTTATTAGATCTCACATACAGAGATCTTTAACTGACCCTAGAAAAAATAATCTAAGGAAGCTCCGAGCTGACCACACAACAGGACCTCCTCTCCCAATCCACTTATTTGCATATTTTCTATTTAGTAGTGCTATAACTTTTCGGGTTGTATGACTTGGTGCTCCATCAGGTTGAAACCAAAGTCTTCGTTTGGTGTTTAATGTTGGTAAAAACTTCCAGTCTCTGTAAAACGTCTTTTTCTTCTAAAAATGCGTTACTCCTTATCTCACCAACAACCAAAAGCATGTCAAAAAGCAAAATACGTTTAGAAGTGATAAACGTAACAAAAACTTTTCAAGATGAAGCAGTAAATGATTTTTTTTTTTTAAAATAAAGATATGTCTAAAAGAACAAGATCAAAGAGTATTTACGCTTTAAGTTTGAAGTACGCGTTTACTATTCGGTTTTTGTTTCATTGTTTAAAGGCAGCAAGACTACTTTGTTTTAAATGATTGTTGCAATTTGTTAAAATTTATCTTGTAAGTCAATCGGAAGAAAACCTTTTTCTTGAAAGATCGAAAAAAATGTCTCAGACAAATGTTATATTACATAGTTTACGGATTTTTTAAATGTTTTATTTTTAAAAATCAAAGAAGTGGGTTTCAAAATATCTTGTTGAATTTTTTTATCGGTCACTATTTTGTTATTTGATAAATACAAATGTTTTTTTAAAATATTTCTTATAATGAGGAAGTAATTTCGAAAAACCAAAACAACGCTTATAACTAAACTGGTGCTCTAAATCAAAAAGTGGTCTAGATTTTGACTTTCTGAAGACATATTTGACAGATCATAATGACAAAAATGAATTTCGGGCTATGTTTATTAAAACCGCGTTCGCGCAAACCATTTCATTTTTATGCAAAAACAACGGCAATGGTTTTATTTCTCTTGATGCAGAACGTATAAACCTCTAAGAAGCGTGCTCGACGTTAATTTTTGTGTAGCACTTTTAACTCAGATCTACTTAAGGTTGGTTTCAATACATGGTTGCGAGTTACTAATTTTCTGCCTCTTCAGCTCTTTCTTTGTTATATTTTTGTTTTATATACCGGTGTCGCAGTTTTCCGAATATCTCAAGCATTTGCTTATGTACAAATGCACGGGACCTACAGCTTAACGCCGAATTTGAATGGCGAAATGTTTTGGCATAAGTAGACCTCGTAAGTTTGCCAGATCTGCGAAGGAAGAGCCTACCAAGATGTTATAAATTCTAGACGTTACCGGGATTTGAACTCCGATTTCGTCAGCGTAGTAAATGAGCGTTAGATCCACTACATCAGGGCGGTTTTTCTTATGATTATGGATCAGTGAAGTTCTATCATTGTGGTTACTAATTGGTCTACACATGTTAACGTTTGAGGCGTGCCGATCATGAGCAGGACGGAACAATTTATCTTGATGTATACGAAATTTCTTATATTGTGCATTTATGTCGATTCAAGTGGTGCCAAACGCTCGAATGAGGCCGTCATAATCTAGGAGTTTTGTCAGGGTTTGCTAAAAGTAATTTTGGATTATTTCGTATATTAAAAATCGTTTGCTAGGAGGTGAGCGAATGCATGATAACGCGATTGGAAAATATCCCACTTTTCTTTGTCATTTAATTACTATTGCTATTTTATTATTTTGTTTGTAAGAAGATTTGGAAGTACGTTACGTACGTTACGTGATTGGAATGATTATTTGAACCAAATTACATATCGCTTGCAAGAGATTGTGTAACGTATACTGAGGACATCGCTACTAGTGATCATATGTTTTTGTAGATATTTTTGATATGTTGGTTGTGTATTTAACTAGTACAGGTGTTTTCTGAACAGAAACCAACTTATTTTAGATTGACTGAGTTGTCGATGGATAATATTTTACGTTTTTTTTAAATACAGGTAGTAATATCTAAAAATTAATATAATTAAACAAACTTTGATGTACGTGTATATAAATAAAATACACTTACGTGTTTTTTTTTACTTCTAATAGTTAAGTCAAATGGAAATATATTGAATCGTTTAATATAAAGCAATAAAAAAAGTAAATTTATCTTTTGGGGTTGTGTAACATATGCGTATATTTGCTCTATGTTGCAGTTTATAATAATAAAAATGTAATTGCATATTTGACTTTTGTATAACTTTTACCATAAAATGTTTTGCAAAACGTTTTTTAAATGCACATTCATATTGTAATGATTGTTAATATTGTAAAATCTTTGTCAGCATTTAATTTATATATAAGTAAACTTTTATTATAACGTTTTTTGCTTCATACGTTGGAAACCAAAGCTTTTAAATTAAAAGTATGAAAAGAAACTGAAATTTGATTGTTAATAAAACCAAATTTTTTGTATAATGATGAAAAAATAATAATCAATTTATTCTATAAGGCGATATATGTAAAAAGTGCTCATTAATTTTAATGAAATAATTAAGATTCTAGCATTCTTCTTTATGAGAAATGAGTATTAGAAATCACGCTTATTATATTATATTTCACTACATATCTGGAGAACTTAAGTTTGCACATACCGAAATATTGTAACGAATTTTAAATCTAATTTATTTAAAACTAAGTATTTACACGATTTAATTTAGATATTGTAACGAATTTTATTATTAAAACTAATTTATTTAAACTACTAAAAATATTTTTTACTTATACTAGAAATATGTACACTTTTAAATTAACCGAACTAATTAAATCTAATAATATTTAATAAAAACACTTACGACTAATTTATATCACTTACACGAAGATAAGATAAAGTCCGCAGATAGCTTCACACACTTGTTTACACTAAAGTCACGTACAAGATTATTCTCGGTATATTTATCTATACACACGCGCTAACGACTTATTTATTTAGACTTGAATAATCTTCTTAATACTGCTGTCTTGGCATTACGGCAATAACTGACCTACGATTTGTTCCTTCGGTATATATACACATTTTAAAAATCATTCTCGAGTGTTCCATATCTTTCGATAACAACTTCGAGAAGGCTATTGAATTTGCGAATAACTTCTCGAACGTTTCAATATGATAAATATAAGTACCTTTAACTAACACTAACAAACGTAAGGTTATTTAAAAAAAAATTATATATCACCATCACTCGATATTTACAAATACTTTCCGGGATAAGTTGCACTTTTTGTTTATCTACACTGCTATTTATTTTCACTTGTTTATTTATGCTTGGCACACGTGTTAAACACTTTATTTATTTAAATCGACACCGTATTCTTCTTTTGACTATAGGAGTAGTTCTTGGTGACAAGGGCCTGTAAATAGCTATAAACGACGGAAAACACGTTGAATTAGTTTAACACCCGCGAAATTCAAAATCAACTTTGAATAATTTGTCGGGATAAAACCACAACGTAAAAAGACATTGGGGGGCCCGTTCATTGCCTTTGCAGTTTCGATGACAAACTACGCTTTGTTTGGGGATTATACAACCACACCATCTCGCTCGGTTGAAAACCGCCATTTTGTGCCTTATATCAGCGTCAGCGTTATATCTGGTCTTCATTCTGTTGCTAGCAGTTTGTGTCTTTTTACGGACCGTTTCATTTAGTTTGTTCTAGCCTCTTCATCAATTTAATGACGTAGTCTTCTCCACCAACTTCTTTGTCCGGTCTTTGTTCAAATTGGAGGTCGCATGGCAATCGTATTTTGCGACCAAGCATGACACAGGATTGTGTTTGGCTCTTGCTTTTGTTAACAGATAATGGGTATGTCATTAGGAAAAGGTGCAAGTACTGATTTCAATCTGTTTGTTGGACACTGCATTGGCTAAGTATTTTCGCATTACTCGACTCATCCGTTCAATCATGCTATCAGATTGAGGATGTAGAGGCGTCGTCCTAGTTTTCTTACTTTTTTTACAGTCAGTAAACTTTTTAAAACAGCGCATACTCAAAGTTGCGACCTCGATTGGAATATAATGCTAACGAAACTCTAAACCAGTCGAAAAACACTTTCACTAAAACGTCTGCAACTGTAGTGGTTTTTTGATTGGGTGTGGCGTAAGCTTTCGTCCATGTTGTGATATAATCTATCGCTACCTGAATGTATTTGGTTTCCGAATCAAATTTTGGGAACGGCTTTGCGATGTCAATCACTACTCTTTTTAAAGGGCTTATTACATTATTCTGTTGCATTGGTACCTTGCGCTTTTCTGCTAGACTATTTTTTGATGTGCAGACCGTGCACTTACGGTACCATTTCTTAATGTTTTCTTTTTCGTTTCGCACTTTGCCAAAGTGTCCTCCTGATGTATCATCGTGCAGATGCTGCAACACTTGTGACACTCGACTCTTTGGCACTACGAACTACATGTTTTTTTTTTCTTTGACATTCTCTAGGGATAGCTTAAGAAAACAGTCTTCCACTTATAAAGAATCCCACTGCGCCCAGCATGCTTTGATTTTTCTGCTCAAAGCACTCACTTTTTTCCAGGTTGGTAGTCGACTGTTTGCGTTTCCAATTCCAATCTTATTTTAGGATTGTTTTGTTATTTGCGAAGTAAACGCTCAGGTTTCGACTCACCATTAAACATAGTAGTCTTTGGAGATATTCGATCTTTTTTAAGTCGCCTCCGGACATGCTCTTCTAGACAAGGCATCAGCGTTCCGATGACTGCTTCCGGCACGGTGTTCTGTGTCATAATCGTACTCTTGCAGTCTTTTGATTTATCTTGCCACTTGTCTTTCTGCGTCTATACTAGTATAAAAGTGCTTTATGGATTTGACTACTGCTAACAGTTCTCTTCTAGTCACGCAGTAAGTCCTTTCTGGGCTAGTCAAAATTTTGTTAAAATACGCGACGACTTTTTTTGTATATATTACACTTGTGAACGGACTGCATCGATACTTAAAACAAATTTTCTATTTTCTCTTGGATAACGTAAAATTGTTGAAGTTACTAGGGCTTGTTTTAGTTGATGGAAAGCGTTCTCACAATTTTAATTCCATCTAAATTCAAAAGTTTGGCTATATTGGCAAATACAGGTACAAATGGTCTATTGCGAACTTAATGTTTTTTTATTGATCTAGGCAACTTGGCCAAGGTATTGTACTTCTTTCTTAAATATGTGGCACTTCTTTGGGCTTAGTTTTATATTTGCCTCACGTAGTCGTTAAAACACTACCTTCAAGTTCTTTAAATGTTTTTTTAAATGACTTTTCAACTACGATCACGTCGTCTAACTAAACCAAGCACATCTTCCACGTGCAAGATGGTCTCTATCCAACACTGGATTGTCACAGAAGAAATACACAAGTCGAATGACATCACAGTGAACTGTCACAAACCAGCTCTAATCCTAAAAGCTGTCTTTTTAGGGTCCTTGGGTTTGAATTCTACCTGCGAATAACTACCCTTTAAATTCAATGTGGAAAATCACTCGGATCTTGAAAGGGTGTTGAATGTATTGTCAATTCTCGGTAAAGGATAGCTGTCGTTTTTGGTCACATCGCAAAACTTTGTTGATCTATTTTTTTACTAGCATCACTAAGGACGCCCATGGACTATTTGAAAGTTCAAAATTATTTGTTCAGTTTCTTCTTGTCTTTTCCGGTATTAATTTTATGTTTCACTACGTTAGTTCTTCTTTTAGAATCGATCTACAGCGCCAACACATCTTGATATTGCTGGATCAACACTTTAATTTTAGCCAGCTGGTATTGGCTGAGGTTTTGGCACTTAGCGGTAAGAATATCTAATAGATGTTTTAGACTTTTTTTTGGCGACGTAGTTTCACTAGAATTCACTCATTTTACAATTTGAGATACTGTCGTATATTGGCAACCATGGTCCTCTTTTTTATGGTTACTGGATCTCAGTTGACATTCAAGATCTATACAGACATCGTATTTTTTTACTTGTTCTAATGTTCTGCCAACTCGTAATCCTTTTTAACCAAGTAGCTCTTCATTGGTTCAATAGCACAAATGTAACCTTTTCGAAGATTTCCATATAGGCGCGCCATCGCCACACCTTTAGTCCTTTCAGACAGAGTCACGTCACGTCACGTCTGGAAAGGAATTTCTTTACCGTCGATTTTCAGGTCATTGTTCTTCAAATCCAAATAGAACCCATACTTCTTTCTAACGTCCACTGCCAAGATAACTTCTTTCGTGATGTCAACTATTTCCCAAGTTAATGGTTATTTTTACTTGTCCGTGAATACGCATTTCTTCGCTTGTCGCCGTTTGAAGTCGCATTGTTACTGGTGATGTGTTCATTTTTTCACTAATATATATTAGGTCAAATAATAGTCTTCGTCGCTCCCGTGTCAACCAGTAATTGAACACTTCTTTAATTGATCTTGCCATCGAAATAAATGCTGTGCAATTGTTTCATAGGCGATACCATTTGAATGGTAATTTCCGATGCGTGACTAGATGAGGTTAACTTTTGTTTCTGTTGCTCAACTCGTTCAAGGTTTTTGGGCGCTCTTCTGGTCATATTCTTAAGCTTAGTAAGGTGCTCTCATACGTAGTTTATTTCAACGCAGATGGAAGTCGTCAGCCTTCTTTTCCAAAGCATTAGTTGCGCTATTTCTTTGATGGCTTTTTTTTGTCTGTGCGGGTACTTCTGCAGCACAAGGTTGTTTATGACCGTCTCGGTGCGATGCCTGTTTTGCTACTTCAAGCTCTAAAGCATGCGCTAAAGCGTCATCTAACGACTTAGGCCGAGCTAACCGTAGAGTCTGTTGCGTTGTGCTATCTCGGAGGCCATTCACGAGCATTTGAATAGCCGATTGCTCCAGGAAGGTTTGTCTTTTCCTTCTTCTATTTTGTCTTCTACTGCTTTTCTTAAATTCAAGATATTACTTTGCATTTCTTCTTGAACAGTTTGAATCTGGTTCTCTACACTAGCTTGTATTCGTTTCTCAATATTTGATTTTTAGTGCTAGTTTGTGTTTTAAAAATGTTTCTTTCATTTTCTGAAAATGTTCAATTTTTTCCATTATCTGAGAATTTTTGGACAGTTTTTCTTTCATTTTCTAAGAATTGTTAATAATTTTTCTAATAAGTTTTGCCGCCATTGTTTGTTCACTTTTTATTATTTTAATTTTTGTTATTGAATTTTAAGAACTAATTCTTTATTATTAAATTAAATGCACAAGTTTAACAAACTGGAACAGTTTAATACACAAACACAGACAAATCGCAAACTAATCAGTTGTTTATTTACACAACATCAACGGTTTAACATTACGGATTCGTCCTACACCTAATACCACTTGTAACGAATTTTAAAACTAATATAATTTCAATAATCATTTACACGATTATAATTTAGATATTATAAATTGTTACAAGCTTATAGGTCTTACGAACCTTGCACGGCCAACTCACACAGTCGGAGATAGGGGAAGTTCAAGTGAATAATAATTAAGGGCGGCAGATCTTTTATAATTAACACTTCTGCCTCGATCAAGACAGACGGTCCAAGCTTGTAACGAATTTTTAGGTTCGTAATCCTTGTTACTCTGATGTTCGGGTAACCACAATAAAAGAGAAAAGTATGTTACCAAAAAAGAAAGATTAAACAGGTATAAAAACTTTAATTTAGTAACGTAGAATATTAACAAGAGTATATCTAATTCTCAATCCATAAATGCTAGAAGTATCGGCAACACACAATACATAAGTTGAATCGAAATGAATAGCGAAGAAAATTTCGTAATAAATATCGTTTGTACACAGCGTGCGATACACACAAAATAATTAATGAAACTACCTTAATGGTATTGCAACAATGATCGTAATTACGGAAATTAACATAAACAAAAGTTCCGTGAGTGACTTTTCTGACAGCGACAAAATACTTAAATAAACTTAGCTACAATCCAGTACCTACTTGATCGAAGAAAAAACGTTTTCCTCGGTGAGTGAGCCTGGAATAGATATGAATAGCAAATCGTGTCAATACAATAACTTACGAAGCTACAAAATCGTTAATAATAAAGGAAATTAGATGTAAAAACCCGTTGTATCGAATGCTGTTATTTCGCAATTATGAAAAGGTGGGTATCGCAATCGACTGGCGTATAAGAAATAACATCTCAAAGGCAAATGCTGGTCAACACTTCGTTTTTGTGGTAGATAATATGCCTTCCAGAATCCTAAGCGTTCAGTGAAGGTATTTATCAATATTAATTCTTCATTGTTCTTTTATTAAATCGAGCATGTGGTCAAAGCGTGGCGGAACGGCTATCAAATTAAGAAAGAAATTACAAAAGAATCTTAACAATACGGATGTAAATATCTTACCCTGTGACGAATAAATTATGTTAAACACGTAATTAATTTATAATTTCATTTCCATCCCAGTGGATGTACTATTAAATCTTTGGATTAGATCAACTCAAACGACACAGACCATCTTAGGTGGTTGACAGCTTGAAAAATGAATTCCGCAACATGTCAGTAACCAGAAAAATCGGCAGAGGGCGTCAAAACCGGAATCTAATTTTAATTCAATATACAGGGTATTACGTTATGAAAATGTTGCACGTAACAAAATATAGCTACTTTTAGTTAACACTAATAAAACGTAGCGCTACTTAAAAAAAACTTACAAGTAATTCAGATATCACTATCACTCGATGTTTACAAATACTTTCCGCGATAAGTTGCACTTTTCGTTTATCTACACTGCTATTTATTTTCAATTGTTTATTTATCCTGGCGCACGTGTTAAGCGCTTTATTTATTTAGAAAGGCACCGTATTCTGCTTCTGACTACAGTCGAATACTTATTATATTCTTCCGTTATCTACTTCAAGAACATTCCAGTAATTACCTCGAATCATCTTGAACGATGTCGAAGGTTATATACGATTCAATATTTATAAAAAAGTGCATACAGGAAAATTGCAAATTGAAAGCAGCGTATATCTGGAGTTTTAACTACAGACCCTTTAAGAATATTTATAAGAAATCTTTATAATACGTTTAGTTAAGTTTGTAGCGTTGAATCAAAAGTATAGTTTTAGTATTTTATCAAATTCATTGTTTTTTGATTATTTTTCTCTTTTAGGGCTTTAAGTCATTTTTTCCGTCGATCGTCTATTAATAGCAATATTAACGTATAATAATGTACCAGAAATAGATTATTAATAACCCCTATTATTGAACGATTTTGAACCAATGAATTAATTTTTATTAATGAACGATTTTGTATAGCAACCAATGAAATCGTTAGCAACCACGGATTTAACGATATTGCACGACTACTAGATCGGGTTACGTATGCTTTAGTTTCCCTATAACTTTACACGTTTTACCAACGTTCGATCAACGGAAAAAGTTTAAAATTAACTCGTTTGTTAACCTTTGGATTACCAAGCAATTTTTGAGGCGCCGATTACCAAGTGGGTTCAGATTTGACCCCAAGTTTTTTTTTCTTAATTTGTAAAGAAAAACCGATTAATTTGTTGTAACCTTTATTATTTTTTTAATTAACACTAGATTTCATATAAACTAATAAAAATATAAAAATAAAATGTAAACATAAGTTAGTGTGGGCAACAACTATTACATTTTATTGTAGTTTTTTCTGGCAATGTTGTTTACATACAAAGAGTTTGCACTTTTCACATGTTTCCGAACATTTTTTGTCATTTGCCCTTGGACGTATCTTACAACGATCTCTTTTTGGGCAAGCGATAATTTCGTCTTCCTCTGGTTCTGTGTCTGCCAAAACCATCGGTATTGCATTCTGCACATGTCTTGGTAATCCTTGAAGTGTACGTTTTTTGATATGTGGGATTACCAATTGAAACCCAAGTTTTTGCAAAGATAATCTCCTTCGGGATGTTTTCCCTTTTTCAAAATTTCCAAATTTCGTAGTGTATAGAATAAAAGCATTCATGGCAGCAATATCAAGGAAATTAAAAAATAGAACAAGAGGCCACCAGCGATTTGTATTTCTTTTGCATGAGTATTCCTTCACCATTTTATCGACGCTGTCCACAGCTCTTTTGCAACAATTATAGTTCAAGATAACTTGCGGTTTGTAACTGAAGTCTTCTCCGGACAATTCCAAATCTTGGTGTTGCGTTGAATGTAGCATAACGCTTCTACATTTTTTAGGTACGTAAGATACTAAAATTGTGTCTTCTCCAAATATAATTTCGCTTGAGTATTCTGCTCGATTTCTTTTTGGCAAACATTCTTTTGGTGTTTCCCTAGGTGTTTTACGAATCGTTCCAGTCAAAGTTTTTGATTGCTGCAGTAGCTCCTTTGCCAAAGACATAGACGTAAAACAATTATCTGTGGTAATACCATAACCCTCTCTCAAACCCTCATTCTAAAACTACCCGCTTCCCTAGAAATGAAATTTTATATTCGTGCATAAAACGATAACATTGTGTTTTACCTTGTTCCCGTTCTGGAGCGTTGTTTACCATTCCAGTATATATTTGGAAATTCCAGCAATATCTGTTACTAACATTACATAAAGTCCAGATTTTAATTCCGTATTTATCTGGCTTCGACTTCATATACACTCGAAAGGGACATTTTCCACGGAAAGGTACAAGTTGTTCATCAATACATACTTCAGCATTAGGGTTATTCGATTTTTTGCAATTTGCAGCGAGAATATCGTGAATGTTACGAATAACTGCTAATTTATCTGTTGCCCGTCGTTTTTCTCGGGTGTCCATATCGTTAAATCGAATGTATTTCAAAAGGTCTCTCATTCGATTACGAGACATTGCAGCACAAAAAAATTGGTCTATGGTGAGACATGTATTTCGTACTCCATAGCTCTAATATTGGTTCTTGGCGTGTTTTCAAACCACCAGCTAGAAGCAGTAATCCAAAAAATGCATGTAACTCATCCGCATCTACTGGCTTCTACGTATTGCCTACAATTCTTCTAGCTCGAATGTTTGTTTCTCTAAGTATTATGTCCATAATGTCTTCTGAGATAAATAAATGGAAAGCATCTAGGCATGTTGAAATATGTTCACTGAATTTTGTTAATCCTGGCGGTAGAATATTTTGCTGATTTCGTCTTCTAACATGACGCTTATCTTTTTCCCATATGGAACCATCTTTACGCACCAGTATATCTTTATCATTGGGCGAATTATCATCACTGTCATCGACTTTCAATCGGGTTTTCGTCAGGTACACTTACTTCTTCAAATTCGGCATCACTATCGTCAGATAAAATTTCATCTTCAATTTCATTCAGTAAATTAATATTGCTAGCAATTTCTTCCACTTAACGCTGAGACAAATATTTTCTAGCCACAATTCAACAACAACTATTTCCAATCAAATGTAATAACACAGCAGACACACTTTTCAACTGATTCGAACAAACTCATCGAATGTAATGACTAAAGACGGAATAGTAGTAATCATGATTCAGACGAATAACACGTTGAAACAAGTTGAAACAAGCAGATTAGATGACAAATGCAGACAAAATATTAGAATTACTTTTTAGAACGTCGGTTACCAAGTGGGGTCAAATATAACCCCAACGACAATATTTTTTTACGTCGCAAAACAAATAACAATTGAAAAATGTGTTATATATTATTAAACATTATTGAAAGAAACTCAGCTAAAAAAATATTGGAACAGTTGTAAAAAAAACTTAAGAAAAGACAACCAAAACAACACGTCTGGGGTCAAAAAAGACCCCAATGGTAATCGGAAGGTTAATAGACGACAAATAATCTCTACAATATTAACGCGTTTGCTCGCTACACTCGCTCACGGCGTTAAAATGTCTCGATTATTAATCGCTATCATTAACAACCTTGTACGTTAAATAACTATTAAAATACATAATTTATACAATTTTAGATTAAGTTATGTATCGTATTTTGGTACGAAGGTTAGAATGGAAGGATGGAAATATTAATATCTCTAGAGTTGATATTGTATGCTTTACTGGTTTAACTATAGTAGACTACACTACTGTATCGTATTTCTATTCAAGAGTCACAGGATTGTGCCAGTAATAAGTAATAGGGGTTTATTCAAATATGAATTGATAAATTAAAACTATCAAATTACTAGAAATGTTGATGTTAATAAGACAAGTTGGGTGGTAGGAACATCTGCCGATATAAACAACAAAATTGAATTAATTGAAATACGATTTCACGAATAGGGAGAGAATTGAGGAAATTTTATTTTAAACTACTCTCTCGATTCTCACCCGATAATTGAAATGGGTAACCGCTCAATGTCTGGCCAGCTGCTCTTCAAGTCATAACGATTGGCATAGTGATCGACTTTGTTTTATCACATTTTTAATTAACAAATAATCAGTCTCGTTTCAATTAATTTCTAATTTAATCACTTTTTTATTTTTGTTACTAACTAATGTAAGAGTTCTTTTACGCATTGGTTTAACGAATAAATTAAACTTAATTTTAAATAAAACGAAATGTAAAGTATAAATGTTTTTTAACATACAATTTTCGAGTGGTTCTTAATATTTGAGGAAGTTTGAATTTACTCCTGTGACTATTACTTTGTTGTTGGGATGTGTTCGTGTTAACGACACTTCAATTAGACTTAAAAATAATCAATACACTTTTTTTCAATTTTTTTATAGCACCTCGTAAACACTCAGATTAAATCTTTAAACATTCAAAATCGGGCTGTTATCTAATTACGTTTTACAATTTTTTTACAGGAGCAGTTGGTGGCGACGATGATTCCGACGATAAGGAAAAAGAGGAAGAAGCCGAGAGAGAACGATTAGAAGCAATTCGAGAAGCTGAAGAACGAAGAAAGGAAAAACACAGAAAAATGGAAGAAGAAAGAGAAAAAATGCGACAAGAAATCAGAGATAAGGTAATGATGTTCTAATTTTGATTTTAAAACTAATTAAGAATTTTATACATTGATACATCTATCACGTTTCGTGATTTTTTACAATATTATTTTATAGTTTTTTAAGGAATTTAATTACTTCTTTTACATACATACATACATGCAAATACAATTCATCTCTAAATTTTGTTTACAATTTATTTTTTCTGGTTGGTATCATTATTTTATTCAGGTATTGTTAAATTTTTAAAAAGTGTTAATTATTATTTGTTTTTTAATTCAAGAAATTATTTTGATAATCATACGAAGCGTATGCTAATATAGTGAGATACTTGAAAATTTGATATCTATTATAACAATTATATTCTCTATTGGAAAAAAGTTCTAATTAGCATTCCACATCACAAGGATTTAGTTTAACTAAAATGTCATATCAATGCCGATTTATTGAATAATTAATTGAAGACATACAGGGTGGGCCAAAAGTGTCAAGTAAAATATCCTCCTTATTAAAAAAATGTTTACAAACGTTGCAGGGTTTTACATTTTAAAATTATTTTTTACTATACAGGGTATTCCATAATAACTTTGTTTAATATAACACCTTGTATATTAATACGTTTACAATGCGATAACGTTATAGGCACTTTACGTTAATCTTTACAAAATTATAAGCAGTTTTAATTTTTTTTTCTAAATTTATCACTTCAAGGAATGACATGATTTTGAGAATTACAATCTCATATCGAAATGATATCTTGGTATGAGGTTTAGCGCTATTTGATGTATCCCTAAAAGTTTTGAATACGTAATTATATAATGCAAGTTGTTTTGTACTAAAGGTTAAAGTTTCAGAGTTTCAAAAGGCCAAAACTCGATTTTTTTAAATGGCACGATTTAATTTGGAATTCGACATCTGCAGAGAATTAAATTATCTGTTGAAATTATATAGCATGTAGGTTTGTTTTAAAGATATTTTATTGACAAAAGTACCCTTTTTGACATTAATATTAAAGTATTTGTTAGTAATCTAGTATGATATTGCGAATTCTAAAAAATTTATGTTTTATGACTTTGGCAAGTTATTCACATAAAATTAGTAAAATTAAATATGGCGAAAAAAAAGACGAATAACGTAGCGCCAAAAAAGGGCGAATGAATGATGCTAATAAACATTTAAATAAGGGACAGCAAAACGGACGAGTGAAGTACTCGAATTTATGTAAAATAAATAATAACGAATTTACATAGTTTTTACATAAGATAAAAAAATTGTTTAAAGGACCCCACACATACTTGTGATTTTATACGCACCGTTTTTACACAAAGTGTGTCGATATGCAACATCGTATTGTATGGTCAAGCAGTGCAACAAGGATGGAACATATTGTGCAACACTTTGTGTTAACACCGTACGGGCAATCACGAGCGTGTGTGGACTACTTAAAGTGCTTAACTTGATTAAACCAGTAGCTTCTTTAATATTCTTTAGTCATATCGCTTGCGAACTTCTTATCTAACGCAATACATATGAATAGTAAACACATCTAAAATTTGTATTTACATGAAATTACTTTTTGAAGTCGATGCCGTATACGACATTGACGTAGGCTTAAGTTTAATACTCAACATTAACTTTGGCAGTTGGAATAGGCTTAAGTTGAATATGTTTGACATCGACTTCAAGGGTAAATTTAGTAAATAAATATTTTGAGACCTGTGTACTAGTCATATGTATTGTGTTAAGATGTGAAGGTCAAGTATGTGGTAGACGACTAGTTGATAGGGATGAATGAATAAGGAAAGTCTTTATTTATTTATTACCCATTATTTTTTACTTTTTAGAGCGTTTTATTTTCTTTTTTTTATAGTCTATAAAGTGCTTATTTTGTTATGTTAAAAATATTTTGGTATAATTTTTGTACTGTAGAAATTTTGCCTAATGATAATGTGTATTCACACTTCGGAGGTCACTAAGTACACGTGTATTAATGTCATGTCCAGAGGTTTTTACATCTTAAGAATCTTAAATCATTTATAAGTTTTGAGTGCTTAAGTTGCGGATGTATTTGTTGTGAGAAATTTGCTGGGGTAAGGATATATTTTTATTTTACAGCGCGATTTGATTTTTCTGTGTTATCGCAGCAACTTTGGTTAACTGCACATGCTTTTTTGGTAGCAACATTGAAACCACCGCTTGGATTTCTGTTATTGCGAACAGCATTACGACAAATTAGAGCACTATCTATTGCTGATTGTCAGTACTTTGTTTCTTATATATAATTTATTTTTTTGTTTTGAGGTTGGTCGTATGCACGCACGACTAGGCGTACATATTACGTTGGTCATCGCGACTAAGTATACAACTTTTTTTGTATGTAACAAATTAAACTTTGGTTCGTATAAAGTCGTGATAATTGACAATTTTGTTGTATTCATCAACGTGAACTTATTTAAATAATGTATATTAAAGCTAATTGATTGCTTATATGCACAAGATGTTGACGAATCTAAGGGGCATGGATTATTAATAACAGTGCTATTTGTGTACTGCGATATTTGTTGACGAATTCTTAATTATTTATTTGCTTGACTCTATTCGTTTTTAGCTTCTTGTTTTATAGTCGAATAAATATTGTCGTTGTGGTTTGAGATTTGTTTACTTTCAGTATTTGACAGATGTAAACGGGATCTCTGGTGTTTTTCCCCGTTTTGGCGATTTTTAATCATTTTTTAATTAGCACATTGATTACTACCTATGACTAATTCTCCGAAGTGTTAAACGTGAATGCTTTTAATGTTTCTAATTTATGATTATAAGCGACTTTTGGCTTAGACCGCGTCGTAGTTAAAGACCCAGACTTAGGCTTGATTCTAGTCTATCCTTGAGAGCCAAAACAAGAAGTAGAACTTGGCCTTTGCCGTATTGTCGTTTGTGACACTGTCCAGTGACATTTACCACTCTGAAGATGCAAGCTGCAATGTCTTGCGAAACGTCAGTTTGTTTGGGTTCACGAACGACAATACGACAAAGGTCAAGTTCTACTTCTTGTTTTGGCTCTCAAGGAGAGATTAGGACTAAGCCTAAGTCTGGGTGCTTAACTACGACGCGATCTAAGCCGAAAGTTGCTTATAATCATAAAAAAAACAACCGCGAAAGCTTAAGATTTTATGTTTCTAATTTATTTTATTTTAAAGTTAATGACGAAGTCGTTAATTAATTTAATTAAAAAGGCGCCGAAACGGGAAAAAACTCTAGGTGTCCGTTTTTACTTGACAACACTTAAGGTAAACCAATTGAACAAAACTAATCTAACAATGAGTAAATTTATTGCAACTGCAACACTTAAAAAAAATACAAAGAAAATACACATCAAACTATTCGCAAAGCAATAACACAATAAGTTCAGCTACATCGAATCCTTAAACTATGTAACACTTTGTACGCGTAGGTAGTTATGGTACTAACGTTAAATTTAGCTAATTAAATTTACTGAATACAGAAAAAATGATCCATTACAAATCTAAAGTGAATACAAATTAAGAAACAAACCGCAATGGTGATAATTTGACAGATAATTACAAAAAAAATTTGCGTAAGTTACTCGTGATAAAATGCTTATATTTAGTCGTTTGTGTATACAATCGACACCAAAACAAATAATTGAATACAGAGAGAGAGTACTTACTATGTTTCCAATACGCAATTATCGCCAATGGCGCACTAAAACATCCCTCGAAAATGCTGATAATGTTACTAAGTCTTTGTGGCTATTTGCCCCAGCAGAAAATATTGAAATGTTGGATTCGATTTACCTATCTAACGAATACTAGTTTTAGTTATCGGACCAATAAAGAAGTACTGAGACACTAATTACAAATTTCTTGGGGTCATATGTAAGGGTAACAAAACTTACTGTTGATTTTAAATTAAATTAAATCTTGCCGTAAAATAAATATGCACTCTTACCCCAGCGATTCTTTTACATACAAACATCAAAATCTTAATTGATTTACACCATTCATAATACGGATGTTCCAAGATTTTTAAATGTGTGGATTACTGAGCATTTCGGTAACACGCGCTGTTTTCTTAACGTTAACTGAAATTGAAGCAATGAGCAAATTTAAACTCGTAGATGATGTTTTTGACTGGGCAATCATATTTCGATCTTAAATATATTAGTCATCTTCAAAATAATACCTTTGAAGTGGGGCATCCCGTTGGGTTAGATGTAAACTGTATTACATTTGTCGCAGGAAATTTCGAGAGAGCATAGAAATCATCAAACACCCCAATAACTTCAATCGTGATCATGGTTTCGAGCTATCCCCTCTTTGGTTCCCGGTCATTAATCCTTTATCGAAAACACGCTATCGTTCAACCGTAACCCAATCAGAGTCGAGCTTAACTACCTGTGACGATACTTCTTTTTTATATACGGAGACTATTTCTTTTTAAGTCACTTCTATGGAGTTTAGAATCTGGCTTGGTTCACAAGTTGATTACCTAACTCTGTAGTGGTTCTTTGTTAGATTTTCGTTTGCTGTTTCCAGTTTATCGTTTTCTTTTTTACCTTTTCTGAGTTTAGAATCTGGCTTGGTTCACAAGTTGATTACCTAACTTTTGAGAAGTGTTTAGTTAGATTTCGATTGCTTGCTTGAGTTCTTCGATTTCTCTCACGCCCTGATGAAGCCCCTTACGAAAGTGGGCGAAACGCTGGCAACTTCGGTTACAACATTGATACGGTCCAAACCCGGAAGACGTTCTTATCTTAGTATAGACTCCGGCCGTGGAAGCCTTCGCTATTACATTAATATAAACATAGGTGTTTATAATTATGTATAATTTATTCATTCGCACGATACACTTACACAGCTCGACCAAAATCAAAAACTGAGCCTTTACACAAATTTAAGAATTTAAAATACAGGTTATCCAAGAAATTAAAAGTTACTACGTGATGACGTCATGTCATTCTTTGTATTAGACATTGGACGATGCTTTTTTTTAAAATTAGGTTATGTTTATTTATTTATTTTGACAATATCAAACTTCAGTTTTTTAAAGAGTACATGTTATGATAGCTACGTTATTGTCTCAATTTATTCAGTTTTTTGTAATTTGTAAATAAATTTCTTTACGTATTAGTGTCAGGTGAATATAATTTATGTATCGGATATTTCATTCTTGTGAAAATAAAAAAAAATAAATCATCAGGTCGTGTGAAACTTAGTTGCTACTGTTAACGTGGTTATATATTTGCACAAAATTCGACTTTAACAATTCTTTACACTGTATAATATTATAAAAAGGTAAAGTTTGTAAGTATTGATGAAGGATGTTATTTCTGAAACTGTCTGTTTTTTTTATTCTATTCATCTGATTTAATAAATATTTAGAATGCGCTTTTAGGGTGGACGTAGGCTATATATAAGTTTAACTTTATTTGTTGCCTTTGGCTTACAAATTCGTTCGTGCTATACTACATTTACAACCTACATTCCATTCTATATTTACATTTACATTCTATTTACTTTTTTTTCTTTCTTTTTTTTTTTTTTTAAATACATTTTCTTATCCCTTTTCTCCCCTTAACTTTTTCGTCCTGCTCCATACTTCTTCCATCCATTCCGCTCCTTTTCCGCTTTCATCTAAGATTTCATCTATTTTCATCACCTCTTCTCTTAGTTCCCTGCATTTCTGTCTCATGTGGTTAAGGTCTTCCGTTTCTTCTCCACATAGCCTGCACATCTTTTCTGGTTCTTCTTTCCAATATTTGTTCCCTAACTCTTCGTTGCGACATCTGAACCTTGCTACCATTTTTTTCTTTTTGTTGCTTTTATTCTCTCTATCTTTTAAATATTCTGGCACTCCTTCACCCTTGACATCTTTATAATTCCTATTATATCTGCCCTCTTTTATCTTTGTCCATCTCTCTTGTTTTTCGATGTCTCTATCTCTCCTTATGATTTCTTCCCTTATCCCTACTCCCTCTTCTCTTAATCTCTCTACTTCTTCTCTCGCGTACCCGTTTCTTTTGTAATACTCTTCTCTGCTCTCCTGCCCGTACTTCACTTTCCCTTCCTTTATCTCTTTCCAACATTCTTGCAGTATTTTGCAATCTGTTCTTTCCCTCAGTTCTTCCTCGTATTTTATTGCTCTTTTCCTGCCTCTCCCCTTATTTTTTCTATCTGTACCTCCTCTCTCACAATGTACCCGGGTGTATCCCTGTCCAGTCCTAAAACCCATTTCCAGTATTTTTCCTGTGGCCCCTCTACCTCCCTCCATTCCTTCCAGCCCCATATTTCCGCTCCATACATTACCACCCCTTTATTAATTTTTAAACAACAACTTTTTTATATCCATCTCGAATACTCTTTGCCCCACACCCCAGACTTGTCCTATTAGCCTGTTTCCTTTCTTCACCCTTTCCTTTATGTGTTCTCCCTCTTTATTATCCTGTTTCATCGTGTAGCCCAGGTATGTAAATTCCTTCACTTGTTGCACTTTCTTATCACTCCATCTTCACTCCTCTCTTTTTCTTTTCCCCCCTCCTTTTCTAAATATCATTATCTTTGTTTTCTCCGTGTTTACTTCCATTTCTTTTTTTTTCATATATTTCTCTAGCGTTTTCATCATCTCTTTCATTTCCTTTTCCTCTTTCGCCACCAACACTATGTCATCCGCATACGCCAACGACCATACCTTAGCTTTCCCTACCACTATCCCTCCTGTCTGTTGTCCTCTCATTGTCTCTTCCAGATCCCCCGTATATTCTGAGAACAGGCTTGGGCTCAGTGGACATCCCTGTCTCAACCTTCTCTTTGTGATGAATTTCTCGCTCTCTTCCCCATTCACTTTAACCCTGCTCCTCGTTTCTTCGTAGATTTCCTCTATTCTTTGTATTAATCTTTAATTGATTTTTTTTCTTTTCATATATTCCCACAGCTTTTCCGTATTCACTTTGTCAAAAGCAGCTTTTAGATCTACGAATAGTGCCACCATTTTCCCTCTTTTTTTTCTAGTTTTTTATTTGCTAAGTGTTTCAGTATATATATATATGTTGTCTATCGCCCTTCTTCCTTTTCTGAATCCCGCTTGTCCGTCTGGTACCAAACTTCTTGCCTCTATTTCCTTCTGTAGTCTTTCTTGCAGTATTGTCGCATATAATTTGTATGCCGTGCTCAATAATGTTACCCCTCTATAATTCTTGACTTTATTTTTTTCGCCTTTTTTATGGATTGGGTATATTATTCCCTCTCTCCATCTCTCTGGAAATCCTTCCCCTTTCCATATTTTGTTTAGTATTTCCGTCATCCTTTTTGCTACACTTTCTCCCCCGTATATCCACTCTTCTCCTTGTATCCCATCTTCTCCTGCCGCCTTTCCTTTTTTTATATTCTTTATCGCCTCTATTACTTCTTCTTCACTTATTCTATCCCTATCTCCTTCTTCCTGTCTTACTACCGCGTCTTTTCTTTTTTCTTTTTTCTGCTTTTGTTCTTCCCCTCCCAACAGGTTCTGAAAATATATCTCCCATTCTTTAATTTGTATTCCCTTTGTCGTCATGTTTTTTTTCCTCTGTTTCTTTAGGTACTTCCATACATCTTCTTCTGTTTTTATTCCTTTGATCTGCTCCTCTTGATGATCAGTTATAAACTTTGAACGCTTGTATCTGTGTAACTATGGCGAATTGGACCTATGTTTATAGGACGTTTTCTACTTAAATTGACCTAAGGAACATACCATTTCAGTATGTACAGTACCCCGTGGGACACCCTGTATATTGATCAGAATTTAAGGTTACCTAATTAAATTCCCGGTGATAGATTACAAATAATTTCATTATTTTATTAATCTGTCTATTAACTTTAACATATAAATACATATTGTTGTGGACTTTTTGTTAGAACTCTATAGAAAATATTTAAATATCTCTTATCGTTAAGATAGCATTCGACTTTTTCTTATCGACTGTAGTTGTAAAATAGGTCACCACAAAATCGGAATAATTATAGCCTACGTCCACCCTAAAAGCGCATTCTAAATATTTATGAAATCAGATGAATTGTTTTATTTGTCTAATTTGAATTTATTGAATAGCATCGCGAATGGCCACGAATGATAGCCGATCACATTTGCTAACAAGTCTAGTTTACACCGCTAATTATTTCAATCGAAATAACTAAGGAATTCCGTTTTTTGTTTAGTTGAGTGTACATGCGTAACAAAGTTACTTTTCTAGGAAATAAAATATTTGTTTATGAATTGTTTTGTACAAAAGTAATGAATTTTTAAACTAACGAAATATAGTAAAAATATTTTCATTTCGGGTCATATAGACCCAAGAAGAGCAGAGTTAAACAAGAGCTTGTTGCAACTTGCAAGGAATGAGAATATAGTATGAGCGTAATAAATCGTTAAATAATGTTTATCGTGTTTGTCGATCTGCTCACTCAAGAATGGCTTTCGACTATTATAATCGATTTATCTTGTTTGTGAACTAATGCTTAATTGCGTCGAAGTTGACTACTTATTGATTTTTGTTATAATTGATGAACTAAAATTTAATTATATTATTAAACTTAAACTTAAATTTTATAAAAATAATTTCTTAAGCTAAGTTAAGGTACAGTGTTTTTCTGTCTTGAGTGTCAAGATGAGTAAATTCACAATGTTTGAAAGACTATTTGTTATCAAGAGAAGGGAAAAATTAATCTATTAAATGCGTGTGTTTATTGAAGCATTATTTATTACGTACAAAATCAACTAACACAATTACCAATATGATTGCATTATGTGCTGTACTAGTAAACTATTTTTAATATGCTGAAGTGTAGAAATTGCAATTCTATTATTAATATTTGGAAGTCTTTTTTAGTACTTACGCCTGATAATAAATCCTGTCGATGTCTACACAAGACAAAGTAACAAAAACTAAAATATATAAATAAGTATTTTAAAATATAACCGGAGTACCTACGCATTGCGTAAATTACTGATCCAGAATCATATACATTTTACATGCAGTGCTCGACTCTGATTATACTGAAATCATGTTTTTATCACCGATAAAATAGCAGATTTTAATCTAGAACCGTAAAAGACGACGTGTAATACACATTGGTGTGTTACGTGGCGTTGCTCGTAACTAACTAACTCAGTTGTTCTTGAGGTAGAGTCCTAGGCTTCGTAGTGTTAGATTATAAAGTAATTTAAAAAGGCGCCAAAACGATGATGGACTATGATGTGAGACACCGTTTAAATCTACCCGCAGCTGAAAAAAAAACAAATGGCAAGATAGAAGTGGTAACACAGAACACTAACACATAGATTGCTATTACAGACAAAATATAAACTACGCCCGGGCAACACATCGTACAGCAAACTGACCTAGTCGGCCTAACTTTTACATTTAGAAAAGAAATGACTTTACATCCTTAAATTAAAATACAAAAGTACGAAAATCGAAGATGTAAAAATTCAAAACGCGTCGTATAATAATGACACAACAAAACGATTTTACCATAAATTTTGTTAACAACTTAACATACGTACGGTCATTTTACAATCGACATGACCACCAAAATACTAAGAATGTAAAATAGAAAGTGTAATACCTACAATTAGGTTTCTTCAAGTAGAAGACTAGCAAGTTCCGTACACAACCCTTCGAAATAGTAGGTGGTGTTAACTCTAGTGACGTAACGTTATGGAAATTTTCCAATTGCAACATGTGCTTATCAACCACACAGATAAAGAAAGGTGGAGGTATAGAAACCCGCTACAGACAATTATAGAAGAATCAAATTAAAACACAATACAAGAAATAAATTCTCACCGAAATAACGACATTCAGTCAGATCGCTACAGTATTTGATTGCAATTTACATGGAGGTGTCTGAAACACGTCTTGTTGGGCGTACACAACGCTATAGGATGTTTGCGTTTTTCAAACTTTACCGGATGACAATTTGACTACTAGCCCTACTTCAACAACGAAAAGTAGGCGTACCGAGGATAAATTTTATACTAAAGAATTTTTAACACAAGACACAATCTTTAATAGTATGTGAATAATAGTATAGTTAATTACTATAGGAGATGTACAGACATTCTAGGTAATACAATAAAATAAAATATTATATTTTGTGTTATAACTGCCGACGACCTTCCACAATGCAGATATGACCCATCTTATTTACGACAGAGCAGTTTCTTTTTATTCTGGATGCGCACGAAGAGAATAAACTTTTTCTTGAATTCTTAATTTGAACTGCGCTTTATCACTTCAAAGAATTTCTTGGTAAAATTCCGCGCAACCAGTCTGATTTCAGTCTAAGATCAGAGTTGTCTTTTGTTAGCGCATGTATCAAACGTAGACGATAACATTAATATGATGTAGAATGGTTTTTTATCTGATTAATAGTTTTTTGTTTAGTTTGTCCTATATGGCATTTGTTGAATCCCATGCATTCGATTCTGTATATAATATTATTTGTCGTTTGATTTGGTTTTATATTTTGTTTTGGAGTAAATTCGTCGTCATTTTTAGATTAGTATATTTTTTAAAATTGGAATGACTTTGTTAGACCGGGAACGTTTATGATTTTAATATACTCTCAAATACTAGAATTAGAGTTAGTTTGGATCGATGGTGATGGCATGTTATTACTATTATTACTGTAGCATGATACAGTGCACGCCGTTTATTGGAATCACGGATAATGTTATCAGTCGGGTAATGTTATCACTTTATTAAAGAACGGACTGGACGTACGCTACCACATAGAAAAAACATCGTTTATAGTAATCATAATTTGGGTTTATGTTATCAATTTTCTTAGGTTTGTTTTTATACATGAACGATAACCTATGTTGTATGAGTTTTTTAGCTAAAGTGAATAAAAAGTTTAATCATTGTACCCTAAAAATACTTGTTCTGCATATTTAGCTTTATTTTTGCAGTGTTATTTATTTATTCAAATATTTTGACTGACCTACGTAACATTACCTCATTTAGACATCTGTAGATATTTGAAAAGTTTTTGGAACGCTAACCTGTGGTGAAAATACAACGTGTGATAAATAGAAAACTATAAATTAGTACGGAAGGTAGAAAAGTTTTTCACTGTACTTAGAAATAATATCTAGTTTTTGGAATAACAATCTAGTTTAACTACATGTGATAATATAATTTTGTGTTTATTTTTATTTTTACTGTCGGCAAATTACTGAGAACAGTGAACATCATAACATTGTCTTTGATTTATTTTTGTTAACGTTGTCAACAAACTATTTAATCCAACAGGTTCGTAATTTTTAATTTATTTGGCTCAATTTTTTTTTAATATGTTATTAGAACTTTTATTTTAACATTTTTTGCTTGTATTGATACTATTTAAATGAATAACTTACTAATGAGATACACTGCTTTCTAACCAATAAACGATTATTTTTTTGAATATCATATATTGTTAACATTCGGTTATTGTTATCAAAAACCTCAAGTCTCAATGTGATTCTATTAAACGGCGTGTTTATCAGATTCTTAGGATAGTTATTTTATTTAACTAATCAGTATGATTGATTAATGTATTACCAAAACTCATTTTTAAATTTAAGTTATTTATTTCCCACGTCACTTTTTTATTTGACTTTGATAAATAATTAAATATACAGGGTGTTTACCGTTGTTCGATAAAAGTGGACTGTATTTGAATTTATTTTAACTACAAGAATATAAACAAACAAGCAACACTAACTTAACTACAATATTTTCGTCTGTTCGCTACCACATGTTAGGCGATACTACTGACTAAAAACACATTAAGGTCCCTTATGTAACTATATCACCGAAGTGTCAAAAATACGCACAAACATTCTCCCCCCGTGAAATGCGTGCATTTCATTTTTAAGCGCACTGGTTTTGATTCACGGTAGGCAAAACACAAACCTTTTGCACTGAACGTTTTATTACACCTTGTGACGTTTTAATTGAAACGACCCGCACTATGTTGTCTTGCCCTGGATGCAGCTCCTGAACACGCCCCATTCGCCATTGACACGGAGGCATGTGATCGTTATGCAGAATCACCAGGTCTCCAACACGTAACTGGTTAGTACTTCCTCCTTTCCATTTAGTTTTCTCATGCAGCCCAGTTAAATATTCTTTATGCCATCTATTCCAAAACGTTTGGACCACTTTCTGCACTCGTTGATAACGAGACAAACGATTTTCCATAATTTCTTGCACATCAGAATCGGGCAACGATGTGAGCGCTCTTCCAATCAAAAAGTGGCCAGGTGTTAAAGGATCTAAATCGGCAATGTTGGACGACAAAGGATACAAAGGACGGGAGTTGAGAATTGCTTCTATTTGAGTTAAAACCGTTAAGAACTCTTCGTAAATTAAACTCGAAGCTCCCAAAGCCCTTTTTAGATGGAATTTTACTGATTTGACCCCCGCTTCCCAGAGTCCCCCGAAATGAGGAGTATGCGGTGGAATAAATTTCCACTCAACACCTTCGTCCGCAAAAAAGTTTTTTAATTTTCTTTCCGTTTTAATTTCTTTTACGATTCGATTAATTTCATTTCGAGCGCCTACAAAGTTAGTGGCATTATCGGAAAACACCGTTTTAGGTTTACCTCTACGTGCAATAAACCTGCGCAGCGCTTGTATAAAACTTTCAGTACTCAAATCTCCCACTAGCTCAATATGAATCGCCTTTGTTACAAAGCAGATAAATAACGATACATAACACTTAATTGACCGACATCCTCTCGATTTTTTATCTTTAATTAAATACGGGCCCGCAAAATCAACGCCGCAGTTATAAAACGGTGGTGACGGTACGACTCGTTCTTCCGGGAGCGAACCCATAACATGAGTTAAGGCTTTAGGTTTTACACGAAAACATCTTACGCAATTATGGTAAACCTTTTTTACTAAATTACGCCCGCCCATCGGCCAATACTCTTGTCTTAAACATGCTAACAAAACTGTGGACCACAGTGCAAGTTATCTAAATGTAATTGAGTCGCAATTAAATAACTCAATGGATGGCTTTTAGGTAAGATGTATGGATGTGTAGTCTTATACTGTAAACGTGCTCTTTGCAACCGTCCTCCTACTCTTAATAAACCGTGTTCATCTAAGAAAGGCGTTAACGATGCTAATGTACTAGATTTCCGAATAGCCTTCCCCTTACTTAAACTCTCAAATTCTTCTTTAAAAATATCTTGCTGTGCTATGCGTATTAAGGTTCGTAATGCTTCTCTTAATTCTTCTCCCGTTAAAGCCTCGTCTATAAAATTTCGATTTTTACGACATATTCCGATAAACCGTAGAATATAAGCAGTGACCCTTTTCAACGTTTTCAAACGAGAAAATCGTTCAAATAAGTTCCAGTTATTTGTAATAGTTGTTAGTGTAATCCTTTCTCTTCTTTCTTCTGGTAACTCTGCGATATCCAGTACTTCCGAATTAGGCCAATCCTTAGATTCTTTTATTAACCATTCCGGTCCCCTAAACCACAAATTGTTTCCGTTTAATTGTTCAGGTAAACAACCCCTCGATAAAACGTCTGCGGCGTTATTTTGACTGCTTACATGTCGCCAATTTTTAATTTTTGTTAAATTCTGTATTTCAGCTACTCGATTTGATACAAATGTATTCCATCTTTTAGATGGAGCTTGTAACCAGCATAGCACAATCGTAGAATCGCACCAAAAATGTTTCCTTATTGGGCCGATGTTAAACGCCTGTTCTACCTGTATCATTAATCGAGCTAACAACAACGCCCCACATAACTCTAACCGCGGTATAGTTAAAAATTGTAAAGGCGCGACCCGCGATTTCGAACATATTAAGCGAACGTTAACTTGGCCCTTTTCATCATACGCCCTAGCATAAACACACGCACCGTATGCTATACTCGAAGCATCGCAGAATCCGTGTAACTCAAACTTACGTTCTCGTCCACCTAACACAAACCTCGGTACTTGAACTTGATTGAGAAAATGTAAATTATTTTTGAATTGAAACCATTGTTGTAGCACTTGTGCCGGTAACGTTTCGTCCCAACCAATTTTTAATTGCCACAAGCGTTGCATCATTACCTTTCCAACTACAATCACAGGTCCAATCAAACCCAACGGATCAAATATCTTACTAATTATCGAAAAAACTATTCGCTTTGTTACGTTTGCGTCATTATTAAATGTTTTAATTGAATAACGCAACAAATCTTCTTGTGCATGCCAATAAATACCTAAAGTTTTGTTAGGTTGATCCTCATCTAACACTCTTATTTGATCAACACGCGCCGTGTTTAAACCGTTTATTATTCGCCGATCGTTTGAAAGCCATTTTCTTAAACTAAATTTTGCTGTATTTAATATATCGGTTATTTCTCTCTGTAAAAATATAGTTTCCGCAATAGTATTTGCACCGGTTAACAAATCATCCATATAAAAACCGTTTAAAATTGCCAAACTTGCTACCGGATGCGCAACTTGATTTTCTAAAGCCAATTGTTTTAAACATCGTGTGGCTAAGAATGGTGACGACGACACCCCGAAAGTGACGGTGTTCATAGTGTAACATTTGATTTCATCCTTCTCGTCAAAACGCCATAAAACTCGTTGTAGATTACGTTGATTTTTATCAATTAGTATCTGTAAATACATCTTAGCTATATCGGCGCTGATAACATATTTAAAGCTTCTAAAACGAATTAAAATTTCCCATAAATCATCTTGAACCTTCGGACCTACTAATTGCATATCATTTAAAGATACACCGTTTTCCGTTTTCATCGACGCGTCAAAAACAACCCTTAATTTAGTTGTGAGACTCGATTCCTTAATTATAGCGTGATGTGAGAGGTAGTACGTTTTGTTTTCGCGTTCAGGAGATTCTATTATTTCGGTCATATGTCCTGCTTCTACGTATTCCTTCATAAATTTTCTATACTCGTTTTTAAAATTGTATCTTTATTTAATCGTTTTTCCGTTATTAACAATCGATTCAATGCTAGTTTTCGTGAATTACCAACACCTTGTACGTTATCCTTTAAAGGCATCGTTACTATAAATTTTCCGTCCTTATTGCGCCTTGTGTTTTCAACAAAACTCTGTTCACAATGATTCGCCATTTCTGTTTCATTATTTTTAGCTTCTGATAATTCTTCTATTTTCCAAAATTTTTGTAGTGATTCAGATAAGGCGCAAAACGATTGCGATTTAAAAGACTGAACTTCGTAATTGTTCAAACTACCTGCTACTATCCAACCTAACCGTGTATTTTGTAATAACGGTCCGTGTCTACTAATTTGTATACGTTCCCTGTTCAAAATGTCCCAAAAAATATTCGCTCCTAATAATAAATCTATACCGCGTTCTATATAAAATTTATCGTCCGCTAACCGTATATTCGACGGTATTTCTACTAATGCAGCTGCATATGACACTGTTGGAATATTTCCCGTAATTTTTTCTAAAACTAAGCATTCAAAAGTTTTAATAAAATCTGAACATTTCGATTTTAATTTTACATTCACTGCATATACGACACCTTTCGCTATATCTCCAATTCCATTCACCGATACCGATTTTTTATACTTTCTTAACCCCAAACGTTCGCATGATTCTTCCGTAATAAAGGATGATTGCGAAGCGCAATCCAGTAGTGCTCGCAAATCCTTCCCATTTCCTTGATCGCCCTCAACTATTACTATCGCCGTCGATAAGATTACCTGTTGTGTTGTTAATATCTCCTTCGCTGAACTATTTCTAGTCGCTGCCATCGCCACCGTTTCCGATTTGCGATCATGTGTGGCAATAAAATCACCGCTACGCGTCGCTCCCCCCGCTGCTGTTTCAACCTCACCGTTACCTGTCGCTTTCGTCGATATGTTAATACTCGATAATCCCTCGTGTAATAAAGTATGATGTTTACGACCACACTTAAAACAACCCCGTGATTTACATTGCCAAGCTAAATGCCCCTTATTCATACAGTTTAGACATAAACCTAATCTTTTTACCGCGTCTTTTCTCGAGTTAAGCGATTCTGCCACAAATTTGCGGCACGTATATAACCTATGTGTATCGTTACAAAAATAACATTTTTCTTCTGTACGTACTGCAAGCGATACAACCCTTTCCTTTACGTTTTTCATACCATCCGCGCGTGCAGAGATACCTTCTAGCAAATGACATCGCTCTTTTAAAAACTCTTTAAATTCCTCTAACGTTGGCAATTCGTATTTTATTTTAACCGATCTCCATTCCTTATAACTAACCGCATCAAGTTTTCCTGCTAAAATTTGAATTAAAATCGCATCCCACGAACTAGTATCTACACCTAGACTATTCAAACTTCTCAAATTTACCGTTAAAATATCTAAAAGATTGCGAATATCATTATATGTCTGCTTTGTTATGATTTTAAAATTCAATATATCCCCGATATGCAATTCAACTGACTGTCGTTTATTTTCAAAGCGTTCTTTTAAAATATCCCAAGCAATTTGGTAATTTGCTTCGGTTATTTGTAAGCTTTGTATAGCTACAGCCGCTGCACCTGTCAACTGCCCGCGTAAATACCTAAATTTTTCTATTTCGGGTAATGTATTATTATTATGAATAATCGCCAAGAAATTATCACGAAAACTAATCCAATTACGCTGTTCGCCATTAAAGGATGGCAACACTAATTGTGGTAATTTTATTTTTGCTTCTATGGACGCATTACTTTCATTTCCGGAAACAGGAAAGCCGTTGCCGTTATCTTTTAAAAATTCCTTACCTTTAGATAATGCTTCAAAATAAGAATTTGTAAATGCTACTCTTTCGTCCCGATCCTTTTTTACACAAGCCTCATCTTGTTCAATTTCTAATTGAACTCTTTCAAAATCATTTAATATACCTTCAAATTTTTCTAATCTTAATCTTAATTGTATTATTTGATTTGCCTCAAAAGAATTTAAAAATTCACCAAAAATTTGTAAATTTTGTTTATACGATTCCCGTTCCGTTCTTAACTGTTTTATACTCATTTTGAAAATTAATACAAATAATTGAAAATGAAACAAGGAAATAAGGAATGTTGGTACCTGATTTGGTTGGTGTTATTCTGTGTCCTTCGTTAAAACGCTGCCCGTCTCGCTCGTTCTGAACCGTTTTCGTCAATCTCAATTAATCACTTGTCATCTACGTCTACGCCCTTTCCTCGTCTTCTCACTCGTTTTTCCAACCTTGTGTCGGACCTCACGTTCTATTCGATATACCGCTCTGCTTGCTACCTTCCTTCAATCGTATCGATGGTATCCGCCAAAAACACATGTGTCAAACTTCTTAACCTTATGACATATACAGTTCGTATCCTTGTATACACTCTTTTTCTCACTCTTTTCTTCAGCCGTCCGTAAATCGATCTCTGTTCAACTCTGTTTGCAGTCTATACTTGTAATTAACTTATCACTGTTTAATTTAGATCACTGATCCGGCTCCGAATGGACCAAAAAGAAATGTTCGATAAAAGTGGACTGTATTTGAATTTATTTTAACTACAAGAATATAAACAAACAAGCAACACTAACTTAACTACAATATTTTCGTCTGTTCGCTACCACATGTTAGGCGATACTACTGACTAAAAACACATTAAGGTCCCTTATGTAACTATATCACCGAAGTGTCAAAAATACGCACAAACAACCGTCTTGTGGCTTTGTTTTTAAGGGGCGATCTTAAAAAGGCATTAACTATAAAACGTCTTAATAAAAGTTGCATAGCAAGAGAGATATCATTGTTAATTTTTTTGATTTTTAACTTGTGATGAAGCATACTAAATGAAACATATTTTCAATTTTTTTTGTCGAACTGTTGCCGCAGCTACCTCAAGGCAGTTACGAAGATCATTTAAATAAATTATTTTATTGTTGTATACCATGGTCTTTATAATGTCTGATAAATAGAACTCAAGGGAGTTGTTGTTATATTGTTAGGTGTTTAACGATTCAAATAGTTTCACTTGTGACAGGAAATGAAGTGTAATTAAAGTTTATTATAATAAAGGAAATACTACAACTTAAGAAGTAAATGCTCGAGTACAACCGGCATCCGACTTTTCCGCGCTTAGCGCTCTTTATTACTACTTCTACTCGCTATATTCGTGCATTTATTAAAAACGTACATATACATTTTTGTAACGGTGGCCACGTTTCGATTAACTTATTTCCAACAACCTGTATTTGCTATTTTCTGAATATACGGAATTTTAATTGAAAAAGTTTATAATATCATAGCATGATGACGCGGCAATTTGAATTTGGTTTCTAAAATAAATGAATAAATTAAACTTGACCAATGGAAATATTTTTGCAGTATTTTTTTAAAATAATCAAGAAGAGGTATAAATTACTACTTAGCGAGAACAATAGACACCTCAGCAGGTATAAAAACATAATACAACACCCTGAAAAATTACAAACTTAAAGCCGATGTACACTCAAGTAAACAAAAAACGGGACACCTTGGTTAGTTTGGTTGAAATTGTTAGCGGTGTAAACTAGGCTTTTTAGCGAATGGAATCGCCAATCATTTGTGGCATTATTCAAGAAATTCAAATTAGAAAAATAATAAACATCGACAATACCAAAAGGTCAAATCATATCCGCAAAAGTTAAAAAATTACAGTAATCTGCAGTTTATTTTTATACGAAATATGTTTGTGTGTAAATAAAAATTCCATATTGAAATAATGCATTATAAACATTATTAAGGCTATTTTTTTAACACATTTTATAGTACACCCATGTAACATCATATTAATAACATTGTGAATATAAGCTATTGCACTTAAGTTTTAATTACATATTAAGTAGATGCTTTTTTAATATTTCTTTTTGGTCGAAATTTCATAGAAAGGCCATTATAATAAACGTTTTAAATAATTGCCAACACTTATGTTTTCGTGTATAAATAAACTGGTACAATCTTCGTAAGAACAAATAAATCAAACTTAATGTATCATTAAATTTCTACACGTTACGTTCTTTTAGAGGCGAGGGAAGCGCTATCACTAGTATGATAAAAAAGAATTTGTATTTTCTTGTCACCCATATCCTGCTTTATTATAATACGATAAATATGGTATTGTATTTTTTAGGAATGTCAGTTAAGAACAATGAAGTCTTTACTTTTATATTTATTTACTATTTTTTGTTTTTAAGTTGCTGTTATAGTCTAAAAAACTGACAACAGACAGTCGCCGAGAAAAAAATAATGTAATTTTTTTATTGCATTCCATATATCTCATTGCAAAGCATTTCAGTAAACAGTCATTTAGAGTTTATCGTATTTTGTAACTACATAAAAAAGTTATTTTTAAATAAGCTTCAATTCTTATTTAGTATTTTAGAGTTTATTCAAAAAGATTTTCCCTATCGTTACCATGTGAGTAACTGTTGGATTATTGCTTTACGTGCATATTGTAATAGTAGAGAAACTAAAATAACTTATGTAGAGTAAGCATAAGGCTGCATAACGTTGTTTAAATTGTCTAAGTAGCCTTCTGTATTAGGACGATTCTCCATCATCCAACAAACGCCTGGGCCATGGGAACTTACCCAACTCCATACATTTACTGAAAAGTAATCGTTACACTTTTTGGAGCTTGTATAATTAAGTTTATGACTATTTCTTGTAAGCCCAAAACACTTTTATAAATGCGTCATTTAGAACTCAATTTCAAAAATCCAGCGGTTCATTGAAGTAATGTCTTGCAAATTCCAGGCGCTTCGCTAAGAATTTTTTTTATAGCTGTTTGATACTTTTTTATTCCAGCCTCTTTTGGTGCAGTGGCATCCCGGAAATTCGAAGTCAGTTAAGCATTTTGGAAAGTTTGTTACGAGGATTTTCTCGTAACTTAATAGCTAGCGATTAACCCAGTTGAATCAGCAAGCGGATCTCAAGTCTCAATATGCTAATTATAACGTAAAATTAAAAAGGCGCCAAAACGGTTAGAAACTAGAATGGAAAACACCGTTTAAATCTATCTAAGACTGAAAGAGAACAATTGACAATACAGAATTTGTAACCCAAATATATTTTTGTTTTATCACAGAGAGGTTAGAATAGAGAAATGAAGTAGATTTACATAAATGCGATCAATTACTACTAAGTAGGTATAGAAGACAGACAATAATTGTTGATACAGGTCCCCTTCGCTCGGGTAACATGTCGTACATCAAATTAAACTTGTCGGCCTAACTTGTACATTCTATGCAATACCTCGATAATTAAGAGAGCGCACCCTTTAATAGAACATTACACACAAATAAAGTTTTATAATTAATTGTAACAACAACTCTATATGTACGTGCAAACGACTGACAACTTAGATAAAAGAACAGTAGAATAGAAAATACAATAAGTACAATAAAGTATGTGGCTAGCTAACGGCACATTCCCAAGAATTACTTAAATTTCCCTGAAACAAGCAATGACATACATATGGCATACATATGAGAAAAAACCAGATACGCCACGTTTTTCCCAGATTAACATGGACATTTTAGTAAATGGGCCGTACAATACGGTTACAATTGTAGTATTTAATGGAAACAAATCGATATCTTTAATGTAGATATAACACATTTTTCATTATATCGAAGGTTATGATGTCATCATAGGATTTTTTTTTAAATCAAATTGCAGGTGCAGGTATGCGTGTGAATAACTAAAATTGGCTAAAGACAATTATAAAAGAATCAAACCAAATCACAACAATAGAATTAATTCTTTCCCCAGAAAGACTTTCACCTTAGCAGCAAAATGGTTTTTCTAGTAACTAAAAAACGACGACTAACTCAGTTGTTCCGGCGATTGAGTCCTAAGCTTCGTGGTGTTAAATTATAAAATGAATTTTAAAAAACACCTAAAATGATGAAAGACTAGGATGGAAGACACTGTTTAAATCTACCCGCAGCTGAAATAGAACCAATGACAAGACAGAAGTGATAACACAGAGTATATTTATTTTATTACAGACACCAGTTCACGTTATAAGAAAATATATATACTTTGTAAATTAAAACAAAGCGCACCGTATAATATGTGACACAACAAAACGATTTTATAATTAATTGAGTTAACGACTCAATATTATAAAAATAAGAATTAAAATAAGTATAATACTTACAGTTAGTTTTCGTCGAAGCATGCGACTAGCTAGTGGCACCTTATCAGCATTTTTTAAAACTTAATTGAAATCTAATAAAGATGTACATACGGCGTTATCACAAGTAAACCCGTTTTTAATTCATACGATCATTGAAAATAAGCGAATGCGCAGAGTTTCCCTCAAATTAATTTGGTAAATTTGGTAATTGTTTCCTCCAATATGATGATAATTGTATTCAACTCCTTGAAAGTGTATGTGGTGTTAACTACAGTGACGTGACATCATCATGGAAATTTTCCAATTACAACATGTATTTATCAACTCCACAGATAAAGAACACGGGTGCAGGTATAGAAACTCGCTACGGGCAATTACAAAAGAATTAAATTAAACCACGAACACCAGAAATAAATGCTTAGCCCATATACAGACTTTCACTCGGATCGTTACAATATTCTATTTCATATTCACATGTATGTGCGTGAAATACTTAGCAATGAAAGTCTTGTTAGGCGTACACAACGCCCCTACTCCAACAACGATAAGTCGACGTACTGAGAATAAATTTTATACAGGAGACAAACATAGTAAAGTATTTTTAACATAACACAATTTATAACGTTTAAACATGTGAATATTTAAAGATAAAAACCTCGCCGGGCGTGTATGTTAGCTCATTATCGTACCACAGACAACTGACAAATGGTTTTTCTCCAGTTGACAGCCACCACTTTTGATGTAGCGTAAAGTGGGTGAAACTTATACGGTATGAAAATCACACCAAAGCACTTTTAACATAACAAGTTGTAAAAAGATTTTTGGTAACATATGTCACGCGTTGTGTATACGTCCCACAGTAGCTCGTAAAATCATAAAACATTCGAGCAATTGCTTGAACACTAAGACCGCGCACTAACTCTACGATGATTTAAGTCTTTATGCGCGTTTATGTAAATATGTATACTTCGCAGAGCTGGATTTATGGGGGGGGGGGCAAAAGGGGCAATTGCCCCGGTACCCCCTGGTAGAGGGGCCCCCTTGCGGACTGCGAGTGTCTTGACAGGTTGTGTGTGCTATAATTCGTGTTCGTCCCGCGGTCCTCGAGTCTGGACTATCATGAAATGAATTTGTTTAAAACTTAGCCTGCACGAAGTGCAACACAGCAAGATCATCTACACTCTCCTCAGATAAGTGGCATTTTTCTTGTTAACACAAGTGCTAGATAATATACTGATGTAGGTGCCTTTTTTTGTTATCATGTCGACTACATGACTACATCCCATTTAAATCTGGACATAACATTTAAATTAATCAGTGTTGCCCGACCGTCAGCAAAAAATTATGGTCGGCGTCGGAGCGCATCGAAATTATCGTACATTATCGTACGATCACGTATTTTATTTAAGATTGCAGCCCCCAACTTACCAATGTCATGATTTTTTTTGAGTACAAATTTTGTTTACAAAAAATAAATATGTATAATATGTAGGTAGTACTTAATAAAAGAAAACAAAACATATGTCTACGAAATTACAAATATACAAGACAAACAAATTACATAATCAGCTGTTATTTTATATTTACTTCCTCAAAAATCAGTTCGTTATCCTGGTCTACTGATTTACTTTACTGGCTACTAGGGTCTGGATTTGTATTGATAGATTTTTTGCTTTTGTACAAATTGTATCATTATGTCGCTAGGTTCAAAACTGACACACCTCGTTATTAACCGAATTTGGCGTTTAGTTTTAATTAAATTGATTTTAGAAAATTGACTTGTCAATCACTCCGTTTGCTACTTAATTTACTCATGTTTAGTTATTTTCTTTATGTGAACGTTTAATACTAGATTGCTAATATTTAATTTGTGCTACGTTGGTAAACTTCTTACTGTCATAAGTTGTTGTTCGCAGTTCGGGAGATCCCGGCGATCAAGACATACTCCGCATTATAATAGATTCTTCTTTTACTTTAGAGTAACTCTACATTTAGACCTTGTTTGGAATAGACGTAAGACGTCATTTCGGTTTAGACAATTTAGACCAAAGGTCATCGTGACCCTGGCAGCTATATCCTAACTTGGGAAAATCTTACAATTTATTATTGAAGTATTTTATATAAAAAGTTTAAAGTATAGAATTTAAAAGCCAGAAAAGACAGGCTCAGTAATGCCACGGAAAGTTCCACTATCTGGAGCTTAGAATAGAAAAGCCTTTAAAGAAAGGAATGAGAAAAATGCTGCTGTTTTGGCAAAAACACGCCTTACCGAATTTTTCTCTGCAACAAAACTGGAAACAATAGAAATTAATGAACAACCAGCGCCATATATCGCTTCTGAAGAACCACCGTCACTATCATGTGCATCTGTAGAAAACGAAAGTAGCATATCAAATTAAAAGGTGTTGGTTCATCACCTCTTTCAGATACTTCAGACATGGATAGTCAATCATTACTAATTAATCAATAAAGCTTGTGTCTTTTTAGTCAAAATCTGCTATGATGCATCAAAACAGAAGTGACTCTGATTCCTATCCAGAATCTCGACGTCATTATCAATCAGGTCAAAGTCAGGACAAGTTGCATGGGCATTATCGTTATTTCAAAAATTCAATGTTTTACACCAACCATGACAACGGAGAACAGCATTTGAAAAAGTGGCTCATTTACAGCTCATCAAACGGCACAGTTTACTGCTTTTATTGTACGTTGATGTCTAGCAGATCTGACAGATTTTCCAGAGAGGACGGCTTTAATGACTGGAAAAAAGCAGAGGAAAAAATGAAGACTCACGAACGAAGCCAAGGCCACCGAGATTCTGTGCTGAAGTTTAATTTTCGATGTAGAGAATCTTCTCATGTTGACAAAGTGTTTGAAAAGCAAGTGCAAGAAAATAACAAATACTGGACTGAAACATTGCATCGCGTTGTAGCCATGACAATCTTTCTAGCTGAGAGAGGCCTGGCGTTTAGGGGTAGTCAAGAGATCATAGGATCTAAACATAATGGAAATTTTTTAGGTATTATGGAACTTATTGCACAATTTGATCCGTTTCTGATGGATTGGGTCACCTTAAATAATTTGGCAATCCTGGAAGTGATAAGCAGTCATACTTATCACCAACCATCTATGAAGAAATTATTTTGCTGATGGCAAAGCAAGTTAAGAATTATATTGTGAAAGAACTTAAAACTGCCAAGTACTTTTCAGTTTCCGATTCAACACCAGACCTGGCTCATGTCGACCAGTTAACAGTCATTGTGCGATATGTTGTTTCTGGGAAGCCCGTAGAAAGGTTTTTAACTTTCTTGTAGACGGACTCTCACAAAGCTGAAATACTAGCTACATCTCTTCTGGAATTTCTAGAAAAAGAAGGTATTGATTTTGACAACTGCAGAGGACAGTCATACGACAATGCCAACAATATGTCTGGACTTACAACTGTTTTCCCTCGTGATTTTAGTTATGTGTTCATAGAAGAAATAGTTCAGTTTGCAGCCTTTGCCACACTTAGGTTGTGTCTTACGCCGTCTCAACCGGCAGTATTACTCCATGATGAAGGACTTGCTGATACCTTTCCTGGTGTTAATGTAGCTCTTAGAATATATTTGAGCATGATGGTCACCAACTGTTCAGGAGAGAGATCGTTCAGCAAACTGGCGTTAATAAAGAATTATTTGAGATCTACGATGACCCATGAACGATTAAGTGCTCTTTGCCTACTAGATGTAGAAAGCAGTGTTCTAAAGATGATGCAATTTGAAGAGTTTATTAAAGATTTCTCTGACGCCAAGTGTAGAAAAAAAGTTTTTTTGTAAATTGTAGATATTGAAGAATGCTAGATTAGATTTTATTTGACAAAATTTATTGTGTTTACTGTTTAGCTTAGTTTAGCTTTATATACGTAATTTCAAATTGCATATAATAATCGGACGTTGATGTGTAAATTTCGTGAATTGCCATACATCTCAATTTCTGTGTTTAAGGGGCCCACCGAACTTGAAGTGCCCCGGGCCCCCTAAGGTCTAAATCCGGCACTGATACTTCGCTTCTCTTTTCTAACCTCTCTTTCTGTGATAAAAACATATTCGTGTTACAACTTGTGTGTTGTCATTTGTCTAATTTTTTAAATCGCATTGCGAACGGCCACGAATGATTGCCGATCGCATTTGCTAATAAACCTAGATTACACCGCTAACTATTTTAATCAAACTAATCAAGGGGTCCCGTTTTTTTTCTAGTTGAGTGTACTCGAACAGCGTAAATGAATTTATTATTATTATATTATTTTTTTCATATTGAGTGTACATTGCCAACTCTTATGAAACTTTTATACTCGTTGGCAATCACTACCACTCTTTACTCGTTGTACAATATATTAGTTCACACTTGCAGTTGTTACTGTTATTTGTTTTTTTATAGTATTTGTTGTTTTCTCGTCTAAACATTACCTTCTTATTTTTGAAGTTTGGTTTTTTGTTTTAAATTTTTTTTAACGTATTTGCTGTTGTTGATTACTTTATTATTATAGCCATCGTTTGTCTATTCCTACCAGGCATTTTCATTATTTTTCTTGTAGTGCTTATAGACTTTTTTGTTTATTTCATTATATTCTTTATCATATTGTCGAATAGTATAGTTTTATTGTCTTTACCAAACGTATTCCCTTTTAATTGTGTCCTAGTAATTTCTTTACTTTAATTGTTTTTTGTTTTACATGTAATTCATTTATGGTATGGTTTATATGTTCTTATTTATAAAAGATTTGCTGCCTACTAAAAACGTCGACCTATGACCTATTTTAACGCATTGCAGTTGCGTTTTAAAGTAATCCTCTTTATGTTTCTTAAGAAATCAATTTTTATGAAGTGTAATTATAATATGTTTAGTTATTTTGTTACCTTATAACATTTATTTTATATACAATTCAAATAAACTTTTTAAACAACTTGGAATTTTTTTATTTACTCAAATTTTTTGGCTTGTATTTTTGAATGTACAATAATTAAAGCATTGACTCATTGACTGAAGTCGATGTTTGTTCATCGCCATTTGTTGAAAATTTTATTACTAAATGCAGAACAAAATAAAACAAAATAAGGAAGTTGTGCGTAGTCCCGTTTTATTCTTAAGCGAACGCGAGCCGTATTTCATCGGTTGGCGGTGCATAAATTACCACGAAACACAATTTTGTTTGGATAATTAAGCAAATCCAAGATTGTATCTTTAATTTTCTAAAGTTTTTGTTTTTAAAAACATTTAAAGAATGAAAATAGCATTACATTTGGAGGTTGTAATAAAAAACAAGATACTTGTATTTTAGGTGAGACGGAATAAATGCTATTTTTACATATTATCTAAAAGTAACAGTTTCGTAGTTTAGTTTGTCACAGCGGAAAATTGGGAAATAAAGTGCTAGATAACGAGCTAAAACGAATTTATTTGGACAGTATATTTTAATCAGCATTTGTACATCGTAGTACTCCACGATAATTAGAATACTGACTTCTATCTCTTTGCTTTAAGAAAAACCTATAACAAATAAATTATTTATTAACTATTAATGTGAATATTTCAACGATAAAAGAAATACAGTAAAGAAACAATTAAAATTCAGGTCACAAAATACATAAACGTCTAGCTAAACAAAAGAAAATTAGTTTGAAAACCTTTGCGATGTATTAAAGGGAAATTCCAGTAACAAAACAACGATTGTATATTATAAAAGGGTTTAAGGGAGCATAACGAAACGATTACGTTGTTAGGAAAATAAAATTAATTACGTTTCTTTTTTACTCCATTTCCAATACGAATAACAATTACAATACTCGTCAAAATTTTCTTTGTTTGTGTTTCTTGTTCTATCTGATTTTTTCTTGTTTTTTTTTTAAATACAGTTAGGATTTTCTTGAAAGCAATTTTAAAACGCATTATTTTTAGGTAACGTATATTTTTCTCGTTTTTCTTGCTCTGCTATAATAAACGGTAAATCCGCCGGGAATAGCTTGCATCCGTAAAGTAACTGTAAAAGGCAGTTTATCCTTTTACAAATTTACCGAAATTAGATTTCTTGTTATTTGCCTAGCGCAATATGTTAACGTTAGTGATAAACGCCGACAACTACCGAATTTACTTATTCAAATAAAAGGAGTTTTGCTTTGTCGAACTTGCTTCTTTTGTAAATTTTATTTAAATTAAATTTTAATTATTTCAACATTGCACTCGAACTTAATAAGGATCACTTTGTCAATACGTATTTGGCATTAGATTTGTAATTAAATTAAAGTTCTATTTACTTCTGTTGCTTTAAATACTCATGCGAAAATATTTTAGTGATTCTGATCAATTTAATTTTAAAGATTAGTTTCAATTTAAACCTTAAAAAATCAGATCAGATATGTGATTTCAACGTCTGAACCCACTACAAAGCAAATAGGATAGAGAAAGAAACGATCAAGACCAATGTAACAAATGTATATAATTCTACCCAACAATAACATATACTACTACTTAGTTTATTTTAACAGAATAATGAAGATTTAAATATTTTAATAGCAAATAAAACAATTAACAAACTCCTTACCTTCAATCGTAATTGATCAATTATGTTGTTTACATGCAGTTGCGACAAATTAACCAATCGTATAATTACTAGCAGTGACTATAAGTACTAAAAACTTACCCAACGAAGTTCCTTGTAACAAGTAGTAACGTTCGCAACTTCTTATTACTATAGTGGCAAGACGTGTGTAGTATGTACGCTTACAGGTACGGCGTTATGTGCCTAAATTTGGCCTTGATTATATTAAAACAATTACGAAAACGTCAACGTACTCCAGGCAAACTGCGTTAACCAAGGTTAAAGATGATTTTAAATGTACGACTGAACATAAAATGATTTAGTATGATCTTGTTATGTTAAAAGTGTTTCAGTGTTTGTACACATTGCTGTCAATTCGTTAATGTTTGACATTGAATTATCGATGGAAAAAAACTTACTTTTCCGGTGATTGTGGTACGCTTCGTATATTTTCTAACGTAAATGCCCAGCAAATTTTTTACTTTTAATTATTTACACACATCCATATAAATCATAGGCCCCCAAACTTTTTTGTGTCGTAGACCCCTTCCATGTTTTTCGGTTTTGGGTAGACCCCCTACTTACCTGATATTGATTTTTTGTAAATTTCTAGCTGTAGTGAAGTTTAGTGTTAAACACTTAAAGTAAAAACACATGTTAAGTTTTATACATTTATGAATTGAATTTAAATTAAAACTACTCAAAATAAAATTTTGTATCTGTTATATAAAATATACGTAACAGAAAATAAACTAAGCAGTAAGTAAATGCGAAGTAATAACATTCTGCTGAACTTTCATTGTTTATTATTTTGAAACGAATATACACCACGTTTCGATTGCTGTGGTATCTGCAATCGTCATCGGGTGAATACTAACAAACTTAGAAACTACTGGAGCTTATATACTAAAGAGATGTTCGATGAAGCGTTCAAGCGTACAAAATAAATTTAGCGTAACAGATTAATTAACAAACTTACTTAGTGAAGAGTAAGTTGTTTTAGAGGTTCGATTAGTGGTTTCCATATGTTGCTTATCTCGACATTTGGCTGGCTGAAAATTTCTTTGTTGTTGTTGATGAATGCCGCTTCTTTAAATTTCCGTTTGTACCAATGTTTCTCTCTGTGTATGATTTTTGCTTCCGACTATTTCATTTGATGTTGGTTATCCCACGAATGTTGCGCGATGCCGGACTTAGAAGTCTCTCCTCTCAGTGTGTGCGTCTGATGTTCTTTTAGTCTGATGTCAAGTGGTCTCTTGGTTTCCCCCACGTATGACTTGCCACATTCACATGAAACTTGGTAAATACAGTTTTGGAAATCTCGACTTGTTTGTGGCTTTGTGTTGGAAATTTTGCTCCTAATGGTGGTCGATGATTTGAACACTGTATTTAAGTTGTAGCTTTTCTTTATACGTTTTATTGATTCTGATAAACCTTTGACATATGGGATGCTCAGCAGTGAATTGGGCAGTTCTTCTGTTTTAGGTTGTCCCATGGTGATCAATTGCTTTTTCCGTAAAAGCTCTCCTACAATCTTTTCTGGATAACCATTCTGCCTTAGATCGTTTCAGATGTTTTTGATTTTTTCTCGTAGCCCTATCTCTGTGTTGCACAACCTGTACGCTCTGTCGATTAGAGATTTTACTACTCCCCTCTTCGTAGATGTGGAATGGTTGGATTCAAAGTTAAGATATCGACCGGTGTGTGTCAGTTTCCTGTAGACAGTCGTTTCCATAGTTCACTTCTTCTTTGTTACGTGAACGTCTAAAAAAGGAAGTGAGTTCTCCTTTTCCTTTTCCATAGTGAATTTGATGGATGGTTTGATGTTGTTCAGATGTTGTAGAAAAAGGTCTAGTTGCCGATTACTGTGGTTCCAAATTATGAAGGTATCGTCAACATATCTAAGCCATGTTTTGGGTTTGAATTTTGATTTCTCTATGGCCTAGGATTCAAACCAGTTCATGTAGATGTTGGCGACTACTGGTGATAGAGATGAATCCATTGGTAGTCCTTCGTGTTGAGTGAAGAATCTGTCTTTTTCCTAAAAGTACGAGTTCTTGAGGCAACATTCTAGGAGCTTCATTATTCCTTCTACCGGCATCTTTGGTAACATATTGTATGTTAACAATAAAATACATAGTAATATGTATGTACAGTTGTCTTTTTTTAGATTTTTCCGAAAACATTCCATAACCCGAACATCTCCTTGCAGCAATTAGTTCGGATTACTGAGATTGCACTGTAATTATAATAGCGATTGGTCTCGTGTAATTTAGCATGATTTGAATATTAAACTACTAATAACTGAAGTCATGATTGGCGTAATTTATCTATATTTGCTAACTACGAGTACAAAACTAAAATTTAATAAAAAATAATATCCTTACTTTTCTCCGGCACTCTCAAACTAAATAACACTGATTCACTATAATTTGTCTGATAAACTACCAGTTCATATTTTTTTTTTTTTAATTTTAGCACTTTTCAAGATTCAGGAAACGAATAAATAGTAAAGTAAATAGGTACTATCAGTGTATGTTGAGATCCACTATCGTGGACCCCCATTTTCATTTCATGAACCCCCAAATTGTTTTTTTGCTGACGTAGACCCTTTGCGGGTTGTCATAGACCCCTGGGGGTCGATGTAGACGACTTTGGGATTCTATTAATGAGGAGATGTTAAAACCCGTTTCGTTTATTGGGAAAATTCCTATGATGATATCACGCTACGTTGATTTGAAGATATCGAAACTTTTGCTAAATTAATACAATTTTAACCGTATTGGCAAGTTCACTTATCGAAATAACATGATTAATTTGTAGAAAATTTGGCGCATTTGGCTTTCTCATTAATCGTATGAGCCAAAGGGAATTTACTTGTGATAACATCGTATTTTAGTATTTTATTTCCTAGCTTAATTCTTTTTATCTACGTTGTCAGTCGGTTGCACGCATGACTGTACGATTAATTAAAAAACTTGTTGTTTGTGTGTAACATATCCTCTAAATTATCGAGCGTTGCATATTTATATTATAATTTACAAACTAATTTTTTTTGGAATGTAAAAGTTAGGTTAGTAAGGTTAGCTTCAAGAATTATTATCTGTGATATTGACCTACGTTCTAGCGCTGGATCGCACCTATGTAAATTTACCTTGCTTCTTTTTTCTAATCTCTTTTTCTGTGATAACAAATATACTCGTTGTTACACCCTGTGTTTTGTCATTTGTTCTCTATCAGCTTTGGATAGATTTAAACAGTATTTCCAATTTTAATCTTCCACCGTTTTGACGCTTTTTTAAATTGCTTTATAATTAGCACACTGAAACCTGCAATCCAATCACCGAATCAAACTAAGTTAGCTGCTAGCAATCAAATTACGAGAAAATTCTCGTAACATTCTACATTAAGTTTTGATAGAATAAGTAATACGGTGGTGGAAGGTTACGGAACTTGGTCTAGTGATATATAAATAATTTTCTAGCGGTAGAAACGGGTGCTTTTTTTCGATTTTTTTTTCATCTCTTAACAAATATAATCCATTACTTAACGTCGAAGATTTTCCGGAACTTCTAATTGTAAAAAAAGCACAAAAAAACCATAAATCTAAATCTTCTCTATCTTTATTACAGAAACTTACAGTATTTGTGAATACACAGCCCAATTAAAAACGTAAATCCCGAAATTCTATTAAATCGATTCCAACAAATGTTTTCTTATAAATTTCAATTTGTAATACAAAGTAACCGAATTTGAATTAATATAGATTTTATTAAATCACAGTTTAATAAATCTATATATCTAAATTATTAAAAGAATTATTGTTAAACGAAGCGTCTATAGTGCAATGGAACGCTCGTTCTGCAGTATCTAACTGCAACACTTTTTTGTACGATAATAGTATTGATAGTACTATAATAAATGAAACATGGTGAAGCGTTACCTGGTTTATGTATAAAAACTGTATTTACTTTTTGCCAATTATTGGGCACGTAACCTAGAGCTATACTAGCTCTAAATAATGTTTTTTTTTTGGGTATGTCAAAGTTTGGAAGTCGTTACTACGTTTGCAGGTACGGATGTACTTTCTGAAAAGTGTGTTTTTTTAATAGCGTAACCACATTTGTTACGAAAAGTTTAGTATCCTTTCCATCTTCCAGTTCGGTTAAACGGCTTACGATTTTGTTTTTTTAGAAAGTCTTGAATTCCACCAAAAAATCTCTCTCGGCTAATTTTCCTTACTTTTAACAAGTAACTATTTTGGTAAGCGTTTTTGATAGATGCCTTGATGATATCGTTCTTCAGTTCTATTTCTATTAACCTTCCGATTACCATTGGGGTCTTTTTTATAACAAATTTTTCAATTGTTATTTGTTTTGCGACGTCAAAAAAGATATTGTCGTTGGGGTCATATTTGACCCCACTTGGTAACCGACGTTCTAAAAAGTAATTCTAATATTTTGTCTGCATTTGTCATCTAATCTGCTTGTTTCAACGTGTTATTCGTCTGAATCATGATTACTACCATTCCGTCTTTAGTCATTACATTCGGTGAGTTTGTTCGAATCAGTTGAAAAGTGTGTCTGCTGTGTTATTACATTGTTGTTGAATTATGGGTAGAAAATATTGGTTTTAGCGTGAAGTGGAAGAAATAGCTAGCAATATTAATTTACTGAATGAAATTGAAGATGAAATTTTATCTGACGATAGTGATACTTGATGTAAACCCGATTGAAAGTTGGGAAGACGATGAGAGTGATGATAATTTGCCCAATGATAAAGATATACTGGTGGGTAAAGATGGTTCTATATGGAAAAAAGAAAAGCCCCATGTTAGAAGACGAAATCAGCAAAATATTCTAAAAAGACCGCCAGGATTAACAAAATTCAGTGAACATATTTCAACATGCCTAGATGCTTTCCATTTATTTATCTCGGAAGACATTATGGACATAATACTTAGAGAAACAAACATTCGAGCTAGAAGAATTGTAGGCGATACGTGGAAGCCAGTAGATGCGGATGAGTTACATGCATTTTTTGGATTACTGCTTCTAGCTGGTGGTTTGAAAGCACGCCAAGAACCAATATTGGAGCTGTGGAGTATGAAATACATGTCTCTCCATAGACCAATTTTTTGTGCTGCAATGTCTCGTAATCGAATGAGAGACCTTTTGAAATACATTCGATTTGACGATATGGACACCCGAGAAGAACGACGGGCAACAGATAAATTAGCAGCTATTTGTAACATTCACGATATTCTTGCTGCAAATTGCAAAAACTCGAATAACCCTAATGCTGAAGTATGTATTGATGAACAACTTGTTCCTTTCCATGGAAAATGTCCCTTTCGAGTATATATAAAGTCGAAGCCAGATAAATACGGAATTAAAATCTGGGCTTTATGCGATGTTAGTAACAGATATTGCTGGAATTTCCAAATATATACTGGAATGGTAGACAACGCTCCAGAACGGGAACAAGGTAAAACACAATTTTATCGTTTTATGCACGACTATAAAATTTAATTTATAGGGAAACGAGTAGTTTTGGGTTTGGTTGAGGGTTTGAGGGAGGGTTGTGGTATTACCACAGATAATTTTTTTACGTCTATGTCTTTGGCGAAGGAGCTATTGCAGCAATCAAAAACCTTGAACGGAACAATTCGTAAAACATGTAGAGAAATACCAAAAGAATTTTTCCCAAAAAGAAATCGAGCAGAATACTCAAGCGAAATTCTATATGGAGAAGACACAATTTTAGTATCTTACGTACCTAAAAAATATAGAAGCGTTATGCTACTTTCAACGCAACACCAAGATTTGGAATTGTCCGGAGAAGACCTCAGTTACAAACCGCAAGTTATCTTGGATTATAATAGCTGCAAAGGAGCTGTGGACAGCGTCAATAAAATGGTGAAGGAATACTCATGCAGAACAAATACAAATCGCTGGCCTCTTGTTCTATTTTTTAATTTTCTTGATATTGCTGCAATGAATGCATTTATTCTATACACTACGAAATTTGGAAATTTTGAAAAAGGGAAAACATCCCGAACAAGATTATTTTTGCAAAAACTTAGGTTTGAATTAGTAATCCCACATATCAAAAAACGTACACTTCAAGGATTGCCAAGACATGTGCAGAATGCAATAGCGATGGTTTTGCAAGACACAGAACCAAAGGAAGTGGAAGGAAACTAAGACGAAACTATCGCTCGCCCAAAAAGAGGTCGTTGTGATATGTCCAAGAACAAATGACAAAAAATGTTCGGAAACATGTGAAAAGTGCAAACTGTAATGTAATAGTTGTTGCCCTCACTAATTTATGTTTACATTTTATTTTTATATTTTTATTAGTTTATATGAAATCTAATGTTAATTTAAAATATTAATAAAGGTTACCATTACAAATTAATCGGTTTTTCTTTACAAAATAAGAAAAAAAACTTGGGGCCAAATCTGACCCCACTTGGTAATCGGCGCCTCAAAAATTGCTTGGTAATCCGAAGGTTAAGGTTGGATTTGTTGGCCGACATTCTTCCAGTCCAGTCTTTCCCTAAAGAGATCAGATTCTTGGATTTTGATACGTCTTTGCTTCTTTTTGTGGCAATTCCAATTTAAATTTTATGTACATATAGTCGGAGAGTGATGGTTAAGTTGACACATGCCACTCTTTTATTTTAATGCACACGTGTGGTGTGACGATCGTAATGTCAATTACTTCTCTTTTTGTATCTGTGACAAAGGTAGGTTCGTTTCCTCGATTACCGACATCTAGTTTATTACTAATAATGAATTCTAAAAGTGCATCATTTCTCCTGTTATTTTTAGTGCTTTCCTAAACTATGTGGTGTGCATTAGAGTCACAGCAATGTACCAGTTGTATTTTGTTTTGTTTGCAGAACTACACAAATTCTACAACTTTCTGTGTTGGTGGTCGTTCTGCTTGATCTTATGGAAGATATGCCGGAGCCATTATAAGGTTTCGTATCTTCCCGTTTATGTTTCCATTTATATTTACTATTATTAGATCGCTCGTATTGAGTTTCCACATCAGTAGTAACTGGTTAATTTTTAGTAGACTTAATAAAGCCGGTTTGTTCTTTGTTTAAGACAACACCTAAATATCTTTGTGGCATAAGAGGTGAAGGGTTTTACTCTTCTACTCTTTTTGTTGGCGGTCTTATTACTGTGGTTGGAGTACTGTTTTCTCATCGGTTGCGCTTTGTGTCCCCGATATTTTGGCTTGACTCCTTTGGTGTTAAGGTTGTCACGTTACATGGTTCTCTCTTGTTGCTGAAGTTTTTCCTCGCGGAGCTTCTTTGTAGCATCACCTGAAAGTTTCTTAGGTGGATTCTTTTTTTACAGTCTGTAGACTTAGTGTCTGTTATAGTTGTTTGTTTTATTTCACTTACTTGGTTCATAAAAATCTCATGAGTAAGAATGAAATATAAACAACCATGTGCAGTGCCTCTATACACATGGCGGGCTATAGAAATTGGTGTTTGCCTGGTGTTCCGAGCTTGGGACCAGTAACGATTGTTCTATCTAGTCACGCATCTGTCGACCTGGTTCTCCTCACTTTAGATTTGGGTTTTTGATGAGATTGTGTCTTTTGGGTTCAGTTAATTAAGCCATGACCTTTTAGCACTTTTATCTATCACTTGGAGACGCACCCAATACTTAGCTCAACCCAAGGGACATTAACACATTAGAGACATAAGAATTTTATATAACCGTCTTCTATTGTTTGTTTTTTGTGATGTTTGTGAACTTCTTTTAACTAATTGTTTGTTGAGTTTTAAACTTTAACTGTTTTTCTGTTATTTATCAACGTTTTTAATCAGTGACTGTGTTGGCGGATAATTGCTACTTATTTTAGTTTTTTGTAAATGTTATAACGAATTTAAAATTTTAATCTCTTTAAGCTAACAGTTTACACGATTATTATAGATACAATTATTAATTATTACAAACTTAACAAAAAAACGATATAACAAACTAAGCAAAATAACAGAAATAGAAACAACACTTGCTTTTGCCATTTATTTATTTAGACCGTCAATTCTTTTTAAATCTTCTAAATCAACGTTCTTGTTGAAAAACAAAATTTTATACATTTTTTTTTTTGATAATTATGATTAAGCAAATTTTATTCAAGCTTAAAACTTAATTACTGTGGGTGTTTTGCTTTGATTTTGTAATTTGGTAAAAATTAAATAACGGTACTCGGTTCAGAAGAACACATACAACTTGTAATTATTAGTAGAAAAGTTGCGTTTTTTCTACATACTCTACATCATTACCTACATTTTATACATTATCCACGTATTTTCTAGTCTTTCTACGTATCAGAGTAGAATATTATTTTATAAGTGTAAATACCCATTTTTATCATGATGTTATCATGATAATAATAACTCGGTTATAAGGTTAATATAGAATGAACGCCTATAAAAAAGCAGTTATAAATTATGTAGTATATTATTGTGTGTTTTGCAGAACAATTTAGATCTAAATGTAGTTTGTTTAAAGGGGTGCTGTCTGTTATGTTTTAGTTTTTTTTTATATTAACAAAACACAATGCTCATTGGTATTCTGTTGTAATATGCATGAACATTCCTGTAGAACGATGCATTATATTACTAACCGAATTATGATAAGTTAAGCACAATTTTAAGCACGTTGGTTTCCTATTGATGTTCTTGTGGATTTTGTAGAAGAAAAGGAATGAAGAAACAACGGAGTTCGGCGATCTTAATCGGGGTCAAATTGACTCTAGTAGGGAGTCCGTTAATTTAAAGCGACTCCCTAACGGAGTCAGGTTGACTCCCTTTGAGATTTTCTGCACCAAGAAAATAAGACGTATAAAATTTATTACATTGATTATAAAAACAAACTAACGTCAACACTTATTATTTTTTTCTAGTTTGAGGTTGACATCTTTAATCAAAGTGTTCACTTATATATCAGCATTTGTTTATCTTATGGTTAATAAAACGTACTTGATGTGTGCTTTATTTATTTTTTTATTCGTCAATATTTGTTCTTTTCTACAAAAAAAAACGTTATTTATTTACCCGATTTTGCGACATCATTGAATCTGAAATGAAAAAAAATTATGGTTAATAATACTGTAACGAATTTTAAAAAAACTAATTTATTTATACTAAAAATATGTACACGTTTTGTAACTAACCGAACTAATTAAATCTAAGGATTTTTAATAAAAACACTTACACTAATTTATATAGCACTATCACTGGAAAGATAATGTCCGCGGATAACTTGTTTACATTAAAGTCAGGTACAAGGTTATACTCCGTATCTTTATCTCGACGCGCGTTAATCACTTATTTATTTATTCTTCTTAAGAGCGGGGTCTCGTCGGCCATATTTACACTTAGAGTGTAATCTCTAGTAGGTGCTGCTTTAACGGTGAAGTTATTAAAATTAAAAAGTTATACTACTGTGAGCCAGGTAGCGCAAGAAAAAGTATTATAAAATGTGTAAAAGCTGCAATTTTTTACAAATAAAGAAGTTACACTATTGAAAGCCAGGTGGCGCAATAAAAATTATTATAAAAGTTTAGTGGTGGGAATAATCGCGATTATTCTCTTGAGAATGTTTGTTATCGCACGACTATCATTTTTGCGATAGTTTTATCAGTTAGTAAGCTAAATGCTTTTTATGAAGGGATTTTTATTACAGCAAACATTCTTAAGGCTATGTGATCGAAGCAGAAATCGTTTTTACAATTGTAGGATTGGAAAGATGATTCTTGTATTCAATTTTTTTAATTAAAATGTCATTCCCGCATGGTTTATCTGCACACAAGTTTTTGCAGATACTACTATCCCCGTCTTCAACAGGTTGAGTTGCCCTAGATGTTCTTGATCAGTTTTGGTAACATTTGTGTTCGCCCACTGTAATATGTGTTTCTTGGTTTGGCCCTTTCCTACACAGGGCAATATTTGTTCCTAACGGCGACAAATAATAATTTACCAGTGTTGGCACCAACAATACATGCCACACCAGAAGAAGCAACCTACTTTGTCTTATAGGATCGTTTCGATCACGCTCTATCGGCAACGACCGTTATATTTACCTATACTAAAAGATTAAAATTAAAAAAATAAATAAAAACTACGTTAATTTGCAAATTTATTTTGTTTTGATCGCTCGACACCATAATTGGCCATTGAGTCTTACAAATTTTAAATTTTCTTGTAAAATGTTCTACAAAATTTCTTTGTATCTAATTTTTTCAAGAATTTTTCCACCCTGCCAAAATGTTTAAATTTGGAAATGTATAATGCCTATACATACTATTGGTATCATAAACTTTCATTACGTAATTACCGCACTACGTTTAAAAACAATCAAAATTTGTTTCTATTGTCTAAATCTTACTTCTATCGTTAGCAAAACGTTTATAAATTATGCAAGAATACAGTACACGCTCGCAAATGCTTTGAGGATCAACTTACATAACAAATAAAAATTGTTTTTGATTACGCCGGAATGTTACTACTACCACCTGTTTATCTTATGGATAGTAGTAGAATACGATATGACACGACTTTGATTATAAATTATGCAAGAATACAGTACACGCTCACAAAAATTTTTAATGCTCACTGGCTTTTAAAAAGAAAGTTCTACGATATTGTCAGTACTAAACGTACTAAAAAGGAATTACCTTATTATACAATTCATTAAAGTAAAAGTAAATATTTTAGGTAAAACCATATTACTTTTTGTAAATGAGAGAAGTAATCCGTTTTTAAAATAATCAGAAAATATTATTTCTTTTCTACTATTCTTACTAATGAACATCTGTGTGACGCTTCTAAGGTCATTTTGCGCTAGTTTGTTTTAATTTTTATGACTAAGAGTAATGAGTATTGCTTTTTTTCCACACTCGATACTGTTACTTTATAAGCGATCGATGTTTACGATAGTTATTTTATAGGCAATCAATGATTTTGACAATTTTTATGATCCACGATTGAGATTCCGATCGGTTTTTTTGAAGAGGCTGCAATGTTTTACAAAACTTGTTTATATTTTCTTAAAAGCATTTTGGCAATACTGAAGTTTAATTTTAATGTCATTACTAGTTTGTAAGCCGTAAATTTAAATTCGAATTATTTCTCATATATCTACACTTCTACAAACAAATGAAACATAATACATAGTAATACTATCTCAATAATACATTGCTTATCAGTAAAGAGCGGAAGTTGATGCAGTAAAAATCATCAAATAAAATATAGATACGTACATCTAATTTACAGCGCTCCCTTCGAGAAGTAGTTGAACTTTTATACAGCTTTACTTCTACAAATATACCGCTAGGTTCGCTCTTCAATGAATTTAACTAGTTTATCTTGATTTGTAGAGTTAATAAGCAAAATTAGCATTTTAGCTTGAAATATGTTACAAACCGCAAAATTTCGCAGGGGAAGATACAATTTTGAATTACGTAAAGTAAAAAAAAAATTCGAAATTTTCAATATTTAATAATTTATTGTGGTTTTATTTTAACTACTATTTCTATAAAAACAGTGTTAGCCCCAAAAGCTAAGAACAGTCTTTAAGGTAAGCTTTAGTTTTTATGAAAATTTTGCGTTATAAGGCTAAAAAAGATGATTTAAAATCAGATTTGATTTCACCAGTGGCGCCATCTCGAGGAATTCGTGCTGTGGAGCCCCCTCTTAACACTGCTGTTTGTACCGCATTTATACATTTTGGCCTTCAAGAATCTTCTATATTTTTCGATGAACGTTCTGGAAATGGATAAAAACTTCGTGAAGGCTCTCAAACTTGAGAATAATTTCTCTAACGTTTCAATACTATTTTTATCTTAAACATTTTTTTCTGATTTACTTAGTATATTATCATGTAGGCAATATGGCGCTAGTTGGTTTATAGATTTCACAATTTTTAAAGAAAAACCAGAACAGAATAGTATATTAAACAACAAGTTTCATAAATCGAATTTTATCGCAGGCGGTCAAGTTTTAAAGATCAAGTGCGATACAATTTTGCCCTGGTTCTTCTGTTTTTATATAGATATTTCTAGTTTTCAAACGTTGAAAATTAATTATCAGTTGGGACCCTGCAGGTGACATTTGAAATTTTTAGTCTGATGCCTTGATTTTTAAAATTAATTTAATCTGAGTAAAATTATTATGCCTCACTAAAAATTCAATAAGTTAATCTTTATTCTGCTTTTGCAATTCTGCTCCTTCAATATCTCCACTTGGGTCACTTCCACGTACAAACTTATACGTACGTACGACTTATTGGCTAGCAGATTTAAATAAGTTACCAGATTGGATTTGTTTGTAAGAAAGGGTTTTGCTGATGGATACCCAGAATACTTAGAAAAACCACAGCAACCTAACGAACTGGTAGCACATATTACGATGAAAGAGTTGAGAAACATAATAAAAAACGGGTGTGGTCACCACACGACTTTCCTATAAGGAATGATCAAGGAATGTCTACATATTTTTTCAAGGTTATGTTGTCATAAAACCATTTTGAAGTGATATGTACACATTTGTATTGATTTCCTAGCATGTTATAATTTTTTTGAAATTTTTTACCCGATTTCGTTAAGATCACATTGACCAACCTTTATATTTGTGCGCCTCGATATTACTTACCTCTTTAGTAAGTCAGTAAAAAAAATCGTCGCAGGCAGGATTCGAAACTATATTAAATTTGTGAGTTCATTTTAAACTACAAATTAAATATCTGATAAACTGTTAATGTTAGAATATTTTTTATTTAAATAAATTGTCTATAAGAAACTGTAAAAATAATTCGAATCATTTACATGCGTAAAAAATTATATAAGAAAAACTGCTGAAAATGGCAGATACACCCACTTTCGGTTTCTTTATCAAACCCATCTTTTGACAAAGCAGAGAGAATATCAAAAACCAGCTCCATACGAAGTTTCAAGTTACTAGAATTTTTGGTTTGAGAGTTATCGTGGGTACATTTAAAGATAATTTAAATAAGATGCGGCACTTGGTATATAAACAAGTCAAAAGAATATAGAGAAAAATTGTTATTTTTTAACGTATTTTGCTTTCCCTTCAAGATATGGAATTTTTTTCTAAAAAAAATTGTCGCAGGCAGGATTCGAACTTAGGATTATATATGGAATTCACTTTAAATTATAAAACAAACATCTAATAAACTGTTAATGTTAGGAAAAAAATGTATTCGAATAAATTGTTAGGAAGAATTAACTCTATAAGAAACTAAAAATAATATGAATAATTTACATACGTACAAAATTATACAAGAAAAACTGTCAATAATGGCGGAAACATCCACTTCCGGTTTTTTTTATCAGACCAAGCCAGCTCCATACCTAATTTCAGGTTACTAGGACTTTTGTTTCGAAAGTTATCGTGGGTACAGACACACACACAAACACCCAACATTTTTTTGTCAAATATAAATTTTTCTGATTCAGGAGACCTTGAAACGTAAAATTATGCAGTAAAAATTTTTTGAAAGAAAATTGCGATCGCTATGCTTTTCTTATAGGAAAGTAAAAAAGCACATAGGTATGAGCAATTAACAAAAGAGCTGCCACACAAAGGAACAATAGGGAACATTACTATTTTTAGAAAATATTGTATATTCATTATATCATAACTGACGTTTACAATTATGGTAATTAAAAATAGATCCGTAATTAATTAACGAAGAAAAACATTATTAAAGTTGGCGGAGTCTGCGGTGAAGATGTTGTATAGAAGTGGGGATAGCGTAGATCCTAGAGGGACGCCGGCTTCTATGTGACGTGGAGTGGATTTGGCGGTGCGAAGTTGGATCGCAAACGAGCGTCGATTGAGAAAGGAGCCGATGAGTTGTACCATGGGAACGTCGATGCCTAGACGGTGCATCTTGTAGAGCAGTCCGCAATGCCAAACCTTTCGAACGCCTTCTCGATGTCGAGAAAAACGCCCCCGGTGACGTCGCGGAGGGCATGGTGGACCGTTGAATGTTTTTTACGAAAACCGAACTGTTAACTGCTTAATGTCGACCTGTTCCTGTAACCGGGTTAGGATTATTCTTTCCAGTAGCTTACCAAGCGTCGGAAGTCAGCTAATTAGACGGTAGTTTTGCAGCATGACGTGATCTTTTTTGGGTTTGGGAATCACTATGACGTCCGCGGTTTTCCACTGATGTGGAAAGTGACGGAATCCTAGGCAAGCGTTGAAAATTGCGGTAAGGGTGGCTATACCTTTTTTAGGAAGAAGTTTGATTTCTTTATTGAGAATGCCGTTGTTCCCGGGAGCCTTGCGCGGTTTGAGATTTTTGATTTCCGCTTCGATTTTTTTGGGGGAGGTTTGCCTGATGGGCTTGTTTAATTTTGCTGTCAGGATGCTTCTGACTTCGCGGTAGATGGCGTTCGTGCGACGGAAGTCTTCGTCGTCTGGATGGTCTGTCTGAATCGGAGTTCGAGCGTGTCAGCGAAAGCTTCGGCTTTGTCTAGATCCGTGAAGACCCGACCTCGGGGACCGTGAATGGCGGGCATGGGAGGATTATTTCTGTTTTTAAGGATTTTGGTCATTTGCCAGACGCTTAGGTCTTGTGAATTTAGCGACTAAAGTTTGTCATTGAAAAGGAGATTCCGATGTTGCTCGATCTGGGTTCGAATATCGTTTTGAGCTGCGTTAAGAGCTCTTTTATCGTTTGGATGACGAGTGCGTTGCCATCTGCGTCTTAGTCGATTTTTCTCGGTGATCTGGTCACGAATATGAATTGGGAGTTGGAGCGGATCAGACTTGGTTTTTGTAATAGTTTTTGTGGCTTTAGAAATGCATCTTTTGACAAGGTTTGTGAAATTGTCGACCGCGACTACGAGTTGGGCGATGTTATTTATGACCGGGACTTGAGTGGAAAGTTTACTGGCCTCGAATTGGAAAGTTGGCCACATGGTGATGTTCGTTTTAAACTGAAGGTTATCGTTTTTTCATTGATCACCGAGTTGTAAGAGTACGGGCTCGTGGTCGGAACTAAGGTAGGAAACGGTAGTTAAAACGTAAAGTAGCCTGATGTTATTGAAAATGGCTATGTCGATGACGTCGGGGAGTCCGTTGTGAAGGTGGATGGTGGGTTGATACGGTCCATCTACGACAAAATTTTGGATGCTGGCGGGGTCTTGCAGGAGTCTACCGTTGCGGTTCGATTTCCTGCTGTGCCAGTCTGGATGTTTTGCGTTAAAGTCTTCTGCGAGAATTATGGGGGTCTTGGCGTTAAAAATCACGTCAAATTTAGCGGGAATGGCGTCTTTGGTGGGTGGGATATAAGCAGCGCAGAGAACTATGTCTCCGTTGGCTGCCGTGTGGCGTTGGAATGTGGTGGTAAACGGCCGTACCTCATCCGCGACCTGTGGTTCGATTAATATATCTCGAATAATTGGAAATGTTTGGATTGTCGCAGTTCCGAAGATGAGTTTCGGAAACAAGAGCGACGTCGATGTTACGGCGGTAGAGATATTCCTGAAATTCAAGTTTTTTATTAAGGATACCGTTGGCGTTCCACATCGCGATGAGGAGGGAGTTTGGTTTTCTTCTTGCAGCCATTACTGGTTGCGAGAACGGAATTGGGCGAGGAACTCTCTGATGAGGGCGGACTCTTCCCTGGTAACCTCGGTGTGGACATACCTCTGAGGCTTCGTCTGTCCGCAGGAGCGGTGGGCTCAACCGGTCTCGTCGCCTGGGCAAACGAGACTGCTGGGTTCACCGGTCTGGCGGCTGGTCGTGGGGCTAAAACAGGATCAGAACGATTAGTACGCTAAGTACTTACCTGTCGCTGTCGAGGGTGAGCCGGGCATCCTTTGTAGTTCGCGAGATGGTCGTTCCTGCAGTTGCAGCACGTCGCCGCACCGTCTTTACACTTCTTTGGGCACTCGTAGCTGAAGTGAAACACCAGGCATTTCACGCATCGAGGGGTCCCTCGGCATCCTCTCGCGGAGTGGCCGAAGCGCTGGCACCGGTGGCATTGCCCGATGTTGCCTCTGGGATGGAGAGTCTCCACGCGGACGTCGACGACTCCGATATGGGTAATTTCAAAGATCGCCTTCGCCTGCGGAGTCCTCCGATCCTGGACTAAAAGAAGCGGCGTAGGTTGCTTGGAACGTCCTGAAATCATTCTTGTTATTTAATAACATCCATACCTTGGCGACTCAGGTAGGCGGCGGCGTCGTCGATCGACGAGTCGTAATGCGGCAACCCTCTGATGACGGCCTTCAGTGGTTGGTCCCCCTTCATCTGGTAGGAGTGGAAGTTCTGGCGAGCTTCTTCGAGCACGTGGGCCGCAGTCCGGAAGTCTTCGGGGGTGGCGACTCCATTCAGGGTAAGTGACTTAGGAAGAAATAGTCTCCGTATATAAAGGAAAGGGATCGTCACGGATGGTTAAGCTCGACTCTGTTTGGGTCACGGTTGATAAGGGGCGTGTTTTCGATAAATGACTAATGACCGGGAATTAAAGAGGGAATAGCTCGAAACCATGATCTAACAAAACATCAAAATCTATCTTGTAACCGGTAGTAAAATGATGTTCGGCAACCGCAGACTTGGAAATATACCTTTTTCTTATACAACGATCATGTTTTGAAATGTGAGTAATGATTCCGTCATTACTCACATTTCAACCGGTTTCACCAATGTAGACTAAACCACATAAACACGGAATTTGGTACACACGTTGAGATGAAAGTGTAGGAAATTTGTCTTGGGTAGAAGGAAGAATCTGAGAGATTTTGCCTGTCGAGTTGAATATGGGTTTAATACCATTCTTACGAAGAAGTTTCCCTATATGATCTATAACCTGGTGAATGTAGGGTAAAAAGGCAAATTTCGGGTTGGATTCGGGAGTAGAAATATCCTTAGGTAATAGAGGTAATAATCGGTGCTCTCTAACGGTTTGAATTTTGCGGTTGCTCTCAAACGTACCTATTCCTAAAGAAGATATTTTATGTGCTGTTGAGTCTTCTATAAGACATCTTCCTCGCCACATCTCAGATCCCATTTGTATTAACACCGGCAAAATCCTTGAATCATCTAAAATTCCTAAATCCAACATTTCTAAGTCGGAAGAATCAGCTCTAAAAAGTCTTCGTAAGATCCCTGATATTATTGTTCTTCCAACGCTACTGTAGTTTTGAACCAAATTGATTATGTTACGAAAATCAATTCTATTTTGTCTGAGGAAACTTACGCTCTTCTAACTCACAACCCCACATCGCGGATTGTACGTAAGGTCAGCCAAATCATCAAATCTTCCAATCTACCTCCTGAAACTAAACGTCGACTTACCCCATCAGATTCGAAACCACCTCGTCTATACGGACTTTTCAAAATTCACAAACAAGGTATTCCTTTTCGACCTATCGTCAGTACTATCCAATCTCCTACCTACAAGCTAGCCAAGTTCTTTTTTAACAGGAAATTCCGAGAAATTCCCAATCAGAGTCGAGCTTAACCATCCGTGACGATCCTTTATATACAGAGACTATTTCTTCTTAAGTCACTTCTACAGAGTTTAGAATCTGGCTTGGTTCACAAGTTGATTACCTAACTCGGTAGTGGTTTTTTGCTAAATTTTCGTTTGCTTTTTCGAGCTATCGTTTTCTTTCTTACCTTTTCAGACTTTAGATTATGGTTTGTTTCACAAGCGGATAACCTAATCTCACGCCCTGATGGAGCCTCTTACGAAAGTGGGCGAAACATTAGCAACTTCGGTTACAACAACGACACGATCCACACCCGGAAGACATTCTTATCTTAGTATAGATTCCGGTCGTAGAAGCCTTCACTATTACATTAGAAAAAATAGTATAAAGTATACGTTTCATAAGACATTTTGGCGCACTCGACCATTAGAAAACTCCCCGCTTTGCGGGTCATTTTTTAGACTTTGATCTCGTGCCCTAAAATGGTCCTTCATGAAACTACTCTTTTCATATACTATTTTAACGCACGAGACCTAAGTTTTCTAATGGTCGAGTGCGACAAAATATCTTATGAAACGTATACTTTATACTATTTTTCTATTTTTGAAATTATATGTAAACATAAATTTTAATTATATATTTACTTATATTTTATTGATTAGGGAAAATTATTTTTATTAATAATAAGTTGGCAACATTTTAAATGTGACATCTTGGATAGTTAGGTTGCTGTATATTATTTGTCAAATATCAGCATTGCCAATCTAACTAAACCACAGTTCGGGCACTATAATAATTTTTTGTTATTACTTTTTTTTATTTTTACAAAAAATGTATCTGTGGAGCAAATCATATAACGAATTGTGGTGTACACAAAAAATGATATAAATAATAAAATAGATAAAAACTATGTTTAAAGCTAAATTGCGTAGTCAGTTACTGTAATTGACTATAAAGCACAACGTTTGTGTTTATTCTAGTAGTTTATAGATAATAGATGGCTATGAACAAAAATAAATAGTAATGATTCTGAGTAGTAGGTATTTTAAAAGCCTTAAGATCTCAAATTTTGTAAAACTTTATAACAAATATTGCTTTCATTATGAGATTTTCATATTTTATAACTTTTATCACATTTTCTTTAGTTTAAAGTCATCACAATCCTCGCTAAACTTTAACTTTGAAAACTTCGACAGCAATTTGTGGTTGGAGAAGTTGTAAGCCTCCAAGCCATTGTATATGTATATATAAGTATTTGTTTCAATTTGCAAGTGAAATAGCTTGAATTGAAATCAACTTTAACTAAAATTTTAAAATTTTATACCATCACGTTTAGATAGACAACAATTACGATAATTAAACGATTTATATTAAGAATGAATTTATGTATAAATTTTTTTTGAATATGTATGTACTTTTGTTGGTATTTATATTTATAAAAGTTGTTACTAAAGCGTTCCCGAAGTATTTGGAAAGTTGGGAACGCTCATCGAAAAGTAATGGAATATTCTGGATTTCGATAACAGAAGAATATAAAAAGTGTTTGAAAGAAGTTGGGGTCAGTTTTTGAATTGAGTCTGAAAAAGTCTTTGTCGATTTAAATAAATTAAGGGTATAACGCGCGTGCTAGTGAAAAGATAAATATAACGTCGCGTACATGTTGTAAACATAAACGAAGACCAGTTTTAGATAAATAAAAAGTGCGGACAGTAAATACTGAGTGATAGTAATATATAAATTAAAGTAAGTTGTTTTTCTTAAATACCGGTAAAAAATAGTTAAATTAAATCGTGTAAATATTTAGTTTATAAATAGAATTAAAAATCGTTACATTATATTACACACTTCGTTGTATGTTTAGTAAAGTATGAGATGTGGATTTTTTGTTCAAAATTAACGTCTCTTATTCTCAATCATTACTAATTTCTTGCGTGCTTGTTGTATGCGTGATTCTATGAGCATAGTTCGGTTTACGGTGGGTAGGTAGCTGTCAGACCCACCGGCCTATTATTTTAAATACTTAATCGTTGTAATTTATGATTTTTTCTTCGATAACATAAATTGGAAAATATCGGCTAGATAGATTTTAAAAAAGTTATATTATTTTTTTTAAATTAAAATATATACGTATTTTCTTTCTAGAACTTTGAAGTTTAAAAAAGAAAATGTAGATATTTGCTTTAATAACCTAGAAGAGAAATATAGAAGCATACTTCTGTAACGTAGACGAGACAAGTGGTTATTAAACGTGCAAAGCATCAATCAAGTAATCTTTTTTTTGCCGTACTAAAATGAATGAAGGAGTCCCAGTCTCCAACTTCAAAAAGAATAAGTGCAAATAATATAAGAAAACATTTTTGTCATCATTTGAGGTCAAAAGCGATCAAGAAGAGAAAAGAAAGTCGACAGCGATCATTCGATTGGAGACATCGGCCAACATATCCCAGATGGCACGAACGCTATGATCAGGATGTCTTCCGGGTTTGGACCGTGTCATTGCTGTTGTAACCGAAGTTGCCAACGTTTTGCCCACTTTCGTAAGGGGCATTCATCAGAGCGTGAGATAAATCGCAAAACTCAAACCAGCAACCGAAATCTAACTAAGAACTTTTCAAAAGTTACGTTATCAACTTGTGAAACAAGCCATAATCCAAACTCTGAAAACCAAGCCAGATTCTAAACTCCGTAGAAGTGACTTAAGAAGAAATAGTCTCCGTAAATAAAGGAGAAGCATCGTCACGGATGGTTAAGCTTGACTTTACTTTACGATTGCTAAGGGGCGTGTTTTCGGGACCGGGAACCAAAGAGGGGATAGCTCGAAACCATGATCGCAATTGAAGTTATTGGGGTGTTTCATGATTTCTATGCTCTCTCGGAATTTCCTGTTGAAAAAGAATGGAGATTTGGCAATCAATGAAACATTATCAAACTCTATCTTGTGACCTGTAGTAAAATGCAACCGCAGACTTGGAAATATACCATTTCTCTATACAACGATCATGTTCTGAAATGCGAGTAATGACGGAACGACAGGTTTCACCAATATAGACTAAACCACATGAACAAGGAATTTGGTATACACCTTGAGATGAAAGTGTAGGAAATTTGTCTTTGGGAGAAGGTAGAATCTGAGAGATTTTGCCTGTCGAGTTGAATATGGGTTTAATGCCATTCTTACGAAGAAGTTTCCTTATTTGATCTGTAACCTTGTGAATGTAGGGTAAAAAGACTAGTTTCGGATTGGATTCGGGAGTAGAAATGTCTTTAAGTAATCGAGTACGTGGATGTAGACGACGATTAATAACCCTATAAATATCTCGCTTCACGTAACCATTGTTTACTAAAGTTCTAGTAAGATGACAGAGGTCCGAGACTAGATTCTCACGTTGGCAAATAGAAAAGGCACGATGAACCAAAGATTCAATAACAGAACGTTTCTGTGCAAGATGATGATGTGGCGCAGCACGAAGGTATCTGTCCGTATGGGTGGGTTTGCGATAAACAGAGTGGCTCAGAAGTCCGTCGGGCTTACGAGTGACAAGAACGTCAAGAAATGGAAGAGAACCATTACTTTCGATTTCCATAGTAAATTTGATATCTAAGTGTTGATTGTTAAGATGATCAAGAAACTTATACAATTCGAGATGACCATGAGACCAAACAATAAACGTGTCGTCAACATATCTAAACCACACTTTAGGTTTTAATATTGATGATTCCAAAGCAACCGTTTCAAAGGATTCTATAAAAATATTAGCTACAACAGGTGATAGAGGAGAACCCATAGCAGCACCAAAAACTTCTCCGTAAAACTTGTTATCAAATTGGAAGTAAGTGGAGGATACACACTTTTCAATAAGAGGAACCAAACTCAAGTCCTTGCCATGTTGAGACAGAATCTGTTTGATGATAATAAGCGAATCCTTAATAAGAACTTTAGTAAAAAGTGAAGTAACATCAAAGCTCACGAGAAGATCTTGGGGTTCAAGTTTTATAGTTTCTAGATGTTGAATAAAATGCTGAGAGTTGAGGATGTGAGAAGAGGTTTTACCTGTAAACTCGCAAAGAATGTTGGACAAGAACTTGGCTAGCTTGTAAGTAGGAGATTGGATAGTACTGACGATAGGTCGAAAAGCAATACCTTGTTTGTGAATTTTGGGAAGTCCGTATAGACGAGGTGGTTTAGAATCTGATGGGGTAAGTCGACGTTTAGTTTCAGGAGGTAGATTGGAAGATTTGATTATTTGGCTAACCTCGCGTTCAATCCTCGAAGTGGGGTTATGGGTTAGAAGAGCGTAAGTTTCCTCAGACAAAATAGAATTGATTTTTGTAACATAATCAATTTGGTTCAAAACTACAGTGGCGTTGCCCTTGTCGGCTGGGAGAACAATAATATCAGGGTTCTTACGAAGACTTTTTAGAGCTGACTCTTCCGACTTAGAAATGTTGGATTTAGGAATTTTAGATGATTCAAGGATTTTGCCAGTGTTAATACGGATGGGATCTGAGATGTGGCGGGGAAGATGTCTTATAGAAGACTCAACAGCACATAGAATATCTTCTTTAGGAATACGTTTAGGAGCAACCGCAAAATTCAAACCCTTAGAGAGCACCGATTCCTGTTCTGAAGTGAGAACCAAACTAGATAAATTGACAACCGTCTTTACTGACTTAGTAGTAGAAGAAACTTTACGATTCTTGGATTCCAATAATTGAAACTTTTTGAGATGACCTTCAGTGGTTAGTCGTAGAGTGGTATCAGACTGCTGGTAAGTAATGTTGTCAAAGAATTTCCAATCATCCGGGGATAGAGTGTTGGCCAACTCAAGATGAAGATAAAAGAGTTGTTTCGAAATGGTGTCTAACTCTCGCCTAGTTTGCTTAATCCGTTCGCGTATCAACGCTAGACTAGCACGGTGTAGGATGTTTTTAGAAGAACGTGTCTGAATGTGGAACTTAATTTTGAGGAATGCAGGAATGATGTTGTGGTCACGACAGCGACTAAGAAAGGTTAAATTGCACAAAAGTTTGACGAGTTTGTGGCGAAGTTTGGAAAATACGGAGGTTTTAGAAGAAATATTCTCCCCGTAGAGATTGTTAATGTAATAGCGAAGGCTTCCACGGCCGGAATCTATACTAACATTAGAATGTCTTCCGGGTTTGGGCCGTGTCATAGTTGCAACCGAAGCTGCCAACGTTTCGCCCACTTTCGTAAGGGGCTTCATCAGGGCGTGAGATAAATCGCAAAACTCAAACAAGCAATCGAAATCTAACTAAGAACTTCTCAAAAGTTAGGTTATCCACTTGTAAAACAAGCCATAACCTAAACTATGAAAAGGTAAGAAAGAAAACGATAACCTGAAAAAGCAAACGAAAATCTAACATGAACCACTACCGAGTTAGGTTGTGAACCAAGCCAGATTCTAAACTCCGTAGAAGTGACTTAAGAAGAAATCGATGGTTAAGCTCAACTCCGATTGGGTTACGGTTGACAGAATGGCCCAGAAGTCCGTCGGACTTACGATTCACAAGAACGTCAAGAAATGGAAGAGAAATTACTTTCGATTTTCATAGTAAATTTGATATCTAAGTGTTAATTGTTAAGATGATCAAGAAACTTAGACAATTCAAGATGACTATGAGACTAAACAAAAAACATGTCGTCAACACACCTAAACCACACTTTAGGTTTTAATATTGATGATTCCAAAGCAACCGTTTCAACGGATTCCATAAAAATGTTGGCTACAACAGGTGATAGAGGAGAACCCATAGCAGCACCAGAAACCTGTTCGTAAAACTTGTTATCAAATTGGAAGTAAGTAGAGGATAGACACTTATCAATAAGAGGAACCAAACTCAAGTCTTTGCCATGTTGAGACAGAATCTGTTTGATGATAATAAGCGAATCCTTAATAGGAACTTTAGTACAAAGTGAAGTAACATCAAAGCTCACGAGAAGATCTTGGGGTTCAAGTTTTATAGTTTTTAGACGTTGAATAAAATGCTGAGAGTTGAGGATGTGAGAAAAGGTTTTACTTGTAACTTGCAAAGAATGTTGGACAAGAACTTGGCTGGCTTCTAGGTAGGAGATTGGATAGTACTAACGATAGGTCGAAAAGGAATACCTTGTTTGTGAATTTTGGGAAGTCCGTATAGACGAGGTGGTTTAGAATCGGATGGCGTAAGTCGACGTTTAGTTTCAGGAGGTAGATTGGAAGGTTTGATGATTTGGCTGACCTCACGTTCAATCCTCGAGGTAGGGTTGTGAGTTAGAAAATGGTAAGTTTCCTTAGACGAAATAGAACGGATTTTTGCAACATAATTAATTTAGTTCAAAACTACAGTAGCGTTGCATTTGTTGGCTGGAAGAACAATAATATCAGGGTTCTTACGAAGACTTTTTAGAGCTGACTCTCCCGACTTAAAAATGTTGGATTTAGGAATTTTAGATGATTCAAGGATTTTGCCAGTGTTAATACGAATGGGATCTGAGATATGGCGAGGAAGAAGTGTTATAGAAGACTCAACAGCACATAAAATATCTTTTTTAGGAATACGTTTGGGAGCAACCGCAAAATTCAAACCCGTAGAGAGCACCGATTCCTGTTCTGAGATGAGGACCAAACTAGATAAATTGACAACCGTCTTTAAGGAGTTAGTAGTGGATGAAACATTTACGATTCTTGAATTCCAATAATTGAAACTTTTTGAGATGACCTTCAGTCGTTACGTAGAGTGGTATCAGACTGCTGGTAAATAATGTTGTCGAAGAGATTCCAATCATCCGGTGATAGAGTCTTGGCCAACTCAACATGAAGATAAAACAGTTGTTGCGAAATGGTGTCTAACTCTCGCCTAGTTTGCTTAATCCGTTCGCGTATCAACGCTAAACTAGCACGGTGTAGGATGTTTTTAGAAGAAGGTGTCTGAATGTGGAACTTGATTCTGAGGAATGATGTTGTGGTCACGACAGCGACTAAGAAAGGTTAAAGTGCACAAAAGTTTAACGTGTCTGTGGCGAAGTTTGGAAAATACGGAGGTTTTAGAAAAAATATTCTCCCCGTAGAGATTGTTAATGTAATAGCGAAGGCTTCCACGGCCGGAATCTATACTATGATCAGGATGTTTTTCGGGTTTGGACTGTGTCATTGTTGTTGTAACCGAAGTGGGCAAAACGTTGGCAACTTCGGTTACAACAACAATGACACGGTCTAAACCCGGAAGACATCCTGATCATAGTATAGATTCCGGCCGTGGAAGCCTTCGCTACGGCACGAATGCTGTTTGCATGTTTTGTAGTGACACACAGTGGGTACAGTGTATGATCTGCGATATGTAGTCTCATGAGCAATGTTCAGGTGATTTTTACCAATACCGTATTACTTATGTTTTTTATTTAATTTAATCTTACTCCGTAAAACATTATTTTTTTTTATTTTAATTTACTAGGGCCCTATATTCTAAACACTCGATCGAAAGGTTTACCTCCAGGTATTAATACTTTAGTTACCGATCAAATTAATGATTCCTTTATATAGGAGGAAACAAGGAATTACTAGTCCAGTTAATCTGCGACGTTTCGTTAAAAAATAAGAATAACTATGATAATTAAATGGCATAATCAGAAATTAATTTTAAACACTTAGGGACGCCACATGACATCACGAGAAGCAACAAATTATGTAATTTGCTAATTTATAAGCACGAAACGTCGCAGATTAATTAGACTAGTAATTCCTTGTTTCATTCTATATGAAGGAATCATTAATTTCATCGGTAACTAAAATTTTAAACACTCTATAGTTGGTTGTTCCATGCCAGTTGTATACGCCGAAGCTTGGGAGACAACCATTGTTTTACGTTTTCCCACTTTTTTTGGTTTCATGTTGTTTAGGTAACTCAGCTATCTAAGTTATAGGACATTATGCTGTAGTGACAATTTTTGGGTGAATAGAAATATCTTTTCGTAAACTATGAAAGAGTGTTACTTTTAAGACGGACGTTTGTAAAAGATACAATAGAATTTTTTAGTTTCTCAACTTACCGATCATTATACAGTAGGTCTATAATTTTGCGTTAGTTATCAATACTACTACGGCGGTTACGGCAGATTACTTTCGATATGTGGGAAATTTATAGTAGGTTCAATAAAACACACAACCAAAGTAAATGGTGATTTTTATTCAAGTAAATCTGCGGTCAGAGAGGAAGAACAGGTGAAGAAACCGTTTCAATTCTGTAATTGAATGTAAATGCAAGATCATTACATAATTTAGATTTATCAAGCAACCAATTTATAATTAAAGATCGGAAAGTTAGAACATCTCCTAATTTAAGTCAGTTAAACGAATACACAGACGTGATAACAGGTTTCAATCTCAACACATATAAACCCGTGCACAAACATCATTTATATATAGTTAACTGACGGCCTGCCAGTAAGTACTTGGATCCTGGTTATGGAAGCAACCCAGCTAAAGTTGAAGGCCTAAAAATAAACATATTATAAACACATCATAATATATTCAAAAAAATGTTATAACATACCGCCACTTTAATACATAAAAGCAGGCACTTGTCTACATCATATACTCAAAATACACAACTTTACATGAAAGTACACGGCCCTTATAGTATGAGAACTACCTGCGATCACACTTTGTTGTCCATCGTGGTAAATAAAATATTCCATCAATTGCTAAATATTAGGATTGAAAGGATGTTCAACTTTGACCAACTTTTATGTCATCAAATTATAAACACACACAAAAAAACAACTAAGATATGATGCATAATTTAGAATCGAAGCTATAGATTAGCATTAATAACTTGAAAAGGAAAAGAATTCAATAGATTAACGCAAATTCATTCTAAAACACGTTATAATTATATAAATGACAAAACAAATAGACAAAGAAATTTAAGTAGCGTTCTGATTAGTGACGGTCAAACGCAAGATCAAGACAAGACCATATAGGTCTTGGTCTTGGTCTTGGTCTTGGTCTTGGTCTTGGTTATGGTCTTGGTCTTGGTCTTGGTCTTGGTCTTGGTCTTGGTCTTGGTCTTGGTCTTGGTCTTGGTCTTGGTCTTGGTCTTGGTCTTGGTCTTGGTCTTGGTCTTAGTTTTGGTCTTAGTCTTAGTTTTGGTCTTGGTCTTGGTCTTACACCAGTTGGTCTTGCTCTTGGTCTTATATTGATATCCTTAATCTCGAGCTTGCTCTTGGTCTTGCATTTAAAGTTTTTGGTCTTGTTCTTGGTCTTGCACGCAAGACTTTTGCAATTTTGCATTTTTACACTGAACTATAAATGAAACCTTACAATGAAAGTCAATGTTGTTAAAACATGTTTTTAATAAAAAATTAAAAATTCTGCCTAACCCGAATAAATTACACTGGTCTGCATGAAAATCAGCCCTGATACCATTCTTGACGATTCTTAAGTAAAATGACTTCATGAATTCAAAAATGAGCTCTGTTTTTACCCATCACCCACCTTTTTGGGGTGACCCCGTTTTTATTTTATTTTTTGCATTTTTTTTAGAATTCTAACTTATAGCCGTTAAACATCCCAAAGCAGGAAATAAAATTTATACCAAAGTATATGGCAAAAGTTTTGCTATAAAATGTATATAGAAACAACAATAAAATACAAATATATAAGAACAGTAAAAAAAATTAGGGCGTGTACTAGTGTACACATGTAAGAAGTGAAACTTCTTTATGGCCTTATTTTTCGCAAAATGATCTACATGCAACTTTTCAGAAATTGGTTAAATAAATTTAAATTAGATAAATTTTAAACAAAAGGATTTTATTATCATAGACATGAATACAAATTTTTGTAAATCAATTAACTAATTTTTGTAGATTCAATTTCATATTTCAGTTACCATAAGCCATTAATTACAAAAATATATAATAACGATGACAATGATAGTAATAATTCTATTACAATTAATGAAATTCTGTAATAATCTTAGTAGCAAAAAGTTAAAGTGAAATAATTGTATTATTTGTATTCATGTCTATGATAATAAAATCCTTTTGTTTAAACTTTATTTTAATTTAATTTTAATTGTTTAATAATTTAACTTTATTTAACCAATTTCTGAAAAGTTGCATGTATATCAATTAATTGATGTTCATTAAATTAGCAGTCTTATTAATTAATAAATACTATTTTAATGAAATCATATACATTGACCGATAGTTACAATAAGAAACTGAGGTTAACCTTAAATATTTTAAATTTAAAATTAGATAAATTTTAAACAAAAGGATTTTATTATAATAGACATGAATACAAATAATACAATTATTTCACTTTAACTTTTTGCTACTAAGATTATTACAGCATTTCATTAATTGAAATAGAATTATTACTATCATTGTCATCGTTCAAACAGAAACTGCGGTTAACCTTAAATACATTAAATTTAAAATGTCATCGTTCAATCAGAAACTGAGGTTAACCTTAAATATATTAAATTTTAAATGTCATCGTTCAATCAGAAACTGAGGTTAACCTTAAATATTTTAAATTTAAATTAATAACATATTTCAGAATTTATACTCTATGTCAATTAATTCCACCCAAGTATTAGAAAAATAGATATAATTACTTACTTTTGTTAAAAATCCAATGGAATTAGAATTAAAATGAAGCCTTTGATTTTGTTGATCACTTTATTATTGATATATTATTTATCACGTCGCTATTGCGTTTCAGAAAAAATGTGACGCGTGACCAAATAGAAAATGTGACGCGTAACCAAAAAAAAAAGTGACGCGTAAGCGAAAAAATGTGACGGTAAATTTTTTTCCAACGCCGATAAAGAAGTTTCACTTCAAAAATATCAATAAACAGTTACGAAGATTCACTGCACGACGCTGGCGATCTCAATACCACATGCAGGTTTGAACAGGAATTTTCGACAGGCTTGAACTTGCATTACTCTTCTCATTATAGTATATTACATTGTTTGCTTAACTGCTTCGATCAGTACATCTATAGCTGTTGCAGAGTTAACTTGTCGACGTTTTAAACGTGCTGGATTTTGTGTTCATTTTTGTTCATTTGTGTAAAACAGTAAAACTACTTTTACTCCGGATTTTTTCAAGTGACTAAGTGTGATTTGTGGTTAATGTCGGGCGTTGAATTACTGTTTAATTATGCCACGCGAGTGTCAAAATCATCCCGATAGCTTCTGCTATGTCTGCGGGGAATTAACTTTAAAAGCTCAACGAAAACCCTTTCCTCCGCTTATTAAAACAGCTTATAAATTGTACTTTGATTGTCAAGTTGGCGACCAGGACAAGACTTGGGCTCCATCAGTTTGCTGTACGACTTGTTACAGTAGTTTGACCAAATGGCTCAAAGGTACCCGTAAATCAATGCCATTTGCTGTGCCCATGGTTTGGCGTGAACCTCGCTGTCATCTTACAGATTGTTACTTTTGTATGACTTCCACCGTACAATTTAGTATCCCAATATTCCGTCAGGTTTAGACCTCTTTCTCATAACGATACTTTGCCAATCCCAGAGCCCCCAAACACTTATACTCTAGAGCCGGAAATTGATTTAAAAGACTCTGAGCCACAACCTGGAGCTTCGAATGATACGTTCAATGATGATGAAGAGTATTCCGCAGATTTAGTTTCTCGGCAACCTTACCTCCTCACTCAATCGGAATTAAATGATCTTGTCAGGGATTTGCAGTTACCCAAGACTAAATCTCAGCTTCTAGGATCGCGACTTCAACAGTGGAATCTCTTAGAAAAGAGAGTAAAAATATCTTCTTAAAGGACCAGACAAGCAACCCTGAATCCGTGCCCGAGATAAACATTACATCGTACGGGATTGGCCTCTGCGAGAAAATCTTATTCCTGGTCAGAAAAATGTCGCCCACAATCCTTTGGTTCCGAATGAAAATATTTACTTACCACCTTTACACATCAAACTTGGATTGATCAAGCAGTTCGTGAAAGCAGTGGACAAGACAGGTGGCGCATTTCAATTTTTAAAAACTAAATTTCCTCGTCTTAGCGAAGCTAAAATCAAAGAAGGCGTTTTTGTTGGTCCCCAGATTTGACAACTCTTCCAAGATTCGACGTTTATTGAACACCTAAATCGAAAAGAAAAACGAACTTGGCTCGCATTACAAAACGTTTGTAAGAACTTCCTGGGTAACCACAAAAGTGAAGATTATGTCGCTCACGTCGAGGAACTGCTTTTAGCGTACAAGGACATAGGATGTAACATGTCTCTTAAAGTTCACTTCCTTCACTCGCATCTGGACTTTCCTGAAAATTTTGGAGCAGTCTCAGATGAACACGGGGAACGGTTCCATCAAGACATCGCTAAGCTGGAGAAGAGATTTTCAGGGAAGTGGAATGCAAGCATGTTGGCGGAGTACTGCTGGTTTTTGAAACGAAAGAGCTGTACCTCAGGGTATAAAAGGAAAGCAAGCACCAAGTAACGATGAATATCTTTTTATTTATTACTGTTTATAGCTAAAATAGTTCTTTTCCCATTTAAATTAAATTCATGTCCATATATTTATTATTATTATAATTATTATTATCGTTCGATAAATAAATTATAATTAATTTATCGAAAAGTGGTAAAATTAGAGATTTGGGGCTCCCTCGAAAATGGTGGGTGATGGAAGAAAAAGGAAGACATATTTGGATTCAGGACGGCATTTTACATAAAAATCACAGGGAATAGTGTCAGAGCTCGATAAAAAATATTTTTTTGCAGACCAGTGTTGTTAGTTAAATTTACGGCATTTAATGTTGTATCTAAAATTACACATAAATTAAATGATGAATTACGATTATAAGCGATTCTCGGCTTAGACCGCGTCGTAGTCGAACACCCAGACTTTTTAGGCTTGGCTCTAATCTTTCCTTGAGGACCGAAACAAGAAATAGAACTTGTGCTTTGCTGTATTGTCGTTTCTGAATCAAAACAAACGTTTCGCAAGACATTTCAGCTTGCATCTTTGGAGCGATGAATTTCAGTGACAGCTCTACTTTATGTTTAGGCTCTCAAGGAAAGACTAAGACCAAGCCTAAAAAGTCTGGGTGTTTAATTACGACGCGGTCTAAGCCGAAAGTCGCTTGTAATTGTAACTAAAAACACCGCGAAAGTTTAAGATGCTATATGAAATAAAGAAAATACGACGAATTTAAATTACATTTTAAGCAATCCGACGTGCCGATTTAATCATTATAAATTTTAATTAATAATTAGTGAAAAACATTGTCTAATAACTCGACATAAATATTTTGAATTACATTGTACACATAAAAACAATTTAATCGATAAAATTGAAATGACCGCCAATGCATTTGTTTTACCAAAAGAAAAAAAAACATGTGATGTTTTAATAACGCTGAAATTTTAATAAAAAGTGTTTGCAACTTTTAGTTAATTTTGTGACTCTTTATTTCACAAAACACAAAGAAAATCAAACATTACACAAATTTTATATTATCAATACTAATTGTACCGTACTAACTAAATAAAATTTTATTTGAAAAGTTTTATTATAGATCGGCTAGCACTGTTCAAAATTTTGCATTATTAAATCAAGGATAATGTTTAAGTAATCAATAACTTATAACAGGAGTATTACATTATAATTAATTAATCAATGTCAGCTCTACAATTTGAAAAACGTTAATTTTAATATTTGCGCATTGTTTTGACTACTTTTGTTTCAAAATTTTATAACTATAAAGAAACTTACCAACTATTATTATATTAAGTTATAATTATTAATAAATGCCAAAAAATAAAGTAATTATCCTTAACTCATGGACAAAACGTGATTAGCAAAAGTATTAGAAATGCCAGTATTTAAATATCTATTATTGTGTTCTTTTAAGTTTGTTTAAACTTTTACCAATTCGGACATATTAAGAATTGTAAGAATTAGAAAGAAGTTTAGAAACATCCTATCTTTCTAAAGCGGAATTTGTATCTTATTTTTAACAATAATAATTATTCTATTAATAGAACCATATTTATTATTTCTTTAAGAATTTAATTAAAAAAATTAATTCTGATAATCTATTATCTATATAAAATAATGTTTGCATGTTTTACTACTAGTTTTACTCTACATTACAATCTTCTAAAAGTAATCAGTTCGCACAGTGTCGCTTGTTAGAAATTTTGCTTGGTTCTGTAGCTTATACTTAATAAAACTGCATGTTGTGGTGTTACGTGTTTTTCAAGACTAGCGCAAATCACTCATTTATACAATGAAATATATTTAAAATTCTAAGCACTTAATTACCGTTATCTTCATCTCTTGTTACATGGAAAAGCTGTTATTACGGAAATTACGTGTGTGAAAGTAACTCAAAACTGTTTAGAAAACACGAAAGAAAACAAAAGTCAAAATTAAAAGGGCGCCAGGAAGGTTTTTAGCTCAAAAAGGGGTCTGTGGACTTTGCCAACCAAAAGCCGGCTTCTGTTGTTATATGCAAAAGAGGAATCAATGACTGAAATAAAGTAACATAAACGGAGTTATGCCGGTGCTCAGTCAAGACGGGGTAGGTTATATTCAAAATTTCCTGATTGTATTGGAAAACTTGACGAAAACACAAAATCAAAAAGTCAAAATCAAAGGGCGCCAGGAAGGAATAACGCTCAATGGACTAGAGGCCCTTGCCGTCCGCTTCAAATAGATACACTCAAATGGGACTTACCTTATGAGTGTATCACCCGTAAAATCTGAAATATTCTAAAAAAATTTCACAAACGCGTAGGCCGACGGAATAAAAGCTTCATTACATTTAACAATTTAACATTTATTGCATAATTAAAATGAGAATAGATAATCAATAAAACAAGAAATTTACAATTAAAACTTAATTTGACTCAAATAATATTTAAAAAAACAAAATGAAAATAATAATTTAAAAAAAATAAACAAACTAAATTACTTTTTTAAACGTAAAAAAATAAAATACTGAACGGCCGTGTGCACATGAAAAAAAAGAAATACTTAATAAAATTAAGTCAAAGTCCGTAGGGGTATAAAGCAAACTTCACAATCTTAAATTATGGTGCGCCAATTAAGAATATATTTCGTTCTTTACTTTACTTTATATGTCGTAACAACCTTTATAAGTTGGTTACATTACGTCTTTTATTTAGTGCATTAGAATAATACTTAAAATTAGTACGCATGAACACCATAAATGGTTTCATTCATCGAAATATTTAATATCTATCAATAAATTCTCATAACTAATTTTAAAGCATTAAATCACTGAACTCACGAATTAAAACTTAATCGGTAATCTATAAATACCTTGATTGTTCGAAGACGAGCTTCTGGTTAGCTTAGGCCAGATGACGTCGTTCGGAATCTCGATAGGGTACACCACCACTTGAACCATTTACCGTCGGAAGATTTTTTATTAACCACCATCAAGGCGAGAATTGGGATTGCCAAACACAACGTACACGCAAACCCACGATATATACTAATACAAAACTAATGAACAATGACTTCAATAAGCCGTAATTGCTTTACGAAATAAGAAAGTTTTTCCACTCGAACGATTCACTGTATCATTGTTGAAGCCTTCCGCAGTACTACTACATCTAAAGGGGGTGACTTTTTCCTCAAAGGCTGTGTTCGAAACTCCAAGAAAGAAAACAATCTCATTAGGAAGTGCGACAAGGAGGCAAACAGATCAAATAGCGTCAAAATCGTAGTATTGGACCACGGCATTGGTTTCTACCATTTTCTAAGTAAAAGTGTCAAATTGACAAAATATTATATTACAAGACAGTCATAAAATTTAAACTGCTTAATAAATTAATATAATCATTTTCTTCCCACGTCAGTTGATTGAACTCACAAAGAAACCAAGTACGAATGTACTGAGAATGCACTTAAAACAAAGAACCTTTAAACCAACTTAAAGTAAACAAACGGCTAAAATATATTTAATTACAATGATATCTCAGAAGGGAAACATAAATTACCACTGGAATTCTGAACAAACAAAGAAAAAAGCTCAATAAACAGAATCGCGCGAATCAGACGATTTACGGCGTAACAAAATACAAAACCTTATTATAACTTTGAATTTAAAAACGTAAAATAACTTATTAAACTCAATCTGAAATCCATTAAAATAAATTCAAAATACATAAAATGAATAACGTCAATCCAAATACCGGGTCTTTCACGAAAATAATCAAACAACCAATCATTTATTTTAAACGATGGTTACACTGTTGAATACACTCCAAATGGGACTTTTAATAGAGTGTACCGTAATTGACTTTACGGGTAACTTTGACAGTTTTTGGGGCTACTTTAACAAAGCGCCAAAATGCGGCAAAACAATCGCGCAATGCAACTCACGTGACTTTATGTAGTGTGTGACGAGTGCGGGGAGTAATTAGCTTTTCGATTACCCGGCCCACCGACCAGTGCGAACGTGTTTATTGTTGCTGTATGCAGCGAGGTGTGTAAATACACCTTAAAACATTTTTCCATACAGTTCTCGTAGTTTATGATATTGTTTACGTTAAGTTTAGGTAGGTAGGACCTATTTAATTGTTGTAATACCCTTTTTTTATTTTGTTATGTTAATCTTTTGTTTATTTGTAGATATTTATATCTAACAATGATTAGAACTTATCAAAGAAAAATAGGTGGCCGAACCTATAAGAATTATAGTGATGAAGACCTTGCAAGAGCCGTTGCAGAAGTTAGAGCAGGTAGACTTACCCAGGCTGCCAAGAAGTACAAAATCAACAGAACCACCATTCTTAACAAGATCCATCAGAGGCATGATGGGAAGCCGGGTCACCCCACTGTTTTAACGCCTCAAAATGAAAAATTACTTGCCGATACCTCGACTGTTTTAGCCAATTAGGGGTTTCCGTTGGCAAAGACTGATGTCCGAACCGTCGTTCAAATGTTTGTAAATAAGGAGAGTCGAGTTATAAAGCAGTGGAAAGATAACTTGCCGGGCTATGACTTTGTGAATGAGTTTGCAGCTCGGAATAACCTCACGCAGAGACTGGCGACAAATATCAAGGCTTCAAGAGCATCAGTGGGTCCTAACGAGATCAAATAGTTTTTTGTGAACTTAGAACTAGTTTTGGAGGAGACACGTCCAGCTCTTATCTATAATTATGATGAGACACATTACAGACGACCCAGGGGCGATAAAAGTATTAGTACCTCGAAGACACAAACGCGTCGAAAGAGTCCAGGAACATTCAAAATCATCAGTAAGCATCACGTTCTGTGGTACCGCTGAAGGAAAATTGATTCCTCCCATGGTTGTGTACAAATCCAAGCATCTTTATGAGAACTGGACAGAAGGTGGACCACCTGGAACAATTTATAGAAACAGTAGTAGCGGCTGGTTTGACATGAATTTGTTTGAGGTATGGTTTTTTAAAATTTTGTTACCGCATATCCAGGAACACAGACAAGAAAATGAAAAAACTATTGTCATTGGTGATAATCTTGCTTCGCATTTTTCCCCTGAAGTCATCCAGGCTGCAGTGGGAAGCAACATTCATTTTACAACTCTGCCCCCAAACTCGACCCACATGTTGCAACCTCTGGACGTCGCCCAGCAAACACAGATGGACTTAAATTACTGTTGAATTGCCATTAAATTACGGTAATTTAAGTAGTAATTTAAGCAGTAAAAAGGGTCCATTAAGCAACCACTTAAACTACCAAAAATTTATTGACTTCTAAATTACTAATAAGCTACCATTAAAATACTGCTGTTATATTACCATTGAATTACTGTTAAACTACTGTTTTGAACTACTAGCAAAACTATTAAATTATTATTAGAACCACTAACACATTTAAAAAAAATAGTTTTTTTTAGTTAATTATTTGTTTCTGTAATTTTTTATTTATTTCGATTACAGAATTTGACGCACATGATTGATAAATTGTGGGATTTTTTTAAAATTACAATTTAATTTAAGTACTTACTTGGGGTTTGATCCCACGAACATCAGGAAAATCTCTTGCAACCTAAACGTGTTAACCACTACTCTACCTGACGTAATACTATATATGCTAACTACACGTTATATATGTTGAATACAAAATTGAGTAACTTATTCGTAATTTAATACTTTCAACGTGAACCATTAAATATTTCACATGACAATCAGACTGATGATGAATTAAGTCCTATATATACATTTGCATCGCTACGTATTAATTATACTCTTGTTGTTTTTTTTATTCTGTAATCAGGATAATTCATGTCTTAGTTGCTTGAAGTGGTTTATATAATCCCAATATTTTTGGATACGGCAGGTACATAATTTCATGCAATATTGATATTCTTGTATCATAAGTTATAATATTTACTTTTGTTTTATATTTATATTGCGTTACTGGATCCCACAGATTGACCAATGCTATTTGACTTTCCGATATTAATATTTTCGTAAACTGTACAAAATCTTTTTAGTTGTCGATAATAATTGCCACTTTCCTTCTTTCTATGCATTCTTCAAGCAATTGTTTGATATCAGACCTAACTGTTTAGCAAATATAACGACTATTTTTAAAATAATTTAGCTTAAAATTTATATAGCAACTCTACAACTCTACTACTACTATTGACTATTAATTTGTCTTGCATTTTAACGGACATTCAATTACCATTAAACTCCCCAACCTAATTCTGGAATTACGACTAAGTTACCGAGTAAACTATTCAAGCTACCAATCATTACATTACTCCTAAATTACTTTTGAATTGCTGGGTAGTATAATGGTAATTCAATTACCGGTAAACTACAACGTTCAATTTTTTAATTACTCCTAAGTTACTGGTTAAACTATTTTTAAGCTACCCACCATTACATTACTCCTTAATTACTTTCTAATTACCGGGTAGTATAATGGTGACTCAATTACCATGAAACTACAACGTTTAATTTTTTAATTACTATTAAGTTACTAATTAAATTACTTTTATGCTACCACAATACTGAAATACTCCTAAACTACTTCGTATACTACTTTTAAACTAGTAACCATTTAAATTACTGCTAAATGTCACCTTAGACTACTCTTAAATTACGAAAAAAATTAAATTACTTATAAATAACTTTTCAATACCCAATAAACTACTAAATTAAGCTACCTTGTGTTTGCTGGGCGGTGTCTATGGTCCTTTAAAGAAACAATGGAGGAAGGTTCTGGACAATTGGAGAAAAGAATCAAGAATTCGGGGCCTCATTCCAAAACCACAGTTTCCCATGCTTCTGAAGAGATTAATGGATGCATCGGCTCCCAATATAACCAAGAATCTCGAGAGCTCATTCAGAACAACGGGCTTTTACCCATTCGATCCTGAAGCTGTCTCGAAAAAGCTTCCAGGAGATCAAACCGAAGAAGCTGGACGTGTTTTCGATAGTAGCTGGAGTTTTTAAGAGAGTCAAGGGGCTACAACTCAGAAAGAATTCGGCACAGAAGAGGAAAGAAGATGTCTCATCAATAGAGGATGACCCAAGTTTTGAACCAGGCCCATCAACTTCTTCTACACCTCCCGCGAAAGACCAGACATCTTTCGATGAAGATGTTTCCTTGAGTAAATTGGTCCGCCAGAAGAAGGGCAAAAGGAAATTGAGTGCTTTGGGCCGCCAGAAGAAGGGCAACAATGAAAACAAAAAGGACAATAACTTCTGTTACATCTGTAAGTGTGACTTCCGGTTCTACCATTATGTCGCAGACTGGATATGTTGCATCACCTGCAAAAAATGGGTCTGCGCTATGTGTAATAAAGGTTCCACTAATCCTGCCTACGAGTGTATGGTGTGCGAGGATACAGACTAATCAACAAAAAACTTGTATGCTGTACCTGTTAACAAATTCAGTTAGTTGTTTTATACGTTGTGTAATGTTGTTCACTTACCGTAAATAAATTTTCAGTGGCCTGAAGAAGTGCACACTAGAGGCACGAAACATAGCCATAAAAACAGTTTAGAGTGGTTTTTATTGCCCCTCCTAAAGAAGATAAAATCTTGAACTAGCTACAACTTGACTAACAGGAGGATAAACTACTTTACAATTAACTTATAAATGATGTCAAAGTAACCCTAAAGACTTGTATCTTTGCCATAACCTACATTTCAACGTTATGTCAAAGAAACCCCACACTCGAGGTTTCTTTGACACCTTTTGTTACAAGCTTTTGGTATTTTACGAACCTGCACGGCCAACTCACAATAGTCGGTGCGAGGGGGGGTTCATAGATACATTAAATATACTTAAGGGCGCCAGAGCTTATCCCAAAGTCACTTCTGTCCCGCTCAAGACAGACGGTTCACACTTGTAACAAGATGTTAGGTTCGTAATCCTTATACTCGGCTGTTCGAGTAGCCAACGTTTGTTATTAGATAACGACGATCCAAAGAGACAGGTATGGTGTCATAAAAGAACAAGTAACCACAATAACAACTTTAATCTAGAATCGTTGATGATTATCACAGAATATAAGAATTCTCATTACAGCAAATCAGTACTATCGGCAACACACAATACATAGGTAAATTACGTCGACATGAATAGCGAAGAATAGTTTAGAGTAAATATCATTTGTATACAGCATGCGAGGTACACGAAATAATGATAATAATTACGGTATTAATATTAAACTATCATAATAATTATTGGTAGTACACAGCATACGTCATACACAATAAGCAAGAAAAATTTACTATAAAAATGGTAATCCAATAACGTTAATAAATACGGAATTAATATTCACAACAGTTTCGTGAGCGACCTTGTTGACAACGGAGAAGATACATACAATCACTTACCATAAACACAGGAACTTCCACTCGTACGAAGAAAGTACTTTCCTCGGCAAGTAATCCTGTAAACAAATTGAGTCGCAAATCGTGTCAAACTAATGCCTCACGAAATCCAGATCTACAAAAATCATTACTTAAATTTTAAAGCAAGCACACATAACACAATCCCGGTAGTCGGATGCTGTTGTACCCCTTGTCTGTGGTTTAATTAATTCCAACCGTAGGCCTTATAAATATTTAGAATCGTCCCATCAAAATATTTGTCGAGGTTCATCTCTCGTACTTCGGTATCGACTAGAAATCATGGGCCAGATTGTGGAAGGAACGGCCGGTGACGATTCGAATACCCCACGATCGCAACGAAGTCACAACTTTCCCTGGTAGACTTTAAATTACAACCAGAATGCCCCTATTTAGGAGGTAGCACATGGCGCTAACAAAAGACATAAAAATTATCTTTAATTAAAGAAAGAACAAAACCACTTACTCTGCGTGGATGAAATCAATTTAATTCAGAAGACTTCTATTTTCCATCGTGTCCCAACACGTGGATGATTTTTGAAAGCGATTTTCAATTCACGCAGACATAGGTACTAACATGCACGATGTTAAAGTCAAAATGCCGGTAATCTCGCCGGATATCGCCTACTCAATACGAAGTGACCAACGAACCCGATAGATGGCGTCGAGAAATATAAAAGTAATTTTTAATTAAACCAATATACAGGGTGATGCATTATTTTTATTTATGCACGTAACACTTTTCCAAAAAAAATATATGTTGTTGTGTGGGGGGAAGGAAATATTTTGTTATGCATTTGTTGACCAAAGGTCACATTGTTCTATTGGAGCAAAAAAAAGATAACATTTTGACCATTAAAAAAAGTTACCAACAAAAAACTACAAAAACCTGTATAAAGTAACCTCGTTTTAAGGTATTGTACTAAAATCTGAAATTATTTAAATTTCACATAACGCAAAGGTCGACGGAATAAAGGGTTACAATTTTGAGTATTTACCATTTATTTCACAAAAATAACACAACAGAAAAAATAAAATAAAGCAAAATAAACAATTATTCGGACTTTATCTTGCGTTTGTTCATTATAAAAAGATTAAAGCGGTTTTTATTTCAAAATAATGGTATTGAAACTACCACTTCCTTAAGTGCAATTTTCTAATACCTCTTAGTTCGCAATTTCTTATTCGTTATACAATATACTGCAAAAGTAGTAACTAATAAAGCATCAATTTAGTTAACCAAAACATAAAAATAATACATAGTAGTTTAAGGGTGAACGTTAGTTAGTATTATATTGTCTATATCTTTATTTTGGCTTACATTTTACTAATTTAATTGTATTTTTTATAGTATAACATAAAAAAGAAAGAAGAAGTGGTCGATTCGGTACAGGAGGAACCAAATCCATTGATGCGCAAGAAAAAGACTCCGGAAGAATTGGCTAGGGAAGCGGAACTTGAAGACGAGGATGAATTTACGAGTGAGTGTTTTACAAGAGTGGCAAATTTGAAACGGCGTTGCTTAATTATGTAGTTTAATAGTAAACACAATGAAACCAAAAAAGCGTATGAAGTATAAAAAAAATAATCGCAGTATGGGCATTTCTAATATGACCTATATTTTTAATTTTAAAAGAAAGAATTTGTTGACGTTGTAAATGTTTAATGTAAATTTTATAAACTGTAAATTGTTCTGCACTTTTTGAACCAAAATAACCTTTATGGCCTCATATATACCTAAGTACAAATTTTACTTGCGTAATCGACAATTATATAAACTCTTTTGAGTTTGTGCGTTTTTGTGCCTTTTTTGGCCTAACTTGATTAACGACAATATTAGACGTATTGCCAAAATTGACGCATGTTTTTTAATGACTCTTTGCCTTGTGATTACTTTTTTTATCTATTTATCACTGTAGATTATTTTATAACAGTTGTAACGTTTTTACTATACCGTTTTATATACGATTTTTCGTAGTTTTCTTTTTCTATTTAACTTTGTTTAGAGGAAGTATAAGTTTGACGTAGCTTAAATGTGTGTAGTTATTTTCTTCTCTTATTGTACCTTTTTTCTTGTCGTTTATACATACCTACAATTAATGTTTACCTAGTTGTACAAGTTTTTAGTTTATATTAATCTGACCAACTGGCAAGGAACGTATTTCATCTTCGTGGTATCTATCGGGAGAGATTTCAGTTGTAAAATATACGCACACATAAACTTAGATTGTACGACTTGTTTTCAGAAAGTCCTCAAAATATACTTATACATCCTCTGATCAAAATAGTACGCCTATTTTTTGTTTGTTTTGATTTGCATTAGTTTTATTTTTGTTTCGTTTTTTAGTGATAAAATATACACATACGTATAATACTACAGTCAAGTACTTCCATTTTTATAAAAGATGGTTTTGATAAGATGCTTGAGACTGCTGTTACATCTTTTTATTTATGTTTCCTATACATATAATTGTTGTTCATTTTATCGTATTTACCCTACCATTTGTTTTGTGTTTTACTTATATAAAAACCATCACTAAGCTTTAAATGTGTTTTACACTGTTTTTCATTTTTCTAGCATCTTGAATGAAAAGCGAATGTAACCTTGTTTATATTTCAGAGTTGAAGAACACGATAGAGACACAAGTAAACGAACTCAAGTCTCAAATAGAGAGTAAATGTGTGATGCAATGAATTTGGAGACATCCACAAGGCAATTTCTGCGCGGCCTCAATCTAATACCACTTAACAGCTCAGAAACAAAAAAAAACTACATACATCCCTTCTAGATAAAACGAATAAATAGTTTTTAGAGTAGATTGCCAAAACCTGTGATCAAACCAAAATTTTTGTTTTATAGTAAAAAAAAATTTTAAAAAAAAAAGAAATTGTCGCGCAGTAAACTGCCACACATTAAAAAGAGACTGCGATATTTAAACAATTAACAAATAACAAAAATATTATGATGACGTGGTACACCGATTCGCATTGTCATAATACTTTTGTCGTAATGTTACTAAATTGTTACCAAGTTATGTAGATAGAGATAGTGTTACCTATTTTTTGTAACAAATCTACCAAATGTGTGCGTACTTTTTCGTTTTTTGGTATGATAACGCATGTAGTTTGTTATTGAAGGATGTTTGAGGCTTATTTCATATTTTCCTTCACTGCCCCAAAAGCTCTTCTTTACTATCCAAAACACAATTGTGATCGGTCATCATCCAAATTCCTAAAAGCCTTTTTGGCGCGCTGCTTTTCGATTGTTCTATTTGGCATTTTTGTCGAAAAGTGGCGTAGCCAATTTTGATTTACATTTGCGCTTAACCACCGATGTTACTCTTTCATTGAAAAAGCTTTAAAATGCGTTTTTTTATTCTTGCATAGTAAGGCTTCTTGTGTCGGTGTTGCATGTTGTCATTTCTAAATTGTTCGTTGTTCATTGTTGTTGTCTCTGTCTCTTTGTGGGTATCTTCTTACTCAAAATACTCCTAATTCTATCACGACCAAGATTTATAACACCAGGATTGATCAAATTTATGTTTTCCTATTTGCTTTCATTCAATCAGTCAGTTATATACATATACACTATCAACAAATACGAGAAGGCAATAATATTATATAAATACTGATTTCGTTGCATATATTGGCAGCATTACCTGTATATGCAGCAATATCGGCTTTTTTTATTAACACTTACTGACTGAGCTTAAATTATGCTTAATTTTGATGTAGATTGCACTTAGGTCTTTGTAATGCACTCGCCATTTCTACACACTGAACTCGAACGTTCGAGCGAATTTCTTTTAGTTAAAATTTTCCAAAAGTTGTCTGTGTCAATTATAGCCTGTATATCATCTATCTATCTCTTTTTCTCTATAATGAATACTTATTCGTGTATCTGTATCTGTCTTAAACGTAGTTGACTATAGTGGTTGCATCTTTGTGTAAACTATAGCATTGATAGACTGTGTTGATGTGTGTATATTTATAGGTGTCGTTGCTCAAATTTAAAGTTTTTTGTCTTTTTGGCAAAACGCAATGTTTAATGTGGAATTTGGGTGAAATCTGAATTTTTCCAACTGATCAACAGAAACTAAACACACTAATGCAAATCAATGCAACACTTATGAAATAGTATTTTTATGTAGTAGCAGATTTTAAAAAAAGTTGTTATCCGGATGTCAAGGTGATTTTTTGAAATTTGGGTGGTATTATTAAAGTATTGTCTACTGTAAAAATACAAACCCAAATTGTTGTTCCTAACCTGTTGTTATAGTAACTTCATTGTACTAGTAAAAAAAAAAAGAAAAACGTAAGCAATCGTAGTACGACTTAGCCTATAGTGTGTGATATTACATGTTTATAATGCGTTAAATCACTGTACTTAAGTTAAACTGGAAGATAGTATTTTATTGCGACTGTAATTTACTGATAAAAGTTGCAACGAAAACGCATCTTTCGGAAAACTAAAAAAAAGATCGCTTACGCCGAATTTCGAATTCAAACCTTATCCCAGCGAGTTGCGTTTGGAATATCTAAATCTTGGAGACAACGACACATATATAACCTAGTTATAGTACGCATTTAATATTAGATTAAAATAAAAAATGTAGCTATTAATTTATATTTAACGTTAAAAGTAAGAAAACTAGTAAATGCATTGAAAATATAAATATTTTCAATGAATTTAATACAATTTTCTCGTAAACATAGAGGAAATTTATGTTCTCTGTCGTTAAGATATGTAACTTAAATTTTCTCTATTAATAATGCTTCTGCTTCAGTTTATTGAAGTAGTAATAAATTTTTGCTGAAAAAAATTAAAATATCGTTAAATTATGAAAAGATCAATGTTGTATTGTTATAACAATTGATAATATTCACAAGTATATAATTATTATGACCTATTGTAGATATTGTTGTTGATTCTATTATTTAGTTGTTTTTGAATAATTATTTTTAATCAAATTGTTGGACTTTTCTTACAAAGCTGAATAATTGTTTGTTTTTTAAATTGTTCATCAATTTGATAATCAATAATTATTAAAGACAAGTAGCAGCCTTTTGTATTTATATATAATACTTACTAATAGTAATTGTTTAATATGCAATGAGACAACCACGATAAATAGTTGCCAGAGTACCTTTAGTTAGATAAGGCTGTTCACGTTGTTAAATAATACCTTATATTAAAATGAGGTATGATATGTCTAACCTGATGGATGTTTAGAGTTGTTTGACCATCCGCAACCATTTACACATCTATAGAAAAGAAATGCAAATAAAAGATTATGGTTTACACTTTTTGTAAATTCCTTCCTTTTGTCCTTTTATAAATATCGTTTCAATCACTGAGAGTTATTACGTATATTACTCGGTGTGAAGTACACTCGACTAAACAAAAAACGGGACACATTAGTTAGTTAGATTGAAATAGCGGTGTGAACTAAGCTTTCATGGCGACTGTCTGTTGTCAGTTTTTTTAGACTATAACAGCGACTTAAAAATTAAAAATAGTAAATGCATATTAAGGTAAAATATTTTAGAATTTTTTATTATTTATCGTTCCTGGAAAATACAATAAGAACGGTTATTTATCGTATTATAGTAAAGCAGGATATGAGTGACAAGGGAAATGCTAGTGATGATGCTTTTCCAACGTGTGGAAATTGAATGACACATTAAGTTTGATTTATTTATTCTTACGAAGATTATAATACGCGTTTAAATCATTTACAACATTTAAATAAATGTCTTATTTTTACTTTCATATAGGGAAAGTATAGCGATCGCAATTTTTTTGTACAATTTTACGTTTCAAGGTGTTCTGAATCAGAAAAACTGGTGTAGTCACCGCACGACTTCTTTATAAGAAATGATGAAGCAATGTATACATATTTTTTTAAAGGTTATGTTGTCATAAAACCACCTTGCAGTGATATGTACACGTTTGTATTGAGTTCCTAGCATGCCATAATTTTTTAAAAATCTTTTTTCTCAATTTCATTAAGATATAACCGAAATATGGCAAATTGAGCTTATATTGTCATATCGACTAACCCATATATTTGTGCGTCTTGATATTGCTTTCCTCTTTAGTAAAACAGTAAACATTATTATTTTTAACGTATCTTGCTTTCCCTACAAGATATGGAATTTTTTTCTATTCGAACCTAGATTATATATTATATACAAAATTTTCACCATGAAACATAATAAAATAGTGTTACGTATTCTATTATTAAAACTAATTTATTTATTTTTAAAATTTGGTCAATCTAATGACCCCTCCTTTTAGGAGGTTAGATGAGAGCAACTACTTCAGTAATTTGCGACGTTTTGTATTCTGGATGAACACTTTATCAGGCTCGCTCACACTGAGTCAAGTAATTTCTGGTATAATTAAGTTAATAATTGATACATTTAAATTAAAAACATGATGTAATTTCGTACATCGATATCGTTCGTATGTTTTAAAAGTGCACGATGTACGAAATTACATCATGTTTTTAATTTAAATGTATCAATTTTTAACTTAATTATACCAGAAAAAAATTACTTGACTCAGTGGGACCGAGCCTGAAGACGAAACGTCGCAAATTACTGAAGTAATTGCTTTTATCCAAACTCCTAAAAGCAGGGGTGATTAAATTGACCAAATTTTAAAATTATCACTAACCGGGAGGCGAACCGTTCTACTAATTTATTTATATTTCTACTAAAAATATTTTTACTTATACTAAAAATATGTACACTTTTAAATTAACCGAACTAATGAAATCTAATAATATTTAATAAAAACACTTACACTAATTTATATCACTTACACGGAAATAAGATAAAGTCCGCGGATAGGTTCACACACTTGTTTACACTAAAGTCACGTACAAGATTATTCTCCGTATATTTATCTACACACACGCGCTAACGACTTATTTATTTAGACTTTAATAATATTCTTAACACTGCTGTCTTCGCATTACCGAAATAACTGACTTACGATTTGTTCGGTATTTATACACATTTTGGAAACCTTTTTCGAGTGTTCCATGTCTTTCGGTATACGTTCTAGAAGATGGATAACAACTTCGAGAAGGCTCTTGAATTTGAGAACGTTTCACTGCCCTCTCCTTAGGGCTGTTCAGTCGCAGAACAGAAGACTGGATGCGACACCGGTAGAAAAGATCGTGGCGATAACGGCAGCTTCGTCCATTTCGGTAACTCCCTTGACCATAAAAGTAACAGTCAATGGACTTTTCCTCAACCGATATTCTTCTTGGTTGGTAACTACAGACCAACACTTGAACGCCTGTTCCTCGGAAGACGACTTCCAACATGTTTCGAACTGTCCTCCAATTCAGTTGATCTAAGCCACAACCAAGCTTGGGTACTGCCAATTTCTTTACATGGTGGAACTTCATTTCTCTCTTGAGATTCCATAATGTTCGCCACAGATTTTTGTATAACAGCTTGGTACGTGAGTATTTCTTAGTGATCAAATAGAAAACGAAGCGTGTCACCACGTAGTCCTAAAACTATTCTGACTGCCGATTGCTGTCTTCGTAATTCATCTAGCTGCCCAAACTTCTTTTTAAACACGACTGCAACTTCTCTGGACATGTCAAGATCCTCGCTCATGCAATGTGCGATGGCGTAATTTTTTTGTGTCTGGAACAGGTCTTGTTGTTCCTCGGTGGTAACTAGCTTTTCCAGAACCTTAATATAAGTTCATAAACTTTTCGAACTCCATTTCTTCGATTTGATTTTTGGTTCTGCTGCTTATCACTCTGGTTCGGACCTGAACTTGCGTATTGTGGTTATCGCCAGCAAACGGGGCTAGACAATCGACGTGGACCACTTTTGGTTTGCTTCTGAGCAGTTTTCGGATGCGATATATGACGTCAATAATACGCTGCATGACTTCATAGGGCTCTCTCATTGCCTTTGCAGCTTTGGCGACAAACCACGTTTCCTTTGAAGATTATACAACCAGACCATATCGCCAAGTTGAAACCCACCATTTTGTGTCTTGACGTCATATCTAGTCTTCATCCTGTCGCTGGCAATTTGTGTGTTTTTACGTACCTCTTCATGCACTTCGTCTAGCCTCTTAGTCAGCTTGCTGACGTAATCTTCTTCAGCAACTTCTTCCGGTTTTCGTCCAAATGGAAGGTCGCATGGCAATCGCGACCGAGCATCACACAGGGCGGTGTTTGGCCTGCGCTTTCGTGAACGGATGATTGGTATGCCATTAGGAAAAGGTGCAAGTACTGATCCCAGTCTCTTTGGTGATCGGACACTACCTTGGGTAAGTACTTTTCCATTGTTCGATTCATCCGCTTAACCATGCCATCAGATCTAGGATGGAGAGGCGTCGTCCTAGTTTTCTTAATTCCCAACAGTCGGAAAACTTCTTGAAACAGCCCAGACTCAAAATTGCGGCCTTGATCGGAGTGTAATTCCAACGGAACTCTAAACCGGCAGAAAAACCCTTTAGTAATACGTCTGCGACTGTAGCCGTTTCCTGATTGGGTATGGCGTAAGCCTCGGTCCATTTCGTGAAATAATCCATCGCCACCAGGATGTATTTATTTTCCAAATCAGATTCTGGGAACGGCCCTGCCTTGTCAATCGCTACTCTTTCCTAAGGGCTTTCTACGTTGTATTGCTTCATGGGTGCTTTGCGCTTTCACGTTGGACTATTTCCTGATACGCAGACCGTGCACTAACGGCACCATTTCATGACATCCTCTTTGCAGTTCATCCAGTAGAATCGTTCTCGCACTTTACCCAATGTCTTCTTAATGCCAAAGTGTCCTCCTGATGTCCCATCGTGGAGATGCTTCAACACGTCTGTCACCCGGCTCTTTGGCACTACCAACTGTAGTCTGTTTCTCGTGCCCTCGACACTTTCTAGGGATCGCTTAAAAAGACCGTCTTCTACTATCAATGCGTCCCACTGCGCCCAGTTCGCTTTGATATTTCTACCCAAAGCACTCACTTCTTCCCAGGTTGGTCATCGGCCGTTTTCTTTCCAGTCCAGGAGTGGTCTTATTTCAGGATCGTTTTTTGTTTGCGACGTAACTGCTCAGGTTCCCACTCATCATCAACCATAGCAGTTCTCCGGATGCATTCGACTTTTTCTTCAAGTTGCGAACAATGGCGGCAGTCCGCTGGACATGGTCTTCTGGACAAGGCATTAGCGTTCCGATGACTGCTTCCGGCACGGTGTTTTATGTCATAGTCATACTCTTGCAGTCTCTCGATCCACCTTGCCACTTGTTTTTCCGGGTTACGGAACTGCAGTAGCCATTTTAAAGGCGTGGTCTGTTCTCAGTAAAAATTTTCGTCCATACAAATACTTATAGAAATGTTCGATGGACTTAATGACTGCTAACAGTTCCCTCCTAGTCACGCAATAATTCCTTTCTGGCCTGGACAAAACCTTGCTAAAATACGCGATAACTTTTACTTGTCCATCTGGAACCTGCAAAAGGACCGCGCCTATGGCCAGATTGCTTGCGTCGGTATCCAAAACAAATTTTGCATCTTCTCTTGGATAATTCAAAATCGGCGAAGTGACTAGGGCCTGTTTTAGTTGATTTCATCTAAATTCTACTTTTTCTTCCGTCAATTTTGTCAATGGTTTGGTAATATTGGCAAATCCGGGTACAAATCATCTATAATAGGTGCGCAACCCAAGGAAACTTCGGACCTGATGTTTGTCGATTGGTCTTGGCCATGCTTGCACTGCTCGAATTTTGTCAGAGCCAGCTTTTACTCTATCTCTAGATACGAAAGGCCCAGATATTGCACTTCCTTCTTAAATACGTGGCACTTCTTTGGGCTCAGTTTGAGATTAGCACCACGTAGTCACTGAAACACTTTCTTGAAGTTGTTCAAGTGTTCTTCAAACGACTTTCCAACCACGATCATGTCGTCCAGGTAAACCAAGCACGTCTTCCAAGACAATCCGCGCAAGATGGTCTTCATGAAACGCTCAAACGTTGCAGGAGCGTTACAAAAGCCGAAGGGCATCACAGTGAACTGCTACAAACCAGTTCCAATCGTAAAAGCTGTTTTTTCACAATCCTTGGGTTCTAATTTCTAATTCTACCTGCCAGTATCCACTCTTTAAATTTAACATAGAAAACCACTGGGATCCTGATAGGGTGTCTAGCGTATCGTCAGTTCTGAGTAAACGGTAGCTGTCCTTTTTGGTCCCGTCGTTTAGCTGCCTGCCATCTTTCTTCTTTACGAAATACCACTAGGGAAGTCCATGGGCTACTTAAAGGTTTAATCACGCCTTCTCTCTTCATATCCGTAATTATTTGTTCAGCTTCCTCTCTTTTCGCCAAAAGAAGTCTGCGTGGATGTTGTCGTATCAGCCGAGCGTCTCCGATATTAATTTTATGTTTCACCACGTTAGTTCTTCCTTTGGAGCCACTCTCCAGCGCGAACACATCTTGATTGATACTCTCGGATCAACACCTTAGCTAGCTGATCTTGACTGAGGTTTTGACATTTTGTGGTAAGAATGTCTAATCGATGTTGTGGACACTTCTTTGGCGACGTATCGTTGTTCGACTTCACGCATCTCACAATTTGTGATACTGGCGTGCATTGGCCTACCACGGTCTTCTTTTTCAACGTTACAGGATCTGAGTTGATGTTTAAGATCCTTACTGGTATCGTTTTTTTTTTACTCGTACTAAAGTTCTGCCAACGAGTAGTCCCGTTTCAACTAAGCCGCCCTCCATTGATTCAATCGCGCATATGTAGCCTTCCCGGAGATTTCCATCCAGGCGTGCCATCACCACACTTTCCGTCCTTGCAGGCAGAATCACGTCTTCACTCAATAAGACTCGCACGACTGCCTTCTCTGACGAATGAAAAGGAATTTTTTCATTGTCGATCTTCAGGACATCGTTCTTCATATCCAAATGGAACCCATACTTCTTTATCACGTCCATTCCCAGGATAACTTCTTCCGTGATGTCGGCTACCTGTACTTGATGGTTGAGTACTCCATTTCCCAAACCAATGGTTTACTTTGACTTGTCCGTGAGTAGGTATTTCTTCGCCCGTCGCCGTTTGAAGTCGTACTGTTACCTGTGATGTCTTCTCATTTTCCAATAACATGTCAGGACGAATAATGGTCTTCGTCGCTCCAGTGTCAACCAGTAACTGAACACTTCTTCCATTGATTTTGCCATCGAGATAAATGCTATGCAATTGCTCCCTAGGCGACGCCATTTGAATAGTAATCTCCGGGGCCTGACTAGACGAGATTACCTTTTGTCTCTTTTGGTCGCCTCGTTCCAAATTTTCGAGCGCTCTTTTTGTCCTCTTCTTAGGTTTAGTACGATGTCGTCGTACATGGCTTATTTCACCGCAGTTTAAAGTTGTCACTCCTCTTTCTCGAAGTATTCGTCGCGCTATCTCCTCGATGCTTTCCAGTGTCTACGCGAGTACTTCTGCAGCACAGCAGAGTCTATGGCCGTCTCGTTCCGATGCTTGTTTTGCTGCTTCAAACTCCAAAGCATGCACCAAAGCGTCATCCAATGTCTTCGTTCGAGCTAACCGGAGAGTCTGCTGCGTTTCGTTGTCTCTGAGGCCGTCTACAAAAGTTTGAATAGCCAACTGCTCCAAGAAGGCATCTGGCGCTGTAGGATACGCAAGCCGTGTTAATCTAGCGATGTCAGCCTCAAACTCTTGAAGACTTTCGGCAGCTTTCTGAACCCGACTTTTAATTTGAGCTTGATAGACTTGTTGAAGATGGGCATCTCCATATCTCATTTCTAATCGTGATATTAAGAGTTCGTAATTTTCTTGTAGGTGGTCAGGAACAGTTTGTAAAATTCCAAGCGCTTCTTCGCGTAAGTACACAATTAAAGACGTTGCTTTCTGCTTGTTGCTCCAACCATTAGCTTCAAACTGCTTGTAGTAGGTTGACCATGGAACTTTACCATCAAAATTTGGCGGTACAACGTTAAACTTGTCAGTGCTTTCTTCCCAGCGGTCTATTATTAAATCTTCACTCGTGACACTTCTTTCGCCGTGACAATTCATTCGATTTATTCTTTCTTCAAGCAGTTTCATTCTGTCTTCTAATTTGTCCTCTTATGCTTCTATTTTCTCATTCATAGACTGTTTTCCGTTTTCCAAAACTTCGCATATTTCTGCTCCTAAATTTAACATGTCTGCTTGAGTTTCCTCTTGAAAAATTTTGATTTGATTTTCTATGCTCGTTCGTATTTCTTCTTTTAAATTTCTAGAACTTTCCTCCATTTTCTGAGAATGTTCGGAGAGTTTTTCTTCCATTTTTCTTGAGTTTTCTTCCATTTTTCTGGAATTTTCCGACAGTTTTTCTTCAATTTTCTGAGAATTTTCGTAAAACTTTTCTTCTATTTTCTGCGAATTTTCTTCCATCTTCTGAGAATTTTCGGACAGTTTTTCTTGGATATTTTTATTTATCGATTTGAGAATTTCAAATATTTTTGAATCCATTTTCAATTTGCGCAAACGTGGCACCGGCATAAATTTAAATATAACACGAATAAAAAGTTTAAATACACTACTTTAACAAACTGGAACAGCTACGCTTAAACGCGAACTAAAGTTTTATTTATTTACGCAATCAATGTTTTTATTACGGGAGCGATATTAGATTACTTAGTATTTACACTAAAAAAAATCGCGAACCCGACATCGTGACACCACTTTGTAACGAATTTTATTATTAAAACTAATTTATTTAAACGACTAAAAATATTTTTACTTATACTAGAAATATGTACATTTTTAAATTAACCGAACGAATTAAATCTAATAATATTTAATAAAAAACACTTACACTAATTTATGTATAACCGTTGTATAACACTATCACTTACACGAAGATAAGATAAAGTTCGCGGATAGCTTCACACACTTGTTTACACTAAAGTCACGTACAAGATTATTCTCCGTATATTTATCTACACACACGCGCTAATGATTTATTTATTTAGACTTCAATAATCTTCTTAACACTGCTGTATTCACATTACGGAAATAACTGCCCTACGATTTGTTTGTTCCGTATATATATACACATTTTGGAAATCCTTCTCGAGTGTTCTTTCGGTATACGTTCTAGAAGATGGATAACAACTTCGAGAAGGCTCTTGAATTTGAGAACGTTTTAGTATTAACAAGATTTAAATAAATGTCTTATTTTTACTTTCCTATAAGCGAACGCACTTTTTTTGCATATTATAAAACTGGTGTGGTCACCACACATATTTTTTTAAAGGTTATGTTGTCATAAAACCACTTTGGAGTGATATGTACACGCTTGTATTGACTTCCTAGCACGCTATAATTTTTTGAAATTTTTCTTCTCAAATTCATTAAGATATAACCGAAATATGGCAAGTTGAGCTTATGTTGTCATATCGACTAACCCTTATATTTGTGCGTCTCGATATTGCTTTCCTCTTTAGTAAATCAGTAAAAATGATTAATATTAACGTATCTTGCTTTCCCTACAAAATATGGTATTTTTTTCTATTCCAACCTAGATTATGGCCGAATGCACATACAATGTAGGCGGATGAATGCTCCTCACCTCACGAAGCGGGTGAAATGTGATTATACAGAAAGTGTTTGAATTTGTAGGTTATGATTGAAAATGTTTATGAATTCTACAGTATTTGAATATATTATGCAAAAAAAAAGAAAAAAAAGCAAATTTTTCAATAAAATAAACATCAATTATATGAATCAAAAACTTTCAGGGGCACTTTTAAACGTTTTTCTTTAAAAGTTGATTAAACCGCAACACACGTGTTAGTTTTTACGTAGACGAAGAACTAACGATAGGCAACCTAAAGGCAGCTCTATTGAGCGGGAAATTTGAATCACATTAAAAATATCTACCCTGGATGAGTGCTCCTCGTGGCCCAATGCTCCCCGCTTTCCCCTACGTACAAAGTTATATAAAAAAAACTGTTAAAAATAGCGGATACACCCACTTCCGGTTTCTTTATCAGATCCATCTTTTGATAAAATTGAGAGAAAATAAAAAGCCAGCTGCATACCAAATTTCAAGTTACTAGGACTTTTGCTTCGAGAGTTATCGTGGGTGTTTTTTCATTTTTCTGATTCAGGAGACCTTAAAACGTAAACTTAGGCAAAAAAAATTTTTGAAAAAAATTGCGATGCTATACTTTCCTTACAGCAAAGCAAAAATGCATTTTTACCAAAAAAAATTTTGAGTGTAACGATGTTCCTACGATAACTCTCGAACCATAAGTTCTAGTAACTTGAAATTTGGTATGGAACTGGCTTTTCATATTCTCTCGGTTCTATCAAAATACGGATTTGATAAAGAAACCGGAAGTGAGTGTATCCTCCATTTTTAACAGTTTTTGTTATATAATTTTGTACGTATGTAAATTATTCGAATTATTTTTACAGTTGCTTATAGAGATAATTCTTCCAGAAATTTATTCAAATAAAATTTTTTTTAACAGTTGATTAGATATTTCATTTATAATTTAAAATCAATTCACAAATTCCATATCCCTTATACGTTAAAAACAATAATTTTTACTGATTTACTGAAGGGGAAAGCCATATCGAGGCGCACAAATATAGGGGTTAGTCGATATGACAACATAAGCTTAATTTGCCATATTTCGGTTATATATTTAATGAAATCGGAGAGAAAAATTTCAAAAACATTATAGCATGCTAGGAACTCAATACAAACGTGCACATATCACTTCAATGTGTTTTTTATAACCTTAAAAAAATATGAAGACATTCTTTCATCATTCCTTACAGGAAAGTCGTGTGGTGAGCACACCAGATTTTATACTAGTGTATTAACGTTATCTAAAAAGATTAAAAAATGCAAAAAAGGTTAAAGGCGCAAACATGCATTGACAAAAAAAGGAATTCAGCGTTGCAACCATTTTTATTTATACACGAAAGTATTTTGTATAAAAATAAAATGCAACATATATCTTTTTTGATACAAAATTATTCCACTGTTAATAAGTGTGTCGACAATTGTTTAAAATATTTATTATAATTGCATTTTTTTGAGATTTCGACCAAAAAGAGAAATTAAAAAAAAACTGACGGTTTGGTCACCACACGACTTTCCTATAAGAAATGATGAAGGAATAATAAATCCATTATGACTTTAATAAAAACAATTAACACGTTTAATTATGTCTCTTAGCTGATGAAAATTAATCGTCGTTAGTTTAAAATAATAACATAAACCGCATTGGGATTTGAACCTTCGTACGTCGGGGTGATATTACTGCCGTCGTGCGATTGATTTTTACCAAGCGATACATTTTTGAAAATATTTTTGATATTTATTATTAAATTTTGAAAATGATTACGCAAAATAATTTAAAAACACGTTTGGGAAAATTTTCAAATTCCCCATGTTAATCTGTATGCTTCAAAATTTTCGGGACACGGTATAAACAAGTCAAAAAAATATAGAAAAAAATTGTTATTCTTTAACGTATTTGCTTTTCTATTAAGATATGGAATTTTTTTCTTTAAAAAATCGTTGTAGGCAAGATTCGAACACAGACACACAGATACCAACATTTTTTTTGCCAAACATACATTTTTCTGGTTTAGGAGACCTTGAAACGTAAATTATGCAATCAATTTCTTTTAAATTGCGTTCGTTATACTTTTCTTATAAGAAATTAAAAACATCTACTTAAAATGTAATTAAAACTTAAAATAAAGTATATAATGCACTGTTTCAATAGGGAATTTTTATTTACACTGAAAAATATTTTGTATAAAAAGCAGTTTTTTTAGTTTTTGCGGACAAACAATTTGACTTTCTAGTATTGTCGATGTTTATTATTTGTCTAATTTGAATAGCATCGCAAACGACCACAATTGATTGCCGATTGCATTTGCTAACAAGCTTAGTTTACACCGCTAACTATTTCATTCGAACTAACGTGTCCCGTTTTTTGTTTAGTTGAGTGTACCATATAATGAATTCTTCATTATTGCCTACTAGTTAATGATGAACATTTTAACATTCTCTGATGATTCTATACTAATTTAGAATAAATCATTTTATAAAACAATCCTTCATTTTTTGTCAAATATTGTATTTTATAAATTTTGTTTTATGCACTTTATGCAATATTTTTTGTTTCACTATGTAACCTAATTTGTTTGATTCAGTTTTATTTTACTTTGTTTCATATTTATTTGTGCCTTAATTTTATTTTTACAATAAATATTTAATGAACTTGATTGCGCGTAAATTTTGAATTATAAGATTCGATTTTAGTTTCTATGGACTCCGTAAGGTAAGTCTCTTTGTACTGCAAACAACTTAACAAAGTACCTTTTGGTTAACAAGGGTTAGATGATTGTTCTATCTTACGACCTTGTTTGGCGCTCTATCAATTATTGACTAATTTATCTATGTTTTTTGAGTGTTCCAGTTATTTACGATTTTTGACAATCGGGCCTACACTTTTTGAGCTAGTAGAGCAATGTTATGTTTATAGGCCAATAACATCGTCCGGCACGTAACACTACACATCATCTACGTTGATGGTAAGATTAATGAGCAAAGTGTTTGCTAATCGACTCGGAGAGCGACAAAAGACTTTTATTTGCTCTAACATGTTACGAGAAGATGAAAAAACATTACAACTAACGGTACGACTTCGAACAGCGACTGACAAAAGAAATATTTATACACGAAGTAATTAATTATTGGTTTTTTAAATGGAGTATTCGACTATCAAATACTGGTAACTGACATTACGGAATAAGTTGTTCTGGGAATAGAGATTATAAAATATTATACAGCTATGAAGATTGATTGCAAAAAAACTTCTTTCTTTTCGTCAGAGAAGGCAGTCATTTGAGTCTCAGTAAGTGAAGAAGTGATTTTGCCTGGAAGAACTAAGAATATAAAAACGGCACGCCAGAATGGGAAGGCTACATACGCGGCACTATTTAACCAACGCAAAGCGATTCGCTGATAAAACCCTACTGGCTGGCAGAACGTTGGTACAGGTAAAAAACATAGTGTCAAGAAAGATCTTCAATGTTAACTGGGATCCAGTAACGTTGAAAAAGAAACAACAAAGCTACATCGCAAAATAACCGTCTACAACAGACATGCTCACTTTTAAATGCCAAAACCTTAGCCATAATCAAGTGACTAAAGTTAAAATGTTAGTTTGTCACTATTAAGGCGTTTGAAAAATTTGAATAACGTTCTTTATTTATTTTTGTATTTTAAACATATTCTGTCTGAATATTTGATCACAACAATAAAACAAAAATTTGTCACTTGATTTGTAATTCGAAATAAATGTTTTTAATTTAAAGTTTTATTTATTATATAAAAATTGTGTATTGATCACGGTTAAGAATATAATACTTAGTGTTATAATTACCTACTTGGCTTATGTCTCTTGTAGGTTTGTTTTTTATGACATTTGTAAGTGTTTATAATATTTCTGCAACAATTGACTTCTGTCACGTATCCAAGTTTTAGTTTCAGATGATCCAGTTTAAATTTAAATTCATTTTTTTTAATTTACCAGAAAATGTAATTTTTAATTACCTATCGAATTGTATTAGAATATTCTATTGCTAAGTCTTCGCGTTTTTACACAATACGCCTAACAATCGTTTTTTGCACCATGGTTTTTTTTAAATAAAAATTATGATTAACATAGATGCCTGTTGTATTTCGAAATATCAGATATTTAGATAACATAAAACAAAAGCGAAATATTTATAGTAGATGTTCGAAATGTCGACTGTCGATTTCCAGGCACTTACATAACCTTTTTTGAGAACCACAGTTAACTCTAGGCAACCTTTACAAGGTTGAAGTGTCAAATGTGTCACTTTTAGGATGTTTGCAACACTGTATAATAAGAAAATAATTTTAAAAGGTAACCATTATAGACCGCCATATATCCCAAAAGTGAAACTTCTTGAAAGGCACGTATTTTGACCACAATATTACGAGCCTTATAGCATAAATAATCCTGTATATAACACCAGTGTATGGATCATCTTGTCAAATATAATCTAATATTTTATTTGCCGTAATGGGCTAACATCTTAAGGTCACTGATAATTAATCCTGCTTATATTTTTTGTGTAATAGTGCAACTTGTATCCATTTTATGCTATTTATGCCTATTTTATGTATTAAAGTCGCAGTAGGTTGCTTCCTTATCTAGACTGTATATTTTTGTAACATTTGTTTCGTATATTATTGTGTGTTTATATATTTGCGTATTTTGACCTTTATTTGTTTGTTCCAACTATTCAACTAATAGTTGCTTCCGTAACCAGGACCTCAGTACCTATTGGCAGGCCTTCTGTTCATTAACTTTGCTATTTAAAACAAATGGCATAATTGCACTTAGATAATATGATTTACGCATTTAAAAATATTTGCAAAAATATAACAATGCGTATTTGAAGCAAGTTAATTAGATTGTAATAAATAGCATTTGAATAATTATATAATAAAATAATTAATTATGCAATTAAAATGATTTAATAATAATGTTAAGGGTAGCAAATCGTTTTGTTTAGTGGTTCAAATTTGGAATTCTAAAGAGAGTTATAACTAAGATACTACTATTATAAAAAAACTTAAAACTAAGCATATTGGACTGTAATATGAAAAAGTATAATCGCAGTTGAATTTTTTTATAAGAGCAGAAAACTTTCGACGTGGACGCATGCTTGCGTATAAACTGGATCCAGCTTGTTACTATACCACTCCGGGATATACTTGGAACGCAATGCTTGATTTAATCGTATCGAAATAGAGCTTATAATTGATATAGACTTGTTAATGTTTGTAGAACGTGAGATTGGGACGGAATTTTAATGATCGGTAAAATATAGTAAAGTTAATAAGTCCAAATGAGTCAATTTCTGCTTCAATGTCGGCCGAATCACAAATTTTAACTTACGAAGTATCGATAACGATTCATCTTTAGGTTATTTGTTATAAGCTGATTTTTGCACATACACGAAGCTCACAACGATTTACTTTTATGCTCCGAACATAAACACCCACCGGAGGGTAAACTGAAAAAAACTGTACATGATAAATCGGGTTATGTTAGTCACTATAGAAATTTACAACAGTTATGTGTGCATCGTATTGTCGAATTTAAACAGAGTAGGTTGAAAAAAATTTAGAAATATAATTCTTCAGAGTTCGAACTCGTATTTATACGTATAATTACAAAGTTTGTATTGGTTTTTACAAACAAATTCAATTTTGCTCGATCGCTAAGCGTCAAATGCTGTACCTTCCATTGAGTTTTTATTAATTATAGTTGCATTTGCGTTGCCAATCGAGATGCTTCATAATTAAAATCGCTGGTGGAGAATGCTCAGCAAATTAAAATGTGTTTTAAGTAGATAGGTAGGTAGATATCAAGGACGTTCATTTTATATGAGCGAGTTTTGTTTTCCCTGCTTGTGTACCATACATAACTACACGTCTACACAATTGGCGTTTCTTAATGGTTTATTATGTTAATAACAGTAGGCGGTAGCTCAGGGCTTTGGAGAGTAAGTCGTAAGTAGTCTTCAATGAGCTGATTATAAAATCATTAAAAGAGCGCCAAAACTGGAGAAATATACGCCACAGATGTTGCTTACATCTGTCAAGCGCTGAAGGTAAACGAAAACACAAGTATAAGCAACGAATACATTTATTTTAAGAATAGCAAAAGAGGATAAAAACCGATAGAACAAAAAATATGTCAAAAGTACTACGGACCGTATAGGAGAAATGTTGTTTAAACATAAAATCGTTACTCGGTTTTCTACTTTTCCTAAATTAGGTCAACTCTTAAAATCGGTGAAGGACGTTATTGCTTTTTAATCTGACGGTGTTTATAGCATTCCTTGCTTTTGTGGTCATGCATATGTACATAAGAGAAACGGGTAAAAGCGTGGGAATTCGTATTAAGCATCATCCAAGGATTAGTCGTCTTAAACAATATACAAAGTCAGCGGTGACTGAACACGTGCTAGAAACGGGTTATCGATTTATTAAAATTTTGGCGTATGTGCCTAATTACTATCAGCGAAAAATTAGAGAATCCGTTGAAATATTTAAAAATCTTTTTAATATTAACCGAGATTCTGATTTTCTTTTACTGAAGATTTGGAAACGAGACTTCACGACACGATCAATCATTTTGTTCCGGGCTCTGTAAATGTCCATTGCGACATATAACGAAAGCTCAGCTTGTGTGATAACGACAACACGAACACGGGAGTTATCCAGCATGGAAAAGTGTATTACGAATGCCGCCTGTGGAAACTTGAATTCTACTATAATCATTCTATTAATCTACTATTGTATGCCAACAATTTTATTCTTATTTGTTTGATTCTTAGAGATCGATTATAAACAATTTGGTTTCTCATCGTCTGCAGTACCAGGTTAGGAAATAATAAATTGTTTTCTATATTATCTTTTATACAGGGTGTATCTGATTAACGGGTTGTTATTTTAGCAGATGAACTTAGAGCATAAATACAAGCAAAAAATATCAAAATAAAGGTTTTATTAAAAATATTAAAATTTTTAGAAAAATAAATTGTGAATTACGATGTGACGCTTACTCCGGATTGAACTGCTTAGCTGTAATAGAAAGCTAGTGAACGGTACGGTTCTTGGGCGCCAGATTTGTTGGAGGAGTTTACTATCCTGTTCGGCGGTATAACTGCAGTGAAGACACAATTGTCTAGGGCTTCAAACGAACCTAAAAGCGGAGTGAGGCGACGGAAATAAAATACACAATAAGTAAATAAAAAGAACTTTATTTATTCTCAAAATAAACACTTAATGGGTGGGATATTCGACGATAGGAAAGCGGCGGCCACAACCAAGCCAGCCTAAGGTGATCTATAAACCAATGACTGATTAGCGTGCGTTCGACAAGCGGTGACCAAGCAAGCAAGCATGCAGTGGGGTAGCAACCTCCGTTGGATCCGTAGACAGGATTTACTCGGGTTTGAGTTTTAAGTGGAGGAGAAGCGATTTGGGCACGTTACTGGAAGGCGTATCCGCAGGCCAAAGCCAACCACTACGAATACGACGCCCGGTAAAGGATAGAGGAAGGCGTATTCGCAGGCCAAAGCCAAACACTACGAATACGACGCCCCGTAAAGGATGGAGTAGGGAAGCGCAGACAGGGATAGGAGCGGTATCTCCCCGGAGGTTCGATTAATAAAAGCAAAACGGCTTAACCTAAAGTCCAGTTGGTAGACAAGAACCCCGGAATCCTTTGGTTTGAGCTCCAATTGGAACTGGCGTTTCTGCGTTGGGGTTCTGGTTTTATTGCTGACGTTCGAAAGAGAAAGAACGGTTTTAAGCGGGGATAGCATGCGGTCTGACGGATAAAGCGCCTGTAAGCAGGGATAGCGGGAGCTTGGACGCGCGTTCGGTACAGGGCGGAAATCCCCTTTGTACATTTATTTACCAACGGATACGGATAAATATTACAAACTGAATTAAAAATAAATAACTGTAATAAATACATAACGGTCCTAAATATGTTGAAGTCAAACTCATAAAATAAATTAATAGAGTTCTATAAACACCTTAACTTAAATTTAACATTTGTAACGGTACGTTACAACGGACCTGTTACATTTAAGCCGGGTTGCACAAAGCAAATCAAAAATGTAACAACTGATTATTTCTCAAAACAATTGCTACATAGCCAATGAAACCACGTTTATTCGTGATGTAACAATTGATTTCAGAAATAATCACTTGCTACATTTTTGATTTGCTTTGTGCAACCCGCCTTTAGTCTCTTAAAGTTGTTGATACCACAAATAAAAATAAACTGTTCTAAAATGTTCTTAGCAATTTGCTGACAACTAAAATAAAAGTAAATACAAGATAATGTTATTGAATGACACTAAGAAGTAGTACGTACAAGACTGACATAATTAAAGTAGTAAATACAAATGCGAAAGGTATACGCTATTCTAAGTAATGGGTATAAAGTTGATTGATTAGTTACAGTAGTAAATTAACAAAGTAATACGCTACTGATATTTCAGAAACAAGTGTGGGTCTACTCTCGTTCTTTCCTATTACATAAAACTAGGTGGTCTCAACCGGTTACATATCCCGGAAACAGCCGGGTACAAAGACAGCTTTGCAATTCCACAAAACTCACTAAAAAAAAGGTAAACAGATAACGTAACGATGCTATTTTTGGAATTGCTTTCCTACCTGGAACGTTGCATAATTAACCAAATCGTCGAATTCGACTAATACCTGTAATACATTTTGCTCAACACATCCGCTAAAAGCTTAATAGAAATCACTAACGAAAAAGACTTAACAGAAAGAACTTACGTTTTGTGAAATAGCACTCAGATACACGAACGTTTGCAGCGGTTTCGAAAAGGTAAAGAGAGAGTAAAATGGCGGCGTTATTTGCTGTCCCGCTTTTATCCCTACCCGTAAGGTGATTTGACAATCAGTAACGGCGTGTAAACCAGTGCAGCCGTTAATTTTAATTTAGAACAAATATTTTTGACAAGGTGAGGTTTAACGTCAAGTAGGTTAAAGATCTTCGACGATTGCTGTTAGTTACATTGAAGAATCGATTGTGAGCCAATTAAAAGTTTCAAAATGCATTGCTGGGTTTGTTGATGGGACGAGTAGTACGTTATTATTGTTAGTTAAAACTGGCGATCCTGCGAAAACCAAAGCAAGTAATAAGAAAGTTGGATAAAATGATACTGTTTGTTATATCTCATTAATTACATGTGTAATTACAAGTTGATTACCCAACTCTGTAGTGGTTCTTTGTTAGATATTCCTTTGCTTTTTCAAGTTTATCGTTTTCTTTCTTACCTTTTCAGAGTTCAGAATTTGGCTTGGTTCACAAGTTGATTACCTAACTTTTAAGGAGTTTTTAGTTAGATTTCGGTTGCTTGTTTGAGTTCTTCGATTTCTCTCACGCCCTGATGAGGCCCTTACGAAAGTAAGCGAAACGTTGGCAACTTCGGTTACAAAAATGACACGGTCCAAACCCGGAAGACGTTCTTATCTTAGTATAGACTCCGGTCGTGGAAGCCTTCGCTATTACAATATTTTAATGTTGAGATTTTACACGTTTTTTAATTTTTTAAACGTATTTATGATTCAAGTAAAATAATTTCATATACTTTATAACTCATTTTCTTATTGATCCCATCATCACAAGTTTATCAAGTCTATGTGAATGCTTCGACCTAAAAAAGTGTACACTACACTACACTACACAACTGCACTGCAGATGCAGTACAATTGCATTAACGCTTATGTGAATGCTACTTAAGTTTCTAGTTCCCGTACAAGTTGTATACGTTTTCAGCGATATAGTATCCAGAATAAACAACATGTAACATCGACTGAGTGTTTAATACGGTGCGTAGTAAAAATGTAAGACGTTAGATGATAAAAGTAACAACAATGTCGTTTTTGTTTCCTATTTTTTTGTCTCTGACCCTTGCCGCTAGATGTAAGTGCACATAACAGTAGTGTCAAATTAAATACAAATATAACGCTATAATTTGCAATGTCAAAAAATGTGATTACAAATCATTCCAATTTAAAGCCAGGATTGAATATCAAATTGTTATTTACTTGAGTATGTAAGATAAGTAAAAGTATTATTTAAGTAAGTATTTCTAATCTTACGTTAGAACAAAAATATAAATAGATCTTTTTAAGATGGTTGTACATAAAATGTTACGTGCCTTTAGTGTGGTAGGCAATTGTCTTCAGTCCCAAGATTGTGCCAGGATGCTTAAAAATAGACCTTTTTTTGAATCTTGTTACGTTTATTAATACGTAAAAATACATGGTAAAAAGTACTCTTCGAATAACTTAGATTGCTAAATAACATTCCACCATAACTTTTTGACAAGTAACATTAAGCTATCTTTATATTAGTAACAAAGCTTTTGACGCTGTAAGAATTTAATGTAAATAAACGTTCGTATGGTTCTGTTACCGGAAAATTCTAGTGGTATGATTATTTTTTTTACACTTTGTAGCTTAAAAGTGCTATTTTTACTTTTATATTTGAAGAATTAAGTGTTTTTAATCACTAGAGATAAAATGTGACACAAATACGTACATATTTCAAAAATAACCATATTAACCAATCTGTCAGATTATAGGACTATGTTTCTACTTTTGTTTACTAATATTGAATTTTGACACTTCTTGTCAACGATTCAAATTGGGTCATTCTCAAACTTTTGAAATGCTTGGAGAACTCCTTATCAATCAATGTCGCGCTTTGGAAATAAATTCCTTTAGTAGTAGTAGTTTATCAAATTTAGTAAAACCTCATAGCGGCCTTCAAGGTCATTTCAAATTTAGTGATGACGTGGAAAGACGCAATCCACAATTGTTGTTTGCTGCCACGACCGATCAATAATTCTAGTCTCGCTGTTTGTACTTTAAGGAACAATCGCATTCCATTTATGGTCGCTATGTTGCTGTCAAATTTGCACGATTTTGTTTGAAGTGAATCACACACATTTAGATTTAACATCTTGCAATTCGAAAGTTACTTGTCCGCATTGCTCAGCTGCACACAATTCGTTGTATTTTAAGAATTTTTTTTCTGAATTTCGTCGTTCTCGAGAATATTTGCATTCGGCGACAGATTTGACGGACACTTCTGTAGTTTTGACTTGAAATAGGAGATCCATTAATGGTAGTTGCACACTTACGCTTCTAGCAACTGTTCGTCTTAAAGTGTAGGATCGTTGGTGAAAGTTTTGAATCTTTAGAGCACTTTGTGACCTAGGCAATCAAAATAGTTTTATCCCATGGAATTGTCGCAATTGTCTTAATATCTTGTGTAGTCGTCAATCTTCTGCCTAGGCGACACAATCATTAGGTCCCTTCGTGGTCACACTAGTTGTAACATTTGACTGATAAGATCTTCAAAATCCTCCGATAATCCAGCTTGCCAGTTTTATTGTTGACTAAGGTATTCAGGTGGGCACATATTCTTTACGTTGTAAGCTGTTGGTTTTGGTGTTTCTATCTACATGCCTAACGGAATTTAAAAAATTGATGTTGCTAGCACATTGCTGTTTATGCTAGAGCAAATTTGGACGGAACATCCCACTCTCACAGAAATAATAGTTTGCCGCGCTCCTGATTGCCCTAATTCTACCAAGGAGGTGGTAAATGTATTTATCCATGGCATTTTCAAGGAGTTACTTGAGAGAAACGTTTTATGCCAGCTCTCAACACATATAAACAAGACATCCCAGTTACCCTCAGTGAACCTATCAATTGACGGTCTTTGTAGATGCGATGTTCTGCGGAATATTAATCTGTTGCCGCATCATCTACTGATAGAACAAGTGACTGAAGAAATTGTTGAGGCCGAAGAGTGAGGCACTTCCATAGTTGAACTAGTTGTTGCCCTAGGCGAAATTTGCTCAAAACTGGATGTTAACAACGTTCAATATGTTCTTGGAGGAGCGGTAGAATTTACGGGGCAATCCTCTCCGGGACATTACGTTGCCTACTGTCGCCGTGACAATGATCATTGTGTGTTTCAACAACCTTCAGGTGAAAAGATTGCAATGCAGTGCCCAGAAGAAAATAACTTTCAACTTGGTTCTTTACTTAGCCTGACACTCAACTTTCAAAACAGCGATGACTTTCGCAGACACTGACCACGAGATGCCTAACGTTTTAGAATTATTGTTTTTCTTGTATTTGTTCAAATGTAAATCACATAGCTCTAGCTCAAACCAGAGCTCACACCTTGTTTAGCTGTATCAAGATTACTGAAGCAGTTATAGAGACTTATATGAAGTCGTAGAACGTTGTTATAAATATCACGTTGTTGCTTATATTATAAGCGATGTATTGGAAAATTAAAACCTGGTCACTCATTTGGGTGGATACAATGTATTTTTAAGTCACTGGAAAAAGTACTGTCAAACCTGATGAGTGAACAGGAGAAACAACTCAACAACAACAAAACAACAAAAAAGTTTTATCGGGGCAAGTATTACAAAAGGTATTTACTTTCTTCGCTTTAATCTTGGCGTTGTTTCTGCCAGAGCTAACTGCAAGTTTTTCATAACTTTATTTGCAGTTTTTCTTATTGTTCTAAAAGAGAAATTCTTGCACAGTTTTTAACGACGGATAAGGCGTTCACGAAACTTACCGCATTGGACAACTTCCGTTTTTTGTAATAAGAGTTTGTAGATTTTGCAGTTCTTGGTGTACACGGCCTTTCTTCTTGTTCGGTAATATCTAAAAGGGCATATACTATTTTCATTCTGAAATCAACGAGTTTTATCTTTTTTCCTTTCTGAAAAGAAGCATAAACCAGGTAGGTATTTACAATTGATCTCATCAGCAATTTTGTGGTACTTTCTGACGGACTTTCTAATAGCAGAGTTATAAGAAGATAATTGGTCCGACATGCCAACGCCACCTTTCATACTGTTGTATTGGATGATCATTTCTGGCTTCATAACTTCTCCATGCTTTCTATTTTTTTTCCGGTGGGCACCAAGTTAGAAGGAAATTTAGAAGACACACAATAAGCATCTCTTTTGTCTTTCCACTTCATCGCAATGATACTCTTGGAACTCTCAAGAGACTTACAATCCCCACGTTTCAACTTAGCTGGTGTAACTGAAAGTAAACTTTTTTGTCAATAAGTTTTTCAATTCAGGGGATGCTGGTATAGAAATTATCTGTGCAGAAAATTCTGCCAAAGTCTACGTAAGAAAACATCAGAGACATAACTGCATTCGTCGCAAGACTCCCAATGTTCATAAAATTTTAATTCCTCTTACCGCTGTAGGGTGTAATCTTGTAGGTATTCCCAACTTGATCACAAAGTTTAAACAACTTTATCCTATATTGGTGGGATTTTTCAAGTATATGCTGCTTAAAATTTAACCTACCGGTAAAAGGTGCAATTGATTCATGAATTACCAATTTCTTACCTGGGGTTTTAACTTCTTGATATTTTGTTTGGACAAAATCTAGCAGAGGCCTTCGATATCTTGGCCAAAAACGTAACAAAAGGTAAAATCGATTCCGTCTCATAAAAGCAGACATTTAGTTTAAAAATTTTTTCTAACGTGTAAAGCTTTATTTTCTAACTTTGCCTCGGTTAAAGGTTTATACGGATTATCAGACGTTGAAAACTGTAACTGTATACCCATTTGGGTGGACATGCAGTGTGATAATCGCCTCTTTTCGATTGGTATTAACAGGTGTCATCTCAAATGCATTTTTATTTTTTGTTAACAGATGGAGCAACCAATTCTAAATAAATACAAAATTGTTGTTTGCCCATTTAGGTAGACACATGTAAATAATAAAGTTCTTAAGTCTACCCAATTGAGTGGACACCAGCACTACGAAAAGTTCTCATAAAATAGGTCTGACAACCTGTTAAGTAATTTTCAATGGAATTCAAAGTGTGAGTAAAAATATTTGTGAGAACTTCTTGTTCTTCAAGTGTGAGAATTTTTTGGTACCATTTTTGCACACACTTTTTGCCCGTCAAAATTGTTATGTAATATTTGTCTTACAGACTGAGGTATGCAACGTTATCTAAATCTGGGTTTTTTTGGAGTGTTCTATTTTTGAAACAAGGACAGATTTTTTGATGAGACTAACGGCACTATCCAGCACTATCGCTGCACTGTTGAATTTTGTGAAGAAATATGCATTTTTCAATGGAGTTATTTCTAGGAGTTTTTTTGGAGCGCTGTATCCTTAGAATAGACCCAGCACTATCGACGAGACTAACGACACATGCAGCATTATCTTTAACAGTAATAAAAACACAGCATTTTTAATGTGGCACTGCTAGCATTAAGTTGGCTGTGTCTTTTTGACTGTGAACAACTACCAAACGGGGTCAGCACTATCGACGGGACTAACGGCAGGACAGTGCACTATCGCAGCACTATTATTATCAATTGAAAAACTTTTAGTATTTAATTGTGGCACTGCCAACTTAATGGACGTCGCTACATTGTGTTTTAAAGAATTATTCTTTGTACCCTTACCATGTTCAACGAGTCCAACAGTTATCCGACGTTGATTTTGAACCGCGACTTGAGTTTTGTGAGTGGTTGCGACAACAAGAAACTTTCGATCTTGACTTTAGTGCCAGAATATTATTTTTTGATGAGTGTTTGGAATGAAGAAAACCGTCATGAAGTTCAACAAAGTAACTTTCAGTAGCGGTTTTCTATTATTGTATAGTCGGGTATTTTAAGAAACAGTTTCATTGGATCATTAATTTACCAGAAACACTTACAGGCGACTTGTACTTTTACAAGAATCTTTTGCTGAAAAATTGCATGACTCACCTCTTGAATTTCGCAGAACAATGTGGTTTATGCACGATAGAATTCCTCAGCATGAAACTCACCCCCGTTGCGATTTCTCAAATATAATTTTTACGGGTTGTTGGATAAGAAGAGAAAGCACTAAACGCTGGTCAGTCAGTAGGTAAGATATTAACTCTTATGACTTTTTTCTGGAGCTATGTGAAAAGTGAAGTGTATAATAGACAAGAGCTGCAAAATCTATTTTTTGCGGCAGCAAATGCAATTAGACGGAATGTGCAATTATTTACTCGAGTAACGAATAATTTTCGGCGACGTTTAGACGTTTGTGTTTTATTTAATGGATGAGGTATTATCTAGTGCACTTAAAAAGAATGTGCAGAAAAGCAACTTCATTTAACACAATAATTTAACTTCGGTTTTTTTAAATGTTTTAATAAAGCTTTTATTATTATTTTTCGTTTTGAAATATTCTAGTATTGCATCTTCTATTAAAATTTTTGAACCAATTGGATTTATAATTTATCATACTGAAACGTTCAGCTTCGAGAGCGTTAACGAATTTGTTATCATCAACTAGAAATTTTGCGAAGAAAATTCTCCAGAATATAACAGAAATGCATAAAAGCGCTTTAAACAAATCTTAGATCAGTTATTCGAAGCTGAAAGCGTTAAAAAGATGTTTAAATAAATAAGTGATTAACGTGTGTTCGAGATAAATATAACGGAGTTCAGGCATACGTCCCTTTAATGTAAACAAGTATCAGTTTTAAAGTAATCCGCGGACATTATTATATAAGTGTTTGTAATATATAATAGTATAAGTGTTTTTCTTAAATATCGTTAGCCGTTCTAGTTTAATAAAGCATAGCTCGTTACATAAATTTAGTGTTATTAAACTTTTTATTCGTGTTTAAATTTATGCCGGTGACGCGGTTGCAACCAGTTAAAATAAATTCAAAGTTATTGAATTTCTCAAATCAATAAAAAATGGTCAACAATCGATGCATAAAAATATCCAAGAAAAAATGGAAGAAAATTCTAAAAAAATGGTAGAAAAGTTTTAAGAAAGTTTTTCTCAGAGAATTGAAGAAATTTGCGAATCTATGAATGTCAAAATAGAAGCTGTAGGAGATAGAATGAGACTGGTTGAAGAAAGAATAAATCGAACAGCGAAGGAAGCGTCACGAGTAAAGATTTAATAATGGATCATAGGGAAAGAACCACTCACAAGTTTAAAGTTGTACCTCCAAATTTTGATGGTAAAGTTCCATGGTCGACCTACTACAAGCAGTTTGAAGCCGCAGCTACAGTCAACGGATGGGACAACAAGCAAAAAACGACGTTTTTTATAGTGGCCTTACGTGAATAAACTCTTGAAATCTTGGAAACTGTTCCTGACCACCTACAAGAAAATTACGAACTTTTAATTTCACGTTTAGAAATGAGATATGAAGATGCTCATCTTCAACAAGTGTATCCAGCTCAAATTGAAAGTCGAGTTCAGAAAACTGCCAAAAGTCTTTAAGAGTTTGAGACTGACATCGCCACCTTCTTGGAGCAGTTGGCGATTCAAACCTTTGTAGACGGTCTCCGAGACAACGAAACGCAGCAGACTCTCCGGTTAGCTCGACCAAAGACGTTGGATGACGCTTTAGTGCATGCCTTGGAATTTGAAACAACAAAACAAGCATCGCAACGAGACGGTTATAAACTCCGCTTTGCTGCAAAAGTACCCGCCCAGACACTAGAAAGCATCGAGGAAATAGCGTGACGAATACTTCGGGAAAGAGGAGTGACGCCTTTGAACTGCGGTGAAATAGGCCATGTACGACGGCATCGTACAAAACCCAAGAAGAAGGCAAAAAGAGCGTTAAAAAATTTGGAACGAGTTGACCAAAAGAGACAAAAGTTAATCTCATCTAGTCATGTCCTGGAGATTATCATTTAAGTGTTTAGTTACTGGTTAACACGGGAGCGACAAAGATCATCATTCGTCCGGACATATTATGGGAAGATGAGAAGACATCACCAGCAACAGTACAACTTTGAACGGTGACGGTCGAGGAAATACCTAGTCACGGACAAGTCAAAGTAACCATTGGTTTGGGAAATAGAGTACTCGACCATCAAGTACTGGTAGCCGACATCGCGGAAGAAGTTATCTTTGGAATGGACGTTATAAAAAAGTATAGATTGCATATGGATATGAAGAACGATACCTAAAGATCGACAGTAAATAAATTCCTTTTCACTCGTCAGAGAGGGCAGCCGTGCGAGTCTTATTGAGTGAAGGCGTGACACTGTCTACAAGGGCTGAAAGCGTGATGATGGCACGCCTGGATGGAAATCTTTGGGCATGCTACATTCGCGCTATTAAACCACTGGAGAGCGACTTAAAAAGGGACTACTCGTTGGCAGAAATTTGGTACGAGTGAAAAACACGATGTCAGTAAAGATCTTAAATATCAACTCAGATCCAGTATCTCAAATTGTAAGAAATGTGAAGTCTAAAGAAAATACGTCGCCGAAGAAGTGCTCACAACAACTATTGTACATTCTTATCTCCAAATGCCAAAACCTCAGCCAAAACCAGCTGCTAAAGTTAAAGTGTTGATTCAACAGTATCAAGACGTGTTCGCGCTGGAGGGTGGTTCTAAAGAAAGAATTAACTTGGGGAAACATAAAATTAATACCGAAGACGCTCGTCCGATACGACAACATCTACGCCGATTTCCTTTGGCAAAAAGAGAAGAAGCCAAACAAATAATTACAGATATAGAGAGAGAAAGCGTGGTTGAACCTTCAAACAGCCCATGGGAGTGCCCAGTGGTACTCGTAAAGAAAAATGATGGATCTACGAGGTTTTGCGTAGACTACAGACAGCTAAACGACGTGACCAAAAAGGACAGCTACCCTTTACCGAAAATTGACAATACGTTAAACACCCTATCAGAATCCCAGTATTTTCCACGTTGGATTTAAAGAGTAGTTACCGGCAGGTAGAATTGGAACCCTAAGATCGTAAAAAAACGGCTTTTACGATTGGAACTGGTTTGTGGCGGTCGGCCTGTGTAACGCTTCTGCAACGTTTGAGCGTTTAATGGAGACCATCTTGCGCAAACTGTCTTGGAAGACATGCTTGGTTTACCTAGACGACGTGATTGTGGTTGGAAGATCGTTTGATGAACAATTGAACTACTTGTAAGAAGTGTTCCAGCGACTACGTGGGACAAATCTCAAACTGAGGCCAAAGAAGTGCCACGTTTTTAAGAAAGGAGTGCATTACTTTGGCCAGATCATATCTAAAGATGAAGTAAAGGCTGACCCAGACAAAATCCGAGCAGTGCAAGCACGGCCAAGACGAATCCGCAAACATCAGGTCCCAAGTTTCCTTGGGTTGTGCACCTATTATAGAAGATTTTTACCCAGATTTGCCAATAGTGCCAAACATTTGACAAAATTGAATGAAGAAAGAGCAGAATTTATATAGAATGAAGGCTGCTTTTTATCAACTAAAACACGCCCTAGTCACTTTGCCGATTTTAAGTTATTTAGAAAATGCAAAATTTGTTCTGGATACCGATGCAAGCAATCTGGCCATAGACGCGGTCCTTCCGCAGGTTCAAGATGGAGAAGAAAAAGTCATTGCCTATTTTAGTAAGGTTTTGTTCAGACCAAAAAAGAATTATTGCATGACAAGGAGGGAGATGTCAGCAGTTGTCAAGTTCATAGAATGTTTTTATAAATATTTGTATGGACGAAAATTTTTACTGAGGACGGACCACGCCGCTTTAAAATGGCTATTGCAGTTTCGTAACCCGAAGGACAAGTAGCGAGTCATCGGAACGCTGATGCCTTATCCAGAAAACCATGTCCAACGGACTGCAGCCATTGTTCGCAACTTGAACAAAAAATTGAATGCTTCCGGAGAACTGCTATGGTGGATGACGAGTGGCAAGCTGAGTAGTTGCGTTGCAAACAAGAAAACGATCCTGAAATAAGACTAATCCTGGACTGGAAAGAAAACGGCCGACGACCAACCTAGGAAGAAGTGAGTGCTTTGTATAGAAACATCAAAGTGTACTGAGCGCAGTGGGACTCTTTGATAGTAGAAGACAGTCTTCTTAAGCAATTCTTAGAGAATGTCGAAGGTACGGTAAACAGACTACAGTTGGTAGTGCCAAAGAACCGGTTGTCGAAAGTGTTGAAGCATCTCCACGATGGTACATTAGGAGGACACTTTAGCATAAAGAAGACATTGGGAAAGGTTTGAGAAAGATTCTACTGGGTAAAATGTAAAGACGATGTCATGAAATGCCGTAAGTGCACGGTCGCCATCAGGAAATGGTCCCGCAAGAAAGCGCAAAACACTCGATGAAGCAATACAACGTAGGAAGCTGTTTAGAAAGAGTAGCGATTGACATCGCAGGGTCGTTCCCAGAATCTCATTTGGAAAACAAATACATTCTGGTGGCAATGGATTATTTCACGAAATGGACGAAGACTTAAGCTATACCCAATCAAGAAGCAGACATATTAGTGTTTTTCTGCCGGTTGAAGTTCCATTAGAATTACACTCCGACCAAGGCGGCAACTTTGAGTCTGGGCTGTTTCAAGAAGCTTGTCGACTATTTGCAATCAAGAAAACTAAAACCACGCCTCTCCATCTTCAATATGATAGCATGGTTAAGCAGATGAATCGAACAACTTAGCCAAAGTATTGTCCGAACACTAAAGAGATTAGGATCAGTACTTGCACCCTTTTCTACTGGCATACCGATTATGCGTTCACAAAAGCACAGACCAAACACCATTCTGTGTCATGCTCGGTCGCGAAATACGACTGCCATGCGATTTCCAATTTAGACGAAGACCGGAAGAAGAAGTTGCTGGAGAAGACTACGTCAGCAAGCTCACCAATAAGCTAGACGAAGTACGTGAGGCAGTTCGTAAAAACACACAATTTGCCAGCGACAGAGTGAAGACCAGATATGACGTCAGGGCACAAAATGGTGGGTTTTAACCTGGCGATATGGTATGGTTGTATAATCCCCAAAGAAGACGTGGTTTGTCGTTGAAGCTGCAGAGGCAATGGGAGGGCTCTTATGAAGTGGTCCACGTTGATTGTCTAGCCCCGTTTGCTGGCGATAACCACATTACGCAAGTTTAGGTCCGAACCAGAGTAATAACTAGCAGAACCAGAAATCAAATCAAAATAATAGGCTTCGATAAGTTTATGAGCATATACTGAGATTCTGGAAAGACTAGGTTCAGAGTTACAACCGAGGAACAACAAGACCTTTTCCAAACACGAAAAGATCACGTCATTGCGCATTGCGTGAGAGAGGATTTTGACATGTTCAGAGAGGTTGCAGTGGTATTTAAAAAGAAGTTTGGACGGCTAGATAAACTACAAAGACAGTAACCGGCGGTCGGAAAAGTTTTAAAACTACGTGGTGACAAAAGCTTCGTTTTTTATCTGGTCACCAAGAAATATTCACGTACCAAGCCGTTATACGAAAATGTGTGGCGAACAATATAAAATCTCAAGAGAGAATTGGAATTCCACAATATTAAAAAATTGGCAGTGCCCAAACTTGGTTGTGGCTTAGATTAACTGAATTGGAGACAAGTTCAAAATATACTGACTTTCAGAAAAATTGTAACACCTAGAAGTTGTTTTTTTTATTGAAGTTTTCAGGAAACGTCATTTTAATGAAACAAAGTGATGATTAAAATTTAAAAACAAAAGAACAAAAGCTTAAAAAGTTTTTTTAATAATGAGTTGCTCCGCCACGATTTGTAATGCACTCATTTAGACGTCTTGGCATGCTATCAATCAAGTGATCTGTTGCTGCTTGTGGTATATTGTCCCAAGCTTCTGGAATCCGTAGCTGTAGATCGTGTAAGTTATCTGAAGGGTGTGGTAAACTACCCAGTCGCCTACCAATCATATCCCATACATGTTCAACGGGCGACAAATCATGCGACCGAGCAGGCTATGAGAGGACGGCAATGTTAGTTTCTTCCAAAAACCTTTGCCGTATGAGGGTGCGCATTATCCTGCTGGAAAATGGGATTTTGCAGCCCCTGAAGATATGGAAGCCCAACTCGTTGTAGCACATTAGCAATGTAACTAGCTGCGTTTAGGTTGCCGTACCTAAACGAGTGATCTGCTACCATATCATATTGCATCCCATATAATAACTCCTTGAATGAGAGCTGTGTTGCGTTCCACAAAAAATGTTGGATTTTTACGTTCTCCACGCATCCGTCTGACCCTTCTACGACCATCGTGGGCCCACAAGCAAAACCGGGACTCGTCACTAAACACAATTTGATGCCATTCTTGCGCCCAATTAATCCTTTCGTTAGTCCACTTTAGTCTGCGTAGACGGTGAAGTGGTGTAAGGGGAAGACATAAAAATGGACGATATGAACGCAACCCATAAGATCTTATCCGGCGATAAACAGATGACATTGAAATTCTGAGTCCTATACCTCTGATCCAATCATTTGCAATTGATCGAGTTGTTGAAAATCTGTCTCTTGTGGCCAAAACTCTTAAGCGACGTTTTTCGCGATCTGTAGTCCTCCGAGGACGTCCAGATCCACAGCGACTATGTTGAACCTCTTCCTCGGATCATTTGGATCAACATCTCAATACCGATGAAACATTTCGGTTTACACGACGAGCAATTTCTCTTAGCGAAAGTCCGGCCTCTCTCACACCAATAATACGGCCACGTTCAAAATCACTTAATTGGACAAAATGTTGATATTGACGTACTCTCGGCATTGTTATCAAGTTCAGAATGAAATTATGAACAAACAACAACAATTTGCAAACTTGAGAATTACTAAATGGTCTACTACTTCAAATTTATTGTTACTATGTTACTATGAAAACAACAGGAAAAAAACAAAAAACTACTGGTTAGATTTTATTCAAATTTTAATCATCACTTTGTTTCATGAAAATAGACGTTTCCTGGAAATTTCAATAAAACCGTTCAACAAGTTCTAGGTGTTGCAATTTTTCTAGAAGTCACTATATATTGGAGCTCGTGTTCCGAGGAACAAGCGTTCAAGTGTTAGTCTGCAGTTACCAACCAAGAAGAAAATCGAATCACGAGAAGTCCATTGACTGCTACTTTTATGGTCAAGGCAGTTGACGATATCAAGAGAGCTGCCGCTATTGCCACGATCCTTTCTACCGGTGTCACATCCAGTTTTAAGAAAAGGGCAGTGAAACAGTTTCGAGAATGTTTACGAATTTGTTATCAACAATTAGAACGTTTGTTAGGAATGTAGAAGATTTTTGAGAATATAACGGAAATATATAAAAGCGGTTTAAACGGGTCATAGGTCAGTTATTCGAAGTCAAAAGTGTTAAGAAAAATAAATAAGTGATTAATGCGTGGTTAAGATAAATATAACAGAATTCAAACGTACGTGCTTTTAATGTAAGTGTCAGTTTTAGATAAACAGAAGTTATCCGCGGACATTATTTTTCGAGTGATTGTAATATATCAATTAGTGTAAGCGCCTTTCTTAAATATCGTTAGATTTATTAGTTCGTGTAGTTATAAACGTGTAAATATTTTGTGTATAAATAAATTAAATTGTATTTTAAAGTTTACGAATGTTATATGTGTTTGCAGCTTGTCTTTTTTTTCAAATATAATGTAAAATATTATCACTAGTTTATGTTACAGATTCATCAATGAGTATTGCAAGAAAATTAATTAGAAAAAAAAACCGAGATTTTAGTATAAATCTGAATTCGATTTCTTCGTAAACAAGCAAAGAATCAATCAAACCCTTGCAGTTAAAATTGTATTTGTAGTTTTCGAGGGAAACGTCCATGCAAATCGATTATAGTACAAAAGAAGCGCAGCCGCAAACATTATTATTCACCCTGTTTCTGTTTTTTACTAAAACCCTAAAATGAAGTAAAAGTGGTAGTAGTTTTCTGAATTACAAAATGGATATAAAATAGATAAAATGCGTCGTATAAAACGTCTCTATATGTTAATCCAAGTGTACCCACTGTAATCGTAAATAGAAAATTGTATTTTGTTATATCACTTTGTTAATGCGTTAAATTCTTCAAAAATACAAACAATAATAATGGGTAATACACAAGGTAATGAAGCAAAAACAAAAATCGGAAAACCTTCTGGAAAAGTTAAAGCTTTAATTAAAGTACGAGGAAAACGTGTTGGAAAAACAGCAGATGTACAATTTTTAGAAATTGTGTCGGTTGATAAGCATGAAAAGCAGAAAAATATTTTAGACATATCTGAAGAGCACAAAGAAGAAATTCAAATACCACCAGCCAACGAAGAATCTAGTTCAGATTCAATTTTCACAGATCCTTTAACACCTATAGGAATTTCAACTGAAATAAATACATGCTATTACAGTGAAGAAAATATTGATACTAACGTTGTGGTAGCAAATACTTTTTTAGAATTGCCTTTAAACCGTTTCAAATTAAACCAGGAAGAAAAATTAAGAAAGTTAAGTAAACTTGGGTTTTCAGAGATGAGCCAAATTAGCTTAGAATGTAATCCGCGTTACTGTTTTACGTCTGAAAACGTCGAATGCGTTCAAGGGGATGATACATTTCTTTTCGATTCAGTAGAATCTTCTGGTAAATGTTTGTATATCGCGTTGGTGTTGGGTTAATTTTCATTTTTTTAGGTCCTGAGTATAAAAGACAGAGTTCAGAACCGGCGACGTCGCTAGAAGATAAAGAGCATAGTTTGGTGTTGAAACGTGTCGTTTCGCTCACTTTAGATAAAGAAATGTTAGAATGCAAAGTGTCCAAGCCAAAATTTGTACCAGAAAAACTTGATTTTAAGTTGTATGAAAAGTTTGAAGGTAAGATGTAGTTGATAAAACGTGTCGTCTGAATTAAAAAAATGTTAGAGTTCACTTTCATCAATTAAAAAAATTTGACACATCCTATATCATTTCCATAATAAGGTGCGCATATCTATAGTAAAACTGATAACATGGATTATGATTAGTTTCGTAGCAATTTAATGCGTAATTAAACCAGATAGAATCTTTTTTCCTAATTGTTTAGACGATTCATTTCAGTTTAATCGCTTCGGTAATGTAAACGCATTTTTTAAATTTTAGGACACATGCTTATCAACTGGTATTTATCTGAATTTTACGACAACGATCATTTAAAAAAAATAGTTCAAAACAAAGACTTAAAACTGTTAGCTACGCAATTTTGTACGCATTTACTTGCCGCTGGAGTTTTGCACCAAATACCTGACAAGGATGTTCCGATGTATAACACTTTTAAGGTATTTGTTATTTGTTAATATTTGTTTTAATACGAAATTTTTAGCCTGATTTAATGTATTACTGGGCACATTCCGAAACTCCAGCTTCGGTACCGCAAACTCCGGGACGATTAAACTCTCTTTATTGGCCACCGACATCACCAAGTATGTCGGATGCGTTTGGACCCGTGTCAACTACCAACAGCGAAATTACAACAGTTCTAAAAAAATCTTTAACTGAACTAGAACCAGAACAATCAGAACTAGAAGAAGAAAAAAACAGGCTAAAACGAGAAATTGAAAGATACCAAACATTAATTGAAATACAAACGTTAACCACTAACGTCGTTGAAGATTTCGACCCTTCAAACATAACTAAGCATTTTATCTGTGATCAATGTGGATTTAGTTCAAACTATTCTAAAGAAAACGCACAATTACTCAACGACCAAGAGCACAATCTAAAAATGGTAATATTCATGTTAGTATGTACTTTTTAGTGACTTTCGAGGTTTTAGAGCACAACTGACAATTCTGTTAATGAAAAATCAAAAGAAGAAACAGAGTTACTGACGAACACGCTTACAAATTACGAAGCATCTTCATCTACAGATTCCCATTCGGATACTAAACCGTTGCCTAAACTTGATAACACAACGCAGTCTCAATCACTTGAGTTCAAATCACGTATATCGCCATCGTCTTCTACCATAATACCTGTGCCACCGCCACTTCCACCTGATACATCTACAGTTTCGTCCACAAACCAAATTTTGCCAACACTTTCACAACCAGATAAAATAACAACACCTTCACCTTCGTCCTTTCCTTGTGAACCACCACTCTCGACCCCACTACCGCCGCCACCACCGCCACCACCACTACCTCCTCCTCCTCCTCCTCCTCCTCCTCCTCCTCCTCCTTCTTCTTCGTCCCCTTTTATAACGCCTCAAAGTAATAACGAAGTAACACTTCACTCTCCTTCTTCTCTTGGTGAAATCCCAGCATCAGTACAAAGTGAAATTCCACCACCTCCGCCGTTACTTCCACCTCCATTACCAACACCACCAATAGGAGGCTGGGTTTCTACAAAATCCAGTAAATATTAAAGCATAATAAAAAATGTAAAATTTACGTTGTGTTTACAGTGCTTAATAAAGAAGCAGTAACACCAAAAGTGCCTATGAAGCCACTTTATTGGACGAGAATAATTATGCCAACTACTTCAAATGTGGAATCGTTTGAACCTATATGGTCCCAAGTCGAAGAATTAGAATTAGAAAATTTATCCGAATTTAGCAACTTATTTTCTCGACAAGTTATACAAAGAACAGCTACGAAAAAAAAAGTTGAAACCGCCACGAAAATTAAACCCGTCAAAATGTTAGACAGCAAAAGGTCGCAAAATGTTGGCATTTTAGCGCAAAGTCTACACGTTGATTTTTCCGAAATTGAGAATGCAATATATACTTTTGATACCTCCGTTGTCAGTTTAGAAGCTTTGCAACAGATCTACGAAATAGTATATATACACTTAAAATTTAAATATTTTACATATTATTTTTAGTTTTTTATAGAGAGCAACTCCAGAAGAGCTAAAACAAATTCAGCAACACTTAGAACAAAACCCTGATGTACCTCTGGATAAACCTGAACAATTCCTATACGATCTATCAGAAATTTCAAATTTTCCTGAAAGGATATCTTGTTTTATGTTTCAAATTGAGTTTGGCGACTTAATAACGAATATAGAGAACACTCTTACAAACATGAAATCCACGTGTGATGTAAGACTTATTTTATAATAACTCATTAGAAAATTAGTCTTTTATAATTATAGTTTCTAACAGATAATCATTCGTTGATTAAAATTTTATCCATTATCTTAACGCTTGGGAATTACATGAATGGTGGCAATATCACTAGAGGACAAGCTGACGGTTACAACCTTGAAATTTTGTCAAAACTTAAAGACGTTAAATCGAATGACGCCCAAGTCACGCTTCTTCATTTCATTGTACGAACTTATATGGATCAATTTGATTATATAGTGTTAATGGAGATGTCTTTACCGGTGCCTGATTCTGAAGACATACGAAAGGCTGCTTCTGTAAATTTCGATGAAGTTGGTGCTAACTTACATGTTTTAGAAAAAAAATTAAAAGGTAAATACATTATTTCTTTATTTGATGATATAATTTTTACTTTCTTCTAAGGAAAGTATAGCGATCGCAATTTTTTTTTTTTTAAATTTTGCATGGTTTTACGTTTCAAGGTCTTCTGAATCAGAAAAATGTATTTTTGACAAAAAATTTTATTTATAATTTAAAATCAATTCACAAACATAATATAGGTTCGAATCCTGCTTGCGCCGTTTTTTTTTTAGAAAAAAATTCCGTATCTTAAAAGGAAGCACACAAATATAGGGGTTAGTCAATATGACAACATAAGCTTAATTTGCCATATTTTGGTTATATATTTAATAAAATCGAAGACAAAAATTTCAAAAAAATTATAGCATGCTAGGAAGTCAATACAAACGTGTACATATCACTTCATTTTAGCTTGCGAACACAAAATAAAAACGGTGTTAGAAGCAGCTACAATTGATAACATAGAACCGTTTCAAGAAAAAATGAAAATGTTTATACAGAACGTAAAAGAACAATTAAACACAGAATTTGAAAATTTAGAAAATTGTAAAACAAAGTTTGTTTCCACAATGAAAATGTACCAATTTAAATCAAAAGCTCAAACTGTTGAGACAACACTTCCAAGCGATTTTTTTGAACTTTGGTATTTATTTTGTAAAGACTTTAAAGATATTTGGAAAAAAGAACTGATACGACGCGAAAAAGAAAAGTAAGTTTAAGTTATTCTAATTTTTATTTTACAGTCATTGTTTTAGAAAATATGAATTGAAACTAAAAGAAGCACTGCGAAAATCAGAAATCGTCAGAGTAGATTTAAAACCAAACAGTATTAAAGAAAAAGTTAAAAAACTTGTACAAGAAGAAATGAATTAAATTTATATACGTCTTAATTTTTGTTTTTTTTGCATATATATGTAGATACAACCCACAACCAAGCTTGAGTACTACTGCCAAGGTTTTAATATTGTGGAACTCCATTTCTCTCTTGAGATTCCATAATGTTCGCCACAGATTTTCGTACAACGGCTTTGTAGGGAAGCATTTCTTGGTGACCAGATAGAAAGCAAAGCGTCTGTCACCAAGCAGTTTTAAAACTTTTCCAACCGCCGGTTACTGTGTTTGTAGTTCATCTAGCCGTCCAAACTTCATTTTAATTACGACTGCAACCTCTCTGAACATGTCAAGATCCTCGCTCACGCAATGTGCGATAGCGTAATCTTTTCGCGTTTGGAACAGGTCTTCCCAGCAAACACAGATGGACTTAAATTACTGTTGAATTGCCATTAAATTACGGTAATTTAAGTAGTAATTCAAACAGTAAAAAGGGCGCCATTAAGCAACCACTTAAACTACCACAAATTCTAAATTACCAATAAGCTACCATTAAGATACTGTTGTTATACTACCATTGAATTACTGCTAAACTACTGTTTTGAACTACTAGCAAAACTATTAAATTATTATTAGAACCACTAACACATTTAAAAAAATAATTTTTTTCATTAATTATTTGTTTCTGTAATTTTTTATTTATTTCGTTTACAGAATTTGACGCACATAATTGATAAATTGTGGGATGTTTTTAAATTAGAATTTAATATAAGTAGTTACCTAGGGTTTGATCCCACGAACATCAGGAAAATCCCTTGCAACCTAAACGTGTTAACCACTACTCTACCTGACCTAATACTAAATATGCTAACTACACGTTATATATGTTGAAAGAAAATCGAGTAACTTATTCGTAATTTAATACTTTCAACGTGAACCATTAAATATTTCACATCACAATCAGACTGATGATGAATTAGTCCTATATATACATTTGCATCGCTACGTATTAATTATACTCTTGTTGTTTTTGTTATTCTGTAATCAGGATAATTCATGTCTTAGTTGCTTGAAGTGGTTTATATAATCCGAATATTTTTGGATACGGCAGGTACATAATTTCATGCAATATTGATATTCTTGTATCATAAGTTATAATATTTACTTTTGTTTTATATTTATATTGCGTTACTGGATTCCGCAGATTGACCAATGCTATTTGACTTTCCAATATTAATATTTTCGTAAACTGTACGAAATCTTTTTAGTTGTCGATAATAATTGCCACTTTCTTTCTTTCTATGCATTCTTCAAGCAATTGTTTGATAGCAGACCTAACTGTTTGGCAAATATAACGACTATTTTTAAAATAATTTAGCTTAAGATTTATATAGCAACTCTATTACTACTGACTATTAATTTACCTTGTATTTTAACGGACATTCAATTACCATTAAACTCCCCAACCTAATTCTGGAATTACGACTAAGTTACTGAGTAAACTATTCAAGCTACCAATCATTACATTACTCCTAAATTACTTTTGAATTGCTGGGTAGTATAATGGTATCTCAATTACCGGTAAACTACAATGTTCAATTTTTTAATTACTCTTAAGTTACTGGTTAAACTATTTTTAAGCTACCCACCATTACATTACTCCTTAATTACTTTCTAATTACTGTGTGGTATAACGGTGACTCAATTACCATTAAACTACAACGTTTAATTTTTTAATTACTATTAAATTACTAATTAAATTACTTTTATGCTACCACAATACTGAAATACTCCTAAACTACTTCGTATACTACTTTTAAACTAGTAACCATTTAAATTACTGTTAAACGTCACCTTAGACTACTCTCAAATTACGAAAAAAATTAAATTACTTATAAATGACTTTTCAATACCCAATAAACTACTAAATTAAGCTACCTTGTGTTTGCTGGGTTGTTATTCCTCGGTTGTAACTCTAAACCTATCCTTTCCAGAACCTCCGTATAAACTTATCGAAATCTATTCCTTCGACTTGATTTCTAGTTCTGCTAGTTATTACTCTGGTTCGGACATGAACTTGCATAACGTGGTTATCGCCAGCAAACGGGAATAGAAGACCGCTGTGAACTACTTTTAGCTTGCCTCTGAGTGGTTTTCGGATGCGATATATGACGTCATTAATACGCTGCACGACTTCATAAGGGCCCTCCTATTGTCTCTGCAGCTTCGGCGACAAACCACGTCTTTTTTTGGGAATTATACAATCACAGCATGTCGCCAGGTTGAAACCCACCGTTTTGTGCCTTCACGTCATATCTAGTCTTCATTGTGTCGCTGGCAATTTATGTGTTTTTACGGACTGCCTCATGTACTTCGTCTAGTCTCTTGATTAGCTGATGTAGTCTTTTCCTGCAACTTCCGATCTTGACGCCAAAATATCTAATACCGACTATGGACTCTGAGAACAATTAACTTTGAGGTTTGCGCAAGTAAATCTTCGCAATTTACGAGTTGCGACTTTCAAAGCGATGAGTTTCTCCTCCGACAACGACATTGACATTCTACTGACTCAAGAGCCATACGTGTTTAGTTCAGGTTCAGGGTACAAGCTCGCTGATGCGACTGTACCCTTCAACAGGGTTACCGCATCCTCTTCTATGCGGTATTACTCGGCTATTGTTTTCAATAGTTCAAAGTCCGTCGGAGTAGTGACACTTAGCCATTTAACTAACGACTGCAATGCAGTAACTATGGTAACGGTTGGAAACACCTCCTTGGCAATCGTCGGCGTTTATTTGCCGCCGAGTGAGGATGTCCGTATTCATCTCCAACACTTAGATAAAATTCTGGATAAACTAAGAGGTACTCCTATTATCCTATTATCCTTCAACTCGAAATCGCCGCTTTGGCACTCCCCGGTGACCGACCAACGAGGACGATGTGTGTAGAACCTGGTGGGTGAACGCGACCTTTGTGTTGTTAATGAACCATTTCAACTTTTCACTTTTGCTAGCCATCTAGGTTCAACTAACATAGACGTTACACTAGCATCTCCCTGTTTAGCCAGGAAAATATTAAACTGGCGACGTAATAGAAAGTGACCACCGACTGATACGGTTTGAATCAACCGTCAAGGCCCCTAACCACGTTCTGATCCCTAAAAGAATTCTTGATTACAAACGCATCGATCCCGTTCGCCTAAATGAGGCTATCTCAAATTCGATTCCTGTTTATCTTCCACATGGTGCTCTGTACCACGATCCTAAATCTGTAGACGCTTTCATTGATAAGTTGACCAGGATGATCCTCGACTCTTGTCAAAATGGCTTAAACAGCATACGTCTAAGATCTAGAGCTGTTGTACCGTGGTGGAGTCCTAAGTTAGATAGGTTAAAGCGAGCGGTGCGCTGTTTACGAAAACACCACCAAAAAAACCCTGTCGACGTAAAACCTCAATGGCTTGCCTCTTATAAGGCCGCGCTTCACCGGTACAAACTGGCAGTGAAGACAGCGAAAAGCTTGGTAACGAGTCCCTTGGGGTTAGTTTACAGGTAATCCTCCGTAAGTTTCTGTCGATACAACCGTGCTCAAATGTTAAAGACAATTTCCGACAGGACGGGGTGGTCACTAGTGACGATTTAGCCGCGGTGGCTAGCAAAATTCTTAGAAATAAAGCTCCTGGACTTGACGGAATACATTGTAATGTTTTCGAACTGTTGTTCTAGATTCTCTCTCATCAACGATCGTTGGCCTGTTCAACTTATGTATAAAAATTGGCTATTTTCCTACCAGCTGAAAAGCTTGTAAACTAATTACTATTCTCAAGCCCGGAAAGAAGGATCTCGCCAACCCCAACTCGTACCGTCCGATAACTTTGTTATCTGAACTAGGTAAACTTTTCGAAAGGACACTTCTAAAAAAGATACATGACGACGTTCCGCCTAACATCTTATTCCACCCTAGTCAATACAGCTTCGTTCCTGGCAAAACGACAACTGACGCCGCCCGTCGATTAATGACAATTGTACAATCGAACGTTTCCAAGTACAGACTAGCTATTTTCGTAGACATTTCTGGAGCGTTCAACAACGTATGGTCGCCCTCTATAACCGAAGCTCTCGTCGTTAAGAGAGTACCTGCAGACGCCACGTGCGTCATTCGTAACTATTTGTCGAACAGATCGATAACTTATTCGGCGAACGTTTCACGTTCAACTTTTACGAAACGACTGACGAAGGGCTGTCCACAAGGCTCCGTTTTTGGGCCGACTTTGTGGAACTTGGTGGTAAACGATCTTCTAGACAAAGACTTACCAGCAGACTGCGACATTTTCGCTTATGCGGACGACATAACCGTCACAGTGTCCGCAAATTCCAGACGAGACTTGGAGGCAAAATCTAACACGTGCCTAAATATTGTGACTAGCTGGGCTGGCAGCAATAAACTAAGTATTTCTGCAGACAAGACTAAGTACATGGTTTTTGGCTCTACGCTAAAACGAGATCCTTCACTGCGCCTCCTCGATACTCCTGTCTGTAGGGTCTTCGAATTCAAGTACCTCGGACTATTGCTCGACGACAAGCTGAGTTTTGTTAAACATTGCGCTTTCGTGGTCGACAAGTGTAAGAGCGTCTTGCACTTGTTCTACAAATACTCACGGCTGAAATGGAATCTTCACAAAAAACATCTTCGACAATATAGTCATTCCCATGCTCACTTATGGCTTAGACATTTGGTACCGCAGACTTCGACATTCCCACGTGGTCAGGAAACTGGCCTCGCTCCAATCCTTATTCCTGAGAACTCTCCTAGGGGCGTATCGTACCGTTCCCGTCGATACCCTTTGTGTTATTTCTAAACATCCTCCCCTACATCTTTTATTGCAGGAAATCTACTGCACCAAATGTTTTTGCAAGGCTGGCTCGTGCAATTTCCTTGACCAGCACATTTCAAACGACGATTTCCCGTCCTTTTCAGCGGCCAAGCGTCACTTAAAGGCCTTGATCTTGGGTGAATAACAGCGGCTGTGAGATACTTCCCATAAAGGGCGTAATGCTTATTCTCTTATCCCGGATATCCTTACCTGGGTCAGAATGCCCCACGTCCTCGGACGAAAAGCCGTTTAAATCCTCTCTTCACACGGCGGATTTCGTTGTCACCTAAAGCGCATCAGCGTTTTGAATGACGACAGGTGTCCGTTGTGCGGCGTTCCCGACACTCCGGCGCATCGGATTCTAGCTTGTCGCGAATTCGATGAGGAGCGGAGTGCTCTGTCAACCATTCTCAGTTCATATCCCGATTCCCCTCAGGCCATCCTCGAACTGGTGCCTGATGTCAAAATAGATCATTCGCAAGGAGAGACCCGAGTTTACAATAAGAATGAAGTTTTATTTTGCTCAAAGTTGCGGCTATCGTCGGAGTGTAATTCCAACGGAACTCCAAACCGACAGAAAAACTCTTTCACTGCTTCTTGATTGAATTCATCGCTACCAGAATGTATTTGTTTCGCAAATCAGATTTTGGGAACGACTCTGTGATGTCAATTGCTACTCTTTCTAAAAAACTTCCTACCTTGTACTGCTTTATCGGTGCTTTGCGATTTTTTGTTAGACCATTTCCTGATGCACAGACCGTGCACTTACGGCACCATTTCATGACGTCCTCTTTGCAGTTCACCCAGTAGAATGTTTCTCAAACTTTCCCCAATGTCTTCTATATGCCAAAGTGTCTTCCTGATGTACCATCGTGCAGATGCTTCAACACTTGTGACACTCTTTGGCACTACCGACTGTATTCTGTACCCTCAACACTATCTAAGAATTGCTTAAAATGACCGTCTTCTACTATCACAGAATCCCACTGCGCCCAGTACGCTTTTATATTTCTGCCCAAAGCAGGCCGTTTTCCTTCCAGTTCAGAAGTAGTCTTATTTCGGCATCGTTTTCGTGTTCGCAAGGCAACTGCTCAGGTACCCACTCGTCATCAACTATAGCAGTTCTCCGGAAGCATTCGACTTTTTCTTCAAGTCGCGAACAATGGCTGTAGTCCGCCGAACATGATCTTCTAGACAAATCATAGCGTTTCGATGATTGCTTCCGGCACGGTATTCATAGTCATACTCTTGCAGTCTCTCGATCCATTTTGCTACTTGTCCTTCCGTGTTACGGAACTGCAATAGCAATTTTAAAGCGACGTAGACCGGCCTCAGTAAAAATTTCTGTTCATACAAATATTTGTAGAAGTGTTCTATAGACTTGACGTCTGCTAACAGCTTCCGCCTAGTCACGCATTAATTCCTTTCTGATCTAGACAAAACTTTACTAAAACACTTTTCATCTCTATCTTGCACTGGATAACTTAAAATCGGCGAAGTGTAGTTGATGGAAAGCATTTTCGCAGTCTTCATTCTATCTAAATTCTTTCTTCTGTCACTTTCGTCAAAGGTTTGGCAATATTGACAAATGTGAGTACAAATCGTCTATAATGGGTGCACAACCCAAGGAAACTTCGGACCTGATGTTTGTCGATTAGTCTTGGCCATGCTTGCACTTCTCGGATTTTGTTTGGGTTAACCTTTACTCCAGCTCAAGATATGACGTGACTAAGGTATTGCACTTTCTTCTTAAATACGTGGCATTTCTTTAGGCTCAGTTTTAGATTTGGTCCACGTAGTCGTTGAAACACTTCTTTCAAGTTGTTCAACTGTTCTTCAAACGACTTTCCAACCACAATCACGTCGTCTACCAAGCACGTCTTCTAAGACTGGTCTCTATCAAACGCAAAAGCGTTGCACAGGCCAACGGGCATCACAATGAACTGCCACAAACCAGTTCCAATCGTAAAAGCCGTTTTTTTCACGATCCTTGGGTTCCAATTGTACCTGTCAGTAACCACTCTTTAAATCCAACGTGGATCCTGGGATCCTGACGGGGTGTCTAATGTATCGTTAATTTTCAGTAAAAGGTAGCTGTTCTTTTTGGCCACTTTGTTAAACTGTTTGTAGTCTACACAAAACCTCGTTGAACCATCTTCTTTTTTGCGGGAACCACTGGGGACGCTATTTAAAGGTTCAACCACACCTTCTTCCTCCATATCCATGATTATTTGTTCGGTTTCTTCTCTTTTTGCCAAAGGAAGTCGGCGTAGATGTTGTCGTATTGACCGAGCATCTTCGGTGTTAATTTTATGTTTCGCCACGTTGGTTCTTCCTTTGAAACCACTCTCCAGCACAAACACATCTTGATACTGTTAGATCAACACTTTAACTTTAGTCTGCTGGTCTTGGCTAAGATTTTAATATTTGGAGATAAGAATGTCCAATAGATGTTGTGGGCACTTCGCCGACGTATCTTCGTTAGAATTTACGCATCTCACAATTTGAGATACTGGCCTGCATTGGCCTACCACAGTTTTCTTTTTCAACGTTACTGAATCTGAGTTGACATTTAAGATCTTTACTGGCATCGTGTTTTTCTCTGGTACTAAAGTTCTATTAACAAGTAATCCTTTTTCAACTAAGTCGCCCTTAATCGCGCGAATGTAGACTTTCCTTTTCCTATATTTTTTGTCCCCTTTTTTTAAATAACAGTATAAGTGAGCTTTACTTATGTGTCTTCTGTGTAATAAAACGATTCAATGAAACATTCTAAGCAAGAACATTTAATAAAAATTCATACTGACAAAAAAATTTAACGTTTTTTAAACAATCAAAAAAAAAATACTTGAAAACCCCGACATTGCTAGAACTCATAGTCACAACATCAAAAAAATATGACGATGAACTGCGTGTTTCTTATAATATTTCTTTGCTGATTGCAAAGTCGGGAGAGCCGTGCACTATTAGCGAAGAACATATTATGATAGCTATATGTGAGATAATACGCACCGTGTTTCACAAACCAGCTTTCGATGTTATACAATCTTATCACAAAAGTTCCGGTCATAGAAAACGTCCCTCAATTTCAAGCCGCGGTTGACAATTTCACAGAACTTATCAAAAGATGCATCACAAAGGCCACTAAATCTATCACTTAATCCAAGTCAGATCCGCTTCGACTGCCACTTCACATTTGCGACCAGATCACCGAGAAGAACCGCACCCGCCACCCAGACGACAAAAGAGTCCTCAACGCAGCTCAAACTGCCATTCGAATCCAAATAGGGAAACATCAAAATCTTCTCTTCAACGACAAACGTCAGTCTCTAAGTGCACAAGACCACAGCGTGTGGCAAATTGCCAACACCCTAAAAATGAGAATAAGCCACCTATGCTCGCCAGTCACGGTTCCCGAGATCTAGTCTACACAGACCTAGACAAAACCGAAAATTTTGCCAACACATTCGAACTCCAAGAGCAAACCGTCCAGACGACGAAGACTTCCGTTCACGCAAAGCTCTAGGGAACGACGGCATTCCCAACAAAGCCTTCAAATTTCTTCCAAAAAAAGATATAGCCACCTTAATCGCGATTTTCAACGCATGTCTAAGACTTTGACACTTTCCACGTGACTGGAAAACTGTGGACGTCATAGTAATCTCCAAACCTGGAAAAGACCACGTCTTGCCCCAAAACTACCGTCCAATCAGCTTACTTACGACGCTGGGTAACTTATTGGAACAAATAATTTTCATCAAATTACAGGAACCGGTCGATAACAACCAAATCATCTCTCAGGAACAGTTTGGTTTTTGCAAAAAACATTCTACCGTCCACCAAGCCCTACGCGTCGTTGAGCAGATCACCGACGGTTTCAACCATCGCGACGTCACTGGCGCCGTCTTTATCAACATCGATAAGGCGTTCGACAAAGTCGATGCATCGTTCTGGGCATTAACCACTCCATGGTTTAGCTCATCGGATCATTCCTAAATCGATGCTCGTTTGTGATCAAACCTTTCACTGCCAAGTCTATTCCACGCCGCGTAGAAGCCGGCGTCCCTCAAGGATCTACGCTTTCCACACTTTTATATAACATCTTCACGGCAGACGTTCTAAAAATCGATGGACCTTCTACGCCGACGACACCGCCGTCTTGGCAACATCCCGCTCACCCGCTCAAGCCGAGAGAAATATTCAAATGACCTTCACGTCACTAGACAACTGGTCGAAGAAGACTGAAGAATACAAATCAATCCCAACAAAAGCGCCGCCGTCCTCTTCAACCGAAAGAACATCGCCCCACACTCCGCCTTCACATCAATAGTAACGACGTCCCCTGGGTGGACGAGACTAAGTATCTCGGTCTCACTCACTTACTCGGTCTGCTGGTAAAACTGTATCCCATGCTGTGCCGCAATAGCCGCCTCAGCGCCGACAACAATCTACAAGATGATTATCGGTCGTCCATGACCTACGCAGCCCAAGTATGGTTCTACGCACCCAAAACCCACATCACCAGAATCCAGATCTTCCATAATAAGATGCTCAGAATAATCGCAAACACCCTATGGCGGCTACACCAAAAACTCGACATTCCGATGATGACATATTTCGTGAGCGGAAAAGTTTGAAGCCAAAGAGGAAATTCGGAGGTGGAAAACCGATCCAATGGGGTTATTTAAGCATATTTTGTTATCACACAAGGTTAAGCTTTAGAAATGTTCAATGTTGAAAAAGCAGTAAGCTTGTATGAAGTGAATTGAAGTTGTGACTACTTAAAAACTTTTGAATTCCATATGCAGTGTGACGAATCAACATTACCAGAAAATGAAGCTTTACTTTTAGCTTATGTGAGATTGGCAAAAAAAGCAAAATTTTTCCAAGAATTATTATTTCCATAAGTTTGGAAACTGATAGGAAAGGTGAAATGTTATTTACTGAATTTAAAAAAAAATGATGACTCTTGACTAATATAATCTCTGTTGCTACTGTTGCTTTGGCAATGGTAGGACGATAGCGAAGCTTTCTGGCATACCTAAAGCAAGCTATACAGAATGTATTATCGGTACATTGTGTCATTCATCGACACCATTTGGTCGCAAAAAATCTTAGTGAACGTTTGCATGAATCACAACATTATGCCGTTAGAGCAGTTAATACAATCAAAAGGAATGTCTTAAATGAAAGATTATGTACTCAACTTTGTTTGGAAAATAATGATGACTATAATCGTTTACATTTACTTAACACAAAAGTACGTTGGTTACCTACCCAATCAACAAAGAAACGTTTTTTTTTCATGTTTTAAAAACGTTACAACTTTTTAAAATAGTCGAAATAAAAAATGTTTTTCAAAAAAATATTTTTGTTGCGTTTTAAAAACGTTTCATTTAAACATTGATATTGAAATATTTTAAAAATGTTTTCTAAAAGCATTTTTAGTAACATAAAAAACGTTTTTATTTTATTAGAAATTATACTTTTGTTTGCTTTCACCTATACACTTTTTTCTTTTATATATTGTAACAATAACACAATTATATAAAATTTTGTTACATATTATTAATACATACAAAATAAACTTTTTCGTTTTTCTAAAAACTTTCTTGCAAATTTGAATTAAGTACTTAATAACCGCTTTAGCGCAAAGTACCAGTATCTGCGTGATAAGATAACGACTTTGTATATTATAATTACATTATATTTTAAGCTTCAACGAATCAATAATTTCCATGGTATTACTCGCTATGCTGTGTAATGTATTGTTAGTGTATCAGTTTAAACGTTTTCTAATTTGCGTTCTAGTGGAACTCAAATAGATACTTTTAGTATATGTCAGCATTTATTATGATGGTACGTTTTTTGTTGCAAGAAATTTTGCTGAAGTGTAATATTATTTGTTACAGCAGTGGTACACTAAAACGTTCATTCTATGTACTTTATGATTTCCATGATGTTTTAAGGTTATCAAATTGATATGATGTTGGCCAAATGGGAGATTTGAACGTGCACAATAACCAATTAATCGTGGTATGTATTTTTTTCTGATATTGATGCAGCATTATTTTGTGTGTACAAAGTTTTAAAATCTTAGATTGTTAGTTGTTCTGGTTTTCATTTTTACACAAAGAGGTACATGCATAATTAGTCAAAAGTTCTCTTATTCATCAAGAACGGCAACAATAAAGACAATCTTTATTGTTCAGGCCTTAACAACAGATAAATAAGGTTGTTTTTATTGTTACCGTTCCTCCACTCCAAAGGAATCCTATCCATAAAATAGAAAATCTTTTAAATAATTGGAATCTTTTGTGAGGATTATTTTAATTTTTCCAATTAATATAAAGTAATTACATGAATATAATGTTTGTTTTACTTTTATGCTTGTGTTAATTTTTGTTATAGGCACCAAATGCGTTTGCAGCCACATGAAATTAAAGTATTTTGAGTACACAAAGATTGTATTATCTATCTTTTGTAAGCATTTTAGGGCTGGTTCTAGAATAATGGTATAAATGTCGGTTAAGTTATACTTAGTTTGATTGTAAAATGCTGTCGTTATTGGGTAGTATAAATAAAACTCACAGCCAAATATGTCAGTTTTTTAAAATTAAAGCAAGTATAACTAAACTTACATTTATAACATGATTGCAGAACTGCCCTTAAGCATATTGCAATATTTAAAAAAAGCGTTGATTATACATTTTTTATACATTAATGTAACATTTGTAAAATATTATAAATATATAGAAATAATATTATAAATAATATTTTTTAAACATTTTTAGAATGTTTTTCTAACATTGACTTTGCAACGTAATTCTGGCGATTAAGACGTTTTTGCAACGTTTTTAAAAATGTGAATATATCTTTTGTAAAACATTTCAAAAATGTTTCCTTGTTGATTGGATAAAAATGCATGTTTGAATCGCTTCGATTCTCTCTTTGATTCAGTGTTGGAATTCCTGGAGAGTAAAGACAATGATTTGCGGGACAATTTCATTATATCAAAAAAGGGCATCGCTTATATGACTGATTTATTTACTAGATTTAACGAGACTAATTTAAAACTACAAAGTGACACACTAAATTTAAGCAACGCCAACGCCGTGCCCAAGGGCGAGGTCCGGGATTTGGCAATCAACGAAACATTATCAAAATCTATCTTGTGACCTGTAGTAAAATGATGTTCAGCGACCGCAGACTTAGAAATATACATTTTCCTTATACAACGATCATGTTCTGAAATGCGAGTAATGACGGAACGACCGGTTTCACCAATGTAGACTAAACCACATGAACAAGGAATTTGGCATACATCTTGAGATGAAAGTGTAGGAAATTTGTCTTTGGGAGAAAGAAGAATCTGAGAGATTTTGCCTGTCGAGTTGAATATGGGTTTAATACCATTCTTACGAAGGAGTTTCCCTATTTGATCTGTAACCTTGTGAATGTAGGGTAAAAAGGCCAATTTCGGGTTGGATTCGGGAGTAGAACTGTCCTTAGGTAATCGAGTACGTGGATGTAAACGACGATTAATAACTCTATGAATATCTCGCTTTGCATAACCATTGTTCACTAAGGTTCTAGTAAGATGACGGAGTTCTGAGTCTAGATTCTCAGGTTGACAAATAGAAAAGGCACGATGGACCAAAGATTCAATAACAGAACGTTTCTGTGCAGGATGATGATGAGACGAAGCATGAAGGTATCTGTCCGTATGGATGGGTTTGCGATAAACAGAATGGCCTAGAAGTCCGTCGGGCTTACGAGTCACAAGAACGTCAAGAAATGGAAGAGAACCATTACTTTCGATTTCCATAGTAAATTTGATATATAACTGTTGATTGTTGATCAAGAAGATGATCAAGAAACTTAGACGATTCGAGATGACCATGAGACCAGAAAATAAACGTGTCGTCAAAATACCTAAACCAAACTTTAGGTTTTAATATTGATGATTCCAAAGCAACCGTTTCAAAGGATTCCATAAAAATGTTAGCTACAACAGGTGATAGAGGAGAACCCATAGCAGCACCAGAAACCTGTTCGTAAAACTTGTTATCAAATTGGAAGTAAGTAGAGGATAGACACTTATCAATAAGAGGAACCAAACTCAAGTCCTTGCTATTTTGAGACAGAATCTGTTTGATGATAATAAGCGAATCCTTAATAGGAACTTTAGTAAAAAGTGAAGTAACATCAAAGCTCACGAGAAGATCTTGGGGTTCAAGTTTTATAGTTTCTAGACGTTGAATAAAATGCTGAGAGTTGAGGATGTGAGAAGAGGTTTTACCTGTAAACTCGTAAAGAATGTTGGACAAGAACTTGGCTAGCTTGTAAGTAGGGGATTGGATAGTACTAACGATAGGTCGAAGAGGAATACCTTGTTTGTGAATTTTGAGAAGTCCGTATAGACGAGGTGGTTTAGAATCTGATGGGGTAAGTCGACGTTTAGTTTCAGGAGGTAGATTGGAAGATTTCATGATTTGGCTAACCTCGCGTTCAATCCTCGAAGTGGGGTTATGGGTTAGAAGAGCGTAAGTTTCCTCAGACAAAATAGAATTGATTTTTGTAACATAATCAATTTTGTTCAAAACTACAGTGGCGTTGCCTTTGTCGGCTGGAAGAACAATAATATCAGGGTTCTTACGAAGACTTTATAGAGCTGACTCTTCCGACTTAGAAATGTTGGATTTAGGAATTTTAGATGATTCAAGGATTTTGCCAGTGTTAATACGAATGAGATCTGAAATGTGGCGAGGAAGATGTCTTATAGAAGACTCAACAGCACATAGAATATCTTCTTTAGGAATACGTTTAGGAGCAACCGCAAAATTCAAACCCTTAGAGAGCACCGATTCCTGTTCTGAAGTGAGAACCAAACTAGATAAATTGACAACCGTCTTTACTGAGTTAGTAGTAGAAGAAACTTTACGATTCTTGGATTCCAATAATTGAAACTTTTTGAGATGACCTTCAGTGGTTAGTCGTAGAGTGGTATCAGACTGCTGGTAAGTAATGTTGTCAAAGAATTTCCAATCATCCGGGGATAGAGTGTTGGCCAATTCAAGATGAAGATAAAAGAGTTGTTTCGAAATGGTGTCTAACTCTCGCCTAGTTTGCTTAATCCGTTCGCGTATCAACGCTAGACTAGCACGGTGTAGGATGTTTTTAGAAGAACGTGTCTGAATGTGGAACTTAATTTTGAGGAATGCAGGAATGATGTTGTGGTCACGACAGCGACTAAGAAAGGTTAAATTGCACAAAAGTTTGACGAGTTTGTGGCGAAGTTTGGAATATACGGAGGTTTTAGAAGAAATATTCTCCCCGTAGAGATTGTTGATGTAATAGCGAAGGCTTCCACGGCCGGAATCTATACTAACATTAGAATGTCTTCCGGGTTTGGACCGTGTCATAGTTGCAACCGAAGCTGCCAACGTTTCGCCCACTTTCGTAAGGGGCTTCATCAGGGCGTGAGATAAATCGCAAAACTCAAACAAGCAATCGAAATCTAACTAAGAACTTCTCAAAAGTTAGGTTATCCACTTGTAAAACAAGCCATAACCTAAACTATGAAAAGGTAAGAAAGAAAGCGATAACCTGAACTCTTGTGACAGTTCCGTATAAGAAATGGAAACACGCAATCGAAAACTTCGAGTCCCATCAATCGAAACAATACCATCACTCCAACTTTTTGAAAACTATGCAAAACCAACACTTGGATATCAGGAACGTTATTGACTCAGGGAGAAGAAAGCAAGTAAAAGAAAATAGAGAAAAATTATTTTCAATTGTGGAAACTATAAAGTTTTGTGGGCGTCAAGAACTGGCTTTGAGAGGAACAAACGATTCTGGCCCTGTTTCTGTGACTGATGAGGAGCCAGTCACAAATGACGGCAATTTCAGAGCCATCTTAAGAATGAGGATGAAATGTGGTGATACAAAATTGCTCAAACACTGCAAAAACATTGCTCTGAACGCGACATATATGAGCGTCCAAAATGATCTGATATCAATTTGCGGGAAAATAATTCAGAAGGAAATTGTAAAATGTTTAAATAAAGCGAAGGTGTTCTCCGTTTTAGTAGACGAAACTTCTGATATTTCGAGACACGAACAATTTTCACTATGTGTTAGATACACAAAAAAGATCGAAACTTGTTATGTGGTGAAAGAAGATTTTCTCGGATTTGTAAAGGTCGATAATACAACTGCACAACCATTGGCTGACACGATCATAGCTTCCCTGAAAAACCTTGACATTGACTGCAACAATATGGTGGGACAGGGGTACGATGGTACAGCTGTAATGAAAGGTGCTTTTAATGGCTTTCAAGCAATAATACGGAAATCATTTCCTCGAGCTCTGTTTGTCCATTACCGATCTCATTCTTTAAACTTGGGCCTTTGTCATTCATGTAATGAACCTTCTATAAGAAATTGTATAGGAACTGTGAAAGCAATCGGAAATTTTTTGAGAGCATCTCCAAAGCGAACAAGCTTCCTTCAAGCACGCATTAGGGCCAACTTTCCTGATGCAACATGGCAGAAATTAACACCAATGTGTGAAACGCGGTGGGTGGAAAATCACAACGGCTTGTGATTTAAACAAATTTTTAAATTTAAATCTATTATTGAGACTTTAGAACAATTCAGCACAGACCTGGATATAGAGACTTCAACCAAAGCTTCTTCTTTTCTGAGATCGCCTCTTGCCAGCGAATTCGTGGTATCACTCTGTTTTTTATCGAAGATATTTGCAGCAACATTAACAGTATGCAAAGTCCTACAGTCACCTCTGTGTGACTTAATAACAGCTGTCGACCATATTGAGAACGTAATATCGCACTTTCAAGATATTTGATCCAATATTGAAAAAGAATTTTCAAATTCATTTACAGAAGCAAAGGATTTATTGGCCGATGTCAATGAAGAGATCAAGCTTCCACGGTTGACATCAGTACAAAAGCATCGCGCTAATTCAAATACTAGTAACCCCGAACAGTATTACCGCATAACTGTTGCAATACCCCTGTTAGAAGACTTAACTTTCCAGCTCAAAATAAGATTTACTGACCACAAGAAAGTGATTGCTGCTATGTACACTCTTATACGAACAGTCTGTTCCGAGAAGAAAACGCCATTCCCAAGAGAGGACCTAGTGATGTACGAGGACCTGGTGGAATTAGACGAGGCACAAGGCGAATTTCAACTATGGAATTTGTTGTGGCAGGGCAAAAGCCCTTCGGACCGCCCTTCTTGCGCCATTAAAGCTGTCGGAGAGTGCAACAGACAATTGTATCCCAACATTTATATGTTGTTGAACATCTTGTCGACTCTATCACTAACCACGTGCACCCCGAAAAGGTCATTTTCCACACTTAGGCGCCTAAAAACCTACCTACGGAATTCTTGTGAACAAGAGAGGCTAACCGGGTTGACCCTAATGGCAATTTACAGAGATGTCATCATCCCAACTGATGATGTTATAACCGAATTTGCTCATAAAAAGTCTAGAAGGCTTGATTTTGTATTGTGAATTCACTGAACTGGAAATTTGAGGTTTTTAGTTTTAAGAACGAATATGTTAGTACAGTTTTTTCAGTGGCGGGCTTTCCCGTACCAATGTAAAGGTAATAAATTAAATTTGAACTAACAGATCTGTTTTATTGAGACCCCCTCCGAAACAAAAATCTGGGCACGGCGCTGAGCAACGCTAAAAGTGTAATATTTGCGTTTGTTGCTAAACTTTTGCTGTACGAACAAAACTTGGAAACAGAAGAATGTTTTCAGTTTCCAAATCATTTAAAATTACAAAATATAGATGAAGATTTGTTTGCTTATTGGAGTTTAACATCGCTTCATTGAGATTTTAACCGAAGATTTGACATTTTTCACTTTGATATTCCCTACTGGTTGTTAAACCCTTGTGCAAGTAGTCAAACTCAGAGCACAAATACAAATGAAAACATACTAATACAGGAGCTAAAATAACTCAATGAATTATCCATAAATCAAGAGCTGAAACTAACGTTTAAACAAGGATACAACTGCTGGTTACAAAAACAGATTCCAAATTTATATCCAGAATATGCGTTAATGGTTATTGTAAAACAGCTGTTGATTGCTTTTCCGTCCTCCTATTTGGTATTGGATTCAGAGCCGTTATGAGCTTTATTATAAAAAAAGAATGTGACTAGAAATATTAGTAGTGGTGGGGATTTGCGGTTGCTATCCACTTTTTTGTATTTTACGTTATAATTTCAATAAATACTTCTTCAACAAAATGTTTTACTTATATTTTATTATTACGTGACTATTTAACACTCGACACATCAAAGTTAAATTTATAATTTTTCTATTATGCAAATTTTCTTCAAAAAGTTTGCATTAAAATCACTTTTTTCATGGTTTATATGGCTTTTTGTAAATTTTTTTTTACAGAACCTTTAGAACAGATCAGTACCTATCTTGCTATTAAAAAAACTGCACCAGCTGTCCTAGTTAGGCCGCAATTGCCGTTTAAACATTTTACGAAATTTTCTTTAATAATAAGTTTGTATTAAAATCACTTTTTTCATAGTTTATAAGACTTTTTTTAACGTTTAGAAAAGATCATTATCTTGCTATTAAAAAAAAACTGCACCCTTCTAGCTGTCCTAGTTAGGCCGCAATTGGTTGAAAGAAAATAATTTCAAGTTTTATGAAATTGCATAAAAATTTACAGAATTGTATACAATTCTGTGATATTTAATGACTAATCAAATTTTAATTAGTTTGAATAAAATTATACAAAAAACTATTAGTATAAAGAATTTTAAAAAAATTATACAATCCTTGAAACTATATAACATACATGTTGAAATAATAATCCAAAGTACAAGCTACTATATGCACCCAAACAATTTTCTAAATATTTTTAAAAATAACTTACAAAAATATTAATATTTATGACAAATGCACTTGACAAACTGTCACAAAAAATGGTTAGCGGTACATTTTAGTTACTGTCTCAGTAATGAGTGACGCTGATGATTTCTCTAAATGCGTCAATGTCAGACTACATTGTCAGTTATTTATGTTATAGAGATTACTTACTTAAGTTGAAGGGTTGTGCCATCTTTACTGAACCTATATTAAAGCTCCTAATATATTTCTAATAACAATCAAATAAAATGTAAGTGACTTTAATTGTGTAAAAAAAAATAAGAATAAGATATAAAGGTATATTTACAATTCGTCCTATACTAAACGGTAAAATTAAAAAAAAACTACAATTGTTCCGCATTTTGCACTGTATCTGCAAATTTATTTAAGTGGTTCGAGAAGTATCTGCAAAGATCCGCTAATGGAATTTTAGAAAAAAGTGATGAAACAAGTGATTGGTATGTATTATCTGCCAGTTTTGCTTGTGGTAAATCGCACACTAACCTTTCACAAGTTTGTATAATATCACAAGGACTTGTAGAATTACTAACGAAATTGTCTACTAGCTCATCTTTTGTAAATGAAGACAACATTTTTTCTTTAGGAATGAATAAACACACTTTGGAGGTATCGACTATAGTCAAAATACGTTGTATAAACGTCAGTAAATCTTCTTGGTTACGCTGTGCCGACTGATTTTGTAAATTTATTACATTAATATACTGAAAGCTTGGTATAATATCGTCTATGGTTGGCGCGAATACTCTAAAAGTCTCTTTAAAGAAGTCCAACGTTGACGATTTAGAATCGTTGCATTTATGGAACGTTTCTTCAATAATACGTTCTAAGGTTAAGTGTTTTAAAATGACCGAAGGCGAAGAACTTTCAATAACGCGGCAAATATGTCGTCCCACTTCCAAAAAATTATTGTTATCGTACTTTGGCATTGATTCGTCAATAAGCATTTGCAAAATATCCGTCGACGATACTTCTGGTATGCTGCATAACAACGACACGAACTTTTTTAAACTTATTTTGGTAATAACCTCTTTTAATAACTGTGGCCAGTCTTTTTCTTCAATCAGCGAACTTAACCTAAACGCGGCGTTATCTTGAAGAATTTTAAGTAATTCGTTTGGATCCATAATTTCTAACAGTAGTTTGAGTAGAGTCGCCAGGTTCGCTCGCTAAAAGAATGAAAATTTATTCATTAGAACACGTCGGTACCATCAGAAACGTATGAAATTACGATGACATTGTGTTATAAGTCATTGTTATATATGTGGCTCGAATGAATCATAAAATGCCTCTCAAGGATTCGTACGGTACCTTTGAACGTAGACGATCGTATTTTACGTTTAAGGCAACGTATAAAGTTAAATACAAGTGTAGAAGTTTGAGAAGTTAGTGCGCAAAAGAACTGGAATTAGTAGTGGTAGTAAGAGGGCAGAAGGAGAGAGAAAGAGGTGGGGTGTAAGTACAATTGCAAGAAAAAATTAATAATTAAGTGAAAAGTGTAAAACCGTGGTAGAAAAGTATAAAACTGTGACGATCAAGTTAGATTACAAGGAATATACAGTGCAATCGAGAAGGTCTGTGGTAAAAGATAACCTCCTACGAAATTAAAGCGAAACGATCACAAGTGGGACGTTTTAAACACGAAAAGAAAGAAAAAAAGTACGGAGGAATAAAAAGAAGAAAATAATGAATAAAAGAGAGAGAGAGAGAGAGGAAGAGGACAATGACAGACAACAAATAATTAGAAAAGAGAAGAAAACAATAAGATCACCGGTCATTTAAAAAATAACGGAGGAAACAGCACAATAACAGAAAGAGAAAAGAACAGAAAGAAATGGAGGAACTAAAAGAATGAAATAGATGGAAAAAAACATGCAAGGAATAAGGCATGAAATAAAAAAGAAATGGGAGAAAGCAAAAGAAGTGGAAGAAAGAAAAAGAGAGAATAGAAAAACTAGAAAAAAAGTGGAAGAGGAAGAATAATATTGTAATAAAAGGGTGGAGAAGTAAAGAACGACAAAAGGAATTAGTATTGATGCTGAAAGAAAAATTAAACGTGAAAGTAAAAGTTAAAAAGGTGACAGTGATAAATAGAGAGAAGGAAAATGAGATAGTGGTGGCGGAAATGAGAGGATGGGAAGAAAAGCAGAAGGTGATAGCGAAGAAGAGGATACACAAGAATTTATATAAATCACGATTTGACATGGAAAGAAAGGAGAGTACAAAGACAAATAAAGAACAGAGCGGCGGAAAAAAGAGCGGAAAGGAAAAGAGTATGGGTAGCATACAGGAAAATTGAGATAGATGGCGAATACATATGGAACGACAGAGACAGAGAGCTGAGCAGAGAAGAGAAAACGAGTAGTTAAAGAACAAAAAACTAAAGGGTTGAGAGGGGGCGAAAAAGGAAAGACTGTTGACGAAATGGCAAAGAAAAGAATAATAAGTGATGGAAAGGAAAAAGACCAAGAAAGAGGAATTAAAAAAAGTAAAGAAGAACCATAAAGAGAGATGAGTGAGCTGAGAGTATGGTTTTGGAACGTAGCGGGAATAAAGAACAAGGATTTTTTGGGAGTACTCAAGGAACAGGATGTAGTGAGATTACAGGATACATCGATGGAAGAAAAAGAATGGGAGTGGTGGGAAAAAGTGTTGCCGAACGAATTTGAGTGGGTGGTGCAACATGCAGAAAGAGCGAATAGTAAAGGGAGAGAAAAAAAACAATAGGAATAAGAAGATAATGGTTGAGTCAGGAAGAGAAAGAGAAAGTGCAGCAGGGAAGAGTAGAAAGGAATATACAGCAGGGAAAAACAAGTGACGATTTATAGCTATACAATGAAACAGACAAGAAAGAACATAGAATAGATGATAGAAAAGAGGAAGGAGGGATTGGTAATATTAGGAGGGGACTTTAACGCGAAAATAGGGTAAGGAAATACAAGAACTGCTGGAAATGTGCAAAGAAAGGGGGTGGGAAATAATGAATGGAAACAGAGAAGAAAAAGGAATAGGCGAGTATACGTACATAGGAGGAAGAGGAGAATCAATAATAGATTTTGTAATGACAAATGAAGAGGCTGGAGAAAAGGTGAAGACGCATTTAAACTGGGAGAACGGTGGAGTCAGACCAACAACCAATGGAATTGACAATAGAAAGAACATAAAGAAAGAGATAAGGAGACATAACGAAAAAAATGTGAACAGAAGAGGATATTAAAGAGATACATAAAAGAGAACAAGGAAAACGGTATGGGTAGAGAAAAGATTACAAGAGAGTGTAGAGGAAATGAGAGAGATAATGGAGAAAACAAAAAGGAAAGTCTGTTAGTGAGATAGAGAATGTAAGCAGGCAAAGAAAAAGGCAAGAAGAGCATTAAGAGAGTGGAAAAAAAGAATATAAAGAAGCAGTAAAAATCTACATGAAAACATGCCAGAGAAAGAAGGAAGAAAACAAAAAGAAACAGAAGGATCAGATCGAAGGAATAAAAACGGAAGAAGAGATATGGAAATACCTAAAGAAAGAAAGGAAGAGAAAATGAACGATAAAGGGAATACAAATCAAAGAATGGGAGAAACGTTTTAGGAACCTGCTGGGGTGAGAGAACAAAATCAAAGAAAGGAAAGGCAAAGAAAAGAAGTAGTAGTAAGACTAGAAGAAGATAGAATAAACGAAGACGAAGTAATAGAAGCAATAAAGCAATAAAGATAAAAAATGGGAAAGCGGGTAGAGAAGATGGGATACAAGACGAAAAGTGGGTATATACGGGGAAAAAATATAGGAAAAAAGATGACGGAAATAATAAAACAAAATATGGAAAGGGGAAGAATTCCCGGAGAAATGGAGAAAGGAATATGCCTGATACACAAAAAAGGAGAACGAAAGGAAGTGAAGAATTACAGAGGGGTGACATTATTAAGCACGACCTACAAATTATATGCAACATTTCGGAATTCAGAAAGGGAAGAAGAGTGATAGACAACATACACTATATACTGAAACACTTGGCGAATAGAGAGCTAGAGAAAAAAAGGAGGAAAATGGTGGCACTGTTCGTAGATATAAAAGCCGCTTTTGACATAGTGAACAGAAAAAGCTGTGGAAATACATGAAGAGAAAAAAAAATAAATGAAAGATTAATAGAAATGGAAGAAATATACGAAGAAACGCAGAGCAGAGTGAAAGTGAATGAAGAGGAGAGTGAGAAACTCGTTACAAGGAGTGGGTTGAGACAGGGATGCCCACTGAGCGCAAGCCTATTTGCAGTATATACGGGGAATTTAGAGAAGACAATGAGAGGACTACAGATAGGAGTGATAATAGTAAGGAAAGTAAAGGTGTAGTCGTTGGCGTATGCGGACCACATAGTGTTGGTGGCTAAAGAGGAAAAGGAAATGAAGGAGATGATAAAAACACTGGAAGAAGACACGAAAAAAAAGAAATGGACGTAAATACGGAGAAAACAAAAGTAATGGTATTTAGAAAAGGAGGAGGGAAAATAAAAAGAGAGGAGTGGAAATGGAAGGAGGAAGAAGTGCAGCAGGTGAAAGAATTCAGATACCTGAGTTACACGATGAAGCAGAATAATAAGGAGAAGGGACACATAAACGAAAGAGTGAGGAAAGGAAATAGGTTAATAAAACAAGTGTGGAGTGTGGAAGAAAGGTTGTTTGAAGTAGACACAGAAAAAGAAGACTGCTGTGTGAGAAACTAATAAAAAGTGTGATGATACATGGGCCGGAAATATGGAGGTGGAAGGAGTATAAAAAAGGTAGAAGGGATACAATAAAAACACTGGAAATGGGTATTAGGACAAGATAAACAAACACCGGGGTATATTATAAGAGAGGAAGTATAGACAGAAAAAATAAGAGTAGAGGCAGGAAAAAGGGCTATAAAATACGAAGAAAAAACCGAAAGCAAATGCTACAGGAATGTTGGAAAGAGATAAAGGGAGGAAGAGTGAAATACCGACAGGATGGCAGAGAATGATATTACAAAACAAAGGAGTAGGGGTAAGAGAGAAAATAATAAGAAGCAGAAAAGATGAACAAAGATAAAAAAGGCCAGTTATAATATGAATTATAAGAATATCAAGAGAGAATATCTAAAGGGGAAAGGGAACAAAAGCAAGAAGAAAAAAATGATAGCAAGATTCAGATGTGGGAACGAAGAGTTAGAAACAAAGAGGAAGAAAGGGTGTGCAAACTATGCGGAGAAGAGACGGAGGACCTTAAACACATGAGGAAAACAACGGGTACGCGAGAGAAGAATCAGTAATAGATTTTGTAATGACAAATGAAGAGGCTCGAGAAAAGGTGAAGACGCATTTAAAGTTGGAGAACGGTGGAGTCAGACAATGGAAAGAACAGAAAGAAAAAGTTAAAGAGTACATAACAAAAAAAGCTGATGAAGGAATTCACATACCTGAGTTACACGATGAAGCAGAATAATAAGGAGAGAGGCACATAAAAGAAAGAGTGAGGAAAGGAAACATGTTAATAAAACAAGTGTGGAGTGTGGAAGAAAGGAAACTAATAAAAAGTGTGATGATATATGGGGTGGAAATATGGAGGTGCAAAGAGTATAAAGAGATAGAAGAGTATAGGCAGAAAAAATAAGAGTAGAGGCAGAAAAAAGGGCTATAAAATACGAAGAAGAACTCAGGAAAAAACGAAAGCAAATGCTACAGGAATGTTGAAAAGAGATAAAGGGAGGAAGAGTGAAATACGGACAGGATGGCAGAGAATGATATTACAAAACAAAGGAGTAGGGGTAAGAGAGAAAATAATAAGAAGCAGAAAAGATGAACAAAGATAAAAGAGGCCAGATATAATATGAATTATAAGAATATCAAGAGAGAATATCTAAAGAGGAAAGGGAACAAAAGCAAGAAGAAAAAAATGATACCAAGGTTCAGATGTGGGAACGAAGAGTTGGGAACGAAGAGGAAGAAAAGATGTGTAAACTATGCGGAGAAGAGACGGAGGACCTTAAACACATGAGGAAAAAAACGGGTACGCGAGAGAAGAATCAGTAATAGATTTTGTAATGACAAATGAAGAGGCTCGAGAAAAGGTGAAGGCGCATTTAAAGTTGGAGTACGGTGGAGTCAGACAATGGAAAGAACAGAAAGAAAAAGTTAAAGAGTACATAACAAAAAAATGTGGACAGAAGAGGATATTAAAGAGATACAAAGAGAGAATAAGGAAAACGGTATGGGTAGGGAAGAGATTACAAGAGAGTGTGGAAGAAATGAGAGAGATGATGGAGAAAACAAAAGAGAAAGTCTGATAGTAAGATAAGGAATGCAAAAAGGCAAGAAAATCATTAAGAGTGGAAAAAAAAGAAGAAAGAAAAAGAATAGAAAGAAGCGATAAAAATCTACAAGAAAACATGCGAGAGAACGAAGAAAGAAACAAGAGGATCAGATTGAAAGAATAAAAACGGAAGAAGAGGAAATAATAAATAAAGTATGGAAAGGGTAAGAATTCCCGGAGAGATGGAGAGAAGAATATGCCTGATACACAAAAAAGGAGACCGAAAGGAAGTGAAGAATTACAGAGGGGTGACATTATTAAGAACGACATACTAATTATATGCGACAGTGCTACAAAGAAGACTACAGAAGGAAATAGAAGAAAAGAGTTTGGTACCAGACGGGCAAACGGGATTCAGAAAAGGAAGAAGAGTGATAGACAACATATACTATATACTAAAACACTTGGCGAATAGAGAGCTAGAGAAAAAAAGGAAAATGGTGGCACTGTTCGTAGATATAAAAGCCGCTTTTGACATAGTCAACAGAAAAAGCTGTGGAAATACATGAAAAGAAAAAAAAATAAATGAAAGATTAATAGGAATGGAAGAAATTTACGAACAAACGCGAAGCAGAGTGAAAGTGAATGAAGAGAGCGAGAAATTCGTTACAAGGAGAGGGTTGACACAGGGATGCCCACTGAGCCCAAGCCTGTTTGCAGTATATACGGGGGATTTAGAGGAGACAATGAGAGAACTTCAGGTAACAGTGATAGTAGTAAGGAAAGTGAAGGTGTGGTCGTTGGCGTATGCGGATGACATAGTGTTGGTGGCTAAGGATAAAAAGAAAATGAAGGAGATAATAAAAACACTGGAAAAAGACATGAAAAAAAAAGGTACATAAATACGGAGAAAACAAAAATTATGGTATTTAGAAAAGAAGGGGGGGAAATAAAAAGAGAGGAGTATAAATAGAGAGAGGAAGAAGTGCAGCAGATGAAGGAATTCACATACCTGAGTTACACGATGAAGCAGAATAATAGGGAGAGAGGCACATAAAAGAAAAGTGAGGAAAGGAAGCAGGTTAATAAAACAAGTGTGGAGTGTGGAAGAAAGGAAGCTAATAAAAAGTGTGATCATCTATGGGGCGGAAATATGGAGGTGCAAAGAGTATAAAGAGGTAGAAGAGTATAGACAGAAAAAACAAGAGTAGAGGCAGGAAAAAGGGGTATAAAATACGAAGAAGAACTCAGGAAAAAACCGATGCTACAGGAATGTTGGAAAGAGATCAAGGGAGGAAGAGTGAAATACGGACAGGATGGCAGAGAATGATATTACAAAACAAAGGAGTAGGGGTAAGAGAGAAAATAATTAGAAGCAGAAAAGATGAACAAAGACAAAAGAGGCCAGATATAATATGAATTATAAGAATATCAAGAGGGCATATCTAAAAGGGAAAGGGAACAAAAGCAAGAAGAAAAAAATGACAGCAAGGTTCAGATGTGGGAACGAAGAGTTAGGAACGAAAAGGAAGAAAGGATGTGCAAACTATGCAGAGGTAACGGGTACGCGAGAGAAGAATCTCTCATTAAGGGAAGAGAGAGTGCAGTGCTTAGAGAGGAAATAATAAGATTAGATAACGACATATAAAAACAGGAAAGATGGACAAAGATAAACGAGGGCTGATATAATGTGAATTATAAGAATATCAAGTGAGAAGGGGTGCCAGAATATTTAAAGTGGAAAGGAAATAAAAGCAACAAGAAAAAAAATGATAGCAAAGTTCAGATGTGGAAAAGAAAAACTGCAAAAAAGAGGAAGAAAGGATGTGTGGAGAAGAGACGAAGGATCTTAGACACAAAAGTTAAATGAATACAGGGAGTTAAGAGAAGAGGTTGAGAAAATAGAGGAAATCTTAGAAGCAAACGGAAAAGAAGCAGAGTGGGTTGAAGAAGTATGGAGAAGGAGCTAAGAAGAGAGAAGAAAAAATTAATGTAAATATAAATGTAAAAAAATGGGGGTAAAATTGTAAATATTGCAAACACGGATCACACCACATGTGAACAAAAAAAGAAAACCGTTACATAAAATGCCTCTCACAGTTCCAAATTAATATTTATCTTACCTTCCAATTTGTTAATAATTTCAAGTTATTTAAATCTTGGATAAGTTTATTTAAAACAACTTCCGGTTCTGTTTCTGCTTTTAGATCAGGCGTAACAGGTTCCAGAAGCAAAGGTTTGAAATTAGACTCGTTTGAACAATCGCTTGCGGTTACGGCTTTTAATGGCACTCTTCGTTTTTGTTTGCGTTGAACTATGTCGGGTTTATCGCATTCGTTATTGATCTCGTTCTTCTCAGGTTCGGCTGTTACAAAGGCGTTTACTTGTATACCATTTTTTAACTTGTGTTTGCTTAACGCATCGCAAACTGTTGTTACTTTAGGCGATTTGATCGGTAACCGATTAACCTCAACTTCAGTTAACTTGGCTAAATCGCCAACGGTTTTTATGTTTTTGATTTGTAGTTCGGTTAAGAGTGACGAAGCAAATAACGGATCGCTTAAAAACGCTACAATTTCTTGAATGTCATCTTCACAATCGACAAGATCTTTAAAAACAGGATCGCAAGAGTTTAATAACTGTACGTCTACTAAACTGACACTTCCTTGAGTAAGTGTATTTGATAGCTGAGTATCTTCGGAAAATGCTACTTCACAATCTTCAGTATCGTCGATATCAAAAAGAGAAATTGAATCGATCGTTAAGTGATTGTGTTCGTTAACATCGGGCACGTACATCATTTTACTCGTTAATGGAGGGTCGCAAAAATTTACTCGTTTCTAAAAAAAATACAAACAAATGCATTATAACTAGTGCTGGGCGATACGGAATTTTGTGTATCAAATATCGATACGCAATTTGTATCGATACGTATCGATATATCGAAATATCGATACGTGTCGGATTATCGAAAGGTATCGAAGTATCGCTACGTATCGAAATATCGATACGTATCGAAATATCGATACGAATCGAAATATCGATACGAATCGAAATATCGATACGAATCGAAATATTGATACGAATCGAAATATCGATACGAATCGAAATATCGATACGTATCCAAATGTCGATACGTATCGAAATATCGATACGAACCTGTGGTTGTATCGGCGTATCGATACGCCCGACGTATCGATATATCGATACAACGATCCAGGGCTAATTATAACGTTAAAACGGTTTTACCTTTCTAGGTGGCGAAAGACCCTCGTCCATAATTTCGCAAGCCTTCCGTTTTAAAATACTGCACCCAGGTGACGCCTTCGGACTAGGCAGCACCCTGACGAATTTAAGAAACTCTTGGTTGCCATTATAATCATCGTTAAGATTTTCGGTAGGAGGTTCTTCGTTAACTTGCTTGTGAAATTCGAGCTTTTTTTCACATTTCTGCATCATCTTCATAATTCTATGAGTTTGTGCAGAAAATATAACCGGCGACGTAATCATTTTATTACTTCGTCTATTAATAGATGCGAACGTTTTGCTGCTTGGTATTTTTTTATGGCGTCGATTAAAAAACGTTAATTGTATATCGTTGGTAGACACGACTTGGTTCTGAACATTACAGTCTGTTTTTATTGGAATCATAGTAATAGTTTCCGATTCAAATAATTCTTGAGTCTTCTGGCTATCTTCTAACAACTTAATCGGAGAAATATCTACAGTGTTGTTGATGAACTCAGACGTACGAGTGGGAGTGTCTGTTTGGATAGGAGATGTAGGAATCTCGATGACCGATTTAGGAGGAGTACCCACGCCATTGCATAAATCTACAGTTTCCGTATCCATATTACAAGTGTCTAAATCTACAACAGTCGAATTAAAATTTTCTTCAATAATTACTTCCAGACTTTCCGCCTCTACTTGAGTAACGATTTCTTCATATTCCGAATTTAACAAATCAATCACGTTACAGTTGTTAGTATCGGTATCTTGCGGCTTCTGAGAACTTTCAATAATATCTTCACTCTGCGCTTCTTGCAAATTCTTTTCTGAATTAACCGTAACTTCTTTTACTTTTTCTTCAAAGTTTAAATTCTCTTCGACAGAAATCTTTGTTGGCGATCTATCTTTTTCCATCTTAATCTCAAATTCTCCTGCAGTTTTATTATCTACATTAGTTGAAATATTCTTGGCGCTGTTAGAATTACTTCCATCTGATGAAACCGAGATTCTTTTTGGCCTACCGGCTTTTTTACCGGTACTTTTTTTGGGCGTTTCCTCTATCGTAGTTGTTGGTAACGAGGTTATACTTTTTCTTTGTCTTCCAACTCCTCTCTTAACCTTGGGAGTTTCTGCATTTGTTATGGGTTTATCCGCGTCCTTTGCGACAGAAGTTCTTCTTTTAGGCGAGCTTGTTTGGTTTACGCCACTGCTACGTCTCCTTTTCTTACTTTCGCTGGGAGTACCCGGTCGTTCGGCCGGAGTAGGATCGCCAACGTTCAAAAACTTGTATTGCTTAAAATTTTTATCTGCTTTGTGGCGCGTTTCTCTTTTCCCAAATAAATCGATCTTCTGAACAGAATCTCCCCCAACTATGTCTAGTTTCAATTTGATTAATTGCTTTTCGACGCGTTCTCTTTTTTTAATGTCGTTTTCGATATCTTTGAGAAAATCGATCGAATCGTGGTTTCTAATCATAGCGCCAATTTGTTCCTCGCTGGGATTTTCCACGCATAAATTCACACGTTCTTCATCCGACATTGGTTTCGATTCTTCGGTAACTTGCTTCTCCAAAACGGTATTTAATTTGCTGTTACTATTTGATAACCCAAAATTCGATTGGCTTTGCGATAAATCCTGATATAATGCCGGTATATCTGATGGGCGAGTTTTTAAAACTTCTAGTTGATGGTCGGTTAGTTTTTTAGGATCGAAGTTGTATTCGGTATCGATAGGAGCAAACTTGGCGTCATCGTCGTCTATTATGATGGTCTTGCTGAAATTCAATTTATTAACGATTTGTTTCATTCTTGTGCTCATTTCGTTCTTTAAGTGACTGCCGCGAATGTTGACGTGATTCGGCGACGACACATTCTGACCGAGTAATAGTAACGAAGAAGGTTCGCCGTTTGGCGTTGGAATTTGTCTCGTCAATGCAATTAACTTTCGTCCACGCGGGGAAGGTTTTTCTGTTTTTACGTTCTTATTTATCAATTGCTTAACGTTTTCAATTTTTGGGAGTACTTTTTCCTCGTTATCGTCTTTTATAGAATTTATTGCGTCAACAATAAGAAGCGATGACGACTGTGGAAATGCAACTTTGTCCAGAACATCCTTCAGCGTGTGCAATAATTTCAATTTCTGTAAATATTTGAGAGTTATAGCGTTTTTTTTTTCTAAATGTAGACTTACCTTATACGATTTCAACAAAATGGCGCAACATTTACAGATAGACGTGCAATTAGATGTATCCTTACTGGATACCATGTTTTGCAAAAGTATTGTCACGGCAGATACCAGCCAAGTAACGTCGGAATTATTTAACGTAAAAGACTCTAACATGTGTTGTGTTAGGTTAACAAGCGCCGTTTCTAAAAGTACACGTTTTATGACTGAAACAATGTAACGTTTGGTAATTACCGAAGCTGTTAATGTTATCGTTTTCCAGCATCTGACAAAAAACCTTGTAAAACAAGCAAATAATGAACGCGTTTTCCTGAGACGATAGATTTTGAAGTTGCTCAATTATGGCTGATATTTGTAATGGAATCATTTTTGATACGTATCTAATTGTAGACTTCCATTTTTTAATAAAATCCTAAAATGCAATTGTAAAATTATTTTTCCAAAACTAATTTAAGGAAACGCCCCAGTGAAATTTGGTGCCAATTAAGTTTTGTAAATATTCGCTTTGCGACGCCCTCATCGCAGACAGCAATATTCGTTAGTGTAGTTACGTGTTGACGAAAAAAAAACTCTAGAGCCGCAAAGCGATAAATCAAAATCTGCATGCAACTATACTATGTGGCATTGAAATTGCAATACCAAGAAGAGGTGGGAATTTGGTGACCAAACTTGGCAGAAAGGTTTCGCTGCTCAGAGGTAATAAATGATGAACTACATTTTTGTTTAATAACATATTCACAGACCCTCACATTTTGACATCGATTCCAACAGGTGATCGAGTTATTGTATTCCAAGCATTCATGCCTACGAGCTTCTTGTGTTTGTAGAGAAGCTAAGCTCCTCAGACTTCAACTCGTACTGCCCTACACGTATTCAATAGGCGAAAAGTCGGGAGGCCATAGTAAGATATTAACATTGGCCTCCTCAAATCGGTCCATAGAGTCTTTTGCCTTTTATCCTGCTGGAGAATTGAGTCTTTCAACTCCTGAAGAAATGAAAGAATATGGGGTTCTACTACCTCGTTAACATATCGCCGGACGTTCATTTTGACTCGGATGAATACCAGGGACTTACTCCCATAGGCTATAGAAGCCCATACCATCATCACCATAGTGTGGTGCACATGTCTATCAACAGAATGTTATAATATAAAATTTTATTCAAATAGATCAAGTAGCAATGGCATTCCGAGTTTTTTGTTTCTACTAGTCCATTATCGCGCCGCTGTCGCGCCCTATTATGGAAATTGTAATTAAGGGATTTCGAGGGACCGGTATTTTGGACACGGCTGCTAAACAAAGTGTTGCGGGAAGTAGACTTTATAAACTTTTGCTTGACAGTGGCCAACAGTTTGTGACACAAAAGCTGACTGTTCGTTTGGCTGATGGTTGCTACCGAACTCAGCAAGTATTAGTGACGCAAGTAAAGGTATACTTAATAGATCGGGTTATATCAACCACTTTTATCGTTTTTCCGGATACGCAGGATAGCAACACTTTATTAGGAGTAGATTTCATAATGGACGCGAAGGTCGCTATTAACATAGTAGACCATCGGTGGTGTTTCACTGATGATCCTAATCATAAATATGAACTTCCATTCGCCACCGAATTTGGAGACTCGACTCGGATGAAGGAACCGACCTGAGTACAGAATAAAAACATCGCCTAAACGAGCGAGCAACCAACAGAAATCATGCGCCTATTGCTGTACCTCCTTATCGTATGAAACCTACGAAAGAACTAGACGACCTATTGGATCAAGATATTATAGAAGAATGCAAGTTGCTGTAGCCCGCACCAGTGGTGCTGGTACCGAAAAAAGTTTGAAGCAGTGCGGTTATGCGTTGACTATCGTAAACTAAACGCAATTACTGTTTGTGACTCATATCCTCTCCCAAGAATGGATGATTTGTTGCATTCAGCTGAAAGAACAAAATACATGACTCAAGGTATTCAAGTGAATCCGGAAAAAACATTAGCAATGGCGAATCGTAGTATTCCGCGCAATGTTGAGAACGTTTAATCGTTTTCACAAGATTGTTCTTGGCATCGTAGGTTTATTGACGGTTTCGCCGAAGTAGCGCGACCTTTGTCGGAACTTACGAAGAAGAACGTTAAGTTTGTTTGGAAGTCTTCCTAGCAAGAAACCTATGATCGCCTCAAGCATCTGTTAGTAACAGTACCTGTACTACGGCAGAGCGATCAGTCCCTACCATATACAATCAGGACGGATGCTAGTGCATAGGCGATTGGCGCTGTTTTGCTGAAGAGTGACAATTCTGTTGAGTATGCCAGCCGTCTTCTTACGAAAGCCGAGCGTAGCTATTCAACGACCGAGCGTGAAGCTTAGATGGCTTATGAGCATGAAATCCCCAACTGGTAGATTAGCCCGGTGGGCATTCTCAATTCAAAGTTATAATGTTAAAATCGGGTATCTGCCTACTAAACGAAGCATAGTAGCCGACATGTTGTCCAGACCTGCTTGTCTTCTTCTTCTCGAGTCCTTAAACCGAAAGTTTCATATGTCCTTCCAGTGGCGGGCACAGGCTATGGCCCTGTCGGTGGCTGCGGTGAGGTCCTCCATGGTGCATTTTTCGTCGAGGAGTCGGCAGATCGGAAGATGTTCCATGGTCTGTCTTTCCCCGCAGTCGCATAAATCGCTGTCGCTAGAGTACCCCCACTTGGTCATGTTGACTTTGGATCTGCCAGTTCTAGTGCGTAGGCGGTTTAGGCTTTTCCACGTAGTCCAGTCCAGATCACCGCCAGCGGGTAGGTGTTCTCCCACTTCTAGGCTGGTACCGTCGATTGCGTCGGTGTTTTTAACGCGTTCGCGCCATGAATCCAACCTCGCTGCTTTAGCTGTTGAGTCCAGGGGTTTCTCGGGTATGAAGCTTTTTCGGGATTTTAGGCGTTTGTCGACGTTGGTATGGCTGTACAATGGATGTCTGGGGTCCTCTAGTTGTCTCAGTTTTTCCCGCCTACTCGCTACATTTCTTCTTATGTCTGGTGGAGCAATACCGGCTAATAGGTAGAGGCTGTTGATGGGTGTCGGTTTCAGGCATCCCGTGATGTAGCGACAGCTCTCGTTGAGCACCGGGTCGAGTTTTTTGGCATGAGATGACCGCTCCCAAACTGGGCACGCAAATTCTGCTGTGGAGTAGCAGAGTGAGAGTGCAGTAGACCGCAGGGTGGTCGGGTTGGCGCCCCACTTGGTGTTGGCCAGTTTTCTGAGGATATTGTTCCGAGCGCTGACTTTCCCCTTCGTCTTTTCCACGTGGGCCCTATAAGTCAGGGTCCGGTCGAGGACGACTCCGAGGTACACTGGGTTCTGGTAGTGTTCTATTTCCGTACCATTCCAGGTGATGCGTAACTTCCGGTTTGCTTCCCGATGGCGCAGATGGAAAGCAGTTACCTGTGTTTTGGTCGGATTTGTTCTCAGGTAGTTCTTGCTGTAGTAGGTTGAGAGGTTCGATAGAGCAGATGTAAGGACTCTCTCGATGGTGGTGAACTCTTTCTCCTGTGCTGTGACGCACAGATCGTCAGCATATAAGAAACTCCTGCAATTAGGGTGGATGGGATGATCGTTGGTGTAGATATTAAAGAGGGTCGGTGCTAGCACACTTCCCTGAGGGAGGCCGTTCTGTTGCTGTCTCCAGCGGCTCTTCTGCTTGCAGAGTTCTACATTGAATCGTCTGTTTTCCAATAGCGATTTGATGACTTGCACTAGATGGTAGTCGTGTGTCATGTCGTAGATCTTCGAGAGAAGCATCCTATGGTTCACAGTATCGTATGCAGCTGAGAGATCTACAAATACTGCGCCTGTGATTTTCCCTTTTTCAAAACCATCTTCTATGTGCTGGGTGAGGTTGAGTGTCTGTCCCGTGCAGGATTTGCCCGGGCGGAAGCCAGCTTGTTCTGGGATTAGGTGTTCTTCGATCAGGGGAGACAGATGGTTCAGGATGAGACGTTCATAGAGTTTGTGGAGGTGGCAGAGAAGTGATATTGGTCTGAAGTTTTTGGGGTCCGAGGCGTCTTTGCCCGGTTTTAGAAGGGCAATGACGCGTGCCTGCCGCCATAGCTTCAGGATATTATATGAAGCAGAACAGTTCTTAAACAGCTCTAATATCCACTCTCTTGTCCTTGGTCCGAAGTGTTTTATTTGTTCTGAACAAATGTCGTCCATTCCAGCCGCTTTACCATTTTTCAGGTTCTTAATACAGATGTTGAGCTCTTCCATGGTGAAGGTGGTATTGAAGCTGTTGTTTTCTTTGCCAGGTTGTCGCTTGATCCTCATCTTATGTTGTTTAGTTGGTGCTTTCCCGTTTAGAAGGAGTTGGCTTGCAACCTGGTTTGCAGTGACATTATGGTGTTGTTCAGCCTTTTTGGGGTCGTTGCTTAGCTTCTTGATGGTGAGCCAGGCTTTCCTACTGCTGTGGGTCATGTCGACACTTTCAATCATGTTTTGCCATGACTTCTGTCTTTCTTCCTGTATCTTTAGTGCTAGTTCTGTACCAGATGCAATGGTGCTATCCGAGAACGGGTTTGCTTGGAATAGCTGTTGGTACTTCTGATATTCGTCTATCATCTCATGGGAGAGTCCTGGCACGTAGCTGGTTCTACATCCTCGTGGTATGTTCTTTCTGGATGCAGTACGTACGGCGTCAACGAACAGGTTGTAGTTGGTCTGTGACGGTTCGATGTTTGCCACTTTCGTGTCCAGGTCCTCTGCAAATCCTGCCCAGTCTGCTTTTTTGAAGTTGAAACGGCGGCGGAATGGGGCCGTGATTGGTGTGACTGCTGGTGATGCGCTAATGGATATCGGCCTGTGCTGTGTGTGTGGTATGGGTTCCAGCACGGCTTTAATGCAGAGGTCAGCGATGTTGTTGCTTACGAAGGCTAGGTCTGGGTTGTACCCCCGTTTCCATCTAGAACTGTTGAAGGACTTCGGGAGTTTGGGGTCGTGGATTAGACTGAGGTGGTTTGCATCGCTCCACGTCTCAACCAAGTCGCCATTTTCATCTGTTTTGGTATAGTCCCAGTTGACGTGGTGACTGTTAAAGTCGCCGATGATGATGTGAGTCTTGTTCCGATCGAAGTTTAGCGGTTTAGCGAAATCAAACCGTTCCCCGGGTGGCTTATAGACCGAGGTGATAGAGATGCTGTTCAGTTCCACTGTCAGGATTTCGATGTTGTTGGCTTGAGACATGTTGGCCGTCTTGACGATGAGATCGCTCTTTGTGAAGATGGCGCTACCGTATTTCTCGTGCTGGCACTCTAATATTAGCTTCATACCAGGGATCCGTGGGCCGTTGTTGTTTTGGCCTCGGTGGGTCTCTTGCAGACAGAGCACATGACATTTGTGGTCTGTGCAGATTTTTGCCATAATGTCTTGTTTGGCTCCTGTGAGCCCCTCGACGTTAGCAGAGATGACAGTCAGTGCCAGCCCTGGAAAGGGCCCTTTGGGGTGACACTGATGCACTGTGCTGGTAGGCATAGTAACGCTGTTTGGTTTAGGTGAGTAGTAGGATTCGCAGATTAAAGATCTGACAGGGGTCGCGACGAGAACGCTCCTACTTGTGACCATGCTGATACCACGACGTGTGATACCTGCGTAGTGGCTATAGAGCTTGCGAGTAGAAGTGCTACGGAGATACATCAATCACAACTAGAAAATCCAAATCTTAAGAAAATTATTGACAGTTCTAAAGACCGGCAAGATGATTCATTTGTCAAGTGGACTGAGTTTTACATAAGTATTCTTCAGAGGGTGATGTTGAAGAAGCACAGTTGGCGAGAATTTCATGACTCTCCTACTGCTGCACACTATGGTGTTGAACGTACCTACCAAAGAATCGCAAAGCGATATTTCTTTTCTGGGATGCGTCGCTACATTTCAGATTGTGAGATCCTGTGCAAATTGTCAATGATATAAAGCCACTAACCAGAAGCCAGTCGACCTAGTTCAGACACCAGTATACGCACAGCGTTTTGAAACCTTATCGGTGAACCTATTCGAGCCGCTTCCTGAGACGAACACAGGGCATAAGTGGATCCTTATCATTGAAGATACTTGCTCCAAATGGGTAAAACTTTTCGGGCACACGGCTGAAGAATGCGCGCGAGTGTTAATCAGCTACGTGTGGTATGGTATATCAAAACGTTTGAGTAGTGACAATCGTGGACAATTCATATCCCACATTATACAACAAGTGTGCTACACTCAGAGTTTTACTCCCGTATACCATCCGTCTTCCAACATGGTAGAACTTAAGACCCGTGATCTAAAACCAAGACTCTATTTTAGTGCGCGACAAACACACTACTTGGTTTGAACATTTACCGGCAATCAGGTTTGCTGTCAATACAGCTCGGTGTGACACTACCGCCTGTACCGCCGCGTATCTGACGTTTGGCAGAGAGTTGCGTACAATTGACGACGTAACCAACTATTTTCGAGCTATTATAAATTGTGAAAATCTGATTCCGCAAATTACTCCGTATTTAAAGGAGTTGGTCGACATATAGTACGAAGCTATTACCAGAATAGTGTCTCCTGTAAGTTACGAAGTTGCAAATCTTAGCAATCGTTAGGATCCTTTAAGAGTTAATCATGTTTCTGCTCTCAACCCAGTGATTAGAAAGCAAGTAACTGTGCCTGTGAAGGAGTTGCGACGCCGAGGCCGACCTCGAAACAAAATGACAGAGGAAAAGAAAGTGGCGCCAGTGCGAGAGAAGAGGGAACGAAAGAATAGAATGACGCGTGATGACAAATACGTTTATGATTCGACAATTTTTCGTTACTGCGTTTGTTGTGCAATTAATGTTGTTCCCACGTGTTTTTCTTTAAGCATAGTGTTTATTTTCGTAGAATCGTAACATGAGTTAATAAATTCTTTTTCGGTGTCAAGTTTTATTCTATAGTGTGTATTTCGTGAAAGTTTGGGTTAGTTTTAATATTGTTATATCTTGTGAGTCTTCTGTTTAACGTGTTTTGAGAGTGTGTCTATGCCTGGAGTGCAACAGTGTGAAAATTACAGTCAATTAAGCGAATAGTGGCCGAATTGTTAACTTAGATGAATATAGATTCTGTTTGGGAATGCCGTATGAGAGTCAGGCGAAGGCTTGGGGAACAGCGCAATGTTCAATTTTCTGTTGAGCGGCATGTGCACAACGCTCGAAGATATGATATGCTATAGTCTCGTTTGGTATTCATCCGAGACAATATAAATACCCTGGGATATGTTAACGAGGTGGTAAAACCCCATATTCTTCCATTTTTTCACCAACTGGAAGACCCACTTTTCCATCAGGAAAATGCCCTTTCCCACATAGCAAGACCGATTCGAAGAGACCTATGTTAATCTCTTACTATGGCCACCCAGATGTCCCGACCTTTTGCCTATTGAAGTAACTTAGCGCATCTTCCACAGACATAGAAAGCTCTTCGGCATACATTGCAAGTTTCTTAGGATATAATAACTCAAGAGAAAATCGACCACCTGCTGGAATCGATCTCACAAAATGTGAGGGAGTATGAAGCCAATAGAAAAGCCAACAAATTATTAAATAAAAATGGTGTTCATCTTTATTCTTTTTATTTAAAATTTTAATAATTTACTACTTCTGAGTAGCTAAACCTTCCTACCAAGTTTGGTCACGCCCCTTCTTGGTGTTGCAATTCCAATGTCACTGAGTACATGTTTTCAAAGTGTATTATTATTTAAGTAGAAGTGCGTGTCTAATAAACTATACATTTAAACCTAAAATTTTGTTAAAATTTAAAAAAAAACGTTTTAAAAAGTTTTTTAAATTAAGAAAAAATACACCCATTAACGTTTGTTATACTATGCTTCACTTTCGACGCTAGCGACATAAATTACTATTGCATCCTACTCAGCAGTTAGAGTTGAGCTTTGGGGCAATTTAAAAAATCACCAGTATGAAACGGCTTATCTGAGAATAAACAAAGTGCAGTTATTGAGTCCAAATCTTATTTTTTAATTTAATCATTCAAGGAAACTCCATTGAAAAACTACACAGTTGCAGTTGGAATTCTACTCTCTATTTCTATTCTTTCAAAAAACAGCAATTGCAATTAAATTTTTTTCCCAAATTCACACTGTTAATGTATGACTCAAAAACAGCGCTAAACCTTAAGAACTAATTTTCATTAAATATTTAAAATAGACTTACGAAATTTAACGGTGGCGAACTTATCTCTTTATTTGTCAACGGCCACATCATAAAATCAACAATTAATGTTGGAAAACTCGGTGTAATACAATCGTTCAAATAAAAAACTACATCGGTACATTCCATCCATAATAACAACGCATTATGGAAATTAGTATTACCATTCGAGATGATATTATAAGCTTGTTCTAACCATTTGTCGATATCCTGGTAATTTTTCCCATATTTAATAAAATCCGAAATGACATTATTGTCCCTAAAACAATCAAATCGTAACATTAAGCTAAAAGTAAATTTAAACTTACGTTGCGGGTATAGAAACACGATCGTCTAGTAGGCACTTTATCAATGGGAAAAATACAGTGTTGGTAAAAATTTGCCTACTAAAAAAATTATCCTTCATCAACAATTCCAAAATGGGCGTAACGATGCTACGAAAATAGTTAGTAGAGTTGGTGCAATGTACGTAAGACTGCAATTTAATAATAATATTTTTTAATATTGGTTCCTGCCGATGTTCATCAACACTTTTGACTTTGTTGAACAACGAACCCCACAAACAACGAATCACTTCAGAAACGTGCTCCGTACTCATCCATTGCATAATCGTAGTCGAGCATTTATCCACGCTATGTACAACACTTCTCTCCACACTTAAAAAATTATCGTCGTTCACTAACGGCTCATTTAATATAAGAAACAATTTCGGAAATAGAAAACAGGTAGTTGTATGTTGATAATGACCTAAAACATTTAATAAAATACGAGTACTTAAGAACTTGTCCCGAATTACCCATAATCTCCAAAAGGGCTTGAGTACTACCTTCGTATAACTGCCCATTTTGACAACAACCGTCGTCGTTTTGCAAAGTAGGTGTAACTCCGGCGTTTGTACCAAAACAAAATTGTAGAAACTTTTCCAAACACACAAACGACTTATCTTGAAGAATGTTAAATAAATGCACCCACACTTCGAATCTTTTATAAACAATGTGGTCGTTCGTCGATATATTCGTTTTTAACGGCGTAATTAACAATTTCATTTGTTTGGCTCTACAAAGCCGATTCATATCTAAACTGTAATTGTCGATTAATTCCTAAAAGATAACACATAATTACTGAAATGTTGAATTAAAGACATGGATAAAAGTATGAACGTAGAATAAAAGCAATTCAAGATGATATGACAAACAAAAACCTAAATAGTTTATAATTATTTAATACAATTTGCTTGTTTACGTAAGTATCCTGATAGACTACTATTCTCAGTTCACTGAACAGAAATAGTTAAGCTCCTCCTAAAAAAATATCCTTCAGTAGACCAATGAGCGCACCTGACAGTTTTACACTACAATTTCACACAACCGAGACAATTTAATTTTTTGTATTAATAGATACAGTCAGTCCAGTCCTGCGCCATACATAAGGGCAAAGTCGTGTGGTGCGCCGAAAAGCGTCAAAATTCAAAAGTAAAAAAAAAGATAAAGCAACAAACAACATTGTCAAAACAAAATTTATATTGATAAAAAAACCAGTATGGAATTGCTAGCTATTACATTGTTTTCTATTTGTTTATTTATTTATTTTTACTCTTTGAGACGAGGGAACCGAATTACTTCTCGAAAATAGTATATTTTCCAAATGAGGGTACGCAATAATAGCATTTATTCGATCGAATACGCAATACGTAACGTGATAACATGAATTGTGCGAACTCAAACAAATTTGACTTTAGTCATGTTTGAGCTTGAAATTTGGCTTGTAACAAGCCAACGAGCGAACAATTGTTTTTTTCCTGTCTGAGCTTGCAATGTACAAAACTTTATATATATAAGTTTAACTTTATTCGTTGCCATTTGGCTTACAAATTTGATCGTGCTATATATACATATATAATACATTTTCTTATCCCTTCTCCCCCCTTAACTTTTTCCTCCTGCTCCATACTTCCTCCATCCATTCCGCTCCTTTTCCGTTTTCATCTAAGATTTCCTCTATTTTCATCACCTCTTCTCTTAGTTCCCTGCATTTCTGTCTCATGTGGTTAAGGTCTTCCGTTTCTTCTCCACATAGCCTGCACATCTTTTCTGGTTCTTCTTTCCAATATTTGTTCCCTATCTCCTCGATGCCACATCTGAACCTTGCTACCATTTTTTTCTTTTTGTTGCTTTTAATCTCTCTATCTTTTAAATATTCCGGCACTCCTTCACCCTTGATATCTTTATAATTCCTATTATATCTGCCCTCTTTTATCTTTGTCCATCTTTCTTGTTTTTCGATGTCTCTATCTCTCCTTATTATTTCTTCTCTTATCCCTACTCCCTCTTCTCTTAATCTCTCCACTTCTTCACTCGCGTACCCGTTTCTTTTGTAATACTCTTCTCTGCCCTCCTGCCCGTACTTCACTTTCCCTCCCTTTATCTCTTTCCAACATTCTTGCAGTATTTTGCAATCTGTTCTTTCCCTCATTTCTTCCTCGTATTTTATTGCTCTTTTTCCTGTCTCTACCCTTATTTTTTCTATCTGTACCTCCTCTCTCACAATATACCCCGGTGTATCCCTGTCCAATCCTAACACCCATCTCCAGTATTTTTCCTATAGCCCCTCTACCTCCCTCCACTCCTTCCAGCCCCATATTTCCGCTCCATAATTACCACCCCCTTTAGTAATTTTTCGAACAGCAATTTTCTTTTTTATCTCCATCTTGAATACTCTTTCCCCCACACCCCAGACTTGTCCTATTAGCCTGTTTCCTTTCTTCACCCTTTCCTTTATGTGTTCTCCCTCTTTATTATCCTGTTTCATCGTGTAGCCCAGGTATGTAAATTCCTTCACTTGTTGCACTTTCTCATCACTCCATATCCACTCCTCTCTTTTTCTTTTCCCCCTCCTTTTCTAAATATCATTATCTTTGTTTTCTCCGTGTTTACTTCCCAAATCTTTTTTTTCATATATTTTTCTAGCGTTTTCATCATCTCTTTCATTTCCTTTTCCTCCTTAGCCACCAGCACTATGTCATCCGCATACGCCAACGACCATACCTTAGCTTTCCCTACCACTATCCCTCCTGTCTGTTGTCCTCTCATTGTCTCTTCCAGATCCCCCGTATATACTGAGAACAGGCTTGGGCTCAGTGGACATCCCTGCCTCAACCCTATCTTTGTCATGAATTTCTCACTCTCTTCCCCATTCACTTTAACCCTGCTCCTCGTTTCTTCGTAGATTTCCTCTATTCTTTGTATTAATCTTTCATTGATTTTTTTTCTTTTCATATATTCCCACAGCTTTTCCCTATTCACTTTGTCAAAAGCAGCTTTTAGATCTACGAATAGTGCCACCATTTCCCTCTTTTTTTTCTAGTTCTTTATTTGCTAAGTGTTTCAGTATATATATGTTGTCTATCGCCCTTCTTCCTTTTCTGAATCCCGCTTGTCCGTCTGGTACCAAACTTCTTTCCTCTATTTCCTTCTGTAGTCTTTCTTGCAGTATTGTCGCGTACAATTTGTATGCCGTGCTCAATAATGTTACCCCTCTATAATTCTTGACTTTATTTTTTTCGCCTTTTTTATGGATTGGGCATATTATTCCCTCTCTCCAACTCTCTGGAAATCCTTCCCCATTCCATATTTTGTTTAGTATTTCCGTCATCCTTTTTGCTACACTTTCTCCCCCGTATATCCACTCTTCTCCTTGTATCCCATCTTCTCCTGTCGCCTTTCCTTTTTTTATATTCTTTATCGCCCCCATTACTTCTTCTTCACTTATTCTATCCCTATCTCCTTCTTCTTGTCTTACTACCGCGTCTTTTTCTTTTTCTTTTTCTGCTTTTTGTTCTTCCCTCCCAACAGGTTCCGAAAATATATCTCCCATTCTTTAATTTTTATTCCCTTTGTCGTCATGTTTTTTTTCCTCTGCTTCTTTAGGTACTTCCATACATCTTCCGTTTTTATTCCTTTGATCTGCTCCTCTTGTTTCTTTTTGTTTTCTTCCTTCTTTGTATTCTTCTTTTTCTTTCCTCTCTTTTTCCACTGTCTTAATGCTCTTCTTGCATTTTTCTTTGCTTCCTTGCATTCCTTATCCCACCGTTTCTTCCATCCTGTTTTCTCCCCCTTCCACTTTCTAAATCTGACTTTCTCTGTTGCTTTCTCTATCATCTCTCTCATTTCCTCTACACTTTCTTGTAATCAATTTCCTATCCATACCGTTTTCCCTATCCTCTCTTTACATCTTTTTATACCCTCTTCTGTCCACTTTTTTTAGTTATGTACTTCTCCTCTTCCTCTCTCTCTTCTCTTTCCCTTCCTTCCATTGTCAATTCCAGTGGTTGATGGTCTGACTCTACCCTTTCTCCCACCTTAAATGTCTTTACCTTTTCTGCGGCCTCTTCATTTGTCATTACAAAATCTATTATTGATTCTCCCCTTCCTCCTATGTACGTAAATTCCCCCTTTCCATCTTCTTCTCTGTTCCCGTTCATTATTTCCCACCCTTTTTCGTTGCACAATTTCAGCAGTTCTTCTCCCTCTTTATTTATCACCTTGTCCTTTGTTTGTCTCTTTCCCGTCCCTTTACTTTCTTGTATTCCCCCCTCTTCCCCTATTCTTGCGTTGAAGTCCCCTCCTACTATTACCAATCCCTCTTCCCTCTCTTCTATCATCTCTTCTATGTTTTTCCTTGTCTCTTTCATTCTACTGCTATAAACCGTCACCACTTTTATTTTTGTTTTTCCCCACTGTATGTTCCTTTCTACAACTCCTCTTCTCTGTTGCACTTTCTCTTTCTTTTCCTGGTTCAACCATTTTTTTCTTATTCCCGTTATTATACCCCCCTTTGCTCTCCCTTTTTTCTTTTCTCTTTCTGCATGTTGCACCACCCACTCAAATTCCTCCGGCAACTCTTTTTCCCACCACTCCCATTCTTTTTCTTCCATCCATGTTTCCTGTAATCCCACTACATCCTGTTCCCTGATGTACTTCCAGAAATCATGTTCCTTGTTTTTTATTCCCGCTACGTTCCAAAACAATACTCTCAGCTTACTCACCTCCCCCTGTGCTTCTTCCTTACTTTCTTTTTTTCTTCCTTCTTTTTCTTTTCCATTTCCATCTCTCATTATTCCTTTTCTTTGCCATTTCGTGAACTTTCTCTCCTTTACCACCCCCCCTTTGCCCTTTAGTTTTTTGCCTTTTGGTTCCCCAATTTCTCTCCCCTTTCTCTGCTCAGTCCCCTATCCTTGTCGTTCCATATGTATCTGTCTCCGTCTATCTCCATTTTTCTGTACGCTACCCATACTCTTTTTCCTTCCGCTCTTTTTTCCACCGCTATGTTCATTATTTCTCTTTGCACTCTTCTTTCATCCCATGTCAAATCGTGACTTATATATATTCTTGTATTCTTTAATTTCTTCTTCTCCGCCATTACCTTCTGTTTTTCCTCCCATCCTCCGATTTCCGCCACCACCATCTCATTTTTCTTCTCTTTGTTTATTACTGTCACTTTTTTCACCTCTACTTTTACATTTAATTTTTCTTCCAGCACCACTGCTAAATCTTTTTGTGGTTTTTCACTTCTCCACCCCTTTATCACAATATTATTCTTTCTTTTCCATCTTTCCTCGTCTTCCGCTTTTTTCTGCAGTTTTTCTATTCTCTCCACCAGTTTCTCTTTTTCTTTCTTCCACTTCTTTTCTCTTTCTCCCATTTCTTTTTTCATTTCTTTGATTTCTTGTCTTATTCATTGCATATTTTCTTCCATCTGTTTCATCATTTCTCTCATTAATTCTTTTAACTCCTCCCATTTCTTTCCTTCCTCCTTCTGTTCTTGAGGTTTTTCCTTCGCTCTCCTCCGATATCTTTTTAATGTCTGATGATCTTATTGTTTTCTTTCCTCTTTCAAATATTTGTTGCCTTTATTTTTACTCTTCCTCTCTCTCTCTTTTATTCTTCCCTTTCCCCCTTTTTTTTTATTATTTATTTATTTATTATTATTATTTTTTTAATTTATTTATTTAATTTTTTTTAATTTTTTTTTTCACACGCATACGCATACGTTTATTCATCAGTTTAATGTTTACAGCATAGTCACTTTAATGTATCCAAAACTCCGCAATAATATTAACCAAAACACGTTCTCACTCAACCGCCTTCAAAACACAAAACTTTATATATATAAGCGCTGCATCGGTCGCGATTTCATTTGTTGCCTGATGCCCGATCGATAATTTAACTTAGCGAAGTGAAAAGGTGCATGGGCTAAAAGATATCTGCTTTTGAAACTTATGTGTTTTGTGTTGTGAATTAAGGTGAGTTCATCTAAAATTTATTTTTTATTTTAGATTTATTAAAACATTAAAAGGCAAAAACTTGTTTTGTTAAAAATCCTTTTATATTTGATTATATTGAAACGTTCTCAAATTCAACCGAAAGATATGGAACACTCGAGAAGGATTTCCACAATGTGTATATACGGAACAAACAAATCGTAGGTCAATTATTCCCGTAATGTGAAGACGGCATTGTTAAGAAGATTATTCAAGTTGAAATAAATAATTATCGCGTGTGTGCAGATAAATATACGGAGTATAATCTTGTACGTGACTTTAGTGTAAACAAGTGTGTGAAGTTATCCGCGAACTTTATCTTATCTTTGTGTCAGTGATAGCGCTATATATAAATTATACTGTAAGTGTGCTTATTAAATATTATTAGATTTAATTAGTTCGGTTAATTTAAAAGTGTAAAGTAATTTGATATCGCTCCCGTAATAAAAACATTTTTTTGCGTAAATAGTTAAAACTTTAGTTCGCGTGTTTGTTTATAGCATTTAATCTTAGCTGTTCCATTTCGTTAAACCAGTGTCGGGCTTTATTAAAATTTAGTGTTAATAACTTTTGTTTTAAATTATTATTCGTGGTTAAATTTATGCCGGTGACGCGTTCGCAAGCAGTTAAAATGGATGCAAAACTATTTGAATTTCTTGAATCAATAAACAATGGTAAAGAATCGATGACTAGAAAAATAAATAAAAAAATAAAGACTATTGAGGAAAAAATACAAGTTAGTGTAGGAAACTGTGCGGTACTGTCGCTTATTTCCCTTCTTAGGATCCACGATGGCGGTGTGGATGAATTTTTAATAATTAAATTCACTTTTTCGTAACAACCGCACTGATTTAAGTGGGCTGTATAAACTGAATTGAATACGAAAACTTCTGTTATAATTTTATACTAATAAAAATCGTACTTTCTTCATAGAAGTTTTAATTGCTACTGCCTACTATGTACAATTCTAATTTCTAAAAGTATCCCCTTAGTACGCACATGCGCAGTTTATATATACATTTAATTTGGCTCAAACAGAAACCAAATCAAAATTGTGCAAGAGGAAACCCAAGTCGATATGTTAAATTTAAAAGAAGAAATTTGCGAATCTATGAATGAGAAAATGGAAGCAATAGAGGACAAATTAGAAGACAGAATGAAACTGCTTGAAGAAAGAATAAATCAAATGAATGTCACGGCGAAGAAAGCGTCACGAGTGAAGATTTAATAATGGACCATAGGGAAGAAGCCACTCACAAGTTTAAAGTTGTACCGCCAAATGTTGATGGTAAAGTTCCATGGTCAACCTACTACAAGCAGTTTGAAGCCTCAGCTACAGCTAATGGTTGGAGCAACAAGCAGAAAGCGACCTCTTTAACTGTGTCCTTACGCGGAGAAGCGCTTGGAATCTTGCAAACTGTTCCTGACCACTTACAAGAAAATTACGAATTCTTAATTTCACGATTAGAAATGAGATATGGAGATGCTCATCTGCAACAAGTGTATCAGGCTCAAATTAAAAGTCGGGTTCAAAAAGCTGCCGAAAGTCTTCAAGAGTTTAAGGCTGACGTCGCCAGATTAACACGGTTTGCGTATCCTACTGCACCTGATACCTTCTTGGAGCAGTTGGCTATTCAAACCTTTGTAGACGGCCTCCGAGACAACGAAACGCAGCAGACTCTCCGATTAGCTCGACCGAAGACATTGGATGACGCTTTGGTGCATGCTTTGGATTTTGAAGCAGCAAAACAAGCATCGCAACGAGACGGTCATAAAGTCTGCTGTGCTGCAGAAGTATCCGCGCAGACACTGGAAAACATCGAAGAAATACCGCGACGACTACTTCGGGAAAGAGGAGCGACAACTTTGAACTGCGGTGAAATAGGCCATGTACGACGGCATCGTACTAAACCTAAGAAGAGGTCAAAAAGAACGCTCGAAAATTTGGAACAAGGCGACCAAAAGAGACAAAAGGTAATCTCGCATAGTCAGGCTCCGGAGATTAGAATTCGAATGGTGTCGCCTAGGGAGCAATTGCATAGCATTTATCTGGATGGTAAGATCAATGGAAGAAGTGTTCAGTTACTGGTTGACACTGGAGCGACAAAGACCATTATTCGTCCTGACTTATAAGAAAACGAGAAGACATCACCAGTAACAGTACGACTTCGAACGGCGACGGGCGAAGAAATACCTACTCACGAACAAGTCAAAGTAACCATTGGTTTGGGAAATGGAGTACTCGACCATCAAGTACTGGTAGCCGACATCACGGAAGAAGTTATCCTGGAAATGGACGTGATAAAGAAGTATGGGTTCCATTTGAATATGAAGAACGATGTCCTGAAGATCGCCAATGAAGAAATTCCTTTTCATTCGTCAGAGAAGGCAGCCGTGCGAGTCTTATTGAGTGAAGACGTGATTCTGCCTGCAAGGACGGAAAGTGTGGTGATGGCACGCCTGGATGGAAATCTCCGGAAAGGCTACATACGCGCGATTGAACCAATGGAGGGCGGCTTAGTTGAAAAGGGACTACTCGTTGGCAAAACTTTAGTACGAGTAGAACACGATGCCAGTAAGGATCTTAAACATCAACTCAGACCCTGTAACGTTGAAAAAAAAACCGTGGTAGGTCAAAGCACGCCAGTATCACAAATTGTGAGATGCGTGAAGTCGAACGAAGATACGTCGCCGAAAAAGTGTCCACAACATCTATTGGATATTCTTACCGCCAAATGCCAAAACCTCAGCCAAGACCAGCTGGCTAAAGTTAAAATGTTGATCCGAGTGTTCGCGCTGGAGAGTGACTCCAAAGGAAGAACTAACGTGGTGAAACATAAAATTAATACCGGAGACGCTCGGCCGATACGACAACATCCACGCAGACTTCCTTTGGGAAAAAGAGAAGAAGCCGAACAAATAATTACGTATATGGAGAGAGAAAGCGTGATTGAACATTCAAGTAGCCCATGGGCTTCCCCAGTGGTACTCGTAAAGAAGAAGGATGGATCAACGAGGATTTGCGTAGACTACAGACAGCTAAACAAAGTAACCAAAAAGGACAGTTACCCTTTACCTAGAATTGACGATACGTTGAACACCCTGTCAGGGTCTCAGTGGTTTTCTACGTTACATTTAAAGAGTGGATACTGGCAGGTAGAATTAGAACCCTAGGATCGTGAAAAAACAGCTTTTACGATTGGAACTGGTTTGTGGCAGACTACCGTGATGCCCTTCGGCTTGTGTAACGCCCCTGCAACGTTCGAGCATTTAATGGAGACCATCTTGCGCGGATTGTCTTGAAAGACGTACTTGGTTTACCTGGACGTGATCGTGGTTGGAAAGTCGTTTGAAGAACACTTGAACAACTTGAGGAAGTGTTCCAGCGACTACGTAGGGCTAACCTCAAACTGAGCCCAAAGAAGTGCCACGTATTTAAGAAGGAAGTGCAATATCTTGGCCACGTCGTATCTAGAGATGGAGTAAAAGCTGACCCAGACAAAAACCGAGCAGTGCAAGCATGGCCAAGACCAATCGACAAACATCAGGTCCGAAGTTTCCTTCGGTTGTGCACCTATTATAGACGATTTGTACCAGGATTTGCCAATATTGCCAAACCTTTGACGAAATTGACGGAAGAAAGGGCAGAATTTAGATGGAATGAAGACCGTCAACTAAAACAGGCTCTAGTCACTTCGCCGATTTTGAGTTATCCAAGAGGAGATGAAAAATTTGTTCTGGATACAGACGCAAGCAATCTGGCTATAGGCGCGGTCCTTTCGCAGGTTCAAGATGGACAAGAAACAGTTATCGCGTATTTTAGCAAGGTTTTGTCCAGGCCAGAAAGAAATTATTGCGTGACTAGGAGGGACCTGTTAGCAGTCATCAAGTCCATCGAACATTTCTACAAATATTTGTATGGACGAAAATTTTTACTGAAAATGAACCACGCCGCTTTAAAATGGCTCTTCCAGTTCCGTAACCCAAAGGACAAGTAGCAAGATGGATCGAGAGATTGCAATAGTATGATTATGTTACAGAACACCGTGCCGGAAGCAGTCATCGGAACGCTGATGCCTTGTCCAGAAGACCATGTCCAGCGGACTGCAGCCATTGTTCGCGACTTGAAGAAAAAGTCGAATGCCTCCGGAGAACTGCTGTGGTTGATGATGAGTAGGAACCTGAGCAGTTACGTCGCGAACAAGAAAACGATCCTGAAATAAGACTACTCCTGAACTAGAAAGAAAGACTTTTCCTAATGGCATACCGATCATCCTTTCACGAAAGCACAGACCAAACACCATCCTGTGTGATGCTCGGTCGCGAAATACGATTGCCATGCGACCTTCAATTTAGATGAAGACCGGAAGAAGAAGCTGCTGGAGAAGTTTACGTCAGCAAGCTAACCAAGAGGCTAAACGAAGTACATGAAGAGGTCCGTAAAAACACACAAATTGCCAGCGACAGGATGAAGACTAGATATGACGTCAAGGCACAAAATAGTGGGTTTCAACTTGGCGATATGATCTGGTTGTATAATCCTTAAAGGAGACATGGTTTGTCGGCGAAGCTGCAAAGGCAATAGGAGAGCCCCTATGAAGTTATACAGCGTATTAATGACGTCATATATCGCATCCGAAAACCGCCCAGAAGCAAGTCAAAAGTGATCCACGTCGATCGTCTAGCCCCGTTTGGTGGCGATAACCACAATACGCAAGTTCAGGTCCGAACCAGAGTGATAAGCAGCAGAACCAGGAATCAAATCGAAGAAATGGAGTTCGGGAGGTTCTGGAAAAGCTAGGTTCGGAGTTACCACTGAGGAACAACAAGACCTGTTCCAGACACAAAAAGATTACGCTATCGCACATTGCGTGAGCGAGGATCTTGACATGTCCATAGAGGTTGCAGTCGTGTTTAAAAAGAAGTTTGGGCAGCTAGATGAATTACGGAAACAGAAACCGGCAGTCGAAAAAGTTTTAGGACTACGTGGTGACAGACGCTTCGTTTTCTATTTGGTCACCAAGAAAAACTCACGTACCAAGCCGTTACTAATGTGACCGATCGTCCATTACCAGAAACTTTGATGGGCATTTCTTGTCCCTCAGCCAAAGATCTATTGGAAGCAGGAACATCCAGAGACACCACCACCCTTGGATATTGAGGAAAGTCTTCCCCGACCACAGACTAAAATTACGCCTGAGATGATTCGGCCTTATCCAAAGGCTGCCGAACGCAAAAAAAATACTGGCCGAAGAAAAGATAAATCGCTGATTTTAACAGACACTCCCATAAAAGAAGAAATAGAAATGATTAAATTGAAAAAGTTAAAACCAACTCCAGTGGATAGAAAACGAAAAAGAGTAGTGAGAAAAGTTTGCAGCAGCAGTGAAGATGATGAATCCACTAAGTTTCCATCCGCTGATGATAGTGATGATTCTTTAGATATAGAAAATGAGATTTTACAGCAAGAAATAGAGAAAAGATTTGAAAGAAATTTAATAGAAGTAGGGGATTTTATTTTAGTACGATGCAAAGGAGAAAAAGTCTCCAATGTTTTGTAGCGAAGATTTTTGCGAAAACAGACAAGTATGACATTAAATACTTGAAGAAAATGCAAAAAACCGATTATTTTATTTTTAATGAAGAGGCAGAGCTCTTCGTAATTGGAAACGAGGACATCATTTGCAAGCTGCCAGATCCGGTGGCTGTAGGAGCTACAGTTCGTAGCAAAAACCATCTTAATTTTGCTGTAGGCTTTTCACAGTATAATATGGGATAATTATCTGTAAAAATATTAAAGTTATCTTTTGTGGTTTTGTTTTTTTTTCTTAAATTTAATGTATACAATATCGTCTGTTAAAAAAATTTATTATTAAATTTGAAATTTTAAAAAATCAAACAAAAAAAGTGTCCCTGGGTACAGCCCCTTCCCCTATGTGTCAGCCTCGGGTAAATTCGCAAGCTTTCGTATCTGTTGCACTTAAATTGACAATTATTTAAACGCATAAAATTTAAACGCTGATAATTTGATTTATACGCAAATTTTCTGTAATTTTAAAGCAAATAAAATACGTTTCTTATTCATTTTTGGAGGGTCATTGACCAAATGACCTAATAGAGAAGCCGCCACTGGTTTGTACGTTGTTGCAAGAATGCAAATTAAAAAGATTATAGAACCAGTTACAAAAGAAATAGTGCAGTAGTGTATTTCTAGATTGGTAGATGGCGCGGAACGTATATAACACCCAAAGTCAATAGATTTAGAGAGTACTACTTTCCGCCGCCATGTTTTATCCAGATAAGCACACGCCTGATAAGAAGCAATAACTTTTTTTAAACTTTTAGGAAGTAATTACAGATGCTAGTGAATTCTAATATAGATTAATAAACAAAAATTATTAAATAAAGAATTATTATATTTTTATCACAAGTTTATTTGGCATGTCAGATCAAAGGAATGCGGTACTCCTTAAATCTACTGGCTCTAATAACTCCTTAAAAAAACCTATTAGAATTAGTACCAAAAATTACGTAAAAGCATACTAAAATTTCAACATTGCTGCAATATAAAAAAATGATGTAAAAGTACAAACTACACATATAATTATGTCAACTTTGAACCAAATTTTATACATATCCAACATACCTTCCAACATTCGAAAGCTTGAAACCTATCTTCCAAGTTAAAACTGCGAAAAGCCATCTCAACTGCTTTAAGCAAATCATTGATCAAATCCACCTGCGTGTGCAGCAACTTTCCAAAACATTTTAAAATGAATTTGAATAAATTCGACCAATTAATATCTTTACCGGTCATTAACTCCATTATCCTTGGTATATAACTAAAATTAACTGGCTATAAAATTAAAAAAAAAAAATTTAACAACATACCTATACCTCACTTTCGTCTTATACTTATCAAAATTATCAGTACTAAGAAGGGTAATATTAAACTTAGGTAATAATTGGTTGTTTATTTTAATAAGACTGCGTCGTACGTCTATGTTTGAACTTTCAAACATAGCACAAACGTTTTTCTTGTAAAAAAATACTACAGCACTTTCTGCAGAAAGATCTGAATACACTTTACATAATAAATTAGATACCTAAAACATTCATGTTTAGTTAGAAATATGCTTTAATATAAACGTACCTTATTATTAATAGTCTTATCAGCAAGATTTAAAAACAAAGGTTGTACATCACAGATATTGTTCGCAATTATCAATTTTAAACAAGAATCCAAGCAATCGTAAGCAGCATTTTGAACAGCTTCGTTATGGTTTACATTGACGTCGAAAGCTAACCGTAAATACACAGCAGGTACCTCCGTTACAATTTTATTTGTTAAATTGTATTTTAGAAGTGAATTTAAGACTGAGAAAACCACCTGTTGTAGTTCGAAATCTTGAGTCGTCACGTCCAAGTTAGCTAAATCGTAAATGTCCTTTAATAAATTAGTGTCTTGAACAACTAAACATTTCTTAGTTGCGCCGTCTAAGTAATTTCTAATAATGGAGTAATTTTTTAGTTTTGAAGTAGTCGTGATATTGGGCCCCTTTAACGATGTTATTGCCAAGCGAACATTTAATGGGTTGTTCATTATTCAAATTGTGAGTGAACGACGATGTCTAAAACTAAAACACGACTTTAAAACATTCTATATAAGCTTCAGACATTTACTTTTAACGTGATTGTAATAAATAAGGCCAGAACCTTTATTTCACAGTCAACAATATAAACTTGATATAAACAATGCAACCACAATTCTAACCATCAAAAAAAAAAGCGGGAACTTAATCATTGCCAACTTCAACATATAAACATTGGCTGCGTTCAAGTACGCATAACGGCCAAAAAATGAAAAAGTTTGTTAGGGGTTTTTCCTTCGCGCGCATCCAACCGGCGCCGGCAATGGATCGGGCGGAGACGATGGATCCATGCGCGGAAGAATACTGGGCACGGCAATTACTAATTATTGTTGGCGAAGTGTAATGGTGTATGCTCTTGTAGCTTATTATAATAGATTTATTAAATTGATAGAGTTTTATTTAACAAATCAGAAGTGGAACAAAACTACGTGCTTCAGAGGTGTTTGTAACCGGGCGATACGCGGTGTTGTAATTGCGTAATAATCTTAAAAAGTGATTGTGAATTGTCGACACTGAAGAAAATGGCGAAGCAGTACGTAGGAGAAGAGCTCATTATTCATGAGGATAGTTGAGGGGTATTATCGTCTATCGACAGTCCCCGGCGAGAAGAGGCTAGTCCTCGGCGTCATGGCGAAGATTCACCACGGCAGGCACCTCATATGGCGATGTCTCCAGTGCAGGAGATGGTGGATGCCATAATGGCGAGTGGGTTGCGTGAACAACTCATAACGGCTGCAAAGCAACAGACGGCATTGGTGGCGTTCAGTGCAGCGCCTGTACCTGGACCGGCGAGTTCGGGTGGGTGTGGCGACTCTATGAAGCTAGACCCATGCAGCAACAGACGACGATTATTCTTGTCGGCGGATGTAGTAGAGCCTTTCGATCCGGAGAACCCAGACTGTAACGTGGAACGGTGGCTCCGAAAAATTGAGCAGCTAGGTGACATACACGACTGGTCCGAATACCAGCGAGGCACCATATTACAGGCGAAGCTGGCGGAAACTGCCAAAACTTGGCATCAGCGCCTTGAGAATTATAACCTGTCGTAAGAGCAGTGGAAAACGAAAGTGGGAGCGGCGTTTCCACGGCGGCGTGATTTTGCTGTTATGCTAAAAGAAATGATGTCGAGGCGTAAGACTGACTCTGAGACGATGACTGCATATTACCATGCTAAACTGGCATTGTGTGCAAAGGTTGGCGTCTCAGGCGGAAATGCCGTTTCGTGTATTATCGATGGCTTATCAATGGAGTTGCAAGTGCACACGGCTAGCCTTCCGGAGGTACTATATTATAACTTCCTGGCGGGGCTAGACAGCTACCAGCTGGGCGAAATGGCTGCGCCTGCAACGGCGACGGCTCGAACCATGGCGTCTAAGATTTGTGTGGCTGCTATCAAACGACGCTTACCAACCCAAGATACGGTGAGGTGTTACAACTGCCAGGAGTTTGGTGATCACATGAACCAAGACTGCCCAAAGCCTAGGTTAGTCAGGTGCAAGCGTTGCGGCGGAAAAGGCCAGTCAGCTGCAAACTGCTCAAAGAGGCGAAATGAAGAGCTAACACAGGTGAGATTATTAATCACTCCAAGCAATTCAGTTTTTAGACAGACGGCGTACGTCAATGGCGAGGCGGTACGCGTATATATTGATACCAGTAGCGAACAAAATATTATGACAGGACACACTAGCAACGGGTGCGTACAAACCACTCTGGTGATGAGTGGATTTCAATTGGACATCACGGCGTTAGAAGCTAAGTCTGACATCGGGCGAATCGAGTTGTTGCTAGGTCAGCCAGCGATTCAGAGTCCTAACGTCACGCTGGTGGTGCAAGACGACGACTCAGGATGACGTTAGTGACATTCTTAGGCGATTGACACTCGAAGGCGAACCACCCCGGCGTCTGGTGGTTTTAGCGGAAAATGTTATCTGCGCACCGCGAATGAGTGTTTTGGCGAAAGTGGAAGTGCTTAATGGCGAATCAGGTGAGTATGCAAGTACTTCGGCGAAGTGGTATTCCGATGGGCATCATTTCATGGCGATGCCGGCGTACGTTCTGGCGTGTGGGGCAATCTATCACCAACATGGGCGATACACCATTTACCTCCAAGAAAGGGCGGCTGATGTCCCGGTGCGATGTGTGCCAACCGGTGGATGAGGCGCTAGTAAAGATGAATATATGTAAAAGTATTAATAAACCATGCATGCTTGACATGCGCGAATGTAGGCAGAGTATCAGATGACTGTAAGAGGCGGTTGTTTACATTGTTACAAAACAAGACGCATTGTTTTTCGCGAGGCGATGATGACTTGGGATCCACTAGCCTGGATGAAATGGAAATTAGGTTAACCACGGATGTGCCAATTTATTACCGGCCGTATACGTTGTCATTGTCGGAGCGCCAAGTAGTACGTCAAAAAGTCCAATCTTTTTAAGAAGCAGGCGTTATACGGAAAAGCCAGTCAGCGTATGCTAGTCCTATTGTGTTGGTGTCGAAAAAGTCTGGCGACATACGGTTGTGGGTCGATTATAGGGCGTTAAATGCTATAACTGTCAAAAACAGGTATCCACTACCATTAATATCTGATCAAATAGATCGGTTGGCGAATAAAAGGTACTTCACTACTTTAGATATGGCTCAAGGGTATCATCAAGTGCCAATGCATACTAATTCAGTGGATAAGACTGCCTTTGTGACGCCGGATGGCAAATACGAATATCTTCGAGTTCCTTTTGGCCTTGCTAACTCTCCAACTTCAACGCATCATAAATAAAATGTTAGGTAATCTTAGGTATGATCAGGTGTTGGCGTATATGGATGATCTTCTAATCGCTTCCGGCGATGAACAACAAGGGTTGAAGTTGTGAGATATAGTGTTGGAACTTATTTCTAAGGCAGGTGTAAAACTGAAGCTAGATAAATGCACTTTCCTCATGGACCAAGTAGAATATCTGGGACAGGTGATATGTGCAAAAGGCATTTTTCCTGGTCGGCGGAAGGTGCGAGCCGTAGAGGAGTATCCTGCTCCCACTAATGTTCACAGCGTTAGACAGTTTGTTGGTCTTGCTTCTTATTTTAGGAAATTTGTTATGAATTTTTCAGTGCTGGCGAGGCCTATTACGAATCTTAATAAGAAGGGCGTTGAGTGGACTTAGGGCGATGAACAGCAGAAAGCATTCGAGATATTGAAAAATTGTCTGTCCAAGAGACCGGTGCTGTCCTTATACGACAGCCAGGTGGAAACAGAATTACATACCGACACAGGCAAATGGGGCCTGGGTGATATTTTAATGCAGAGGGGCAAAGAAGAGGGGCGAGTACTGCAACCTGTCGAGTACTACAGTAGAATAACTACGGCGACCGAACAGGTGTATCATAGTTATGAACTGAACACCTTGGTGGTTGTAGAATCTATAAGGCCGTTTCGGGTTTACTTGTTATGAGTGTGGTTTAAGGTTGTCACAGATTGCGTGGCGATAAGAGCAACCCTCATTAAACGGTGTCCCGTATTGCTAGGTGGCGGCTAACTATTCAGGAGTTTGACTTTGAGGTAGAATAAAAGCCGGCGGGCGCATGCAACACGTAGATGCGTTAAGCAGAAACCCTTTTGGCGAGACGATAGTGAGGACTGGCGTTAATGTGGTGTCGATGGCGGACGACGATTGGTTCCTCACAGTACAGCTGCAGGATCGAAAAGTACAGACTATAATGGCGGCATTAATGTCTGATCCAGCCGATCCTGACGTCAAAGCGAACTATAAGATAAAGGGGCGGCGCTTATATCGAAGTACTTTGAACGGCGACAAGTGCCAGCGATGGCTCGGTTTGGGATTCTATGAAATGCCAGGGTATGAACAGTGTTTGGTGCTTTTACAGGAGACCTTTGGTTCTCTAGAATGAGGAGATTTGTAAGTAAGTATGTTAAATCGTGTTTGAGGTGTGCATTTGCGAAAGGCGAACATGGGCGGGGCAAAAGTTATTTACATCCAAAGAACGGCGACCGATACCCTACGACACAGTGCATATCGACCATTTAGATCCTTTTGTGAAAAGCACAAGAGGAAATTCGTACATCCTCGTGGTGATCGACGGGTTTACGAAGTTTGTGGTTGCCAGGCCAACCAAAAGTTTGAGGTCGACTGAGGCGATTAACAAGCTAAACGAGGTGTTCAGTGAGTTTGGGTGATAAGTGACAGAGAATTGGCATTCACTGGTAGGGCGTTTGGCGACTTTTTAGCGACGTATAGCGTGCGGCACGTCTTGAACGCTATCGCAACACCTCGGGCGAATGGTCAGGTTGAACGATCAAATCGCACGATTATACAGGCTCTGGCGACAAGCGTAGAGACAGAAGGTCGGTGAGAGGAGAAGGATGTGGACCCACCAAACCACCCGAACTTGCTTGGTACAAGTTCGCCACAAAAGGATAGGTGAGAGTAGGAAATGTTTCATTTAAAGGAAAGTCTAGTTAGACTCTAAAATAAATTACATGCTGTTAATAAATTAAAAACTGAATACCTACCTACTTTGCGTACTTATGAGAAATAAATAAACAAATGCAAAATTCGTTAGAAAACAAAACGTTATTCTTATTAGACTCTGATCTCTCTTTGCGAATTGTCTATAAAGATTCACATCAGATACCAGTTCGAGGATGGCTGAGGGGAATCGGGATATGGGCTAATAATGGTTGACAGGGCACTCCAATCCTCATCGAATTCGCAACAAGCGAGAATCCGATGCGCCGAAGTGTCAGGAACGCCGCACGACGGACACCTGTCATCATCTAAAACGCTAATGCGTTTTAGATGACAACGAAATCAGCCGTGTGAAGACAGGATTTGGACGGCCTCTCGTCCAGGGACGTGGGGCATTCTGACCCTGGTAAGGATATCCGGGTTGAGAGAATAGGCATTGCGCCCTTTATGGGAGGTGTCCCACAGCCGCTGCCATTCACCCAAAATCAAGAGCTTTAAGTGACGCTTAGCCGCTGAAAAGGACGGAAAATCGTCGTTTGAAACGTGCTGGTCAAGGAAATTGCACGAGCCAGCCTTGCGAAGAACTTTGGTGCAGTAGATTTCCTGCAATAGGAGATGTAGGGGAGGATGTTTAGAAATAACACAGATGGTATCGACGGGAACCGTACGATACGCCCCTAAGATAGTTCTTAGGAACAAGGATTAGAGCGAGGCCAGTTTCCTGACCACGTGGGAATGTCGACGTCTGTGGTATCAAATGTTTAAGCCATAAGTGAGCATGGGAATGACTGCATTGTCGAAGATATTCGCAAGATGTTTTTTGTGAAGGTTCCATTTCAGCCGTGAGTATTTGTAGAACAAGTGCAAGACGCTCTTGCACTTGCCAACCACAACCAACCGCAATGTTTAACAAAACTCAGCTTGTCGTCAGGCAATAGTCCGAGGTACTTGAATTCGAAGACCCTACGGACAGGAGTATCGTAGAGGCACAGTGAAGGATCTCGTCTTAGCGTAGAGCCAAAAACCATGTACTTAGTCTTGTTTGCAGAAATACTTAGTTTATTGCCTCCAGCCCAGCTAGTCACAATATTTAGGCACGTTAGATTTTGCCTCCAAGTCTCGTCGGGAATTTGCGGACACTGTGACGGTTATGTCGTCTGCATAAGCGAAAATGTCGCATTCTGCTGGTAAACCTTTGTCTAGAAGATAATTTACCACCAAGTTCCACAAAGTAGGACCAAAAACCGAGCGTTGTGGACAGCCCTTCGTCAGTCGTTTTGTAAAAGCTGAACGTGAAACGTTCGCAGAGTAAGTTATCGATCTGTTCGACAAATAGTTACGAATGACGCGCGTGGTGCCTGCGTCTCTCTTAACGACGAGAGCTTCGATTATAGAGGGCCACCATACGTTGTTGAACGCTCCAGATATGTCTATGAAAATAACTAGTCTGTACTTGGAAACGTTCGATTGTACAATTGTCATTATTCGACGGGCGGCGTCAGTCGTCGTTTTGCCAGGAACGAAGCCATATTAACTAGGATGGAATAAAACGTTAAGCGGAATGTCGTCGTGTATCTTTTTCAGAAGTGTCCTTTCGAAAAGTTTACCTAATTCTGATAACAAAGTTATCAGTCGGTACGGGTTAGGGTTGGCGAGATCCTTCTTTCCGGGCTTGAGAATAGTGATTAGTTTACCAGGTTTCCAGCTGGTAGAAAAATAGCCAATTTTTATACAGGAGTTGAACAGGTCAACGATCGTTGATGAGAGAGAATCTAGAACAACCGTTCGCAAAACATTACAATGTATTCCAGGAGCTTTATTTTTAAGGATTTTGCTAAATCGTGGCTAGTGACCACCCAGTTCTGTTGGGAATTACTTAGCAAAAGAGATCGAAACCTTATTTGGGCATGTTTAAGCCATTTTGACAAGAGTCGAGGATCATCCTGGTCAACTTATCAATGAAGGCGTCTACAGATTTAGGATCGTGACACAAAGCACCACGTGGAAGATAAATAGGAATTGAATTTGAGATAGCCTCATTTAGGCGAATGGGATCAATGCGTTTGTAATCAAGGATTCTTTTAGGGATCAGTACGTGATTAGAGGCCTTGACGGTTAATTCAAACCGTATCAGACGGTGGTCACTTTCTATTACGTTTGAAATGACGCGCCAGTTTAATATTTTCCTGGCTAAACAGGGAGATGCTAGTGTAACGTCTATGTTAGTTGAACCTAGATCGCAACACAAAGGTCGCGTTCACCCACGAGGTTCTCCACACATCGTCCTCGTTCGTCGGTCACCGAGGAGTGCCAAAGCGGCGATTTCGAGTTGAAGTCACCTGCTATGATAATAGACTCCTCTTAGTTCATCAAGAATTTTATCCAAGTGTTGGAGATGAATACGAACATCCTCACTCGGCGGACAATAAACGCCGACGATTGCCAAGGAGGTGTTTCCAACCGTAACCATAGTTACTGCATTGCAATCATTAGTTAAACGGATGAGTGTCACCACTCCGACGGGCTTCGAACTATTGAAAACAATAGCCGGGTAACACCGCATAGAAGATGATGCGGCAATCCTGTTGAAGGGTACAGGCGCACCAGCGAGCCTGTCTGGGGCCTAAATAATACAGTCAACGCGAGCACGCATTTCTCTCCTGCTCACCTGATGTTTTCTCATAGTCACGGTATGATAGCCGATCAGGCCAACGGTGGGCTTGCAAGCAACAACACTGGTGCGAACGAGGGTGAATGTTCGGTGGGCACGGCGAGTGCCCTGGTAGGGCAACTGCCGCAGAGATGGCGGATACTGTCATAAGATATGACGATACGGTGATCGGCCCAACAGTAATATCTGCAGCTCAGGTGGTATAGCACAGGGTGACGACTTTGATGCTATTGCTGAGGCGAAGGCGGGCGCAAAGCTACAGGCGGACCGTGCAACGGCAAGCGCAAATATACAAAGGGCTGCAAGGCGTATGAAAGCACACTACAATAAAAAGCGTAAGCGTGCTACTCGCTTTAAGGTGGGCGACTTAGCGCTGTACCGTAATGCAGCTACTGCAAAAACTAATCTCGGCGTAAGTCAAAAATTTTCAAAGAAATACGACAGGCTGTAACGCGTGACAAAAGTGCTAGCACATGACAGGTATTTGATCGAAACTGTCAAAGGCGTTAGGGGTTATAAACGGTTTCGGGCGACCGTGGCGGTTAACTCCCTTAGGCGTTATCCTGGCGTGAATGCGATCTCAGGCGAAAGTCGATCGGTTAGATCTGATCTATCTGCTAGAATCATGATACACAGGCGATTAATGTGGGCATTAAACTGTTTCAGGATGGCCGAATGTTAGGGGTTTCTTCTTCACGCGCATCCAACCGGCGCGGGCAATGGATCGGGCGGAGACGATGGACCCATGCGCGGAAGAACACTGGGCGCGACGACCACAGCGATTACTAATTATTGTTGGCGTGGTGTAATGGTGTATGCTCTTGTAGCCTATTATAATAGATTTATTAAATTGAAAGAGTTTCATTTAACAAGTTTTATTAGTAAAAAATAGCTTTTTATATACTTTTAATAACACTATGTATTGATTATTATAATACACAAGTAGTTACACTTTAGAGATCATTTCTAAACCAATTCTTTTCCTATTAATTTCAAGATTAACGACTTTAACTTCAACTTTATCGCCGATTTGTAAGCTATATCCTTTCATCTTACTCGAATGTATCAAGCCATCACAACCAACTCCGACATCGACAAAACAACCAAAATGTGTACAATTCGAAACACTTCCCGTTAACACACACCCAACTTTCAAATCGTGAATACTCGTCAGACCCTTTTTAAACAAAATCTTTGTGCTACCCTCGCTCCTCAAATCAAAATTCAACGGTTGACTCAAAGCGTTAATAATTAATTTGATCGTTGGCACCGTACTGTTGACTATTTTACTAAGATCCTCTGCGTCGACTTTTTCTGTTTTTGATTTAACGGCTTCAATAAAATTTGGTTGTCCTAACGATTCTAAATTCAAATTAAAATGTTTTATTATTTTATTTGCAATTTCGTAAGACTCGGGATGTATGTACGTGCAATCCATTTTGTTCGTTAACGGATCTGTGTAAAATTCGTTAGCCTGGGTAGCATTAGCAGGACCAACTCGTAAAAAACCAGCGCATTGTTCAAAAATTTTTGCACCAATACCTTTAATATTTTTTAATTGCGTGCGCGATTTGAACATGCCGTTTTCTTCTCTGAAGCTTATAATGCTTGATGCTCTTTTATCTGATAATCCAGCTATTCGTCTACAAGAAATTCAAACTAGTAACAATAAATGTTGATTTTTGTACAACCTTAGTAAACATTGAGACGCTGTATTAATATCCACACCTACAAAACTAACGCATTCGGAAATAACATCGTCTAAAGCTTGTTCGAGTTGTTTTTTAGGTAAATCGTGCTGATACATACCCACGCCTAAATGTTTAGGCTCAACTTTGACCAATTCGGCTAAAGGTTCTTGTACACGTCGAGCCAACGACACTAGAACAAAACATTTAAATTTCAAATAGGTACAAACACATAAATTACCGGCGCTGATAATTTTTGGATCTAACGAACCGAATTCTTTTTTAGCCTCGGCGCCACACGAATAAATCGAAGCTCCGCTTTCATTAACAATCGTGTAAACAACGTCTAAAGGCGCAAACGCATTATTTTGTATTAATTCCGTTAACCATGTCTCAGTCTCTCTACACGCAGTTCCATTTCCTAATGCAATCAAGGTACAGCTATAAAAGTGACGGCAAATAAATATTATATTGAAATTACATTAATACCTGTAAGTTTTCATTATATTTATTAAGGTATTTTCTGCTTCTTTACGTCGATTACTATGTGGAAATATATCTGCTGTGGTTAATACCGTACCACTTTCAGAAATAAGCGCCAATTGGCAGCCGTTTGTAAAACCTGGGTCTACTCCCAAAATAACTTTTCCTTTTGTAGGCGACATTAAAAGTAATTGTTTTAGATTCGTAGCGAATACTTCGTACGATGCTTTTTCAGCAGTCAGTTTCAACTGAGCCCGCACTTCTCTTATAATGTGTGGTTGAACTAAAAAAAAATGCGTAGTTGTTACGTATAAACGTGGTAAAAATACGTACGTAAACGCGTATAACCATCTTCAATCGACATTTGTAATATTCTTTTACGGTTATTATCAAACTTTCCTTTATTTGTCCATTTATCGGTACAAAAGTTTAAATATTTTCGATGAATAAAATCGGGTACAACAACTTTAACTGACAACATTTTCAGTGACTCGCCTCTATTAATGGCTAATATCTGAAAAAACGTTTATAATTGATTTTTAAACGTACTAAGATAAGAATGTCTTCCGGGTTTGGACCGTGTTATTGTTGTTGTAACCGAAGTTGCCAACGTTTCGCCCACTTTATCTGTTTATTGCAAACCCACCCATACGGAGAGATACCTTCATGCTTCGTCTCATCATCATCCTGCACAGAAACGTTCTGTTATTGAATCTTTGGTGCATCGTGTCTTTTCTATTTGCCAACCTGAGAATCTAGACTTGGAACTCCGTCATCTTACTAGAACCTTAGTGAACAATGGTTATGTGAAGCAAGATATTCATAGAGATATTAATCGTCGTCTACATCTACGTAGTCGATTACCTAAGGACATTTCTACTCCCGAATCCAACCCGAAATTGGCCTTTTTACCCTACATTCTTCGTAAGAATGGTATTAAACCCATATTCAACTCGACAGACAAAATCTCTCAGATTCTTCCTTCTCTCAAAGACAAATTTCCTACACGTTTATCTCAAGGTGTATACCAAATTCCTTGTTCATGTAGTTTAGTTTACATTGGTGATACCGGTCGTTCCGTCATTACTCGCATTTCAGAACATGATCGTTGTATAAGGAAAAGGTATATTTCCAAGTCTACGGTTGCTAAACATGATTTTACTAAAGGTCACAAGATAGATTTTGATAATGTTTCGTTCATTGCCAAATCTCCATTCTTTTTCAACAGGAAATTCCCCCGCAATCATAAAAAAAACCGAAATCATAAAGAAAATCCCCGAAATCGCGGAAATCAGTACGAAATCGCGTAGAAATCAACTGCAATCGCTAGGAATCCACGCAGTCGTTTGGAAATCTTCACAATCCTCGAAGAAATCGGACGCAATCTCAGACGCGCATGCGGTTAAGCCATTATAACTTCACATGTGACGTGAAATTTATGTGCAGTTCACAAGTTTCAGAAAATCGGTAAGTTTTTTCCATTAAAATAACTCAGGATATTATTTGAATGTTATAATTTATACCAGTTTAATATGGAAGTATAGCTATACACGGTGCCCCTAAAATTCGCGGAAACCAAACTTTTATCAGAGATAGAGTTGGAAGAATTATCTCTTCCTCCTTATTTAATTCAACTGCTATGTTATAATGGATATTTTTTCTCTTGCGGCAATAGTAGATGATTAAAAAAATGGAAATGTTTGCGAGAAATATACTGCCTGATCTTATGGATGACAATGACAGAAAAACATTTTATGGAATATTCAGTCGAAACGTTGCTCTGTTCGAAATTGTGGAAGGTCATAAAAAGCTTCTAAAGATATTGTCACAGCATTGTCGATCTTATATATAAGCAAAATCTAAAAAAAGAAAACCATCAACAATGAACGTTAACTTAGACGAGGAAAGTTCACATGCCAAAAAACAAAAAACCACAAAAAAGACACAACCCTCATCTGAAAAGAACATTCCTGCGGTGAATTTAAAACAGAGTGTTGGTTCAACTGAAAATGTCAATCAAATAATTGAACATATTAAAAAATTGTAATAAACTACTAGAGAAAATTTTTGGAAACTTTGAATGATTCGGATTAAAAAACTACGACTTTAGCTGAATTAGATTTTTTTATTTATTGTTAGTTAATTGTCTAGCCATTCGGCCCTACAATGGGTTACGTTTACCTTACAACATTTTCTTATCATACTAATATAATTTGTACAGAAATTTGTAAACTAAAAAAAAAACAAATACAAAAAAAAACTTTGTCCCCTAAAATCTTCCCATCACCATCTTATTATTCTAAATCGATAGTCCTAACCTTCCTCTCTTATCCTTCTTTTCTTTACTGCTTTCATCCAATCCAATCCCTCCCCAAGCAAAGCCTTCCTCCCCCTCCTTTCTTCCCTTAGCTCGCTACACTCCCCACTCAAGTGTTCTATGTCCTCCCATCCCTCTCCACATAATCTACATCTCCTCATTACATCCTCCTTCCAATACTTATTTAAACTCTCCTCATTTTCGCATCTGAACCTAGCTATAAGTCGTTTCTCTCCTAAGCTTCTCCTCCCCATCAGATACTTAGGAACCCCCCTGGACACTATATTCCCATACCTTAAGTTGTACTTTCCTTCCCTCTCTTGCACCTGCGAGTCTTTATCTCTTCTTACTATCTCCTCAGTATTTAACCTCCCTTCCTCTCTCCTTCTTTCAACCTCTTCTTTTGCGAAACCTCCTCGTTGGTAGTAAAGTTTCCTTTCTTCCTGCCCATATATGTTTTTACTATCTTTTACCGTCCTTCAGCAACATTGCAAAATTTTACATTCTCTCCTTTCCTTCATTTTCTCTTCATAACCCATCGCCCTTTTCCCTGCTTCTATTCTAATCTTCTCTAACTTCCCCTCCTCCTCTATTATGTAACCCGGCGTCTCCCTGTCTAAACCCAGTATCCATTTCCAATATTTTATTTGTACCCTTTCCAATAGGTTCCACTCTTTCCAACCCCATACCTCCACCCCGTACATCATCACACTTTTAATCAATTTTTCAAACAGCCATCTTCTCTTCTCGATCTCCTTCCCAAATACTCTTTCCCCTAAACTCCATACCTGCCCTATTACCCTGTTACCCTTCTTTGCTAACTCTCTTATATGCGCGTCATCTTTATTATCATACCTTAGCCTATATCCCAAATATGTCACTTCATTCACTGCCTCTATCTTCTGTTCTCCCCAACTTAACTCGTCCTTTTTCTTCCCTCCTCTCCCTTTTTGAAAAACTATCATCATAGACTTTCCCACATTTAAATCCAAATCTTTTCTTTCCAGATACCTCTTAATCGTATTTATCATACTTTTCATCTCCAACTCATTTTTTGCCACTATGACCATATCGTCTGCATATGCCAATATCCACACTTTAATCCCTCCCTCCATAACAATCCCACCACACTGACCACCCTTCAACACTTTTTCTATGTCACTTATATACAGTGCAAATAAAATAGGGCTAAGAGGACACCCCTGCCTTAGCCCCTTCCTCGTCCAAAACACTTCACTAACACTATCCCCTATTTTTACCCTATTCTTAGTCTCTTTATATATCCCTTCCAGTTTCCTCACTAGTTGTTCCTCTATTCCTTTTTTCCTTAACACTCTTCATAGCTTTTCTCTATTCACATTATCAAATGCAGCTTCTATGTCCATAAAGAAAGCGTATACCTTACCCCTTTTCTTATCTAGCTCTCCATTTACTAACTGTTTCAATATATAGACATTGTCTATTGCCCTTCTTCCCACTCTAAATCCCATCTGCCAATCTGGTAATAGTCTTTTTTCTTCCACATCCCTTTCCAACCTCCTTTATATAATCATGGCATACAATTTATAGCTTACATTAGTGACACTAATCCCTCTATAATTCTTTACCTCCTTCCTATCCCCTCCCTTATAAACCGGCAGAATTAAACTTTCTTTCCAACTCCCTGGCAATTCCTCTCCTTTCCATATTGTATTAAAAATTTTTCTTACATTTCCTCTTACTCTCTCCCCTACATATTTCCATTGTTCTCCTTGCGTACCGTCCGTTCCTGCCGTCTTTCTTAATTTTAGTCTATTTATTGCCTCCTCCATTTCCTCTTTCGTTATCTCCCTCTCCTCCTGTATTGTATTTACCTCTTGCAATATCACCTGCCCTGGTCCTTCTCTTGTTCCCTCCAAACGCTCCATACAATAACCCAACCACACGTTTATATCCGTTAAACCTCCTCTCTTCTTACCTCTTCTTCTCTCCTTGTTTAGAAATGTCCACACTTCTTCTTTCTTTATTTCCTTTACTTGTTTCTCCATTTCCTCTTTATACGACACCTTTCTCTCAGAACATACATTTATAAAATTCACTTTCTTCTCCTTATACTCCTGCACCTCTATTTTACCTTTCTTCCATCTTCTTCTAGCCTTTCTCATCTCTGTTTTTGCCTCTCTACATTCTCTATTCCACCACCTATTTTCGTTCCTCTTTTTTCCTTGTCTTTTCTCAAACCTTTTCTTTTCTACTGCCTTCTCCATTTCTGCCGTCAACTCCTTTAGTCCTTCTTCCCCCCCTACATCTCCCCAAATCACTTGCTCCAACTTCATCTTATATCTTACTATGCTTTCCTCAGTCCACACCTTATTTACTCCCCATCCCCTCTGTCCCTCCTTAATTCCTTGCTCCTTTCCTTTTAAAATCACTTCCAGTGGCTGATGATCCGATTCCTCTTCATCCCCCACTTTAAAACTTTCTATGTCCTCCCACATCTCTCCACTCACTATCACGTAGTCGATCACCGATTCTCCCCTCCCTCCCATATAAGTGTAGTCACCTCTGTCCCCCTCCTCTATATTTCCATTAAGAATTGACCACCCTTTTTCCTCACATATCTCCACTAACATTTTCCCATTCCTATTAACTGTCTTATCCATGCTAACTCTTCTCTTTACTTCCCCTCCAATAATCTCTCCTCCCTTTTCCCCTGTTCTCGCGTTAAAATCCCCCCCTATAATAATCTTTCCCTTTTCCTCCCCCTGTACCATTTTCTCAATCTGTTCACTTATCATCCTCATATCCCGCATAAACTGTTAACACTATATATTTTTCCTTTCCTTCTCTGACCACATAATTTTTTACAATCCCTATCCCTTGCTTCTCGTTTCCCTCCTCTTCTTCAACCGACCAGTTCCGTTTTATGCCCGTTAGTATTCCTCCCCTTGCTCTACCTTTACTTTCTCTTCTTGTTGCAAATTCCACCTTCCAATTATAAACCCTCTGGTAATTTTTCCTTCCATACTTCCCAGTCATTTTCCTCCAACCATGTTTCCGACAATCCCATCATATCAAAACCCTCTACATATCTCCAGAAATCCTCTCCCTTATTTTTTATGCCTGCCACATTCCAAAACAATAATTTTATTTGATTCTGCTTTTCCATCTCATTTTCCTTAAAACTTACTAATCCAACATCATTTGATTCATCTTTCCCTCTCCCAACTCTTAGCTTTTTGCTCCCATCTTCACTAAAGTTCCCCTCTCCTCATCCCAAAATATTTCTTCACCTTCCACCCACACTTGCAAGAATCCTATTTTAATACTTTTCCCCTCTCCCTTCATCTTACTCGCCTCATATCTTATCTTCTTTTGTATATCTATTTCCCTTCTCGTCATGTCATCGTCTAAATAAATGCTCGTACCTCTTAACCTTCTTTTTTGCTTCCATACATCTAAATGTACCCATCCTTACTAACATTACACGCTCTGCTAACTTTCTAGTTTCTACCACTGTTTTCTCAATATTTAAATCCTTCTTCATCCAATTTTCCACTTGCTCCTTTTGCTCCTTCTTTCCATCTTTCACTTCCATACCTCTTATGATTATGTTTGTTCTCCTTTTTTCTTTTTCCGTTTTTTCCCAGCTTCTCTCTATCTTCTCCAATCTGGCCTCCAACTTTTTATACTTTTCTCCCATTTCTTCAAATTTCTTTTTCCATTCTTCATTTGACTTTCTTAATTCTTCTTTCATCTCCTTAACCTCTTTATTGTTTTCTTCCAACTTCTGACCCATCTTAATTTGTTCCTCTCTTATACTTTTTACCTCCTTTAACAGTTCCTTACACATTTCTACTAAATCCCCCTCTTTCCTCTCTTTACTTTCCGCTACCGGTGATTTCCTTACTTTGGTGCTCTTCCTGAACACCTCCTCTCCTCTAAACTTTACACTTAATAACTGTCTGCTTTTTTTTTAATAACGAAATGTTAATTATATTAAAATTACCGAAAAAACAAAAACGAAAAGAAAAACCACGTATTTTATAACTTAACGAAAAATAATAATTAAATTAAGTTTAAATCACCAAAAATTTCACTATTTTTTTTAAGCTTCTAGACATATTGTCACAGCATTGTCGATCTTATATAAAGGCAAAATCTAAAAAAAGAAAACCATCAACAATGAACGTTAACTTAGATGAGGAAAGTTCACATGCCAAAAAACAAAAAACCACAATAAAGACACAACCTTCATCTGAAAAGAACATTCCTGCGGTGAATTTAAAACAGTGTTGGTTCAACTGAAAATGTCAATCAAATAATTGAACATATTAAAAAAATTGTAATAAACTACTAGAGAAAATTTTTGGAAACTTTGAATGATTCGGATTAAAAAACTACGACTTTAGCTGAATTAGATTTTTTTATTTAAACTACCAGAAAAAAAAATTGGAAACTTTGAATGATTCGGATCAAAAAACTACGAGTTTAGCTGAATTAGATAATCTTTCGGTTGAATATCAAGATCATTGTGCGTTTGTTCGGTGTCAAAAATGTGATTTTATTTCTAAGGCACAAACCTCAGTGGAAAAAAGCAAATTAAAATGGGTTCTTTCCAATGTTAATAGACATTTTAAAACACATTTTAAAAATCATAACCCCCAAACTGTAAACAGTTCCAGAATGAAAAATCAAAGTATATTAAAGTTCATAACGTCTCTGTCGTCATCCAACGAAACAGCTAAAAGCAATGCTACAAGCCTCAATAACATTGTAATTCTGTCAAGCGAAAACCAAAATTCCTGGCAAAATTTCTTCGATTCTGCTGAATCAGAAATTATAATAACACATTCAATAAGCGAAACAGAGTCTCTTTTCTTCCCAAACACGCCTTTTTCGGATTTTTCGAAAGACAGAATTACGGGGGAGATCTCAACGGAGTGTAATTCTGTCGCTGAAAGAAAATCTCCTCGCTCTACTCCTCGTTCCATGCGGAGTTCTATGCGTAAACAGAACAGTGTTTTTCTAAATTTCGATAATAGCCAGTCGAAACTCACCGACCTTTACCACTTGTATGACGAAATAAAAGAGCAGGTTTCTGCTAACCAATTATTTTAAGATCAACTGATACCAACAATGAATATTATTAGTGATAATAACTCAAGACATCTGAAGAAGTCATGGAATGCCAATACGTTCTTAGATATGTTCAAAAAATACGTTGAAAAAAATTCAGGTAAACATGGCAAAAAGAAAGCAGGAAACCGCTACGCAACAAAATTCAACATTTTTTGTTTATATATATGGATAACCGCAGGACGTTTAGCGTACGAAACACTTGCCGCCAATTCAGCGAATGGGTTACCGTCAATTGCAACACTCAATAGAACACTGACAGATTGTGAAAGATATGTAGAAGAAAAAATTAAATTCTCCCCATTACAAGAATTTTTAGAAAAGAGGAAGTATCCTACACATATTTTTATACGGAAGACCAAACTGCAATAATACGTAAAGTTCGTTACAATAATTCAACAAATCAAATCGTGGGTTGCGTGCCGGAGCTATCAGAAAAGACTGGATATCCCATTAGCAATCAATACACAATAAATTCAGTTTCAGACATCAAAAATACTTTAGAGAAACAGAATCTTGCTAATAACGCATACGTGTTTATGGCTCAACCACTAATTGACGGTGCCCCAGCGTTGTGTTTATCAATTTTTGGGTCAGATAATCGGTTTAATTCGGAAGATGTTCTGAAAAGATGGAAATGTCTACAAGAACTGGCAAACGAAAATGGTATAACAATTGCTGGTTTTTCTTCTGATGGCGATACGCGCTGTTTAAAAGCCATGAAAGTCCATGCCGGCTTACCATCAAGCGAAAATGGATCAAACCCGTATTCTCCATATTTTCAGGTAGGTGTATGGAACATATTGGACACCAACATTTATTTTAATTAATTTTAGGCTGACTATGACTTAGACTGTGGTCCAGGATACCATTCATATAGCCACTAAATTAAAAACTAGATTACTAAATTCTAAAGTGCAACTATGTATGGGAGATTATACTGTTTCAAAAAATCATTTAGAAAGGCTGATTAAGGAGTTGCCAAAAGATAAACTTAAGCGATCAGGACGGTGAATAGCATTCTTACTGTGTGCACAAACTTTTAATAGACTTCTTTTGCGGAAGCTGACAAGATGAATTTCGAAGCAACAAAAAGTTATCTAGCAACCAAGTAACAGCTATACTAACAGCGGATGAGTTTAAAGCTACCCAACGCTACTTAATTATAACCCGATACATATTAGATTCCTTCATGGATAAATCTATTAATATTGAACGTCGAGTGTATTATTTATGGTATGCAACTTTTTTTTGCGCCTGTGTTGAGAGTGGATAAAGCATCACGACAATTTCACATTGGGCAAAAATTGGATTTCTCTGAATTCATACAGCTGCATAGAAGTTAATGCACACGCCTGGTTAAGTTTAATAGAGAAGTGTAGAAATCTCGAAAATCCTGAAATATTTTTGCCATAGTTATACAGCAGCCAACCCTGCGAACGATTTTTTAGACAGACAAGATCTATGACAAGTACATATGTGACACAAGTTAATTTTGATATTTTAGAATTATTACAAAGACAACACAGAATTCAAGTTATTAATGACATTGTTAGTGATTCAGGTTTGTAATCTCCAATAATACGTGCTTAGAGCCAGTCGCATTAGAAAAGTTCCCACCAAACCGATTTTTTATAGTACACAAAATTGTTCATTTTTCTACTTCACACCCTTGCTTAAATAATTCTTAATAAATTTTGCTTGTTTATCTTAGCCAACTGGACTGCAAATACCCTATAATTAATTACATCAATTACGTTTAATTAATATTTCAGAACACTTCATATTTCCTAAAGAGAAAACAGCCAAATTGAGAATTAATGCCACAATGACTTCCAATGGAATTCCTTCTATTCAACAACTGAAACAAACAATTGAAAAAGCGAGGGACCAAACATTAATCGATTCAGAAGATCTCTGTATGTCATTACCAGACGATTTGAAACGTAATGCGATAGAACATATTTCTTTAACTGTCACGATAGAGTTGACTGAAATTAGCGAAAAATGCTCTTATCAAAGTGAAAAAGATATTAGCCAGATACATGAAGATGATCTAGAAGATGTGCGGGAAGAGATGAATATATTTTCCGAAGTAGAGGGTTTGAATATTGAAGATTTTAGAACAGTTATTGACAAGAAAAATTCGGATAATAACTTCTTAAGAATCAATGTGGAATAATAATGAAATGGTAGTGAAGAAATCCACACTTATACGGTTTTTCTCTAGCAAAATGGGTCGTTTGTCGAGTGATAGGTTGCTTCGAGTAAGAGGAACATCAGGAATGTCCAAACCAAAATCAAAGAAGAAAACAGCAATTACCCCAGTCAATACTGATACGTCCGATACGTCAAGTGGCAGTTACAATACAGAAAGTGAATTCGATAACGAAAGTTTCTCCGAAGATGATGTCCCCGAGGAGGTTATTTTAATTAATGTTGAACAATATTATGCCGTTATGTACCAATCTTGGTATATAGATAGGGTTATTGAAATCATTAATGACTCTACATGCAAGATAAAGTTTTTGAAATCTGAACTTGACCAGTTCGTGTGGCCAAAGCAAGACGATGTACAGACGGTAGAAAATAAATATATTTTTTATGGCCCTATTTCTTTAATTGGGACTGGTCCATTCTCCCTCAAAAGATGTGACAACGTGGCAGTGGAGAAAAAATACAAAAGTTTGAAAAAAATGAATGTATAATTTTTAGTTTAATGGAGTTTCTTAGATCAGAACAAAAGTGTATAGTTGAATGGGCTCAGAAACCCATTAATTTCGACTGCAACTGTAAAAAAAATCATGTCAGTCGATCAATATTCATATTCTCAAGCATATTTTTAAGGAATCTCCTCATGTATAAATCTACCTATATGTAACCCTGTAGACACTAAAATGTATTTTCCGAGTATTTTTACATTCGAAATATTTTTTTTTCTTTAATGTAGTTGTTTTAATGGAGTTTCTTACATCAGAAACAAAAGTGTATAGCTGAATGGGCTCAGAAACCCATTAATTTCGACTGCAACTGTAAAAAAAATCATGTCAGTCGATCAATATTCATATTCTCAAGCTTATTTTTAAGGAATCTCCTCATTTTAAGAAATCTTCGCAATCCTTAGGAAATCTCCGCAATCACCCCAATTGCGGCAATACGTGTACATTTTTCGTCGAGTGAATTACCCCTCGGGAAATTTCGAGTAAGCATAGAAATCATCAAACATCCCAATAACTTCAATCGCGATCATGGATTATCCCCTCTTTGATTCGCTGTCATTAGTCATTTATCGAAAACACGCCCCTTATCAACCGTAACTCAGAGTCGAGCTTAACCTTCCGTGACGATCCTTTTCCTTTGTATACGGAGACTATTTCTTCTTAAGTCACTTCTACGGAGTTTAGAATCTGGCTTGGTTCACAAGTTGATTACCTAACTCAGTAGTGGTTCTTTGTATGTTTTCGTTTACTTTTTCAAGTTATCGTTTTCCTTCTTACATTTTCAGAGTTTAGACTATGACTTGTTTCACAAGTGGATAACCTAACTTTTGAGAAGTTTGCGATTTATATCACGCCCTGATGAAGCCCCTTACGAAAGTGGTCGAAACGTTGGCAACTTCGGTTACAACAACAATGACACGGTCCAAACCCGGAAGACATTCTTATATTAGTATAGATGCTGGCCGTGAAAGCCTTCGCTATTACGTTTATAATTGATTTTTAAAAGTATTTAAAACCAACAAAATTGGAATAGAAGAGTAAAGAGGAAAACGCGGTCAATAGTGTCCTAAATCAAGGTGTAGTCTAGACACTGAAGTCAAACCAAGGAGGACCTGCTGCTGTGATTAAATCAAATGAGCAGAGTAAGGTGTGGCTTCTCTATGAGTGTAATCTCATGATGACGGTTTAGCGCGAAACCGAACCTGTTTTATTAATGTTGCCAACCACTGATCTCTATAATCATATGGATAGCTGATCCTTATGATCCTATTAGTTTCAATAAAGTTATACAAAGAACAACACAGTAAAACAGTCATTTTAACTCGCTTATGAATTAATTACAAATGCTGTAGATTTAACGATGGAACGCATGATAAAATTGCGCAGAAATCAAGAAAATTAAAGAACATAACATACATAATTAAATAAGACCCCAAAGCACAAGCTACTCCTGATGCGCCCAAACAATTTTTAAACATACTAATCTATTTAGAAAATACCTAATCCCCGTATTACATTTGGCAATAATTGCACGTGCAATTGCAATTATCAGTAAATTGCAGCAATTAACTTTAACAAAAATATTTTTGCACGAATTAGAACATGGTCTAATTGAATAAACTGAATTGTAGGAACGCGTTACAGCTGCAATTCCTGGCTTACACAAGACCATGTTGCTGAAGTTTATTGTGAATTGCAATTGCACATGCAATTATTGCCAAGTGCAATACGGGCATTACAAAAATATTAATATTTATGACTGTCACAAAAAAGTATGTTAGCTACATTTTAGTTCCTATCTCAGTAATCAGTGGCGCTGATGATTTCTCTAAAGGTGTCAATATCAGACTACAGTATCAGCTATTCATATTATTATAGAGATCAGTGTTACCAACCTACAAAATTGGTTTTTATATACGAATTGATGTTCTTCCCTTTGTTTCTCTATGCTGTAACTGCATGAATTATGAAGAGACCTCATTAATATTCGCCTCATTTAGATCCATCAAAAGGACAGCACAAACTTTTCATCACTAGCATCCTTTATAAGTTAAGCATATGTGCAGTGAGAAAAGTTATATACAAAAAAATATCCCATTACAAAAACTTCAAACAAAATGTAACACCACAAAATCTAGTCAAATGGGTTACAAAACGACTATAAAAAATCAATGACTTACTTGATGTGGTTTTATGTTAGTAGAAGATATACTGTAATCAAAATAGTTCGTAAACTTTGATTCATCCTTATCTTTGTCCCGATTTTTGGTATCTTTTTTGGCAGATGATTTTTTGCACTCAATCATAAAAAACGACTCAGTTCGTCTACAATAAATAAATAAAACTTAGACACAAATAACCAAGACTTACAATTTCCTCAATAAAGACAAAACGTCACTATCAGTAGCTATAACTGATGCTATAATATGCATAATTCCTTTTTCAACATCCGAAAGAGTATTCAGTTCCTTCTCATTTTTAACATAGGTCGTTAAGTTAACAGTTTCTTCGCCGGCAAGTAATGCTAAAGCTGGTTTTTCTAATCCTAAAGCTTTTGCCCTTTCAGCCAGGGTTCTTTTCGTACCTGGTTTAAAAGGTGCATACTAGAAAAAATCTATCAATTATAAGCTCAGCTTAAAGCAATAACGTACAATGTATTCTAATTCTTCAACACTACGTACTCCTAAGATTATATTTTTTAAACTAGGACTCATTTTTCCTAATTTTTCAATAGCAGTAATTGCAGTTTTGATTTTAATCTTTAACTTTTTAACCGTATCATATTCTTCTTTGATATTATGCAATTGGTTTGGTGTTAAACCGCCTGTGACATCTTTTCGATACCTTGCAATGAAAGGTATCGTATTATCGTCGTCAAACAATTTTATAATTCTTTTTGCAACTACGTCATTTATACATTCGATTCCCGTTATCAATTCATAATCCTCCCAAAACGGTTTACAATTAGTTTTTGAATTGTTCGAACTTGAAGCCAAAGTTTTAACTAGTTTTTGAGGCTTCTCGTCGTCTGAATCTGATTGTTCATGTTTTCGTTTAACACTTTTTTTCTATAAATTCTTTATAAATATTTTATAAAGTAGTAAGATACGTACCTTAACTGGCAATTCTTTTTTAATTACGCTCATTGTATAAATAGATTATGTAATTATATTTTAATTCAATATTCAATGGTCATCAATTCAAATTATCAGTTCCTAAAATTCAAACGGAAATAAAACATAACCTATAGAAATAACAAAACAACTGAACGACTTTAGCGCATACAGCATGCTTAATACAATGTATAAAATATATACCGGTTATTACGTATACACAAACAATACCAGCTTCTTTTTAGTTTCAACAACTGTTTTTATTTTTTCTTCTCTTTTAACATTTTGCTACTTTTACTTTTCATATGTCCAATCATTTTTTACTAAACATAATTTTATTTGCAAATTTTTCTTTCAAATCTGTTATTTCTTAAAATAAGTGCAATAATTGAGACTTATTTCTCTGGTATTTTGGTTGTGATTCCAATGATATATTATGTTGGAAATCAACTTATTTTTCGTAGTTACGTCTTTTGCTAATAGTCGCTTTAAACACTTCCAAATGGTTTCATTCATGTCTGAAAAGTTTCCTGACTAAGACAAAAGTGGTATATTTTTTTCTTCTAAAAAATGTTTAACTGATTTTGCCGTCTGACATGGTGCATAGATACTTTTGGACCATTTTCTAACCATTTCTGCTTTTGGGGAAGCAGGTGTGTCTTCAAAACCTTTTTGTATTGGTCTTGTCGCACGGTCTCCTCGGCATCATAAAGATGCATTTCGCGCTGATCACTGACCACATCATTACAGACACAGAATGCTTCACAATTCTTACAATACAGTCTTAATTATAATTTTTATTAGCACGTCGTGTAATAAACTAGGCCATCCAAAATCTAAAATGTGGATTCATTGCTAAAACAAGTCTATGATAAAGAAACAACATTAACTAAATTTAAAAAACTAATCATTTCGATCATCTAACTATCCCAATCAATAAGGAAACATTTTTGAAATGTTTTTTTCAACGTTTTACAAAAGATATATTTACATTTTTAAAAACATTGCAAAAACGTCTTAATGGCCAGAATTACGTTGCAAAATCAATATTAGAAAAGCATTCTAAAAATGTTTAAAAAATATTATTTATAATATTATTTATATTTTACAAATGTTACATTAATGTATAGAAAATGTATAATCAACGCTTTTTTTTAATATTGCAATATGCTTAATTTTAAAATACTGACATATTTGGCTGTTAGTTTTGTTTATACTAACCAATAACACAGCATTGTACAATCATACTAAGTATAACCATTATTATAGAACCAGCTCTAAAATGCTTACAAAAGATAGATAATACAATCTTTGTGTACTCAAAATACTTCAATTTCATGTGGCTGCAAACGCATTTGGTGCCTATAACAAAAATTAACACATTAACATAAAAGTAAAACAAACATTATATTCATGTACCGTCAAACGGGGTGAAACGGATCAAAATTTTCGATTTTTGGTATTTTTTCATACTTTTTTGGAAAGAAAAAAATCTGGAAAAAATATATGTTAAACACACATATCTGGGGCACATATTACTGGAACAATTTCCCAAAATGACCTATTAGATTTTGGAATTTTTTTTTTTCAAAAAGTGATCCGTTTCACCCCGTGTGTCGGGGTGAAACGGATCAGGTGTTTAAATACCGTTATTTTGCTTTTTAAGACTCTTCAGGGTGAAATGAATCACAAAAAGAATTTTTAAAATATTTTGCAAGCGTTAGTACATTTTTATTAAAGAAATATAAAAAAACTTAAACTAGGTAAAAAGGTATGAAAAATATTATTGATGCTTATTCTAAATTATAATTTGAGATTGTCTTAAAAGTAAATGTTCCTCTTCTTAGGGGGATTGCATGAATTTTTTTTATAATTTGCTCTTGCTTGACCACTACGATATCGTCAATTTCGGGATAGGCAAAAGTTATTTCTTTTTTTGACGACTTCTTCCTTAAACATTTAACTGCAGCCTCTTCACCTAAAATTTCTTCAATTTTAGTAGCAAAAAATCGATCTCTTTTGTTCGTGACAAATTTCACAATAACAAAGTCTCCAAGCTGAAAATGTTCATCAATGCTCACAGGTAGCAAGTCTTCTGGAACGTCGTCATCTTGCACGTCTGACAAACTCGCATCAATGCCATCTTCCTCCTCTTCGGAGCTTTCTTTTTCTTCTTGAAGGTCTTTCGTACAAACACTTTTTCCTGCTATGACGTTAACTCTTTTTCCCCTCTTGATTTTCACTTGAGACCGTTCTTAGTTCTCTTAAATGATCAACAATGGTGTTCGCCCATCTTTGCTCTACTCTTGCTTCCTCGTTCTCTTCATTATTGTCTTCTCTGTTTTTCAAGTGTTCAATCTTTTTGAGGGTGTGATCGGGATTAAATGGCACAATGCCACACGCTTTAAAACCTGCTTTGGTGTTTAAGGCCGATTGCAGTCCCACTTCTTCTATTGCTTCTTTTACCAATGCAGGAAAAACGGTTTTTGGAAGAACACCTCTGTGTTTGATCTTCCACTTTGTGAGAACATTGCGCCAAGCACGCTTTAGGGGTCGAAAATAGGCAACATCAAGGGGTTGCAGTGAATCTGTAGAATTCGGCGGTAAAAGTATGAATCGTATGTTATTTTTTTCGCACTGATCAATGACGTTAATTGTAAGGTGGCTACATAAATTGTCTCCTATCATGACCTTTGAGCCTTCTAACTTTTTAAAGTAGAGCAGAGCAATTGATATGAACCAGTCCTCAAATGTCGTACTGTCAAACCAGCCATTCACCGATCTGTTGTACCGTGCACCTGGAAAACCCCCTTCTGCCCACCCTTCGTACATATGTTTTGCCCTATATATAATGTAAGGCGGCAGGAGTGTTCCATCACCAGCAACCGAAAACATGACGCTTGTACTGGTTTTCGATGTATCGATAACTCGATGAGCGTGTTTAGATCCCCTTCTTACGACGACTTTTACAGCTCCTGGGTCGTCTGTAAAATTGGTCTCATCATAATTAATGACATTTGATGGTGGAACACCTTCCAGAGACTCTCCAAGATGCCGAAAATACTGTTCAACTGTTTCGTAGGAGACGGCAGCCCTAACTCTTTTCGTATTTTCAGCTAATTTTACTGTAAGATCCTTGTGTCGCTCCATGAATGTTTTGAACCAATCTGTGCCTGGCATGTTGTCTTTGAATTCTTTTTTCAGTTTTTCCTGCTCTGTTTAGATATTGCTGTACCATATACCGAATGTCAATACTTTGTAGAGGAAATCCCCAATCCGCACATACTAACAAACATACCACCAGCTTCCTTTCCTCGAGGTCAAAAAGGACTGGTTGTCCCCCAATTTTTCTGGACTCTCTGTTTGCGCGATATCTCCACTGCAAGATCGTGTAAGGGACTGCATACATCTCAGAAGCTCTTCTTATAGACATACGACCATTTGCAACAGCAGCCACTGCTCGTTCCATATAAACTGGATCATACTGAAATTTTCTTGTGGTTCCTAATTTTTTTATATATTTTCGAGGCATGGTGCAGATATCTGTAAACAAAAAAAAACACGTGTTCACAGATAGGTAGGTAGGTAAATATGTAAATTACACGGACTTAGTGAGGCAGGCATAAATTAAAAACAAAATTCAAACCTTACTGTAGAGGTTTGAACCACCCTTGCTATATCCGCTTCCAAGAAACCCTCCCCCCCCCTCAATAATTCTTTTTCTTGAAAGTAAATAATACTAGGTTAGTAGTACATTTTGATTGTTTTTTACTGCTGCTTTTTTACTAGGTACCTACTAGGTTACGTTCCTCGCAAAAAGATGATCCGTTTCACCCCTAAACTTGAAATTTTTACACAAATAATTCTCAAACTTGAACCACAAAAGATTAAATATTTTTTTTTTAATTGATGAAGTCGACTAATTAGGTAACTCAAAAAAACTTACCAGAACTCTCCAACGTGTACCGCTTACTCTGTGGATATCAACGTTTTTATGTTTTGTAAAAACTACGCATGTATCACTTTTTCTTTAGTTGTTAATAACAATCATACGCAACGCGACCGACCTATCTCGTCACACTCTTACCAACGACTGATCTTCCCCACTACATGTTATAACGTTTATTTGCCGAATATCGTAGGCATACTATCAATCCTAAAAACATTCCGTAAAAAAACATCGGTGACCCGTTTTACCCCTTATGATCCTTTTCACCCCGTTTGACGGTAATTAGTTTATATTAATTGAAATAATTATAATAACCCTCACAAAAGTTTCCAATATACAAAAGTTTTTCTATTTTATGGATAGAATCCTTCGGAGTGGAGGAACGGCAACAATAAAAACAACTTTTATCTGTTGTTAAAGCCTGAACGATAAAGATTGTTTTTGTTGTTGCCGTTCGTCCACGCCGAAGGATATTATCTATAAAATAAGAAAACTTTTGACTACAACAACTAACAATCCACGATTTTGAAACTTTGTACATACAAAAATAATGCTCCATCAATATCAGAAAAAATTACATACCAAGACTAATTGGTTAGTGTACACGTTCAAATCTCCCATTTGGCCAACATCATATCAATTTGATAACCTTAAAACATCACAAAGAATGTAAATGATGAAGTATATAGAATGAACGTTTCAGTGTACCATTGCTGTAACAAATAATATTACACTTCAGCAAAACTTCTTGGAACAAACAAACGTACCATCATAATAAATTCTGACATATACTAAAATTATCTATTTGAGTTTCACTAGAACGCAAATTAGAAAGCGATTAAACTGATACACTAACATTACACAGCATATGGAGTAATACCATAGAAATTGTTGATTCGATGAAGCTCAAAATATAATGCAATTATAATATACAAAATCGCCATCTTTTCACGCAGATACTGGTACGTAGCACAAACGCGGTTATTAAGTACTTAATTCAAATTTGCAAGAAAGTTTTTAGAAAAACAAAAAGTTTATTTTGTATGTATAAATAATATGTAACAAAATTTTATATAGTTGTGTTTTTATTACAATAGATAAAAAAAGCGTATAAGTGAAAGCAGTAAAAACGTTTTTTTAAGTTACTAAAAAATGTTTTAGAAAACATTTTTAAAATATTGCAATATCAATGTTTAAATGAAATATTTTTAAAACGCAACAAAAATATTTTTTTAAAAACCATTTTTAATTTCTTCTATTTTAAAACGTTGTAACGTTTTTAAAACGTTTCCTTGTTGATTGGGATGCGCCAGTCAACAGTTAAATGTTTGTGAACATAAGCCTATTCCAACCGCTTTTTAATCATAGCCGGAGTGCATCTTAGATTTTTATTAGTCTGCGGCGTTTGGAGAGCAGATCTTACAAATTTGGCTTTATTGTTCAAACTAGAACATTGCATCCAGCTTCTTCAAACTTTTGTTTTAAAACATTCTTCTACATTTGCGATGAACCAGATCAAATTGAAATTCAATTAAAGACGCGGGAAATTACGCAATCATTGTTATCTGGCGCAAAAACCGCGAACTACAGAAACGGGACTGAACGTCAAAGCAAGTATACAGTTAGTTAACGTAAGATATGAGAAAACTAACTGCAATTTTTAAGCAATTTGCATTAGAATTCAAGCGTTATAAAAACATATTACATGTTTCTTTGTTTTCGTAAAACAAACGCATTGGCAACCATTTCAATTTTGTAGATTCAATTGTTTTTATATTTGTATAAATGTGTACCAATCATTTCAAAATTAATATGCGTGAAATTATTAAACGATGTTATTCACAAGTTACTAATTAAAACTCAAAATTACTAAATCGGCATATCTTAAAAGAAACGCTTAAAACGTCATTTAGATTCGTCGTATTTTCTTTATTTCATAATTTCATTTATGTGTGATTTTGAACACAACATTAAACGTTACAGATTCAACTGTAATAATTAACAATTTAAAAATTATCAAAATAAAAAGTGGCATTGCGTAGATATTTCTTTTTTCGTAAAAAACAGGTGCCAAAATTTCGTCCAATTTCTTTCTGTTTTTAGAATTAATTTGCGTTACTTTATTTATTTTTTTTGTAAAGTATTAATTGATAATTTAAAGATACTAATCTCTGGCTTTAATTTCAAATTACTTATGCATAATAATTTATTTTTTTTTGTACATTTTCTTTTTTTTCGATCGAAATATTAACCTATTGATGTGATTAGAATGGATTTCATAACAGAGAAAAACACTGGTGTATGCATTGCCTTGTGAAGTAGCATTCACACAAGCGTTGATGTAAGTTTACTGCATCTGCAGTGTAGTCTAGTGTAGAATTTCTAAGTCAAAGCATTCACATAAACTAAGTTTACAGAAAGCCTGAGCATTTGATTCTGTATTTTAGTGATATTAAATTGTTTTCATTTTTAACTAATAGAATTTCAGATTGACGATATCCATAATTGACAATTAGGTACAGAATTAAGTTGTTTCTATAAATTAAAACTACAAACACGTGTAATTTATACGATAAAAATAAATGTAACAATCCTCAACGTTCCCTTTTTTGTCAATCATTTTTTAAATACTTATAAGTCGCATCTTATATTATTAATTTTTTATTTTCAATCAATTAAAACTCTTTTAAATGTATGTATTAAAATCGTGGTAGGTTCCTTCCATGATAATGAATACTACATTTTGTAACAACTCTTTAGCTGGGTTGCTTTCGTAACCAGGACCTCGGTACTTATTGGCAGATTGTCAGTGTGTGTGTTGAAATTTAAACCTGTTATCATATCTGTGTATTCGTTTAACTGCATTAAATTTGGGATGTCCTAACTAATAATTACATTGGATTTTATACATGTTATACAAATGGCATACAAAAAAAATACCTATAATTTCCAAAAATCTGATAAAAAACCAAATGATTAGTTAGTCTGCAATAAACATTCGGTAATAAATTAGCACTAAAAGTACACAACTAACATTCAATTCAAAATTAATAAAAGTCCGCACCGAAGGATTATTAAAAAACTTAGAACCAAACGCCCGCGTCGAAATCGCGTTTAACTAAAATCCGGAGTTGTCGCGAGAACTAAATATATAAGAGTAAACTATAATAATAAAGAGTATTTAATTCGCGACAAAATTCAAATTATTGTCTTGGCTAACACCGCAAACTACACACGATATTGACATTGCCCTTGTCCAGGAGCCATGGATCCACAACGGAATAATAAAAGGGTTGAACTGTCTAGGCAGATGGCTGCTTGCGGCCCAGCCTGTACACAACCCTCGCACATGCATTATTATAAAAAATGTATTAAACCTAATGCTACTGTGGGATTTATGTTCTAGAGACCTATTGGCAGCTAAAATATCTGTAGTAGAGGAAGGCAACTAGAGGGAGTTCATTATCGGATCCGGTTGCTTCCTCTACGACCAGAGAGAATCCACAGGCTGATTAACAGTGGAGCCAACAAACCGCTGATTCTCGGATGCGATGCTAATGCACACCACACCTTGTGGGGGAGCACAAACACAAATCCAAGAGGTGAAAAACTTTTAGAATTTATTTTAAAAGGCAATTTAGACATAATAAATAACGGAGATGCGCCCACGTTCATAACCGTGTCGCGCAGTGAAGTTATTGACCTTACGCTTGCTAGTCCAAAAGCGAGCAAAGCGATAAAAATGTGGCATGTATCAGATGAACCTTCTTTATCTGATCATAGATACATTCGATTCAACATTGAATCAGACAGGGAACTCGTAATGGAATACAGAAACCCGAGAAAAACCGACTAAGATCTGTTCAACGAAACTTTAGCGGGACAAATCAGGAACTGTCCCACAGTTGCAAGATTAACGCACTAATGACCGATAGTATTGTTAATTCATTAAAATCCGCATTTGAAGCAAGCTGCCCAAAAACTGTCAAACGAACCCCAAACAAGATAACTTGGTGGAAGAGGGAGCTTGACAAAGCAAGGGCACGCACCAGAAGGCTATTTAATACACCCAAAAAAAGCGGAGACTGGGATGAATACAAAACCAGCCTCACAACATACAACAATGCCATAAAAAAGGCAAAAAGAGACTCATGGAGAAGGTACTGTAGGGACGTAGAAAACGAACCTACAAGTTCTCGACTTCAAAAGGCTCTGATCAAAGGCCGCACTAGAAACATCGGTTCTTTGCTGACCGAAAACGGAAAGTTTACAGACTCGGTTGAAAATACCTTGCAAGAACTACTGCAAAAACACTTCCCGGGTTCGTCGTTAACTGAAGTTCCTAAGCACCAGGATCTAGAGGTACCAAACAGACAGACACCCAAAAGGAACTGAGACTTAGCGAGAAAAATAATCAATCCTGAAAACCTAGAATGGGGAATCAATACGTTTAAACCCTTTCAGTCTCCAGGAGCCGATGGAATTTATCCCATCATAATGTAAAAGGGATTTGCTGCTCTTCGAAACGCAGTATGCGAAATTCTCAGAGCCAGCTTAGCACTTCGCACATACCAACAGCTGGCGGATTATCAAGGTGGTATTTATACCAAAGCCAGAGAGATCTACGTACGCCCAGGCAAAATCCTACAGACCGATCAGCTTAACTTCTTTCATCTTAAAACTACTTGAAAAAGTAGTCGACAGGTATATACGGGACGGGGCACTAAAGGCTTCGCCTCTGCACCGAAACCAGTATGCTTACCAATCTGGAAAATCTTGCGAGCTAGCAATTCACCAACTAGTAAACAGATGCGAAAATGCAATCCAATACAATGATATTGCATTGAGTGCTTTTCTAGATATTGAAGGAGCATTTGACAACACTACCTTCACCTCAATTGCAAGGGCAATGGAGAAAAAAGGAATCACACCTCTAGTCCGAAACTGGGTCAACTTAATGCTCAGGAATCGGACGGTAACAGCTACTTTGTACGGTAGCACTGTGGGAGCCAAAGTGGCTGGCGGATGCCCACAAGGCGGGGTGCTATCACCTGTACTGTAGTGTCTCGTCATAGACGGCCTACTACAAGAACTAGAAGACGGCGGGCTATTTGGTTTAGGATACGCTGACGATCTCACCATTATCACAAACGGGAAGTTTGGGGCAACTGTATCGAACATAATGCAAAGTGCACTAAACACCGTCGAAAAATGGTGCAAAAAAGAGGGACTATTAGTGAATCCAACTAAGACGGCAATTCTTCCGTTTACCAAACGACGGAAAACGGATGACATAAAATTACCTACGATGTATGGAGTTACGCTCGCGATGACAAAAGAAGTCAAGTATCTGGGACTTACTCTTGATATCAGACTGACTTTCAATGCTCATCTAGAAAAAGTCACAACGAAGGCCATCAGGGTTCTTAATACAACCAAACGGATAGTTGGGCATACATGGGAATTGAAGCCCACAATGACCAAATGCTTATATACTGTGGTATGTAACGAACCGTTACTTAAATTGGGTTAAAATATAGAACGTTATGTTTGATTTATTTTGTTTTGTTATTTAGGACCGTTGTTTAATTATTATTATTAAGAATTGTATTTTATTAATTAAGTTAATTAAGTTTCCGTACCCGTGTAAATAAATAAGGGATTTCCGCTAGTACCGAACGCGCAATTAAGCTCGCGCTATCCCCGCTTACCGGCGCTTCATCCGTCAGAGCGCATGTTATCTCCGCTTGAACCGTTCTCCCACTTCCGGAGTCACAAATAAAAGCGGGACCCCGACGCAGGAACGCCAGTTCCAGTTGGAGCTCGCATCGAAGAAGATTCCGGGGTTTCTGTGCACCAGCTGGAGTTTAGGGTAAGCCGTTTTGCTTTTATTAACCGAACCACCGGGGGAGATACCGCTCCCCTCCTTGTCTGCTCTTCCCTACTCTATCCTTTACTGGGCGTAGTGTTTGGCTTTGGCCTGCGAATACGCCGTCACCACGTCGTATCCGTAGTGTTTGGTTTTGGCCTGCGGATACGCCTTCCCATATCCATTACCGAGCGTCGTATTCGTAGTGTTTGGCTTTGGCCTGCGAATACGCCGTCAACACGTCGTCTCCGTAGTGTTTGGCTTTGGCCTGCGGATACGCCTACCAGTACCGTGCCCAAATCCCTTCGCCTCCCTCTCCAGTACGAATCCAAGTAACCCCGTCTACCGATCCAACCAACGGAGGTTGCTACCCTAGTGCATGCTTGCTCGCTTAGTCACCGACGTCACCGCTTGTCGAACGCACGCTAATCACTCATTGGTTTATAGATCACCTTCCGCTTGCTTGGTTGTGGCCGTCGCTTCTGTAGCGTTCGCTGTTGATTTTGAGAATAAATAAAGTTATTTTGATTTACTATTGTGTATTTTATTTCCGTCGCCTCGCTCCGCTTTTAAGTCCGTTTGAAGCCCTGGACAACCGTGTCTTCACTGTAGTTACCCGGACAGTGCCGTCGAACAGGAGAGTAAACTCCTCGAACAAATCTGGCGCCCGAGAACCGTTCCGTCCACTAGCTTTTTATTACAGCGAAGCAGTGCAATCCGGAGTAAGCGTCACAGGTAACAAGACCCATCATCACATATGGCGCGCTTGTATGGGGTGAGAGAACCAACCTAAAAAGCACAGCTGCAAAGCTAAGCAAAGTACAGAGAATGCCATGGAAGCACTACTTTCACTTTCACCATTACACCTCGTTGTAATGATGAAAGCAAGATAAGCAACATACAAGCTGCACATTAATGAACACGCGTCAATCACTAAGAAAAACAAACCGGGCATATACAAACGTGCTGCGTGAAGAAACGATCTTAACTATGAGATCAGACTTTACAAAAAATTATCACATTTTAAAGAAATTTAAGGTGATAATACCGTCACGGGACGAATGGACAAAAAACATTTACCCGGGCGCGGTTAAAGGAACTATCTGGTACACAGATGGGGCCAAAAATCGCAACGGTACTGGAGCAGGAGTATATGGAGGCAAGCACCATGGAAAGCAATTTTCGCTGACTTTGGGTAAATATGCGTCCGCTTTCCAAGCTGAAGTTGCTGCTATTCACTGGTGTGTCAGGAACATTATCGAATCATACACAAATGGGCCGACATCGATCAGTCTGACAGACAAGCCGCACTACTCGCGCTAAAATCACCAGTAATAAAGTCCAAACTGATTATGGCATGCATAAGCAGCCTGGAAACATTGGCAACTCGCCAACCAGTGCAGCTCATCTGGATACCAAAAGTCCAGAAGGTAAAGGGTAACCTAATGGCGGACGCACTAGCAAAAAAGGGCACAACATTGGACCTGAACCCGTTTTCGGAATCCCATACGAAACCGGAAAAGAAATAATTCGTAGCAAACTTGCAGCGGAGCATAACAAATTATGGAAAAACTTTTCAGGGATAAGGCACACAAAACTCTTCCTTACAGAGCCACAATTAAACACTCAAACTGCACTATCAAGCATGGGTCGACAAAAATTAAGAAAACTCACGGGACTAATTACAGGGCACTGTGGCCTTAACAAACATATGCATCAAATGGGACTGCAAATCAGCCCTCTATGCCGCGGATGCTTGGAGGACGACGAGACTCCGCAGCATCTGCTGTGCAAATGCGAAGCGTATCAAATGCAACGCACAACGATTCTCGGAAAATCAAAGCTAACCGATGATGAGTTGAAAAAAGCCCCTTGGAATAAACTTCTGGACTTCATTGATGAAACAGAACTGATGAGGGAGTAAAAAATCAGAGGTGCACAAAAGGACCAAGGAGACCGCAGTGCAGGGGCGCTAGACCGCTAGACGAACCATCTCTTGAAATAATTAAAAAAAAAACACCGCAAACTAATGGTCTAACAACGATTTATCTTACGGAGAGAGCTATAAACGGAGGCTTTTTTTGAGTTGGTTTTCAGTTCTTGTATGATTTTAAAATTGATTACTTTTGAGTCTGATGAAATTGCTCGCTGTGCAGTGTCGAGCATATAATTACTCGAATTGGTAATCAAAAACAAGGCGTTATATAAAAACTTGAGCGGTTTATTTCGCAATCTAAACTCAGAGTAGTAAAAAATAATATTATTTCACGAAACATTTTAACTCAAATCATCTAAAAATAGAGTTTCTAAAGAAGAGGAAAAGACAGAATAGAATTTAAAAAATTGACACATTCATTTTTCTGTTTTGCTGTAAGAGAAACGCTGCAATCTGTCACCTTGACAAAATAAATAATATTGATCAAACTCGACCAAAAAGCAGCATGGTTACCACCGATGATTTGGATTTTACAACCAGAAACGTTGTACAGGAACTACTAAGAGAATGCAGAAGCAAATGCATAATACTTTCAGAAAATTTCTTAATAAACTATGTACATATACATAGTGAGACAATCAAAGCAAAGTATAATCTATAATATATTTTAGGTACGACTACTTATGTTAAACCCTTTATGGGGCATCACATCCGGACGGTTACCAAATCGCAACGATGTGCAACATTTCGTCAAATGTTGCGTAGAAAAATTAGAAAACGTAAAAAACCCAAGTATGATTACGTTGAAAATGCAATTGCATTGCAAAGAAAATTTTACGAACGCACCAAGCATGATACAAAAAAACCGACTGAACCTGAAGACTCGCTTAGAACCGCTCGAAAAAGAAATTTCAGAAGTTAGTTCCGATAAAAACGTGACGGATATTAACACGCTAGTTAAGAAAATCGTATTTTTTATTACTTTAAGTTCTGGTCTTGGAAACCCTGTCATTGAACATGTAAATGACGTTTACTTTATTTAAACGATTCGTATTGAGTTTAAATCTTAGGTCTATAAAGAAGCTGAAGCCGCGTTAAAAAGTATATTGTCAGACGAAGATTTAACTGATTTTGTAACATCGTCTTCTGTTAACAAACAAGCGCAGTTAGTAGAATTTACCGATTTCGTAACAGGCATACGATTGTTCAACAGGGATTGCGAGAAAGGCGGTGCTGGAATTGAAGATTGTACGTAAAAACACTTTTTTGGAACGACAATTAAGTATTCATTATTTTTCAGTGCCCAAAATTTTAATTCAAGCTATTGAAGTCACTAAGATCGACATGGAAAAAACTTTAACCGTTATAATGGATAACGTTTACGTTTTAACAACAGCGTTAGATCGTTGCTACCAAATAGAAATGTGTGAAGAGAGTTACACATTAACGTTTAATGCTTCAATTGGAATTGAAGAGGCGAATGTGGAACCTATTAAGGATGTATTGATTCTGTACCGACAGTACGAGGTATTTATTAGGTAAAATAGAATAACACGAGCTAAAGCTAAATAACAAAAATTAAGAAAAATTACAGAGGAAGTGCAAAAGATGGAACTATATGCAAAACACATCTATGAACAGTTTCGGGAGGCGCTACTAAACGTTCATAAATCTGTTCAGTTTAGAATTGCAATCCCTACTTGTATAGTGCTTGTAAGTTATATGCAAATACGTAAAATATAATAAATACATAATTTTAGCCGTTATTTTCTGCATTGGCAACGATTTGGCGAGAATTACAAAATCAAACAATAGTTCTTTCCCAGTTAAATCAGTTGCTGAGTAATTTGGAATTGTTAGTTAAAGACGTTAACATCGATAACGATACTTTGAAAGAGGTTATTGGGCCCGAAGGGCCCACTACTGATGCCGAACGATTAGGTAAAACGACAGGTTTAGTTATACCATCAAATACAAGTATTTCGGTTTTAAATCCTTGCGAAATTAAGAATTTTGGCGAATTGGCACTAGAGGTATTAATCATTTATTGAATGATACGGTTTTAACCCTAATATTTCAGTATATGGGTTTTTGCGCTTGGATGTTTATCCAAACGAACGGTGGTTTAATACCTGGTAATCCCAACATGGGCGTCGTCACCATTGGAAATAGATATTACGTCTTTTCGTCAGTAGAAGCTGCAAACGCATTTATTTTACAACCCGAACGGTATTGTAAAAGCGTATTAATTAGAATTTTAATAACACCGTCTACAGGTGTATTTTACGTGGATTGGAATTGGCTCGTCAAAAACCGGAGTTAATTAATTTAATGCAGTTAGAAAATCAATTGCGTGAAGTGTGCCACGTTGAAAGGTAAATTAACCACTGTGTTACGTACTTCTACAAAGGTTTTTTTAGATTAGTAACTGAAGTACCTAAAGTAACACTCATGTTGAACAACGAAGCGCAAACCGAGTTACATCCGGAGCCAACCAACATCGATCCAAAGTATATGTGGAACATCTGGGATTGGAAGAGACAAGCTTTACTTTACGTATACGTTTACTTTTTTCTAAATTAAAAAAAAACATAATCTTTTCTTAGGCGAATCTAACGAGATGTGTGACTACTTCATCACAGACCATAAAATCGAGAGCTTTCGAAGCTTCAGTCACTCAAACATACGATATGAAAAGCACCGAGCAACAAACTAAAAAAGATAATTACACCAACGTACCTAAGCTATCAAACCACATTTATGGTTTACGAGGAAGAACGGACGATAATCAACACGTTATTGTTTTAACTCGACCTGTCGATGAGAGTTCTTTACGACCGAAATGTACGGGCAAAAAACTGGGCGACGTATTAAAGAAGAAAAAGGCTTAAGTTTTGTTGTAAAAAAAACAATGTGTAAAAACCATATACAGGCATAAATTCAAGTTACTTGATAACAGCCAATTCAATTAACTGCAATTTTTGTAATTAATAATAACGTAATTCAATTTCTTGTAAATAGCTACTTCACAGTATTCCAATTTCCAATAAACAAAGTTTTAGAATCCAAATACCTCCGTGGATCAAATATACCGGGACGCTCAAAGAACTTTAGAATATTTCCATTTTATTTACTGTGGTGTAGTTCTCTTGGGTTTGTGCAATTTTACCAGGATCGCGCATGCGCAAAACATCATAAAATCAGTGCGTTTTAGGTGACGTCTGAAGTAGAGCTGCAGTGGAGTTGTAGCTTTGGTAAAGAAAAAATGTGTATCGTCATTTTCTATGTTTCTATAGTTTCTCAATGCATGGTATACGTGTATATTGTGTTTTCTCAAATTTAACCTACAATTTAGCAAAAATGAGTACGAAAGAGACGTCATTAGAAAGTTTCCTATCTGTCATCAAAGGAACTAACAACGGGACAAACAAAAATGAGAAATGGGAATGAACCAGAAAAGATAATGAAATCACAGAAGTGGAATTAGCAGTGAAGTCTTAAATACGACCCCAGTAAACACACGACGTCCCAGGGACGTTCGCTTTATGTCCAAATGATGTCTTTACATCCCGAGCTTTAAAAAGGACTTGTATAGGATGTCTTTAATAGGACGTCCTTAAGATGTCAATGAAGAACGTACGATGAGATGTCCTATGCGGGAAAAAAATGCAAAGTTAGTGCGCGTGCCCACTTTCCTTCTTGTTCTCTGGTGCCTACTCAACACCCGTACGCTCCTTTGGTATATCAAAGTGGTACACTCTGTTTGCACCGTTTGCACTCTGTATTTGTTTTTAGTTGTGTTCTGACTACTTTATTTATCTGTTCTTTATTTTATTATCTAACGTTTTTTGGGTGTTTTAGTACATAAACAAATTTATTTGGTAAGTTTTTGGTACCTTGTATTTATTTATAATGTATAAAAATCATCATTTATAATTATTATTTTGAATTACTAAAGATTAGTAAAAGTTTATTAAAATTAAAAGATCACAATTATTGATAATGGTGATTTAAAACCCCATCTCGCGCGCATACCTATGCGGTGAATTGGAAATATTTATTTTATGTAAAAAAAAATGTTTTTTAGTCAAAAAATTGTTTAAAAAATGTTGTCTTTGTATTAAAGGTTTAAAAGTGTGACGTTATCTCACGACTTTTATCGTCGCGATTCACAATCCAAAAATATCAACATGACCGATAAGGCACAAACTCGCTAATCTAACTAAGAAACTATAACGTTATCGCGTTCTTGGTATTCATAGTTATGATTAGTGTGCGTATTCTCGTATTGTATTACTATTTCCACAATAAGTAGTTATGTAGTTAAACATACGTCTAGAAATAATTTTGTTTTTACCACATTCCTCTGATGATATGTAAATGCGAAACGTATAAAAATTCTTAATGAATTTGCAAAACTGACGCGTTTACAAATTTTTTTTTTAAAAACGATTTAAACAATTTTTAACTGGTTATAATCAATCATCTCTTATGATTTAATCAATAATAGAATCGTCAAAAAGATCAAGCAATAATTCTACAAAAGAAGTATCACTTTATCAATTCTTTAATTTAGAAAAATGTAAATTCTGATTACATAGAAATACCAAAACAAGCTTTTTGTATTAACTTTTTTATCGACTCTACATGACGATTACCATCACTTATGTAGTTGCATTGTTTCAGGCGCCACTTAAAAAAATCGGGAAGAAAGTATAAAAACTCGCTAAGGAGGGCCAAAGAACGCCGGGATCCAGAAGATAAAAAAAATGAAATAATCTAAATTTATTTTAATTGAATATAATTTGGCTTATTATTTAAAAATTCTAATAACAATTTGTATTTTATTTGATAAAGCTATTTTTATTCATTACGTCAAGTCGCAGAGAAGTACGTTAAGTCTGCTTACTGAATAAAAAAAACAATAGAAAAAACCACAAAGTAGATGTACTTTAACTGGAAAGATTACTTTTCTTGATAAAAATATAATATACATAGATAGTACATATCCTACAGCCATCTAAATGAGACGTCCCGTTGCGGATACGCAAGGATGCCATATAAGGACATCGTAGGGATGCACACACTTGTGACAAAAGAACGTCCCATGAATGTCCCTAAGACGTACACAGAACCAAAATGGAATGACTTTGAGACATTCAGTGATCCGCAAAATCATGTCCCCAGGACATCCTTGTGTTTGTTGGGACAAGAAGTGTGTCGTGTCTTGAAAAAAGCCAAAATACCTAAACGAAGTATAACCAACGACGAGAACACGGCTTAAGCAATCTAAGAACGGATGACAGTATTTTGATTGCAAAAGCTGACAAAAAATCAAACAAAACAGAAGATCAACATTCTATGTCTACCTCAAACTTCAGAGAGATTCTACGGTAAAGATTGCTCAAAAAGTAAAAAAACTTTTGAAAAGATCGAAAATCCCGTATGAAGAAAAAAAAGTGGTTGATACCTATAGCCAGTCGACCACCTAGACTACATGGTCTACCAAAAATCCACGAGAAAGAAATACCACTTCGCCCTATTGTTCGCAATGTCGGATCACCGACCTATGACCTAGCCAAACACCTAAGAAAGATGTTAAAACCGTACACAGAGAAGACGGCATCATACGTGAAAAACTCGCAACTGCTAAAGAATTTAACAACAGGTTGAGACGACATATTGGTGAGCTTTGATCTGACTTCATTATTTACCAACATACCTACGAATGGCGCAATAGCTGTAATTAGTGATCTTGAATTACCTAGAAGCACAGAACAGCAATCACCTGTAACAGCCAATTTATTCATGGAAGCGCTAGAAAAGAACGAATGGAAACCTAAGTGCTGCATTTGATATGTTGACGATAATTTCATCATTTGGCCATTGGAAGAGATAAACGTCAAGACTTCTTTCAGCACATCAACAAACAGTACCCAGCGGTAGAGTTCACTATGGAAATAGAAAGATTAGCATTCATGGATGTAATGGTAAACCGCACTAAGTGTACAAGAAGCAACCCCATACGAATTCGGATAGGTGTACGTGCATGCTACGTCACATCACCATCCTAAACAGAAGAGAACTGTGATAACTTTAATGCACATAGCAAAGCCATTAGCGATGTGAAAAAGTAATACGTCAAGAAAGTACTGAGGGAGAATGGATACAGAAACACAGAGAAGAACCAAAACAACAACCACGGTAAAGAAACTACCTAAAAAATTTGCCCGCTTGCTTTTTGTTTTCGGTGAATCAACGACGTATATACCCAGCTACGTACCAAGTACATAACGAAAATTCCTTGTTATGTCACTATTACACACCATGCGCGTTCCTTGTAACGCAGATCTGCGTCCCTATGTCGTACTTTTGTGACATAGTTACTTATGTACCTGCGCTGTTATAGCGTTACGTACTTGCACTATCACAGCGTTGCATACTTGTATGTCACACGGTTAAGCACCCGCACTGTCACAGCGTTATGTACCTGCTATTTCACACCGTTACGTATCGGCGCTGTTATAACGTTACGTACTTGCACTATCGTAGCGTTGCATACCTGCTATGTCACACGGTTAAGCACCTGCACTATCACAGCGTTATGTACCTGCTATGTCACACCGCTACGTACCAGCGCTGTCACAGCGTTACGTATCGGCGCTGTCACGCCGTTACGTACCTGCGATGTAACAGCGTTATATACTTCGCGCATGTGTAAAATACGTTCTATGTTTACTTTTACACATCTTAATACTGATCATTTCATAGCTCAGCAGCAAGTACGAAATACTGATGTTTTTATTGAGGTATAATGAAAAAAATATTAAACTTATTACATGTGTGTTTCCTCGAAACAATAAAATATGATGCGAGTAAACTGTCTTTAAGACTAATACGTTAACTATAAAACCATAACATAAAACATTAACTATAATAAGCACTGATTACACTATTGTATGTAACAATTGTTGTTTATGTTACGTTTCGCGGTTACGTTCCTGCTACCTACAAGACACATCACTTTGCGATGTAACAATGTTTCCATATTTTAACAGACCAGTGTTCTGTTTATAATACGTCTCGCTGTTACGTCACTGCTACGTACTAGATACATAACTGTGCGATGTTGTTTCCTTATTTTAACAGACCGAGTACGTAGCTGTTACATTGGTGTGTGTTGGGTAACAAAGAACAACTATAGAGATAAATCAATCTGACAGCTGATCCTGAATCGAAGCGAACTACGACTACACGGCAAAGCCCGGAAATAGATTGTAGTAGAAACTATGTCAACTGTTTCTTCTTTGATAACTTTTTGCAAAAACAAAATTTTATCTCTGTTTTTGTAAAGAACCCGGATTATGTGAGTTCATTAGTACAGATATTTTTAGTTATTGTGGCTCGAGCACACTGACGTCGTATGACGATATCAACAAGTCTTAATGACGTAAATTTGACGTCAATAAAACGTAATTTGCTGCCTAGAGAGTTTGAAGACGTCAAAATTATCACCATGTTAGTAACTTTGACAGAGGTGAATTTGAAAACCATGGATCCGCACACATGGCATAACGTATTATAACAAGATGGAATAACACACAATCTGATAAATCAGCACTACTGTGACATTAATAAGATCAAGTGGATCTTAGTCTTTATTTATTTATCATTTAGAGAGCTACACTAGGTTCGTGTTGTAGTTACAAGAGCGTGATTAATACTAACTAATGTTAAACGTATTTTACATAAGTGTGTGTGTATGCAACCAGCACATCATTAATGTATTACATGACTGTTGTAGTTTTATTTAATTAAACTATATTATTTATGAGTTTATTATTAACTACAGTATACAATACATTTATGATTAAATGTAAAACGAATATAACCGTGAGTTGCACTAGCTACTCCTATGACAGTAGTAACGTAACTGCGTGTACTGTACATGATGTATGAACATTGTTGCCTTTGGTTATACCACACACCATGCATCCGCACAATGACAACTACTAAATGGAGAATATCTAATTAAGGTGATTAGAAGAAGTCCTGACTCCCCTAGATTTCTTCTTCTGGAGTCAGATGAAGAACTCTGCATATGAGACGCAATAAACACAGAATTAGAACTGGTGGCTAAAATAGTAACTGCAGTAGAAGATATGAAAGAAACGCAAGCAGCTTTTGCTCTACAAGATCCACCGTCTAGACATCAACGCTCGTTTGCGATCAAGCTTCGCACCGCCAAATCCACTCCATGTCACATAGAAACCGGAACTCCTCAAGGATCTACGCTTCTATACATCTTCACCGCAGACGTCCCGAAAATCGAGGGACTCACGTACACATTCTACGCCGACGATACCGCCGTTTGGGCAACATTCCGCTCAAGCCGAGATAAATCTTCAAATGGCTCACGTCTCGCTAGACTGGCAAATAAACGTCAATCCTACGAAAAGCGGCACCGTCCTCTTCAACCGAAAGACATCGCCCGCACAAGCTGCCTCCATATCAAAAGCAACAACGTTCCCTGGGTAGACGAAACCAAATATCTTGAACTCACCCTAGACGAAAAATTGATATGGAAATCCCACATCACAGTGAAGCGTGCGCTTCTTCTAACGGGCTACTGGTAAAATTATACCCGATGCTGTGCCGCAACAGCCGTCTCAACATCGATAACAAGCTACTCATTTATAAGACGATCATTCGCCTATCTACGCTGCTAAAACTCAAACCACCAGGATCGAAATCTTCCAAAACAAGCTCCTCAGAATAATCACAGACGCCCCCTGGTTCGTCCAAACAGAGCGGCTCCATCCAAAACTCGACATCCCGAAGATTCAACCCTCGAGCTGCGGACCGGTCCGTGAATCAAATATACCGGGCCGCTCAAAGAACATTAGAATATTTCCATATTATTTACTGTGGTGTATTTTTCTTGGGTTTGTGCGATTTTACCGGGATCGCGTATGCGCAAAATATCGTAAAATCAGTGCGTTTTAGGTGACGCGCCGCAGCAGTGGCGTTGTAGCTTTGGTAAAGTGTGTATCATCATTCTCTCTGTTCACCGATACTTTCTCAATTCTTGGTATACTATCATATTGTGTTTTCTCAAATTTAACCTACAAATTAGCAAAAATGAGTACGAAACAGACGTCATTAGAAAGTTTCTTATCTAACAAACAAAAATGCTAGAAATGAGAATGAACCAGAAAAGATACTGAAATCACAGAAGTGCAAGTAGCAGTGAAGCCTTAATATGACAAAAAGTGAGTCGTGTCTTGAAAAAAGCCAAAATACCTAAACGAAGTATAACCAACCACGACAAGACGACTTAAGCAATCTAAGAAAGGATGACAGTATTTTGATTGCAAAAGCTGACAAAGATAATCAAACATTCTACGTCTACCTCAAACTTCAGAGAGATTCTACGGTAAAGATTGCTAAAAAAGTAAAAAAACTTTTGAAGAGATCAACACTCCCGTATGAAGAAAAAAAGTGGTTGATACCTATAGCCAGTCGACTACCTAGACTATATGGTCTACCAAAAATCCACAAGAACGAAATACCACTTCGCTCTATTGTTAGCAATGTTGGATCGCCGCTATAACCTAGCCAAACACCTAGGAAAGATGTTAAAATCTTACACAGAGAAGACGGTATCATACGTGAAAAACTCGCAACTGCTGAAGAATTTAACAACTGGTTGAGACAACATATTAGTGAGCTTTGATCTGACTTCATTATTTACCAACATACTTATTACGAATGGCACAATAACTGTAATTAGTGATCTTGATGGATTACCTAGAAGCACGGAACAGCAATCACCTGTAATAGCCAATTTATTTATGGAGGCGCTAGAAAAGAGCGAATGGAAACCTAAGTGCTGGATTCGATATGTTGACGATAATTTCATCATTTGGCCATTGGAAGAGATAAACGTCAAGACTTCTTTCAGCACATTAACAAACGGTACCCAGCGGTAAAGTTCACTATGTAAATAGAAAAAGAAAGATTAGCGTTCCTGGATGTAATGGTAAACCGCACTAAGTGTACAAGAAGCAACCCCATACGGATTCGGATAGGTGTACCTACATGCTACGTCACATCACCATCCTAAACAGAAGAGAATTCTGATTAAAACTTTAATGCATAGAGCAAAACCATTAGCGATGTGAAAAAAATAATACGTCAAGGAAGTACTGAAAGAGAATGGATATAGAAACACGGAGATAAAGAACCAAAACAACAAGCACGATAAAGAAACTACCTAAAAAATTTACCCGCTTGCCTTTTGTTTTCGGGGGAACAGATGAAATTAATAGGATTTTAACCAAAAAGAACAAAAGTACACTCCGCGACAGTACTACAACTAACCAAAACAAGAGTGTACTGAAACGAAGGATAAATTATCACAAACTAAAAGGGAAAGGAGTCTACAAACTAATACGGAAAGAGCTACGTCGGACAATCAGGAAGGTGGCTTGAAGAAAGAGTTCAAGAACATCAGAGTGACACACGAAGAAAAAGAACAATCAGCAATTGCAAAACGTATACACGAGCGCGGAGATTAAGTCAACTTTGATAAACCAGAAGCTACAAAAAACTAGCATCGGAAGATCATCAAAGATGCCAACAAGATAGAAAAGCATTCGAATTTCAATTTACGAAGTTCGGGCACAGCACAGCCAAAGGAGCGCAACGGTCTCTCCGGGTCTCTCATCGGTGAATCAACAACGTATATATCCCGTTACGTACTAAGCACATAATGCAGATTCCTTTTTATGTCACTATTACACCCCATGCGCGTTCCTTGTAACGCACATCTGCGTCCCTATGTCGTACTTTTGTGACATAGTTACTTATGTGCCTGCACTGTTATAGCGTTACGTACTTGCACTATTACAGCGTTACGTACCTGCTATGTCACACGGTTAAGCACCTGCACTGTCACAGCATTATGTACCTGCTATGTAACACCGTTACGTACCTGCGCTGTCACAGCGTTACGTACCCCCTTCGTCACGCCGTTACGTACCTGCGCTATCGCAGCGTTATGTACCTGCGACGTAACAGCAGTACTTACTTCGCGCATCTGCAAAATACGTTCTATGTTTATTTTTACACACCTTAATATCGTTTTGAGTATAAAAATGTATGAATAAAAATTTCAAAAATTTATTATCCGCAAAGAATTAAAATTCCTAATACTCTATATGAGGTTATACAAAATCTATATTATATTTATTTAATTTAACATATTGACATAAAAAAAATTAAAGTATTGTCCCTCATTTACTCATGTCCCCTCTTCATTCGTTGGGTAGCGTGCCAGAACCTCTCCAATGCACTGCACTGCAATCATCAACAAGTACGAAATACATATGTCATTATTGAGGTATAATGAAAAAAATATTAAACTTATTACATGTGTGTTTCCTCAAAACAAAAAAAAATGATGAGAGTAAACTGTCTTTAAGACTAATACGTTAACTATAAAACCATAACATAAAACATTAACTATAATAAGCACTGCTTACACTATTGTATGTAATTATTGTTGTTTATCTTACGTTTCGCTATTACGTCCCTGCTACCCACCAGACAGATCACTTTGCGATGTAACAATGATTCCGTATTTTAATAGACCAGTGTTCTGTTTATAATACGTATTGGTGTTACGTCATTGCTACGTACCAGATACATCACTGTGCGATGTAACCTTATTTTAACAGACCAAGTACGTAGCTGTTACATTGGTGTTTGTTGGGTAACAAAGAACAACTATAGAGATAAATCAGTCTGGTAGCAAATCCTAAATCAAAGCGAACTACGACTACACGGCAAACTATGTCAACTGTTTGTTCTTTTATAACTTTTTGCTAAAACAAAATGTTATCTCTGTTTTTGTAAAGAACCCGGTTTATGTGAGTTGATTAGTACAGACATTTTTAGTTATTGCGGCTCGAGCACACTGACGTCGTATGACGATATTGACACGTCTTAATGACGTAATTTTGAGGTCAATAAAACGTAATTTGCTGCCTAGAGAGTTTGAAGACGTCAAAATTATCACCATGTTAATGACTTTGAAAGAGGTGAATTGTTGCCTACCAAGATTTTGGTTTATCCTATCACAAAATATTAATCGCAATGTTAACTGTATTATAAAACACACAAAAAAGATCAACTGGTCAACACGAGATGTACCACAGAACGTCAGGATAACCGCTTCAGACAACTGGCTGTACAAGACCATTTTGTTACTAAGCGTCAAATTGTTGACGTTTGAACTGGTGCAGACAACGGCAGCGTTGAGAAGCAGCATGGTGTTGTAGTTTTAATTAATAAACAATTATATATTTATGAGTTTATTAGTAACTACAAAACACAATACATTTAGGATGAACTGACGATCGATTATTGTCTACGAGTTACACTATAAGTGTTACTCCAACGACAGAAGCAATGTAACTGATTGTACATAACGTATATGTGTATGTATTGCTATTGCTTATACCACACAACATGCATCCGCACACATGGCATAACGTATTATAACAAGATGGAACAACACAAGCAACACACAACAAGATAAATCAGCACTACTAAATGCAGAATATCTGATTATAAGTGGATTAGAAGAGGTCCTAAGTCCCCTAGATTTCTTCTTCTGGAGTCAAATGAAGAACTCTGCATATGAGACGCCAGTAAACACAGAATTAGAACTGGTGGCTAAAATAGTAACTGCAGTAGAAGATAGAAAAGAAACGCAAGCAGTTTTTGCTCTATAAGCCCAGTAAACACACGACGTCCTAGGGACGTTCGTTTTATGTCCAAATGATGTCTTTACATCCCGGGCTTTAAAACGGACCTGTATAAGATGTCTTTAATAGGACGTCCTCAGGATGTCAATGAAGAACGTACGATGGGATGTCCTATGCGGGAAAAAAACAAAGGCAAACTTAGTGCGCGTGCCCACTTTTCTTCTTGTTTTCTGGTGCCTACTCAACACCCGTACACTCCTTTGGTATATCAAAGTGGTACACTCTGTTTGCACCGTTTGCACTCTGTATCTGTTTTTGTTGGTGTTCTGACTACTTTATTTATATGTACTTTTTATTATCTAACGTTTTTTTGGGTGTTTTAGTGCATAAACAAATTTATTTGGTAAGTTTTTGGTACCTTGTATTTATTTATAATGTATAAAAATCATCATTTATAATTATTATTTTGAATTACTACAAATTAGTAAAAGTTTATTAAAATCAAAAGATCACAATTATTAATAATGGTGATTTAAAACCCCATCTCGCGCGCATACGTATGCGGTGAATTGGAAATATTTATTTTATGTAAAAAAAATTTTTTTTACTCAAAAAATTATTTAAAAAATGTTTTCTTTGTTTAAAGGTTTAAAAGTGTGACGTTATCTCACGACTTTTATCGTCGCGATTCACAATAAGTCATCCAAAAATATCAACATGACCGATAAGACACAAAATCGCTAATCTAACTAAGAAACTATAACGTTATCGCGTTCTTGGTATTCATAGTTATGATTAGTGTGCGTATTTTGCGTATTGTATTACTATTTCCACAATAATTAGTTGGGTAGTTAAAAATACGTCTAGAAATAATTTTGTTTTTACCACATTCCTCTGATGAAATGTAAATGCGAAACGTATAAAAATTCATAATGAATTTGCAAAACTGACGCGTTTACAAAATTAAAAAAAAACGATTTAAACAATTTTTAACTGGTTATAATCGATCATGTCTTATGATTTAATCAATAATAGAATCGTCAAAAAGATCAATCAATAATTCTACAAAAGAAGTATCACTTTATCAATTCTTTAATTTTGAAAAATGTAAATTCTGATTACATAGAAATACCAAAATACGCTTTTTGTATTAACTTTTTTATCGACTCTACATGACGATTACCATCACTTATGTAGTTGCATTGTTTTAGGCGCCACTTAAAAAAATCGGGAAGTAAGTATAACAAACTCGCTAAGAAGGGCCAAAGAACGCCGGGATCGAGAAGATAAAAAAAATGAAATAATCTAAATTTTTTTTAATTGAATATAATTTGGATTATTATTTAAAAATATAGTTTTATGTAATAATAATTTGTATTTTATTTGATAAAGTTATTTTTATTCTTTACGTTAAGTCGCAGACGAGTACGTTAAGTCTCCTTACTGAATAAAAAAACAATAGAAAAAAACACAAAGTAGATGGTACTTTTCTTGATAAAAATATAATATACATAGATAGTACATATCCTACAGCCATCTAAATGAGACGTCCCGTTGCGGATACGCAAGGATGCCATATAAGGACATCGTAGGGATGCACACACTTGTGACAAAAGAACGTCCCATGAATGTCCCTAGGACGTACACAGAACCAAAATGGGATGACTTTGAGACATTCAGTGATCCGCAACATCTTGTTCCCGGGACATCCTTGGGACATCCTTGTGTTTGTTGGGACAAGAAGTGAGTCGTGTCTTGAAAAAAGCCAAAATACCTAAACGAAGTATAACCAACGACGAGAAGACGGCTTAAGCAATCTAAGAAAGGATGACAGTATTTTTATTGCAAAAGCTGACAAAGATAATCAAACAAAACAAAAGATCAACATTCTACGTCTACCTCAAACTTCAGAGAGATTCTACGGTAAAGATTGCTCAAAAAGTAAAAAAGAAATCAACACTCCCGTATGAAGAAAAAAAGTGGTTGATACCTATAACCAGTCGACCACCTAGACTACATGGTCTACCAAAACTCCACAAGAAAGAAATACAACTTCGCCCTATCGCTAGCAATGTTGGATCGCCGACCTATAACCTAGCCAAACACCTAGGAAAGATATTGAAACCGTACACAGAGAAGACGGCATCATACGTGAAAAATTCGCAACTGCTGAAGAATTCAATAAGTGGTTGAGACGACATAATTGTGAGCTTTGATCTGACTTCATTATTTACCAACATACCTACGAATGGCGCAATAGCTGTAATTAGTGATCTTGGATTACCTAGAAGCACAGAACAGCAATCACCTGTAACAGCCAATTTATTCATGGAGGCGCTAGAAAAGAGCGAATGGAAACCTAAGTGCTGGATTCGATACGTTGACGATAATTTCATCATTTGGCAATTAGAAGAGATAAACGTCAATACTTCTTTCAGCACATCAACCAACAGTACCCAGCAATAAAGTTCACTATAAAAATAGAAAAAGGAAGATTAGCGTTCCTAGATGTAATGGTAAACCGCAGTAACTGTACAAGAAGCTACCCCATACGGATTCGGATAGGTGTACCTACATACTACGTCACATCACCATCCTAAACAAAAGAGAACTCTGATTAAAATTTTAATGCATAGAGCAAAACCATTAAAAATAATACGTCAAGGAAGTACTGAAAGAGAAAGGATACAGAAACACGGAGAAGAACCAAAACAAGAACCACGGTAAAGATTACCTAAAAAATTTGCCCGCTTCCTTTTTGTTTTCGGGGGAACAGATGAAATGAATAGGATTTTAACCAAAAAGAACAAAAGTAAACTCCGCGGCAGTACTACAACTAACCAAAACAAAAGTGTACTAACACAAAGAATAAATTATCACAAACTAAAAGGGAAGGAGTCTACAAACGAATGTGTGAATACGGAATGAGCTACGTCGGACAAACAAGAAAGTGGCTCGAAGAAAGAGTCCAAAAACATCAAAGTGACACACGAAGAAAAAGAATTAAACAATCAGCAATTGCAAGACGTGTACACGAGCGCGGAAATTAAGTTAACTTTGATTAACCAGAAGCTACAAAAAACTAGCATTGGAAGATCATCAAAGATGCCAACGAGATAGAAAAGCATTCGAATTTCAATTTGTTACGTAGTTTGGGAACAGCACAGCCGATGGAGCGCAACGGTCTCTCCGGGTCTCTCATCGGTGAATCAACAAAGTAAATACCCAGTTACGTACCAAGCACATAACGCAGATTCCTTGTTATGTCACTATTGCACCCCATGCGCGTTTCTTGTAACGCACATCTGCGTCCCTATGTCGTACTTTTGTGACATAGTTACTTATGTACCTGCGCTGTTATAGCATTACGTACTTGCACTATTACGGCGTTGCGTACCTGCTATGACACACGGTTAAGCACCTGCACTGTCACATCGCTACGTACCTGCGCTGTCACAGCGTTATGTATCGGCGCTGTCACAGAGTTATGTACCCGCTTCCTCACACGGTTACGTACCTACGCTATCGCAACGTTACGTACCTGTCAGGTAACAGCGTTAAATCAGCAGTACATACTTCGCGCATGTGCAAAATACGTTCTATGTTTACTTTTACCCCTTTTACACACCTTAATACTGTTTTGAGTATAAAAATGTATGGATAAAAATTTATTATCCGCAAAGAATTAAAATTCCTAATACCTACTTTATATGAAGTTATACAAAATCTATATATTTTTATATATGTTACGGCCAAAGCCCGAAATCGGCCAAAGTGGGTACTGACCGGCCAAATCGGGAAGTGGCCAATATCGCATCACATTGTCCGGCCAATGTCCGATCTTTTCTAGGTTTTGGGATTTGGCCAGCCAGTTTGCGAATTGGCATGAGGCGATCGGCCAAAGTTAGAAGAAAAAGATTTTGGGTGTTTGTATACTGTGTAATGATAATCATATTATATTATACTAAATTGCTAAAAAGTAAAATTAGTTTATTACAGTAAAAATCTAACATCACTTGTTACAACAAGATGAAGTTTTATGACATTTCGAATTACACAGCAATTTGTTATTTTTACATTTGCAGCGATTTGTTGTGCACTTGGTAGTGCAATTACATCGAGTGTAGTCTTGACCTCCGGTCAGTGATTGTGAAGACGCGACGGTTCGTAGTGATTTTTCTTCTGTGCCCACGGAAAGCAATGTGAGCAGTTTCTCGTGCAGAATGGTAAATTCACTTCTGGAATACAGTTGCTTTAGAACACCATGTTCTTTTCCTAGCTTGTAGAATCCGCCCTCAACGTTCATGACAACTGCAAGGACGCTTCGTACGTGGATCACCGCGACCTCTGTTAACATCTGGTATACGGATGCGTACATTAATTCCATTTTTCGCTGGCGGGAATTTTGCATCTGAATTTCTTAGCATCTTGGCACCTTGAGTTTGCAAACTAGCATGAGCTGCTGACCTTTTGTTCCTGATTTCTTGTTTATTGTGACATAGTCTACAAGTAATTTTCCCTCCGTACCTTTCTTCTGCTTCACAACTTATTCCACAAATTGCGTGAACATTGTTGCCGCAGGATCCACAAGAATGGGCCTACACTCTTTTTCACACAGTACACAGAATATATTCGCATTGTTATTGTCAGGCAACTGGTCTCGACTTTCCGTTCATCTCCGAAAAGCACCAGACGAACGGAAAATTATCGTCACAGCGTAAGACACTGTCCTTGCTACCACGTGCAAGTCGCAATCACACCGGAACCGACAGCTGTGCCGCCTACCGAAGAGTCTTGTATCAGCACATTGAATATTGGCTAAGAATTTCACGCCAGTTCGCGTACTGGCCGGTCAATTCGGGAACTGGCCGAACTTCGGGCTTTAGCCGCAACATATATATTTATTGAATTTAACATATTGAAATAAAAAAGATAAAAGTATTGTCCCTCATTTACTCATGTCCCCTCTTTATTCGTTGGGAAACGTGCCAGAATCTCTTCAATGCACTGCACTGCACGGAAAAAATATCATTTTATAGCTCATCAACAAGTACGAAATACATGTTTTTATTTGAAAAAAATATGATGCGAGTAAACTGTCTTAAAGACTAATACGTTAACTATAAAACCATAACATAAAACATTAACTATAAAAAGCACTGATTACACTATTGTATGTAACAATTGTTGTTTATCTTACGCTTCGCTGTTACGTCCCTGCTACCTACCAGACACATCTCTTTGCAATGTAACAATGTTTCGGTATTTTAACAGATCAGTGTTCTGTTTATAATACGTATTGCTGTTACGTCACTGCTACGTACCAGATACATCACTGTGCGATATGTAACAGGGTTTCTTTATTTTAACAGACCAAGTACATAGCTATTGTTACATTGGTGTTTGTTGGGTAACAAAGAACAACTATAAAGATTAATCAATCTGACAGCAGATACTGGATCGAAGCGAACTACGACTACACGGCAAAGCCCGGAAAAAGATTGTAGTACAAACTATGTCAACTATTTGTTCTTTGATAACTTTTTGCTAAAACAAAATTTTATCTTTGTTTTTGTAAAGAAACCGGTTTATGTGAGTTGATTAGTACAGATATTTTTAGTTATTGTGGTTCGAGCACACTGACGTCGTATGACGATATTGACACGTCTTAATGACGTAATTTTGACGTCAATAAAACGTAATTTGCTGCCTAGAGAGTTTGAAGACGTCAAAATCATCACCATGTTAATGACTTTGACGGAGGTGAATTGTTGCCTATCAGATGTTGGTTTATCTTATCTCAAAATATTAATCGCAGTGTTAGTACTACAAAACACAAAAAAGACCAACTGGTCAACACGAGGTGTACCACAGAACGTCAGGATAAGCGTTTCAGACAACTGGCTACAAGACCATTTTGTTACTAAGCGCCAAATTGTTGACGTTTGAACTGATGCAGAGAACGGCAGCATGGTGTTGTAGTTTTAATTAATAAAAACTTATATATTTATGAGTAACTACAAAACACAATACATTTAGGATGAACTGACGACCGATTATTGTCTACGAGTTACACTATAGATGTTACTCCAACGATAGAAGCAATGTTACTGATTGTACATGATGTATATCTGTATGTATATTGCTTATACCACACACCATGCATCCGCACACATGGCATTACGTATTATAACAAGATGGAACAACACAAGCAACACACAACCCGATAAGTCAGCACTACTAACTGGAGAATATCTGATTAAGTGGATTAGAAGAAGTCCTAACTACCCTAGATTTCTTCTTCTGGAGTCAGATGAAGAACTCTGTATATGAGACGGCAGTAAACACAGAATTAAAACGGGTGGCTAAAATAGTAACTGCAGTAGAAGATATAAAAGAAACGCAAGCAGCTTTTGCTCTAGAAGATGCACCGTCTAGGCATCAACGTTTCTATGGTCCAACTCATCGGCTCCTTTCTCAATCAACGCTCGTTTGCGATCAAGCTTTCCACCTCCAAATCCACTCCACGTCACATAGAAGCCGGAGCTCCTCAAGGATCTACGCTATCTCCACTTCTATACATCGCTTCACCGCATACGTCCGGAAAATCGACGGACTCACGTACGCATTCTACGCCGACGATACCGCCGTTTTGACAACATCCCAGGCAGCACACTGACGACATTAACACGTCTTAATGACGTCTCCGTGATTAAGGCGTCAATAAAACGTAAGGTGTTGCCTGGGATCCCGCTCAAGCCGAGATAAATCTTCAAGTGGCTCTCACCTCGCTAGACAACTGGTGAAGAAACGTCAGTCCTACGAAAAGCGGCGCCGTCCTCTTCAACCGAAAGAACATCGCCCGCAGTCTACCTCCACATCAAAAGCAACCACGTTAACTGGGTGAACGAGACCAAATATGTCGGACTCACCCTAGACGAGAAATTGATATGGAAACCCTACATCACCGTGAAGCGTGCGCCTCTTCTAACGGCCTACTGGTAAAATTATACCAGATGCTATGCCGCAACAGCCGTCTTAACATCGATAATAAGCTACACATTTATAAGATGATCATCCGCCTATCTACGCTGCCAAAACTCAAACCACTAAGATCCAAATCTTCCAAAACAAGCTTCTCAGAATAATCGCAGACGCCCCCTGGTTCGTCCGAACAGATCGGCTCCATCAAGAACTTGACATCCCGAAGATTTCATCTGCCAATCCGCAGCTGCGCTCCATGCAGATCATCCCAATCCCCTTCATCCGGTGGCTTTGGGACTACGACAGAGATTACATGCCTAGGCACAAGCGGTCTAAGTATGCCATCCTAGTTTAAGGTTTAGAATGAAATGTTCAACCCAGCGAAAAAGTTTAAAACCAAAGAGGACAATCGGATATGGAAAACCGATCCAACGGGACTATTTAAGCAAACTTTGTTACCACTTAGGATTAAGCTATATAAATTGTAAATAATTGAAATAACAAATAAACATGTATGAAATCTGAATTGCGTATCTTCTAAATTAGAACACGCTACTGGCTTGGGCTTGCGTTAATGCAAATAGTGGCCATTTTAAAAACCAAATGGAGTTCTTCTGTTGTTTACTTTCATTTTTGCTCGATCACAATTTAATTTGAAAAAATAGAAAATACAATGTTTTAGAAAATCGAAAACAAATGAAGTTTTTGTATTTTTTGAATATTCCTCAAAATAAAGGAGTGATGAAGATTTTTGGATAAACAAGACGCCAATAACTATGAAATGGGGGGTCTAAATCAAAAATTTGAACTAACTAAAGTAGTTTGTTTCAATGAGGGAGCATTGATGTCTACCTAGAAAGCAGCTTGAAGAACTCAATAAATAAACATAGGTTTATTCGTTACAAATTCAGAAAATCTTGTTCTTACACGACGTACATTACATTCAAGTTAACGAACTGACAGTTTTCAGTGCACAAAAATACATTTAGTAAAACTACACAAGTGGAAATTTTGTAATATAATTTCTTATCTAAACATTAGTCTCTTAAGAAATGTTTAATAATATTTATTTATATTAAATAACCGCAAATGTTACGTTAAAAATATTTCATCAATATCTTAAAGAATACGATACTATCGTAAACAATACAAATTTCCTGGAAAACTAAGTGCTTAAGCAAACCTTAAATTATCACCTATTTTAAAGGGCATTATCGAACTTTGAAAAATATATAGAAAAATTTGAAATACGTAAAAAAAATCCTAAAGTATTGCAGTAACTACAAAATATGGTAATCGAATAATTTAACTTATGAAATGACTCTTCAAATACTTCATCATACCGAAGGTACGAAAACGTTTGACTCCAATAACCTTCAACAGAGCATCATCACAGATAGCAAACTGTTTATTCTTGGGATCGTAGAGATCACGTTCCTTGATGATATCCCAAATTTTCTTAACCACCTCGTGACGAGCCATTGTGCTTTGTCCAACAAGCGCTGCCAATTCGGGTGACAATGTCATACTCTTAGTGTACCCACTTCCAGCACGTTTACCACCACCAGCACCACCGCCGCCGCCGCCCTGCTACAAAACATATTTATTAAACAAATACTAAAACATTTAAATATACTTACGCCTCCTTTCTTAGAACCCTTCTTAGTCTTCGCCCAATCTTCATCAGAATCTGATTCAGACCCCTTCTTTTTTTTGGGAGGAAGCTTACGAGTTTTAGGTGGTTTTGATTTCTTCGGAGAATACTCTTCTTCAGATTCTCCTTCGTCGGAAGGTTCGCTTGCTTCTGAATCGGAACCTTTCTTGGCTTTCTTTGGTACTGGTTTCTTACCTGTCGACGCACGTTTACTATCCTTCTTTTCATCTTCGGAACCTTCTTCGTCTTCTTCTACATCGTCCTCCTCTTCTTCCTCGTTCTCTTCATCGTCTTCTTCGGAATCGGATTTTTTAGATTTCTTTTTAGTATTATCTTTAGAATTTACAAATTCCATGACTAAAGTGTCGATTTCTTTTTTACGCGAAAGCAAGTTTGCATCGAGCTTCTCTTCGAGCTGCTGACGAACCTTTTTGGCAGATGTCGATGCCAAGTCGGCGTCCTTTAGGATTGCTGGAAACAATTTTTTTAAATTTGTATTGGTGCCAAATTCAAAATGCTAACGTTAGGGAGCGCTGGAGGCGTACAGGCGGTAAACAACTTTTTCAATGAGGAAAATTGTAGAAATTTCATTTGATACTGAATTTACCTGAAGGCTTACAAGCGAGGTTATGGAAAATGTTTCAAGTTAAATTAAACTGATTGCATCACAAAAAAAAAATTTACACAAAACCGCCAGGAACGAGTAACGTAAACTGCGTTATCGTTTACACTTCAAGTTAAAAAAAAATCTTTAAATCGATTATAAAAGCTGGGAGAAAAGTATTTAATTAAATTGTTTAAATTTTTCCACGCAGATTTTATTAATGGCATTTTGAATATAACGGCGTAAATACAGAGATATTTCAAATTGTAGCTGTTGCTAAATTGATGGCTGCTATACAAGCGTCATACAGCCATTGTTTGTGTACAGCCACCAACACATATTCGACAAGAGTAAAATGCCCGATTTTCATCGTGAACGCGACAAATGACATATAGAAAAAATGTTGCAAAAAAAATAACAACCCACATTTTCCATATTTCAACCCTCTACGTGCATAAATTAATAAGAATTTTAAGCTTACCGGTAATTTCCTTACGGAGATCTTCTTTAGAGATGTCTGCCATTTTCACAGAGCAGGACGAATAGACCACAAACAAAGACAAACAGCTGAACGATTCTATAAATTAAAACGCGTTCGGCTACCTTCGGATATTTCGTTTGCGGCGATCGTTTTTAAAAATATATATTTATCTATATAATAATTATAAAAGTTCTCGTTTTTTAATACTAAAATTAACAAAATATAATTTTAAATCGAGTAATACTGTTGAATCATCGTCAATATTAAAAATAAGAATAATTGGATGTGTCTATTGTACGGTACATAATTAAACGGGTACGCTTCGTTTGGTGAATGCATGCGCCGCTTTACAAATTACAAATTATGAAATTGATTTCTACTTTTTTGTTTATTAATTTCATTTATTACACGACATGATTACTTTTAACTGTGAAAAAAACGCACGCGAATCATTAAAACATTGTTCTAAAAACTGTAAAAATTGCGCTCGTATTTAATCAATGAAAGGGTTAATCGTTTAACATTTTTTTTTTCAAACGTTATTTTATACATATAGTGGCTTTACACCCACTTTTTTCTATTCATTACTTTACACTTCCACTCATTCATTCCAGCTTTTCTAATGTCTTCCGTTACTTCTTTTATCTTCTCTTTCTGTCTGGATTCCAATGTAACATCGAAAATAATATTTTGTCTTCGTCAGTTCTCCATATGTGATCCAACCATCTCGCCTTTTGTTGTTTTATTTTCTTTATTATATCCTCTTCCATCCATCCAGCTTCTGTATTCATTTTTTGCTACTTTTACAGGATCTAATATTGTTCTCCAAATTTTCCTTTTCAATATTCTAAGGTCTTCTTCCTGTTTCTTTGTCATTGTTGTTGTTTCCGTCCCATACAGTATTGTTGGTCTAATTATTGTTTTATATATGCATTGTTACTTGTCATTATTTTTTCTTTTATTTCTATACCTCTATTTCCATCACTTGCAATCATAACCCCTAAGTATTTAAATTTATTTACAACTTCGATCTCTCCATTCTAATGTTTTGGTTATCTTACCTATTTTCATTATTTTTGTTTTTTTCATATTAATTCTCAACCCCATTTTTTCTCCTTCTTGCATTACCTTTTTTAACATTTCTTTCATCATTGCACGATTTTTTGCCACCAATACGTCATCCGCGTATGCTATAATTTGCCTTCCACGTGTACTTGTTTATTCTTCTGAGTACGTGTTCCAATGCAAAGTTAAATAGTACAGCAGATAATGAATCTCTTTGTCGTACCCTTTTATTTGTTTCGAATTCTTCTGTTTCGCCCTTTTGAGTTTTCACGCTTATTTTTGTTCTTTTTATTGTCATTTTTACCAGCCCTCTTATGTTAGTACTTATACCCATATCTTTTAACGCTTTCATTAACTCGTTTCTTCGGATTGAGTCGAAGGCTTGTTCGAAATCTATAAATGAGAGTTCCATTTCTGTGCTTGATCTTCCTTTAATAAAACCACATCGATGTTGTCACATTAATTTCCCTGCGGTGTTCATTTATCTCCTTTGTATTAGTGGTGACATGATTTTGTATGTGGTATTGAGTAATGTCGGTCTTCTGTAGTTTTTACATTATTGTTGGTCCCTCTAATCATTTGTCCAGAGTCCTATTCTACTGGCACCCTTTCCTCTCTCCATATTCTGTATATTTTTTCATGTAATTCTCCTCCACCGTACTTTATGAGCTCTGCGTTTATTCCATCCTTCTCTGCGGTTTTAGCGTTTTGGATTTTATTAATAATTTCTATTATTTCTTCTTTCGATGGTGTTTCACTTGTCCGATCTTGTTTTGGTGTTTCTATTTTTTCCTCTTCGGTCTCATCCGCTTCTGTTTGTATCATTAATCCCTTAAAGTATTTCATCCACGTTTCCATGTATTGCTCGCCGTTTTCAGCCAGTTTTCCATTTTCACCTTTAATTCTATTACTTTTACCTTTGTATGTTTTGTTTTGGTAGTTTGTTCTCTTTTCACATTTCCTTTTCTACTGCCCTCTTCAATTTGTTTTATTTTATTTTCTAACCAGGCTCTTTTTGCATTGCGGTTAATTATCTTAGTTTCCTTTCTTAATCATACATACTCAATTTTATCTTCTTCTATTCTGTTTCTAATCCGTCTGACTCTTGCTTCTATTTCTCTCTTGATTACTTGATTAGTCTTATTTGATCCTCTGCAACCTTATTTATACATTATTTTATTCTTGCTCATTGCTCTTCTATGTTTTCTTCCTTTGTCTTATATTCTTTTAATTTCTCGTTAATTTTTTCTTCATAATTCTTTTTATTACTTACCTTACTTAATTTTTCTACGTTCCATTTACCCCTTGTTTTTTTTGTTGTTATACTGTTTTTTTTTGTTTTATTGTTGCTGTAACCATTAGGTGATCAGTGTCAGCACACGCTCCTCTCTATGTTCGTATATCTCTTACTGTTGATTGTTTCTTCTTGTTAACTAGTATATAATCCAATTGCGTGTGCGTTCTTTGATCCGGTGATTATCATTTCTGTCTTTGTTGCTAAGTTGCACAATTTATGCCCGTTATTATTTGTTTTTTCATGTATTGTGTGTTTGTCTGCTACTTGTCTAATGCATTCTTCTTTCCCTATCTCTGCATTAAATCTCCTAATACCATTATTATACCTTCCTGTGGTATTATGTCAATTGTTTCTTCTATTTTTTCGTACAACTTCTCTGTTTCTTCTTCATCTGCTACCTCTGTTACCACATACACATTTAATAATGATACGTTAGAAGGTTTCGATTCTATTCTCAGGTAGGCGATTCTCTCGTTTATTGATTTAAAGTCGATCACTTTATCTTTTAGCTTCTCCGTTATTATGAATGCTGCGCCTTATAGTCCTTGCTTCTCTCTTCCCTAGTATAACAATGTATATTTATTTTTGTCTATCCTTCCATTTCCTTTCCATCTTAGTTCTTGTAACGGTGCTGTGTTTATATTTTATCTTCCAAGTTCCATTTCCGCCATCTCCGTTTTTACGTTCCACTTACTGATTTTAATTATATTTCTTTTCCTTATATGTTTTTTATTCTTATGTTTAGTTTTATTTTTTTTATTATTTATTTTAATAATTTTGTTTATTTTTTTTTGTGTTTTTACCTTTATGTCCCAGTTATTCTTCCCTCTATTTACACTATTTACATTTATAAACGTTTTTCCTTGTTCATTGTTTTTGTTGTCATTATGTCCACGTGTTCCCTTCCAAATTCTCTGGGGATCTTTGGTTAGTTATTCATCCTTTCTTTGTGCTTTGTGTCTTGGCTATTTCTATTTTTTTATTTGTTTCAAAATGTACTATTTTCCATTTATAATCATCTTGTCGTTCATGATAATTGCATGTGGTCCTTTCTTTCTGATTATTTTTATATATTTTCTTAGCTTTTTCCTCTTTCTTGCGTTGTTTTTGAGTAATCTTTTTTGCCATATTCTTCAGTTCAATTATAATTAGTCTAGCTTTTTTTCCTTTTGTTCTTTTCCAACTCTCACTTCTTCCTCTATTATTATTGGTATATTTATTTCGCTTAGTAACGTCTTCACGTTCTCTTTTATCTGCGATTCTCTTTCTTCTTCTGTTTCCTCTACTCCATGCATTATTATTTTCAACTTCTTTATTTATTTTTCTAGTTCTTCCATTTGCAATTCCTGTTGCTCTATTTTTATTCTAAGTTGTTGGTTATCTATTTTTATTTGCTCAATTTCTTTTTTAACTTTTTGGATTTCTTCATGTAACGTATCTATTTTTCTTTCCATTCGTTCCTCTCTTCCGTCTATTTTATCTAATTTCTTGTTTATCTCTTCCAACATGTCCCACATCTTGTTATTATTTCTTCCTCTCACGCTTTTATTTCCAGTTCTAGTACCAAAATATATTTCCTCCGTTTCAAATATTATTAAAGGGGCCTCTGTTCATGTTTACGCTTTGATATAAGTTATCGACCCTCCATCGCTGCTATAACTATTTATTCGCAAAATTGATTAAATACGACTCTGTTCTTTGTTTATGTCTCAATACTCGCCTCGCACCTTATCTTTAACCTATTTAAACACTTATTTAACGCTTTCCACAACTCTACTAGTTTACATAATATGTTTTAATGTTTCTCCATCCACAGCGTGCCCGCTTCACTACTCAGACCCTTTGCACTTATTTACTCTTTCCACTTTACGCTTATTTACCTCTATCTAAGCAGACGTCCATTAAGGAGACCAGGGCCGGATCTCAAAGCTCAAATGTTATTTTACTCACAGTAACAAAGTCGACTCTGCGTTTTAGCATATTACAAGTCTGTGCTTTTATCAATACGATCAGTTAAACAGCAATAATGTATATGTTGCGGCCAAAGCCCGAAGTTCGGCCAGTTCCCGAATTGGCCGGCCATTTCGCACTTTGGCCGAGGTGTGTGGCCAATGTCCGATGTACTGCAAATGGCCGGGGTATATGCTACTTTGGCTGGCCAGTACGCGAACTAGCGAAAAATCCTTGGCCAATATTCAATGTGCTGATACAAGACTCTTCGGTAAGAGCACGTGGTAGCAAGGACAGTGTTTTACACTGTGACGATAATTTTCCGTTTGTCTGTTGCTTTTTGGAGATGATCCTGCCTCTGTGACTTGTTTTTTATTCTAACAGCGGTTTCATTGTGAATATTATATTCCTCTGCTAGTGAATAAAATTAGGTTTATGTCATAGATACTTGGCTGTTATTTCACCATAACAACCCAGAAAGTAGTAACGCCCAGGCATAGCCAAAGCCAAGGTTCAGTCGAACGTGCCAACCAAGATATTCAGAATATGATGATGACATGGATGCAGACAAATGAATCAATACATTGGGCTGAGAGCCTCAAATTCATTCAATTCATGAAAAACCGTTCTTTTCATCAAGGAATTCAGCAGTCGCCATATGAGGCCATGTTTGGCTGCAAAGCAAAAGTGGGACTGAGCACCTCAAACCTGCCCGGAGAAGTTGTCGATAGCTTAGTCACAGACGAAGATCTTGAGAACGTCGAACACCAAATGGAGGATGCTATAAATGCAGCGACCTCCTCCGCCAACGAACCTGCTGCCGTGGCGCCGGAGCGAACGGAAAGTCGAGACCAGTTGCCTGACAGTAACAATGCGAATATATTCTGTGTAGTGTGTGAAAAAGAGTGTAGTTGTGAAGCAGAAGAAGGGAACGGAGGAAAAATTACTTGCAGACTATGTCACAATAAACAAGAAATCAGGAACAAAAGGTCAGCAGCTCATGCTAGTTTGCAAACTCAAGGTGCCAAGATGCTAAAAAATTCTGATGCAAAATTCCTGCCAGCGAAAGTTGGAGATAATGTACGCATCCGTATACCAGATGTTGACAGAGGTCGCGGTGATCCACGAAGCGTCCTTGCAGTTGTCATGAACGTCGAGGGCGGATTCTACAAGCACAACAACAATGGTTATATGAAGCGAATTATTCATAGAGCTATTAATCGTCATCTACATCCACGTACTCGATTACTTAGGGACACTTCTACTCCCAAATCCAATCCGAAATTGGCTTTTTTACCCTACATTCACAAGGTGACAGATCAAATAAGAAAACTTCTTCAAATTAACTTTATTTTAAAGAATTCCCTGTCATATCTTTCTTTCTCTTACTTTTATGACATGTTACAGTTTTTCTCTCACCTTTTCTCTCCTTTTTATCACTTCTTCCATTTATTATATCCCTTCTCTATCCGCAGCAAATCATTTATTTCTTACTCTTTCTTACTCATATGCTGTAAATTTTCTCATCTCTCCCCACATAATCATTTCTTTGTAAATCTCATTATATTTCCTTTTTTTATTCATGCCCTTCGCTCTTGTTTCTGGTTATCCCTATCTTTTTACACTATTTCTTCCAACATTTCATATCCTTCGTCTCGTTTCCTCTCCATTTTCTGTCTTTTATATCCTTCTCCCTTGTAATATTTTTTCTGTCTCTTATTTTGTTTCAACATGCATGCAGCTTGCTACATTCTTTTCTAACTCTCAAACTTTCTTCATACTTCATAGCTCTTTTTCCAGTTATTATTCTCATTCTTTCTAATTTCATTTCTTCTAAATAATAAATAAACGCCAGCTCAACGGACATCCCTGCCTCGGTCCTTTCTTAGTCAAAAAATATTTGACTTTACTTAACATTAGTAAAAAAACTAAAAAACTATAAAAGTATTCTGACATGACAAAAGCTGTACTTTTTCCTCAAATTTTAGTTTTTTAAAAATTATTTTCACTTTTATTTAGATTAATTTGCGTTCCAATAGCTGCCGAAGACAAGGAAGTAATGTTTCCTCGCCCATCAACATCGAACCAATTTATGGATTTCTCAAGGTAACAAAGATAAGTCAATACTTACACATACATTCACTTGTTTTCCAAATTTGCAGTAGTTTGAATGAATCTTAAATCTTCGAGATTCAGAACGCACCCGCACCTACAATTCCAATTGAAGAAACTAACTCCGAAATCAGTGGCAGACGGTTTGAAGATATAGCTGATTTTTTAAAAGAAATACAAAACGCAAATGATATAAATATAAATAATATATACTTTAAAACTAAAATGTCGAATGTTTGTGAAAACTGAAATTCCAGACGATACACTAAATATCAATTCCGCCATCGTTTTAGCCACTATTTCCACAGGTTTTGGATTTGCACAAATGAATCAATTTTTAAGTGTAATGAATATTCCTCAGTTATCTCGAAGACAATTTGATAAACACTTTGAAAAAGTTTCCAAAACAAATTTTAAAAACATCATGGGAAGCTATGGAGGAAGCACAAAAATGGTTACCCTTTGATAACCGTAATTGCTAATGGTGCTTGCTCAAAACGGTCTTACAAAACGAAATACGATGCTTCATCTGGAGTAGCATGCATTGTTGGTGCCAAAACAGGCAAATTACTATTTGTGGCTGTTAGAAACAAATATTGTTCTTTGTGAAAGAGCAAAATTAAAAAATATTTCCTTTGGCGATAATATTTGTTACAAAAATTGGTGCATGAGCTGTATTAACAACTAAACAAAGTTTGCCACAATTTCATCAAAGTTTCATTTATATAGTGTCGTATACACGATGTCGTATAGAATATGCGCGGGCGTAGTGTGACGTCATGTTCATAAGATAATCAAAGTACTCTAGTAACTATAAGCTGAAGTTGTTTTAACACAAATCACTGCCTAAATAATTATTGTCAGTGTATGATAAATGAATAATTATACTAAATTCTATTTAGATACTTTATTTTATCACTACCATTCTTACTAAGCCCTGAACGTTAGCAATTTTTACTCACAAATTTAGAAACGGTTTTCAATGTATTCAGTTTTATCTGGTATCTTTTTAAGTATACAAAACAACCTGCGTTTAACTCTCAACAAACATGCAGTGTAAGTTACATATACTAAAAACATTTTCTTATTATTTTAAAACTATATACCACGTTTAGTCCAAAGTTTAGTCTACCGGGTCTACCGTTTTAGTGTGATTGTAGTAGAGATATGAAGTCTTCGAATTTGTGGAAAACATTCCATAATTTGAAAAAGATGAATTGTGTCTAATGCATTATTAAATAATTTTTTTGAATAAATTAATATGCAATAAAATCGTAATTGGATTGTTTAAATATAAACTATTTTAACAGTTTTGGTTTGTAAGTTTAATATAGCGGAGTCTGTAATAAAAGTATTGAGTATTTATAAGAGATGTCGCTATACTGGCAACGTGAGTTTTTAGGAGTTTTTGCAAGTGAGAAAGATGAATAGAGTACGTTATGCATAAGTTAAAAAATGACAAATGCGCGATGTGGACCGGTATTAGTTCTCTTTTAAAGTTGGGACCAGTTTTTAGTGAATGCAGTTTGCTGCTATGCAACTAAAACGATTTCGTTGTACCATGACCCGATTTTGAGTGCACCACATACTAACTATGCTAAAAACATATTTAAGTTACAAAAAACGTATAAAAAATCGGCGCGTCTTTGTAAACAATATTTTTAAACGCACTAAGCGTACGCACCTCCAAAATTCGTAAAAGAAATATTCCTTTTGTTAGGTTATCTTAAAAAACAAAATTATAAGTAATTAAGTATAACGAGAAAAGATTCAACGTTATATCCTTGAGTCGACTTTTTTACTTTGACGCTACACGTTGTTTGTGCACTTTATTGGTGCAATGTCTACAATTTACTTAGTTATTGATTTTTCGGGTGGGCTCCTTATCGTAAAAAAAGCTGGGCGTTGGTTTAAGACTCGCGGATGTAGTTTTAGGCGCCTGACATCAGCGTCGCGGCATCACCATGGTTACGCTTGATTGATAGGACAGTTAGCTCCGATACTTTACAGAAAAACACTTATCAAATTTATAACCCTATAAAACGAATTTTTCTCGAGACAAGACTACGTCGTTTTTAATTTTTTGTTTATATTAAAATTTTATCGATTGAACGCATGCACCCACTAATTTATGAATGCGACCTTTTTTTTCATTTAAATTTAGGTCGCGTTCAATTAATTATATTTAAGTTAGCGTTAAAAAAAAGTTGATTTGTCGAGTGATTTATTTTCGTTAATTGTTGTTTTTGTATAGTACGGCAAAGAAGATCTTGGTTGTAGATGCTACAAAGTAAGTGTATAAAACCTTGAGTTCAAGTAAAACGAGACAATGGAAAAATGAAAAAAATTGCGAATCGTCCGTCAATCAGGATTGATGGCCCCAAGTCATGGCCCGGCCTGACGTTGTTTGTACGGTTAGTAGGGGTACCACAGACGTAGTGTAAGGTCAGTAACCGAGAGAGACGAAGAGAAATACGCCACAATAAAAATAACAAAATCCGACCAGTACAGCCTGTAAAAATAACGGAGTATTTTTATCGAGTATTGAAAATGGAGGGGAAAACGCAAAACGATTTTAGAATTAGAGAAGGTATTGCGTAAAACGACTTTACGTTGTTTTTAGAATTTATATGGGAAGTCGGACGCGTGGCGGAACTTTATAGAATTATCTGACACGTTATAGCTCTATAATAACATAAAATGGTAATTATCTTGTTGTTATAGGCATCGTCAAACAGCTACGAGTACGGCTCTCTAGTATTCGTGCTACATGACAACATAATATGTAGGACTTTATCTCGGTGTTCGCACTATTGATGCACCTACGACGTTTGTACATTTTCATGAATGAGAAAATTCTTAAGCGACTATTTTCTTTCAATTACCTATTTAAAATCGAACACACGTAACCGGAAGTCGTGCACACGCAAGGTACCAGAAGGTAACAATTATTAATTTTTTAAGTAATTAAAAATGTAAAATTAATAACGCCATGTCGTTGTACATACAACGGAAGGGTATGCAGAAACAAAGACAATTCAATTGCTTCAAGGATAAAAGACCCCAACGATAATATCAAAAATATTCAGCCATTAATTAAGTCAAGATGAAAGATTTGCAATTGCAATACAAAAAGCACTTCGCATCGGCACATGTCCCGCAGGTTGATGGAAAATAAAACGAAAAGGAATCGGCAGGTGTTCGTAAAATGACGATGTAAGCTTGTAATAAAACTAGCTTTGCGAATCGACAAAAATTGATATACTGAAATGTGGTCGGTATCGACTTGTATTGTTTTGCAATAATACGAAACGATATCGTATTTCGGTTGCAATTGCAATCACGAAACGCGATACCCATTATTGGTTCGCTAGAGACTATCCCATATTTTTCCTCCTAATAATATCATCGATTTTCTATTTTTTCCTATATATCGTGACTCTTAACAAATGCGTGCAATGACACTGTTTCTCGATGCCAAAAATGGCGTGTAAACATTTTTGGGAATCGTGTTGATGATCGTGATGATGATGAACGCAAGTAAGCAACGAACCAACCAAACATGGTAGGAACGCTGTCACTGACCTACGTTATTCACATTGTAAGATTCTTTCAACTGTTTTTATTTCTGACCTGCCTCAACTCGAAAGTGGCACATGCGTGAAAAATTTAAATGATCAACTGCATATGTGAACGCTTATAATTGGAGTTTTATTTTAATACAACTACTTCATTATTTTAAGACACGGTCTGATGATTTTGTTACACATACGAAATACTATTATGAAAAAACTAGTTGAAATAGTTCTTTCCTATTCTTCATTTAATCTATTTTATCTCAAAATAATTATTGTGCATATTACTGGGTTAAATCATACATAAACAATCGATTTCTGCAAGGTTTTTAAAGTACTTAATGCACCGTTCTTCACATATCTACGAATTATTTCTTAACATCCAATTTGATTATTAAATTTTTCAAAAAATTTGACTTTACTGACGTATGTCAAAAGAAGAATACCTTAGAGAAGAACTAGATTTTGGGGTATACACATAACGATGCGTTACTTGAATAACCAATGAATTCAAGAAATGACAACCACGTTTCCGGTATAAACAAAAAATTCCCAAAATGACAAGATTTTTTTGGAACAAATTTTTACTGCTTTTGAACTCGAGAGTTAGGCACTAATTTTTTATTGACTCTATATTTTCTGAGGTTATAACTGAGTCGTCTGTAGTGTTAGGGCAAATGAAATTAAGACGAAGTTCTTCTTGCAAATTTCACCTCCAAACCAAAGACTTTTTGGTCGCAAATTTTACCAGTAACCAACCTCCGATTTTAAGCGATTCGGTGGATTTCTCCAAAAATGCCACAAACTCATTCTCTTCTCCTGCTTCATCGTCAGAGTCAGCATCATCTTTCAAATCTATAAACTCCATCACTTCCAATCTGTCCCATCACTTTTGTATACCGGCATCCTTTTCACTCGTTTCGCACCTTTCTTAATTTTTGTTTCTCATGGTTTGTTTTTTTTTGTTTGTTGTTCTTTTGGTTTAGCGATAGCAACTTCAGACGTAATAATTTCCGCTCCTGAACATATTTTTGTCTTCTTTCCTATTCTTGTTTTCGGTGTTTATACGTTCCAAGAGAAGGGTTTCAAAACTCTTAAATTTCGGTGACGATTTACTATGCTCAAAACTTGTTGATGGTACTGGCTCGAGAAGTACTGCTGCAAATGATGAATCCCTTTGCTCTGAGCTTGAAAAATTCTTTAGCTTGAGAAGTACTGTCGTTGCAGTGCCTTTCAAGATATATCGGAGAGAAGTCTGTTCTACAAATGTTGCCATTAAAGTTACTTCTGTGTCAACTTGCTCCAGATCATTAGCATTGCCCTTTGTAAAATCAAACCATTTGGCGTATGGTTCGGGTTCGAATATTTTTATTAAAAAGAAAAATACCCCCTTTTTAGAAAAAAAGTGTAGAGGAAAGGAACCAAATTTGAGATAGGAACCTAATTTGAGACAGTAGCCTTCTGGCAGAACGGATGGTTCCATCTACATATAATGTGCAGTAGTTTAGTATTTTAAGCCAAACCGAGTCTGCAAAAACATTGTTTTCGTCAGTTACCACCTGATTCCCGAGTCAACTTCGGATGCAAAAAAAATTGTGAGTGACTGTTGTATCTGAAAATATTTTTGTAAGATAAGGTCATCATTCCACTGTAGTATAATTTTATTAACAAATAGTCTTAATGCTACTATTCTGTCATGCACAAACTCATTTTATAGTAGTTATAACCGAAATATGGTTGTTTTAATTTTTTTTCCAAGTTTCCTAATTTGAGACAGTACTGCCCAAATAACAAAATTCTCGTAAAAAGATATCTTTTTAATACCATTTCTCGGGTATCCATTGGACATCATTTGGGCAACTTTTTTTATATAAAATTTGTGTCGAAAATTCCGCATGAAATTGGTAACTATAAACTGTCACTGTCATTTTTGAGGCATCAAAATGATACCATCTATAAGAAAGCTGAATGTCACTGTGATGCCAAAATCATATCACATAACATGATTATTCCATCATCTTTCAAATCTATAAACTCCATCTCTTCCAATCTGTCCCATCACTTTGGTATACCGGCATCCTATTCACTCGTGTAGCACCTTTCTTAATTTTTGTTTCTCATGGTTTGTTTTTTTTTTGTTTGTCGTTTTTTTGGTTTAGCGATAGCAACTTCAGACGTAATCATTTCTGTTCCTGAACATATTTTTATCTTCTTTCTTATTCTTGTCTTCGGTGTTTATACGTTCCAAGAGAAAGGTTTCAAAACCCTTAAATTTCGGTAACGATTTGCTATGCTCAAAACTTGTTGATGGTACTGGCTCGAAAAGTACTTCCGCAAACAATGAATCCCTTTGCTCTGGGCTTGAAAAATTCTTTAGCTTGAGAAGTACTGTCGTTGCACTGCCTTTCAAGATATATCGGAGAGAAGTCTGTTCTAGAAATGCTGCCATTAAAGTTACTTCTGTGTCAACCTGCTCCAGATCATTGGCGTTGCCTTTTGTAAAATCAAACCATCTGGCGTATGGTTTGGAATCGAATATTTTTATTAAAAGGAAAAATACGTCGTTTTCGTCAGTAACCAGCTGATTCTCATTTTATAGTAGTTATAACCGAAATATGGTTGTTTTAATTTTTTTCCAAGTTTCCTAATTTGAGACAGTACTGCCCAAATAACAAAATTCTCGTAAAAAGATATCTTTTTAATACCATTTCTCGGGTATCTATTGGACATTATTTGAGTCACTTTTTTATATAAAATTTGTGTCGAAAATTCCGCATGAAATTGGTAACTATAAACTGTCACTGTCATTTTTGAGGCATCAAAATGATACCATCTATAAGAAAGCTGAATGTCACTGTGATGCCAAAATCATATCACATAACATGATTATTCCATCATCTTTCAAATCTATAAACTCCATCTCTTCCAATCTGTCCCATCACTTTCGTATACCGGCATCCTTTTCACTCGTTTCGCACCTTTCTTAATTTTTGTTTCTCATGGTTTGTTTGTTTTTTGTTTGTTGTTCTATTAGTATAGCGATAGCAACTTCAGACGATTTTTAAATTTCAGCGTGTTACACTCCCCCCTTTCTTCAGACGGTTTACCAGTAAACCGAACGTAAAACTTTGGGATAAACATTGGGATATCTCTTTGACCTCTTCAAGACACACTTTAAGGTCTTTAGCATGCTATGTCCCACAGGTATTTCCAACATCGTCTGATAATATATAAGTCCAGGGAAAAACTATCTTAGTAACAATAAAAGGTCCTATGTACTTAGAAGCTAACTTACTCGTAAAGTGCAAGCATACGATAGTACATAGTTCTTCCTCCAAACCTTTTGTCCGAGCGAGAACGTCCCAGGTCTTCTGCAAAGATTATACATCTTCTCGTTCCTATCAGACGCCTTACGAATCCTTTTCCTAACATCCGTGAATATTTCTTTTAAGCGGGGAACAACCGACTCACACTCCTGATCTCGGGTTATCGATTTGTGCAACAACCCATCGAAGATGATTTCTCGCCCAGAGTTGAGAAAATAAGGAGTTCTCTTTGTGACCTCGTGTCTCGCGGTCTTCATGGCACATGCTAGTTTGGCTAAATGTTGATCCCACTTGCGATGATTGTCCGAGGTGTACATCCTCAGAAGAGTCTTGATGGTACAATTCACTCTTTCTGTAGGATTAGCTTGTGCATGGTAATGAGCATTGAACCCAATCGTAACTCTACACTCTCTGGTTAATTCGGTGAGTAATTTAGACCTAAACTGTGGTCCATTGTCGCAAATTAAAATCTTAGGTACACCATACACTAAAAATACTTCGTTCTCCAGAATATTGACGATTTTTTGAGTGGTAGCTGTTCTTAAAAGGTACAATAAAAAGTACTTACTGAAATAATCAGTAACCACAAAGACATACTGGTGTCCTTTTGTAGATTTTGGAAGTGGACCAATTAGATCAGCAGAAACTATTTCCCACGGTTTTGTATCCGATGGTTGAGCCACAAAGTAACCTGCCGGTTTCTGATTATCGCCTTTATTCATGGCACAAAGTTTGCATTTTCCAATATATTTCGCTACATCAGCTGTCATCTTCGGCCAGGTAAATCTTAGTGACAAGCGTCTTACGGTCTTAAATGTTTCCATATGCCCTGGTAATGGGGGATCATGTGCTGCAGCAATGACTTTCTGCTTAAACTTCTCAGGAATGACTAACTTCCAGTTGTCAAAGTTAGAACCTACTAACGACGAAGGCACATACCTAAGCGACCTTCTATTCTTTAGTTTGGGTACTTTTCAGAATGGTTAACTATTTTGGATCTAAGTTTACTATACCAAGTATCAGACGTATTTTCAAAATCAAAGGATTCTACATCTAGGACGTCACACGAAACAAGTACGGCTCTCGACAGTGCATCCGGTAGCACCTGATCGACACCTTTTCTATGTTGTATCTGAAAATCGTATTGTTGCAGTCTCACTGGCCAACGAGCAATGCGACCAGTAGGCTGTTTGAACCTCAAAAGCCAAAGCAATGAATAATAGTCAGTGACGACGGTAAATGGTACCCCTTCTAAGTATGGTCTCAATTTCTCCAACGCCTAAATCACAGCTAGGCACTCTCTTTCCGTGGTGGAATAATTTCTTTCGCTACGGGATAGCGATCTACTCAAATAGGCTAATTGTGTCCCCTTGCGGAGTTGGTTATAACAGTACAGCACCTAAACCCGCGGCAGAAGTGTTAGTGTGGATTTCGAAAGGCAAGTTGTAATCCGGACCGCAGAGAATTGGAGCGCTCACCAACTTTTCTTTTATAAGTCTAAATGATTTATCGGATTCGACTGTCCATTTACCCTTGGACTCTTTTTTTCAGTAGACCAGTAATTGGGGCGATCAGATCAGCAAAGTTTGGTATAAAGCGTCTATACCACGAAAAAGTTCCAACCAATCTGCGAACTTCCTTGGGTGTATCTGGCACAGGTAAATTAAGCATCGCATCCACTTTGTCTGAATCCACATGAAGATTTGCTTCATCAACAATATACCCTAAGTATTTTAACTTCGATCTGCAAAACTGGCACTTTTTCCAACTAACACGGAGTCCAGCTTCAATCAAACGTTCGAAAACTTTACTTAGGATACGGTGATGATCTTCGAAGGTGGACGTTACGACAACTACATCATCCAAATATACCAGTGCATTTGGCTCTAAGTCTGGTCCAATAACCATATCCATAAGTCGTTGTCAAGTAGCAAGGGAGTTGTGTAGGCCAAATTGCATACGTCTAAATTGAAACAGTCCCCTTCTTGGTACTGTGAATGCGGTATACTTCTTCGATTCTTTCTCCATCGGCACTTGCCAAACAGCCTATTTGCTGTCTATCGAAGACAAAAATTTAGCATTTTTTAACTTGTCTAAAGTTGCGCTCACATAAGGTAGGGGATAACTGTCTCTTTCGGTTACGGCATTCAACCGTCTATAATCGACGCAATACCTATAAGTCGAATATTTTTTTTTACTAGTAAAATGGGCGAAAACCAACCACTAAACGAGGACTCCACCACCCCTTTCGCTAGCATATTATCCAGCTCTTTGTTGATATGATATTGTACGACCGGTGAAACAAGATAATACCTCTGTTTTATAGGAGGTGATGTGGTTTTTATAACATGATGGGCCCATTGCGTACAACTCAACTCGTCTCCCATTAAGCTTTCGTATTTGTCTACACGTTCCTCTAGTTTGGATTTCTGTTCGATAGTGAGTTTACTGTACAATCCCCAAACATTTAAAGAAATGTATACCAAGAATAAGAAGTTGGGGCAGGCTAGGAACAACTAACATTTTTATCAGACTAACTTTCTCTCCCGCTTCTTTGCATGGTTCTCCATTGGCAACTTTGACTTCTACGTTAGATGTATTTAGTTGAAATCCAAGATTCGACATTAATTTCATGCCTTCATTATCTAAAATCGTTTGTCTAATAATCCTAATATTTCCCTACCTAAAACACGAATACGAAAGTATAGACGTTCATCTGTGTTCACTTGCTCTAAAATAAAATTTAAAATAACCGTCAACTTCAAAGAAGATGCGTCAACGTCGTCCATCCGATGGCCAGTCAGTGGCGACGTCGTTCGTTTCCCGAAGCTTGACTGTTCTTAGCCCCTTTTGCACAATCAAGACAGTTGCTAGAAGTAACCCCCGGTTTCTGACATCTATAGCAATGTAAATTTCTAGGTGCCGTACAGCCTTTTGCTACATGTCCTATTTGCTTACAGTTGTAACAAGCAATTTTCGGTTAAAACCGTCGAAGAACAAACTTCTACTTCCCAAAACGTTCCGACTTCTAAATACGCTAAATCCGGTTCCAATACTTTAGTCTTTCTCTTAGGAGGAGTAAAGTCTTCGGCTGATCTCCTACTTTCTTCTAATCGTTTACACAGTATTGCTAATTCTGAAACAGACGCGACGTCACTGAGTTCGAGAGATGTCTGAAAATAGAGAAGCAAATTGCGTCTAACAATCTTTAGCTGAATCGACTCGGACACAGTCGTCGACATTCTAGCGAACAAACCTCTCATATTAGCGATATAAATCGTAATCGACTCGTTTTGACCTTGAGTTCGTTGTTGTATTTATTCCAAAAGCGTTTCATTATAGTCCGCAAGTTGAAACTCTTCTTTCAAAAGTGCCTCTAACTCATTGCAACTGGTCAATGAACGACGTATCGATCAATACCAGCCGATTGAAATATTTGCTCTTTCGAAAGGCCTCGTGCTACTGACAATTCGTCTACTCGTTCTAAAAACGCACCCAAGGATGCATCTGGTTTTCCTGAGAATCTAAGATCCCACTTATGAACTGGAACATCTTTGATTAATGCGGTTGCAACAGCTAATGGCGCTCTACTGGGCGATGATGTCCTAAGTGGCGTATGTACAGAAACATTCAAACTCTGATTTGCCAGGGATTCCAACGCTTCTACATCTGCAGCTTTCGACAATGAACGCATTTTATCCTGATAAGCCTTTTGTACATCCAATGCTTCTCTAAGGCAATTCACTCTTAGGCTAGAGAATTCTCCCATTCTTTTTGCTCTCATCATAATGTGCCACAATTTTGTCTCGACCTTCCTAGCATCACTACTAACAAAATTTTCGACTAAAGTTCTTAAATCTTTCAATCTCTTCAAAATCAATACCGCTTCTTCTTCATCCATGTACGAATTGTCCGGATAGTTCTCCACAATGCTTGGGTTTAATTTCACTCGCGCGATGCACGCGCTCAATGTCTTTCTCATTTCCTCTACCGTCCCAATTTCTTCTCCCCTAATAACCATTTCGTAACTCAACTCTTCCTTCGACAAATAGTTGATAGTTAACCTAAGCGCTGCCATAGTTTACCAATAATAAATTCGTAACAAACTACTAAATACGATCTATATCACAAATAAACTATTCTGGACACCACCAAGGTAAAGAAAACCAGACTACGCCCCACGTTGGGCGCCAGTGAAACGCTCTCTTCTATCGAAGACGAGATTTCTCTCTTCTCGTAGTAGAAGTATGTGGCTCCGGTCGACTCGAGTGGAGGAAGGTGCGGGTATAAATCAATTTTTCGCTTTTTAAATTTCAGCGTGTTACACTGTAATATAATATATAATAAAATAATGATTATATTTTTTAACTTTACTATGTTTAGTGAACATCTAAACTTATAAGAAAACACTGTAATTACAAATTACATATTGGAATAGAATATTTTAAACTTTTATACAGCAGTAGACATCGTTTTAACAAGCATTTAAAGTAATAAAAAAACTGAGGTTATACAACGTTATACTTCATCGGACAAAAACGGAATTCTTCCTAAGGCTTCGGTGCGTAGGAGGATGCGGCAAATTATGCTGATTAGTTTATAATACCGCCAAAATAAAGTTAAATTATATCTTAATAATTTTTTTTTATATACACCATTTACCATAAAAAAATATTATCTAATATATTCTATGGTGAAACTTTTATGTCAAAAATTATATCTATTTTTCTTTAATAATAATTATTATTCCACGACGTTGAATTATTATTTAATTATTTTATTATCATTATTATGTCTAAAATAATTTATTTTTTATTATTTTTCACAAATTGTCTCTTGCTTAAAATACACAATAGGTTAAATGGATAACTACACATATTCGATTCCTGTCCTAGTAGTAAATAAATTGCCATCTTCAGATAAATAATTGCCGAGAAAAATATTATGCAACGTTTGCAAAATGACCAATATGAAAAAGTATGTATAACGCTTTCATGAATTTTGTATGAATTAAATTGATGCTTTGAACGTTTAAATTTTTGCGTTGCATTTATAACAGAATGATGCATTGACAACGATAGCAGCGTATACAAACCATCAAGCTATCTATTAGCTATGAAAATCGTACCAATAATTTTGTATCAAAATATTTTCATTAAAGTGACACTACGATGTCAATAAATTGATACCAATTTCTTAAATACCTCGATAGAGAATACTGTATGAAACATGTTAATTATTTAGCTGGGCATATTTTGTTATATAAACACCTATAAATTAATGTCGTTTACAGATGCTAGCACAAAAGAAACATAAATTATAGAATCATAATGATATGTGCTGTTGAAGCAGTAAAACAAAAACAAATGGGCTATTTGATGGCATCAAAGATATTTGGAGTACTTAAAGGTACACTTGAAAGGTATGTGAAGTCAAATAAAAACATAAAAGAGCTGCTCACCACAAAAATTTTGCCTTCTGAAGTAGAAACGGAATTAGTCCAATATGCGTTAAATATGGAAGAAAGGATTTTTTGGATTACGATCTAGGGATATTAAATGTTAGCTTTTCAATTAGCCATAAGAAACGGTAACCAACACCAATTTAACTCATATTAAGAGACTGCAGAAAAAAATGGTTACGTTTGTTTTTAATAAGACACCCCCAACTTTCAATGCGAACGCCACAAGGAATGTCAACAGTTCGTGTTAAATCATTTTCACCGGAAAATGTATCCAAGTTTTTTTATTGGTATGAACAGGAGTTCAATAAATTTCAGAATTCAAATCATAGAATATTTAATGTCGATGAGACCGGTGTTACCATCGTCCAAGATAAACAGTTATTTCTCTAAATGGAAAAAAAATATCGTCTCTAACATCAGCAGAGAGAGGACACTTAATAACAGTGCCAATAATCATCTTTCCTAGAAAGAATATACAGCAAGAATTAATGATGGGATTCACCACTGTTATAAATCGAGATGGGCCACAATTGAGAGCTTTACAAAGTGGTTAGAACACTTTATTAAATTTGTCAAACCAAATGCATCTGATCCCGTCCTACTAATTTTAGATGGACACTACTCACACACACGCAATATCGAACTAATAGATTTAGCCAAGCAAAACCACGTAACCATTATATGCTTACCCCCACACTCTACCCATAAAATGCAAGCCTTAGACGTTGGATTTATGTCGTCTTTGAAAACTTATTACGCCCAAGAAGTTCACGTGAAAACCAACTGAATACGGTTTCACTATATGTTGTTGCTGCATTTTTTGTTAAAGTTTACAGTCGAGCTGCTACAATGGAAGTATCTTCAAAAACTTTTAAAAAAACTGACTTTGGAACTCTTCAATCGCCATATCTTCAGAAATCACGATTTTGGAATTCATGCATCCACAGCATCAACACCATCAACAGAAAATGTAACTCCAGTACAAGATCCATTGTTAACCCAAAACCTAGAAAAACAGGAAAATATTTAAAATCTTCCATCATGTTCTTGTCTGTTGGGAACAGAAGATCCAATGTAAAAATAAAAAAACCTCATCACCTCCGAAAGCAAAAAAAAGACCACTGAGTTTACTGCAGTGCGAAAGAGATATTTTCTTGCCATTTACAAGTCAAGACGTTTTGTTATCTCCTAGGGAAATCTGTCCCATTCTAGTACATAAAAGAACTCAACTCAAAAATAAAAAAATGTGGAAAAGCTGCAGTTATAACAACCACTTCCTATAAAAAAGAGCTGTTAAAAAATGAAACGAGACAAAATAAAGCGAAAGGAGTGAAAAAAGATATTAGTAAAATGGATAAGAAAATGAAAAGACGCGAGAAAAAGAAACGCAGATCCAAAACAAATCAAGAATAAAGCCAAACGTACAATGTCATCATCCAGTTCCGATTCTTGCAGCGAAGAGCCTGTTTTGAAAGACTCCTCATCGGATGATAGTGGCAGCAGTGACGCTGAATGTATATTTTGTACAGGCCTATATTCAGAAGACAAAAAAGGTGAAAAATGGGCTAAATGTGTCAAATGTTTGAGATGGGCCCATGTGGATTATGGAGACAAGTTCTATATTTACCTGTTCTTTTTGCGACGAAAAAGAATTTTTTGATTGATGTACTAAATTAAAAATCTTAAATTTGGGAAGCAGACTGTCTCAAGTTGGTTTTAATTTTTTTTAACCGTCAACTTTTTTCCTAAGCTTAAATTTAGTTATCGTGACCTTTTGTGTGTGTGCTGAGTTTATAATAGTTATTGTTTAAAAATAAATAATTTTTTTTTTACAAAAAAATATCTCAAATTTGGTTCGTTTCCTCTAGCACTGGGGTTTGATCATATAACTTTTGTCCATAATTCTTTCTTTTCCATTGTATAAGTTTTTTATCTCAAGCCATTTTGAATTATTTAAAGTCCGTGGGCTGTAGCAAACGGATAGAATGGGCCGGTAGTTTAATGATAACTACACTATAGGCTATTGTTTATTCTACAATCGAAATACTCAAGTGTGAACTGTGGCTATTGTACCGGCCTTTCTAAACCAATATATTTTTGAAAGTTCTCAAAACTTTCGTATTTCTATCCAGTCGTTCTTCGTTGCAAAATACGTAGTTCCAAGATATCCATCGTCTGGAAACCCAAAGTTCTACAAATATTTTTCCTTTAAGCACTACCAAAGGTTGCAAGTTTTTACCTTCAACATTTCCATCAAGCAGCACGGTAATATTCTGTCTGACAAGGCCACTAGTCGTTCTGTGAGCAACTTTGCCTTTTCCAGCACTTGGGTCGAAGCCGACGTTGAAAATTTAAAATTTTCTGTGTTTTTTAAAATTATCGAAGTATTCATATACAATAAAGAGATCCATCGACAGTTTGCGAGAAACGTCCAATATTTGTGGCTTTTTTGGCTCAAATTGAACCTCTTCTTGAATCTCATGTAAGTATTTAATTTTTTTAAAAAAATCAATTTTATTTTCATTCACATAGCGTACAATAGGTTGAAGAACCTCATTTTTGATCAAACCGAAACCCCACTTTTCTAAGGTTTTAATATTGTCAGCGATCGACTCCACTTCGTAAGGTTTGTCCTCGTTTGCCTTTTATGTGAGTGTAAACGGTTGCTTTTGGAATTTTGTACAAAAGAGCTGCTCTGTACAGTTCCACAGTGTTAAGGACCCATTTTTTACAGCAAGTATTGCATTCTGCATGTTTTCTTTACTGTAGGATGGTGATGACTTTTTTCAAACCACTAAAAATAAGCGGGGAGCCTGAGAGCAAGTGTCAACCAAAATGTTACGCACTTACTTTGCTCACATGTTTTTCATAAGGCGAGTGTAAACACCATTAACAAAATAGCATGTTGTATACAACCATTATTACTCCTAAGTATCTAAAATTTTTGATTACCTAATACTTATGCTTACCTATTTTGATTTCTTTTTCTTTTTTAATTTGCTGTCTTTTTCTTGTAATATAATCTCTTTCTTTTATCTCTGGCTATTACTGCTAGATCATCAGCATACGCTATTATTTGTACCATTTGTGTGTAATCAAGCCCTGTATTCGTTTATTATTCCTTCTATAGTTTCTCCCATGTTTGTTTATCTATATTTACGGTTAAGTTCTTTCTTCTTTTTAGTTTTTTTAATTTTTGGTATAGGTTGGTATTGCTCTTGTTGTCTCTTCCTATATCTTCCATTACTTCGTCTATATATTTACGTTTCTTTTCTGCCATTAGCTCTCTCATAATGTTTTTGCTTGTTAGTTTGTATCCATATTTTTCTTGCCTTTTTTTTCTTTCTATTAGTTTTTCACATTTTCTGTTAAACCATCCTTTTCTATCTTTAACTCTTCCTGTTCCTATTGCACGCTCTGCTTCTTTAACGCTAATTGTTGTAGTTACGCTCCATTCTCCTTCTAAGTTTTCTTTTTTGCTTTCCTATAACAGTGATTTGTTTATCTCGATCTCATACCTCTTCTTTCCTTCTTCTTTTTCCAAAATTTTTATGTCCCACTTCTTTTTTGTCTGCTGCTGTCTTCTGTTGTTACTTGGTTCTGATCTTCTTCACTTGTTCCTCTGTATGATCTTACTTCGTTTATCATGTTCTTTCTCTTCTTTTTAACTACAATATGACCTATTTGATTTCTCTTGTTTTTACCAAGTATATTCCATGTGATTTTATGTACTTTTTTATGTTTAAATTTGGTGCTTACAATATACATGCCTGTTTGTGTTGCCAGGTGACATAGATTTATTCCATTGTCTGATGTTGTTTCGTGGATAGTTTCCTTTCCTGCCACATCTTTTATAAAATCTTCTTTATCTATTTTTGCGTTGAATTCTCCTACTACCATTAATGTGTCGTGTTTGGGTATCTTTTCGCATGTTTCTTCCAATTTGTCGTAGAAAGCTTCTTTTTCTTCCGTTGCTGCTTCTTCTGTTAGTGCGTAAACGGTTAGTATCGATATGTTTGCAATTGTGTTTTTTATTCTAATGTATGATATTCTTCTAAAGTGTAATTACTCTTTTGTAAGCTTTTTATCTAACATAAATGCCGTCCCATGGTGCCCTTGTTTTTAATTTCCACTAAATAATATTGTGTAATTTGCTATGTTTATTGTTCCTTCGCCTCTCCATCTTATTTCTTGTAGTGCCATTATGTTAATTTTGTACCGCTCCATTTCTTTTCCAATTTCTTCCATTTTATCTGTTTCTAATAATGTTCTAATGTTCCATGTTCTCAGTCTTATCTTTTATCGTTTTTTGTTCTTTTTATTCCTTTATTTTCTACTTGCTTATGATTTCCTTGCATCTGTCGGTTTTCTTGTTTATTTTTATAATTGGTTATTTGTATTTCGTGTAAATCATGTCCTTTTTCATTGCATATGTAGTACAAATACTACAAATATTCAAAACATAGAATTTCTTTGCCAGCAATGCAAAATGACACACAGGAGCTTCGCCTCTAAGTCTCTCCTACTCAGTTCTTACTCTCACATTCACGTAGTAAACACTGTCAACTCGAGTAGTGTTATTTAAGATCTAGTAACCAACCAGACCAGGATGAACCAACGGTGACAGATTCAAATCTTGAAACAAAAACAGGATCAGAAACCTAATAGAAATCTAAAACCTAAACTAGCCCTGAGTGTGCAACTGAACAACGATCCAACAGAAAAGATTCAGAGAATTTACAAAAGCATGATAAGTTCAAAGAGAGATAATATACAGACCAGAAATGAGAACAGAACATAGAGAATCAAAATAAACCATAAACTGAACAATACCATAAAAAATAAAACATTTCATAAGACAAATGAAAAAAAAAGAGAAAGCACAATAGAAACAGACAGTAGAAACGGTAAGTGTAAGATCTAAAAGGAAGTACGACTGTGTCCTAAATCATCTATAAATAATAGAAGTAAAAAAATGCTAAAGGTTGACTAAAGAAAGAAAGCAATAGAAGAGATTAATAGAACAAATCAAAATTATAATTTTCTGCTTCTGAACAGTGTACTGAAGTCTAGTTATATTATACTACTTCTATATATTCTTTTCATTTTTTTTTTTTTTTTGAAAAGCTAGTCTTGAGATTTGGAATAAAACAAAACGGAATAGATTAAAAATAGATCTTCTTTTTGTTTGACAATGAATTACTTTTGATATTTATAATTTACATCTACGTTTAAGTTTACGTTTTTTTACAAAACAACAATAATTATTATGAGTAACAATGTCTTAATCAAAACGAAGAATAACGTTTTTTTAAACGTCATTGTTGTAGCGTATACTTAACCTTTTACCTTGTGTCAAAACAATATTATTAAAGTACAGTTATTGTCGCAATGTAGTCACAGCCAGTTGCACAACTAACGATATTAATCTAACATTTCAGGTACTTACTTAAATTGCATGCGAACATTATGAAAATACTTGATTTTCTTTTCTTTATAAAAATAAAGTAACATTTGCAAAGTGTAGTGATAGACATCATTGTATTTAAAATTTGAACAAGTTAAGTTGGATGCACAAAAAGCACGTTAAGAAAAAATACCGTCTTTTGTTTTACTTTACACTTTCACGGTCAATGTACAATTCCACGTGAAGGTTTTTCTCGGATGATTTTTTACGGTTATAGTAAAGGTTTAAATCAATCGCTACGTTCAATTTCGGTAATCAATTACCAGCAGAAAAAACGGTTTGCCATTAGTTTGAAAAATTTCGTCGTGGTTGTGCTTCCGCCATCTAAATTTCATGAAAATCAACCTAGATCAGTTGTTTCAAAAACTTTTTTATTATTATTCTTCTGGGTTAAGTTTTTAGTAACCCTCTAAGCTTATTGTGTCCCATATATTTCCAATTCTTAAGTTCTACTTTCTCAAAAAAATTTAGAGAAAGACAAGCTTATTTGCTACTACTTTCGGTGTACTTAACCCATCCATTAGACAAATTTCAGATATCGTTTTTGCTAACAGGTCTGTTTTATCGTTACCTTCGTCTTATTGATGTCCATCTGCTTGAAATACGGCTGCTAGACAGCCTAGGTTTAGACCAAAGTTGCTCCCTAATCTACTGACTGCGATTCCCCTCCAATATTTTGTGCAGTTTTGAAACCATCTGTATATCAGATGATTGCTCTGTTTCCCTTTCTTAGTATGACTATCAGATAAGGTTTGTGGAAGTAGCTAGTTGGACCAGTTCTATTCAGTTTCATTCTTTAGCAAGTAGTTTTTGTTTATCTGGTGAAAACTCGGTATGGTATCCTACTCCAGCACTAGTATTCCATTCATTAGCTTTTAACCGGTACGGTTCTGATTCTACCACTAAATGTAGAGGTAGAAATCTAGCAAGGTTTCCATAACTGCAGCAAGCGTCGTTTACATTGCCCCTGTGATTTCCAAACACGCAAGGCTTGTTGTAGATTCTCTTTTTTTGGATTCATACTTCAAAAATTAGAGATCCATTTGTAAATGAGAAATATTACCCTAGAATATATCTAAAGAATAATTTCCGGTTTTAATCCCTGTGTTTTTTCTATCCGACTCCTACAAGTTCAATAAAGCCGAGTAGCTCTACTGATTGTTTTCTCTAAGTGAGCGTTGAAGGTTAATTTAGTATCAGCATAAGTCCCAAACAGTTAATCTCATTGCTTAGTAAAAGTTCTTGTCCCCACAATTCTTCAAGTCCTAGAGTTTCCATTTGCTTATAATACCAATTTTCCACTATTTGTTACATAAGATTTGAAACAAATAAAAACCATATAGTAATATAGTCTGCATTTTCTTGCGCATGCATTCCGTTCTGTTTAAGTTCCCGTAAAAGATTGTCCACTACCAATCTCTACAATAGAGAAGATAACCCCCTCCTTAGATACATCCTTTAACAACAGCTACCTTTATGTTTATTTATTATATAGAAAATTATAAAGATATGTCATTGTTTAAATAATAGCAGGAAATTAAATCTACTAACATAATCGAAAAGTGTGAACATTTTGTTTGTGTAAATGCAGAAACCATCATCACAAAATAGTAGACAGCTGTTTCGTCCTATTGGGACTCTTCAGCACTAAGATATTCTGATGCAGTTTCCATAAGTACAGCAAACAAATTTGACATAGTTATATACGTTTAGTGTAAGATTGAATTGTAAAATTGATGATCAACGTCACATGGATAGAAAAGCCACTAATAGCACTGGTCTGCAAAAAAAATATTTTTTATCGAGCCCTGACACTATTCCGGGTGATTCTTATGTAAAATGACGTCCTGAATCCAAATATGTCTTCCGTTTTCTTCCATCACCCATCATTTTCGAGGAAGCCCCAAATCTCTAATTTTACCACTTTTCAATAAATTATCTATAATTTAATTATCGAACGATAATAATAATTATAATAATTATTATAATAATAAATATATGGACATGAATTTAATTTAAATGGGAAAAAGAACTATTTTAGCTATAAACAGTAATAAATAAAAAGATATTCATCGTTACTTGGTGCTTGCTTTCCTTTTATACCCTGAGGTACAGCTCTCTCGTTTCAAAAACTAGCAGTACTCCGCCAACATGCTTGCATTCCACTTTCCTGAAAATCTCTTCTCCAGCTTAGCGATGTCTTGATGGAACCGTTCCCCGTGTTCATCCGAGACTGCTCCTAAATTTTCAGGGAAAAAGTCCAGATGCGAGTGAAGGAAGTGAACTTTAAGAGACATGTTACATCCTATGTCCTTGTACGCTAAAAGCAGTTTCTCGACGTGAGCGACATAATTTTCACTTTTGTGGTTACCCAGGAAGTTCTTACAAACGTTTTGAAATGCAAGCCAAGCTCGTTTTTCTTTTCGATTTAGGTGTTCAATAAACGTAGAATCTTGGAAGAGTTGTCTAATATGGGGACCAACAAAAACGCCTTCTTTGATTTTAGCTTCGCTAAGACGAGAAAATTTAGTTTTCAAAAATTGAAATGCTCCACCTGTCTTGTCCACTGCTTTCACAAACTGCTTGATCAATCCAAGTTTGATGTGTAAAACCCGACGGTGGAAGTTATACAAAAGTAACAATCTGTAAGATGACAGCGAGGTTCACGCCAAACCATGGGCATAGCAAATGGCATTGATTTGCGGGTACCTTTGAGCCATTTGGTCAAACTACTGTAACAAGTCGTACAACATACTGATGGAGCCCAAGTCTTGTCCTGGTCGCCAACTTGACAATCAAAGTACAATTTATAAGCTGTTTTAACAAGCGGAGAAAGGGGTTTTCGTTGCGCTTTTAAAGTTAATTCCCCACAGACATAGCAGAAGCTATGGGGATGATTTTTACGCTTGCGTGGCATAATTAAACAGTAATTCAACGCCCGACATTAACCACAAATCACACTTAGTCACTTGAAAAAATCCGGAGTAAAAGCAGTTTTACTGTTTTACACAAATGAACAAAAATGAACACAAAATCCAACACGTTTAAAACGTCGACAAGTTAACTCTGCAACAGCTATAGATGTACTGATCGAAGCAGTTAAGCAAACAATGTAATATACTATAATGAGAAGAGTAATGCAAGTTCAAGCCTGTCGAAAATTCCTGTTCAAACCTGCATGTGGTATTGAGATCGCCAGCGTCGTGCAGTGAATCTTCCTAACTGTTTATTGATATTTTTTTTACTGTTCTTATATATTTGTATTTTATTGTTGTTTCTATATGCATTTTATAGCAAAACTTTTGCCATATACTTTGGTATAAATTTTATTACCTGCTTTGGGATGTTTAACGGCTATAAGTTAAAATTCTAAAAAAAAATGCAAAAAAAAAATAAAAATGGGGTCCCCCCAAAATAGGTGGGTGATAGGTACAAACGGAGCTCATTTTCGGATTCAGGAGGTCATTTTACATCGAATCGTCAAGAATGGTATCAGGGCCGATTTTCATGCAGACCAGTGAGTTAATTATTATATAGAAAACTATGAAGATATAGTTAGTTCATGGTTTTCTATATAATAATTAACTATTAGTGGCTTTTTTATCCATGTAGTGGCGTTGACCACCAATTTTGCAATTCTTTCTGGTTATATTGCTGTTTTATTCTAATACAAATCGAAAAACTTCTTGATTTTTGACAGCCTTCCAAATAAAATCAGAAGATGTGTTCAAATCAAGTGCTCCTTCTATATCCAAAAGAGTTCGCAGTGCAACTCTTTGGTTGCTTAAAAAACTTTCAATTATGAGTGTGACCTCATGTATGCTCAATTTACACGATTGTTTCGTTTGTTAAGCGTATTGGTGTCGATGCAAAAGTGTTATAATCTTAGGCATAAAAGATGTCAAGCTAATTAGATAAAAACATTTTGCCTGGGTGTATAATTCCCGTCCTGGTTTAGGTAAAAAAACGACTTTAAATTTTCGTCAATACACTTGTTTTTTTTTTGGTTATACTATGCGCGGCCATTGCTTTACAGTATTGAAAAACAGCTAATGTTGAATGGTAATGTTAATATCTTATTACCCGTATTTCCTGATTTATTGTCCTTTTAATCTCGAAAGTCAAATACAAAATGGGTGTCAGCGATTTTCATCATCTTAAGAAGTTAATTGATCCATAATCACGTTTGTGGAGTACAACCACAAAGTGAAAAAATATTTACACTAAAAAATGATTTTCTTTCATTTTTGTAAAAAAATACAAGATGACTTTGAAATCGAACAAGAAACTTGAACCAGGTAAGTACTTAATGGAATCTTTGAAGATCAAATGAAATCAAAATTAATTATATACTACAACTATTTACAGTGCGCGCCATTTATTGAAATTATGGATAATGTTATCAGTCAAGTAATGTTATCACTTTATTAAAGAACGAACCGGACGTGTGCTACTAGTACATAGAAAAACATCGTTTATAGTAATCATAATTTTGGTTTATGTTATCAATTTTCTTCTCAGGTTTGTTTCTATACATGAGCAACAACCTATTCTTGAGTCCTCATGGACAACATCATGCACTTTGCAGCTAAGAAAAGTATTTCTAGGACTGACTAAGTAATGAAAGCCTTCAGACAGATCAACATAATTTACTCATGTCTATTGATTTAACCCCCGTCGTCTATGAGCTCACAAAGAGAACTCCAGCATTCGCAACTTGTCTTAACAATTTCTTCTACAACATATCAACATTTTCCTCTCCACTGGACTTTCTTATCATTTTGTAATTATTCTTTTTCTGCCATTTAAATTCGTTTGAACTTTTAATAGCGCCAACCAACTCTCATATTTTATTATTATTAAATCATCAACAAATAAAAAGAGACTTGCAGGATCATTAACTTGGGGCTTGGTAAGACCAAGTCGAGTACGGTATCGTCCTCAAAGATAAGCGATCACTGTTCGATGAGTTCCCATCTGATATTTGTCCCTCTGCCTTACATTATAAACCTATCTTTTCTCTTTGGTACTTTTCCTTCATCACTGATACACTCCAAAATTCTTTAAAAAAACAATCCCACTCCTTACTGAAACTACCGTTCTGTTAATATAGTTTCTCCCTCCTATAAAATTTAAAGATCTCTACTCCAACACAGCATGGGTTTATTAAAGGGTAAAACACAGATACAGCTCTGTATAAGTGTGATGACTTCGACTTAACTTTTTTGAATATGGCCAGACCCGTGCTTGGTATTCTGTTTGACCGCTCAAATGCTTTTGATCGAATTGATCACTTGATTCTTCTAAACAAGGTGAAACAAATCGCAATTCAGAAGCCAGCTTTTGAGTATGTATCTCTCCGATAGTTTTTGCAAAGTTACTCTGGTACTAGATGTGATGGTACTGTTTCTGGTTCTTTGGCAGTTGAGCGTGCTATGATGAACAATCTTCTAAGCCTTTTAGAGCCACACGATATCCTTCAAGTTCTCTATGCAAGCTATCTTACTATAAAGAGTAAAAATTCCTACGTTGAATCGTCGAATAAAATCTGAAAAAGTTTTTGCTTGGACCAAACACAACAAGTTACAGATAAATTACAACAAATTTAGTGTACAATTAGATTCCTTATCTTATTAAAAGTTTTCCGGTGTCCAAAGGTTGCGTTGAGAGTCTTATTGGGACATCCTCTTGGCTCTTCCTGCTGAGGTTAGTTTAAGGAAATGAGATCCCTAACATCTCTACCTCTCTACGTTTCTTTTTCATGACAAACATGCCTTAAATGCTTAATCTCTCCTGCCATGACACAAAACATAAATCTAGGGTGCCCATTCCCTGCCATCACACCTCTAGATTTGAAAAAGGCTATTAGAGCGCTCTCTAGAAAATTATTCAGAGCTGAAGTTAAGAAGTAGCTAATTATTTGTTTTGCATAATTTTTTTAATCGAATTAGTGTAATTTTACACAAAATGGGCGACTGAATTTTCACAATATGCCAGTTACTTTGTATTTTTAGTGTAATTAAAAAGAATTTGCAGTTCTTAGAATAACAGCTTAATTTAGCTACGTCGTAAGCAATAACATTGATTTTGATTGATGACAAACTTAAAAGACTATTTAATGCAACAAGTCCGTAATTTTTAATTTGTTTGGCTCAAAATGTTTATATTTTTAAATGATTTATTAGAACTTGAAAAACACACTAATTTAAATACATATATATTACAATCACTAAAAAATAATGTCCGCGGATAACTTCTATTTATCTAAAGCTGATACTTGTTTACATTAAAAGCACGTACGCTTGAACGCCGTTATATTTATTTTAACACGCGTTAATAACTTATTTATTTAAACAGTCTTCTTATTACTTTCGATTTTGGAAAAACTGACCTATGATTCTTTTGAACCGTTTTCATATATTTCTGTTATCTATCTTTTCTTTTCTACATCCTTCGGTAAACGTTCTCGAAGTTGACAATAACAGTTTGTCAAACCACAAACGAAAAACGTACACGGTTCTTAGCAAGTTATGGTGGTTAGCCTCGTTGATCTCTAGTTTGCAAATAACAAGTTTTTTAAACGAATTCGCTAGCTAGGATTTAATTTTGCTTTTTTTCTTGCAACGTTTGATTCTAATTCTAAACAAAATAAGAAACGCAATCTCGTTGAAACGACAGCAAGGAAATGGGTGTATCGCAGTTACCGTTGGAAGAAAAACCAATTGAGAGTGTTAAAATGTCTTTCTGTTATTGCAGTCGTATACTCGACGATAAGTTAAGAATAACAATTTCTTTAATAACATAAAATTTTAAGTAATTAAAAAGAAAAGGCTGTTATCCACAAAAGCTCCCCTAAGGCTACTTACTGCACGAAACAATGCACAATACAAGTTTTTGCTATCGCACCCGTTCATCTTTCATACTGAAATTGCAAATATGAAAATAGCTAAAGCAAGTTAATTATAAGAGAGTCAAGGGGGAAAATGCACATACACACAAAACCTGCCGGCTTTTAAATAAGTAGAGGTGCATTTTAATATTTTTACAAGGCCATGGGAAGCACAAGAATAACACAATAAGTAGAAAAAAACACGCAACTGTATAAGATCTCAAATTTAAAACTTCTAAAGTTCCTAACAAGCGCACAGAATTGCTAATTTATATTATTTGATATGTATCTTGCGAAAAATTATTATTGCAATTTTTACCGAGCAGAGTTTCTGTCTCCTTTTTTCTTCTTTTATTTATTTATTATTCATTTATCGCAGCTAACGTAGATACTTTATTTTAACTACGAAACTTTTCCTATTACACTTTAATGCCAATTAACGATTCTATTTTCCGATAGATATACCTTATCGAAAATGAATTCAGGTAGCTTTTGTCTAAAAACTTTTATAACGTACGTGTTCTGCATTCATCGAAGAGGAAAACAAACACTTATTCTTCGGCGTGGAAATATCAAACGTCCCCGTTACATTAATTGCGATAAATTTTCACTAATACGGAAAATTTCTTAAGTTTTTTCTTAATTAAATTTTATTGCGATTAATTATTACTGACAACGAGTTATTGTCTATTTTTTTCTCATAGTTTACACGTTTTCTTGCAAATTTGTATAAATAATGTTCGCTTCAATTTCTCGTAGCGTGTGCGTTAAGTATGTATCGTGTGTACATTTTTGGATTTTTTCCTGTTAACTTTCAATAAGTTCAACTTTTTGTTTTTTTGTCGCATTTATAGCACTTTTCAATGTCCAATCTGATACGGTTGACTTTAACAATGACACTTCTAATAAAAAAACTCGACTGAAAACAAATCCAAATATTTAGAAGATTTGGAAGAAAAGAAACTAAACAAGCCGAAGCTAGGAAAACCAGCAACATGGAATAAGAAAGAAAATGTTATAAAAACCAATTAAACTTTCAAAATATGCGAAGCGTTGCGGGGTATAAGTCGCGCAGGTTATAATCATTTTCTCAACCGTGGTTTATACACATTTTTTTACTGCTAGAGCTATTAAAACCTTTTTAACTTTTACTAAATCACATTTAAAATCTAAAATATTAATTTCAAATTAAAAATTTTTAAAAAAATCTTAAAATTGCTCTTTTGTAAACTTTTTTTTTAACTTTCAGAAAATGTAAATATATTTACCTGCGGTTAAAAAAGTGCTACTTCACAACCTATTATTATGCGTAATAATGAAAACGTATACAACTAGTAGCGGAAAAACATTGTTATTTTAAGATTCTAAAACAAAGAATGATATATGAAAAGCAATAATAAAAAAACAATTGGCATAGATAGACCAATGAAATTTGAGATAATTGACCCATTAAAAAAAACCTGAGATAGTCGGACCAAATCTCCTATTAGTGCTTACTTTTTGTTTAAAAAAATGCACGTTTGGAAGAAAAGAATGGTTTGAAGACCGTTTAAAAACTGCAGTCAAAGCGTTTGAGAATAAGAAAATAGAAGTTAAAGTGCAGAAAAAGCGTTTGATATACGAAAAACCACTCTTAAGAGGCGCCTCAAATCACGAGGTTTTAATAAAGGTTTATTAGAAAAAAACTCATTGTTGAGAACCGAAAGCAAAAAATCGTTGGTTTATTATTTGGCAGAAAACTAAAACATAACTTCAATCATGAATCCAAACAACTGACTACGACTGACTTTCTTCTTTTCTTGTACGCAATCCTGTACTTTCCAACCGGCAATCTGAAGGAGTATCCATTGCAAAATGTCTGAATAAAATCGGTACGCGACATTTGGGCGCCGGCGATTGGGCTACGGCGTTTGGGCGCCAGGCGTTTTGGCTCCGGGCGTTTTGGCGCCGGGCGTTCTGGCGCCGGGCGTTCTGGCGCCGGGCGTTTCGGCGCTAGAAAAAAGTTGAATGGAGTGAAAGTGAAATAGGATTCTTATGTTAATGGGCTAGATTTTTTGACACGGGCCAGATCAAAATTTGATGTATGTACTACGTTTGTTAACAAAAAATGTATGTAAGTACAAGTTGTTAAATTGTGTTTTCCTCAAATCTTTAAAATTGAACTACTATTCTGCTTACTCCAACTACATCACCAATAATCCCTCAAAAAGAATTACGCGACTGCAGTGCGCTTCTTAGCTTAGCTTGAAGTAAGTCAGCAAACCTAGATAATGGAATTAGTGGTTTTAGAACTTGTAGAATCATTTCTTTTGAACCTAATGCGATACCAAATTATGTTTTTCTGTCAAAATCAAAACAAAACAATATGACAGTTTGCTGCTACTAGTAGTTCAAAAAATGATGTCCCTGTTGCTAGTTCTAAGTGTTCAAGAAACCATAGTAATACTGGTACTTTAAGAAGCTATGAACATCTTCCTGTGCCTAAACCTTCGGAACAATACGATGATATATGTAAACCTCCCCCCCCCCAAATACATTCAGTGCCTTGCGTCACTAAAGTTCAGACTTTGACTATATCAACAGTTTTAAGCTTTTCGGAAAATTACATTACATTTCTTTTTCCATTTCCTTTCTCCTCCTTTCCTTTTAGTTGCTTCCCCCTTCTCCATACTTCTTCCATTGAGTCCGCTCCTTTTCCGTTTCCTTCTAAGATTTCCTCTACTCTTGTCTTAACTCCCTGCATTGATTCCTCATGTGTTTAAGGTCCCCCGGGTCTCTTCTCCACATAGTCTGCACATCTTGTCTTCCTCTTTTCTCCAGCATTTGTTTCCTAACTCTTCCTTCCCACATCTGAACCTTGCTATCATTTTTGTCTTGTTGCTTTTATTTCGTTTCCCCTTTAAATATTCTGGCACCTTTTCTGCCTTGATATTCTTATAATTCACATTAAATCTGCCCTCTTTTATCTTTGTCCATCTTTTCTCTTTTTCTATATCCCTATCTCTTCTTATTATGTCGTCTCTTACACCTACTCCTTCCCTTAATCTCTCTACTTTTTCTACAGCGTACCCGTTTTTTAATAATATTTTTCTTGTATTCCTTCTTCTTGTTTATACTTCTTCCACCTCCGTGTTTCCGCCCCATATATCACCACATTTTTTATTAGCTTCTCAAAGAGCAGCATTCTTTTTTCTATTTCCACCCTAAACAACCTTTCCCTACACTCCACACTTACCCTATTAATCTGTTCCCTTTCCTCACTCTTTCCTTTATGTGTTTCCCCTTTTTATTATCCTGCTTCATTGGGTAACCCAAGTATGTAAATTCCTTCCCTTGTTGCACTTCCTCCTCCCTCCATTTCCGCTCCTCTCTTTTTCTTTTCCCCCTTCCTTTTCTAAATACGATTATTTTTGTTTTCTCCGTATTTACTTCCATTTCTTTTTTTTATCATGTATTTTTTTAGTGTTTTTATCATCTCCTTCATTTTTTTGTCTCCTTAGTCACCACACTATGTCATCCGCATACGCCAACGACCACACTTTCACTTTTCCTACTACTATCTGTCGTCTTCTTATTGTCTCCTTCAAATCCCCTATATATACTGCAAACAAGCTTGGGCTCAGTAGGCATCCCTATGTCAACCCTCTCCTTGTAACGAATTTCTCGCTCTCCTCACCATTCACTTTCACTCTGCTCCTCGGTTCTTCGTAAATTTCCTTCATTCTTTCTATTAATCCTTCATTTATTTATTTTTCTCTTCATAAATTTCCACAATTTTTTTTGTTCACTCTATCAAAACCGGCTTTTAAATCTACGAACAGTGCCACCATTTTCCCCCTTTTTTTCTCTAGCTCTCTATTTACCAAGTGTTTCAATATATATATGTTGGCGATCAGTTTTCTTCCTTTTCTGAATTTCGCTTGTCCGTTTTCTGTAGTCGACCTTGTACCACTTTCGCATATAATTTGAACACCGTGCTTAATAATGTCCCTCCAGTGTAATTCTTCACTTCATTTCTGTCTCCTTCTTTGTGTATCGGGCATATTATTCTCTCTCTCCATCTCTCCAGGACTCCTTCCGCTTTCCATATTTTATTTACTATTTCCTTCATCTTTTTTGCTACATTTTCTTCCCCGTATACCCACTCTTCGCCTTGTATCCCATCTAGCCAATTTCCCTTTTTTTATCTTCTTTATTGTCTCTATTACTTCAAAGTTTGTTTATTCTATTTCCTTCTTCCAGTCTTACTACTACTTCTTTTCTTTGCCTTTCCTCTTTTTTCTGATTTTGTTCTCCCACCCCAGCAGATTCCTAAAATATATCTCCCATTCCTTTATTTGTATTTCTTTTTTTACCTTCTTTATTGCATTTATTACTTCGTTTTCGTTTATTCTATCTCTATCTACTTCTTCAAGTCTTACTACAACTTCTTTATTTTGCCTTTCTTCTCCTTTCTGATTTTGTTCTTCCCCTCCAGCAGATTCCTAAAATATCTTTACCATTCTTTTATTTGTATTCCCTTTGTCGTCTATTTTCTCTTCCTTTCTTTTTTTAGATACTTCTGTACCTCTTCTTCCGTTTTTATCCCTTTAATCTGATCCTCTTCTTTCTTTTTGTTTTCTTCCTTCTTTCTCTCGCATCTGTATATTTTTACTGCTTTTTTGTATTCATCTTTTTCTACTGTCTTAATGCTCTTCTTGCCTTTTTCTTTGCTTCCTTGCATTCCCTATCTCACCATTTCTTCCATCCAGTTTTTTTCCCCTTTCCACTTGCTAAATCGGACTTTCTCTGTTGCTTTCTCTATCATCTCTCTTATTTCCTCCACACTCTCTTATAATCCCTTTCTTACCCATACCGTTTTCCCTATTCTCTCTTTGTTTCTCTTTATACCCTTTTCTGTCCACATTTTTTTCCTTATGAACTCATCTTTCTCCCTCTCTTCTTTTTCTCTTCTTTTTATTGTCAATTCTAGTGGTTGGTGGTCTGACTCCACCCTTTCTCCCACCTTAAATGTCTTTACCTTTTCTTCCGCCACTCTATTTGTCATTACAAAATCTATTATTGATTCTACTCTTCATCCTATGTACGTATATTCCCCATTCCTTTTTCTTCTCTGTTCCCATTCATTATAACCCACTTCCTTTCGTTGCACATTTTCAGCAGTTCTTTTCCCTCTTTATTTATCACTTTGTCCTTTGTTTGTCTGTTTCCCGTCTTTTTCCTTTTTTGTATTCCTCCCTCTTCTCCTATTCTCGCGTTAAAGTCCCTTCTTATTATTATCAATCCCTCTTCCTTCTATTCTATCATCTCATCTATGTTCTTTCTTATCTCTTTCATTCTACTGCTATAGATCGTCATTATTATTATTTTTGTTTTTCCCCACTGTATGTTCCTTTCTACAATTCCTCTTCTCTGTTGCAGTTTCTCTTTCTCTTCCTTCTTATGTCCGTTGTTATACCACCTTTTGCTCTCCCTTTACTCTTTTCGTTTTCTGCATGTTGCACCACCGACTCAAATTCCTCCGGCAAATCTTTTTCTCATCACTCCCATTTTTTTCTTCCATCCATGTGTCCTGTAATCCGACTACATCCTGTTTTCTAATGTATTCCTAAACATTCTGTTTCTTGTTCCTTATTCCCGCTACGTTCCAAAACAATACTTTCAGCTCACAGATCTTCTCCTGTGCTTCTTTCTTAATTTCCTTTATTCCTCTTCTTAGTTTTTCCTTTTTTATTAGTTATTATTCTTTTTTTGTCATTTCATCAACATTTTTCTTCCCTCCCCTTTTCCCCCTCTAGTTTTTTTCGCTTTTGGCCATTTTTCTGTATTTTACCGTATCGTATCTCCGCATTACCTTCTGCTTTTCCTCCCATCCTCCCATTTCTGCCACCACCGTCTCATTTTCCTTCTCTCTATTTATCACTGTCACCTTTTTCACTTCTACTTTCACGTTTAATTTTTCTTCCAGCATCAATCAAATCCTTCTCCACCCTTTTATTACAATATTATTCTTCCTTTTCCCTCTCTCCTTATTTTCCGCTTTTTCTCCAATTTTCTCTACCAGTTTCTCTTTTTTTTCTTCCACTTCTTTTCCCTTTCTCCTATTTCTTCTTTTATTTCTTGCCATTCCTTGCATGTTTTCTGCCATCTGTTTCATCATCTCTCTCATTAATTCATTTAGTTCCCCCATTTCTTTATGTTCTTTTCTCATTCCTCTTTTCGTTATTGAGCTATTTTCTTCGATTTTCTCTGTTATCTTTTTAATTCCCGGTGATCTTTTGTCATTTTCCTCTCTCTCTCTTATTGATTCTTTTCCCCGTTTTATTCATCCGTACCTTCTTTTCTTACTTTTTGTATTAAAAACTTCCCACTTTTTTGTTTTAGAATTGACAAAAGAAAATATCACCGATGTTTTGAATCAATCTGACTTTGAGAGTGGTTCCGATTTGATGATTCCAGTTTTATAACACAAACAAATGATCGCGAGAAAGATACAGAAAGTTCTTCGCAGAGTTTTTCGGATAACGACCAGTCAGTTGAACCTGCACCAGCATCGGCATCGCCAGTATTAGCAGTAAGGTCATAAACACCAGGCCGGATTTGTACACGTGGGAGGCGAAGTGACAGGCAGCAATATACTAATGACGAAATTCTAATACCATAGTGGATTGTATAAATAGGACAGTAGTCCTACTAAAGGAAAAAAACATTAGTTTTGGAAAAAATATGGTTCAACCATCTCGAACTTATTCTATATGAATAAAACCAATCACAAAATCCGCAACTGTAATAATACATGCAAAAATTTGTCAGTATAACAATAGCAAAAATGGTCGATTAAGACCAGTAGACAAATGTTTCGTGTTTTAGAACTCGTCAGCACTGGAATACTCTGATGCGGTTTCCAACTATATTAAACAAATTACTGTTGCTGACAGTTTTATGGTGCCTTTTATTAACCATTTTTATAAAATTCGCGTTTGTAAGGCCCACTATAACAACTTCTTAGTTATGTAAACGTAATTATAATTGAGAAATAGTTCTGTGTAGTTAAAAATTAACATAATCTATTTATATACATTTTGCTAGAACTATGTTAAACAACGATGGCGTCAAACCGATCAGTCTTCGTTATTATTGTTTTAAGAATAACCATTGACTGTCAAGTTCAAGATCGAGTTAAAGGAAGTAATCTCACCGCGAGCCTCAACGAGAACCTAACAGAAATAGATTCAAAAAATTTTAGCTATCGATCACAATGATTTGACGTTGGTTGAAGATTTTTTTCACACAAAAACAAAAGATAATGATACAAAGGCACGCGCACGACATTATTCAAAAAATAATTAACGAGTATAATTGAAATTGCTCGCAAGTCGTAAAATTGCTAGACACTTTTTGTTGTTAGATTTGCCATCAGTAAATTTCTAGGTATTATATGTTATTATTCCAGACATGCAGTTGTTCTTCCTTCCATTCATTGTTTTTAAAATTACTGCCGTTTCTTTGCACGGTTTTAGACCTCATTTTACGCATCCTTTGTTGGACGGATGCCTTTCATTATTTATGTTATAATTTTTTTATTTATAAAAAAAAATAATCGTGCACTACCTCAACGAAACCGTGCGTCGAGAATTTTTAAAGTAGGTTGTGTAAACGGCAACGTTGCGTAATCAGCGATATAAGAAAATTACAAATTAGTTTTTAACTCTGAAACAAATAAACCGCAGTAAATTGATATACAAAAACAAAACGATAACAAAAACAAAGGAGGCATTTATTTATATAAATTTAGCCGCATCATATTTAATTACAATCAAATAGAAGCCAAGTGGAAGTTTATTAATTACTTTTAAAAAAATGTCCGATATCTAAAGCCAACGAGCGAGATTAAGTTTGAGTTAATGCCCTTTATATGAAACTAAACAAGCCCACGGGGTTAACCACCCGATAATGAAAATACAAGGTGAACCAGGAAAAAACAAATATACCGCCCGCCTTCCCCGATTTTTTCGCATAAGAAAATGCACCGAAAGCGCATATATATACATTGAGGTCATACACCTGTATGCATTAGTAATTCTAATGAACTACCGAAACTACAACCAAATAAACGTCGTACGAGGGGCAAAAACCCGTTGCGTAAAAATGCGACACAAGCAAACTGGTGTTGGGCAAGGTTAGTTTAGGTTATGATAGGTTAGTTGCATTCGTCTGAGACCTTGGCCGGGGTGTTGACCGTTGCCAAACGCCGTCCAAAAAACAAAAAGAGCCTGCATAGCAATGCACTCGTTCAAGGCCAACTATTCGGCGTTCAAGAAGGGGGAATGCACGAGCACGGGGGGGACTACAATGCCGGCAAACAATTGAACCGCGACTTGCCGCCTGTGACTGGAATTCTGAATTGACGTTCGGTTTTTTAGGTAATTAATTGAAATGGATGGTATCGTTTTGATGGAAATGTCACTGTATACCTAACTTGAGCGTGAGAAGATTGAATTAAAATGTCTATGCGAGCTGCATCTGCATTATCTTACGTTTATTACGTTACTTGGCCTTTAAAGGAATCTCATCGAAATGTTTTAATACTAAAAATAAATACGCTCCCGAGTATAATACTTGAGGAAGTTACAAAAAAAATTAGCTCCCGGCACCTCGTCATTAATTAAATTCTTACCCTGAATACAAAACGTTTAAGATTTATGTACCTAGGTACGTTGGGGAAATGCACGCGTGCATAAAAATTATTACGTCGATCGACGGCGCCTACTTGGATTCCCGGTAACAATATTCCATTATATGTTTAAAAAAAACAAAATGTCTTTTCACCATCTTGTGATTTACAGCGTTTGTATTAGAACGAATTAGAAGTTACTTGGTGGGGACTAATACAGGTCCCAGTTAAAATTTAGGCAACCGCCCACATAATGGTTCCAAACTAGTTTGGTACTTAGTTCATTTTAACCGTGGCAAATAGAATACTATTTTTTTTTAAATGGACCCGCCCACGTTTACTTCTTTGTTTACTTTTATTTATAATTCAGGTTTTTGCGTTTTTTATTGCATAGAATTTGGTAAAAACGAGAATCGATATCAATAGGTTGTTTTAAATGCAAAAAAAATATTTTCCATTACGCGCAATCAAAAATATGAATTCAAAACGCTATTCCACGCATGCATAAGCGAAACAATTGAAATTGATTTTGGCATTATTCTGTGTAGGTACTTTGTACTGGAAAATGCCTTCGTGTATTTTTTTTTTAAATTTCCACCCTTGTGTTTATTTCCACAAGAGCGAGCGTTTATTAATTTTTTTTAATTAACATGTACGTACTCTATTTTTAGGCCTACTAGATTCATGTACAATTAATTAACTTTGATTCGTTTTTTGTTTGAGTCTCGTTTGAATATTTTTATAAAATGCGCTCTTTTTGCGGTGGTTCATCCGTCTATTTTAATTCGCAGCACGTTTAGCTTTTTAGTCGATTAAAAATTGAATATGTGAAGCGTAATTAAGAATTTAGTAATCGAAACGTGCCAAAGGTGTAAGTGCACCATTATGCTTAAGTAAACATATACAAATACCTAATCCTGTATGTATATAGAAAGTTTCTTTTAAATTATGCGGTCGCTACGTAAATATTAAACGAGTAAATAATAGAGTAGTGCAAAATCTAACTGAAAGCGAATCTATCGAGTACTTAATAATATATTCCTCAAATAAGGCGCGATTACGCATCGCGCGCTTGTCTACTAGATCGTAAATGCTACTGCTACTGTAATAGTAATACATATGTACTTTCGCTTATGTAATTGTACACATCGTTAAACGCATAGCAATAATAAATTTTTAGTACAACGTTGCCAAAACATAAATCGTATGTACGCAATTTAATCAAAACGTAAGAGGGGATAAATGTATCGTCGGGGAAATCAATTTCGCGGTAAACGCAAATACTTTTGAATTTTTTATTGCAGGTAGGTATTCCGCGAATCGATTACGAATTATAAAATAATTTTCCTTATGCGTTACTTAGTAGGCACTTTAAATAAATATTAATAACCTAACTCTAAATTCACTAAACTTCGAAACCAATAAGCAAATTTTCCGCTTCGTAATCGCCAAAAAACCGCAACAGAAACAAAAAATGTTTTAAAGCGAAAAGTGAACAAAAAACAGATTGATATTTGTGAACTAATAGCTGTATTCAAATTGTCGAATTTGTGACTATGTAAGTACCTACCTACTTGTAATAAAATCATTTTCACATAATTCAAAATTGCTTGCAGCAAAAAAATATATACTTATATATATATATACAGGGTGATTAAAAAATGGCGCATAATCTCTTCAGCGCGTTGTAGAGGACGGTTATTTGAACTATAAAAACATCATAAAAAATTTTAGCTGCTACATTTTTGTAGTTACCAACGAAGAACTAAACCTAATATTTCAAGATAATGAAGTGATATGAGCATTTCTTTTTATTACCCACTATGAAATGATACTTAAATTATTATTATATGAAATGATGAGAAGTTACAAAATCCGCATGAATTCAAAGTTGAGGTCTCAACTTAACTTCTTCATTTCTCGGCAAATTAGCGGTTAAGATTTTTTTTACTATTTTTCCTACACTTCAATCATTATTCCCTATAACGTACTGAAGACCTTATGCGCCATTTTTGAATCAGCCTGTATATACCTACATTACAACAAAAACATCAAGTAGGTATGTACTGGCAAATAAAAAATAAGATAAACCTCGGGGTATGCGTATGCGGAAATGACTAAAAAGATAATTTAGAATAGTTTTCCACTATAGATAATCACACACGTTGCGATGAATTTCATAATAATAATGTTTATACCGTCTCGGGCCGTACATAAGAGCAAAGTCATGTGGTGCACGACGGCGCCAAGGCGCCGAAAAGCCTCAAAAACTCAAAAGTAAAAAAAAGATAAAGCAACAAACAACGTTGTCAAAACAAAATTTATAATGATTAAAAAAACCAGTAAGGAATTGCTAGCTACACTGGTCTGTATGAAAATCGGCCCTGATACCATTCTGGACGATTCTTATGTAAATGACCTCCTGAATCCAAAAATGAGCTCCGTTTTTACGCATCACCCACCTATTTTGGGGGGATCCCATTTTTATTTTATTTTTTGCATTTTCTTTAGAATTTTAACTTATAGCCGTTAAACATCCCAAAGCAAGTAATAAAATTTATACCAAAGTATATGGCAAAAATTTTGCTATAAAATGTATATAGAAACAACAATAAAATACAAATATATAAGAACAGTAAAAAAATATCAATAAACAGTTAGGAAGATTCACTGTACGACGCTGGCGATCTCAATACCACATGCAGGTTTTAACAGGAATTTTCGACAGGCTTGAACTTGCATTACTCTTCTCATTATAGTATATTACATTGTTTGCTTAACTGCTTCGATCAGTACATCTATAGCTGTTGCAGAGTTAACTTGTCGACGTTTTAAACGTGCTAGATATTGTGTTCATTTTTGTTCATTTGTGTAAAACAGTAAAACTACTTTTACTCCGGATTTTTTCAAGTGACTAATTGTGATTTGTGGTTAATGTCGGGCGTTGAATTACTGTTTAATTATGCCACGCGAGTGTAAAGATCATCCCGATAGCTTCTGCTATGTCTGCGGGGAATTAACTTTAAAAGCGCAACGAAAACCCCTTTCTCCGCTTGTTAAAACAGCTTGTAAATTGTACTTTGATTGTCAAGTTGGCGACCAGGACAAGACTTGTGCTCCATCAGTTTGCTGTACGACTTGTTACAGTAGCTTGACCAAATGGCTCAAAGGTACAACTTTTATTTACAACTTTTTGCCATTTGCTGTGCCCATGGTTTGGCGTGAACCTCGCTGTCATCTTACAGATTGTTACTTTTGTATGACTTCCATCGTCGGGTTTTCGAGCAAAAGTAAGCATACAATTCAGTATCCCAATATTCCCTCAGCTCTAAGACCTGTTCCTCATAACGATACTTTGCCAATCCCACAGCCCCCAAACACTTATACTCTAGGGCCGGAAATTGATTTAAAAGACTCTGAGCCACAACCTGGGGCTTCGAATGATACGTTCAATGATGATGAAGAGTATTCCGCAGATTTAGTTTCTCGGCAACCTCACCTCCTCACTCAATCGGAATTAAATGATCTTGTCAGGAATTTGCAGTTACCCAAGACTAAATCTCAGCTCCTAAGATCGCGACTTCAACAGTGGAATCTCTTAGAAAAGGGAGTAAAAATATCTTCTTACAGGACCAGACAAGCAACCCTGAAATGTCTTTTCTCACAAGATAAAGGTTTAGTGTTCTGCCCTAATCCAAATTTATTGATGACAGAGCTACAGATGCCATGTGACCCATACAAATAGAGACTGTTTATAGACTCATCAAAAACAAGGTTAAAAGTTGTCCTGTTGGCAAATGGGAATGACTTCTCATCAGTTCTAGTTGCATACTCTGTTGATATGAAGGAAACGTACGAAAACATCTTCAGAATCCTTGATAAAATTAGTTATCATGATTATAGGTGGAAACTTTGCGCTGACTTAAAAGTTGTTGCTCTACTCACGGGTCTGCAATCAGGATTCACAAAATATTGCTGCTTCCTTTGTGAATGGGATAGCCGAACCCGAGATAAACATTACATCGTACGGGACTGGCCTCTGCGAGAAAATCTTATTCCTGGTCAGAAAAATGTCGCCCACAATCCTTTGGTTCCGAAGGAAAATATTTACTTACCACCTTTACACATCAAACTTGGATTGATCAAGCAGTTTGTGAAAGCAGTGGACAAGACAGGTGGCGCATTTCAATTTTTGAAAACTAAATTTCCTCGTCTTAGCGAAGCTAAAATCAAAGAAGGCGTTTTTGTTGGTCCCGAGATTGGACAACTCTTCCAAGATTCGACGTTTATTGAACACCTAAATCTAAAAGAAAAACAAGCTTGGCTTGCATATCAAAACGTTTGTAAAAACTTCCTGGGTAACCACAAAAGTGAAAATTATGTCGCTCACGTTGAGGAACTGCTTTTAGCGTACAAGGACACAGGATGTAACATGTCTCTTAAAGTTCACTTCCTTCACTCGCATCTGAACTTTTTCCCTGAAAGTTTAGGAGCAGTCTCGGATGAACACGGGGAACGGTTCCATCAAGACATCGCTAAGCTGGAGAAGAGATTTTCAGGGAAGTGGAATGCAAGCATGTTGGCGGAGTACTGCTGGTTTTTGAAACGAGAGAGCTGTACCTCAGGGTATAGAAGGAAAGCAAGCACCAAGTAACGATGAATATCTTTTTATTTATTACTGTTTATAGCGAAAATAGTTCTTTTTCCCATTTAAATTAAATTCATGTCCATATATTTATTATTATAATAATTATTATAATTATTATTATCGTTCGATAAATAGATTATAATTAATTTATCGAAAAGTGGTAAAATTAGAGATTTGGGGCTCGCTCAAAAATGGTGGGCGATGAAAGAAAACGGAAGACATATTTGGATTCAGGACGTCATTTTACATAAGAATCACCCGGAATAGTGTCAGGGTTCGATAAAAAATATTTTTTTGCAGACCAGTGGCTATTAGGTACATTGTTTTTTATTTGTTTATTTTTTGATTTTTACTCTTTGAGACGAGGAACCGAATTACTTCTCGAAAATAATATATTTTACAAATGACAGTACGCAATATAAGCATTTATTCGATCGAATGATAACATGATAACGTTAATTGTGTGAACTTAAACAAATCTGATTTTATTCATGTTTGAGCTTGAAATTTCGCTTGCAACGAGCCAACGAGCGAACAAGCGTTTTTTTCCTGCCTGAGCTTGCAATGTACAAAACTTTATATATTTAAGCGCTGTATCGGTCGCGATTTCATTTGGAGCATGAAGTAAAAGTTATCTGCTTTTGAAACTTTAGTTTTACAGACTTTATAGTGATGTGTTTTGTGTTGTGAATTAAAGTGAGTTCAACTAAAATTTAAATGTTATTTTAGATTTAATAAAACATTAAAAGCCAAAAACTTGAATCTCAAACATCCTTTTATATTTGATTATATAAACATCATTGTTAATTGAAGTAAATTCAAACAGAATAATTAATAAGCACTAACATTACTATTTATAAATTTTGAAATTGAAAAAAAGAGAGGAAGAACTGGAAAATCATGTCAAAATTACGAATTTTTTTCAAAATCCGAGTCTACTTTGCCAAATATTAATAACAACAATAATACAGCTGAATCCCAATATTCTGAACCTGTACTTGAAACAAGTATCAGCAGCAGACAAGAAACTGATCTTCTAGAAATCAATCCATCAACATCTTCAAGTTCCGCTGATAATGAAAAATCAACACCTTCAAAAATTACCAGAACGGAAAATATGAGTCTCCTTCTTTCGAAAGATGCTGCTTATTATCAAAACAACAAGAATATTTATCCGAGAGATAGTTCGCAGTCGGAGCGTAAGTTTTCCAATAATTACTTCTTTAGAATTTTTTTTTTTTGATGTATTCCGAAACAAAAAATTCACCTTACTGCTTTTGTTGTAAAATTTTTAATGACAGCGATTTGAAATCTTCACCTTAATGACGAATCTGGTCACAATGACTGGCAGCATTTAGGCGAACATTTAAACATTCATGAAAAAAAGAAGTTACGTATCAAAAATGTTCTAAAATTGCTAGATCTTTTTAACCGTTTTAATAAAAATGAAATAATTGTTTCTGAAATTCAAAATGTAATAAACAGAGAAACTAAATACTGGTAAGCTGTTATAGAAAGAATTTTCTACGTGATTCAGTTTTTAAGCCAGCAAAATTTAGCTTTTCGTAGAAGTATTAATAAGTTGTTTGAGAAAAACAATGTTAGCTTTTTAAAATGCTTAGAAATGATTTCCAAATTCGATCCGATTATGTCAGAACATACAAAATGCTTCCAAATAAAAGATCACAAAAACTATCTCGTGGATAAAATACAAAATGAAGTAATCAACTTGATCGGTGAAATAATCAAATCCAAAATTTTAGAACTAACTAAAAAGGCAAAATATTATTCCATATTATTAGACTGCACTCCTGACTGTAGTCACCAAGAACAAATTTCAGTTTGTATAAGATTTGTTAATTTAAAGAGCACGGGAATTAGTATAGAAAAACATTTGTTATTATTTTGTCCTATAGATGATGTTTCAGGTAAAGGGTTGACAAGATTTCTTTTGTCGACGTTCGAGAAAGAAGGTTTAAATATCAACGATTTGCGGGGTCAGGGTTACGACAATGGGTCAAATATGCGTGGTAGGCATAATGGTCTACAAAAAAATTTTTGGATTTCAATCCGCCAGCTTTATTTGTTCCTTCTTGCAATCATACCCTAAATTTAGTCGTCAATGATACCGCAAAATCGAATACTTTAAGCATCCATTTTTTTTCTTTAGTTCAAGAACTGTTTGTATTTTTTTCAGCTTCTACTAAACGCTAGTCAATTCTGAAATCTAATTTATCTAATGTAACAAATTTAACTTTAAAACCTTTATCGGATAGGGGAGACTGGGGAGGTGTGATACTATTGGAGAGTTGATACACCATTAAATTTGCCACCAGAACTGCTTGGCGGGCAACTTTTTGGCATCGCTGTAATGCTCTTGAGTAGGCAAGACATGTAATGTTAGTGCGTGTTCGTTTCACTGTGAAGTTAAGAATTTACGGCAAAAAGACTGATTTCAGTAAATATTTTGTGAATTTTTGAAAGGTAAGTGTAAGCTTTTTAAGGACAACTTAGGATAGTGCATACTTTTAGCTCTAATTTGACGTAAAATTTATGTAAATATTGTATGTTAGATTTTCTGAAATTTAAATTTTTATAAAACCAGCTGCACAAGGAGGATTGATACATTTAATTGTGGGGATATATGATACATGTATCATTCCTCCCAGATCTGTGTTTATCAAAATATTAATTTGCCTTTTAATTTTAGGATGCCATTTAAGTGGAAAAAAAGTAACAGGATACCAGCGTCTCCTGAACGAATAAAGACAGCTGTTCGAGAAGTTTTACATGGGTCTAAACAAATGAATTTGCGAAGATACGTTGGGAAGCACAGGGACCATGGCGATGAGATGAAATTCTTTCCCAACTATGCAGGTTCTCAGATTTTTTCTGATGATGAAGAGAAACGTTTAGCAGAATATTTATTAACAGCTGCCAAGATGAATTATGGTCTTACATCAAAAGAGAGAAGAAAATTTGCATTTTTGTACGCTTTAGAAAATGAAAACAAAATTTCCCAGAACTGGAAAAGGAATGAAACAGCTTCCTATGACTGGCTTCGAGGCTTTATGTCCCGAAACAAGAAACTCTCACTTCGAACACCAGAACTAACAAACGTTTTACGTGGGACAGCTTTTAACAGACACACAGTGGAAGGATTTTATGATTGCAGAAGTATTACGTCGATACCGGTTCGAGCCAGATTCCATCTACAATTGTAATGAAACTGGAGTTCAGACCGTCCACAAACCTGGCAAAATAATTTCCCAAAAGTACAAAAACAGGTATCTAAAGTCACTTCCGGTGAACGGGGTACAACAGTCACAGTTCTGAGTACCACAAATGCAACCCGAAACTCAATTCCTCGGTTGTTTGTATTTCCACGTGTTCGTGAACAACATTACATGACAACTGGAGCACCACAAGGCTCCAAAGCTGTGACAAACCCAAGTGGATGGATGACAGCAGACAATTTTGAAATATATCTGTTGCACTTCATAAAATTTCTAAAATGTACACCTGATAAGAAAGTTCTAGTGATACTAGATAATCATTGTAGCCATATATCGTCCAAAGGACTAGATATCTGCAAGGAAAATAGTATAGTTTTATTAACGATATCCCCGCATACAAGTCATAAATTACAACCTTTGGATGTGGTTGTCTACGGCCCTTTAAAACATATTACAATGAAACGATGACGATCACTTCATGGTGCAAAATCCTGATCAGACTATCGCTTTAAAAGATATCGCAAAGCTTGTTGGCAATGCATATCAACGGGCTTTTACTCCAACTAACATAATAAAGGGATTTTTAAAAACGGGAATTTATCCCTTCAATTCGCACCTTTTTGCAGATCATGACTTTCTTACTGCAAAGGTTACAGATAGACCTGATCCATTACACCGAGAAGAAACACCAGAGGCAACAACATCTGCTTTTAGCGATGGACACCATACACCAGAACCAATTCCTGAAACCCCCGAAGAAATAAGAGTACCTGGACCTTCCCGCCCTTATAAAACCTCTGAAAAAATAAGAACACTTCCTCAAGCTCCACCAAGAAAACGACAAAAAACAGGAAGGAAACCTGCAAAAACAAAAATCCTAACAGATACTCCTAATATGGCAGAAATAAAAAGTGAACATCAAAAAAGACAAGAACAGAAGAATACTGCTGCGAAGAAAAACGCCAAGAAAAAAATTACTACAGACGAAATATCAATTGGGACTATCAATATGAAAGAGATTGTGAAGCAGAAGAAAGAAAAGGCTGTAGAGGATGAGTCTGATTCAGATAATCTCACATTCTACTCATCATCGTCTAGTGAAATAACGGACATAGAAGAACAAATTGAGAAGAAGAGAGAAGAAGAAGATCTTGTTATAGATATGATAAATGTAAATGATTATGTGTTAGTACGATTTGTGACTAAGAAAACTGAAAGACACTACGTGGGAAAGATTTTAGAGAAAGTGGAAGGTGGAGAATATTTGATAAATTTTATACGACGGAAGAAGCCTGGCTACCATTTTGTTTTCCCTGACGTGGAAGATCAATCTATGGTATCTGAAGACGACATTAGGAAGTTTCCGCCACTAAGTTTTGTGGGTGGAACTGCTAGATCCAAAAGAAGACTGGTGTTTCCTATTAATTTTGATAAACATAATAATGTTAATTAGATATTTTTACGTTCCTAATGCTAAAATGTCTCAAAAAATACTTAGAAATGTTTTAAAAGTCTAAATCATGTGTTTTTCTCACCACGTATCAAAGCTCCCACACATTGTATCAAAACTCCCTTACTATGGGAGGAATGATACAAGATGCAAGTTTATGAAAAAAAATAAAATATCTCTCTCATCATACCCTGAATCAGTAGATTTCAACCAGCTAAAATTCATTGCAACTTAATAGGCTACTTAAGGCACCATCTAGGGAATTTATAGAATTTATACTTACTTGTATTTTTCACTTCGTGTGTTAAGTGTATCAAACCTACCCACTCTCCCCTACTCGATGTTCTAGTAGAATAGATGTAATAACTCCTTTAAGGTATCAACTTGGGGAGGTTTATGATGCTCTGTTTAAAATAAGCGAAGGAAACTTTGAAATTAACGTAGAAAATTTGGCTGCATCGTTGGCCAAAAAATTGCAAAATTTTGAGTTCATTTGCATTCTTATATTGTGGTATAATATTTTAATATATTAAGTGAAGTTAGCATTGTTAGTAAAATTATTCAAAAATCAAACTTTGATGTTGCTCAGTGTTGTAATCATTTAAATAATTTGAATAATTTTTTGAAAGCTTATCGCTCCGATAAAGGTTTTAATGATCTATTGATTGATGCTAAAGAAATAGTATCCAGCTTAGACATTACAAACAAAAAAAATTACATTCAAACATCACTAATACTTCAACCTTAGAACTTCAACGACTAAGGAATAAACAATGCTTAGGATGTGTTTCTTGTCTGGTCATCGGCAGTCATATTTTGCTAGATCTACCTAAAGTATTTTTTTCTTATTGTTGAGCAAAGATTGTGTCTGTACCTGTAGATTTAGATCTTTTTGTTCCTATCTTTTAGTGTATCTTGTCAAGTTCATTGCCTGACTATAAATATTCTTCTTGGTTTTCACTTCTCCACTCTAACCGCGTTTAAACCCTAAATTCGGTTCTATTCTGAATGCTTACACTAAAAAAATTTTTAATTAGAAACTGTGGAAGGTGATACTATAATCCCCAGTTTTGTATCTTTATTTAATAATAAAATAAATGTAAGTCTGTTGATTAATGTTTTGTTTACAAATTGTTTTTTCGAAACAAAATCAAACTCGCATCGAAATGTAATTATAACTACATAGGAACAATAGGACGGTGGAATGTTTTTTTTATTTTGGAGCGACTAAATTCTAGTTTGGTATTGTCAATGCACGTATTTATTGAAAGCTTAATCGATTATAATTACTACATGCAGTTTTAAAAGCTATTTTGTTTTTCAAACACGATTTCGTAATTAAATATTGATTGTAAAAAATCAGTCAGTCGTTAAGTGCACAGGCGTTTTTACTAAATTTTTTGGAAACGTCAGGTTTTAATAACCGCGTCGTTGAATAAAAATCAGAAATCACGTAAACTACCAATATTTTCTAATGTTTAACGACCATTAAGTTGTTTGTGTTAGTTCCCTACGTAGTGCATACATTCATGTAATAATGAGTTACTTTTAAAGCGTTTTTCTTAGAATTGTGTCTTTACGTTGACCGGAAACTATCGTAGGGCGTATTATGATGAAACCGACGTAAAGATAGAAAGAAATGGTATCACGTTTTTTGTGGAGGCCAATACGCACGCTAGCACGCAATGTATTGAGCTGCATTGAGTGAGTTTCGGTGCCCTGTCCTATCCCAAGCTTTAGTCGGTAGAGTTAGGTCGTTAACCCGGGGGCCCATATGTGTGTGTTTGTGTGTGTATGCACGCACGCACACGCTAAACTAAAAACGGCGGGAAAATTTTCGTCTTGCCGATCAACTCATTACGTATTTAACATTACCTACTTTGAGCGCACGCGATTTACTCATTTCAACCAAAAACCGATTTCTTTCAATTAAAAAACAGAATTTACGGTTTTTAGGGTGAATTTTTAAGAGTTGAAGTCACGCAGCCGTTAATTTTGATAACTGCATACGCGTATATACAAATAATGTTCTTCTAAAATTATTTTTGTCTAATATTTAATGATGCCTAATTTAGGTTGTATATTCAGGCATACTTAAATAAATATTCAATAGTTACCACATTGAAATTCAGCATCTCTTTATAATGATCGTTTAGTAGCTCATCCTTTCTCATAATTAATTTATTACTAATGGATAATCAGTAGTTGTTGATATGAAGAATCGCTTTACATCGACTACGTACTGTGCGCAAATCCTTTTGGACCAGCTTGAGAAATTACTCCAACGGTTGTTCCTATATACACTTGCAAATTATAAATATTATTACATGAATCTATGGGAACACCATACTATAAGATTCATTATCATAATTTGAACTCGTGACTTGCCTAACATATGAACATATGAAGAAAATACAACACCTTAGTAAGTTGTATTCTACTTAAAAATTTTGATTTTTTTGTGTATTATTTAAAAGGCTGTTTCTAGAGTTTTAAAGTGGATGATTTTGAGTTAGTTTTTGGAAACAATTGGATTTGGTAGATTAGGTCATTAATGCTAGTTATGACTTTTGAAAGAACGTTAAAGCTTCTGATATAGTTCTTTCTTTCTTTGAGGTCAGTGCAGTTAAACATCTCTATAAAAACTGGTTGTTTTAGTACTGAGCTTCACCTTCATTTTATCATTAGAACTATAAAATAATTTGTAACTTATTGATGTACTATACAAATCTTATTCCTTCGTCTGCTTACCGTCTTCCAAGAAATAGACCTTGGAGTTTTACTTTTAGAACGATTACGAGCGTTGATGATACAAGAACTGGAAGGGTTAATGTTTTTAATTCTCAGCATTGAGGAATTATTTTATTACAACATTCAACAATGCTATCAGACTGTATTGATATAGCAGATTGATTTAAACTTTTATAATGCTCAACAATGCCGCGATTTCTTCCTAGGTTACGCAATAGAACTGTTCTAGAACTTTAGTCAATTTACACTTTTTCGTTTTTTCTCAGCCATACTCTATTCGATGAATCTAAGCTTCTCTTTTGCTTTTCCAACTCTGTTGGTGTTATGCTACCAGTTTAAACTAGCTGTTCTTTTTATGTCGTTAGACTATCTTGAGTGTGCTCGCCCTACGTTTTGTTTCTGTGTTTATGCGCTTCGCCGCAGCAAAACTAATGGTAGACTTCCATGATAAAATTTTTAGCAACAGGACGAGTTACAAGAGGGTTGAGCTACCTATCGGGCGCGTCTCCAGATGGTGGATAGGAGGGTAAATAGGATGTAACGGTACGCAGCTTCATCAGCTGACCCGGGACAACCCTGTTTACCTTGGCAGGTGTTGGAGTCGCGGCCTAAAATCCGTATGTACTCCAATACTACCGTCACGCGAACCAACTTTCCCAGCTCAAGCTATAGTGTCGTGGCAAGAGCCAACACTGGGATAACGATGCCTGCCGCTGCTCTGCTGACTTTGATTAGCAAGCACGGCAGCCAAACCCAAACCTCTTGCTGCTGTAGACATGTCTCACGAGCAAGCGGAGTTGGGGGGTCTTGGCTTAATTGTCCGGACCAAAAGGAAAAAACCTCATCAAAAACCTAAGACCAGGCCGAAAGATGCGTGACTGGATACAAGACCAGCCGTCCTTGGTTCCAACCTCGGGGCACCAGGCGAACCCCGTTGTATATAGCCTTCCGTGCATATCGGGGCACTGCGCACGGCGACCTTCTTTTCCTCGTCACTCGTGGGAACATATATGGAACCATCGACCTAAAATTTAAATTTAAAAAAAGACGGGGACTCTGAGCAGAACCCAAAAACAACGGCTGACGCTGAGCGCGAACCCGAAAAGCCCAAAAAGCTTTCGGGGGCGGCAAGGCGAAAGCTTAAAAAACAAAGAGAATCGGGAGCGCAAGCAACCGGTTCCACTTCAATGGCGGGGACGCGAGAGCGAAACCCACCTATACAAGAAGCAAAAGCGGGCACTTCAGGAACGCAACAGCGACACCAGACGGCGCACGCAACTGTCGGAACAGGGGCGCAAAAACGCAACATTTCTAGCAGTAGCACACCGCTGTCGCAGAAACGACCGGCAAAGCAAAGTCAAGGGGTCGAAGGAACCTAAAAAAAACATTCAGGGACACTCTGACGGGAATTGCTCTTGCAATTATACCAAAAGAGTTCCCTGAAAACACCATCAGTCCTGAAGAATCCGAGGTCATAAAAACCTCGATACTTGGATGGATTGACGAATTGGAGAAGGGACAAGCTTCTCCGCGTTTTCAAGAATGTACCCATAAAGGGGGATTTCTGAAAATAACGTGCGCAGACAAAGCAACCAGAGAGTGGCTAGTCGGCACGTCAAATATTAAGAAACCACTAAGGGAGGATAGGGAACTAGAGATTATTTATCTCAAAGACCTTCCTGGACCCAAGAAGGTCATCACTTGGGTCCCAGAAACAGCACTGGAACCGGATCCGGTTACTTCCCCTACGACCAGAGAGGATCACCGCCGCCAGAGGAAATCCACAAGCTGATTAACAGTGAGGCCAACAAACCGCTGATTCTCGGATGCGATGCTAATGCACACCACACCTTGTGGGAGAGCACAAACACAAGTCCAAGAGATGAAAAACTTTTAAAATTTATTTTAAAAGGCAACTTAGACATAATAAATAACGGAGATGCCCCCACGTTCATAACCGTGTCGCGCAGTAAAGTTATTGACCTTACGCTTGCTAGTCCAAAAGCGAGCAAAGCGATAAAAATGTGGCATGTATCAAATGAACCTTCTTTATCTTATCATAGATATATTCAATTCAACATTGAATCAGATAGGGAACTCGTAATGGAATACAGAAACCCGAGAAAAACCGACTGCTATTTGTTTAACGAAACTTTAGCGGGCCAAATCAGGGACTGTCCGACAGTTGCAAGATCAACGCACAAGCTAGAACTAATGACGGATAGTATTGTTAATTCATTAAAATCCGCATTTGAAGCAAGCTGCCCAAAAACTGTCAAACGAACCCCAAACAAGATAATTTAGTGGAAAAGGGAGCTTGACAAAGCAAGGGCACGCACCAGAAGGCTATTTAATACAGCCAAAAAAAGCGGAGACTGGGATGAATGCAAAACCAGCCTCACAACATACAACAATGCCATAAAAAAGGCAAAAAGCGACTCATGGAGAAGGTACTGTAGGGACGTAGAAAACGAACCTACAAGTTCTCGACTCCAAAAAGCTTTGAGCAAAGGCCGCACTGAAAACATTGGTTCTTTGCTGACCGAAAACGGAAAGTTTACAGACTTGGTTGAAGGTACTTTGCAAGAACTACTGCAAAAACACTTTCCGGGTTTGTCGTTAACTAAAGTTCCTAAGCACTAGGACCTAGAGGTACCAATCAATCCTGAAAACCTAGAATGGGAAATTAATGCGTTTAAAGCCTTTCAGTCTCCTGGAGCCGATGGAATTTATCCCATCATGCTGCAAATTGATCGCTGCTCTTCGAAACGCAATATGCGAAATTCTCAAAGCCAGCGTAGCACTTTCGCACATAAAAAAAAAGGTTGGTGGATTGTCAAGGTGGAATTTATACCAAAGCAAAGTACAGAGAATGGCATGTCTACTGATAACAAGAGCGATGAGAACCACGCCCACAGCAGCCATGGAAGCACTACTTTCACTTCCACCATTATATAAGCAAGACAAGCAGCATACAGGCTGCACATTAATGAACACGCGCCAATCACCGGAAAAAACAAACCGGGCATATACAACGTGCTGCTTGAAGAAACGATCTTAACTATGAGATCCGACTTTACAAAAAATTATCTTAAAGAAATTTAAAGTGATAATACCGTCACGGGACGAATGAACAAAAATGAAATAAATGAAAAAAAACCCGGGCGCGGTTAAAGGAAATATCTGGTACACAGATGGGGCCAAAAATCGCAACGGTACCGGAACAGGAGTATATGGAGGCAAGCACCATGGGAAGCAATTTTCGCTGACTTTGGGTAAATATGCATCCGCTTTCTAAGCTGAAGTTTCTGCTATTGACTGGTGTGTCAGGAACATTATCGATTAGAAATCATACAAAAATGGGCCGATATCGATCATGTCTGACCTCCCAGCAGCACTACTGGCGCTAAAATCACTAGTAATAAAGTCCAAACTGATTATGGCATGCATAAGCAGTCTGGAAACATTGGCAACTCGCCAACTAGTGCAGCTCATCTGGATACCAAAAGACCAGAAGGTAAAGGGTAACCTAATGGCGGACGCACTAGCAAAAAAGAGCACAACAGGGACATATATCGGACCTGAACCCGTTTTCGGAATCCCATACGAGACCGGAAAAGAAATAATTCGCAGCAAACTTGCAACGGAGCATAAAAAATTATGGAAAAACTCTTCAAGCACACAAAACTCTTCCTTACAGAGCCACAATTAAACACTCAAACTGCACTGTCAAGCATGAGTCGACAAAAATTAAGGAAACTCACGGGACTAATTACAGGGCACTGTGGCCTTAACAAACATATGCATCAAATGGGACTGCAAATCAGCCCTCTATGCCGCGGATGCTTGGAGGACGACGAGGCTCCGCAGCATCTGCTGTGCAAATGCGAAGCGTATCAAATACAACCCACAAAGATTCTCGGAAAACCAAAGCTGACCGATGATGAGTTGAAAAAAGTCCCTTAGAATAAACTTCTGGACTTCATTGATGAAAGAGAACTGATGAGAGAGCAAAAAATCAGAGGTGCACAAAAGGACCAAGGAGACCGCAGTGCAGGGGCGCTAAACGAACCAACTCTTGAAATTAAATAAAAAACAAAAAAAATACAAGGAATACACAGAGATTAACAAAGCCATGAGGAAATCAGCTGAATCAGCAATAGTAAAGTATAATACAAGAAGTTCTAGAAAACAACAACGTGTGAAAGTATTGAAAAGGAAAACAAACAAGAAAAGTTAGATTACACAATTAAAACAGAAAAAAAGACACAACAGTTAATTTCTTGACGTAGTAGAGAAATTCTATACTGAACTCGACAACTCTAGAATAAAGTTGAGTGACGACGAAAGAGAACAAACAACTTAAACGTAAACTTAGAAGATACACTACCAAGACTAAATCAGGGATTCTATTAAACAACTGGATTCGTTTACACTATAATGTACTATTCATGTTTTTGTAGAAGTTTCCAAGTCTGGCAACATTATTCGGTAAAATATTTCTTGTTGGAGAAGGAGAAGTGGGATGTGAAATCAACATACCATCCGAACTTGCTTGGTACAAGTTTGCCACAAGAGATTTAAGTTAAGTAAATAAATGTTGCAAGTAGATAGGATAGTCTTACAAGATTAGTAGCTTGGACAAAGTATTTGAGCGTGCTTCTAGGTTAATACCAAATTGGTAAGAAAAATGATCTGCATATAGATGAGAAAAAATAAAGAAAGGCAGAGTATTAATCAAACAGCGACAGCTAAAACGAAAATCAAACGTATTATTTAACTAAAAATCTAATAAACTAAAGTGACTCTAAATAAACATGCAATGGTATATAACGAAACTAAATTCTTACTTTGCCATTGCTGCTTGCAACATAATAAAACTCACTATGCATAAGTTAGTAAAACTAAAGAAACTTTTTCTAATAAAGGCTCTGATCTCTTTTTGCAAAAAGTTTATATCAGGATGGCATGAGGGAATATGGGATAGTGGTTGATCGTGGCTAACAGGTCACCCTGAACGTCATTGAATTTGCGACAAACGAGCATTCGATGTGCTGAGATGTCAGGAACGCCACACAACGGACAACTGGGGAGGGGGCGTATGACATTCTGACCCTAGTAAGAATATCTGGCATAAAAGATTAGGCGTTACGTCCTTTCTAGGAAGTGTCTCACAGCCACTGCCATTCATCCAACATCAAGACTTTGGTGCAGCAGATTTTTTGCAAAAGGATGTGTAGAGAAAGATGCTTGGATATGACACAGTGAGGATTACGGGAACGGTGCGATACGTCCCGAGGAGGAGAAAGATGTGGACCCACCAAACCACTCGAACTTGCTTGGTTGAAGTTTGCAACATATAGAATAGAACGATTTAGAATCTGTTACGAGAAGAAAGGATTGCCTAGTAAGACAAGTCGGCTCGGCTGTGTATCTGGTTTGTGCTAGGTGAGCACGAGGTTCCGTGAGACATTTACCTTGCGGCTTATCCTCGCGTGTCGAGCTGAAATCCAAGTAGGCGAGAAAAGGATACAATGTCGTAATAGACAAGGATGAGGGCTGTTAGTCAAGGCGGCTACGACTAAAAACTGAAAATGTTAGTTCACTAAAAATAAACAAATAAGATATTCTAAAATAAGCCACATCACAAGTCCTGTCGTGATTTTGTCACTAGGTCGCATCTGTTGTCTGCGGACACTGTGATAGTCGGTCCGAAAACCGATTCTTGTAGGAAAGAATTTACGTCAGTCGTTTTGTGTAGGACGAACCAGAAACGTTTGTGGAATGAGTGATCTTAACGACAAAAGCTTTAATTATTGTTGACCACCATACGTTATTGAACGCTCCTGAAATATCTATAAAAATGCTTAGTCTGTATTTGGAGACGTTCGTTTGTACTTTCGTCATTAATTAACAAATGGCGTCTGTCGTAGATTTGCCGGAAACGAAGCCGTACTGGCTGGGATTGAATAATCTTTGTGGAGGAATTATATTTTGTTTAACCAGTACTCATTCGAAAAATTTGCAAAGTTCTGAAAGTAGCGTAATGAGATGATATATAATTGGGGTTCGAGATATCCCTCTTCCCAGTATGTTATTAGCCTACCAGTTTTCCAACTATTTGGAAAATACCCGCATTGAACACAAAAGTTAAATAGATCAATGAACGTAGAAGAGAGGAAATCTTGTATAACTGTTTTTAGTACGTTACAGTGTACACCGTCAGGTTCTGGAGCTTTATTCTTAGGAATTCCGCTAGCTACCGACGGTATATCCTCTTTTGTAACCATCCAGTCGTGTCGGGATTCAATATTTGCAAAAGATTCGGGTCTAATTCGAGCTTGGTAAAAATCATCGTTCGTTGGATCGTCGTCTGGGAACAAGGAACTAACTATTGACTTCATTGTGTCTATCTCTGGGAGAGTTTATTTGCCACGGACGCTGGAGCATGGTTTGATAGCAAGAAACTTTTGTGAAGATAGTGAAGATGTTTATAGGATATAAACTAATCCCACGGACTCGCCGCCAAACTTCTCTCTACCTTTACCATGAGCTAAATTCTTTACTGCCAGTTTATACGGTGAAGCGCAGCCTTATACAAATTTAGCCATTGAGTATGCTTTCTTAAGCAACGTACGGCTCGCTTTAACATATCTAGCTTCGGACTCCACCACAGTACACCAAATCTAGGGTTTAAGCGAACTCGGTTTAAGTCATTTTGGTTAGATTTGAGGATCAACCTGTTCAGCTTATCAATAGAGACGTCTATAGAAATTAGATCGTGACACTTAGCTTCACGTGGAAGATAAGTAGAAAGTGATGATGATACGTTTAAGGAACGTATCAGTCGGTGGTCACGTTCAATCACTTCTGGATTAACGTTCCAGTAACAAAATTTTCTAGCTAAAACTTGTAATGCTAATATGACATCGATATTTAAATTATCTTGGTGACTAGCTTCGTTCGTCAGTCTGCAAGGAATGCCACTTTGCATTGAAATCTTCTGGTATAATAATCGGGACGCCACTTAATTCGTCCAAAACTTTATCTAGATATTGTAGATGACTACGAACATTCTCGCTTGGCGACCAATAAACGCCGACGACACCTAACGAGCTGTTTTCAACTGTGATCATAGATACGCCAGTGCAGTCATTAATTAGATGACTGAGAGTAACTACTCTGATGGGCTTCGCGCTATTATGAACAATGTTGGAATTGTCATCATCGTCGACGTTTTCACGACGATGTTTGGAGGAACAGGATTAAACCTTCATAATGGAGGTTGAGAGAGTAGGAGAAATTGTGCGGTTTTCTGGGATTACGATCAGTGACTAGTGCCGACTTAACCCTTTTAGTCGTGCAGCAGGATATTATTTGCCGTATATGTCTTATCTAAGCTTCGTTGCCCACCTTTAACCTCGAGGAGATAGGGTTCTAAAGATTTTCATGGTAAGGAACTCACACTAATAGAAAGTAAATATAACCTGGTCTTTATACCAGGAATCGCAATTGCTCACAATTTAAAAAATATCAATTAGCTAAAGGTGAAAGATTTATTCTCAATCTGAAGAAAAACCAGGGTGCGACAGATAAACAAATTACTAAAATTTTACAAATTAACGTAGGAGAGAAGCCAAAGCTTTGATCGCAAAAAAACTACAAGCAGATGCAGAACTTATCAGTGACCCAAACATTATTATGGCTAGCAACATGGAGCTAACAATGGACCAAGAAAATAGTACGGCTATTTTCATACGCTGCAGTATTATGTTCCACAGATGTGGCGGTAAAGGTAATTTCGTGAAAAGTCCTGTACGAATCTAGTCCAAACGATCACAACTATATTTGTTTCGAGATAGAAAAAAGCAATATATAAGAAATTTCGAAACATGGACGTCAGGCTACGAGATGGAATACACACTAAAACTGATTGATACGATGAGAACACAGTTAATTGGAACTGGAGGACAACCCGTGAGAAATAGGCTACAAGATTGCTACCAAAAAGTTTAAATTAGGGAAGGAGCAAAGCTCTCCATCATGCACGAAAGCGATACTTACAGATCATACCCAAACTTTTTCCTTCGAACCGGACTACGAAATGGATGGTAAATGAAATCACTTCACTTCGCCCGTTCACCACGGAAGAATAAATAGAAGCAATCAAAACGACCAAAAACAAAAGAGCCTCAGGACCCGACAGCATCTCTGTGGAAGTTATAAAGATAGTTTATAAGAGTTTCCTGGAACATTCCTACAAATATACAACAGCGTACTGATGAGAAGAACTTTCCTTAGACAATGGAAAGCATCGCAGGTAGTCATGATACTGAAGACACAAAAAAGTGATAAAGAAAACAAAACATACAAGCCCATATGTCTTATCAGCAACCTGGATAAGATCTATGAAAGGTTATTACTGTCAAGAGTTTAGGAAGAAATTGAGAACTGAAGTAACCTGTTCCCTGTCTAATTTGGGTTCAAAAAAGGAAAATCGACAATGGATGCACTTGAAAAAATCTGTTAACTGGCTAGAAATGCCCAGGAAGGAACCTGGAGAACCCGGTAGATAAGCGCGCTGGTATCGCTGGACATTGAAAACGCATTCAACTCGGTCCCCTGAAATCTGGTAATATAAAATTCAGGTATAAAAAAAATTATTACAAACTATCTGACAGACAGGAGAATTATTTACTACGATAGTCCAAACTGTAGCCTAAAACAAAACGTAACGTGCGATGTACCGCAAGAATCTATATGCGTTAAAATCTATTCTACGATGACCTTCTGTCCATCCAGCTCCTTCCACAAGTGGCCCTGATAGCATACGCGGACGATCTGGCAATTTGTGGGCAGCGATAGTTCCCACAAGTACTCGAAGAAGCTATTGACAGTGCTCTTGTTAAAATGGACAAATGGATGTGCGATAACAAACTAAAGGTGGAAGTAAAACAAAGCCATAGCTTTTACGGGTAGAAGAGTGCTCAGGTAATTAGGTTCAACCATGGAGTGAAAAATGTAAGTCCCAAAGACACAATGATATACCTAGGCGTTACCCTTGACAAGCAACTATCTTTTAGTTCACATGTAGAGGAGGTGGTTGAGTCGGCCAACAATAGACATACGGCACTCGCTAAGCTTATGGTTAACGTCAAAGAACCATCACAAGCCATACAGAAACTTATAACGACAACCGTAAACTCAATTATATTATACACAGCGCCGATATAGAATATGGCGATGAATATTGCGAAATGGAGAAACCTAGTGGATAAAATACAGAAAATTAACGCTAAGAATAATATCAGCATATAGGACGGTTTGATTAAAAGCAGCGAGAGTTCTGGCAGGCACCATTCCAATAGACCTGTTAGCTGAAGAAATGAGGAATGCTAGGAGTGGAATGGGCAAAATGGAGAGAAGCTTTCCTTACATTACAATTCAGAAATGGTAAACAAGATGGTCAGAATATACAAAAGCGGCCTAGACGAGAAAACACATTCCAGACCCTCATGACTGGTGTAATAGGAAACACAGAAACCTTAGCGCTAACCATTGCCATGGCTGATTTGGGACATACGTAAATAGCATTCGAATGAAGGAAAACCCCTCCTGTTTTCTCTGCGGCGACTAAATAGATAACGCACATCACACCGTCTTTGAATGCCAACGCTGGCAGCAATATAGAGACAAGTTAATCTGAAAATATGGAATGAAGAAGAGAATTATCATCCAGCTAACATTTAACCTTTACCTAATCTTAACTCAGTTTAAATTCTTTTTTAGACATTAGACTCTAGAACTTGATTTTACTATGTGTTTTTATGGTGCCTCAAGAACATTTTTTTTGACTTGCTTACTCTGGTCTTGCACTCTAACATGTTAAATTTTATATAGAAGTTGTTACTCAAGCAGTCTTAAAGCTGTACCACTATACAATGGCTACCAGAAACTATCAATTCTTATTGTTCATGCCGTGAGAATGAAGGAAACTTACAAAACATAGAATACTCTCTTGATGCTCATTAGGTACTCGAAGCATATTTTCGGTGATTTGAAGGTTGTAGCACTTCTGCTGGAAATGCAGACTGGTACACAAAACACATGTGCTTTCTTTGTCTGTTGAAGAATCGCAATGATAAGAATCACTACAGCGTGAAAAATTGGCCACCCGGAAATTTACCTGTTGTCGGACAGCACAACGTTCAACATGTATGTAAAAGATAAGATTTATCTACTTCTACTCCATATCAAACTGGGTCTTTAAAAAAAATGTTTTAGCGATGGATCAAACAAATCGAAATTTTTACTACTTAAAAAGAAAGTTTAAAAAGATAAAAATTGACGGAAAAGTGACGGAAATAAAAAAAATAAAAGAATAAATTGCATGGGCGGGTATGGAAAAAAATCCAAGACAGAAACGAAATAAAGATGAACTATTTCTGCAGAAGAAAGCGCTTATTCATAGAAAATACGACGTAGAATCATTCCTTAGATGACAAATATACATTTATGGCAAAAGAACACAACGTCAAAAGTATCCCAGGCAGCATACTGACATCGTATAACGACATTAATTAATGGCGTCTAGTACGTAATTTTGACGTCAATAAAACGAAATGTGCTGCCTGGGATAATGGAGTACATAGCTTATACACAGAACTTAACAAAGAAAATGCAAATATAAGAAAAAAAGGAAAAATATACAAGAAGAATATATAATATTTTGGCAATATACAAAATTAAAAGTGTAGAGAGTAAAGAAAAATATCAGAAAAAAACGGACAAAAATTTCAAAGAAATAGCAATCTAACATTAACGTTAGAAGAAAGATTGAAAGACTTTAAGAAAACGCTGAAAAATGTAGCAGAAAAAATCTGTGGGATTAGAAAATACAGGCACATAAAAATGACAAGCTTGTACTAAAAAGACTAGTTCTGGGATATTTGAAGAACAAGCATGGGAAGAGACGAAAATCACGAGAGATATAATATGATAAATGATAACATTACCATCAATGCAAAAGGACAATTAGAAAGAAAAATGAAACCAAAATAAATGCTATGGAAATATAACAATTCATATAAATGGCAGGAAAAAATGAAAAAGAATAAAAAATGAAGTAATGAGAGAAATAACTAAGCAGGAACCTATAATAAAAATAATAAAAAAGAAGCAACTAAACTGATATGCACATATAGTAAGAATGAAATAAACTATTGTACAAAGTATTATGACATATGCAGCAAAGGTATGGATTATAAATAGGAAGAATAGAAAGAAAATGTTGGCGACAGAGATGGTGTACTGGAGAAGATACTGCGGTCTAATCAGAACGGATAGCATGACAAATAAAGAAATTAGACGACGATTGAAGGTAGAAACAGATATACTACAACATATTGAAGATATGTGGTTGCTATGGTATGGTCACGTTAAGAGAGCGAAGAATAGATGGATCAACAGACTTACGGAATGAAACCCGATGGGTCGAAGAAGGAGGGTTGAAAATAGAAAGACACAGCCGTAAAAACCCTACATATAAAAAAAATAAGAATGGAACGCAACACAATAAGAAGAAGAATAATAAAAGCGGGGAAACCAATCAAAAAGAATGAATGCGACCCACAAGAAAATTGATAAAACAAATGTGTGACAATAGACGTAATGCAAACAATAGCAAATTACGCCATCCTACGCTCGAACAGGTATTAAAGATTAAGACAAAACGATCAATAGATTAAAAAAACAATCATTTGAAAGGAGCTGCTAGATCAGACGATCAAAGTTTTTGTGGAATTATATTAATGCGTTGACTGCCGTCTCGGTCAATATGACCAACAAAATAGCTTTTTCCTAAGCCATAACCCAGAAAACTTTTTGACTTCTACGCCGGCTCGGTCAATATGTCCAAATCAGTTTTTTGCAGCCTGCACGCTAATTCAGCATCTAATAGTTTTGAACATACAGAGTAACCAAGCTGGCGTGGAAGAAACGCTGCGCAGTGCCAGGTTTTTGCGTACAAATTTAACGACAAAGAAATGTACCTAATTAGAAGGTAAAATGTTTAACAAATTTGTAAATTCTTCAATAGGAGCAAATACACCTAGTACTGCCAATAAAAAAATTCACTCCGTACCGTAGCGATGTTTTTAACAGTTCAATGCAGAAACGTGGCTCTCCATCACATTCTTTACAGTAAATTCAAACCTAAGTTTCCCGCTTTGTTTTCGACGTATAACAATACGTCCGACATAGTTTGCGTTTTTGGACTTATTTTTCAGACAGTTCATGACGTAAACAACGATTTTTGCTTGACGTGACTTCTTGAACTACTTCTGCAGGAAAGCGCGCATTGCACAAACTATAAGCAACGAATTTACAAAATTCCAAATTGTCTGTACGCACACGTATTTACCATAGCACTATTTAACAAGACCCCAAACGTCAATTTTCGATACCACTCAATAGTTGCCGATTGGTAAGATGTCATCTAAGTGCTTTGTAGAAAACATCAAGACGTACCGATTATCTCTCTAGTAAAAAACCCTTACTATTCGCTTTTACAAAGCATTCGCCGAGCCTAAGGTTTTTTTGGATAACTTCGCCCGGATTTTCTATGCGGTTCTTCTTCAAAGTTCCAGTTAAGTGTGTTTTTTTATTCAGCAATTGTTTGGCTATTCATAGACTAGTGTACCAACTTTTCGTAACTATGGTTCTTCCGCGATTCAACAATGGCTCAGACAGTTTTATCACTAGTCTGGATGGAGTCGTTTGGTTTTGGTCAAGATTCTTACCGCCGTAAATTTCTTTGTTATAGGTATAGCCTTCATTACAACACAGTTTGAATATTTTAATGCGATATTTAGGACGTTTAAGTTTAAAATATTCGCGCATAACGACATAATTAAGGAATGGTTATTAGTGGTTCGTCGTCGTTCTTGAGTATCGTCTGAAAATTATAGACTTCCTTATCGACCAAATTCTGGATTTTGTAGAGTTTGTTATTCCGGGAATTGTTCAAAGTAAACCATCATCAAAAGCGATTTGAACGTGTTCCGGGACATAGATGCAGAAACAAATTCGTTTTTAAATTTTGGTTCCTTGCTGCAATAATGCTAGTTTCGGTAGATAACCTACATATATCCATATATCTAATCAGTCCCAAAAAAACGTTTGATTTCATAGATATCTGTATGAAACCAACCTTGTACTCCTGAGTGAGATGTAACGTCCTTCTCATTCACAATGGTTAGAGATTACTTTAATCGACACTATAATCAAATATGTTATCATCAACCAGCGCAGAATAAAATTCGTAAATTCTTCTCCAATTAGAAGTTCGGACAGATTCTTATTAAATCCTGATTCTTTCGTGAATGGGATAAGAACTGTCTTTCTTCATTGAGGTTTTTCCATTCAGGGCTATGAATATTTTTGGGCGCAATTAGAGTTCTGCCTTCTTCGGAATCATACAACGTTTCTATTTCCTTCTTCTTCAGTATCAAGCTGTTAAGATGCTTCATTTATTTCACACTAAAATGTGTCATTGACTCCTCATTGATTTCCGATGAGTCATTATCTTGATTGCCATCACCTATTTCAAAAAAGATATACGTGTGGAAATAATACCGTTTCATATGTATATAAGTTTTGTTTTCATGATAAGATTTGGTACGCAGAATATACAAATAATACCAATACGTGCACTGCTGTATCAGCTGCTTCAGCACATAGACTAAAGTGCTGACTGTGCTGGCGTGGAACATTTACTAACTGTCACACAGCGCCAGCTCGATCACTATGACCGAGACACATTTCCACGATTATTTGCAGAGATGATGAATGTTTGAAATTTTTTTTTAAGATTTCATAACACGCGAATATTTATCTCTGCGCATCATTGACCAAGAAATAAAAATTTTGATCCCACGTGAAATATGCCACCCGACTCAAATGTAACATACAATATAAAAGTTGAAAATGGCAGATACAGCTACTTCCAATTTCTTTATCAGACCCATCTTTTGATAGAACTGAAAGAATATGAAAAGCCAGCTCCATACCAAATTTCAAGTTACTAGGACTTTTGGTTTGAGAGTAATCGTGAGTACATCCAAAGATAATGTATGGAAGATGCAGCACTCCGTGTATAAACAAGTCAAAAGAATACAGAGAAAAATTCTATTTTTAACGTATCTTGCTTTTTCTTCAAGATATAGAATTTTTTTCCAAAAAAATCGTCCTGGCCAGAATTCGAAGCTAGATTGTATATCGAATTCACTTTAAATTATAAATCAAATATCTAATAAACTGTTACTAGTAGAAAAATTTTTATTTGAATAAATTATTAAGAAGAATTGTAAAAATAATTCGAATAAGTTACATACGTACAAAATGAAGAAAAACTGTTAAAAATGGCGGATACACCTACTTCCGGATTCTTTATCAAACCCATCTCGCATACAGCATGTATTTTATTTTAGAGTCATTTATTTCAGTATTTTATTTTGAATAACACTTTTAGTTTCTTTTTCACCGTAGTTACTTAACTAATCTCTCTCTTAGTTTCTGCTCAATTTTTCTAAGTCCTTTTTCCACCTATTTGATTTTATGCCGTAGAAGTGAGGATAAGCCGAAAGGCAGGTGCCTCGCTGAACCGCGTGCACTCAAAGCCCATCTAACTGAGTCTAACCAGACTTGTTCTTCAAATGAAACATTTTCTTTCTCTTACCTATCCTATGTGTACCAAGCAAGTTCGGGTGGTTTGGTGGGTCCACATCTTCCTCCTCCAATCTTCGTCCAAATTGGAGGTCGAATGGCAGTCGTATTTCGCGACCGAGCATGACACAGGATGGTGTTTGGTCTGTGCATTCGGGAACGGATGATTGGTATGCCATTAGGTAAAAGTGCAAGTACTGATCCCAGTCTCTTTGGTGTTCGGACACTACTTTAGCTAAGTATTTTTCTATTGTTCGATTCATCCGCTCAACCATGCCATCAGATTGGGGATGGAGACGGGTTGTCCTAGTTTTCTTAAATTCCAACAGTCGACAAACCTTTAGAAACAGACTAGACTCAAAGTTGCGGCTAGCGTCGGAGTGTAATTCCAAACTGACAGAAAAACACTTTCATTGCTTCGTGATTTGGTATGTTGCAAGCCTCCATCCATTTCGTGAAATAATCCATCGACACAAGGATGTATTTGTTCTCAAATCAGATTCTGGGAACGACTCTGTGATGTCAATTGCTACTCTGTTTATAAGGCTTCCTATGTTGTACTGTTTTATCGGCGTTTTGCGCTTTTTTGTTAGACCATTTCCTGATGCTCAGACCGTGCACTTACGACACAACTTCATGACGTCCTCTTTGCAGTTCACCCAGTAGAATGTTTCTCGAACTTTCCCCAATGTCTTCTTTATGCCAAAGTGTCCTCCTGATGCTTCAACACTTGTGACATCCGGCTCTTAGCACTATCAACTTTAGTTTGTTTTCCGCGTCCTCGACACTCTCTAAGGATCGTTTAAGAAGACCATCTTCTACTATTAAAGAGTCCCACTGCAGCCAGTACGCTTTTATATTTCTGCCCAAAGCACTCACTTCTTCCCAGATTGGACGTCGGCCGGTTTCTTTCCAAGTCAGGAGTAGTCTTATTTCGGAATCGTTTTCTTGTTCGCGACGTAACTGCTCAGTTTCTCACACGTCATCAACCATAGCAGTTCTCCGGAGACATTTGACTTTTTCTTCAAGTCGCGAACAATGGCTGCAGTCCGCCGAACATGGTCTTCTAGACAAATCATCAGCGTTTCGATGACTACTTCCGGCACGGTATTCTGTGTCATAGTCATACTCTTGCAATCTCTCGATCCATTTTGCTACTTGTCCTTCCGTGTTACGGAACTGCAATAGCAATTTTAAAGCGGCGTGGTACGTTTGCAGTACAAATTTTCGTTCATACAAATATTTGTAAAAGTGTTCTATAGACTTGATGACTGCTAACAGCTTCCGCCTAGTCACGCATTAATTCCTTTCTGGTCTGAACAAAACTTTACTAAAAGACGCGATGACTTTTTCTTCTCTATCTTGCACCTGCGGAAGGACCGCGCCTATGGCCAAGTTGCTTGCGTCGGTATCCAAAACAAATGTTCCCTCTTCTCTAGGATAAGTTAAAATTGGCGAAGTGACTAGGGCCTGTTTTAGTTGATGGAAAGCATTTTCGCAGTCTTCATTCAATCTAAATTCTGCTCTTTCTTCGGTCAATAACGTCATAAGTTTAGCAATATTGACAAATGTGGGTACAAATCGTCTCTAATAGGCGCACAATCCAAGGAAACTTCGGACCTGATGTTTGTCGATTGGTCTTGGCCATGCTTGCACTGCTCGGATTTTGTCTGGATTAGCCTTTACTCCATCTCAAGATACGACGTGACTAACGTATTGCACTTCCTTCTTAAATACGTGGCACTTCTTTGGGCTCAGTTTTAGATTTGGTCCACGTGGTCGTTGAAACACTTCTTCAAGTTGTTCAACTGTTCTTCAAACGACTTTCCAACCACAATCACGTCGTCTACCAAGCACGTCGTCTAAGACAATCCGCGCAAGATGGTCTCCATCAAACCCAGAAGCGTTGCACAGACCAACGGGCATCACAATGAACTGCCGCAAACCAGTTCCAATCGTAAAAGCCGTTTTTTTACCATCCTTGGGTTCCAATTGTACCTGTCAGTAACCACTCTTTAAACCCAACGTGAAAAACCACTGGGATCCTGACAAGGTGTCTAACGTATCGGTAATTCTCGGTAAAGGGTAATTGTTCTTTTTGGTCACGTCGTTAAGCTGTTTGTAGTCTACACAAAATCTCATTGAACCATCTTTCTTCTTTACAAGTACCACTGGGGACGCCCATGGGTTATTTGAAGATTCAATCACACCTTCTTTTTCCATATCCATAATTATTTGTTGGTTTCTTCTCTTTTTGCCAAAGGAAATCGGCGTAGATGTTGTCGTATCGGCGGAGCGTCTCCGGTATTAATTTTATGTTTCACCACGTTGGTTCTTCCTTTGGAACCACTCTCCAGGGCGAACACATCTTGATACTGTTAGATCAACACTTTAACTTTAGTCTGCTGGTCTTGGCTAAGATTTTGGTATTTGGAGATAAGAATGTCCAATAGATGTTGTGGGCACTTCTTCGGTGAGGTATCTTCGTTAGAATTTACACATACTGGCGTGTATTGGCCTACCACAGTCTTCTTTTTCAACGTTACTGGATCTGAGTTGACATTTAAGATCTTTACTGGCATCGTGTTTTTCTCTCGTACTAAAGTTCTACCAACGAGTAATCCTTTTTCAACTAAGTCGCCCTCTATTGGTTTAATGTAGCCTTTCCTTTTCCTATATTTTTTGTCCCCCTTTTTTCAGATAACAGTATAAGTGAGCTTTTCTTATGTGTCTTCTGTGTAATAAAACGATTCAATGAAGCATTCTAAGCAGGAACATTTAATAAAAATCCATACTGACAAAAAAATTTAACGTTTTTTAAAAAATTTTAAAAAAATACAAAATAATACACAACATCTAAAACAGATGACGATGAACTGCGTGTTTCTTATAATATTTCTTTGCTGATTGCAAATTCTGGAAAGCCGTACACTATTGGCGAAGAACTTATTCTGATAGCTATAAGTGAGGTAATACGCACCGTGTTTTACAAACCTTTCGATATTATAAAATCTTATCACAAACGTTCCAGTCATAGAAAACGTCCCTCAAATTCAAGCTGCGGTTGACAATTTCACAGAACTTCAGATCCGCTTCAACTGCCACTCCACATTCGCGACCAGATCACCGAAAAGTACCGTCTAACATGCAGATGGAAACGCATCCGCAGCTCAAACCTCCATCCGAATCCAAAACGAGAAACATCAAAATCTTTTCTTCAACGACAAACGTCAGTCCCTAAATGCACAAGACCACAGCGTGTGGCAAATGGCCAACATCCTTAAAAACGGGAACAAGCCACCTATGCTCGCCAGTCACGGTCCCCGAGATCTAGTCTACACTGACCTAGACAAAGCCGAAGGTTTTGCCGACACGCTCGAATTCCAAGAGCAAACCATCCAGACAACAAAGACTTCCGTTGCACGAACGCGATCCACCGCGAAACCAGAAGCATTCGAACGACCAAACCAAACGAACCCTTCAGGCACACCCTTCCCAAAGTAATCGTAGCGGAAATTAAAAATATCATATCACGCAAAGCTCCAGGGAACGACGGCATTTCCAACAAAGCCTTCAAACTTCTACCAAAACTACCGTCCAATCAGCTTACTTCCGACGCTGGGTAAATTATTGGAACGAATAATTTTCATCAGATTACAGGAACCGGTTGACACAGACACACACACGCACACGCACACACGCGTGCGTGCGTGCCTGTGTGTGTGTCTGTGTGTGTGTGTGTAACGATATACCCACGATAACTCTCGAACCAAAAGTCCGAGTAATGTAAAATTTGGTATAGAGCTCGCTTTTCTTATCCTCTCGGTTCTATCAAAAGATGAGTGTGATAAAAAAAACAAAAGTGGGTGTATCCGCCATTTTTAACAGTTTTTCTTATATAATTTTGTACGTATGTAAATTATTCAAATTATTTTTACAATGTTTTATAGAGTTAATTCTTCCTAACAATTTTATTCAAATAAAAAAAATTTCTAACATTTTTAGTTTATCAGATATTTGATTTATAATTTAAAGTGAATTCCATATATAATCTAGGTTCGAATCCTGCCTGCTACGATTTTTTTTAGAAAAAAATTCCATACCTTAAAAGGAAAGCAAGATACGTCAAAAACAACAATTTTGCTTTATATTCTTTTAATTTGGATGTTTTTCTTTTTTGAAAATAAAAAAAAATTATGTAAAAATTCCTTATAGGAAAGTCGTGTGGTGACCAGTTTTTTTGTTTATGAAATGTAGTTTATAGTTAGCAAAAGTTTTATTTAAATAAAATGGCTTTTAATATAATATTAGTTAAAAAAATATTAATTTTTTTTTCATTAAAAAAATCAATTTCAGTAAAATATCTTGCAAATCAGCGACAAAAATTATGGTTAGAATGGCTAAACAGTAGGACCGTTTATCTTTATATCGTTAGTGATGTAATTGCATTTTTATTGCGTTTGATTTACTACTTCTCGGTGAAGTATTGGAATGCGGTTATAGGTGTGAATAGGGCGCCAAAAAATGTAATAAAAAAAAACTTGCCTACAAAGCGTTTGAAATTTTTGTAAAATCCTATAAATGTTTTTAAAATTTTTAATACCAAATTTCATTTTAAACTAAAATTTTTGTTAACTATTTTTGAAAACATACTTTCACTACACGTCAAGTATTTCTTCGTGCATAATCACGTATAGGTTATGTCGAAGAAATAATTAAAATCACGAGCTTATACCGATTTTGCCATTAGTGAATTGCGTTAATTTGGCGCAACACTCTATATATAGAAGCATTATAATACAAATCGTAAAATATACGATGACGCTAAAATAATTGGAAACTATTTTTTTTCAGTAAATGTAGGTTATAGTTCAAATCGCATTTGCATATAAAAGGTAATCGATTATGTACGCTGGCTAAAAAATTAACAAGGTTAAAAATTGTTATTACGCTATAGCACACGTGGCAATTTAAGGAGCAGGAGCCATCTTCCTGATCTCTAAACGTACGCGAACATGTCGAAACCAGCCATTATTTTACTTTTACAAAAACGACGCAATCGCGAATAGAGAACGTAACAGTTACGAAATTTGTTTTTTAACCAAAATAAATTGCATCGGAAATTTTATGTTTATCTTCGTTTCAAACGATAAAATTAAGGCCACCATTTTTTAAAGACAACTTTGATAATTCGTTACCATGTTTATTGGTTAGTTTGGCACTTTGCCTCGCAGCGGCAAAAAAATAATTAACCATATTATTAAAATTAACCAAGGACTTTATAATTATATTTATTTAATTATGCGTTAGATTTATGTAATTTATTTATACAAACGTTTTTTCTAACAATTATTTGTGCAAGCAACAAAATCAAAAACTGGTTTCGATTTATTCAGGTGATTGTCAAGTGTATTAAATAATTATCGACATTTAAACTTCAATGACAAAATTAATATGCTGCGCAAGAAATTTCTATCGAAATGGCCAGTGGGTGGGGCCGCATTTTTTTAATTAAAAACGCGCGCATTTCGAATTTCTAACTATCGCGAAATTCGAGCGAGCGCGAACTGCATCAAATTTTCTTTCGTAATTGCGTTACAAAGTTTACGTAATTACGTTTTTTTTATAATATTCAAGGTAAAATTACATATTTGTAAGGATAAAGGTTAGAGTTAGAACGACCTTATTTCAAATAGCAGCAGGTATGCCGAGTCGAAATCAAAGTCTCTTTGTTAGCAAAACTACGTTTCACATTTCTAATGCAATAACCGGTTTATTGAATTATAATTTAGCCTAAAAACAAGTAGTTGATATAAAATGGCTTCCATAATAATTTAATGCTCTTTGTTGCTGTTTCTTTCTTTCTTTATCGCCTTTCTACTTCCTATTTCGAACTATTTTGAATAATTTATTCGTTTCGACGCATTTGAAATTTTTGTTATTAACTTGCATTTAATTTACACGAGTAGAACGCGAAGGTTGATACATTTAATTATTTTCGCACGTACTTAAATACAACGTAGGCGTAGTTTAACGTTATCCGAATTTCACACTCCTTAATTCGATTTTTTTGAGTAATCTTGTTATTTGTCGTTTCGTGGGACAAAAAACTTAAAAATATTGTTTGTGCTTAAAACAGTCATCGGTTATAAAGCAAAATTGGCGTTGATACCAATCAATTGCCGCCTATAAACATCGTTTTTTTAAAATCTATTTGCAATATTTACACGCAATTTTTTTGATATTTAAACTATGGAATGTATACCAGATTCCGGTTTACACACCTTCGCCAAATGCAATAGAACAAAAAAACTAAGTACCAACCTACATATAGACGATTAAAATTGATAAATTGCATACCGCCAAACTGTCCGTTTAAAAAAACATCATAAATAACCCTTGAAATGATAATTCTATTATAAAATCCCGATTGAAGTTTTTAGGGGGACATGAAAAAGAATCCTTGCATCCACTCCTTTGCAGAATACCTCTACCATTTTTTTTAAATGGGAGTCGGGTTTATGTATGCCATAGTCATTGGAAATGTCCCTAAAATGAGCAATACCGCACGTTCAGTCACATTCTAATAGTATTAATCGTATTTATACCTGTAAATATATCCTAAGGTTATGGTTTTTTCTTTGTCGTATAAATACAAAAAGGTGATTACCATTACTTAATTTTGTATGTATTTCTCAAATCATACGAAAAGTCTTATAAATATTACTCTCAAATAAACGTTTTATAAAACCAAAAATTTTGTTTATATTTTTGTGCGAATTAAAAAACAAACACTTTTTTCTAATTTTGAATAACAATTTATTAACATATTTTTAATAAACATAGGACATACTATATCGTCAAATTTTTAGGTAATAAATGTTTTGAATAAAAATACCGAAATTATATTTGCAAAATTATTTAAAAAGTATTTGTTACGTCTAAATTTTAACTATTAATGTAATTTATTGAAATGTGTGTTCTGATAGTCACATTATCTTTGTATGTAGGATGTATAAACCTGGCTTATCAGACCCGGAGTAATGTTTGGTTATAAGAATATGCAGCGTTTGTTACTATAATTTATAAACAATTTTTCTTATATAATAATTAATAAGTAACAAAGATACTTGTTTTTTGTTATAAAATAACTGTTTATTTTTTCAATTTTTTAATTTGAATGTTGGTCCGATTTATGTAAAAGTAGATATTGTACCGGATATGCATCCTAGAGTTAAGCGGATTAATAAATATCTCACTTATTAATGATGTGTTGTCAATGAAAGCGCGGTAATGCTCATTTTAAATACATTTATTAGTATTGATCATATTGACATCTATAAATATACCTTGAGGTTATGGCTTTTTGTTTGTCGTATAAATACGAAAAGGTGATTACCATTATTAAATTGTACATGTGTTTCTTAGAATCATACGAAGAGACTTAAATATTACTCTGAAACAAGCGTTTTATGAAACCACAACTGCTTTTATGTTTTTGTGCAAATTAATAAACAATTCTACCGGATATGCATCTGAGGATTAAGCGGATTAATAAATACCTCACTTATTAATGAGTTTCATAATTACTTTTTGTAAATATATCATCAGGTTATGGCCTTTTGACGTATAAATATAAATTTTTCATTTACAAAATTGTAATATAAATTGGGAGTTCCTAGTGGTAACATCATTGTTTATGTGATTATAATATTTTGTGAATATGCCTCGAAGATTAGGATAAATGGATTCTACCTTAGAATTAAGAGGAAGTATTGTTGGGATGGCACAAGCAGGAATGTCACCTCGAACAATATCACAACATGTTGACTTATCGGTAAGTATTTTTCTAAAGCATATTTTTTACATTGCATTGCAACGCAGTCAGCATATATTAAATATGATCACCAATAATACTATTTTATAAGATATTGGAATCTATTAAATTGACGTCAAATTTTTAAATACATATATAATGTATAATGGCTTTTAATATAGTACTAATGATAAATGTAATATAATGCTAAGAACTTAACACTTTGTAGATTAAACAAATCCGGCGATGGATTACGAAAGGTCAGGAAGTTGATAATAGGCCACTTGTAAGCAACAGACCACCTAAGCCTAGAATTACTTTTCGGCAAAAAGATGCGGACATACTCGGCTATACATTACAAAATCCTTTTACAACTTGCCAAAAAATTAAGAAAACGCTGAATATTAATTGCTCGGTTTCCATCATTCAGAACGTGTACACGAATCTAATTTACATTGTAGAAAACCGGCAAGTAAACCTAACATTACAGAGCGTCATGATGCAGCTCGGTTGCGCTTTTGTCGCCAATATTTAAATTTGGATTGGAGTACTGTTATCTTTACAGATGAAAAAGTATTTTCTAGCACTGATCAATATCCAATTACAGTTTGGAGACCACAAAACACTCGTTACAATACAGAACATGTTTTGCCTAATAGGCAAAGTGATAGAGTGACAGCTGGAGTGTGGGGATGGATATCTCAAGCGGGTCCAGGAGAGTTAGTGCAAGTGACACCACCTCGATTTACTTCAGAGCAATACCTGAATATTTTAGATAATATCTTAATACCTTCTGTGAGAAGAATATTTCCACAAAATGAGCTGGAAATTATTCAAGTAGTTCAGGATAATTCTCCTATTCATACAGCACTAATTGTTAGGGACTGGATTAAAGATCAAAACGAAGTTGAAATAATTGAATGGCCAGCGAGATCACCAGATTTGAACCCAATTGAAAATATGTGGGGTGCAATGATCAGAAACTGGGATAGTGATATTCAATTTAGAACACCTGAAAATATTATCCAACATAAACAATTAGTTTGGGAACGTTTTCGGAGATGACAGTTGTGTGAAAATTTAGTAAACTCTATGCAGTCTAGATTAGAAGCATGTATACAAAATAATGGTTATTACACAAAGTATTAATTATTTCTATACAACTTTTGTATCATTATTGTTTTTTATATAATAATATGTTTTTTTATTTAATTATATTATTAAAATAAACTACAGCATGAACTGTAATTATAAAAGTATGCTTATTTATTAACATTTTATTAACGCAAAAGTGAGTAATACCTAAATAATAATTATTAAAATAATAATAATATTAATGAATACGAAAATGGAATTATGATACTCATTAATAAGTGAAGTATTTAACCGCTTAAACAAAAAAAAGAATGTGACTATGTGAACAAAAATTTAAATAAATTACATTATATTGGCACAAATATTTATTCTTACACCGGAAAATTCTGTTTAATAGTATCATTTATATTTAAACGAAATTAAAGTATAAAAGTTTCACTTTATTTATAAATAATTTTGCACATACAGCGAAATATTAATAGTACCTATGTAAAATTGTTTTTATAAAATCAGTAATTAGATTATTATTTACAATTTACCTTAATTTTATACGTTTAAAATTTTACTATCAATAAGTATCTAAAATTATAGAAAGAAATGAGTGTTTTTTTATTCGCATAAAATAATAAATACACGTCATTAAAGTAATACTATTTTCTTATGGTTTGAGAAATACATGTAAAATTTAGTAATGGCAATCGCTTTTTTATTTACAAGACAAAAGGACATAACCTCAAGGTATATTTACAAGTATAAATACTGGTAATACTATTAGCATATGACTGAAAATGCGGTAATGTTCATTTTAGGGACATTTCCAATGATTATGGCTGTACATCACTAAAATGCTATTTTCGCCAAGATAACAGGATTTGTATTGTTTTTTAGCAATATTTTAATTATGTACCGCGTAATACATTAAAAAATTTAATTAAAATAAACAAAATAATTTAATTAACTGTTCAAAAACTGCCTACTCCCGACCTGTTTGTAACGATAAAAGTGATGACCAAAATCGGTCTTGGTCTTGCAGTCTTGTCTTGGTCTACCAAAATTTGCAACACCAAAAGCAAGATAACAACGCCATTAGCAAAACCAAAACCAAGACTCAAGGTTGCAAGACCAAGACTGGATGCAAGACCAGCTCTGCAAGATATTGGCAAAAACAAGACTATCTAGCAAGACTCTTGCACTTTTTTTCTTATTATGAATGATTATTTATCTTTTTTTATTTCTCCCACATACAAAAAACATTTGTTTTCCCAAAAAAATTATTCTATGTATACGTAAAAAGAAAAAGTTTTTTTGAAAAAGGGTTGTTTCGAGTTTAGTAAAATGATGTTTGTTTGCAAAATAAAATTATAACTAATAGGTAACCACTATAATCATTAAAGAGCGGACAGTCAGGCAAATGCCTAGAGCCTGCCTATTTAGCCTTTTTGTCTTTTTTGCCATTTTAAAGAGTACTATTTTATATAGCAGTGTTTTAATAGGTAGATGACAATAACGCATTACAGAGTTTTACTTAAATTACGTACAATAATATAATTAACTTTTTTGCTCAAAAGGTCTTACCACGAACCTATAAATAACAACAGGAATTTTTATGTTTTGTTAAACAATGGTTTCCAGAAAACATTAAATACAAAAGCCGCTTATAAAGAAGAACTATTGTAAGAATTTATACTAGAATTATGTACAATGACAGGCTTAACAGAACACTATTTACAAAACCGGAAGGATTTCGGAATGAATCATATTTTATAGGTCTATTCAGTACCTAAGTAAAGCAAACAAATATAGATAATTTTAATTCTGTGCGGTGGAATTCCTTTAATGACTGAAACACATGACTAAAATATTCTTTGTTTGTTATAAATACCTGTGATATTGTCACACTGTGATAGTCTATTGCTGTTGTGCTGTGAGTAAGTTTTAAAAAATGTCACCTAATAAACAATCAAAATTTGAAAATTATTACAAGTGGAGTAAACTTGACAATAATTTAAAAACCGACGAGAAAAACATTTTTTGGTAAGCTTGTTCAAAATCAGTAAGTTTATATTATCTTAATTTAAATACTTTTCATTACTAGTATATGTATCGTAGATCGGTGCTACTAAAAACTACCATGTAAAACAACAGTAGTGGTTTACATTTAAAAGATATTTAAAAAAACTATAAAACAACCATTGTTAAAAAACGTTATAAAAGATCAACAGAATAAACCTGGCCCATCAAAAACAGATTTTGCTCTAGATTTGTGCGAAGCATTGGTGTCGGCACAAATTCCTCTTAAAAAACTTGATAATATCAATTTTCGCAATTTCCTCGAAAAATACACCGAACAAGTTGTTCCAGATGAATCAACTTTCAGAAAAAAATATTTAGACGTATGTTACCAATCGGTAAGCAGTTTAATTAAAGTATTAATAGTTTTCAAAATGCCGGTTTATTTTAAAGAAAATACAGACAATAAGGAATGACATTGGGGACCATTACATTTGAACTTCGGTTGATGAAACAACCGATTGCAGAGGTCGATATATAGCAAAATTTGTAGTTGGTAAATTGTCTGAACTAGAACCAGGAAAAGCTCATTTGCTAGCATACAAAAAATTCCACAGACCAATCACAAAACAGTTGCAAATTTTTTCGATGATTGTTTACGTAAGTTTTTTTTTAATGATTGATTAATATAATCCAATCTATTAATTACAATTATATAATTTTATGTTTGTAGGACTTCTGTATCCCAAAGACGTAAAAAAGAAAAGGTTCTCTTATTCGTAACCGATGCAGCACCTTATATGATCAAATCCGCTCAGGCATAAGAAATATTTTATCCGAATTTAAAACATTTAACTTGTCTAGTACATGGAATACATAAGATGTGTGAATTCATTAGAGAGGAGTTTGCAATAGTAAACAAGTTCATTTCTGCCACCAAAAAGGTAAAAATCTCTAACATATTAGATTTTCTTTTTGATTATTGGATCTTGTTTCAGGTTTTTGTGAAAGCATCATTACGGGTAAGGGCCTATAAAGAAAAACTTTCAGATGTTAAACTTCCACCGGAACCTATCATAACAAGATGGGAAACTTGGTTATCTGCTCGCATTTTTCATGCCACACATTTTGAAAAAATTAAAGAGGTACAGTTCAAACTATAATTTGACATTGTCTTATACATTAATTGAATTGTCTTACTTCAGGTGGTTGAATTATTTGACGAGACGGCCTCTGCAGCAATTGCTAAATCTCAAAAAGCTTTTAATGACGAAGCTGTTATAAGAGAGGACTAGTTTTTAAAAAACACACTTTTCCGGCATTCTTGACGAATTAAAGAAACTAGAAAAAAGCTAAACCGCAATGACCGAATCTTTCGCTACATTCGAAAGAATAAAAGCAATTATAAGAGCATGTCCAGGAACTATAGGAAGAAAAATTGGATTCCGTCACATCAAAAAACCCTTCGTTTTGACCTCTTTAAACAACTGACCGAAATTCAAAAAGGGGAGGTCATGAAGCATCAACAGAAAATATCTTTAACTATAACAAAAAAATCGGCATTAAAATTTGTTCCACTAACATTTTATGATGTCGAAAGAACTTTTTCCTTCTATAAAAATATTTTAAATGATAAAAAGCAACAGCTTCTTGGTCCTAATATTGAAAAATATTTGATTTTTGCTTGGAAAAATAATAGCACTTAATAAAAATTGTAAAAAAAATAATAAACTGTAAATTTTAATAGATATTTGTGCCTTTTTTATTGTCTTTTTGGCAGGTTTAATATGTCTTTTATGCCACCTTTTTTGGTATTTTTTCTTGCCTTATTATCCGCTCTTTGATAATCATCTTAAACGAAATATTTACTTAAACCAAATAAAACTATTTGAAATTTGGCTGAAATGTAATTTAATTGAAATAAATTATGTCAAGAAAGAATTTTATAATTACGGTGTACAAATAGAACAAATTTAGTTTTCCGGAAGAAGAAAGTTTACAGTTAATTTGTATTTAAACAAAACGATATTATAAATTTTAAATAAAACATATTTTTCTGTCACATATGAATAGAAACCATATAGGTAGATAGGTACCAATAAAATATTTATTTTCATCGATTCCTAAAGTGTTGAAAGACGCTGTTACGAATTTAGTAACATTAGCTTATTTGAATTAATATTTTTTTGAATTCATCAAATATAAACTATTCACATTTCTATGATCTAATAAAAGTATATACAAGTAATAAAATAACTTGTAAAATAACAATTTGTGAGAAAGTCCCAAATTCTTAATTCTAAATTTGTACCAAAAAGCACGTCTTACTTAGTTTACAATAAAGGCACCTACAAAAGATTTTAAACCGGAACGACGCCTGTAATACTCATGCAAATCCCTCAAACATGCCGAAACGTTGTTTTTTGTAAATAACTGAATTCTCAAAACTTAAAAGTACATCTATCATAAAATACAACGGACGTATTGCAAATGCAATAGTGCTTATTAATTAATATTTGTGGTAAAAAAATTGTCGGTCCTTTTTATTATATGGAACTTTTTATTGTTTAAAATTTTGAAAAATTATTGGTCTATATATTATTAGTCTATGGCAATTTAAATTTAGTCATTTAATAAAAAATGTAGGTATATACAATTTTAACGTCCTTCAAAATTAAGAATTGAAATTAATTAACATTTGCTTATGTATTTGTATTTTGATAGTTTATTGAGTATAAAATTAAAATAAATCTTGTTAGATCGTTGACATGTAAAATTAAAAATAAAGTAACTTAATATACTGTATAATCGTTCTCATAGCAGGTTAAGTAGACTAATAAAAAGTAAAAAATTCTGTCTAATCCATATTCACTTTTAATATTAAAAGTTATAAGCAATGCATGTTCCCACTTTTTTAATACTTAAGCCATTTACAGATGCAGTTGTACTTGTAGATGGCTTAAGTATTAAAAAAGCCGAAACATGTTGTGAGCCTATCATAATTTATGTAGGTTAGAGAGAATTTCTTACTTTTTATTAAAGTAATTTAATTTTTCGTTATTAATCAAATATCCATTAAAAAAAATTAAGCTAAACTTTTGCTTTAGCAGGTCAATGTACCCTTCCATTTTTTTAAAAGCAATTGTCCAAAAACTACCGTCTTCGGATATCATGATAATAACTAGAATTGCAAATTTTGAAAGAATGCAACAATTAATTCTAACACACAAAACATTATAAAATCTTAAGCTTCCGCGGTTATTTTGTTTATGATTATAAGCGACTTTCGGCTTAGACCGTGTCGTAATTAAACACCCAGACTTTTTAGGCTTGGTCTTAGTCACTCCTTGAGAGTCAAAACAAGAATTAGAACTTGGCTTTTGCCGTACTGTTGTTCGTGAACCTAAACAAACTGCAAAATCTTGCGAAACCTCCGTTTGTTTGAGTTCACATTCGACAATTCGGCAAAGACCAATTTCTACTTCTTGTTTTGGATCTCAAGGAGAGACTAGTTCCAAGCCTAAAAAGTCTGGGTGTTTAACTACGACGCGGTCTAAGCCGAAAGTCGCTTATAATCATACAGAAAACATTGTTTAGGCTACTCCTAAAAATGTGGGATAAAATTTTTACTGTTAATCAAAAACAAGAGAACTAATTTTGAGAATTTAAAAACGTAATATCTTTCTTCATACAAAATTACACATTAAAAAATTGCTAAAGCACCATGATTTCTGTTGATCTTGATCCATATCGTTCTTTAAAAAAATGAGGTCTTTTGCAGTGTATTGTGTCATTTTCACGTCAAAACTTGCCCCCTGGAAACTGAACTTGACGTGTCTCGGAGTATTATCTAGTTTCTAGTATTATCGCAAATTGTCCTACTTGTACGAATATGGCACGTTATGTAGTTCGAGAAGAAATTCTTATGACAAAATATCTAAAACGTCTATTTTAGTTGCTCGTATATTCTCCAACTCTCACTCTTAAGGTGGGTTCTCATGGGGCGATTTTAGTTGTTCAATAAAAGTTGAGAAAAAATTATCGTAAAAGTGTATTTGTGCATAATGCTGTTATAATGTCGAAATTTTTGGAGCTATACCACAAACACAATTGTCTCTAAAATAATTATAAAAACAGAGATGCCACAGTCCATTGTGAAATAAATGGAAATCGAGAGTCTTACAACTGCTGATTTAAAGGAGCCGATGAGTTTTTAGAGGGTGTGACTAGTACTAGAGCAAACTCATCAAATTTTTATTCAATTCAATAGAGAAAACCTTGCCTCATCATCGGAAGCTGCTTCAACCACAAATGCGGAGATTAGAAGTTCATTTAGGAAAGAGATAGTTAACATCGAAACCACGGCAGCAATTCCCAAGCAAACTTCCAAATAAAAGCAAAACAATGCCGTAAACGTAAAATGGTACCGCATAACAGTAATATTGCGGCCATAAGTGCTACAATCGATGAACTTGATAAAGTAACGGAAAAAAGCTATAAACAAAGTGAGATTGATGATAAATTCGACATACTTGCTCAATTCATAGCTGTCTAGCTCAAGGAGTTGCCTCTCTACACTACGCTCTTGCGTCAAGACCAAATTGAAAGCGTCATAAGACAACAGAGATTACTTTTATCATCTCAGCAGTGTCCATATCAAAGAAACAACCCAAATAACTTCATCTGACATATTTTATCAGGTTTTCCAAAACGTTATAAACTAAAAGCTACCACCAGCTAATTGCTGTTATACATATACATTCTTACTTTAATGAAATCTTCTAAAATGTGTTATATTGCTGAGCAAACTTCTTCGAGAAAATTTGAAATAGTATATTTTTTTGTACTCTGCACATGAAAGCAAACGTGGAAACTAAATATCCTATAGCTAGATATCTTAGACTTACTTGCAACTTTGATTAAAGTGCCTGTCGCATTTTTGTATCTTGGTTCTTAGGACGATTCTTAATTTTTGATAGGAGTTTATCAAATTTTTCTTCGGACATTCTTTTGCCTCCAGTATCATCTAATAGTAGTTCTTTCAGTAAAGTTTTAGATGATTCCAATTGATGTCTTCTTAGAATCCACTGTTTCGCCCAAAAACGACGTTTCTTACGTTTCTTGTACATATTCAATAAACAATTTCTTAATTATTTCCTTAAAGCAACGATTAGTACCGCTATACCTAAACGAACAATATACCAATTATAAACTTACCCCACCAAAGTTCCTTGTAACAAGTAGCAAGCGTCAGTAACCTCTAAGTTATTCATGAGACTTGCATATTATGTAAGCTTACATGTACGGCGTGGTTTACCAAAATTTAGTCTCGATTACGTTTAAACAATCAAAAGAAGTTGAATGGCATAACGTCAGACAATTTCATAATATAAAGCTAAAGATGTTTTAAACTTACGACTAAAAGTAAACTGATTTAGCGTGATTTTTGATAGCTAAAGTTTAACATAAGTAGTAAGATGTAACTAAATTAAAAAACGCTTAGGCTGAATAAGTAAATAAGAACTTACGAGATTTAACTATACAATCCCATCGGCAAATACTGATATCAATAGATGTGACTCGGATAACACAGAATCAAAAGATTATAAATACTCTTTCTGCAGTTTAATGACGTTTGAAAAGTTGTCTCGACTTCAGCAAACTCGCCGACGCTATTTTTATTTTTACCAGTGAATGCTAACTCAATTAAAAATTGCCTTAATCCCGCCGTATACACAACAATTCTTCATTTCAACTAAACCGAATTTAGCGAACAGGCGTCTTATCAAAATCGACCGTTCACAGCGACTTAAAATATGCAAGTAAATGTACAAATGGCGGCCGACGCAATCTCTTCCCGTTAGCTAGCGTTACCAACCGAAAAAGTATTTTAAAAGTGGGTAGTTTCCAACAAATCTAAGATTTTCCATCCAGTGGGGTCCGCAACCCAGCGGCGTAGTAAAATTTAGTTAGAATTAAGACGTTTAGAAAATTAATGAGTAATGAGATATAACATAATTAAACAAGATACGAGTCCAACATAAAAATGCACAATATGGAGATCTTGTAAACGGAAAAATATACAAAGTGGCTTAAACAAAGAAAAAGTTGCGTTTTTTAAAGTATGTCTACATGCCGGTCGCAAAAACTAATTATTGTTTGTCGTTTTTAAACGAAATAACAAATGACTGATTTAGAGTTTTCGCTAGCAGAACTGTCAAAGTTATCTCAAAATAGTAGTTATTGTTGTTTAGTGTGTTTAATCCGAATTCATCACAAAGAAAAGTTGCTTTGGAATGTAATTTATCAAAATATGGGATTCAAAAAATTCTGGAAAAACATAAACACCATGATTTCAAGTTTAAACGGGTACAAAACTTGAATACAGAAGACTCAAACAGCGGAATGTTTAATAAAAGAAATAAACATTTTTCTGCCACTGATAGTTCACACTTAACCTACGAAGTAAGACCGCGTATTCGTTTCTCCGTTAATGTTTGATGTGGTCTTTGTCTTTAAGACGACTAATTATTAGACCTATTTTCTACTTCAGTTAATTCAATTAATTTACAGATCGTAACGTTAAAAAATTTGAGGTTGTTTCAGCAGAATAGAGTACCACATAATAAAAGAATTTGTACCCACTATTTGAACGAACAGTTTTTAGGTTTTTGGATAGGAACTAATGACACAGTCCGTTGGCCACCACGATCACCTTTAAACGCTCTTGATTATTTCCTGTGCGGTTCAATAAAAAATATAGAGTACGATAGACCAATCGAGAATGTGTAACACAAGCACAAATTCAAATCACACCAGCAAACATTCAAAATTCAATAAGGAATATGGAGCAAAGAATTTGCTCTGCCTAGAACATATGGGAAAACATATTGAAGAATTCATGTAGTTTTAATAAGTTGTTATAGTTTCTATTCATTTGTTATTACGTGAGAACTAGATTTATGCAATAAATTGCTAAATTGATGTTTTAATGTTGTTGATAAAGTTAGATTCAGAACTTGAACGAAATGGGTGTTAAAATTCTTCCATACGCCCTATATTCACCAGGTCTTTAGACTTACATTTTTAAACACTTCAAATACCTAATGGAACGGTTCGCCTCCTGGTAATGTTATTGAAACGTTCTCAAATTCAAGAGCCTTCTCGAAGTTGTTATCCATCTTCTAGAACGTATACCGAAAGGTATGGAACATTCGAGAAAGATTTCCAAAATGTGTATATATACGGAACAAACAAATCGTAGGTCAGTTATTTCCGTAATGCGACAACAACAGTGTTAAGAAGATTATTCAAGTCTAAAAATAAGTCGTTAGCGCGTGTGTGTAGATAAATATACGGAGAATAATCTTGTACGTGACTTTAGTGTAAACAAGTGTGTGAAGCTATCCGCGGACGTTATCTTATCTTCGTGTAAGTGATATAAATTAGTGTAATTGTTTTTATTAAATATTATTAGATTTAATTAGTTCGGTTAATTTAAAAGTGTACATATTTTTAGTTTTAATAATAAAATTCGTTACAATATACAGTTTTAAGTTGATCAAATTAATGATCCCTTCTTTTAGGCGGTAGGACAGAAGCAACTAATTCAGTTTTTTTGCGACGTTTTGTGTTCTAGAGGAACACTTTATCAGGCTCGCTCCACTGAGTCAAAAAAAGAGTTAACATTGAATAAAACATTTAATGAAAAACACAATCATATCGTGCACATTGACGTTCGTCAGAAATTTCTGTTTTTAATTAACTGTTTTATTGAATGTTAACTCTTTTTTGATTCAGTGGAGCGAGCTTGATGAAGTGTTCATCTAGAACACAAAACGTCGCAAAAAAACTGAACTAGTTGCTTCTGTCCTACCTCTTAAAAGAAAGAATCATTAATTTGATCAACATAGAACTATACCTCAAATACCTAACTGCAATGACCAGTAATCACTCTAACTTGATTTTGTATAAACAGTATAATTGATAGGTTGAGTTTCAATGTTAGGTTCAGCAAAAGAAATTCTAAGACAGCGCTGTGTCAATCGTAGAATATTTTTTTTTACAAGTAGAGATACTTGCAAAGGTATGTAAACCATAGACCTTAGATTGTGGAAGATATTTATAGATCATATTATTTGAAGCAAAGATTGTGCCTGACCGCCATTGCTTTGGTTCACTACAAGTTGCGTATCGCATTTTAAATTGAGATATATATTTTAAATAAAGCTTGTTCGAACGTAATTTATCATTTTTTGGAATTGTGGCTTATACAATTTCTAAAGGAATATGCAATAGTAGAAGAAAGAAGTTTAGAATAAGCTTACACAAATAAATAAAATTTTCGGTTAAATTACTATTATTTGTTATTTTTTTTATGAATTTAAGGAAATCAGAAAATACCTACTACAATGGTTTTACTGAACTCAGCAAACCCAAAAAATTGATGTTTTTTTCCTCAATATTTCTTTATAAATTATTTGCTAAACCTAAACAGCATCGAACCACACCAATAAAAAATAGACTCCTTTCTATTTACTAAGCAACCGCATCAATAGATTGTTCGAAATCGAGCAATCGAAAGATCGTTTGCAAAAACTAACCACGAAATAATTGTCAATCGTGCTATTCCGATTACGTAAATCTATTAGCAAATACTCTAAGAAACATAATCCGTTGTAAGGTCAAATATCACAAACTTAAAATATTCACGATAATAATCGCTTGTCATAAAGCATCTGGATCACGGCGGCGTCCTCATGTATTACGCCATCTTTGATTTTTTAAAAATAAATTTAAAAAGTTGCGCTTAGATATATGTTGGCGTTGAAGATATTATATTACTCATCGGTGTCTATGTATCTTAAGTGAAGGTAATAGAGGAAGATAGAACCTAAAACCAAACCACTTTAAAACTGAGAGAAAAACAAAACTGCTAATCGTGTATATTTTATATCGTTACGCAAGAAAACAGCAGCAGCGCTGCAAATTTAGAAGGGAAGGCTGAGTGCATAATAATGGGTTAGGTTTCTCATAAATAAATTAAACAATCAAGGTTATCCGAAACTAGTATCCTTTAAGCCACATTTCCTGGTTGTAACCAAGCAATTGCGGTGGAAATAAGTATTAATGTAAGATTCGTCTACTTTTAAGCATCTTCAATACCGCAACACTAATCAATATTAATTTTTACGATTAGGCATGTCATGTCAGTTGAATTAAAATTCAATATGCGGCGCATTTTGCAGCTGCTAAAACCTATATGAAGCGATCAGAGCATAAAAACGAGCGGGGCAAAGAGGAACTTTTTATGGTAATTTTCATGAGTTCCTTCGATGTTTAAAGGAAACGTGAAAATCCCGATCTTGTATTTATAGATCGATCAATTGCATTAATTACGACAAACAAGTCACGGTCGTTTGGTTCTAAAACTAAATCGTTTATGAAGTGGAGCACCACTTTGCGTACATTTAAAATATTTTTTTTAGTTATGTACTGCGGTAGGTAATCCAGCAACTTTATTTACAACTTTAAATAAGTACATCGATAAAAATGCAAGTAGATAAAAGCTTCCTTGATTGCTTACTTTATTATCTTTAAATATTGAGGTTATCTCCGTACAAATTAAATCGATAACTTAGAAAATTTTCTAAAAAATCGATTAGACCAACTGGACTAGTTACCAGTACTTCAAACAAATAAAAATAAATATTCAGCGCTCATTTTTCAAAACTTTATACCAAATATAAAAGGATCAATTCTAAAAACGTTAGTAAATGACAAAGAAAATGCCATGAAACAGTAAATTCAAATATCAAAGAATTTTAATACATAAAAATGGCAATATCAACGCCAACTGAAAGACATGTTTTTTTTATAATTTATTTTGTTTGACTGTTCATTTGACCTACTTTATTTAAAACTCGCTTTAAATTTAAATACCCGGTATCAGCAAATTGCATTACATCGTAATTCCTTCTAATAAGATTTCCTTCTCTAAAATACGTTTAGCAATGGGTGAAAAAAAATTGAAACACTTCGAATGCATCGGAATGCATTCCTGCGCTATTTATATACCACGCTTTAGACACGAATTGTAAAAAAAAGGTTTGGAAAATCTAATGCATATTGATTCTTTTTGATATTGTCATATTTTATAGGTTTGACAGTACAAATATTTTACGTAAAATGGCTTGCGTGTTTCGTAAGTTTATTAAATTGCATTTCATGTTTTATGACGTTCTTTTTATTTTGTTTAAATTGTAAAACTGAAATTGTTTACGATTTTAACGAAAAAATGTTTAGAACGCACGTGATCGTGATGCAATCGTATAGAGAACTTATCAATTACCAAAAAACAAATTCTGAATCATGTAATTGTACTTGTAAAGTGTTGCGGTTCATGTAAGTATTTTAGTTTAGTTTTCGTTTTATAACAAAAATTTCCATGACTAATTGCATTTTTCCAACACAAATAATCGACGAATCATAAAGTAGCATCAAGATTTTTACAAATGTAAAAAATGATTCACAATTCCACTAAATTTACGGAATTTCTTGTACACGTAATTAGTAACGAAAATGTCGAACTTTACAACTAATAATGACACATTTCTAGGCGACATTTTTCTTATTTCAATAACTTGGCAAATATGAGTGAAACGTCGAGGTTATCGATGAGTTCTTTATAATTCATAAAAAACATTAGATAAAGTTTGTGAACCGTTTTTTCAACATACTCTTTAAAATGAACTAATACGGCGCAATTGTCTTAAAAAATACAGAATTTTGTACAAAGTGAGTCATATATGCAATTCTCAGTAATCGAAAAAAAATACATACTATAAAAGAGAAAGAAAATATCAATAATGACGTTACTTTTAAGGTCCAACTCTTTATGCTTGCGACGCCATTTTCAAAACCGAAAACGTAATTGTATTTAATTTTGTGAAGATTCAAATTTTTTATTAATTGCACACAATTTTCTTATAAATCAAGTTTGAATAATTTATTTTTCTGTACATTTTAGAAAAAAATATAAAATAAATTCCCACTTTTATACATTTTACACTAAAAATCAGAGAAGATCTAAGATCAAGCGCAAAAACAAAAAAAAAACGCCGTCTTTTACTCGTACTAAAAGGGTGACAATTTTAATAGTTTTTTTTTCTTTTGGTTTTCGCCTTTTGTCAAATTTTATTAAAACTATATCCCGCTTAGTCACTTTAACACGAATATATCAAATGAAATTAGCTATTGGTGAAAACTCTTTTCTGTTACAAATGGTTTTCCATTTTTTTAAGTTTTAAATAAAAAAATAAACAGTTCGATCCACAATTTTATCAAAAACAGAAGAGAATAACAACAATTTGCTATACTGCACTAATTTTGTGGCAAAAGAATAATTAAGGCTCAAAGACCCAAAAATTGGTATTTCTGATTAAAAAAAAATACTGAATTCATTTTTTTATCTTAAAATTCAAAGTGAAATATTTTAAATTTAACAAACTGCGATACTAGAATTAGATAGTCTACCATGTACTCTCTCCCTAGTACGGGTGGAGAGAAATCGATAGCCATCGATTACACTGGTCTGCAAAAAAATATTTTTTATCGAGCCCTGACACTATTCCGGGTGATTCTTATGTAAAATGACGTCCTGAATCCAAATATGTCTTCCGTTTTCTTCCACCACCCACCATTTTCGAGGGAGCCCCAAATCTCTAATTTTACCACTTTTCGATAAATTAATTATAATTTATTTATCGAACGATAATAATAATTATTATAATAATAAATATAACTATAACTATTTTAGGTATAAACAGTAATAAATAAAAAGATATTCATCGTTACTTGGTGCCTGCTTTCCTTTTATACCCTGAGGTACAGCTCTCTGGTTTCAAAAACCAGCAGTACTCCGCCAACATGCTTGCATTCCACTTCCCTGAAAATCTCTTCTCCAGCTTAGCGATGTGTTGATGGAACCGTTTCCCGTGTTCATCCGAGACTGCTCCTAAATTTTCAGGGAAAAAGTCCAGATGCGAGTGAAGGAAGTGAACTTTAAGAGACATGTTACATCCTATGTCCTTGGACGCTAAAAGCAGTTCCTCGACGTGAGCGACATAATAATCTTCACTTTTGTAGTTACCCAGGAAGTTCTTACAAACGTTTTGAAATGCAAGCCAAGCTCGTTTTTCTTTTCGATCTAGGTGTTCAATAAACATCGAATCTTGGAATAGTTGTCTAATCTGGGAACCAACAAAAACGCCTTCTTTGATTTTAGCTTCGCTAAGACGAGGAAATTTAGTTTTCAAAAATTGAAAAGCGCCACCTGTCTTGTCCACTGCTTTCACAAACTACTTGATCAATCCAAGTTTGATGCGTAAAGGTGGTAAGTAAATATTTTCCTTCGGAATCAAAGGATTGTGGGGAAAATTTTTCTGACCAAGAATAAGATTTTCTCGCAGAGGCCAGTCCCGTACGATGTAATGTTTATCTCGGGCTAGGCTATCCCATACACAAAGGAAGCAGCAATATTTTGTGAATCCTGATTGCAGGCCCGTAAGTAGAGCAACAACTTTTAAGTCAGCGCAAAGTTTCCACTTATAATCATGATAACTAATTTCATCAAGGATTCTGAAGATGTTTTCGTACGTTTCCTTCATATCAACAGAGTATGCAACTGGAACTGATGGGAAGTCATTCCCATTTGCCAACAGGACAATTTTTAAGCTTGTTTTTGATGAGTCTATAAACAGTCTCCATTTGTCTGAGTCACATGGCATCTGTAGCTCAGTCATCAATAAATTTGCATTAGGGCAGAACACTAAACCTTTATCTTCTGAGAAAAGACATTTCAGGGTTGCTTGTCTGGTCCTGTAAGAAGATATTTTTACTCCCTTTTCTAAGAGATTCCACTGTTGAAGTCGCGATCCTAGAAGCTGAGATTTAGTCTTGGGTAACTGCAAATCCCTGACAAGATCATTTAATTCCGATTGAGTGAGGAGGTGAGGTTGCCGAAAAACTAAATCTGCGGAATACTCTTCATCATCATTGAACGTATCATTCGAAGCCCCAGGTTGTGGCTCAGAGTCTTTTAAATTAATTTCTGGCTCTAGAGTATAAGTGTTTGGGAGCTATGGGATTGGCAAAATATCGTTATGAGGAACAGGTCTTAGAGCTGACGGAATATTGGGATACTGAATTGTATGCTTACTTTTGCTCGAAAACCCGACGGTAGAAGTCATACAAAAGTAACAATCTGTAAGATGACAGCGAGGTTCACGCCAAACCATGGATACAGCAAATGACATTGATTTACGGGTACCTTTGAGCCATTTGGTCAAACTACTGTAACAAGTCGTACAGCAAACTGATGGAGCCCAAGTCTTGTCCTGGTCGCCAACTTGACAATCAAAGCACAATTTATAAGCTGTTTTAACAAGCGGAGAAAGGGGTTTTCGTTGCACTTTTGAAGTTAATTCCCCGCAGACATAGCAGAAGCTATCGGGATGATTTTTACACTCGCGTGGTATAATTAAACAGTAATTCAACGCCCGACATTAACCACAAATCACACTTAGTCACTTGAAAAAATCCGGAGTAAAAGTAGTTTTACTGTTTTACACAAATGAACAAAAATGAACACAAAATCCAGCACGTTTAAAACGTCGACAAGTTAACTCTGCAACAGTTATAGATGTACTGATCGAAGCAGTTAAGCAAACAATGTAATATACTATAATGAGAAGAGTAATGCAAGTTCATGCCTGTCGAAAATTCCTGTTCGAACCTGCATGTGGTATTGAAATCGCCAGCGTCGTGCAGTGAATCTTCCTAACTGTTTAATAATATTTTTTTACTGATCTTATATATTTGTATTTTATTGTTGTTTCTATATACATTTTATAGCAAAACTTTTGCAATATACTTTGGTATAAATTTTATTACCTGCTTTGGGATGTTTAACGGCTATAAGTTAAAATTTAAAAAAAAATGCAAAAAATAAAATAAAAATGGGGCCCCCCAAAATAGGTGGGTGATGGGTAAAAACGGACCTCATTTTTGGATTCAGGAGGTCATTTTACATAGGCATCGTCATGAATGGTATCAGGGCCGATTTTCATGCAGACCAGTGTTATTAAAACTATCCTTCACTATCGATAGTAAGCGATAATGGTAAAAATACTACCAACAATTCTCCCAGAAGTTTATAATAGAATACGCATTAGAGTAAACTGCGTTTAAAGCTTGCACGAATTGGTCATTACAAAAACCTAACATGCATAGGTTGGTTTTTTGTTACCTTTAGCGCACTACAAAAATGTGCTAAAAAGTTTCTATGTGTGACTTCATCTTCGATCCTATCTGAAAGAATTTTCAGTAAATCAGGCCTAATTATTTTAGACAGAAGGTTACGCGTAAAACCAAAGACGTTGACATTTTGTTATTTCTCAATCAAAATAAATATACCTTGTAGGATCTGTGCTTTTTTTGTTTATTATTAATTCCCGATAAAGAATAAAAAAGAACGTACACAATTTCTTCAAAAAGTTAAATTTTAACTTAAATTTTTGATATTATCGAAAATTACAGATAGTTATCGACAGTTTGAAAGCAACTATCGACAGTGTCGACTATCGATATTTCTCTGCCACTACTCCTTAGGGATAATGTCAAAAAATCTGGTAGCTTCGTGTAACAGTTTCGTTTACTGGTGGTTGATCGGTAATGTTACAATTGCTGCTGCTGATGCCGTTGAAATATCATAAGACTTTGGTTGTTCTCCAACGTTCGCGAAGTTATTGTCAAATTCAAGACAATGGCCGAAGAATGCTGAGCAGTTTAGAGACAGATAACAGAAATATATAAAAATGGTTCAAAGGAAGCATAGATTCGAATTAAATCGAGAAGATTTTGTCGGTTTAAAATAAATAAGTGATTAACGCGTGTGAAGATAAATATATAAAGTACTAGTGCTAGTACAACAAATATACGTCGCGTACGTGTTCTTAACATAAACAAGTATCAGGTTTAAATAAAATTAAAAAGTGCAGACTAGTGATAGTAATATATAAACTAGTGTAAGTGTCATACTTAAATATCGTTAGATTTTTAGTTACGTGTAGTTTTTTGTTTATAAAAATTCGTTACAGTGGTGTCAGTGTGGAATTCGCGGTTTTAAGGTGTGAATACAAGAAATTTAACATTGCTCTCGTAATAAAAACGTTATGTGATAAGTACGTGTCGCGTGTGTTTGTTTTGTATTTAGTAATAAAAAATCGAGCATTATTAAAATTTAGTGTTATTTAACTTTTTATCGTGTTTTAATTTATGCTGATGACGCGTTTGCAAGCAGTTAAAATAGATTCAAAGTTATTTGAGTTTCTCGAATCAATCAAAAATGGTCAAGAATCGATGAACAAAAATATGAAAAAAGATTCAAGAAAAATGGAAGAAAAATCTTGGGAAAAAACTAAAAAATTAAAGGATTATTTGAAAATACTCAGAAAATACAAGAAAAATTGATGGAAAAGTTTAAAAGAAGAAAACATAAAAAACCAAATTAAAATTGTTCAAGAGAAAACTCAAGCAGATATGTTAAATTTAAGAAAACAAATATGCGGAGTTCTAGAAAACAAAATAGAAGCAATACATGACAAATTATAAGACAGAATGAAATTGCTAAAAGCAAGAATGAACCAAATGAATTTCCATGGTACAAGAAACACAAAGATTTAATAATAGACCATCGGGAAAAAACCACTCACAATTTAAAGTTGCACCTTCAAATTTTGATGGTAAAAAGCAAAACAAGCATCGCACCGAGGCAGCCATAAGATCCGCTGTGCTGCAGAAATGCCCGCGCAGACACCAGAAAGCCTTGAAGAAATAGTGCGACGTGCATTTCGGGAACAAATAGCTCGAGAAAGAGAAGTGATGTGCTAGAACTGCGGAGAAGTGGGTCACGTACAAGGAAGCTCAAAAGAAAACCAAAAGAGCGTCCGGAAAACTAGAACAGGTCGACCAAGAATGGGACAAAAGTCGACCTCAACAAGCCATGCGCCGGAGATTACCATTCAAATGTCATCGCCAATGAAGCAATTGCATAGCAATTATATTATATAGAAGTGTTCAGTTACTGGTACACACGGTAGCGACGAAGACCATCATTCGTCCAGACATATTACGGAAAAATGAGAAGACAACTACTGATTTGGTAAATACAGTACTCGACCATTAAGTACTGGTAGCCGACGTTACGGACGAAGTTATTCTGGAAAAAGACGTTATAAAGACTATGAGTTCCATTTAGACATGAAAAACGATGTCCTGAAGATCGACAGTAAAGAAATTTCTTTTTATTTATCAGCGAAGGCAGCCGTGCAAGTCTCATTGAGTGAAGACGCCTGGACGGAAATCTCCGGAAAAGCTACATTCGCGCCATTAAACCTATAAAGCATTTAGTTGAAAAAAGGCTACACATCAGCAGAACTTTAATACGAGTGAAAAACACGATGCCAGTAAGAATCTTGAATGTCAACTCAAATCTAGCAACGTTGAAAAAGAAGGCCATAGTAGGGCAATGCACGCCAGATGCGTGAATTCTAATGCAAATACATTGTCAAAGAAGTGCCCACAACATCTATTGGACATTCTTACCTCCAAATGCCAAAACCTCAGCCAAGACCAGCTGGCTAAAGTTAAAGGGTTGATCCAGAAGTATCAAAATGTGTTTGTGCTAGAGAGTAATTACAAAGAAAGAACTATCGTGATAAAACATAAAATTATTACCGGAGACAACATGTACGCCGACTTCCTTTGGCGAAAAGAGAAGAAGCCGGACAAATAATTATGGATATGAAGAAAGAAAGTGTAATTGAACCTTTAAATATCCCATTGGCGTTCCCAATAGTACTCGTAAAGTAGAAAAATGGATCAACCAGGTTTTGCGTAGACTACGGACAGCTAAACGACGTGACCAAAAAGGACAGCTACCCTTTATTCATAATTGACGATACGCTAGACACCCTGTCAGGATCCCAGAGGTTTTCCACGTTAGATTTAAAGAGTAGTTACTGGCAGCTAGAATTAGAACCCAAGGATCGTGAAAAAACAGCTTTTACGATCGGAACTGGTTTGTGGCACATTACTGTGATGCCCTTCGGCCTGTGTAACGCTCCTGCAACATTCGAGCGTTTGATGGAGACCATCTTGCGTGAATTGTCTTGGAAGATGTGCTTGGTTTACCTGGACGACGTGATCGTGGTTGGAAGGTCGTTTGAAGAACACTTGAACAGCTTAACGACGTAACCAAAAAAGACAGCTACCCTTCACCGAGAATTGGCGATACGTTAAACACCCTGTCACGATCCCAGCGATTTTCTACGTTGGATTTAAAGAGTGGTTACCGGCAAATAGAATTGAAACCCAAGAATTGTGAGAAAACAGTTTTTACGATTGGAACTAGTTTGTGACAGTTTACTGTGATGCCCTTCAGCCTGTGTAACCATCTTGCGCTGATTGTCTTGGAAGACATGATTGGTTTACCTAGACGACGTGATCGTGGTTGGAAAGTCGTTTTAAGAATACCTAAACAACTTCAAAGAAGTGTTCCAACGACTACGTGGGGCAAATCTAAAACTGAACCCAAAGAAATGCCACGTATTTAAAAAAATAGTTCCATACTTTGGCCACGTCGTATCTAGAGATGGAATAAAGGCTGACCCAGACAAAATCCGGGAAGTGCAAACATGGCCAAGACCAATCGACAAACATAAGGTCCAAAGTTTTCTTGGGTTGTGCACCTATTATAGACGATGACCAATATTGCTAAACCTTTGACGAAACTGACCGAAAAAAAAGCAGAATTTAGATAGAATGAAAAGTGCGAAAACGCTTTTCGTCAACTAAAACAGGTCCTAGTCATATAAAATCTTAAGCTTTCGCGGTTGTTATGTTTATGAGTCGCTTATAATCAGGTCCTAGTTACTTTACCAATTTTAAGTCATCCAAGAGAAGATGGGAAGTTTGTTTTGGATACCGATGCAAGTAATCTGACCATAGGTGCAGTCCTTTCACAAGTGTAAGATGAACAAGAAAAAGTCATCGCGTATTTTGGTAAAGTTTTGTCCAAGCCAGAAAGAAATTATTGCGTGACTAGGAGAGAGCTGTTAACAGTGGTCAAGTTCATAGAACACTTCTACAAATATTTGTATAGACGAAAATTTTTACTAAGAACGGACCACGCAGCTTTAAAATTGCTATTGCAGTTTTGCAAGAACAAATAGCACGATGGATCGGGTATGACTATACCACAGATCACCGTGCCAGAAGCAGTCATTGCAACGCTGATGCATTGTTCAGAAGACCATGCCTCCGAAGAACTGCTATGATTGATGACGTGTGGGAACCTAAGCAGTTGCGTCGTAAACAATAAAACGATCCTGAAATAAGATTACTCCTAAACTGGCAATAAAACGAACAACGACCAACCTGGGAAGAAGTGAGCTCTGAGACAGAATAGTCTTAAGAAGGGAGTAGCGAAACGTTCTCAAAGTTATTGTCGACTTTGAGGCAATAACCAAAAGATGTGGAAGATTCTAGACACAGATAACAGAAATATATAAAAAATATTTCATGGGAGTCGAAGTAAGTTTTTTGAATTGAATCGAGAAAAAGGTTTTGTCACATCGTATTTCTCTGTTCTTGGATCAATTAAAAATGGTTTTCCTTTGAGCTTATCAGAGATAAAAAACCGACTTGTAAGGCGGCTTTTATGCCTTGCATCTAGTGATAAACCGTTGCGTTTCCCGCATCTGCCTGTTGATTGAAATTGTAGGGTTCTATGCATTTTTGAGAACCAAATTTGACTTTGTCTCTCTTATTCTCTGTGCTCCTGCCCTTGAATTCTGAGCGAAATCGTGAACGCATTTTAAAGTTTGAATTAGATTGTATTTTTTGAAACAACAATTTAATTTTCAAGATGTTCCATTCGTTCATTTTTTGAGTTTGAGCTTGCACTTGTAGCGCAAAGATCTTAAATAGGTGTATTTATTTCTCTAATTTTGTCTGATCTACTAGCTGCAAAGATTGCTCGAACATGGTTAGGCAATGTTTGTATGAATATAGTGCGTAAACATTCATTAGTAAAGTTCGTACTCCCGGAGCAATGTTGTTGGCTTCTTGTCTCACAATTCCAGCTTCGTTAGTATTTTTTTCTTCTGTTCTGATTTTTTTTTAGAGATCATGATAAGGTTTGGCAATACTTAGCTTCGCAATGAAATCTGAATTTGATTCTGCAAACTCGCTATCCAAATTTCCGCGAACGTAGTAATATTTTGTTTCTTCTTTCATTACTCCAGCTGTTACAAACTGGGACTCCACTTGCATAAACCAAACATTTACATTTTTTCTCCAAAAAGTTGGCATTCTTACTGCTACTCGTAAAACGTGTATCTCATCATTAGCCATGGTACTACAATATGACATGGCCAATTCGAACTTTATCACTTCTTTGATCACATCGGCGTCACTAATTTTGTCTCTTATTTTTTTGAAGTCAAAAGCAGAAATATTGGTATGGTATGTCCATGAGCTCTGATTAGTTGGTGACTTTCATCTGTTCTATGAAAGCCGACGTTGTTCATAACAAAATATGCACCTTGTGAATGATCTTTGATTAAGGGGTCAATCAAATTCTCCAAATTGTTCTACATTGTCTTAAATGATGGTAGTAATTAAGCCTTCACTCTGTTGGATCCACTATTTTCCTGCGATCTTCCATAAGATCTTCTCAAATTTATTTAAATCCCAATTTCGTCAATAAAAATATGTTGTCTCTATGAACCATTGCTCTGTTGTATTGAACTGAATAGTCAAATCTAGTTTGAGTAGTATCTGGATTGAAACGCGTTGTCAATAGTCGATAAGCTCACCTCTAGTTGTGGATTGTTCTCTAACAATTTTTTTATTTGTTTTAGTGTCAAGGCGCAACATTGTAGATTTCTTCTTGCTCTTCTTGAGTAAATTTATTAGGGCGATACCCAAAATTTTTTTTATTCACCTCGTCTGTTGTTTTGTAAATTTTTATTGCAGTATTTGGCAAAATAATAAATTATCCTACCATCTGGACTGGACAATTACCATCAACGCTGTGCCCGAAATAAAATGGATTAACACTAGATAAAATCGACTTTTAGATGGAAACATTCCAAAGATGTTAATCTTTTCACTATTTTCACCACGCAGCATGTCAACAACGAATTCCCACCCAACTCGCCGTCCCTGTCGCTGCTGCCTGTTACCTATCTGTCTTCGCGTGCCGTTATTCGTCTTTTTGTGCTCGACGAGTGAAGACCTGTGTCTCTGTGCAGTGCAATACACGTGATACAATATAGAAAACAACGGTTTTTCATTCATGGTGTGTCTAAATAACCTTTTAATCGTCAAAACTTATTTTTTGTTATGGGAAAATTAAAAAGAAATCGACACAAGTCTTCTAGTATGTAATGTATTATTGTAGTACTATTTTTTAATAGATCATTGATCATCAAGATGTCTAAACGTACTACATTGCAAGCGTCACTGTTTACCTATTTTACAAAGGCTCAAAAGACGAACACTTTAAGTGACTCATCTACATCTGCTAGACCTATTGTCTCTGAGGCAAGCACATCATCTTCTTTTTCTAAGTGAACTGAGATCAGCAAAGTAAGACCTGAAGAAAGCTACTTACTAATTTACCACTTTGATTTGGGAAACTATGTAGGTAACCAATTAGATAATGATTTAAAGTTTAAGTTGCTAAGTACTCCGTGGACGCCAGAGAAAGATTTCAAATTTCCAGTAAGCGTAAGTGAGAAGAAAAACCTTTGATTTCAAAAGCAATGGCTTGATAGGTACCCGTGGCTCGCTTATACGAAAAATGACGGCGTATTTTTCACATCACACCGTAGGAAAAAGAGGCAATCAGGCTTCCAAATCGCTTATGACAGTTCCGTATAAGAAATGGAAACACGCAATCGAAGACTTCGAATCCCATCAATCAAAACAATACCATCACGAAGCTGTGGTTAAGGGCTCCAACTTTTTGAAAACTATGCAAAACCAACACTTGGATATCAGCAACGTTATTGACTCAGGGAGAAGAAAGCAAGTAGAAGAAAATAGAGAAAAATTATTTTCAATTGTGGAAACTATAAAGTTTTGTGGGCGTCAAGAACTGGTTTTGAGAGGAACAAACGATTCTGGCCCTGTTTCTGTGATTGATGAGGAGCCAGTCACAAATGACGGCTATTTCAGAGCCATCTTAAGAATGAGGATGAAATGTGGTGATACAAACCTGCTCAAACACTGCGAAAACATTGCTCTGAACGCTACATATATGAGCGCTAAGGTCCAAAATGATCTGATATCAATTTGCGGGGAAATAATTCAGAGGGAAATTGTAAAATGTTTAAATGAAGCAAAGGTGTTCTCCGTTTTAGTACACGAAACTTCTGATATTTCGGGACACGAACAACTTTCACTATGTGTTAGATACATAAAAAAAGTCGAAACTTGTTATGTGGTGAAAGAAGATTTTCTCGGATTTGTAAAGGTCGATAATACAACTGCACAACCATTGGCTGACACGATCATAGCTTCCCTGAAGAACCTTGACATTGACTGCAACAATATGGCGGGACAGGGGTACGATGGTGCAGCTGTGATGAAAGGTGCTTTTAATGACGTTCGAGCAATAATACGAAAATTATTTCCTCGAGCTCTGTTTGTCCATTGCAGCTCTCATTCTTTAAACTTGCCCTTTTTCATTCATGTAATGTACCTTCTATAAGAAATTGTATAGGAACTGTGAAAGCAATCGGAAATTTTTTGAGAGCATCTCCAAAGCGAACAATCTTCCTTTAGGCACGCATTAGGGCCAACTTTCATGATGCAACATGGCAGAAATTAACACCAATGTGTGAAACGCGGTGGGTGGAAAATCACAAAGGCTTGTTAAAATTTAAACAAATTTTTAAATTTATTATTGAGACTTTAGAACAATTCAGCACAGACCTGGATGTGGAGACCTCAACCAAAGCTTCTTCTTTTCTGAGATCTGCTATTGCCAGCGAATTCGTGGTATCACTCTGTTTTTTATCGAAGGTATTTGCAGCAACATTAACAGTATGCAAAGTCTTACAGTCACCTCTGTGTGACTTAATAACAGCTGTCGACCATATTGAGAACGTAATATCGCACTTTCAAGATATTCGATCCAATATTGAAAAAGAATTTTCAAATTCATTTACAGAAGCAAAGGATTTATTGGCTAATGTCAATGAAGAGATCAAGCTTCCACGGTTGACATCAGTACAAAAGCATCGCGCTAATCCAATTACTAGTAACCCCGAACAGTATTACCGCATAACTGTTGCAAAACCCGTATTAGAAGACTTAACTTCCCAGCTCAAAATAAGATTTACTGACCACAAGAAAGTGATTGCTGCTATGTACACTCTTATACCGAGAAGGAAACGCCATTCCCAAGAGAGGACCTAGTGATGTACGAGAACCTGGTGGAACTAGACGAGGCACAAGGCGAATTTCATCTATGGAAATTGTTGTGGCAGGGCAAAAGCCCTTCGGACCGGCTTTCTTGCGCCGTAGAAGCTGTCGGAGAGTGCAACAGACAATTGTATCCCAACATTTATATGTTGTTGAACATCTTGTCGACTCTACCAGTAACCACGCACACCTCGGAAAGGTCATTTTCCACACTTAGGCGCCTAGAAACCTACCTAAGGAATTCTTGTAGACAAGAGAGGCTAACCGGGTTGGCACTAATGGCAATTCACGGAGATGTCATCATCCCAACTGATGATGTTATAACCGAATTTGCTCATAAAAAGTCTAGAAGGCTTGATTTTGTATTGTGAATTCACTGAACTGGAAATTTGAGGTTTTTAGTTTTAAGAACGAATATGTTAGTACAGTTTTTTCAGTGGCGGGCTTTTTCCGTGCCAATGTAATGGTAATAAATTAAATTTGAACTAGCAGATCTGTTTTAATGAGACCCCCTCCGAAACAAAAATGTGGGCACGGCACTGATTACCATTGTAGATTCCTCTAGTTATTAAAGCACGTACCTCGTTCGAGATTTTGTTCTTTTGCCTTCTTGTACCATTCATTCTTAGTAACAGTATGTAATCGGTTTGACAAATAAAGAAACAGATTCGACAAAAAGGGAAATCGTTGGATATACAGCACTATGTTTCATAGAGATGTGAAACAGTAAAAAACTTGAATATGCCGAAGGTTTTAGATGCAAAAATGTATATATTAAATAATAAAAGTAACTGTTAAACACGACTTGTATATAGTATTAACAAAATATATATGATGTTTACTGCAGCGTAAGCGCATACATTGCATTGGTTGGGACGCGGTAAAAAACATAGAACATATCAAGATTATTGAATGTTTTAAATGCGAATATGTCGACTCCTACAAAACAGAAAAGATTACGTTTTCTTTTATTATTTTTAACCAACCATACGATTTTAGTGACAATATATTTCCTGCGAAAAGAAATTTAGAAAAAAAGAAAGTTATTAGAAAACACAAGAATTAGTATTTTACATATTTTACAAAATGATCACTTTCTATTTGAAAACCAAATTGTATTTTATAAATTGACGCGTCGCAAAGAAGATTTTGATTTATCGCCAACCGTTATTCAAGTAGCTACATAAAAAGAAAAAATTAGAAATTAAAAAAACGCAATTATAATTAATAGACGCGTTGAAATAAAATTCCATATTTCATGAAGTAGAAAAATATAATAAGTTTAATTTTAATTAAAATTAGTATTTGAAAACGGTGATTAAAATCGTTTCTCGATGTGAATGACACGGCAAAAGCGAAATAACGTAGTGATATTGGCCTAGAAATTACATAATTCAGGTTTTCAGAGCGAGTTATTTTTCTACTGCTGCCTCATCTTTAAACCGTCTCGAAACGACATCTGCGAATTATTTTTTTGCAAAAGAAAGTTTATTAACAAATTCGATTGTAAACGTGTAGAAAATGTGTTGCAAGAAACCTTGTTTCGTGGTAACATCTCGTAATAATAATTTTCAAGCACGAAGCGTTGCTTATTTATGAAAATGTTAAGTTGCAGATGCGCCTTTGCACAAAAGTTATTTATTATACATCAACATCCACATTGAAATTTCTAATTTGAAAAGGCGCGCTTTATAATGATCGCACTTTTTCCGCAAACGGGTTTTTATTTATTTGCATTATTTAACGCGCCCCAACTTGTATGTCAATAATTAAATACGGTTGATACATCCTGTATAAAAAAATTAATGTGTCTTTTCCGTTATTAATTTTTTTCTTCTGAAATAGGTGCTATACAATTTTACTGTTAATGTAGTCAATTAGAATTTACATCAAACGCGTTGGAACCAGAAGTGTCATTTTAAACAATTCAAAAATTGGAAAAAACGCAACTATAGACTAAAAATCCAAGTACGGTGATTAAATTTACAAATTCTACTACTTCACTTTATAGTAAAAGATTCTCCAAATCAAGAAATTGTCGACAGTCATCCCCAATCTGTGGCAAATTGACAAATTGACTATAGTTTTTCTTTCAGCTCAATATTCTCTGTCTCAAAAATCGTAAAAAATGTACGTTTACTCCTACGCGCAAAAAAAATTTTTGTTTTTGTTATCGCCTAAGAGCACTTGTGTCACCAAATTTCAAATTTTTGACCAGTAAAGACTATATAGGAAAATAAACGTGAAAACTAAAACGAAAACTGATCCTCTAAATATTGAAACGTTCTCAAATTCAAGAGCCTTCTCGTAGTTGTTATCCATCTTCTAAAACGTATACCGAAGAATATGGAACACTCAAGAAGGATTTCCAAAATGTGTATAAATACCAAACAAACAAATCGTGAGTTAGTTATTTTCGTAATGCGAAGACAGCAGTGTTAAGAAGATTATTCAAGCCTAAATAAATAAGTCGTTAGCGCGTGTGTGTAGATAAATATACGGAGAATAATCTTGTACGTGACTTTAGTGTAAACAAGTGTGTGAAGCTATCCGCGGACGTTATCTTATATTCGTGTAAGTGACATAAATTAGTGTAAGTGTTTTTTATTAAATATTATTAGATTTAATTAGTTCGGTTAATTTAAAAGTGTACATATTTTTATTATAAGTAAAAATATTTTTAGTAGTTTAAATAAAGTAGTTTTAATAAAATACGTAACAATATATTTTAAAAAAATAATTCTGACAGTCATATATAAGTCTTTAAATGAATGGCAAAAAAATTAAAACAAAAAGAATCCATAACATAGATATACGAAAATCGCTGACAAAGAAACAAAAAGCAAGCAACATTAAAAACCCTAGAGACTCTGTAAACTCACTAGCCCGTTTAGCCGAAAACGACCAAAGGAAAAGAGAAAACCGACTTATTAACAAAGAAAAGACAATTTCTTCAATAGTACTCAAGACAACTTGTAGTCTAGCATATAAAAACACACATTACGCTGATTGATAGCTTCTGGTCTGAGTTTAAGGTGTTTATTAACAAATTCTGTAAAAAAAAACTAATTAAACTGGGGAAAAATCATCTAGGATAAACATCACGCAATCTTTCTGAAATATTTGTTCCTAGATGAATCCCAACTCTCACTTATGACTCCTAGCAGCTGTGTATACAAGAACACAGCGGTCGCACCTAGAAAACCACGAGTGGTATATTAGTGTCACTAGAGCCGCTAAGTAGTTAAGCTAAGATAGGGTCTAGTAGGATAGAAGTAATTTAGAGATGGAAGAGCGGCATATGAAATGCCTGTCCCCACACATTACGCTGATTGGTAGCTTTTGGTCTGAGTTTAAGATGTTTATTAACAAATTCTGTAAAAGAAAAACTAATTCAACTGGGGAAAAATCATCTAGGATAAAAATCACTAAATCATTCTGAAATATTTGTTCTTAGATGAATCCCAACTCTAACTTATGGCTCCTAGAAGCTGTGTATACAAGAACACAGCGATCGCACCTCGGAAACCACGAGTGATATATTAGTCTTACTAGAGCCGCTAAGTAGTTAAGCTAAGATAGGGTCTAGTAGGATGGAAGTAATTTAGAGATGGAAGAGCGGCCTATGAAATGCCCGTCCCCGCACATTACGCTGATTGGTAACTTCTGGTCTGAGTTTAAGGTGTTTATTAACAAATTCTGTAAAAAAAAACTAATTAAACTGGGGAAAAATCATCTAGGATGAACATCACGAAATCATTCTGAAATATTTGTTCCTAGATGAATCCCAACTCTCACTTATGGCTCCTAGAAGCTGTGTATACAAGAACACAGCGGTCGCACCCCGGAAACCACCTGTGGTATTATATTAGTCTCACTAGAGCCGCTAAGTAGTTAAGCTAAGATAGGGTCTAGTAGGATGGAAGTAATTTAGAGATGGAAGAGCGGCCTATGAAATGGTGGCAAAAGAACCAGAGATATGGTCAACGCCAGAACTCCAAGTTGCAGTAAAAGTTAATAGCCAAACCTCTCTTATCGCATCAATAAAATGGACAAACAAAACATAAGGCTTCTAGTTCCCGGCAGTTCCACTATTCCTAGCCAAGACAGCGGACATGGTAATAGTGGAATGGGGAGTGCTAGGAATCCCCGGTTTGCGGTAGGCTGTCAAACAAAACTAACTATACCAACACTAAATATAAGAACACTTTCATCCGAAAGTACATTAATAGAATTACAAGAAGTATCAAGTATAGAATAGTTTCTTATATAACCACAATTAACTCATTAAGTGCTAGAGTGATATACATAAATATAAATTTATCAAAAAGATATGAATTGAAACTAATTCAAGTATAGGCCCCAACCGAAGACCACTCAGACGAAGAACTTGAAGACCTGTACGAAGACATAGAAAAGGCCATAATAGAAGACCTAAAAAAGTATAGAGCTATATCCCTTTTATCACACATATACAAGTTACTGACGAAAGTTATAAATAACAGAATACCAACCCGACTAGACGAATTCCAACCCGTAGAACGGGTAGGATTCCGTAAAAGTTTCAGGACGATTGGCCATATTCACACAGTCAGACAATTAATACAAAAGACGAACGAATACAACCTGCATCTATGCTTGGCCTTTGGGGGCTATAAAAAGGCGTTTGTTACCGTGGAAACATGAGCTATAATCGACGCATCAGAATGAACAGTTGATAACACTAAAGCTATTAGCATCGAGCGCGGAATACGACAGAGAAACTGCTAGATTGGAATGAGAAAAGAATTAACATAAACGGTGAACGCCTCTCTCAACTTTGGTTTGCGGATGATGATACATAACGACACATACTCCTGAAGAACTAACAGAAATGCTAAACCAGCTGAATGAAGTGACGAAAACAATTCTAGGTGTCACACGAAGAGACAGGTTGGGAAACGAATATATCAGACAACGAACTAAAGTACAAGACATCACAAATCGAATCTGTAAATTGAGTTGGACAGGACACCTCGCTAGAGGTCAAGATGAAAGGTGGAGTTGAAAAATGACGGATTGGCGACCTAGAGCAGGAAGAAGAAGAAGCGTAGGCCGCCCAAAGACAAAATGGTCAGACGACATCGTGAGAATGACCGGAAAAGCATGGAAGAGAGAAGCAATGCAAAGAGAAAGTTGGAAGCGCAAAGAGAAGGCTTACGCCCAAAGTTGGAAAATGGATAGAACATAACATAACAACAAGTCGAACCAATTTTTACTAAACTTAATAAAGTGTAATGATATTTAAGAAAAAAACTTTCAAGGAAATTATGTATGACTATCACTCGATATTTATAAACAACATCCGCGGAAACTTGCACTTTTTATTTATTTATGATATTTATTGTCACTTGTTTATTTATACTTGGCACACACGTTAAGCACTTTGATTTATCTAGACCGACGCAGTATTCTTCTTCTGGCTAGACTAACTTCAAACCTGCTTCAGGCAACTTTTCTATTTTTGGTTGATAGGCTTCGAGAACATTCCGGTAATTACCTCAAATCTTCTATGCGTGTTAATATCAAATAAGTCTTACTTAGTTGAATATTTATGACACGATAAGCTTGTAGCTAAAGTGCAACGACTAAAAAAGAACTTAAAAGCATCGTTTTTAAGAACCTTATTGCAAAATTTAATTATGTTCAAAATTTTATTTGGATAGTCAAAAAGAAACAAAAGTGATCATTCTTTTAGACAGAACTTGTACATTAAAGCAAACTGCTAAATGGGTTGTCAGTGTTCTAGTTCCGAGGAAAAACTATAAAAAGACGCCCGGCACTGCCACCCACCAACTCATCTGTCTGAATGTAACTACAAACTTCCAAATTGTGCAGCTGGTAGTAGAAAAAATAATTAAATACAGTACTACGCCAAAGTACTAAAACACGTACAAAAACCACAGAAACAACCTTTAATTAAATCAGTCTCAGGAAACAAATTATATCGAACTAGTCGAGATATGGCGCTTTTCGTTAGTTTTTGTCTAATAGGTTTTTTTACTATTTGTTTCAAAGTAAGCGCTTGCATACGGCGCGTGTTCTGATCGATGTTTCAAATCAATAACGAAACAGTGCTTGGCAGTTTCACTGACAACCAAAACATGTGATGAATGCACGTTAGATATAGTACAAGATCAGTTAAGTTATGCTATTTACCAAGAAGGAAGTAAAAAGACCATTACATATAGTTGTAATATTCAGCGATACAATTTTGACATAAAGAAAAAATAATTTCCAAATTCTTTAACAGTCAACAAATCAAATAAAAAACAATCCAAAAAACACGAAAAACATAGGAAAACCAATGGACAGAGCATATACCACAGCACCAAAAGACAATGAGAGAAAAAAAGTAAGAAAAAAAATAATAAGAAGATAAAGTTCAACATAAAATGCATAAAAAATCACAAGTGTCCAGGATAAGAAAGATAATGTAAATGGGTAAGTTAATAAAAGACGGAAACACGAACATTAAAACACAATAAACATTCTTTAATATAAATGTCTGATTGAAGGAAACACTTTTAACGCAACTCACTAACCATTCTTATACACAAAAAACGGGATATAAAAAATACTTGACAAGTATAGGTCCAATATCTCTATTGCCCCAAATAACAAACTTATGGCAATAAGACGGATTTTCCAGTACCAGATCAATCGCCGATCAATGGTTAAGTAATGAAGTTTCGGATTGCAATCCTATCGGCCACATCAACGTTTGGAGTGGTGTAGGTTGCAACTCTACTAGAATCTGGAATGATATCAAGTAGTCTTCAGTGATGAATGATTCTGTTTGGAGATGCATAATAGCCGTATGAGAGTCAGACGAAGACGTAGAGAACGGCGCAATGTTCACTATTTTGTTGATTGACATGTGCACAGCACTGTGGCGATATGTTAACGAAGTGGTAAAACTTTAGAAGACCAATTTTTTCAGCAAAATATTGCCCGCCTCTACATAGCAAAACACTCTTTAAACCGATTCAAAAAGACCAATGTTAATCTCTTACCATGGCCACCCAGATCTTCCGACTTTTCGCCTATTGAACACGTGTGGAACATTATCAGTAGAAAACTGAGAAGACTGGTCCATAGTCTGATTTTCAATTTAATAAAAATTTCCTTGTCTAGTTCGTATCCTATTTTAATCTCCAAAACTTATTCCATTCTTGATTTATTTTGAATACTTTTTTAGTGTCGAGTTTTTCAGCAGTGATCCATGATGAGCGTCTAGACTTTAATCTTATATTAAATTTTGGAAAGATTGTCCATGTTAAAGATATTGTTGACGTCGTAATGTTAGTGGTGTAATATTGCACAGTACTCTAGAAATAATTCTCATTGCTTGATCCATACTAGAACACAATATCGCGCTGCTAATAAACTAAACCTATAGTCAATATGCATCAAGTGTTGCAATCTGTGCTCCAAGTTGCTCTGGCATGTTTTTATATTAAGTTTTGCTCCAATTTCTAAATTTTGATGTTGGAAGATCATTGTAATGTCGTCCGTCGTCCTCGTAAATACATTTTCTACGTGTAGTTTGCGGGATGTCACTCGTATAGATCAAGAATAATGGAGATAATACCGACTCTTGTGGCAGGCCGTTGTTTAATATCCTGTCCTTACTCATCTCAGTGCCAATGTAAACTTGAAATAATCGTTCATTGAGCATATTATTTAATAAACTTAAGAAACTTCGACATGAAACGAACTGATAAAGTTTCCATAAAAGACCTTTTCTCCAAACTGTATCATGAACAGTAGTAAGATCAACAAACACAGCTGCTGATTTCTTCTTTTTTTTAGAAAATGTAACTGACTTATAGTAATATCTTTTTATGTACGATAGAACATAATTCATAATTTAAGAATACGCTTTACCATAAACTAGACTCTAGGCCTCCCCTTAGTGCGGATGTCTAGTTAGTGGCATGTTTCTACTAGGTCAAAATCCGGCTTGTTCTGGAGGTAGGGTGTCCTTCTCCAAAAGACTCAATCAATTGTAAATCAATAGCTAAAGTCTAGTTTTTGGTCTAAAATATTTAATTAATTCTGGCAGAATTTCATCAAAACCTGCATCTTTCTAAGTTCGATAAAATCGCGTTATTTAATTCTTTAATAGAGAAAGATTTCATAATGTCAGAATCTTGTTGAATTTTTTTAATTATTCGTAACTTTTCTATTTTGGTTATCGACATTTAGTTTTGACATTTTTACAATCCGTCCAGAAATTTTGTAAGGATGCGGATTTTTGGTCTCTTTATGAAAAGTGTTTGCTTTTAATTATAATTTCCATTTTGGATAATTCTCGTGTTGTTGTTATCACACAACCTGAGCTTTCATCACACGTCGTAGAGAACATCTTCACAGCCCGGAACAAACTGATTGATTGCGCGGTAAAGCCTCGCTTTTATAGACCGGCCTCCGCTCGATAAAACTAGTTTCCAAATCTCCGGTTAAGAAAAACTAAATTGTTTAAGGCGACTACATCTTTGACGCTTTTAATTACGAATTCCGTTTCTCTACAAGAACAAGGAATGCTATAAACGCAGATTGAAAAGGAATAACGTCTATCACCGGATTTAAAACTTGACTGAATTTAGAAAGAATAGAAAACCGAATAACAGTGTTGTGTTTAGACACACGGTTCCTGATACTTTTGACATAGGGTAGATAAGCGATAGAGACTGGTTAAGACCTAGATTCCAATGTTACTCTTGGTTTCGCAGACTTTGTAATACATTGTTTAGACTTTTTCTATTCTAATGGTTTGCGACTAACATCTTGATTAGATAATTTAAATCTTTTTGAAGATTTTGGGGTTGACTTAAGGTAACAGCTCTGCAGACTAAAGAATTCACTACTGATAATTTCAGAGAAAAATGTTGATGAGACAATCCATTTAAATATTCATCTATATGGATAAGTTTTTGGTAAACTTGACGTGATAATAAACTATCTTCATTTTGATTAACTAAACGTCCAAAAATGGTAAAGAAAAGTTCCTTTCTAATTCCATAGTACAACGAATATTTTGATAAATTCAGTTTAAATGACATAGAAATTCGTTGGGTGTAGAAGGACCTTGTTGCCAAATGACAAAGGTGTCATCAATGTATATGTACCAGCACAGTTTTAGATAAATGGAATGCGGAGCTTCTTTCCCAAAACATTATATGTTTAAAGCGCTGACAATAAGTCGAAGATGAATATTAGATTATGAATTTTAGGTAATCCGTAAAATAGAGAAATTTTAGAATCTTTTGGTATTAAAGGTTTTTTATCGGCTTCATTAATTGACGACTTTTTTATAAGTTTGGAAAGTGCTCTTTCAATAGATGAAGAAGGTTCTGTGGAAATTATTTTATACGACCCGCCTGAGAAAAGATTGTAGATTTTGTTATCATAATCTGAACGATTCATAATAACAGTGGCGTTCCCTTTGTCAGCTTTAAGAATGACTATAAATTTATCTTGTTTAAGAAATTTTAATGCAAAAAATTCCGATTTTGGAATGTTACTTTGGAGAATTCTTGACCGAGGAAGAATTTTTGTAGTTTCAAAGCGGATTTCTTCTGCAAGAAAATTGAAAACTGCTTGGATAGATGCTTCTACAGCTGATACAATTTCTTCAATAAGAAGTTCAAATCTTTGGAAAAAAACAGCTGTTTCTGTAGAGGACAATGAGCGTGAAGATAAATTAATTACAGTCTCGGGTTTTGCTTCTGCATCGACAACACGTTTTGGAAGCACTCATTTGTTAAATTAAAGGTCTTAATCTTAAATCCGGTGAAAGACGTTATTCCTTTTCAATCTGATGGTGTTTATAGCATTCCTCGCTCTTGTGGTCGTGCATACATAGAAGAAACAAAAGAGTTCGTCACTTCAAACAATCTTAAAAGTCAGCGGTAGCAGAACACGTGCTAGAAACTGGTCATCAAATTATGCTTGACTAATGTTCCTAATTACTATCAGCGAAAAATTAAGGAATCCATTAAAATAATTTAAAAAATCCTGTTAACATTAACTGAAATTCTAGTTTTCCTTTACCGGAGATTTTCACAGCGCAATCAATCAGTTTGTTCCGGGCTCTGAAAATGTCCACTGCGACGTGTGACAAAAGCTCAGCTTGTGTGATAACGACAACACAGGAATTATCCAGAATAGAAAATTTTATTATGATATATATTGCTTTCGGTGACCTCTAAGAATCCATTTTGTTGCCATTTTCATAACTAATCTAGAAAAAATCTAGCAAAAACTTATGCCATTTTGGGAATGTAAAAATTTTACTATTGATTAAACAAATTAATTTAAAGCCCTTGATATTTCTTTGAATGAACAATTAAAAGACATATTGAAACATTCGCGAAGTTTTTGTAAATTTCGAGAACGTTTACATACTTTTTATCTACGTCTAGAACGTTCACAAAAGAATGTAGAGGCTTCTCGAATGTTTCCAGAAACCTGAGCAGTTACGTCGCGAACAAGAAAACGATCCTAAAATAAGACTACTCCTGGACTGGAAAGAAAACGACTGACGACCAACCTGGGAAGAATGGAGTGCTTTGGGCAGAAACATCAAAACGTACTGGGCGCAGTGAGACTCTTTGATAGTAGAAGACGGTCTTTTTAAGCGATCCCTAGAAAGTGTCGAGGGCACGGGAAACAGACTACAGTTGGTAGTGCCAACGAGCCGGGTGTGAGAAGTGTTGAAGCATCTCGACGCTGGGACATCAGGAGGACACTTTTGCATTAAGAAGACATTGGGTAAAGTGCGAGAACGATTCTACTAGATGAACTGCAAAGAGGACGTCATGAAATGGTGTCGTAACTGCATATTCTGCGCATCAAGAAATGGTTCAGCGAGAAAGCGCAAAGCACCCATGAAGCAATACAACGTAGGAAGCCCTTTGAAAAGAGTAGCGATTGACATCGCAGAGCCGTTCTCAGAATCCGATTCGAGAAATAAATGCATCCTGGTGGCGATGGATTATTTCACGAAACAGACGGAGGCTTATGCCATACCCAATCAAGAAGCAGCTACAGTCGCAGACGTGTTAGTAAAAAAGTTTATCTGCCGGTTTGGTTTGGGCTGTTTCAAGAAGTTTGCCGACTGTTGAGGATTAAGAAAACTCGAACGACGCTTCTCCATCCTCAATCGGATGGTATGGTCAAACGGATGAATCGAACAATGGGAAATTACTTAGCCAAAGTAATGTCCGAACACCAAAGAGAATGGGATCAGTACTTGCACCTTTTCCTAATGGGATACCGATCATCCCTTCTCGAAAGCACAGACCAAACACCATTCTGTGTAATACTCAGTCGCGAAATACGACTGCCATGCGACCTCCAATTTGGACGAAGACCAAAAGAAGAAGTTGCTGGTGAACATAACGTTAGCAAGCTGACTAAGAGGCTAGACGAAGTACATAAGGAGGTCCGTAAAAACACACAAATTGACAGCAAGAGGATGAAGACTAGATATGACGTCAAAGTACAAAATGGTGGGTTTCAACCAGGCGACATGATCTGGTTGTATAACCTCCAAAAGAGACGTGGTTTGTCGCCGAAGCTGCAAAGGCAATGGGAGGGCCCATATGAAGTCGTGCAGCGTATTAATGAGGTTATATATCGCATCCGAAGACCACCCAAAGGCAAGCCAAAAGTGGCCTACGTTGTCTAGCCCCGTTTACAGGCGATAACCACAATACACAAGCTTAAGTCGGAACCAGAGTATTAAGCAGCAGAACCAGTAATCAAATCGAAGGAATGAGTTCGAGAAGTTTATGAGCTTATACGGAGGTTCTGGAAAAGCTAGGTTTGGAGTTACCACCGAAGAACAACAAGACCTGTTCAAAACACAAAAAGATTACGCCATCGCGCATTGCGTGAGTGAAGATTTTGACATGTCCAGAGGGGTTGCAGTCGTATTTAAAAAGAAATTTGGGCAGCTAGATGAACTACAAAGACAGCAACCGGCAGTCGGAAAAGTTTTAGGACTACGTGGTGGCAGACGCTTCGTTTTCTATCTGGTCACCAAGAAATACTCACGTAGCAAGCCGTTATACGAAAATCTCTGGCGAACATTATGGAATCTCAAAAGAGAAATGGAGTTCTACCATGTTAAGAAATTGGCAGTACCCAAGTTTGGTTATGGCTTAGATCAACTGAATTAGAAGACAGTTCGAAACATGTTAGAGGTCGTCTTCCGAGGAACAGGCGTTCAAGTGTTGGTTTGTAGTTACCAACCAAGAAGAATATCGGGTCAGGAGAAGTCCATTGATTCTTACTTTTACGGTCAAGGAAGTTGTCGAAATGGAGAGAGCTGCCGCTATCGCCACGATCCATTCTACCGGCGTCACGTCCAGATTCCTATTCTGGGACAGAACAGTCTTAAGAAAGGGACAGTGAAACATTCGCAAAGTTTTTGTAAATTTCGAGAACGTTCCCGTACTTTTTATCCACGTCTAGAACATTCACGAAAGAATGTAGGGGCTTCTCGAATGTTTACGGTAAAAATAAATCGTAGGTCAGTTATTTCCGTAATTCGAAGACGGCAGTGTTAGGAAGATTATTCAAGTTTAATTAAATAAGTGATTAACGCGTGTCAGATAAATGAACAGAGTATAACCTTGTACGTGACTTTAGTGTAAACAAACGTTAGTGTTTAAATAAATAGAAGTTATCCGAGGACTTATCTTCGTGTAAGTGATATAAATTGGTGTAAGTGTTTTTATTAAGTATCCTTAGATTTAATTAGTTCGGTTAGTTTAAACGTGTACATATTTTTTAGTTCAAATAAATTAGTTTTAATAATAAACGTTACAATATGTTGTATAAATTTCTTGTAAGGCGGCAACATGTATTTTTTTCCCTCTTATAGTTTATCAAGATATTTGCTTTTTGCTTTACTAATGCCTTCAATATTAAAATCTTTAAAACTGGGCCCGCGGTCTACGAAAATTACCCAATTATTAAATTTAAGTTTGGCTTTAAATTAATCACAAGAGTGTAGGATTTTAATGTGTATTTAAACCCGGTCCCGCAAAAAGTCACGCCGGCCCAGACCTCAAAAAAGGCGATTCGCGTGACAAAAACCAATAACTTAGTAAAACTTTTATAAAAACTTTAAAAAAAGCTTCAGCTACAAAAGCTCGGGGCACAAGTAAAACTTCTTTGCTAATTAATTTTACCAATTAGTTATTTTATTTGATGAAAAAGTAAAATGTTCGTGTTCAAAACAACACTTCATAACATCTAGATAGTCACAACGAAATTAAAGGTTAAAAAGGCTCATGTCAATGAGTTTCACTTCAAAAAATTAGGCAAATGCTGAATTTAACGTAAATAAACATGTAGTATTTTTGAAATGGAGATAGACAGACCACACCATGAGACAAAAAGATTAACGTTGGAACAAAAAATACAACAATGAAGACTATGCACGGTCAGAAGGAGTGTGAGGAAGGATAACAAAAAACTAATAGCAGAATTAGCATGGATAAAGACAGCTCAAGAGAAGGACTAGGCCCAACACTGGATAGAAACTGGTTACTAAAGACATACAGACAAAAACTGATAATGTAGTTCGAGTGTTAAAGATGTAGAAAAATCTTAAAATAGAATTCAGAACTGAAGGAATTTTGGATTATGTTGTGTTGACTCGATTAAATCCACGCATCAGTGATTTTACTGAAATTTATTATATCAAGTTGGTTTAGAATTTTTTATTTACTGTCATTTGTCATGTGTCAAAAAAGCGATTCTGTATAAATTTGACATTCCTTTCTTATTCAATTCAAATTTTATTGGATATTATTAAAACAAAAAATTGCATTAGATAAAAAAAAGTAAAATAATTTTAAAAAAAATATGTTTTAAGGAATTCGTAATCTTGAAATAAACGTATACAACAAAATTAGTTTTTAATTCATAAAACAACAGTTGCTCTGATAAACAATTTAAGATGCGAAATTACCTCCAGACATTGTTATCAGCAAATATTGTCAACAAATGTCTGGCCCGGTAATTCTATACACAAATTAATCTTAACAATAACATTTTGAAGGTAAATGAACTTTGTGTTATGCTTGATAAAGCATCATCATCCCATATACTACATACATGTAATCATCGAATGTTTGCAAAAGATTTTCTTAGTAATACGTCTAGCTTTTGTCGGTTGTATGTTAAACTGGACCAACCAATTTTATTAAAACTCCAATTAAAAAAAGGTACAAACATAATGGTAAATAAATAGTAAACGTGGAATACACTTCTTGGGAAAGAGTACGTGTTTTTGCCTCATAGTATACATTCTCCACGTAGTTGAAAAAACCGTTTTTGAAAGGTTATTAAATTGATCATTATTTTGATATTCACATACTTTAAGTTGTTTACAGTAATTAAAACTTAACGGGTTTAGTTTTAATTTTTGTAAATTAAGTATCGTAACTATACGACTATTTTATTGATAACATTTGACAATTTTTTGCAATGTATCAATGCCGAAAGGCTAACCGTTTATCAGCACAAACGTATTAATTTTATTTGTGTTATAAAAGTAATTATTTAGAGCAAAATAATTTGTGGTAGATTTTTTCTAAATCTGGGTTATTTTCAATAACAAATATGGTTATCAGTGCAATATGTTTAGCTACCTCCTATCAAAAGTCTGCGAGATGACGGCAACAACCTTGTTATCGTTTTTAGTCTTATTTATTTGAAAATGTCGTTGAACTAGATTTCGTCATTTTTCCTTCGCGGTTATTTATATGCAGAAATGCGCTTTTTTAATTGTTGCTCTTATCGTCGCTAGTTCTATAAGAATTTATAACTTTCAAATTCAAAAATTCGTGATTAAAATAATCAATATATTTGTCTCAGTGACAATTAGTACGCACAGGTTCGAAGAAATTTAAAAAATATTATGTACAGCCATAGTCATTGGAAATGTCCCTAAAATAAGCAATATCGCACGTTCAGTCACATTCTAATAGTATTAATCGTATTTATACCTGTAAATATATGCTAAGGTTATGGTTTTTTCTTTGTCGTATAAATACAAAAAGGTGATTACCATTACTTAATTTTGTATGTATTTCTCAAATCATACGAAAAGGCTTTTAAATATTACTCTCAAATAAACATTTTATAAAACCAAAATTTTCTTTATATTTTTTGTGCGAATTAAAAAACAAACGCTATTTTCTAATTTTGAATAACAATTTATTAACATATTTTTATTAAACATAGGATATACTATATCGTCAAATTTTTAGGTAATAAATGTTTTGAATAAAAATGCCGAAATTATATTTGCAAAATTATTTAAATAGTATTTGTTACGACTAAATTTTAACTATTAATGTAATTTATTGAAATGTGTGTTCTGATAGCTCACTGGTCTGCATGAAAATCGGCCCTGATACCATTCTTGACGATTCTTATGTAAAATGACCTCCTAAATCCAAAAATGAGCCCCGTTTTTACCCATCACCCACCTATTTTGGGGGGACCCCATTTTTATTTTATTTTTTGCATTTTTTTTAGAATTTTAACTTATAGCCGTTAAACATCCCAAAGCAGGTAATAAAATTTATACCAAAGTATATGTCAAAAGTTTTGCTATAACATGTATATAAAAACAACAATAAAATAGAAATATATAAGAACAGTAAAAAAATATCAATAAACAGTTAGGAAGATTTACTGCACGACGCTGGCGATCTCAATACCACATGCAGGTTTGAACAGGAATTTTCGACAGGCTTGAACTTGCATTACTCTTCTCATTATAGTATATTACATTGTTTGCTTAACTGCTTCGATCAGTACATCTATAGCTGTTGCAGAGTTAACTTGTCGACGTTTTAAACGTGCTGGATTTTGTGTTCATTTTTGTTCATTTGTGTAAAACAGTAAAATTACTTTTACTCCGGATTTTTTCAAGTGACTAAGTGTGATTTGTGGTTAATGTCGGGCGTTGAATTACTGTTTAATTATGCCACGCGAGTGTAAAAATCATCCCGATAGCTTCTGCTATGTCTGCGGGGAATTAGCTTTAGAAGCGCAACGAAAACCTCTTTCTCCGCTTGTTAAAACATCTTATAAATTGTACTTTGATTGTCAAGTTGGCGACCAGGACAAGACTTGGGCTCCATCAGTTTGCTGTACGACTTGTTACAGTAGTTTGACCAAATGGCTCAAAGGTACCCGTAAATCAATGCCATTTGCTGTGCCCATGGTTTGGCGTGAACCTCGCTGTCATCTTACAGATTATTACTTTTGTATGACTTCCACCGTCGGGTTTTCGAGCAAAAGTAAGCATACAATTCAGTATCCCAATATTCCGTCAGCTCTAAAACCTGTTCCTCATAACGATACTTTGCCAATCACAGAGCCCCCAAACACCTATACTCTAGAGCCGGAAATTGATTTAAAAGACTCTGAGCCACAACCTGAGGCTTCGAATGATACGTTCAATGATGATGAAGAGTATTCCGCAGATTTAGTTTCTCGGCAACCTCACCTCCTTACTCAATCGGAATTAAATGATCTTGTCAGGGATTTGCAGTTACCCAAGACTAAATCTCAGCTTCTAGGATCGCGACTTGAACAGTGGAATCTCTTAGAAAAGGGAGTAAAAATATTTTCTTACAGGACCAGACAAGCAACCCTGAAATGTCTTTTCTCAGAAGATAAAGATTTAGTGTTCTGCCCTAATGCAAATTTATTGATGACAGAGCTACAGATGCCATGTGACCCAGACAAATGGAGACTGTTTATAGATTCATCAAAAACAAGCTTAAAAGTTGTCCTGTTGGCAAATGGGAATGACTTCCCATCAGTTCCAGTTGCATACTCTGTTGATATGAAGGAAACGTACGAAAACATCTTCAGAATCCTTGATAAAATTAGTTATCATGATTATAAGTGAAAACTTTGCGCTGACTTAAAAGTTGTTGCTCTACTCACGGGCCTGCAATCAGGATTCACAAAATATTGCTGCTTCCTTTGTGAATGGGATAGCCGAGCCCGAAATAAACATTACATCGTACGGGACTGGCCTCTGCGAGAAAATCTTATTCCTGGTCAGAAAAATGTCGCCCACAATCCTTTGGTTCCGAAGGAAAATATTTACTTACAACCTTTACACATCAAACTTGGATTGATCAAGCAATTTGTGAAAGCAGTGGACAAGACAGGTGGCGCATTTTAATTTTTGAAAACTAAATTTCCTCGTCTTAGCGAAGCTAAAATCAAAGAAGGCGTTTTTGTTGGTCCCCAGATTGGACAACTCTTCCAAGATTCGACGTTTATTGAACACCTAAATCGAAAAGAAAAACGAGCTTGGCTTGCATTTCAAAACGTTTGTAAGAACTTCCTGGGTAACCACAAAAGTGAAGATTATGTCGCTCACGTCGAGGAACTGCTTTTAGCGTACGAGGACATAGGATGTAACATGTCTCTTAAACTACACTTCCTTCACTCGCATCTGGACTTTTTCCCTAAAAATTCAGGAGCAGTCTCGGATGAACACGGGGAACGGTTCCATCAAGACATCGCTAAGCTGTAGAAGAGATTTTCAGGGAAGTGGAATGCAAACATGTTGGCGGAGTACTGCTGGTTTTTGAAACGAGAGAGCTGTACCTTAGGGTTTAAAAGGAAAGCAAGCACCAAGTAACGATGAATATCTTTTTATTTATTACTGTTTATAGCTAAAATAGTTCTTTTTCCCATTTAAATTAAATTCATGTCCATATATTTATTATTATAATAATAATTATTATTATTATTATCGTTCGATAAATCTTCTATATATATATAAAAATGTTATGTTGGTTTGTGTACGCTTCAAAAACTCAAAAAGTTCTGCACCGATTGAGTTGAAATTTTAACGATATAAAATCCGCATCAAGGATTGTTTTTATCTATTTTTTGCATCAGTCACATATCTGCGACCGCGAGAAAACAGTTTTTTAACGATCAGCTGTGTACCAGTGACCGCGCCATCTGCCATAAGCGATGAAAACACTCGCTGACAACCGCAATAATAATGACGCAGTCACATGAGAAACAATTTCGTTCCCAATTACATTGTTTATTTACAAAAAAATTTGCATCTGATTCTGATTATTATACAATTTAAATTAAATATTGACTTAAATCAAGAATTTTTGGTGTGATAGTGTTGTGATCGAACTGCACCTTTCACCAAATCGTAAGTAGAGGTTATATTTTATATCAAAGATGGACAGTTAAAATATTATTAACTGACAGGCAAAATAAAAGGACTTATTATAATTCAAGTGAATTACTAACAGAAGTGAGTGGTTATATCTTTTTTATTACATCTAACACGTGGACGTAATTATATTATTTAGTAATTATATTATTTATTTTGGATTAACCTCACTTTTAATGTATATTAATATAATTACATTAAATGTCAACCATTCAATCACAATGTGCCACTGCGAAGCGTGGCAGGGTACAGCTAGTAAATTATAATTAATTTATCGAAAAGTGGTAAAATAAGAGATTTGGGGCTCCCTCGAAAATGGTGGGTGATGGAAGAAAACGGAAGACATATTTGGATTCAGGACGTCATTTTACAAAAGAATCACCCGAAATAGTGTCAGGGCTCGATAAAAAATATTTTTTTGCAGACCAGTGAGTCACATTATTTTTGTATGTAGGATGTATAAACCTGGCTTATCAGACCCGGAGTAATGTATGGTTATAAGAATATGCAGCGTTTGTTACTATAATTTATAAACAATTTTTCTTATATAATAATTAATAAGTAACAAAGATACTTGTTTTTTGTTATAAAATAACTGTTTATTTTTTTTTCAATTTCTTAATTTGAATGTTGGTCCGGTTTATGTGAAAGTAGGTATTGTACCCGATATGCATCCTAGAGTTAAGCGGATTAACAAATACCTCACTTATTAATGATGTGTTGTCAATGAAAGTGCGGTAATGCTCATTTTAAATACATTTATTAGTTTTGATCATATTGACTATAAATATACCTTGAGGTTATGGCTTTTTGTTTGTCGTATAAATACAAAAAGGTGATTACCATTATTAAATTATATATGTGTTTCTTAAAATCATACGAGGAGACTTAAATATTACTCTGAAACAAGCGTTTTATGAAACCACAACTGCTTTTATGTTCTTGTGCAAATTAATAAACAATTCTACCGGATATGCATCTTAAGATTAGGCGGATTAATAAATACATCACTTATTAATGAGTTTCATAATTACCTTTTGTAAATATATCATCAGGTTATGGTCTTTTGTCGTATAAATATAAATTTTTCATTTACAAAAGTGTAATATAAATTGGGAGTTCCTAGAGGTAACATCATTGCTTATGTGATTATAATGTTTTGTGAATATGCCTCGAAGATTAGGACAAATGGATTCTACCTTAGAATTAAGAGAAAGTATTATCGGGATGGCACAAGCAGGAATGTCACCTCGAACAATATCACAACATGTTGACTTATCGGTAAGCATTTTTCTAAAGTATATTTTTTACATTGCATTGCAACACAATCAACAATACTATTTTATCATATATTGGAATCTATTAAATTGACGTCAAATTTTTAAATACATATATAATGTATAATGGCTTTTAATGTATTATTAATGATAATCTAATACTAAGAACTTAACACTTTGTTGATTAAACAAATCCGGCGATGGATTACGAAAGGTCAGGAAGTTGATAATAGGCCACTTGTAAGCAACAGACCACCTAAGTCTAGAATTACTTCTCGGCAAGAAGATGCGGACATACTCGGATATACATTACAAAATCCTTTTACAAAAAATCAAGGAATCGCTAAATATTAATTGCTCTGTTTCCACTATTCAGAAACGTTTACACGAATCAAATTTACATTGTAGAAACCCGGCAACTAAACCTAACATTACAGAGCGTCATGCTGCAGCTTGGTTGCGCTTTTGTCGCCAATATTTACATTTGGATTAGAGTACGGTTATCTTTACAGGTGAAAAAGTATTTTCTAGCATTGATCAATGTCCAACTACAGTCTGGAGACCACAAAAACACTCGTTACAATATAGAACATGTTTTGCCCAATAGGCGAAGTGGTAGAGTGACAGCTGGAGTGTGGAGATGGATATCTCAAGCGGGTCCAGGAGAGTTAGTGCAAGTGACACCACCTCGATTTACTTCACAGCAATACCTGAATATTTAAGATAATATCTTGATACCTTCTGTGAGAAGAATATTTCCACAAAATGAGCTGGAAATTATTCAAGTAGTCCAGGATAATTCTCCTATTCATACAGCACGAATTGTTAGGGACTGGATTGAAAATCAAAACGAAGTTGAAATAATTGAATGTCCAGCGAGATCACCAGATTTAAACCCAATTGAAAATATGTGGGATGCAATGATCAGAAACTGAGATAGTGATATTCAATTTAGAACACCTGAATATATATATATTATCCAACATTCACAATTAGTTTGGTAACGTTTTCGGGAATCACAGTTGTGTGAAAATTTAGTAAACTCTATGCAGTCTAGATTAGAAGCATGCATACAAAATAATGGTTATTACACAAAGTATTAATTATTTCTATACAACTTTTGTATTGTTATTGTTTTTTATATTACAGCATGAACTGTAATTATAAACGTATGCTTTTTTATTAACATTTTATTAACGCAAAAGTGAGTGATACCTAAATAATTATTATTAAAATAAAAATAATATTAATGAATACGAAAATGTAATTATGATACTCATTAATAAGTGAAGTATTTAACCGCTTAAACAAAAAAAAAAAGAACGTGACTATGTGAACAAAAATTTAAATAAATTACATTATATTGGCACAAATATTTATTCTTACACCGGAAAATTATGTTTCATAGTATCATTTATATTTAAACGAAATTAAAGTATAAAAGTTTCACTTTATTTACAAATAATTTTGCACATACAGCAAAATATTAATAGTACCTATGTAAAATTGTTTTTATAAAATCAGTAATTAGATTATTATTTACAATTTACCTTAATTTTATACCTTCAAAATGTTACTATCAATAAGTATGAATCTAAAATTATAGAAAGAATGTGTTTTTTTATTCGCATAAAAATATAAATACGGTCATAAAAGTAATACTATTTTCTTATGGTTTGAGAAATACATGTAAACTTTAGTAATGGTAATCCCTTTTTCATTTACAAGACAAAAGGACATAACCTCAAGGTATATTTACAAGTATAAATACTGGTAATACTATTAGAATGTGACTGAAAATGTAGTAATATTCATTTTAGGGACATTTCCAATGACTATGGCTGTACGCGGTGATGTTTCGTCACAACTTGCAATGACCGTCTTCCAGAATCTAAAAAACGAATGAAATTTATTACATATTTTAGGGTTTGTAATCTCACTTCACTGTATGTAAATAAATAGGTCAGTTTTTTAGTAAAGCTTTTTTTTGTGCGAAATGGTTACGATTATTTACCATAAGGTTGAAGATTATTCGCATAATGGAAGTTTTAAATCTTTTTGGTGACAATAAACCGTGTACAACGTAGATTTCAAATTGTTGATATAAATAACTGCAGAATAACATTAAAATTATCACAATAAAGAGATTGTAACAAGGGCGGGAACCACCATTGTATGACTGTTACGAAAAAATAATTAACGAGTTATCATTAATTGATTAAAAACATGACCTTTCCAAATAAGAAAAGTTAAATAAATGTTTATTTAAAATTTGTGTCAGATAAGATTTAAGTTTCGCATTACCAAATTATGGTTTAAGTAAGGTCAGGTTCTTTCAGATAAATTTTTGTCAATATATCGTTTTGCAATTGATTATATCCGTTAAAATATGCAGGCGAGAGCAAGCACAGTAAAATTCAATGTAAGCTAAGTAGGCTTGCATATGAAAGTGCAGCGTAATTTACAAACAAATGATGATGCACATGAATCGTTGACCTCTTAAAGCGAAATATAAATTTGAAGCCTATTTATAATTAGGTGTTTACAATTTTTTAATCGCCAGACGTTGGACAGGGAACGCAGTGTATAATGAATAAAAATATAGATTAGATAAGAGGCAACCACTAAAGTTTTGTGAGTTTTTTTTGAACATCACAACGTTGGTTATTGATTCTGGTCAACTTTTTTCGGTCACTGACCTACGTTAACTACTACTGATTCATTTTTGGCCTTCTGATTGTAGATACGAGCTTTATTGCTTAGTCTTTATCGTTATAAAATCGCTCGACTATACATATTCGTGTGTTATTGCATACATTGTTTTTAAAACGTTTTGTGAAACAAAAGACAGTTTCAACCGTAAAATAATATGGCGAGAGTTTTCGATATTTTTTTTAATGCGTCATAATGCACAATAATCTAATCTACCCGAACCTTACTTAAATTAAAACTAACCTAACACAAGTCTTATCTGACCTAAAATGCCAAAAATAAGTTTGTGGCTTATCTCGATGGCCCATAGAACCCGGACTTTGTCAATGATATCTAAAATCTCTACACAAAAACAAATTCGGCTAAAATTTTACGAGCGATTATCGAAAAATATTGTCAAGCTTTTAAAAACAAATAGGCGTTGTTGTCTAACAAATATTTGTTTTGCAGGAAAAACATTCCAGTTTAAACATTTTGAGAAGAAAATATTTTTTGGTTCGAAGAAAATTCGAAGGACGAGCATAAGCAATAATAAAAATGTTAAAAAATACGATGACAGATAAAAACGTTTTCAGCAATAACAGTTAAAAAACTTTTGTTTACGTAATATCCTGGTATTAAATATAAAGTTGATAATTTTTTGGGTAAATCTCATTACATTACACATTAATGTTGTAAACGGAATGTGTATTTTGTTGATTCTGAAGAAGAGCTCGTTCCTAATTTTGGTTGTTACGAACGAAAATATAAAAGATCTATGTTTTTTAAACTTTTAAGTAACCATTTGTGTTATATTTTGGCATGAAATGAATTTATGTTGTTATATCATTTTTGTACACTGCCTTTTTTGTTTTTAAATTACCAAAATGGAATTCTTACTATGACGTACAGCGAACTGATGGAAGTAGAAGATTTCAATCCTGAAGAATCTTCAGATCCTTAATATGTTGTGAATGAGTCCGAGGAGGAAGAAGACAATGTCAACAATATTAACAACGCAGATGTTGGAGGGTGAATCGAATCCAGAAGAAAACATAGATCAGTCAATTATTCAAGATAATCTGAATAAAGCATCAAATTCAGGGGTGCACTGGTGAATTTTACACTACCGGAACGCCCATGGTGAGGCCAATCGGGGAGTCCGGGGTATGGAATACCCCCCCAGTAAGAAGCTGAAAACGAGTTTTAACGCTATTTTAGAGGTAAAATTACTGATTGAAATTTGTTGTGTTGTTATATTTTGGCAGGTTTTTATTGTTTTTGATAATACTAAGACACCATAGGGTTTGCTATGCAGACAAAATATTCACATAACTTTTTTTAATAATTTATAAAACTGTATTCATTATGGACAAAAACAAAACTAATGCTAATAGTAATAAAAGTAAACTTTAAATAAATTTAATGAAAACGATGTGCACCACTTCAAACTCTTCAAAGTAGTGCAAAACTGTACCAAAATATAGAAAAATTATGAAAAACAACGTTATTTATTTGAGAATTTTGTAAATTTACTAATACTTTATAACATTTCATATTACTTAAGTACTTACAATTTCTTTTAATAAAAGTCTGAGTTGCAAAACGTAGAAAGTACAGTAACACATTCATTTCACTTCACCAAGGTTCAAGGTACTTTGAAAACAGGTTGATCTCAGCATTAGTTGGTTTTGCTTGTCTCGTTCGGGTGTCGTCTGCAGATATATGCTTCCGGAGCCACGTTCTTACATATGGTTCTGGGTTCCAGTCTCTCAAATTTGGGCCGTGCATCTTGACAAACATTAAACTTGACACATGTGGCACAGTCAATCTTGTTCGGGTTCGTGTAATGATGAGGTTCATGAGACCAAATCCTCTTTCACATTCAGCACTACTGCACGGGATCACGTTTGTGCAGTTCATCAAAGGAATCAACGTTTTGGAAATCTTAGTTCAATTTGAATCTTTTACACATACTTTCTACTTCCGTTTCGCCGAAACCCACAGTCACATCAGCAGGCCACATGTCAGAGTCGAGCACTTTCAATTCATTTAGGAGTGATTCATAGGCAGCTTTATGTAACATTGTGCTTTGCACACGAGATTCATGGCTGGAAACAGTTGTGAATATTCTTGCCTGCAAGTTGTTTATCACGCTTGTTACTACTGGTGATTTAATGTAGGGTTTTTTGGATTTTCTGCCAGTGGAACCTCACTAAATTTGTTCTCCTTGACAGCAATTTTAGCTTCTAAAACTTTTGTTCCAGGCTTTTCCTTCATAGCTTCGAAAAACCGGATACTCCTCCTTATCAGTTTATCCGCGTAAACAACTGTTGTATTTTGGTTTTGCAGGGATTCTGATAACATGGACAACTCTGCTAGAATGTCATACATTATAGGCATATTCATCAAAAATTCGGCGGAAGACAGCTTTTTTGACAAGCCACTATACATGGCTCGTTCTGTCGAAGTTCTGGCACTATCAATTTTCGCTGATTCTAAGTTCATGTACAAGAATTCGTACGAGTACCAAATAGCAGTCACTGCTCTAAAGGAGCTTGCTACCCATCTAGTACCTAAAACGTTGCCAATTTTGTTTACTTCAATGCCTAATCCATAAGCACAATCAGCTAACTCCCTTTGATTCTTTGTCGGTTTACTGTAAAGCAAATGAAGCTTGTCCATGAAAATTTGGAAATTGTTAACAGATTCCACTTCCTCAATTGCATCACCTAGTTCTCATCTGCAATTCAAGCAGTGCCAAACTATGAGATTAAAATATTTTTTGACTAATATTTCTGACACTCCAGATTTTTTGCCGAGCATAACACGTGCTCCATCACTGGCAAATACGACTAAGTTTTCTTTCAAAAATTCTTCATGAATGTGTTTATTCAAACAGTTTAACAAAGTATCTGCTACGGTCTTAGATGTTTGGTCTTGCAGTTCAACTAGATCAAGAAGTAAAAAATGTGGAGAGTCCTCCTTACTAAACTCACACTTCGAATACACTATCAAAGTGCTCTTGCTACCAAGACTGGTTGATTCGTCGATCAACGCTGATATTTTACCATTCACTTCTTGAATTTGTTTTACAATCTTTTTTTTCATCTCTTCAGAAACATGACTAATAATTTCCATTGCTGTTTTTTTAGAATGTAACCCTACACCAATTTCTACACCATTTAGCTTTTGCAATTCTAAAAGGTGAAAGTGTTCTGAACACATTTATGGTTGACATGAACTGAGTTTTGTTCATTTCGTCAACATTTTCCATCTTTTCTTTTTTAGCCTCAGCGGTAATTCTTTCAGCTGTGATGTGGCTGATAGAGTTTTTGTGTTCAAAAATTTTTTTCCTCAAAGAAGTCAACTGAGCCGTTTTGTTTGACCCATTAAATAAAATCAAGTAATCTTGCCTTTCTTTGGATATGCTCAAATGCTCTCGCTTAAAAGCGCCTAGTTTACCAATATCTCTACAAGTTTTACAGCCAAGTTTACCGTTGCTAGAATCTAGCCAAAGGAAACCACTCTTTTTTCGTTCCCAAATGTCTTGAGACCAAATAGAAGGCCAACTATTATTAGGCCTAGCGGCAGTAGTTAAGTCCTGAGATGTTGGACTAGGACCTTGCTGAGAGTTGTCCACAGTTAATAACTTATTACTAAGACATACCGGCGTTTTCCTGGATTCTGATTCGGTATGTTACACGATAACTGGGATCTGGGAAGGTTTTGATAGTGTATTTATGTCACGTGAAGTAGAGGTTCAAGGCTCGTTCGTCGGCTCGTACTCTTTGTTTCCTTTACTAAAGAACGATGTAAGAGTTTTCTGTTTTTTATTGGTAGCTTCCATTGTATTAGGTTAGGTTAGGTACTTGTAGTTGCTAATCGACTTCATGAACTAATTAATGTTTAATTTGTCACTATTAACACTGATTACAAAACCTAATCATTATTCAAAGAAACCTTATTTACCATCAAAACCGCACAATGAAAAACTGCATTACTTTTCACAACAACACTAATATAACAGTGAACGCTCATTAGCGCGCGAGCAGCAGACAACAACTAAACAACAGACTGAGATTGTGGCGAGTGTGGCGGAAGGGCCGGGGAAGGGGGAGTCATGGCAACAGTTAAATCTAAAAACGACAAAAACAAAACAATGTATTTAAAAAAATGTAAACTCAAAAGACGCTAATGAATGAATCCCGGTGCAAATTTAAGCCAAATATTTTTTACAAATGTTTTCACCCCAAACCAAGACCGGAACGCCGTTCCGGCACCAGTGCACCTCTGATCAAATTGCTCTAAAAATATAGTGCCCGAAGAGGCAGGCAACTGGAACAAGCGACTACGTAAAAAATATGGAATCTCCTACACCAGAAAAACTGTTTCAACTTTTTGTCACTGACGATCTTTTGAAGCACATAGTTTTCCAAACAAACCTATATTGCCAGCATCTACTCACAACTTTAAGACACATCAAAACCTTTTATTACTTATGGTTCTAAAAAAACTTCCTATCTATAAGAATGATTGGAGCTCATCACCAGATTTTCATGATCCCTACATCAGCTCAGTGATGACAGTCTATCGATTTAGTTAGATTATATCAAATTTACATTTAAAAAAGCAACACCCTAACGCCAAGGAACCTAACTTCGATAAATTATACAAAGTACGACCTTGGAGAAAGTATCAAACAATTTTATAAACTATATAACTCAAAAGAAGTGGCTATTGATGGGTCTATCCTCAAATTTAAAGGAAAAAGTACGCTAAAGCAATATCTCCCAAAAAAAAACATCAAAAAGAACTGTACAGCTTGAATGATGGCGAACAAAAATAAATATTGCCAAAAACTCGAAATTTACACAGAAAATTCAAACAATGCTAAACATAGCTTAGTGGTCAAAATTTGTTGAAAAGTATGGAAGAAAAGAATCATATTGTCTTTTTTTGACAATTTCTTTTATCCAGTAAATTTATTGATTTGAAATTTTAGTATCGCAAATTCTTATGAATTTGTTCACAGAATTGACAGCGGATGAATTATTAGTATTTTGAGATGTTAGCTCTCTGTTTCCAAGTCTTTGTCGGGCAAGTAAATTAAAATAACAATTATAAAACTAAGGTAACTAGAAATAAATCGTAAGAGAACTAGACAATAGATGCAAGTTTATTTGACTACAGCTTTTGCTCGAAAGTCTAAAAGAAAACCATCATAAAAGCTCTGGACGTAGCTTAAGTAATTGGTGGAAAAATTAAGATTAGGAAATAACGGGTAACCAGGTGTCACATAGTTCGCAACCACTGTCTCTGTTAAAATTGTTAAGAGATTTAATAATATTAATTGCTTCTCTAATCTTTCTTGATTTCCAGTTTTTTATTTTAGCAAGTGTTATAGTTTTCGCAAAGCTCTTATTATAGAGAGTTTCAAGTGCATGATCGGCAATGGCAGACTTAGTAGGCTAGGGTAAACGAAGATGTCTTCTATGTTCTTTTGATCTATAGTTTTAATTTTTGTGCTAAAGTTATAAGCAACTTTAATGCTACGTTTTCTTAGTATTATTCCAATTTTGTCAATGATGTTGGAAACAAAAAGTAGATCAGCAAAGTTTTTGTTTATAGTTGAATCATCTGTTAAATTATGTGTTGTCTTTGGCCAAAAATACCTGCGGCCATCCTCGATAAAACCGGCCTTGTGGTTAAGGCCCAAGACAAGTCGTTCCCTCAAATTTCAAAACTGGACGTTTCTTCAAACCTCTCCCTTACCTAGCAGAACCTCCACGACGGTTCATCTCGCCAATTAACACCTCAAAGTTCAGTTCCGGTTTAGTCTTAGAGACAAAGCAAATTGCCATTGCATCCATGAAGTCCACCCGGAAGTTCGACGATACCTTTTGGTATCGCGTCGTGTGTACGTCGCCTTGAATGCGTGCCGGGTCAATGGCCATATCCACTGTTTCAACTGCCAGAAATATGACTATCATTCCTCCGACTGTAAAAGCGACTTACAGTGCGCCATTGTGCTGAAAAGCACCAGACAAAGACATGCCCCAACCTGGATCGAGTTCCGACATGCGGAAACTGCGCTTCTTTGGCCATAAAGGAGACGTCATCAAGCATAAGGCGACCTCTAACACCTGCTCAGCGTACCTGAAAAAGCTCGACGCCAAAATATCAAATACCGATTATAGAATTTAAGGACACTCAATTAACATTGAGGTTTGCGCAAGTAAATTTTTACAACTCAAAGCATTGATTTTCTCCTCCGACCTGATCCAAGAGCCACACGTGTTTAGTTCAGGTTCAGGATACAAGCTCAGTGGTGCAGCTGTACCCTTCAACAAGTTTGCTGCATCCTCTTCTATGCGGTATTACTCGGTTATTGTTTTCAATAGTTCGAAACCCGTTAGATTGGTGACACTCAGATATTTAACAAATGCAGTAACCATGATTACAATTGGAAACACCTCCTTGGCAATCGTCGGCGTTTATTGCCCGCCAAGTAAGGATGTTAGCATTCATCTCCAACACTTAGACAATATTCTTAATGAATAGTAGGTGACTTCAATTCGAAACTGCCGCTTTGGCACTCCCCAGTGACCGACAAACGGGGGGATGTGTAGAGAGCTTCGTGGGTAGACGTGACCTCTATGTTGTCAACAAACCCCATCAACCTTTCACTTTTGCTAGCCACTTTAGCGTCTTGTTGTTTAGCCGGGACCACCGACTAATACGGTTTAATATAACCGCCAATGCTCTTAACCTTGTACCGATCTCTAAAAGAATCCTAGATTAAAACGCATAGATCCCATTTGCCTGAATAAGACTATAGCAAGTTTAATTCGTTCTTATCTTCCACGTGGTGCAGTGTGCCACAATCTCCAACCTTTAAACGCCATCATTGATAAGTTGACCAACATAATTCTTGATTCTTGCCAACATAGCTTTACAAAACTTAGCAACGAATCCGTGGAGGTTAGTTTACAGGTTATTCTCCCGAAAATTCCTGTCGATCTAACCGTGTTCCAACGTCAAAGACGGCGACAGATACACCATCTCAGAACAAGACACAATTAAAGCAATAGTATCCACTTTATTTCCAGACGACGATTCATCAACGGACAACTCCTTTCATACCTAATTAAGATCCCGATCTCTCTTGCATAGTAATTTTTGACGGTGACCAACAAAATTCCTAAATCTTCTGGACTTGACGGAATCCACTATAACGGACGCTTGTTCTAGATTCTCTTTCGTTCACGATCGTTGACCTGTTCAACTCTTACATAAAATGCGGTTATTTCCTACCACCTGAAAAACTTGTAAGCTAATCACTATTCTCAAGCCCGGAAAGAAAGATCTCGCCAACCCGAACTCGTATCGTCCGATAACTTTGTGATCGGAACTAAGCAAACTTTTCAAAAAGACACTCCTTAAAAAGATACACGACGACATTCTGCTAAATATTTTATTCCATCCTAGTCAATATGGCTTCGTTCCTGGCTAAACGACGACTAACGACGCCCGTCAATTAATGAATATTTTACAATCGAACGTTTCCAAGTATAGACTAACTATTTCCATAGACATTTCTAGAGAGTTCAATAACGTACAATCGTCCTCTATAACCAAAGCTCTCGTCGTTAAAAGGGTACCTGTTGACGCTACGCGCGTCATTCGTAACTACTTATTGAATAGATCGATAACTTATTCTAGGAACGTTTCACGTTCAGTTTTCACCAAAAGACTGACAAAGGACTGCCCACAAAGCTCGGTTTTTAAGCGTTGTGAAATATAGTTATTAATCTCCTAGACAAAGACTTACTGCAACATTTTCGCTTCCGTGTTCGTAAATTCCTGACCAGATTTGGAGGCAAAAACAAACTCGTGCCTAAATATTGTGACTAGCTGGGTTGGCAGCAATAAACTAAGTATTTCTCCAGACAAGACAAAGTATATCGTTTTTGGCTCTACGCTAAGACGAAATCCTTCACTGCACTTTCACGATACTCATATCCGTAGCGTTTTCGAATTCAAGTACCTAGGACTATTGCTCAACGACAAACTGAGTTTTATAAAACATTGCACTTTTATGGTTGACAAGTGCAAGAGCGACTGGAATCCTGAATGAAGTGTTAATTATAAACACAAAACGTAGCAAATTAACTGGACTCGTTAATTCCTTGTTTCTTCCTATACAAAAGGATCATTAATTTGCTTGATAACTAAAGTATTATTGCCAAGAGGCGAACCTTCCGATCTCTGTGTTATATCCAAACATCCTCCCCTACATCTCCTTTTGCAGAAAATTTACTGCGCCAAAGTCCTACGCAAGGCTGGCTTGTGCAACTTCCTTGACCAGCACGTTTCGATCAACGATTTTCAGTATTTTTCAACCGCCAAGCGTCACTTAAAGATTTAATTAAACGTCCTACGTCCCCGATCGAGAGGCCGTCCAGATCCTATCTTCACACAGCGGATTTCCCTTCTATTGTGACACACTTTCCTGAACTTAACAATCACGAGTAGATTTGTGAGAAGTGGTTCCAACCACTGTATACAGCATAAGCTTGCTTAATTTCCTAGTCTACAGACTAACAAATTTTTTATTGAGTAATCAAAATTTTAAGTTAGAGCTTCATGCGATAAAAGAAATTGTTGCATACAATGGATTATCACAGAAAGTTGTATCAAACATTATTCGAAAACAGAAACTCAAATTAGACGGGATGAATATTACCACCTTGGAACATAATAAAAAAGATACACAAAAATATGTCAAATTATATAATCATCCTGCTTATACAAAGAATCGATCTAGAATATTAACAAAATTTGACTTTGAAACAGTTATCAGTTTCAAAAATAGTCTACAAAGTTGTTGAACAAACCCGAAAATCTAGTAGACGTTAAAGATAAATTAGTAATATACAAAATAAACTGTAAAAACTGCAATCAAGTATATGTAGGACAAACCAAGAGACCGATTAAAGTTCGGTTTAAAGAGCATTTGGTTCACATTAAGTACAAAAGAATAGATAAGTCCAGCGTTGCCAACCATATGTTCGACTTCTTCAGTTTTGTTATAAACATGAGGTCACATTGCGCGGCGTACAAAAATGCGTTCAGTAATCAGCTGTGTCACGTTTAAGTACTCAATCTAAAATGTCTGTCGCCAATTCGCCATTGTTCTTCCTCTGATTTAAATTGTGAAATATTATTTTCGTGATTCCAAGACTTTCACAGTAATCAGTGAATGCATTATAGTGCAGTGGTACACTATACAGGTTTTTCAAAAAAATATTTAAAAAATGTTTTTTATAATTGATTTTAACTTGTTAACGTGTTGTTTTTTAGATTGTTTTTAAATCGTTTACTAGTTATTACCAATGTTTACGAATTAAAATGTGTTAGTTGTAATGAGTTCTATATAGAACAAACTGTAAATATTTTACTCTTTTAAAAAAAATAATAGATGTACTTAGTAGTTATTTAAAAAAGTGCACTTTTGGAAATAAAATATCTTAAAAACCATTGCCTTTAGGATAGTTACATCATCATTTCGATAGATAATTTAATTATTTGCAAGATATCAAATTCCAAATTAGTGCGTTACATTTAAAGAAATAGAGGTTTGACCCTTTGAAGTTCTGCATATTTAATCTTTAATATAGAACACCCTGTATTATACAATTACGTGTTCGATACTTCAAATACAAAATTTTGTTTTTTAAAAAGTCATATATTTACAAGAATTATTTTAAACCTGCTTATAATTTTGACTTATATCTTACCTTATATCATTGTAAAGTAGAAAATTCCAAAAACGTATTAATATACAAAGTATTCTGTTTAAAAAATGTAGTTTTTTGTTGTCCTAATATTATGGAATACTCTGTATACTAAAAATTAATTTGAAAAGGTAAAACTAAATATTTTTTTATATTTGGTATAAGGAAGATATTTTACTTTGACGCACTATTAATCCACCCTGTATATGTATGTTCATTGTTCATTTTACAAATTTTAATAAAACGTCTATTTGTAACAATTTATACTAAAGAGCTTTTCCAAGTTCTTCCATCTTGACAAGAATTTCCAACAAAACTTAGAAACCCATATTAATAATTAATGAATCATTAAATTAAAAAAAATAAATGAGTGATATTGAAATTATAAATAACGCGACACGCATATCAGTGGCCAATTAATACAACGCAAGAAGTATTTTTTTAAACCGCAAAAATGCTATTATTCAAAGGCATAGGGTTATTAATACAAATTAAAAGCAAGTTTGGAGGTTACGCAAATAAATATTTGGAAAAGTAGTCCACGATTTCTCTTTCATCGCGTTAAACAAGCAGACGAGCAACTTTTAACAATGAAAAAATTCGTCGAGGTGTTTTTCGGCCCCCAAAATTCATGGCCAATAACCAGACACGTTTTAAGCGCAATTGGGAAGTTATAATTGTAATCAATGAAACCGGTTTTTTTAAATTTCGGTTAGTTCTTTTCACTTTCAACACAGAGTAATTACCTAATAAGATTACTTCTTTCAGTAACGGGACAATAACTGAACAAATGATAAAATTAGAAGAATCTAAAATAAATTAAATGTTGATGAATATTTAATAGTTTTTGTTGCATTCGAGGTGCATTTAAGTTCATCGTTTCTCTAACTATTACAGTAATGTACTTCCTTTGTACTCAGAAAATTACCCCGTAATTAAGTCTGTTATTTAACAGAACAAAAACAAATTGCCTAAGAGAAAAATGGAGAAAAAAAACGCTTTGTTATTTCATAACTAATTAAGCAAAAACGTATTTCGCGCTCTTATAGATGAATTTGATTAAATATTCAACATTAGAATTTTAAAAAAATCGGCCACCTAATCTGTAAAAAAAATTTGGTTTTCAACTTTTTTTTTCGTTTTCAACACACTATATTTCTTTGCTTTTTAATGTTTAACAATCTTTAACATTCGTCTATATACAATTTTTTTTAGTTTAGTGTAAAAAAACGTAGACACTGAAGGGGGAATAAAAAGAACAAAACTTGTAACTTGAAATACGAATAGACCTTTATCAAACTGATAACTGAAGTTAATGACATTTAAAAAAATTATTTTGTAAATTGAAAATTACATCTTGCCAAAAAATTAATTTCGTGCGGTGATTTTTTTACGATTTTTGACTTGGTTGAAGCCATGATCACAATACATATATAGATACAAGAAATTTCATTCTTCACGGCCTAATAAGACGACCATAAAATAATTGTCAAAATAACAGATACAGTTTTGAATGACCAGACCCTATCCTTATTAAAGAAGAGTTATGCCTAAAACAACATCGATAAGAGTCATAGTATGTGGAGCAAAAGCTACAATACGCACTCTGAAACTATTTGCCAAGATTAACAGACAGGATACAAAGACATTTTAGTATTGAGAGCAGATAAAGAAAACGCAAACAGTCGATATGAACATACAAGATTACAACGAGAAAATGAAGAATTTACCCTCGGAAGATTGATACAAACGCTTACAGAGACACCCTGTCAACTCTCTATGCAATAAAGTAAACTCTGCCATCAAAAACTCTACTACTATAGATAATAACAAGAAACAAGCTGTAATTGTCAAAAAACTAGTTATGCCACAAATCTACGATCTTCCCAGGATACACAAAGAGGGAGTGCGTATAGCAAAAGAAGATATTCTAGTCAGTTTTGATGTGGTATCTTTTTTTACCCAGTCGACAAAGCGTTGTTTTTTTCCAAGAGAAAATTACTGAAGAAGAAGTTTTGCTCATCGAACCCTGTCTCAAGAACGCCTATTTCAGTTATAACGACAAACTGAAGTAGTAATTGCTTTTCCTACGTCATTAATTTGATCATCACAAAAATATAAACCATTACTAGGAGGCGAACCGTTTTATCAAGAATCCCATCCTTCAATTATGGGGGCACAGAACACCATGCCGGATCACCACACATCGTGACACGAAAAAATTAAGAGAAACTTAAGAAAATTAAACAAACGTATTCAAGATCTGACCATGAAGAGCGAGCCTGATGAAGTTTTCATCTAGAACACGAAACGTCGCAAAAAACTGAAGTAGTTACTGTTTTCCCTACCTCCTATAAGAACAGGAGGCGAACCGTTCTATATTAAATTTACTATGCAGTTAGAACATAACAGTAGTCTAGCCTTATTGTATTGTATTGTACTGGTGATAAAGAAAAATAACGGCATTCCGTTTATAGAAAGAAAACGGACACTAACAGATACTTAAACGCCAAATCTCACTATCATATAGTACAGGAGATCACTGTTTTGCTTTCTTTAGATAAAATAGCTATAAGGTGAACCTGGGTAAGTGTGAACGCATTTTTGAATAGTGGTATTTTGTAACATCATAATTTCGGAAATACCTATTTTAAAAATACTATATTTCGGTGATGAACATTATGGGTATTCATCTATCCGATTTAGCAGTTTTTGCATTTTAAAAACAAAACACATCTGCATATATGTATATTTTAGGAATTCAAGTCTGATGTTCACATTTACCCCACTATATGGGGTAAGTGTGAATGCAGTTGATTCTGTGTATAATAAGATGCATTCTCAGATTCCATGGGGTTAGTGTGAATAAACATTAAAAAAGCTATAAACTTGTTTTTTGAAAAGTTTATTATCTAGATTAGATGAAAAGGTATGAAATAGAGTGATTCAACTGCTTACATTGAAATGTGAAAAATTAACGGAAAAATTAACGCTTTATTTTTCGTACTAATAATGTCTATATCATCAATTTTGGGCCAAAAAAATCCTTTTTGTCACATCTTAAGAATTTAACTTCCCACCCTTCGGCAGTTTCTCTCAGAACGTTGCCTACAAAGTGTCTAATTCTTTTGTTGCATTCGTATTGCACTATCACCCATTTATTCACTTTGACAGCAATTGTTTCCTCTTCATTTTTCATTTTCATTGTCCACTTCCCCATCGTTTATGGTCTCAACTACCTCTGTATCTATGTCTTCATTCTCAAAACTTTCAAAATCGATGTCATCTGACGTATCAAGTAGCGGTGGATCTTCAAGTTCTTCGTCAGTACTTTCGTCATTTTCTTTGTAGTTTCTACGCTTCTTATGGATTTTTTTCTCAACTAGTACCTCACGAAGTTTTTCTTTCGTTTTGAGACTTGTTTCTTCACTTAATCTTGCTATCACCTCCGGTGAAGCTATGACTTCTGCTCCAGACGCTACTCTTCTTTTCTTCACTTTTTGAGTTTTGTCGCCATCTGGCGGTCGAACTGTCCTCAAAAGGAGCTCTTCAAATGATAGGTTTTGGTTTGTTAGATGATCATTAGTTTCGTTTTCTTTTGATTTTTCGTTTACCTCGGTGTTGTGATTATTTTCCAGGCTTCTAAGAGTATCCGCTGAAATATGGTTTTGCCATCTTTTCAAGCATTTTGGATCATACTTGTCCTCAGATATCACCTGCCGGTTGAATGGTTTTATCCCTGCTTTCACAAAACCATTGATAAGAGTTATAGGCTGGAGGTCTTTCCAGATTTGGCCGATCAATGCTGAAAATTGTTTTTTTGGTATTTTTAGTCCCACATTTTTCCTTTGCCAAACCACCAATCTTTCATCCCATGTACCTTTAGGCGATTTGAATACAGATATATCTAGGGGCTGAAGAAGGTGGCTTGTGTATAGAGGAAGTTTGAGAATTGTGACGTTATTAGCCTTTGCAAATTCGATTGATTGAATGTTTATGTGAGTGCTGTGACCATCATATATAACCAGGTTCGGTTTTTCGTATTTTGAAGTTTCTAAACCAATCATCACCAGGTACGTTATATTTAAATGGTGTCTTGAGATTGTTTTCTTGAACATAACTAGCTACAACCCTTAATAATTCTTTTCTAGTGATTCCAAAACCCCACTTCTCCATTGTTTGGAGAGCATTGGCCAATCTGATTTCATCCTCTTTTGGAATCGCTGTAGAACGACCTTGGGTCTCACTTTTCATTCCACGTGTCCCTTTTAAGTGATAAAATAAAGTGGTTTTTGGAATTTGGTATGTGTGTGCCTTATGAAGGTCAAAGTGCCACGTTTTATTTCATTTACGGCATTTTCTATGTCTGCCTTGGAGTACTTGGAATCTCGGAAAGTTTTCCTCACGTAGACTCTCGGCATATTCTGAAACAAAAATTTTCGTAAATGAGAAATGTTCATGAAATATACGTTCACACTTACACCAGGAAAATGTTCACACTTACCTCACCATGCAAAATAATATGGGGTAAGTGTGAACACGGCGTTTTCTAATAAGTTGAAAGATAAACAGAAAATACATATACAGTGTATGAAACTACAACATTTCACGATACTGAGGGAATAAAACTGAGACAACTTACCTAGATGAAAGTCTTTCTTCTCTTTTATTGAAAATAACACGCTTCACTCGTCAACTTGTGTCATGTTGGCGTCTGAACTCGATAGGTTATGATGTTTCTGCAAATGGCCGCATCAACCACGTGTACTATGATAATATACTACTAGACAACAGATGGCGTTACTGTCGGTTCATTTTTGCCTCTGTTACAACATATGTTCACACTTACCCCAGAATCACACTTACCCAGGTTCACCTTACATGTGTCACATACTGAAAATCTACAAAAGGAATAGGAAACACTGTTGGAGTCTCTACAGTAAATTCAAAAAAATTCAAAGGGCATTGAAAATAACAGTCAATCCAAAGGTCAAAGAAAACTTACCACTTCCTACTAGCGGCGCTTATTTGCCACATTGTATGAGTGTGACAGTCAAAATAGGCAGAGTGCTAAAGAAACATAACATCAAAACTGTCTTCACGACTGAGAATACCTTAAACAATTGGTTTAGATCTGCTAAAGAAAAACAAGAAGCATTAAACATGCCAGGATTTACAAATTTCCTTGTTCCTGTGGATCACCAAACTAAAGCGTTGGTTAGAAATCCTTTCTACTTTCCCAGACTAATCCGCAGAAATAGAAAAATTTGACTACACCCTCTAAAACAAAGATCAACTTTTTTGGAAAAGACACAAACTTTTATTCCGAGTAACAACAAAGTCAGTCAATCGGTAACAAAGAATGAAGGTCCGTTAATTACCTCATCGCTAATGATATCATATCGTCACTTACACTATGTCATTTACTCCATAGATGTAAACTGCAATGACAATACAGCAAAAGCCAAGTTCTAATTTTTGTTTAGGCTTTCAAGCAAAGCTTAAAAAGTCAGGGTGTTCAACTACGACGCGGTCTAAGTCGAAAGTCGCTTATAATCGTACCACAAACCCTTAAGATTCTATAATATTGTTGCGTTTTTGTATTATTAACTAATTTATTTAAACGATTAAAAATTATGTTTACTTATTCTAGAAATATGTACACTTTTAAATTAACCGAACTAATAAAATCTAATGATAAAAACACTTACACTATAATTTATATCACTTACAAGAAGATAAGATAACGTCCTCGGATATCACACTTGTTTACACTAATTATCACGTTCACGATTATTCTCGATTTATTTATGTAGACACACGCGTGCTAACGATTTATTTCCACTTGATAATCTTCTTAACACATTCGCATTCCAGCAATAACTCCTACGATCTGTCTCGTCGCTATATATAGACATACGGAAATCTTTCTCGATCGTTCCCTACTTTTCGCTATAACTTCTAGAAAAATAGATAACAGCTTCTAGAAGGCTCTTGCATTTGCAAGTAATTTCTCGAACGTTTCAATATATAGATGGTTTGTGAATTTTAACGTGATGCTACTTTGCTGGCGGACACATTTAAAGAAGGTCGTCCAAAACCGGTCATTGTGCCAGAAAACATTGATGCCGTGTACAAACTGATGAGTCATGGGACCTATTGTGAGATAGAATCATTTCTAGTATGACAAGCACAGATAAGATATTGCAGGAGCATTTATCCGTCAAAAAATATTTGTTTCCATCGAATTCCGCACAACTTAGCAATCGATCAAAAAAAGACTCGTGTCAGTTGGTGCAACCGCAGTGCATCAAATGCAGTGCATAACATCTACACAGATTGTTATCAGGCCAAAATTAATCCGCAGTCAACTGTACGAGTCTTCCAAAATGAGTCAAATTCATCAAAAGTTGTGTCGTGCTCACAATACTTCAAAACAAACGGTGACCTGTTTCTTCGGTATAAACAGTCATGTAGCAACCGTACATTTAAAAAAACGAACCGCTGATGAAAGATAATTCTCTACTATGACACTTAGCACCCAATGATTTCTATTTGTCCTCTCAAATGCACAAGAAACAACACCACAAGAAACTGTTAATGCATTCAAAAACCATGTTTTGGAGACACCTATTTTGGAGTAAAAAACTTATATGGCAATTTGTTTATGTAGATCTTAAAGGAAAATATTATTAAAAAAAAATTTCTACACCTAAATGAATGTTTTAATCATTCAATCTCAATACATAAATAACAACCCTCATAGCTCTAATTTAAGCGGTTAATTTAGATAGTCCCTGAAAACCTGATCTCACTAAAACACAACTAGACTTTTACCAAATATTATTATATTATACAAAGATTTCATTTCATTGAACACGTGAAACCAAGTGCTGAAGATTTAGTTTTAATGCTAGACAGACGCTTGTCTCAACCACAAAAAAAAATGTATATAATTTGACAAAAAAAACTTGATGCAGCATTTATGAATCCTTTTAAGACTTATTAGGCTCAGAAAGTTGACCAAAAGCTGGATAGTAATCCTAAAAAGTGGTTACGTTCTTTTCGAGGAGTTAATGCTGTATGTTACCAATCTTTATTTCCAACGAGTTTGGATGACAACCACGACACCACGGCTAACTGAGATGTTGGTGAGTGGGCTACAATAAAAAAACCGGCGCCACTCCTTGCGTACCGGTAGAATCCTTAGTTCGGAAACACCATTGCTACATACGGACGCATTGTCAAAGAAATTAGATAGCAGAGAAAAACGAACAATTAACAACTAGATGGCCTAATAAATTGGTGGTTGTATAACTTCCAATAGATTAAAAATTCAGTAAAATTAATCAATAATAATATTCAGTCGCATAAGGAAAAGTCGATCATACATTAACACTTACATACAGATACAATAATCCAGTTTACTGCTTTAGTAATATACCCCCGACACTTTCGAGGATTGCAAGTTTGCATTGGCCGATTTAAATTACCCACCACCGGCCTTGAATACGAACAATTTCTAAGGTTACTCGTACGGTACAAGTCAATGTAAACAGTAACACTAAAATGCGAAATAATCTAAAGGCTGAATAATTATACTAGACTGAAAGTAAAATGTTAATAATCTTAGATACCGTAAACTGGGGGTACTTTGCTCCACTTTTAAGTATACTTCTAAGAATTCTATAAAAAATACATTGAAATTGGAAGGTGAGAATTTTTTTTTATACAGTACCTTTATGTTAGATATCATTGACTGTATCTATAGCGCTAGTTGTGAGACAGATATTCTATAGTGTCGTATTTTTTTTATTGAAAAGTGGAGCAAAGTTTCCCATCGGTTAGGGCTACCTTGCTCCACCAAACATTTTATGTTATAATGTATGTCTTTCAAAGAGGTGGGAAAATGTTAACTAGCTATTTTATTAACTGTTCATCAAGAAATCGACTCACACACAAAAAACCCTCAAGTGTTTCATAAAACCTTTTAATTCATCATAAAATAACACCATATCCTTTATAGACAAAAAACAGTATGAAATGGTAGGTACCTACATAAAAAATATAAAAAAGAAACAAGTTTTAATCAAAAAAATCTGTAAATTCGGGGACGGAGGAAACGCCTCTTTTAGAAATTTGTTTGAGGGACTTAATACAGCCTAAAGTGTCGAACCATTGATACGTTAATTCATCTCGTTTTGAGGGCCATTTCCACATCTTTAGGGACCTTTGCATCGCGTTAATTGTAACTGTTTCTTCATCAAAAGCAACAATTTCTTCGGGGTATAATTGTCCTTCATAGGAAAACACTACAAAACGGGAAGATTTGCCTTCCAAAAAATTAACAAATTGGTTTTCTTTTTCTTGCTCTTTGGAAGCTCCACAAAATTGTCCTTCTTACCACAGCTAGAAGTAGTAAGTTCTTCTCGAGGAATCACGTCGTCGTCAGTTACGATACATTCGTCAGTTTCTTCAGTATCCATGGACTTATCGCCGCTGGAATATTCATTTCCTTTCTGCGTTGTTTTACTGTGGCGGTTACCTCCGGATCTTTTTGCCTCCAGAGATTTGAGAAACTCTGATTAAACCATATTTTCATTAGAAATAGTTGTAGGAATCCGACCTAGCACCTCTCCTATATTTAAGAGAAATATACCGCATTTCCGAAAACCGGCTTTCAAATTGGCTGCAGCTTGTGCAGTAATAATTTCCATCATCTTTGCTAATAACGGTGGCAAGTTCTCTTTCTGAATATTAGTATATCTAATACCATCGGTAGTGTCCTTTCAAACAGATAACACTTTTCGCCATGCTATTTTTAAGAGGCAAAATAATGCCACATCAAGAGGTTGCGTAAGGTGGGTACTATTCGGCGGAAGGCAAATTAAGTGTATTTTATTTTGGCGACAAAGTTGTACAGCATGTAGAGTTATATGTGAAGATAAATTATCACAGACTAAAACTTTTTTACCTTGTAGTTTTTTTACTCTAGGTATCATTTGAGACTCAAGCCAGTCCGTATATATATTTGCATTAAACCATCCAGAGGTACTGACATTGTAATGACAGCCTTTAGAACCATTCTCTGTCCAAGTTGTCCACATTGTACTAACCCGATAGACAACATATGATGGCAATAATTCTCCTGCGGCGTTTCCACAGAACATGATGGATATTGATGTTTTTGACGCATTCCAAATAAGCTCTGAATATTTACTTCCTTTCTTAACAAGAACTTTCTTTTTTCCCGGATCATCGGTGACGTTTGCTTCGTCGAAATTCCATAAATTTGTGGGAGAAACGTCTTTTATTTCACTCTCCAAGTTGTCAAAAAAGTTTTTTAGCATTTTCTCATCTACTGCTGCTCTTGTTCGTTTAACGTTTTCTGCAAAACGCACTGAAAGTTCAGGATGCCTAACTAAAAAAGCCCTTATCCAGGTGTATTACTCTGAAACGTTTCTACCTCTCTTTCACAGCGATTTAAGTAATTCTTGATAATATGTCGCAATTTCCTTGAATCTACAGGGAACCCATACTTTCCCAAAGAAATCAAGTAGTTAACAAAACTCTGCTCTTCAGCGCAAGTAAATATAAGCTGTTTTCCTGTTTTTTTTTATGTCTCTTCTTCAGTTTATTCAAAATTGTTCTTCTAAGTATTTTATATTTTTCTTCCGCTTTTCTATGTGAAATATCACTTCTCTTGGGGATACTTTGCTCCACGGAGCAAACTAACCTCAAAATACTTTGAAATTTACATGTTCATTCAAGAAAAAATAAAAGTAAGTTATCGATTGTTTATGAAGGATAATTTCGTACAGAACGCGTTAATAACATAACATATTAAGTGGTGCATACTTACTTAATAGGTAGAAAGCAACAGAAATTGCTGCACACACCAAATTTTGAAGGTTAAATATTTATCGGTTTTTGTCACACGTGTTTCACATCCGATTGCTGATACAAGACTGCACGTAGGGCGATCATTTGCATCTTTATTGGAACTGCATAGTCAACTCTTAAAACACTGCTACATAGACGACTTTGTAAAACGTGTTGTCTAAGCTTTAACACTGAGTTAAACACCCATCAATGGGGCAAAGTAACACCTAATAGCGAAAAGTAACCCCAGTTTACGGTACACTAACAGTAGCTAAAGACTGAATATAATTAATAGAGCTGAAAGCTGATAATGAATAAAGACGAAGGCTTAATTTAAAGAAATGCAGATAAGATGTAACTACTAAAGTCATCAACCTCACTAAGTATAGACAGAAACACTCCCAGCCTCCGCTAACTTGCTGCAATGACCTTAAATTAGCAAAAAGACCAATGGCAATAGTCGCCATTTTATCGGCAAACAGTTTAGTGGAGAGGAAGTTCCGAAAAAATTAAACTACTTACAGCAGGTGTCCAAAGCACCTGGTTACTCAATCATACCGCTAGTGGCACACTCGCTTACAGTGCGCTACTAAGAAACTACGAAATGTGAAAATTTATTACTAAAGACACGTAATAAACAGCTGATACATAGCAGCAAGTAACTTTCTTGTTTTGCGATATATTACCGCTGTTAAAAATTATCTTCTTTATAGCCTAGTTATACTAAAGTTAAGAATATCGAAAAAAAATTCTTTGAAACAGAAAAATACTAAAAGTACTGAAGTTTGTCAACTTAAACCTGCACGTTAAAAGTCTAAAACAAAACGCTTCAAAAGGGTCAGCTTATCTGAATCAAAAGCTGCAACAGTCACTCCTTATAGGAATTCTAATGATGACAATGGTAGCTTTTGTAAAGTGGTATGCCAAACAAATTGAGACGGAAAGAAAAACATCCCCAAATTAGGCACACCTCATCCTAAGAGAAAGACATGGAGAAGGAGAAATGTGCATATTTACTGTGTGTCATAAATCCACTCTTAAATGACTTCACAAATCACCGTGGTTAGAGATTCGAGCAATAATAAAAATTAAAAAACGCCAACTTTAAACTTTATAAATCATGTTCCGTAAATTCGAGCTTCCATTTGTGAAAAACAAAATGACATCTACGAAATTTAAATTTTTTTCTAACTACGCCAACTTGGATCTATAAAAATCTGCTATACAAGTAGTCCAGAAAAGTAGTTTGTCTAGATTGCGAATTTGCTAATAAAATAAATCATATTAGACAAAGCCAGATTTTTTCAAATTTTTACGTCCATGTTAAGTTGCAATAACGTAACTACAATATATTATTGCTAGTTGTCGATTCAAGTGCGTGAGAAACGTTTACCAAAGAACGGCTGCAATTAATAATAAAAAGCAAAAGAATCTTTTCTTAGTATAAAGCCATTTTTGTTAATCAACCATACTAAAATGCACACTTGTGGTTTATGCACTTTGAAAAAAGTAGCTTTGGACGTTATAAACAGTTATAACAGTAGAATCTACGTCTTTGTCTTTTGGTCGCTACTCTCTTTGACGACGATTGCTCGTTAGATTTTCGTAGAACTCGCCATAATGTTTTACTTTTGTTGCCCTAAAAATATTTGTCACATTCAAAATGAACGCTGTACCTACCAATTCTAACTAACGCTAATCGATTGTTTTTAACAAGTTTTACGAATTATAAGTATTTTAAAAAAAACATGGCAGGTGCATGTGTTTCGGCAATTGCTTTTGACATTATTGCTTTATTTCATAAACGGACGAGTTTTCCATCGACACCTGCTATTATAGAATTATTCTTTGTATTCAAGTTACAGAAAAAAAATATTCTGCTGAAAATTTTAACGAACGTGCGGATGTGGAACGCTTGTGTGTAACATAATAATATCCTGTTTTTTAATACGATCGAAACTCGAAATTAAGATGGCCGCGTGTTATAAGTAAATTTGAAACTTCAATTAAGGTCCTAAAATAGCTATAAAAAAATCAATAAGGTACCCCACGAGTTGGATTGCAATAACTAAAGTGCAGCTATGTAAGAGTGTCAAGGTCAGTACTAGATATGCACCGCGTTGCAATTGCACTTGGTGTAATAATGCAACAGTACGTCGTGCACAACTCTGCTAGTTGGTGACTTAATATAGAAAACATGTACCGATATTTGTGGTTTTTGTTTGTTTATAAAATAAAATTGTAATTTTGTGTATGAAAAAAAAACAATTTTTCCAGTGCGCGATTGAATTTTTCCACGTTAAAAGGATAAACTGGTTCAAGTGCAACAATTTATTTGGTAACGTTTTTAGGCTTATATTTAGTGTAAGTACTTAAATTGTTTTTGGCCTTCAAAACAAAGCATACTGAAATCCTTTGTTTAGAAACGAAAATCGCAAAATTACCCGATATAAAATTCGTTACCTATAGTTCCATTTTATTTTTTTTATTCGTTTAATCAATTTTTTTTTAAACCGATCGTATGCACTCTTTCGACGACGACGTTGACGACATTTAATAAATTTTAAGTAAACAACTCGATGTGGAAATCTATTTTCTATATTTTAGCTACAAGTGTGTAAATAATGCTTTTTTTTCTATTCTAACTGATAACGAGCGATATTTTTGTGGTTTAAGTGTATTTGCACAGTAGCGTTAGTAACCAATTTTGATATGGGTATTCAAACTGATAAAAACCTCGACGCCAAATCTATTAGAAAATGCGCTAGATAAACATTAGAAAATATAAACGATTATTTTTGCTTTTATAACTTTAATAGATAAAATTTATAAAGCTGGTATTGTAATCGATGCATCGACTATTGTAAATATTGCAAAATTTTTGTATAATATTATTTAAATAATTACAAGTAACGAGGTGCTATTTAATGAAGTCATTTTACTACGACTACAACGTTTCGAATTGTCTATTCTTTGTTTTTCCGAAAACCGCAACTCGTTTTTGGCACATTTGTTTCGTCCTTAACTTCGTTAAACGATTTCTCGAGTAAATAATTAACGAAGAGAATGAAAAGGGTTAGTTGTTCGGGTAACCGACACGCGACGTTTTCCACCAATCCGTTTTGACTTATCTAAATTGCACCGAGTACCCTTGAAACGAAATTAATTAAGAAAAAAACCGTGTGACGCCACTGATAAACCAAATAACAAATTTTGAAGGTTATTAGAAGATCAAGTGGTTTATCAAAGCGACTGTGTATTTTTTCATAACCGCCAAAAAACATGCAACACACTATGATAAAGTTTTATAAAAATTCGAAAATTGATAAGTAACGCAGTTGCGAAACGTACGCACTACGAAACCGCAAAAGCTCGAGGCATTTCCTTTGCCCGAAAGAAACAACTTATTCTAAAATACGGGTTGACCTAAATATACATTATATAATAACATTTGTAGTATTATGCGTAACTTTTTTTCCATGCTTACGTAATCGATAACTACCCATTTTCGAATTAAGTATGAGTCTTAAAAAAAGCGTTTTTAGAACGTAATGTCAATATTTATATATCCACCCTATTTGTATACGACTAACGCGCCCCTTTTAATTTGTCAAATTTAGGGTTGTAACGCAAGGTACAAAAAACCGCAACTCGGAGAAATGTAAGTGAAAGATAGATGCGTGTGCTTACACATCTAAAGTATTTATTTTTTGCGAGGGTAGTTTTGACAGCGCTTCCCTGCAATTGTGGAGGGTCTAAGAAGCAGGAGCGCTATTGATCGCACTTTTTGATCCCTAGCTTCTCCCCTTGTTACTAAATGCACCCAAACGGTGCAGCGAAAATTTTACATTTTTTGCGCCCAGTCGTAAAAAAACACAAAGAAAATTGCGATTTAACTCAAATTTTTTCAGCCTTGAAACGAAATTACGAATTGCGTCAATTTGAGAATGTGAATCATCGGCAATTCTTTTGACATTTAAAAAATGATTTTTCCACAAGGCTACCGCGACTTCTTTGCAAAATAGATAATTCGTTAGCTAAACGTATTTTTATGCACTATTCTAACCTTGATGGGGAAGAATGTGGATAATGTGTAGTTGTTACAAAGAAAAGCCAATATTTTAGATGTTAAAAAACTGGTTTAATAAAGGACACACGCTGTCGTATTTGAAGAGAGAAGAAAGTAAGATAGAATAAAATATTTAAAAAGAGATACGTTAAACTTTACTAGTGGGAAAATTTAGAATTAGAACACGAAAAGTTGAACAAAGACAGAATAAGTTAGTTATAAACAGAACTAGGAAGAAAAAAGACGCAATTAAGTTAAAAAGAGGCCGCGGTCAAATAAAGAAAGAAAACGCATCAATTTAAACAAAGAGGAAAATTATTTTAACCTATCATATTAAAACGTAGCTAAGAATGCGAATAGAAAACGTTTATACGTTAGAAAAGGACGGGTATCGAACGATAGATAAAGAGTGCGCCGTTGAAAAGAGACGACGGCTATTTTTTTTCTAAGTGGAAACTTGCATGCGTTTTGCTAGAGCGAGACAAAGACGGGCGTTTGTTAGTATGGACGAATGCATGTAACAAGGACGGGAGGATGCATTAGATACGGAAGGAGAGGAAAACCGAAAGGAGAGGGAAAATGCAAGTGCATGTAGACGCCGAGTGGCGTCGTACTTGTTGCGTCAGAGTGTGACGTTGCATTGTATAGACCATATTACTTCGGCATTTAGAAGAGCTTTTAGATTTCGGACAAAATTTATAGGAGCTTTTATCGAAAGAGTTTAGAATGCGTTTTAACTGCACGCATAGTTTTAAGTAAGGTCCTTAAACAAAAATTTTCAAAATCGATTAAAAAAAAATCTTTAATTAGTCGCAAAAAAATTGCTAATTCTATTAATTTTGTTACAGAATTCAACAAAATGGCGGAAGTACACGAGACTCGATTTAAAACTAAATTATGAAGAAACCGCGAAATAGAGCCGATTTAACGTGTGCGCTTTGAGAAAAAAAAACGTTCGTTTTATTAAAATAATGTGATACAAATTAAATTTAAGTGTTGTACTTCTAAATTTAAAAAAGCACGTGATATACGTAAATTAAGTAACGTAAAAGTGTTCTTAAGTTTTATTTAAGTACGCTATAAAGTTAGTGCAATATTTTAATGAATCAAAGAAGGCGAGTGACTTTTGTTTTAAGCGCGTAAAACGGCCGAGTTCAAACAAGTGGTTTTGTTTATAAATTTAAATTGGAACAAACGTCGTTTAGAAATTAAACATTAAGGATATACATAATTGGAGCCAGTGTCTTTTATTTTCCCAGTTTAAGAAATTCGAAAAACTCCGAGTGAAAATAAGCCTCAAAAGGCGCATAGTTAAATATTTTAGTGTAATGAATGATTTTATTTGCGATGGGCCGAATTATTTCTGTTTGTACTATACATAGCGTCGCGCACAGTGTAGCAAACTTAGCGCCTCGGAAAAATGGCGGACTGCTCGTATTCGCGATGTATCCAACAGAAACGATATATTAGAAGAGAACTACAAAGATGGACAAAAAATATGGTTTACATAGTAGGTGAGTGCCTAAACGCTATCCAAAAAGCTTTGATCAAAATTACGTAGAAAAATCTGTCAGGGAAATCGGTTCGTTTCAAGGATAACTTTGCAAATGCATGTGTAACCTGTTGCAGATTTCAAGGATTTTCTCAATTTTTTTTAACTTGTGTGAATGTATTTGTCCTACATACGTTTTAAAAATGCGTTTGCTTAAATTCGTTTCCTAAAACAAACCCTTTTACAACTTTTTTCGCATTCCTGCGGTTTCTTTTCTTCCGGGTGCAGTTAATGATTTTTTAAGATGCACTTTTTTAAATGCGTCGTAGTAGCATTTTCGACTGACCGCGCCGAATTCTATAACCTTTCATATTTTCTTTGTGTAAAAGACGAAATTTTCTACTTTGGCGCAACATAAAATAACGACAATACACATTTACACGCGCGCGATTTACTTATTTTTTAATAGCGTCGTTTAATTTGGGCGTTTTCTCCGTAATTTTCCATTGATTTCGTTCCGGAAACGAAAAACATTTCATAGGATACTCGCATTAAAAAAAAATGTTTAAAAAAAATCCGTTTAATTACTGGTATCAATTTTAAATCCTTTCATTAATTGCGGTTTTGTACCCGTATGTCCCAATTCGGGTCAAATTAACCATGTTACATTTTTGCAACGAATACTTCCGATATGCAAAAAAAATCGTAACCTAATTATTTTTAAAATTTAATAGATTAAAAAAAATAGACTCCTAAAGGCGTAATTCTAGGTTTAGGTTAAACTGCAATGTAAATATCTAACATTAACATATAAATGTCAAGCTAACCGTGAGCTAAATTTGTGGTAGGGTAAAACTTGTAGAGGTTTGCCTATAGAGTGCATCGCTAACTGCAATTGCATTAAGACATGCGCAAGTTGTATCATGAGGCACATGTATCTACGTTCATAAAAAAAAATAATTTTTTTAAGCACGTTTAGTATAAAAAAAAGTTTTAAATTCGACGTTTACCGGACTCAATGTACCAAGCAAATTTTAACTGTAAATAAATAGAAAACGCGAATAATAACCTAACTGTAAAATAATTTATTTAAATATTAAAATCAAATTGGCCGTGGGATTTAAGTTTAATGCGACCGCCATTTTAAATCATTTTCTTAAAAAAAAAGTCGAAAGTAATCGAGCCGACGCAGTCATCGCTTAGGTACCTACAAATTTTGAAAATGCAGAAAAACGTTGTCGAATTTAGTTAGGTACCGACGAGGATTCTTATTCGTTAAGGAACCGTCAGCCATTTTAAAAGGTGTTAGAGGCGTTAGAAACAGGTTATAAAAATAAAACTCTTCATTTTGTTTCCAGTTTGGGACCCTCCCAAACAAATGTTATAGCATAAGAAAAATTTGCCCGTTACCGGGTACTTAGGTCAAAATTTTCCTACGATAGTGGCTCTTTCTTTACATTGTATGCACCATTATTTATTTGAAGCTTCAATGTCGTATAAATATTATCGGCAGCCATTTTGTTGTGTATAATCTATATTATAAATTAAAGAATATCGCTGTTTATTGACAAGTAGAATAAAATTAGGTCGTACCAAGTTAAGTTTGTTATAATCAAAGATAGTAGTGTAAAAAATAACACAAATATCCAAACCACGGCTAAGGTAAGTCCCAACCTAAAATATTCATAGAAAACGGCGACCAAATTATTTGCCGAGACAAAAACAATTCTAACAATGTTGATAAAAAAAGCGCACTTGTTTCTTAATATTTATTTTACACCGCTAACTGCAACAATAATATTTATGCTTATTACACTCACTGTTGCGCTATTCTAGCTGTAAACAGTTTAGTTTAATGGTATACAAATAACCATATTATGAAGAAAAAAAAATTTTTTTGTGTAATTTAAAAACTGTTTCTTAATTAGTAATTTAACAAAATATTATTGGCAAAAGACTCAAATCCGTTTTGGTTATAAAATGAAAATGAACAAACGTCACCTTTTTGAATACTTTCGTCTAATTTTGTAAACACTAAACTGGTTAACAATAGAACAACGCCTACTTAAACCATTCACTAAAATTAATGTTTTTATTGTGGGAAAAAAGTTTTCAACATTTGTAACAAGGTTGCAACATAAACGCTTTCATTCATTTAATGCAACGATTAGATAAAACAAAGTATAATTTTGCATTTTCATACTTTTGATTAAAGTTATCACAATTAATAATTAGAATTATCATAAATTTGAAATTGCGCTTTGTTATTTTCAATGTCACAATACGTCCGTATACATATAGAAACAATGAAAAATGGATAAATTAATTCTAAAATAAAAAAGGCGATCGTACCAACCAATAATAAAATATCGCTAAAAAAACAATGACAATTAGAAAAAAGAAAACGTAAAGGTAATCGCGTTTATTGATACACAACTACAGGTACTCACTTTAATTGATGAAAAATGTTAAATCGATTCCAATAAATAAAAATGACTAATGGATAGATTTTTCTACTGCAAATTAAATTGTTTTTAAGCACCTGACCTTCTTTACTACTACGCTTTAACCGTGTTAAAGCTTTATCAAAGAATGCCTTATCAATTATTTTATTTCACAAAATTAAACAAAAAACGTTATTGTTGTGTTTTATAAATGTTACTTAAACACTTTTGTTTTAACAATACACTTTATTAAATAAAAATCGATTTGGTTGTAATTTTGTTATAATAATATTAATCGTAGTAAGCTCTGATGCGGTTTTTCTGTTTTAAGAGTAGGCAATCGATGTTGTTTGAAAGCTTTGATACTTAGCAACAAAATAGAAGTTTTCTGTTGTTGTTTTGTTATTATCAATGCCATCTTCAATCGAAATCATAAAAAAGTAAACGTGATATGATTAAATCTAATACAAATCGAACAAACAGAATTACACAATTGTATCGATCAAAATTTAAAAATTCAAAACAATGTCTAAGTATTTAAGTAATAATAGTGTATATTCGTAAAATATAAACAAACATATTCTAAGAAAGACAATACAAAAAATAATGAAAATGTTGTAAAGTAAACACAAGTTGACATTCGTTGTCAAAAATATAATTTAGAGAATTTTTTTGTTTACAGTGTAGTTAAATAATCTATTATTAAGATTACTAAATTTGCTTGTAGTAGGTACATCATATTTCACTTTAAATCAAAAAAATCAAATTAACCTTTGATATTTGCATGTTTTTTTTAATATTTATCTCTACATTTTATAAATAACAATCTTAAGATTTCATTAAATTTCGTTTTTCATTTACATACATTTCAAAACACAATGCTAGTGAAGAACACGTAATAAAAACAATAATCTACCATTATAAATACCTATATGTACCTCTCTCTTATCAAAATATTTGGCTGGGATTAAATTGCCGAATTATTAAACGGAAACGGTCTAGACTTTATCAAAACTGACTTCCTTGCAGTTTTTGGTTAACATTTTAATCGAATTATTTATAACCATTCCAGCAGTTTCAAAATATGCGCATTAAGATTAGAATTATTCGAATAAATAAAAAAAATGGAAATATTGGATATTATAGTGCTCGGTCAAAATAAATTCTATTCGAGTTGTAAATTTAATTAGAGTTGTTTATTTTGTCGTAATTTGGCACAGGAACGTAATCGTAAACAGTCATAATACATTTTGATAATTTAGGATTTTATTAGCAAGATCTATATGGTTTTTTGGATCATTTGTTGTTACGTTTGTAAAACTTAATATCGGTAAACAAGGGTGTTCCAATTATCTTCCTACTAGTAACGATCGGTTAATTTATGCTTGTAATTTTTGGAAAAAACGATTCTATAGTTTCTTGATTACTTAAGGATTTGAAGAGTTGAATAAAACTAACAATTTCAGATTTTATTACAAGTTTTCTTCTTAATTTTATTTTTATTTATTGATGAAAAAGTAAAATGTTTTTGGGGCTCTGTCATTTTCAATTATCCGAGCACTGCTTTATTTTATATTAATGATTCTTTATATTCTATATAAAATTCGTTTATACCACTCTCATTTTTTAAAGAATTTTCAATCAATTAAATTAATTAAAATTTAAAAAAAAAATCAAAACAACGCCTCATAAACATGTAGAAAGTCACAACGAAAGTAAACGTTAAAATAAACGTCAGAAAAAATATAGTTTGCTGTGACTGTGCTGACTTCTTTTCTGTTACGGTACAATTTTCAGATTTACTCTCGCTAAAGTAGAAGAAGAAAAATAGTAGTAACGAGATTTGCAGATTCTTCACATCTAAGTCTGAAACGAATTCAATTTTTAATTATGTAATAGACACGTTGACTAATTTATTTCGTCAACTATGATCAATACAACGAGCTACAGAACGACTCAAAATTTATGCATAAACTAAGAATTATATTACTTCAAATAGCTTGTACAAAAAATAGTTATTTATTGTTTTTGTAAGCGGTTTACTTTCAGCAATTCTCTACTACAATTTCAGACGTATTTACATGAAGCGTGTTAAAACAAATACATCAACAACAAATTAGGTTAGGAGATCAACAATTTTTGAAGCGAGTTTGAGACAACATCCAGGATCAAATTTGTTTAATATTTGGTCTTCACAAATCGTTGTTTAGTTTGATAATGTAGTTAACCATGTGGTCATGTCGTTAAGCGTCGTCATTGGTACTAAATCAATTGTTTGACTAATGACTGATTTCGTTTAACAATATAAAAAACTATCTGACCATATCAATTGATTCTTGTGTTAAAAGCGTTAATATTGGCGAGGTCGACAAAGCTTATCTATAAAGTCTTTTGACATAGTTTTTAAACATTCTCCACTTTGTCAACGCAAACACTATTCCGAACACGTACGTACGGTGCGTCTCTACCTATCTCGTAGATGAACGCACTTTTCCCCTTGCTATCCTAGCCACCCGCTTACATCAAAGCGTAATTTATTTTGTTTTTGAAAAACACGATTACAAAATCTCTCTTTGTCCAAACAATGTTGTGTTAAAGGCAACTTACATAAAATTTCTTCAACGATAAGCAAATGTCTATTGATAAGAATTTAAGATTACTTACTTTAATTCCACGTGATTGATTAAAAACCATTTTAAGTATAACGTTTAGCTACATTTTATCAATGCGCGCATTAACCTTAACATACCGTGTGTCCCAACGATCTGGGGGTGGAAGATTACGCCTATACTTTTGATTTAAAAAAATATATTATAACAGATTCTTGTAGTCGACAACGAGGAGCATCTCGTAAAAATATTTTGGTGTATACAGGGTGGCCCATTTTCGAGTACCACACCAAACTTGTGTTTTCTTAAATGGAATGCCCTATATATTTTTATATATTTGAATTATCTGTTAAATACTGAGCAAAATGATATTAAGTACTATGGATCTACGACCAACGGTTCCTGAGTTATTGACATTTTTATGTAAAAACATGAGTCAAGTGAGTAGGCTCCTGTTCCGCCATCTTTAAATATATCGAAGTGAAATTTTGGTATTTGTATTTCTAATATGTCTAGTATTGACCTCCTATACTCAAATTGCAGACTCTTTTCTCTACATATACAGGGTGGTCCATTTTGCGCAATGTTATTTTTCTCAATTTTTTTAAATGGCACACCCTATATTTTATTACAGATTTGAACAGCATTTTTACGAGCTTTCAATAGATACTCACTTTATACTACCTATTTCTAAGTGTTTTTGAATTATTTAGTCTTAAAGTTGAAAATTGCAAAATTTTGTTACTTTTCTTGAATTTGTCACAATAAGGGTCTATAAAATAAATTAGGACAATGAAACAATGGACTACAGAAGGGGAACTATTATTTACTCGTAGAACGGAACAGTATAACCATAATCTTTAAAATGGAATTAAAGGACACAATGAATTATAAATTTTATATTAAATGTTCAAAAATGTTTCTATTTTCAGCAATACACATTGCCAACCGCCTAGTGAATGTTGTTTTGACATTTTGAAGGGTAGTTCTTCGAATTCTTCGAAAGGCCTCTCCAATTCGAACTTTTATATTGGCCGGTGTAGTAGGCAAATCCTTATACACCTCCTGTTTCACATATCCCCAAATAAAAAAGGCTAGGGGAGTGAGATCGGGTGATCTCGCTGGCCAAGCAATGGGACCACCGCGACCTATCCACCGATTTTCGCGCCAATGTTCTAAATACCGACGTACTCGATTATGGTACTGCGGCGGGGCTCCATCATGTTGGTAATACATAGTTTGTCGAGTATGTAGATTTACATTTTCAAGCAACTGTGGTAAATCTTCGTGAAGGAATTGCAGATATTTTTCGCTTGTCAGGGAACCATCGAAAAAGAAAGGTCCTATTACATTCGTATTGATAATACCACCACACACATTCACAGTCCACTGATTCTGGTAGTCTATCTGTCGTACCCAGTGTGGATTTTCAACGGAGTAATAGTGCATATTATGTTTATTAACGACTCCTACGTTATTAAAACTTGCTTCGTCGCTGAATAGCACAAAGTCAATAAAATTGGGTTGTTCGTTAATTTTTTCTATAATAGTATTGCAAAATGCGAAATCTTGCGGTCGTAGGCTTTGATGCAAGCACAAATGGTATGGGTGAAATTTATGTTTGCTTATAATTCTTTGTATTGAAGTTTTGCTAAGATCTACTTGCTCCGCGATCTGACGAACACTTACGTGAGGATTTTCTTATACACTTAATAAAACTGTCAACTCGTTTTCGTCGTTTGTAACTGTACGTTGCTCTACATCTCTTTTTTTATATTTGACATTTCCTGTGTTTTCAAATCGTTCTCGAAGATGTTCAAACGCTTCAGATCTTGATGTCTAGCAAAATGGTACTTTTGTTCATAAATTCGTGACGCCAACAAGCAGTTCCTTTCAGCCTCTCCTAAAGCATAGGTCATATTAATCAGCTCTTCTTTTGACAAATTCATCGCACAATAAGTAGATAACTAGTTATTAACAAGGTAACTATGCAGATTACTATCAACACTGATTTCACGAACTATTGACAATAAGAGACTTTCATTTGTTAAGTTGCTAAGGAACAGAAAGGGACAAGCGGAAATCGGGCTACTATGATGTGAAGAAAATTCAAGAAAAGTAACAAAATTTTGCAATTTTCAACTTTAAGACTAAATAATTCAAAAACACTTAGAAATAGGTAGTATAAAGTGAGTATCTATTGAAAGCTCGTAAAAAATGCTATTCAAATCTGTAATAAAATATAGGGTGTGCCATTTAAAAAAATTGAGAAAAATAACATTGCGCAAAATGGACCACCCTGTATATGTAGAGAAAAGAGTCTGCAATTTGAGTATAGAGGTCAATACTAGACATATTAGAAATACAAATACCAAAATTTCACTTCGATATATTTAAAGATGGCGGAACAGGAGCCTACTCAATTGACTCATTTTTTTACATAAAAATGTCAATAACTCAGGAACCGTTGGTCGTAGATCCATAATACTTAATATCATTTTGCTCAGTATTTAACAGAGAATTCAAATATATAAAAATATATAGGGCATTCCGTTTAAGAAAACACAAGTTTGGTGTGGTACTCGAAAATGGGCCACCCTGTATACACCAACATATTTTTACGAGATGCTCCTCGTTGTCGACTACAAGAATCTGTTATAATATATTTTTTTAAATCAACAGTATAGGCGTAATCTTTAACCCCCAGATCGTTGGGACACACTGTATATGACGCAAACTTTTTTATAGAACCTTTTGAGTATAACTTCTCTATAGAAAGTAGAGGAAAAAAATTCATCTTTATTTCGTCGACTTTAATTGTAAAATAAGTCTTATTTTAACGAAATAATATATAACCTATGGTCACTTCAAAAATCCATTTTATATATTGGTAAAAGAATTTTAAAAATCAGATGAGTACCTTCAGAGATTACCTCGAACATATAAACTTACAAACTTTACCTCTTTATAATATTAATATAGATTTGTAAGCGGGTTACTTTCAGCAATTCTCTACTACAGTTTCAGACCTATTTACATACAGTGCTAAAATACGATATCAACAACAAAACAGCTAACAACATCAAACAATATAAAAAATTTGTAATATCTAAAGAACCACACAGTTTGAACATAGAAACAAAACATTTCAATAAAAGAAGAATCTGATAAGTATTTATATGGTCAGCGTCTTCGATATTTTATCTTACTTTTACTATTAACTCTTATAATTAACTGTTAATTAAATACTCATTTTTCTGTCAGAATTAAAAAAAAGATAAACTGAATTAAAATTGTCAATATGTAACGTTTCATGTTGCTTATTACAAAGATATAAATCTTTCATTAAGTATTAGCGCGTTTAAAGGTCTTATGACCCTCTTGCAGCCTCGACCACAAGCCGCCACTGGTAGACCAACGATTAAACTATGAAACTGAAAATAGAAGCAATTAAAAAAGCAACTATTTGTAAAATGAATAGAAAATGAGTGATTGAAACATTGAAAAACAAAATAAAAACAAATAAATAAGAGATTAACATAGTTCCCACGTATACATAGAATAGTATATTCTATAGGTTAGAATAAAAATTCGATACGAGTGAAAAGTTCCGAGCGTGTTGGTATGCGAGCGTAAGAAACCACAACCAAATTTGAGTTATTTATATTGGCAGTTATATAAAAACATTATTTTAGTACATTGTACTAACATTTAAATTATTATAATATTTGTACAATTATTGAAATTTAAAAAAGCAACTAGTTGATAGAATGAATAGAAAATGAGTGATTGAAACATTGATAAACAAAATAAAAATAAATAAATAAGAGATTAATATAGTTCCCACCTATACATAAAATAGTGTATTCTGTAACAAAGTCGGAATAAAAATTCGATACGAGCGAAAAGTGCCGAGCGTGTGAGTATGCGAGCGTGCGGAACCACGACCAAATTATATTTATATTTGCACTTGTACAAAAAAATTATTTTTATTTTTATGCTAACATTGCTTAAAATTTTAGTTAATACTTAACGCAATTGATTTCTTCAAAAGCAGTCAGCGGTCTTTCTTTAAAATGATAATTTCAATACAAAACATTACTAAAAAAATTTACTGAATGTATAGAAAATCTTTTTCAATGGTAATCTAAACAGTAAAATTTGGCTAAATTAATTACCGTAAAAAACTTGCCTTTAAGGCTTTATAAACTTTTTGTAGTATACCTAAGTATATTCAAAAATATTGTCTTAGTGTGTTTGAACAATTTTAACAATAAGTTATATGGTATACAAATTATAAACGATTTACTCTGTATATATAATCAAAGTTTGGCATTTTTTTCACAAGGTACTGTGGTAAAAACGTTGACCTCCTGTTTAAAACCATTTTTAAACAAAATAGTCCATGATTCTGATTATAGTTATGAACGAGAACCCCATCATGTTAAACATGAATGAGTTTTCGACAGAAAATTATCTAAGTTAGGTTCACTCATAAATTTAAAGGTAAATATTGTAACTCCCATTGCAAGTTCAGTAAAACCTAAATTATCTACAATGTAATGCAAACTTTAGTCAATGTAGGTAATGGAGCTATTTACCAATTAAATCTGACAAACTGTAAAAATGCTTTAGAAGAGAAATAAAACCTTTTTTTTTAGTGATAGAACATATTTGTCAAAGTTTTCCAAAATTAAAGCAATCTCAGCCTTTGACGTTTGAAAAACTGAAGGAAATGTAATGTAGACACCTGTCAAATTTTTGCTGATCTTTTCATATACAGTTTGTGCAAGAACTTAAAGTCAATTTTCAAAATCTCTTTTAGTCCGGAACTATACGTACTACAAAATACTAAGAATGAAGCTCTACACATAAAGGCATCCTTACATTTGTAAACGTTGGAACAAAACTACCAAGTGGACACATAACGATAAGAAACATAATATTCTATCGAAAAGCATAATCACATACTGAGAATAACAATTAATAGCCAATAATTTAATAAAATAACTCCAAAATATAGGTGTCCAGTAGTATAAAAAGACACACAATACACAAACGAAGCTGGCACTAAAAATATCATCGGTTTAGAGAACTTCGAAGACTCAAAACAATGTATATTCGTGAAGTATATTCAAATATAGTGCAGGCCGCTTATCTTAAAAAGAACGTGCTATACTTAGAATAACAACTTAATTTAACTACGTTTTATTTGATAACATTATTTTATATTTATTTTTAATTGTAGTGTCAGCAAATTACTGAGAAGAATAGTGTTTATCATTTATTTTAAGATTTTTAGCTTGTATTGATAATTAGTAATTGCATTTTCTAAATTCACAACCGGATATTGTTGTCATTCGGTTATTGTTATCAAAAATGAAGCTGCGTGCAATGTACATATAATCGGAAAGGGAACGGCTAGTTTAACATTTCTATTAGGGCTGTAAAGATCCGCAAATTTTATGGATCCGGATATCGGATCCAAAAATATCCGGATCCAATGAATCCGAATACTGGATTTTTGTAGATCCGGATCGAAAATCCGAAGATTAAATTCGGATCTACGGAATCGGGAGATAAATCCGGATCTACAGATATAATAATTTGCGAGTTAAATCCGGACCTGCATTACTATTAATTTCTAGCCTTCTAGCTTTAAAGATATTTGTGATTATTCATTTATTGTAATAATGTTTCATTTTAATAACTTCAAAATGAAACGAATTACGAAGTTCATTTCATACATCAACAACAGAATTCACGTATAATCGAATTTCAGTTCCGGCTATGCGGATCCGGTTAAAAAAATCTGTGGATTCGGATCTTGAAGATCCGAATTGTGTATGAGATCCGGAAAATCCGGATCCAGATATGTTGTAGCTGGAGATCCGGGGAAGATTCGGATCCGTTTTACACCCCTAATTTCTATTCTGATGGCGTATAAAAAAAATAAATTGGATATGTAAGTGAAGAAAATATATAAGCGTTTGATGAACAAAAAAACAGTGTAAACAAAAATATTGATCACCCACGTTGCATTTTATAGCAGTTTGAAGACATTTGTTTAACGTAAGTTGTTTTCCAGATTCCTCAGACATTATTTTGTAGCAATTCACACATCGGCGACCTATATTCTCTAATGTATGCTGCTCATTTGCAACTTCTTGTATTCCTTCTTCTGATGTGACCGCTTCCCGTAAACCATCAATTATCTATTATTAGAATTCAGTAATTGACAATTTGTTTTGGTAATTTTTTTGTAAGCACCATGAGCATTTACTAACGATGTTCTCGTCGAGAATTCAAATGCTAATTTTATGTACCATTTCTGTAAGATTTCAACAATATATGACTTGGATTCATTATACTCGAATAAATTTTTGATTTTTGTATTTATTTGTTTCTTCGCTTTACAGTAACCATTTGCATATTGTGTACTCAGTATCAGAACATCTCTTTTATCTTTCCATTTTTGAACGATAATCCCCATGACTGCATTCTTCAGTTATTGCTTCGCTAACTTTTAGGTTTTTCTCTACGACTCGTTTTCAGTTGAATCTTCGATTGGATCTCAGTAGAAGAGAATTTGTCAAACTTACGGAAGTATAATAATTATTTGTGCACAAAGTACGGCCCTTATCCAACAGATTTTCGATATATTTTTAAAATGGATATACATATAATGACGAAAACGCAGACGTTCCCGAAAAAGTATCAGAGTTGTATCGATGTCATTGGATCTTGGAACGATTCTTTTAACGTATTTATAAGAAGGCTTAGTTTGTTCAATTATGTCCTCGTTATTACTGAAATGTAGACATTTGAGTAACAGTTGAAAGCTATTTCTCGACATTATGTTTGATATATGTTTGGTATATACCATATATCTTCTTTTTCTGCCAGTATGCAGTATTTGATGGAACAATGGCTAACTTCATTAACATTACAATTCTAATAAATTTTGTGTGTGTGCATTATTGTATACGTGCTTTTTTTGCATGCACGGCTCAGCGTTAGTGATGGCCAAACGCAAGACCAAGACAAGACTACATAGGTCTTGGTCTTATCTTTAATCTCAGTGTCGCTCTTGGTCTTGAATATAGAGTTTTGGTCTTGTTCATAGTCTTGCACGCAAGACTCTTGCAGTCTTTTTATTGAATGGCTAAATGACGGTACAAACTTGCTGAAATGTGCTAAATGATTGACAATTTTTTCCCACAAATATTAAATAATAAGCACTATTGTATTTGCAATACGTCCGTTGTATTTTAAAATATATGTACTTTTAAGTTTTGAGAATTCAGTTGTTTTGAAAAAGGAACAACGCCTCGGCATGTTTAAGGGATTTGCATGAGTATTACAGGCGCCGTGTCGGTTTAAAATCCTTTGTAGGTGCCTTTATTGTAAACTAAGTAAAACATGCTTTTTGGTACAAATTAACAATTTGGGACTTTTCCACAAGTTGTTATTTTACGAGTTATTTGTATACACTTTTATTACATCATAGAAATGTGCAGAGTTTATATTCGATGAACTCAAAACAATATTAAATTAATTCAAATAAGCTAATGTTGCTAAAAGTCGCAACAACGTCTTTCAACACTTTAAGAATCGATAAGAATGAATATTTTATTGGTACCTATCTACCTATATGGTTTCTCTTCATATATGATAGAAAAATATGTTTTATTTAAAAAATAGAATATGGTTTTGTTTAAATACAAATTTACTGCAAAATTTCTTCTTCTGGAAAACTAAATTTGTTTTATCGTACACCTTAATTATAAAATGCTTTCTTGACATAATTTATTTCAATTAAATTACATTTTAGCCAAATTTCATATAGTTTTATTTGGTTTAAGTAAATATTTCATTTAAGATGATTATAGTCATTACTTATTAGTTATAATTTTATTTTTCAAACCAACATCATTTTACTAAAATCGAAACAACCCTCTTTCAAAATTTTTTTTACTTTCACGTATAGGGGAAATGCGCCTATGTTGGACCCCCTAAGGAAATATCATTATAACTATTTTAGTTTTGCAATTATTATTTTGTTTTATATGAAAATATATACTTAGTTCGATGTTTCTTATACCTAATACACAATAAATTTTTGATCAATTAATTTCCTATTTAATAACACAGTATATTTTTAAAAAATAACCAACTGGTCCATCATTGGCATATGTGCCCATGTTGGCCCCCTTTAAAATAAATCAATAAATGTGTCTTTAAACAGTTTTATTTGACAAATATATGAACAACTAACATAATAAAATAGAACAAACTAACATAATAACATATTATATACATAGTTCACAAGTAAAAGATTTACAACGCGCGGTAAAGCCGGCGCGTTCATTATGGCACCACGACTTGCATATTTGGCATCGAATCCAAGTTTCTCTTGCACGTAAGTTCGAGTACAATTCATTACAGTAAAGGCAACTAGCATCATCATCATCGTCTGAATCCTCCAAAATAACTTCGTCTTAATCAGAAGCGTCATTGTCAATGACAATTCGTCGTTTTACTGACCTGACTTGTTGTTTTCTCACCTTCATTTTCTTTTCAATAACTTTCTCTTTAAGTTTTTGAATTTCTGGTGAATTCAAATGGCCTGTTTTTCCACGTCTTCTGCCTTTTTGTTTATCAGCGCCAATGGCTGCAGCTCGAGGAGGAGGTAAAATTTCTTTCACCGAAATGTCGAGAACTGAGGATGAAGACGAGTTAAGACCAGATTTAGATTGCTCTTGCATCTCTAATTCCATTTGGTTTTCGTCTTCAGCCTCGGGAATCAGCCTATCTGTAGCTAAAGCTGGTGCAAACTCCCAGTCCTCATAGGTATGAGGATTGAAAGGATGGATGCCAGTCTTTTTGAAGGAATTTATCGCATTTGTTGGTACAGCACTCTTCAAATAAGCTTTATTGAGAAGGCCTTCTATTTTGAATTGGGTTACTGCCTTTTCTGGATTTTGACGGAGCCATAATTGTATTTCTTGGTCGAAATATGTCTAAAAAGGACGGAAAAATCCAACGTCTAATGGTTGAACGTGATGAGAACAGTGTGCAGAGAAGCAAAACACAACAACACCATTTTCTTTAGCAAACTGTAGGGATTCAAGACTCTTATGGCTACTGTGCCCATCTAGGAGTAATAGAACCTTATTCTCATTTGAAGTCTTCGTATATCTAACAAAATGCCTAAGCCATTTACAAAAAATTTTACTGGTCATCCTGCCTTTTTCTTTTGGGAATGCTATGCTACCAGCGGGAGCATTGTTCATCCTTTGGCGAAGGTAAATAAGAGAGAGGAAGGACCCATTGCACACACTACGGTTCCGTGCTGCCCGCGCTCTGCACTACTAAGTGCACCAACTTGCTTACAGCCTTTTGCTGCATAAATTTTTTGGCATTTCTTTTGGACCGTAGTCAAACCCGACCCGTCCATATTATAAATATTTTCGGGGAGAAAATTGTACTTCTGCAAAGTATTATCTAGTGCCTTGAAATAGGCTTCAATATTAGCCTTGTTAAAAGCCTGGGCTCTAGCTAATGATGTACTTTCTGGGCTACGCTGGATTGCGCTTTAGGAATCCTGTAATCCATTTCCAACCTGCCATTTTTGCTTCTTTTAAACCCATGATTGATGTTATTTTTTTCGGTTACTTCGAATACCATCCGCCGTAAATCTTTGGAAGTCGTGTTTTCATTTCAATAATATGCACTGCAATCTCCTCTTCGATGGCTTTAGAGAAAGTTGCTCTTCGTCCTCCCAAATCACCCTTGGAAGCGTTCTGTTTATCCAAACGCCTTCGCAAAGTTGTTTTGTGAACCTTAAAGTTCTTGGCAGCCAACTGAACTGAACTGTTGCATGTCATGGTCATCCCACTGTTGTCTTTTTTTGGATACCATTCCTATAAATGAAAAAGAAAAGTAAATCGAGGTGAAATTATTTCATTGCCCATAATGGACCCCCTGGTCCATCATAGGACACAGATAAGTAGTCCACCATAGGCCACATTGCAAAAATCAAATATAAATCCCCAACTTTTTTGTTCTTTCGAATAATCTCAATTGTTGCTCGACAATTAACATACAATAATTCCTTCAAGCTGCAGTAACAAAAGCAGATTATAGTTGAAAGTAAAACAAAAGATATCTAACATCATGCCTAGCTATTTTCTTACATCAATACTTACCAATTTTAAATTATTTATGTAGTTAAACAGAAACTGCACATGTTCACGTGAGCATTTGTAAACAACTATTTGGGAACTTCAATCAACCTAACCAATATGTTGGTAGTGTATTATGCGCGGTATATTTAAAAATACAGTTAGTGGTCCATCATTGGCGAGGGTCCATCATAGGCACATTTCCCCTACATACAATAATTTCTTTGGGAAAAGAAGTTTTTTTGTATGTGGGACATATAAAAAAGGATAAATAACGTTCGCAATAAGAAAAAACTGAAGAGTCTTGCAAGATAGTCTTGATTTTGTTGATATCTTGCAGAGCTTGTCTTGCATCTAATCTTGGTCTCACAACCTTGAGTCTTGGTCTTGCTAATGGACTTGTTATTTTGCCTTGGTCTTGCAAGTTTTGTAAGGCCAAGACAAGACTGCAAGACCAAGACTCATTTTGGTCATCACTAATTCCTTCTTCTGATGTATCCGTTTCCCGTAAACCATCAATTACACTGGTCTGCATGAAAATCGGCCCTGATACCATTCTTGACGATTCTTATATAAAATGACCTCCTGAATCCAAAAATGAGCTCCGTTTTTACCCATCACCCACCTATTTTGGGGGGACCCCATTGTTATTTTATTTTTTGCATTTTTTTTAGAATTTTAACTTATAGCCGTTAAACATCCCAAAGCAGGTAATAAAATTTATACCAAAGTATATGGCAAAAGTTTTGTTATAAAATGTATATAGAAACTACAATAAAATACAAACATATAAGAACAGTAAAAAAATATCAATAAACAGTTAGGAAGATTCACTGCACGACGCTGGCGATCTCAATACCACATGCAGGTTTGAACAGGAATTTTCGACAGGTTTGAACTTGCATTACTCTTCTCATTATAGTATATTACATTGTTTGCTTAACTGCTTCGATCAGTACATCTATAGCTGTTGCAGAGTTAACTTGTGGACGTTTTAAACGTGCTGGATTTTGTGTTCATTTTTGTTCATTTGTGTAAAACCGTAAAACTACTTTTACTCCGGATTTCTTCAAGTGACTAAGTGTGATTTGTGGTTAATGTCGGGCGTTCAATTACTGTTTAATTATGCCACGCTAGTGTAAAAATCATCCCGATAGCTTCTGCTATGTCTGCGGGGAATTAACTTTAAAAGCGCAACGAAAACCCCTTTCTCCGCTTGTTAAAACAGCTTATAAATTGTACTTTGATTGTCAAGTTGGCGACCAGAACAAGACTTAGGCTCCATCAGTTTACTGTACGACTTGTTACAGTAGTTTGACCAAATGGCTCAAAGGTACCCGTAAATCAATGTCATTTGCTGTGCCCATGGTTTGGCGTGAACCTCGCTGTCATCTTACTTACTTTTGTATGACTTCCACCGTCGGATTTTCGAGCAAAAGTAAGCATACAATTCAGTATCCCAATATTCCGTCAGCTCTAAGACCTGTTCCTCATAACGATACTTTGCCAATCCCAGAGCCCCCAAACACTTATACTCTAGAGCCGGAAATTGATTTAAAGACTCTGAGCCACTACTTGGGGCTTTGAATGATACGTTAAATGATGATGAAGAGTATTCCGCAGATTTAGTTTCTCGGCAACCTCACCTCCTCACTCAATCGGAATTAAATGATCTTGTCAGGGATTTGCAGTTACCCAAGACTCTCAGCTCCTAGGATCGCGACTTCAAAAGTGGAATCTCTTAGAAAAGGGAGTAAAAATATATTTTTACCAGACCAGACAAGCAACCCTGAAATGCCTTTTCTCAAAAGATAAAGGTTTAGTGTTCTGCCCTAATGCAAATTTATTGATGACAGAGCTACAAATGCCATGTGACCCAGACAAATGAAGACTGTTTATAGACTCATCAAAAACAAGCTTAAAAGTTGTCCTGTTGGCAAATGTGAATGACTTCCCATCAGTTCCAGTTGCATACTCTGTTGATATGAAGGAAACGTACGAAAACATCTTCAGAATCCTTGATAAAATTAGTTATCATGATTATAAGTGGAAACCTTGCGCTGACTTAAAAGTTGTTGCTCTACTCACGGGCCTGCAATCAGGATTCACAAAATATTGCTGCTTCCTTTGTGAATGAGACAGTCGAGCCCGAGATAAACATTACATCGTACGGGACTGGCCTCTGCGAGAAAATCTTATTCCTGGTCAGAAAAATGTCGCCCACAATCCTTTGGTTCCGAAGGAAAATATTTACTTACCACCTTTACACATCAAACTTGGATTGATCAAGCAGTTTGTGAAAGCAGTGGACAACACAGGTGGCGCATTTCAATTTTTGAAAACTAAACTTCCTCGTCTTAGCGAAGCTAAAATCAAAGAAGGCGTTTTTGTTGGTCCCAGATTAGACAACTCTTCCAAGATTCGACGTTTATTGAACACCTAAATCGAAAAGAAAAACGAGCTTGGCTTGCATTACAAAACGATTGTAAGAACTTCCTGGGTAACCACAAAAGTGAAGATTATGTCGCTCACGTCGAGGAACTGCTTTTAGCGTACAAGGACGTAGGATGTAACATGTCTCTTAAAGTTCACTTCCTTTACTCGCATCTGGACTTTTTCCCTGAAAATTTAGGAGCAGTCTCGGATGAACACGGGGAACGGTTCCATCAAGACATCGCTAAGCTGGAGAAGAGATTTTCAGGGAAGTGGAATGCAAGCATGTTGGCGGAGTACTGCTGGTTTTTGAAACGAGAGAGCTGTACCTCAGGGTATAAAAGAAAAGCAAGCACCAAGTAACAATGAATATCTTTTTATTTATTACTGTTTATAGCTAAAATAGTTCTTTTTCCTATTTAAATTAAATTCATGTCTATATATATATTATTATAATAATTATTATAATTATTATTATCGTTCGATAAATAAATTATAATTAATTTATCGAAAAGTCGTAAAATTAGAGATTTGGGGCTCCCTCGAAAATGGTGGGTGATGGAAGAAAACGGAAGACATATTTGGATTCAGGGCGTCATTTTACATAAGAATCACCCGGAATAGTGTCAGGGCTCGATAAAAAATATTTTTTTGCAGACCAGTGTTATCTGTTCTTTGAATTCAGTAATTGACAATTTATTTTTTATAATTTCTTTGTAAGTACTATGAGCACTTACTAATGAAGTTCCGGTCAATAATTCAAATGCTAACTTTCTGTACCATTTCTGTAAGATTTCAACTGGTCGGATATATCAATATATGACTTAAATTTATTATACTCGAATTTATTTTTGGTTTTTGTATTTATTTGTGTCTCCACTTTACAGTAACCATGTCTTTCCATTTTTAAACGATAATCCCATGCCTACATTACTCAGCTATTGCTTCGCTTAGGTTTTTCTTTGCGACTCGTTTTGGGTTGAATCTTTCGATTATATATATTCAAAATCAATGTTTTCTATGTTGTTTATTTCTTCAATCGCTTCTTCGATCAAAGAAATTTCTAAATCTCACTTACACTAACACTCAATTCTGAGACATTAGAGGAAACTGAAATTGACAATATTGCGTCAAGTACACTTCTTCTTGCCTTTTTGAATAGATCTTGGTGTTGGTGAGTAGTTTCACTTTTTTTCTTGTCAGAAAGAAATTCTGCCCATAGTTTTTGATCTGCTTCGTACGATATCTTTATAAGGCACATTGTAAGTTGCGACTTCTTCAACAGTTGCTTCAAACCACTCAAAATCTTGAGTTTATAGTTTCGATTATATATAATCAAAATCAATGTTTTCTATATTGTTAATTATTTCTTCAATCGTTTCTTCGATCAAATGAAATTTCTGGATGTCGCTCACTCTAACACTCAATCCTGGGACATTAGAGAAAACTGAAATTGACGGTACTGCGTCAACTACACTTCTTCTTGTCTTTTTGAGTAGATCTTGGTGTTGTGAGTAGTTTCACTTTTTTTCTTGTCAGAAACAAATTCTGCTCATAGTTTTTGACCTGCTTCGTACGATATCTTTATAAGGCACATTGTAAGTTGCGACTAAAATCGAATCAGATAAATGCGCTTGTTGTAACTGAACTTTCTGCGTCTCTGTACTTGCATTTATGTTAACGCATCGAATTAGAGAATCCTGAATTGGTAGCCACAGACCGCGTGAGACCAATGTGTCACCACGACAAAAAAAACAATAACTTTTATTTTTACTTAAATAATGCGCTTATAAAAAAAATAAAAAGTAAAACACAATGCATAAGAATATACATTTAAAAAAATACCGCTGGGACTCATTTTTAACACATAGTGGCGCTCAACGCCTTAAAAGAATAAAAAACGAACAGGATTGAGTCATATTTAGTCATTGAGGAAAACAAAATTTATTAGTAACTTATTTAGATTTAAATTCCGCGCATCTAGTAGGTAAGCAAAGATTGGACAAAAAGATATACTAAGGCTGTCCGTAAAGTAGCGTTATCCTTGTTTCAGCAGTTCGGTTGGTACTAGTCTAGAATTTTAATGTTTGAAGGTCTGTGTACATGAATCTATTTCTATGGTTAACGATTAACAATTTTATTGTGATTTTTAACTAAACCGATTTTAAGTAAGTTAGTAGTTGCAGAAGAAAATAGAGCAGTATCATTTGGTTTAAAGCTCGAATAAACCTTCAACATGAATCACTCTGTATACATTTTTTTTTACAATGAAGTTGTCCTTGATTATTTAAGCTATCTTAAATACGATTAATTTGAGGATCTTTGTTAAGTAAATAAAAGATATTAAAAGTTCAACACAGTTTTCAAAGTAAACAGTAATTATGAGACGTATTGTTAAAAAAATATATAATTATTATTAGGGGGAATAACGCGCTGGTCGAAGTACATATTTTTCGATGCCGATTTCTTTTTCCTTATTTGGTAAAAGGATTTTTTAAATCGTGTAATGGTGATAGATGATGGATTTTAGTTTCTAATTTTACACAATGTAAGATTAGAGTAGGAGCATGCTTACATGTAGGTCTTGGGCGGTACCTCCAAATGTAAGACATGCGCTCAAACCTTTTATTGGTCAAAACGATCGTCCTCGATTGTGTATAAAAACGTGATTCTAAAATTTAGAAATTACCTTAAAAAAACGTACAAAGTAAACAAATACCAAAGTTAATTGTTCATAAACGAAAAATTATTTTGAAACTAAATTGCATATTGTGTATAAGATTTTGATAACGAAATGTCACGTATCATTTAATAAGGGGACCTTGATTTGTCAAAAATAACTTGAGCGATAAGAAAAATGCGACTTTTAATTAGATAACTGTTTCGTAGGTTAAATTTGTGATTACCAAAATTATCGTTGTCGTGCATTTTTGGCAAGGTTCCGATTTTAAAAACGTCGACAAAGTAAGATATCGACCGGAAAAAGCTGGTACTAATCTGCGAGATGGAAAATTCCAAAATTTTCTTTATTCCGGGAGGCAAATTAAATTTTTCGAGAGGAATAATATAGGTAGCGTCGGAGCGCCAATGAAATGGCATTAAATTTTATGCAATTGCACATGTGCCGCACTCTAGAGATCATGTGCAGTTACAGTTCGCGCATGCAGTACCCCGACCTACGACAACAGTTAGTTGCGTTTTATACACTCGCGCTGGGCATAACCCTAAGCCCTGTTCGGGCCTAAAGGGTAGGAAAGTACTTGACGAATGTAGCGTTAAAAACACGCGTTAATGTGCCTTACGTGCTTTTTTATATTCTTTCGAACCGCATTAATTCCAATGTGATGTACTTTGTTGTTACGCATTTTTGCATTTTCGTTATTATCGTTAATTTTACCCTGGAGTTCTTTAACCGGTTTGTTACAGTGCAATAATTGTAATGAAATATGTGGATAAAGGTGTTAATTCTGGTTAGTAATATTTATTTATCGTTATCTCGATCATTTATGTTATCGGTATTAATATTTTGCGACCGAATCGAATTTAAATACCAGACGATTTTGAAGATGCATTCATTATTTGAATTTGTAACGGATGCATCTACTTTGAATGCATTTAAATATAGTTTCTTTTTTATTTATTTTTGGGTCGTTTCAAGATTACGCATTCAGATAAGTTGATGAATTAAACGTACCTAACCTATCCACACATCCTTTTTATTAAACCAACGTAAATAACGCGCAAAAAATAGATTACCGAAAATACCGGTTTCCGTTAAGAAAACTTTTAAGATGCATTAAAGTACTTTACGAGTGGGGGGTTTTTGCTTACATTTCTATAACAGTAAGATTATTGATCGGTAATTAGCCAGCCATTTTGACGATATTTTTAAATATCAAAATGGTTTGTTATATTATATTTGGGTTATAAGTGCAGAAGTTCAAAAGTTCATCGATTTCTTATAAATTACGTTAAATCGTGGTTGCCTTATGTACATACATACGCACAAAAAAAAACAAACAAAAACAAAATGTGCATCTGTCTAGCCGCCTTCGAATACATTTGCGAAAATGCATCATTCACGTTCGAATTGCATTCTTAATGACGCTCGTTACAATTTTAAATTTTTTGTGGTGAAATTGAATTTGATTATTGGCTACCTGTCCGTTAAGTTAAGCAATTAAAAAAGTCGTCTTTGGACAGCGTCGGTTACTTGGTTTTATATCGAAAAAAGATCTAAAACCTAGATTACAATGTTTGTTTTAATCTTATTTTTATATCAAACGCGAAGATTAATTTAAAGGTCTTCAAACTTTATTCTAAGCGATAAAAGTGCATTTTTCATTTTTTTTATTGTTTAAGAGCGACAGTCCTACTTATTTTTATAAAATTATTTTGTTCAGATAACGCTCGATAAGCTTTCGACTGATATTGTTGACAGTCTAGTCGTGTTTAAAAATTTTGTTTAACCTAGGTTAAATGAAACATAGCGACAAAATTGTAGAAACCTAATCGTAGTTTCGAGATTTGGATGGGAAAGAAAAGTAATTGGCGTGTAGGTGCGTTTGTACCATGCATGTAAATACATCAAGGACACACAAATCACATTTAGCAATTAAACGTTGCAAAAATGCATCTCAAATAGTACAATAATGGCCGCTGTTCGCGTGCCGTCATTTAGCCTTGCTAATAAAGATTAAGCAACTAGACTTGGACCTACCCTCATTAAATAAACATTTTTTTTAACTCTCACTGATTGATCGTTAACTTTAATTACTTAACTTTACTTCGGAATTAACGACTTAAATTGGTTTTCATGGCTACTGAAATTTCTAACCTATTTTACAGAAACGCGACAACGCTGTCGATAATTTTGCATAAACGTAATTTCTTAGAACGTACATGCAATTTTGCATAATCAAAACGGACATTTAAACCAAAAGTTGCAACAATATACCCGGACATTTCGAAGCATCAAATTCAGCAACGTCGACAGTATTTTTTACTTCGTAGGTGTTAAATAATAAACTAAAGATATGGAAATGCGCTTAGTAGAGGTTTCTAGAAATCACCTTTTTTTGTAAATTTACCTTTCGCGATCGCACAATAAGATTATAATACTACGTAGCCCGAACGCTTTCACTATCTAGTAACTGTTTTTTTCTTCTAGGGTTGGAAAGGATCGCTGAAGAGTTGATGGGTCGAAGGAAATGGAAACAGTATCAAGAATCCAGAAATTACCTGCAACCTATAAACAACAACGTAGAAAAGATAAAAACGAACGATTACATAAAGTGTCAGCGAATTTTTTCCGATTCAAAGAAACAAGAGGAAATAGACGTAAAATTACAAGACATAAAAGAAGATTTAAGAAACATAACAAAACAAGAAGACGCGGAAGAACAAGCCAAAGATTGGTCCCCACAAAGCAAGTGTTACTTTTGTGTAGACGGCAAACTGGATAGTGAAAATAATACCAATCAAGGGGCACTGGTAGGTTTTTGCCAAGTTTGTTTATGGAGAAAAGATAAGTTGGCCGGGAAACAAATTAGCGCCATTTTTTATGTAAAACAAATAAGAAATCGTGTAATGGCGGTTAAGTATTTCTGCACTAATTACTAGTGCTATGCAAGAAATACTTGGCCTTGTCCACATATGAATTGAAATTTCGCAACTTATCTTGTTAAGCTCTAATTCACAATTAAACGCATTTTAGTATTCGCGGGCAGAAACATTGTGATACTTTTTTCTCGATTGCAGAGTCCCCGACAATCCGACTCAGATTCGACTGATAGCCATAGCGATTCTGAAGTACCGCCAACTCTCACACCGCCGACAAGATTATTAAATAATAATCGTAACATGACCACGATCGAAAGTGTCACTTCGATGGCAGCTTTGGCATCGGCCGTTGCGGCACTTTCCGGAAATCCGCCTGCAACCCCTACACCACCGTTATCATTTTACCCCCCAAATCTAATACCGCCAAATTGGTACATAGCAAATATGTCGCGAAGTTATCAACCCGACTCGATCGAAAAAAGCGGCGAGCAACCGTTGGATCTCAGCTCGAAAGCGATGAACACTATCAGTGGTAGTCCCGTAGAAAACAAACTATCGCCGAATTTAAGGCTACCAACGTTGGATAATAAACAAATATTTAAGTAAGTTCGAAAAACCCCCGACAATTCTACTTAAAAAAAAAGATAAAAACAATAAATAGACTCGAATAGATAAGTTAAGAACAAAAGCGTTATTCAAAAACAAAGCGAAAAGGGTCACACACTACAAAATAAGTGTTAAATCTTTTGAAACAACGAAACGCATTTGTTTTTCTGTGAAAACAAATAATTTTATCGGTCAAATGCAAGTTTATCTGCATTCAAGCAGGCCACGCTGATTCGTGGTAGTAAATCATTTTTTTTCCATCGAGTGAAAGCATTTGACTATTTTTACGCTATCTTCAACAAATATTGCAAAATAAGTTAATTATAAAAGAAAGTAGGGTATCTCGCAGTTAAAATTCCGTTGCGGTTAGAATATCCAAAATTAGATTTAAATTAGTCAAAAACTAAAAGCAATTCTATATATAAACCAGCGCAAATAAATCCCCAAAAAATTTTTGTCGTAAAAATACCAGCCGCTGCATTATCTTTTAATTATTGAGGTCAATCACTGTGTTAAATGCGTTAGTTTTTTTTTTATTTGTGCACAAGGCGCTTGTCGATGTTAATGCGCTCGTAAGTACTTTGTTTGTTAACAAAAATTGCATAAATATCCGAATTGCGTTATTAATGCCAACTTAAATCGTTGTTTGTCGAAAACTTTTTTTATCGCCGACGATAAATAAAAACGTTAAATATATTTATTGGTGCGGTAGGTCGGTGCCTTCTTATCAAAAAAAAAATATTTGGGAACTGATACGAGGCAATAAGTTTCATTTTTATTTGAAAACATTTTTTGATAAGCGAAATTTTCGTCCACGTTAATTAATGCCATTTCGATATTAGTGCCATTACGCATATTAACGTGTGTATTTAGGACAAGGGCGGCAACGCATTAATTTATGCAATTTTAATTAATCTTAAACTATTTCAAAGTCTATATGCGGAGTGCAACGTTCAAAGCATTTTAAACTCGAAACAAAGATCTTGTAATAACGTTGTAATTTTAGTTTTGATTCTAGAGCGAAGCCTCGAATGTCGGCAATTGCAGGAAGACGGACTTACACGGAAGACGAATTACAAGCGGCATTGCGCGATATTCAATCAGGAAAATTAGGCACGAGAAGAGCGGCCGTCATTTATGGTATACCGAGGTCTACGCTACGAAACAAAGTTTATAAATTGGCGATGGAACGAGAAAGAGAGTTACACATTAACACGACGGCGCCGTTAAAAATAGAAGAAGAAGAAGCGATAGACGACGAAAAAGAATTATCCGGGGCGGAGGAAGAAAAAGAAGTCGAAAAAGCCTTACAAGCGCCTTTACTATCCATGGCCGATATTCTACGATTTTCCAACCTAGAAAACCAAGAAGCATTAAAAACGCTCTTGCAGAGAGGGAAAGACGGGCCCGAAGCTTGGACCGGCTTAGATCATAGCGCAATGGGGCCGTACGTACAAAACTTACTGTTATCCTCTGGAATGAATCCAAAATCTTTAGAAAAAGAAATTAATAGCCAATTAATGTTGTCGGAATATGTTAAACGATTGTCGGAGGAGAAATTTAAAAATAACGGAGAAATGAGGACGAGTCCTAGTTCGGTTATTACCAAAACCGAAAAATGTAGGTCGGAATCATCCGATATGGAAACAGACGAATCGCCCTCAAATGTGATACTTAAAATTCCGTCCTTCAAACCGACTACTAGTAAAAACGGTAACGACTTTTACAGAAATTCGAACGATTCTGTACCTATTGTGTCGCCGCCGGTGACCAGCGAGTCCGGTTCGCCTCCGATTCTTCCTGGCAAACAAATTACTTTAAAAGACGTCAAAGATGTTATTGCAAAAAGTATTAGCCAGAAGTTTCAGCAAACGCCGGAACCTATACGAATGCCTCCAATGATGGAAATCGATTATAAAAGAACGGGTTTTACGCCACCTATAGTGGGAATGCCTTCGATGAAAAATCAACACGACCTGGTCAGGCCGTACCCGCACCCGCATCAAAAACCTACGCAAAACCCGTCCACTTCTGGTACAACTGGTGGAAAAGGTACGAGACCGAAACGAGGAAAGTACCGCAATTACGACAGAGATAGTCTGGTGGAGGCAGTTAGAGCGGTGCAACGAGGAGAAATGTCGGTACATCGAGCGGGTAGTTACTACGGCGTGCCTCATTCTACGTTAGAATATAAAGTAAAAGAACGTCATTTGATGCGACCCAGAAAAAGGGACCCGAAACCAAACCCGGTCGACGAAAAGTTAGCTTCGCTGAAACAAAACGATTTAAGGTTAGCGGCCGCTAGTGCGGGCGTAGACAAAATGAAACCAGTTATGAAACCTCCCCAACCAAAGTTTCCACCTACGTCGCCGAACGGAATGAAATTACCAATGTTCGATCCTAGTATGGCTCCTTTGGGTTATAATCCACCTCCTTTTCCTTTTTGGCCGCATCCCGGTTTTTCGCACATTCCTTTAGAATACGGTAGAAATCCGTCGACGTCGTCGTTTCCACCTAATCCGGAATTTTTCACTTCTCAAATGATGCAAAAAATACAAGAAGACGCGCGGACGCATTCTAACGTAGCGGCTTCACCAACCGGCTGCCCTCCTGCGTTACCAAAGAACGCGCGACATATTGCCGAATCGTTGTTAGACGGAACGGGTTCGAATGGATCGTTTTTAGATGGTATAATAAGATCTAGTTTAGAATCGGGCGTGCCTCCTAACGACGACAAAATCAAAGACGATAAAAATTTAACGCCGGAAAATATGTCGAACAAAGCGCTGTTAGATCAATTGTGCCGTAATAGTCGTTTAACTCCGCTTCCTAAACCTAACGTGTCGGAGTCTAACAGTTCTGGCGAAGAAAATTACAGAAGATGTTCGAGTCCTACGAAAGAAGACGACGGTTTGCATTACGCGGAAACTTCTCCAAAACGATTTGGGGAAAATTCGGAAGTTCACACGATCGAATTATCGAACGATTCGATCGAATCCGAAGAGAGAAACGGTAACGAAGAAGATCGCAAGCCTACGCCACCTGCCAGGATATACCTAAAACAAGATTTAGTTAACCCCGATAATTTGAAACCGGAAATGCTGGTGCGTTTTCGAGACGTTTTACAAGATGTCGACAGAAACGGCATCGGGGATTCGACGATAGGAAGTGCCTCAGAATCGGACGTGGCTCAAGACTGACATCTACCTAAAGTAAGTGCGAGATTTTTGTACTGAAAGTGAGTACTTGATTATAATTGTTGAAGTGTTTCCAGTGCTTGGAAACAATTGGTTGTTGTAAAAAAAACGAGGTCGATGACGGTATTTGTTGATTAGTCGTTGTTTCTCAATTGTTTTTCTGTTGGTTAGCGTAGTAGCGCGTTTTTTAGCGTTTCGGTAGCATCAAAGCAGCGGTTGCATTAGGTGTTTTTTGGACTCTAAAAATGTATAAAATTTTATCATATTATATGTTTGCTGTTATAAGTGTTTCGGCATGTACCAAACTATAATAGTCAGTGTTGTATTCTGTATGTGTCTTCAGCGTTGCGTATACCTCAAAATCTGTATAAAAAAATCATGTATATTCGTTCGTATTTCGTACAGACTGCTTTGATGTGGATATATCGAAAAACCCTCGGGATTGTCCCAAGAATTGAAAATTATCTATCTGTGATTTATTCAAAATTTTTGATGTATATTTTCTCTAAAAATATCTTAAAATATTATAATATAAATTTAAAAAAAAAACAATTAGAGGTAGTTAATTGATATAAATATTAATGAAAGTACGGTGATAATTCATTATGCCTGACGCTCAATTCGTTTTTCGGCATTTTGAATTGACACCGTCGTTTTTGTTTTCATATGACAATGAAGTGCAATTAGATGGTATATACATACATATATATATTTACATCAACATTTAAGTAGTACATATAAGATAAATATATTATTATATATTTGAAAAGGAAGTTATTTTGTTCGAGAGAGAAAAGATTGATCAGGTATAGTTAAGCGCTTCATCCCTCAACAACCGTCAGAACGCAAATCAACCACAACCAAACCGATACCGACAGTTAAATAGTTTAAGTTGGCAAGGAACAAATTCTGGCCACGGTCGAAATTTGTACCATAACGCCGACTATCAAACCCAGCCAGATTTTACAGTAACGCATATTTAAGTTGGACCAAAATACAACAGTATAATTGTAAATAATAAAAAAATGTATGTTTGAAACATATCGTTTAAGTGTGTGCTATTTTGTGTCGTTTTATTTTGTTTCGTTTCATTTGGAAAGTTAGAATGTTTAGATAAAAGTTGGTCAAAAGCGACATCTGTAGTAGCGCACGCTTAAAACCTAACATTCCAACCAAGTATGTGCCAGATTTTTTATTCGCAACAATTAGGAAACTTTGAATTATAGTTAAAAAAAAATACAGAGTCGTGATCTCGGGCCCAAGCTTGGATCATTGGATTGCTTTAAACTATATACTGTAACATATACAGTAGCGAAGCTGTGAGCTTCCTAAATTTTAAGTAGTTTTAAGGTTTTTAACACTGTATTTTTAAATGTTTGTGTGTAACACTTTTGCGCTTGCCAGTTTGCAACGTCTACAATTTTGACGAATTTATACATATACATATATAAACAAAAATTGACGTCTTGGCTTAAGTAAGATGTAGTGCGTAAAGCCTAAATTATCTACTCGATGACGATTAAGGAAAAACTAAATCAAAATTCACCCCCCAAAAGAACTTGCAACTTCGCGAGTGTACCACGATTGTGCAATTATTAATTAGTGGTTCTATTAGTGAAGTCATTATTATTTTTCTAAATGTGATACTCTGTTATAAAGACATCATCTCGAACGTTTTTTTTTCTTTAACAAAACTTTTAAGTACCTTGTTTTTTAAGACGCGGTCCAAAAAATTGTATACGCATATAACACATAGTAAAAGTACGTAAAAATATCTCTCTAAAAAATATCGTGCGAGGACCATTTCTAAACGAATTCTTTTCCGTATACAAACGATCGAACCCATTCCTTTTTAACACGATTCGAGACAGTATTTTCTATTTTCATTTTGTTTTTGTGAAAAGGACCAGGGTCTAAGGATTTTTAATGTTAAGTTAGTTTTTATCATTCCACGTTTTTAGCATTTCACGAGACTTGATAAGACTTCTAGTTGCTATTCCTAAATATTTTTTTACACACATAGTTTTACTGGTTTTTATATTGTTTAATCAACGTATTTGTTAATTAATTTTTAGTTTTTAATTTATAGAGCAGATTTTACTTAAGTTGCTTTAATAATCTATTATTCCCCAGCCCCCTGTATATAAATCCCTTTTTAGCGCACCTTGTTGTCGTGTGCCTGCTGAAAAAAGAAAACATTGAACCTCCAAGCCACTTGTTTAATTGTTTTACAATTTTTTTTTATGTTACGAGCAGACCATATCGAACAATAGTTAACAATAATTGACAATTTGCCCACATTCAATCGCATTTGTGAAGAGCCGAATTCATAATGTATTTTTTTTGTTTGTTACATAGAGGTGATTTATAGGCATTTCTTAAGTGGGTGTTCTGTTTTTATTATTATATTTGTAATTACTAAGTGTTTTTTTATACGTAGTTAGTTATTATTTGCAGAGAGAGAAAGACACCCACAGCGTGTTTGTAATAAAATATCGTTCATTTTATTCTAATCACAAATCACTTGTACACTTTTCCATTTTTACATTATTATTATTATCATTATAATAGAACAGTTAACGTATGTAGAGACGTATTTATATCTAATATACGACACTTACAGTACAACTGGGGTATATCCACTACTTATAGATATTTTTTTTTTGTAAAGTTGCACACTAACTGGTGATGGCACTTACTAACCTAGCGTAAGGAATAGGACGTAACAAAATGCAGGTAGTAGTAAAATGTAAGGTTTTTGAAAAGCTCTTCACAAATGAGGTAGCATCACTAATCAAACAGGTTCAAACATGGGTTATCAATGGCATATTTCAAAAAAAAAAAACGTAATAATTTTCTTTGCCTTATCGTTGCGCTTAAATTTGCTTTAACACTAAAAACTATAGTTTTAGTTATAGTGCCTAAGTAAAATTGTTATGAATTTTTAAAGTTTATTTTTTACAAAAGCTTTATTCGAAATTCCGCCACTTAAAAATTAAAAAAAAAAATCGAATAAAGAATATTTCTGATTTACAAGAAAATGTGGTTAGCACTAAACACACCAAAAAAGTGTCTTCTTATTTACTCGCTTTGTAATAAAGGAAAATTGTAATGAATGTGATTGGTAACATACTGACGAGACTGAAAAATATCAAAAAAAAAGACTTAACGAGAACACCTTCGCTTATCTGTTTATTATCGGGAAAAAAATATGCCTCCGTAACCTATTCTTCAACAACCATTTTAAAAATAATTGAATTAACAGGGACCAATGACCATATCCAACAAAGTATCAAAAAAAAACCCAAAATATCACACATTTTCGTTTTTATTTTTGTTTTAGAATTAAGTCGTTCGATGGATTTACCGAATCTGTGAATGTTTTAAATTCGGTTAAATCTTTCGTCTAAGTGCGGTTGTAAAATTTTCTTTTCTGAAACTGTTCCATTTTGACAATATGTTAGAGTTAACTTTAAAAAAAAACTTGTTTGTAGCATGTAAACCATTTAAAAATGGCTACGTGCAAATTTTATCACGTGTTATATAAAATGTGACTACAATTGCCTTTTAGCATTTAAAATATATCATTGGTTGTATTTTGATATGTGAAGGAATAAGGCTGGTAAAAGTGGGCAACGCGTTTAGGGAATAATTAGGATAATAACGTAGTTTTCGTGTGCGATTTTTAGCCTATTGATTTACAAAATTAAACGAATTGTAGTTTTTTTTTGAAGAAAAATACTTTAATTTTCACTTTTACTAGCATTTTTTCTTGAAATACACCATGGCATGTTTGTATCTGTGTGAATAAACACGTCTTATTCGAGATAGATGTTTGAACATTGCTTTGTGGGAAATTGTTATTTTCAGAAAATATTTTAAAAACCACAAAAATAAAAATTATAATACACATTGTATATTTATAATGTAATTCTGAAGTATACCAGTATTTATTATACTGTGAAATATAATTAGAAAATTTTTATTTACCTCATTTCCTTTTTCGAGAGAAGAGTAGTGTATCTGACTGATCCTAAATTACCGAATACGTGCATTTTTTTTATAATAAAAAAATTCTAAGAGAGTAAATTAAAGTCACCGTAACTACTAACCCAAATTTCAGAAGGAAATCTCATTTTTTTTCTAAAATCTTTCAAGTTACTGGTTGCTATGGTAATCAACATTAAAAGCTCCAAAAAATAAGCAGTTAATTGTAATTACAATATTCCGGTATACTAAAGTTTAGTTTTTATTAGCCACTTTGTTAGGGACGAACCAAGCAGGGAAAGGGAAATTGAGACGGAATAATCATAAAAACCAGATGCGTTTGGGATGCTGGAATGTAAGATCTTTTAGTGGCAAAGATCAAGAAATAATGTTAGAACTAAAGCTTCATAAAATAGATATTTGCGCAATATCAGAAACTAAGAAAAAAGGTAAAGGTACAGCACAGTATGATGACTACATCCTAATCTACTCAAGGAAATCCAAAGAAGCCAGAGCAGCATCTGGTGTGGCAATGGTAATAAATCGAAGATTCGGAGATAGCATAACTGGCATATACTATCAAAACACTAAAGCTAGAAAAACATATCCTTCACATAGTCTCAGTATACGCTCCAGACACTGGAAGGCCTGAACAAGAAGCACTTGACTTCTATGAACAGATGCAGCTGTTAATAGACAACATACCCGTCCAAGAAAAAATAATAATAATGGGAGACCTGAATGCAAGAATAGGAAACGACGTTATACCAGGAATCAAGAATACATTTAATAAGGAAACGACGAATTAAAGAGGAGAAATGCTTATTGAATTCTGTGTCCACAACGAACTAAGGATCAACAACACATATTTCAAGCATAAACTACAATATAATTTAACTTTTCAAGACAGTAGAGGATAACTTTCACAATAAACTATATAATAACAAACAGAATCATCAGTCATAGGATCGGATGATAATTTAGTGATGAACAAAATTACCATAGCAAAACCAATCGCTAGAAAGAAAGAAACAAAAACTTTAACTACTAAATTTAATATCAAATTGCTTAAATCTGAAAGTAACAATATCTCTACAGACTGCGACTGGCTCATAAAATAGACAAGGCACCTATCCTCCAACATCACACTGTAAACAGTGCGTGGGAAATTCTATTAAACAATATAAAACAAGCAGCAGCTGAGACGTTAGTGTCAATACGAATACACAACATACGAACAAAAAACCATTGTTTAAACCAGAAGTAAAAACACTAGCGCAAGAAACAAAGAGTGCTCACTTTACATAGATATCCAATAAGAATCCAAGAAACTACATTAACTACATAAATATAAGAAATGAAATAAATAACAGAATAAGAGAGATAAAAAGATAATATTGAAAGAACTTTAGTAAGGAAATGGAAAGCGACTTATACGGAACCCAAAAGCGCATTTGGAAAAGGCTTAGAGCAGTGAAAAGAGAAGCCAACGAAGCAGTACAACTAAATAACATATGGGCAGTCGAATGGACCAACTATTTCCAGGGCATGTACTCAGGAAACCAAGATGAAATCGAACCAACGGATCGACAAAGAAGATTACAAAGAGAGGTTGCCAGGGACATAGAAAGCCTGGAAAAAATATCCGAAGAAGAAGTAATACTACAACTAACACAGATTAAAAATGGAAAATCTCCAGGCCCAGATAATATCCCGAATGAACTGCTGAAATGCGGGGGAATAGAGTTAGCCAAACAGCTCACTAATCTGTATAACAAAATTTTAGAAGAGGCGATAACACCAGAAAGATGGAAAGACAGCATAACTATACCATTGCTTAAAAAAGGAAAATCCTCAGAACCATCTAACTACAGAGGAATATCTTTACTGGATACATCCATGAAATTATTTACTCGGCTTTTGCAACAACGCATTCTCAATCATATCTCAATACATGAAGAGCAACAAGGTTTTCGGAAAAATCGTTCGACTGTTGACGCAATATTCATTGTTTGGCAGGTCGAAGAAAAAGAATTCGACAAGCTAGCATTCATGTGCTTTTTATATATCTAACGAAAGCTTTCGATAGGGTACGCTTGACGGATATTGTGAACGAATTAAAGAGTAAAGGAATACACCCAAACATTATCGAGACGATAAGGCAGCTCAATAGTATAACACAACTATAATTAAAACAAAAGCCCTGACAACTGAAAAAATTGAGCTAAACATGGGTGTTCAGCAAGGAGACAGTTTCAGCCCTCTATTATTCAACTTAATAATGGATAGAATTATTTAACAAGTTCGCAACGTAAACCACGGCTACAAGTTGGGAAGACACCATATCAAGATCGTATGCTATACTGATGACGCGACACTATTCGCAGACACTGAAGACGGACTACAGTGGTTATTACAAGCGTTCAAGATTGAAGCTGAAAAATTAAACATGGAAATTTCTACTACAAAAACAAAATGCATTGTGAGAGATCCGCGCATATGTAAACTGGAACTAAATGGCAAAGTAATTGAAAAATTCTCTGAGTTCAATTATCTAGGATCCACCATAGCACCGTACGGAGACCTCAAGATTAGTGTGAGGCATCAAATTAACAAATCAGCGAGGATAGCTGGAGTCTTAAGAACAATTATATGGAAAAACAAACACATTTCAACAGAAGTCAAAGTAACGATTTACAAAACATGTGTTAGGCCAGTTATGACTTACGCAACAGAAACAAGACTCGATACTGTTGAAACTATAAGAATGGCTCGCACCTCTGAAATGAAGGTAGCATGATCTCAGGAAACACGATTAGAGATCTAAGAAGAAGCAAGGACATTCGTAAAGAGTGCAACGTGGAAGATGTCGTAAGATGGACACGTGCTCGCAGAAGGTTCTGGAACGAACAAGTATCCAGAATGGATAATAACCGACTTGCAAAAATTGCCAGAAACAATAGACCAACATCCAAACAACCACCAGGAAGACCTCCAAAACGATGGAAGGACAGCTGGTCTTCAGTCTCCCAAGAAAAGCAATACTCGGTATAACAAGCCTTTAGGCTTTTGAAAAGAAGAAGACTAAAGTTTAGTTTTTATTAGCCACTTGGTTAGTGCTACGCAAAATGAGTTTTGGTCTTACAGTGTAAAGAGGACCGGTGCGTCTACATGGACACGAGAGCGGCATGCTCCAAACGCACCTGTCGACGTCTCTCAATATATTTTCGTTAATAGGAAAAATAAAAATGTGTTCCCATCAGTTAAAAACGAAAATCGTAGTAATCGCCCTGTTTGTCTGGGTTTCCATCTCATTGTCGCTTATCAGAGCTTGCATGTCACCCGTAATTAACTGACTGACCAGGCTTCTAACCTTGGATACACTGTCTTTTATGTATCCTTTTGTGTTTGTTGACTCTTTCGTGAGATTTAGTAGTGACTTGAATTGTTTGTTTAAGTCCGCCAGCAGCTTAAGAAATTTATTCTGTAGCAGGTTAGTCGCACTACATTTTTTTGAATTTACTTGCCGAAGTGGCACATGTAGCCTTTTTCTTTTTGCTGTCGACGTACCATTACAGTCGTCCCAGGTCAAGTCTACGGCGCCAATATCAGATGAGCTAATGTTTTCATTCAACCTGACTCTCTTTTAAAGACTGCCCACGAGACAAAAACCAAGGTTTTAAACCCACAAAAGTACGGCCTTAGACTAGACGCAGTAACCAAGACAAGCAAAAACTCAGTTCGACTTAAAACTGAAAAAATGAATCTTACAAAAATACCTGCGGCCATCCTTAATAAAGCCGGTGTTATGATTAAGCCCCAAGGCAAGTCTTACCCCGCACCTCTATCGTTGACGTTCCTTCTAACCTGTCAGCTGAGCAGGTGAAAAAAGCCATTATTTCCCAGAGCTTTCACGACGCCGCCGATGTAGTTCTTCATCTCTTTTCAATGAACACTTAAAAGTTCAATTCCGCTTTGGTCTTAAAGATAAAGCAAATTGCCATTGGGTTCCATCCGGAAGTTCGACGATACCTTTTGGCATCGCGTCCTCTTTACGTAGCATGCGTGCAGGATCAATTACCATATCAGAGTAACACGCTGGTTCAATTGTCAGAAATACGGCTATTTTTCCTCAAACGTTAAAACCGACTTACAATGCGGTCATTGTTGCAACTTTTGAAGCTATAAGTTTCTCCTCTGATAACGACATCTTACTGACATAATAGCCATACGTACCTATTTAGTTTTGGTTTAGGGTACAAGCTCGTTGATGCGGCTATACCCTTAAACGGGATTTCCGCATCCTCTTCTAGGCGGTACTACTCGGCTATTGTTTTCAATAGTTCGAAGCTTGTCGGAGTGGTTACATTCAACCATTTAACAAATAACTGCACTGTAGTATCTATGATTACGGTTGGAAACACCTCCTTGGAAATCGTCAGCGTTTATTGGCGGCCGAGTGAGAATGTACACATTCATCTCCAACACCTCGATAAAATTCTTGGTGAACTAAGATACGTTCCTATCGTAATAGCAGGCGACTTCAATTCAAAATCGCCGCTTTGACCTTCCCCGGTGACCGACATCGTTCGACAGAATTTATTTATTAACTCCAAAATATAATGCCTTAATGATATCTGAAAATGTTCACATTATCTACTAGCATTTTGAAAAATGTAGCCCACCCTAAGCCCGACCTCACGAGCTGCCACTGTGTAACACATAAATTTTACTTTATCTAGCTAGAAGCAAATTAGCTCTCATGATGAAAACTCCAATGATCAGAAAAACTATATATACCTATATTTATTGCTTAGAAAAAAATGACATTTTTGAAAAACGAAATTATTCAAATTCTATTGTATTTGGTGCTATATGCAAACATTACTTTATTTAAACTATAATAGTCGTTATATATTAATTTTTTCAAAATGATTCAAATTTTTATTAAAATCGCATATTGTATATAGCTTGCAATATACATATTGATTATACTAATTATTAGAAATTTAAAATAACAATAAAACGCCTTCCGTATATGCAACACATACATGACGTGTGTTGAGAACTAAAAGTAACATATTTTTTTGAACTTGTTCTAAGGATGCATATTTGAGATAAATAAAAACAACTTTTGGAAAACTAATTCACTGATTCTTTTAGAAGCTTTTTTTTTAAATTTCTTTTAACACAACGAAAAATACATAGGGTGTTTCATTTGAAAACAGCGATATTTTTGAATTGCAAGTTGCCCAGATTTATATGTGTTTTAAACATAAATTCTAGATCTATTAAATCTTTAATAAAAAAATCTTAAAATTACATGTAAAATTTAAAAATCAAGTAACACACAGGGTGTTTCATATAAAAAAATACCAACTTTGTACTGTCCTGTTTTTTTTAGTATGCTCTGTAAAATTCACAATAATTTTAAAATAAGCACATTTACTGTGTACCTTAAGGTATATGCCTCATACATGTTATTACAAAACAAACTTATTTTGATTAAAGAATTCAAAAAAGGAGTAATATACAAAGGAATTAATTAATAAAACCGCAACTATGATACTTTTACGGCTTTTACGACACCCTGTATAAATAATATAAAAGTAAAATGTTTTGAAAGTCACTATATTCCGAGCCGTATAGCGCGAATAACCCTTTATAAGACAAGTCGACTGCATAAAAAAATCAATATAATAAATTCAGAATTTAAGGGTGAATTTTGTGATATAATTTCAAGAGAAAAATATGTCTTAGGTTGGTCCTTGTAGAAGGTTGTCAGTAATTTTCTGGAATACTCTCTATATGTAAATTTTTTGGTTACATCTTTATATGCTTAGATTTATAAACTAAAGTCCAGGCCGCTATATAGAATCACATTGTAACTTGAAGTTTTTGATAACAATAACCGAATGATATCACGTTTGCGGGTGCAAGTAAAAATGAGTAACTTGTAGTATTCCACATTGTTATTTAACAATAGCAGCAACCGCGCGCATTAGTTGATTAATTAATCGTCGTTGGCACGGTAGCTGCATTAGATATGTATTATAATATGAATGATGCAGAATGATGTAAAACCATAATTTTTTAAAAATTTGAAAAAAAGGAGAACAGCACGCAGTGTTCCCAAGCGATCACCCATCCAAGTACTGATCGCCGCCAACGTGTAGTGAATGCTGGTCTTAGTGCAACAAAAGCCTATGCAGTCAACCAAATTGCGTTTTTATTACATCACTTTAACGTTATTCGAGTACCTATGCAACATAACCACGAATTTGAGTATGTGAACCTTAACGTCAGCAATAAATAATTTTCACTTTCCTATAAAGAAAGTATAGCAATCGTAATTAAAAAAAAAAATTTATTGGATAATTTTACGTTTCAAGGTCTCCTGAATCAGAAAAATGTATTTATGACAAAAAAAATTTTGGGTGTCTGTGTGTAACGATGTACCCACTCGAACCAAAAGTCCTAGTAACTTGAAATTTGGTATAGAGCTGGCTTTTTATATTCTCTCGGTTCTATCAAAAGATCGGTCTGATAAAGAAACCGGAAGTAGGTGTATCTGCCATTTTTAACAAATTTTATTGCATAATTATACGTTACACGATAATGCTCGAATCAAAGGTCCTAGTAATTTGAAATTTGGTATGGAGCTGCCTTTTTATATGCTCTCGGTTATATGAAATCATGGGTCTGATAAAGAAACCAGAAGTGGGTGTATCCGCCGTTTTTAACAGTTTGTCTTATATAATTTTGTACGTATGTAAATTATTCGAATTATTTTTACAGTTTCTTATAGATTTAATTCTTCCTAACAATTTATTCAGATAAAAATTTTTTCTAACATTAACAGTTTATGAGATATTCGATTTATAATTTAAAGTGAATTACATATATAATCTTAGGTTTGAATCCTGCCTGCAACGATTTTTTTAGAAAAAAATTTTATATCTTGAAGGGAAAGAAAGAAAGATATGTTAAAAAATAACAATTTTTCTTTATATTCTTTTGACTTGTTTATATACGGAGTGCTGCATCTTATTTCAATTATCTTTGGATGTACCCACGATAACTCTCGAACCAAAAGTCCTAGTAACTTGAAATTTGGTATGGAGCTGGCTTTTTATATTCTCTCTGTTTTGTCAAAAGATGGTTTTGATAAAGAAACCGGAAGTGGGTGTATCCACCATTTTTATCAATTTTTCTTATATAATTTTGTACGTATGTAATCGAATTATTTCTACAGTTTCTTATAGAAACAATTTTTCCTAACAAATTATTCAAATAAAAATAAAAATTAGGTGAAAAAATCTGTGGCCATAAAAGGCACTCGGAAACTACATGCATTCATTTCTATCCCTTCTAGTAACAGCAAAATGAAAGTAAAAGTTTTCTCAGAATCCACTGAGTTCTAAATTGAAACTGTTACAACGATTCAGGATCGTTTTAGTTTAGCAGAAGTCAGTAGATATGTGACTATCATCTATGACGACAACTGGTGGCTGGCCTATGTGCTTGAAAAAGAAGTAGTCAATGATGAAGTAAAGATTTCATTTTTAAATCCAGGTGGTTCATCACCTAGCTTTTCTTTCCCTAGAAGACAAGCTATTCTTAGGCTTCCTGTGACATATGTGCTAAGTAAAGTTAATCCAGTAACTCCAATTATAATATAATTTATTTATAAACAAATATCTACACGATTAGAACTACACGTAACTAATTAAATCTAAGGATAGTTAATACAAACACTTACGCTAATTTGATATAGTCGGCGGATAACTTCTATTTATGTAAACACTTACACTTGTTTACATTAAAGTCACGTACAAGATTATATTCCGTACATTTATCTTCACGCGCGTTAATTACTTATTTATTTAAACTTGAATAATCTTCTTAACACTGCCGTCTAAGAATAACTCAAAAAATTGCCTTATGATTAATTTGTGTCGCTTTTATATAATTTGGCCATCTGTCGAGAACCTTTTATATTCTTTCGTGAACGTTCTAGACGTGGATAATAGCTTCGTGAATGCTCTCGAAGCTGAACATTTCATTATATATTGCCAAACGAAGAACCACAAAAAACCATCGAAGCCTTCTGACTGACTTTAGCAAAACCTTCTGAAGAGATTTAAAAAAAGACTGCGAGTTAATCATTGTGCAATTTTTTTCTGTTATGTACATAGGCTTTATTTATTGGAACTTATTTTATCTTAATCTTAATAGTGTTTTCAGCAGTGTATTATATTAACAACGCAGTGTTTAAATAGTAAGTTAACTCAGTTACGACACATTAATCTTTTTTACCAAACTTTATGCGTATATTAATTTTGAATTTTACCTAGCTAAAATATTTGAGCAAAACTAGGCTCCAGTGGCGGCTTCTCAATGACCCTCCAAAAATGAATAAAAAATGTATTTTATTTGCATTCAAATAATTGTCAATTTAAACGCAACAGGTACGAAAGTTTGCGAATTTACCCAAGGCTGCCACGTACTTGTGTCCGCATTTACTTTATATTACCCTTGTTTATATACATTATAGCAATGATTATAGTTAGACAATGATATAGCTTTATATGGAAACAGATTTTTTAGTCACGTTAGATGGCGATAGTGAAAGAAGGTAATAATTAAATGCAAAGCCTCAAACCGTTTTTGGTTATTAAAAGATTGCAAACGATGGCGACACAAGTAAGCTATTGGTTTCGACATACGTGCAAAGCAATGTTTTAAAAGTTAACTTGCTTTGATTATGAAAATTCTGAGTTTGCAAAAATAATTCGTAGCCTTTAATTTCTGTTTACAAACAAAATATAGAATGAATAAAATCTTGCAAACGTTTCTATAAAATTATAATCGGTTGAGTGGTTTGTTTCATTTACTTTGTCTAATTTTCTTTTCAAGCCGGAAGCCAACGAAGATTTGCTAATTTAATTTTTTTTTAATTTTTTACTACTCAAAAGGCACATAAAATATAAATATACAAGCTTATTAGCACTTTAGATGTATCTTTAGAAATAAACACAGGGCGATAATATTTTCCTATAAATTACTTACAGCGCTTGCCGCTTATCGGAATCATGGATAATGTCAATCGGGCAATGTTATCACTTTACTAAAGTAACAATCCGGACGCATGCTACTACATAGAAAAAACGCCGCTTATAGTAATCATAATTTAGGTTTATGTTATTAATTTATTGTCAGGTTTGTTTCTATACATGATCAATAACTTATTTTGTATGCATTTTTGAGCTGAATTTTCACAATACGGTTGTTTAGAGTGAAAAATTTTATCATTTTACTCTAAAAATAGTTGTTTTGCATATTTCTCTTATTTTTTTGGCAGTGTTAACAGTAATAACAAATTAAATTAACTACGTCTTATGTGATAACATTGTTTTGATTTTATTTTTACTGTCAGCAAATTTCTGAGTAGAATTGTGTAGTTCTTAGAACAGTGAATGAGACATCATAACGTTGTTTTTGATTTCTTTTTATTAACGGTGTCAACAAACTGTTTAATGCTACCGATCCGTTGGCTCAAAATGCTGATTTTTTTAAACGTTTTATAAATTTTTTTAACTTGTATTGACGCTTTCATTTCATCTTCTAAATTACCAACCTGTTAATCACATACACGCTGTATGTATTTACTGCTTTCTAACAAATAAGCATTTTTACTGAATTTTGTATATTGTTATCATTCGGTTTTGTTATCAAAAACAGGCATTCGGCCAGAAATAATACCAGCATTACGTACAATATACCAGATCCCAAATGTGGTTTTATTATGTCAATAAACAGAAACATGTAAAATATTTCTCTTTATTGACATGAAATGACCATCCTTAGCTAAACATGCCTGCCCACCTGAATTATCTTTTATATTTTTTTTATCAGCATGTGTATTCATTAACTAGTTAACTTTAATCTAATTTATATCAAATTTGAGTAGAAATTTTGTAAATTTGGTAGTTTATTTTATTGTTTTGATCGCTCGAATACTATAAACATTCTATAAACAAATATATACAAATTAGAAACTGTACATTCAATTATAAAATTGTCTTCTATTAGGGGAATAATTATGTTTCTCAGAATACCAGTTGTTTACGTAGACCGAATTTCATAACATAAAGTGTTATCGTGCATAGATATAATTTTCTTTCAAGGTTATTTTACATGTAATAAAAAAAAACGTATGTCTTTTCCAAATCTCTGAAACTGCATCTTTATAGATTACTGTAAGAGAATATACTGACTTAGAAATCTAATATTAACAAAAGCAGCACCAAATATGTCAACTTTGCGTTTGCATCCAAAACTACTCCAGTTTTGCAACCAAATTAATGTTTCCAATTTTAGCGCAGTCATTGTCTAACTATAAACAAGGATATTACGATGATAGTTATTCTAATCAAGAGTGAGACACACATAATACAATTTTATACAAGTTAGAAAAGAAGATAAGTAAATGTTTAAATGCTTTCGCAGGGTCTTCAGCCTACGCCAAAAATAATACTTAGTGCAATTATCTTTGAGTGCAATGTTTACATTGCTTACGTGACTTACGTCATATATTGTTATCTTCGTAGTAGGTGTGTGTAAAATACACATGCTGGATTGTTAATTACTTATCACATATGACAAACTTTACAGTCGATTTTCTTAGTTGATCGATAATATTCATTTGTAACGGAAGATTTATTGTTTTTGTTTCATAATAACGGTGGTACAAGACATTAAAAACTGATGCAAATAATTATTTACACATTTAGAATTTAAATTTAATGCTCGTCCTCAGCCTTTACAACCAGTAAACATAAAAATAAAAGTTTACAGTAATTTAAAAAAATATGTGTATGATTCCTTACATTGGATTTGTGGATTTGAAATAAATAATTGATTTTAGTGTTTTATGTTTACTGTTTTTAGATGATGCATAACCCATTATGTTGTAAAAATAATGTTGCAGATTTATAGCATTTAAAAGAAAAAGTTGTGAGATCAATAAAAGACCATAATGAAAATGTTTGTAAAAACTAAAAATAGATACATACATATATTAAATAAAACAATTGATTGACTTTACATATGACTACAGTGGAAAGAGAGCGGATGTTTCTCTGTGTTAAAAAGAATTAAAACATTTCTACGCAATTGGCAATACTATGAGACAAGAAAGGTTTGCATTTTTATGCTAAGCATTGAAAAACCAATGTAAATTTTAAAGACCTTGTTATTGATAATTTTGGTAATTGTAATTATAGACGAATATCTTAAATCTTAAATATAACTGATCTTAAATATAAATCACGTTACTGTCAGAATGTTTTTTTAGCCTTTTTGCTATAATTGCGTTTTTTAATGACCCTCTTGTATGATTGACCACCAGCCGCCACTGCTAGGCTCCTTTTTCTATCGATGATACCTATGACTAAAGCTTTCTAATAATTATAGTTAGCTTTCAAAAAAAAAACTGTTTGCCTTTCCGGGATAAGAAAACCGTTATTATAGTGGAAATTCTTATATGTAGGCATGTTTTAAAATAATTTTTTTTATGAACCCATTATGATATTTGTACTAGAGTTCATTTCAAGACTAACGAACCGCTGCGCAGAAACCAATTTTGTTCCGAATGTCAATACACTAGCTAACCAAAAAACGTTTGCACTTTTCATACGGCGTTTGAAGTGTCCACATTTATTCCACAAGTTGTTACAAACTCTTTTTCATCTTTGTGTTTTATATTTTTTTATATTATATTCATTTTTTAGTTCAATTAAAGGTAAACCATTACAGTTAATGTACATCGTTTACAGATGATGTTTTCAGTTAGAATTTATTTCGCATGATCGTCAAATTCCGTATTTATCCGACGCGCACCTCACGGTTCTTTAGTCGTGAAATGATCTCTACCAATTAAATTTTTAAATTTGCGCATTTCGAAATATTTAAAATTTAATTTTTGATTTTGAAATTGATAAAAAAAAAATATTATACCCCTGTAGTGTGATACAGTTTTGGAAAGAGCATGAAAAATGCTAAAAAATGACACCTCTTTCAACTATCTAGCTTGATTCTGAGAGGTGCTAGAGCGGTTTAAAGTTTCACAATTGAAAACTTTAACCGGGCATAATTTTGAAACCAGTTGAGATATCAAGTTGAAATTTGGCTTTTTTCTTAGTTCAAATGTGATGTACCAGTATACCAAGTCAGTGAAATCTGAAATGGTCAGATAAAATGACTGTGTTGAGTTGATATGGAATGACCCAGCTTTTGACAAAGAAATGCAGATAAAAAAAGTGCCAAATTTAATTGTTCTTAATATTTAATTTTATGCAACAAAAGAAATTCAAACAAATGATAATAAGTGGTCCAAAATAAAATTTTAAATTTGTCAAACTGTAGCGATTGTAAACAATACTTCTAATCCCAATTGTAAAATACACATAGTACTCGCACTCGAACGTAAACAACTATAATAGAATTGTAGTCTTGTTACATTTTTTGCGAAAATTCGAAACACCGCGGCGTTTAAAACGTAAAGCAAAATACACTTCGAAACGGAATATTATAAAAAAATGTCAGACCTCATCTTCTATTAACTTGTGTCTCATAGATTACTAGACAACATTTTAACGAAAGATCGTGTAAATAGCACAGTAATTCGTGTATTTATAAACACCTGTACTGTAATTGCTTTGTGAGATTTTTAGTTCATTATGTTCAAAAAAACCTATAATTACTTTTTACGAACGTTTCTTTAGTTAGTGCCTATGTCGATGATACTTCAATTACAAACATATAATAGAAAATATAAATATTTTAAGTAAATGTGTTATGGTAATAAGTTTTAATACACACTTGTAATTGGAAAATACAACCAATTAGTTTTTAAACACAGCAACTTTTGTAAAAAAAAACAAAGTTCTTTAAATAAACCTTTTTAGTAGTTTGTCTTTTGGTAATAATTAAAAATCCTACCTTTGCTCTTACACATGAACCTCGCTTGAAATCACAACACAAACAAACAAAGATTTCGATTTACTATTCACGATTTTCTTATCAGCAAACAAGTTTTGCACGTGTTGAATTTGATTAAAATATTATTGTTTTGTAAATTTGGATATTTAAGAATAATCACTACAGTAATACCAACCGACTTAGTCATAGGTATTTATTTCAATTGCCAATTTAAAAAAAAGTTTCCAAAAATATAAAAACGTATTGTTTTTGTGGCAGTTAAACGTAAAGAAAATTTTGACTGAAAATAACTAGTAGATTAGCACTTTTTTAATAGCTCACATATGTTTATGTCGCCAATTAGAATTTAATTGTCTACAAGATTTCTAATTGAGTTTTGGCCCTTTGAAAAGATCTTGTATAATACACAATTACAAGTTCGAAAGTTTTACAAATACTTCAAATAGTGCTAAAATGTTTATAAATTTGTAAAGACTAACTTAAAGTTGTAACGTGCCCTCCTACGCCATTGTGCAAATCTAAAATAACGCCCCAAATTTGTATTACGTTAATATGTGCTTACAGATACCGGTGAAGTTAGGTAATATTATTCACTATTGAAAAATAATTTAAAAAATTTATTTTCATTTTTATATTTTACCAGTACAAGCCATACAAGTATTTTTTTATTGAGGTACATACCATTATTATAAACTTATAGAAAACAGAAATATATATATGTATTCTAACAGTATTACAGCTCAAAATTTTTCTATTTTAGTTCCAAATGTAATATATGATACAAAAGCACAAGAAATAAAAAAAATATTTAAAACATTAAAAATACTCGTTTATATATTACAGGACGAAACTGATCGACAAACAAAAACTAAACAATATATTATTTTAATAATGCAACATGTCACCTTTTAAAGGTTATCCAGGTATTAGGTTTTGTTATTAATATTTTAGCTAAGTGAATTGAGCTTTCCGTGCTTTAATTTTTGCAAATTGTTTAATTAAATCTTCGGTGTCTAATTCTGTTAGCTGGTCCGTTTCTTTTGAAATGATAGCAAGATTACTTAGTCGGTTTTGCCTCATGGTCAATCTTAAATATTTTTTTATTATTTTGAGTTTTGAAAAAGACCGTTCTGCGGTAGCAACAGAAGCCGGCATTGTATTATGCTCGTATTAGAAAAAGAATCCATTAATTTGTTAATTGTTATATAATTTAAAGTTTCTTCTGGAGATGTAATAACTTTTTCATCAAAATTTTGTAAATGTTGCAATTCTTTAACAAGTTCCACGGCAGTTATGTCTCGTTCATTGCGAGTTTTGTCGTTTAATAAATTTTCAACTTTTTGACATAATTCTAATTGTTCGTTTTCAGAATAATTTTTAAATTTATCAATATTCCATGAAAACCCGAAATTATTCAAGTAAGAAGAAAGTAATTAGAATCTCTCATTCACTGATATTATGATTACATCTAGAGCATTAAAAAAACAATCAACTTTGAACTTTAAAGTTTCGTCGTGGATCGGTTCATCGTTACATTCGCATAATAAAAATGTTTTTTTTCGCGGCCGTAGACATCTTTGTTTTTTGAATTTAGGTTCTATGTCTAAGCTGGATGCTATTTCTTTAGCATCATTCAACAGATCATTAAAATCGTTATCGGAGCGATAAGCTTTCAAAAAATTATTTAAATGATTACAACACTAAGCAACATCAAAATTCGGTTTTTGAATAATTTTACTAACAGAGTGTTAACTTTATACTTAAAATAATATACCACAATATAAGAATGCATAGGAACTCAAAATTTTGCAATTTTTTGGCTAACGATGCATCCAAATTTTTTACGGTATTTTCAAAGTTTCTTTTGCTTATTTCAAACAGAGCAACATAAACCCCCCCAAGTTGATACCTAAAAAAGATATTGCATCTATTCTACTAGACCAAGAGGTTCCCAAACTTTTTTGTGTCGTTGACCCCTTGCCATGTTTTTCGGCACAGAGTACATTTGTACTCTGTGTTTTGGGTTTTGGGTAGGCCCCCTAATTACTTGATATTGATTTTTTGTAAATTTCAAACTGTAGTGCAGTTTAGTGTTAAAAACTTAAAGTAAAAACACATGTTAAGTTTTATACATTTATTGATTGAATTTAAATTAAAACTACTCAAAATCAAATTTTGTATCTGTTATACAGGGTGTCCTACGTTGTACTGTACATACTGAAATGGTATGTTTCTTAGGTCAATTTAAGTAGAAAACGTCCTATAAACATAGGTCCAATTCGCCATAGTTACACAGATACAAGCGTTCAAAGTTTATAAATGCTCACACATTTTTTGAAAATTATTATTATTGAAAACAGAAAATCGAACTACAAAACAAACATAAAAAATCATATCAAATGCTCAAAAAGACCTCCTTTAACATTAATACAACGACGGCTGCGATCTAAAATGGACCGAGTAGCCGCTCGAAGCACCTGCTGGTTGTTCCGTGTTTGTTGACACACATCCAGGGAACGCTATATTAGTTCAGCTCTGGTATTAACTTTTACCTCGTATACTAAACTTTTCACATGACCTCACAGATAGAAGTCCAAAGGTGTGAGATCAAGCGATCTCGGTGGCCAAGCATGCGGGCCCCCACGCCCAATCCACCTATTGGGGTAAGCAACATTTAGATGCTCGGTCACATGCCGACTAAAATGTGGAGGAGCTCCATCATGTTGCAGAAACATTTGTTGTCTTGTTAGTAAAGGTACTTCTTCCAAAAGCGGCAGCAATTCATTCCGCAAAAAGTTAGCATGTGCTTCTCCTGTCAGATGTTCCTCAAAGAAAAAAGGTCCAATAAGTTGATCGTCAATCATGCCACACCATACGTTAACAGAAAATCTGCGCTGAAAGTTAGTTTCTGTTGTGCCATGTGGATTTTGATATGACCACAAATGAGAATTACGTGTATTGTTCACTCCATCTCTAGTAAATTGCGCCTCGTCGCTAAATAAAATGAATGGAACTAATTGTGGATTTACCTGTAGCCAGTGGCAGAAATTTAACCGGGCAGCAAAATTTCCAGGTTCCAGATGCTGAACCTGTTGTATGTGATAGGGATACAAAAACCCATCATGTAATGTTCGCCATACTGACATACGGGAGAGTCCCGTTCGAGAAAAATTTTTTCTAGTACTCAACCCTGGACTCCGATCAACCATCTGTAGAATGTTTTCCTGCTCATTCACATTTAACTGCACAGGGCGGTCAGATCTTGTTTAAACTGATGGAAATGAACCATGAGTCCGTACATGTTGAAACACAGAAGAAAAGGTTTGGTGATTTGGCACCCTCCTGTTGGGAAATCTTCGTTCATATTCCCTAACGGCAGATCTCGCATTTCCATCACAAAATCCATAAATGTAAATGATATCAGCATACTCTTCGTTAGAAAAATGAGAAGGCATTTTGCATTTAAATTACACTTCATTTAATAAAATCGAGTGTGACATTAGTAGAAAAGAAAGCAATAAATGACATATTGTTCGGCTTTTGTTTCCCAGTTGACTAAGAATAATTAATTTTCAAAAAATGTGTGACCAGTTATAAACTTTGAACGCTTGTATCTGTGTAATTATGGCGAATTGGACCTATGTTTATAAGACGTTTTCTACTTAAATTGACCTAAGGAACATACCATTTATGTATGTACAGTACCTTGTGGGACATCCTGTATAAAATATACGTAATTTGATTTTGAGTAGTTTTAATTTTTAGTAAAAAGGATTAACCTGATGCTTTAATAATAAATTATCAACATTGGGTGTCAATTTTGTAAGGTTTAATCTTAAATCTCCTCGGCTAATGATGTCCAGCCTGTTTCTTTTTTTCGTTAGGAGATTGGCAACAGCGCTGAACCCCCTTTCCTGTAGGTATGACGATGGAAAGGAAATTAAAAATTTCCTCGCAATATTCCATAATACGGGATAATTAACGGGTATGTTGTTTTGTAGCCAGAATTGCTGATATCCGTTTTTAAACTGAACTTTAAGTTCTTCGTTTGTACTTACTTCGGTCAGTTCCTCTTGTATTATGACATTCGTTTCTGCTATGTCACCATATGGGTTAGTTATCCACAGTGGTATTACCATAGTCAAAACATCCTCAAACCTAGTTTCAAAATAAATCTAATCCATGTTTTTGGAGTATATTAGAACATTCTACAAAACGTTTTAAAATTTTGTGCCAACATATCGTCATCACAAGTGTTTCCATTTTTAACATTTTTTTACAAAGTCCTGAGACTTCTCTAGTGGTTTCTTTCTCTTCCAACTTATTTTTTGAAATCATGTCTAAGCAATTATATATTGCTGGATAACTCGTAATTAAAGCTTTTGCTGCATCTGCTCTGCAGCTCCAGCGGCTTTTACTTAAAGATTTAACAGAAAAATTTGTCCCGATGAGTAGCAGCACCGAAAAAGTTATATAAATTTTGAAAAAAATCGAAAAACGTGGTTGCATTCATCAACAGCACTTTCTCCAACCAAATTGACCGAATGTTCAAAACAAGGGACATAAAACGCGACATCTACAATTTTTTTAATACGTGCTTAAAGACCTTTATACTGCCATGTTGCTAGCATTGTCGTAAGACTGACCGCGACAGTATTTTAATTCCAGTCAATTTTTTGTCAGAAAGTTTGTAACCACTTCACTCAAAGATTTTCCCGTATGGCTGAATATTGACACAAAACCTAAAAATCGTTCGAGTATTTGTCCTCCATGTTCTGTAGAACAGTAACGGATTATAATTGATAACTGATGAGATAAATCTGGAGTTGAATTCACTATTAAGGAATAGTATTTTGCAGATTTAATCTCCGCTATGATTTTCTTCAATACTTTTTCGTACATTAATTTAATAAATTCCTCGCACATTGTCTTAGATAGCTAGAAAACATTTCCTCTCCCTTTACTTTCAAAATTATCAATGTGACTTTGTAGGAAAAGATCGAGTTGAGCAACAGTTTCTAGCATTCCCATATAAAGATTATTTGATGGTGATCCAAAAACTTCATCGTCACCACGGAATGGTAAACCTCTTTTGGGTAAAAACTTAATCACCGCTACAGTTCTCTTCAGTACATTAGTCCAATATGCTTTTTCTTTTCTTCGTGCATCAGAAATACAACTGTCTATCCGATTTTCAGTTTTACATTGCATTAGAAACTTGTTCATGCAGGTTCTATGTTGACTACTATTTTCGTGCGATTCGATTTTTTCTGTGCCCTTTTTCCAATCCAAAAATCCAGTCTAAGGGAAAAAAAAATGCAATGTCTCTTAACTGTTTCTCCATTCAAAAATTTTTTTTGACGCATAGAATCCGAAAATTTTCGACTTTGTGATGTATAAAGTCTTTTTGAAGCTTCAAACTTTTTATCCACTTTGTAATTTTGAAAATATTTAACCCCCTTTTCAATGTACCTTTCAACTGCAATATCGCTGATTACCGCAGGCCATTTGGCTGGATCTGTGTGGAAAGGAAAAGATCCTGATAATCAGAGGATACTATAGCAGTGTTTGCAAACGGCTCTAAAAATGTTGAGAAAAAAATAAGATTCAGCGATATGTAGTTACATATGTATAACACAAATCTTACCTTTCTGACAATTTGAAATTACCATGATGATAATAAAAAAAAATTGTTATCTGTAGAGTCGCCGATTATATTTTATAATAAAGGATATATTAGAAAAAAAAATATGTAAATTGAAAAAAAAATACCTTCATTCATTTCTGTTTTATTAGGAATAGCTAACGAATAACTAACCATTATTGTACATATAAATCGTATAATAAAACTTTTAAATAATAATAAAATTTTCGGATCATGGAGCCCGGGGCTGCAGTCAACTTAGCCCCCCCCCCAATCCAGGATTGCGAACAATTTCATAAATTACTCCTTACACTGAAGTACGCTGGTTGTCGAAAGGCTTATGTTGGACAAAATTTTTTGCCTTTTTTTGAGACTATTTTAGAATTTCGGGATACTAAAGATAAAATTTTAAAAGAGGATTTAATGAAGTGGAAACAGACATCGCCTATTTAACAAATTTGTTTGCAAAATTTAATATGGTTAATTTGCAGTTACAAGGCGACTGTCTAAATTTGATTAAAACAAAGTCCATCTTATCAGCGTTTCTTGCCAGAGTTAAACTAATGAAGCAATTAAATATTGGATTTTTGAATTTTTGGAGGAGAGTTGATCAGCCCTGCATCAAGTTCTGGAGTTATCAGTTCGGGATCAGTTTGTGAAGTTGTTGGTTCGGGGTCGGTTTTGGAGTTTGTTGCTTTGGGACATGACCGGACGGAGCACGGTAAAAAATCAATCTCTGTAAAGATAACTCTATCGTATGGAAAAATTCCACATTTTTGAAATGCTGATGTTATATTAGCTGGAGTTATAGCTTTCTCGAATGCTTTTCCGACACAAGCTGCAACTTCATAGATTGACAATGTAATAGCGAAGGCTTCCACGGCCGGAATCTACACTAACATTAGAATGTCTTCCGGGTTTGGACCGTGTCATATTTGCAACCGAAGCTGCCAACGTTTCGCCCACTTTCGTAAGGGGCTTCATCAGGGCGTGAGATAAATCGCAAAACTCAAACAAGCAATCGAAATCTAACTAAGAACTTCCCAAAAGTTAAGTTATCCACTTGTGAAACAAGCCATAACCTAAACTCTGAAAAGGTAAGAAAGACAACGATAACCTGAAAAAGCAAACGAAAATCTAACTAATCTAATCTAAATCTGTTAGATTTTCGTTTGCTTTTTCAGGTTATCGTTTTCTTTCTTACCTTTTCATAGTTTGTGCTATGGCTTGTTTTACAAGTGGATAACCTAACTTTTGAAAAGTTCTTAGTTAGATTTCGATTGCTTGTTTAAGTTTTGCGATTTATCTCACGCCCTGATGAAGCCCCTTACGAAAGTGGGCGAAACGTTGGCAGCTTCGGTTGCAAATATGACACGATCCAAACCCGGAAGACATTCTAATGTTAGTATAGATTGACAATGGTTTGCCTGGATGCTGCATTAACCAGCTGTCAACAGCGGCGTTATAAGCCAAGCTAAATGGTTTGAAAATGCCAACGTCGAGAGGCTGTAGTTTGTTCGTCGAATGAGGAGGAAAAGTCACTATCAAAACCCTATTTTCTTTGGCAAGATCAAGAACTTTAATTGACAAATGACTTTCGTGGTTGTCATGCAAAAGAAGACTAGGATTCTCTTTTGAACTACAAGAGTGCTTTATAAAATGCTTCATGACTTCAAAAAATAAATCGCAGTTCATCCATCCTGATGATGTTGCCAAACCTAAAGTTTGCCAGGGGTGCTCCAGTAATCATGTGCTCTTTAAAGTGAACACGCGGGAAGATCATAGCAGGTGGCAAGTACCTGCAGTACTGACAATAACACATTTTGTAACTAGGGTACCTTTCTCACCACTGGTTACCTTACAAACTTGTTTTGTTCCTTTTTTTGCCAGAACTTTTGATGATTTTTGAACGGTAACGGTCCCCGTCTCGTCTAGATTAAAAATTCTTGTTCCGTCAGAAAACCATTGATTACAATCCATCGCTAGCTTTAAGTTGTCAAAAAATTTGTTGTCATTGTGTGGATTGAAAGACGTGGTCCTCGATAAACTGCATCCCTCTGGCGTTCGAAGTGAAACCATGGGATTCCTTTTCAAAAAACTGTACATCCAGTCTTTTCCTGCCATTTCATTTAGCCTCCAATTTTCAGGCATTTTAAAATCATTATTTACTGCCATTTCATACGCCAGTTTTCTGCATTCGACCAGAGGAAGTTCATAAAACATATGTGAACTTTTAATAATGTAGTCGGCTAAAGACTGCTCTTGTTCCTTTGTAAAAACTTGGTTAACTTTATAATTGGGGGTGTATCTAATTGGTGTGTTTTCATTGGCTCTCCTTTTGGCAACGAACCTAAAAATATAAGAAATTTGATTGCAGGCTGAAGAACTAACTTATAAAGGAATGCGTCTACTTTTTCATCTTTATTCTGTTATTATTTTAACCAAAAATTACCTTGCTAATGTCTGAAAACTTAATCCTTTCTCTTTCGCAACTGATCTTATACTGCGTCCAGTTAGAAAAGTATTAACAGCTCTACTCATCTGCTCCTCTGAAAAGCTCTCGATGTCAGTTTTCCTTGGTTTACTTCTCATTTTGGAAGCATGTCTCACTGTGCCCCATCTAAAAATGTCTCAGTATACCCCAACGGCGGTTGAAATACAATATGTGTTTTTTTACTTACCCTTATTGAAGTGGCTTGAAATAAATATTTCCAAGTTTTAGATAATGTTTTATTTTATAAAACTTATATACTGAAAAAAGGCAGAATACTAATGTTATATTTAAAATCACTCATTAAAATTACACTGGAAATGCAGATGATTTGTCGCTCACGACAAAACTAAGCATGCGCAACACTGGGCAAACGAAACCGCGAGTTCGTTATGGAAAGGGTAAAGTACAAATACGATGACGTCAGTGAACAAAGCGCGTACATAATCAATATTTCAAATGTCTCACTGTACCCACTTTCCCTAAGTAAATGTTTTTAGTGAGAAGGATGAACCTGATGCTTTAATAATAAATAATCAACGTTTGCCATCAATTTTGTAAAGGTTTAATCTTAAATCTCCTACGTTAAGGTGTCCAGTCTGTTCCTTTTTTTCGTTAGGAGATTGGTAACAGCGCTGAACCACCTTTCCTCTAGGTATGACGATGGAAAGGAAATTATAAATTTCCTTGCTATATTCCATAATACGGGATAAGTAACGGGTGTGTTGTTTTGCAGCCAGAATCGCTGATATTTGTTTTTAAACTGAACCTTAAGTTCTACGTTTGTACTTAGTTCAGTCAGTTCCTCTTGTATTATGACATTCGTTTCTTCTATGTCATCATATGGGTTAATTATCCACGGTGATAGTACCATAGTCAAAACATCCTCAAACCTAGATTCAACATCTGAATAAAGGCATTTAAATGTTGAACGTAGGTTGAAACGTCGTTTTCCGGCAGTTAGTCTGTGACAAATTGGGAACTGGGAAAATTCGCCCCGTCAATATTTAATTGCTTCATTAGTTTAACTCTGGCAAGAAACGCTGATAAGATGGACTTTGTTTTAATCAAATTTAGACAGTCGCCTTGTAACTGCAAATTAACCATATTAAATTTTGCAAACAAATTTGTTAAATAGGCGATGTCTGTTTCCACTTCATTAAATCCTCTTTTAAAATTTTATCTTTAGTATCCCGAAATTCTAAAATAGTCTCAAAGGCAAAAATTTTGTCCAACATAAGCCTTTCGACAACCAGCGTACTTCAGTGTAAGGAGTAATTTATGAAATTGTTCGCAATCCTGGATTGGGGCTAAGTTGACTGCTCCATGATCCGAAAATTTTATTATTATTTAAAAGTTTTATTATACGATTTATATGTACAATAATGGTTAGTTATTCGTTAGCTATTCCTAATAAAACAGAAATGAATGAAGGTATTTTTTTTTCAATTTACATATTTTTTTTTCTAATATATCCTTTATTATAAAATATAATCGGCGACTCTACAGATAACAATTTTTTTTTATTACCATGATGATAATAAAAAAAAATTGTTATCTGTAGATTCTCCGATTATATTTTATAATAAAGGATATATTAGAAAAAAAAATATGTAAATTGAAAAAAAAATACCTTCATTCATTTCTGTTTTATTAGGAATAGCTAACGAATAACTAACCATTATTGTACATATAAATCGTATAATAAAACTTTTAAATAATAATAAAATTTTCGGATCATGGAGCCCGGGGCTGCAGTCAACTTAGCCCCCCCCCCAATCCAGGATTGCGAACAATTTCATAAATTACTCCTTACACTGAAGTACGCTGGTTGTCGAAAGGCTTATGTTGGACAAAATTTTTTGCCTTTTTTTGAGACTATTTTAGAATTTCGGGATACTAAAGATAAAATTTTAAAAGAGGATTTAATGAAGTGGAAACAGACATCGCCTATTTAACAAATTTGTTTGCAAAATTTAATATGGTTAATTTGCAGTTACAAGGCGACTGTCTAAATTTGATTAAAACAAAGTCCATCTTATCAGCGTTTCTTGCCAGAGTTAAACTAATGAAGCAATTAAATATTGGACGGGGCGAATTTTCCCAGTTCCCCAATTTGTCACAGACTAACTGCCAGGAAAACGACGTTTCAACCTACGTTCAACATTTAAATGCCTTTTATTCAGATGTTGAATCTAGGTTTGAGGATGTTTTGACTATGGTACTATCACCGTGGATAATTAACCCATATGATGACATAGAAGAAACGAATGTCATAATACAAGAGGAACTGACTGAACTAAGTACAAACGTAGAACTTAAGGTTCAGTTTAAAAACAAATATCAGCGATTCTGGCTGCAAAACAACACACCCGTTACTTATCCCGTATTATGGAATATAGCAAGGAAATTTATAATTTCCTTTCCATCGTCATACCTAGAGGAAAGGTGGTTCAGCGCTGTTACCAATCTCCTAACGAAAAAAAGGAACAGACTGGACACCTTAACGTAGGAGATTTAAGATTAAACCTTACAAAATTGATGGCAAACGTTGATTATTTATTATTAAAGCATCAGGTTCATCCTTCTCACTAAAAACATTTACTTAGGGGAAAGTGGGGTACAGTGAGACATTTGAAATATTGGTTATGTACGCGCCTTTTTCACTGACGTCATCGTAATCGTACTTTACCCTTTCCATAACGAACTCGCGGTTTCGTTTGCTGTGCTGCGCATGCTTAGTTTTGTCGTGAGCGCCAAATCATCTGCATTTCGAGCCCATACCTTTTTTCCAGTGTAATTTTAATGAGTGATTTTAAATATAACATTAGTATTCTGCCTTGTTTCAGTATATAAGCTTTATAAAATAAAACATTATCTAAGACTTGGAAATATTTATTTCAAGCAACTTGAATAAGGGCAAGTAAAAAAACACATTTTGTATTTCACTGAGACATTTTTAAATGGGGCACAGTGAGACATGCTTCCAAAATGAGAAGTAAACCAAAGAAAACTGACATCGGGAGCTTTTCAGAGGAGCAGATGAGTAGAGCTGTTAATACTGTTCTAACTGGACGCAGTATAAAATCAGTTGCGAAAGAGAAAGGATTAAGTTTTCAGACATTAGCAAGGTAATTTTTTTAATTAAAATAATAACAGAATAAAGATGAAAAAGTAGACGCATTCCTTTATAAGTTAGTTCTTCAGCCTGCAATCAAATTTCTTATATTTTTAGGTTCGTTGCCAAAAGGAGAGCCAATGAAAACACACCAATTAGATACACCCCCAATTATAAAGTTAACCAAGTTTTTACAAAGGAACAAGAGCAGTCTTTAGCCGACTACATTATTAAAAGTTCACATATGTTTTATGAACTTCCTCTGGTCGAATGCAGAAAACTGGCGTATGAAATGGCAGTAAATAATGATTTTAAAATGCCTGAAAATTGGAGGCTAAATGAAATGGCAGGAAAAGACTGGATGTACAGTTTTTTGAAAAGGAATCCCATGGTTTCACTTCGAACGCCAGAGGGATGCAGTTTATCGAGGACCACGTCTTTCAATCCACACAATGACAACAAATTTTTTGACAACTTAAAGCTAGCGATGGATTGTAATCAATGGTTTTCTGACGGAACAAGAATTTTTAATCTAGACGAGACGGGGACCGTTACCGTTCAAAAATCATCAAAAGTTCTGGCAAAAAAAGGAACAAAACAAGTTTGTAAGGTAACCAGTGGTGAGAAAGGTACCCTAGTTACAAAATGTGTTATTGTCAGTACTGCAGGTACTTGCCACCTGCTATGATCTTCCCGCGTGTTCACTTTAAAGAGCACATGATTACTGGAGCACCCCTGGCAAACTTTAGGTTTGGCAACATCATCAGGATGGATGAACTGCGATTTATTTTTTGAAGTCATGAAGCATTTTATAAAGCACTCTTGTAGTTCAAAAGAGAATCCTAGTCTTCTTTTGCATGACAACCACGAAAGTCATTTGTCAATTAAAGTTCTTGATCTTGCCAAAGAAAATAGGGTTTTGATAGTGACTTTTCCTCCTCATTCGACGAACAAACTACAGCCTCTCGACGTTGGCATTTTCAAACCATTTAGCTTGGCTTATAACGCCGCTGTTGACAGCTGGTTAATGCAGCATCCAGGCAAACCATTGTCAATCTATACTAACATTAGAATGTCTTCCGGGTTTGGATCGTGTCATATTTGCAACCGAAGCTGCCAACGTTTCGCCCACTTTCGTAAGGGGCTTCATCAGGGCGTGAGATAAATCGCAAAACTTAAACAAGCAATCGAAATCTAACTAAGAACTTTTCAAAAGTTAGGTTATCCACTTGTAAAACAAGCCATAACCTAAACTATGAAAAGGTAAGAAAGAAAACGATAACCTGAAAAAGCAAACGAAAATCTAACAGATTTAGATTAGATTAGTTAGATTTTCGTTTGCTTTTTCAGGTTATCGTTGTCTTTCTTACCTTTTCAGAGTTTAGGTTATGGCTTGTTTCACAAGTGGATAACTTAACTTTTGGGAAGTTCTTAGTTAGATTTCGATTGCTTGTTTGAGTTTTGCGATTTATCTCACGCCCTGATGAAGCCCCTTACGAAAGTGGGCGAAACGTTGGCAGCTTCGGTTGCAAATATGACACGGTCCAAACCCGGAAGACATTCTAATGTTAGTGTAGATTCCGGCCGTGGAAGCCTTCGCTATTACATTGTCAATCTATGAAGTTGCAGCTTGTGTCGGAAAAGCATTCGAGAAAGCTATAACTCCAGCTAATATAACATCAGCATTTCAAAAATGTGGAATTTTTCCATACGATAGAGTTATCTTTACAGAGATTGATTTTTTACCGTGCTCCGTCCGGTCATGTCCCAAAGCAACAAACTCCAAAACCGACCCCGAACCAACAACTTCACAAACTGATCCCGAACTGATAACTCCAGAACTTGATGCAGGGCTGATCAACTCTCCTCCAAAAATTCAAAAATCAATTAAAACATTTGTTTCTCCGGAGGATATTAGAGGCTATCGGAAAGCCGGAGAAAGAAAAACTGGAAAAGAGCGAAAAAAGGAAGAAGCATGATACCAACGGACACCCCGGTAAAGGCGGAGTTGGAAGAAAGATATAATAAACGACAAAAACCGGTACAAGCACAGAAAAAAATTGCTGTTAAAAGAAAAATTGCAGAAAGTGAGGAGGAAATCGAATGGCATTCAGATGCTTCGTCTGATAATTTTGTGCCGGAATTAGATCCCACATTATTTGAAGAGCTAGATAGAGATCCTCAAATTGCAGATTGTTTTAGTTGAGTTTACTCCTCAAAATACGAAGGGAAAAATCTCTTATTACATAGGGAAGGTGTTATCTACCAATAATGAAAGCAATGAATTTGAAGTGAGCTTTTTAAGAAAGAGCACAAAAATTAAAGGCAGATTTTATTTTCCTAATAATGAAGATATTGCTTTCACTAGAAAAAAAAAAGATATTAAAATGATTTTGCCTAAACCTATAAATTACGGTACATTCAGTAGATTTGTTTTAGCTTTTTTATGTGTTTTTTTATGAATTTTTTGTTTTTTTTAAATTTTTAAATAAAAATTGTTCATTTTCTAAAGTGTCTCACTGTACGTACCCTCATAGTGGGGAACAATGAGACAAATGACATATTGATTGTTTTTTGGATATATTTAAATTATCTGTTGATATCAATTTTAAAACCTATTCAAACTTACTTCTACATACATAATACTAAAGTGAAACCCCAAGAAATGACATTTAAATCTTATTTTCGAAAAACTGAGCCAACAAAAAAAAGCGTCTCACTGTACCCGACTTTCCCCTACTGCTTAGTTTATTTTATGTTACGTATATTTTATATAACAGATACAAAATTTTATTTTGAGTAGTTTTAGTTTAAATACAATTAATAAATGTATAAAACTTAACATGTGTTTTTACTTTAAGTTTTTAACACTAAAATTCACTACAGTTAGAAATTTACAAAAAATCAATATCAGGTAAGTAGGGGGTCTACCCAAAACCGAAAAACATGGCAAGGGGTCTACGACACAAAAAAGTTTGGGAACCTCTGCTTTAAACAAAAGAATCAAAAAATTTATCTCGCTCTTACGTCACTGGATAGTGAAATTGATCTAAATTTAAATTAAACACAAAACTGCATTTGATTTTTTATATATCAAAGACAAATAACTAAACTGGACCAAGGTCCACATTTCAACTCTTTCACATCAAGGTTTCGTAAATCGCAAATAACCTCAAACCTATAAAGATTCGTTTCTTGCGTTACTTTCCCTAACTGGCAATACCGATTCCAACCTGTACCATAAAGTCTTTTATCATCTAAAAAAAAATCATTAAGATAAACGTTAAAGAGGCGAATCTTCAAACCTAATAATGCAATAGTATGACGATGACCACAAGCAACAGCCATAATATTTGCATCCTGATCATCAAAATTAACTACTTGAGGAACTGCCATGACACTGATTGATTCCTTTGCATTGTTATAAAGCCCTAATTGTCCGTTACCATTCCACCCCCAAACGTATAAATCACCTTGTGCACTAATGGCACACGAATGCCAACCGCCTGCTGCGATTTTATCAATCTTGATTCCATCAAGAGCTTCAACAATTTTTGGTTCTAATTCGTCTTCTAAGTCACCATGACCTAGTTGTCCACGACTAAGAATTACACATTAACTGGAACAAGATTCTAAAGACTCACCTGCCACGACCACAAGTGTAGACTTTACCAATCTTGTCTAGCATAAGGTAGTGCTCTCGACCACTAGCCACATCCGTTATACCATTATTCGTAAAATGTATCTCGCTAGGTAAATTAAAAACACTTCCATCATTACTTAAGGCTATGTTAACAGTGGCATTGCACGATACCTTCTTCATATTCTTATTAATATAAGTTAAAGCTCCCGTGTTAAAATCGCATTTAAACAAATCTCCATTTTTATAAAGAATTAAAATTTTTGTATCAAAACACGCTACTTGTTTAATATCAAATCCTGGATTTATAATCTTCTGAACTTGATGAGTTTTATCATTTTTACTACCATGCACGTAGACACCATCAGAAGTGACTGCAAGGTTGAACGTATGAGACGGTTCGAAAAGCGTAGCGTTACATGAATAATCGACGAATTCCTCTATAATTAAAGTGGGGCACTTAATAAACTGACCGTACAAATTAAAACCCGAACAAAATACCCTCATCGTTATTGTTATTGATTAGTGTCATTCTGGTTGCCTATGCGTCACAGACGGACGTTATCCATACACGGCAACAACAATAATTCGGCGGTTTCATAATTTTAAAAACGCGTAATTTTTTACAAAGTTTATTTATAATCATGGTGAGTGTTTTTCTATTTGTTAGTCAAATAAATAAACGCAAATACTTAAATGTCTAATTAAAATTTAAATGTTTGGCATGGCAGCGTTGCTATGGCAACGTATGACATCTAGCGTTACCAACTGCGATTGATTCTTTTCAGGGACTTCTATCGTTGTTGCGAAAACTAAGAGCGGCGCCGGAAAAAGATCTTAGATTATTGCTCTTAGGTTTAGACAACGCAGGAAAAACCACAATTTTAAAAATTTTAGCGGCGGAGGACATTTCTCACATAACACCCACGGCCGGGTTTAACATTAAATCGGTCATATCCGACGGATTCAAACTCAATGTTTGGGACATAGGTGGTCAAAAAAAGATTCGACCTTATTGGAAAAACTACTTTGAAAACACAGACGTTTTGGTGAGTTACTGCATATTTAATAATAATAGAAATTCTCTGCAAAATTTTAAATTGACTGGTGTTTATAAAAGTCGTTTTTTTGTACCATTCTTCTTATATCAGGAAATTTGATGCTGGAATTATTTTATAGATATATGTTGTGGACTCATCCGATAAAAAACGTTTAGAAGAAACTGGTTTGGAATTATACGAACTCTTAGCGGACGAGAAACTAGATAATGTGCCTTTATTAGTATACGCGAATAAACAAGATTTGCCGGAATCACTGACTGCGTCCGATTTGGCTGACGCTCTTGGTTTACCATCAATCAAAGACCGGGCTTGGCAAATTCAAGCTTGTACCGCTTCTCAAGGCGTTGGAGTACGCGAAGGTATGGAATGGGCTTGCAAAAGTATCAAGAAAAAGTAAACTATAAAAACTAAGTAGAATTAATCCGTCCAAATCTAATTATAGAATAATCAATCGTTTTCTTATCTTACGCTATATTTTATTTAATATAAAGTCGTCGCATAAATTTTTTAGTTAATATAATAAAATACTTATAGAAAAAAAACGCATTTTCATTATGGCGGCTGAGTGATGTGCTATTTAAACTACTCAGCGGTCGCCATTTTTTTACGCTTACTTACTCAGCGCTTTTCAGGACAGTTATTTCTTTAATGTACGATTTTAAAGAAATCAAAATTTTTCTAGGCGATTAACACGATTAAATTAATTTACTGATAATGCAACAAATATTTAAAAACTCGCGGGTTTTGTGTGCAGGTAATTTTGACAAAGCCGCTTACGCTGTTTTTCATCCGCTGAGTCAAACTGAATGCACCCATAATAAAAGACACTTGGCTATTTCTTTTAATGTAGCTTACGCGCTAGCGGATAAAATATAAATTTTTTAGAAGAAAAATGTTTACGTCGATATTCCCAATATAACCAATAATATAACACGTTATAATTCTGACCAACTGATGCCAAAATACTCGACAAATTGGGTTACGCTATTTAAATTAATAAAGTCATGTTTAAATAATAAATACCAAACGTATCATGTAACATATCGTGCTAAAGAACCTGAATCGAGAAATTTAATAAATAAAATAAAACGAGTGGCACGTGTTTCAAAAAATTAAGTAAAATCGAATTCAATTTCGTTAACAAACAAAATATGTTTTAATTTATTTAATCTTTTTTTATGCAATTATTTGATTAACTTTTTAATAAATGACAAGTAAAAATAAAGCAGAATAATAGGTTATGGTGATTAACAAAAACAACTGTCAGAGTTAGCATGATTTATATGAGTCCTTTTTTCGAAACATCCTAAAAGAAACCTACACAATAAAGATTCTGATTCTGCTAGAAGAAAGCTCCACCAGAAAAAACTTCAGAAGAGAAGTCAAAAATCCTGAGATATTAGAAACAAACACCACATCATCTGATTCAAGTATCTATCTGCTCTCAGATTTTTTGAAGTTGATATAAAAGAACTTTCTCATGATTTTCTGTGCCAATTAATCTTCCAAGCATTGTCATCGGCAAGAACGTCCAAAACTAGCTAGGGGCATGATATAAATTTCGGAACTAGCCATAATAAAACTGGTAAAATTATTATTGTTCTTTGGGCCAGGTTCTTATTAGCCCTAAGCTTGTTGTATCCCATAAAATTTCAACTCACTCAATAAATTTCAGAACCGGACTTATGGTCTTGTTTGCTATTACTTTCTAATCTATGTACCTAGCCCCAAAGTATGAATATCTAGCGTTTACAAAAACTGAACATTTGCATAGTATGCGAAGAGGTGTTTCCTCTTCTTCTCTACACATCCTACATTCAGGATTGTCTTTCACTTTTATATTAGTGAAATCTTTCACAGTATCCTGTGAAGAGTCGACAGCTCATCTTAGTTGATTTTGACTCTTTAACTCTCTTTCTGAATGGTTTCGTGATAAACAGCCTCAATTGTTTTAGTACAAGAACTGCCAACTAGTGTAATTTATGTTTTTGGCTTAATAAGTTTCTAATCTACAATTGAAGTTTCTTTCTTCTTGCAAAAGCTGCTATTGTTGTCTTGGCAGGGTTCACTGTCCTTGCGCATGTATTCCGTTCTGGTCAAGTTTACGTCTGCTATTAAGCTCCTCAATAGAGACGATAATACCTCTCTTTGCGTCAATCCTTTAGCAGCAATTATCTTTCTGGTTACATTATCCAACGAGTTTGTAATTTTTCTGCCAGCTAACTGAACAAAAAGATTTTGCCTGGGCGTATAATTCTCGCCATGGTTAAAGCACGTAACTTAGAGCTACACTAACTTGAAATAATGTACACAAAAAAAATCCAAACCCTGTTGTAGCATAATTGGTAATATCCCATCGGGACCTAGAGTTATATATGGTGCAAAAGACCGGAAAGCGTGTTTCTAGCATTAATTCTAGAGTCTCCTCTCCGGGTAAAGTATAACCTTCCTGTGGTTTTTGCAATGACCCTAATTTACTCTAGTTATGTTTCTGCAAAACCTTCTGTACTCTAGCACATTCTGATAATTTTTCAAACACCTCACAGTGCTTTTTCCAGACTTTTTCTTTGCTTTTCTAATAGCATTACCATATGTTTGACAAAAACTTTGGTATTCTTCCCATCTTCCAGTCTTTCTGACCCGGTTAAAAAGCTTACGAGTTTGTTCCCTTAGAAAGAAAAGTTTCGGATTCAACGAAAAGGTTGTTTTGTCTATAAAACTGTCCCATTTCCATAACTTTTCGTGGTGGTGGTCGTTCTGGTTGATCATATAGAAGATATACCGATGCCATTTCGTTACGTATCTTTCCTTTCATATTTGTATTTGTCTTTACTACCAATAGGTCTTTCGTGATAAGTTCCCACATTGGTTGTAAGTGGTTATCTCTTTGTTAAAATGCAAACTCTTGGATGGTTACTTCTTGGAATAATAAGTTCTCAGTCACCACACAAACTTAGTCCTCTATAAACCCAAAGTTCTTACATCAGTACAATATATCGACAATGTTCATTCTTGCATAGTTCTGTAGGACAGCCGAAGCTGCTTTGCAGTGATGTAGATTTATCTGTAAGACTGCAAAGACACTTGCCTTACAGATGAGACGTCATCCCAGTCGTCGTCGTTGGTTCGAAACTCGCTCTACTTCGTCGATCTTCGTGTTTTTTGCACCCTCTTCCTTCCTCTCCGAGTCGTCTGAATAAGACTTGAAGAAGATTTAGTATGCAGTCAAAACTATGTGTTTTTTCTTATGAACTTTCACAAATGAGAAGGATAAGTTGTTGTCCTTTTAAATCTTTCTTTTTATCCACACTCCGGGTTTCTATTAGAAGCTCTGGGTTTTATACCTGGAGACTTTTTCCGTTTCCACGACAAGTACTGGAATCCATACCATGACCGTAGCTGGTTTTGAAACGTCCTTAACATCAACGATGTTAAACTTTGCACCTGACCAACGTTCTTTTTTTAGAGTCCGCGCCAGCTAATCTATAGTAGACTAATCGGCACAAGACGCCAATAGAGACCCCCCTTAAGTTAACTCCAGAAAATCTAAGAACTTAATAAAACCCGCCTGTACTTTTCTTAAGACAACACATGGATATAGTTGTTGAATTAATGCCATTCGAGTATCAGACAAGAAACGCAGCATAAGAAGTCGAAGATTTCACCCCTGTACTCTTCTTTGTTGACGATTGTGTTGCTGTGGTTAAAGTACAGCTTTCTGATTAGTTACGTTTTATGCACTCGATTTTTGGTTTGACCCCTTTAGTGTTAAAAGACCTTTGACCTTGGTGTCTGCGGTCACTTGGTACTAGAGTTTTTTCTTGTAGAGTTTTCTTACAACAGCACCTGAAAGTAGTCCACCGCTCTTCATTTCTAATCTAGGTTAAAACTCGCACAATTCTCGGAAAATCCACATCGAAGCCAATAGTACAACCTCTCGTAAATAAATAACATCATTGGTCTCACCTATACCACCCATTATCTATCTCAGGATCGTAAAACGAGAAAATATCCGCAATTCAGTTTGCCATTTAATAAATGATTCTCTGCTTATCTCATCTACCTCGTCATCCCAGCCTAATCCTTCTTCCGATAACTTTTCCAGGAGTACTGTGACACATACACCCAAACGGGTCAAAAATTCGTTAAGGCGTTAACAGTATAATTCTATTTGTGACGCTTTGATCATTAACATTGGTCTTAGTCTCACCTGAAACAGACAACGTGTGATGTAACCCACCCATGTTTGATAATTAAAATTCATTCTATAAATCGTGGTTTTTATTCAAGTATATCGGCTTAAATTTTAACATAAATTTCCTATTTAGTGAATCATGTGATAAAAGAAGAAAAAGAAAATAACGGCATAATTTAGATTTATCAAGCAATCCGTTTATAATCAATAAACACCGAAAAATTAAGACATCCCAAATTTAAGTCCATTAAACGAATGCACAAATAGGATACAGGTTTAAATCCCAACACATACAAAAACGTACAACAACATCATTATATTAAGCAGGAGGAAATACTTAACTGACGGCCTGTCCGTAGGTACTGAGGTCCTGGTCACAGATGCAATACACCTAAAGTTGAAGTGTTGGTACAAACAAACGTGGGCCAAAAATAAACATATAATAAACACACAATAATATATCAAACAAATGTTATAAAATGTAGGGTCCATTTTACAAGACAATGCATACGCTGGTGTTTTCTTTGTACTTAAATCTATTTTAATCGCATCAATAAGTAAATATGTATATGCAAGTAAAGTCCTTTTACAAACCAAGAAACGTCTGCACCACGCAACGTTGTAACACACGAATTGCGAATTCCGTAGTAATTAAGCACGAGAGTAAAAATTAGTAACTCGTAATCAAGTGCAGATATTTTATAACGAACCCAAAGTAACCAACCTTAGTAGATCTTTGTTTCAAATTGCAATACGAAAATTAAGACTTCAGACTTTGCAGAGGTTTATACGTTTCGCATCGGGAAAAATTTCCGAAGCGCTGCTTAAAATTAAAATTTCTATCCCCCTCACGCGACTGTGAGTAGCAAGTTCCCTATCCAACAGTCAGAAATATACCAAAATATATTTTAAATCGTTACAACTTTTCATAATCTTCATATTGTTAATGATTTCAGTAAAATTTCCGACGCTTAGTGTGTTCAAAGTCATATATAAATGAATTTATGAAATAAAATCAGTACGACAAATCTAAATTACATTTCAAGCGGTTTTTTAAGACAAATTTTATATTATCCATGCTGATTGTACTGCTCTGGTTCAACCCCTAAGTAAGCGTCATGCTCTTATATCAAATCCTGCACATTCTCGTAGTTATCGGTATTTCTGCCAGATGACGGCGATAACGTAATTTTGCAAAATAATTATACAAGGAATAAAAAAAACGACAATGAACAGGAACCAATACTGATAGAAAAAATACGAAAAATCCTAAGCAAAATGGAAATAACACTAAACATGGAAACGGAACTCCACGAGATAAAGAGAATACGCAGGAAATCACAAGAACAAGGAAAAAAATAGACCAGTTATTATAGAATTTAACTCATGGAATAAGAAAATAGAAGTCCTTAAAGCAACCAGTAAATTAAAAACACAGAGATCTGAATTTCAGAAGATTATACAAAACAGATACGGCAACAAAGAAGAACATTAATAACCTATATGAAAAGAAGCGAGAACAAAGCAATACAAGGCAAATCTTATTGGTAACAAATCAATAATAAATGAACAATACTACACACTCGAGCAATTACAACAGCAAGAAAAATACGCTTTGGAAAATGAGAACAAAGAGACGAAAAGCAAGAAACGATCAGCGACAAAAAGATCACCGGACGAACAAAGAAAACTCAGAAAAAACAGCAATAAAAAAATAACTCAAGAACCAGAAAATTAAAAGCCATCAGAAAGCAAGACCGTATGAGCACAAGGTCTACTAGCGGGGTTTCCAACGACAAACAACGAAACCAAACCAAAAAACCAGCAACGCAAACAGAAAATACAAAAAATAAGAAGAAATGGGAAAAGAGCAAAAAGACAAGAAAGAATCAAAATAAAGCAAGATTAGGAACATGGAACGTAAAAACATTATTAGAAATAGAAAAAATGGAAGAAGTAAAGGAAATAAGGAAATGCGAAGATATAAAATTAATATATTAGCACTACAAGAGGTGAGATGGAGAGATAAAGGCCGATTACATAAAGAAAAATACTCAATAATGTACGCAGGAAAAGAAAAACAAGAAAGTAATGGAACAGCGTTTATGATAGATAAAATCAGAGAATCTCATATCTAAGAATTAAAAACCAGATAGCAAATATTTCTATAATAAATGTATATGCACAAACCGAAGTAGCAACAAATGAAGAAAATTACATATTCTACGAAACGATAGAAAGTACATGCGAGAAAATCCCAAAACACGATAAGCTAATATTGCTAGGGGTCCCCTAGGCAATGATAGGAAAAGAAGAGCACATACAAAATGTAGCAGGCAAGGAAACGCTGCAAAGAAAAGCCAATGATAATGGAACAAGTATATGTAACCTAGCAGAAGAATTTAATTTGTTCATAGCCAAGCACAAAGTACATTCATAAAAAGGAGCATAAAGTCACATAGACAAGACCAGGGCAAACAGAAGGAAACCAAATAGACCACATCTTAATACAAAAGAAAAAAGAAAGTATAATACAAGATGTAAGATCCTATAGACGAACTAGTGTAAATACAGACCACTACTTAGTAATAGCCAAAACAAAGTTAAGACGCAAGAGATAAAAAAACCAAAAGGATAGCAAACACATGGAATATTGAGAGTTTAAACAATGAAGACAACAAAAGAAAGTTTCAAGAAGAAGTCAAAATGGAAGAAGAACCAAAAATGAAAACATAGAAGACGAAAGAAGAAACATAAACCCTGCAATAATCGAAACATCAGAAAGAATCATAAAAAGAAAACAAATAAAACAGAAAAACAATTCGTACGACGATGAATGCGACAAAATGATAAAGGAAACGTGAGAGTAAAGATTAAAATAGATAAGAACAAACAAAGAAGACGATTATGAGAAGTACAGACAAATACGAAAAGACGGAATAAAATTAATAAAAAACAAGAAGCTGAAATGGCTAAAAGCAAGAATGAAGGAGTCAGAAAAGGACAACAAAAACAACACAAAATTATATAGACAAATAAGACAGCAAACGAGGAGAAAGGCAATAACAGAAATAAATTAAAAAAATGGTAAGAATACTTAGAAAACATGGAAACAGTACTATCGAAAATGAAGAAACAAATAATACGCAAGAAGAAGAAATAGTGGAAAACCCAACACAAGGAGAGGTAAACAATATTATAAATAATCTAAAAAATGGAAAAACACCAGGGACAGACAGTATATACAATGAGATGCCGATACGAAGTAAACGAGCTAAAAACAAGGATATACGAGTTACTAGTGGCAGTATGAGAAAAAGAAATAATGCCTGAAGAATGGCGACTAGGGATGATAATTTCTATACGAAAAATGGAGGTCTATCAAAATGTGACAATAGTCAGTCAAGGAGAATCTAAAGTTGATACAATACACATGCTAAATCAAATGATAGAAAAATGCTATGAAAGAGAGATTGATCTGGATATTTTGTACATAGACTTTAAACAAGCATTTGACAGCTAGCTTAGAGAGAAAAACGATAATGAAAGATATATCAACATTAGGGATACCCACCAAGATAAAACGATTATATGTATATAAAATGGCATTGGAGGAACCAAAGGCAGTTGTAATAACACAAGAAGGATTAACAAACCCAGTGAAACAAGCAAAAGAAGTAAGACAAGGAGATAGACTATCCGCGGCTCTATTTAACATAGCATTAGAAAGTGTAATAAGAAATTGTAAAATAACCGGATTCATAATACAAGTCAATACAAGTAATTACGTATGCAGACGACATCGCAGTAGTGACAAGAAACAAGAGAAGCTTAGAAGAAATAACACAGAAAAAAACCGGAAATCGTGATACGAAAATACAAATTCAAGAATGTTCAAACTTTCAAATATTTGGAACAGTTATAACTAGCAAAAACGAGGTAAACATAAAAATAGCACAAAGAATAAAATCAGGACACAACACATACAACAGATTTAAAGAAATTATGAAAAGTAAACAGATAACAAAGGAAACAAAAATGAGAATGTAGAAAGTAGCAATAAGACCAGCAGTACTATACGCAAGTACATAAAACCATGCGCATCAGAAATAAAGATGCAGAGAAATTTAAAATATTTGAACGACAAATAATTAGAAGAATATATGGATCAAGAAAATAGATGAAGAATTATATATAAGATTAACAAACCAAGAGATAGAAGAAGTACTAAACGGAGAACACATAGTAAAGGAAATTAAAGCCAGGAGAATACGTTGGTACAGACATGCAAATAGAAAAGAAGAATCAATTGCGAAGAAGATAATGAAATGGAAGCTACAAGAAACGAGAGCAAAGGGGAGGCCAAAAATAAGGTCAAGTAATAAATGATATAAAAACCATCAGAATTGATAAATGAAAAATAGTGGAAGAAGCAAAGAAACACAACGACCTGTAAAATTAAAGAAAGAAAGTTGGAGAGGAGTGACGAACAAACCCACTAACACAGTCTGAAGAGCTCCAATAGGAAGGGCATTAATTCCGCAATGGAATATATAGCCAGTTGTATATATCTCAATGAAGAACATATTCAGAGTGTCAGCATTTGACTTGAGTAACCTACAGTTAGAGTTCATTTCAAGACTAAAGAACCGCTGCGCAGAAACCAATTTTGTTCCGAATGTCAATACACTAGCTAACCAAAAAACGTTTGCACTTTTCATACGGCGTTTGAAGTGTCCACATTTATTCCACAAGTTGTTACAAACTCTTTTTTATCTTTGTGTTTTATATTTTTTTATATTATGTTCATCGTCTTGTATGCATTGGAACGTTTCTTTCTTTCGATGTCCTACGTTTTACTTTACTTGCTAATTTTTTAACACATGAGATAAAAACTCTACGCTCAATCAGGGTATTCGTGGGGTTTGAATGTTCACCTTCTTTACAAAAACATATACGTAAATACTAGTCAACTTTATTACATATATAAAGATATTAAATAGGACGTCGAATGAGCTCGTACAAAAATATAAAATAATTGAAATACAAACAATACTTAAAATTAACTTTTCTCTAACCTGCTTAAAGACGTGCGCTTTTGCGTACTAATTTCACACGAAAGTACGATCACTGTAGAAGCCTTGGATCTTCGTTATTTTTAATAGAACTTCCTTCTGGAAAGCGTCAACCAGATCGAAGCGGATGACTCGTTCTTTATAATAATTGTTGTCGAAATACACCTTTTTATTTCTGACGTTTTGAGTTTCACTTTTCTTTAATATTGATTAGCTCGAAACCGTTGCACCTCGCACTAATTTAGGCTTTGTACTTAGCCAATTTACGAGTTCAATTTACTTGGTATTGGCTCCTGTCGGCCAAAAGCGCGCTTTTTGTACCACCGGTACTTCTTGGACCGCGGCTTCAATCCAAGTCCCCATTCATTTACTTTTTTAGAAGTTATTGTGAACACTTGCGCGTAACATTTTGTACACACACATAAAACGCACGTAAACTATAGAGATTTATAATTGTAGAATGCGCCACAAATAAAACTAAGTAACAACTAATACAGTTAATTTGAATATACGAATATAGAAAGTGTCATTACAGCATTCACTTTTTAGTTCAATTAAAGACAAACCATTACAGTTAATGTACATCGTTTACAGATGATGTTTTTAGTTAGAATTTATTTTGCATGATCGTCAAATTCCGTATTTATTCGACGCGCATCTCGCGGTTCTTTAGTCGTGAAATGATCTCTACATCCATTTCTTAACAATTAGACTTACTTCATAAAAATTAACGTCAATATCGAAACGTTCGAGAAGTTATTCGCAACTTCGGGAGCCTTCGCGATGTTTTCTAGAACGTTCACCGAAGGGTGCGAAGCATACGGGAACGTTTTACCACTGTATAAATACTGTGCAGACAAATCCGAGGTGAGTTATTCGCGTAATGTGAAGATGGCAGTGTTAAGAAGCTTAGTCAAGTTTAAATAAAAAAGTAATTAGCGCGTGTGGAGATAAATATGCGGAGTATAATCTTGTACGTGACTTTAGTGTAAACAAGTGTGTGAAGCTATCCGCGAATATTATTTTATTTTATCTTCGTGTAAGTGATATAAGTTAGTGTAAGTGTTTTTATTAATGTAGGATTGAATATTTATTAATAAAAAAGCAATAAGTATAACAACCGTATATAATCAATGGTATTAACATAAAAACTATTAACTTAAAAATAACGTCGCCGTCGTTCTTTCGTTTGAGTTAAAACGTCGAATCTTAACTCTACTCTTCTACGTCCGGCCCGGGGTTATATTGGTTTCCATCGCTTGCGTACTTAATCACAGGCGCGCGCGCCTAATCCAGCGCTGTCGCGACCCCATCCTTCACTCGGCCGTCCTGCAAGTTTTGTTTGTCCTCAAACGAATCATTTTCATCTTCTTCGGAAGAAATATCGTCTACATCGAAGTTGTCGATCCACGGCTTCATGTAATCAACCGAAGTCGATGTCTCCTGTGGACCTTCATGATCACCTAGTTTTACAACAATGTAACGATCGTTACGTAATAACGTGGTAACTCGATACGGTCCCAAATATTTCGATGCAAACTACAAACCTGGCCCGAGCTGTGTTCTTTTTATCGCCACTAAATCACCTTCGTTGTAAGTTTGTCCAGACTTACGGTTTTTGTTAAAACATTTTCTATTTTCCTCTTGTATTTTCACTATCTGTTCTTTAGCTCGCGTTCGTAATTCGTCGCGGTCTTCTTGAAACATTCTCTTTCAACCATTTCACGGATTGTAAGATCACTGTTCATCCTAACATGTGTTCCAAATAAAAGTTTGAACGGTGTTGTACCAATACTTCGATGTGGTGTGGCATTTAATTACTTTTGCGCCGTGTCCAAGTATTTAAACCATTCGTTGGGGTTTGGTGCTGACAATTTCGTTAATAACGGAATGATGGTTCGATTAACACGCTCAACTTGCCCGTTCGCCCTCGGTACTCCTACAGTGATTAAGTTGTGTTCGATTTTTTCCGTTTTACAATAATCAGCGAAATCGTTAGACGTAAACGCTGTTCCACGATCAGAAACAATTTTACGTGGATTACCAAAAATTGCCGATTGCTTTTGCAATCTCGTTAAAACTTCCGCTGTACCCGTCGAACGCGTCGCATACAACCAAACGAATTTCGAAAATCCATCTACGACCACAAATATATGTCTATAACGTTTTCGCGTCGATGGTAAAAGTCCTAAATGATCGATATGATACACTGCTAAAGGCACGTCGCCTTTATCAAGTCGGTACAAAAACCCTTCTTGTCTTCCTTGTTTTCTCTCCGCCAAGATGCATGAAACACAATTACGCACCACTTTATCAATTCTTTTTCGCATATTGGGAAACCAATATTCGCGTTTTATTAGCGTCTCAATTTTACTTCCTGAAAAATGTCCCTTTTCATGTATTGACCTTATAATTTCTGATTGCATTGATCGAGGTACAATCAAACACAATTCATCATCGATTTCCTTAAATAAAAGTTCATTACGCATAATGTAACCACTATTCGATACTTTAGCTAATTCGAAAATGTTTGTCAATTGTTTATCGTCGTGTTGTGCTTTTTTAACTCGACATTCATTAATTAGAAAACAAGAACGCGCAGGATTGCTACTAAGCGAATCTACATGAAGCATACTTTTTCCCGGTCGATGTTCAATTGTATAATCAAACTCTTCCAAAAATAAAGCCCATCTTGCAACTCGCACGCATAATTCTTTTTTACTCGTCGTTAAAGTAAATGCTTTACAGTCCGTTACGATTTTAAAAGGAATACCGATCAAATAAACACGCCACTTTTTTAATGATCGAATTATAGCTAGAACCTCGAGTTCATAACTAATGTATTTTTCTTCGGCCGCGGTCGTCTTACCACTTGCATAAAACACCGGATGAAAAGCATTATCTTCTTCGCATCTTTGGAAAAGTATAGCAGCAAATCCGTACATGCTTGCGTCGGTATGTAATTCAGTCTCTGCATTAACGCGATACAACTTTAAAACTGGACTATCACTTAATATTGTCTTAAGTTTCACAAATGCTTGTCTCTGTTCTTCGTTAAATTGAAACTTTAACATGATTTTTCAACAAATTAGTTAACGGTCGTGCTATCAGGGAATAATTGCGTATAAACTTCCTAAAGTAACCCGTTAATCCAAGGAAACTTTGCACTTGTTTTATGCACTTGGGTTCTGGAAATTTCATGACCGCGTCTGTTTTATGTGTAGAAGGCCGTACGCATCCGTTTTCAATTAAGTGCCCTAAAAACTCAACTTTCGATTCTAAAAACTGACACTTCTTCCAATTTATTTCTCAGCCAAATTCACTCGCGACGTTTAAAACAGTTTTCACATTTTGTAAGCCACTATCGTAATCTGCTGACGGTATAATTAAATCATCCATGTAAACGATTCTTCTCTTTCCCACATTCGCGTTTCAAATTTTCTTCGCAGCACCAATTTGCTAGGTCTATGATCGAACATTGACCGCATTTCGACAAATAAATCTGCGATTGACATTTCAAGATATTCCGATCTTGAGTTAAACCATTCTCGTGCTTTTCCTTTAAGTCGCATTCCAATCAAAATTCGAGTTAATCCGTCGTTTAATTTATAAGTATTTTTAAGAAGTTTTACCTGCTTCTCCCAATTGTCGTAATCTTCGCCGTTACCTTCGAAATAATTTAGAACATTGCTATGGCACTAATATTTGCTTTTGAGGTCGTCGTTGCTGCTTCCCGTTCTTCGTTGGTTGGCATCCTCAATCGTAGCTGTTCAATTTCACGTTGCACCATCTTTAATTCTCGCTCGGCAAGTTCTTTTTCTCTTCGTATCAATTCCAGTTCTCGTACATCGTAAGAAGTCATCGCTGAAGCTGAAACATTTGTCACTGCGTCTTTTTGCACATCGCACACATCGTTATCATCGTTAATTTCGTCGTCGTCGGTTTCATACATCCATGATCCTGAAGGATCGTTCGCCATCATGCGATTGAACAATTCAGTCTTCGTTCCTGTCGTATTCAATCCTCTTCGTCGTAATTTCTCTTTAAGTTCTTCTAGTTTAAAGTTACTTATTGTTTTCTCCATCGTTATTTACTCCTTTCAATCCAGGACGAGTCCCCAATTTTGTAGGATTGAATATTTATTAATAAAAAAGCAATAAGTATAACAACCGTATATAATCAATGGTACTAACATAAAAACTATTAACTTAAAAATAACGTCGCCGTCGTTCTTTCGTTTGAGTTAAAACGTCGAATCTTAACTCTACTCTTCTACGTCCGGCCCGGGGTTATATTGGTTTCCATCGCTTGCGTACTTAATCACAGGCACGCGCGCCTAATCCAGCGCAGTCGCGACCCCATCCTTCATTAAATATCCTTAGATTAAATTAATTCGGTTAGTTATAAACGTGTATATATTTTTAGTATAAATAAAAAATTCGTTACAATATTTTACAATATGTGCAACAATGTGTACTTTTGTTTTTACGATCATTTGCGTCTATATTTACTGAACGCGCTGTTTTTTTTTCTTATAACAGAAAAACGATTTAAGATAGGTATAGGAAATGCTGTAACACATTTGTGCAGAATTAACGTGTGAATCGCGTTTTGTAAAGATTTCTGCGAGTGTTCATTTAAAAAAAGTGTTATGTAACTTTGACTTATAATCACCCCGTATAACGTAGCATAGTTTTAAAAATTACTGTTGAAAGATAGATGAATGCATTAAAAACGTCCAAAGTAAATACAAATTTTTCAAAATAAAATTAATAAGTCATAATGGAATTGCTTGGAAAATACAAAAATGTAATAATATACAGCGTGTTCCAATTAAAATAACAAAGGTAATGGCCACCTCCGGTTGAACTAGGAGTTGCACTGTTCAAAATATTTTCGGTGTTTCATCCTCTAAAATTTTATTTCTAGATGTTGTATCGTCGCCAATTTCTCTTACGCACGGATACTGTGTATCTTTTGTCCTACCCGAATTAAAACGAATGTCTATATCTGACACACCCTGTATAAAGCGCCGCGTAGTATGCTGAATTTGACAAAATTTCTTTAATAGCAGACTTCTTTTTAAATCGGAGAGAGAGGAAAGTTCTACCCTAGCTCTATTTCATTTTACCGGCACTGCCACGTTAACATCTACAATATTCCTAAAACAACTAGATTTTTTTACATGTCCCTAAATAAACGTAGGGAGTGGTGTACCTGCTTTGCAAAAAGTCAAGGACAATAACCTAACTTCTAAATGAAAATAGTTAGATAATTCCAATCAGGGTATGAGTACTGGCATGGTACTGGCATTGTACGTTTTGTTTTTATAGAAAACAGTTTTAGTCCTTTTCATTAGATGGCACTAGTCGTTTTCGCATAAAGTCGGAAACCGAATTCACACGATTTTTGACTTAATCATGTACCTAAATTAAATAATAAATAATAGCATGTGCAGGGAACGCGCGTATCATGTCCCAAGTGTCATAAATAACAGTCAAACTTTGTGTTATTGTCATTTTTAAGAAGTGAATTAACAGTATCTCGTAAATGTTGTTATTGACATGTGTATTTTTAATTTTTATAAAGGGATCAATCGAATTTTATTAGGAAAAGAAACTAGAGTTTCTAGTAGAACATATCATTTATATAAAGAAGCGTTCGAATTACTCAAAAAACGAAGACTGTTTTATAAAAGAACATTATGTTAAATGTGTTTTAGGTATTAGTTTAAGTAAGTTCCAAATATTTATTATTGTATATGTCTTTAATTAAACGGTGGTAAACATTTTCAGTTGTTATTATTTATTAAAAATAAAAATTTAATTCTAAATAATAAAATTATTATTAAAATTAAAGTTGCCGCTAAATTATTTTAGTAATAGCACAACTCAAAAGATGTCTCAATATAAAATAGTATATTATATATCAAGGTTGAGAAGTGCATCATTATAACCTAAGCGATAGATTATATCGCGAGACGCGAAGCGTCGAGGGATATAAATCGCGCAGGTTATAATGAACTTCTCAACCGTGTTATATATACAATTTTTTCCACTACTAGAATTATTAAAACCTTTCTACCTGTTACTAAATCAAATTTAAAATTTAAGATATTAATTTTAAATTAAAAATCAAGTCAGTAATTCTGACAGTTGTCATTAGTTTAATAGAATTAATTTTGACGTAATTCTTAATTGTGATTTAAAACACAAAAATAAACAGATAACGTAAGTTTTTATTGCTAAAGTTGTTTAAATTGTTTAAAAACATTATTATTTTAAGCATTGATTATATCTAAAGGATATTTAACTCAATACTATTCACATTTAATTAAGCGCGAACTTCAAATAATTTACTTTTTAAAATCAAATTAATTTATTAATTGAGCGATTTGAAAACTTAAATTAGCATTAAATAAAATCTCTTGCTCTTGGTACGCAGTTTGGTAAACTTTTTTTCTTTGAAACTGTTGTAGTATTATCAGAAAATGTAAATATGTTCATTATTAACTACTAGTTAATAATGAAATATTATTTACCTGCGCTTAAAAAAGTACAACTTCACGGCCTTCTATTATACGTAATAATGCAAGCGTATACAACTAGTAGTGGAAAAACAAATATGTGTATTAAGTGGCCTATCTAAATAATTTATTATTTAATCTAGGATTCCAATGGAAATTATCTACATTGTTTATATTATTACTATTATTTGAATTCTTAATAAATGGTTTGACTATTCTTTAGAATAATTGAAGTCTGTTGATCATTTTTGTTTTTATTACACCAACATTGAATAAGATATGTTCGAAACAATTTGGTATTTCACTCGACTAAAGAATTCGATTATGTTTTCGATGCAAACTTATAATACATAATGAATCTGAAAGTTAATATTGTTCGGAGATGTAGTTTTTATAGATATTTTAACGATAATTCTAGTGATAGTTATTTCATTTTGATTATTGCTGCTAACCGAGTTAACAAGAATTTGTTGTATATTATTTGAGTTATGCTTAATTATATAGTTCAGAGTGTATTATATACATATTGCATATGATTATGAAATACATTTAATTTTTTCAATGATAATTTAATCATTTAAACATTCAATTGTTATAGTCATAATCGGAAGTTATAACTTTGTATGACTTTGTACATGTGATCCATAACGTGGCCCCTGCTTTTGTGTTTATTCAAGTTTGTTTTGGTTTTTTTTCAGGCCTCGAGTGTTTTTCAAAAGTAAAACAATTAAAGGTTTACGAATTATGAATTAAAAGTTACGTTATTGTTTTGTTTTGTTGTCAAAAGGTTGTCAAGAATGACATTTATTTAGGGACATTTACAAAAATTCTAGTTAGTTTAGGGTAATTGAAGGTGCTGATGTTGCAATGCCGTTAAAATGAAATAGAGCTAGGGTAGAACTTTCCTCTCTCTCCGATTTAAAAAGAAGTCTGCTATTACAAGTATTATTCAAAAAAACATAGATGTAAGGTGTGTTGTCTATACACCATAGAACACGTGAGATAAAATACCTGTATTTGTCTTTGAGTTATCCGCGTATCTTGTCTCACATGTTCTCCTCATACAAAACCTTACATTCTTAATATTATTACGGTTTACGTGAAATTGGAATAAAATCTTGTAAACGTTGACAAAACTTTTTCATTGTTTTCGACTGTAGGTTTTTTTTCAAGTCGTGATAAAAACACAAATAACAGACAATTTGTTTGATTTCATTTATAACATGCAAATATTAACTAAACAAAAACAAATAAAACTCAACAACAACTCTAGAAATTTTATTTAAAAAAAATTGAAGATATTTACTGATATAACAACATATATGTAATATGTTGTTAATGCATGTTATCTATATAGAAAAATCGTGATTCATATTTATCGTAGTTATTTTACACACCTAAGGCCATAAAGTAATTATCGCTTTAAAATAAAACTGTCGGTAACTTTTAACCCGAAAAATGACTAACTGTAAGTGTACACGTGAAAAGAAACGACGCGGGCCTACGTAGTTAAAAAAGAACGGTGTTATTACCGTTATCAAAAGTCTCGTTAAATTCTAAATATATGAGAAAATTTATTATTAGGCACTTTTGTTTGCAATGAGAAAAATGATAAGAAACGCGACGTGGATGTGAGCCAGTAAAAAGTCGCCAGGTAATAAATGTAAACAATTTTGTCGAATGTTGGAAAAGGAAGATATAGAAATACGAGCAGGTACTTAAGCAATCAGTGTGCGTTAGAGGACACGGAACGCGAGGTACCGTTTTGTAGATTTAAGTCGGTCTTTACCCTTTCAGTGAGTTACAAAGACTTTTTCGTATTCGACTAAAATCATCACGCCCGAGTAGGAGTAGATACATGGTGAGTGCATATTTTTAAATTAAACCTATTATAACTATCGGTAATTTATTCTCGTGCAATAACAAAATTAATTGCTAATTGTTTCGAGAGATTTACGAGTCGGTCGATTCGTGTCGAAAATTTACTGAACTCGTAATTGGTATACGTGGAATATTGTTGTTGGATAAGCATTAAGTTTACGTTTGTTCAATTAATTTATTCTAATACTAAGTTGCCTATGGTTACTTGTAAACAAATTTCGCTAACGTGTCACGTCGATAAAACAGAGTTCGGTTAAATTACCGGGTATTTTCAAATACGTTTATATCCTAAAATGGCGTTGTTTTAGAAATTGAAAATGGGGATGAAACTGGAGGTTTTATTAATAGCGATTTGCTTGTTTCAATTTACAATCCAACACGACGAAGATAACGAAATAGAAACTGATTTTGGAGACGTGCTTCAATCGTTCATCGAATCAGACGGCGGAAAACATATTACCGACGCGTTGTTTAACATGGGCGCCAGCAGAAACGCGAATCAAATTTTAGAAGGTATCGGAACGATGCTGGGTGGTGGCGACAGCGGAACGGGGTCTTTAGACCCATCGTTTTTAAAAACGATTATTTACGGCCTAACTGCAAACTCTGGAGGTGGAAAAGATTCAAACATAATATCTTGGCTGATCGAATTATTTGGCAAAGAAGGGGGTTTAGAGAATTTAATGAATTTTATGCCGATGGCATTTTCGGCAATTAATTCTTTCGTCGAAACCGAAGGGCATAAAGGAGAAAGCTCCGGACACGATTGGTTGCTACCGCCACTAGTCGAAAAGGCGCAAGAATTATTTAAATATTTTGGCCAGACCGAAACTGGAATCGTTTTAAAAGCTTTAATTTCTGAAACGCCTTTTTTCAAATCGTTTACCAACAACAAAGGTTCTTTCGACTTCCTCAAACTTGGAGAATCGCTGGAGAATCATTCGTTTAGAAAGCGTTGGATTGAAGTCGTCGTGGCTCAAATAGCTCCTATAGCTTCGCGTATTTTTGATCCGGCATTTAGGACCGTGTAAGTATTACTATTACGAAAAATGTCTTTTTGCAACTTTTTCGATAGGTTAATATCGACTTTGGAAGGGCAAGTGAATAACTTGTTAAAAGGCAGAGGTTACCCGAAAAGTGCTTTATTTAAATCCAAAGACCCTATCGATAGTTTAAGCTCAATTATTAATTATTCCATCGAACAAAACTTTGGATACAAATTTAGATCGAAACAATACGTTAAGCCCGTGTATGAATATGTTAAAGTAAGTGCAACTGTCCTTTTGTATACTTTCTAAATTCACCTTTCAGGATATGTACAATAACGTCATGTATAAAGGGTACTTTGCCGGTAAAAAAGTAAAGGAAGAAGACTTGGCTAGACAATTAACTGACATCGTTAATTTGGAATTAATTGAACCCGTTGTTAGAGTTTACAGAGCGTTCCGTTTCGCTAAAAATAACAAGAAATGCGACAAGTACATGTTCTGTTTCTAGATTAGTTAGATTTAATCACCCGTTATTGTTTTTAGGTACGTGATGTGTCTGGTAAATCAAGAAATTCCCGATGAAAGTGCGAATTTGCCAAAAATAAAATGGTTTTTGTACAAAGCGTCCAGTTTAGTTGCCGGTTGGTCTCTAAGCAATAGCGCGGACACATCGTTTTGGACGTTGTACGCGAACGTGATGGATAATAAAAACTGCGAGGTACGTTTTGCTTTTTTTTAAAAGAAGTGTTTCCATATAACCAATCACAGTTCATGGTTTTAAGTGGGAAAATTTAAACAGCTCTATTCTTAAAAACAAGTTGTAGTAGTTCGATTAATGAAATTCGTTTTAGGACGTTTTCCATAAGTCGTGCGAAGATTTCCACGCGGAAGAAGTTCGAGTCAAAAAAGAATACGTGCATTCGGAATTGTAAATATTAAATGCAATATTATGTATCATACTGTAACGTAATTGTATAAAATAAATTATTAGTTCGTACCTTGAATTGTATTTAATTTTGCTTTCCGGTGCATTGCACAAGTGGTACAGGTCAGTTCCACATTAAAAACAAAACATCATAATCAAAGATTTAAACGCCTGATTGTTCTACAAAATGGTGTACTCATAAATCAGGGAATTCACCTTAAGTATCATCTCTTCCCACAGCACACTTTTTCTTCAAGATATCCTAACTTACCCCCACTAGGATTTTCCCACTGGGAAATTTCAATTGTAAGATCATAGCATTAAACAATCATATATAACTTCTAAGTGGAATGTACCTTTATGGTGTCTCCAAACCAAGAATTCCTCAGGTACACTCGGAGTGGCGGCCGTTTTTTCTGTTTAAGTGACGGATAATATATCGGTGCAAAATAACAAATTGACACTGCTGAATAAAAAGGGAAGTTACAAAGCAGTGCAAGAGACCGACAAAGTATCCCACATGACGTTCCGTGGATATTTTTAAAACTATTTGGCATATTGATTAGTTCCAAAAATTTCCCTAAAATATTTTGTGCCGCATGAGACAAGTAAATAACCGCCTTAATCTTAATTAATAAGACGCAACTCTGTTTATACAATTATGATCATCGGTTCCGAAAAGACCACTATTTTCTTTTCCTTTAATCACGCCAAAAATTCACGCAAAAAATAATAATTAGCCAAATTAGCAATGCGGTTTTAAACAGATTCTATAAACAGTGTAAATCTACAAAGAAAACCACAGGTAAAGCAAATGTGATCCATTACAATTGGACAGCAAAACAGTTTCCAAATAGAATTAAAAGTTTTACCAACAAAAACAAATGTTTCTTCAAGACCAATGCCACCATGAAGTAGCAAAATCTCTTAGGAATAATAGTTACGTTTATTTAACGTCATTGATAATTTTTAGTTCTTTGAAGTAAAAAACTAAGAATCTTGTATAAAAACTTCAAATTCTAGCGTAGATCTCCGAAACAAATAAAAGACAACCAACCAAAAAATATGTTCTCAGGTGCAACCAAAAAAACACGTAAGATAAAAAAAAATAGCAACGTTATTTCCTGGGAATAATAATTACGTTAATTGAACGTCATTGAAAAAACCAAAAAAAAATATTACAAAAACGTCAGATTTCAGAGTAGATCTCGAAAACGACCAAAAATTTATAGTTCTTTGAGGTAAAAAACAAAAAAATCTTGTATAGAAACCTCAGATTCTAGTGTAGATCTTTAAAACAAATGAAAAACACGTACTCTAAAGTAACAATAATTAGGTTTATTTAACGTTATTGATAATTTATGGTTTCTTAGGGTAAAAAACAAACAAATAAAAAAAAAACTCAGTTGCAAACCAAAGAAACACGTAAGATAGAAGAAATTAAGCGACGGAACTCAAAAAATAATAGTTACTTTTATTTAACTTAACAATGTATAGTTACTTGGGGTAAAAAACCAAAAAAATCTTCAATAAAAACCTCATATTCTAGCGTAGATCTCGGAAACAGACGAAAAACAACCAACCAAGAAAAATTCTCAGACGCACACCAAAGTAACACAAGATAGAAGAAATTAAACCAAAATTTCTTTAATGGAAGCCTCATACTTTAACGTAGATCTCGGAAGCAGACGAAATAAAACCAACCAAGAAAATTTATCAGATGCAAACCAAATAAGATTAAAAAAAAATTAGCAACGTTACTCCTAGAGAATAACAATTACGTTCATTTAACGTTATTGGTAGTTTATGGTTGCTGAGGGGAACAACCCATGGATCTCGGAATGTGACAAAAAACAACCAAGAAAGATTTCTCAAGTAAAATTCAAAAAACGCGTAAAATAAAAAAATTAGAGACATTACTATTAGGGGGTAATCGTTACGTTTATTTAAAGTGATTGGTAATTTATGCTTGCTTAAGGTAAGGAACACAAATTTTTTTTTAGAAACGCTCATATTCTAGCTTAGATCTCGAAAACAGACAAAAAAATAACCAAAAAAAATTTATAAAATACAAACCAAAGAAAAACGTAAGATATAAAAAATTTACCGACGTTACTCTCAGGAGATAATAGTTACGTTTATTTAACGTCATTGGTAATTTTTGGTTTTTTGGGATAAAAAACTAAAAAACCTTGTATAGAAACCTCAAATTCTAGCGTAGATCTCTAAAAGAATTAAAAAACAACCAACCAAGAAATATGTACTCAGGTGCAAACTAAAGAAACACGTAATATTTATCAACGTTATTCTCAGAGAATAATAATTACATTAATTGAACGTCATTGAACAACTATAATTGTTTAGGTTAAAAAACCAAAAAAAATCTTTTACAAAAACGTCAGATTTTAGAGTAGATCGGGAAAACAACCAAAAATATTTTTAGAAGACAAGAGAAACACGTAAGAGTAGAAATTTAGCGATATTAATTTCAAGGAATAATAGTTACGTTTATTCAACGGCATTGGTAATTTTTAGTTCTTTGGGGTCTTTTGGTCTTCGGTCTTGTATAGAAATCTCAGATTCTAGCCTAAAACTTTTAAACAAAGAAAAAACAGCAAACTTAAAAAAATTTCTCCGTTGAAAACCAGAGAAACACGTAAGATAGACGAAATCTAACGACTTTACTCTAAAGAAACAATAGTTACGTTTATTAAACGTTATTGATACTTTCTGGTTGCTTAGGCTCAAATACAATAAAAAGTATGTTATACAAACCTCAGATTCTAGCGTAGATCTCGGAAACAGGTCATAAAAAAACAACAAAGAAAAGATTCTCAGATGCAAATCAAAGAAATACGTAAGATAAAAGAAATTAAGCGACTCTCAACAAATAATAGTTACGTTTATTTAACGTCATTGCTAATTTATGGATGCTTGGGGTAAATAATCCAAAAAAATCTTTTTTAGAAACCTCAGATTGTAACCTAGTTGTCGGAAGCAGACAAAAAAAACTAACCAAAAAAATTTCTCAGATGCAAACTAAAGAAACACGTAAGAAATTTAACGCGGACACATCAATTTGGACGTTATACGCGAACGTGATGGATAATAAAAACTGCGAGGTATGTTTGGCTTTTTATCAAAGAAGGAGGTGTTTCAATATAACCAATCACAGTTCAGGGTTTTAAACGGAAAAATTTAAACATCTCTATTCTTAAAAACAAGTTGTAGTAGTTCGATTAATGAAATTCGTTTTAGGACGTTTTCCATAAGTCGTGCGAAGATTTCCACGCGGAAGAAGTTCGAGTCAAAAAAGAATACGTGCATTCGGAATTGTAAATATTAAATGCAATATTATGTATCATACTGTAACGTAATTGTATAAAATAAATTATTAGTTCGTACCTTGAATTGTATTTAATTTTGCTTTCCGGTGCATTGCACAAGTGGTACAGGTCAGTTCCACATTAAAAACAAAACATCATAATCAAAGATTTAAACGCCTGATTGTTCTACAAAATGATGTACTCATAAATCAGAGAATTCACCTTAAGTATCATCTCTTCCCACAGCACACTTTTTCTTCAAGATATCCTAACTTACCCCCACTAGGATTTGCCCACTGGGAAATTTCAATTGTAAGATCATAGCATTAAACAATCACATATAACTTCTAAGCGGAATGTACCTTTATGGTGTCTCCAAACCAAGGATTCCTCAGGGACACTCGGAGTGGCGCCCGTTTTTTCTGTTTAAGTGACGGATAATATATCGGTGTAAAATAACAAATTGACACTGCTGACTAAAAAGGGAAGTTACAAAGCAGTGCAAGAGACCGACAAAGTATCCCACATGACGTTCCGTGGATATTTTTAAAACTATTTGGCATATTGATTAGTTCCAAAAATTTCCCTAAAATATTTTGTGCCGCAACTCTGTTTATAGAATTATGATCATCAGTTCCGAAAAGACCACTATTTTCTTTTCCTTTAATCACGCCAAAAATTCACGCAAAAAATAATAATTAGCCAAATTATCAATGCGGTTTTAAACAGATTTTATGAAAAGTGTAAATCTACAAAGAAAACCACAGGTAAAGCAAATGTCATCCATTACAATTGGACAGCAAAACAGTTAGTTTCCAAATAGAATTAAAAGTTTTACCAACAAAAACAAGTGTTTCTTCAAGACCAGGGTCACCATGAAGTAGCAAAATCTCTCAGGAATAATAGTTACGTTTATTTAACGTCATTGATAATTTTTAGTTCTTTGAAGTAAAAAACTAAGAATCTTGTATAGAAACTTCAAATTCTAGCGTAGATCTCCGAAACAAATAAAAGACAACCAACCAAAAAATATGTTCTCAGGTGCAACCAAAAACCAAAACACATGTAAGATAAAAAAAATAGCAACGTTATTCTCTGGGAATAATAATTACGTTAATTGAACGTCATTGGAAAAACCAAAAAAAATCTTACAAAAACGTCAGATTTCACAGTAGATCTCGAAAACGACCAAAAATTTATGTTCTTTAAGGTAAAAAACAAAAAAATCTTGTATAGAAACCTCAGATTCTAGTGTAGATCTTTAAAACAAATAAAAAAACACGTAAGATATATACATGAAATTTAGCGACATTACTCTAAAGAAACAATAGTTAGGTTTATTTAACGTTATTGATAATTTATGGTTTCTTAGGGTAAAAAACAAACAAAAAATCTTTTATAAAAACCTAGGATTCTGTCGTAAATCTCAGAAACAACAAATCGAAAAAAAATCTCAGTTGCAAACCAAAGAAACACGTAAGATAGAAGAAATTAAGCGACGGAACTAAAAAAATAATAGTTACTTTTATTTAACTTGACTTAACAATTTATAGTTACTTAAGGAAAAAAACCAAAAAATTCTTCAATAAAAATCTCATATTCTAGCGTAGATCTCGGACGCAGACAAAAAACAACCAACCAAGAAAAATTTCTCAGATGCAAAGCAAAGAAACTTTAAGATAGAGAAAATTTAGCAACGGAACTCCAAGAAAATATTAGTTACGTTTATTTAACGTCATTGGTAATTTATGATTGCTGAGGGTGAAAACTCCAAACAAACATTTTATAGCAACCTCAGATTCTAGCTTAGATTTCGAAAACAAACAAAAAAACAACCAAAAAAAATTTCTCAGGTTACTACTAGGAGGTAATAGTTACGTTTATTTAACGTGATTGGTAATTTATTCTTGCTTGGGGTAAAGAACACAACAAAATCTTTTAGAAACGCTCAGATTCTAGCTTTGATTTCAGAAACAAACAAAAAAACAACAAATTTCTAAAATCCAAACCAACGAAAAACGCAAAATATACAAAATTTAGCGACGTTACTCTCAGAGTTACGTTTATTTAACGTCATTGGTAAATTTTGCTTGCTCAGGGTAAAAAACAAAAAAAAAACTTTTATAAAAACCTAAGTCGTAAATCTCGGAAACAGGCAAACAACCAACAAAAAAAATTCTCAGATACAAACCAAGGAGACACGTAAGATAGAAGAAATTTAGTGACGTTACTCCCAGAAAAGAATAACGTTATTCTCTAGGAATAATAATTACGTTAATTGAACGTCATTGAAAAAACCAAAAAAAATCTTTTACAAAAACGTCAGATTTCAGAGTAAATCTCGAAAACAACCAAAAATTTTTAATTCTTTAGAGTGAAAAACAAAAAAATCTTGTATAGAAACCTCAGATTTTAGTGTAGATTTTTAAAACAAAGGAAAAACACGTAAGATAGATAGACGAAATTTAGCGACGTTACTCTAAAGAAACAATAGTTAGGTTTATTTAACGTTATTGATAATTTATAGTTTCTTAGAGTAAAAAACAAAAAAAAATCTTTCTGTCGTAAATCTTAGAAACAACAAATCAAAAAAAAATTCTCAGTTGCAAACCAAAGAAACACGTAAGTTAGAAGAAATTAAGCGACAAAACTCTCAAAAACGTTATTGATAATTTACGGTTTCTTAATAAAGAACCAAAAAATTCTTCAATAGAAACCTCATATTCTAGCGTAGATCTCGGACGCAGACAAAAAACAACCAACCGAGAAAAATTTCTCAGATGCAAACCAAAGAAACTTTAAGATAGAAACAATTCAGCAACGAAACTCCCAGGAAATAATATTTACGTTTATTTAACGTCATTGGTAATTTATGGTTGCTGAGAGTGAAAACCCCAAACAAACCTTTTATACCAATCTCAGATTCTAGCGTAGATCTCAGAAACAGAAAAAACAACCAAAAAAATTTTCTCATGCGAAACTCAAAGAAACACGTAAAATAAAAAAATTAGAAACGTTACTGTTAGGGAGTAATAGTTAAGTAAAGTTTTACGCTAGAAAAACAAAAAAACAACAGATTTCTAAAATCCAAAAAAATAAAAAAAATAGAGACGTTACTATTAGGACGTAATAGTTACTTTTATTTAACGTCATAGGTAATTTATGATTGCTTGGGGTAAACAACACAAAAAAATCTTTTAGAAACGCTTAGATTCTGGCTTAGATCTCGGAAACAGACAAAAAACAACTAAAAAAAATTACTAAAATGCAAACCAAAAAAAAACTTAGTTATAAGAAATTTAGCGACGTTACTCTCGGGAAATAATAATTACGTTTATTTAACGTCATTGCTAATTTTTGGTAAAAAACAAAAAAAACCTTTTATAAAAACCTAGGCTTCTGTCGTAAATCTCGGAAAAAACCAACAAAAAAATTCTCAGTTGCAAACCAAAGAAACACGTAAGATAGAAGAAATTGAGCGACGGAACTCTCAAAAAATAATAGTTACGTTTATTGAACGTTATTGATAATTTATCGTTTTTTAAATAAAGAACCAAAAAATTCTTCAATAGAAACCTCATATTCTAGCGTAGATCTCGGAAGCAGACAAAAAACAACCAACCAAAAAAAATTCTCAGATGCAAACCAAAGAAATTTTAAGATAGCAACCAAACTCCCAGGGAATAATAGTTACTTTTATTTAACGTATTTGGTAATTTATGGTTGCTGAGAGTGAAAACCCTACACAAACATTTTATAGCAACCTCAGATTCCAGCATAGATCTCGAAAACAGACAAAAAACAACAAAAAAAAATTTCTCAAGTAAAATTCAAAGAAACACGTAAAATAAAAAATTAGAAACGTTATTATTAGGGAGTAATAGTTACGTAAAGTTTTACGCTAGAATCTGAGACTTCTATACAAGACCAAAAGGCCGTAAATTACCAATGTCGTTAAATAAACGTAACTATTACTTTTAAGGAATAATAGTTACGTTTATTTAACGTCATTAGTAATTTATTCTTGCTTGGGGTAAAGAACACAACAAAATCTTTTAGAAACGCTCAGATTCTAGCTTTGATATCGAAAACAAACAAACAAACAACAACAAATTTCTAAAATCCAAACCAAAGAAAAACGTAAAATCTAAGAAATTTAGCGACGTTACTCTCAGAGTTACGTTTATTTAACGTCATTGGTAAATTTTGCTTTCTCGGGGTAAAAAACAAAAAAAACTTTTATAAAACCTAAGATTCTGTCGTAAATCTCGGAAACAGGCAAACAACCAACAAAAAAATTTCTCAGATACAAACCAAAGAAACGCCTAAGATAGAAGAAATTTAGTGACGTTACTCCCACAAAACCCTTTTTTTTATTTAACGTCATCGGTAATGTATGGTTGTTTAGGCAAAGAACCCAAAAAAACATTTTATAAACACCTCAGATTGTAGCGTAGATCTCGGAAACAGACGAAAAATTCTCAGACGCACACCAAAGAAACACAAGGTAGAAGAAATTAAGCGACGGAACTCTAAAAAAATAATAGTTTATTTGACGTCATTGGTAATTTATGGGTATTCTAACGTAGATCTCGGAAGCAGACGAAATACAAACAAAACAAAAAAAAATCTCAGATGCAAACCAAATAAACTTTAGGAAGAAATGGAAAAAAAATTAGCAACGTTACTCCTAGGGAATAACAGTTACGTTCATTTAACGTCATTGGTAGTTTATGGTTGCTGAGGGAAATAACCCCAAACAAACCTTTTATAGCAATCTAGATTCTAGCGTAGATCTCAGAAACTGACAAAAAACAACCAAGAAAGATTTCTCAATTGAAATTCAAAAAACGCGTAAAATAAAAAAATTAGAGACGTTACTATTAGGGGGTAATAGTTACGTTTATTTAACGTGATTGGTAATTTATGCTTGCTTAAGGTAAGGAACACAAAAAAATCTTTTAGAAACGCTCAGATTCTAGCTTAGATCCCAAAAACAGACAAAAAAATAACCAAAAAACATTTTTTAAATGCAAACCAAAGAAACACGTAAGATATAAGAAATTTACCGACGTTACTCTCAGGAGATAATAATTACGTTTATTTAACGTCATTGGTAATTTTTGGTTTTTTGGGATAAAAAACTAAAAAATCTTGTATCGAAACCTCAAATTCTAGCGTAGATCTCGAAAAGAAATAAAAACAACCAACCAAGAAATATGTTCTCAGCTGCAAACCAAAGAAACACGTAATATTTATCAACGTTATTCTCAGAATAATAATTGCATTAATTAGTCATTAGACAATTATGATTCTTGAGGGTAAAAAAACCAAAAAAAAATCTTTTACAAAAACGTCAGATTTTAGAGTAGATCTCGAAAACAACCAAAAAAACCAACCAAAAATATTTTTTAAAGAACAAGAGAAACACGTAAGAGTAGAAATTTAGCGATATTACTTTCAAAGAATAATAGTTACCTTTATTTAACGGCACTGGTAATCTTTAGTTCTTTGGTCTTGTATAGAAATCTCAGATTCTAGCGTAAAATTTTTAAACAAACAAAACAGCAAACCAAGAAAAATTTCTCAGTTGAAAACCAGAGAAACACGTAAGATAGACGAAATCTAGCGACTTTACTCTTAAGAAACAATAGTTACGTTTATTTAACGTTATTGATACTTTATGGTTGCTTGGGGTCAAATAGAATAAAAATTATGTTATAAAAACCTCAGATTCTAGCGTAGATCTCTGAAACAGGCCATAAAAAAACAACAAAGAAAAGATTCTCAAATGCAAATCAAAGAAACACGTAAGATAAACGAAATTAAGCGACTTTCAACAAATAATAGTTACGTTTATTTAACGTCATTGCTAATTTATGGATGCTTGGGGTAAATAATCCAAAAAAATCTTTTTTAGAAACCTCAGATTCTAACCTAGTTGTCGGAAGCAGACAAAAAAAAACTAACCAAAAAAATTTCTCAGATGCAAACTAAAGAAACGCGTAAGAAATTTAACGCGGACACATCATTTTAGACGTTATACGCGAACGTGATGGATAATAAAAACTGCGAGGTACGTTTTGCTTTTTTTTTAAAGAAGGAGGTGTTTCAATATAACCAATTACAGTTCAGGGTTTTAAGCGGGAAAATTTAAACAGCTCTATTCTTAAAAACAAGTTGTAGTTCGATTAATGAAATTCGTTTTAGGACGTTTTCCATAAGTCGTGCGAAGATTTCCACGCGGAAGAAGTTCGAGTCAAAAAAGAATACGTGCATTCCGAATTGTAAATATTAACTGCAATATTATGTATCATACTGTAACGTAATTGTATAAAATAAATTATTAAGTTCGTATCTTGTTTTGTTTTCGAATTTTGCTTTTCCACATTAAGTATAAAACATCCTGGTCAGATCGTTGAGATTCAAACGCCCGATTGTTCTAGAAAATGAGATACTGATAAATCAGATAATTCATCTTAAGTATCGTCTCTTCCCCCAGCACACTTTTTCTTCAAGATATCCTAACTTACCCCTACTAGGATTTTCCCACTAAGATCACTGAAAGAGATTCGATTGTAAGATCATAGGATTAAACAATCAAATAAGACTTCCAACCGGAATATACCTTTATGGTGTCTCCAAAGCAAGGATTCTTCAGGTACACTCGGAGTGACGCCCGTTTTTTCTGTTTAAGTGACGGATAATATATTACTACACTAGTCGCTCTTAAGATCAGTGCAAAATAACAAATTGACACTGCTGCATAAAAAGGGAAGTTGCAAAGCAGTCCCAGGCAGCACATCACGTTTTATTGACGTCAAAATGACGTACGAGACGTCATTAAAACGTGTTAACGTTAGAGACCGATAAAGTATCCCACATGACGTTCCGTGGATATTTTAGAACTATTTAGCATATTCATTAGTTCCAAAAATGTCCCTAATATATTTTGTGCTGCATGAGACAACTAAATAACCGCCTTAACCTTAAATAATAAGACGGAACCCTGTTTATTTAATCCTGGTCGTGGTTTCCGGAGAAACCACTCTTTTCTTTTCCTTTAAACACGTCAAAAATTCACGCAAAAAATAATAATTAGTCAAATTACCAATGCGTTTTAAACAGATTCTATGAACAGTGTAAATCTACAAAAAAAAACCACAGGTAAAGCAAATGTCATCCATTACAATTGGACCGCAAAACAGTTAGTTTCCAAATGGAATTGAGAGTTTTACCAATTAAAACAAGTGTTTCTTCAAGAGCAGTGTCACCATGAAGTAGCAGAATCTTTCAGGAATAATAGTTATGTTTATTTAACGTCATTCTTTGAAGTAAAAAACTAAAAATCTTGTATAGAAACTTCCAATTCTAGCGTAGATCTACGAAACCAATAAAAAACAACCAACCAAAAAATATGTTCTCAAGTGCAAACCAAAAAAACACGTAAGATAAAAAAAATAGCAACGTTATTCTCTGGGAATAATAATTACGTTAATTGAACGTCATTGGAAAAACAAAAAAAAATCTTTTACAAAAACGTCAGATTTCAGAGTAGATCTTGAAAGCAACCAAACATTTTTAATTCTTTGGGGTGAAAAACAAAAAAATCTTGTATAGAAACCCCAGATTTTAGTGTAGATCTTTAAAACAAAGGAAAAATACGTAAGGTAGATAAGACGAAATTTAGCGACGTTACTATAAAAAAACAATAGTTGCGTTTATTTAACGTTATTGATAATTTATGGTTTCTTAGGGTAAAAAACAAACATATTTATAGCAATCTCAGATTCTAGCGTAGATCTCGGAAACAGACAAAAAACAACCAAAAAAATTTTCTCAGGTAAAATTCAAAGAAACACGTAAAATAAAAAAAAAGACGTTACTATTACGACGTAATAGTTACGTTTATTTAACGTCATAGGTAATTTATGATTGCTTGGGGTAAACAACACAAAAAAAAACTTTTAGAAACGCTCAGATTCTGGTTTAGATTTCTCAAGTGAAATTCAAAGAAACAAGTAGAATAAAAAAATTAGAAACGTTACTATTAGGGAGTAATAGTTACGTTTATTTAAAGTCATTGGTAATTTATTCTTGCTTGGGGTAAAAAACACAACAAAATCTTTTAGAAACGCTCAAAAAACTAACAAAAAAACAAATTTCTAAAATCCAAACCAAAGAAAAACGTAAAATATAAGAAATTTAGCGGCGTTACTCTCAGAGTTACGTTTATTTAACGTCATTGGTAAATTTTGCTTGCTCGGGGTAAAAAACAAAAAAAAACCTTTTATAAAAACCTAAGATTCTGTCGTAAATCTCGGAAACAGTCAAACAACCAACAAAAAAAAATTCTCAGATACAAACCAAAGAAACACGTAAGATAGAAGAAATTTAGTTACGTTACTCCCAGAAAATACTTTTTATATTAAACGTCATCGGTAATGTATGGTTGTTAAGGCAAAGAACCCAAAAAAACATTTTATAAATACCTCAAATTGTAGCGTAGATCTCGGAAACAGACGAAAAACAACCAACCAAGAAAAATTCTCAGACGCAGACCAAAAAAACACAAGATAGAAGAAATTAAGCTACGGAACTCTCAAAAAATAATAGTTTATTTAACGTCATTGCTACATTATGGTTATTCTAACGTAAATTTCGGAAGCCGACAAAATATAAACAACAGAAAAAAATTCTCAGATGCAAACCAAATAAACTTTAGGGAGAAGAAAAGGAAAAAAAAATTAGCAACGTTACTCCTAGGGAATAACAGTTACGTTCATTTAACGTCATTGGTAGTTTATGGTTGCTGAGGGGAACAACCCCAAACAAACCTTTTATAGCAATCTAGATTCTAGTGCAGATCTCGGAAACTGACAAAAAACAACCAAGAAAGATTTCTCAAGTGAAATTCAAAAAACGCGTAAAATAAAAAAATTAGGGACGTTACTATTTGGGGGTATTAGTTACGTTTATTTAACGTAATTGGTAATTTATGCTTGCTTAGGGTAAGGAACACAAAAAAATCTTTTAGAAACGCTCAGATTCTAGCTTAGATCTCAAAAACAAACAAAAACATTTATAAAATGCAAACCAAAGAAACACGTAAGATAGAAGAAATTAAGCGACGGAACTCTCAACAAATAATAGTTACGTTTATTTAACGTCATTGTTAATTTATGGATGCTTGGGGTAAATAATCCAAGAAAATCTTTTTTAGAAACCTCCAATTCTAACCTAGTTGTCGGAAGCAGACAAAAAAAAAATAACCAAAAAATTTCTCAGATGCAAACTAAAGAAACACGTAAGAAATTTAACAACGTTACTCTCGGAGAATAAGAGTTTCGTTTATATAACGTTTGTGGTGGTTTGTATAAAAAATTTTCTAGGGTCTTTACTCCGCCCATAAATTATCAATGACGTTTTATAAACGAAACGATTATTATCTGAGAGTAGCGTCGATAAATTTCTTCTGTCTTACGTGTTTGTTTGGTTTAGATCTGAGATTTTTTTCATGGTTGGTTGTTTTTCGTCTGTTTTCGACATTTACGCTAGAAGCTGAGGTTTCTTAAAAAAAATTTTTGGTTTTTTCACCTCAAGCAACTATAAATTACCAATGAGGTTAAATAAACGTATCTTACGTGTTTCTTTGGTTTCTAACTCAGAAATTTTACTTGGTTAGTTGTTTTTCGCCTGTTTCTGAGATCTACTCTACAATATGAGATTTGTATAAAATATATTTTTTTTATTTTTTCACAAACAAGCATAAATTACCAATGACGTTAAATAGACGTAGCTATTATTTCCTGAGAGTAACGTCGCGATTTTTTCCATCTTACGTGTTTTTTTTGTTTGTATCTGAGAAATTTTTTGCCGGTTGTCCTCGTTCGTTTCTGAAATCTACGTTTGAATCTAAGGTTTTTATAAAAGCTTTTTTTGGGGTTGTTAACGAAACTCGTCAAATAAAACAAATTATTTCTTTTATATTTCGTGTTTTTTTTTATAATTGGGCGGCTGTCTTTTGTTAATTTTAAATGTATTTTAGTTTGAATATTTTTGTAAAGGAAGGTTGCGCAAGCGTAACCTTAGTTAATGTTACCGAATGGGAGTTTGCTACCCTAACACATGTCATAAGACAGATTTCGATTTATGTTTTCATGTTATCCACATGTACCTATATATGTAGTGTTAAAATATACAACTTTACAAAACTATCAATCGTGTTACAATTATTAACAAAATGTATAGAAATTAAAGAACCAGCGATTACAACTTAACAGGGTTCTTTACCCCAAGCAACCATAAATTACCAATGACGTTAAATAAATGTTTATTATTCCCCGAGAGTAACGTCGCTAAACTTATTCTATCTTACGTGTTTCTTTGGTTTGCACCTGAGAATTTTTTCTTGGTTTGATATTTTTCGTCTGTTTCTGAGATCTACGCCAGAATCTGAGGTTTCATAAAAATTTTTTTTGGTTCTTCACCCCAATCAACCATAAATCACCAATGACGTTAAATAAAAGTAACTATCAATCCTTCGGAGTAACGTCGCTAAATTTCTTCTGTTTTACGTGTTTCTTTGGCTTGCATCTGAAAAAGTTTTCTTGATTGTTTTTTCTGTTTCCGAGATCTGCTCAAGAATCTGAAATTTTTTACAAAAGATTTTTTTGGGTTCTTTATCCCAAGCAAACATGAATTAGCAATGACCTAAAGAAACGTAACTATTATTTTTTGAGAGTTCCGTCGCTTAATTTCTTTTATCTTACGTGTTTCTTTGTTTTGCATTGAGAATATTTTCTTGGTTGGTTTTTTATGGCCTGTTTCCGAGATCTACGCTAGAATCTGAGGTTTTTATAACAGACTTTTTATTGTATTTGACCCCAAGCAACCATAAAGTATCAATAACGTTAAATAAACGTAACTATTGTTTCTTTAGAGTGAAGTCGCTAGATTTCGCCTATCTTACGTGTTTTTCTGGTTTTCAACTGATATTTTTTTTAGTTTGCTGTTTTTTCTTTGTTTAAAAGTTTCACGCTAGAATCTGAGATTTCTATACAAGACCAAAAGACCCCAAAGAACTAAAAATTACCAATGTCGTTAAATAAACGTAACTATTACTTTCAAAGAATAATAGTTACGTTTATTTAACGTCATTGGTGATTTATGATTGATTGATGTGAAGAACCAAAAAAATTTTTTTGCTAAAACCTCAGATTCTGGCATAGATCTCAGAAATAGACGAAAAATTTCAAACCAAGAAAAAATTCTCAGGTGCAAACCAGAGAAACACGTAAGATAGAATAAGTTTAGCGACGTTACTCTCGGGAAATAATAAACATTTATTTAACGTCATTGGTAATTTATGGTTGCTTGGGTTAAAGAACCCTGTTAAATTGTAATCGCTGGTTCGTTAAATTTCTATGCATTTTGTTAATAATTGTAACACGATTGATAGTTTTGTAAAGTTTTATATTTTAACACTACATCTATATATGTGGATAACATGAAAACATAAATCGGAATCTGTCTTATGACATGTGTTATGGTAGGATACCCCCATTCGGTAACATTAACTAAGAGGCCTTTGCTTGCGCAATCTTCCTTTACAAAAATATTCAAACTCAAATACATTTAAATTTAACAAAAGACAGCCGCCCAATTATAAGAAAAACACGAAATATAAAAGACATAATTTGTTTGATTGGACAAGTTTCGTTAACGAACCCAAAAAACGCTTTTATAAAAACCTTAGATTCAAACGTAGATTTCAGAAATAAACAAGGAACAACCGGCCAAAAAAATTTTTCAGATACAAACAAAAAAAACACGTAAGATGGAAAAAAATCGCGACGTTACTCTCACGAAATAATAGTTACCTCTATTTAACGTCATTGGTAATTTATGGTTGTTTGGGAAAAAAAAATATGTATTTTATAGAAACCTCAGATTGTAAACTAGATCTCAGAAACAAACGAAAAACAACTAACCAAGTAAAATTTCTCAGTTAGAAACCAAAGAAACACGTAAGATACGTTTATTTAACCTCATTGGTAATTTATGGTTGCTTGAAGTAAAAAACTCAAAAAAAAATTTTAAGAAACCTCAGATGCTAGCGTAAATGTCGAAAACAGACGAAAAACAACCAACTAAGAAAAAAATCTCAGATGCAAACCAAACAAACACGTAAGACAGAAGAAATTTAGGGACGTTACTCTCAGATAATGATCGTTTCGTTTAAATAACGTCATTGATAATTTATGGTCGGAGTAAAGACCCCAGAAAATTTTTTATACAAACCACGGATTCTGGCGTGTATCACGGAAACAGACGAAAAATTACCAACTAAAAAAAATTATCAGGTAGAAACTAGAATAACACGTAAGGTAGAAGAAATTTAGCAACATTGTAACCAACCGTTACTGATGTAAGTTTGTTTTATATTTTATTCTGTTATTTATTTTATATTAATGAATCGTTTATTTAATTTAAGTTTTGCTGTATTCCGTTTTATTTGTATTGTATTAACGAACCGTTGTTTATTTTAATTTTGTTACAATTAAGACCGATTTATTTTTGTTTATTTTAGAATTATATTAATTAGTCTTCCATTTGTAAATAAATAATCGAAGGAAATCCCGACCGACCACCGAACGCATGTTATCCCTGCTTAAAGTCGTTCTCCCTCTTCGAACCGTACGGTATAAAACCGAGTTCCCAATGGCAAAACGTCAGTTAGAGCTCAAGCCGAAGAGGAGTCCGGGGTTCCAGTGCAGCAAGCTGAACTACAAGGTAGGCCGCTTTAAGTACATTAACGAAACCTCCGGGGAGATACCGCTCCACGGCTAAGCTTCCCTAGTCCATCCCATTCGTAGTGTTGGGCTTTGACCTGCGTAATACGCCATCAACACTTGGTTCAAATAACGTGTTGAGCGATTTTTGCACGGCTACTTGTTTCACTCTATTTCTTACCGGGCGTCGTATTCGTAGTGTCGGCCCTTGGCCTGCGTAATATGCCGTCAAAACTGAGTTCAAGTGGCGTGTTGAGAGGTTTTCGCACGTGTACTTCCTCCACTCTAAGTCATGTGTTTTTTACTGAATATCAGAACCCGAATACTCTCTTCTACCGATCCAACGGAGGTTAATACCGTTTCGGCATGTTTGCTTGGTCACCGACGTTACCGAACGCACGCCTACTAGTCATTGTTTATATAGTTCATCTTACGCTTGCTTGGTGTTTGACTTCGCCGCTTCCGCTCCCTTCGATTAGCTCGCCGAAACTACCGTACCGTTACCGTTTTTTAGTCGCCTAGCTCCGCTTTTAGGAATGTTTTGATGCCCTGAACAACCTTGTTTTAACTGCAGTTACCCGGACAACACCGTCTAACAAGAGTGTAAACTCCTCGAATAAATCTGGCGCCCAAGAACCGTACAGTTCCTTATCTTTCTATTTTAGATAACCAGTCCGATCCAGAGTAAGCATCACAACATTGCTCTCAGGAAATAATAGTTACGTTTATTTAACGTCATTGGTGATTCATGATTGCTTGTGGTAAAAAACCCAAAAAAATCTTTTATAGGAACCTTACATTCCAGTGTAGGTCTAGGAAATAGACGAAACACAACCAATTAAATCACATTTCTCAGATGCAAAATTGCAAACCAGAGAAACGCGCAAAAAGAAATTTAGCGACGTTACTCTTAGGAAATATTAGTTGTTAACGTCAGAAGTTTTACCTTAGCAAACATTATAAACCACGTACCAGCACAAACAGCAATGAATAAGAATACGATCCAACATAGTCGCAAAATTTTTAATGTCAATTTGTAAATATTCGCGAAGTGTTTGTAAATTTAGAGAACGTTTCCGTACTTTTTATCCACGTCTAGAACGTTCACGAAAGAATGTAGAAACTTCTCAAATGTTTCCAGAAATGTATAAATACAGTACAACAAATCGCAGGTCAGTTATTTCCCGTAAATCGAAGACGGCAGTGTTAAGAAGATTATTCAAGTCTAAATAAATAAGTAGTTAACGAGTGTGAGATAAATCTACGGTGTATAACCTTGTACGTGACTTTAGCGTAAACAAACAATAAGTGTTAAATAGTTATCCGCGAACTTATCTTCGTGTAAGTAATAGTGTTATACATAAATTATAGTGTAAGTGTTTTTATTCAATTTTCTTAGATTTAATTAGTTCTCTTAGTTTAAACGTGTACATATTTTTAGTATAAGAAAAATAAATTAGTTTTAATAATAATAATAAAATTCGTTACAGTATGTAGATTTATATGATAAAACAATAACATTCCTGTTACTTAGTTATTGAGACTTGTAAGCATATATCGTAAATAATAATCTCAAATAATAAATTAACAAACCTTTTTTATGTCCTAAGAAAAAGAAAAAAAAAAAGACTTATTACGTACATAACGTTATAATGTCATTACGTATTTAACGTTAAAGTGATGTAAAAACGCGGTCTGGTTGGCTGGGTGATTCGTTTCAGCAGCTACATTAGCAATATCAAAACATAGATAATCGTTGGATTAGTAAAGATTATACACAAATATAAATAAAATTTAGTAAAAAATATAGCAATAATCGTAATGTTTTTGTTAGAGGCGGAACAAACTAAGCTTACATCCATTATTGCAAATCGATTTAAGTATTCAGTGAAATCAAGAACGATTAGTTAATGTTTTGAGAAAACACATGACAATAAAACTTAATTTATTGTTATTGAATAATTTGAGATAAGAAAGTAATTGTAAAGGATAGTTACATCAAGGTCTGATACACAATTAAATTAAGACAAAATGTTATTAATATTTTGTCACAGTCTCCTTGTATTCGTTTCCGAAAAGACACCTCGTTTTTGAGTTTGGAAGGGATTGGTGTGTATGTGGCTCTTACGTTATCTACCAATATAAAGTAACACGTACGTGATTTTTAATTTACTATAATTTTTTTGTCAATTTCGTGACGCGTTATCTGAAATGAAAATGTGCTGTTGGAAAATATTAATACTGTTAACACTACTCCTACTAAGCGTGCAGGGAAACATTACTTGGCAAAATGACTTAGATGATGTGACCAACGCAATTTTGTCATCTGAAGAAGGTAAAAATGTAATAGAAACGTTGTTAAATGTTACTGCCTCAAGTGGTTCTACTAACATGCTAGAAAACTTGGTTTCCATTCTCAGTGTCAGCAAAGAAGCAAGCGCTTTTTATAGTCTAGTGATAAAAATAACAATGGAGGTGTTAAACAATGATGTGTTAAAGAACATAAAAAACGTACCAATAATATCCGACATTTTGTCAACGTTCATGAAAGAAGTGAGTCTTTCAAACGTGTTAAACTCTTTTTCGTCCATAGCCGGAATAGCGGATTCGTTTCTTAAAGCTCAAAATTTTAATAGCGATCACACAAACCACGACTGGCTAATACCACCAATTTTCGAGAAATTTCATTTGTTATACGACTTAATCATACATTCACCTTTCGCCAAAAAACTCGTCTTGAATTTAAAAGAAACGAAACTTTACAAAACTTTTGCCGACGAAAGTGGCAATTTCAGCCTGAGAAAGTTTGGCGAATTAATGGAAAATCATTCGTTTCGAAAACGTTGGATTCACAGCGTTTCGTATAAGATTGCGCAAGTAATCGTTCGAGTGTTTGATCCCAACTTAAGAACATCGTAAGTTCTTCTTTTAAGTTTTCACAATTACAAACTACAATTTTAGGATTCTAACGCTTGTGCAAAGTTATACAAATAATTTGTTAAAAATGGAAGGATTTCCGAAAAGCGCTTTTTTGAATATCAACGAACCGGTCGAAAGCGTTAGCGCTTTTCTTAATTACGTTTCAAAGCGTTTCTTTGGATATAATGTACAATCGAAGAAGCAGGTGAAAATCATATGGGATTCTCTTAGGGTACGTATAAGACAAAACTTATTTTTTTTTGACAGAGTATTTTATAGCATTTACACGACAACGTGTTGTTTGGACAATATTTTAATACTCAGATGGATGCTGAACACGTGTCAAATACTTTAACAAACATTTTAAATTTGGAAATTATTGAACCCGTTGCAAAAACGTACAGAGCGTATCGCTTTGCTAGGAAACACAAAGAGTGCGATAGGTAAATAAAAGCATTCATATTACAATTTTTCAGTCTGGATAACTCCCGTGTTGTCGTTATCACACTAGCGACGTGTGGCGAAAGCTCAGCTTGTGTAATAACGAAAATTGTAATAAAAGTTAAGGACAATGCATTTGTTTTAGGTACGTCATGTGTTTAGTAAACAGTTACGATCCACACAGTACCACCAACCTTCCGGTAATAAAAAATTTGCTGACTAAAGTCGCTACCTTGATAAGTAGTTGGTTTCTTAGTCAACATACCAATACATCATACTATAGCTTAATCATGAGTATTATAGGGAACAGCAATTGCAAGGTACGTATAAATTAAGACGCCTCTAGTTTACTTAACGCTTGTTTTAGAAAGCGTTTTATAAAGCATGTGATGGTTTTCACGCTGAAGAATTTCGAGTTAAACAAGAGTATACACATTTTGAATTGTAGATAATAAATGTAAGCGCAATTGAAGTAATTATAACAAGGATGTTTACTCCTACATTTCCTATAATATACTGGATAGGTAACTATAGTGAATTAAAAGTGAAGCTAAAATCGGCCATTTGTAGGGTATGCAAAATATTGTTATCTGATTGGTTAACGACATAATGAAATTAATACTTTTCTTTAATACTAATGTGTAAGATACTCACGAGATGGTATAGTCATCATTACATTTGGAACAATCACGCTCAAATTGACCAATAATATTCTTCCTACTTTAAAAATGTCTGACTTAAGCTTCACTTTTTTATATGCAGCTGATATTGGAGTTAGCAATCCATTATATTAGTAGTAGGTATAAACTTTGAATTATAGTAATAATTTCATAAAACAGCGTTTTATTTTACATAGTAGAATAGATAGAAACTTCTGAAAAATTTCCTACCTTCCAGAAGTTGTTGCATAAGCACAATCGTATATAGAATAAGTCGTAAGATTTCTACTTATTAAAAGGTCTGTATGTTCGATACAAATTTCCACATCTGCCGTACATCTACTATCGGTAATTCCAGTAATAAACGCTCTTTGCAATGTTTCATCATAACATTTAATTTATATAATTAGATTACTTCTATCTTGAGTAATTAAATGCCTGCGAAGTATTTTAAAATACGGTTGCATTTTATTAGTGCAAACCAGTGGCGGCTTTTTAATGAGAGCAAGTGAGCAATTGCACCCCCTGGAATTTTAAACAAAACAAACAAAGCGACGGCTAACTGTGGAAGTGTTTAATCAAAGAATAAATACACTAAAGTATTTATTCTTTGGTTTAATTATTACGTATTCATGGTTTGCGGACCGCGCGTAACAACAGTCACAACGTGCGATGGTCTACTGAAGAGTGAAGTGAATCGAGGAGCAAAACCTGACAGTTGCTCAATACAGCGTTTAAAATTACATTGGAGGTGGGGATACTTGTATTTTGCTCGTTTTCAATGCTGCAATATACATAGCGATTGAGCAAGTATTTAGTTTGCTCACGGTAGGTACTCGGAAGGCAAATACAATGAATTCTGTCGCTAATTTAGTGGATAATGCGTTTTCGCGATTAACGTATGATGAAAAAATTGCAGTAAAAAATCTTAAACGGCCGATGCCTCAATTATGTTTAGAAAATAAACAATCTGTTAAAGGTAAAGACGTTATAAGAAAATTCAAATTGGATATTTATAAGAAAAATGTATTAGGTATACTTTTTAATTTTGAAATTATGCACCCCCAATGTGAACCACCCCGAGCCGCCACTGGTGCAAACTACTTAGTACACAATAGTTATTATAGCGCCATTTTTTTAAATCTTTATTTATTATTCCATCACCAACGCAAACGTATAATGGGCTTTTCAGTAGCAAAAAAACATAACGCCCATCAAAATCAACTGTGCAACAGTGATTTTCAATAACCACCAACAAAAACTTAAACAAAATTTTGAACGAACAATTAAATAGATCACAATGTTACTGCAAAGGCAGAGGATATAACTTTTCTAAAGAGCACTTAAACAATACGAACTGTCGCCACGCGAACAATATTATCCTTTCCAGGATGCAATTCAACTATGCTACCCATCTTCCAGTGTAGAGGTGGACTCAACTCGTCTTTGATTTAGACTAACGTGTCAATATCTATTGGCACTAGAACCTTTGATTTTGTCCACTTTCCGCCTTGATAGAGTGTGTGCAGGTATCAATCTTTTCCATCTGCGCCAAAAGTCTTGGTGTAATCTTTGTAAATACAAGTAATTTTCAAATGTGATTAATCGATCCGATGCAGACGTTAAAGGTCCTAAAGTCAGAAAATGACCACGTGATAACACGCTCAAGTCATTGGTATCTGAACTAAGAGTACATAAATGTCGAGATATGAAGATTGCCTCTATTTGCACAACTCCTCATGAGTGATAATTTGATTCCCAAGTACCTGCAAAAGATTTATCAGATTTGATCCCGTTTTCCCACAAACCACTGAATGGTTTCAGTTTCCACTGCAAATTGGAATTGAGCAGTCAATTGTTTGTTGATCCCAACGAAGTTTGTGCCACAATCGCTGTAGATATGATTCGTAATCGTAAACTGCGAAACGCAGAAAGATTCAGAAAGTCTAACCACCCTTATACAGGAAAGGATGAGAAAGTTTGTAAGAAAGCCAGGTTACAAGAGCACTCCCTAGAAACGTCGTTAAGAAAGTCGACAAAAATACACTCTTAGAAAAGATCGTTGCACGCAAAGAGGACATAGGGGACAAACTGGGCCTCACTCAAAGAGAAGTTTCGATTGGGAGGACGAGGTAGTAATCCTTACGTTGACGTTATATGAGGTTAAAGCAGAGGCGCAAAATTTGATAACTGGTAAAATAATCAGCCTAGGCTGGAGCGGAGCCGACGTTTTCGATCACTTTGCGTTGCTCCAGGAAGGACACCGAATGCCGTAGACACGATGACGTAAGATGCGCTCTCTGTACCAGCCTCAACTAAACGCGTCGAGATAAGTTCGACATCAGAATGCGAAGAATACGCTAGTTTATGTCACAGCTTACGTAGCCGAAACGGCTACGGAAATACGCGATTATACATACTAAAAACGGCGTTACTTCGACGCTGTTACGCAACGTTTCGGATGAAAACATTACGGTCGCCGAAATAAAAATCGCGAAAGAGAAATGTACGTTTTACGCTACATCCGTTTATCTCCCGCCAAACGGTAACGATACCGATTTGCTGGGAAAAATCGAAAATTCATTGAACGCGATAACCAGCGCAAACGAAATCACCGTTGTGGCTCGATGATATCGCAGACGCTAGACGACGCTCCTAGACTGCAATCGTGGAGAACCGCGTAATTTACGAAGACAGCGGCCCGACGTTTGTCACCGCGGCACCAGCTGCATCGACGTCACGATCGGTACCGCAAACGACTATGAAAAAGTTACCAAGTGGGAGCTAAGCACCGAGAAAACCCCGTCCGATCACAAAATGATCGTATGGGAGACTTCCATAAAAGATTACAAAGAAAACGACCACGACTCGCACCGCTTCTGTTATAAAAAAGCAAATTAGAATCTGTTCAAAGACGTATTGCGCAAAAAAATTGGACTACAATTAGTGGAAATGCGCGATAACGAAATTGACCCGGAAGAGGTCGCCAGCAAATTAAACGAAGCAATTAGATGTGCCTGTGAAGCGTCTATGCCTAGCGTAAAACGCTACAAGAAAACAGTTCGGTGGTTGATTCCGGAACTAACGCGGCTAAGCAAAGTAGCAAATACGATGAGAAGACATGCCCAAAGAGCTTACGACACGGAAACTAGAAATGCTAGGAAAGCTAAGTACCGCGAAGTTAGGAGTATCGGGATTCGATAGAAAAAACTCGAACGGAAAAATGGAAACAGTCGTAAAAGAGAAAAGAAACCCAAATAACGGAATGGAAAACAGCAAGCTGCACGATGGTAGTTACACGACTACTGCTATCGAAATGACCGACGCTCTTCTAGAGACGTTTTTTTGCGACGACCGCTTGCACTTAATGATTAGATGAGCCTACAATGACACGAGGTCGTTAGGCGGAGCAGTAAAAGATGTCGAGATAACTAAAAAAGAAAAAGCGAAAGCGCTAAAAAAGCACCGGGACACAACGGAGTGCCTCCAGAAGCGGCCAAACGAGCGTTCGAGATCATTCCAGACATCTGGACGCAAACGTTCAACTTATGTTTAAGAACGAGCAATTTTCCCAAATGCTGGAAGATACAAACGATGAAGTTTATTCCGAAGCCGAGAAAAGAAGACATGACCGAGCCTAAAAGCTACCACCCGATTAGTTTACTACTGGTGGTCGGCAAAATCCTCGATAGAATCGTCGCCACTAAGATAGAATACCACGTAGCAGCAAATGGTGGTTTTCACGCAGGAAAAACAACGACGGACGCCATACGAAGAGTGGTGGAGTTCGTAAAAGAAGAAAAAGCGAAAGGCTAATACTGCGTCATCATCTCACTCGATATCGAAGGTGCGTTTGACCATGCGTGGTTTCCTACCATAATCTGGCAAATGAAACGAAGAATGCTACCCGAAGACGTAGTTAACATCAGTAAAAGATATTTCTGCGACAGAAAGGCCCAAGTAAAGCTGACCAAGGAACCCAGGAGTAGAAAAGTTCTTCGGGGATGCCCCCAGGGTAGTTGCACCGGTCTGCTTTACTAGAAATTAGTATCTGACAGTATTTTCAACAGTAAACTGCCAGAAGAATGCAGCCTGGTGAGTACGCCGACGACACAATGCTTGGTGACAGCTCGAAATTTTAAGGCTCTTAAAGCTAACAGCAAGAAAGCGGTTATGGTGCACGAGCAGTGGGCCGGAAACCAAAAACTAAAATTTAGCACGGTAAAAAGTGAAGCGGTCTTTTACGGAAAAAGACCGCAACAACAAAGACCGACCTTCAAACTCGGAGAAGTTAGAGTGTACTGTAAGTACAACATAAAATATTTGGACGTGCTTATGGACAATAGATTGAACTGGATGCCCCACAACGAATATGCCGCCAACAAGGGTCGTAAACTAGCTTCTAAAATCGACTCGGAGGCATCTCTCACGTGGGAATTCAAGGGAAAAGCGGCCGCTTACGTCTACCAGGAAGCTATCCAACCCGCAATTTCGTACGCTACTGATATCTGGCACGAAGGATGTAACGTGAGGAACACCAGAAAGCTGTTAAGTGCCCAACGCCTGTTAACGGTAATGGCCGCAATGGCCTATAGCTAGGTCTCTACGGAGGTCGTCCTTGTTATAAGCTATTTACTGCCGCTTGATTTGTTTTTGCAGAAAACGACTGAAGTTTTTTTTGTTTAATATTACAATCATGGTTATTAAGATAACTTTTCCTGCGCCCTCTGATGGTATAGTTTTTATACTTTGATAGGTAATTTTTGCGATGTAACGTCGATTCGAGAAAAGTGTAATGTCGAAAGGCGGTGCACTTATTCCCGCAATCGTCATATGATTATAACGACTGCGGCGTGCGATAAATCTACGTAAAATTGTCAGACGATGGTTATTAGACAATAAAGCGAAGTGTTTTCTGCAGTATTATAATGATGATCCAGTTAAACTCTCAAGACTCCATCATTGTATATAAAAACTGATAATTTTGTGTAACAACGTTCCTTACGAATATTTTTGAATTCTCTTTGGAATGTCTCAAATGCAACACGAGTCTGCTTAAAGCATTATCGTTTTTAACTTAAGTATAACAACTTACGATAAATCGCAGAAAATATGCAATAATTCTTTGAATTTTGTGCAATGACGAATAACAATCGAATAAAATAAAAAACTCATTACGAACTATTTGTACCGCAAATACCACGTGCTTTAATTCACAGGAATAATAATTCTCTCTGCTGATGAAGCCAATTTCGTCTCATCCATTATAAAGATCATGCTACTAGCTCTTGTGGTAGAAGACCACGCAAAGCCGGGTCGGCCGGGTTGTCACAAGAACAAACAGGATGAACAATTTCTTAGATGTGTAAGACACGGTTAGGTATAAAGGTCTTCCGACGATGCGGCAAAGAGAATATCCACGCCAATCTACCTACGAATCACTTCAAGCGATTATTTCGTTTATGACTACGATCTGTTTATATCTCCTTAGTACCAATATAACGTTAGACAATAACACTGCTGCCAACAGTTCTAAACGAGAGATGGATAACTTTTTAAGTGACGCGGCCTTCGATTTGGCCATTGTTATGTTAAAAATGCTTTAGTATAATGTTTGTCCCCTGTATAAAATTTATTCTCGATACGCCCACTTTTCGTTGTTGAGTAGGGATAGAATGTCAAATTTTAAAATACGATTTAATTTCTTCTCGTAAAGTTTGCTTAACGCAGACATCATCTATTGTCGTGTACGCCCAACAAGGCTTGTATCGTTAAGTGTTTTACGATTCGAGTGAAAGTCTATATTTGGGGTAAACATTTATTTTTTGTGTTTGTAGTTTAATTTCTTAACTTAACTTCTTTCGTAATTGTCTGTAGCGGGTCTCTATACCCCCACACGTACACTTTGACTGTGGAGATAATAAGCAGATGTTATAATTGGGAAAATTTCCATGATGACGTCACGTCGCTGTGACTATCTACACCTTCGAGAGGTTGGATGCAATTATTATATGTACTGGAAAAAACTTTTACCACTAATCTCAAAATTAATTTGAGGAAAACTCTGCGCAGTGATTTATTTTCAGTGATCGTATGAATAAAAAAGGTTTACTTGTGATAATGCCATATGTACGTTTTTTGTTAGATTTCAATTAAGTTTCCGTAATACTGGTAAGGTGCACTAGCTAGTCCGATACTTGAGGAAAACTAATTGTAAGTTTAAACGTAACAAGGTTTTATGTGCTAAAGCTAAAGACTTTTCTATGGTGTAAACCATGATGATAAATTAACGAACGAACAATGAACAAGGGTGCAATGGCAATCTGTACAAAAATCCAATCAAATACAAACACGATAAGTAAATCAAAATGCGTACAATACAGAGTTTGTTAATGTGTCTAGTAAACTATAGCCACCAAAGACCGATAAATTATTCGTCTCAAAAAACTGTTTTAACCATAACTATTTTATTCAATGTAAGATTTTGTTAACGTCTGTGTGTCCGATACAAATTTCCATATCTGCCCAACGTCTACCAACTCCATCAAAACGGCAGTTATTAATGCCGGCGAAGTATTTTAACATACGGTTGCATTTTATTAGTGCATAATAGTATGTTACTTATAGGTTATAACTAATCACCGAACGCACACGCGATAACTGTCTCAACCACCAACACACGTGCCCGCATAATTGCCTACATCACAGACTTTTCAATAGTACGAAGCATAGTCAGTAAACGGTAATAAAAAAAAAACAAATTTTGACATTTCCTATCTATCTATCTAAATTTGGACATTTCCTATCTATCTATCTATCAAGAGATAATAAAATAATATAAAATCTAAAGCTTTCGCGGTTGTTATGTTTATGATTATAAGCGACTTTCGGCTTAGACCGCGCCGTAGTTAAATACCCAGACTTAGGCTTGGTCCTAGTCTCTTCTTGAGAGCCAACACAAGAAGTAGAACTTGGTCTTTGCCGTTTTGTCGTTCGTAAACCCAAACAAACTGACGTTTCGCAAGACATTGCAGCTTACATCTTTAAAGTGGTAAATGTCACTGAAAGAAAAAGTGTAAATGACGATATTTATACCAATAGCGATTAGCGTGATTACCGGACCTTATCTTTCCGTTACCGCTTGACCGACTTCGTTATTACTCGCAGTAAGTGTTTGTGTCCTTTCCAAGAAGGTTGATCTTTGTCTTAGAGAATATAATACTGCTAGCCAAATTTGGCTGAGTCTTAAACTGTCTTTTCGGTTCATATTACATGGATGTTTTTCGATTTCCACAGCTTCGCGAATTAGTCTGGGAAAGGAGTTCTAGCCACACTTTAGTTTAGTCAAAGTTCAACGTGTGCCCTTGGTTCAACACGTGTTCTGCCACTGCTGATTTAGTAACTCTGCGGTGTTTGCAGTCAGTCATATGTTCTTTTACTCTAACTCCAATAGAGTGTCCTATATAACTTGATCCACAAGAACAAGGAATTTTGTAAACTCTGGCATGTTTTAGAGCCCCTTGCTTGTCTTTAGCAGATGTAAACCAAGTGTTCAGGGTATCCTTAGTCGTAAAGACATTTTTGATATTTTGATTGATTAAAGTGTTGGCTAGAACTTCTTTCTACTTTCCCAGACTAATCCGCGAAGCTGTGGAAATAGAAAAACATCTATGTAATATGAACCGAGAAGACGGTTTAAGACTCAGCAAATCCTTTACTAGGACCAAGCCTAAGTCTGGGTGTTTAACTACGACGCGGTCTAAGCCGAAAGACGCTTATAATCATAAGAGATAATAAATTTAAGGTACAGATCCCTGCACGAAACCTGGCTATTGCCGGCGTATCCCGGGTTTAACCGATTGTCTATTCCAGTGCCGTAGGTATAATACCGATGTAAAGATGTGCAAATTTTAAATTTACCAGATAATTTGTAAATTTAATTAAGAGAAATGATGCCAAGCTGAATAAATAAAAATTCTCTAAAACTTTTGTAATAAAAAATACTTAATAAATAACCCTACCAACCGTACGCATATATCATCAGAACTCAAACGCGCTTTTTGCACGAAAGCTTGTCTCGATAAGTTTCGTGAGTAATAAACAGTAATAGTAATAAAAAATAACAATTTTTGACAACTCGTAGCTTATCATTTTTTTAAGAAGTTGCGATATGGCTGATGCAGCTTAGAGTAAAACTAGCACACGTAACGATTATTGGGTATTGTAAGAGTTAATAAATTTGAGGTAATAGTCAATAAATAGAAATAAAAAGTATCAAATATTAGCATTTCGTATCTTGATACGATTTTTCTAAACAGTTACGCTATGGCTGGTGCCACTTGGAGCAAAACTGACACACGAAGCATTTGTAGAGTATTGTAAGAGAAAATAGATTTGAGATAATGATCAATAAATGGTAATAAAAAGTAACAAATTTTGACATTTCGTATCTTGATACGATTTTTCTAAACAGTTACACTATGGATGGTGCCGCTTTGAGCAAAACGGGCATACGGATCGATTATTAGGTATTGTAAGAGATAATAAATTTAAGGTACAGATTGCTGCGCGAAACCTGGCGGTTGCCGGCGTATCCCGGGTTTAACCGATTGTCTATTGCAGTGCCGTAGGTATAATACCTGTGTAAAGATGTGTAAATTTTTAATTTACCGAATAATTTGTAAATTTAATAAAGAGAAATGATGCCAGGCTGAATAAATAAGAATTCTCTAAAAACTTTTTTAATAAAAAATACCTAATAAATAACCTTACCGACCGTACGCTTATGGCACCAGAACTCAAACGCGCCGTTTGCACGTAAGCTTGTCTCGCTAAGTTTCGTGAGTAATAAATAGTAATAGTAATAAAAAATAATAATTTTTGACAATTCGTAGCTTACCATTTTTCTAAGAAGTTGCGATATGGCTCGTGCAGCTTAGAGTAAAACTAGCACACGAAACGATTATTGGGTATTGTAAGAGATAATAAATTTGAGGTAATAGTCAATAAATGGTAATAAAAAGTAAAAAAAAATTGCCATTTCGTATATTAATATAATTTCTCTAAGCAGTTACGCTATGGCTGGTGCAGCTTAGAGCAAAACAGGCACACCAAACGATTGTAGGGTATTGTAAGAGATAATAAATTTAAGGTAATAGTCAATAAATGGAAATAAAAAGTATCAAATATTAGCATTTCGTATCTTGATACGATTTGTCTAAACACTCTAAACAGTTACGCTATGGCTGGTGTCGCTTGGAGTAAAACTGGCACACGAAGCATATGTAGAGTATTGTAAGAAATAATAGATTTGAGATAATGGTCAATAAATGGTAATAAGAAGTAACAATTTTTGCCATTTCGTATCTTGATATCATTTCTCTAAGCAGTTACGCTGTGGCTGGTGCCGATTGGAAGCAAAATTGGCACACGAAGCATTTGTAGAGTATTGTAAGAGATAATAGATTTGAGATAATAGTCAATAAATGGTAATAAAAAGTAACAAATTTTGACATTTCGTATCTTGATACGATTTTTCTAAACAGTTACGCTATGGCTGGTGCCGCTTGGAGCAAAACTGACACACGAAGCATTTGTAGAGTATTGTAAGAGAAAATAGATTTGAGATAATGATCAATAAATGGTAATAAAAAGTAACAAATTTTGACATTTCGTATCTTGATACGATTTTTCTAAACAGTTACGCTATGGATGGTGCCGCTTTGAGCAAAACGGGCATACGGATCGATTATTAGGTATTGTAAGAGATAATAAATTTAAGGTATAGATCCTTGCACGAAACCTGGCGATTGCCGGCGTATCCCGGGTTTAACCGATTGTCTATTCCAGTGCCGTAGGTATATACCAATGTAAAAATGTGCAAATTTTAAATTTACCGGATAATTTGTAAATTTAATTAAGAGAAATAATGCCCAGCTAAATAAATAAGAATTCTCTAAAAACTTTTGTAATAAAAAGTACTTAATAAATAACCTTACCGACCGTACGCTTATAGCATCAGAACTCAAACGCGCCTTTTGCGCGAAAGCTTGTCTCGCTAAGTTTCGTGAGTAATAAATAGTAATAGCAATAAAAAAAAAACAATTTTTGACAATTCGTAGCTTATTATTTTTCTAAGAAGTTGCAATATGGCTGGTGCAGCTTAGAGTAAAACTAGCACACGAAACGATTATTGGGTATTGTAAAAGATAATAAATATGAGGTAATAGTCAATAAATGGTAATAAAAAGTAAAAAAAATTGCCATTTCGTATCTTAATATAATTTCTTTTAGCAGTTACGCTATGGCTGGTGCAGCTCAGAGCAAAACAGGCACACTAAACGATTGTAGGGTATTGTAAGAGATAATAAATTTAAGGTAATAGTCAATAAATGGAAATAAAAAGTATCAAATATTAGCATTTCGTATCTTGATACGATTTTTCTAAACAGTTACGCTATGACTGGTGCCGCTTGGAGTAAAACTGGCACACGAAGCATTTGTAGAGTATTGTAAGAGATAATAGATTTCAGATAATGGTCAATAAATGGTAATAAAAAGTAACAAATTTTGACATTTCGTATCTTAATACGATTTTTCTAAACAGTTACGCTATGGATGGTGCCGCTTTGAGCAAAACTGGCACACGGAGCGATTATTAGGTATTATAAGAGATAGTAAATTTAAGATACAGATCCCTGCACGAAACCTGGCGATTGCCGGCGTATCCCGGGTTTAACCGATTGTCTATTCCAGTGCTGTAGGTATAATACCAATGTAAAGATGAGCAAATTTTAAATTCACCAGATAATTTGTAAATTTAATTAAGAGAAATGATGCCAAGCTGAATAATTAAGAATTCTCTAAAAACTTTTGTAATAAAAAATACTTAATAAATAACCCTACCGACCGTACGCTTATAGCATCAGAACTCAAACGCGCCTTTTGCGCGAAAGCTTGTCTCGCTAAGTTTCGTGAGTAATAAATAGTATTAGTAATAAAAAATAATTTTTGACAATTCGTAGCTTATAATTTTTCTAAGAAGTTGCGATATGGCTGATGCAGCTTAGAGTAAAACTAGCACACGAAACGATTATTGGGTATTGTAAGAGATAATAAATTTGAGGTAATAGTCAATAAATGGTAATAAAAAGTAACAAATTTTGCCATTTCGTATCTTAATATAATTTCTCTAAGCAGTTACGCTATGGCTGGTGCAGCTCAGAGCAAAACAGGCACACTAAACGATTGTAGGGTATTGTAAGAGATAATAAATTTAAGGTAATAGTTGGTAACAGTCAATAAATGGTAATAAAAAGTAACAAATTTTGACATTTCGTATCTTCATGTGCAGCTTAGAGCAAAACTGACACACGAAGCGATTGTAGGGTATTGTAACAGATAATAGATTTGTGGTAATAGTCAATAAATGGTAATAAAAATTAACAACTTTTGCCATTTCGTATCTTATTATCATTTTTCTAAACAGTTACGCTATGGTTGGTGCCGCTTAGAGCATAACTGGCACCCGAAGCGATTATTGGGTATTGTAAGAGTTAATAGTCAACAAATGGTAATAAAAAGTAACAAATTTTGACATTTCGTATCTTGATACGATTTTGCTAAACAGTTACATTATGGCTGGTGCCGCTTGGAGCAAAACTGGCACACGAAGCGATTATTGGGTATTGTAAGAGATAATAGATTTGAGATAATGGTCAATAAATGGTAATAACACGTAACAAATTTTGCCATTTCGTATCTTGATATCATTTTTCTAAGCAGTTACGCTGTCGGTGGTGCAACTTAGAGCAGAAGTGACACATGAAGCGATTATTAGGTATTGTAAGAGATAATCAATTTGAGGTAATAAAGGTCAATAAATGGTAATACAAAGTAACTAATTCGGACATTTTGTATCTTGATAATTTTTCTAAGCAGTTACGTTATAGCTGGTGCAGCTTAGAGCAAAGCTTGTAATCAGTATTTGTAAGGGTAACACATTTATAGTGGTAGTGTACGAGGGTCAATCAAATATAAACGAGTCTTTTGTATAAACAAAATTTATTTTATACATGTCTATATAATTTCCTTATTTTATTATACATTTTTCTCAACATTCTGGTAATTTTTTCATTTCATTTTCGTAAAATAAAGTTAAGCGTGTATCTAACCAGTTGCACACGAATTTTTACACTTGATCGTTGGTTGCAAATCGCTTGCCTCCAAGTAGTTGTAGAAGTCAAAACATGTAAAAATCGCATGGCGATGTCAGGACTGTAAGGTGCATGATCAAGTGTTTTCCACCAGTTTCTGTTGCGTTACAGCTGCTGTATGGAACCTGGCGTTATCGTGGAGGAGAAAAACCTCGAGGATGGGACAATCTCGTCTTTTGCGTCGATACTGAAGCTTAACTTGATCCAATAGACAATGGAGTTTTGGCTTTCACAAAGTTTGCTTCGCTTTCTTTCGTCAATCCATGGTTGCACGCTTTGATTCGGAGGTGTAATGGTGCACCCATGTCTCGTCACAGGTGACAATTTTATGCAAAAAAAATCCCCAACTTTTTCAAAACGAGTTCAAAGACCTTGAGAAATGCGAACTTGTGTGGCTTTTTGATCTTTAGTCATCAATCTTGGAACCCAACGTGATGACATTTTTCTAAAACCCAACTGCTTTCTAAACACTTCCATAGCTGACACCAAGTTCTTGCAAAATGTGAAGCGTCGATTCAGGTAAATAAAGTCACTAACAGGTGCAATGTTTCCATTAGTCATGATGGTGCGAGAACGACGGGGATGCGTTTGATTCGCAACACGTTTACGGCATTGCTTAGATTCGTTGCACCTTCATTCTGGACCATGAAAGGGTAGCTTCCCCGAACTGGGTATGTAGTCTGCGGTAAATTTCGGCTGGTTGGACGTTTTCACAGACGAGGAATTTTGTAATGCGTTGCTCAACAAAGACGGGCACACACCTCTCAGTCATCGTAAGGGCTACTAAATTAAGTGCGAAACAACCCGGCTGATTAGGTTTCCCCACCTAATGACTATAAGCGCCCAATCATACACACATACACTTTCCAATGCTCAACCACTAAAAGCTCGTTTATATTTGATTGACCCTCGTATTAGTAATAAAGAAAGTAACAAAATGTCCAAGTATTATGTTTAGTGTGAGCTGTTTTGGTTGAACAATTTTTATTTTTGATGAACTAAGATAATATCAAAATCCTTAATGTAATCAAAATTACATCCACACGTCTAATACAAGTATAATAAATTCTCTAAACCCCATGTTATCAAAAACTTCAGTGATGGGAAAGGATCCATTGAATCACTTGACATGGAATGAACGAAAGAAAGACCGAACTTAATTTCTTTTTCTATATTTACAGATTTAATTTTGTCGGATCACCTTTATCGAAATGTTTTTTACATAAACCACACTGCAACGTTTTATAAATAAATAATAAGCAATTTTTACAATAACTATGATTGCAAGGGATTGTATACAAATTTTCAATACTATCACATTGTGTACAACATGTTCGTCTATCCACAGTCTCTTCATCTGTAAAACGAATAAATCCTTTACTGTTAATAGTCCTTTCCATTGCTAAACTTAAAGTGTCGTCGGAACTGAGTCCCACAGTTGATTCATTACAAATGCGAACTTTTTTAGCACTGACAAGATCCTGGCTTATTTGACGTTTAACACCAACTGTTCGTTGAATACCAAAAGTTTCTTTTCGGTGTGCGTTTTGAAGAAGAAACATATCAATTCTATGTTTTAAAGCTACATTTAATATAGGTTTACGAACATCTGTAAAATTTTGCCCAGTAAAAGGATCCGAAGCAATTCTCCCATACTGAAGATCATTTTGAATGCATTTGTCTAAAGTACTTTGATCAACTGTATTTCCACTCGGAAGAGTTACCGGTATTGCCATCACTTCAAAAGTAAGCGAATCTTTAAAGTCATCAGGAATTTCCAAATCGTCCTTCAAAGAAATTTCCGTCAACTTTTTATTTTGAACAGGTGGAATTTTTTCGGTAATAAGACGATCGATTGCTTTTAAAGTTGCATCCGAACAAATTCTAGAAACTTCTCCCCAAATTTCTACCCGTCCTAAAGAAGGTACAGACCTCTGTGTTTTAACAATTTTTATTTTCACCCAATCGGCGGTAGAAAAAGACGAAACAGTATGCGATTTAAAAAACGATTTGTGGTAATTTTGATCAAGATTTGTTGGAAATTTTTTGCTAGGATTACAAATGATTATACCGTTAGAGATGAATTGCTCGAAAGCAATAGAAACAAAGTTGCCGTTACCTTTCTTGGTTAAAATTTCTATCATCACGCCATGGTCGTTATTGAGATTTTTCGATAATATAATGTAATGTAGATTAATTGGGCATAGCAATTCAAATGTAACTTCGATTGGAGGTTTCGTTGTAGTATCGGCAACAAATCCTCTTGACCGAACTAAGAAGTTGTCGCTGATTAAGTTTTCTACTTCGTGGTATTCGGTGCACTGAGCTGTGGTAGTTACTTTAGGTAATAATTTGGAATCGACAAAGTTAAGTAACTGCCGCTCCTGTAACATATGATTATAATATTTATATATCAAGATTGTACACATAACCTTAAAGTTGTTCATTTTGCAACATTTCACAGTAACGCACTCTATTGTACTTTATAAAATACTACGAGAAATTGTAGTTCATTTCAACGCACCTAGAGCGTCGCGTAACTAAAATCAGTGGCGTAACTTTCGAGACAAGAGCGTACTTAAGCTTTTTAAATAAGATTAATGAAATGTTTTTTGTATTTGTATTAGAATTAATAATTATGGTTACGGTTAAGCTGCTTTTATGTCACATATAAACAAGTTAATAAAAACTGTCTACCACAAATGATTATTTTATTTATAGAATAATTTAAATAATACTTAATATACTGCATATTTAATGTTCATAAATGCACTACAATAAAGATAATTTCTTTAGCTTTTTTTCAAATCAGTGTTTTAATAGTAATTTATTTAAGTCGATTGGGATTGAGATAGTCATTATGCATTTTTTCAGTCTATCTTCTTGAATCGGGAGGTGCACGAGGTTCAAAAGGCATCACGTACGTATATTTTTTCGCAACTAATTTAGTTCACCAACGTACTTAAAAGTTTTTAAGAATTTCTGGCGAAACAGTAATGCAGAGGTTGTGCAGACTTGTCATTTCTTCAGATAGTAATCTTTTGTTTCTCTTCAGCTCCCGGTAGAACTTTGTTTTATTGAATAAATACTATGAGAAAATAACGCAATATAAATAATTCAGTATACATTCGTTGCTGCGGTTTTAATCCCAAAAAAAGTGTACATTCTATTTTTCAATGTTATTAATAATGCGGTTTCGTTTTTTGTACTGATTTGCTATTGTCTTCAGTAGATTGGATCAAGGATACTTCCGCAATCGAAACGTTTAAATAACTAACTTGCACTGAAATTTTAGAAAAATGGATTTGGTCTGTAAGCCAATAGTCGATGACGTCTTAAACGACCATTTTACAAACGTCTTTCGTTCCGGTTACATCAGTGTTAAGGGTACTACCCTGACCGATAATTATCAAAAGATTCGCGCCGACATCGATAATTTCTTAGTGTACGACGACGACATTTGGATATGCAGTTTACCAAAGACAGGTAAAAACGTTTCCAATAACAACTAGTAAACTAATAACTAATTTAAGGCACAACTTGGACACAAGAAATGATTTGGATGATTGTAAACGGGTTCGATTTTAAAGAGGCGCAAAAATGCATCACCGAACGATTTCCATTTTTAGAGTATGTTGGTGAAGAGATAAGGAGCAGTCGTAATTCGATATTATTTTTAGTTACCCGATCATATTTGACTACAAAAATGTTTATGAGAAATATTCTGAATTTAACCCTCCAAAGCAATTTGCAAACGCAATTAGTTTTGTGTCGAAACAAAAACGTCCACGCTTAATCAAAACGCACTTGCCTTGGGATTTGTTACCGAAAGACATTTGCGATGGGCGAAAGCACCCAAAGGTACTTAAAAACAATTGAGTGTAGTATTAACATTTATGATTTTGTAGATCGTGTACATCACCAGAAACCCAATCGACACATGCGTGTCGTATTTTCATCACTGTAAATTAATAGAAGGTTATCGAGGAAATTTCACAGAATTTTCCAACTTGTTCCTTTCGGGAAAATGTAATTTCGCCGAAGTAATATTTTTAGATAACAATCTTAACGTATTTTAGTGTGTTATACACCGTACTGGAATAACGTTTTACAATATTGGAATAGAAGAAATGAATCGAACGTGTTGTTTCTCAAATTTGAAGATTTAAAAAGGGACCTACCAAATACAATTCGAAACGTAGCCAAGTTCCTGTCAAAAAAAGTAACAGAAGAACAAATTAAATTGTTATCGCATCATTTGAGTTTTGAAAACATGAAAAAGAATAAAAGTGTCAATTATGAAGAGTTTGTTCAATTCCATAAAAAGTATAAGTTGGTCAACTGCGAGGGTAGTTTTATACGGTCTGGGAAAGTTGGAGAAAAATGTTCAGAAGTAACTCAAAGCATTAAAGAACAGTTTGATTTGTGGATTCAACAACATGCTCCTAACAATGAATTAGGATATTAAAAGTTTATAAATTTCTTTTAATTCATCTTTTTTCGAATTTGTAATGTACACGTAGTATAATTATAAATGTAAATAATGATGGAATGTTTTCTTATCAACACAATTCTCAATGCCTTGTAGAACAAGACAAGATAAATCGTTTACCTAAAATAAATTATTATGAAACAGTTAACACTGTACAATTTAAAATATAAAATGAATTAATTGAACAATTATACAATTTATACTTTATATACATTTCTTTAAAAATAAGACACAACTTTACTAAAGAATAGGAAAACTGTAGTTCTGTAATTGATGTTTGGCTAAAGTTAAAATAGTTAGGAAGTAATTACGGTTTTGTGGATTAACATAGAATGACAGAAGTGATTCTTTTTTGGTAGCGTCTACGATTGACGTTGGAGAAGGGCAGGGCGATACTCCCATTTCTGAAGCGTCAGGACTTGTGTCATCAGGAAAATGCAATACACCCACTGTATTCCGTACGTAATCGGCAACCCGTGCGCGGCAAGCGGGATCCATTTCAACTAAGCACTCATCTTTTGGTTTTGATGAAGGTATTGATGGCATTAACCTCAAATTTAATAAAGTGGGGTCGGTTATGTTATCGACAGGAAGTAGTTCCGTTAAGGTTACAATACGGTGACATTCATCTTTTTCCGAGTTTATAATGACCAAGTGCGTTGTAGTCAAAATTAAAGTCACAGCTTCGTACTGTCGATCTCCGGTAATCCACGTGGCATCCGTCACGAAAAGCAATTTTTTTTGCGATATCGATTCTAGAAACTTCCACGTATATTTTGCCAATGAGTTAGGATTTGAGTAAATGTTGTACATTACAGATTGATTACGAGCCGCCGGTGAAAGACACCAACCAGCTCCTTGTAATAAGCCTAAAAATACACTATTGGTAAATGTGTAATCTTGAGAATACACTAACCTTGACCGGTAAGCGCAACTAAATCCGCAGCTCCACTCAAAGGTTTTGCAATAATTCCCATCAAACCCAAGCCGACGCCCGTAACAAAACTTGCTGGTGAAGCCCCGTCTTCCAGCACTGATTGTAAAGGATGATGCGCGATACCACCGACGGCGCCTAACAAACTTATTCCTAAACCGGTTAGACCTTGCATAAATCCTTCGGCCACACCTTGCGGTCGATGACGTCTTTGCTCCTCTGTGCGCCTTAAATGCTCCTCGTCTAGCGTTAACCGATCCAAATTTCTCGCAACGCTAGATGCTAATTTAGTAACCGATTGGAGGGTACCCGCAGTGACGTGTCTCATAAGAGAAGCAGAACCATATGTCACACCTTGTAAAAAAGCCCAAGGACCGTCGAGAAACCCTTGGTACGGAAGATTAATGAAATCTCGCAATCCTATTCCCATTTCTCTGGCCAAACCACCGGGCGTTCCTAACAACTCTAATGATCCTACCACCCATCCAGCACCAAAAATAGCTCCCGTTATATAATGCATCGCTAAATGATTTCCCAGTCTAGAAACAAAGTCATATTATATACGATAAATAAAATAATATTGACACCAAAAAGCACATAATAATATCCAAAAAAACGTAAAGGAAAACAAGAAGTTTAGTCAAATTTTATTAAGCGTTTCAGTACCTTTTATTACGCTGTTTTAGCAGTTTATTTTTTTCCCAAATTACAACCCCGTAAGTAATAACAAAAGGGGGAAAGGGATGAATAAAAGAGAGAGAGAGAGGAAGAGGAAAGAGAAAGGCAACAAATATTTGAAAGAGGAAAGAAAACAATAAGATCACCAGACGTTAAAAAGATATCGGAGGAGAACGAAGAAAAGACCTCAAGAACAGAAGGAGGAAGAAAAGAAATGGAGGAGTTAAAAGAATTAATGAGAGAAATGATGAAACAGATGGAAGAAAATATGCAAGGAATAAGACAAGAAATCAAAGAAATGAAAAAAGAAATGGGAGAAAGAGAAAAGAAGTGGGAGAAAGAAAAAGAGAAACTGGTGGAGAGAATAGAAAAACTGGAGAAAGAGCGGAAGACGAGGAAAGATGGAAAAGAAAAAATAATATCGTGATAAAGGGGTGGAGAAGTGAAAAACCAGAAAAAGATTTAGCAGTGATGCTGGAAGAAAAATTAAATATAAAAGTAGAGGTGAAAAAAGTGACAGTAATAAACAAAGAGAAGAAAAATGAGATGGTGGTGGCGGAAATCGGAGGATGGGAGGAAAAACAGAAGGTAATGGAGGAGAAGAAGAAATTAAAGAATACAAGAATATATATAAGTCACGATTTAACATGGGAGGAAAGAAGAGTGCAAAGAGAAATAATGAACATAGCGATGGAAAGAAGAGCGGAAGGAAAAAGAGTATGGGTAGGGTACAGAAAAATGGAGTTAAGACGGAGACAGATACATATGGAACGACAAGGATAGGGGACTGTGTAAAGAAAGAGAAGAGAAAGTGGGGAACCAAAAGGCAAAAAACTAAAGGGCAAAGGGGGTGGTAAAGGAGGGAAAGTTGACAAAACGGCAAAGAAAAGGAATAATGAGAGATGGAAATGGAAAAGAAAAAGAAGGGAGAAAAAGAAAATAAGGAAGAAGCACGGGGGGAGGTGAGTGAGCTGAGAGTATTGTTTTGGAACGTAGCAGGAATAAAAAACAAGGAACATGATTTCTGGAAGTACATCAAGGAACAGGATGTAGTGGGATTACAGGAAACATGGATGGAAGAAATAGAATGGGAGTGGTGGGAAAAAGAATTGCCAGAGGAATTTGAGTGGGTGGTGCAACATGCAGAAAGAGAAAAGAAAAAAGGGAGAGCAAAGGGGGTATAATAACGGGAATAAGAAAAAATGGTTGAACCAGGAAAAGAAGGAGAAAGTGCAACAGAGAAGAGGAGTTGTAGAAAGGAATATGCAGTGGGGAAAAACAAAAATAAAAGTGGTGACAGTTTATAGCAGTAGAATGAAAGAGACAAGGAAAAACTTAGAAGAGATGATAGAAGAGAGGGAAGAGGGATTGATAATAGTAGGAGGGGACTTCAACGCAAGAATAGGGGAAGAGGGGGGAATACAAGAAAGAAAGGGACGGGAAAGAGACAAACAAAGGACAAGGTGATAAATAAAGAGGGAGAGGAACTGCTGGAATTGTGCAACGAAAAAGGGTGGAAAATAATGAACGGGAACAGAGAAGATGATGGAAAGGGGGAATTTACGTACATAGGAGGAAGGGGAGAATCAATAATAGATTTTGTAATGACAAATGAAGAGGCCGCAGAAAAGGTAAAGACATTTAAGGTAGGAGAAAGAGTAGAGTCAGACCATCAACCACTGGAATTGACAATGGAAGGAAGGGAAAGAGAAGAAAGAGAGGAAGAGGAGAAGTACATAACTAAAAAAAAGTGGACAGAAGAGAGTATAAAAAGATATAAAGAGAGAATAGGGAAAACGGTATGGATAGGGAAGGAAGTACAAGAAAGTGTAGAGGAAATGAGAGAGATGATGGAGAAAGCAACAGAGAGAGTCAGATTTAGAAAATGGAAGAGGGAGAAAACTGGATGGAAGAAATGGTGGGATAAGGAATGCAAGGAAGCAAAGAAAAAGGCAAGAAGAGCACTAAGACAGTGGAAAAAAGGGAAGAAAGAAAAAGAAGAATACAAAGAAGCAGTAAAAATATACAAAAAAACATGCGATAGAAAGAAGGAGGAAAACAAAAAGAAACAAGAGGAGCAGATTAAAGGAATAAAAACGGAAGAAGATGTATGGAAGTACCTAAAGAAGCAGAGGAAAAAAAACAGGACGACAAAGAGAATAAAAATTAAAGAATGGGAGATATATTTTCGGAACCTGTTGGGAGGGGAAGAACAAAAGCAGGAAAAAGAAAAAAGGAAAGACGCGGTAGTAAGACAAGAAGAAGGAGATAGGGATAGAATAAGGGAGGAAGAAGTAATAGAGGCGATAAAGAATATAAAAAAAGGAAAGGCGACAGGAGAAGATGGGATACAAGGAGAAGAGTGGATATGCGGGGGAGAAAATGTAGCAAAAAGGATGACGGAAATAATAAACAAAATATGGAAAGGGGAAGGATTCCCAGAGAGATGGAGAGAGGGAATAATATGCCCAATACATAAAAAAGGCGAAAAAAAGAAAGTCGAGAATTTAGAGGGATAACATTACTGAGCTCAGCATACAAATTGTACGCGACAATACTGCAAGAAAGATTACAGAAGGAAATAGAGGAAAGAAGTTTGGTACCAGACGGACAAGCGGGATTCAGAAAAGGAAGAAGGGCGATAGACAACATATATATAATGAAACACTTAGCAAATAAAGAACTAGAAAAAAAAGAGGGAAAATGGTAGCACTATTCGTAGACCTAAAGGCTGCTTTTGACAAAGTGAATAGGGAAAAGCTGTGGGAATATATGAAAAGAAAAAAAATCAATGAAAGATTAACACAAAGAATATAGGAAATATACGAAGAAACGAGAAGCAGGGTTAAAGTGAATGGGGAAGAGAGTGAGAAATTCATAACAAAGAGAGGGTTGAGGCAGGGATGTCCACTGAGCCCAAGCCTGTTCTCGGTATATACGGGGGATCTGGAAGAGACAATGAGAGGACAACAGACAGGAGGGATAGTGGTAGGGAAAGCTAAGGTATGGTCGTTGGCGTATGCGGATGACATAGTGCTGGTGGCTAAGGAGGAAAAGGAAATGAAAGAGATGATGAAAACGCTAGAAAAATATATGAAAAAAAAGAATTGGAAGTAAACACGGAGAAAACAAAGATAATGATATTTAGAAAAGGAGGGGGAAAAGAAAAAGAGAGGAGTGGAGATGGAGTGATGAGAAAGTGCAACAAGTGAAGGAATTCACATACCTGGGCTACACGATGAAACAGGATAATAAAGAGGGAGAACACATAAAGGAAAGGGTGAAGAAAGGAAACAGGCTAATAGGACAAGTATGGGGTGTGGGGGAAAGAATATTCAAGATGGATATAAAAAAAAGAAAATTGCTGTTCGAAAAATAATAAAGGGGGTGGTAATGTATGGAGCGGAAATATGGGACTGGAAGGAGTGGAGGGAGGTAGAGGGGCTACAGGAAAAATACTGGAGATGGGTGTTAGGATTGGACAGGGATACACCGGGGTATATTGTGAGAGAGGAGGTTCAGATAGAAAAAATAAGGATTGAGACAGGAAAAAGAGCAATAAAATACGAGGAAGAAATGAGGGAAAGAACAGATTGCAAAATTCTGCAAGAATGTTGGAAAGAGATAAAGGGAGGGAAAGTGAAGTACGGGCAGAAGGGCAGAGAAGAGTATTACAAAAGAAACGGGTACGCGAGTGAAGAAGTGGAGAGATTAAGAGAAGAGGGAGTAGGGACAAGGGAAGAAATAATAAGGAGAGATAGAGACATCGAAAAACAAGAAAGATGGACAAAGATAAAAGAGAGCAGATATAATAGGAATTATAAAGATATCAAGGGTGAAGGGGTGCCGGAATATTTAAAAGACAGTGAGATTAAAAGCAACAAAAGGAAAAAAATGGTGGCAAGGTTCAGATGTGGCAACGAGGAGTTAGGGAACAAATATTGGAAGGAAGAAACAGAAAAGTTGTGCAGGCTATGTGGAGAAGAAACGGAAGATCTGAACCACATGAGAAAGAGATGCAGGGAACTAAGAGAAGAGGTGATGAAAACAGTGGATATCTTAGATGAAAACGGAAAAGGAGCGGAATGGATGGAGGAAGTATGGAGCAGGAGGAAAAAGTTAAGGGGGGAGAAGGGATAAGAAAATGTAATATATATATATGTATAGACAACACGACCAAATTTGTAAGCCAAATGGCAATGAATAAAGTTAAACTTATATATACAACCCCGTAAGTTATCTATTTACTGAGGTATACGTTCGATATTTTTCTTACACCTTGTATAAATGATTTCAGTTTGATTAGCTTTTAGTTTATTATGCGATTATCTTAGGTTTGTTATATATGAACTTTAGAAATTTACTGATACTGTTTCAGTTCCTAAATAGATGTACCGTGTGATCATTAACGCAAGTCCCAAAAAAATATTTTTGAAAAAGTCTATAACAATTTTGTCAGCAAAATAAAAACCATTCACATACCTGTACGATGTTGTTAATAAGTTGCTTCTTTCGAATAGTCCAAATTGTAATGGGGATTGGTCCAAAGCTATATACAGCTTAACAGACCAATGCACAGATAACAGCAAAGAAATCGGTTCTATTCTCAAAGCGCAAAGAGTTAGAGGTCTTGCAATCGTCAATGATTCTAACTGCACACTAGATGGGATTTCGATCATCAAAGATGTTAAAGAAGTATTGATTTTCGGTTTACGCGTTGGCCTTACGACTAACTTTGTTAACGAAAATAAAGAAATGTAATCTTTTAAAAACATGATATAGTCGTCTTCGATAAATATCACCACCGGTTGAATCTCAACTCGGACGTCTCGTAATTCTTCAACAACAATTTCAGATAAAACCATTTAAAAAAAAAACTTACTAGAAACAGTATGAGAATTGTTCAAATCCTTCCAAGTTTCAACGTTGAATTCAATTTTTAATAATGGATCTGTTTTAGCGGTTTTAATCCATTGCAAAATCGGAGTGTTAAGGGAGGCTAGTTCCTGCCTCGGTTTCGTTTCTTGTCCTATTAACACTACAGGAAAATCGTAATTTCCTCTACTGTACAACTGATTATCAAATTGGATTTCCGAGATGCTAAAGTCGATAATCATCGACTAAACAAAATTGTTAAGCGTCAAACACACTCGGAAATGCTAATATTTACCTGTGTTTGTGTTGCTGTCACCGCAATATTATCTAACGTAAAATTTGCAAGCTCGTTCATTTCCGAGGTTATATTGCTCAAATCGGATATGAACGTTAAAGTAATTTCTTTTACCAACACATTAACTTTAAACAGCTCGCAAGCATCGTTAACAGGTACCATGCAAGTTAATAACGATGTCGTGTTTAAAACGTTTACGTCGGACGGATATTGTTTCGAAGCAGACATCCGCGTTACAGATACTTCGTGTAAAGGTGCCAGTGTCTGAAATCCATACAGAGTTGATACTTTCGATGATAAGTAACTTGAGGATGGCACATCATTAGAACTGTTGCTAGATTCTTGTAAGCTGTGGTCACTAGACTGAAACAAAGAGTAGAATTAACTAAACTTGGCACAATAGTTACTCACGGTTTGAGGCAGTTGTACCAAATCTACAGTTTGCGTTGACTCCTTATTGAGGTTTGTTTCACTTTCGTGCATAAACAAACGAACTCGAATGTCTTTAGCGTTAATTTCAACCTGATTAGTCGAATTAATAACAACAAGTAGGGTGTGAATGGTTTTCGTAATGCTAATTTTAACATCGCCGTAGGCAGGAATACTCACAAGATGGTCTCTGTATTCGTTCAAATTTATAGGATTTGACCAATAAAAACAATCATCTGAAAACACAATTCAACCACAATTTTTTAATCAACGCCTAATTACCTGGAGACTCGCAAGAAATCGATAACTGTTCAATATTATTCTCTTGTGAGATTTCGGGAAACTTTTCACCATACCCCGGCATGGTGTAATAACACGCTCTGGAATTTTCTACAAAGCATGTCCATTGAAAATGTTGACATTCTGATATTATAGGGTCAATTTTTGCAGCCTGCGCAAAAAAAAGTTTTGCTTCGCTTCTGTTTTCGATCAACATTTGTGGGTATAAATCATTATAGAGCGACAAAAAAGTCTGTCCCTTATGGTTTTGAGCAGTTATAACAATAGGAATCTAGAATTTCTACATTATAGTAATAGTAAAATAAAAAATTTAAGTAATTACGCTTTGATTTTCAGTTTGAATAGCTACGTTTCGCCGAATTAAATCCTTATCCACCCTGACAGGACACGACCAACCATATTCTAAGTTGATTGAGATTGAAATGTACAAGGCAAAGTTCGATTGAGTGTCAGGGTTAGTTCCTATTAAACACCACTGTATAATAGACGTACCTAAGTTGCTACAAAAAGACAATTAGAACTGTATGTCCGGTCGAATCCCAAACGTACCTGTTATCTAAATTTGGAGCCAAAGTAAATAAATACTTTTCAACGCTTTTAGTCACTTTGCACTCTTTTTCTGTGTCTGGTACTGCAAAACAAAGTATATGGAGTTGATGAGTAGTGTTATTAGTCAACACATGGCTCGAAGATATTTTCAGCAGCCGAATATCGTTTTCAAATTTACTCGCGATGGATACAACACAAATCTAAAATATTCTCAAGTAGAATTTGGCATTTTTTGTTACAGTAACCGACGTGTTTATTACAGATGATGGCCGTTTTAATATCGCCTTCGAGTGGAATGGTTCCTGTGATCTTTGGCATGTAAAACGATGAACTCCATTCTGATGTGGCCACTTGTAGCGGAGAAGAAATGTTCCAGTTACCATTAATGCTTATAGCAATATGAAATGTTTCCTATAACAATAGTAAATTGTAGATTATTATTTTAGTCTTCTTAAGTGTAAACCGTATTTTAAGTCTATTTAAGTGTAAATCGATTTTATAATTTTCTGTATACCAAATGCAACTTTGTTTTTAGGCACATGGTTAGTTATATAGTGATACTGTTAATAAACACTAAATTCCAGACTTTAAAGAACATCTAAAAAGTATATTAATGACATAATACTAAACTTTATATAAATAAATGTTGCTTTACATGTATGAAAACGTAAAGATATTTGAATTGTACATTTAAAAGTGGGACATTTAACCATTTGATTTGTTTTTAATTATACGTAATGTTTATAATTTTTTATTTTAAATTATTGTTAAATAAAAAAATCGTCGGATTAGGTATTACAGCGCTCCGGCTGGACTCAGTTTTCAAACAAAGTTTATAAAATACCACTTAAACGCACTCAATTGTAAATTCCACAGGAAATGAAGATCTATAACTAAAGAGCGGAAGTTGTGGCAGTAAAAATCTTCAAAAATTGCGCCATAAATTGCATATAAAATTTTCCAAAATTGCATTAAAAACTAGGAACATTGCAGTATAAAAGATAATAAAATGAAATCAATTGGTGTATGTGTTTTGTATTTGTATTTGTTAGTGCTATATGTTTTAATTTACGTATTTACTTGTGATTTATGTAGTTAACTTAAGCATCTTAATTAGTGCAAAACGTCTCAAAACTATCAAAAACGTTATAGAATTAAAAATTTAAAGTGCCGAGAAATAACATAATATCTCATTTGTAAGTTACGATATGGTAACACGCATTAAAAGCATAACAAAACTTTAAGATCAGGTGATTATGATCTTACCACCGTTCGTGTAAATGAGTTAGACAATGTTGCATTTGATAAAACTGCACAATTCTGGAGTTCCGTTGTTTTTATTTATTTCTCGAAACATAGTGTATATTCATTTATTGTAGAATCAGTAGTATTCACCTGATGACCATTGCAGATACTCTAGTAACCGAAACGTAGTGTATACTGCATATTTATTTATTTAAAAAAATAACTACAATGGAAGTCCGGAATTGTGCTCTTTATTACCGTTGTTGCCAAGAAACCCGGGAAAAAACTCAAGTTAAAATACGTCTAAATGTAGAATTTAGTTGTAATTTAATTTTTTTAAATTAAATTGCAAGAAATTAGCATTTCAATAACACCCAAAATTGCAAAAAAGCGGTTTCTCATTGGTACTACAATTTGTCCTTCCTTATACTCTCCAAACAACATTCTCTATATTGTGTATTTCTTGAGCTCTTGTTTGATAAGAGCACAGGAAAGATACGAAGAAAGAGATCTACTGAGTGAATATTTGTAGATTGATTGAGGTTGAGTGACTGGAAGCAAATAAGCATCGTAAATGCTTCCACACAGTAGTGGATATAATTAGAAGACGTGATATACATATAAACATTCTAAAATACGCGTGCGAAAGATTCTACATCAAGATTCCTTAGTCATGGATATCAAAAGTCTAACAGAGTTCAACGACATTAAACCTGGCTGGACTACAGTAACGAAGGAATCAGCTTACATAATGTTCCGTGAAAACAACGAAATAGATTAAATTGTTAAACACAAGACGCACCGGAAAGAGTTGCAATTGCTTAAAGACAGCTGGGTTTCCAAGCAGAGTTACAAAATACCAAAGCGCAATCTAGTAAAGTGGGTAACGATCGGTTGACAAATAATGAAATCAGCTCAAAAACGACAAAATAAGAGAAATATACTGTTGAAGATTTTGGGTGTACACAATGAAAACACATGTATTTATAAAGTAACAATATTATTGTATTACACAAATACGAAAATGAAATAAAGAAAATACACACTGATAACGAAACGATGTGAATGACATTTTTACGACGACGCGTTACGTCACACACATCTGATTCTTAATAGGTCCGACATATGTCGATGAGGTCGAGAATATTTAAAATTAAAAGTTACATTTCTAACCCTTCTTCCCCTCGAGACCACCGACACCATCACTTGAGTCCCTTTGTAAAACCAAGTAATTCAACACACTTCACGTGCTTCTGTTTGGTCAGTCCCTTTGTCAAGACATCAGCAAGCATCTCTTCAGATGGTAAGTGTTGTAGATCGACTACTCCTGACTCGACGACCTCGCGAACAAAATGATGCTTGATATCAATATATTTTGTTCTGTAGTGGTAGACTGGATTCGAAGCAAGTTTCTGAGCGCCAACGTTATCATTTGACAACTTGATTACGTCAGTACCTTCCCCTAACTCGGGCATAAATTTTTGAAGGTAGACGATCTCTTTAGCAGCTTCACTTAATGCCATATACTCCGCTTCTGTTGATGAAAGTGCCACAGTTCTCTGCTTCCTTGAATCCCACGATACGCAGCCACCGTTCATAGTGAAAACATAACCAGTGAAGGATCTTCTGTCGTCGATAGATCCAGCCCAGTCAGCGTCCACAAAACCCTGAATCGTATCTCCGTCATGTCGGAACAATATTCCGAGATCTGCTGTCCCCTTCTGGTAGCGCATTACTCTTTTCGCTGCAGCCCAATGTTCCTTTCCGAAGCAGTCGTTGAACTGGCTCAATGAGCTACGTCAGGGCGTGTCGCAACAGCAAGGTAAAGTAATGCCCCGACCAACTCACGATAGGGCGGCTTTGGTCCGTCCGATGCAGACCAATGCTCCGATTTTGTCAGTTTCACACTAACGTCCAATGGTGTGGACACTGAATTGCACTCTTCTATACCATGACGTCGTAAAATGTCACGGATATATGTCCCTTGACTTAATTTAATTAGATTCTTCACACAAACTTTTGCTCAGGCTGACTCCGAAACGGTCAATTTCTTGAATGTCACCTGACATGACAAGGATATCGTCAACATAGACAACAATTAACATCAAATTGTCTTTCTGTCGCTTCAAGTATAGACACAAGTGTCCTTCAGATGGAATTGCTCCGAGTCTTCGTAGATCTTGATCCAACCGCTTGTGCCAGACGCGTGCTGCTTGTTTCAGCCCGTAAAGCGCCTTTTTCATACGACACACTTTATCGCTGTTTCTCAGACTACTTAGCATACTTTTGGCTTCAGAGACTGCTCGACAATCCAGTCCTCTCTCCCCAACCATGTGTTCTAATACCTCATTCATCATCTCGGGAACTTAGAGGTATACTTCTTCTTCTAGAGTACCATTTAGATAAGCAGTAGTAATGTCGTACTGCTTTGTATGCATCTTTTTACGCGCTGCGAAAGCAACTGCAGGGTGTCTACTGTTAGTATGATACAAAATTCCAGGTTATTCAAGGAATTCCAGGAGTAATTTTGATCAAATACAAGGAGAATTCTAGACACTAAACTATAAGACATTTTATTTTGTTGGTGGATAGAGTGAGCCTACCATTGCTATCATTTTCACACCAAATATTCAATGTAAAAAGTGGTAAGTATTTCACAAATAAAATTGATTAAAGACATTACGGATATTTATAAAGTCAAAGTAACAATACATTTGTTTTTAACAAAAAAAGTTGTGTGTAAACACATACATCAATTTTATATAGATAATTATTTGTATTTTGGTTATGCTGTTTTTATTGATAATAATTAACATTTGGTTATTTTTTAACTTGACGACGCTGCTGCATTCTTGTGTTATCAGATACATTACTAAGGATTATTATTATCATGTCGCTCAAACTGTTTTTGTTGACGTTTAATGTTTGATATAAGGTACATTAAGTTTTCAATTTCAATACATTAAATTTAGTCATATAAGAAACTTTGTAGCTTATTCATCGCAAAACGGATTATTTTAACATAGGTATATTTATTTTTCTATACGCAAATGTAATAGAAAATTAAAAAGCGAGAAAATACCAGAAAAATATGTATGTATTTTAGAATACACCAGAAAATCTACTATCCCACTAAACCGACAATTGACCTACTAAAGAAGGGTTTCAATCTAGAGATCATTTCACGACTAAAGAACCGTGAGGTGCGCGTCGGATACATTCGGAATTTGACGATCATGCGTAATAAATTCTAACTAAAAACATCTGCTGTAAACAATGTACATTAACTGTAATAGTTTATCTTTAACTGAAAAATAAATGCATACAAGACAATGAATATAATATAAAAAAATATGAAACACAAAGATGAAATAGAATTTGTAACAACTTGTGCTATAAATGTAGACACTTCAAACGCCGTATAAAAAGTGCAAATGTTTTTTGGTTAGCTAGTGTACTGACATTCGGAACAAAATTGGTTTCTGCGCAGCGGTTCTTTAGTCTTGAAATAAACTCTACCAGATTTAGTAGAAATCCTACTAAGTTGGCAACACTGCAAACAACACATAGTAGGATTGTAGGAATTTAAATTTAATTGACACCTCGATTTAACGCTTCTTGTGGCAAATTTAACTGATCGAAAAACGACCCCATATGCGACCCGGCGGGTAAATTAAAAATATAAAAATTCCAGGTAACCAAATGAAATTCAAGGATTTTCAAGCTTTTCAAGTATGCTTTTTCAAATCAAGGATTTTCAAGGCTTTTCCAGGAATTCCAGGCGAGTAGACACCCTGAACTGCTAATCGTATGGTGCTCAACCAGACAACTGGAGCATACGTTTCTTGAAAGTCTCTTCCAGGTTGTTGTGGGAAACCTCTTGCCACAACCCTGGCCTAAGTACAAATCTGCTGTCAATGACACTCTTTCTTGTTGGTCTGTCCACAAGCTCCCATGTGTCATTTAGAAATATTGATTTGACCTCGCTCGCCATGGCTTGCAGCCACTATTTTGAGTGATTGGCCTCGTCGTACTTCTTAGGATATCTTCTGCGTAACCACATTACAACTTTACGTGGTGTACCAAGTCCACGTTTAACGACAGGCACTGGGTCTGCGGACGGAAATCCTTTAAGCCCGCCTGAAAAATCGTCTTTGTTGTTTTCGACATCTTCGATGTCACACTGCAAGTTATCTGTCATGTGGTCGTTTTGCTCGTTCAACCCATTTGAGTTTGGTCTGATCAGTTAAACCGCGGTACCTTTTTCATTATTTATTTCTGACTCACTGGGATTATTTTCCAGAGGAAAGAAATTTACTGGTTCCTCCATGATCTGCTGAGTTTTCTCCAGGAATTTTCACTGTAGCCTTCAGAGTTCTATTTCGCCTTTCGGCCACGCCATTTTGTTCAGGGTGGTATGGCACTGTTAAGCGCCGCGTGATCCCATGATGTCGAAGAAACTCGTCAAACGGTTTATTTACGAACTCAAGACCATTGTCAGTTTGTAACGTCTTAACTTTTATTCCTTTCTGTATTTCAACCATTGCTTTGTAGGCTTCAAAATGTTTGAGAGCCTCACTTTTGTGTTTGATAAACCTTACTTCACACCACCCGGAATAATCATCAATGAAGGTAATTATGTAACACGCATGGGGTCACAAACGTCTGAATGAATATGTCTCCAAGTTTTGTTTTTCTCTCAGACCTTTTAGGAAATGGCAGTCGTGACATCTTCCTCTCAATGCAGATCTCACATGTGAAATTATATTCACATCTTCAACGCGCAAACCTTGGATCGTCCCTTTCTTGATTGCGTCACGCAAAGATTGTATATTTAGATGTCCAATGCGTCTGTGCTAATCCTCCAATGAATTGACTCTCTGTAATTTGACAGAAATCTCTCTTTCACTGATTGCCTTATAGCTGTCGCTAGTACCACCTTGGACGTAGTACAAGCCGTTCGCCCGTTCTGCGACAAATGCAACTCTACCCATGTTGTCAATGATCTCGGCCTTTTCTTTGTTAAAAAATACCGTAAAACCTTTGTCGGTTATCTTGCTAACGGAAACAAGATTCGTACGAAGGTCCGGCACATACAAAGTATCGTGAAAGTTCACTGTCTTTTCATATCCGTCGACATTTATCGATACTGGTACGACACCTCTCGCCGCAATATCCGCAAAGGAACTGTTCGCTAGGTTTAATTTTTCGCGCCCGTCTGTAACAATGTCTGTGAATGCGTCAATATCTTTGCACATATGTGCTGTATAACCACTGTCAATACACCATTCATTACTGTTCTTTACTATGCTGTCCGCACGTAGAGCTTTGTCGCGTTCGCCCAATTTCGGTACTGCATACAAGCTTAAATCATCGGCACAACTCGCACTTTGTTCTTTCGACGGATCTGTCTTGAATTTTCTATTCGATTTTCATTGTTCCGCGGTGTGACCGGGTTTTCGACATTTAAAACACCTAAAAATTTTCTTCTGAGACTGTTTCTGATTTTTATCTTCGTCGCTTTTACATTTATACGTTTGATTCCCATGTTTTCGCTTCGCACTCTTCCAATATTTTTACGTGCAATGTTTCCAGCGCCGGAAGTTCGTCTCGCGATGTAATCGCACATCGAAAATTGTCAAATGAATCCGGTAAACTTCGTAAAAGCATCACCGTCAGGAGATCGCGGTTTATTTCGATATCCATCTCGGCCAGTTTGTCAACAGTAATGAGAAAATCCTGTGTACTTTGTCGCGCATTGTCACCGTCCTATATCTTAGGTGAAATTGGTTGATTGAGTAACGTAACCTTTCTCATTGAACCTTTTGATTGGTGAATTTCTTCCAAATTAATCCAAATTTCCCGCGCTGTCTCACATCCCTTTACAGGCTTAATCTCCGAAGGACTTATTGACAAAATAATATCCGACTGAGCCTTGAGATCACCCTCGGTCCAACGTCTTGCAGCCTCGACTGAGTTTGCATTATTTTCAACAATTTCCGGTTTCACAGAACCTCCACCAACGTAAGACCAGGCATCATTTTTTATTAAAATCGCGCGCATTTGGATTTTCCATGTGTCATAGTTTTCTTTATTTAACGGTTCAAAACGCACAACACCACTCGTATTCATTTTTGATATCTGTTGAAAAAAGTTTCAAACAAATCAAAACACTTAACGTCTAAAGTCCGGAACACGTGCTAGTACTTTCGTTTCGCGTAACTTTATGACTGGGCCCATAACCTGTTGAGGATTTGGGTGTGCACAATGAAAACACGTGTATTTATATGTATTACACAAATACGGAAATGAAATAAAGAAAATGCACACTGATAACAAAATGATGTGAATATTTTTACGACGTCGCGTTACGTCACACACATATGTATAACATATACATAAAGAAAACACTGCGAAAACGAACTAATAAGGCATGTAACGCAAACACAAAATGAAACGTCTAACATTTTATACCGACGCGACGCCAGAAGTCAAAGAATATCAACAACCATAACAATTCACAGCAACTTCTGACAAGTCACATTAGCTTTTAAGGCGTCGACAGAGCAGAAGAGTGACGCTGCAATGGGTTCTTCGTTTGTTACGTGTCATTTATATAAACGTTTCACATTAATTTAATAAAATCCTTGCCACGTCACTGTTCGATTTTGATAGAAGCCTTGTACGCTAAGGTCGATTTTGTTGAAATTAAGATTTTTACGTATATTGACTGTATTCCGATCGAGTATTTGTTTTAAACGTAGTCAAGGCCAGAGTTTAGCAAACACACGTCAATGCGTGTAAGCTTACATTCTTCGCAAGCTTCGACAGTAACATTATGGATGTAGCCGATATCTAGCTACTTGGTTTAAAGAATGGAAGTGGGGGTTGATCGTGAAACTGCATGTAAGCGTTAATATTTGACCGATTTGCTTTGTAATTTTACGATGTTATTAGTAATTACCTGTGATTGAAAGTTTGTCTTGTCGTTTTGAGATTATTTACCGAGCTAGCTTATGTAGTCAGTATTTTTTTTCGTTTCTAGCTTATTATTAAAATATAAGAATTATTATCTTGTCAGTTTAAGAAGTGCCGCCTATATTTTTTCTCTTTTCTATTATAGAATTCTCAACCAGGCCCACTCAACAATGTCTCAGCTAGTCGTAGTTGTTACTAACAAAACCCACTAGGATAAAGTTAATAATCTTTATCGTTAGCGACTGCCAACAATTTCATGAAAACCTTCGAAGAAGAGAACATACGAACTCATGCAGGTACAGACACCTTCATAATATGGCCACACAAAATCGAACCTCTGTAACAATTCCTAAACCACATAAACACCCGCACATTAGTTTCACGTTGGAAGTTGAAAATGGTAGCTTACCTTTTCTGGATGTACTAGTAAATCGCACACATAACAAGCTCACCATATACAGAAAGAAAAATAATGCAAACATATATTTACAAGCTACATCACACCACTACCCACAACAGGAAAGATCACTTATCACGACATTTCTACGACTGACAGAAAATATTAGTGATCCAGAAACCCGACCAGCAGAGATTATACGGGTAACTGACACGCTGGTAAGAAATAAATACAAATCTAAAGAAATCCGAAGAGAAAGTACCAACTGGATTCTGGCGCTGGATTTGCTTACTTGCCCTCCGTTGGCAAATGGTTATACAGGAGAAACATTAGAGTAAGATACAACACGGTCAAGAATATTGAGCAACTTCTATCTACAAATAAAGACGGACTACCTACGAGCCAAGGAAATCTAAGAACTTCAGTGTAGTTGTGGAAAGACACAATTAGGACGCAGTATACAGTACAGAATAAAGAAGAGACGCACAACAGAAACGCATTGAGAAATCAGCAATCGCAAAACACTTACACCAACAATGACAACGTTAAAATACTTAATAAACATTATTATCAACGTGTTATGTGTGATTATGGTTGGGTATTTCGGATTTGGTAATTTTTTGTCGTAACGTTGCTGTGACTGGTTTGATTTTGATAGAAACCTTGTCCTTTGATTAAAATGAAGATTTCCTACGTATATTTACGGATTTAAGGCGATTCTCGATTTAGTTGACCCTCGCAGGTATAACGTTGAGCATCAGGTTGCTTTTGTTAACTTTCAATTCTTACAGCGAATTTGGCGGAGACTCGAGCTCTTCTGTTGCAGTCCGTTACTAAAAGTGGAAGTAGTATTTCCCTGTGTCTAACATCTAATAGACCGATACTTTAGGATTGATGACCTCAGGGGTTTTGCTCGATTCGAGCTGTGGATTGCCGTGAAGTATCTTTTATCGAAGTGGCTGACTTGCAGTATGCTACAACGTCGACTTACTATTATCCTGTTTTAACTGTGTTACGTAACTGTAGCTACTGAACTTAAGGACATTTCATTTTATTTTAACGTGGTGATCATGTCTCGTTCGATGAGAACTAAAGTTCTTATTTGTGTATTTCGTTGATAAAACCAATGATATCGAATGAGAAAATAAATATCACGAAATTATTCGATTTTTCTCGTTGATGATGGTGTGCTTTTATCTTACTTCTTGAACAGCGGATTCGAACGTACACTTGGTATTTCCAAGCCATGGCAACGCCTATTTTTCTCTTTTTCTATTACAGTATTCTCAACAACGCCTACTCGCCGACACGTAGCTAGCCGTGCTGACATGGTTGTTACTGGCAGAGTCTGTTGTTACAAAAAAGATGGTAACAAAAAGAGCATGAGACTCTTAATCTCAGAGTCGTGGATTTGAGCCCCACGTTGGGCGCTACTCCATGGAAATACTACTTCCACCCTTAGTCACACGATTGCAAGAACTTGAGTCTCCGCCACATTAGCTATAAAGAAATTTAAGTTAACAAAAGCAACATGGAACTAAATCGAGAATCGCCTTAAATCCGTCAACACATATAGAAAATCTTCATTTCAATAAAATCGCTAAAAGCGTAATAGTAATAACGACAACGATGAAAAATTAAATAAAAAGAAAATTAATTACAATTGAACGAACAAGGTTTTTATTAAAATTAAACCACTCACAGCGACTTTACGACAGGAAATAACCATCGGCGGAAAAAATACAATTGTTTGTTAGATCGACTGCAAGTTAATCATTTTATATACTCAAGTCAGAAACCAAAAAAAATAGGCACATAGACATTTCCTTTGGGGACAACGGAACAATTATCGTATTGCCCGTTGTAGTGCGCCAGCGCGAAAGTTATATAGTGTGTAAACAAAAGTGATTAACGGCAGCTAAGTACCTGCCAGTTCATAAAAGACACAAATTACTCGTCACCCAGGTTGTGTGCCTCCCCGGGGCCGAAAAAGAACAACGGTGACAAGGTCCTGCCTAAAGGGCGTAATAAAAACCCTTGTCCCGGACAAATCACAACCACCGCGGCCCTCTTATAGAAAATAAAGACAATGACCCCCCCCCTCCCCATAGAACTCAGTCAAACCAGTAAAAGTGTTATAAATATAAGTGCTAGGAACAAACGTGCGATAAGATACAGTATGCAATCAACTAGCCATAGTAGTGCCGGAAATAATGAATGTGCTACTCCGCTACGACGAGCAGTAACACAAGACAAGCAAGCCACTAGGAGTAAATCAAAAATGGTCAGACGACCAAGCATAAAACAAACCAACTTTGACTCTGACCCAATAAGCGGTTCAGAAGAAGAGTATGAAACAGATGACACCGAGACCGGCAGAGTAGGAGAAAAAATAGACACAGTCGCAATAAACAAATTGCTAACAAAAATTGACAATCTAGATCATACACTGACTGAACTCACAAGAAAACTCACAAAAGCTTCAGTAATGGAAATAAACCAGAGAATAAGAGACGTCAGAAATGAAGCAATGGCACTCAGTATAAAGTATGCAAAACTCGAGACGGAAAGACACGATAAACGTCTTAAAGTGAGATAAACAGCAGACGCCGAATGCTCCAGTAAGTCAAGCGCCAAAACCAAAGACATACTCTGAAGCGGCCAAAGTAATAAGACCCACAAACATGGAAGAAATGAGGTGGGAAAAACAGGAGATCGTGATAATAAGACCCAGCGACCTATAAGTCAAGTGAAGATGTAAAAAATAAACTCGAGGAGTTAATAAATCCGTCTAAAACAGGGTCAGTATAAAAAGAACCAGGCTTATACAAAATAAAGGATTGCTAATCGAGACGAAAACCGGTAAAGATGCGGAACTACTAATTAGAAACGAAGACCTAATAGAAGCGGGACTAGTTACGGAGAAACCAAAGCCGAAAAACCCAAGGATAATTATATACGATGTCAAAAAAACTATCGATGAACAACAGATGAAAGAAGCCATAATTAGACAAAACATAGCTACCAGCGACGAAGAAACCACAGAATTGATAAACCAAAACATAATACAAGGATGTTAAAACCGGGCCCAAACAAAGAGACAATGTTCATTGGATTATCGAAATCAACCCAAAAGAACGGGAGATACTACTCAAGCAAGGACATGTATACATAATAGAATGGCAAAGGTGCCGAATTAGGGAACATATAAAAATAACAAAGTGCTCTAAATGCCAGGGATATGGACACATAGCAAAATACTGCCGCGAAACACAGAACACATGCGGACACTGTGCAGAGACAGGGCACACCTATAAAGATTGCTAAAAAAAAGGTGATGTTACCACCACTAAATGTGTCAACTGCAAGAGATTGGTAAGCCAAACGAGCATAATACACAAAGCAAAAACTGCCCAGCATATAAACACGCAATAGAAACCCATCTAAACAAAATTAATTATGGATAAACAACAATTAACGAAAGATATAAAAACGACAAATTACAGACACAAGCAGAAACCCAACACAAAAGGACTAAACTCAACCGGGTACGACAAAGTGATCAAAATGGTCCAGCTTAACCTCCAAAAGACGAAGAGGACAACAGATGCACTAAGAACGTTCATTGAAAACAATAACATAGACGTAGCTCTAATACAAGAGCTTTATAATTATTAGGGAAAAATACCGGGATACGGCCAACACAGTACCGTGATCTGCGAAGGGCAAGCACAAACCCAAAAATATGCTGCAATCATTGTAAACAACCCAGAATATACAGTGACAAAACTGAACCAATTCTCCGATGAAACCACAGTATGCGTGGAGTCAAAAACAAACCAAAAAAGTATTTACCTGATATCCATATACTGCAGATTCGGCGAAAATATCGAAAAATATTTAGCAAAAATACAAAACATTATAGAGACAATCACGCCATGCGATGCCTTAATAAGTATGGATGCCAACTCCAAATCGGTACTGTGGCATAGTCAAACTACTGACGAGAGCGAGAAAAGGCTAGAGGAAACTATAGCCCAAACACGCCTGGTGGTGCACAACCGACCAGGACAACCACACACATACAGTCACCATGGCGAAACAAATATAGATGTAACGCTATCCACACCAAACATCGCAGGAAAAATCAGCAAGTGGACCGTAGATAGAGAAGCAACCAGCAGTGACCACAGACTTATACGCTGGAATGTAGAAACCAGAGAAAACGAACAACTCCCAAAGAAGACAGTAAAAAGGTACGCACTAAAGAGGGCCAATTGGGATGAGTTCAACGTAAAAATAACAAAACTGGAACAAAAATACAGCACCACCATACCGAGAAATGAAACGGAAATACTAGCAAAAAGTATCACACACGAACTCCAGAAAGCGTATAAAGAAACAATCCCAGAAAAAACTATCGTCAAACGCCCAGTAAAATGGTGGTACAAACATCTCAACGAATTAAAAAAGGCAACAATAACAGCCAGACACAAAACACAAAAAGAACAAAACCCAGAAGACAGGGCGACGTTAAAACCTGAATATAAAGAAATTAGAAATGAATACTATAAGGAGATCAGGAAACGAAAAAGGAAAAGTTTAAAAACGTTAGTGAACGAAATAGGTAACGCAATCATATACAAATTAACCAAAAACTAAGGGACCGAAAGATTCCTAAATACAATCAAAACTGACGATAATCTAGAGACCCAAAATTGGGAAGAAACAGCCGCGACCCTATTAACGAACTTAGTACCAGACGACGACCAAACAACAGACAACTCAGAACAAAAGAAAATAAGAGAAAATGTAAATAAATACGATAACCTAAACGAAGACTGCCCTTTCACTCCCAGCGAGTTGAGAGAGGCTGTCAAGACAATCAAACCAGGAAAAGCGCAAGGCCCAGACGGTATGGACCCAGAGATAATCAAGAGAGCGTACTATAACATGCCAGAAACCACGTTATCTAATGAACGCTTACAAACCCATTACTTTACTACCAGTATTGGGCAAACTACTAGAAAAACTCCTCTTGGACAGACTTACATACTACGCTGAGAAAAACTCTTTAATAAACAATAAACACTACGGATTCCGAGAACAATTATCGACGGAAGATGCCATACACCAACTATACCAAGTAATCAGCAAAACTACCGAAAAGTATGCGCTAGCATTACAGCTCGACATACAAGGTGCATTTGATGACTTATGGTGGCCAAGTGTGTTACAACATGCAAAGGAGGCAAGAATTCCAAACAACTTGTACCAAATCGTAAAAAGCTACCTCGCCAACAGAAAAGCCACCATAACCACCAACAACGAGGCAGTTAGCAAACAAGTAACGAAAGGGTGCCCGCAGGGATCAATACTGAGAGCATTCCTATGGAACCTAGTATATAACTCTAGCTTTGGTGCCGAAGCCCAAGAAATAGCCTACGCTGACGACAAAATCATAATAGTAGTTGGTAAGTCCAGAAAAGAGCTCTAGGACAAGGCAACGAAGGAAATAGAAAGAACACAAGAGTGGTGCACATAGATGAACGCATGAATACTAACACTCACGTCAAAAAAATCACAGAAAAAGCGAAAAAAGTCTTCCAGGCTTTAGCGTGGGCAGCCAAACCCACATGGGGGTTGAATAAACATCTTAAAAACCATATATAAAGGAACAATAGAAGCTGTACTGACGTACGGAGCCATAGGATGGGGCCCAAAAATTCATAAAAAACAGCAGAAAACCTTAACGAGTGCACAAAGACACGCACTGCTGATGATCACAAAAGCTTACCGAACTACATCTACTGAAGCCATACAAGTACTAGCAGGTGCTATTTGATTGAACTACTAATACAAGAGAGGATTCAATCTTACAACGTAAGAACACGAAAAACCGCAAATCTAGGTAACGTTGAATTAAAATCCGGCACAGTGGAAACAAAAATCAGCAAATACAAACTAGGACATCCGAGTAGCCGATACGAAATAAATGCTACGGAACCCCCAAAGGGAGTAAAATACACGGTAAAAATAAACACCACAGACATGTTAGTAATAACACACATAAATAAAACTAGCCCAAACGGAGAAGACATTACAATACATAAAATATTCGAACAGAACAAAGCAGGAGCCATTCTGTATGCGGCGACTACGGCAATCGCAAAAATTGCAGCCGAAGAAATAACAACAACAGACCGACCAAATATAAAAATACAAATCACAGACCAAGAGACCAAAAACATCCAAACATACAAAAGACAAGAAACATATCTCACTTGCATAACAAGGAATCTAATAAGAAAACACCAAGTACAAATCGCATACGTACACGCCAAATCAAAAATAGACACTACAACTGATCTAAAACCACTAAGCACAGCTTATGAAATGATGACACAAAAGACAGCAACAAACAAACTAAAAAAAGAAACCCTAAGAATGTGGCAAAACAAGTGGGAAAGCTCCACAAAAGAAGGAGAGCTATTCAGCTACCTCCCAAGTATTGACATAAGAATTACTGAAATGAAAAGCTGCATCCCACAAAAGGAAACAGTCCAGCTAGTCACCGGCCACGGCAGGTTCAACTTGCATCGCATAGAAAGAACAGATAACCCACAGTGCATATGTAGTGATGTAAGAGAAGACGCAACACACGCACTAATAATATGCAAAAAGTACGAAGGACTAAGAGAAATGCTAAAAGCAGCAGTAGAGAAAGCAGAATTGCCGTGGCCACCAAACAAATATGAACTCATGAGTAATAAAACATGAAGGGACTTCGAAATCTTCTGTAAACAAGTCTGGGAAACTAACCATCTAACATATAGTAGAAATTCGCCACCTCCCCGAGGTTAGGGATGGAAACGAAGTCGAGGTCACCCTACACTGTAAAGGGAAATAAAAATCCTTGGCACGGCTAAGGAGAAAGAAATTAACAAATAAATCAAAGAAATGTAAATAACCATTTATAAAAACCAAATTGGGAAAAAAAAAACATAACAATGAATAGATTGATGACAAACGACCAACACGCCAGGGATAAGCGCAAGCTTGAGTACTGGTAAAAGTGGCAAAAACGGCGATAGAAACAAAAAAAACAAAAATACCTTACACAGAGTGAAACAGTAAAGCGAAAATACTCAAAAGGGAGAAGGATAAGTGGGAGTAGAGAGTAAAAAGTTTTTTATACATCAAAAATTCTTGCGCAAAAAAATGTTCCGGCAACATTACGAGCTTTGAGTGAAACATTTTGAAGAAACGTCATACACGAGGTAATCACTAGAATTCCGGAGAACATCGAGTGGATACGTTACGCGTTGGAAAGAAGTATCTTCTTCTTCTCGAGTCCTTAAACCAAAAGTTTCATATGTCCTTCCAGTGGCGGGCACAGGCTATGGCCCTGTCGGTGGCTGCGGTGAGGTCCTCCATGGTGCATTTTTCGTCGAGGAGTCGGCAGATCGGAAGATGTTCCATGGTCTGTCTTTCCCCGCAGTCGCATAAATCGCTGTCGCTAGAGTACCCCCACTTGGTCATGTTGACTTTGGATCTGCCAGTTCTAGTGCGTAGGCGGTTTAGGCTTTTCCACGTAGTCCAGTCCAGATCACCGCCAGCGGGTAGGTGTTCTCCCACTTCTAGGCTGGTACCGTCGATTGCGTCGGTGTTTTTAACGCGTTCGCGCCATGAATCCAACCTCGCTGCTTTAGCTGTTGAGTCCAGGAGTTTCTCGGGTATGAAGCTTTTTCGGGATTTTAGGCGTTTGTCGACGTTGGTATGGCCGTACAATGGATGTCTGGGGTCCTCTAGTTGCCTCAGTTTTTCCCGCCTACTCGCTACATTTCTTCTTATGTCTGGTGGAGCAATACCGGCTAATAGGTAGAGGCTGTTGATGGGTGTCGGTTTCAGGCATCCCGTGATGTAGCGACAGCTCTCGTTGAGCACCGGGTCGAGTTTTTTGGCATGAGATGACCGCTCCCAAACTGGGCACGCAAATTCTGCTGTGGAGTAGCAGAGTGCGAGTGCAGTAGAGCGCAGGGTGCTCGGGTTGGCGCCCCACTTGGTGTTGGCCAGTTTTCTGAGGATATTGTTCCGAGCGCTGACTTTCCCCATCGTCTTTTCCACGTGGGACCTATAAGTCAGGGTCCGGTCGAGGACGACTCCGAGGTACACTGGGTTCTGGTGGTGTTCTATTTCCGTACCATTCCAGGTGATGCGTAACTTCCAGTTTGCTTCCCGATGGCGCAGATGGAAAGCAGTTACCTGTGTTTTGGTCGGATTTGGTCTCAGGTAGTTCTTGCTGTAGTAGGTTGAGAGGTTCGATAGAGCGGATGTAAGGACTCTCTCGATGGTGGTGAACTCTTTCTCCTGTGCTGTGACGCACAGATCGTCAGCGTATAAGAAACTCCTGCAATTAGGGTGGATGGGCTGATCGTTGGTGTAGATATTGAAGAGGGTCGGTGCTAGCACACTTCCCTGAGGGAGGCCGTTCTGTTGCCGTCTCCAACGGCTCTTCTGCTTGCAGAGTTCTACATAGAATCGTCTGTTTTCCAATAACGATTTGATGACTTGGACTAGGTGGTAGTCGTGTCTCATGTCGTAGATCTTCGAGAGGAGCATCCTATGGTTCACAGTATCGTATGCAGCTGAGAGATCTACAAATACTGCGCCTGTGATTTTCCCTTTTTCGTATATCGAAATCCGTTTAAAGTGATGAAAATTGCTAGCCCTCGCGCAGAGTGATTAGCTGCTGTTAGCACAGTGTAATTCGAGTTACTAAGTTCTACCAATTAAACAGATCGGCATCCGAGCAATAAACATTCTCTCCCGTTCAGGTTTTCACACCCTGAAATTGACCAGTCAATAATATGCTTTTGAGACAATTACAATAAAATTTACAAAAACCAATTGTTTACAACGCACTGGCGGCAGTTCTTGCGACAATATTTGTTAATTATTTTTTACATCCACCCACTCAGCTAAATATTCTTATTCAATATAAATTTTGAGAATACGTTGACTTCGCTCGGTTTGATTTCAATTAATTAATTAACACATTAAAATTATATAACGAGTATAAATAAATTAAAAAAAATAAATAACAATACCTCGAGTTTTGGTGGTGTAACAATTCCATTGTGACTAATACGACAGACTTCTCTTTCGTTGATGACTATGGCCACAGGACATCCTAAGGTGTTTATTAAAAGACTCCAAGGAAGCAACTCCACTAACAAAGCGCTGGAATATTCGCACGCGTTTTCGTATCTAACCTAAAATAATCTATTAATCGTTAAGCTAAAAACGCCAGACGACCCAACCTGAACGTAAGTTAACGGTTGATCATCTTGGACCCAATTAACCCCTTGCAAATCTTCTCCAAAATAAGGCCACGACGTGGAATCGAATTTGCTTAACGCGCTTAAAGTTTCACCGATGTCTTCGTTTTCTTTACGTTTAAAAAAATCCTTCTGATCCACTAAACTGTAATTTAGAGGAACGTATGGGTTTGAAGTCGGCATCTCCCCGTTCCTAGTAAAGAAGTTTATAGAATCATCCGTAAAAAATATTTACCTACTCAAGCTGAAAAGATAATTGATGCGAATGATCAATAGTTCCAGGACAATAAAGCTGCTGACATTCGCCCCGTCCACGTATCGTAGATTCCAAATTGACGTTAAGAGTGGGAGTTGAAATATGCACTTTAGAGTTAACGGGTAAGTTTGACCGAATCATAAACAACGGCCATAATATAGCCAAAATTTGGTTTCCAATACTCAACGGTTGAGTAACTATTCGGCACCAAATACTCAAAAATTGTCCTCGTTCTTGTAAAGGTACTACAAAATCAACTTAATTTTTTTTAAACCTTAGATATAAACACGCACCTTTGACTAACCAAGGCTGAGTGCACTTGGAATTTTCTTTTAAAGGAATGTCCCCTGACCAAGCCGATTCTAACCCAAAAAATCGTAAACGCAAATGATATTGATAACTATTGTTTAGTAACAATGTCGGTGGACAAGATTTTCCAGGTACTATGTGACTAGAAGCACGTTTAAATTCCTTCTCTTTATCGGCGTCGCCCGATAGAACCACTTTAAGTTCGAAATGTTCCAATAACATATTGCAAACAACTAATTGTCCCGAAAATGTAACTTGTTTTTGAGTGACCGATAAATTCTTAACAGTGACTATTAAAACAACACTACCGTTCGAAGACATTTGATAAGTTTCGACACCTTCTTTGTCAATTGGAAATGCGCGTGACCACAACCAATCGTTTTCTTCTAATCCAACACGAAGCATTTGCTTAGTTTTTTGTGACCTCCAGCAGTAAAAATGACAATATTGCGGCAATAATAAGATATTTTCGTCAGTCGAAGTTTGTCCAAATTTTATATTAACGTTCGTGTTATTACATATAACGTATCTGGTTGCAATTATTAATTCTTGAGATTCATGCGAATTGTTAGCCACCCAACTTTGTTGCCATAATTGGGCACTTACCGTTAAGGTGTGAGCAATCGATGGACCAAACCTGATCTTAATGGGTCTACACATAAAATTAACGCTGGTAGTTGTTGCCAGGTTTATTTCTAATTTTAACGCAAAAGGATCTATAAACGATTGCTGCGTTAGTGAAGAATAATCCAATACGTTACTTTTGATCGATGTCGTTACATCGAACGCCGCCGAATTAAAATTCCAAGTACATAGATAGGCTTTAATATTTTCAAATACTACAGTGCCGAAACAAATACGTTCTGGAAACAACATATCGCAAGTGTATTGTTTCAAAGCTGGCGGCATTGTTTTCCCGCTTTTGTCATAATCACTATACAAGGAAATGTTGACTGTCGATATATCAAAAACCACGGATAAATCTGGCACCAAGTTTTTATTAAAATAAGAATCAATTCTCATGCACGCGGCCAACACCCGTGGAGAAATCGTAAATTTAGATCCGTCAAAATTAAAAGTTTGCGTCGAATCTTTTTGCAAACTTAACACCACCCGCCATATGCTCGCCACATATTGTAAATTATTTTCAGGCAAGCTTAGATTATTAGCGTCGCTTTCTGATAAATAAAACTGTAAATACGGACGATAACAGTTATGGCACTCAGACCAATACTCCAAGTGACACAAAATCTGATAATCTTGTTCGCCCGTTGTGGTGATTTTAAACGGCGCGGGAAACACCCGTACCTTAGTTAAAGTTCGCGGCTGAGGATAGCGCCAAGCCATTGCTAAAATTCTCTTTTTCCAAAACATAACTTGATACGGCAACGGAAGTTCATTAACATTATCCGTAGCGGAATCAACAAATTGAAAAGCACCCGCCCTTAAATCATCTTTATAAAATTGTTCTTTATCTAAAGCGGCACTTTTAAACAAATTCGAAATGTCGCCAGAATCAGATTCTCCATCACCGTAACTTAAGTTAGAAACAAACTCCGCTAAGTCTTTAATAACAGTTTTTACGCAATTTATTTGTTCTGGGCTGACGTCCACCATAATACAATCGCTCTCGATAGATACTTGCATAAGCGGGTTACTATCAACCGATTGCCAAGATTCCCACGACAGATTTAACTCAACCGACACGGTCCACGGATTTAGCAACGATCTGGTAACACCATCTTCGAACACTCCCAAAGTTACAGCTTCGAGTAACGTTACGTTAAGCAACCGTTCGGGTCGTTTCGATATGGTCAAATTATTTCTTAATTTATTTAAACCCAAAGTCACTTCAGGTCCATCGCCAGTTTTACCAACTAAAACAATCTGAGCAAAGTTTATATTAATGTGAGATACTTTAAAAAACGTATCCGTAATTGATCGAAATTTCGTGTAAGTTTCTGGCGTTTTCTGAGAATTTAACGTGTATTCGCTACAACTGGATTTATCCCACGGTTTGTTTGATTCGTCGAACGATTTATACATCCCTAATATTTTATCTTTGACGGCAAATAAATATCCCCAACGTTGCGTAGAACATAAAATCCGTGTAGGTCGAGCGAATTCAACATCGACCGTTGCTGGTTGGCCTAATCCGCGTGACCATTTCAACATAAAAAATGCTGGGCGTATTCCGGTACCGGGATCGGGCATTCCCGACAGGGTTTCCAATATGCTAATCGCGTAATCGGATTCGACTGGAATCGTGGGTGAATATGTGTATTCCGAGTCGCTAATTTTTACGCCAACGTCGAAACAAGATAAATGCACCTTACGGCCCAAATAGTAGCGGGACACAAACGCGTTTGGTTGCGAAAGAGATACAAACAATAAAGGTGAAAACCTGTTTTCTTTTAAAGTTGGCTTCTCGTCGATGCTGCCCTCTTCAGATGCTTCATAGCCTTTATCTAAATCGACCTAAAACAAAATTTTCGATTAGATTTCGCGTTCACTTAAATAATAGAAAAAATACAGTTGAACTAGAATCGATCGGTTTTATGTGAGAACCCCAAGCCCAGTTCAAGGTGGTAAACAAACCGAATTTTAGAAGATGGAGTAATCAAAAGACAATAAATGAGACGAAGCAACTCCAAAAGAATATGAAAACGGTAACAACGGTAATTATATTATTGTACCCAAATATACTATTGCTAAAATGCAACATTTCCATAATTTGAAATTTCACCACAACAACAGCTTAACAGAAACTTGTTGTCAACATTAATTGTGCACCCAGTGACTGATCCATCGTTGACATTTTTGTATGACCTTGTGGTTAGATGAAGCCTTTAGTTGCCTCATGTTTCTAAATAAAGTGACAGATGGCGCTCGTGATTTGTAGAGTCTTTTCTTGATGGTATCGGCTCTATATGAAGCCTATATTTCCGAATACCCATGCCACAACTAAACACTCTCAGTCGATAAGTGAGAATTATAGTTACCATAAACCGGGAGGTATGCAATCAATCGCAAATACTAAAGCAAATCCTAGCTCCTAGTCGTCGCAGTATACCACATCTCCCCTTGTATAAAGAACGAATGTCGCACGACGGAATAAGTCGACATCCAACCTGTACCCAAGCCCCGAGAGGCCGACGCCAGTAGATAGCGAGGTCCCCGGTGGAACTATTCATCTCCCTCGGATACTCGTGCTGCTGCCGGGTCACGTTTGACGTCGTAATCTCCTCTATCTTACAAAATGGATTCCTCTGCTACTTCGCCCTTTTCACATAAATAGTATAAAAGTATACTGGGGATACTGGAATTGCGTCGATTAAAGTTCGTTGTATGGGTCTAAGACGCAAGGCAACTCTCATAAGATTATAGGCGCTTCTAGTGCTAGAAGGACAAGTCCCCCTACCATGCTTTTCTGCAATAGAACTTGGCCTCTCTCTCTCTTCCCGATTTACCGGCGCTGGTTAAGCCGTCGAGGCCATGCGGTGCCTAAAGTTTTACCGGCGTGGGATCCAATCGGGCGACGATGATCCAGTTGGGCCTCCAGTTCATGTCCAAGACAGACTCTCAGAATTACGTAGAGTTACTATTACTCTAAGCAAACCGCTTCCTCCCGTATAAATGGTACACGGTTAAGTCCACAACCCTCGGACGTTATATTGCCGTACAAAGGAGCGTATCAAAAGATTAGCGTCAACACGACGTTGACCAAGTACAAATTCACGCTTGGGACTTAGAATTGGATAGAAACGTATCTGCTTTAGGGCAATAACACCACATGATGGAGTGTAGTCAATTTACAAAATAAAACAATAGGAGAAACCGAATAGTCTTAGTTTTAGCGGCTGGCTGATTGTGTCTTTTAATTAGCGAAACTGGTACCCTCAAAACTCCGAGACGGTTTTTAAAGGTTGATTTTGCTGGTGCAGTTGAAAATGTAGTCTCGTAACCAGCTTGAAAGACCGGTGTACGCGTTGAAGGAGAATCGGGTTTGGTTGCTGCTCTTCGCTCCATTTTGCTAATCGCGATAGATGAGATTCATCGTTGACGTTTCTTTATGAATGTATATGGTCCCATGTGGTTAGCTCAGGTTAAATAAAGTGATAGGAAGCGCTTTTGATCGGAAGTGTCTTTTCCCGGTGCCGGCTTTGGTAACTCGTCCTGGACAACGCCTTATTATACGTTCACAAGGTAAATGTGCAAGCCTCTAAATGCAGCCGATATTTCCGACTTGCGTCGATTTGCAAAATAAAGCAATGCAAAAAATCACGATGTTTTAGTTTTAGCGCCTGACTGATTGTGCCTTTTAGTTGGTGAAATCCGTACCATCGAAATTTCGTAAATATTCACTTTGCTGGTGCAGTTGAGAATCTAGTCCCGTCTCCTGGAGCTTCTAAACGGTAGTATCTTTTTCCGACGGTCTCGTCTCTGACAACTCGTTTTAAATTCCTGAACAATGGCCCTGTTATACTTTTACGATGTAAATAAACAAGTCTCGAGAGGCAACCGATATATCTGGACGATCCATACCACAACTAAACACTCGCTACACCAATAACACTCGCGTTGATTTGCAAAATGAATCAATGGCAGAAATCGAGTCCTCTTAGTTTTAGCAGCTGACTCCGATGCATCGGTAACCTCAAAACATCACTTTGCTGGGTATCTATGATCACAGTTAGAAACTTCTCCGTGGCTGTCGTTGGCGTATATTGACCACCAAGCGAGAATGTTTGCACTCATTTACAACATTTAGATAAAGTCTTGGACGAACTAAGAGGTATTCGTATTATCATAGCAGGAAACTGTAATTCAAAATCACCGCTTTGGCATTCCTTACAGATGAACGACGCAGAGGTGTGGAGTACCTCTTGGGCGAACGTGACCTATGTGTTCACCTTTGCTAGTCACCAAGGATCTTCAAACACTAATGTCACTCTAGCATCGCAAGCTTTAGCTAGAAAAATTTCTAATTCGAAAGTTATTCCTGATGTGATTGAAAGTGACCACCGACTAATACGTTTTGATTTAACCGTCGAAAATCCTCGACCGGTTCCGATCCCTAAGCGTTTCCTCGATATCAAATACGTAGATACTGTAAGCTGAACACAGCTGACAGCGCTATACTTCTTGTTTATCTTCCACGTGGAGTTAAATGCAACGATCCTAATAGTAGGGTAAGATGGAGACTTCTGTGACAAGAGGAGGAGGACCGAGAGACCTTGACCTACATTCAGTGCTTTAAATGACCTGGAATAACCCTATTCCTCCTCACAGACCTACACAGAAGAAGACAAAGACTTTAAATGACCTAGAATAACCCTGCTCCTCCTCACAGACCTACACAGAAGAACACAAAGACTTTAAATGACCTAGAGTAACCTTATTCCTCCTCACTGAACTACATTCAATGCTTTAAATGACCTGGAATAACCCTACTCCTCACAGACCTACACAGAAGGTTAGATTTTTTTTACATATTATTTAGTTATTATACAATGTACAATTAATAAATAAAACCGGAAATTACTTGTGTCTGAAGGTTAAATTTACTTAAATAAAACCGGAAATTACAGATAGTATAATGTAAGTAAATAGGTTCTATAGATTTTTTATATTTTATTTTAGAGCAATTTATGATTTATTGTAACTTATTATTTTAAGTTATTATATACAAAGTACAATTAATAAATAAAACCGGAAATTACTTGTGTCTGAATGTTAAATTTTAGCTTAATTTGTGATTAATTGTAAGCTATAAATTTAAATTATTAAATAGTACTTTCAATCGTCTTATGTATCAACAATACTGTTTAAATCCAACAGGTTTGTGGTGCAGTGGTAAACTCGCTGGTTCATAAACGTGAAATCCCTGGTTCGAATCCGACTACACCCACCGGTTTTCTAATAAAAATATTTTTCTTCTTAAGGTTACTCTAGGTCGTTTAAAAGCTTTGTCTATAGGTCTGTGAGGAGAAGCAGGGTTATTCCAGGTCATTTAAAGTCTTTGTCTTCTTCTGTGTAGGTCTGTGAGGAGTAGGGTTATTCCAGGTCATTTAAAGCATTGAATGTAGTTTAGTGAGGAGGAATAAGGTTACTCTAGGTCATTTAAAGTCTTTGTGTTCTTCTGTGTAGGTCTGTGAGGAGGAGCAGGGTTATTCTAGGTCATTTAAAGTCTTTGTCTTCTTCTGTGTAGGTCTGTGAGGAGGAGTAGGGTTATTCCAGGTCATTTAAAGCATTGAATGTAGGTCAGTGAGGAGGAGTAAGGTTACTCTAGGTCATTTAAAGCACTGAATGTAGGTCAAGGTCTCTCGGTCCTCCTCCTCCTCTTGTCACAGAAGTCTCCATCTTACCCTACTCCTAATTCTATCGACGTCAACATTCATAAACCCAAGCTGATCCTTCAATCTAGCCTAAATACCTTAAACCGAGTTCGCCCGAATTCTAGAGCTAGTGTAACGTAATGAAGTCCAAAGCTAAATAGGTTTAAGCGAGTTGTACGTTGCTTAAGAACGCAAACCCAAAAAGCCCTAGCAGAACTAAAAACTTAATGGCTAAACTCATACAAGGCCGCGCTTCACCGGTACAAAATTTAGCACATGGGAAAGGTTTGTAGAGAAAAGTTTGACAGCGAGTCCGTGGGGATTAGTTTATAAGATTTCTTCACAAATGCTCAAACCTCTCACAGAGTAGAACCCAAACAAATCAATAGTTAGTACCCTTGTCCCAGATTAAGATCTAACGAACAATGATCCTTACCAAGCCCGAATCAGATCCCGATCTTTTGTTAATATTGAATCCCGACACGATTGAATGGTTACAAAAGAGGACATAGTGTCGGTGACTAGAAAGATTCCTAAGAACAAAGCTCACGAACCCGACGGAGTACACTGTAACTATTCAAAAACAGTGTTTAATGCGGGTATTTTCCAAATAGTTGAAAAACTGGTAGGCTAATCACGATTCTCAAGCCTGGCAAGAGGGATCTCTCCAACCCTAATTTGTAACTATCGACTCGTACGCCGTGGAAAAACATACATTTCTAGATCAGTTTGAAACGCAGATTTTCCTTCCTTTTCGGCCATCAAGCGCCATCTCAAGATCTTGATCTTGTGAGATACATCATATAAAAGGCATAACGCCTATTTCTTGATGCCAAATATCCTAGACTGCATCTACAAGTCCCACGATCCGAGACGAGCGACCGTCCAAATTCTCGCATCGCACGACGGGTTCCGTTACTTGTCGTATGGTGATCGTATCGAATGCTTTTCCCGTCTACTTTTAGGTTTAGAAGCGAGAATAAACCGTAAGCTCGTGCTTACTCAGCACGGACCTCTAACAAAACCCATCCGACCCCTCCAACCAGGCAATCCTTTTAATAACATACACCAAATCGATCTATCCTTTATGAGGCAAACTTGTGACAAGCAAGTTCGCGTGGTTTGGTGGGTCCACTTCCTTCTCCTACACTTTGCTGGTGCAGTTGAGAATGTAGTCCTGTAACCAGTTTGAAAAACCGATGTTAAGCGTTGGAGCTTAGAGCCGGATTTGACTGGCTTCTGCCCTATAGATTATCTCCGAAAAATATTTATAAAAGTGCTGTTTAGGGTAGTAACAACACTGTGATATCAGTGAGTTTCTACCCGGTTATTTGACGGGAATAGATTCCTCAATTTTTTAATCCTTCTGACTTATTCGAAGCCGCATTCTTTAAGAAAACTTAGTCTTTCATTATGAGGCGGTTTTTGTGACTCAAATGAATTCTTCTATAGCTGTTCGAGAAGTTTGCCAATGAACGTGGATGGTACAGTCTAATAGTGAGTCGCAATTTGCAATTAGATCTTACGCACAAAGTGGTTTTGGGCGCTACTGGAGTATGTAACGCCATTCGGATCGTACACTACCAACACGATTTAGAGCGTTTTATTAATACTTCTCGACACCCCAGGCATTACAAGATCAACGGGGACTGAGATACAACTGACTTCTAATCCGGAAAATTGCTTATCAGTAGGCTAACCCTAATATTTTAGATATTTTATCCGTACTACTAATAAACTAAATCGCTAATTCGAATATCAATTTTATATAAAAAAGAGAAGCTAAACCAGTCATTTGCAAAGTAGACAAAACGTTATTATTGGTCAGTGCGAATGTGATTATGTGAGCGACATATAGTGACGATAACCACCTCGTATCTCACAAACTACTATTATAATAGAACAAACATTAATATTCTGTAATAACAGTTAGTAAAATACCCACAAGATGGCAACCATTACGCTACACGTCGTTAACTAATCACATAACAACATTTAGCCTACCCAGCAAATGGACGATTTTTAGCTTCATTTTTAATTAATTAGTTAGTTATCCAGTATATAGTAAAGAAAGAAGTAAACATCCATGATTTTGTCCTATAAATAAAAAAATTATTTAAAAACTCACCAGTTGCGATTTGTATTTGCCATCTTTCATTTTAACAGCACTTTTTCTACTTAGATGTCCGTTAACTTCATACAAAGAAACCATAACTTTACCACCTGTGATCAAGACATCTATAGGAACATTATGGTACGACGGAGGAATTGTATTCGGAGGTCTGGGAAAAACTACTTTTTCGATTTCTCGATTTTTTAAGAGTTGTTTCACCTCCTTTAATGCACTATCTTGAACCTCCTAAAACGAAATTACGTTGTTGCGATTTTGTTTGTTTTCAATTTTTAATTACCTTAGACTTTAAAGAAAAAGTACTTTGAAATTCGGAAGTCTCGAAACCAGAATCGGCAACTTCATTAACATCGTAATCGGTCTCGATCATATCCAAAGCGGTATGATCGAATCTGGCATACGGAAACGTAACGTAAGGTCTTTTAGGATCGTCTAATAAATACGGTTGAATAACTGTAGTCAATTCAGACACTAAAGCTAAAATCAGTTTGATTTGGGCCAAAGACAAGCTTATTTCTACGTCGGATTCGCAATTAATTTCTACCGAGTGTCCGCATATTAAAGTATTTTTTTTATAAATCATAGCCGGGGCAATAATAATTGATACATCAAACCTAGAAAAAAATTGATGAGTTTGAATATAGGAAGTTGTTAAAAATGCGTACTTATTAAAAGCCGTCCAAAAACTGCCTATATGAGAAGAAATACTAAGACGTCCTTTACCAAGTTTATTCCATTCTAATGCTGGGTTTTGGTTCATGGTTCTTAAACTCGATAAATTCGTTTCTCGGATGTTTAAAATGTGACAAAAATCTTCCCAGACTCCTGAAGTCACCAAAAGATGCTTTATATCCAGTTGGTATTGTCTATCTTCTACTTCGCTTCCTAAACATAAAGTATATTATTTGGACTTACGTTGTATTCAAACGCACCAGGAATATTTAATATTCTAGATTGTGCCGCAAGTTGATAAATATCTGGACGACAAGGATTGCGACAAATAGGGTTTACGGCACTTGGTGTTAAACTAATATTGCTGATTTGTAACATGAAAACATTTTGCTCCGCTCCACAATTGTGTAATTCGTTCGAAGGTATAATTACCCTCAAACCTCTACATTCTACGTAGAGCAGAGGTAAACTTTGATTATTTATAAAATGCATGTAGTTGGTACTTTTCATTTCATCCGGTGTCGTTGTAGTGCGCATTAACGGTTCCATGGCCATGTAATAGCAACGTAACGTCGATAAAGACAGAAGTAAGTCAATAGGCTGCGTCGTTATTACGACTTCGGTGATATACGAAGATGGCGTGTTGAAATGTAGCGTATTCCCAGCCACGGCTTTTCCTTCTTTTGCTTTACTTTTAGGTACTGTGCCCCAAAGTGCGTGAGTGTGTTGAGAACTCGCTCTTGTTATAGTGATTGTCGCAAAACCCACATCTTCTTGCCTTTCGCGTGTCGCCTCTACTTCGCGTATTTTCATTATAATGCCTAAATACTTTCCAGGTACCCATGTCTTGGTATCCAATTTTCTTTGAAATAAAAAAAACGATCATTCATTCAAACCTGGGAGTAGTTTACCCCCTTGGAAATTTTTGTATGGGCGCCAATAATTACACAGTAGTTAAATGCTACTTGAACCGCCCAACAAAATGGTTTGATTCGATAAAACTTACCTTTTAAAATGTTGAACATTAACAGCAGCTATTTTAGTTTTAATCTTCAGATAAACGCTTTGAAAATCCAAAGAGCTTACGATATCTTCGGCATCTAAAACCAACTTTAAGTTGGGTGTGTACAGGTATGAATCGTCTGCGATTAAAGTTTTTTTAATATTGTGCGATAACAGCGTCACTTTGAATCGTGTTATCGTCCATTGTATCCAAGCGGTTAACTTTACATTGTCATCTGTAACAACTGGTACAGCTGAACTAGAAGGAGTTTTTTCGCTGACAGAATCCGCCGTGCTTTCTCTTAATACTGTAGGAGAAACGCTAGAACTCCATCCGACAACAGTTTGCAAAACGTCTGGCGATTTTGAAGCGTAGTCGTTTGAAAAATTCGGAAGCAAATTACAGATTACTTCTGTTAAACCATATAATATACTAGCAATCAAACATATCTATAAATAACTATAAATAACATTCATTATTGATATACAATAGAAACCAACCTGAACTTCAGACACGGATAAATCAATGGGAGACATATCTACGTGAATACAAATTCCTAAAGGTTCGCCTGAATCATTAAGATTTGTGACGGCATTGTAAGAATCATCTTTACAAGGTGATTGTTTATCATCGACTTTTGTAGATATTCCAATAGTTGCGTTCAAAGAAAAAGGTTTTAAAAAATTCAATTTGGCACCGTTTTGTAAAGTGTAACAACTTATATCTGTTAAAGAAATACTCCAAGGAAGGCTTGATTTATCTAAAATAATCGATGCGTGAATTAATTACAGCGTGAGCAGTTTATTACTGTTCCAAAGAATATGTGGCAGTTTCACGGGTAACGCAGTTAAATATTTAGCGAAATTGTGTTTTTGTAAGGCACTGCTACTAGTTACCGTCGGCAGTGTAATAACAATCATTTCTGGAGGGTTCAACTTCTTCAAAGTCCGCTCTACAGCTTCGTCCATGCCTAAAATCAAAATCGTTAAAATTCAACCACTCTTAAATGTTAATTAACACCTTGTGCGTTGGCCGACGACAAACTTTGCATAGGAAAATATACAATACATTGCGCAATATCTACGCTTATTATCACACTATTCCAAACCGAACTCCATTCGGTTAAAAACGTATAAAGCCACGCTTGCAACTGAAATTAAACGGTTAAGGGCATTAGATTAAAGAAAATTTATACAAACATCAAAGTCTGATGATTCTAGTAGCAACCTCTGATTTGAGCTTCCCAGAAATAAGTGTTCCCTGTCTGAACTACTGTGAATTGATTCATGCGGAGTTCCCGCTCTTCTTGGAGTTTCCAGCACGCTTCCACTTGCTTCGGATATGTTATAGTTCTTACGTTGCATAGGATCTGGTCAAAATAAACAATGTTTAAGAAAATATCTAAAAAAATGTCAACGTTTTTTTATGTCATCTAGACAATTGTCCGGCTAAAAGATGCTGAGATGTTGTGCTATAAACTAATCTATATTTATTTTTTCATATCGAACACAAATTCGTACTTTCTGTCAATAACAAATCAAGATCCAACACAGCACGAAGATGAGAGAGAGAGAGACAGAGAAAATTGACCCCTAATTCAAAGAGAACAGAGCAAACACCTTGCGGACCAAACCAAGGCGATGGCAACACCAACAGAAACCGTCGTCAAAATTGTTAAGACCCACAACCAAAGAGTAACTCTAGCTCATTGACGCTGAGCAACCTACAACAGCCCACATAGATAAGGAATCTAGCGACGTCAGTACCGTAACCAATCGGAAACGTTGCTAATAACACACAGCCTATCGCTGTCCCAAAAGTAAAAATTTCGTTAACAAGTTAGTATCGACACAATTAGAAAGCAACCACAATGATTTTACGCAAAGCAGACATCGTGGTCGAATCATCGAAGACCACCACTCATTTATGCGGAAAAACCTTTGAAAGTGTGAAAGCACCCACTTCCCCAGTGACAGTAAAGAAAATTTTCGATCAATACTACTCTCATCCATGCCAAAAATATTACAGAGCCATTCCCCAATGCGTCAAGTATGTGAGCAACTCACCTTTATTTGCAACAAGTTCGAATGGTCCCACGACGTGTTGCATCTGCATGGAAACACTACTTGGAATGTCCACTTCAACATAATCAGCATGAGAAAGTCTAACGCAGAATAAAAAAGATTTAGCATCAAAGCGACATCATTCACAGAATATTCTCAGAAGACGTCGTTAAGCATCCTGATTCAAAAAACAGACTTCTATAACAACACCCCAACGATCATCGGTGGAGACCTTAACGCAAAGCATCAATTATAGAGCAACGAGTGCACGCGTAACGCCAACGGTAAGACCCAGTGTTGCGTAATGTGTCGAAATAATTACTAAATCTTTTAGTATGGACTGTAAATTTAATTTCTTCAAGATACAGCAGTTTACATGCTTTGCTTTATAAGTTTGTTCTTCTACTACCCTTCAACGCAGACCCGAATCATACATAGCACGTTTACCTTGAATCGCCAAGGCGTGCGCATACAATTTTAAAAAATAATTCTTAACATAAATTCTTAACATACCCCCGGACGTTGAAAGGTTCTTTCAAAAAAAAAAAATAAAATTAATGCATAGCTTAAATCTAATGTAGATACAAGTCAACAAATATATAACTATTACATTAAAAAAAAACAAATTGAATATGAAAATAAAATAAACTATTCACTCCGGTAACGGACACAGTTGAGAAACACCACGGGTGATAACTCCATTAGAAGTTCGAACAGTTGCGATTCGAGGTATTCCATCATTGCCAGTTGTAACGGATATGATGCGCCCAAGTTTCCATTTCAGTGTAGGAGAGTTTGCATCCATAACTAAAACCATGATGCCCGGCAATGCCTTTTGTAAGTTGACACGCCATTTCCCTCGCCGCTGGAGCTCGAGGAGATACTCCTTCGACCATCTTCTCCAGAACTGTTGTTGTGCTTGCTGTATCCGCTGATACTTCAAGAGTCTGGATTCCTTTATATGCGTTAAATCTGGATCCGGTAAAGAGATCAGCGGACGACCAATAAGAAAGTGCGCGGGGCAAAGCGGCTGCAAGTCTTCGGGTTGGGAAGAAAGAGGTGTTAGAGGACGGGAATTAAGGATCGCTTCTATCTGAACGAGCAATGTACTAAGTTCCTCAAACGTTAACAAACAATTATTGATAATTTTTTTTAACAATAATTTACAAGATTTTACTCCTGCTTCCCACAAACCCGCCATGTGGGGAGTGTATGGAGGAATAAATTGCCAATCTATACCATCATTTGCTGTTGTTTCTATGATGCTACATTCATTATTTAACAAAAACTTGCCAAGTTCCTTTAATTCTGACCTGGCCCCAACAAAATTTCGACCGTTGTCGGAAAATATTTTGTTTGGTTTACCTCTCCTTGCTACAAAGCGTCGAAAGCACATAATAAACGCACTAGTTATCAGATCGCTGACTATCTCTAAATGCAAAGCCTTAGTCGAGAAACACACAAAAAGGCATATATACGATTTTGATGTTTTATATCCGCGCCTCTTTGACGTCTTAACAATAATCGGCCCGGCATAATCCACACCTACATTAGTAAATGGGGATGAAAGGGAAACACGCGAAGCTGGGAGATTTCCCATCAACGGATTAACAGGTCTAGGAGACATTTTAAAACATCTAACACAATTTCGCACAACTTGTTTGGCCAAGCTGCGCCCTGAAATGGCCCAAAAAGACTGTCGCACAGAAGAAAGTAGCATTTGTGGACCGACGTGAAAGAGGGTGATATGCATTCTTTCAAACACAAGACGAGTGAATTGATGCTTCTGAGGAAGTAATAAAGGATGCTTAGCAGAATACGGTAAGTCCGAATTATGAAGACGACCACCAACGCGCAGTAAACCATCCGAGTCTATAAATGGATTGAGGCTTAGAATTTTGCTCTTACTGGGAAGTGCTTTCCCGCTTTTCAAAACATTAAGTTCTTGCTCAAAACACTCTTCTTGAACAATTTTGACAAGACGAAGTAGTAAAGTTTGCAATTCCTCGCTCGATAGAGGACCAACAAGTTTAAGTAACGAGCCTGAAGCATTGTGTCTAAAACGCAAAATATACGCAAAAACACGCTGCAAACGAGTGAGCGAAGAATATTTTGTTAGAAAGTAATTGCTGAAATGTTGAGCCAAGTAGGCCGTCTTCTCTAACTTTAATTCCGGTAAACTTGGAAGACACTCAGTAAAAGAGGGCCACATTGAACTATCATTGACTAACCAAGGTAGGCCATGCCACCATAAATTACAAGTTTTCAGCTGCGACGGTGAAATGCCACGCGTTAGAATATCCGCGGGATTCGTTTCAGTTCGCACATGGCGCCATTTTGCTGCGGGAACTAGTTCCAATATATCAAACACACGATTACCTACGAAGGGTTTGAGGGAACTTACCGAAGTTTTCAACCATCCTAATACAATCGTAGAGTCTGTCCATAAGATCTGCTCATCGCATTGAATGTCCAAAGCATTGACGACTTGTGAAACTAATTTAGCGAGAATTGCTGCACCACATAATTCCAACCTAGGAATTGTCATAGGTTTTAAGGGTGCTACCCGCGTTCGTGAACACAATAGATTGACATGATGAATATAATGCTCGTCTGTTGAGCGTAAGTAAATACAAGCTCCGTAACCTTGTGTTGAAGCGTCACAGAAGCCATGGATTTGGATACCTTTAGGGTTTTTACAAATGACCTTCCTATCAATTTCCAAATCGTTTAATTCCAATAAACCTTCCCTTAAAGACGTCCAATGTCTAAGGAGACCAGTGGGGATAGGATCATCCCACGAAAGTTTTTCGAGCCAAAGTCGTTGTAGCAAGAATTTTACCGTTACTATGCAAGGACTCACTAAACCAAGAGGGTCAAATATCTGCGATATTTCCGAGAGAATGATTCGTTTAGATACTTTCTGGTTACGCGGTTTGGAAATAGAGAACATAAAAGTATCGAGAGAAAATGCCCAAACTAAACCTAAAGTTTTTGTGAGTTCATGTGAGAATTCTAGAGCCTTTGGATAATAATCAGTTTCCTTTACAAGTGAAAGTACACCAGGGTGGTTGGCTATCCATTTTCTAAGTTGAAAACAAGCTGATGATAGAACATATGACAATTCAGAACATATAATTTGAGCCTCATGAATAGTGTCTGCGCCAGACAAAACATCATCTACATAAAAGTCGTTTATAATAATTCTAGAAATATGAGGTAGCGAAGATGAACAATCTTTACCTAGTTGTGTCAAACACCTAATAGCAAGATAGGAAGCAGCGGCGGTGCCATAGGTCGCCGTATTCAATGTATATTTCTTTATTTCATTTGAAGGGGACGAACACCAGAGCACTTTCTGCAACGATCGTTGATGTGGAGCTATCAATACCTGCCGATATATTTTTTCTATATCGGCCGAAAACGTGTACTGATATTTACAAAGTTGCAACAAAACAGAGAAGGCCTTGTTGGATTGTAGGGCCAATCATTTGTAAGGAGTTAAAGAAATATCAAGATGACGACACCGATGATTCGTTAAAGACAACTCGAAACTTTGTCGAAATGCTTTCCTCTTTCACGACACCATGGTGGGGAAGATAATAAGACACCTGATCAGAATCAGGACTCGAAACAGACATATGCCCTAAAGATTCATATTCCGTCATAAATGAAACATACATATGCAGAAGCACTTTTTGGAGGCACTTATCTTTAAAGGAATAGACACTACAAAACGCCCTTTGGAGTTACGCATTGTGCTGTTGTTAAAGTGTATTTCGCAGTCACGCTCTTCGGAAGTTAAGGGTTTATCTAAAGGACCGTTTTCTATTTCCCAAAACTTAGTAACTTGACTCAATAATCGTGACTCGACTGACGAAGTGCTAAGATTACATTGGATTGCATTATTGGTTCCAAGAGTAATAAGACCACAAACCACCCAGCCAAGATGCGTTTTCTGTAAAACGGGTAGATTGGGACCGAGACTAACTTGTTCAGTGTCTAATATTGACCAAAACCAATCAGCGCCTATTAACAAATCTATTTTTCCAGGTTTGTAGAATTCAGAATCAGCCAATTGAACATGATTTGCAATTTCCAAAAGAGAGGGATCAATTTTGAAGTTAGGTGTAACTCCCGTAATATTATTAATCACTAAACATGAGAGAGATATTCTAAATGCGCTATGACAAGATTCTATGTCTAACGAACATCTCGTTAGAGTTTTGGAGCGAGTTTGACCTATACCTACAACCGAAACGTTCGCGTCCAGTAAGTCTAATTGTAAGATGTCCCGAAGATAAGTACTAATAAACGAAGATTGACTGCCAGCATCCAAAATACCCCGTGCAATATGAAAGGTTCCGTAAGCATCACGAACCTTTACAGTGAGCGTAGCGAGAAAAACGTTTCCAACGTTTGAAGACAAAACGGAGGTAGTTGTCGGAATTTCGACAGGTGGAACATCAGCAATAGAATGAGAGACACTTTTGGATTTTTCTAAGTGTAGTAAGGTATGGTGCTTGCTATTACATGTCTTACACCTGCTAGATTTACAAACACCGATAAAATGACCTTTGCGTAAGCAGTTAATACAAAGTTTATTTTCTTTGACCTTAACTAGACGATCCAAAGGAGTTAACTTAAGAAACGAAGATCACTCTTGAACTACATGAGCTTTTTCGCAAATGGGACAATTTGAATTGTGAACAATGATAGCACGAGAATTAGAAACCCTTTGCGATGATTTTTTGTAAACTACTTGATTATTTTCAAGAGTTTCCAAGAGGGCAGCTTTATCCTTTAAAAACAGTTTCATATCCTCTGATGAGGGTATGTCATTTACAGTTTTAGTTTTTTCCCAATCGCGAGCAGTGGTTGGGTCTAACTTAACAGCGATTAAATTGGTAATAAAAGTTTCCCATAAGTTGTGCTTTGGTATTAAAGAATTGATTGCTCTTAAATGTTTTGATACCGAGTCGCTTAAATTTCTAATTTTGTCTGAGGATTCTGCACTGATGTTTGGCAAATTAAAAAGAGCCTTAATATGATTGTGCACTAGCACACGTGTGTTGTTGTATCTAGAACATAAACTCTCCCATGCTAATTGATAGTTTTCAGAAGCAAAATCCAAAGACTTAATAACATCTGCAGCTTTCCCGCGTAATGCACCACGGAGATAATAAAATTTGTGCAGATCAGTGATAGTGTCATTTTCATGAATAAGAGATACAAACGTGTCGCGAAACTCAAGCCATGCCCCAGTGTGTCCCTCGAATTCAGGGATAGACATAGTGGGTAGTTTTACAAATTGGGGATGATTACCATACGTGGGTGTGCTTGTGCCTGCGGCGCCTTCGTTGCAACTAAGAGATTTAACGCTAGAGGAAATAATTGCGGTAGCACTAACAACACTTTTATAATATTTGTTTTCAAAAGTTTCACGCTCTAATATTTGCGATGTTAAATCGGCATCATTCAAAACTAATAATTCTATTTCAAGCTGTACGTCATTGAATTTATCCAACAATGTACGACTATTTTCTAAACGTATTTCTAACTCGCTAATCTTTTGTTGAGTCAGATCAGATTTACTGTCCACTAAGAGCTTGGCACTATCTAAATATTTTTGAAATAAAGTAAGCTGGGTTTTAATAACCGCACGTTTCTTTACTAAAGTTTCCATTGTGTGAAATACAAAAAAACTAATATGAAACAAGTAGCAAAGGTAAACGTAATATCTAATAACTAAATAAATCGTGTTGATTAATATCAAAAGATAAATTAATAAAGTACTCGTTAAGATATGAAAACATTTAAAAATAAAAAGGTAATAGGAAAAAATGATACTTGCATGTTAGCGGCACAAAATAAAGATTTTTTGGCAGGCCCGGCGACATCAAAGGTGGCGAATAGACCGCTACAAACTCAACCATAATAAGGTAGAACTGCTGCTACGTCGATGTACAATTACAACTATATGTATTTCAATTTTCTTCAATCTTTTAGTATGGACTGTAAATTTAATTTCTTCAAGATACAGCAGTTTACATGCTTTGCTTTATAAGTTTGTTCTTTTACTACCCTTCAACGCAGACCCGAATCATACATAGCACGTTTACCTTGAATCGCCAAGGCGTGCGCATACAATTTTAAAAAAATAATTCTTAACATCAATTCTTAACACCCAGTTTAACTAAGTCAGTCTACGCCACAACGTCGATGGGCCATATCCCAGACGAGCTCAACAGCGTGCAGCCCGAAGTAACGACAGCGGTCAACAAACATCGAAATCGAAAATAAAAAGGCACAACAGCGAATGCGCTAAAAAATGAACGATGTCACCATTACACGGGTACAACGGCATCTTCGAAATGCAATTCAAAGCCACCTAGAAATACATTGAAGTAGAGAAAATAAAACACCATCCCAACATAGTCTAAAACTGATTAAGAACGGTTTCAACATCCCACATCAAACACAGAACCACAAAAAAGTACTTAAATCAGTTTGCAACCAGATTGAAGGTCAGTAAAGGTACCACAGCCTGCCACTAAAAGATTTAAACAATGGTTTCTTCCTGCCTACGGTCCAACCAAAGATGTTTACTCTGCTCAATATACTAGATTAGTGATTAGCAGTGATTCACCTCAAGGATCAGAGCGAAACCGTGAAGTGCGTCGGTTCTTTTTCATGACTCAGTGACTCAACTAGCTCATTTAAACTCCCCATTTATCAGACCACTGAGGTCACTACTCAACGGTACCTGATCTGATCCGGTTCCATCTCACTCCCATGGCAATTGGAATAAAAACTGGTTTGTGTTCATGGGAGATCGTAAGCTGAGTTCGGAGTTGAGCGAGTGGCCTCAGTGGTGGCGAAGGACTGGGCGCACGCGCATTGATGAAAAGTGGGAGGAACTACCGCTTTCTTGTCATGACTCGCTTACTCACTAAGAAGAACTAGTTCTTTTGAGTCAATTCAGAAGCAGATCTCCCATCAAATATCAGCTGCATATTAAAAAGTGAAGCCAAAATCGGTCATTTGCAAGGTAGGCAAAATGTTATTATTGGTTAGCTTGAATTTGATTGTATAATATAATATATATTGACGATTACACTATCTTGTGGGTATCTAAGAAACTAGTAAGTATAGTAGTTCATGAGTAACTTACAAGATTGCAACCATTAATACCCGTGGTTTCCCAATCAAATAATATTTTGCCTACCCTACAAATAGCCGATTTTGAATTATCTTTTAATTCATTAATTAGCTATCAAGTATATTATAGACCATGTACGGGTAAATATCCTTGGGTCGAACTCATCCGATAGTGTCTATGTAACCGAACCTTTACGAAGAAGCTACACACGTGACTACTTACATTACTTAAACACCGCGTTAAATCTAAGAAATGATTAAAAAAAACTTACCAATATAGTCGGATTTAACGACCTCTCTTGTTGAGTACAACAACCATCGACAAAGAAGCGGGTCCACGCAAATTCTAGTTTCCTCCAAACAAAATTTTATAATCGATGGATGTGGTTGATGATTTGGATTTAGAGGGTATTGCACCATAACCGTACACAACGGTAAAACAAGTCTAAAAATATACTTGTATTGTAACTTTTACTTCTACGACAACGTACTTTTCTTCTCTACTCCTAGCGTATTCAGGACCTGACACAATCAACACTTGTTGGATTTCTTTCGTGGAATGCACATTTAAATTTCCGAAAGAAGATTCAGTATCGCTTTCCACGGTTTCAATTATAGGTTCATAAATAAACGCTTTGATACTACCTAAACTAGAGTCGATCGTTACTGTAGAGTTGGTTATAACCTTCTTAAAACGAAGCTCGTCTAAGGACAACTCCAAATACGTCATACCTAAATGAATTTGAAAGTAAAGATAACAATCTGACGAATACTAACAATACCAATGCTTCTAGAAGCGTCTTGAATAATAGTTGTGTGCAAAAGGTAATTCATAGTATCTTGACCGTCAAGTTGATATAATTTCTCTAAGATATACATGACTAGCATAAGCTTTGCTTTTGTTGTAGTTAAAGTTACGTTTTCTAAAACATCCTAAGTAACATATGTTTTAGAAATATTTTGAAGTACCTGACTCTATAGTAATTTCTTCGTGGGGAATATCACAGTTTAGCCAATACTGAGGCTTGATAATACTTTTGCTTGTGTAAGAAGCGTTGCAACGCGACACTATCGTAGTTTGTTTTTTAACCGACGTAACTAATCGACTACATAAACCAATAATTTTAACAGATTTTTGACTATAACACGCGTCAAACATATGTTGAGGCGAGTCCGGTAATTGACATACAGTGTGAACTAAACGTCGGGTGTACATCGGATTTTGAATTTTAGCATCAACACATTGACTTTCTATCGTGATCTTTGGTAGGCCTTGATAATACTGGTTAATTACCGGTAACGACGCACTTGTCGATTGTTTCTAAAGAACCAAGTAGGAATTAATCGTTAATGACGCAGTCGATATTAATACGAACCCTACGTTTACAGTATAAGTTTCGTTTAGACGGTTCGAAGATAGGATGATCCATTACTTGCAACTCGATTATTGGAGCTAAAACAGTAATTTGTACTCCGCGGGTTGGGATGTTTTCTAACAAGGCGTCGTAATCCTCTGCGCAGGGTGGAGGTAATTCTGAGAATGCTGGTTCAGGTTTTGGAGTTCTATAGGATTGATAATCGTAAGCCGCAGCGGCGACTCTTAAGCTTCCTATTCTGTGAAAGAACCCAGAGCATAAGCGTAAACGTAATGGTCCAAGTACTACCCTTAACAACGACTTTTCATTCAAATTGCTGAAATAAACTAGTACTTAAACGTGTGACAAAAACTTGGTGCAACAATACCTATATTCAAGATCGGTACCTAATTCGGACAAACTTTCATTTGTCATTTCTTCGGGTGTGTCAACGTGGTATAAGTAGTCTATTGCGAGACCTGGCGTGCATTCCAGTAACGAGCTTTCAGTTACGGTTATCATGTGATAATCCCACGACATGCTATAAGCCCGGTTTAGACCTTTGTTTTCTACAGCTTGGGGATCGAATAACGAATCCATTTTGTGTGCCATCGACAATAAACCTTAAAAAAAATTATCGAGAACAATTATTGTGAGTTAGTGAAACCACATACCCGCTTTTAAGTATTCACTCGGCGTAGACCCATCGTACATTTCAACGTGACCGCAACAACATTGAGAAACGGGTAACAAAACAATCTGACTTATTCCAACCTTGCAGTTAAACCATTTCAATCCATGAGCGATACTTTCAACAACAATTCCTTGTAAACGCATCGTGAGCAACGGTAAATATTTTATTTTGCGTTGCGAATAATACCCGCTTCTTTCGGTGGGTTCTGAAACCTATTCATGTTTATTTCTCCCCGTTGAATAAGAAAACGTGGAAAACTCACTTTAAACGTTAAGGAAGCGTAGTCGACGTAAAATCCTGTGTGTAAGGTGTGACCGGTAGACGATTCCTCTTGGTCTTGGTTCCATTCTTCGTCCCAGGATACTGGGAATATTGAAGGAACGAATGACCAAGCCCATCCGGCCCATGACTCGCTATTCTCCAAAGCATCTGTCATAATTTAAATAATCAAAGCATGAAACTTAACATGAATAATAAAACAATTGTAAGAATTAGATAGATGTGTTATGAGTAAATTGATGATTCCCAATTCATTATAAATTTGTTCAATACGCCAACGCCTATATAGGGTGTCATGGTATGCAGCTTAACAAGTTCAGCTGGGACAACCGTATTTAACTTGGCAGGTGTTGTACTCCAATACTGCCGTCGCGCAAACCAGCTCTCCCATTTCAAGCTATAGTGTCGCAGTAAGAGCCAACACTAGGATAAACGATGCCTGTCGCTGTTCTACTAGCGTTGCTTAGTAGACACGTCGGTTAAACCCAACATTGTTTGCTGCTGTGGATGTGTCTCACGAGCAATAGATGCTGAGGGGAGCTTGACTTAATTGCCAGGACCAAAAGAACTCCTCATTAAAAACCTAAATCTAGAGCGAGGAGAACCAGCCAGACAGATAAGTGACTAGATAGACCATTCATTACTGGTTCACACATTAGTACACCAGGCAAACTCCGTTGTATATAGCCCGCCATAAGTATAAAGGCACGGTACATAGTTGTTTATATTTGCTCCTTGCCCGTCAGCCTAATATGTAACAAGTAAACGAATTAAAAATACCAGATATAGCAGGCACCGAGACTAGAGACTCTGCTGCTACAAGGAGCCAAGAAACCTGAAACATCCGGGATAAAGAAGCGCCCCTTAACAGGAGTCAAGTCAAAAGATCGAGGGCACAAAACGTAACCGATCAGAAACCAGTACTCCAAGCACAGTAACACGACCGCCAACAAAGAAAAATAGAGGGGTAAAACCCTCCACCTTTTATGCTACGGTCGTGTCTGATATTTGAATGGCAATAATACCACAAGAATATCCAGGTGTTGTCTTAAACAAAGAACAGGCGAGCCTTATTAAGAACTGTCAATAACAAAACTAGGAATCACAGAACAATGTGAACGACACCTACTGCTGCAATGAAAACTTTCCTAGACTATCCACCTCTACATTTAGTAGTAGAATCAGACGCTTTGGCAGCAACGTACCGGTTAAAATCTAACGAATGGAGGAACACTCGTAATAGAGAAAAACTTTATGTCGGACAGAAACGGCCTAACTATCGACTTTCACAAACCTTATGGGGTAACTATACCGACAAAGAGAAAGAATGTAGATAGACAACAACCGAGAAAGCAGCAAGCAATCACCTCGTATACAGATGGTTCCAAAACTGAAAAAAGTACTAGAACGGGAATCTCTAGCTATAGATCAGGGAGGAACTTCAGCTTAAACGTGGGCCGTCTAGCAACCGCATACCAAGCAGAAATTATTGCAATATCCGCTTGTGCTCAAGAAATGGTTAGGAAATCCTATCAAAATAGGAAAATCCAAATCGTTACCGATAGCCAAGCAGCATTAAGAGCTTTAAACTCAGTAACAGTACGCCCTAGAGCAGTCCGCCTAGCTGAGCACAACAGAGTTACTTCACAATAGAACAAACGACATCAAGGAGACGAAATAAACGAAAAAGCAGATTTATATATGAAAAATAGCATGAGTTATAAAAAATATAACATATAATGAACATATAAAAAACCTAGAGTAAAAATACGCAATACAACATGTAGAATAAAATATGAAAAGGCACTTAGCACGCAAACACACAACCCCCACCATGGCGGGTAATCACGGATTAGATATTTCGCACCGCTTTTTCCATTCGCTTTTCCGGCGTCGCCGTCAGTACTATCTATCATGGTCACGACCAGGTTAGACTTCGCGAGATTGTATATTGGGACAGTACCGCCCTTTCTGTCTGTCATCGCCGACAAATGAATACTGTATGGTAGGCATCATCTCTTTCCTCATTACACAAAAAACACGAAGGGTTCTCTTTCTTCCGTATGCCAGACAAGTAGGAGCCAAAACATCCATGCATTTAAATTACCAAATTTTCTTTCAGTCCATAACCGCTGGTCAGGGATAAGCTTTCGTGACCAAGTTGCGTTTGGATTTTCCGCCCATCTAGTCTGCCAGTTCTGCAAAGTCCTCTCTTTTCGAATGGACTTTGCCATGCCATCCCTGGCGTTGCAACGCTAGTCAGCCAGTAAGTCGATCGGTGGGGTGCCAGCAAGAACCATTCTTCAGCGTTTTGGTGTTGAATACCGACCGCCACACACCGCGTATAGAATTGTATTAAGCCCCGTAGACAAAATTACCGTCCTAATACCATGGCTCGGTTCTTTCACTGTGTTCATAAGTTTTGACAGAGCTACTTCTCTCTTGCAGGCTTTGGCCAACACATTCTGTAACTGCACCTCAAAAGTTAAGTGTATTTTAAGTGTCACCCCTAAGCAGACCATCGTCTCTCTGGTGATCACCGGCACGGAACCATACTGAATGTGTCTAAATTTCCTTCTGCCCTTAAATACTATAGCTTCTATAAAATCTTAAGCTTTCGCGGTTGTTATGTTTATGATTATAAGCGACTTTCGGCTTAGACCGCGTCGTAGTTAAACACCCAGACTTAAGTTTGGTCCTAGTCTCTTTTTGAGAGTCAAAACAAGACGTAAAACTTGTGCTTTGCGTTTAATGTGGCTCTCAAGAAGAGACTTGGACCAAGCCTAAGTCTGACAACATAGGCACAGGCCAAGTTTTACGTCTTGTTTTGCCTCTCAAGAAGAGACTAGGACCAAGCCTAAGTCTGGGTGTTTAGCAACGGCGCGGTCTAAGCCGAAAGTCCCTTATAATCGTAATACTATAGCTTCCGTTTTCTTTTCCACAACTATCAGCTTGTTTTCTTTCATCCACCTGTCCACCTTGTCAATCGCCAGGTTCATCACCCTCTCCAGAGCCTAGAAAGTACCCTGACAAAAAATTGCCAAATCATCTGCGTAAGCTGTAAGTACAATTTGGGCAGGGAGCGGTATGGATAAAAGATCGTCATAAAAGACGTTCTAGAGAGTAGGACGAAAAATTGATCCCTGTGGTACCCCGCATTTAGCATTGTGTTGAAGGCTCTGTTGCTTATCGCAGTACGTCACGCACCTGTTAGAAAGATAGCTGGCAGTAGTTCTTACCAGACGTGCCTCTAGTCCTTTCCGTTTCATTTTCCCTATAATTATTGCCCATGGTGCCGGATTAAAGGCATTCTAATGTCAAAGAAGACCAAAGTCCCAAATGCCTTGTACGCCGCGTTTTTTGCCAGGCTACCAATCCGCATGAGGGCGTCTGTTGCAGACTTTCCTTTCCTAGAGCCGTACTGAGTAGGTGAAAGCTCGCCCTTTATGTCAAGATCGTGAAGTATCCTACCTAGCAGCCGCCTTTCATAAACCTTTCTAAGGCTGATAATAAGACCTATAGGTCGTGCCGCTGTTACAGAAGCGTCACCTTTACTAGGTTTCGGAATTAAGACAAGTGTGGCTTTCTTCCATAAATTAGGAATAAGTCATTGTACACATTCAATAGGTCTTCCGGAAATTCGCTTGCCATAAGTTTAATACACTCGATCGGGACCTAGAGCTTTTTTGGATCCTGATTTACTAATAGCCTCAGCCAGTTCTTTTTCTGTGAAGACGCAACCCGTCGTGTAGCTTCCAGGGTCCAGTTCTGTTGTTTCACAAACTGGAAACAGATTTGCAATGATGGGTGTTGCTTCCTCACAAGTAAAAGCAATCATTCCCTCCCCAGCTTGAGCTTCTTTGACACTAATTTGTACGATGTGCCCTACGGGTTCCCATCCAGTTCAGCACACAGATCATCCCACACCTTATTGATATCAAATTTGTAGTTTTTGATTTCCAGGTACTTTCTATATGCTTCGTTTCTAGCTTGCGCATCATGTGTTTAGCCGTTCTCAGCCATGTCCTACGAGTTTTAATGCATTCCTTACGTCTATGCTCTAGCTTAACCGACCACCAGTACAGTGCGTTCTTTTTTCCACATCCTTTTGAGCGCGGCATGCTAGCATTGCACGCAGCCGTTACTGCCTTTGTTACCTTATCAATATTAAAGAACCTAATGTCTTGAAGATTGCTCCGTAGTCCATCTATAAATTTTGTTTGATCGATTTTGTTAATATTCCATGTCAAGTAAATGGTCGCCTGAGAGTTAGGACCCTTCCTCCCTACCTTTCATGTCTATTACATAGTATATATAGTTATGATTGCTTAGGCTGTCTTCATTCCACACCTCCCAAGTAAGAACTCTAGATGCGACATCCCTGGGGCACAGCGTAATATCGATAAACTCTTTACTGCGCACTCAAATGTTGGCTTTTCGCCTGTATTCATAATGTTGAAGTCAGTACCACCTGTGATACGTGCGTTTGGGGCTCCACTCACGACTTTGGCGTTGAAATCCCTTACTATAATAGTAGGACACCCTTATCGCCGTTATCCGCTCTTGGTCCATCGTAAGCCGAGCGTTCTTGAGCCTGTATATATTGGGCTCGCTACAAAATACAATGTCAGCCTGTGCTTGTTCAGCTATTATAAGAAACAGAGCCTGTGCCTCCCTGCTGCGACCAATATTAATTTGTAAAGTGTTTCGTTCTACTTTCGTCCATGTGCTTCTTAAACTTGAAGCAGACCATCGTTCACGGCGAATGCAACCTCACTGTCGCAGACGGCACAGCGTTTGTTATCAGTACAGTTCATCTTACTACGGCCCTCCTACCAGTAGTTCAGACAGAGTTTCCTCCTGACCTGGCCATTGCAGGCTTTAATTTTGTGACCTATTTCCCGGCATCTAACGCACTTAACGGCCTCGGCCCTCTCCAAAACTCTACATGTGTTAAAACCAATCCTTATAGACTTAACTTTAAGAAGGTAGTCTGCCGTTTCCATTGTAGGCGTGGCCGTGATTAACTGAGAATCCCGTCTTGCGGATCTCGGCTTCCCCAGCCTGATTTGACTTGTTTTCTCTTCGCCCATTATGTCAACTAAAGCCACCCTTACCTCCCTCTCGTCAAGATTATGAATGTGTAGAGTACGGCCTGCCTCCTTCATTGTGTAAATAGCACCTGAAATCTCAGCATTTACCTTGCTTCTGATATTTTATAGCAACTCCTGGTTGTCAGAGGCAATTAGAAGGTGTCCGCTCCTGGTTTTCCTGACTGCCTTAAGCAGAGTGTTGACGGTTGTTGTCTCAACTGACGATTTAAACACCTTGAGCAGCTCAGCATACAATTAACCATTGTTTTTAATGAGCAACGTGCCGGTTTTGACACTCAAACTTGCCGATTGCGCTGCAAAGTCTTCTACCTGTACCAGTTGTTTAGAAAGCGGTACAAAGAGCGTAACTTTTGATTCCCTACAGACAAATTCGCTTAGGTTCCTAACTGGCGCCAATTCGTCGCTGATGACCACAAGTTTAAGTTGCTCAATGCCAGCTGCCTCGGCCCTGTCTCTCACTTCAGATAGCACTAAAAACACCGATTCCGCCTTGGCTGTCTTGTTTTCCATAGTTAGCCCGCCTACAAACGTATATATTGTTTCTTCCTTCTCCACACCGACGTAGTCTTCTATTATGCCGACATTTTTCGTTGTAATTGTGTTAACAGCAGTCAGAAACATTCCTCTTAAAATACCTACGACCTTCTTGAGCATATTTTTTTTTATTACTGTGGCTGAGAAAACAAGGTTATCTGTGGTTACGTTTTCTATATTGGTCGCCTGAAAATTACCAAGCGGCCAATCCTCGTCAATAAACGGCCAAATGTCGTCGAACGACACCGCATTCTTTATAGCGTCTTCAATTCTTCTGCTCCTCAGCCGATATAACCATTTGGCAGCGCCCGCAGAACCCAGCCACGGAGACTGATTCATTGTTCACCAGTCTTGAGGTGAGATTTTTACTGTTTTTCCCCTGATCAATGTCTTATATCCACAGTGGCTAGCTGGCAGGCAAGACTGTGCACCCTAGATACGCTGTACTTAATCTCCCTTTTAGTATTCGTAGAGTCCTTGGTAAGGTTAAGGAATGTTCTAGACTCTTTATCGACCTCGATTCAATCAGCTTTTCTTGTCATAAATGCGTGGTTTTAGATTTGCCAATCTCTTCGGTTTGGAAAGACGTATTCATTCGCTTTCTTTAGGGAGCTGACATAACATTCAGATTATTCCGACGTTCGGCAAGTTCACATTTCCGAAACCACCCTTATTAAAAGAGTGGAGCTATAGGCTTCCACTGTCTTGAGGAGGAATGAAGGTGTTAAAGAACAGGTAGCGCCATCAAAAACGGATAAGGAAGAATCCCCGCTGGAGTAGAACACGAAAAAACCGAAGCTAAACGCGCGCACCCCGTATCCAAACTCAAATTCGTTTAACACGTAAACACTAATAAAATAATTAACACCCTCACTGAGCTCCGATGGGGTCGATCTTGATGTTAAAACGTCTATTAGTTCAAAAAATAAGAAACGTAATCGGTCCAGCCGTTTACTGACAAAACACTAATCAGTGCGCGCCAACAGATGGGTAGCTACCTAATTTATTTGGTGTCCGATAAGCAAAAAACAAAGATCAAGGAGTAGCTAATAGTCGCACCTACTTCCTGCAAAAGGTAGAAAATTTATTGGGCTACAGGTTGGCCGTAAACAAAATAAGTCAGCACGCCCGAGGGAGAAACAGTAGCCGTATCCCTTGTACTCCCGAGTTGGGTGTTAAAAGAACCGTCCGCTCACAGAGTTTAGTCCTTTGCTGTTGCAAAGTCACACTTATAGCTAAATAACTTGAAAACTACCGCACCGATAAGTTCGTTTAAGAGTTGACAAGCTGTCCAAAACTAGGCACACCATATAGTACTAAATCCTACCTTATCAGCAGTATCTTCTCTGGATAAACTATTGCAAACAATCCTTAGCGATCACCACAAGCCACCCCTATGTGAAGCTACATTTACATACATCAAACCAAAGCAAAAATCAGTGCTGCCCTCTCTTATCGAATGTGAAATGCAAACAATAGTATCTTTTCAACATTTCAAATTTTAAACTTATTTTTTAATTGCACAAATTTTTGTAGATTCTCGTAAGAAATGGCTTAACTTTATCTGTTGGGCATTTCAATAACAGGGCCTGACCCAACCTGTCGTCTAACATATAAGACCATCAGGGAGAAGAAAGAAACTTATTAAGACAACATACCTTACACTGGTTGGCAGCTTCTGGACTAAAACAGTCGAGAATGTTTATCACGAGACCATCCAGAAAGTGAGTTAAAGAATTAATTAAGTTACGTAAAAATCAACTAAGTCTGACTATTCACAAGACACTGTCTACTTATAAAACATCTCACTAATACAAGTTTAGCTTTAAAAAAAAGTTAGGTAGATACAAATAAACATTCCTAACTAACTTCACTTTATGGCTTATACTTTTGATATCTACCTGGAAAGTAGTTTTAATTTGGACATACTCAAATGCTCACTGTAAAACCCAAATAATAGCAAAACACGTAAGTCTGACTTCTACCTTTAAACCTGTTATCGCCCCCATTGGGAATATATGCAGTAAATGGAGATTAAGAGGATGAAAGAAAAACATTTATGCAAATCAAGGCTAAATAACTACCTGAAGATTCCAAAGTCAATGTAGTAGATTTGGTGTCAGCACAAACTTGAGGACTCAATTGTTTTTGTTGTAACGCATACATAAGCACAATAATCCTCATCAACATCGGTACTTGCTGTTCAGTCATACTAAACTCCATGCTATAACAAAAATTATTCAAAAAGAAAGTAAATAAAACGATACCCACCTATTGCAATAAACATCAACGCGTGTAACCGATTGGCGTTTGATCGTAGCTGTGTGATAGTTTCTAAAAATGTGTACCACTAAAGAACAACGATACAACACAGGTTCCTGATACACATCAATTTTTCCAGCCGCATTTCTTTTATCTATACATATCGTCAAATCAGATACCGTAATTAACTTTCGTAAAATAACATGTCCCGAAGAGACATCTAAAAACGATTCCTTTATATTTTGTGCAAACCCCTACTACAAACAAAACCTGTATAAGACGGTTCCCATTTCTCGTTTGCAGATTCAAATGTCAACAACTTAACATTCATCGAAACAACAATATCTTCTTCTACATATTTTAAAATCAAATTATTACAAAATATTTTAATATTGCTTACGATTTTATTAATTAATGATTGCACATATCCCGGAGGAGTTTCAACTTCTTCTCTAAAATACGGTGCGTTTTAACCAGTTGACTACTGAAACAACCTACCTTTTACTAATAGATTTTTTTATCTGTTCACGCTTTTGAGCAGCTTCGTCGTTATTTTCTTCAGACGTACGTACTTTTAAAATACATTCTAGAACAAACGTGGTAATTACTTAATTACTTAAAACAAAAAATACCTATAGTGTTTATGGTAATCGTAATTGGTTCAGAAGCTAGTTTAGTCCAAGGAACGTGAATTAATAACTCATGTATATGTCCAGAAACAAAACTGAACGGTAAATGCAATTCTTCTTCCAACACCTCTAAACGTAAATCGAGGTTATGAAATGACGCGTCACCGCCCCACAAAGACACCTAAAACCAACTCATAAGTCGATGAAAACCACATCGATAGAACTCACTTGTGAATCTTCAGGTCTAAAATTTTTTATGTATTTGTCAACATAACTTAATAATAAAGGTGTGATGTAATTTTCCAGTTTAAACATTGTGCGTTATCTACAAATTATTATAAGTTAAAAATTGTATAGGGTTATAACAAAATAGACTTACTTAAAAAGACATGGCGGTGAATTTAAAGCCGGTAGTCCTTATTTAAAACCTAAATTAATTGTTTGAACGTATTCCATGTAAAACTAATAAGACATTTTAAGCATTATCAAAATTATTTATACTTTTAATGCTTTTGATAATATACGTATTGAAATTGAATTGTGAAAAGTGGCAGAAGCGTTACCAATACAAAAATTTTAAACTATAATGTTTCTAATCGCATAGGAATGGCATAGGTAAACAACAAAATTAAGTGCGTATAGATGGCGTCGTAATCGTTATTAGGTTTCAATCTATATGTAGCCATATATTAGGCGAGGAACTAAACAGACATAACTCAAATGAATAATCAGACTGTCTGAGTTCGTAACTCTGTTGTTCGCGAAGTTAAACAATTATAAGCAATTTCATAATGATGAAATATATGTAAACTTATATGTCAAATAATTAACTCAACAGAGACTTTAACATGCCCCCGGCCTTGAAAGAATAGGTTGCAACTATAATAACATAATATAAAAAATATAGGAATACAAAGCTTTATGTCTAATATAAACTGAATTTATAACACTTTAACTGGCAGTAGGACTAAGCAAGCAAAAAGGAAGGCTAAGAAGAACAAGGATATTTATAGATGAAGATATGACTCCAGTGAAAATGCAGGTACAAAAAAATAGAAGGAAGAAGACTAAAGGAAGAAAGAAAAAGAACAAAAATAGGGTTTATGAAATTATGGGTTGAGGGAGAGGAGATGCACTGGAACGTAAAAGAAAATAAATTAGAGAGAAGGAGGACAAAAAACTAGAAATAAGGGGGGTAAAGGATAAAAAAAGGGGACGACCAAGCAAAGATAAAGGAAAACGATAAGAAAAAAACAATAAAAATAGGTTTAGTTTTTTGGAACGTTGCAGGGATTAAAAATAAAGGAGCTGATTTTTGGAAGTACATAGAAGGGTTTGACATTGTGGGTTTAGTAGAAACGTGACTGGAGGAGAAAGATTGGGAAAGATGGAAAGTAAATTTATATAAATGGAATGTACAGTTCGCAACAAGAAAATAATAAAAAAGGAAGAGCGCAAGGGGTTATAATATCGGGAGTAAAAAAAGAATGGGTGGTAGAAGAATACGAAAATAAAACGCAAGAGCAAGGAATAGTAGTAAATCAAAAATTAAGGGAAGATGAAAGTAGATATACAGTGATAACAGTATATACGGTCAAGAAATAAAACAAACAATAAGAGAATTGAAACAGCTACTGATGGAAGAGGAGAGAGGAAAATTAATAATAAGTGAAGATTTTAACGCGAGAATTGGTGAAGGTAGGGGTATGATAGTGAATGGGGAGGAAATAAAAAGAATAACGATGGATAAGACATTAAACAAACAAGGTAGAGAGCTATTAGAGTTATGTGAGGGGAAGAGGTGGACTATACTCAATGGAAATATAGAGGAAGGGGATAGAGGAAAATATACAAATATAAGTGAGAGGGGAGAATCTATAATAGATTATGTAATGGTTAATGGGGGTGTTTTAGAGGAAATAGAAAGTTTTAAAATGGGAAAAGAGATTGATTCTGACCATCAGCCATTAGAAGTAAGGCTAAAAGGTTGGAAGAGAGAAAGAAAAAATTCAGACACAGTTTGGAGGGAGAAAAAGGTATGGACAGATGAAATTATTGAGGTTTATAAGAAAAAATAGAGGAAGAACAATGGGTGGAAGAAGGAGTGAAAGAATCAGTAAAAAATAGATAAAGCAGTAGAAAGAAAAAAATAATGGAAAAAAAACATAAAGGAGTATCAAGAAAAGAGGTGGTGGAATAAGAAATGCAGAGAAGTCAGGAAGGAAGTAAGAAGAGATAAAAGAAGGTAGAAAAAAGGAGAAAATGATATTCAGCAATATAAAAGATTAATGTCGCAATATAGAAAAGAGTGTTGTAAGAGAAAAGAAGAACATAAAAAAGAGTTGGAGAGAACATTGTGTAAAGGTCTTAGAGGGGGAAGAAGAAAGGAAAGGTGAATTCCAAATAAAAAGGATACTATACAAAAAGAAGAAATAGAAGAAGCATTAAGAAAAATAAAAAAGGAAAGGCAGAAGAGACGGATGGGACGCAAGGAGAACAATGGAAATATATAGGAGAGAGAACGAAAGAAAGAATAGGGAAAATTTTAAATAAGATATGGTCAGGTGATGGGTTTCCGGATGATTGGAAAGAAGCAATAATATGCACAGTTTACAAAGGAGGAGACAAAAAAGAGGTGAAAAACTATAGAATGTGGGATATAAAATTTATATGACAATTTTGCAAAAAAGACTGGAAAGAGAAATGGAGAAAAAAAGATCTTACCAGACTGGCAGACAGGATTTAGAAGAGGGAGAAGGGCATTAGATAATTAAGCACGTAAGGTGTTATCGTACTTAATAGAGGGACACTTGCCCAGGTAATCAGTATCTAAACGATACCAGATTCTAGGACAGATGTCAGTGATCAAACAACTTAACGTTGAATGATAATTTTATTAATAACTGTCTACTATTTATATACAATATTTACAATTGTTGTGAAATACAAAGTTAGCATATTTATGATTACTATTACAAATGTGGGTTACTATAATGTAACACATTTTTCGCAAAGTGTTGATATAGCGGAAGTCTAAATATAACGTAACTACTTACGTTTGCAATTGGATTATTTTACATGTGGAGTAATCATTAAGTATGTTTACAATTTCTTAAGTTTGATAATTATAAATGTTTCAATAACCCAATTTTATGTTTAAATTGTAATTTAAACATATACATATTAAAAAAGATAGTAAACAAAGAATTAGAAGTGAAAAGAGGAAAAGTTTTTGCGTTATTTCTGAATATAAAAGCAGCGTTTGATAATGCAAATAGGTGTAAATTATGGAATATATTAAGAAAGAAACAGACAGAAGAAGAACTAGTAAAGAATATAAAGAAAATATATAATGAGACAAAGTGCAAAGTAAGAATAGATAGAAAGTTAAGTGAAGCATTTTGGACAAATAAAGAATTTAGAGAAAGAGTTGCGATGGGGTAACAAAGTGGAAGAATAGTAATGGAGGGATGAAAAGTGTGGGTTTTGGCGTATGCGGATAACATAGTGATTATAGCGAAGAAAGAAAGAGAAATGAAGGAGATGATAAAAACAGTAAAAAAAGTATCTGGAAAAAAGTGTTTAAGTGTAAATGTAAGAAAAACAAAGATGGTACTGTTTCAAAAAAGGAGGGGGGTAAAAAAAGAGTGGAGTGGAAGTGGGGAGACGAGGTATTAGAAAGTGTAAATGAAGTGACGTATTTGGGTTATCGAATCAGATACTACAATAAAGATGAGGCTCATATAAAGTGGTTGGCAAAGAAATGTAATAGAATAGTAGGTCAGGTGTGGGGTATAGGAAAGGGGGGATTTGGGAAGCAAATAGAAGCAAGAAGATGGTTGCTTAACAAATTAATAAAGAGTGTGATGATGTACAGGGCGGAAATATGGGGGTGGAAGGAATGGGAGGAATTGGAGAAAATATAAGAAAAATACTGGAAATGGACGTTAGCATTAGAAAGGAAAACGCCAAGGTACATAGTAAAGAAGGAAATAAAGTTAGAAAAGATAAGAGTACAGGCGGGGAAGAGAACAATGTGTTACGAAGAACAAATGAAAGAAAGAGAAGTATGTAAATTGCTTCAAATGTGCTGGAAAGAGGTAAAGAATGAAAAAATTAAATATGGACAAGATAAAAGAAAAAGGTATTATGAAAGAGTTGGATACGCAAGAGAAGAGGTAGAGAAAATAAAGGAAACAGGAGGAGAAATAAAAGATGAGATAATAAGAAGAGATAAGGATATACAGAGACAAGAAACAAGAGCAAGAATACGAGAGGGAAAATATAATGAGATATAAAGATATAGTAATAGATATTGCTCCAAGGTACATAAAGAGCAAAAAAAGCTTAAAATTAAAAAGAATGGTAGCAAGGTTTAGATGCGGGAATGAAGAGCAAGAGAATAATTACTGGAAGGAAGATAAAGATGGGAGATGTAGACTATCTGGGGAAGGGTGGGAAGATATACAACATCACATGTTAAAGGAATGTATAGAGCTAAGAGAAGAAGAGAGAGGATGGTTGGAAATATTGGGAGAAGGTGTGGGATGAATGGAAAAAGTAATAAAAAGGAGAAAAAGACTACATGTAGTGTAATAAAGTTATTGAAACGTTCGAGAAATTATTTGCAAATGCAAGAGCCTTCTAGAAGCTGTTATGCATCTTCTAGAAGATATACCGAAAAATAGGGAACGCTCGAGAAGAATTTCCGTATGTGTATATTGCTGTGTACAGATATATGCATTGTGGGTTGCTTATAATAAAGGATTAAATTAATACATTTCTTTACGTATTTTATTTTTTTTAAACTCAGCAGGTGTTGTTTATCAGCCGGCACCGTCTTTGGGAGTTTTTATTTTATTTTATTGTTTTCATTTTTTTTTTAAAGTTTTTCAATTTAGCGATAAGCATAAGGGGAGAATTTTTTTTTATCTAAAAAAAATTTGTTAATAATGTGTGTTCTCGATTTTTTTTTGTAGTTTATAAGATTTATTCATAGAAGGGACCATATAGGTTTCCAAAGTTGTTTAGAGTAAGGGTTGTAGTTTGTAAGTTTAAGTTCATCGAGTAGTGAAAAGTGCGTGGTAGGTAAGCGGAACAAAAATTTTTATGCATCTGAGAGAGAATAAACGTGTGAATGTCACATGATCAAACTGTTATCTTTGCGGGGAAGAAAAAAAAAGGGGGGGAGGTTGTTGAATCGTAGGATGGAGATTGATGGTGGAGTTAAGAAAGAAAGGTTGGGAAATACCAATGATAACGATAATTGTAATTAATTGGAGTGTGGTCAAATGGCAAATCAATCACATTCTATCAATCACATTCTACATTAAAGCAACTATTGGAAGTGCAACTCACACGTGTTTGAAGCAGGAGGTCAGTTTGGTGATGCTATGATGGGGAAATGGAGCTAACGACAAAACTTTAGTGCGTGCATTTTTTTTTATTAAAAAAAAATTGTGGGTGGGACTATTAATTATAGGAATTCTTTGTGTTAAGTTTTTTTTTTGTTGAATGCCAAAAATAAAGGTAAGATAATAGATTTTTTTTTCTTATTGTTTATTGCAGACAAGTAAATTTCAAAGTTTATATATTTGAACCTACCCTGAAGATGCCAGCCGGACGATAAGAATATAGGCTGAGGTATAATTAATTTATTTTAAAATTTCTTTTAAACACAGCAATATATACCGACGAGACAGATCGTAGGTCAGTTATTGCTGGAATGCGAATACAGCAGTGTTAAGATGATTATTAAAGTGGAAATAAATAAGTCGTTAGCACGCGTGTGTCTACATAAATATACCGAGAATAATCGTGTACGTGATTTTTAGTGTAAACAAGTGTGAGGCTATCCGAGGACGTTATCTTATCTTAAGTGATAGTGTTATACAACGGTTATACATAAATTAGTGTAAGTGTTTTCATTAATAATTATTAGATTTAATTAGTTCGGTTAATTTAAAAGTGTACGTATTTCTAGAATAAGTAAACATAATTTTTAGTCGTATAAATAAATTCGTTTTTTAATAACAAATTCGCAACAGTATATAGAAAATTGATTAGCGGTGGAGGGTTTAGGATATCTTTTTTATGACAAATAAAGGCTATTCTACAGTAGGACTAAAAGACCTTGTACAAACATAACTAAATGTTTAAAGGTAGAGGACAAATTCTTGCAATACTCCTTGTAGTTAATATGGAGACCATACGAGAAACTCCATGAGAACCCGGGTGTAAGTTGATTATTCTTCCTAACTTCCTGTGAAATGGAAGCTGGTTGTAATCTTTAATTAACACTACAGTATCGGCTTGTGGTTCAAAATTATTTGATTGCCACTTGGTCCGGCGCTAGAGCACAGAGACATATTTCTTGCTCTATCGTTCCCAAAAATGGGGATGCGCGGATTGAATGGTTTCAAATGTTGAAAGTCTTAAAGCAGGAATTCAAGCTATTCAGATACAGCTTTTAGAATGCGCTTGGGCGAGAGTTTAAAGACTCAAATTGTTGGGATCTTGAGATAAAGAAGTTAACCGCCGAGAATTGAAAATGGCTTCTATTGGACAAAAAAATAAGTAACTTTTTATGCGTTAAAATGAAGCTGCCAGCAACTTTCTTTAAGTGGTGTTTGACTGATCGGACACTGGCTTCCCACAACCCACCAAAATGTGGAAAGTAAAGAGGGATAAAATGCCAAGCGAGTATTCACTTCAAAAATCGGCAAAATCGCTATATTTCGTGATGTGCTCCAACAAAATTTGTATCATTGTTTTAATGCATGTTTGCCAGCTTACTCCTGCGAGCAACGAATCTTCGTAGACCCACTAAAAAAGAATTTCGTAGACAGAATGGTGACCAATTCAAGATAATTTTTTATTTTTAGGTTTACGGTCATTTTTAAGTTGGCAGTACACGTGTGACGAATTTGACGTTTTGACGTTTAGTTTACAAAATGGCGAATGTCCGTGATAGTGATACTTCTTTATGGCTTCACAACAAATTAGGAATTTCGAACGATTCTTGGACTGGAGGATCAATTTGTTCACAATTAAATGCAGAAGTATTACGAAACATAAAGGATTGCTTCCCGGATCTTCAAACGCAAGTCAAATTAAAGCTTCTATTGAGTTTTTTTCACATCCCGCGCAGGAACACAGAAGAGGTACAATGTTTATTTTGGTTCTTTTTCAAAACATCATTATTTTAATTTCAGTGGAGAATTGAATTGGAACAAATTTTGGACGTCGCTGTTGGCGATTCTGAGTTATGGGTAGCGATGTTAGGAGAAGCTCTAAAAACATATCCTTCTGTTGGATCTTTAAATACAGAAATCGCTGACCTAGATGAAGTTCGTCCAATTTTCACAGACTTAATTACCGATCTTAGGAAATTAGTTAAAAAACAATCCGATCATGTTATGCTTCCTATGGAGTGTCATTATTTGAACAAGGGTGCATTAGTATCAGTTGTACGTACGTATTTTCAAATTAAAACTTGTATTTGAAATCGTTTATCATAGGTAGGACAACAACCGGCACCTATAAAGCATTTTACATTAAAAAAGAAACCTAAATCGGCCTTGTTGAGAGCCGAATTGTTACAAAAATCTTCAGACGTTGCTCTTAATTTAAAAAAATCTTCTGCTCCCGTAATTCCAGTCCGATCACGTGGAATGCCTAGGAAAATGACTGATACAAGTAGTTACTGCACAGGTTTTTAAAAATTAATTAATCGATTATTATTTTAGCACCGTTGAAAGGTATTCCTAGTAGGGCAATTTCTACAGGATTTAGAACCGGTTTAAATAATAATATAACGAATAGACCACAGTTATCTCGTACTACAGCTGGTAGAAAAGAAGGTGGTGTTAAATTATTGGATATCGCTGATCAACCACTCGGTTATGCAGCTGCCAAAAAACGCAAGAAGATGCAAGGTTTGCTCACTTTGTTTTTATTTTTGGCTCTAAGTATCTTTTTCCATGTTAATAACATTTTTTGCATTGTTCTTGGATTATTGTAGTTTCCTTGCCCTATATAATCCTACTTTTTTTCTATTTTATCGTATTACTTTGTGTTTAGAAATGGAAGATGCAAAGAAAGCTACCGAAAATGCAGTACAAAATCAACCAGCGACAACGAACACCACACCAGATTATGCTGCCGGCTTGAATGCGACACCTACTTATGCACCGGCAACACCTGCACCTGCTACTGTCATCGCCACCTGTAAGTATATACGTTTAATACAATTTTTGTGTATTTAACCGTTGATTTAGCTACAACTACTGCCACGACGGTGTCCCATACTATAATTCCAATCACAACAACGGCTGCAGCTACACCTGTTATATCGACCGCTTCTACTTCTGTTATATTGACTAATGCAGCAACTCCTCAATATGTAGCAAGCACGCGACCAGTTCCCCCATTACTTACGACAACTGCATCCGGGCAACGCACCGCTGTCGTTACGGAACAACCTAACGCCGCAGTAGCGATTGGAACCCCTGTTGTTCTTACTACTCGACCTATTCAACAAGTTACACAAATTCGGATACAACAACCGCCAACGACGAACTCGTTGCAAAGGAGAGGTCTCGCTCTTACTAGAGAACAAATGTTGGAAGCACAGGATATGTTCCGCACCGCAAATAAAGTTACAAGACCAGAAAAGGCTCTTATCTTAGGTTTTATGGCAGGGTCTAGAGATAATCCGTGTCCACATTTAGGTAACATCGTAACTATTAAATTATCCGAAGATCAAGAAAACGTCTTACAACCGGACGAAACTTATCTCACTATGCTCGTCGAAACCCACTTTCAAATGAATTACAACAATGGCGAATGGAAACGAATTAAAAAATATCGGCATATCGAAAACGTGCAAAGTGATCAATTATTACCAAATAATCCTACGGCGGCGATTGTATGATAAATTTGGGTCTTTATTAATTTTGTTGCTGTAAGCTTCCAACACGAAAGTAGGTGCCAAATTTTGTTCTAACAAGTCAGGTATAGGTCACGACGTAGATTATAAGGAAACATAATTGCTTTAGCAGAGTACGCTCTTGCCGTTGAACGTTATAGGTTTTGTTGCACGCAATAGCAGAAAGTTTTATTGTAGTTATTAATTAATTGTACATAGATGTATGATATAAGAATCGTGTAGAAGGTGCCTTGTTTACGGGCGGAAGATGACAATTTAAGTTATTTAACATGTTTTGCGATAATTGTTTTACAACTAACATTTTGTTAGGACTCTCAGATTTTATAAATGTGTAAATAAATGTATATATTACAAAATCGTATTTGTGTTTATTTACATGCTTGAATCGGGTTTTTAACCTTTAGAAGTCACGTGATATTTGTAGAGGCGTGGCTGTTTGTTAGATCTAACTCTGATAAGCGCACTTACTGTTTATTTTTCTGTTCGGTTTTTTTACGTTTTATCCTTGAGTTAGACGATAGGATTCGATAATAGTTTTGACGTTGCTTATGCTGTTAAGCACGTTTAAGACCATTATTAGCAGTGCAGACTCGAGAAAAATTTGGCGCCTTAGTCGAATTAATTTAATGGCGCCTCTGAAACAATATTTTCGCAACAAAGTATAACACGAGACAATGAAATAAAGTTCTAAGAATTTTTTTTTCCATAAATTACTTATTAGCTTACACGGTTAATGATAATTACATAGTTTTCATTTTTCTTGACCTTATTTTTGCATAAGTGGATACAATGTCTTTTATTTCAATTGTTTCTGCTATTTCTTAGAGGTAATTTTTTAGAAATTTGAATTTAGAAAAAATGCGCTCACCTCTGGCCAGACAAGTGTAAGCAACACTCATTGCAGGTAATAAATTTGGTATGTTATCGACTAGCTTTTTATCAAAAATAGTATAAAACTTCCTTATAGTGTTGTTTTGTACTCTTGGCTTGCAATTCGCCGCATAACTCAATTGCATCAATATCTTGAGAATCTCCATGAGCCAGAGATTCTTCCAACTTAACAGCGCGTTTTGGAAGTTTTATTCTGCAATTAGTGAATGAATGAATGAAAGCATTCAAAAACATTAATATTTTTATCTCATTGATTGAATTTGTTGCGGTATCAAAAATTAATTTTAAACTGATTTTTGCCATTGCGTATAGGCTTATCCGTCTCGTAAGTAGACTGCGTCTTCTTTTTTCAGCTCTACCTCTAATAATGCAAAAATGTTGACTTCTATGAAATGTCCCTTGTATCTACCATCATTTACTCAAATTCTAAGTCACTCCTACAACTTTCAAGAAAGTTCTTTGTTTTTAGTAGTGCATCTGTGTTATGGGGAAATTTTTTAGTTAAAAAAAGTTTAATAGTCCAGTTAATTTCAAAGAAAATGTTCCACACAACAAGAAATACTATAAACTTAAAGTCCGCATCAGCTAATTGAAACCGTAATCTTCGCAGGACATTAATTAGACGTGGTTTCAGTGTAAACTAGACACATAACGCAGTAGGATATCTCAACATTGAGTTGAAGCAGATAAATACACGTACAACCTTTGGACTCAATTACGAAAGGTATGGGAACTGTATGATACAAAAAAGTACGAGGATTGACAAGTTACTCCCATTTTTCATATCCCTGTCTACATAGATTTACAAGAAAATTTTCTTCGATTGTTGTCTAATGGAAAGTTGATGTTTTCCACTTGATCTGGCCCGTGTTCGACGAGAATTTTTTGCAAATGATCCGTTGAGCTTACTCAAGTTGCTGGGTCATCGAAATTTAAATTGAGACTGGAAACATTTTCCACGATCTTAATATTTACGTCTTTTACTATGTTAAGTATTTTCAACTAAGAACAGATTAAGGTTTTCAGTTGATCAACCTGCTGTAAGGAAATCCTTTATTTTTTCTCTTAAATATTATATTAAATAACCTTTATTTGTCGCAAAAAAGAATTTTTTTTTGACAGAGAATTCGTATTATAAACTTAACACAAAAATCCTACTACATAGAACAAATAAAAGTAAAAAATATAATAATAATAATAATCCTAAACCCTCCACCGCTAATCAATTCTCTATATACATTTATTACACTACTTGTAGTCTTTTTCTTCTTTTTATAACTTCTTCCATCCATCCCACTCCTTTTCCCAATATCTCCAACCTTCCTCTTCTCTTAGCTCTATACATTCCTTTAACATGTGCTCTATATTTTCCCATCCTTCCCCACATAGTCTAGTCCTATCGTTATCTTCCTTCCAATACATTCTCTTGCTCTTCATTCCCGCATCTAAACCTTGCTATCATTATTTTTAATCTTAAGCTTTTTTACTCTTTATGTGTCTTGGAATATTATCTATCACTATATTTGTATATCTCTCATTATATATTCCCTCTCGTATTCTTGCTCTTCCCAATCAACAAGGAAACGTTTTTTTAATATTTTTTTTAACGTTTTGAAAAGATATATTTACATGTTTAAAAACATTGCAAAAACGTCTTAATGGCCAAATTGACGTTGCAAGTACAAAACCGTTATTTAAATATTAAAAAAATGTTTTAGAAAATATGTTTAAAATGTATTTAAAATATTGTAGTATCAATGAATAGATAAAATATTTTTAAAACGTAACAAAAACATTTTTCTAAAAAACATTTTTTATTTCAACTATTTTAAAACGTTGTAACGTTTTTAAAACACGAAAAAAACGTTTCCTTGCTGATTGGGTTGTTTCTGGTCTCTGTACATCCTTATCTCTTCTTTTATTTCCCTTCCTGTCTCTCTTATTTTCTCTACCTCTTCTCTCGCGTATCCAACTCTTTCATAATACCTTTTTCTTTCATCCTGTCCATATTTAATTTTTCCATTCTTTACCGTCTCCAGCACATTTGAAGCAATTTACATTCTTCTCTTTCCTTCATTTGTTCTTCGTAACACATTGCTCTCTTCCCCGCCTGTACTCTTATCTTTTCTAACTTCATTTCCTCCTCTACTATGTACCCTGGCGTTTCCCTTTCTAATCCTAACGTCCATTTTCAGTACTTTGTCCAATTCCTCCCATTCGTTTCACCAGTGCCGCGCGTGGTTAGTTGGCGCCCGGGGCGAGAGTTCGTCAGCCCTCCCCTCTCCACCACCAACTCGATCTTTCGCCCATCGGCCTATCCATTGTTAAACCTATTATCCTTTATTAAAACCTTTTGTGTCTTTGAAAACACCCAAACGGTTGCCAGTTACCTTTCAAGTTTTAAGAATACCAGAGTCAGGAATAAAAAAAAGCAATTAAAAATTCTTTAAAACATTAAAACAGTACATACATTTTATAAAATATAGTTAAGAGAATCGCGAAAAAAGGTATACATTAAACACTAAAAGACATTCGTCTGGCTTTTGCACGAGCAAATTGTCGTGATTATTTTCTTGAAGTCTATTTTACGTGCCTCATCGTTTTCAATTGACAGGATGACCAAAGAATTCAGTCTTTCTTGGGACATAGTTGAGCGTAAATATGTCTTTATGAGTTTTAGTTTACTAAAGCTACGCTCCGCATTTGCACTGTCACTGGTGTAGTTAACAACACTCTTAGTGCAATCCACAGATTCATAAATAAGTCTGCTGCCGGTTTTCTTGATTGATCGCAACACGTCAATAGATTGAACTTCTGGTTCATTCAGCTCTAAGATGGAATTCACATGTTGCAGTTCACAAAAAAGTTCATAGCCGTTGATATCCGATACACCGTCAGTATTCTTTAAGTGCGGGGTTCCAGTTTCAAACAACTTTGTTTTAAGTCACCTTTTTCTGGAAGTTTGGCTACGTTATATAAAAAACCCCATTGTGAACTGTGATTGTTAATTGCATTTGACCTACTTTTAAGTGTGGTTGAAACCGTATCCACTAAGGGATAAAAGACCGTTCTCTTGAATGTGTCTTCTGCAGATGTAATTATTTCATCACCACTTTCATACGAAAAGACACGCTTATTTTTGCGAATTATTTTCTCTGGGAAGACTGGTTGTATTTCAAGCTGTTCTGCAATATCTTTGGCTGATATTACTGCATTGGTGAATCCAATTATATTCTGAATTTGTCTAGAAAGTCTAAGCAATTATTTAACTTTTTCACAGCATCACTAACGTTTTTAGCTTTCCCTTGAAGACTTTAACTGATGATATTGATTTCAAAGAGCAAATCATGCCATAATAGCAAGCATACTAAGAAAGAAAAGTCTTCCATATGTTTGGCTAAAGAATAAGCCTCGCTTGCTGTCTGAGGATCGTCCGTTTTCTCACTTAACTGGATCAGAGCATCCCGGACTTCAACGTACTGGTAGCGAACAGCCTGAACCGCACATATTTGGGCTTCCCATCTTGTCTCACATACTTGCTTTACCGTGAGATTCTTGACATGTTCACTGATCACACACCAGCGCCTTGTAGAGCCTGCAAATATTGTACAAATACGCTGGAGAATTCCAAACAGAAACGTAGATTTGACCGACGATTTCGCTCCATCGGAAATTAAGAGGTTAAGACTATGGCATCCACAAGATATAAAAAAAGTCAGAGAGAAATCTTTTAGCACACGAGCTTGACCTCCTTTGTGGATTCCTGCCATATTGGCGCCATTATCATAGCCTGTCCCCGACAGTCTTTCATGTTGTCCGCATTTGGCAATTTCCTTAAATATCAGGTCAGTGAGAGCTTCTCCGGTGGTTTCTTCTGCCACCTGATATGCTATGAAGCTTTCCTCTATGTTAATATTGAAACGTTCGAGAAGTTATTCGCAACTTTGAGAGCCTTCGCGAGGTTTCCTAGAACGTTCACTGAAGGATGCAAAACATACGGAAACGTTTTGTCACAATGTATAAATACTGAACAAACGAATCGTAGATCAGTTATGTCTGTAATGCGAAAACGGCAGTGTTAAGACGATTACTCAAGTGGAAATAAATAAGTGATTAACGCGTGTTATAAATAAATCTACGAAGTACGTGACTTTAACGTAAACAAGTGTTATACAAGTGTGTGACTTTATCTTATCTTCGTGTCAGTGATAGCGCTATATATAAATTATACTGTAAGTGTTTTTATTAAATATCCTTAGAATTAATTAGTTCGGTTAGTTTAAACGTGTATATATTTTTAGTAGTTTAATAAATTAGTTTTAATAATAAAATTCGCTACAATATCATCACCGTCTTCACTAACATAGCGAATCGTTAGAGATGTTTGCTCTTTATAGCTGATATCGGGAGTGCAGTCAAAAATAACAGAAAAATATTTGGCAGTTTTTATTTTCTTGATGATGCTCTCCTTTACTTTACTACCTAACATGTTAATAATCTCATTTTGAATCGATACACTTAACAAGTGAAACTTAGTTTCTCGGTTAGTTACTCTGCGTAAGTGTTCTAATAAAACTGCATCAAACTTTCCCAAGAGTTGTACAAGCCCGAGAAAGTTGCCATTGTTTTTTGTAAATACCTTTGAAGATGAGCCTCAAAATGCTATGTTATTTTCTGCTAAATACAAAGTGATTTCGACCAACCGTCTTAATACCTCTTCTGAGCGTTGTGTTTCAGTATTGATTTGACTAATAATTACTTTATTTATCGAAGTAACCCCTTTAAGTCTACTTTCAGCCGTGACCCACTCGATCATGTATTTAAAGTGATCCGGTGATACTTCATGAGATTTAGACCAATCAGTCATGTGTTTCCAGTCATTAAAATCCATTTTATGACCGAATTGTGATTTTAAGGATGGGTCGAAAAGCCTACAGCAAAAACAGTACGCCGAATCATTATTTGTTCAGAATTAACTAACCATCGTCTTAGTATTTTTTCACCGTTTTCAGCGAAACGGAATCGAAAACAATTTGGAAAATGCCTGTTTTTAGAACTTTTTGGGTACTGATCATTTTCTATGGAAAAATCGCAACCAAAAGGACCTTTTAAAATAAGGTCATTGCGCTGCTCATTAAGGATGAGCTCTGGCCATGTTCCGGGATCTCTAGACAAAGCCAACGTGGTGTCTTTGTCAATATCAGACGTTAAAGTTAAATTTACCTCTTGGTTATCAGTTGCATCTTGAATGTTTGTAAGGACGGCAGGAATTTCTTCGCCAGTCCCTTGAAAACTGGTACTTGGCACTGGCAGGTCGTATACGGTAACGGCCTCTGGGGCTGGTGTTGAAGACGAAGTATTGAAAAAATTATTTAGTTTTGGCACTTTTGATAGTAACGTGTCACGAGCTAATTCACTTTCCTTATTTAATTTTCGGACCGAAACAGTGACAGACTCAGACTGGCCTGTGGGACGGTGGCAGGTGCATGCGACTCGCATCATGCAAAGTATAGGAAGAGCGCCGAGCGCAAGAGGGGTACTGGCGGGCGTTTGGTAAGAGGGAGATGTAAGGTGAGATCATTGTCTCAAGGTCGGGTGAAACAAAAATAGAACAACGGCCAGCGCTTCACGGCAGCGTGTGTGTGTCAGATAACTTATAAATACAAAGCTATATATTAGTGTCATATATTTATGTTTAATTAATACATGCAACGCATTATTCAAAATTGCTTTACAAAATACGCTCGTGGCGCCCCACTGGACGCGGCGCCCGAGGCGATTGCCCCGGTCGCCCTGCCCACGCGACGGCGCTGCTTTCCACTCCCATATTTCCGCCCCGTACATCATCACACCCTTTATTAATTTGTTAAACAACCATCTTCCTGCTTCTATTTGCTTCCCAAACCACATCTTTCCTATACCCCACACCTGACCTACTATTCTATTACATTTCTTTGCCAACTGGTTTATATGAACCTCATCTTTTATTGTCGTATCTGATTCGATAACCCAAATACGTCACTTCATTTACACTTTCTATTACCTCGTCTCCCCACTCCCACTCCACTCTTTTTTTCTAAAGATTTGAACGAACGGATTAACCTGCAGCTTGCTTTGTCAGTGATAACTCTTTGTCTAATTTGTTCTTATAGAATATTGTGCTCCAGACAATTTTTTTCTATTGTCTGAAATTTTCCAACACTTAACTGTACCTATCTAAAAAAAATACATTTACTAGTAAGTTACTTGAATTTGAGAACCCGACAGACGAGAATGTTGTTGAGGCGTAGTGAAAGATGTCCCAGTCGCTTCTGGTAGTTCTTAGCTTAGCAAGGAATTTATTGCAAGATTCCACAAAGTTGGTACGAAAACCAAGTTTTTGTAGATATCCCCACCGTCAGTAGTTTGGCATATACAGAACAGGATACGTTGGAGGAGTAAGTATAATCGATTTGTTTGATAAAACGCAATAACGAAGAAAGCTTTCATTAAAACTCTATAAAAATTGCAAGTATGTGTTTGGAGACGTTATTGGGTCGTACACAATAGTCATTAATCTACATGCGGCGTCAGTCGTCGTTCAAAGAGTTGACCTAGTTCTGATAACAAAGTAATCGAACGGTAAGAGTTGAGATTTACAAGACCTTTCTTCCTAGGATTGCGAATGGTGATAAGTTTACTAGCTTTGCAACTGATAAGAAAATAACTACATTTAATGCATGAGGTAAACAAATCACGCGATCATCGTAGAAGAGAGAATCTTGTACAATTACCATGTATTCCGTCAGATCCAGAAGCCGTGTTCTTAGGAGTTTTACTTGTCATTAATTGGCTAGTGACTACCCAGTCCTGTTGGAATCTTATTTGCAAATTATGGTACGAGATCTTAAAAAGTTATCTGTCGTCGGATCGTCATCAGGAAACAGTGAGAAAACAATAGCTTTAATAGTCTCGTATTCGTAGATTGTGTATCTTTCGCTGTCTCAATCATTTTTGCACGATTGGATCGACAGTCGAGACAACAACCTATAAACGGGCTCGTTGCCAAGCTTCTTTCCACAAATCTTTGTCAGGAGATATACTTGGCTGTCTTCACTGTCAGTTTGTACCGGTGAAGCGCGACCTTGTAAGAGACAAACCACTGATGTTTTTTATTTCTGCAGGGACTTTTTGCTGGAGTTTTTGCAAACAACACACCGCTCCCTCTATCTAACTTAGGGCTTCATCACGGTACACTGGTTCTAGAACTTATTCGTATACAATTGAAGCTACGTTGGCAAGAGTCGAGGATCATCTTGGTCAACTTACCAACGACGATGGTGGCACAGAGTGAGATATAAGTAAGGATAGAACTAGTGATTGTCATGTTTACACGAACGGAATCAGGGATAAGGTCTAGGCGGGGGGTTCGACGGTTAACTCAAACCATATCAGTCAGTGATCACTTTCAATAACTTCTAGAACAGCAAAATTTATTATTCTTCTGGCTACAGAAGAGCAACCAAAAGTGGTCGTCAATGTTTGTCAAACGTAAGTGGCCAGAGAAGAGATGAAATGTTTATGAGATTTGTTGGCAACACAGAGGTGACCTTCACTCATGAAGTTCTCCACGCATCGTCATCGGTCACCGGAGAGTACTAAAGCAGCAATTTGTAATTGAATTCAGCTTATGATAGAAACGTCTTTTAGTTGATCAAGAAGTTTATCAAGGTGTTGGAGGTGAATGCGTACAACCTCACTCGGCGTCAAATAAACACCGACGACGGCCAAAGTGGTGTTTCTAACGGTGATCATAGACACTACAGTGCAGTTATTCGTTAAATGGGTGAGTGCAACCACTACGACGAGCTTCGAACTATTGAAAACATAGCCGACTAGTAACACGTAGTCAGTAAGATGTCAATGCCGTTGTCGGAGGAGAAACTCAAAACTTCGAAAGTCGCAACTCGTCAATTGTAGATGAGGATCAAGCGACAACCTGGCAAAGAAAACAACAGCTTCAATACCACCTTCACCATGGAAGAGCTCAACATCTGTATTAAGAACCTGAAAAATGGTAAAGCGGCTGAAATGGACGACATTTGCTCAGAACAAATAAAACACTTCGGACCAAGGACAAGGGAGTGGATATTAGAGCTGTTTAAGAACTGCTCTTCTTCATATAACATCCCGAAGCTATGGCGGCAGGCACGCGTCATTGCCCTTCTAAAACCAGGCAAAAACGCCTCGGACCCCAAAAACTTCAGACCAATATCACTTCTCTGCCACCTCCACAAACTCTATGAACGTCTCATCCTGAACCATCTGTCTCCCCTGATCGAAGAACACCTAGTCCCAGAACAAGCTGGCTACCGCCCGGGCAAATCCTGCACGGGACAGACACTCAACCTCACCCAGCACATAGAAGATGGTTTTCAAAAAGGGAAAATCACAGGCGCAGTATTTGTAGATCTCTCAGCTGCATACGATACTGTGAATCATAGGATGCTCCTCTCGAAGATCTACGACATGACACACGACTACCACCTAGTGCAAGTCATCAAATCGCTATTGGAAAACAGACGATTCTATGTAGAACTCTGCAAGCAGAAGAGGCGCTGGAGACGGCAACAGAACGGCCTTCCTCAGGGAAGTGTGCTAGCACCGACCTTCTTCAATATCTACACCAACGATCAGCCCATCCACCCTAATTGCAGGAGTTTCTTATATGCTGACGATCTGTGCGTCACAGCACAGGAAAAAGAGTTCACCACCATCAAGAGAGTCCTTACATCTGCTCTATCGAACCTCTCAACCTACTACAGCAAGAACTAGCTGAGACCAAATCCGACCAAAACACAAGTAACTGCTTTCCATCTGCGCCATCGAGAAGCAAACCGGAAGTTACGCATCACCTGGAATGGTACGGAAATAGAACACCACCAGAACCCAGTGTACCTCGGAGTCGTCCTCGACCGGACCCTGACTTATAGGGCCCACGTGGAAAAGACGAAGGGAAAAGTCAGCGCTCGGAACAATATCCTCAGAAAACTGGCCAACACCAAGTGGGGCGCCAACCCGACCACCCTGCGCTCTACTGCACTCGCACTCTGCTACTCCACAGCAGAATTTGCGTGCCCAGTTTGGGAGCGGTCATCTCATGCCAAAAAACTCGACCCAGTGCTCAACGAGAGCTGTCGCTACATCACGGGATGCCTGAAACCGACACCCATCAACAGCCTCTACCTATTAGCCGGTATTGCTCCACCAGACATAAGAAGAAATGTAGCGAGTAGGCGGAAAAAACTGAGGCAACTAGAGAACCCCAGACATCCATTGTACGGTCATACCAACGTCGACAAACGCCTAAAATCCCGAAAAAGCTTCATACCCGAGAAACTCCTGGACTCAACAGCTAAAGCAGCGAGGTTGGATTCATGGCGCGAACGCGTTAAAAACACCGACGCTGGCGGTGATCTGGACTGGACTACGTGGAAAAGCCTAAACCGACTACGCACTAGAACTGGCAGATCCAAAGTCAACATGACCAAGTGGGGGTACTCTAGCGACAGCGATTTATGCGACTGCGGGGAAAGACAGACCATGGAACATCTTCCGATCTGCCGACTCCTCGACGAAAAATGCACCATGGAGGACCGCACCGCAGCCACCGACAGGGCCATAGCCTGTGCCCGCCACTGGAAGGACATATGAAACTTTTGGTTTAAGGACTCGAGAAGAAGAAGAAGTTTTAAATATGCTGAGCACGTGTACTGGATGAAACTTTGTGCCTAACGACTTCAGCTTTATGGCCAAAATGAACGTGTAAAATGAAAGATGTATTCGCTATTTGAAATGAAACCAGAGTAAAAGTTATATCAGTGTGATATTACACAAATGTTACCTTTGATGTGACCACACATCAGTGATCTATACGTTATGTTATGTACAAATTTTATGTCGCTTTCATGTAATAAATTTACTTTGGAATGATATACAAGGTGAAAAGGAAATTGGAAAAATGAAAGGACAAATTTATACTATATTTTCATTGACCTTGATCTTTCAATTAAACAACGCTCCTAATTTCATTAGTGATGCGATCGACGTCCGATCAATTAAAAGTTGCTCACAACAACACCCTGCATCTGTCTATAAAGTTTCGAAATTATTCGTAACATAATTAATTCCTGAAAGATTATTTATTTAGAAAACACGAGCGTCGAGTTCGTACTCACCTGTTTGTTTGTGTTACAATCTCCACTAGCTACCCGATGTAATTAACGTAACTACATCAGACACCGAGAACGTGTTACATTTTGCGCGCGAGCAGGGACTAATCCCTGAACACACAAAGCTCCTTTAATGGTACTATTCAGCCCATTCGATCGATCGGCGATATTAAACCCCTAACCGCACAAATAAAAAAGGCGTTGGACAACTACCAACGGGAATAAACAAATATAACACTTCACAAAACAACACTTACTTATAATAGTACAATAGGCTTTTTAAAATGGATAAAATGAAAGGGAAATGTTTGCGAAACAGGTCTGGGTCCTATGCAGCTGTTGATGGTAATTGAATCAACAGGTTCATTCGAATAGTCAAGATACAGGCGGTGGTTATCAATCGGTTTAGTTAATATACGTACTGGGTTAGTTACAGACTCTCAGGAGAGAAAAGATCTTCGGAAACGGATTTTGGAAGAACGAGGATCTACCGGGACGGATCTCGAAAGAGAGGTGCAGCAGCTTTTATACCCTCTTCTAGTACCACTTGACTGCACTTGCAGTTGCGCGTGTCGTCCTAGTGGTATCTACGTTCCACGCTCAATTACAAATTTATTTAAAATTGCGACCTGGGATATCATCTTGTTACATGACATCTCTCGACTAATGTTTAATTAATTTAATCAACGAATTTCTGGCAGCAATTCATACGGCGCCTACTTCTTCTCTTCACTGGCGGCTCTGATTCCAATGTCACGTACTAATGCTGCCATCTTAAATTTGCGGTGCCAAGTGTATTGGCATCAACCCTTAAAATATTTGCAATTATTTCAATAACACCAGATTAATTCGTCACTGTAACCGTAAATCATAGTAAAAAGAATAAAGTCAACGTTTATTTATGAAATATTTTATAAGAATTGATAAATGTCTTCAATTTATTCGAAATTTAACATGAATACTTTAACTTCACTTTTTTTACGTTCTACTGGAGTGACTAATTTCAATCTAAAATATAGTCAATTTTTTGCAGTTTTTAAAAAACATACAATTTTTTTATAGAGCAGAAATGTCATGAAATTACTTAGCATGGTGTAGAGTTGATAGAAACAAATTTAAGACAGCGGTTTGATTCGATTTAACCGCCAATATAACATGCACATAACATTGACGTTAATCATGTTATGTCACAATGTTAGGTAAATGAGCATAACGTACGTTAAGAACACAAAAAATCTATTTCAATCACATTCAAAAAGATCCTTTTGGGAGTAGTTACAAAGTTGACATTTGAGGATGATGGTTTCCCCTAAGGTGATAAATATAATTAGAAAAACACGAATCAAGAGTATTGTTACTTTATTACAATATAATTTCATAATGAAATAATTGCGTCACTTATTAAAGCACATCTTTATTACAATACATTGTCGCACCCTTTGCTGCTCTCTAAAGTGCCCTTTTTTAGCAACATTATTTGATATCTTTATAAAACAAAAAAAATCACCACAGACCTAGCCATAATTTTACATACTTTTATTTTTTCAAATAAAAGTCAAGAGGCAAAAGATTTAATTTACTTAAAGGTGGTATGAAGGAAAGCCACAAACAGTTTACCAAAAATATAATTTTTGAACTTCCGACGACCTTTAAGTATATAATATTAAAATTTAATTTCTGAAGACGCAGAACTTGCGCCAGTCAAGTTAGCTCTCAAAGTGTTTTTAAACATAGGATGAAAAGATAACGAAAAATAACACAAAATATTAAAGATTTAATCAAATAATAAAGCACAAGGTTTATACAATATATAAATAAAAGAAGAATAATTTAGCTACTGTACAAAGAAATCACTAAAAACATTAGGAAAATATAAATTTACTAAAATTATACTAAGTGCTCGTCTTACTTGTTCCACCATTGTTTAAAAGCAAAATCATTTAATAGCATTTATTCGTGCTGGTTTAGTACCTTTAAGTGTCACCAATATCCTTCAAAAACGTCATTCAAAAAAATATAAAATGGAGAGTGGCGACTACAATTAGTTTAGAACAAAAATTAAAATTGGTAAATACATTGCACTTTAATTCCAACAATTATTGTACACCACTGCCGAATAGATAACACAGTTTAATAACCTTAATTGTAGTAAAATATAACCATCGAATGTTGTACAACCACAGAAGCTTAGAAAAACAATTAAACCCCTGCTACAACTATTACGTGGTGACAACAATAGCGTAAGTTTTTTTTTACAAACAAATCGTTTACGTTTTCTTACGTAAACTATTTTTTTATAAAAAAAAGCGTTTCAGTGCACCTTATCCTAGAGTAATAAAATAAGCAAGTAAGCACGCACAGGTAAGTTTTTTATGCAAACAAAAAAATTTGCATAAACAACTTCAACGCCGATGTTTTAGAAGTAACATATTTGGTTTTTTTTTAATTCGTTTACTACTTCTACTTAATGCACCATTTCAGCTTTAAGGACTTCAGCATTCGTCTGTAAATTGATTTAGCGGAAAATTTTTATTTAACATCGATTATGGTTACCTTTATTTCCTCCAACGATTATTGATTTACGTTTTTGAGTGTCTTCGTTATTAACGACTTTTGGATTAAGACGAACCGCATTTCCTCCACTAATAATTGCGTGATGTTGTCCGGCACGAATTGGTTTCGCTATCTGAGCAACGGGACCTCGTCTCGCGAGATTCTTTTGTCGAACCGCTTCTTTAATGCGATCCACTTCATATTGGTATCTACAATACAAGTTATTTTGGAGAAGACCATGGCAAAATAACCTTACCTTTTACGATCTCTCATTGCACCTTCCTTAGCTTCTTTCAGTGCAGATTCTAACGCTTTAACCCTCTCCATCGTAGCACGTAGACGTTTCTCCAACTTGGGTAATTCGCATCGTAAATCTGCATTGTCTCGTACTAATTGTTTGTGCACCTTCGTTAACTGATCTAAATTATTTTCTAAGAAAGATATTTTTTGTTTCTGAGCTAAAGATCCACCATCCTCTTCGTTATCATCTGACGTAATTGCTTTCTTTATACGTGCCTACGATTAATCGATCAGTATTACATCGACAAGAAAAATCTAAATACCTGTAAGTCTTGCACAAATAATTTACGTAGATTATGCAACGTTTGAAGTTCCTTAGCGACCGTATCTTCGAGCCCTTTGAGATCCTTACGTGCTTGTTCACGACGCTCATTAGTGGAACTGCACAACAATTCAGTTCAACAACACGCCACATCACGCTCACGGATTTTGGTTAGGCTTTATTTTGCTCACAGGTTTAAAAAAGGGAATTAAACTCTTATGCGCTCAAATGCATCTATTGTAACGTCTACAATAACTTTACAAGCATTTCTTTTCCTAATTAACATGTACACTTTTACAGGAACAATTACTCTAAAAATATTTTTTTTTCTTTGAATAACGGATAACATCTATACACTGTACAAGTTTTAGCTTCAAAAATCAAATTAAAAAAATGTAAAAAACTAAAAAGTGCTCGCTGAATATATAATATACTATAGTAGATAAGGAAAAAAAATGCTGATTCAACCCTTATTGCTTTTCGTAAATAAAACTTAACCAAACCGTGGTGTGATGTGACTTAAAAATAAATATAAAAAAATATCACAGGTTAAATTTGACTAGAAGGAATGGAGTATTGTTTAAAACTGTTATAATACTTACACGTGATACCGCAACAATGTAGCAAAATAAACAAAAACGAATCTTTCAGTATGAAAGAAAAAAAAATTAATCGACGATTACGTATGTAGGGCACTTGTGTGTGACTAGAAGTAGCGTTAAAGAAATAAATAAATGCAAATGAAATGTGTGAATATGAAAAATCGATACCGTAAATTGACTATTATTAATAATTTTCGCTAATCGATTGAGTTCGTTTTTTTCGTATTTTTTAATATTTTTCGGCGTTGCCTTTTTTGTGCACTCGTCTTTGTAAGGTATGAATTTGGCCCAAGTTTCGGCCTTTGAAGGTTTTATACAAGGAGGTGGATTATTGTCGAAGAAAGGGATTGAGCGTTTATAAATCAAAGTATCTACTGACATGAGTTCCTGAAGCTTGTTGGACTTTTCCGTTTCTTCGGATTTCACTTTTTCATAATCAGCTTGCAACTGCTGTTGAGTCAAAGTCAACTTCTGGTTGGAGCTATAAAAAAAACGTATCAGTAAAAACTATTTTTGATAAAATTAGTCCAGCTTACTCCTTGATATCATTTATGAGTTGTTGTTTTTCGGCAATTTCGTCGCGCAACGCCGCCACTTGTTTTTGGTGAACATCGCGGAGCTGATCCACTTGTTGTTCGAGGGCAGCGCGCAATTGCGCGGCTTCTTTTTTCTCGCTCTCGCTGGCAGTAGAAACTTGCTCGGCCGCCTTTAACTTAGCGCATTCCTCGCGCAAAGCGTCAATGCTTTCCTCTAACGTGCGCTTCTTATTCTCAGCTTCGCGCATCGACTCTTGCAGACTTTTCATTCGAGCTTCGTGTTGAGAAATTAATAATCTACAATCGCTAAGATCGCGTTCATATTCAGTTACTTTACGATTACTATCTTGTTGAGAGCCTTCTAATTCGTGTAATCTTTGAGTTAAATTCGTTACTTCGCTTTTCATTCGTGAAATATACAACCGAGCAACCGTAAATTCCTCTTCCAACTTAGCCGCGTCGTTCGATATTTTTAAATCAGCACCTTCTCCTCCAATTGTAGCACCAATTTCTCCTAACTCCTTAAGTAAATTCGTCAACATGTCGCTGATTCGCTTTTTCTGGTGTGTACTCATATCTTTTAATTGTTGTAATTCAGAAGCTGTAGTATTTAGAGACGTTTGTTTCTGCATTAACTCTTCGGATAACGACTCCATCTCTTTGTTTTTAGCGTCAACTTCCTGAGATTTCTGATCGTAATTAACGGCAAGTTCTTCTAAAGCTTGTAACACCTCCTTTACTTCTTCTTTCGCGGATTCGTTTTCTTGTTGAATACGATTCATCTCGCCTTGGAGAGCTTCGTAATCACGGCGAGTACTCGCAATAAGTTCGTCTTGCTCTAAAATTTGATCTTTTAATTTCTCTACATACTGACTATGTTGATTAATTTCTTCGTCTTTTTCGTCTAATTGCTGATATAGTTTTTCTCTTTCTTGCTCTAATTTTTGTCTTTCTTCGCTACTCATAGTGGAACCGATCATTAAGGCAGGAGTCGCGGGCATTGGTCCTAAAAACAATTAATTAACGAATTAATAAAACGAGACTGAATACCAACCAATGTTATTCGTTTCTATAATGCTATCTTCCATAGCGGCGACTGGTGTTGTAGCATCATCCACCAAATTAATCTGTTCTTCAATTTTAACGGTCTCGCCACCGCGCCAACGATTAAGTTCGCACTCGAGCTTTTCAACTTTACCTCGAAGCCTAGCCACTTTTTCCTTTTCTTTTTCGTAACGTCTTTTCCATTCTTCCGCCGTGAGTTCTTCGTTGACACATACAACATTCTTAACGGTTTTAGCACTTTAACACAAAAAAAAATTAAAATCAGAGCGATTACAACAGAATTAATTACCGTTTTCCAAACTCCAACGTGGATTTTGTTTCAGATTCGTTAAAGCTAGCAGGCGAACAACAAATAACAATAGTCGTTCTAGCGTTACCTCCTAAAGATTCTTGTAAAATACGAGTAAGTTTTGAATCACGGTACGGTATGTGCGTTTTATTTCCATCCGCTAACGCACTTATGACATTACCAAGAGCCGAAAGCGATTTATTAATATTTTTAGCTTCGTCTAAAACGGTGCCTTCGGCGCCAGTTTTCGAAACTTTTTCGGAACCCGCTAAATCAACAAGATAAAGTTTACCGGACAATTTTTTTTGGTTTTCCAAATTCTCTTGTTTGACGTTAATTAAAAATACGGAATGCGAACGCGACGAGTGCTCGTTCATGTTGGTTACGGCAATGTGCCTATTTGATTTTCCTTCCTCGATCGATTCAAATACTTCTTCCGGGCTCGACACGAAACGTTCAGTCGCGCCCTTTACATAAGGAACTCTATTTTTGTCTTCGTGGACACTTAAATTTACTTTCGAAACTGCAAAACACATTTATCAATCAATCTAAACGAGATTAATACAGCAACTTTACCATCGAGCAAATCCCTAATTTTGTCCATGTAGATTTCAAAATAAGAGACTTTTATATGAAATTCTAAATTTTCTTCCATCGCGTAGATGTGATTGAAAATGTCGTTTACGATACGTGGAATTATGCCTTGTTTGGAAGGATCGCCTATCACACCTTCCATCGTGTGTGTTTTTCCCGAAGATGTTTGTCCATAAGCAAAGATTGTACCATTGTAACCTGCCAAAACGTCCGAGACGATACTTTTAGCTGCCTCATTGTAGACCTTCTCTTGTGTTGCGTTTGGTTTAAATACTTTATCGAATAGATAAACTTTGCCCTGAGACAGAATACACATATAAATTAGCGGAAACACTAACATCCGACGTATTCTCATTAAAAATTCTTTATCAAATTTAGATAACTTATGAAACTATTAGAAGATACGTTCTATCAAATTGTAGAAGCGTTTAGCAAACTAATTATCGTATCAACAATGGTTAATTAGTTATAGTAATTTTTACTAATGAGATATGTGATCCGATTATTTTATTCGTTAAATACATTTAGAGCTTTAATCACAATCGTATTTGATCATACATCCTTCCTTAATATACTAATATCTAGTAATCATATTCAACAGTGTATCATTTTTTAAATTTGGATAGGAATGTGGAATAAATGTGGATATTTCTTCACATATAATTCGAAGAGCCAGTCAAGCCTTGTTACGGAAGAGAATAAACGACACCAGAGGCAATTAGACAAGAAAGCTACAAAGCTATTTTCAGTCCATTCGCAACTGACCACCACAAAATCCGACTATCTGGGATTTCATCGACAAACTTTCTATGGAGGAGGCCGAAATGCTAACCTAAATACAAAGTGCGAAGTTCCAAGAAGAACAACATCCTCCGAAACCGCAATTGGAAACAAACAGGAGCATCGCCAATCTGTCCTCCACCACACTCAGTGAACCAGCAACAGTCGTTTTATCTAAAGAACTTAACTTTGCTAGAACATCAAAAGCGATAGCAAACGAAGAAATAGTAAGTTTATTGGAGAGCATACTCAGAACTCTACCACAACACATTCAAGAAGAGGTGACGGTCAGAGCAGCCCATGTACTGAAGAAGTCTATAGCACCAAGAACTAACATCAATCGGAATAAAAAAATTGCTCTAAGAGCACTCAAGTTCAACAGACACCAGCGATTAATAAACAAAATCAACATATTGTTACAAGATACGTTGAAAAAAAATCCCATAAAAAGACGTCTAGTTCCTTCAGACAGCAGAATCCCACACCTGTAAGGTCTTCCAAAAATCTACAAAGCAGACGTACCGCTCCGCCCTAATGCGAGTGCTACAGGTTCAGCCAGTCATCCTCTGGCTAGACACTTATGCGCAATTCTACAACCGCTCTCAGAAAAAAAGCATCCATTACGTTAGAAACTCCCAGCATTTCGTCTCAAAGATTAAAAAGATGAAAATTGGAACAGAAGATATTTTGGTCAGTTCACTCTTCACAAAGGTGCCACTACAAACAACATTGGACATCATCTAAACCAAATTACAAAAAGCAAAATTGGATGAGGAGCTTTACGAACTAATTGCACTATGCTTAAAGTCCACGTATTTTTCTTTCAGCGTTACATACGAACAAACTGAAGAACCAACAATGGGATCACCACGCTCTCCAGTCATCGCCAATATATTTATGGAGGATTTTAAAGAAACTGCTACCCTCAAACCAAAATGCTGGTTATATTACGTAGATGATACTTTCATAATTTGGACTCAAACAGTAGAAACACTAAACAGCTCCTTGAACTACATAAACCAGTTCCAACCCAACATCAAATGCACCATAAAGACCAAAACAAACAGAAGCATTCCGTTCTCGGAAGATGGATAACACATTGAGACATCAAGTATACAGAAAACTGACACACACCGATAGATACCTCAATGCCGAATCGCACCATCATCCACCTCAGAAAATTTTAGCGCTAAAACCTTATAACACAAAACCAAGACCATCATCGAACCTAACAAGTTAAAGACCGAGCTAAGCCATCTATCGGACGCCTTGAGAAAAACCGGATACAGAAAAACACACATAGATAGAGCGATCAACAAACAACATAATACAGAAAAACCAAAGAAAGAAGACCCCGTCGCAACTACCTTTCTTCCTTACATAAAGCCAGTATATTTAGAGCTAAAAACATCAAAGTGATCTTCAATGCACCAATTTTTCAAAATCGAAGGAGACACAACAGCAGCATTTGAGAAACCAGGAGAAATCCAGAGTAGGATAATTTCAAAAGAGATAATGGTATCGACCTAGCTCTAATATGGAAAAGCTAGTTCCGGAAGCCTAGTAAATCACCGTCAGTCCGTCACGGGTCCGAATAGCGCAACATAAAGTCTACTCAGAATCCTGTATCTTCAGTTTCAGTCTTTCTAAAGAAGACAGCGACATGACTGTCGAAACGTCAAATATTATGAGTTTTTCAACGTTTGTGACCTTTTGTGAAATTATGGAACGCGGTTCAAAACCCGGAAACCTTTCTACGTCAAAAAAGAAAGTGTTTTTTCCAGCGCTGACTATCAACAAAAAAATTGTCTACAAACTTTAGAACATCAACAAAGTAAAACCAAACCTCAAAAAAATTGAACAGAATAAACCCCAAAAAAGCATAGCTGGCAACGTTCCACTTCTGTTTGTAAAACTTGCTTACACGCTAGAAAATAAAAACCGTTGAGTTTATTCCATGTCGAAGAATGACGACTAAATTGCAGACTTTCTGTCGAATTAGAAAGACCACGCCAATAAAACATGACATGAGAAAGTACTTGCAGTGGAAAAAACTACAACAGACGCCATGAGAAAGTAACACAAGAAACCAATACTGCAACGCAATCTCCTTAGACATAAACGATCGACGACGCATGGTTTCCCGCGCTATACATATTTCTGGTGATTTTTTGTTTACTTTTTCAAAAAAGAATGTAATTTAACAAAAGGCAACACAAAAAATAATGTACGTTACTCTCGTCGAAAGTATTATAGTATAACTCACTCACATGCAACGCTCGGCCGTGCGGCCTCGCGTCGCATTAACGTTCGTTATGCTATGCTATACTTGCGACCCTTGTTACGTAAATTACTATTTTATAACGAGTGGACTCTTAAAACCCAATTTACACAGGAACGAGTTGAATATAACATTTTACTGTCCAACCTGAGACTTTGAGGACCCCAAAGTCTCAAAACCTCTTTAAAAAATACTTTATAATTTATGTTGACAAGTGCGCAAAAACTATCAAAGACGGCTTACAAAAACGAAAAAATAAAATTTATAACAGTTAAGAACAATAATAGTTATTTTATTTAACGAGTTCTTGTGTAAATTGAACGGTTTTAGTTTCACGAGTTGACATTTTTAAAGCCAGGTGAATTGAGGGTTTTAAAATCTCAAAAGTCTCAAAAATAGTTGGACAAAAACCGTCAAACGGTTTACAAAAACGAAATATTTAAATTTATGACAATTAAGACGAATAACAACAATAATAGTTATTTATGTAATGAGTTTTTGTGTAAATTCGACATTTTTCACGAGTGGCATTTTAAACCCAGGTGAAATGAGGGTTTCAAAACCCCTACGAGAGAAAAGACGCTCAATTTAGACAGGAACGAGTTGAATACAACACTTCATGTTCGAACAAAGACTAAGAAGCGAAATTCTCAAAAACTCTCAAAAACAGTTTGACAGTTGACAAGTGCGCAAAAACTCCCAAAGACGGGTTACAAAAGCAAAAAATTAAAATTTCCGACACTGAACAAGAATAGTTATTTCTTTAATTCCTGTGCAAATTGGGCGTTTTTTTTCTTCACGAGGAGTCTCAAAATCTCTCAAAAGACGTTTTGAAGTGCGCATAAACTGTCAAAGACGGTTTACAAAACGAAAAATTAACTTTTATAACAATTAAGAACCATAAACAATATTATTGTTCTCTTTGAACTATTGTCTAAAGGTTTTTGAAACAAACTCTTGTTAGGACACACTTTATGTGTAGACTAGAAAAAGTAACTGTTAAAAAGAACTAGTAAAAAACTAAATTGGTTTTAAAGATGTACTAAAGTGCACGCTGCTTATTGGAATCACGAATGTGACAGAAATCATAATTTCGGTTTATGTTATCAACTTTTTTTCTCAGGTTTGTTTTGTGTATACATGAATTTTTAAGCTAAATTTTCACAATACATTTGTTTAGGATAAAAAATTTAATCATTGTACCCTAAAAATACTCATTTTACATATTTAGCTTTATTTTTGCTGTTATTTATTTATTTTAGTATTTAGACTGACCTACGTAACATTGCCTCATATCTAAACGTCCGCAACTATGTTATCTTCCATAGTTATCTTGAAAATACTGTGCAGTTCTTGGAATAATTAATCAAACTACGTCTTATGCGATAACACTATTTTGTATTTATTTTTAGCGTCAGAAAATTACTGAAAAGAAATGAGTAGTTCTTAGAACAGAGAATTAATCGTCATAGCGTTGTTTTTTATTTCTTTTTATTAACGATATCAACAAACTATTTAATGCAACAGGTTTTTTTTGATATAATTTCACCTTCTAAATTAGGAATCTGTTAATTAAATACACGTTGTATGTACACTGCTTCTGCCAATAAACATTTGTTTGTTGTTTTTTTTTAATATCGGATTTTATTCTTATCAAAAACCCCAAGTACCATTGTGATTCTATTAAGCGGCGTGCTCTGTATCTATGTATAACCTGTAATTCAAATTTTGTTTTAAATAAAATGCAGTTTACATCCACAACGTAAATATTGAATAAGTAGAACAATGTCATACACTTGCGTGTTTTGTTTCTGAGCTATGACGTTATCGCATTTTTTCAATGGCAACCCATATTTTGTCAACGGATTTCGATAAGGTTTAATTTTTCTGAATACGTCAAAAAAGCCTTGAAGAGAAAAGTTTCCGAGATATTGGGGTCCAAAGGAAGCACTGAAAAAACAAACGATTTTGGCAGTTGTTAGAATTTTGCAAAGTTTTATGTTATATTTTGCTGATTAATCATTGCGTAATAATATTTCAAATTCATTTTTGTTTCCTCAACTATTTGAAAATGGTACGCCGTTTACGTGAAATTTATGACAATCAGTTACGGAACAGAGTTCTCACACAAGTTCAAGTTTGCAGTGTATTTAATAACGAACATCCAAATAGAGAAACAATTAGACAGTGCATTGCTAGCAAGATCGAGCAAACATTTTGGTAAGTGGGCTTTGTGAGAAATCGCCCTAAAATTGGTCGTCCTTGAGTTTCAAGAAAATTCCCATTTATCCACACGCCAAATGGCAGTAGACAACGAAATAGTTCATAGCTTCGTCTTAAAATATTTGAAGTTGGTAAAATGGCACCCGTATAAAGTGATTTTGGTTTCAAGAACTAAAAGAAGATGATCTTGATTGCGGGTTACAGTTTTCCAACGGGACTACGTTTAGACAAGACATATTGGTCTTCTGGAAATCAACACTAAAAAAAGGAAACTCAGTTTCCAGGAAAAGTAAACGTTTGGACTGGCATTGTAGGTAACGGTATCTAGGGTCCATCTTTCTTCGGGGGCGCGTTGACAAGTGCAAGATACTTTGAATGTCCTCTTGAAGAGACGAATTAGTCCCTGCACTTTTAGTACTTTACCAAAATCAAGAAGATCCAGATATGCTCAATAACACGATATAGTATCAACATGATGGTGTGCCACCACATTTTGCAAAGATAGCTCGCGAATATTTGTTAACCAACGGATCGGTCGTAGAGCCTAGCGGATATATCTAATGGCCTCCTAGATTTCCCAATCTCGTCCCCTCGACTACTATTTATAAGGGTATTTAAAAAGTAAAGTCTATCTCAATAAACCAAATACCATCGATGAAATAGAAGACAGAATTCATAACAAAATGTGGGCAATTCTAGGCGATACGTTCTCTAGGAGTTCCAGTGGCGGATGGGATATTGTCAAGAAATGCTTAGAGGTCACTTTGAACATTTACTTTGATTTTTTGTTGTACATCTCTGCTTTGATTATATTATTCGTTATTTACATTTCTTGTAGGTTAGTCGTCGATTGTTGATATTGATTTCAATAAATTTTGTTCATTTTTCGCTGTGCTTAATTAACCTTCCGACTTTTTTGACCCCAGACGTGTTGCTTTTGTTGTCTTTTTTTTGTTGTTATTTTTACAACTGTCCCAATATTTTTCTAGCTGAGTTTCTTTCAACAATGTTTAATAATATATAACAAATTTTTCAATTGTTATTTATTTTGCGACGTAAAAAAATATTTTCGTTGGGGTTATATTTGAGGTCGTTGTAAGATATGTCCAAGAGCAAATGACAAACAAATGTTCGGAAACATGTGAAAAGTGCAAACTCTTTGTATGTAAACAACATTGCCAGAAAAAAAACTACAATAATATGTAATAGTTGTTGCCCTCACTAATTTTTTTTTACATTTTATTTTTATATTTTTATTAGTTTATATGAAATCTAATGTTAACTTAAAATATTAATAAAGGTTACCATTACAAATTGATCAGTTTTTCTTTACAAAATAAAAAAGAAACTTGGGGTCAAATCTGACCCCACTTGGTAATCGGCGCCTCAAAAATTGCTTGGTAATCCAAAAATAAAGACTTTATGTACTTCATCGTGATTGTACACTAAATTTCACCAGTGGTTTACCCCTCAATTACAATTATATAATTTTATGTTTGTAGGACTTCTGTATCGCAATGGCGTAAAAAAAGAAAAGGTTCTCTTATTCGTAACCGATGCAGCGCCTTATATGATGAAATCCGCTCAGGCATTAGAAATATTTTATCTGAATTTAAAACATTTAACTTGTCTAGCACATGGAATATATAGGGTGTGTTAATTCATTAGAGACGAGTTTGCAATAGTAAACAAGCCACCACAAAGGTAAAACATATTAGATTCTCTTTTTGATTATTGCATCTTCTTTCATTCAGGTTTTTGTGAAAGCACCATTACGGGTAAGGGCCTATAAAGAAAAACTTCCAGATGTTAAACTTCCACCGGAACCTATCATAACAAGATGAAGAACTTGGTATTCTGCTTGCATTTTTTATGCCACACATTTTGAAAAAATTAAAGAGGTACAGTTCATTCTATAATATGACATTGTCTTATACATTAATTGAATCGTCTTACTTCAGATGGTTGAATTATTTGACGAGACGGCCTTTGCAGCAATTGCTAAATCTCAAAAAGCTTTTAATGACGAAGCTGTTAAGAGAGTACTAGTTTTTATAAAAACACACTTTTCCGGCATGACCAAATCTTTCGCTACATTATAAGAGCAATTCCAGGGACTATAGGAAGAAAAATTAATCAAAAATTGGATTCCGTCACATCAAAAAACCCTCTTTAAACTACTGACTAAAATTCAAAAAAGAGAGGTCATGAATCATCAAAAGAAAATAGCTTTAACAAACACGGAAACATCGGCATTAAAATTTGCTCTACTAACATCTTGTTTTTCCTTCTATAAAAATATTTTAAAAAATCAAAGGCAAAATATTGAAAAATATTTGATTTGTGCTTGGGAAAACAAAAAAAAATAAACTGTAAATTTTAATAGATATTTGTGCCTTTTTTATTGTCTTTTTAGCAGGTTTAATATGCCTTTTATGCCACCTTTTTTGGTATTTTTTCCGCTCTTTAGTCATTGAAAATAGTATCGGTTGGTGAAATCTCAAATATTCCTGCTGCAAGCGTTAAAACTACTTAAAAACGGTCCCGTAAAAAGCATTCACAAGTACAAGTCAATATAATTTAATTGAAAAATTAGAGTGAAAGTGGCAAAGTCGAAGCATAAAGCATCCTCAAGCATAAAACTTTTAGCTCAAAACAGAAAAACTTTTTTAACTTTATTGAAACCACGTAGATTGCTTATTTTTCTACATAGAATAAATTTGGTACGAACCTGTAGTATTGAAACTCTATAGAATTGTCCATTCACGCAATATTGACGCGTCTTGTAGGTTTATAGTTTTACAGATCAATGTATGCAATTTTTGCAGTGTTTTTGGCAGTTGTATTCACCTCGGCGTGCCAAAAACTTGAGATAAATTGATCAAGTGTATGAATCACTGAATTTTTATCAATAAGCAAAAACCGGTCGAAAAAAAGGAAATTTGGCAGTATTCTTTGTGATCAAATTACGACATTGATTAGTCATGTGGTACCTGATAATGATAAGAACCGTGCAGTATATTAAACACAATAAAATACGCATGAAAAAAAATGTTTAAGATCAATATGCTAGAAACATTGTATTCCCTGTAAAAATAATTCTGCCGTCCTTTTGAATTTATTAATCAACTTATATTGGACGAAAATTCTTAAAAAAGAAAGGAGTGTTTATGAACTTAACGATGAGTCAAACAAATTTGGTTAAAGATAAACAAAACAGGGAACTGTCAGAAAGCGACACCCACAACTTGTAGGAACCAAAACAGAAAGTCTCAACCTAAACAACAACAAAAAAATAAACCTGACGCACTTGTAACGTCAATCAAACAACGAAATCTTTAATTATTGATTTTTCTTTATAATCCATAAAACATTTACTCGTGCGCTTCATGCTTGAAAATACTGTGACACACTTTCTAGGTAGAAATTTTAAGAAATAATTACTCTACCGTGCAAACACAATTTGTGGATTATACACACACTGGCTGTTAACTAAAACTACGTTTTACAGACTGAAGAAAAATAGTGGTATAATACGAAAACCGTTTTTGTTGCTGGTAATTAATTTCGAGAAGCGCCTGAGCGGTTCTCGTTCCACTCGTTGATTTGTACCCGTTTTACGTCAAATTAAAAAAAATTGCCCGTTTTTGAGCTGATGTCAATTTCATTAAAAGTCCCAAAATAGGCTAAGCTAAAACTACTTAAAAGAACGCAGTGTCAAGGACGTTTAAGTATTGATTGAATACCCAAATGGCGCATTCACAAAAAACCACCCCCTAAAAAATTTTCACCAAATTAAGGGCAAATTATATCACGATTTGCGACACGTAAACAATTCGTCCTAAATTTAAATAGAGCGAATCGAGTAATAAAGTGCATGCTCTAAATTGCAGAAAATTAAAACACTGTAATAGATATTTTTAATTATAGCTATGTGTAATCAACGAGCTATGTCTTTGTCAGTAAATGCGATAAAAGTAAGAATTGTGGTAAACACCAAAATTCGCGTTTTTTACGTAATTGCATAATTACTACGTGCAAAACAGCACACTAAACTTTCACAAAATATTATTATTTCTGTCAAAAAAAAATGAATATATTTGACAAAAGCGTGAAATGACGTATGCGGTTTCAATCGAAATGTACAAAAAAAAACGTCTAACAACGCGTAACTTACCGCAATCGATATACAATTTTCTTCTTGGCCCGATGGAAATTTAACAATAAATTTCGAACCAGCCTTTTCTTCTGAATCATTGAGTGGCCGAAACCTACACACGACTTTAATACTGTCTTCCGCCGGTATTTCCCGTTCTTCCATATTTCTCTCACTATTATTCACACACAAAAAATTAACAAATAAATATTTAACTAAGTTAACTTAAAATTAAAGCATTTGTATAAAAATGTTGCGAATTTCTTTTAGGACTGACGTTTTCTATAGCGATCGATCAGCCATTTTGGATACGATGAACTGAGAAGAAGGGAACCGATGCCCTGCTGCCATCTATCGATTCTAACATGAGTGTCGTTAATGAGAGTGATTCATACACGTCTTATCAATTTATTGTAATCAGACAGTTGTAGTTCCAATTCCAATTAGTTATTTGCATAAGTACAGCTGCTCGAATTACGATAATTTTAATTACGCTTTATTTAGAATTTTTCCAATTAATGAATGGGATAAAACAAAAGCAGTGTTTACACTGGATATTAGGATAGGTTTACACATACTTTCGAAAATATTTTCCTTTGTACCAAAAACAAACTTTTCAATGATTTAAAAAAAAACACTAAATAGATATATGTTATAATATGAAATATTTATTCAAATCAGTGTTGGGATGTACCTAGGTAAATGTACCTAGGTACAAGTAACTAGGTACTTTTTGTGTACCTAAGTACCTAGAAAGGTACTTTTTAATCTATGTACCTTTACCTGTACCTAGGTACTTTTTAGAAAGTACCTTTGTACCTAAGTACCTAATAAAATAGGTACTTTTAAGCGTATCTGTATTGTACACTTTATATATTTGTTTCGGACTTAATCACATTTGAAATTACTAAAATCGGACTGTTAACATGAGTAGCCAGAGTATCAAACCGAATGCAATAAATTTCGAAACGTAATAATTTGTATAGAATAGAAGATGATTTTTAGAGAAAAGAGTTGTGGAGTTCTAGGAAAAAGCAAACAATTATAACTGATTATATAACACAATGACATTATAATAAAATTTATGACGTATCGTATTTCTGCTTATATAAACAATACGTGCTTAATGACTTATTCTAAAAACGACATATTTTGACTTTGTATCATACTAAATTACATAAACATAGCCAAGAACGTAAGTATAACGGGTATAACCAACGGTATAACATAAATGCTGTAAGCACGACCTCAACGAAAATTAAGGTGTCGTATACGTCGAATAGTCTTCTCGGATAAGTACAAAATGATCCTAAAAATGATCGGTCCCATGAAGTACTTACTAACCGACGTCAACCGTTTCACTAAACTGCCATGCATTACCCTTCCCGTTCAGTAGTATCTTATAATTTAGTCCCAAAACTTTAAGAAAAACATTTAAGAATAAGTAATCCTATTTTTATTATTAAATAATGCACTTCATACAATAAACAACAATAGCATTGCTCAATAAACTGCAATTACAAAAGTTGTATAAATTTTAATATCTTTACTGAGATTCACACAAGCTACTGTGTGTGTCATCAACAGTGATTAATATAGTAGCATCGTTGATTGATTTCAATCATTTCATGCATTTTATAGTTGTAATTATTTCTATCGTTTTTCAATGAGATCGCACAAATAAGAGTTGGTTTACTAAATTTGTATTTTCTATGATCATAAATAAGTACCTAAAAAGTACCTGAAATTCTAAGGTACATTTTTTTTGTACCTGTACCTGTACCTAGGTACGTTTGCCAAATCTGTACCTGCACCTGTACTTAGGTACTTTTAAATAAATGTACCTGTACCTGTACCTAGGTACCAAAAAATGAGTACCTGTCACAACACTGATTCAAATATCTTTTTTCAAATTTATTTTAATATTTTCACATCACTTTTACGTAACCAGATCACGTTATTATTAGATTATTTTAACGTTACTGAATCTTAAAAAGATTGGTTTTAAATTATTTTATTTCAACCCCTATTTACAATTTCTGTAATATAATTCCATAATCGGTTTCGAGTTTATTTTTCATTACTTGTATAGCTTAATCCCTAGTTGACAATGTTTTCTTTGCAATGGCGTTAAGGTAAGAGCATTGTTGATAAGCCTGTTATTTAAAATTCTAAGGTTTATATCTATTTTTATTCTCCGTGTTCAGTACGAGCTTAAAATTCTTCAGTTTTCAACTAAAACATTTAAATTCTAATTAGTTTAACTTGATTTGAAAAAACTTATATGTGATGTAACTGCTCACATTTGAAAACTAAAAAGTATGCAGCGACATCTTGCTGTAGCTGTGATCGCCTTCCCTCTTTCTACGTTGTCTTAAGTTTGCTATACATTGCTTACTCTCGATATGTGGGAGGGCTGTAATAGGTTAAATAAAACACACAGCAAAAATAAATCGTGATTTTTATTTACGTATAACTGAAGAGCAGAACAAGCAAAAAAAACTCTTCTGGTTCTCTTAACTGAAGGTAAATGCAAGATGATTACATAATTTAGATTTATAAGTCAGAAATATCAATAAACATCAGAAAATTATGACATCTCAAATTTCAGTCAATTAAACGAATCCAGAGATATGATAACTGGTTTAAATTCCAACTCGCATAAACACGTGCAAAAACATCATTTTATTAAACAGAAGAAGAATAAGTAAACAGACAGTCTGGGGTTTAGTATTAAGGTCCTAGTTACGGAAGCAACTCAGCTAAGTAGAAGGGTCGAGACAAACAAACAAGAGTTAAAAATACGTACATATGTATAAGGATGTTTCGTGTCTCGACTGACAAATTTATACTATATTTTCGGCGTTATTACGTCAAAAAATGTTATATGATCTATAAGTAAATTCCTCTTTGTTTGGAGAAAAAATTAAAAAAAAAGATAATTGAGTTAGCGTTGACAAATTCATGATCTTTTGTGCGGTTTTATTAACCATTACGCCGAATTTTACTAATGTATGATTTTAGCAATGGAAGTGAACGAGTTGCTAGTGCGAAGTAGCGTAGGCAATACTCAGATCGCATTGTTCCTCACCACACAACTGGACGGATCAAAACCCACACGAAATAATTGTGCTTAACCATCAACATCGTTTTTCCGTCAACGTGTGGTGCGGCTTTGTAACCGGCGTTGAAATTTAGTCGTGAATCTTTTATGTAAGACCCCGTAATCTGATTCATCTGGCTGAATTTTCTGGTTTTTTTTTATTTTTAACGATTGCTTAGTTCGATGTTAGCATCGAAAACGTTTTACTCGTTATTTTATTACGTTTGATTTAAGTTTATTTGTATTTGATAGTTATTTCACAATTATTATTGGTTTGTTTTTTTAAACGCATAAATTTCCGTGGTCTTGATTTTGATTTAGTGTTTTTACTTCTGGTTATTTTAATGGAATAACAACTCTATCTAATTTATGACTTCCTGTTTGGAATGTAATTTGATCGATTTTTCTTAGAATCTACTTTTGTTTATGTTGAGGTCATTTACGAGCGTGATTTGGATCACTTGATAATTTAACTAAGCAAGCGTTTCGTGAGAACATTTCGTGTCTTTTCGTGTGCGTACGTGACGTAACGCACGTGGTAACAATATTTTTCATCTTTGTTAAGTTACTTTGTTTAGTGTTCCATCTTTTACAAAGATTTTACGGCGCAAGTTTATTGAATTAAGTGGGATTACGAGGAGTTAAAAGGAGAAAAATTTTGATTTTGGGAGATTGTTGTTTTCGGTGGCAATTAAGAAATATCGGGTACCGTGATGTAGTTGAGTGGTTAGGGTACTTTTACCCTATCGTGATGTAATACCGCGGAAGTTAGATGGAACCGTGAAAATTAAGTGTTTTGGTGGAAAAGTTTGATTTTCCAAATTTCGTAATTTACGGTTTAAGTAGTCTTCATGGTTTCCAAAAATAAAACTCACGTTTCAAGTTGGATATGCAATCGATGGGTTGTGCTAAATCCAGTCTTCGCATTTGTGCGGATTTTATTTAAGTGTTAAAAAGAAAATTCTTCCGCCGTCATTGCAATTGTTTGGGGTACCTTTCAACGTTATTCTTCCCGTAGACAACTGGCCACCTAGAACCAACCACCGGTTCTTTCCTGAAGTTACGACAAATTCAAGGTATTTATTTTGCACCATATATTTAATCGTGAAGTTATTATTTACGTGATTGAGTGTTAAAAGCTTTGAATTTCAAATAAAAATTTTAAGTGTCTCGAATTGATTTGACGTTAATGTAACTAATTATTGTCCGTATTTATCGGAACTGTGACATAATCCCGAGTTAAAAAGTTATTAAACGGGACCGAATTTTCGATTCAAGATATATATATTAGTTTTATATTAAATAAGTTTATTTCTTTTGTAAATGAGTAATCTCGACGCGCACACGGCCGTGATAAAATAAGATTTACTAATTTGTGCTTGGTTTTATTAAATTCTGTATTTTGTATTTTATTATTTTGTTGTTGTGCATTTATTCAAATAATTTTAAATTTTGTTTTTTTTATCAAACGTTCATTTACGTACCTTTTGTTTTGTTTTGGTTAATTTTTGTTGATTACTATACTTTAATTTTGTTTCATTATTTTTTTTGTGTGTTCAAATAAATGTTAAATTGTTAAATGTAAAGAGCTTTTAATTCCGTCGGCCTCCGCGTGTGTAACTTTAATAATTTATTTCAGATTTTAGTGTGATTCACTCTAACAAGGTAAGTCCGTTTAGAGTGTATCCTTCAGGAGCGGACTTGTGGTTGGCAAGGGCCAGAAGTCCATTAAACTTTACTCCTTCCTGGCGCCCTTTGATTTCGACATTATTATTTTTTGATTTTGCGTTTTCGTCAAGTTGATCCAATTTAATCACGAAACTTTTAAATATAACCCACCCCGTCTCCACTGAGCAGCGGCACAACATCGTTTATGTTACCTCATTTCAGGCAGTGACTTTGTTTTAACTTTGGCATGTAACAGCTTGTTAAATAATCACCTTATTGGCTCTCATTTTATTGGAGGACGTGTTAATGCAGAAACTTACTTTCACTTTTTGGTAAAAGAATTGCCAAATTACATAGAAGATGTTCGTCTAGAAACCCGTATAGGCATGTGTGGTTCCAGCAAGACTGAGCACCGCCACATTTTGAGAGACATGACTCGAAGAATAATTGTATAGAAAATAGCGGTTCTCATTTTGAACAGTTGCTGTAATTTTGTGTTAAATTGCTATCCATTAATGGATACATTTTCTTTTATCATTTCTTATTAAATTTTTTTGAATTATTCGAAACAAAGAGGAATTTGCATAAGCTCATATAACATTTTTTGATCATAATGACTCCGGAAAACCTGTATAAACACACAATAATATACCAAACAAATGTTGTAAAAATGTAAGGTTCATGTTAGGAAGCAACCTACCGCGACTTTAATACATAAAATATTGGTATTTTTTCTTTTTTATCAAACCCATTAGGACTACCATCAATAAGTAAATAAAACAATCGAAAATATGTCTAAACTTTTATATCATCAAATTATAAATATACAAAATAAGAAATTAGTTATTATGCATAATTTAGAATCGAAGCCAGAGATTAACATTTTTTGATTTTTAATTAATAACTGGAAAATAAAATAATTTAATAGATCAACACAAATTGTAATTCTCTCAAACATGTCATTGATGTACAAATGACAAAAACAAAAGACGCAGGAACTTAAGTAGCGTCCTTTTGTAAACAAAGAAACGTCTGTGCAACGGCACTTTCAATTTTAATCATGTTCTAATTTAAGTATAAAATGGTTATGATTACGGCAGTTAAATTTTCGACGTGTTCAAAAACACATATATTAAATTATGAAATAAAGAAAATACGACGAATCTAAATCGCATTTCAAGCGTTCTTTTAAGACATATTTTAATGAATAATTTGTGAAAAACATCGTTTAATAATTCCACACAAATTGATTTTGAAATGCATTGCACAATATGAAAACAATTGAATCGACAAAATTAAATTGGCCACAAATGCGTTTGTTGTCTTTTGAGCAATCGCAGTCGTTAAAGAGACGTTTTAACGTTTAACCCTTAAGTAATACCAACGTTGCTTTTTTAGTTTAAATTGAAAGTTATATTATTGCATACTAAACAAATTAACACAAAAATGCAAATCAATTATGGCGACCATATTGACTTTAAGCGTTGACTCGCATCTTATGTTCGTGTTAGCTCGGTTACGACGTAAAAATAATGTTTTTTTAACGTTAATTCTAAGTTGAGTAGTTCTAAAGTTACTGTAAGAATTAGGTTTAATTAATTTCGGTAATAAATTGGAATTTGAATCTCAACGTCAGCAATAAAATAAAAGCTTTTAGTATGATTTAGTAATTTGTTAAAACTTAATTGAGACTGTGTGAATAACAGTTACGTTTATTTAACGTCATGATTATTTATAGGTGATAGCGTTAAACGACAATAACAAAACTGACTGAGTACAGAACTTTTTATTTTTATTCAAATAAAAAAATTTGGCAATCTCAGCTAACTAATCTAATACTTATGATTTCTATAAAAAATACTTAGAATTAGTTTCTTTTTGTATTTCGAAACATTGAAACATTAAACTTTTATTTGATGATCTAATCACACCCAATTTTTCCAACTAATCGAATTATCTATTTCTGATAGGTATTTACAGGTATTTATGATGTTCATAAATACAAAGGGATTGTAGATTTGTTGTAGATATTTAAAATAATCATTGTATACTCAAAGATTTCTTAAAAAATCATGTTTTTTGTATGATATTACAAGTTTGTTATCATAATTATCGATATTATTACAGAACTTCCATGATCTCCATTGTGTCAAAAGTCAAAACTGAGGTATAGTGCGTTGGTTTAAATGATCACTCTGTATAAAATAATAACAGTCATTTACAAAGAAAAACAAAGACGAAAGGGGGGATGATTATTAGTGTTATTGAGGTTATAATAGGAATTGCGTTATTACAAAAAAAGGGGGTGTAGTGATGTAACAGAGTTAGAAATTATCTTCATAGTCTTTTGTTCTGTTAACAATGAAGTAAAATAATTATTATTCAGGAGTAAAATTGAAAACATGAATGCTTTACTCGATCCTTACCAATAAATTATGGTAAGTCGATAATGCATTGTTTGTGTTTAATAATAATAATCATTGTTAATTAGTCGTTGAAGCTCATGTCGGCAATAATTCCAATTGCTTCGACGATACCTAAAAGTGACGATGCCAATAAAGTATTAAACCAATTGTTGGAAAGTGTACAAAGGTGCCAAAAACGTTTTGGTGGTAAAACCGAATTGGCTACAGAATTTGATAATTGTGTGGCTGCGTTGTGTTTAAGCTTGGAAAGTGTATTTCTTCATGGTATTCGAACGAAACCACAAGAAGTACAACAGTCGAATGCTTTCAAACAAGTCTCCGATATTGTTACTAGTAGTTTAAGTATAAACAGTGATAATTACTGTAAGTATGTTCCTACATAGTTTTCCTTTTATAAAAGCTTTTTTTAGCATTTTGGCCTTTTATAAAAAAACATTTAACCAAGCACGAGAAAGAAAGATACGAAGTTTTAAAACATATTTGGACGGATGTCGGTCGAGGACGGGCTTGGATCAGATCTTCCTTGAACGAACGCTCTTTAGAACGGAATTTTCATACCGTATTAAGTAATTCTGAACTTCTCCATGTATATTATGAGGATTGGGCTTTATTGTGTGATGACGAAAAGAATAGTATGCTGCCAAATATGGCTGCAGGTAAATTTGATAATCAAATCTGAGTAAAGTTAATGTTTGTTATTAGGTTTAGGTTCGATTCTATTTGCTGTTAGTATTGATAAGCCAGAGTTGAATAGTCAGACAACGTCCCAGAAATCACAAAGATTGAAAACTCAAACGGAACCAATAATTGAAGCACCAGTTCGTGGTACGTATGTTTTATAATACAGTGTGATCAATAATGATTGTCAATACTATCCTTGAGGTGAGGTTAGGTACGAATTTGACAGTTGTAGTTTTAAGTTGGGTTATGTAGCTTTTCTGTTAGAAATTTCTTTCTTTTTCTAAAACCAAATAATAAGATGACCCAGTGCATTATCTGTTTTTTGTCATACAAACAGATTTGACAGTGAATTCTTCAGTGAATTTAGCAGTAATCTGACAAAGCTAAATGAAATTATTATTTTCTGGACATAGATAAATGATCTCTCATATGTCTGGCAAAAAAGTTTCGCATTGTATTACTAAACAACTATCCTATTGAAGCATAAAAATCTGCAATATAATAGCCAAAGTTTTACAGCGATTTTTGATGAAGCTATGGGTGTTAAACCCAGGGGATGTTAGCTATAACTTTTCATCCATAGATTTCTACCGAGCGCACACCGAATGTACGCTAATATTTTTAATGTAAAAGATGAATTTCTTGAAAAAAATTCTTAGTAAATCTATAGGATAAATAGTAGAGCACGAACAAATTAAGGAGTTGCTACAATAATTTTCTTTTAAAATAAATAAATTATAATTTCAATGAAGTCGTTGCGTGTCTACACCTAAAAATTCTTTTTTTTATTTCGATAATTTTTTTGCAATAGATAAATGGATCTATAATCAACACCATATCAAATAATTGGAGGGGTGTTTTTTGTTTAAAGGAAATTATTCAATTTCAAAGTTCAGCCATAACTTTTCACCGTATTCGTCACGCGGCTTCGTCTAAAATATTTTCCAACTCAAAAATTATGTTTTTTATTTTGTAAATTTTTTTGCAATAGACAAATGGATCTATAATCAACACAATATCAAATAACTGGAGGGGTGTTTTTTGCTTAAACGAAATTATTCAATTCCAAAGTTAAAAAAAATAATATTTGATCAATTTAGTTTTAAGAACTACTGAGTATTTTGCTGGCACCAAAAATAAAAATAAATTCAAAATAATGTTGATTACATAAAACGTCGTTAAATTAAGTTGTTATTCTAAGAAATGCACATTATTTCCAAGTACACTAAAATACAAAGTAACTCGAAGATAACGTATTTACAGGTGTTTAAATGAGGTAATTTTACGTAGTCGGTCATAATACGTACTTGAATAAATAAATACACTGCAAAAAAACCAAACATGCAAAACTGTTTTTAATCATTCTAATGATTGGTTCGTAGTTAATTTCTAATTGCGTAGCAGAATTCCGCTCACTCATTTTGGGAAACTTATATTATTGTAAGATGTTAATTTTTTCGTTTAGGTTAAGTCACGTCCTTGCGTCAACCATTTTAAAGTCCCAAAAGAAAACTGATTTAATCAACTAAGATAAGTTAGTGAGTGAGTTGACGCCCGGCGCATACAAATTTTAGACGGCACATAGTCGCCATACCGACGATAACTGATAAGCAGACCGTATTAATTTACAGAGGAAAAGAGGTTCACTTGAGTTTCTTCTTTTTAATTGAATTCTTATGCACCTAATAAACTTCGGTTAAAAAATTTCCGCAAAATAGGTAATTCATGTATTGAAACAAACAAAATTTATGGAACGCCGTTTTGCTTTTTATTACTAAATTTAATTCCGTTGCATTCAAATAAACTTCAATTTTTATTAAGTTTATTTTTATGTTTGTCTATTTATTTTAGTACATTTAAATGGTTTGTTGAACAAACTTAACACATTTAAATTGTTAAATAAAAACGTATTTACTGATGCAATACATTTTGCTCAAAATTTCTAACAATCATCTTAAAAACTTTAATTTAAACTGAGAAAAAAAGTATATGAACAAACATTTTAATTCATGTAACACTTTTTATATAACAAACAAAAAATAAGAATCATTTAAATTGTAGAATTAAAATGCATGTCGAATTAAAATGTTACATGAATTAAAATGTTTGTTGATAATTTTAATTCTTCAATTTTAAATTAAGAACAAAATTACCAACAAACATATTAAATCTGAATTAAAATGTTTGTTGGTAATTTTAATTCTTCAATTTTAAATCAAGAATTAATTTTACCAACAAACTTATTAATTCTGAATTAAAATGTTTGTTGATAATTTTAATTCTTCAATTTTAATTGGCGCTGTAGGTTGCGGAGGTTATGAGTACTCTAACCAGTGGTAAACTTGCACTATAGTTTGGTTAAAGTACTCACAACTTCCGCAACTTACAGCGCCGATTAAAATTGAAGAATTAAAATTATCAACAAACATTTTAATTCAGAATTAATATGTTTGTTGGTAGTTTTATTCTTGATTTAAAATTGAAGAATTAAAATTATCAACAAACATATTAATTCATGTAACATTTTAATTCGACATACATTTTAATTCTCCAATTTAAATGATTGTTATTTTTTTGTGTGTTTAATAAAAAGTGTTACATGAAATAAAATGTTTGTTCATATACTTTATTTCTCAGTTTAATATGACTGTTAGAAATTTTTGAGCAAAATGTGTTGCATTACTAAATACGTTTCAGCTAACAATTTAAATGTGTTAAATTTGTTTAACAAACAGTTTTATTGTATTAAAATAAGTAGACAAACATGAAAATAAACTTAATAAAAACTGAAGTTTATTTAAAATTGTAGCAAAACAAATTTAGTATTCAATAGTAAAACAATAAAGTAACTAAAAGATTTAATTGAAATGTATGTTATTGATTTTTACCACATTTAAAATGTTGGTTTAAAAAACTTGGTGTTTTTAACTGTTAGTTGATTTAAAATGTTACTTGAATAAAAATATACGTTGAAAATAAATGAAGTAACATTAGAAATCAATTAATTTTTATGAATGAATATAAATGCTAGACTAATTTTTGACAGCTTACATTTCAAATGCTAGAATTAAAATGTTAGTTGATAACTTTAATTCGTCGCTGTGATCGGTGGTAGCTTTTGAAACTATTTCAGTATAAGGAAATACATGCACATTGTAGTTCTAAATGACGCCACCGATTGAAGCGACCAATTAAAATTATCAACTAACACTTTAATTGTATCATTTAAAATGTTAGTTGCTAAAAGTTATTCTAGCATTTTCATTTATTCGTGAAAATTCGAGTATTTATAATGTTACTTACTTTAATTTTAACATTTATTTTTACTCAAGTAACATTTTAAATCAAATTACAATATACTACGCGAAAATTTTTAAAGCAACGTTTAAATTCTAACAAACATTTTTAATATGCACAAGAAGTTATTTTATAAGTTACGTATAAAAACGGGCAATAAAAAGTAAAACGGCGTTCCATAAAAATTAGAGATCTTTGTCTTGTAAAAACCAATCTTTTGCGCCCTTGAGATTTAATTCAATTCGTAACTTGGCCAAAGCTAATTTTAAAAATGCTTCAGTTAGAACGTAATGATTTCGAATGTACATATGTACTTACAGTACAGATCACTTAGTAAGCAGTCAGTTTGAAGTAAAAACGTTTACAAAGTAAAAATTTCGGCAGCCCATATGACACTTATAATTATAAATCGTTTAGTAAGTAAATTTAGTTCCCTTATTAAATAATTAAAAACTGTATAAAAGAGCATAAAAATGTTCTCTGATAAAATTTATCAAGAAAATTGTATACATTTTGTAAGTCAACATTTGAGTACAAAAGAACAATTTTATTGTTAATTTATTTTAGATTTTTTGAAAATAAATATGTAGTATTTTACATGTGTATATGTAGTATAAAATTGTATGGTTATTAATAATACGCTTATAAGGTAACTTCGGCTAGGAAGTAAATATGTCAGTAGTCCCTTGAGTTACTAACTAAACGATTTACACGTGTTAGGTATCTACCAATTTGTCATTATCCTAATAGAATGGTTTTGTCCAGAATGTCGTTCTTTGCCAAAGAATTCTATTCAACGTTATAGCTGACATTTGAAATTGAATAATTTCCTTTAAACAAAAAACACCCCTCCAATTATTTGATATTGTGTTGATTATAGATCTAATTATCTATAGCAATAAAATTATTGAAATAAAAAACATACTTTTTGAGTTAGAAAACATTTTAGGCGAAGACGCGTTACGGATACGGTGAGAATTATGGCTGAGCTTTGGAATTGAATAATTTCCTTTAAACAAAAAACACCCTTCCAATTATTTGATATTGTGTTGAATATAAATTCATTTATCTATTGCAAAAAAATTATCGAAATAAAAAACATACTTTTTGAGTTAGAAAACATTTTAGGCGAAGACGCGTTACGGATACGGTGAGAATTATGGCTGAGCTTTGGAATTGAATAATTTCCTTTAAACAAAAAACACCCTTTCATTTATTTGATATTGTGTTGAATGTAAATTCATTTATCTATTGCAAAAAAAATTATCGAAATAAAAAACTTACTTTTTGAGTTAGAAATCATTTTAGGCGAAGACGCGTTACGGATACGGTGAGAAGTTATGGCTGAGCTTTGGAATTGAATAATTTCCTTTAAACAAAAAACGCCCTTCCAATTATTTGATATTGTGTTGAATATAAATTCATTTATCTATTGCAGAAAAATTATCGAAATAAAAAACATACTTTTTGAGTTGGAAAATATTTTAGGCGAAGACGCGTGACGGATACGGTGAAAAGGTATGGCTGAGCTTTGGAATTGAATAATTACTTTTAAACAAAAAGCACCCCTTCAATTATTTGATATTGTGTTGATTATAGATCTAATTATCTATAGCAATAAAATTATCGAAATAAAAAACATACTTTTTGAGTTAGAAAACATTTTAGGCGAAGACGCGTTACGGATACGGTGAGAAGTTATGGCTGAGCTTTGGAATTGAATAATTTCCTTTAAACAAAAAACACCCTTCCAATTATTTGATATTGTGTTGCATATAAATTCATTTATCTATTCCAAAAAATTATCGAAATAAAAAACATACTTTTTGAGTTAGAAAACATTTTAGGCGAAGACGCGTTACGGATACGGTGAGAATTATGGCTGAGCTTTGGAATTGAATAATTTCCTTTAAACAAAAAACACCCTTCCATTTATTTGATATTGTGTTGAATGTAAATTCATTTATCTATTGCAAAAAAATTATCGAAATAAAAAACATACTTTTTGAGTTAAAAATCATTTTAGGCGAAGACGCGTTACGGATACGGTGAAAAGTTATGGCTGAGCTTTAAAATCGAATAATTTTCTTTAAACAAAAAGCACCCCTTCAATTATTTGATATTGTGTTGATTATAGATCTATTTATCTATAGCAAAAAAATTATCGAAATAAAAAACATAAGGTCAGATTGGTTAACTGGGTGGTAAGTTTACAACTATCTTCAAAAACATTGTAGAAATTGGAACTAATTTATTAATTATGGTCAACTTGGCTGAACATAGGGCAACATATATATCTTAGTGACCACCTCTGCAAAGCAGAGGCTTATTGCTAATTCTTTTTCAAAATGGCGTTGTTTTTTATTTTTACTAATCGTTGCGCCGAGATACCCCAAAAAAAGGGACAACTGGAATGTACTGGGCTATTTCATAGGGAATTTGAATAGTAAAATATGTAGGGTAACAGGAAGGTGTTATAGTAAGTAATAAAGAATCATGAACATTTTTATTTTATTTAACTAAAAGACAATAGGAATGTTCACAGTTGCAATAAAACACTGTTATAAAATGCTTTCATATTCTATTAAAAGAAGTATTTTTCTAGAACTATTTGTGTACAAAAGAGAAATTCTTAAAATTAAATCACCCTAAGGTGTTACCTGAATAACAAAACATAAATATACTCTCGCGTTTAAGAACTGTCCTGTATCGAATTACTTACTAAGTATCTTAAATAGATAGTTGCCCCTTTTCACTCTCGGTTTCGGCAGTTTTTGTAAAATCCGATGTCGTGGAACTATTGCGGTGTCGATTACATTTGGGAAAACACACTTATTTTTTTGTCCCATACACGACACCTCATAGTGTTTTTGGAATACCTTAGCAATTTGAGAGACAAACGTTTTTCTGGTTTCCTTTTTGGTACCTTCATTGTAAATGAAACAACACTCAACAAAATCTTGTTCTTGTAATTGATCACTTGATTCCTTCTCTGTGTCTTTATTCGTGTCCTTAACCTCTTGGTAGCAATCATCTGACTTGTAATTACCGTTAATGTTAATATCATCTAGGTCATGTATGCTGTCATCTATTAAATCGTCCTCTTCGTCGATGTAGTTTTTTTCAATATCTTTTTCTAAAGATGAGTCACTATCTTCTGAGGAATCTGACAAATTCCTTTTTCTAACATCTGTATTTGGCGTTTTCCTTGCCAGTTTAAACTTGTCCATATTTCTTTTCGAAGCTTGTTGTTTAATTTTCTTATTTGTTTCTGATGTTTTCCTGTCTTCATCTTTTTGCTTCTTTTTAAAATATTCGACAGAAGTTATAATTTCTGCACCTAGGCAAACTCTTTTTCTTTTTGGTTGAGTGTCACGTTTTGTATTATTTCCCGATAATATTATTTGGGTTAGAATATTCTCAAATGATATATTTTGGTCATTAGCTTGTGAAGAAGTTTTTTCTTTATCAGAAATTTCGGAGTCTTGACATAAGGGTTCTACAGTTAACGTTTGCGATTCATTAGATGGACCAGGGATAGGTTTAAGAGTTAACGTAGAGGATGCTTCAAATGGACCAGCGATAGGATCAGCAGTAGGCTCGTCTTGTGCCTCATTGTCTGTGGTAGTAGGAATTTCTACAGAATTGTTCTTTTGATTCCTATACTTGTTAAGGTCCGACTCCAAAAAAATATTTATTGGTAGTTGATTGCGATCAGGGCCACCAGTTTCAGCGTTGCAGATTCCAGTAACTCGAAAAGCTTTCATTATATTACTATTTGGCATGTTTTTATATTCTTTGTTAAGAATCTGAACAAACTCACTCTTCGAAATTCTCCGTCTGGGATTTATTCTCCGCCATTTACAGAGCGCTTTGTCCCAACTGCTTTTCATTCCTTTAAGGTAGTAGTCTGGTAACTTATGGCTATTTTCATGACTTCTTTGGAGAGTCGTTTTTTATAGGAAAATAAAAATGAATTATCTTGAATATTTAGAGTGTTTTTATTTACACATTGAAAATATAAAAAAAAATTTATTTGAAAAAATTTAATAGTTTATTACTATTATTATTGTCACTCAAAGTTGGAACCTCAAAAAAAATGCACGTGGGTGGCCCGGGTGATTTTGGCTCTTCATGTTATTTGAAATCAAATATTCTTGATTATTCTTAATCTATAGACATGTCATTCTGGTCGGAACTAGTGAAGTTGAATTTCAAGGGTAATTAACAAAATGGCGGACTTTGAAAAAAAAAGTCCTTTTATTTTGGCAAAGAAAGGGTTGTAAAATAAAAAGTTAGGGGTGAAAAAAATTTTCGTTAGTACCGACGAGAACTATAAGTGTGTAGAACAGCCAGTTAAAATTTGAAAGCAATCGGTTCAGTAGAAAAAAAGTTAGGACCCGGGCCGACCAGAAAAACAATGTTTTGGTTGGACTCCGAGGCGCTCTAGGAAACTCGTTATGAGTCCGGAAATATTTCGAATTTCTGTCTGAAATTTTCATAGTATATTCTCAAGACATTGTACTTTCAAATTAAGCAAAAAAAAATTTTTGATTTCTTGAACCCAAGTTACCAGACTACTACCTTAAATACCTCTACATCTAGCGGTTGAAGTATATGTGTTGAGTGCGGTGGTAATTTCAAAATTGTAATATTGTTATCCATTGCGTCTTTGATGACATCACAAGTGATTTGGGAAACGTGACCGTCGACAATAAGGAACACGGGGCGCTCAGAAGGAATGTTAGGAATAAAACATTTATTAAACCATTTCGCAAAAATGGCTGCAGTCATCCAGCCTCTATCTGATGCTGCAAAAGCAGTTTTATCTAGGGGATCGGATTTCTCAAGCATCATTGACTCTATGACATTCTTTCCTTTAAATATCGAAAGTAAAGGCAGTTTTTGACCTAAAGCCGAACAACAAACTAAAACAGTTGTGTTTTCCCGACCACAAGACGAAATGGTTCTGGAACACTTAGAACCTATACTACCCAAAACTTTTGTCTTTGACGGGTCATTGCAAAAAGAAGTTTCGTCGCAATTATATATTAGGTAGGGTTTGCCCGTTAAATTTAAGTTCTCTACTGTTTTTTCGACTAAATCTATGAAGCCGTATATTGTCCAGGGATTTTTTTTGTTTTTTTCTAGCCGCCTCAACTCCTTGCGGTTTTTTCAAAGATAATTTATTCCTGGCACAAAAATTCAAAAACCATTACTCACCTGGTCTACCATCTTTAAACTTTGTGTTTAATTTATTCCTTTTAACGTAAATTTCCACAATGTCTTCTTCTCGAGATAGTCCGTATCCCCAGTTCTGCATTTGATTCAGGGTCCTCGCAAGTTCAGTTTCAATTTCAGAACTCATGCAGAATACTCCTCCACCACCTTTTCCTTCCTTAGCTACAACACCCTTTGCTCCCCTTGTTCCTTTTACATAATGACGAATTGTTGATTCTGGAACAGCATATCTTCATGCAGCTGCGTAAATTGTTCGGTTGCTATTTTTAACATCAACTACAGCATGATGTAGTGCATCTTTCGTATAAACCTCTCCATCTGCACCTTTTGTTGTCTTTCTTTGGTAGTTTCTTACCATACTGGATTGCTAAAATACAAAAAATGGATGTCAAACAAATATAGGGTAACTGGGGGGTTAACTTCCAGTTGCCCATGCATATTACGCCCAGTTACCCGTGGGAGCAATTTATTAGGGGCAACTGGAAGGTACACTTTGGTGACACTGTTTATATTCCAACACTTAAAATAACACAGACATTATGTTGAATAATCTCCAAATACAGCACATATTAATTTAAATGCAAAAATTTTCAAATGTAATACTTATCAAGAGTAAAATACTTAGCGTGTGTAATATGTTGTGCTATGATCATCTGAAGAACTTTCATAAAATAATATTTTCTGCGATAACAACAGACACGTGCTACTCGACACCGTTTGGTTTTTGTACTACTAGGTAAAGGCAACTGACAATTAAATGGCGAGAGATTCAACTTTATAAATGCAATGGAAATAAACATACATCCCAGTTACCCCATACGCCCAGTTACCCAACTAGACCTTACTTTTTGAGTTAGAAATCATTTTAGGCGAAGACACGTGACGGATACAGCGAAAGTTTTGGCTGAACTTTGAAATTGAATAATTTCCTTTAAACTGAACACCCCTCCAATTATTTGATATTGTGTTGAATATAGATCCATTTATCTAGTGCAAAAAAATTATCGAAATAAATAACATACTTTTTGAGTTAGAAAACTTTTTAGGCGAAGACGCGCAACGACTTCATTGAAATTATGATTTATTTATTTTAAAGGAAAAGTATTGTAGCAATTATTTAATTGTTTTGTGCTCTACTATTTATACTATCGATTTACTAAAAAATTTTCTCAAGAAGCTCATCTTTCACATTAAAAATATAAGCGTGCATTCGGTGCGCGCTCGGTAGAAATCTATGGATGAAAAGTTATGGGTAACTTCCCCTGGGTTACTATTAAGCAATTTGGGTTTGTTCGATTCCTACTGATGTGTACTACAGTTTTCTAGCAACTGTTTTTGATACAATTGCGAACGTTTACACTTTTTGCCGCACCATATAATCTTTGCCCACTTAGATCATTACTTACTACATGGTCCAAATACATTTTTTTAAGTCGTTTAATTAAAAGCTGCTAATTAGTTCTAATTTCCACTTTTACACACGCAACAATTGGAAAAATTTTAATTGTTCTATTGACCTCTTCTTTTGGGGTATTCACCTTTTTTCTTGAATCTTATACGTTTGTGATTAACTTTACAGGTACGAATAAAGATTTAAAAGAAAAACGCAAACGAAAAGTAGCAAAACAAATCATATCATTTGATGAGGAAGATAGCGTATTATCGTCTAGTATACCTTCAAGTTCTAGTAGCGTAACCTCGGATAACGCCAACGAATTGCTTAAAGATTCTCCTATTTTAAATAAGGCGGAAGAAGTCTACAACATGGACCAGCCAAAAAGCGACAAAACCTCCAAACCCAAACGAAAATTGAGTCTCGAAACTAGCGGATCTCATGATAAGTTCTCTTTCGATATCGATGGTACTTTAACGCCTGTGGAACAATCAAACATTGGGGAACTTACGCCGGTATCAGTTGTAAAAAATGAGGGATGCGATTCTCCAGATACGTCGGACGATATTATTGAAGTGCCAACTGACATTAGTGCTGTGTTAACTGCCGTTGAGAATAAGAGTAAAGAAGAGATTATTAAGTTACGGGAAATTATAAGTGGCGTGACTGCGGAAAATCAAAGTTTAAAAGATCAGTTAAAAAAATATATTAGTGCTGTGCAAATGTTACGTCGCGATGATATTAGTCTACACAAAGCTTTAGAAGGGTTACAGTTGGAAGGGACACAAATACCCGATTACAAGAGCGAAGCCAAAGTTTTCGAACAGAAGTTGGTGCAGGTTTGTATTGTTTTACTGAAGCCATTGGTATTAATGATTCGTTTAGGTCGCCGAAATGCACGCTGAGCTAATGGATTTCAACGTTCACTTACAAAAATCTCTGCAAAAGAAAGACGTTGCGTTAGAACGTTTACACAAAGAATTGGACGAATTACGAGGACCTATGGAGGTGTTAGAAGAAGACGTGCATTGTAGTGTCAGTGTCTGGGTTCCTTCCGCTTTCTTAACAGGAACTGGGTCAGATGTTCATCACGTTTATCAAATATTTTTGCGCGCGGGTTCTGACGAATGGAACATTTACAGGAGGTACGCTCAGTTTTACGCCTTGCACTCTGATTTAAAAAAACTTGATGCCGCCGTAACGGCCTTTGATTTTCCTCCTAAAAAAAGTATCGGTAAAAAGGTGCGACTTTCTTCACGTAAATTATTTTTTCTAATTGTTTATTGTAGGATTCGGCACTAGTCGAAAATAGAAGAAAACGTCTACAGACTTACTTAAGAAGGATTTTGTCTCATTGGCCTGAACTTGCTCATTGTAATAGCCGATTTTTATTAGAACAACACTTAGCATTTTTTAAGTAAGCATTACAAAATAATATACAGATATATAAAAAAAAATGTTATAGAGATTTAAAAACGAATGACGATAAAAACACAAGAAACAGAAGAAGCATACCTAGTACAACTGTTCCTCATTACACAGGGCTTTAATTTTATTTTTGACTTAAGAAGTATTAGATTATAATTATTAGTTTTTATACTACAAACAGTAGTGCGAAAGGAAGTATTACTTTAATTTTTATTTAAAAAGTGAAATAATATAACTCTATCTTTAATGTATATTTTACTATAGTATATTCGATATTAATACAATTATTCCGATTATGACTTAATTTTGCTGTAACATAATATAAATACGATGTTTTTGTTTATTCGTTCTTTATGTAATAACCTACTATTAACGATCGAAGAAAATGTTTTATTGTAGCGACTGTGGCAAGTCTGGACGTTTATTTTCTCTAAGAAATCAATGATCGGCCGTAAACTGAGTCTGGAAGGTACAGGTGCAAAAGTTACGGTTCTTGTAATGATTACCAAGGACGAGTTCTATAATAACACTGCTAAAAATGGTGGGATGGAACTGTAACACGAGTGCCAATAAAGGGCAACATTGAATTGGGGCGTTATACTAAAATATTAAAACTGGAGAAACAAAATCAACACGTCTACATCTAACGCGTCTTCTATTGGCTAAATGTAAAAGTTCTCTAACTCTTTCGTTCGCGTATTACTTTCTTTGTATCCGGACTTAACCGATTAAGAAAGCTTGTAGATCGTTTGAGTTCATGACACCATTCTACACGTGTCGCGTTTTCGGTGATTTATCGATCATTTTCGGCGATCTGTGCCAGCCTGGCGTTGACGTTTCCGCATTATTGCGTCTGGAGACAGAGGAGCAGATGGTGGCTGGAGTTGTCGTTGCCTACGCATTTGCACTTGTCGTTTTTGTTGATCCTGTGGAGGTGCGTTCGAAAGTTGTTTTGTAACGATCGAGGGTTACCGGTACAAATCTTTTTATTTCGATGTTTGGAATAATTGCGCTCACTGTCGTAGGTGGCGTTGATATCGGCATTGACTGCATTTTTGCAAGCTGTTTCAGTATGTACTCGTGTTCAAACTTTTGAGAATATAGCTTGGTTGATCTGTTTAGGTTTGTCGGTACCTCTAGCGCAGCTCTTGAGTCTGTTACGCTGTTGTGTCACATCTTATAATCTGTCACCATATCACATCCGTTGGCCATTTACATGTTCATCGCCCATATCGATTTCTTTGTTTTCGTGGAGCAGTGTTGTAACGTCCCTTTTTCTTCCAGTTGGAATCCGCAAGATATTAGGTCTCCGGGACTTCGCAATTTTCGTATCTGCGGTCGTTCAGTAAAAATACGACAAAGACAGCAGTAATGAGAAAGCTAAACGGGACGAAATAGAAATAATTAAATCAATCGACGAAAACGAAAAAAGACCCAAGCACAGACGCTATACCATTGAAAATGTAAAAGCAGTGACGCTTAACCCGTAAAATCTGGCGGCACACAACTATGGAAATAATAGAACACGAACTAGTAGAAAAAAGACATACAAGAAACAAAAGGCTTTTGCTTATTGGTTACAGTTGACGTAGAAAACGCCTTCAATTCGGCACAATGCCGTAAAGTTCTTACCTGACAGATAGAAACACTGTGACGGATAGGGTACCGCAGGGTTCCTTAATTAGACCCCACTCTGTGAAACGTTTTCTATAATGCAATATCCATAACAAAACCGACATAACACACAACATAATTAAAAGTAAAAAAGCGGTAAAACAAATGAGACAGATTTTGATGGACTAATATAACAATATGTTAACAGCACTAATGAGGATACCTTCAAGCTGAGCATAGGGGGCTAAAAAAAGAATGTTTGCCATAATGATAACGTCGATGGTACTAAATAGCGTATCTATATAAGGAGAATGTCTGAAAAAAATACTGTGTGAAAATGATCCAACAGATAAATAGAAAATTAGCAGTGAGAATAACACCGTTATATAGAAAAACAACAACAAGGGCAGTGTTAGCAATCGCGGCCTTACTATCGATAGACCTAAGTGTTTAAATTACAATTTAAACATAAAATTGGGTTATTGAAACATTTATAATTTTCAAACTTAAGAAATTGTAAACATACTTAATGATTACTCCACATGTAAAACAATCCAATTGCAAACGTAAGTAGTTACGTTATATTTAGACTTCCGCTATATCAACACTTTGCTAAGAATGGGTTACATTATAGTAACCCACATTTGTAATAGTAACCATAGATGTGCTAACTTTGTATTTCACAACAGTTGTAAATATTGTATATAAATAGTAGACAGTTATTAATAAAATTATCATTCAACGTTAAGTTGTTTGATCACTGACACCTGTCCTAGAATCTGGTATCGTTTAGATACTGATTACCTGGGCAAGTGTCCCTCTATTAAGTACGATACACCTTACGTGCTTAATATTTTGGTCCTTCGAGCCGGATCCACCACCACCATCAACTTAACATATGATTCTTCGAGCAATAACGAAAAAAGAAGTTCCATTGCCGCGGCTCATCCACGGTTCGATTCCACAATTTAACAGACTTACAAACTATTAAATTAAGTTGCATTTCCGGTCCATACCGAGACCAACGATCCAAGAAAGAAAACGAAGTTTTACTGCCACGGCCCACCAAAGCCGATACCACAATTTAACAGACTTACAAACTGTTAAATTAAATTACATTTCCGGTCCATACCGAGACCAACAATCCAAGTAAACGAAGAAAAAGTTATTCCGATCCATCCGCAACCTTCCAACTAAGAAGAAGTTATTTCCGGTCCATCCGCGACCAACAAACAAAGAAGTTTCACTACCACGGCCCACCAAAGCCGATTCCAAAATTTAACAGGCTTACAACCTGTTGAATTAAGTTATTCCGGTCCATCCACGACCATCCAACTAAGAAGAAGTTATTTTCGGTCCATCCGCGACCATCAAACGAAGAAGTTAATTCCGGTCCATCCGCGACCATCAAACTAAGAAGAAGTTATTTTCGGTCCATCCGCGACCATCAAACTAAGAAGAAGTTATTTTCGGTCCATCCGCGACCATCCAACCGAAGAAGAAGTGTATTTCCGGTCCATCCGCGACCATCAAACGAAAAAGTTATTCCGGTCCATCCGCGACCGAGCCGGATCCACCTTGGATCCACCCTGGATCCACCACCATCATCATTCAACGTTAAGTTGTTTGATCACTGACACTTGTCTTAGAATCTGGTATCGTTTAGATACTGATTACCTGGGCAAGTGTCTAACTATTAAGTACGAACACCACCGTGCTTAATATTTAGTCCTTCGAGCCGGATCCACCACCATAATCATTCAACGTTAACTTGTTTGATCAATGACATTTGTCCTAGAATCTGGTATCGTTTAGATACTGATTACCTGGGCAAGTGTCCCTTTATTAAGTACGAGACACCTTACGTGCTTAATATTTTTGGTCCTTCGAGCCGGATCCACCCTGGATCCACCACCATCATCATTCAACGTTAAGTTGTTTGATCACTGACACTTGTCTTAGAATCTGATATCGTTTAGATACTGATTACCTGGGCAAGTGTCTAACTATTAAGTACGAACACCACCGTGCTTAATATTTAGTCCTTCGAGCCGGATCCACCACCATAATCATTCAACGTTAACTTGTTTGATCAATGACATCTGTCCTAGAATCTGGTATCGTTTAGATACTGATTACCTGGGCAAGTGTCCTTTTATTAAGTACGAGACACCTTACGTGCTTAATATTTTTGGTCTTTCGAGCCGGATCCACCCTGGATCCACCACCATCATCATTCAACGTTAAGTTGTTTGATCACTGACACTTGTCTTAGAATCTGGTATCGTTTAGATACTGATTACCTGGGCAGTGAAAGAGAGAATCCGTATAGCAAACTTCGTCGATTGTATGTACATTTGTGGTACATCTTACGTACATTCATTTCTGTACGTAATATGTACGTACATACGTTAATGTATGTACGTGCACTATGCGTACGTTAATGTGTAGTGCCATTTTTACTATCTTTTAATCTTTAGTGTGGTCTTGAAATGTAAAATTCCAAGCGACTAATGGTAATGTAGAGGCAGTAAGTCGTCGTGGCATCCGCTTGCTTCACAAAGAACGAAAGTTTAAGTTTTGGTCGCGTTTTTGTTTTTTTATTGACTACATATTATGTACAAAACAGTGAAAATTGGATGTACTATGTACGTACATTGTATAAGTAATGCTGTATATACGTACATATACTGTAAAGAAGTAATGTAGGCATGTTAAGACGTGGACGGAGCGAAAGACCATTACATGACATGACATGACGAATGACTCGGAGTCTTCGGGAAATGTTTTTATATAATGAAGAAAAGAACGAACCTACATGCTGTTATTATAGAAAAATGGATGTCACAACACATCATCTTCTAATGCGATAGATAGCGGGAAAGAAAAGAAATCGTTCAAAATAAGTGCGATCATTTGCGTAACTAGACATCCGCGCTTAGGGGGGGAGCTAGAACCTAGTTTATGGTGAAGGTTTTTTTTAATTATAAATTGTCTTATTCTGCATTAAAAGATATTACTATGTGTCCTTTCATTTTTCTTGAGGGGGGTCATGAAAGATCTGGGCGTGCCCCGCTCACCGTCACTGTAGTTACACTGGTGAGTGCGACAGGCCAATGACGGCTGAGAACGTGGCGAGTCATAAGAAGTGATAATGAAAAGTTAGAGTAGCTATAAGGCGACTAAGAAGATGATAAGCGACATAATGACAAAAAAAGAGAAAATCGAGAAAGAACTGAGGGCATAAGGCAAGAAGAAGATTACGTTTTTTAGTTGGCAAGTCTACTCTCGAAGACCAAGGGACAAACAAAAGGTAGACCGAGACCGGAACTACTACTTGATTTAAGACTTTTGTGTGTACTCTGTTTACAAGTGAGACTGACACGGAAGACCGCAAGACGATCTCTGCTCTAGACTAGTTTTGTGTTACGCTGGGAAAACACACCAGTTAAATGGAAATAATTAGCGACTACGTATAATACTAATTAGGTTGAATTATGATCTCTGTACCTATCTTGCGTTTTGGTCTCGGTGCACAGTATACCTTCTTCCTGTTCGGTGGAACCCGCAGTAAGAGAGTCTTCTAACCGAATGTCAATGTAAGATAATTACATAGTTTAAATTTATTAAGCAGTCAGTTTATAATCAAAGATATCAATAAACTTTGGAAAGTTAGCACATTCTAAGTTTCATTAAACAGAAAAAGAATTAGTTAACTCATGGCTTGTCAGTAAGTACCGGGGTTCTAGTTACGAAATCAACTCAGCTATTGGTTAAATGGTCGGAACAAACAAACAAGGGTCAAAAATATAATAAACACACAATATGTTAAACACATTTTATAAAGATGTAGGGTCCATATATCAGGAAGCAGCCTATCGCGACTGTAATACATAAAATAAACAAGTTACAAGTTACACTATTACATATAAAATACAATCAAGGTCCATAATTAGACAGTAATTTCCGACTTCAAGATAGTTGCCCCCCGCGGTAAAAATAAAATATTAGATTACATTTTACAAAGCAATGCATACACTGCTGTTTTTATTATCATCGTCAATAGGTAAATATTACGATTGAAAAGATGTCTTAATTTTGATCAACTTTTAGATATAATTGAATTAAAAACACACAAAAAAAGCAACTAAAGGTGTTATTCATAATTTAGAATTGAAGTCAAAGATTAGCATTGTAGAGAAAATGATTACATAGATTAACGCAAATTGAGTCTAAAACACGGCAAAGGTATACAAATGACAAAAACCGAATGGCAAATAAGTCTAAGTAGCTTTCTTTTACAAACAAAGAAACATCTACACAATGTCACTTTTATTTTTAAGAATCTTCAAATTTATCCATTACTGTTAAATTTACGACGAGTAATGTAAATGCAGTGTTGTAACAGATACTTTTTTTCTAGTATCTAGATACAGATACTTTTCATAAATTGTATCTAGATACAGACAAGATACTTTTTCAAAAAAAGTATCTAGATACAGTTACAGATACTTTAAGAGAGTATCTAGATACATGTCAGATACATTTTTAACAAAATCTTGAAATAAAATTTTAAAAAAGTGTCTATTTGGTTCAGCTAAAAACACAAGAACTGTATCCCAGGCAGCACATTACGTTTCATTGACGTCAAAATTACAAGACTTCATTAAGACGTGTCAGTGTCGTCATATGACGTCAGTGTGCTGCCTGGGTATTAAACAAAACATTACCTTATCAACCTTAACCACATAAAAAAATACAAATTTACAAATAAAGCTTATTTTGTTTTAAAGTTAATAGCAGATAAACTAACACTAAAAAGTTTCTTAACTTCTTTGCTCTATTTGAGCTGATGAAGAAATTCAGTGTTGCCAATTGACTTTGTCGTGATTCCCTGCATAAACTATAAAAGTTCCATAATGACTATAATATTGTACTCATAGTTCTACAAAGTCACATTTCTCAAGTAATACTAGATTATATAAAATGTAGGTTCATACACGGTTTTCCCCAAAATACCACAACAGTTTATAATACCCACAAAATACCCGCTACTTCATAAAATCTCTTAATTTGGCAGAATTCTACTAAAATTGGCGACGCTGAAAGAATTGCAGTCATAAAAAACCGAATACAAAGTCTCCAAATTCAAATTGTAATGTACATGATAAACTGACAGAAAAAACTACCATGGTGTTTAGTAAAAAAATTTACTACTACTTACAATTTGAGCTAGAAAAAGTATCTAAGTATCTAAACCACTCAGATACTACGAAAAATGTATCTAGATACAGATGCAGTTACATTTTGTCCAGTGTATCTAGATATGTAACTAGATACTCCAAAAGTATCTAGATACTCTATCTAGATACTTGTATCTAGATACGTCACAACACTGTGTAAATGAAATTATGAAATAAAGAAAATACGACGAATCTAAAATACATCTTAAGCATTCCTTTAAGACATGTCGCTTTAGTAATTTTTTTTGCATTAATAATTTGTGAAACATCGTTTAATAATTTCTCACATAAATTGATTTTGAAATGCATCGTACACAAAAACAATTGAATTGACATATGCCAATGCATCAAAACAAAGAAAACGTGTGATGTTTTTATAACGCTGGAATTTTAATACAAAATGTTTATAAATTTTAGTTAATTTAGTGTTGTTTACGTTAGCTACTACGAATACCTTTCGTTATATATCCATAAAATTTCGCAAAACACAAAGAAAACCAAACACTACACAAATACACAAAAACTCGACGTTTAACCTCCAGCACGTGCTTAAAAAGGATCATGCGCATTTTTGTAGTTATCGTTCTTTCCGCCAGATGACGATGCTTACGTAATTTTGCGCATGTTTAATTGGATCACCTGACAACGGTGGAGCGGTGCAGTCACGGTTATGAAGAATACTTAAAAATGCTTCTTATGTGACGCAGTGTTCTGTGCGGGATGGCAATCCTTGAACTTACAAAATTCGTTATGAGTTATAAATTTTACACGTTTCTAAGAAGACATTTTCTTAACAAAGTATTAGGTGATCAAAACAGGACGCTTTTTCAGATGTGAGTTTAAGTATAGAATAACGATATAGTTAAAAAAAAGTTTTTGTTTGGTAAACGACAAATAATATAAAAGGTTTCTGCGTAGTGGTTACGCTTGTAGAAAACGCCTTCAATTCGATGCAATGCCATAAGATAATAGAATCAGTAAATAAAGCAAAAATAACTCCATACTTGGTAAACATCGTCCAATCTTACGTGATGAATATAGTATATACAGGACCAGCAGAAGCACTACATACGTACAACATGTGAAGTTCCGTAGGGGTTTATATGAAGTCCCACTCTGTGGAACATTTTCTATAACGCAATATTAAAAGTAAAACTGACAAAAGACACAACTATCATAGGTTATGGTGATCACCTGGCAGTAGCGATATATGAAGAACAATTAAGACGGCAAAACACAAATATTGATAATGGCAGAAAGCATTAAAAATGAGAAAGCACTAAAATACACTAGACATCCTAGAAAATGAACAATTTCAAAAAGAAAAACGGTTTCAGCCATAGTGACAACGTTGATGGTAGATGTTGCACTAATATGGGCTAAATTCTTAAAAAAACTAATACTGTTTGAAGATGATCAACAGCATCCATAAGGCCAGTGATAATAGTTGCCGTCTTACCACCATTAAAAGTTTTTTTTACAGGAGGTAGAAACCTTTTACTGGCACTTTGTTCTTTATTTGCGAGAAAGGTCTTGTTTACTTGACTTTCACTTTGCTTTCATCTTTAATTTTAATCTTCTACTTTCTTTTTCATAATTTCCAAAACTCATCGTTCGATTTTTTCCACTGCCTTGCCAACTTCTCTAAGTTATCCGTCTTCAATTTTTCTCTTATATTTCCATCTTACTTCTACCTTGAGCACTCTAGGACGTGTTTTGCATCGTCTCTCTTTTTTATTCTTGTGAGATAGGAACCAAATCTCCCGTGGCCTGTCAGAAATTGAACTACACGATGATTCAACCCTGACGCTACTAATTAGCCCGTGCGTTTATATGCCAACGTTTGCTTTTTTCCGTCTTTTCTGCCACTTCTCCTTTATTCTGTCCGAAAATGAATGGCACCACCAGGAGGGCTTTTGTTGACATTGTCCTATAGGCCACAGCCATTCTCAGAACAACCCTTCTCCGCATCTTCTCTAATATATCGAGGTGGCGCTTTAACCTCAGTCTGGATTTTATACAGGAAAACGGAGCGTACCACCCTTACATATATTATTTTCCATTCATAGCTTGGTCTTCTCACGCTGGACATGAGTCGAACCAAACTCTTCTGCTTTCTCCATGCACGTCTGGTAGCCGACATCATGGAAGAAGTTATCCTGGGAATGGACTTGATAAAGAAGTATGGGTTCCATTTGGATATGAAGAAGGATGTCCTGAAGATCGACAATGAAGAAATTCCTTTTCATTCGTCAGAGAAGGCAGCCGTGCGAGTCTTATTGAGTGAAGACGTGACTCTGCCTGCAAGGAATGAAAGTGTGGTGATGGCACGCCTGGATGGAAGTCTCCGGGAAGGCTACATACGTGCGATTGAACCAATGGAGGGCGGCTTAGTTGAAAAGGGACTACTCGTTGGCAGAACTTTAGTACGAGTAAAGAACACGATGCCAGTAAGGATCTTAAACATCAACTCAGATTCTGTAACGTTAAAAAAAAACCGTGGTAGGCCAATGCACGCCGGTATCACAAATTGCGAGATGCGTGAAGTGGAACGAAGATACGTCGCCGAGAAAGTGTCCACAACATCTACTACTACTACACATTTTTACTACCAAATGCCAAAACCTCAGCCAAGACCAGCTTTCTAAAGTTAAAGTGTTGATCCAAGAGTATCCAGATGTGTTCGCGTTAGAGAGTGGCTCCAAAGGAAGAACTAACGTGGTAAAACATAAAATTAATACCGGGGACGCTCGCCCGGTACGACAACATCCACGCAGACTTTCTTTGGTAAAAAGAGAGGAAGCCGAACAAATAATTACGGATATGGAGATAGAAGGCGTAATTGAACCTTCAAGTTGCCCATGGGCATCCCCAGTGGTACTCGTAAAGAAGAAGCATGGATCAATGAAATTTTGCGTAGACTGCAGACAGCTAAACGACGTGACCAAAAAGGACAGCTACCTTTTACCCAGAATTGACAATACGTTAGACACCCTGTCAGGATCCCAGTAGTTTTCTACGTTAGATTTAAAGAGTGGATACTGTCAGGTAGAATTGGAACACAAGGATCGCATAAAAATAGCTTTTACGATCGGAACTGGTTTATGGCAGTTCACTGTGATGCCTTTCGGCCTGTGTAACGCTCCTGCAACATTCGAGCGTTTGATGGAGACCATCTTGCGCGGATTGACTTGGAAGACGTGCTTGGTTTACGTGGACGACGTCATCGTGGTTGGAAGGTCGTTTGAAGAACACTTGAACAACTTGAAGGAAGTGTTCCAGCGACTACGTGGGGCTAATCTCAAACTGAGCCCAAAGAAGTGCCACGTATTTAAGAAGGAAGTGCAATACTTTGGCCACGTGGTATCTAGAGATGGAGTAAAGGCTGACCCAGACAAAATCCGAGCAGTGCAAGCATGGCCAAGACCAATCGACCAACATCAGGTCCGAAGTTTCCTTGGGTTGGGCACCTATTATAGACCTGGATTTGCTAATATTGCCAAACCTTTGACAAAATTGACGGAATAAAGAGCAGAATTTAGATGGAATGAAGACTGCGAAAATTCTTTCCATTAACTAAAAGAGGCCCTAGTCACTTCGCCGATTCTGAGTTATCCAAGAGATGATGGAAATTTTTTTTTGAATACCGACGCAAGCAATCTGGCCATAAGCGCGGTCTTTTCGCAGGTTCAAGATGGACAAGAAGAAGGTTTTGTCCAGGCCATAAAGAAATTATTGCGTGACTAGGAGGGAGCTGTCAACAGTCATCAAGTCCATCGAACATTTCTACAAATATTCGTATGGACGAAAATTTTGACTGAGAACAGACCACGCCGCTTTAAAATGGCTACTGCAGTTCCGTAACCCAGAAGGACAAGTATCAAGATGGATCAAGAGACTGCAAGAGTATGACTATGACACAGAACACCGTGCCGGAAGCAGTCATCGGAACGCTGATGCCTTGTCCAGAAGACCATGTCCGGCGGACTGTAGCCATTGTTCGCGATTGGATGATGAGTGGGAACCTGAGCAGTTACATCGCGAACAAAAAGACGATTCTGAAATAAGACTACTCCTCGACTGGAAAGAAAGCGGCCGACGACCAACCTGTGGAGAAGTGAGTGCTTTGGGCACAAACATCAAAGCGTACTGGGCGCATTGGGACTCCTTGATAGTAGAAGACGGTCTTCTTAAGCGATCCCTAAAAAGTGCCGAGGGCACGGGAAACAGATTACATTTGGTAGTGCCAAAGAGCCGGGTGGCAGAAGTGTTGAAGCATCTCTACGATGGGACATCAGGAGGACACTTTGACATTAAGAAGACGTTGGATAAAGTGCGAGAACGATTCTACTGGTTGAACTGCAAAGAGGACGTCATGAAATGATGCCGTAAATGCACAGTCTGCGCATCAGGAAATGGTCCAGCGAGAAAGCGCAAAACACCCATGAAGCAATACAACGTAGAAAGCCCTTTGGAAAGAGTAGCGATTGACATCGCAGGGCCGTTTCCAGAATCCGATTCGGGAAATAAATACATCTTGGTGGCGATGGATTATTTCACGAAATGGACCGAGGCGTACGCCATACCCAATAAAGAAGTAGCTACAGTCGCAGACGTATTAGTATAAGAGTTTTTTTTACCGGTTTGGAGTCCCGCTGGAATTACACTCCTATCAAGGTCGCAACTTTGGGTCTGGGCTGTTTCAAGAAGTTTGCCGACTGTTGGGAATTAAGAAAATTAGGACGACGCTTCTCCATCCTCAATCTGATGGCATGGTTGAGCGGATGAATGGAACAATGAGCAAGTACTTATCCAAGGTAGTGTCCAAACACCAAAGAGACTGGGATCAGCACTTGCACCTTTTCCTAATGGCATACCGATCATCCGTTCACGAAAGCACAGGCCAAAGAAGAAGTTGGTGGAGAAGATTACGTCAGCAAGTTGACCAACAGGCTAGACGAAGTACATGAAGAGGTCCGTAAGAACACATATATGACGTCAAGGCACAAAATGGTGGGTTTCAACCTGGCGATATGGTCTGATTATATAATCCTCAAAGGAGACGTGAGTTGTCGCCGAAGCTGCAAAGGCAATGGGAGGGCCCCTATGAAGTCATGCAGCGTATTAATGACGTCATATATCGCATCCGAAAACCACTTAGAAGCAAGCTAATCGTCTAGCCCCGTTTGCTGGCGATAACCACAATACGCAAGTTCAGGTCCGAACCAGAGTGATAAGCAGCAGAACCAAAAATCAAACCAAAGAAATGAAGTTCGAGAAGTTTATGAACTTATACGGAGGTTCTGGAAAAGCTAGGTTCGGAGTTACCACCGAGGAACAACAAGACTTGTTCCAGACACAAACAGATTACGCCATCGCACATTGCGTGAGCGGGGATCTTGACATGTCCAGAGCGGTTGCAGTCGTGTTTAAAAAGAAGTTTGGGTTGCTAGATGAATTACGAAGACAGCAACCGGCAGTCGGAAAAGTTTTAGGACTACGTGGTGACAGACGCTTCGTTTTCTATTTGGTCACCAAGAAATACTCACGTACCAAGCCGTTATACAAAAATCTGTGGCGAACATTATGGAATCTTAAGAGAAAAATGAAGTTCCACCATGTAAAGAAATTGGCAGTACCCAAGCTTGGTTGTGGCTTAGATCAACTGAATTGGAGGACAGTTCGAAACATGTTGGAGGTCGTCTTCCGAGGAACAGGCGTTCAAGTGTTGTTCTGTAGTTACCAACCAAGAAGAATATTGAGCCAGGAAAAGTCCATTGACTGTTAGTTTTATGGTCAAGGAAGTTGCCGAAATGGAGGAAGCTGCCGCTATCGCCACGATCCCTTCTACCGGTGTCGCATCCAGTCTTCTGTTCTGGGACAGAACAGTCCTAAGGAGGAGACAGTGAAACGTCTACAAATTCAAGAGCCTTCTCGAAGTTATTCCATCCATCTTCTAGAACGTATACCGAAAGATATGGAACACTCGAGAAGGATTACCAAAATGTGTATATATACGGAACAAACATAAGAAGATTATTCAAGTCTAAATAAATAAGTCGTTAGCGCGTGTGTGTAGATAAATATACGGAGAATAATCTTGTACGTGACTTTAGTGTAAACAAGTGTGTGAAGCTATCCGCGGACTTTATCTTATCTTCGTGTAAGTGATATAAATTAGTGTAAGTGTTTTTATTAAATATTATTAGATTTAATTAGTTCGGTTAATTTAAAAGTGTACATATTTTTAGTATAAGCAAAAATATTTTTAGTAGTTTAAATAAATTAGTTTTAATAATAAAATTCTTTTTCTTAAAAATCGTTACATTTTATTAGTTAGTTTGAATCAAAATTACGTTTATAAGACATATTTGATAGAAAATTTTAATTTTAAGATTAGTGAGTTTGATCAAAAGCTTTGAAGAGCTATATACATATAATATAAAATTGTAGGCATTAAAATTTATAGATATTTAAAATTTGATATAAAGCAGGATAAACATATAGTAATAATACGACAATGTCTTGTGGCATGAACAGAAATGCATTTGAAAATTAAAAAAAAAAATCTTTTTTATTTAAAAAAAGTAGAAGAGAAAATATTGTAAATAAAGAGATTAACATTGTGTTTGTATACGATAGTAGTAAATTTTTATATAAAAGTTATTTACAAGAATAATATTTTTGAAATTTGTGATGGATGGTAGAAGAAATAAAATTATAATCAATTAATATTTACGAAATACGTAGAAACAAAAAACCTGCTTATGTGTGAATCACTGTTTTTTGTAGAATTAGGTAAATTCGATTTGTAAACAAGAGATGCCGCTCAGCAGTTAATGTCGTGTTTAGTTGTTGCAGGAACGTCATGTCAGTGTAAAGGAAGTCATGTTTGGTTTTTGATGTTGCGTTAAAATTAGTTGGCCGATCGGCCTCGTTTGTGTAGTATGTAGTGCAATTGTTACTGTTAAATATTCGTATAATGGCGGATGCATTTAAGTGCATACTAGGATTACTATTTATAACATTAATTAGTGACCGTTTTCTTTTACCAGTAACAAAGGGTGAGTAATCTTGTTTTGTATTTCTTCGAAACCTAACGACCTAGTTTTAATTTATTATTGTTTTTACAAATTGTGCATATTTAAACAAAGTAGCTATGCTTTTGTTTTTATTTTAGGCGCAACAACCTTTGTTTTTATTGTTCTCGTCGTATGCGTTCGGTGCATAATTACGCTTTTTCAATTATAGTTATTTTTTATTTCCGGCTTTTGTATACAAAAAAAGGGTTGCGTCTGTCTCCAGTACAAAACTCCAGACGATGACATAGGAACAGAATGCATTTAAATGCCTTTCTATTTTCGTAACGGATCGTAATATAATCCCAGACGTGCTAGGGTTGAAAAATGTTTAGTATTTTAGTTGAGTGTACAGCCCTTGTGCAAAAAAATTAGTAATTAGCGCAACACTTATGTATAATTTTGTAGTTTAAGCAACTGCTTTTAATTGAGTAATATTTGCTTGTGAAAGTTATGAAAACTTATTAAAAATGAAATAGGAAGTAAACTGTTTACCTTGAGGAAACAAATGACTAAAGGTTTACAGCGTTACACATTGTTTGTCAAACAAAATCACGTCTAATTAATATATAAACTTTATTACGTTAAGATCGCAGTATTAGTTTTCAAGGTTTGGATAACGTTTTTGATAAAGACTACATTGATTCTCGATGACATTATGATTTAGGACAAAGATAAGCCACTTAAAATGGTAGCGGTTGAAGAACTGAGTTCACACAACAGATTATATATTATATAAGTTTTTCAATTTAGGTAAAACTAGTTGTGTCTAGTTTACATAGAGATGGCCAAAACGATAAAACCAGTAAGACTTGATTTTATCGACAAAATTTTATAAATTCTAAATAATTGAAAAGTTTATCTACAAAAAAACTGATAAATAAAATGTATGATTTGTGAGGTTCATCAGACTAAGTTCAATTTCAGCTAAAGTAAACATTCTTGAATGTCAACTAACTGTAAGAAAGATACAAATCTTTCTTAGGTTGGTAAAGAAAAATATACCAAGACATTCTTTTGTTCTGAATTTGGGGATTCATGGCAATGCTGATGTGGATGGTAAAAATGAAAAAATAAATAATGAATTTACTCTAAATATTGCCTGGTTCACGTACGATTTAGAATTACCTGCAAGGACAGTTATTATACAAAGTGCTTTATATTTGTGTGTTTTTCCAAAATATTTTTCACAAAAACTAATAAAACTTCACCATTCGGTACAATTAGTAGCAAACAATATGCATTGAATTTCTCAACTACTTTCGGTTTCACTTTATCATTTTACACTGAATTAATTTATGTTGTAATTTAAATTTTTTTTGTACATAATGTTTTATAATATAGTTGGTGAACTACGACACAGAAATGTAGTATAATCTGGTAGAATTTAGAATCCGTCTCGTATAAGTTTCTATTTGCCACAGATCTGTGGTTTTCCAGGAAAAAGGAAAAGGAAATCAAAACGCTCTAGACAAAATTATATTTCGCATCAAAATCATTAAAAAACCCATGAGGTGTACTCAGTTTTATTATTGTTTTTTTTTTGTAATATAGTTATAATCTGTACAGACTTTGATAACTCTATTTTGGATCACTTTATTCTGTTGTTTTAATTCAAGATAAACATGATCTGACCATTGCACCCACAAACAATTTAAAACGATCTTTATTATGTCGTCCTTCGCGTGGATTTTGTCCTAATCAAAAAATCGTATAGAGAAGAGAATTTCGATTTATTTGACGATATAATATAATTATCCTATTTAAATTCACACTACATGAATGTCAATAGGATAATTGCAACGTGGAATAAATTATGAATAACGCCTCGCTACATTAAGTGGTTTCTCTAAGAAATTTGGTACATGATTCATTTCGACATGCTAATGTTTCCTGCGATGTTTTTATTCATATTCATACGATAAGATGGAAGTTAGTTGCGATTGTGTGAAGTTTAAATTTTCTTAATTAGAGAAAAAATTCAAATTTTTTAATTTTCTTTTCACGATGACAATGAGTCGTTTACGTTGTTTTTTTTTGCATTCACAAGGTTGTGTCTGGATTGTGGGAGATAATAACAGGAAATGACAAATGCCATTGACACGAGAAGAGTAAAAATTAAATTGAAAACGAAAAAAATTGCGACGATACGCGTATTTGCAAACGTTTTTTTTATAATAAATGTATAAAGCAATTCATTAAATCTAAATTAAGTTTCTTAACGCTCAATAGACTTAAATTAGTGTTTAGCGTGTGAAAGAACTGAACGGGCGTATAGGACATGAGGAAACCGTCGGTTATAATAATCGTGATTGATGTTATCACTTTTTGTTCAAAATTAACAGGTTTATATTATATATAAATAGACAAAGCAAGAAAAAATTAAAATACATGTACATAGTTCAAAAAACTGAAAGGAAAGCAACTATTTTAATATAGACATATTACAAAAATTGAAAACATGGTGGCAATTTAGCAGTAGGAGAAGAAGGAAAGCTGCGACGTGACAAAACATCAAACAAAATGAACTGGACTGACTAAGTGAAAGTTGTAATAAAGTAGAACAAAGAAAACATTAAATAATAATGTTTACAAATGAATATCGAGAAATCTTAAACAAAAGAAATAGAAAACAACAACGATAAAAGCAACTATAGAAGAAACAATCGAGATTTAAAACCCAAAATTACTAAATGCTTATATACAGTGGTGACAAGATCCATAACATATGATGCGCTTGTGCGGAATCAGGACACTTGCCAGAGTCGGGCATTTTTGGCAAGGATCTACAGAGAAGCGTTAAGGATTTAGAAGAAAGGCAAAAATTTTAATAGGGAGAAGAGCCTTACAAGAGAAGAGAGATAAGGACATCATCGTTCTTTCAACCGAATGCCGCAGTGGTCATAGATACAGCGGACTATATGGCCAAAATAAACGCTCTCATGGAGGACCTCACCTACGAGAAGATCACAAGAAATGCCATCAAAATATCTTCGATACCAACAGCAGATGAAGCTTCCTAAAAACCACGCAATCACGCCACCACCCGATGAAGAAAGTAGAAGTGCTCCACGTCTTGGTGAAGAGGGCAAAAGTGATATGTGAAGAGGAAATAAAACATCTACAAAGTGCTTTGCTAAAGAATGAATACCACAAGAAGAACATTCTGAGCGCGATCCGAAGACAACCGATAGAGAGACCAGTAAAACAGCATTTCTAGTATACATTTAAGGATTCACTGCTAAATAAATATCAACCCTGCTCTCGAAAGCCAAAGAACCCAAGAAGAAACTTTTAAGATTCCGGAGTTTACAGTATTCCCTGGTGCTGTGGGAAAGTATATATAGGACAGACCGGTAGGAAGATCAACACCAGGCTGAATTAACACATAGCAGATACGCAAAGAGAGGCAGCGGAAGACTCTTATACCACAGGGAATTTTGACGGAACTAGGACACTTGACAGTCCCACACTTTTGGCTATGGGCCTTCCTTCCATCTGAAAGCACGCGGTAATCAGCATGGAAACCAAACTTCAAAATTGGACGATTGACACTGAAAGTTTGCCAAAAAAACACACATCGAAAAAACAATATTTAAATGCCGTCGTCGACGGAAGAAAATCTTCCAGATTTGTAGATGGTACAATAACTTTTTGTTGACGCGCAAGTAGGAACCTTACCAAGAAAGAGATTGTGTTACCTTGGTTGGTTTGACCTCATTCTGGACCTTCGATATTCTTGTAGATTTCGGTTTGAATTTAAATGCGTGAGACCTGAATATCAAGCTGGAGTCTCAAAATATTGGGAAGATAAGTATGGTATTGGTAACGCAAAATGGGGTTGTGCTCTGCTTTGCTGAAACGAATTCCTAAAATTTGGTTTATTGCGTTTGCCACAATTTTGATCACAATAGCGGAAAATTTGAAAACAATGATTCTGATGGTAAAATACTGTTGTGACAATTTGTCTTCATCTGTTGTCTTTTTTTTTATGTCTCTAAATCTGTTGTTTCTGATTATTTAGGCAATTGAAAGAGAAATACAAAAGATAAATTTAATCACGATCCAGCTATGACTTACAAAATATTAGCTTTGGAAGTGTTTTGAATTCTAAAATGTTATGGCTACAAACAAAGTTTTGTTTATTTTCATAGACTACTTAGATTTCGAAAAATTTGAAAACAAAATGATTCTGATGGTAGAGTACTGATGTGACAATGTGTTTTCAGCCATTGTCTTTTTTTCTGTTGTTTCTGATTTTTTGACAGAAAGAAAAGCACAAAAGGTAAATTTAATCACGAATTGAGCCAGTTATGGCTCTGGAAGTGTTTTAAATGCTAAGGTGACGATGCTGCAAACAAACTTTTGTTTATTCTCACAGACTGCTTAGATATCTGAAACAAAGAAAGTGAGACTTGAGAATCTAGCTCTGGCCACCGAAAAAACCCGTCGGTTTGTAAAACTGTGTCTGATTAACATGAGTTTACAGAAATTCATGTTACTGCATTTACGTCGTTCAGTTGTTTTAAACTAATGTCACTACTAACACAGCATTTTTTTCTAAAATAGAAGCTATCAAATCTTCGACACAGTAAATATTCAGTTTGGATCACAGTGTCGCTCAAGTCATTTTGGGCAAATTACTTTATGTATTAGTTGGCTTTGGAGCAATTGCGAACGGCTACTTTGTCTTGTCTCCGATGCTCATTTATAAAAACCTCAACTCTGTTGCTAAACTCAAAATAAAACTAATTTTCCTCTAGAAACGACCTAATCACAAGTTTCTACTTGAGAGCCAATTTTTTTAATTGATAAAAGACTCTTGACAAGCATCATATGTTAACCGGTGCCAAAGAGTGTTGTAGTTTGGTTTCCGGGTTGGCTACCGCGTCGCTGATAAATTTGGTTTCTTGACGTTTCGGTCATCACCTCGTAACCTCCTTTAGATGATTTATGAGACTGGTTTGTTTACCTTTTGATTCAATGCTAGTTCTTCTTTACTGGTCCGTGACGTTTCGGTCGAGCGGTCTTCGAATAAATGCTTTCAGGTGGAATTAAGCTTTGGATCTCTATCGCTTCTCTGTAAATCCTTGGCCTAAAGTGTCTGGACTCTGGCTCTGTTAAAGTCAATTGCATGTCCTGTGGTCTGGAAGTGTTCCGCTACCGTTAATCTCATGTTATTCATTCTCGTGTCTGCTATGTGTTTGTTCAGCCTGATGTTGATCTTCCTTTCGGAAATCCTACATAAACGGAAAAGGGCGAAGGAGAAGGAGAAATAAAGAAATCACTATTCTTCAAGCTACACGGTGAATGCCACAGCGGTTATGGATGCAACAGATTACATCGTCTAAATAAACGCTCTCTTGGATGACGGCACTTACGAGAAGATCACAAGGAACCCAAACAAAAGATTGGAGAGCACTGCCGACCAACAATCTGAAACTAAAGTTCTGGTACTGATATGTGGACAACCCGCACGGACAGATATCTAAACGCGCAATCTGATGCAGAAACTAGGAGTGCCTCTCACCTTGGCGAAGAGGACAAAAGTGATATGTGAACCAGAATGCTTTGAATTGGAAATGAAACATTACAAAGTGCTTTACTGAAGAATGAATACTACAACCGGGACGTTCTGAACGCGATCCAAAGCATTTCTAGTATACATTCAAGGATTCACAGACAAAATAGGCAGACTTCTTTAAAAAAAAGGAGAAAAGAAAAGATTAATCAAAGAACACTTCTAGACCACAAGACATGACGGAATAAGGACAGTTGCCAGAGTCGGGCACTTTTGGCCAAGGATCTACAGAGAAGCGTTAAGGATCCAGAAGAAAGGCAATAATTTTAATAGGGACAACGGAGAAGAGCCTTACAAGAGAAGAAAAATAAGGATATCGCTGTTCTTCTAGACGAATGCCGCAGTGGTCACTGATACAACGGACTATATGGCCAAAATAAATCTTGAAGGACCCCACCTACTAGAAGATCACAAGAAATGGCATCAAAATATCTTCGGAACCAATAACAGATGAAGCTACTACAATCGGACAGCAGAATCCTTCATTTCAACGGCCTTCCTAAAAACCACGCAATCACGCCACCGCCCGATGCAGAAACTAGAACTGTTCCACGTCTTGGTGAAGAGGGCAAAAGTGATATATGAAGAGGAAATGAAGCATCTACAAAGTGGTTTACTGAAGAATGAAGACCACAAGCGGGACATTCTGAACGCGATCCGAAGACAACCGATAGAAAAACCAGTAAAACAGCATTTCTAGATACATTCAAGGATTCACGGACAAAATAGGCAAACTTCTTAAAAAAAAAGCGCACTTGTACGCCCACAGCAGCCATGGAATCACTACTTTCGCTTACATCGTTACACCTCGTTGCAATGATGGAAGCAAGCAGCATACAGGCCGCAGATAAATCAACACACGTCAACTACAGGAACATATAAACTGGGTATATATTAACCTGCTGCTACTATGAGATCCGACACAAAATATTATCATATCTTGAAGAAGTTTAAAGCGGTCATACCGCCACGAGACGAGTGGACAAGAAACATTTATCTGTGCGCGGTTAGAAGAACCATCTGGTACACAGATGGGGCTAAAATCGCAACGGTACCGGCGCCGGAGGATATGGTGGCATGATGGCAGGCACCATGGGAAGAAAATTTCATGATCTTGGGTAAATATGTGTCCACTTTGAAACTGAAGTTGCTTCTATCGACTGGTGTGTCAGCAACATTATCGACTCGAGATCATACACAAACGGTCCGATATCGATAATGTCTAATTGATAAGCAGCAGTACTGCCGTTGAGGTGGTTACGAGAATTTCTCGCTAGCTCGATGTGATTTGGCAAGCGGGTCGCAAGTCTCGGTGTGCCAATCTGACAACAAATTAAAAAGGCACCAAAACGGTTGGAAACGAGTAATGGAAGGCACCGTTTAAATATATCAAATATTCATAGAAACCGTATTGACAAGACGAATATATTTATTTTTAACAAAGAGAGGTTAAAAGATAAGCGAGGCAAAATTACATATATAGTAACAATTAAAAGTTAATAAATATCACAGACAGTTCTCGTTGATACGCAACACTCCATACATAAAGTTATCGTAGTACAGTATGACAGTATAAGTTAATAGATAATCGAAGAATTAAACTTTGATTTGATGCAAAGCTAGTGAATTTGCAACCAGAAGCAAATCGCACTTAGAATAAATGTCAAAAGTTGTGATAACGATAACCTACCTGGCAAGAAATTGTACTTACGATAGTCCAGTCATACTAATAGTTATCGGTATGCTTGAATCATTCCCTAAAATTGCTAAAAGTATCAAGAAAGAAGTAATTAGGTATAAGATGATATCACAGATAAGTTTCTTGTAAGTCAACCAATGAATCGTTGTAACCGAATGCGTCAAGCTTCTGAGTGACTTTTACTATTCTTATCGCAGGTGTGCTTCCAAATTTAGTAAACTATTACACGACTTGTCTCCAAATTACGTTTCGAAGGTGGTGTAATTATCCAACATCCCCCTTAGTACGTGGCTTTAGTTATCGTTTTAAGCTAAAGGTAATTAATTGACATGTACCATTCCATAGTGGCCAACTCGTAGCGGTATCCCACATGTACAATCCGTCTCGAAGTCACCGGAAAATATTTTTTCTCTTAAGTAATGCTATCCGTCAAGGAAAACAACAAAATGACAACCAAAACTTCGAAGTAGCAATAGTAAATTATACAGTACGCAATCTATATCAGAACACTTTTGACATAACAAGGTCGCCAGTAATAAAATTAAAAACTGATTAGGGTCTGAAAAGATTGGCAACTCGCCAACAAGTGCAGCTAAAGTGGATACCAAGAAACCAGGGTGCAAAGGGAAATCTAATGGCGGACGCACTAGCTAAAAACAGCACAACAGGGGCATATATCGGACCTAAACCCGCATTTTGAATCTCCTACGATGCCGAAAAAAACTAATTGCATCAAACTAGCAACGGAACATAACAAACTATGAAAAAACTCTGCAGAGATAAGATTTGAAGCGAAGACCTTACAATGAATTCAAAAAGTTGTGATACCTATATCGCCCGTACTTAACGTTTCACAAATACACAAACTAATAGAAATGAAAGAAATTGTGCTTACGATTGTCCAGGCATGCTAATAGCTATCGGCATGCTTGAATCGTTCCTTAAAACTGCTAAAAGTATCAAGAAAGAAGAAATTAGTTATAAGATGATATCGCAAGTAAGTTGTTTGTAAGTCAACCAATGAATCGTTGTAACCAATTGCGTCAAACTTCCAAGTGACTCTCACTATTCCTATCGCAGGTGTGTCTCAAAATATAGTAAACCATCATGCGAAGTACGTCAACGACTTGTCTCCAGATTACGTTTCGTAGATGGTGTAAAGGTAATTTCGTACAGAAAGACCTTTACATATTACGCAAAAGTGCTAAGCTCATTTATAACGTGGATGAATGCCAATTTTTTTGAATGAAACTTTTACTGTGCGCGCACGTTATATGACCATGTACAATCCGTCTCGAAGTTACCGGAAATAAATTTTCGTCCTTGAATAAGTTTATCCGTCAAGGAAAACAACGAAATGACAGCCAACACTCCGATTGTAGCAACAGGGGGTTCCGGGGTGAAACTTATACAGTACGCAATCTATATTAGAACTCTTTTAACATAATAATGTCACCAGTAATAAAATTCAAACTGATTATGGTATGAAAACATTGACAACTCCCCAACAAGAGCAGCTAGTCTAGATACCAAGGAACCAGGGTGCAAATGGAAGCCTAATGGCGGACGCACTAGCTAAAAGGGCATAACAGGATCTGAACTCGCTTTCGGAATCTTCTACGATACCGTAAAAAAAATCTGCAGCAAACTAGCAGCGAAACATAAACCATGGAAAAACTAGGCAGAGATGAGGCACACAAAATAATTTTTTACAGAGCCACAATCAAACACTCAAACTGCAGTATCAACCATTAGCCGACAAACGTTAAGGAAACTAACAGGTCTAATAATAGGACAATGTGTCAACAAACACATGCATAAAATGAGACTGTAAAGTAGCACGTTATGCCGCGGGTGCTTGATGGAAGACGAGACTGTATAAATGCGAAGCATACCAAACGCAACGCACAACGATCCTCGGCAAACCAATGCTAACCAATGATGAGTTGAAAAAAGCTTCTTTGGAATAAGCTTCTGACTTCATAGACGAAACAGAACTGTTCAAGAAGTAGAAATCAGAGGTGCACAGAAGATCCAAGGAGATCACAGTGCAGGGACGCCAGACAATTCACTTCTTGGATGAAAAAAAATTCCAAAAAATAGAACTACGTAAGAAGATAAATAATTGATTTTTTTAATCAACTTTTGAAAGAGGAAAAGAAAAACACTAAAGGAAGCTAAAGACTACGAGACAGTTCAATAAACTTTATAACAGAGAAAAGTGTCTGTTTTCTCTGTCTGATATCACTATCACTTCCTCTTTTTTTGAATTTCTGTGTTTACAGTTGTTTGCTTTGGATACATTTTTTGAGTACGATGAAGTGGAACGATTTTTTGTTTTTTTATTTCAACGAGTTTAGTTGCATATTTGTTTTATTTTATTGGCTTGGACAAACGCCTTTGCTTTGTAACTTGAACCACACACAAAATTGAAGGTTTTTAAAGGTTTCGGTTCTTGGCGTTAGTCAATTTTTTGTTTTTTTCTAGATTGATCTTGGATTCGTTCTGTCACTTAGACGTTTCGTTTCTTCAATGAATTTTCTTTTCTGTATCTACTACTTCTTTTGTTCTTTTCTTACTTTCTTGGTTAAGCTCTAGGGACGACTGTCTGTAGTTGTTCTCAGAGGTTATGGAAAAGTTATTGTTATATAGCTTTAATTAAGAATTAGTGAAAATATTACTTTATTCCTTTTGTAGGGAGATGCTTGGGATTTGTACAGCTCTTCCATCGTAGTCAAATCTTTTAGTTTTTGTTAAATTTCTTGTTCTGGCAGTACTCTCTCTCTCTCTTCGGAATGTGTTTGTGTAGTAAGCTGTGACTGGGGTTGCTGTTTTGTTACGGTGTAGATTTTTCTTACTTTTTTCTTTATATTTATTATATGTATGCATGTTATCTTATTGGTCTTTTTATTTTTGTTTTGCTTACTTTGGACAGCTTAACGCTTAACGGGGTTTGTGTTATTAGTCGTAGCAATATTTTGGCCGGATATTAAGTTTTTTTCTTTTCTGGTGCATTCATTTGTCGACATCTCTAAATTAGCGGTTTGTTGAGGATCATAGAGTGGTCACTATTATCATTTTCGTGCTGGCACTCTAACTAGAACTTTACTTTCTCTTCTCGCTTTTCTTCGCATTTTCAATTTTCAAAAAGTTACGACACTTGACGTTTCGACAGTCATGTCACTGTCTTCTTCAGAAAGACTGAAACTGGAGATATACTAACCTGAGAAGCGTTTATATTGCGTTGTTCGGGTCGATGGTCAGTGACGGTCTAGATTTATTAGTCTTTCGGAACAAGCTTTTCCATATTAGGCCTAGGTCAATACCATTATCTCTGTTGAAAGTATCGTACTTCTGAATTTCGATGGTTTCGTTGTATAGTCTGAGCCAGAAATTCTTGTATTTAGCCAAAAATTTTGTCTCTTGAATTCTCTCTCTTCGGAATGTGTTTGTGTAGTAAGCTGTGACTGGGGTTGCCGTTTTGTTACGGTGTAGATTTTTCTTACTTTTTTCTTTATATTTATTATATGTATGCATGTTATCTTATTGGTCTCTAAATTTTTATTTTGCTTACTTTGGACAGCTTAACGCTTAACGGGGTTTGTGTTATTAGTCGTAGCAATACTCTGGCTGGATATTAATTTTTTTTTCTGATGCATTCATTGGTCGACATCTCTAAATTAGCGGTTTGTTGAGTATCATAAAGTGGTCACTATTATCATTTTCGTGCTGGCTTTCTAAAGAGAGCTTTACTTTCTCTTCTCGCTTTTCTTCGCATTTCACAAAACTTAAAAAGCTCACAAATTTTCAAAAAGTTACGACACTTGACGTTTCGACAGTCATGTCACTGTCTTCTTCAGAAAGACTGAAACTGGAGATATAGTATCCTGAGAAGCGTTTATATTGCGTTGTTTGGGTCGATGGTCAGTGACTGTCTCGATTTATTAGTCTTTCGGAACAAGCTTTTCCATACTGGGGCTAGGTCAATACCATTATCTCTGTTGAAAGTATCGTACTTCTGAATTTCGATGGTTTCGTTGTATAGTCTGAGCCAGAAATTCTTGTATTTAGCCAAAAAATTTGTCTCTTGAATTCTCTCTCTTCGGAATGTGTTTGTGCAGTACGCTGTGACTGGGGTTGCCGTTTTGTTACGGTGTAGATTTTTCTTACTTTTTTCTTTATATTTATTATATGTATGCATGTTATCTTATTGGTCTCTAAATTTTTATTTTGCTTACTTTGGACAGCTTAACACTTAACGGGGTTTGTGTTATTAGTGGTAGCAATATTCCAGCCGGATATTAAGTTTTTTTTTCTGGTGCATTCATTTGTCGACATCTCTAAATTAGCGGTTTGTTGAGGATTATAGATGGGTCACTATTATCATTTTCGTGCTGGCATTCTAACTAGAACTTTACTTTCTCTTCTCGCTTTTCTTCGCATTTCACAATACTTAAAAAGCTCACAAATTTTTAAAAAGTTACGACAGTTGACGTTTCGACAGTCATGTCACTGTCTTCTTCAGAAAGACTGAAACTGGAGATATAGTATTTTGAGAAGCGTTTATATTGCGTTGTTTGGGTCGATGGTCAGTGACGGTCTCGATTTATTAGTCTTTCGGAACAAGCTTTTCCATACTGGGGCTAAGTCAATACCATTATCTCTGTTGAAAGTATCGAACTTCTGAATTTCGTTGGTTTCGTTGTATAGCCTGAGCCAGAAATTATTGTATTTAGCCAAAAATTTTGTCTCTTGAATTCTCCCTCTTCGGAATGTGTTTGTGTAGTAAGCTGTGACTGGGGTTGCCGTTTTACTACGGTGTAGATTTTTCTTACTTTTTTCTTTATATTTATTATATGCATACATGTTATCTCATTGGTCTCTTTATTTGTATTTTGTTTACTTTGGACAGCTTAACGCTTAACGAGGTTTGTGTTATTAGTCGTAGCAATATTCTGACCGGATATTAAGTTTTTTTCTTTTCTGGTGCATTCATTTGTCCACATCTCTAAATTGACGGTTTGTTGAGGATCATAGAGTGGTCACTATTATCATTTTCGTGCTGGCATTCTAACTAGAACTTTACTTTCTCTTCTCGCTTTTCTTCGCATTTCACAAAACTTAAAAAGCTCAAAAATTTTCAAAAAGTTACGACACTTGACGTTTCGACAGTCATGTCACTGTCTTCTTCAGAAAGACTAAAACTGGAGATATAGTATCTTGAGAAGCGTTTATATTGCGTTGTTCGGGTCGATGGTCAGTGACGGTCTCGATTTATTAGTCTTTCGGAATAAGCTTTTCCATACTGGGGCTAAGTCAATACCATTATCTCTGTTGAAAGTATCGTACTTCTGAATTTTGTTTCTTTGTATAGTCTGGGCCAGAAATTTCTGTATTTAGCTAAAAATTTGGTCTCTTTGAAGTTTATGGTGTCGCCGAAGTGATTCGCGACAGCAGATTTTGTATTATGTTTCTTTGTGACCGCCTTGTGTTCTCTTATCCGGGTAGCGATTATGCATCCCGTTCGTCTTATATAAGCCAGTCCATTCGAACAATGAATGTGGTAGACCTCTGTTCCTCGAGTGGTGTTTTAAGTTAAAAGGTTAAAGAGTATTGAGTTTCACCCCGTTTAACGGTACATCGAGAATTTAGGTGGATCAGGACATTATGATGCAGCCGTTTCAGCGCGACGGTTTTGGCGTGACCGTTGTGGCGCCAAGTAATGGAAAAATAAATTCGTAAATTAGTAAACTACCTTTTATTTGTCTATTGCACAAGCATCTTTGCTCAATAGTGTGGGAGTATCTACTTTTTCTGTTGCAAAGTAAGAAAGCGTACTGTATATAAATAAATATATGTTTCCGAAAATTCTGGCGCGACAATGGCGGCATCAGCAAATCTATCCGGCGCTGAAAACTCCGCGCCGAAACGGCGGAGCTGAACTATTATGTACCCCAATTTACGATTGTCGATTGGTTTTGTAAAGATGTTGTTACTTTAGTTCTTATTATAATACAGTATAACAGTTTGAAACATAATTGGTAAATAGAAATGTATGAAGATAACCGACAAACACATGCACAACATTTGCGGTTCTTTAATTTCTTATTTGAATTACGGCGTTTTACTATACAGTTATCTAATTTAAAAAAAAAAAACTTTCTTTTTTTTAGACTTAATGAATTTACAACATGGTCGCATTATTACAGTTACCTTAATACAATTGACTAACTTTTCTCGATTCAAGCTTCCTTATTTTATTGTTATTGACCTAACAGACTTTCGAAAAATAACTCTGACGATTTACTTTTTTTTTCTTATTTGATCTCTTCAATTGCATTAATTGGTGCAGTGAACTTTTTAACTGGAAAGGTCGCGATGATTAATTACCTACGTGAATCCGTCGTGTAATTTGTTTAATTCTTTTTTAAAACAAAAAATACTTCTTGGGAATCGTTAACGGTCGTTGCAGCTTCTTAAGATGGTTACTCTGAGGTAAACGACATTGTTGAGCGTTTAAAAGCAGGGAATGGTTACTCGTCGGTAGGATCAATTTTTTTTTGGAGTTTATCTCGCTTTTAGTTCCGATAGGACAGACGGAAGTTTAAATATAGATTTTTAAAAATGGAATGCTACTTCCAGGGGCTATATCGAGAAATCTTTACATAAATGCATCGTCAAGAAATTTTTCCAGAGACGTACATTAATTGATTTTCGACTTTCGTTTTTCATTAGCTAACCCTTAAAACGGGGTCAAGTGTGTTTTCCGTACAGACGACTTTTGCCGCCGGCGTCGTCGGTAACGATTCCTTCATTTTTTTCAAAAATATAAACTCGTAGGTACTTATATACCAGTCTTAGTCACTTTTATGAACAATGGTAATTAATGACATTATACCACACCACATGCTACTGATTCATAAGTTTAAATTCCGTGGGCGTGTTGGAAATTGGAAATGCATTTGGGTTTGATTCAATGGTGTAGTTGTGATCTAATATTTATTTACGAAAAAAGACGTTGACGTTAGATTTTTTATAGTTTTAACGACGCTTTGCTTACGTTTTTTATAAACAGTCTAAATGAAGTTAAACATTCAATTATGAGCATTCGCTTTTATTATTTTGACATTGAAATTCTCCTTGTATAGATTCGTGATCACAATGCACAAAATTTCGTCCTTCTTATAAACGAAAAGTATTAACTAATTAATTTCATTTCTAACATGTGCTTGCGAAATATAGTTTACAAAAGGTCAAACTTTTACCAACGCAACGAATTCATATTTAATATCAGTTAAATTATTTTAGGTTTAATTTAGAAACATCGTTTTAAGCCCACATATCTCCTACGACCAAGCCAAATTGTAGAAAGTTTGCGATGCGTCTGTTATAAGCATGTTATATTTGCGAAGATCTTCCGTTGGTTTTCGTGTTGTTAGAAATTGTTAAATGTTATATAAGTACAGAAATTACCATGTTAATTAGATAAGTTTCAACACACCTTAGTCATTGGACTGATTATTTTAATTTGGTTTCTTCTAGTACCTAATATTATCAACGTCATTTAACAAGGCAAAATCCGTGACTCTTTAGAAAACTGCCAATGTAAAAAAAAGGCAGAATCAATAGGGCGCCAGGAAGGTTACCTCTGGACTTTGCCAACCAGAGAACACGCCATGCGGTGTACACACTGTTAGCGCCTACCGTCCAGTGTGTAAAGTCACTAAATTCTAAAAGCAAAACAACAAAAAAATTACTCGCGAATTTTTTTTAAATGAATCTAAACTAAAAAAATTGAAATTCAAAGTAAATTTAAGTTTAACGGTACAAGAGTAATTAAATTAATTAGCTTGACTAAAGTAGTTATAATACAAACGAAATTTGACTTACTAGATATTTTAATTTAATCGAGGGTGCTACTCTAATTTTTGTTTTAAATTTGGTTAAATGTCTAATTTATAAATCACCAAAATGTGCATTATGTAAAGCAGAAACGGAATCGTTAATACGTATAATCGGTATATGCGATAATTCACAAACTTAAGCATTGGTTGTTTTTAATCGAGGATTTTTGTAATTAAATGCAAAACAAACTGTATCATTACGGTAATTGCTTTTTACACTGATTCTAGTTATAATACTCGGATGACGTGTTCATGTAGTTGGCCGCTGTCTTTAGGTGAGGTAGTTTCTCATTGGTGCAACCGCTACATGGCGAAGATAATTTAATAAAGAACTAAACTTTTGATCTATAACCATACGAAAATATTTGGTTTTATTGGACGAACGATTAAATCCGTTAAGCAAAACGAAAACGAAGCATTAAACTTCTAACTTAAAAACCGTCATAAATACATGATTTCACCAGCAAATCTTGCTTACTTGAATTAAGGAACATGCGACACCACTACATGTCTACACTTTCCGTGAATTTTTATAAGAAATCCCATATGATCAAAATGCAACAAACGAAAATGCAAAGGGTACAAAGGTAAGGTCTAGGTAATAATTTCGTGGAACCAAAACTTTGACTGTTCTGGCATGAAATGCTAGCTCGACAATTGATAAGTTTAATAGCGCTAAAACCATCAACGTTACTCTAATATCGGATCTGTCTGGGGAACGTGCAGACCACGCAATAGTACCACTTCGTTTAATGTAATTATGCACACGGACACAATTAAGTTGCAACCACATAGATCTTCTAATATTTAAATTTACATCTTCAATAATTAATTAAAGATTGTTTTTGAAGTCGCAAATATTCTTGTCCATTTAAAATGTTGAAAAAAAAGAACTCTTGACACGATTGTTGATAATTCCTCTCGTTAGGGATACTAACGGGTATAAAAGGAACTGGTCGATGGAAGAAGAGGAGGGAGACGAGAAGCAAGGGAAAGGGATCGTAAAAAATTATGTGGTCAGAGAAGGAAAGGAAAAATATATAGTGTTAACAGTTTATGGGCGGGATATGAGGATGATAAGTGAACAGATTGAGAAAATGGTGCAGGGGGAGGAAAAGGAAAAGATTATTATAGGGGGTGATTTTAACGCGAGAACAGGGGAAAAGGGAGGAGTGATTATAAGAGGGGAAGTAAAGAGAAGAGTTAGCATGGATAAGACAGTTAATAGGAATGGGAAAATGTTAGTGGAGATATGTGAGGAAAAAGGGTGGTCAATTCTTAATGGAAATATAGAGGAGGACAGAGGTGACTACACTTATATAGGAGGGAGGGGGGAATCGGATCATCAGCCACTGGAAGTGATTTTAAAAGAAAAAGAGCAAGAAAATTAGGAGGAACAGAGGGGATGGGGAGTGAAAAAGGTGTGGACTGAGAAAAGCATAGAAAGATATAAGATGAAGTTGGAGCAAGTGATTAGGGGAGATGTAGGGGGGGAAGAAGGACTAAAGGAGTTGACTGTAGAAATGGAGAAGGCATTAGAAAAGAAAAGGTTTGAGAGAAGACAAGGAAAAAAGAAGAACTAAAATAGGTGGTGGAATAGAGAATGTAGAGAGGCAAAAACAGAGATGAGAAATGCTAGAAGAAGATGGAAGAAAGGTATAATAGATGTACAGGTGTATAAGGAGAAGAAAGTGAATTTGGCGTTTGGAGGGAACAATAGAAGGACCAGGGCAGGTGATATTGCAAGGGATAAATACAATACAGGAGGGGTGGGAGATAACGAAAGAGGAAATGGAGGAAGCAATAAATAGACTAAAATTAAGAAAGACGACAGGAACGGACGGTACGCAAGGAGAGCAATGGAAATATGCAGGGGAGAGAGTGAGAGGAAATATAAGAAAAATTTTTAATACAATATGAAAAGGGGAGAAATTGCCAGGGAGTTGGAAAGAAAGTTTAATTCTGCCGGTTTATAAGGGAGGGGATAGGACTCCTTCCTATAGAGAGAGAGAGAGAATTATAGAGGGATTAGTGTCACTAATGTAAGTTATAAATTGTATGCCATCATTATACAAAGGAGGCTGGAAAAGGAAATGGAAGAAAAAAGTCTATTACCAGATTGGCAGATGGAATTTAGAGTGGGAAGAAGGGCAATAGACAATGTTTATAGATTTAAACAGTTAGTGAATGGAGAGCTAGATAAGAAAAGGGGTAAGGTATACGCGTTCTTTATGAACATAGAAGCTGCGTTTGATAATGTGAATAGGGAAAAACTATGGAGGGTGTTAAGGAAAAAGGGAATAGAGGAACAACTAGTGAGGAAACTGGAAGGGATATATAAAGAAACTAAGAATAGGGTAAAAATAGGGGATAGTGTTAGTGAAGTGTTTTGGACGAGGAAGGGGCTAAGGCAGGGGTGTTCTCTTAGCCCTATTTTATTTGCACTTTATATAGGGGACATAGAGGAAGTGTAGTGGGGTGGTCATGGAGGGAGGGATTAAAGTGTGGGTGTTGGCATATGCAGACGATATGGTCATGGTGGCAAAAAATGAGTTGGAGATGAGAGGTATGATAAATACGATAAAGAGGTACCTGGAAAGAAAAGATTTGGGTTTAAATGTGAGAAAGTCTAAGATGGTAGTTTTTTTCAAAAAGGGAGAGGAGGGAAGAAAAAGGAGGAGTTAAGTTGGGGATAGACAGTGAATGAAGTGACATATTTGGGATATAGGCTAAGGTATGATAATAAAGATGATGCGCATATAAGGGAGTTAGCAAAGAAGGGTAACAGGGTATTAGGGCAGGTATGGAGTTTAAGGGAAAGAGTATTTGGGAAGGAGATCGAAAAGAGAAGATGGATCTTCGAAAAAATGATTACAAGTGTGATGATGTACGGGGTGGAGGTATGGGGTTGGAAAGAGTGGAACCTATTGGAAAGGTTGCAAATAAAATATTGGAAATGGATACTAGGTTTAGACAGGCAGAGGCCAGGGTACATAATAGAGGAGGAGGGGAAGTTAGAGAAGATTAGAATAGAAGCAGGAAAAAGGGCGATGGGTTATGAAGAGACAATGAAGGTAAGGAGGGAATGTAAAATTTTGCAATGTTGCTGGAGGACGGTAAAAGATAGCAAAAATACATATGGGCAGGAAGAAAGGAAACTGTACTACCAACGAGGAGGTTTCGCAAGAGAAGAGGTGGAAAGAAGGAGAGAGGAAGGGAGGTTAAATACGGAGGAGATAGTAAGAAGAGATAAAGACTCGCAGGTGCAAGAGAGGGAAGAAAGATAAGGGAAGGAAAGTATAACGTAAGGTATGGAAATATAGTGTCCAGGGGGGTTCCTAAGTATCTGATGGGGAGGAGAAGCTTAGGAGAGAAACGGCTTATAGCCAGGTTTAGATGTGGAAATGAGGAGAGTTTAAATAAGTATTGGAAGGAGGATGTAATGTAGATTATGTGGGGAGGGATGGGAGGACATAGAGCACTTGAGTGAGGAGTGTGACGAGCTAAGGGTAGAAAGGAGGGGGAGGAAGGCTTTGCTTGGGGAGGGATTGGATTGGATGAAAGCAGTAAAGGAAAGAAGGATAAGAGGGGAGGGTTAGGTCTAACGAAATAGAATAGTAAGATGGTGATGGGAATAATTTATGGAAGAAAGTTATTTTAGTTTATAAATTTCTGTACGTATTATATGTATTGTATTGTTGTGTAAGGGGAGGGGATGTGGGGGTAACGTGATCCATTGTAAGGCCTAATGGCTTAGCAATTATCAATAAATAACTAAATAATTCTATTTACAGTAATTTTGGATTATGCTGCTTATTTCTGAATTTTTTTGAATTTTTAGTAGCACTAATACATTTTCCTCACTTACTCGACCACAAAAAATTTCTCTACTAACATTAGAAGGTCTTCCGGGTTTGGACCGTGTCATTGTTGTTGCAACCGAAGCTGTCAACGTTTCGCCCACTTTCGTAAGGGGCTTCATCAGGTCGTGAGATAAATCACAAAACTCAAACAAGCAATCGAAATCTAACTAAGAACTTCTCAAAAGTTAGGTTATCCATTTCTGAAACAAGCCATAATCTAAACTCTGAAAAGGTAAAAAAGGCCGTGGAAGCCTTCGCTATTACAAAAATTTCTCTACTAGCGTAGCATATAATACCAGTTACCGCGAACCTTTCTGGAAGTTTCCGCAAAGTATCGGTTTTTGGAATTTTTGCATTGTCAAGTATTTGTTGGTAAATTCGTCCAAGAATTTTTTCAGTTTTACCAATACAATATACGATGTTTATCAATTCTTCGCGTGTAAATTCATGATTAACAAATTTTTGGAAATTATTCTACCAATGTTGGAAAAATATTTTTGTCAATTTCAAATTTATTGATAGCAGCCTACGTTCATGGTTTTGCATTTCGACACACGCTGTATACGTTATTTTGAATTGGTGGATCAATAAGCACTAAATAAAAATTTGGTGTATAAAAAACACCTTGACACTTTAATTGCTGATTTATTTCCAACATAAGTTTTCGGTGACTTTTTGAAGACACCCCTGGTTTTTTGACCATAAAATCTAAGCTGTGCATAATTCGTCTATAAGACTTTAAGTCGTTTTAATCAGAATTAAAAAAGCTTTATACTGATTTAAAGTAATAGGGGGTTGCATTAAAAAACATGAGTTTGTGCGCGCCATCCTGTCTTCTGAGTTTAGATCATGTCAACTTAGTAACCGAAGTTGCAAACTTTTTGTCCACTTTCGTAAGAGCTTGTGAACCAAGTTAGATTCTAAACTCTTAGAAAGGTAAGAAAAAAATCGATAAGCTTGAAGAAGCAATCGACAGTCTAAGAAAGAACCACTTTAACTTTTACAACGTAACCAGGTTTTTGTTGAACATTCTTTGTGAATTTACAAGTTAAATCTCTTCTCACATCTTCAACTCTCACCACTCTCACGTTTGGAACGTTAAAACCTTTGAAATGGTTGCATTGCATTCAGCGATATTAAAACCTTAAGTCTAGTTAAGATATGTTGGCGTAATTCAAAAAAGTTTTTGCGGGATAAAAGCACAACGTAAAGGAAATTGGGGGTTAAGCAATGTCAATGCAATTGTGCAAACGCCGCCAGAGTGAACTACTGGACAATTGCATTGACATTGCTTTATCCCCATTGACCTTTACGTTGTGGTTTTATCCCGCAGTTTTATTCAAAACTATTTTGAATTATGCGGGTGTAAAATCAACTTTACCGCCGTTATAGCTGATTTATAGTTTTTGTACTTTTGGGCTATTCTGTTTATTGCAAACTCATACTAATAGCTATCTTTATGCTTTGTCTCATCATTATCGCGCTTTTTCTATTTGTCAACTTAAGAATTTAGACTCGGAACTCAGTCATCTTACTAAAACCTTGTTGAACCATGGTTATATGTCGTCTTTATCCACGTGTTCGAATAACTAAGGATATTTCTACATCCGACTACAGTCCAAAATTGGCATTTTTACGTTACATTCATAAATCCACAGATCAAATGGGAAAATTTTTTTCGTAAAAATGGTATCAAACCAATATTAAACTCGACTGGTAAAATGTCTCAGATTCTTTCTTCTCTCGAGGACAAATGTCTTACACTTTTATATCAAGATGTATACCAAATTCTCGAAAGAGATTGTACAACTGTTCGTTTTTAAGATTCTTTGTAGTCATTGCCGCGATGTCGTATTTAAGTATGTTCTGCATCGTTTAAAAAAAGCAGGCTTCAGACGATCAACCAAAAAAAATTAGTAGTTCGATCTGTTGCTATATCAAACAATTCTACTGATCGTTTTACGACGTCCATCATAAACAGGTTGTAGAGGACGACGTACTACATCGTGTAGTACAAATACGTGAGACGAAGAATGCATCTCTGGATTTACGAAGGTCTTAATCGAAGAGTGATATTCCAACTTTACTGGTTTGAACTGGTTCATTTGTAACTGTAGATGTTGAATTTGGTAATCTCGAAGGTTGTTCACAAACCAATTCTGATGTAGTAGCACTTATTTCTTGAACAGCATAAGAACGTAGACCAAGCAATACTGAACGCTATTTAAAAATCCAATTGTCACTTAGATGTTCTTTAAGGACTGATTTAAGACATCTGTGCCAACGTTCTATTTTTCCATTTGCAGCTGGATGATACGTTGTAGTTTTAATATGCTGAATTTCCAACAATTTCATTAGTTCGGAGAAAAGTGTGCATTCAAATTGTCTACCTTGGTCAGTAGTTATTCTTTTTGGACTATCAAACCAAGAAATCTATTGAGAATACACTTCAAATACTACGTTTTCTGCTGAAATATCCTTGATAGAAATAGCTTCTGACCAACGAGTAAATCTGTCGATAATTGTTACCAGATAATTCAAATCATTGGAAGATGGAATAAATCTATTATGACTTTAATATAAACAATTCACACGTTTAATTATGTCTCTTTACTGATAAAAATTAATCGTCGTTAATTTAAAATTATAATACAATTTAAAAAAAAGCATGAACTGCAATTGGGATTTGAACCTTCGTACGTAGCGGCGATATTACCGCAGTCCTACGATTGATGTTACTATACCAAAATGACTATTACTGATACGTTTTTTATATCTGTATTTTAAACTAAGCTTTTTGCCACGCGATAGATTTTTGATATTTGAATTGAATTTGAAAATTATTTTGCAAAACGTTTCTGGTACATATGTTCTGATACTGGAAATATCTTAAAAACACTTTGGGGACATATCAATCGAAATTTTCAAATTCCCTATGATAATTTGTATGCTTTAGAAATTCCAGGACACACAGTATACAGTGTTCTCTCTGCTTTGTCAAAAAGTGAGTTTGATAAAGAAACTAGAAGTGGGTGTATTCGTCATTTTTAACAGTATTTCTTATATATTTGTTTGAATGTATTAAACAATGTTGCTTGATGCGAAGTAATAACATTCTGCTAAACTTTCATTGTTTATTATTTTGAAACGAATATACACAACGTTTCGATTGCTGTGGTATCTGCAATCGAAACGTTGTGTATATTCGTTTCAAAATAATAAACAATGAAAGTTCAGCAGAATGTTATTACTTCGCATTTCTTATACTATAATGTTGTACGTATGTAAATTATTTGAATTATTTTTTATAGAGATAATTTTTCCTAACAATTTATTCAAATAAAAAAATTATAAATATTTAATTTGTAATTTAAAATGAATTTACAAATATAATATAGTTTCGAATCATGCCTGCGACGATTTTTTTTACTGATTTACTAAAGAGGCAAGTAATATCGAGACGTACAAATACAAAGGTTAGTCGATATGGTCTTAATGAAATCGAGGAAAAAAATTATAGCATGCTAGGAAATCAATACAAACGTGAACATATCACTTCAAAATGGTTTTATGACAACATAACCTTAAAAAAATATGTAAACATTCCTTCATCATTCTTTATAGGAAAGTCGTGTGATGACCAGAATGAAATTCCAAAGGCAACAGAACCAGCAGTGGTAACATTACCAATCAACTTACCAGATATCGTGACGTTATCACTACGGAGGAGTATGTTGGAGATCTTCAGTGTTTTTTTGTCAAAATATGACTCATCCGGTGTTAAAGACCATTATGCCGGTTTGAACTTGCAACATATCTCTTTTACAATTCACTACAGATGTGAAAACAAATCTTTCATATTTGTCTAAATTTTTTGATGATTAATTTACAAGCAATTACTTATAAGTTTGTACCTAACTTTTAAATATTCAGTACTGTTCTTCTTAGACATCTTCCTCGCCACATCTCAGATCCCATTCGTATTAACACTGGCAAAATCCTTGAATCATCTAAAATTCCTAAATCCAACAGTCGGAAGACTAAAAAGTCTTCGTAAGAACCCTGATTTTATTGTTCTTCCAGCCGACAAAGGCAACGCCACTGTAGTTTTGAACCAAATGGATTATGTTACGAAAATCAATTCTATTTTGTCTGAGGAAACTTACGCTCTTCTAACCCATAACCCCACTTTGAGGATTGAACGCGATGTTAGCCAAATCATCAAATCTTCCAATCTACCTCCTGAAACTAAACGTCGACTTACCCCATCAGATTCTAAACCACCTCGTCTATATGAACTTTCCAAAATTCACAAACAAGGTATTCTTTTTCGAGCTATCGTTAGTACTATCCAATCTCTACCTACAAGCTAGCCAAGTTCTTGTCCAACATTATTTCCGAGTTTACAGGTAAAACCTCTTCTTACATCCTCAACTCCAAACATTTTATTCAACGTCTAGAAACTATAAAACTTGAACCCCAAGATCTTCTCGTGAGCTCTGATGTTACTTCACTTTTTACTAAAGTTCCTATTAAGGATTCGCTTATTATCATCAAACAGATTCTGTCTCAACATGGCAAGAACTTGAGTTTGGTTCCTCTTATTGAAAAGTGTCTATCCTCTACTTACTTCCAATTTGATAACAAGTTTTACAAACAAGTTTCTGGTGCTGCTATGGGTTCTCCTTTATCGCCTGTTGTAGCTAACATTTTTATGGAATCCTTTGAAACGGTTGCTTTGGAATCATCAATATTAAAACCTAAGGTGTGGTTTAGATATGTTGACGACACATTTATTGTTTGGTCTCATGTTCATCTTGAATTGTCTAAGTTTCTTGATCATCTTAACAATTAACACTTAGATATCAAATTTACTATGGAAATCGAAAGTAATGGTTCTCTTCCATTTCTTGACGTTCTTGTGACTCCTAAGCCCGACGGACTTCTGGGCCATTCTGTTTATCGCAAACCCACCCATACGGACAGATACCTTCATGCTTCGTCTCATCATCATCCTGCACAGAAACGTTCTGTTATTGAATCTTTGGTCCATCGTGCCTTTTCTATTTGTCAACTTGAGAATCTAGACTCAGAACTCCGTCATCTTACTAGAACCTTAGTGAACAATGGTTATGTAAAACGAGATATTCATAGAGTTATTAATCGTCGCTTACATCCACGTACTCGATTACCTAGAGACATTTCTATTCCTGAATCCAACCCGAAATTGGCCTTTTTACCCTACATTCACAAGGTTACAGATCAAATAGGGAAACTCCTTCGTAAGAATGGTATTAAACCCATATTGAACTCGACAGGCAAAATCTCTCAGATTCTTTCTTCTCCCAAAGACAAATTTCCTACACTTTCATCTCAAGGTGTATACCAAATTCCCTGTTCTTGTGGTTTAGTCTACATTGGTGAAACCGGTCGTTCCGTCATTACTCGCATTTCAGAACATGATCGTTGTAAAAGGAAAAGGTATACTTCCAAGTCTGCGGTCGCTGAACGTCATTTTACTACAGGTTACAAGATAGATTTTGATAATGTTACGTTGATTGCCAAATCTCCATTCTTTTTCAACAGGAAATTCCGAGAAAGCATAGAAATCATCAAACACCCCAATAACTTCAATCGCGATCATGGTTTCAAACTATCCCCTCTTTGGTTCCCGGTTATTAGTCATTTATCAAAAACACGCCCCCTAGCAACCGTAACCCAATCAAGGTCGAGCTCAACCATCCGTGACGATCCTTTTTCTTTAAATACGGAGACTATTTCTTCTTAAGTCACTTCTACGGAGTTTAGAATCTGGCTTGGTTCACAAGTTGATTACCTAACTCGGTAGTGGTTCTTTGTTAGATTTTCGTTTGCTTTTTTAGGTTATCGTTTTCTTTCTAACCTTTTTCAGAGTTTAGATTATGGCTTGTTTCACAAGTGGATAACCTAACTTTTGAGAAGTTCTTAGTTAGATTTCGATTGCTTGTTCAAGTTTTGCGATTTATCTCACGTCCTGATGAAGCCCCTTACTAAAGTGGGCGAAACGTTGGCAGCTTCGGTTGCAACTATGACACGGTCCAAACCCGGAAGACATTCTAATGTTAGTATAGATTCCGGCCGTGGAAGCCTTCGCTATTACGAAAAAACGAGCAGTCAAGGTTAGAAAAAAAATAATCTAAAAAGCAAAACCAATTAAAACTATGTGAACTATAAAGATCAAAGAAATGGTGAAAAGAGCGAAACAAACTGGATGCGAAAAATTCTAAGAAACGATGGAAAAGAATAGTGTAGGTAACCAAAAACTGTTTTATAAAATATTAAAAACAATAAGAAAACGAAAAGAATTCAAACGTCAATACTTCACTTCAAAAACGTTAACAAGAAAGGCAAAACAGCAGAAAATAATTGCATAGTCACAGAAATGCTAAAACTATTAGAAGAAAATAGAGTAGAAACACTAAGAATACAGATAAACAAAATTGCAGAAGAAAACAATACCGATAGAGTAAGAGCTGAGTACAATATTACCTATATATCGGTGAGAAAATAGAAAAAGCTGTAACTACACAGTGATAACATTAAATTACTAGACAACAGTAATAGCGAAAGCTTCTACGGCCAGCGTCTATCCTAAGAAAGAAACGTTTACCTAGTTTGGATCGTGTCAATGTTGTAACCGAAGTTTCTAGCGTTTCGCCCACTTTCGTAAGACAAGCAACCAAAATCTAACTAAAAACTTTTAAACAGTGAGGTAATAAACTTGTGAACCAAGCCAGATTTTAAACCCTCTCGAAGTAAATTAAGAAGTAGTCTCGGTGTATAAAAAAGAATTATCGTCGTGGTTGGTTGAGCGCAACTCTGATTGGGTTATGGTCAAATAGTGGAGTGTCTTTGATGAACGAGAACTAAAGAGAGGATAATTCAAAACCGTGGTCCCGTTTGAAGTTATTGGAGTGTTAGATGATTTCTAAGCTCTCTTTGATTTTCCTATTAAAGAAGAATCGAGATTATACAATCACTAAAGCGTCATCAAAATTTATGTTATAATCTGTAATAAAATGTGAAATGATCATGTTCTAAAATGCCTGTGATAACAGAACGACCAGTTTCACCGATGTAGACTAAACCACACAAATAAGGAATTTAGTATACACCTTGAGATAAAAGTGTAGAACATTTGTCCTCGAGAGAAGAAAGAATCTGAGACATTTTACCAGTCGAGTTTAATATGGGTTTTTACGAAAAAAATTTCGCCATTTGATCTGTGGATTTATGAATGTAACGTAAAAATGCCAATTTCGAACTGGATTCCGAAGTAGAAGTAGGTATTCGAACACGTGGATGTAGACGACATATAACCATTGTTCAACAAGGTTCTAGTAAGATGACTGAGTTGCGAGTCTAAATTCTTAAGTTGGCAAATAGAAAAACCGTGATAATGATGAGACAAAGCAGAAAGATATCTGTTAGTATGAGTTTGCATGGCTCAAAAGTCCGTTAGATTTACGAGTCACAGGGGAAAACCATTAGTTCCCATTTTTATAGTAAATTTGATATCTGAGTGTTGGTTGTTTAGATCGTCAGGAAAACTTTAAATCAGCTATAGCAGCGGTAAAGTTGATTTTACACCCGCGTAATTCAAAACAGTTTTGAATAAAACTGCGGGATAAAACCACAACGTAAAGGTAAATAGGGATAAAGCAATGTCAATGCAATTGTTCAGTAGTTCACTCTGGTGACATTTGCATAATTACATTGACATTGCTTAACCCCCAATTTCCTTTACGTTGTGGTTTTATCCCGCTTTTTTGGATTACGCCAACATATCTAAACCAGACTTGAGGTTTTAATATCGCTGAATGCAATGCAACCATTTCAAAGGTTTCAATGTTCTAAACGTTAAATAAAATGGTGAGAGTTGAAGATGTGAGAAGAGATTTAACCTGTAAATTCACAAAGAATGTTCAACAAAAACCTGGTTAGGTTGTAAAATTTCAAGTGGTTCTTTCTTAGACTGTGTGTATTCGCCATTTTTAACAGTATTTCTTATATAATTTTGTACGTATGTAAATTCTTCGAATTATTTTTCGTTTTTTATAGTGTAGCGAATTTTATTATTAAAAACTAATTTTTTATTTAAACTACTAAAAATATGTTTTACTTATACTAGAAATATGTACACTTGTAAATTAACCGAACTAATAAAATCTAATAATATTTAATAAAAACACTTACACTAATTAAAATAAGATAAAGTCCTCGGATATAGCTTCACACAATTGTTTACACTAAAATCACATACACAATTATTCTCGGTATATTTATCTAGACACACGTGCTAACGACTTATTTATTTCAACTTGAATAATCTTCTTAACACAGCTGTATTCGCATTACGGCAATAACTGGCCTACGATTTGTTTCGTCGGTATATATACACATAAAGAAATCCTTCTTGAGTGTTCCCTATCTTTCGGTATATCTTCTAGAAGATGGATAACAGCTTCTAGAAGGCTCTTGAATTTGCAAATAACTTCTCGAACGTTTCAATAGAGATAATTCTTCCTAACAATTTATTTAAAAAAAAAATTGTAACATTAACAGTTTATCACATATTTAATTTGTAATTTAAAATGAATTTACAAATATAATATAGTCGATATGATGTTAATGAAATCGAGGGAAAAAAATTTAACTCAAAAACGGCTAAACTTAAGTTTGTGACACATTATACCTTGAAAAAATGAGTAAAACCTAATTTTGTAGTTAAAAGTGAGTCATTCCATAAGTTTGGATTGTCAAATTTTGTACGTTCAGTAATACTCACGTGTGCTACTAAAGTGTCTGTAAAGCAGAATTCAAATATTTTTCTAAGAATTTGACTTTAGATAATATATTTTTTAAGTCTTTTTAGTGACTTCTTAAAATACAAAATTTGAAATTTTTACTTAATTTGTGATATTTATCAAAATTTGGTTATACGACTATATTTTAGTAATTTTTTGAAGTTGTTGGTTTTGTTAAAATGTTTGTTTATTGTATGCGTACGTCACAATTTTTTTAAATTGTTAGTTTTTTGACGATATTATGGATATCTTCTAATTGCAATTATCGGATTACTTTTTTTTTATAGAAAACGCGTATCAAAGCTTATATTTAGATCTAGTTATTATTGGTATATAATTTTTTGCTAGTTTCTTAGAATCTCGTTTATGCTTTGTCTAATCATTTTGGATTGGCTAGTAACCACTAGGTAACGATTAAAGTTATTGAGATGATGGTTTGTTTGGATTTTTCTAAAACGCATCTGATGTGTGAATGCCCAGTTTTACCAATGTGCACTGAAGCACACGAACAGGAAATTTTGTATACAACACCTTAAGAAGAAATTTTGTTTTTAGAAGATATAATATGGGTTTGGCGCAATTATTACGAACTTGATCTGTGACCTGGTTAATTTAAGGTAGAAATGATCATTCGGATTGCAAAAAAGTGATTTATTTCTCGCTCTGATAAGCTGTTTACGAAAGTGACCGAAACACTAACGCTACTCAACAAACTTTCTTATTAGTTTAATCACGCAATATATTGTTGATCTACACTTAATAATTTTTTACTTAGTTTTTTAAATAATATATTCGAGCTTCGCCGTAGAATTTGAAACTAATCGATAAACATGTTTATGTTTAAAACCAAACACAAAAATAATTTTTTAATGACTGCGTTGATAACACCTGTACGTAAGAATGATTAGACGTAATTTCGTAAAGGTTTTGTGATTAGACTCTTAACAATATACGTTTCAGAATTTCCCGTGTAAAAAAAATCGTTCAAGCAAGGTTGAATGATAAAAACATGAGCGTAGAACTAGTTGACCTTATCACGGCATTTTTATGCTACAAATAAATCTTGCCAAACAAACTCGGTATTATTTATCAATAATATAAAAACATGAAACGTTTTGTTTACATTTTTAAGTTCAATGTTTTCGGTTTTCGAAACTGTTTCTAAATCAAGGATATGGTGAGAATCACGGGAAGTAATGGTGAATCACTCTGTGTGTATTTTTTTTGTCTGGTTTGGGGTTGCGTTAATCGATAGTCTGGGTTTTTTGGTCGTATGGAAACGACGTCTTTTTAAAGTGTTAATTACATGTAGGCGTTTTTAATTAAACCCGGCGTGCACTTTTTATCGTTGCAGCTAAATTAAATAAACATTTCAGGCACACGCAACAAATACGCACCTGGGTGTACATTTAAGCTTTGTTTATACGAAAAAAAATGTTACAAGCAACGAACTATGTAAATACACAAATTAATTTTTTTATTAAAGCGTTTTAGTGCATGTGTTGAAATTTAAAATTATTTTTAGCATACGGAAGTACGTATGAGTTTTTTGCGAGTACAGGATGTTCTACTATAAGCGCCTGCACATTAGTAATCAACAAGAGCTGTGTACTTTTTAACACGAGTTCATCAATAGCGACCTATTATGCAGGGTCAATAGCCATTATTAATATTAAATTTTCACGTAACAGTAAAAAGGTTTCCTTTAGAAACTGAAAAGAAATTACGGTTTACATGCATGTTTTTAAAAGTATAATACCAGTTATTTCAAGAACTATTAACGTCGTATTGTTGATATGTAGGATTCAAGTACATCTAGTATTGAAGTACACGTTGGCTAATTTCCAATTTATAAAACAAGCAAAAGCACAGACGTGTAAATTTAGCATCTCTGCAGGGGAGAAACGCACTAAAATACTTTAAAAGTAAAAACGAAACTTTTTGCATAGTCTTTTAGATCTTTTTGTTTTTGTATTAGGTGAATTAAGGTAATTTTAGCATTCGGTCAACGACGATACTGAATACATTTTCTGGCGACTTTACCACTTTGCAGGATGCGCATAAAAAAATTGATGCGAAAGTTTGCTTTGTTTTAGTATTCTTTTATATAATTTCCCAGTCGTTTTGTCATTTCTAGTATTATTTTCAGATAATTTTTTTCGCTTCATGCTTTCATCAATCCCATATTCAGTTTTTTCAAAAACTTCTTTTCTTGTCACTGCTTCTCTCATTTCATCGCATTTTTGACATCTTCTGCCGTTAGTGCTAACGACCACAGTTTCGTTTTTTGACATTCCAACTTCAACTTTCGGAGCCAGGATACTTGCAAAGACAACACAGTTGAAAATATTAATTTAATTAATATTGATACGCGGATTGTCCGTATACGGTTGGAAAATTGAAATGAAACGCTGAGAAACAATTGTTTTAGAAAGTAGTAAAATTAAGACAGTTTAGGGACATAGTCGATATTTTTTTCAATTAGGTTTCTCTTAATAGTTTTGTTAATATCGGTGATAGTGTCTTTTGCTTATGTTGTTATAACTTTCATTTGCCGTTTTTTTTTTAAATTTATGTTGAATGTGACGTTAGTATTTTTTTTGTAGCTTTTGCAGTTCTTATATTTGCTTTTCTAATTTTTGAGACCTTTCTGCTCAGATTAGTGAAATGTAATAATTAGGAGTTGGTTTTGGTTATATCAATTTTGGTATCTGTAAGTATCGAAGAATCCAAATCATAGGTTCGGTACTATCGACGTTAGTAAATGGTAATAAAGTATCACAAAGTATCAAAATATCTTAGATATAAAAAATTAATGGCATTAAAGTATTGAAGGTATTAAACAGAACAGTATTGGCACTAAACATCGCCAGCAAACCGGGCTAGACGATCAATGTGGACCACTTTTGGCTTGTCTCTGGGTAGTTTTGCGCATACGATATATGACGTCATTAATATGCTGCAGAATTTCATAAGGGCCCTTCCATTGCTTCTGCAGCTTCCGCGACAAACCACGTCTTCTTTGAGAATTATACAACCATTGGGTAGATTGCTGCTCGTTTTATGGGTCTAAGGCTCAAGGCCACTCACAAACCTCTCTCTCACGTATAGATCGTACACAATTAAGTCCACAATCCACGGACGTTATGCCTCCTTAAAGGAGACTACTACCACGTTTGGATACGGTACGTTTCGTCCGTTGACGCAGGACCGACACTTACGCCTGAACCCTGGAATTGAGTGGAAATGTATCCGTTTTAAGGGTAACAACACCACATGGTGAAAAGTAGGCCCGTGCCAGTCATTTAGTTCACATCTGTACTAAGGAGCCAGCACAGATGCTATCCAGAGTGCACCGCGAGGAGGCGACTAATATTACACTCCATGTCGCCCAGTTGAAACCTACCGTGTTGTGTCTTGACGTCATAACTGGTCTTCATTCTGTCGCTGGCAATTTGCGTGTTTTTACAGACTGCCTCAGGTACTTTGTCTAGCCTCCTCATCAACTTGCTGACGTAATCTTCTCCAGTAATTTTTTCTTCCGGTCTTCATTCAAAGTGGAGATCGCAAGGTCGTATTTTGTATTTAGATGATCGATATACCATTAGGAAAAGGTGCAAGTACTGATCCAAATCTCTTTGGTGTTTGGATACTACTTTGGCTGAGTACTTTCCTATTGTTTGATTCATCCGTTTAACTATGTCATCAGATTGAGGATGGAGAGGCGTCGTTCTAGTTTTCTTTCCCAACGTCGGCAAACTTCTTGAAATTTTTTCACTAAAACGCCTGTTACTGTAGCTGCTTCTTGATTATGTATGGCATAAGCTTCCGTTCATATCGTGAAATAATCCATCGCTATTAAGAGATTCTGGGAACGGCTCTGCGATCTCATTTGCTACTTTCTCTAAAGAGCTTCCCACATTATATTGTTTTACTGGTGCTGTTTTTGCTGGACCATTTCTTGATGCACATACCGTGTACTTACGGCACCATTCCATTTTGTTCTCTTTGCAGTTCACCCAATAGAATCTTTCTCGTACTTTCTCTAATGTCTTGTTCACGCCAAACTGTCCTCGTGATGTGCCATCGTACAGCTCTTACTCTGATTTATGGCACTACCAACTGCAGTCTGTTTTCCGTCTAGGGACGATTAAGAAGACCGTCTCTTACTGTAAGGAGTATCACTGTATGTTTTGATGTTTTTGCTCAAAACACTCATTTCTTCCTAGCTTGGCCGTCGTCCGTTTGCGTTCCAGTTCACTAGTAATCTTATTTCGGGATCGTTTTCTTGTTCGCGACGCAATTGCTCAGTCTTCAACTCGTCATCATCTATAGCAGTTTTTGGAGACATTTCATTATTTCTTCAAGTTATTAGTAAAAATGTTCGTCCATATAATAATTTATGAACTTTACGATTGCTAACAGCTCTCTTTTAGTTCGCAGTAATTTTTTTTGATTTGGACAGAACCTTGCTAAAATACGCGATGATTTTTTTTTGTTCATCTTGCACCTGTGAAAAGATGCACTTATGGTCAGATTACATGCATCGGTATCCAAAACAAATTTTCCATCTTTTCTTGGATAACATAAAATTGGCGCAGTGTCAGTTGATGGAAAGCGTTTTCGCAGTCTCAAAAATTCGGGTACAAATCGTCTATAACAGGTGCACAACCCAAGAAAAATGCGAACTTGATGCTTCTTGATAGGTTTTGGTCATGTTTGCACTGCTTGGACTTTGTCTAGGTCAGCCTTTGTTTACTTTATCTCTAAATACAACGTGGTTAAGGTATTGCACTTTTTTTTTAAATACGTAGCACCTCTTTGGGGTCAGTTTTGGATTTGCCCCACGTAGTCGTTGGAACACTTTCTTCAGGTTGTTTAAATGTTGTTCAAACGACCTTCTAACTACAATCACGTCTTCCAAGACAGTCCTTGCAAGATGGTCTTCCAGAAACGCTCGATTGTTGCTAGAGCGTTACACAGGCCAAAGGGCATCCAGTGAACTGTTCGTAGAAACACTGTGATTCTGACAGAGTGTCTAAAGTATCGTCAATTAAAGTAAAGTAAAGGGTAACTGTCGTTTTTAGTCATTTTGTTAAGTTATCTATAGTGTACGCAAAATCTCGTTGATCCACTCTTTGTTCTTTAGTAGTACCACTGTTTAATTTCACCTTCTCTTTCCGTAATTATTTGTTCGACTTCTTTTGATTTTGCCAAAAGGAGTCGGCGTGGATGTTGTCATATCGGCCAAACGTCTCCCGTATTAATTTTGTGCTTCGTGACGTAATGCCAGTGTTACGGACGTCGCTTTCTACTCGTTGCTTCAACCATTAGCTGTAGTATGTTGACCAAGGAACTTTTTAATTCATACTTTCACGTAATGCATTTTTTAATTTATTGCACATCTTTCCTCTTACATTTAAAATACGTGCTTGAGTTTCTTCGTGAACCGTCTTAATCTGGTTTTCAATATTAGCCTGTACTTGTTGGATACATTTTATTTGATTTTTAATGCTGGCCCGTATTTTTTCTAACATTTTCTTCCATTTTTTTGAAAATTTTTGGACAGTTGTTTTTTCCATTTTTTAAGAATTGTCATTCATTTTGATAATCAAGCTACCAAAATTCATTACTTCGGGTACTTCAAACAAATATGAATTAACGTCTATTCCGTTTTCTTTCAAATTTTTGCGAAGCCATTGTTGTAACACAATTTTAGTACTATTTGTTTCTAGATCACGTTCTTTTAGGTCTTTTGTTTACATCCGCGACTGTTAAATCACAAAGTTTCTTTGTCGCCATTGTTCGTTCACTTATTATTTTTATGTTTAGCACTAAAGTTTAAGAACGACCGATTTTTTATTATAAAATGTAATTTATATATGACGATCGCTCTATATTTATAAACACTGCCCGCAGAAAGTCTCAATTTGGTGTATCTAAACTGGTATTTATTTTCACTGCGATGCGCCTTAAACACTATGTATTTAGACCAATTTCTTACATTTCCGACTTCTGACTAGCACTAAATTTTGAAACCGACCGATTCTTTATTATTAAATGTCTAAATTCTATGTACTAATAAACAAAAGTTTAATAAACTGCTACGACTTGTTATGATTACACGCGGTTTACAAACACACACGAAGCATGTACTAATCACTTGATTATTTACAAGTTAACAACCCGATACCTGAGACCAATGTAACGAATTTTAAATTAAACTATTTACACAATTATTGATAGGATTATTATAATTTTTACAATACCTACCTATTTTTAATGCAATTAACACTAATCAAATGTGACGATATTGAAGAAAAACAATTAACAAGTAATTTATATATGACTATCACTCCATATTTATAAACACTGTTCGCATGTAAGTCTCACTTTGGTTATCTAAACTGGTATTTATTTTCACTGGAAAATTGGAGTAACCTCTCCAATCAAGAAATTTTAAATATGCTCATTCTATTTGTGAACAAGGATTCTGATAACAACAAAATTGTGATTGAACAAACCCAGAATATAAATGATGTCTAAGAAATGTTAACACCAAGAACTATAGAGGTAAACGCGGATTCGAACGTAACCGCTAAGAGGGGTGAATAATTCGCTGTGGTGGAGTTTGAAGGTCGAGAGGATCAAGCAAACTAACAAGATGCAAACATTGCTAACGATCCAAATCTGTTTATTAACAGTGATGATAATCATGAGCCAGATTTTGATAAAAATATTGTAAGATATGACCGAGGGGCGCTTAAGAAGGTCTAAACCAAATTCAGCTAAATGACAGAAAAAAGAAAATCGCATCTACGAATGAGAGGAGAGGCATGTAATAAAGACGATAACACTGTTAGGCAGATCACTAATAGTCAAGCGAGACAGTTGGATCCTACATTCACATCCAGTGCTTGCGTGACATCAAAAAACAGATTTTACAATAAATTTTCAAAGAATTTGCGAAAAACGATTTATACAAAATTTTGGAAAGAACTGAACTGGGATCAAGGAAGGTGCTTGTTAGTTGCCACGTTACACTAAAAGACAATTAAAAAAAACTAACGCAACGAGACGATTCCAGACGAGAACATAGTTTTCAATACACACGTCAAAAAATCTTCGAAAAGTGCCATTTCACTATGTCAGAAAAGACACCAATAAGTTATTTCTCGAAGACTATTTCACTTTTTTGAGGCAACTGTACGATTTTTACGTTCTAAAGGCAAATGAAGAAGGGATACCGGTATTGAAAAAAAACCGTTTGAGATGAAATTCAAAGATGAGAACTCGAGTTTCTTTACGCCTAAAAAGGATCGATTCGACATATGTATTGATTTGAGCATAGCAACATCAGCAAGCAAACCTGCAAGATACACATCGACAATAAAAATAAAGCAAGACTCGAAAAAAAATCTGATAATCGATTGGCCAAAAATCGAAAATGTGTCTTACTGACTACCCAATCAACAAGAAAACATTTTTTAAATGTTTTTTTCAACGTTTTACAAAAGATATATTTACATTTTTAAAAACATTGCAAAAACGTCTTAATGACCAGAATTACGTTGCAAAGTCAATATTAGAAAAACGTTCTAAAAATGTTTAAAAAATATTATTTATATATATATATATAGTTATATTTTACAAATGTTAGATTAATGTATAAAAAATGTATAATCACCGCTTTTTTGAATATTGCATTATGCTTAAGGGCAGTTCTACAATCATGGTATAAATGTGTGTTTAGTTATACTTGCTTTCATTTTAAAATACTGACATTTGGCTGTTAGTTTTATTTATACTAAACAATAACACCAATAATGACAGCATTTTACAATCAAACTAAGTACCTATAACTATAACTAACATTTATACCATTATTATAGAATCAGCCCTAAAATGCTTACAAAGGATAGATAATACAATCTTTGTGTACTCAAAATACTTCAATTCCATGTGGCTGCAAACGCATTTGGTGCCTATAACAAAAATTAACACATTAACTTAACATTATTCATGTAATTACTTTATATTAATTGAAATAATTGTAATAATCCTCACAAAAGTTTCTAATTAATCAAAAGTTTTTCTATTTTATGGATAGGATTCTTGGGAGTGGAGGAACGGCCTTTATCTGTTGTTAAGACCTGAACAATAAAGATTGTTTTTATTGTTGCAGTTTCTCCACACCGACTAATTGACTAATTATGCATGTACCTTTTTTTGTAAAAACGAAAACCAGAACAGCTAACAATCCAAGATTTTGAAAAGAAATTACATACCAAGATTAATTCATATGAACATCATATTAATTTGATAACCTTAAAACATCACAAAGAATGGAAATCATGAAGTACATAAAATGAACGTTTTAGTGTACCACTGCTGTAACAAATAATATTACACTTCAGCAAAATTTCTTGCAACGAAAAACGTACCATCATAATAAATGCTGACATATACTAAAAGTATCTATTTGAGTTTCACTAGAACGCAAATTAGAAAACGATTAAACTGATACACTAACAATACATTACACAGCATAGCGAGTAATACCATGGAAATTGTTGATTCGTTGAAGCTTAAAATATAATGCAATTATAATATACAAAATCGCCATCTTTTCACGCAGATACTGGTACTTTGCGCAAACGCGGTTATTAAGTACTTAATTCAAATTTGCAAGAAAGTTTTTAGAAAAACGAAAAGGTTTAATATGTATTATGTATTTATTAATAATATGTAACAAAATTTTATATAGTGTTTTTGTTACAATATATAAAAGAAAAAAGTGATAGGTGAAAGCAAGCAAAAGTATAATTTCTAATAAAGTAAAAACGTTTTTTATGTTACTAAAAAATGCTTTAGAAAACATTTTTTAAATATTTCAATATCAATGTTTACATGAAATATTTTTAAAACTAAACAAAAATATTTTTTTGAAAAACATTTTCTATTTCGACTATTTTAAAACGTTGTAACGTTTTTAAAACATGAAAAAAACGTTTCCTTGGGTATGGACACAGTGATTTGTTTTTCTCGCTAAAGTAAGTTGATCCGATTAAGATACTCGAATTTTTAACATTTTTTTTTATATAAATGGAGAACGATTGGAGGATATAGTGATGCGGTCTCACTAAAATTTACTTATTTTATGGCGGTTAAAAGTCCGGTACCAATATATAGTACCGTTCTATTTAACTTTTTTCCAAAAATCACAAAAATGAGTAATTTCTGCAGCTTACGCAATCGAGTTTATTTCTTTTAAACTAAACGGTTAAAAAAATAATCAAATTAAGTTTTCAAAGGTATCGTTCATCGCCGAACTTTCCGAGATACCGTGAACTTTGTTTCTTCATAGCAGTTACGCTCCTTAGCGGTGGATTTACTAACTTTAATATAATTTCTAGTCTACTTTATAAGGATTTTTTCTTAAAATTGACCATACATGTTAAAATGAAGATATTGTAAGATGATTGGCGATATATCATCAATACTTCCGATGATAGCAATAATATTCGATTAATCTTTTGTTTTTTCCGTGTTTTTCAGTAAATTATTTTAATCTATTTAACATTTTCAAGTTGCTTACCTACTTAAACTTAATTTGTCCATTTAAGTGTAAGGTACCTTGCAGAATAAAAAAGAAAATTTAAATTAAGTATGTAAATGTTTTAAAAAAAGCGGTTATAGAACACTATATAACTTTAAAGAAATTTTCTAACAATATTAGTTTTAGCTAATGATAATCAAACAATGGTTGTCTATTGACTGAGAGTGTACGATCCTAGTTTATAATTAGCAGTTTTGCGGCATGAATGCTTTAGCAGATTTTTTTAAAATCTATAGCTACAGTACATCAGCATCTCTTATTAAGAAATAAATTTGTACTACTCTTTTCAAAATTTTTGTCACAGATTTAAAGATCTAAATATAAATACTTAAAATTAGGATAATCACTCTTTAGACACAATTTAATTTCTAAATTTAAAAATAACTACACACTCTTTTCGTTAATTATCCAAAGAAATTTAATTTATTTTCGTTTTTGTTACAGCTGAACTACATCCTGCCTCTGACTTCAGCAGACATACACTTGTAAAGCTTAAGATATATCATGGGAGAGAAAAAAGACAAATTTCAACTACAAAAGAAGAGGTATTATTTTATTCGTTCAAAATAAAAAAATATATAACACATGGAATGTATTTATTATTAATGTACATTGACCTTCGAAAGTTAATGTTACAATTACAAGATGCATTTGAGTAGTCATGTGATAACATTAAACATGTGTAAATTTTTTTTAACGTTAAGTAAAACCATCGACTGGTAATGAATGATTGATAGTTTTTGGTTATTGAAGAAACGTTTCAATTGAAGCCAACGGCCACTTATCATTCTTGATTAAAAGTTCTGTTTATCGACTAACCTCTGATGTTAATTATTTTTTTTTTACTAACAATTATATAGAATATTTTTTTCTGAATTTTAGGATGGCAGAAATACTCACGACCTACATATAAGTTATAATATTGATGGTAAAGATTATTTACTACACCTCCACTTAAATAGAAATTTAATTCCCAAAGGATATTTTTTACGGTACCAGAAAAATGGTAGACATGTGGTTAACAGACCTAATGAAGAGGTAATTATTTTTAATAACTTAATTAAGTTAAAAATTTATTTGGTATTTCAAAAATAATTTTTCATTTTATTTAATTTTGCTTTAGTTATGTTTCTATATGTGTGTATATTTCCGACCAATCTTACAAAGGCGTTTTTGTTATTATTATTTATCGTTACTTTACTTGGCAGAAATATAAAAATTACTCCAAATAGGCCATGACTTCTTTTTTTTCAGGCGATTTACGTCCCACGTATCTTGAGGACTCCTCCTCAGTCAAAAGTTTTTAGAATATTCTAAATTTAATTTTAACTAGAATACTTTTCGGTATATTATTTAATATTTATATCCTACAAGCAATTTAATCAAAATAGTATTTGGGGTTACCATCATAGTTAACAGCTTCAGATTTTTGGGTTTGATTTTTTTTTGTCTTAAGTCATAACGTCACCAACAAAAATTGAGTTTACTCTGATCTTTCTAATTTCAGAATTATCAATTGGCGGTTATAATAACCACATGATCGAAGCGTACCATCCGGTAATTTGATGCTGTTGAAACCGATCTTGCCGTTTTTTTTTGTGACCCTGTCTTTCATAAATTTTTTGATCTGTTAGAAATGGAACTTACCACGTTTTTTTTTGTTTTTTTTGCCTTATCTATCGAAAATCTTTACGACTAGTTACGACGTCGTTCAGTTTTGAATTTTGCCTTGATCTGCAGCATTTTCTTAATGATATTTTGCTTTGACCCGCGTGATCCATAATGTAATCGGATAATGTTTCTCTTGAGCTGAGTTCGTAACCTTGCTTCGTGGCATTGTTTTTGTTTGTTTCTTAATGTTCTGTGTTTGCTTTTTGTAGTTTTTTTTAATCCAAAAGCTGGTTTCCTTAGCGTCCCTGTACTACGGTCTCTTTGGTTCTTTGTGCACTTCTGATTTTTACTCCATCAGCACTTCTATTTCGTTTGTGAAGTCTAGAAGGTTATTCCAAGGAGTTTTTCAACTCATCATCGGTTAGCCTTGGTTTGCTGAGAATCGTGCGTTGCGTTTGATATGCTTTGCATTGACACAGCCAATGCTACGGAGTTTGGTCATCCTCCTAGCATCCGCGGCACAAAGCGCTTATTTTCAGTCACATTCTTGTTGCCTTGTTATTAGTTCTGTGAGTTTCCTTAACCTTTGGAAGTTCTGAAAGCGGGCTCTGATATATGTCTTTGTTGTATCTTTTTTAGCTTGTGCGCTTCTTTCCTTTTACACCCTGGCCTTTTGGTATTCAGACTAACTGCACTTGTTGGCGAGTTGCCAATTTTTCCAGACTGTTTATGAATGCCATAATCAGTTAGTGTCAGTGTGCTCCTTGACTGTCAGACATGATCGATATCGGACCATTTGTGTATGATCTCGAGTGGATAATGTTCCTGACATACCAGTCAATAGCAGCACCTTCAGCTTGATACGCGGAAGAATATTTACCGAAGGTCAACAAAATTTGCTTCCCGTGACGCCTGTCTCCATGTATTCTCGCATCGATGCCATTGAGATTTTTGGCTCCATCTGGGTACTATATAGTTCTTTTTTTTAACACCTCACAAGCCCGGTTTCCAGGGCTATTTAAATTACACGTGTCGACCTTGATTTTATTTTAATCATTTGTTATTACATATTTATTTCACGTATTTATACGAGGTCCAGCCATACATACGTTTTTAGTGTTTATCGATCCTAACAGTGGACTTTTAGTTATATTTATACACTATTATTACTTATTGTACCCTTTTATATCTACACTTCTTTTAACTTTTGTGTCGATAACTGGAGTGAATCAGTCTTTTCATCTTTAAACTTAAACGTGCGCGGTTGTAACATGTTAAAACACCTCAAATAAAATCGCAAAGATAGAAGGCGGCTACGTGACTCCGAATAGGGACGCTGCAGAAAACCCACATTAGCCAAACGTTAGCGTAGTCGACCTGGCCTGGGATGATGTTAGTGGCACACTAACAGCCAAAAGAAAGAGATTAAATGTGTCTATTCAACAAGACGAAGTAAACCAGAATAAATACCAGAACCTCTTGCAAGAAAAACTTTTCAAACTACTTGCGGATATAGACAGAGAATCCAGGGCACTCTGTAATTTAACTAATACTAAACAAGAAATTAAGGACAGCGTCTCTAAAGTAAAGAGCCTGACGAGACAACTAATATCGGACGATATACGAGGCTTGATAACAGAGAAAATGCTGGAAAAAAAGACGACTGGGAAGTAACCACGGACGAACACCTCCGAGACGGGGCTCTACAAACAGTGCCATGATTATATTTCTAACATAGATCGAAAGAAGAAAGGAATAATGGAAGCGTTGAAGGACTCGGTGACGTTCGAAGGGATTTGGCCGATGGTTGGTAAAAAATGACCAGTGGAGGTTTTTCAGGCCACAAAAATAGAGACATTCCGCTTGTGGTTCATCGGCAGACATATTAGACACAGTAAACAGAAGATTTCTGGCCGTCGAAAATATTATCACGACTAAAAAGTAGATGAAGATGAAAACGGAAAAGAACAAGAAGAAACAACTAAATATACGATCATTGGTGGCCTGGCGCACTGTAATAACCGAGCCTGAGCGGAAGCAGCATATGTGTTCTTAACTAAGGCCAGGGATAGGGCTCAAGCAGCTGGAATTCGACACCGTCAGTTGGTGACGATAAGAAGGAAGGAGTTCGTGCCAGTAAGAAATATTGGTAAATTTGTCTTTAAGGACTCCAACATCTCGTTCCAACTCAATCAAACCACAATAACGTCACAGACAGAGAAAGTTACAAAAATGCAGCATACACAAATGTCGGTTGGAACATTAATCACAATCACAAAAAGGAAGGAAAATCATATGCTGACCTACTAAGGGGAGTTAAAAAAACTCGTAGGACAGTTACTACACCGCTTAGGACAGTTAGAAAAACGAAGAATGGTCATCTACTGATGGTCTCCGAAAGCCAGAAAACATTAAAACAAAGGTGAATGCGGAGGTTACAGGGACTGTATGCACTCTAAAAGGGACAGGTTGCACTCTCCATATTCACAATCTGGATGATATTGCAAAAGACTTACTCAAAACTAAAAAATTGGGATCGGACTTAATGCTTGCAGAACTGGAAAGAGTAGAAGTAATCAAATGTACAAAATGTTGGGAAACAGGGCCCCAAACGAGAGTATGTAAGGGCCAAGACAGAAGCAGCATGCGCCAATCCAAAACATTGCGCAATCTGTGACTGCCCAAACCACGCGCCATGGACGATGGCATGCCCAAAGTATAAACGCCACATAGAAGATAAAGGAACCAATTCAAACATTTACCATTAATTATGGCAGATAAACAAATGATTAACAGTTTACAAATTAACGTAGGACGTAGGAGAGAAGCCTAAGCTCCGATACCTGTAATCGCAAAAAAACTGCGAGTAATCTGACACCGGAAGCTGTGATTCGATACCGGAAGTTGTAATTCGACGCAGGACGTTGAAATTTGACACCGGAAGTTGTAATCTGACACCGCACAAAATTCAAACCTGAAAAGTTGCGCGCGCACACGAACAAACACGAACAAAGTCGAAGAAAATACGATCTCAACCGAACTTACACGAAATTCAAATTTTTTTAAAAACGCGCGAAAATTTATTTTTATTATTATTATTAGTGAAACAAACCTTATTAAAGCTAGCAACATGAGGCTAACAATGGACCAAGAGAACAGAACGGCTCGCGGAAAAATGATAAAAGGGGGAGATTCTCCTGGAATAGGTAGCTGCCGAGAACCTAGTTATATTAAACACAGGCGAGATCCCAACATTTGAATGCGCAGAAAAAAGATCGTTTATTGACTTAATATTATGCTCTACAGATGTGGCGACAAAGGTAATTTTGTGGAAAGTCTTAGACAAACCTAATCTAAACGATCACAACTACATTTGTTTCGAGATAAGGAAAAGCAATATACAAGAAACTTCGACAGATGGAAATCAGGCTACAAGATGGAACATCAACAAGATAAACATCCTAAAGCTGATTAATACGATAAGAACACAGTTAACTGCAAAGGAAGAATATAAAATAGACGATATAACCGAGGCTCTCAGCCTGCGACCTAAGCATGCCACGGGCAAGGAAGGGAAAGCGAAATAACTCCCTTTACTGGTGCTTAGAGAACCTGAATGCACTGAAAAAAAATCCATTTTAACTAGAAGGAAGGCGCTGCGCTCATCAAGGATGAACGACAATGAGGCCAGACAAAAAGCGTGGAGAGAGAGAGAGAACTACTGCGAAGAATAAAACATCGAACATTATGTGCGCATAACTGGAGGAAAACCCGTGGAGAACGGACTGCAAGATTGTTACCAACAAGTTTTTTCCTCCGAACCGGCCTATGAAATGGATGATAGGTGAAACAACTTGACTTAGCCCGATTACCAAGGAAGAATTAATAGAACCAAAACGGTCAAAATCAAAAAAGCCCCAGGACCCGACGGCATCTCCGTGGAAGTTATAAAGATGTACAACAGCGAACTGAAGAGAGCAACTTTCCCTAGGCAGTGGAAGGCAGGGCAATTGTCCTGATTCCAAAGAGATAAAAAGGGGATAAAGAAAACAAAACGTACAGGCTCATATGTCTTATCAGCAACTTGGGTAAGATCTATGAAAGGTTTTACTGTCAAGAGTCTAGGAGGAAATTGAGAACTGAAGTAACTTGTCTCTTGTCTAATTCGGGTTTAAAAGAGAAAAATCGACAGTTGATGCACTTGAAAGAATCTGTAAACTTGCAAGGAATGCCAAGGAAGGAACCTGGAGCACCCGGCAGATAGGCGTGCTGGTATCGCTTGACATTGAAAACTCAGGTATAGAGGAGTAGTTGATGCCCATCTAATTGAAATAATTGCAAACTATCTGACAGACAGGATTTACTACGATAGTCAAAACTGTAGCCTAGAATAAAACGTAACGTGCGGTGTACCGCAAGGGTCAACATTGGGACCAATGCAATGGAATCTATCCTATGCTGACTCTTGTTTATCCAGCTTCCTGCACAAGTGGCACTGACGACATACGCGGACGATCTAGCAATTTTTGGGTAGGGGTACTCTCCACAAGGACTCGAAGAAGCTATTGACATTGTTCTTGTCAAAGTGGACAAATGGATGTGCGATTGCAAACTAAAGGTGGCAGCAAACACAACAAAGGTTATAGGTTTTACGGGTAGAAGAGTGCCTAGACAGATTAGGTTCAACCATGGAGGGAAAAGTGTAATTTCCAAAGACACAATGATATACCTAGGCGTTACTCTTGACAAGCATCTATCCTTTGGTGTACACGTAGAGAAGGTGGTTGAGTCGACCAACAATAGACGTGCAGCACTCGATAAGCTTATGGTTAACGTCAAGGGACCATCACAAGCTATAAGGAAACTTATAATGACAACCGTAAACTCAATTAGGGGATGAATATCGCGAAATGAAGAAACCTAATGGATAAAACACAAACGAAACCAGCGCTGAGAATAATATCAGCATATAGGACGGTTTGATTAGAGGCAGCGAGGATCCAATAGACCTGTTAACTGAAGAAGGGAGGAATGCTAGGAGTAGAACGGGCAAACTGGAGAGGAAAGCTATTACAATCCAGAAATGACAAACAAGATGGTCAGCATATACAAAAGCGACTAGGACAAGAGAACTCATTCCAGACCTTCATGACTGGTGTAATAGGAAACACGGAAACCTGAGCTACCACAGCACCCAAGCGCTAACAAGCAATGGCTGCTTTGGGACATACTTGATGGCATTGCAAAGAAGGAAAACCCCTCCTGTTTCCTCCGCGGCGACGAAATAGATGTCGCACATCACACCGTTTTCGAATGCCGACGCTGGTAGCAATATAGAGAGGAGCTAATCCAAAAATATGGAATGAAGAAGAGAAATATCATGCAGCTAATGGTGGAAAACAAAAATGCATGGTCAGATATTAAAGCCTTCTTCACAACAACTCTACAAAGCAAAAAACAGAAATGGAAAGACTGGTATAAGGCACATATAAAAGCATAGCGAAGACTAGACCAGACCACGAATCTGTGATATGTTAACTTTTTAACCTTTATTTAATATTAACTCATTTTAAATTCATTTTTAAACTTTAGAACTCTTGTAATACTAACATTTTTATTGCGTGTTCTTATGGTGCCTCAAGGACATTTTGTTTTGTCTTGCTTATTATGGGTTCTGCTCACAGAACTCGTCTTTTTCTTTCTTGTTTTGTATCGATGGTTCCATACATGTCTCACGAGTACGGAGGAAATCAAGGTCACCGTGCATAGTGCTCCGATAGGCACGGAAGGCTATACACAACGAGGTTCGCCTGGTGCTCGGCGGTTGGAACCAGTGACGACTGGTCTTCTATCCATTCACGCATCTATCGGCCTGGTCCTCCTCACGTGAGATTTAGATTTTTGTTCTTCTCTTGGAGGCTCAGCTGGTAAAGCTGCTTACCGTGGCACTCTTTCTACCCTCCTATTCACTACCTGGATTACTACCCGATAGTTAGCTCAACCTACGGGTAGTTTATTTTGCTTGCATAGATTTTGTTTCGTTATTTTACTGTCAATACTTTTATCTAGGAATTCGGTTTAAAGTTTTATTCCAAATTATCTATTTGTAAAAAAAAACTCGACTTAATTATTGGTTTTTTCTAGGATGTTGATTTATGCCACTATCACGGAAAGATAAAAGGAATACCAGATTCGTGGGCTGCTATATCGACTTGTGGTGATAACGGCATATCAGGAATGGTATTTGACGGCAAGGAACTACATTATCTAGAAAAACCAATTATCGATAGAAATACAAAGTATTCCGACTTGCATTTTTTATACAAACATTCAGATTTAGTTACCAATCATAACAAAACTTGTGGTTATAAGAATCACAATCATAATGTTATCGAAAACTCCTTAAACAATCGTATTTTAAGAGTAAGATTATCAAGTTGCAATTGCAATTTTTTAACGTAATTGTTTGTAGTATAAACGAAGCGTAGATTCTTCTAGTTTAAAAGGGCCTTATAACGCAAATCGGCAATCGCGCTACGTAGAATTAATTTTAGTTGTAGACAATGCCGAATTTAAAGAGATGGGCGAAAATCACCAAAGGGTAGAACACCACTGTCAACAGATTGCTAATCTTATTAATGCTGTAAGATATTTAACCTTCGTATTTGCATATTTTAACGTGTTTTATTTCAGCTGTACGCGCCTTTGAATATTTTTATAGCATTAGTAGGTATTGTAATATGGTCGGAGCACGATCACTTAAATTTTTCGTCGAATGGCGACACAACCTTAACAAATTTTTTACATTATCGAAAGGAAATTTTGATGAAAGAACATCCGAATGACAACGCTCAGTTATTAACGTAAGCTTTATCATCTTTATTATCGTCAAAATTATCTTAAAACTTTTAGGAAATTTTCTTTTGAACACGGCGTTGTTGGCAAGGCATTAAAGGGACCAATTTGTACGATTGAGTATTCGGGCGGAGTTAACACCGATCATTCACCAGTTCTGGGTTTAGTTGCTACAACAGTAGCGCACGAGATGGGACATAATTTTGGTAATTTATACTAGTAAACAATAAAAGCGGATTATTAGTGTTGATTTTTTTAGGGATGGAGCATGACACTAACGAATGTGTTTGTCCCGAAGAACGTTGCATAATGGCACCCAGTAGTTCTTCAACACCACCTGCTCATTGGTCGTCTTGCAGTTTAGAATATTTAGCATTAGCTTTTGAACACGGCATGGATTATTGTTTGAGGAATAAACCCGAAGCTTTATTTGCCAGTCCCGTTTGTGGTAACGGTTTCGTAGAACCTGGGGAACAATGCGATTGTGGCTTACCGGAGCATTGCGACAATACCTGTTGTAATGCAACAACGTGCATGCTTTATAGTAACGCCACGTGTGCAACAGGTGAATGCTGCTATTTAAAAGTAAGTGTTTACATTTTCTTGCATGAAGTTATTTGACATATTGTATCAGTGCTTTGAACAATGATTTTTTTATAATGTGTGCAAAGGTTTAGCACAAAGTTGTTTTGCTTCAATCGTGAGAAATTATCCCACTATTGTATTGTCCCACGTTAGCGTATTTCCTCTATAACTTCATCTTCGCTAGAAATTTGAAGATACGTTCTACACAATATGTATCTAGATCTATTAGAGACACATTTTAAAATTATTTACAAAGATGACGGACTTCCGGTTACGCCGGAAATCGATGCTAACTACGATATTTTAAACGGAACCTCCTGTATATTATTACTTTTTCGAACTCGTCGTGTCGTGCGTGCATGCATACGACCGACCTCAAAGCAAACTATATATAAGAAACAAGGTACTTATACCAACGTTTTCGAATATGCGATTAGCTAACTGCACATACAATTTCAGCAAATTAAAGTGAAACATATATACACAGCTACCACCAGCAACATACTCACTTTTATATGAGTGACTAAAAGTAAAGTGCTCTAAGCTTCCCGAAGTCAATTAAGGTAAATCAACAGATGTGCCTTCTAATTCGTCGAAATGCCGTTTACAGTAACGGAAATCTAAAGGGTAGTTTCAATGTCCCCGTCTAACAGATTTTCAGAATATGCATCCGGTTTTTATATTCCGCGCATGTCTTATTAGTTCGTTATAGGAATTTTCCAAAGTAAAAGAACATAAGTAACCAAAGTTGCTTAGCGAATTTCTCACAACGAAAGAATGCGAAACTGCAATTTATTTAGTCAACACCAGCGTGGATGATCTAAGATACTTAAGATCTAGAAACCCTTGAGCATGACGTTAACACACGTGTTATTTTCTTAACGTTTAAAGCGGAAGCATTCTCAGTGACCTTCGATGCGTAAAATGACTTTATCACTGGGCGAATTTCCTACAGTACGAAACCTAAATCAAAATATTTTTAACATAACAAACTTTCTCTTGTGACTCGTAAGCCCGACGTACTTCTGGGCCATTCTGTTTATCGCAAACCCATCCATCCTGATAGATACCTTCATGCTTCGTCTCATCATCATCCTGCACAGAAACATTCTGTTATTGAATTTTTTTCTATTTGCCAACTTGAGAATCTAGACTCGGAACTCTGTCATCTTACTACAACTTTAGTGAACAATGGTTATATTGCGACGTTTACTCCGGATTGCACTGCTTCGCTATAATAAAAAGCTAGTGGACGGAACGGTTCTCGGGCGCCAGATTTGTTCGAGGAGTTTACTCTCCTATTCGACGGCACTGTCCGGGTAACTACAGTGAAGACACGGTTGTCCAGGGCTTCAAACGGACCTAAAAGCGGAGCGAGGCGACGGAAATAAAATACACAATAGTAAATCAAAATAACTTTATTTATTCTAAAAACCAACAAGGAACGGTGCATAAACGGCGACCACAACCAAGCAAGCGGAAGGTGATCTATAAACCAATGAGTGATTAGCGTGCGTTCGACAAGCGGTGACGTCGGTGACTAAGCGAGCAAGCATGCACTAGGGTAGCAACCTCCGTTGGTTGGATCGGTAGACGGGGTTTATTCGGATTCGTACTGGAGAGGGAGGAGAAGGGACGGGGGCCCGGTACTGGAAGGCGTATCCGCAGGCCAAAGCCAAACACTACGGAGACGACGTGTTGACGGCGTATTCGCAGGCCAAAGCCAAACACTACGAATACGACGCTCGGTAATGGATGGGGGAGGCGTATCCGCAGGCCAAAGCCAAACACTACGGAGACGACGTGTTGACGGCGTATTTGCAGGCCAAAGCCAAACACTACGAATACGACGCTCGGTAATGGATGGGGGAGGCGTATCCTTCAACAGCGGAGGATTGAGGATACTCGCGCTTCCACACTTGGTCACCAACGTAGCATCGCCACGGACGTCGCCTAAGGTTATAATGCTTACTTTGCTTGGCGAACGCTTTCGTGAGAGTGTCGCGGACCACGGGAAAAAGTTCTTGCAGTTGTTGCAAGCGGCTAAGATAACTGGGCGGAACGTCGGTAGAATGGCCGGTGTCATCCTGTTCAATAGGCTCTACTTTGCGGTGTAGAGCTGCCGGAAGCACTAATTCGCGTCCAAAGTTGAGGAACGCCGGTGTAAACCCCGTGGATTCGTGTTGAGCGGTATTCAGAGCCATAACCGCATCGGGAAGGTGGCGATCCCAAGTGCGTTGATCGGTTTCACAGTACTGAGCAATGATGGTTTTTAGCGTACGGTTGGCTCTCTCAACGGGATTGGCTTGCGGAGTATACGGAGGAGTCAATCGGTGTTGGATTCCAAACTCGCGAAGTAATTGCCGGAATGCGAGACTAGTGAACTGCGTCCCATTATCGGTGATGACGGTACGAGGTGTTCCAAATTTGGTAACGATCTCTTCGTAGAAGGCGGTGACAATATGGGCGGCTGTGGCATTACGGAGCGGACGGCAACACACCCATTTGGTGAACCGGTCCAAGAAGACCGCGGCGAAGGAACAACCTTTCTTTGACCTGGGTAGAGGACCGATCAAGTCGATGCTAACGGTGTCCCAGGGTTCACAGTTGCGGGAAGGTTGCATGTATCCCGCGGGGTTCTGACTTTCTACCTTATACCGTTGACAGGTCTGACAACTGCGGACATACCTTGCGATGTCGCGGTACATGCCTGGCCAATAATATCTCTCAGCAATACGGGCGGTCGTTTTGGCTATCCCGGTGTGGCCAGCGGTAGGGAGATCATGGTTCTCCGCTAACACTCGTGATCGGAGTGGGGTCGGTACGCAGAGCTTCCAAGGTTCGGTTAGGTCCTCTTTAATAGCTTTTTTCAGAGGCACAAGGTGTCGGTACAATATGAAGCGAGATATTCATAGAGTTATTAATCGTCGTCTACATCCACGTACTCGATTACTTAAGGACACTTTTACTCCCGAATCCAATCCGAAATTGGCTTTTTTACCCTACATTCCCAAGGTTACAGATCAAATAGGAAAACTTCTTCGTAAGAATGGTATCAAACCCATTTTCAACTCGACAGGCAAAATTTTTCAGATTCTTCCTTCTCCCACTTGCTTCTCAAGGGGTATACGAAATTCCTTGTTCATGTGGTTTAGTCTACATTTGTGAGACCGGTCGTTCCGTCATTACTCGCATTTCAGAACATGATCGTTGTATAAAGAAAAAGGCATATTTCTAAGTGTGCGGTTGCTGAACAACATTTCACTACAGGTCACAAGATAGATTTTGATAACGTTTTGGTGATTGCCAATTCTCCATTCTTTTTTAACGGAAATTTCAAGAGAGCATAGAAATCATCAAGCACCCCAATAACTGCAATCGTGATCATGGTTTCGAGCTATCTCCTCTTTGGTTCCCTGTCATTAGTCCTTTATCGAAAACACGCCCCTTTTCAACCGTAATCCAATCAGAGTCGAGGTTAACCAGTCGTGACGATATTTCTTTATAAACGGAGACTATTTCTTTCTAAGTCTCTTCTATGGAGTTTAGAATCTGGCTTGGTTCACAAGTTGATTACCTAACTCTGTAGTGATTCTTTGTTAGATTTTCGTTTGCTTTTTCAAGTTTATCGTTTTCTTTCTTACCTTTTCAGAGTTTAGAATCTGGCTTGGTTCACAAGTTGATTACATAACTTTTGAGATGAAGCCCATTAGAAAAGTGGGCGAAACGTTGGCAACTTAGGTTACAACAATGACACGGTCCAAACCCGGAAGACGTTCTTATCTTAGTATGATCCATATATACACAGGTACGATAAATAAATTATCTTCAGTGACATCCCCCGCGTAAAATGACATCACTGTGCGAAATTCCTACAGTACAAAAACTATACCAAAACATTTTTAACATAACAAATGACCAGTAATGTTTTTTTTCAATGGAGACTTATTTTCCTTTGATTTTGTTTTAACCATTTTTGTCTACTTCTGCTAGTTTTTCAAATGTTTTGGATTTTCTATTGGCATTGACAATTTTCACATTTTTAAGAAAAAAGGACTTTGTAACGTACTTTGCTGTTGAAAGTTATTTCAACACTATCTAACTAGTTTAACATAAAAGTATTTAAAATCCAACAATCGACATAGCTCGCTCATCAAATAGAAGAGATGCGACCTTCGCTGACTGTGTGGTGTCAGAAAATTTAGAGCACATTTTGGTGAAATGTTGATTCGTCGGAGAACATAACAATCTTGTCTTCCGTAAATTTTTTAAGAGCTCATTGACAAAAACCTTTCTTCTTTCGAAATCATCTTTTGTTAACTTCTGATGTAATTGCACATGATAAGAATGATACTGATGCTTCCGCAATATTCTGTGCATACATGAAGTAAAAACTTAAATCCTCGCTATGCTGAAGTGCGGGCACTTACCAGTAACTTAGTCACTCCAAAGCAAATAGCGGCAGCTCAGAACTTCGTAGAGTGGATCGTGGGTGTGAAATCGATAAATATTAGCCTGATTTTCGATATGTCGATCATAATTTATGTTACAAGCTTTTTGGGTGTTACGAACCTTGCACGGCCAAACTCGCAGTAGTCGGAGATGGGGAGGTCCACAAGAAATATATAAAAGATGTTTCAGGGCGCCAGAGCTTCTCCCAAAGTAATACTTCTGTTCGCTCACAACAGAGAGGTGCAGAACTTGTAACAATTCGAAGATTCGTAATCCCTCTACTCAGCTGTTCGAGTAGTCCAAAATTGGTTCGTAGGGAACAATAAGCACACGAAAAAGAATTAACAACTTTAATCGCTTTCAGTCTATCATTAACATTTATCACAGTTGTATTTATACTAAGCCAACGTCATTATACCTCGAAGTTAGAGTTACTAAAGACTAGAAGAGTTTACACTGGTTATTAACAACGGTATTAACATTTGATTTTGTAACAGTCACTTTAGAGAATTATAGAAAAAAAAGTTAAGATCTCGATGCCTACAACATCGGCAACCCACCACACAGAATTATAAGGATCCGAAGTACATGTCCTTCAACTACATACAATATGCGAGACAGTAATTTCACTGATTGTAAATACCCTATTGGTAGCTACACGTTATAAGTATTCCCTAACGTTAAATTGTAATACAAAAGTTTGTGAGTAATTGTTCGTGACAACGATATATCTAAAATAAGTTCAAATCACTCACCCGAATTGCAGCCTCCACTAGCCCGAAGAAAAACGTTTTTCTTCTTTAGTGGCCTGAAATAAATATTAGCACGAATCGTGTCACAACCCCCAACTCACAACTGATCGTTCGGCTAAAACAATTTCGTATTAAGTAATTTGTTAAATCTATCTCACACAAGCAAAAAAAACGTGCATCGACTACTGTATATAGTGGGATCTAAAATAAGTGGCTGTTAATATAATTAACGTCGTATCATCCACGTGTAGCACTATTTGCCCTGGGAAGGCTCCGCAAGACCCCAATTTCGTGACGTGGAAACCGCCTTCCACCAGCGCACGTGTACGGTAACGTGATGACTTATTTAGCAGTAGATTCTAATATCCCCTTATCGAGAACATAAAATGTTCGAAATGGAGGAAAGAAAAATGGCTGTTAAAAGGAAGAAAGAATTACGAACGAATTTTTTTAATAAGAGACGGCAGTAGCTTACCCTGTAACGCTTCGAATAAATTAGATAATTAACTAATTATAATTGGTTTTCCATTATTTTCTGGATGTTATCGGATATACAGAAATATTCACCACGTACAGACCATCTTATTCATTTTCCGTATGACGATTTTCCGCCAAAATGACAACCAACGGGAAAGTGATCGTTAGAGGGCATCAAAACCCGAATCTAATTTCACGTCGAAATACATAGGCGTACGTAAAGAAAATTTCGTCCGTAACATTTAATTAAAACGGCGCCAAAACGGGTAGAAATATAAACTACAAATGCCCGTTTTTACCTGACAACGTTTAAGGTAGATAAAAAAACATTACGTTCTAACGTTATCCACAAAGGTACATTAAAATTCAACGAGGAATTAAAAAACGTAGTGATATACAGGGTGTTCTATTTAAAATCTCGTAGTTAACATCGATTTCCAGTATGACCGAAAATCTGTCGGCTTTGTAAATAATTTTAAAATGCTTATAAATCTAGATACATGTGCAGAATATTTCTTTGAATTTCTAAATGAAGTTATAGAGAAAATATGCTAGTGTGTGACACCCGGTATACGATACAATTCTTTAAACTGAAATATACCCAAACATTTAGTGTGAAAATAAAGAGAGCGTACAGAATGAAAGGAATTTTGAGCATATACATACTCAGTGTTTTGTAATTAATTTTTCTTTTCTAACTCAGCCTAAAGAGGACGAGGCTGTGTGATATCTGTCACAGGGATTATTAATTTAATTTTTGATTGATTGTGGCAAATGTGGCATTGCTTAGACTAGTTTGAGTTGGGTTAACTTGTAAAAGGTATAAGAAAAATTGGAAAATTTAAGTTTTTTCCCAGGAGTTAAGGAGTCCGCAAAAAACATTCGTTAAATTAACACTAAAAGTCCGCGTTAAAATCGTGTTTAACTAATTATAAATCCGTAGTAGTTGCGAGAATTTAACTATAATTTAAAAGTAACTTACAAATAAGTTGTTGACTGTAATTAATATTAATACATTTATTAAATGATTACAAGTATTTAATTCGCGACGAATAAACTATAAATGGTATAGTAAGGTAAGTACCGAATTCTTAATTATTATCTAGGCTAACACCGCGGACTCTTGGCTTAAGGACGGCGATTCATCTTAAGGAGGGTAGTGGTTCGTAATCATTATTTTGAATTACAATAAACTCTAAGTCAAGATTATTATAACCGCTCGGTTACAGTTAAATTCTTGCAACTATTCCGAACTTATAATTTTAGTTAAACGCGATTTCGACGCGGATTTTTAGTGTGAATTTACCGAATGTTTTTTGCGTACTCACAAACTCAGATCGTTTTGTTTTTCGTCAGATCTTTTTGGAAGTAATTGTAGGTATTTTTCTTGTGTGCAAATTTTATGATAAAATATAATGTAATTGTATATGTAATTATTATTATTATTATTATGGTAATTGCTGCGTACAAAATTTAAATTTAAGTTCAGGAATAACGTTTTGTTGAACTCTTAACTTCTGCTAAATTTAGAATTGTGTAATACATTAATATTTTAAATAATTTTTATTTAAAATTTGTTTGCTTGGAGTTGTTACATAAAGTATGTATTTTTAGACTTGTCGACCAAAATCAGCAAGTACGTTATGTCGATCTGCAGATTACGAATGTGATCTACCTGAATACTGCACGGGACAATCAGAGTACTGTCCTCCTGATATTTATAAAATGGACACAGAAACATGTGATGGTGGAAAAGTAAATACCAGACGTTTTTTGATCAATGTCTAATAACATATTTTTAGGCGTTTTGTTACCAAGGGTTTTGTAGAACAAGATCTGATCAGTGCAAGCTACTGTGGGGCGAAACGGGAAAATCTAGCGACGATCAATGCTATTTATTAAATACGAGAGGTTCTAGACACGGTAATTGCGGCTATAACAAGTTGAACCAATCTTTTTACAAATGTAGAGACGAGTGAGGATCGCTATATAATATTTAAAAAAATATATTTATTAATTCAATTACAGAGACGTCTTTTGTGGTATGTTGCATTGTAAACATCTGAATGAACGACTGGAATTTGGTATGGAGTCAGTGGCAATACTTTCGCATAGTTTTATAAATGTTAAAGGATCGGTCGTGCCTTGTCGAACTGCTTTAGTTGATTTGGGTATCAACCAAATTGATCCTGGTTTGGCTCCTGATGGTGCTAAATGTGGTGAATCGAAGGTAATTCGACGTTATTTTTGAGCGTTTATATTAAAGACTATGTTATAGATGTGCGTTAACCAAAAATGCATGTCGGTTGAAAACTTACGAGCGCAAGGTCGTACTTGCCCTAACAATTGTAACGGTAATGGCATTTGTAATAGTTTAGGTCATTGCCATTGCAAAGATGGTTTCGCACCTCCGTTTTGCGATTTACCCGGATTTGGAGGTTCTGAAGATAGTGGTCCAACAAGTGATCCCGAAGGTACGCATACGATAGCACATGACTTAGCTGTACCAATGTGTAATTTCAGCTCGACGTGATTTTGTCACGGCTTTATTTATAATATTCTTGGGTATATTACCAGCGTTAGCCATTATCGGTTTTTTGATGTACTACACCAGGCACAATTTAAAATTTTCGTGGAAAAAGGCATCACCAACGTATGTACTGAATCAAATTTGTTCTGGTTGTCGGCATGTTATATCTGCATGTAAAGGTGTTGGTGTTAGCTCTAAAGAATCCATTCCCACAATTTCACAACAACTCTCTAATAGTAACTCTGTTCGCAATTTAAACATTGACATCTCACCAGCTGGACTTATTTCTACCACTAATACACAAATAATTAATAGAAGCTCGAACCTTGTTAACCTAAACGCTGACGAACCCCAGTACGCTAACGTAGGTAGTAACTTTATTAGAAGTAAAGTAACAGATAGCTCCTCACAAAAATCCAGGTTATCGTTCAGAAATATTAAGGGGTTGAAACTAAACACCAGTTTTAAAATAAAAAACAAAGTTAATCCGGTTGAAACTCCCGGTACTTCGGAAACTTTATGCTCAATGGGGGATGAACAGGAACCCATGTCGGTTAAAGATATGGCTAAAAAATTCAATAACCGATATTGACTTTTTGAGGTTTTTTTGATTTTAAATATTTTATTTATTGGGGTTAATATTGTCCCAATATTTGCATGGATATAAATACACTATGTGACACCTGAAATATTAACTCCACTCTACCCTGTCATTAAGAATATTAAGAGATTTAGGTTCTATTTCAAATGACAACAAAAAGCTTCCTTTGGAACTCAAATATATTTTTTTAATGCTACCTTTATTAAAACGTGATGTTTTATTTACTCATAACGGCAATAATTAATTAAGATAGTTTATAGTATTTTTACCTAAGAGAGAAATGTGATAACGTTAATTATAAACGATTAAAATTTAGCATAAAAGTGCTCAAAGTTACTAATTATTTGATATTTGTAATTAACTTAAAACTTTCTGTATGTGATATAAATTAGGCAACGTCACAGGATTTATTCGATTGCGCCCTTAAAAATATTGGGTTCAAATTATATTTTATTTAGAGGGTACTTAAATATATTATTACGCAATTTATGTCGCTTTTTTCTGTAATCCATTCGTTTGCTTGCACCGCTATTAAAATGTCCGCTTCTGATTGTTAACTTTAGCTTCACGTTAATCCTCGATACGTAAATAAATGCTTGAGTAACCTAAGCTTATGCCTTTTGCGTACAGAAAATCATCTCCGTCGAAACCGAGAGGAATCGGACCGTTCCAACCATCTTCGCAGATCCCAAAACGTTCAGAAGATATCCATTCCCTCTTACAAGAAGAAGCTGCCCCGATTGCGTTTAAAAAAGAATTTTTCGGCAATTTTAAAGGTTTTTCTATTTCGCCGTTGAAGGCCCACGAGCAGGAACCGATTAGGCCGGCACCGCCTATACCCGAACCGGTTAAAAGTCCAAATTTAACTCGTTCTAATACAACTAACGTTTCAAATATTGCGAGATCAATCGTCAAACCCGAAAGCGATCCAATCCCACCGGCTTTACCACCATTAAATCCTGGCGCCCATCCTCGTCCGATTATTTCTTCGCCCATTTTAGAAAACTCAACCTGTACGGCTAAAGAATTGATGTCGCCGTTAAAAAACGCACCTAAAGTGCCGATACGACCAGCGCCAGTGCGACCATTGTCGAGTCCCGACTCTATTATGATTTCTACAATAATACCTGAAGAAAAATCTACCAAGGAAAATAGTACCGCGTTATCGCGTATAACGTCCTTCTTAAAAGCGGATAAAAAATTTACGCAAAATACGAACACCTTGCCCAAAAATCCCAAAGTAAAGGCGCCAAAGATTCTAGATAAGAATTCTTTGAGGACGATTGAAATCTCTAATCCAATTCCGCAGAGCGATATTTCGATACCAACCGCTGCGAAGGATGTTAATGTTGACAATCGACCGGTGGTAATGCGTGCACAAAGCATGCGAGGCGGTAACGTTACTCCACGTCCTAATATTCCCAATTTTGGATCGATGCGAAACCCGAGTGGCGTAAAAAGACCTGTGAGCATCCCAACAGCGAATCGACCTAAAAGTCCGCCGCCTCCTAGACCACTGCATGAAACCAAACCGGGGTCGATAAAAGTACCATCGCTGCCCGGTTATAAACCCCCGGGTTCTATCAAAATTCAAAATCAATACGACGATTGCCTCAACGAGGCAAAGTTGGTTGAAATCAAGGAGGAGAAAGAAAGTTCTCCGATAAGTGACAATATATACGCTGTAATTGATGAAACACCAAACACTATATGTTCTCCAGAAATCCCCGCTCCTGCTAACGACGGTGCGGGACTATTGGGCGAAATAGTGTCGGAAATACAAAATCGAAACGGCGATTCAATATATTCCACATCCACTTTAGCGCGCCGTAAAAAAGAAGAGAGTTTACAAAAAGAAAACGAAGCGAATATGTCGGAAATATATGTTAACACATCGTCTATGTATAAAGTGCCTGAAAGTATTTATAGTAATATGAATCAAATAAAATCAAGTGCCAGTTCCACTTCCAGTGGCTACATTAATCCATCATCTGTGAATCCTCCGATAAAACCTATCGACGTTAGTGAGGTTAGTAAATCGTCCGTCTTATCTTCGTTTAACGTAGCTAAACCTTGTTTAAGTACGTTTAAGTCAGATGTAAAACCCGAAGTTAGCGCTCAGAAACCTTTACCTTCGGCAAAGACGACCGCTTTTAAAAACAATCGCAACTCGTTCGGTAAGGACTTTTCGAAACCAAATAACAAAGCAACGCCTTCTTCGCCTACCGCTAAAACGGCGAAACCTTTGAACAGACAAACAACACCACCAAACTTAAGGACACGAAAACCGTCACCCACCAGAACACCATCGTCGCCAACAACAACCGCTTCGAATAGCCCGGACTTGGTGATGAGTTGTTCTAGCAACGAAAACAGCGCAAAATCGCCCGACGTGCTAAATAGTGCCCCAAATATATTAAAAAAACCAAATTTACCCAAAAGTGTTCCTAAAGTAAATAAGCCAGTAAGTTTTAAAAACTCGAACGATAAGAAATTAGTTAATAATAGTGATATTAAACCGAATGTATCGACGAAAATAATAAAAGCAACATCCGACGCGGGTAGTAAAAGTGTTACGTCGGGTGCAAGAATCCCCAATCGACAAAATTCGAACGTTGCCGCGCTGCAACAAAAATTTGAAAACAAACCTCCTATAAGTTCTAAGTCTGCATCGTTAAAAAAATAATTTTATTGTATATAATTTATTAATTATATTGAATTCGATTTTTTTTAAATTATTAACGTAAGTGTATAAATGGCAACTACTTAAGATTTATGTTTTATAGAAAAACTTTTATAGCTTTGATAATTTGTATAAACTGTCATCAGAACAATATGTCGATGTATTTGAGTATCTTAACCGGTAAAATGAAATAAATGCAACGTGTACAATGATAATTTAGAAATATAATGCATTTTTATTATTTGTTATATAAAGGATTTCTATTGAATTTTTTTTAAATAATTACCCTTTCTTAAACATTTGAAGGCGGAAACTGGTTAAATTAATTTCATTGTCGAAAATCGTCGCTCGGACCACTTGAGATCCAGTTTCCGTCTTTCGCATTCAATTGTGGGTGGTGTACTTAGTCGCTACTTATGCAAGGAGCATTATTTCTATTTTTAGTTTTGTGTGGGGAACTGTGTTGCAAAAATACTTATTGATGGAAAATCTATTATTGCGATTTGTGTGTTCAATTAAAACGTTTCTGTGTAAGTAATTAACTTTTTTGTTAATCTTAAGGTATTCATGATATAAAATAAATTTTTCTTACTAAAAAATAATGTTATGACGTCACGAAACTGAATATATCTTTTTTGGTAGCGAAATTGTTAATGGCAAGTTGTAACTACAAAGCCGTTAGCTAGTTTTGTATTTGCTGAAATTACCAGCAAAAACCACCGGATAGCGATTCTTCAGCTCTGGGAATACCGCATCGGTTTCCACAACTGCTGAATAAATTTTCATATTTGAAAACTAAAACCCGCGAACCAAAAAGTAGACAACGGCATCTTGCTGTAGTGGTAATCGTCAGGCTACTCTCTTCTCTTCTACGTTCGTTATACCACAGTTATACTTATCGTGGTTTTTATTCAAGTAGAACTCGTTAAATTTGTGGATGGGCCCGGCAGTAGGAGGGGAAGTACAGACGAATAACCTCATCTGGTTCCCCAACTGAATGTAGATGCAACTTAACTACATCAGTCAGTTCATAAGTAAAGATAATAAGCATTGGAAAGTTAGGACATCTCATTCAAATCAATTAAATGAAGAAAAAACAACGTGATTCTAAAATACGACTACAAACTCAAGGAATATTTTCTTTGTGGTGTAATGTGAAATTTTTCGGGATTTCTGGTCGATGTTAACTGGCCAGTGCAGCACCCCGAACCAGCTTTGCACACGCCCATAAAAGGGGGGTAGCAGTAGAACGAGGCAGGGATACAGTGCCGTAGCACCCCCCCCCCTCTTCTCAAGGGACATGTCGCACGGCGGCATAAGTCGACGACCAAGCTGTGCCAAGGCTAGTTCTCACGCCCCCGAGAGGTCGACACCAGTTGATAGAGCACCGGACAGCGGGTCCCCGGTGGGGCTCTCTATCACCTTCGGATACTCGTGTTGCTGCCGCACCACGTTGGACGAGTCGCCGTCGCAGTCTCCTCCATCCTACAAAAATGAATTCCTCTGCTACCTTGCAATGTTCGAACAGCCCTCGCCCTTTTCGCATAATTGCACCAGCATACTGGGGATACTGGAATTGGGTAGATTGCTGCTCGTTTTATGGGTCTAAGGCGCAACGCCACTCATATAGACCCCGGGCGTATTGGTCCGCGTACGGTTAACACAAGACGCTTTCTCTGCCAGAGGGACTAGTCCCCCCTGTCATGCTTTTGTATAATAGGACTCGGCCTTTCCTCTCTCTTCAGAACTAGGTCCCGGTTTACCGGTGCTGGTAAAACCCTAAGGCCCAGGCCGTGCCCCAAGTTTCTGTCTGAAGATTGAACCGAGTTTCAGAACTGGAGTTAGGACCAGATTTACCTACATGAACAAGACGGGTTGCGTCTGCCAGCCGTGCCTCCAGTTCCTGTCCAGTTCCTTCCTTCAGAATTGGGTAGAGTGACTATTATTCTAAGGGAAGCGGTCACATGACAAACCTCTCCCACACGTATAGATCGTACACAATTAAGTCCACAATCCACGGACGAAATGCCGCCGTAGAGGGGAGCCTAACGAAGGCGTCAACACAACTACTATCACGTTTGGATACGGTACGTTTCGGCCGTTGACACAGAACCCAGATATACGTCTGAGCCCTGGAATTGGGTGGAAGCGTATCCGTTTTAAGGGTAACACCACATGGTGAAATGTAGGCCCGTGTTAGTCATTTAGTTCACACCTGCACTGGAAAACCAGTACAGATGCTATCCAGAGTGCACCGCGAGGAGGCGACTAACATTTCACTCATTTTTTCCTTCAGGCCGGTCCTGTCTGTTTAAATGGGTATTGACTGTTGATTTTAACTATGAAAGAAATGTTGTGCAGTTGTTACCAAAAGAAGACTTCAGCTTATGAAACAAGAACTATACAATCTAAATTTAGTTTTCTTAGAACTCAGTTTAATAATGTTCTTTATTTCTTACTCGATTTTTTCAGTTGATGCTAAGTGATTTCGGTAAACTGCTTTCGATAAACTTTATTTTTACGTGTGTGGAAAGACACAAAGACACTAGTTCTTTCTACCTATGAAGGCCGAGACAGACCACGTTATATACTGGCAGTGGAAAAACAAATAAAAACGTAAATCTGTTCAATAAAGTGAAAATTGTTTTTTAGGTATGTACAGGTATTGCAAATAGTACTAGAGAACTTACAGAGTTAAAATTATCCATAGTATGGTAACAATCAGCAGACTCTCTTTGGCGGCAACTGTTCGTGCATTTTGTTGTGTACGACGCTATTTCAGGATAGACCTTATCAAAAACGCTATGGGAGTAGTTAGTTCGTGCTTGTCTAGTTCATAACATTTTTATAGTTAATTATATGACGTTGATTTTAACCGCGTCGTGAATTTTGTGAGTGGTTGCAGTAGCAAAAAGCTTTAGTGCCAAAGCATTACAGAAATACTTGTTTTGCATATTTAGTTTTATTCTTGTAGTGTTTTTCATTTATTGAAGTATGATGACTGACGTACGTAACATTAACTATATTTAAAAATCTGTAAATACGTTATCCTTTAGGTGTTATCTAATGTACTTCAACTTTTATTTACGGCGTCAACAACCTTACGAGACTATTTAATGCAACAGATTCGTAATTTATGATTTATTTTGGTAAAAAGTTTGTTTTTTTAAATGTTTTAATGAAACTTTTATTTTGATATTGTTTCCTTGTATTCATGCTCTAATTTCACCTTCTAAAATAACAATTTGTTAATCATATACACCCTGTACAAATACGTGCACAAACAACATTATTTTAAGCGGAAGAAGAGTTAGTTAACTGATAACTTGCTCGTAGGTATTGAGGTCCTGGTTACGGAAGCAACCCAGCTATTGAATGATCGGGACAAACAAACAAAAGCCAAAAATACACATCTACACTAAGTTATAGTAATATTATAAAGAGATAAAGTTTGAATGTAGGAGGTGATCTTCGAAACTACTCATCGAATTTTATAAAATTCTTTTACCAATATTTAGAATTGACTTCCACGGTGGACATAAATTATATCGTTAAAATAAAAGGGTTTTTGTGGTGACTTATTTTACAATTAAAGTCGACGAAAAAACGAGCGAGCGATGCGTTTTTTACGAACGTTGTCTTAACGGTAAAACATATTTAAATACTTTCTATAAAGAAGTTATAGAACTCGTAAAGTTCTATTAAAAAAAGTCCGCGACGACATAGTAAGGTTAACCCTTTTACTGCCGGTTCGTTGTCATGTGCTACATAATAGAATAGAATAAAAATGTAAACAACGCAATAATAATAGAAATGTAATCCTACTTGTATACTCGCAGAATAACGGAAAGTTAAACAACCTGTCTGTTTTTCAATTCTCTGGTATCTTTATATGTAGAAGTCCAAAGAATACTTTAAATTCTTCGATTGACAAATATCTTTTATTGTAGTAATGCGCGAATGTTCAGAAGAGTACATTGACAATATGTTGACTGCATGTTTATTGGTTTCTTCCACAATAAAATGCATTAAATCGTTGTTGAGTAATAATGAGAAGAAATCTATTGGACTGTTTTTAGAAATCGGTACTAATAATTCCTTGTTTTTTGTAAAATTTAGAATCTTAAGACTATTTGCCCAGTTTGTATTAGAAAATACAGTCGGAGGAGATGTATGTGGACGTTGTGGAACAACAATTGTTATAAAATAAAATCCAGATTCAAATAGAAAAAATACGAAGATTCCGAAAAAAAATAAACCCGGTAATAGGTGTCTTACAACACTACTACTATGCCACGACAATAATTGACCACGCGGGACCGTAACAGAACTACATAAAAACTAAACAGTCGATGCAGGCGGCTCTGATCGTAGTCGCTGATACCCCGAATAAGTGCCGAGAAACCCCGATCAAAGCCGCCGGCAGTGAAAACGGATAGCGAGGGGCAAGGCGCGTTCGTCCACAAGATAAGTAGCCACGCGGGGAAGTCGCGTGTGCGGCGTGATACGCACCGTACGTACGTTGTCGGAATACTGCTAGCGTTGGCAAATAGTTACAATAATTGAATGCGAAATTGTTTTTAAAAGTAACTTGGTCGTTGCCGCGGCTTTGAATAAACACACAATAGTATATCACAGAAATAAAAATATAGTAACTTCGAAAGATATGGAACATTCGAGAAGGATTTCCAAAATGTATAAATGCGGCACAAACAAATCAGAGGTCAGTTATTTCCAGTAATTCGAAGACGGCAGTGTAAAAACGATTATTCAAATTTAAATAAATAAGTGATTAACGTGTGAGATAAATAACCTGGTACGTGACTTTAACGTAAACAATAACTGTTAAACAATTGTGTGAAGTTATCCGCGGACTTTATCTTATCTTCGTGTCAGTGATAGCGCTATATATAAATTAGTGTGTGTTTTTATTAAATATCCTTAGATTTAATTAGTTCGGTTAATAATAATAAACGCGTACATATTTTTAATATAAATAAATTAGTTAGTTTATAATAAACGTTACAATACACAAAATAGGCAATTTTCAAAAAAATGGACACAGGTTGGACTATTACACATAAAACACAAACAGGGTTCAAATTAGGAAATACTTGTTATCAAACTCATTATAATCACCATCGATAGGTAAATATTCCGATTAAAAATATGTTCTAACTTTGACAAACTTTTATATAATAAAATTATAAACACGCAAAAGAACATATATATAAAGTTATTATTCATAATTTCGAATTGAATCGGAAATTAGCATGAATAACTTGCAGAAAAAATTAATAGATTAACGCAAATTGATACAAATGACAAAAACAAATAGGAAAATAAATTTAAATAACGTCCTTCTGCAAACAAAGAAACATCTGCGCAACGCTTCTTTCAATTTTAATAATCTTCAAATTTAAGTATAATATGGTTAGATATTACAGTTAAATTTCCGACGCTTAATGTTGTGTTCTAAATCATACATAAGTGAAACTATGAAACAAATAAAATACGACGAATCTAAATTACATTTGAAGCGTTCGATTTAGTAATTTAAATTTTTTAATTATTATTTTGCGAAAAACCTAATAATTCTACACAAATTGATTTTGAAATGCATCGTATACATGCAAATATTAAAACAATTGAATCGACAAAATTAAAATTACCGCCAATGCATTTGTTTTACCAATGCAAAGAAAACATGTAGTGTTTCTATAATGATGGGATGTTTAAAATTATAGTTCTTGCCTTTTACGTTAGCTAACTAAAGATTTTTGTTTGCATACTTATAAAATTTCACAAAACACAAAGAAAACAAATTATTATAAGAATTTTCCACTAAACGACCTTACTCGTTTTTTTATTCAACTACTACTGGCTTTCACGTTCAACTCCTAAGTAAGCGTCTCTCTATTAAAGCGAACCCTGCGTATTGTCGTAGTTATTAATCTTTCCGTCAGATAATGCTTACGCAATTATGTACGTATATAATTGGATTTAAATTTCAACTGGATCATCTCAAAGGTAAACGAGTTCCAACGTTTTCAAAAATGTTGTTAGAATTATAGATATTATTAAATATAAGAAATTAGATATGTAGATTACAATTTAGATGGATGAAATTAATATCAAATTATAGTAAATCTTATATTTATAAACACAAAATCATTTACATATTTTATGTTAACCTCCGTTCAATGACTCATAATGAATTTGCTGCGCTTTCAAAATGTCTTCCCAACCAACACAAAGATGTTCCAAGGACGTCCCTGAGACATGATGTTGCGGATCACTGAATGTCTCAAAGTCATCCCATTTTGGTCCTGTGTACGTCCTAGGGACATTCATGGGACGTTCTTTTGTCACAACTGTGTGCATCCTTACGATGTTTTTATAGGACATCTTTGCACATCCGCAACAGGACGTCTCTTTTAGATAGCTGTAGGATATGTAGGAGGTAGTTATCCCTCCCCTTTTCTACATATTGCATTGGAAAAATATATATAGTATATATCGTAATTACGAGAGCTTGAGCACAGATTGTACTTTGTGTTAAGTAAAAAACAAGAATTGAGAAAAGAAATAGCAGCTAATATGTCGATGCAACGTGTGTTGGGCGAAATACGTTTTCTGTTGTTTAACTCATATGCTTTTAAGCAATGAGTTACTCGAGCTCTCGTAATTACTACTATATATGTATGTCAGAGACGCCTCGAAAATAAAAGGGGGCTCCGCTGGGCGTTTGTACTGGGTTAGACTGCATCGATAATTTATTACCAGTGAATAACGCACGACACTGACCGTTTACGCAATTTATTTACTATAGCAAAAGTCACGATTACAAACTTCAAACAAAGTCATTAACACAAACAAACAAAACCGATTTCATTAATATAAAAATTAAATTTATAAACGTTTAATGATCAACACCGGAACAAACGATCCGACACTAGCTCTTTTATCTTATCAAGTTGTCACCACCAAATCTCATTTCAATCTGCCCTCTTACAAGTTACATTTTTCAGCTAGTGTCGTTTCGTCCGCATGAATTATAATTTCACGCGCGTTCCTATGCCCATAAAAGGCAATGTTACAAAATATCAAATCCTTATTGGTTGATTCTAAGTTATTAAGTTACAAAGACTAAACATTTGAAACATAATTTATGGGAACACAAACAAATAAGTGCACGTGTACACAATCCAAAGCCGCAGGCAGGGTATTATTCGGTGCCTCTGACATGTATATTATATTTTTATCAAGAAAAGTACCATTTCAAGTTAAAGTACATCTACTTTGTGGTTTTTTCTATTGTTTTTTTATTCAGTAAGGAGACTTAACCCAGTAAACACACGACGTCCCAAGGACGTTCGTTTTTTGTCCAAATGATGTCTTTACATCCCGGGCTTTAAAACGGACCTGTTTAGGATGTCTTTAATAGGACGTCCTCAGGATGTCAATGAACGATGGGATGCCTTAGTGCGCGTGCCTCTCTCTTCTCGATCCCGACGTTCTTTAATCCTCCTTAGCCAGTTTTTATACTTTCTTCTCGATTTTTTTAAGTGACGCCTGAAACAATGCAACTACATAAGAGATGGTAATCGTCAGTCGATAAAAAAGTTAATACAAAAAACTTATTTTGGTATTTCCATGTAGTCAGAATTTACATTTTTCTAAATTAAAGAATTGATAAATTGATACGTCTAAATTATTTTGACGATTCTATTACTGATTAAATCATAAGAGATGATCGATTATAACCAGTCAAAAATTGTTTAAATCGTTTTAAAAAATTTTTTTGTGAATATGTCAGTTTCTCAAATTCATTAAAAAATTTTATACGTTTCACATTTACATTTCATCAGAGGAATGTGGTGAAAACAAAATTAATTATTTCGTTTATTTCTAGACCTATTTTTAACTGTCTTAACTAATTATTGTGGAAACAGTAATACAATACCAGAAATCCGCACACTAATCATAACTATGAAATAAGACGCTGTTACCAAGAAAGCGATAACGTTATAGTTTCTTAGTTAGATTAGCGATTTTGTGCCTTATCGGTCATGTTGATTGATACTGTAAAGTCGATTTGTGTGGATTCCTGCCGTTTGACACAATGTAGTGGACAGGTAGTGGGTAAATTATTGTAAATCGCGACGATAAAAGTGGTAAGATAACGTCACGCTTTTATACGTTTAATACAAAGAAAACACTTTTTTAATAATTTTTTGAGTAAAAAAAAATTTTTTGCATAAAATAAATATGCATAGGTATGCGCGCGATGGAGTTTTAAATCACTATTATTAATAACTGTGATCTTTTAATTTCGATAAACTTTTTATTAATATTTAGTAATTCAAAATAATAATTATAAATGATGATTTTTATACATTATAAATAAATACAAGGTACCAAAAACTTACCAAATAAATTTGTTTATGCACTAAAACACCAAAAAAACGTTAGATAATGAAATAAAGAACAGATAAATAAAGCATTCAGAACTTCAACAAAAACAAATACAGAGTGCTAACAAAGTGTACCACTGATATACCAAAGGAGTGTACGGGTGTTGAGTAGGCACCGGAGAACAAGAAGGAAAGTGGGCACGCGCACTAAGTTTGCATTCGTCTCGTTTATGTGCGAAAACCGATATCAACATCTTCAAAATATTTGTTATATCAAAAGAAAGATTAACCAGAGTCACCGAAATTGATGGATGGATAATATTTATTTAACTGTCCTATATTTATATCATTGATTAATTTATATTTATATATAATTGTTTTGATTAAATCTTGATAATAATGGACTGTATATGATATTTGGTCGTATCTTTATAATCAACCTTTACAATACCAATAAATAAACATTTATTGCTGAAGATATTTGTATAATACAAATATGGAGGTCTCACATTCTGATCTCACACATGTTACTTCTGTTACAGTTTTTTAGCGAATGAATTGTTTCACACCGCGCACTTTCAGAAGCGGTGCAAGACGAAGTAATGTTGGTTGCCTAATACATTTCAATTTAATAGTACATAATAGCCCCCACCTTGAATGCACAAAGGGCTTTCAACAAAGAACAACAGAAATATACTACTTCATATATAAACTAAACAAACATTTAAAATAGTCTTAACAAGTAATAGACAAATAATACAAAGGAAAAAAAAATCAAATAAGCAACAGACAAAAAAAAATCACTTATTACTCTCACATGGTAACGGGCAGACCTTAACCACTGCGCGTTTTACTGCTCCATGAGAGGTGTTGATCGTAACCACGCGTACAACTCCATCGTTGCCTGAATGAAGCTGTAGCACACGTCCAAGTTTCCAACAAAGAGGGGGTAAATTATCATCTTTGATAATCACAAGTTGTCCTTCCCGTAATGGTGGTTTATCCGAACTCCATTTAGAACGCTCTTGTAAGGAGGATATATAATCCTTGCTCCAACGAGACCAAAAATGCTGATGTAATCTTTGAATACGTTGATATAGAGAAAGTCTTGATTCAGGAATCGTTGCAACATCAGGTGATGGTACTCCAGTTAATGTTCTTCCCACAAGAAAGTGTCCAGGAGTGAGAGGAAGAAAATCGGTAGGGTCGGAAGAAATTGAGGTAAGAGGACGAGAATTGACAACGGATTCTATTTGCGTGAGCAAAGTCGTCATTTGTTCAAACGTTAAACGCGCATTACCAGCAATGCGCTTGAGATGCAACTTAGCAGACTTTACCGCTGCCTCCCATAAACCTTTAAAATGCGGAGAGTTAACCGGTATAAACTTCCAAAGTATTCCTTCACTAATTCCCGCTCGCGTTAACGTTTCATCATTGTCTTTTAAAAATTTGAGTAATTCGCGGATCTCACGATTTGCCCCAACAAAGTTCTTACCGTTATCTGAGTATATAACTTGCGGTTTACCACGACGTGACGTAAACCTTCTTAAAGCTAAAATAAAACATTCAGTTGACAATTGAGATACTAGTTCCAAATGCATTGCTTTAGTGGCAAAACACACGAATAGACAGATATATGATTTTATCAACTTGCAACCTCGATCTGGTCGGTCTTTTATTAATATAGGGCCTGCGTAGTCTACGCCCACAGTATGAAATGGATAAGATGGGTTTACTCGGGAAGAAGGTAAATGGCCCATAAGCGGTTCCACAGTTTTAGGAGATACCTTAAAACATGTTATGCAGTGTCGTGTAATCTTATTAGCTAAACTTCTTCCCGAAGTTATCCAATACTTACTTCTAAGAGAAAAGAGAAGAGTCTGTGCACCAGCATGCAGCAGCCTGACATGCTCTCTCGTCATAATGAGATGTGATAACCTGTGTTTTCCTGACAGAAGCATGGGATGTATCCTTTCACCCGAGTATTGCGAATTGGCTAAACGACCGCCAACTCTTATAATGCCATAATCATCTAGAAATGCATTTAAGCGAACTATGCGGGAACATATCTTCACAGGTTGATTGCTTGACAATAGTTTGAGTTCCTCAGAAAACGACTCTTGTTGTGCCTGTTTAATTAGGTGCAAGTGAGCCGCATTGATTTCAGCTATGGTAAGACTTCCGAAGGTGCGTTTTTCATAGGAAGATCGACTGTTTCGTGTAAAGCGTATACAATAGGACAATGCACGCTCTAGCAAAGTGAGTAAAAGAGACCAAAACTGTGTTGGTATTAAAGCATTGTACTAGCTTTTTCACTTCCGGCAGTGGACTACAGTCAATTTTAGACTTAGGCCAAAGATTTGGACTTTCGTGCAACCATTTTGGACCTTGCCACCAAACATCGGAGATAATTAAATTGGAAGGCGTAACTCCTCTAGAAAGCAAATCCGCAGGATTTGAGTTTGTAGGAACGTATGACCATTGACAATTTTCAGTCAGCTCCTGTATCTCGACCACTCGGTTACAAACAAATGGTTGGAGAATGGCAGCGTTGGTTTTTACCCAACCTAAAACAATAGTAGAATCGGTCCAACAAACCATTTGAGATATTTGAATATTTAGGATTCTGTAGCAGTGGTTTATTAACCTAGCCAAGATTGTTGCTCCACACAATTCTAAACGCGGAATTGTTGTTTTCTTAATAGGGACAACTTTAGTCTTTGAAATTAAAATATGAACAGCAACATGTACTAATTTATCTGAGCTCCGAACATAAATGCAACCTCCATATCCCAGCGTAGAAGCATCACAAAAGCCATGCAGATGTGTGTCAATGGGGTTTGCGATCAAGATAAGACGCGGAACCTTTAAACTATTGAGAGATGACAATTCTTTGCGAAACGATGACCATCGTTTGTACAACTCAGGTGGCACTGTTTCATCCCACGATATTTTTGCTCTCCATAACTCCTGGAGAATCATTTTTGCTACAATGGTGCATGGACTGATCAAACCCAATGGATCAAATATTTGAGCCATCTCTGACAGAATAACACGTTTCGTTATTGTAGAATTAGCAATATGAGCTATAGAAAATAAGAATTGATCAAGTGAAAATGACCATATTAGTCCCAGGGTTTTGTGGATGAATATCTGAAGAATCAATTTGACTCAAAACCGAAAGATCATTTGACATCCACTTTTTTAAATTAAAACCTCCAGAAGATAAAAGGTTTTTTAGTGCTATTACAATAGATTGAGCTTCTTTTAACGTCTCTGCTCCAGTGAGAACGTCATCAACATAAAAGTCTTGTTTTATTACTCTCGACAATTCCGGAAATGATAATTCATATTCTATACCCAATTGAAATAAAGAACGTATGGCCAAAAATGATGCGGAAGTGGTGCCATACGTTACCGTATTGAGATGATACGCCTGAATAGGATCACGTTCATTATCTCGTCATAGAATTTTTTGTAAATTTTGTTGCTTGGGATCCACTAACACTTGTCTGTACATCATCTCAATATCAGCGGAAATTGCGTACCGGTATTTACGAAAACGAAGAAGAATGGAAATTAGATCTTGTTGCAAGATTGGCCCAGTCATCTGAAGACAATTCAATGAATGGCCAGTACTCGAAGGCGATGAGCCATTGAACACCACTCGAAGTTTAGTGCTAACACTCTCTTTCTTTAAAACTCCATGATGGGGTAAGAAAAAGGATAATTTGTCAGAGTCAGGTTTAGCTATTGACATATGTCCCAATTCGATATAGATTTTCATGAATTTAGTGTAAAGTAACCTAAATTCCTCATCAGCTCGAAACCGTTTTTCGAGCGACATAAGACGTTGTTCTGCAACGTGACGAGAGTCTCCAAGCAACGAAGTGGGTTGCTTGAACGGAATCGAGACTACGAATCTTCCCTCCTTAGTTCTCTTAGTAGTTTGTTGAAAGTAAATTTCGCAGAGTTCTCTTCCATAGTGAGAAATTTATTAAATGGAAATTGCTCAATTTCCCAAAAACCAGCTAATTGAGACTGCACATCTGTTGTCTCCGTGAAATAACAATGGATAGGTCGATCATGCATTATAAGAGTATTTCCAGAGACTATCCATCCTAACCGTGTCTTATGCAAAATTGGAAGATTAACACCAAGACGAATTTGTCTAATGCACAACAAACCCCAAAAAACAGGAGCTCCTATCAGAATGTCTATTTGATCTGGTTTATAAAAATCAGGATCCGCTAGATTAATATTGTCGGGAATAACTATATTATCCCGTTGAACAAGGACTCCAGGAATATCATTTGTTATTTTGTCAACTACCAAGCATAACAAATCTATATTGAATGTAGAAAATAGAGAACTCATTTTAATATTGCAACGATGGCTGAATTTAATAGTACAATAATGAATGTATAATCTTGTTCTAATTTTATTTGATAAGTAATTATAAATAAACATTCGCATTAGGCAATATAAAAATTCTTCTTTTCAATTTTTTTAAAATTCGATTAAAAATATGAATTGACAAACGCCCATCGTACGTTCTTCATTGACATCCTGAGGACGTCCTATTAAAGACATCCTAATAAGATGGCCTTTTTAAATCCCGGGATGTAAAGACATCATTTGGACATAAAACGAACGTCCCTGGGACGTCGTGTGTTTACTGGGTTACTTATGTATGTATCACAAATTAGATATGTATATTATAATTTAAATAAATTGTTTATAATTGAACAAAAACTTTTAAACAAATGAGTTATTAAGAAGCTAATATGGCAAATCTTACATTTATATACACACAAATTTATAAAGTTATATTGCAACTAACTCAATCTTACGACTGACTAAACCTTACCCGAAACGAGCAGTCAACTCCAAATTATACGATCACTCCCGACTATCAACGAAACTCATGGCCAACTCGAAATTTTACGAACAATTAAATCCGAATTTATACGTAAAATCGAAATTTCACGATTTCTCACGGATCTTGCTTGAAATTTAACCTTACTCAATCGAAGTTTTACAATCTCTAACCGAGGGCGTCACCGCGCGCTTTTAACACTGGTCTGCAAAAAAATATTTTTTATCGAGCCCTGACACTATTCCGGGTGATTTTTATGTAAAATGACGTCTTGAATCCAAATATGTTTTCCGTTTCCTTCCATCACCCACCATTTTCGAGGGAGCCCCAAATCTCCAAGTTTACCATTTTTCGATAAATAAATTATAATTTATTTTTCGAACGATAATAATAATTATAATAATTATTATAATAATAAATATATGGACATGAATTTAATTTAAATGGGAAAAAGAACTATTTTAGCTATAAACAGTAATAAATAAAAAGATATTCATCGTTACTTGGTGCTTGCTTTCCTTTTATACCCTGAGGTACAGCTCTCTCGTTTCAAAAACCAGCAGTACGCCGCCAACATGCTTGCATTCCACTTCCCTGAAAATCTCTTCTCCAGCTTAGCGATGTCTTGATGGAACCGTTCCCCGTGTTCATCCGAGACTGCTCCTAAATTTTCAGGGAAAAAGTCCAGATGCGAGTAAAAGAAGTGAACTTTAAGAGACATGTTACATCCTACGTCCTTGTACGCTAAAAGCAGTTCCTCGACGTAAGCGACAAAATCTTCGCTTTTGTGGTTACCCAGGAAGTTCTTACAAACGTTTTGAAATGCAAGCCAAGCTCGTTTTTCTTTTCGATTTAGGTGTTCAATAAACGTCGAATCTTGGAAGAGTTGTCTAATCTGGGGACCAACAAAAACGCCTTCTTTGATTTTAGCTTCGCTAAGACAAGGAAATTTAGTTTTCAAAAATTGAAATGCGCCACCTGTCTTGTCCACTGCTTTCACAAACTGCTTGATCAATCCAAGTTTGATGTGTAAATGTGGTAAGTAAATATTTTCCTTGGGAACCAAAGGATTGTCGGCGACATTTTTCTGAACAGGAATAAGATTTTCTCGCAGAGGCCAGTCCCGTACGATGTAATGTTTATCTCGGGCTCGGCTATCCCATTCACAAAGGAAGCAGCAATATTTTGTGAATCCTGATTGCAGGCCCGTGAGTAGAGCAACAACTTTTAAGTCAGCGCAAAGTTTCCACTTATAATCATGATAACTAATTTTATCAAGAATTCTGAAGATGTTTTCGTACGTTTCCTTCATATCAACAGAGTATGCAACTGGAACTGATGGGAAGTCATTCCCATTTGCCAACAGGACAACTTTTAAGCTTGTTTTTGATGAGTCTATAAAGAGTCTTCTATTGTCTAGGTCACATGGCATCTGTAGCTCTGTCATCAATAAATTTGCATTAGGGCAGAACACTAAACCTTTATCTTCTGAGAAAAGAGATTTCAGGGTTGCTTGTCTGATCCTGTAAGAAGATATTTTTACTCCCTTTTCTAAGAGATTCCACTGTTGAAGTCGCGATCCTAAGCGCTGAGATTTAGTCTTGGGTAACTGCAAATCCCTGACAAGATCATTTAATTCCGATTGAGTGAGGAGGTGAGGTTGCCGAGAAACTAAATCTGCGGAATACTCTTCATCATCATTGAACGTATCATTCGAAGCCCTAGGTTGTGGCTCAGAATCTTTTAAATCAATTTCCGGCTCTAGAGTATAAGTGTTTGGGGGCTTTGGGATTGGCAAAGTATCGTTATGAGGAACAGGTCTTAGAGCTGACGGAATATTGGGATACTGAATTGTATGCTTACTTTTGCTCGAAAACTCGACGGTGGAAGTCATACAAAAGTAACAATCTGTAAGATGACAGCGAGGTTCACACCAAACCATGGGCACAGCAAATGGCATTGATTTACGGGTACCTTTGAGTCATTTGGTGAAACTACTGTAACAAGTCGTACAGCAAACTGATGGATCCCAAGTCTTGTCCTGGTCGACAACTTCACAATCAAAGTACAATTTATAAGCTGTTTTAACAAGCGGAGAAAGGGGTTTTCGTTGCGCTTTTAAAGTTAATTCCCCGCAGACATAGCAGAAGCTATCGGGATGATTTTTACACTCGCGTGGCATAATTAAACAGTAATTCAACGCCCGACATTAACCACAAATCACACTTAGTCACTTGAAAAAATCCGGAGTAAAAGTAGTTTTACTGTTTTACACAAATGAACAAAAATGAACACAAAATCCAGCACGTTTAAAACGTCGACAAGTTAACTCTGCAACAGCTATAGATGTACTGATCGAAACAGTTAAGCAAACAATGTAATATACTATAATGAGAAAAGTAATGCAAGTTCAAGCCTGTCGAAAATTCCTGTTCAAACCTGCATGTGGTATTGAGATCGCCATCGTCGTGCAGTGAATCTTCCTAACTGTTTATTGATATTTTTTTACTGTTCTTATATATTTGTATTTTATTGTTGTTTCTATATACATTTTATAGCAAAACTTTTGCCATATACTTTGGTATAAATTTTATTAAATGCTTTGGGATGTTTAACGGCTATAAGTTAAAATTCTAAAAAAAAATGCAAAAAATAAAATAAAAATGCCCCCCCCCCCCAAAATAGGTGGGTTATGGGTAAAAACGGACCTCATTTTTGGATTCAGGAGGTCATTTTACATAAGAATCGTCAAGAATGGTATCAGGGTCGATTTTCATGCAGACCAATGTAACCGAAATTCAAATTCTAACAAAAACGTGAAAAATTTTGAGTTTAAACGGCTATCTTATCCAAAATTTCAATTCAAACTAAAACACCTTCCTCCCGATCTTACTCGAACGCATCCGAAGAAGCCACCGATCTTATCGGAGTGGTTCAGAACTAACACTATTATACTACTGTTGAGTTTATATGTATATCTGACTACAGCAAATGTTTCCGTTTTTTATATTGGTTTCAAGCTTTGTGATCTTGTATGACTTTTTCCGTTCTACAGTTTGCTTTGGTTCCCATTGATATAGAGAGAACGACGATTAAAAAATCGAATTCAATTCAATATAATAACAATAAAAATGCGGAATAATTCATACTTTCTACCAAAGTCGAAGTAATAGAAAAACAAAACAAATTAGTCACATTTTATGTTCTGTTTTAATAATTTACATTAGCACAACATAAAGTACATTTAAATAATGTTTTTCTTTTATGAGCACGTAACTCGAGCCACTGTTCTTGATTTGGTACATACATTTCCGGGGGCATTAATTCCGTATTGTCAGATTTTGGCGATTCCGTTTCTAAATTAAAAAAATAAACAAAAGAAAAAATACTAGAGACAAATTTACCACCTGGTCTTATTTTTTCGTTCATTCTCAACTGCTCTCCAGGACATCGCAATAATAACTTCCCAACACCTTCGCATCTACGCAACACTTCGTTTCTTAGCATCTCTTTTCTCATGTGTGGAGTCACAATGGGACAATTTACAAGCCAAGTTCCAATCGAAGCAAAATCAGTCAGTAGTTGATAAGCACCGTAATGAGAAAATCTAACTTTGTTTATGTAAATGTGGTCCAGCCAACACTCGCACATGATTTTTAAAATCATGTTGGCGATATTGTAATCTTGGGTAGCCGCTAGAACCGGAGTTAAAATTTCGTCTAGAATAAATATATGCGTTTCTAATGTTAATCCATCGTTAACGATACCTAAATATTTTGCAACGTAACCACTCGCTTTTGCAGGCTTTTCGTAATTATGTTTTTTATAGTAATTGTTTTCGGGAAAAATCATCTGAAGATTTGCGAGACTTATCATTCGACATACACTCGCTAAAGTATCTATACACTGCTGCTGCGCCATCTAGAAACTTATAGATGCTTTGCTCGGTAGACTTAAGAGCGATATTACCTTTAGTTTTTCGTGATTTATAGACACTTCTGATCTTAGTTTCGCTCGCATGTTTACGCATACGTTAACATGTGCGCTAAATCCACCTTTTTCGATATCGGCCGAATGATCGTTCATTTTCAAATGGTTAAGCTGAGCCAAACAATTTACAATGTCGCAATGAGTGATCGTAAAAAACTTTTCTACGTCCCAGTTGTTGGCAAATCGTTTCGTTTCGTTAATTGCCCATAACCTGGTTGTATGTATCGAATGATCTAAACTATTTGGTTTAAAAATTTGTTAACGTTAGTGTATCGATACCTAAGCGATGCAGAATGGGTATTTGTTCCACTAGAGGCAGCTCGTCTAAAGGAGCGCCTAAAATCCAATCGCTCGTGGTCTCACACTGATTAGATAATAACACTAAATTTTGTAATAAATCGTTAAACGTACGGCCGGTTTCTATATTTAAAGGTGCTTTAGATGCCACTAACGCCAGGCGAAAGTGCTGATCCCAAGAGGTGGATGTTATGTACATTCCTAACGAATCGGCTAAGTTTATAAGAGCCGATAAAATGAAATTGGGAATTTCGACTGGAAAAAGAACTTAAGTTGTAGAAACTTTTACTTTTATTTAAATACTTGTAGGTAAAAACTGAGTAATCCACTCTCGCAAATGTTGACTGGAATGCGGAGGTCTTTCCGCTAAAGGCAATGCACCCCACCATAGTATAATGTGTTCCAAAAAATTACCTACTTCGCCCCAAAGAATTTGTTGGTAATAATCTAAAACTTTTGTTTTTGCTTTGACGCTTATTTTTAACTCGCCTACAAATTAAATTTAAAAAAAAACGTTAGTTTTTGCAAGTACAAACCGGAAGCTTTGGATTTTTTTACACTATCGTCTCCTAACATAGTAGGAGCGATTCTAATTGCTGTTTCCAATAAATCTAATACGTTCTGTTCTTCGTATTTAACTAATTCTTCCATGTTAGCAAAGTTGTCAATTTCGGTGACCGATTCTTCTGCTTTCGTTGTAAAGTCTTGGAATTCGGTAACCGGTGGAGACATATGCTTGGTTATTGCTCTAAAAACTTAAGATACATTTATACAATTTTATTTGAAGCGATACCTGTAAATTTCTAAACTCGAATTATCGGAACTGGCGTCGTCTTCATAAATCTCGTAAGATTTGTAAGTGTCTAATAAACAATCTATTAATTTATGGCAGCACAGCTCGGCTCTATTTTGTGCCAGTATTTGCAAAAGCTTAGTTATTGAAATTTTTCGTAAGGGATACATTAAATATGGACACGTGTTGCTACAAATCGTGGCGCCGAATTTTAACTTGTATTTAAAATCCATATGCAAGTAATGGTTGTAAACGTCGGAGATTCTAAAAATTATTTTAATTAGCAAAAGCTAAGCCGATACATCTATTTCAGGACTTACTTAAAAGTCAGCACCAGCATTTTTTCGCCGTAATGAACAAATAAAAAAGCAATTTCGTGGATTAGTTGTTGAAGAAAGTACGATATTTTTAATTTTGTTTTCCATAAAATATCCTTCCACAACTTTACTTTTATTTTAGTGATTATTGGCCGAGATATGTTCAGTTTATCGAAAACACGATAAAGGTTTTGCCGCAAACTTTCAGCCATTTCCGAAATTATTTCTAATTTCTGAAAATTACCATAAAATAGTCTCTCAAATACATAACTAATATACTTACTTCTAATATTAATTCATTTTCCGATGTTGTATGATAAGACTTCCAACCATTTCTAAATCGAAATTCGTTAAAAAATTGTCCTAATAAGTTCAACAGATTTATAGCCAACATTTTCGTTTCATTGCATTCTTGAAATAAGATTTTATTTTCTTCATTTTCTAGAGGTACCCATTTTGTTATTGTTATTATATTTCTCGACATCAGAGAATTTAATGCACGGTAAATATTGATTATTTGCGGTGGTTGAAAATAATTACGTTATAATCGATGTTTGGTGCGCTAGGTACCAACACTTTATTTGCCGTCATGGTGTCAGGTTATTATACAAATTACTTTTTAGAATGCACGAGTACTTAGTTGTAATACATACTGGGGGTTCTTATATACAAACTTGGTGTTGCTATAGTTACTCGATGTTGTTTATACAACAGCAAAAAAGCAAAGCAGTTGTTACAGGTTGTTTGGAAAGATTCTAACACTTTGCTTGTAAGCAAAATATTGGTACAAGTTTATGACGCAAACTTGTTAATGGTACAAAAAAATCCCTACTCAAATCGGATAGGAACTTTTTTAATATTATACTGAAGAAAAAAACAACATTATTAGATAGGTACTAAACAAACTTTTTCTCAAACGGGTTTTGTCCTGTTCTATTCTTTCTTTTTTTTATGTTGTTTGTTTGGGATGATTAGAGAGTAAAAACTCAAGTTTTCGTCTTCCTTACCTCTGCATTTTCTGCTATTTTGAAAAAATACCTTTTTCCAGTTTTTCGCTTATGACTTCTAAACGGTGTATCGTAACCACAATTCACCATATTGATTTTTCTACAAGAACTACTGTTTGTTTCTACGATCAATAGCAAAGAAGGTACAGAGGGTAAAGTCGTAATTTCAGCAAAATTGTCACGTTTCCGACCCTCTGGTTTAAATTCTATGAAAAACTGATTTTTGTATATATTGTAACGAATTTTATTATTAAAACTAATTTATTTAAACTACTAAAAATATGTACACTTTTAAATTAACCGAAATAATTAAATCTAATAATATTTAATAAAAACACTTACACTATAATTTATATATAGCGCTATCACTGACACGAAGATAAGATACAGTCACACATTTGTTTACGTTAAAGTCACGTACCAGATTATTTACCGTAGGTTTATCTCACACGCGTTAACGACTTATTTATTTAGAATTGAATAATCTTCTTAACACTGCTGTCTTCGCATTACGGAAATAACTGGCCTACGATTTGTTTGTTCCGTATTTATACACATTTTGGAAATCCTTCTCGAGTGTTCCATAGCTTTCGGTATACGTTCTAGAAGATGGATAACAACTTCGAGAAGGCTCTTGAATTTGAGAACGTTTCACTGCCCCCTCCTTAGGACAGAAGACTGGATGCGACACTGGTAGAAAGAATCGTGGCGATAGCGGCAGCTTCCTCCATTTCGACAACTTCCTTGACCATAAAAGTAACAGTCAATGGAAGTTTTCTGACCCGATATCCTTCTTGGTTGTTAACTACAGACGAACACTTGAACGCCTGTTCCTCGAAAGACGACCTCTAACATGTTTCGAACTGTCCTCCAATTCAGTTGATCTAAGCCACAACCAAGCTTGGGTACTGCCAATTTTTTTACATGGTGGAACTCCATTCCTCTTGAGATTCCATAATGTTCGCCACAGATTTTTGTATAAGAGCTTGGTACGTGAGTATTTCTTAGTGACCAAATAGAAAACGAAGCGTCTGTCACCACGTAGTCCTAAAACTTTTCCGACTGCCGGTTGCTGTCTTCGTAATTCATCTAGCTGCTCAAACTTCTTTTAAACACGACTGCTACCCCTCTGGACATGTCAAGATCCTCACTCGCGCAATGTGCGATGGCGTAATCTTTTTGTGTCTGGAACAGGTCTTGTTGTTCCTCGGTGGGAACTCCGAATCTAGCTTTTTCAGAACTTCTGTATAAGTTCATAAATTTCTCGAACTCCATTTCTTCGATTTGATTCCTGGTTCTGCTGTTTATCACTCTGGTTCGGACCTGAACTTGCGTATTGTGATTATCGCGAGAAACGGGGCTAGACGATCCACGTAAACCACTTTTGGCTTGTTTCTGGACGGTTTTCTCGATCCGATATATGACGTCATTAATACGCTGCATGACTTCATAGGGGCCCTCCCATTGCCTTTGCAGCTTCGACGACAAACCACGTCTCCTTTGAGGATTATACAACCAGACCATATCGTCAGGTTGAAACCCAGCATTTTGTGTCTTGACGTCATATCTAGTCTTGATCCTGTCGCTGGCAATTTGTATGTTCTTACGGACCTCTTCGTCTAGCCTCTTGGTCAGCTTGCTGACGTAGTCTTCTACAGCAACTTCTTCTTCCGGTCTTCGTCCAAATTGAAGGTCGCATGGCAATCGTATTTCGCGACCGAGCATCACACAGAATGGTGTTTGGTCTGTGCTTTTGTCAACGGATGATCGGCATGCCATTAGGAAAAGGCGCAAGTACTGATTCCAGTCTCTTTGGTGTTCAGACACTACCTTGGCTAAGTACTTGCCCATTTTTCGGTTCATCCGCTCAACCATGCCATCCAAACCGGCAGAAAAACTCTTTTACTAATACGTCTGCGGCGGTAGCTTCTTCTTGATTGGGTATGCCTCGGTTCATTTCGTGAAATAATCCATCGCCACCAGCAAGATGTATTTATTTCCCGAATTGGATTCTGGGAACGGCTCTGCGATGTCATTCGCTACTCTTTCCAAAGAGCTTCCTACGTTGTATTACTTTATGGGTGCTTTGCGCTTTCTCGCTGGACCATTTCCTGATGCGCAAACCGTGCACTTACGGCACCATTTCATGACGTCTTCTTTGCAGTTCATCCAGCAGAATCGAAATGCCAAAGTGTCCTCCTGATGTCCCATCGTGGAGATGCTTTAACACTTCTACCACCCGGCTATTTGGCACTACCAACTGTAGTCTGTTTCTCGTGTCCTCGGTACTTTTTAGGGATTGCTTAAGAAGACCGTCTTCTACTATCAAAGAGTTTCACTGCGTCCAGTACGCTTTGATATTTCTGCCCAAAGCACACTTCTTCTCAGGTTGGTCGTCGGCCGTTTTCTTTCCAGTCCAGGAGTAGTCTTATTTCAGGATCGTTTTCTTGTTCGCGACGTAACTGCTCAGGTTCACACTCATCATCAACCATAGCAGTTCTCCGGGGGCATTCGACTTTTTCTTCAAGTCGCAAACAATGGCTGCTGTTCACTGGACATGGTCTTCTGGACAAGGCATCAGTGTTCCGATGACTGCTTCCGGCACAATGTTCTGTGTCATAGTCATACTCTTGCAGTCTCTCGATCCATCTTGCCACTTGTCCTTCTGGGTTACGGAACTGCAGTAGCCAATTTAAAGCGGCGTGGTCTGTTCTCAGTAAAAATTTTCGTCCATACAAATATTTGTAGAAATGTTCGATAGACTTGACTGCTAACAGCTCCCTTTTAGTCACGCAATAATTTCTTTCTGGCCTCGACAAAACCTTGCTAAAATAAGCGATAACTTTTTCTTGTTCATCTTGAATCTGCGATAGGACCGCGCCTATGGCCAGATTGCTTGCGTCCGTATCCAAATCAAATTTTCCATCTTCTCTTGGGTAACTCAAAATCGGCGAAGTGACTAAAGCCTGTTTTAGTTGATGGAAAGAATTTTTGCACTCTTCATTCTATCTAAATTTTGTTCTTTCTTTCGCCAATTTTGTCAAAGGTTTGGCAATATTATCAAATCCGGGTACAAATCGTCTATAATAGGTGCACAATCCAAGGAAGCTTCGGACCTGATGTTTCTCGATTGGTCTTGGCCATGCTTGCACTGCTCGGATTTTGTTTGGATCAGTCTTTACTCCATCTCTAAATACGACGTGGCTAAGATATTGTACTTTCTTCTTAAATACGTGGCACTTCTTTGGGCTCAGTTTGAGATTAGCCACACGTAGTCGCTGAAACACTGCTTCCAAGTTGTTTAAGTGTTCTTCAAACAACCTTCTAACCACGATCACGTCGTCCAGGTAAACCAAGCAGGTCTTTCAAGACAATCCGTGTAAGATGGTCTCCATCAAACGCTCGAACGTTGCAGGAGCGTTACACAAGCCGAAGGGCATCAGGGTAAACTGCCACAAACCAGTTCCAATCGTAAAAACTGTTTTTTTTACGATCCCTGGGTTCTAATTCTACCTGCCCCAGTATCCACTCTTTAAATCTAACGTGGTTTTCTACCACTGGGATTCAGACATATCGTCAATTCTAGTTAAAGGGCAACTGTCCTTTTTGGTTACGTCGTTTAGTTGTCTGTAGTCTACGCAAAACCTCGTTGATCCATCCTTTTTTTTACGAGTACCACTGGGGATGCCCATGGACTACTTGATGGTTCAATCACGTCTTCTCTCTCCATAACCGTAATAATTTGTTCGGCTTCTCCTCTTTTTGCCAAAGAAAGTCTGCGTGGATGTTGTCGTATCGGCCGAGCTTCTCCGGTATTAATTTTATGTTTCACCACGTTAGTTCTCCCTTTGGAGCCACTCTCCATCGCGAACACATCTTGATACTCTTGGATCAACACTTTAACTTTAGTCAGCTGATCTTAACTGAGGTTTTGGCATTTGGTGGTAAGAATGTCCAATAGATGCTGTGGACACTTCATCGGCGAAGTATCTTCATTCGACTTCACGCATCTCACAATTTGTGATACTGGCGTGCATTAGCCTACCCCGGTCTTCTTTTTCAACGTTACAGGATCTGAGTTGATGTTTAAGATTCTTACTGGCATCGTGTTCTTTACTCGTACTTCAGCCAACGAGTGGTCCCTTTTCAACTAAGCCAACCTCCATTGGTTCAACCGCGCGTATGTAGTCTTCCCGGAGACTTCCATCCAGGCGTGCCATCACCACACTTTCCGTCCTTGCAGGCAGAATCACGTCTTCACTCAATAAGGCTAGCACGACTCTCTTCTCTGACGAATGAAAAGGAATTTCTTCATTTCTTCATTGTCGATTTTTAGGACATCGTTCTTCATATCCAAATGGAACCCATACTTCTTTATCACGTCCATTCCCAGGATAACTTCTTCCGTGATGTCGGTTACCAGTACTTGATGGTCGAGTACTCCATTTCCCAAACCAATGGTTACATTGATTTGTCCGTGAGTAGGTATTTCCACGCCCGTAGCCGTTCGAAGTCGTACTGTTACTGGTGATGTTTTCTCGTTTTTCACTAACATGTCAGGACGAATGATGATCGCTCCAGTGTCAACCAGTAACTGAACACTTCTTCCATTGATCTTGCCATCGAGATAAATGCTCTGCAACTGCTCCCTAGGCGACGCCTCGTTGAGATCGACTCTCGCCCCATTCGGTCGACCCGTTCTAGTTTTCCGGGCGTTCTTCTGGTTTTCTTCTAGGCTTAGTACAGCGTCGTGGTACGTGGCCCACTTCCCCGCAGTTCCAGCACGTCAGTTCTCTTCGTTGAGCTACTCGTTTCCGAAATACCCGTTGCACTATGTCTTCAATGCTTTCTTCTGTGTGCGAGGATATTTCTGTAGCACAGCGGAGCTTATGGCTGGCTCGGTGTGACGCTTGTTTCGCTGTATCAAACTCCAAAACATGAGTTAATGCGTCATCCAGCGTCTTCGATCGAGCTAATCGGAGAGCCTGCTGCGTTTCGTTGTCTCGGAGGTCGTCTACAAAGATTTGAATAGCCAATTGCTCCAAGAAGGTGTCTGGTGCTGTAGGATACGCAAGCCGTGTTAATCTGGCGATGTCAGCTTCAAACTCTTGAAGACTTTCGGCAGCTTACTGAACCCGACTTTTAATTTGAGCTTGATACACTTGTTGAAGATGAGCATCTCCATATCTCATTTCTAATCGAGAAATTAAGAGATCGTAATTTTCTTGTAGGTGGTCAGGAACAGTTTGCAAGATTCTAAGAGCTTCTCCACGTAAGGACACAATTAAAGACGTCGCTTTCTGCTTGTTGCTCCAACCATTAGTTGTAGCTGCGGCTTCAAACTGCTTGTGGTAGGTTGATCATGGAACGTTACCATCAAAATTTGGCCGTACAATTTTAAACTTTTGAGTGGCTTCTTCACGATGGTCCATTATTAAATCTTCACTCGTGACGCTTCCTTCACCGTGACAATTCATTTGGGTCATTCTTTCTTCGAGCAGTTGTATTCTTTTTCTCAATTTTTTTTCTAGCTTTTGTTCTAATTTGTCTTCTACTTCTTCTATTTTGTCAAATTTCTTCTTTTAAATTTAACATATCAGCTTGGGTTTCTTCTTGAACAATTTTGATTTGATTTTCTATGCTCGTTTGTATTTCTTCTTTTAAACGTCTAGAATTTTCCAACAATTTTTCTTCTATTTTCTGGGTGTTTTCAAATAATTTTTCTTCAATTGTCTGAGTTTTCTTCCATTTTCTGCGAATTTTCGTGAAACTTTTCTTCCATTTTTTTTAGAATTGTCGGACAGTTTTTCTTCAATTTTCTGAGAATTTTCGGACAGTTTTTCTTCAATTTTCTGAGAATTTTCGCCCATTTTCCTATTATTTTCTTCCATATTTTTATTCATCGATTCGAAAATTTCAAATATTTTTGAATCCATTTTCAGTTTTTGCAAACGCGTCACCGACATAAATTTAAATACAACACGAATAATCAGTTTAAATACACTACTTTTTAAAATGAAGTTTTTATATAACACAAGATTTTAATAAGAATTAATATTGCGATCACGCACTTTTTTTTTTAAAGAAAAAGTTTAATAAACGCTATATCGAATTACCATCTGTAATATCGTCCCACGTCTGATAAGAATGAAACAATTTTTAAAACGATACGAACTTAACTTACGAGTTAATATTTATTACGGGAGCGGTAATAGATTACTACTATTAATTACACCATAAATCGCGTCCGCACACCGTGACACCAATTGTAACGAATTTTATTATTAAAACTAATTTCTTAACTACTAAAAATTAATAACTTAACTACTAAAAATATTTTTACTTATACTAAAAATATGTACACTTTTAAATTAATCGAACTAATTAAATCTAATAATATTTAATAAAAACACTTACAGTATAATTTATATATAGCACTATCACTGACACGAAGATAAGATAAAGTCACACACTTGTTTACGTTAAAGTCACGTTCCAGATTATTCACCGTAGGTTTATCTTACACGACTTATTTATTTAGAATTGAATAATCTTCTTAACACTGCTGTCTTCGCATTACGGAAATAACTGGCCTAGGATTTGTTTGTTCCGTATTTATACACATTTTGGAAATCCTTCTCGAGTGTTCCATATCTTTCGGTATACGTTCTAGAAGATGGATTACAACTTCGAGAAGGCTCTTGAATTTGAAAACGTTTCATTGCCCCCTTCTTAGGACTGTTTTGCCCCAGAACAGAAGACTGGATGCGACACCGGTAGAAAGGATCGTGGCGATAGCTGCCGCTATCCTCCATTTCGGCAACTTCCTTGACCATAAAAGTAACAGTCAATGGACTTTTCCTGGCTTGATTGTTCCATATATTTCGGTATACGTTCTAGAGGATGGATAACAACTTCGAGAAGGCTCTTGAATTTGAGAACGTTTCAATATTGTATGTATGTAGAACTGTTAGTTAGCTTTAAATTGCATGCCTCAAGAAGTTTTTTTTACTGTAGAACTAACCAAATAAAAAAAGAATCGACGCAAAAACGAATTTATGTAAAATTCTTTTTCTGCGATTAGACTACAGTAGCGTATGATTAGTTGTACGTTTCGGTACTTTTCTTTCAGGTCCTGTACGCATTCTTTGAAATAGTGTGAGTAAGTTACCACTTTGTCTTTCTGTTTCAAAGAAACAATAACAAAGGCTCATTCTACAATCTTGAAAATTCCTGCTATACCTATCTGCGTTGGGCCTTGTGACAATTGATCTGATCGCTTCTTTTTATTCCAGAGCTAGAATGCTCATAATCACGTCAGTTTTCGGGAATGGCGGATGATTTGAAAATAATTCCTGCAGCTTTCTTGCATCTTGGGTGTTTTGGGTAATCCTGGTGGTCCTCATTTACACATGTTGCTCGGAAGAAATTGCTGTTGCGTCGGTAAATTTTTCTATTTTTTGTGCTATAATCTGTAGGTAAGTTATGCCTACGTCTATTTCTTCAATGTACTGTTTGTTATGCCCCGCCCAAAAGTCAATCCTCCCGCTGTCAATTCTTTCATAAGTTTTTGTTTTGTCTAAATTTCTTCCTCAGTAAATTTAGCATACTCCTATCGGGCGAATGCTGTCTTTTAATCTCGACATTTTTTGAACATATGTATAAATGAGCATTGGCCAATGACTTGCAGCGTAAAAAAATTAAGCATTGTTTTACAAAACTGGCCATTTTGAAGTATTGCATAGTTTGCATTCCAAACTCTCAAGAGCATTTGAGAATTTTTCCTTCTTACATTTGATTGCTTCTACATCGTCAGCTAACAAAATAATAGATTAGATTAATCCGCTTGTGATAGTATAGTCTAAATGATCATTTTTTTCTTCATAAGCGAATTTAATAGTTTCCAGTATAAAATGGGCCAAAGTCTGATACGCCAAAAGGTGTGCTCTTACTGCTCGAGGATATGCCTGACCATACAACATTATGTGACACTACCTTCAGCATATACAATTGCAAACAGTTCACTATGAGATGATCCAGTTTAAATTTAAATGCAATTAAAGACGCACTAAATTACGTAAGCATCGTCATCTGGCGGAAAGAACGATAACTACGAAAATGTGCATGATCTGTTTTAAGAGAAAGTTGAACGTCGAAGCAGAAAAGTTTCGACTTGCAGAACAATCAGCATTAATAATATAAAATTTGTGGAATGTTTGGGTTTTCTCGTGTTTTGTGAATTTTTATGGGTAGGTAACTAAAGGTAGTAGTTAGTTAACGTAAAAAATAAATAAAATGTCTAAACACTTTGAATTAAAACTCCACGTTTTCTTTGTTTAGTAAAACGAATGCATTGGTGTTTATTTCAATTATTTCGATTCAATTGTTTTATATGTCAATTCAATTTATGTGGAATTATTAAACGATGTTTTTCACAAGTTGTTAATTAAAACTAAAGTTATTAATTTAAATTCGTAGTATTCCCTTTATTTTATCATTTCATTTACATGCAATTTTAGGCATACTGTTAATAATTAACCATTTTATACCTCAATTTGAATATTATTAAAATTGAAAGTATAGCTTTGTGTAGATGTTTCTTTGTTTGTAAAAGGAAGCTATTTAAACTTCTTTGCTATTTTGCTTCTGTTATTCAATTCTAAATTATCCAAAACAATTTATGTGTTTTTTTGTAGGATTATAATTTTATGATATAAAAGTTGGTTAAAGTTAGGACATTTTTTCTATTGTAATATTTACCGATTGGTAATATAATATAAAATATAATCTAATATTGTCTTTACCGTCAAGAGCAAACATCTCGAGTTCGTAAATTGCTTCTTGATTATGGACTTTGTTTGTATTTGATGTGTAACAGTTTGGCTTGTGTCTATTTTATGGACAATTGCTTATTTTATGTATATATTATAACGTTTGTTTGATATATTATTTTGTGTTTATTACATATGTGTATTTTTGGCTCTTGTTTGTTTGTCCTCACCATTTAACTAATTGCTTCCGTAACTAGGATCTCAGTATTCACTGACAAGCCGTTAGTTAACTAGCTCTTCTTCTGCTTAATGTAATGATGTTTGTGAAGGTGTTTATATGTTTTGGGATTTAAACCTGTTATATCTGTGTATTCGTTTAAATGACTTAAATTTAGGATGTCCTAACTTTCCGGTGTTTATTCATATCTTTTGTTATAAAATGATTGCTTAATAAATTTAAATTATGTAATGCTCTTACATTTACATTGGATTAGAAGACCGGAGAGGTTTTTATGCATGTGTTTTTCTCTTACTGAGAGTTCCACTAAACAGGAAATTTAACGAATTCTACTTAAATAATAACCACGATTTACTTTTGCTGTGTGTTTTATTTAACGTATTACTGCCTTTTCGCATATCGAGACTAAGCAGTGTATAACGAATTTAATACAACGTAAAGCTTGACGATTACAGCCATAGTGAAATGTCGCTGTTTTTTTAGTTCGCGGGTTTTAATTTTCAAGCATAAGTGGATTCTACTTTTAACCCTAATAGAGCCAATTGCCTCTAAGTAGGACAATAATAGCTTAAACCCACTAACCCTAACAATTACGTCGCGCAATAGTGGATGTTGTTTATTATTGAGAATTTTCTTGGTTGGTCATACATTACAAAACCTGCTTGTAATTGAATTTTTTACAAATCGTTGAAGTTGGATGCGACCAGCTGTTGTCCTAGTTTGGTTGCACTCATCTTTTGTGACCGTTGAACATTTTCTAACTGCTACACGGCATCGTATGTACTCACGCAAATTATTCCGCCCGTGGCGTGATAGGTTCCGTAGTCATTGATATTGAAGTCAGAGTTGTCAAACTCCAACTGACAGAAAGCGTCATCGCGTCTAAGATTCAACAGAGATGGAAAAGGTTGACTGATAGATGGATGCTTCAAGCAATTGTGTTTCAGTGTAGGTAGATGAAAACCTAAGAAAAGACATCATGTTAATCAGAGTTTTGGAACTAAACTTTCTGTACATGAACACACTCAATCTGGTAAGAAGGAAGGACAGAAAGAATATGTGTCGTGCTGCAGCAATGACAGCATGTGAGATGTCTTCTTTATACTTTTGCATAAAAACTGATTTTTATAGTCAAATCGCTCAGTTATCGACCAAAAGGGTCGTGTCTAATCTTTAACGTCGATCAGATTTAATCCGTCTTTCATCACAGTATTTTTTTCTGTGCACTAGAATCAGATATTTTCCTGCAGATGTTCAAATGATAATTGCTCCCTTTTTTGATACTTGATTTTAGAATGGTTTCAATTTGTTTCTTCTTGACATTAATTGATATCTCATCTTACAAACCCTCCTCACACATGAAGCACAAATTGTGGTTAAAAGTTCTTGTTCTAGTTCGTACACGTTTCATTAGATCAAAAATGATATTAGTTAGTGGTAATTTAATGACGGTTTAGGAGTTATAAGCAAAAAACTGAAAAAAGTGTTTTTTTCCAGATGGCGGAAAATGGAGAAAGATGAGAATAACGAAAGTTTGGACTCTTTCTTGTCAAACCATCTCAAATAACATACAAAAAAATCAGAACTACTTCACTTAATATGGAGTGGAACTCCGCTAGCGACTAGACTATTAAGAGTCCTTTGAATTTTTAAGATTACGATAGTTATGAATCACTATTGTAGAATTTTTGGTTCTAGCGACGATAATTGTCAGAAGACTCCATGGCATAGGATGACTTTTGTGTAATGTCGTTTGCGGCACTCTAGCACATAAAACTATTACCCGAAATGTTGAAAAAGGTACTCCATGCGTTTTAAGTAATTGCATGATGATATTGTGGCGACATAAATATGTGTGTATTATCCACGTCTTCGGGGTGTCTACGTTTAATTGACACAGTTATAGGTTCCGAGATCGAGTAACGCTTTTGATTAAACTAAAGTTTAATATTTTTTGACAATAAACAACTGTATCAACAACTTAGAGAAATCTAAGAAGTTCGAGTCAAATATTAAAATCCTTGATTTCTAGTAGTCATAGACCAGGAAAAAATATAAACATTGGCAACGCTGATATCATGATTTTAAAAAAAGTAAGGTTATAACCCTATTTTACTTAAAAGTTAATATTTATTAATTAAAGTTATCTTAATTCAGTCTTTTTGGTAAGTAATTAAATAACATTTGTTCAAAATTGTACTAATTTTGTGTATCGTCTATATAACCTTAATGTAGTTATCCTATTTTTATAAACTCTCATATTAATGGAATTTAAAAATCAGAACATTACAATATTATACGGGTCCCAGACTGGTAATTCGCAAGACGTTGCTGAAAGAATCTGGAGGGACTTAAAACGTTATTATTTTTTTGGTAGTGTAAAGTCGATGAATGAGTACAATATACAAAATATCGTAAGCGAAAAGTGCATGATATTTGTTTGCTCAACGACTGGTCAAGGCGATGAACCAGAAAACATGAAAATATTTTGGAAATTCTTATTAAGAAAAAATTTACCACCTAAGTTACTCAGCAGCTTAAGGTAAATTAGTTGTAATACGTGGCACTATAAGCATTTTAATATTGTGTAGATTTGCCGTATTGGGCTTAGGAGACTCTAGTTACGTAAAATTCAATTTTGCTGCTAAACGTTTAAATAAGCGTTTAACACAACTTGGTGCAAATATGTTAATACCTTTAGGACTCGCAGATGATCAACATGATTTAGGATATGATGCTGTTGTGGATCCTTGGATTGATTCTTTATATAAAGAGTTGTTGGGGTTATATCCGTTACCTGATGGAATTACACCATCGAATATAACAGACACTTTAGTGCCAAGGTAATCAAGTCTTAATAAACCAAAGTCGTAATACAAGATTTTTTTGTCGCTAGATGGAGTATTACTGCTTACGTTGGTTCAAATAAATTTGGTAATCAGTCTATGTATTATTCAACACGAGCTGCTGAAGAATTTACAGTGACTGTTAAAGAAATTCAAAGAACTACATCTGATAATCATTTTCAAGTATGTACTATGTAAATTTAAACTCTTAGGTTTTGTGCAACCCCTCTTAAATAACCGAATTTAAATTATTGTATATTTTTTATTTAGGACGTCCGCCTTGTAAAATTAGAAACTGAAGGACAACGTTATATACCTGGGGATGTTGTTGTAATTCGCCCTAGAAATTCGGTGGAACGTGTCAACGAATTCCAAAATCTGCTACGATCAAATGGAATTGATATTCCCCCCAACACAATTTTAAAAATATCTGAAATTGATCCTGACGTTCCGGTACCAACGCCCCTACATTATCAAGTATCGTTTCAACAACTATGTGAAGAATATTTTGATTTAAATGCAGTTCCCAGGCGACACTTTTTCCAAATTCTATCATTATTAACTGACAGTGAGATTGAAAAAGAAAAGTTGGAGGAGTTTGTTACTGCAGAAGGTCAAAACGATTTATACAATTACTGTAATCGACCAAGGAGGAACATTGTGGAAATACTACAAGATTTTCCACATGCTTTAAAGAACGTAACTAAAGAAGTCTTGTTTGATATTTTTCCACCGATTAAACCACGCGAGTTTTCGATAGCAAGTAGTTTTACAGCGCATTCTAATGAAATTCACATTCTTCTAGGCGTTGTTAGATACAAAACGAAATTAGTGAAGGAGCGATTAGGTTTATGTTCTAATTATTTAGCTAATTTGAAAGTTCGGGATCAAATTAGTGTTTGGATTAAGAAAGGTAGCTTCAAATTTCCAAATGATGTGAGTGTTGTACTCGTTAGAAGATTGTTTGATGTTAGTTTTTTAGAATGTGCCGGTGATATTAGTGGGGCCTGGTACTGGTATGGCACCATTTCGCAATTTTATTTGCGAGAGAGAACAGGAAAATGGGGCTAGTGCAAGTAATATTATTTTCTTCTTTGGATGTCGAGGTCGAGATTTGGATTTTCATTGCAAAGAAGATTTTGTTCGATTAGAACACGAAAACAAAATCAAATTAATATGCGCCTTTTCGAGGGAACAAGACTATAAAGTGTAAGAATAATTTTTTCTGTGTTTTTGTGCTGTTATTTTGTGTTCTAGTTATGTACAGCATAGGATATTAGAAAATGGGGAGTTGGTGTGGAACACGCTGAAGAATAGAAACGCGTATATTTATATTGCCGGAAATGCAAAAAATATGCCTCAGCAAGTCAGGGAAGCGTTCGTCGACGTTTGTAAAATTCATGGTGGGATGACTGCTGATGAAAGTCAACGATTTATAGAAAACATGGAAAGGTGTGGTCGGTACCAAACTGAAACTTGGTAATAATAAAAACATTAGTCAATTATAGAATAATAAATTTTCATACTTGGTTGTTTGCTGATTTTTACCAATTTAATTTGTATTTATATACCTTCGACTACATTGAGGTTTTGGTATGCAATAGAAGTTGTTGATAGCTGACTTCGAAGTAGCGTGATCATTTGCAGCTCTTGGTTTGTCTTCTTCTACTGGATTACATAGAGTATTAGATGTGCAAAGTTTCTTTTGAATGCAATCTATTCACAATACTAAAGCTATTTCAAGTTCCTGGTTATCGCGTCCCGTATTTGCGTTACAGGTTATGCGCAGTACTCTGTACTCCCCCAATCTGCTGGTTTTACGATCTAATCTAATAAGAAGTGGGCAGTTTAGTGTTTTTTTCGGGCGGTGCACCCTTTCTGACTTTGTTTTTGGACGATTTAGCTGACCAGTTCAGCAGTTCGATACCAGCTCTCGCCAGTTATGAGGGTAGCAGTGAGTATCAAGGCGGGAAAAAGTGTCGAAGCACTTCCTCCACTTCAGAAGGGAGTAATGTCGCATGACAAAATGACTCAACTTGTGCCTTAGCTAGGTTCTAAGCCTCTAAGACACCGACACAAATTAGATAGAACACCAGACAGTGGGGCCTTCTATCTCCCGCGGATATTCGTGTTGCTGCCGCGCCACGTTTGACGAGTCGCCGTCGCCGTCTCATGCAACAGAATGGATTCCTCTGCTATCTTGCAGTGTTTGTACAACGCTCGCCCTTTACATATTAAATTGGGTAGATTACTGTATATTTGATGAGTCTAAGGCGCAAGCTCTTCATATAGACCGCATGCGCAATGAACCACGTACGGCTACCACAAGACTCTTTTTCTGCTGGAAGAATAAATCCCCCTTACCATGCCTTTGTGCGATATGACTGCCTTTCCTCTAGCTTCAGAACTAGGTCTCGATTTACCGACCTGGTCGAATCTTCAGGATCATAGTCTAAAGTTCGAACCGAGCTTCGGAGTTGGTGATAGAACCGGATTTTGGACATTACCGTCGTCTGTCTGATTCTAGGCAAATCCGACTCGGAATTGGGTAGAATAACTATTGTGGCAGCGTCCACATGACAAACTGCTCTCGCACGTTTGAATCAGAACCCGTGGACGTATCGATGGCGTGAAGAAGTGTTTAGAGACAACGAAGGAGTTTAATTAAAATGGAAATTAATGAAGCAAATATGCGTAGTAAACCATATAAAAGGTTCAGTGTAGATCGGGAAATTCTGAGAAATACGATACAGGAGTTGCGTGACGTGATAGTTTCGGATACATCACCTTACGCGTCTTCTGTCTTGTTCGTGTCGAAACCTTCAGGAGAAAAACGACTTGAAAGGATTAAATAGTTTATCAAAACGTATAAGTTTTTCTAAACATTTTCCTATACATAAACAGTTTGAATAGTTAACGGGTTGTATATTGTTTACCACATTCTATCGAGTGAATACTTACAAATGCGTTTAGACGATGAATCGCATGACAAAACCACCTTTATAAAACCTGACGAAACGGGACAATTTAACAGAAAGTATTTTGGATTAACCATTGATTAACTAACGCGCCTACGAGTTTTCGAGGTTGATGGCTTTATCGTGCTGGGTGAACTACGAAATAAAATTAATTACAATGCCTTATTTAGACGAAATTTTAGTGCCTGTGCAAGATTGACGTCTATTATGTTAAAAACATTTTAGTGTGATTTTCGTATTGTAGGAATTTTATCTTATGATACATCGTTTTACATACCGGAGGCCAAAAAGGACACTTCCCTTTCGGACGTTAAGAAAATTACACCTGTGTTTCCATGTCTTAAATCATTACTCTGATTTTGAAGAAATAAATTGCGGTTTCGGATGTGGTTTTGGTGAGAAATTTGCTGTGCAACTTTAGATACCTACACAGCACGTTCTTTTATCTTGGAAAATTTCTATGACGAAGTAATAAGGCCACGGATTATTGTGATTGCGAACAACATTACGACAAATTGGAGGGCACACTTGCTGAAATATCTTCACTTACTTCGGGAAGCTTAGCGCACTGGGTTTTCGTATGAAACTGAGCAATCTATTTGTGATAACTGTGTATATATGTAACAGTTTAACTTACAGGAATTTTAGAAGATTTGTGTTGGATGTGCCACTAGCTAATCGCATATTCGGAAACGCGTAATTGTAAGTGAGTAGTATTTAACAGAAAGTATTTTGGATTAACCATTGATTAACTAACGCGCCTACGAGTTTTCGAGGTTGATGGCTTTATCGTGCTGGGTGAACTACGAAATAAAATTAATTACAATGCCTTATTTAGACGAAATTTTAGTGCCTGTGCAAGATTGACGTCTATTATGTTAAAAACATTTTGGTGTGATTTTCGTATTGTAGGAATTTTACCTTATGATACATCGTTTTACAAACGGGAGGCCAAAAAGGACACTTCCGTTTCGGACGTTAAGAAAATTACACGTGTGTTTCCATGTCTTAAATCATCTACTCTGATTTTGAATAAATAAATTGCGATTTCGGATGTGGTTATTGTGAGAAATTTGCTGTGCAACTTTAGATACCTACACAGCACGTTCTTTTATCTTGGAAAATTTCTATGACGAAGTAATAAGGCCACGGATTATTGTGATTGCGAACAACATTACGACAAATTGGAGGGCACACTTGCTGAAATATCTTCACTTACTTCGGGAAGCTTAGCGCACTGGGTTTTCGTCTGAAACTGAGCAATCTATTTGTGATAACTGTGTATATGTATATGTAACAATTTAACTTACAGGAATTTTAGAAGATTTGTGTTGGATGTGCCACTAGCTAATCGCATATTCGGAAACGCGTAATTGTAAGTAAGTAGTACGTAATTTTTTTTTGCTCTGAGGTCAGTGGTATGCAAGCCACTTTTTTGGCATGTAACAAGTTAAACGGTGAAGTTCGTTTTGCGTAAGTTTGTGATATTTGACAATTGTGTTGTATTCACCAACGTGAACTACTTTTGAATGTAATGTTACAGCTTATTGATTTGCTTGCATAATCTAAGGGGCCTGCATCAGTATTATTAACTGTGATATTTAATGACGAATTCTTTATTGTTATCTATTTGCTTAATTCTACACGTTTTTAACCTCTTTCTCAACCGTTGAAATAAATACATTTGTTGTTATAATTGTGTTTTGCGAATTGTTCATCTCCAGTGTTCGAAAGAAGTAAATGGAACTCTCTGACGGTTTTGTTTACGTAACAAGCCAAATGAATGGTTGGTTTTTGAGAAATTACGAAACGCAAAATTAACTTTAAAATTATCTGATTGTTATTTTGGCCCAGACCAAGTAATTTATTTGGGGATGAATGTCGATAAAAATGGTATAAGTAGTGAAAAAGGTGGATGCAATCAAAAGTTTTCTTGAACCGAGAAAAGAAGATAGTAACGGATTGCTAAGCAATAGTTTATTTAAATGCAAATAAAACTATTAAACCCTGGCAGCCTTATTGAATGAGTACGATTTTGAGATGAAACACGGATTCGAAGAGTTCCGGATGCCTTGGACGAAGTAAGTGAAAGAGAAAGGAAGTTTTAATTGGATTAACGAACGAAGATAAGATGTTAATCCAGAGAACAGATGACAGGCTAAGTGGGTTGATAGAAATTTTACAAAACGCGAGGAAGAACATTGTAAAGACAAAAAAGATGGAGTTAATTAGTACGTAATAATACAAAAACTTGGTTCCGAAAAAATTGCATAAACAGTTGCTTTGAATGCTCAGGAGGTAAAAGACAAGGATTATTAAACCTGATACCGTTATCAAGGGGCCTTTTGTAAAACTTGATAGAGGAAATGTATGTATACATTTTAGTTGTGGTGGATGGACTGACCAAGTTTGTAAAACTTTACCAAATAGAAAGTACAAGAACTCAACATTGTGTAAGACCACTAGAAGGTTTTGTTTTAGATTTTGGAGTACCAAACATTATCGTTAGTGACCGTAAAATCAGTTTTACGTCGAAAATTTTTTGAAGACGTGTGCACGACATGGTATCCATCATATACGTTAAACGCAAGTCATAAACCTCACGCAACAGGACGAACGCGTTTCCAGCTTTCATACGGACACAACCCCATCTTTGAAAATGCGGAATTTGCGAGTGTGTTACCTATAGGAAAATACCAAAATACGAAATTTATCAGACACAGTATTACAAAACGCGATAAGAACAGACAAGACGAAACCAAGATGATAGATAGAAGAAAGGAACGGACGAACCAAAAAATCTACAACTCAGGTATAAGTAGTGATACTTATAAAATTGAAAGAGTTAATGGAGACGACAAACGGCCTTACGTTACAATAGCTTGCGTAAGTCAGATGAAGATATAGCAGAATCACGAAGACGACAGTGAAGAAATTGAACAAGACGATAGTCAAGAAAAAGAAATCGAAGACGAAACGCAGAAAAAGAAGTCATTCAACACGGAGGAGTAGGAAAGTGAAGAAGGAAGAAGATTAATTTTTAGACGACGAAGTATCAGCCAGAAACAAAAGAATCAACTTGAAAACGCGACGTTCATGGTAGTCAGGAAAGGCCGAGTGATAGAAAAGCTGATTTGGCAGATAAGAACTTGCGAAGGGGATAGAAATGCGATATAGGGAGTGAATCGGTAGCATTGAGTGCGTGAAGAAGTATTGAGATACTGAATTGTTGCGAATTAGTCGCAGATTGTTTTATTTAGTTATATAATTTACCTTATCATTAAAAATCTTAAAACGAACCGGTGTAAAGTGATTCAGTAATAGTTAACGCAATTTAGAAGTGGAATAAATTATATTAGTGAATAGGATAAGTTACTAACGTGTTATTGTAGTGTAAATAAAATGAAGAATAGTGACTGTAGTGGAAACCAACAAATGTTTGCGTTATTTATGAAAATGATGACGCAAATGGAAGAAAATTGGTTAGCGAGTGAAGAACTAAGGAAACTGGGAAGTAGTATCAAAATTTCACGTAATGCCCGATTTAAATACAAATATTAAAGATTTCTCTGGAGAAAAATGTGGCATCAGATTGGTTGAATAAAAAAACTACAAAATTATTAAATTGGCCTGAACTGAATTGGAAATTGCAAAGATACATTTGCAACGTGCAGCTGCAGAATGGCACTTATCAAACCAAGATAAGATAAATTCGTGGAATGCTTTTAAAGATGTGAATAAATAAAAAGAAACCGCAAATAAAATAAAAGTGAATCAATAAGTAAGTAGTTATTTTCATATCAATCGACTTTGTAAATCGTTAAAATTTAAAAAAAAAATAAATTGTACCTCCAGGCGATCTGAAACTAAATGGATTTGGATCTCCGCATAAACAGTGATTTGAAAATTGATTGTGAAGTGAAAATTGATGGTGTGGAATTACCGCAAGTAATATTCTGGGTAGTACCGGACTCCGCACGAGATGTTGATGTTTCGATTGGAAGAACTTTTACCGAAGATGAGAGAATTGTTTACGTTATAGTGGACAATGAACTGGATTACAAATGGTAAGTGCATTAATAAAAATCATAATTCAATTTAATTAAAATGGAAACTAATGATGCAAATGTGCCGGTGTGTAGTAAACTACACAAAACGTCGAGTGTAAGTACATCCGGAAATTATGAGAAATACGGTACAAGAGTTACGTGACGCCAGTATAGTTTCAGATACAACATCGTCTTATGCGTCTCCTGTCTTGTTAATGCCGAAACCATCGGAGAAAATAGGACCCATGTAGCAACGTACGTAATAGCTACGTACATTTTACGTGATACAGTGCGTAATATTACGTACCAAATACGTCCAAATGTCACACTCAATTTACGTAAAATATCACATATCTTTTACGTCTAAATTTACGTACATTTTACGTAATACATTTACCGATTATATACGTATGTCTATTGTAAATATTCACTATTCGCATTACCAGTTTGAGACACAGAGTCTGGACATTTCGCTAATGACGCTCTGATAGCCTCAAACAAATAAAAATATCAGCGCCGACGAGTATTAAATCATCACCAATAACTGTGGCCAGTGTGGATTATAACTTTTAAAAATAAGTGTCCACATTTAAGTGTGTATTGTAGAGGTTACACTCTTATAGCCTATAACTTTTATATAGTATTTATCACATTATTGAACTCATTTGTTAGTTTACTAGTGCAGTTACTGAGTATTTAAAAAGTTACGTGTTAAGTTGGTAAAAAACACCTACCTATCACGTACATTTTTATGATATTCTTAAGTAACGCATAAGTTGATTTTAACTACCGAATGTTTCTTCTATGTTAATCACACATTGTTAACTGTAATTGTAATTACTGACTTATTTTTAAACAACGTAATTGTTACGTAGCGGATACGTAAAAAAAATTATGTGGTAGTTTGGGAATAAACTTTACGTAACAGTTAAGTGTCATTTTGGAGTTATTACGTAAATTACGAATTTACACCAAAAATAAACGCTATTGTTACGTACACTTGCTACTTGGGGAGTTGTGGTAGACTTTAGGGACTCCAAAACGAGAAATCCATGTTTCAAAAAATGCCGTAGCCACGGAATCGCTGCTTATGTCGGTTAACGGAGTTGCTTCAGGCCACCGAGAGAATCGGTCTATCATTGTTAGCCAATAACGGAAGCCGCGACAAGGCGTTAATGGTCCCACAATGTCTAGGTGTACCTGCTGAAACCGGCTGCTAGGTACTGGAAAATGACCGATAGGCGATTTTGTATGCCGCTGTACCTTTGAACGTTGACATGGAATACAAGTTCGTACCTATTCGATAACGTCTTTCCGCATTGATGGCCAAACGAATTTCTTTGTTAGCTGCCTCAATGTGGATCGTTTGCTTGCATGTGCTAAGTTATGAGTAGCATTAAAAATTTGTCGGCGTAATGTTTTAGGGATGTACGGCCGAATGTTACTTGTAGAGATGTCACAGTACAGTGGTAAATTATCACTTCCGGAGAAATACTGTTGCAACACGAGTGAGGTAGTGGGCGTATTTATCAGGTTCAAAAGTTCTGCGTCATTACTTTGTTCACTTGCGATTTCACTCGAGTCTATCGCGGGTAGCTGAATAGCTTCGAGGCGAGAGCGCGTCGGCCACGGTGTTATCCGCACCTGCTATAAAAATAATGTCTGTGGTGAACTGACCTATAAAATCAAGATGCCGTTGCTGTCGTGGTGAAGCTTTATTAGATTTTTGCTGGAATGCGAATGTTAACGGTTTGTGATCCGTTTTTATTATTACGTGACGTCCTTCGATTATGCACCTAAAATGCTTTATCGCGGCGTATATTGCGTATAGCTCTTGATCGTAGGCACTGTATTTTCGTTGCGCGTCACTTAGTTTTTTAGAAAAAAATGCAAGTGGTTGCCATTTGTCAGTTTGTAATTGTTCTAGCACTGCACCTACCGCGTAATCGGATGCATCTACGGTTAACTTTAAATGTCCATTTTCGGACGGATTCGCAAGGGATGCTGAATTTGCGAGATCGCGTTTACATAACTCAAATGCTTCTTCTGCTTCTGAAGTCCATTTGATTATTCTTTTGTCGTTACGCTTGCTATCCTTGCAGTAACTGTTCAAAATTGCTTGATTTCTTGCAGCGTTTTTAATAAATCGTCTATAAAAATTTATAACACCCAAAAAACGTCGAAGTTCTACAATAGTTGCAGGTTTCTTCATGTTACGAATTGCCTCGACTTTCAAAGGCAAAGGCATTGTCCCTTCATCGGAGATAACATAGCTTAAGTATTCCAATTGTTTGACTCCTAGTACGCACTTGATAGGGTTTACCGCAATCCCGTAGGTGCCCAGCCGCTGGAAGATGATTTCCAGGTGTTCTAGGTGCTCTTGTTCGTTGGCGGAAGCCACTAGAATATCGTCAATGTAGCAGTAACAAAATTCAAGTCCTTGTAACACCATATTCATGAAACGTTGAAAAGTTTGCGCGGCGTTTCGCAATCCGAACGCCATGAATGGAAATTCGAATAATCCAAATGGCGTAGATACTGCGGTTTTCTGGATGTCACTTTCTGCTACTGGAATTTGGTGATATGCTCGCACTAAATCTAACTTAGAAAATACTTTTTTAGCATTTAGTTTATATGAAAAATCCATGATGTGCGCGATTGGGTAACGGTCGGGTACCGTAATAGAATTAAGGCGACCGACGGTAATCTCCGCAAGGTCGCCATTCACCCGACTTTTTTTCAACTAAGTGTAATGGACTAGACCATGGACTGCTGGACGGCCTGCAGATCCCTTGTTGTAGCATAAAGTCGAATTCTGCCTTCGCTGCTTTTGCTTTCTTTGCAGGGAGGCGACGTGGGCGTTCTGCCACAGGCGGTCCCGTGGTGACGATGTGGTGTACTACCATGTGCTTCCTGGTTGCCGTAAGTACTGTTGTACGGGTTATAGCTGGAAATTTTGCTAATATCTCGTGATAGATTGAGGTTTTCGCCACCGTTGTTACAGTTACGACATTGCATTGAGCTACCGTGGCTATTTTGATAATCGCGTAATGTTGTCGATTAAACGGCAATTTTTTAAGTCTACTAGGAGTCCGTGATGCCTCAGGAAGTCGGCGCCTATAATTGGTCGGGACACATCGGCTTCTATAAATTTCCACCGGAAAGCACGTCGTAGCCCGAGGTTTAAGCTTAGTAATTTTTCACCGTACGTATTTATTGTTGTACCGTTAGCAGCGAATAATTTGAATGCGGTTGGCGCTTTTCGTTGTGATTTTCTTGGAGGGATAACGGAAATGTCAGCCCCTGTGTCGATTAAGAAAGACAGCCTTGTTTCCCGATCATATACACATAGGCGGTTTTGTAGATGGTTGCCGTCGCTTACCGCCTCTACTAACGACGGTCCGTCTCGTTTCCCGATTCTGTTGCTGCGCGAAAATTCCACGGTGGTCTACACTTCCTTGCGTTATTTCCGAATTTTCGGTGATAATAGCACTGGCGGTCGCGATTCGCACTTTGTCTTCTGTTCTGTTCCATCTTGACAACCGTTCGATTTTTTACGTAAGCTCAGCTATTTGTCTTTCTAATGAAGCCACACTAGTTGTAGATAATTCGTTCTTCGGTGTCTGTTGTGCATGGGTTGTTTTACTAATTGCGGCAACGCTGTAACTACCAATTTCCGAAATTTTATCTGCCATTTCAGCTAGTTTTTCTAACTTTTCGTCTTTACTCACTTATAATACAATTTGAATTTGGGATGGCATCTTCTGTAACTACAGCGTGCGTAACACTTCTTCGTCTATCTTATTACCTGCTAAGGCCTTCATTTCGAGTAAAAGTTGTGATGGCTGTCTGTCTCCCAACTCTAGGTCTGTTAACAACGTCCTTAGTTGCTTCTCTTGTGAGTCTGTAAACCTGGCTATTAGTTGGCACTTCAGAGCTTCGTATTTGTCTGTAGCGGTTGGGTTTTCGATGACGTCTGCGACTTGCTGCAGGACGTTAGAATCCAATGCCGCTACAACCGTATAATATTTGGTGGTGTCAGCTCGAACCCCAAATTGGCAAAACTGCGCGTCCACTTGGGCAAACCACAGCGATGGCCGCTTCTGCCAAAAGCATGGTAGTTTAATGTGTCGGATTTCGCTGACTTCTGTTTATGTTTTTGGCTCTTGGTTAACCAAATTGTCGCTTGAATTGTCCATCCTATTCTTATTTGTTGCAAAGGTCGCTTTGGCACTTTACACTCCACGCCTCGTGTTAACTCGAAATTTATTTTAGTTTTATTTAAATCGTCGCAGGTCACCAATTTTAGCGTGTATGTCGTTCAATTAAAATAAACGAGACCAAAATAAACATTTAATTATAAATTTAACGAATGATTCTTAAAATAATTGCAGATAAAAAACATAAGCTGGAGCGACGCGTTTTTCGCGGGAGGCCGAACCGGAATCTCCTTTGCCGGGTGGATGTACCTTGTTTTTACGCTTTGAGAAGGGATGCTTCCCTTAGTTGTTGGCGCCAGATTCAACTTAAAAGTAAGTACGTTACAAGTCAGACAAAACGTACTAGTTTTCTTATATCAAGTGAGTACGAGCAGTTAGCGGGTTGTACATTTAATTTAACGGAATGTATTTTACATTAACTAACGCGTGCCTTATGAGTTTTGGAGGTTGATGGCTAGACGAAATCTTATAGTGCCTGCGCGAGAGTCAAATGATTAAACGTTTACGAAAGGTCTTTGGGAAATTATGAAATTTAAACTATCTAAGTGTTATTTTGGCCAAGATCAAGTAGCTTAGTTGAGGATGAATGTCAATAAGAATGGGTGCGAAAAGGGTAGATGCAGTCAAGAGTTTTCTTGAACCGAGAAAAGATTTTTTGGTCTAAGCGGAATTTTTAAAAGAAGCAGTTTTAAATGGGTAGAGAAGAAAAGAGAATCGTTTAACTATTTACGAAATGAGTTACTTAGAGAGCCTGCTTTAACTTTTTTACCCAAAGTTAGACACTGATTGGGTTACCAGGAATGCTGGTTCAAACAATGCTATGTAGAGGGTGACATTTAGTGGGTTGTGCATTGAATAAAATTGCGAGTCCAGAAATTTATTATTCAACTTGTTTGGAACTATTAGCCGTTTTCTGGTCGGTTGAAACATTACGCTCGTACTTGGCGGGAATTCATCTTACTATCGCAACGGATTGCCAAGCGATAGTCTATTTAAATGCAAATCGGATAGCATGATGGCATGTCTAATTGAGTGAATACGATTTTGAGGTAAAACACGGATCCAGAGAGATCCGAATGTCTTAGACGAAATATAAGTGAAGGAGGGGAAGTTTTAATTGGGTTAACCGACGAAGATAAGATGTTAATAATCCAGAGAACAGAAGACAGGCTAAGAGGGTTGATAGTAATTTTACAAAATGCAAGGAAAAACAGTTTAAAGAGGAGATAGATCGAGTTAATCGGTACGTGTTAATAGACGTTTAAAGAGAAAAGTAGAAGTAGAAGTGTTACTTTACATATTAACAGACTCTATTGGAAAAGGAGTGGTAGTTCAGTTGCACAATCTAATACACTTACTTTGAATGTCTGATTAGTAAAATACTAGGAGGTAAAAGACAAGGGTTGCTCCACCCGATAACGTTACCCAGGAGCCTTTTGTAAAACGTGAAAGAGGGAATGTATATATTTTAGTTGTGGTAGATGGATTGAGCAAGTTAGTAAAACTTTACTCAATGGAAAACACAAGAGCCCAACATTGTATAAGAGCACTAAAAGGTTTTGTTTTGGATTTTGAAGTTCCAAAAACTGTTAGTGACCATGGAACTAGTTCTACGTCGAAAAATTTTGAAGACATGAAGACCTCACGCAAATGGCGAGGTAGAATAATAGTGAACTGAACGATTGTACCCGTGGTTATGGCGGTGACATGTAATGGTAGATTATGGGAAAAGGAGATTCGAAAAATGGAAAGCAATCTGAACAATTCAGAATACAAAACAACAGGATACGAACGCTTTTCGAGTTTTTATATGAACATAACCCTAACTTCAAATTTGCGAAACTTTAGTTTTGACACTGGAGACGTCGTAAAGTTATGAGAAGATCGCATATAGGAACGGATGAACCACAAAACTACAACCTAATTATGTTAATCTATGGGTAGTCATAGAAAAAGTTTGGATACTTATAAAATTGAAAGACTTCATGGAGATGATCTTTACAATACAACAGCCAGTTAAAGAAATATCAGAATCACGAAGACGACAGTAAAGAAATTGAACAACACGATAGGTAGGAAGAAAAATATCGAAAGTGAAGAGGTAGAAGCGGTAGACCGAGTAGAAGGCTACAACCGCCAGGTTATTTAAGAGATTATCTAACAGAGCTGATGATCGAGGACGTTCATGGTAGTCATAAAAGGTCAAGTGACGGAAAAGTTGAATTGGCAGATAAGAACAAGTGTGAAGGGGATAGAAATGTGAGAGAGCAAAATGAATCGATAGCATCGAGTGCCTGAAGTATTATTGAGAAACTGGAGTGTCGCAAATTAGTCGCAGAGTGTTTTATCATTTGGAATTCATGTTTATTTGTGTTTACCTTATCATTAAAAATTTAAAAACGAACCGGTGTAAAGTGACTCAATAATATAATATAGCTAACACAATTGAAGATGTCTATTATAATAGGACGATAGAAACAAGTGCAGATGATTTCTTAACGAAGTGTAATCAGAGCAGGAATAAGATAAAAGGCTTATAATTTAATAATAGATGGAATAATTAAAAAATCTATAACGAGATTATTTTCTACTACGCGGACAGTGCGTTATTGATAGGACGAAATGGGGACAACTCTGAAAGAATGCTAAATGATACAATTTATTACTTAATAACAAACTATTGTTATATCGTTATCAACTAATGTATATGGTATGGATATCATAATGTGTAGTCATTGAAATTGAATGAAAGAGATAGAGATGCTTGAAAGATTTAACAAGGGCAAAACTACGAGAGCATAAACAGGATTAGACATAAAGAATAACGAAAAAAAGCAGTTAAACGTTAAATAAAGCAAGCAGAAGTTTCAAGTGTATCAAGTGTGTTTGCTAAATATAACGATTTGCATATGTTTTTTCTTTTGTTCTATTCATCTCAAACAAAGCGTGTTCTCTATTTTGTATTGGTTTAAATCTAGAAATAAATTTAAGGATAATTAATATCTAACTAAATTTTATTTAAAAGAAGAAATTTTCAATACCAATGTATATAAGAAAGGTGATCACATAACGAAAACACCTTCCAACGCACCCCTTGCGATTTTTCAGCTATTAAACGCAGAAAATCCAATATGGCCGCAGAAAAGCGTGTTTTATTTTAGAGTTTCCTAATTTAATTTTTTTCCAAGCACGTGGTGAAAAGCGGCAAAATTTTCAGTTTCTTAATTGGGGCCCAACAAACGCTGGACTTCGAAATTTGGTAAGATCATAAAAAAGAACTAATACATATTTTTGTTGAAATGTGGAATTCTAGGGTGGAAATGGAAAAAACAATGTTTAAGTGAACACGTTCGTTAATTTTCATTCTAAAATTGATTTGTACTAATTATTTATTTTTATCCACCGCGTTGTTATTTTAAAACGTAACCTTAAATCATTTTGGTCGGAAGTACACTAAAGGTTAATAGCTTAATTGAAATTGACACTCTTTTCTAACCGATTATTATTACAAATTGCTTTAAATTAATCTTGTTTCGTTGCTCACTTACGTATGAATAGAATTTTTGTAATTTTTTTAATCTAGCCTCGAACTTTGTCCTTTAAACTTGATTATTGCTTTAATATCAAATCAGCGATTTATTTAATCTATTTTAATTGAGTTTAAATACTTCACTAGTGCATGTTTATTTGTTATAGAAACGTTTATTTTAAACATTCTTTTCTTCGTTAGAAACCAATAATGATAAAATTATCGTTATTTGTTTAAAATCATCAGTTACATATTGGATCTTTTTAAATAAAGTGTTTTTATTTTTAGGATTATGTGAATATATTTTACTGTTAACAGATTAAATTTTCTTAAAAAATGAGTCAAAGACGTGAAGTTGGTTTTGATGTGGTCCATAATGGATTTTCATCTCATACAGGTATGTATCTTTAGTAATTACACAATTTGTTGTTGAAGTATGTGTTGCTACACAGTATTACGAAATTGCTTTTCTCTTTAAAACTTATTGTTTGCACACATTTATAATGATATTAACCAGCTTGCAAAATTTCAAACATTAGTGCATAAATATACCTATTTTATTAATTTTAAAAATGGGTATACAGGGTGTTCAAAAAGAATGGAATATTGTATGTATCTCGGTAAATATTTATTTTATTAAAACTGACTGAAATATGTTGTCTAGCATTTAGTGCTTCATTACAGAAAGATAAATATAATATGGTTATTATTTTATACAAAATAAATAAGGTTTTGAATGGAGAGTAGAAAAACGTCACTGAAAAAGTATTTTTAGTTTTAATACATAAAATAACCAAATAATTATAAAATTGCATTATCTGAAATAAACTAAGCTAATTCTTACGGTTCAAAACTAACATTGAAATTATAATTAAAATGTACTTTAAGTTGGATATAACTGAGTAACCATCCTTTAGGATATATAGTCAACCTAGTAGCGGCTTTAGGAACTAACATTGAATACAGGAGCTTTACAATGTTACATAACAGCGGATACATAACATCCTCTCCTCGAATCATTTCCTGAAAGAAAATAAATATCAGATCATAGTTAAAAAATTTATTTTATTTTTCTTATTTAAATTTAAACGATACATTAAAGGTGAAATTTGCTTTACTATTTGAAAAGGTCTCCTTCTAACCTCATCTACCTTTTCTCTATTTAACTTATTACGACTCGTCACAAAAATTTAATCACCGATATTTAAATCTTTGTCATTTTTATTTTGATCGAATCTCCCAATACTGTACTGTTGTGTCGTATGCCCTTTTTCTATCCTAATTTATGTCTGGTGCGATCATATCAATTGAGCAAATATCTATATCTTGGTCAAATAAAAGATACGCAGGTGCATATCCGGTGACGGAATGTATGGTTTCATTGTAAGTTTCGATCGCTCCTGTAGCAAGAGTTTACCACCTTCAATTTACTGCTGGTGTATTTAGTAAACATCTGATCTTATTTACCAATTTGGTTGAAACGTTCCACCATACCATATGACCTTGCAGTCAGTTGCAGTTAACGTAACCTTTATATTTTTATCAGTTAAAAACTTTTTGATGTTCGTGGAATCAATTGTTGGGTACGAAAGTTTGTATGTACGATTGTTTGAAGTCGTTAGGATTTTTCTACTTTGAACTCTGTGCCAGCAATATCTGGAAAAGTAATCTATCATAAATATGTTTGTACAGAGTTTGAATTTTACCTTGCATAATTAATTGTAATCTGGTGTATTTTTCTCCGCGTGTAATATGTCCTAGATATTTTTGTTTTCTTATTTTAATTGTGTCTATGATCAGTATGATCTCGTTCTTTTTGTTTAGTCTTCTCGAAACTTCGTCGTTTGTGACATGGTCTGTCCATGATACATTCAAGATCCTTCTATACACCCATACTCCATCCCATAAAGCATATGCAGCATTTAGCCAGCCGCATTCTCAAGTTCAGTTTTAAATCTCTTGTGCAAAGTACCTTTCTTGGTTTGTTAAAATTAGTTCTTGCCTTTTCGATTCGTGTTTTAATTTCATTTGTGCAGTCATTTGTGGAATTAATCATGGCGCGTGTTTAGGACCGCTTTAATATGTTTCAGGATTGTACACATTAGTTTGTAGTATAGTTCTTTAGGTATCGACTGCCATTCTTTACCATTAATAATATTCTGCAACTCTCATTAATAATATGTGCCACAAATTTTCAATAGGAGATAAGTGGTTGCCAATCTAGCAGAGGCACTGTGTTGTTGGTACACCACGGCATCGTTGCATTGTAGTGTTGATAATAACAGTTACCCATATTCTCTATATCCTCTCCACAAAGTCTCTAGGGCTCCCAAACTTCTTGCAGCATTGACGTATAACGTTGATTGTTCATGGGTCTCTCGCACACAAACATTTCACCGACTTCCGAAGTTGATATGCAATCCCAAAGCATGATAGTTCCACTTCTATGCTTCACTGTAGATACTAAGCATTCCGGATTGTACGCTTTACTCCGTCTCTGGCGCAGATACTGAGCCCAACACGCCCAAAAAGCTGTAAACGATACCACAAAAATAATAAAATGGAACTTCTGTCATTCAATGGGCTACAGTTTGGTTGATACATCTCTAATAAATGCACAGATAAGTATGAAGCAAAACCACACGTGACTAGTTCTTAACTCTCCAACTTGCGTACTTTTTAGCCCACGCGAGTCGTTTTTTCTTATGCTCTCCTGTAATCAAGGGCCTTCGGCGAGCAAGGCAACCATGGAAGTTTATTTCCTTTAGCCGTATTCGAATGGTACTAGCAGAAACTAACTCTTTCGGTCTACAGTGTACTGCTTAATTCTTTTGACGATTTTCGTCGATCTTGTAAGGCCATTCTTTCTAAATAATAACCTTGGCTTGTAGATGTACGCTGTTTTTTCCACTTTTTGGTTGGATTTTCATTTTGAGTTTCTTTGTATTGTTTTTAAGTTGTTTGCACGACGCATCATTTTTTTTCAGCAATTGAAACTTGCGTAAACCCATGTGTATTAAAAGCACCAATTCCTGTTGTTTAGGCATTATTAGATAAAGAACATAAATTCACAACGAAAAATCACAAAGAATGTCTTGTGTTTTCAAATACTACGCCTTTATTTACACACAGTCAATAATAACTTAAGTTCTGAGAGACAAGATTGTCATATAAATACTTAGGTAATAAAAAAAACTCAATTATATAGAAGCAATTAGACATCTATGAAGTCTGTTTACCTGAGATCAGCAGAGTTTCTATAATAAATCATTTTATGAGGGGCGCCTAATACATTTGCACATAGCTGTATATTGCGGTACATATAAGATTAGGTTTATGATTAAAACCATCGTAAAATCATTGCCAATTAACAAATGCTGCCAAAACACAATTGCTTCTTTTATAGCTAAGCATTCCAAATAAATTGAAGCTTTCTTCCTTTGACGATCTGTTAGTTTTTTTGAAAAATAAAATACTGAATGTCAGTCCATCTTCTAACTTGCTTCAAAATTGCACCTAATCCTTCTCCACTTGCGTCTGTGTAGATGTAAATTGACTTATTTGGATTGAATATTGTTAGAATAGATGGGGGAGATATATACTGGGTCCTGCAACAGTGCGTCGGGCTTTCCCGTGACAGATAGAAAAAAAAATGATTTGTACAAAATGTTATTGGTTGTCCCAATTTTGCGGTATAACAAAAAATTTTTTTTTCAAATGGGACAACGTTGATTTTTAAATTTCTTAAGTAATTTCTAATAAAATGTCGATACCATTCCCTATACCTAAATTTAATAGTTTTCGATTTATTAATTTTTTTCGTAAACATTTGACAGTTGTGTCATTAACAAAAATAGCCTATAACTTCTTTGTTTTTAGCTCTATTGGCATTCGTTTTAGATTTTTGGAATTTTTAAACATTGTTTTAATGATTCCGTGTCAAACGTTGCCATATTTCTAACCTATTACTTGATAAAAATTACCATGAATTTGACAAACTTCAAACGTTAATAACTTTCTTATTTTTAATGGAACACGTATGTTTTTGCATAATTAAATTTGTTTTTAAATTACCTTTTGATTGGTATAATCATTCTCTGGACTTAAAGTTAATAATTTCAGAGATATTTAACACATTTAATAACACTGGTCTGCAAAAAAATATTTTTTATCGAGCCCTGACACTATTCCGGGTGATTCTTATGTAAAATGACGTCCTGAATCCAAATATGTCTTCCGTTTTCTTCCATCACCAACCATTTTCGAGAGAGCCCCAAATCTCTAATTTTACCACTTTTCGATAAATTAATTATAATTTATTTATCGAACGATAATAATAATTATAACAATTATTATAATAATAAATATATGGACATGAATTTAATTTAAATGGGAAAAAGAACTATTTTAGCTATAAACAGTAATAAATAAAAAGATATTCATCGTTACTTGGTGCTTGCTTTCCTTTTATACCCTGAGGTACAGCTCTCTCGTTTCAAAAACCAGCAGTACTCCGCCAACATGCTTGCATTCCACTTCCCTGAAAATCTCTTCTCCAGCCTAGCGATGTCTTGATGGCACCGTTCCCCGTGTTTATCCGAGACGGCTCCTAAATTTTCAGGGAAAAAGTCCAGATACAAGTGAAGGAAGTAAAGTTTAAGAGACATGTTACATCCTATGTCCTTGTACGCTAAAAGCAGTTCCTCGACGTGAGCGACATAATCTTCACTTTTGTGGTTACCCAGGAAGTTCTTACAAACGTTTTGAAATGCAAGTCAAGCTCGTTTTTCTTTTCGATTTAGGTGTTTAATAAACGTCGAATCTTGGAAGAGTTGTCTAATCTGGGGACCAACAAAAACGCTTTCTTTGATTTTAGCTTCGCTAAGACGAGGAAATTTAGTTTTCAAAAATTGAAATGCGCCACCTGTCTTGTCCACTGCTTTCACAAACTGCTTGATCAATCCAAGTTTGATGTGTAAAGGTGGTAAGTAAATATTTTCCTTCGGAACCAAAGGATTGTGGGCGACATTTTTCTGACCAGGAATAAGATTTTCTCGCAGAGGCCAGTCCCGTACGATGTAATGTTTATCTCGGGCTCGGCTATCCCATTCACAAAGGAAGCAGCAATATTTTGTGAATACTGATTGCAGGTCCGTGAGTAGAGCAACAACTTTTAAGTCAGCGCAAAGTTTCCACTTACAATCTTGATAACTAATTTTATCAAGGATTCTGAAGATGTTTTCGTACGTTTCCTTCATATCAACAGAGTATGCAACTGGAACTGATGGGAAGTAAATTCTATTTGCCAACAGGACAACTTTTAAGCTTGTTCTATAAACAGTCTCCATTTGTGTGGGTCACAAGGCATCTGTAGCTCTGTCATCAATAAATTTGCATTAGGGCAGAACACTAAACCTTTATCTTCTGAGAAAAGACATTTCAGGGTTGCTTGTCCGGTTCTGTAAGAAGATATTTTTACTCCCTTTTCTAAGCGATTCCACTGTTAAAGTCGCGATCCTAGGAGCTGAGATTTAGTCTTGGGTAACTACAAATCCCTGACAAGATCATTTAATTCCGATTGAGTGAGGAGGTAAGGTTGCTGAGAAACTAAATCTGCGGAATACTCTTCATCATCATTGAACGTATCATTCGAAGCCCCAGGTTGTAGCTCAGAGTCTTTTAAATCAATTTCCGGCTTTGGATAAGTGTTTGGGGGCTCTGGGATTGGCAAAGTATTGTTATAAGGAACAGGTCTTAGAGCTGACGGAATATTGGGATACTGAATTGTATGCTTACTTTTGCTTGAAAACCCGACGGTGGAAGTCATACAAAAGTAACAATCTGTAAGATGACAGCGAGGTTCACGCCAAACCATGGGCACAACAAATGGCATTGATTTACGGGTACCTTTGAGCCATTTGGTCAAACTACTGTACCAAGTCGTACAGCAAAATGATGGGGCCCAAGTCTTGTCCTGATCGTCAACTTGACAATCAAAGTACAATTTATAAGCTCTTTTAACAAGCGGAGAAAGAGGTTTTCGTTGCGCTTTTAAAGTTAATTCCCCGCAGACATAGCAGAAGCTATCGGGATGATTTTTACACTCGCGTGGCATAATTAAACAGTAATTCAACGCCCGACATTAACCACAAATCACACTTAGTCACTTGAAAAAATCCGGAGTAAAAGTAGTTTTACTGTTTTACACAAATGAACCAAAATGAACACAAAATCCAGCACGTTTAAAACGTCGACAAGTTAACTCTACAACAGCTATAGATGTACTGATCGAAGCAGTTAAGCAAACAATGTAATATACTATAATGAGAAGAGTAATGCAAGTTCAAGCCTGTCGAAAATTCCTGTTCAAACCTGCATGTGGTATTTAGATCGCCAGCGTCGTGCAGTGAATCTTCCTAACTGTTTATTGATATTTTCTTACTGTTCTTATATGTTTGTATTTTATTGTTGTTTCTATATACATTTTATAGCAAAACTTTTGCCATATACTTTGCTATAAATTTTATTACCTGCTTTGGGATGTTTAACGGCTATAAGTTAAATATCTAAAAAAAAATGCAAAAAATAAAATAAAAATGGGGTCCCCTCAAAATAGGTGGGTGATGGGTAAAAACGGAGCTCATTTTTGGATTCAGGAGGTCATTTTACATAAGATTCGTCAAGAATGGTATCAGGGCCGATTTTCATGCAGACCAGTGTAATTAAATTTCTATGCTCCGAAGTAAGACAAGCCGAGACAAAACAACTGTCAAAATGTAAGTACCTAAAAGTCAATGTAGCATTTAAAAAAGCGATTCTTCCCATTTCATAATGAATTTAGAAAAAGACGAACTAGTCGATATGATTTTTGTATTAGGGGAGACTGCTAGAAATTATTTATTGGCGGCGACACGTTATCTCGACAGAAGACATCCGGGTGAGAAAAGTTTTAGAAACGTACTTAATGGATTTATTGAAACGGGAAGTGTGATTTACAAAAAACAAGAAGGAATAAAACCTATCAGTAACAAGAAAAACTAATTTTCAGTGCTATTAACTGCAACTGAGCATCCCAACATGAGCCAAAAAGACATGAGTGAAGCAACCGGCATAAGCGAGATGTCAGTACAACGCATTCTGAAGAAAAATCGGTATCATGCATATCATATTCAGTTACATCAAGAACTGAGTAATACTGGTTTTCAATTTCGGTCCGAATTTTGTACCTGGGCAAAATTGAAAATACAGCAGGTTCCTGAGTTTTTTCAGTATGTTTTATACACGGATGAGGCGACATTCGATAACAGTGGTATCTGTCAACAGACTCAATGTTCATTATTATTCGACTGAAAATCCGCATGTTATGAGACAAGTTGAACATCAGCACCGATGTTTTTTGAATGTCTGGGGCGGAACTGTTGGAAACCATGTGATAGGTCCATATTTCTTCGATGACCATCTCAGTGGGCCTATGTATTTACACTTCTTGCAAAATGTATTACCGTGATTATTAGCTAATCTACCTCAACATACAAGAAACAGGCTGTGGTTTCTACAAGACGGGGCACCTGCGCATTTTTCGCGAGACGTAAGGGCATTTCTTGATGAAATTTTCCCAAACAATTGATTGGTAGAAAAGTAGGAAAGGACCTACAGATGGCCTGCTAGATCTCCGGATCTAACGAAACCTGATTTTTTCTTATGGCGATACGTAAAAGACGTTGCTTATAAAGAACCACCAATACAACCCATGAATCTGCAACAACGAATTGTGGACGCTTTTGCAAGTATTTCACCTGAAATGTTAGGAAGAGTGCAAAGGCCTTTTCAGTATAGAATTAATTTGTGCCTAAATGAAAATAGAAAACATTTTGAACATTTACTTTAGTATCGTTTCTAGTTTGTTTTAATAATACTACAGAAGTATTAGCTTTTTTTATTCATCTAACATTGACTTACGTCTTGACAGTTGCTTTGTCTCAGCTTGGCCTACTTCGGTGCATAAAAATGTAGTGTAATGTCTACTTTTGTACAAAATTTTGTGTAATCTAAATTTGTTAAATATCTCAGAAATTATTAACTTTAGGTAAACGGAATGGTTATACCAATCAATAGGTAATTTAAAAACAAATTTAATTATGCAAAAACATACATAGTGTTCCATTCAGTTCCATTCAAAATAAGGAAGTTATTAACGTTATTTAAACAATGTTTAAAGTTCCAAAAATCCAAACCGCATACCAATAGAGCTAAAAACAAAGAAGTTGTAGGCTATTTTTGTTGAAGACACAAATGTCAAATGTTTACGAAAAAAATTAATAACTCTAAAACTTAAGTTTAGGTTTAGGAAATGGTATAGACATTTTATTAGGAATTTAAAAATTATAAAATATCCTCTCTCATATTTGAAAAAAAAAATTTTTTGTTATACCGAAAAATTGGAACACTCTATGTTTGAAAATAATTTAAAGATTTTTAAACCAGTAACATTCCGTATAATTTTATATTGTTAAAGTATTGTTGGCATTCATCCGCCTAATTAAATTCATTGGTCTTTTTCATTATATCAAGTCTTCTTTTGAATAAATTTATGGTAAAAGTTAAATTTTCCTAGAAGTTGCCTTACATTTTTTTCGTAGTTGTAACTGGAAAATCTTTTATTGTATGTAAATTGTCTCTTAAAGGCGTAATTTTCTTCTGTTCAACAATATGCTCCAGATATTTGACAGACTTTTGTGCAAATTTATATTTAATTCATTTAAGTTTAAAATTCTCTTTGCTGTTTTAAAAAAAATTCTTTTAAATGCTGCAAGTGTTCTTCAAATGAGCGAGAAAAAATTAGTGTGTCATCTATAAAATTCATGGGAAAATCACTTAAATTCTTTTTTCTTATCATATTAGATGCAATTCTTTGAAAGATGGCAGGTGAATGTTTGTACCCATAACTGGTGTTCACCAAAATGCTGAGTTAGCGTCTACTACATTGAAGTATGAGCAATTGAAACATGTACTCATCATATCCTCAATTCGAGGAAATGGTTATGCTTCTGGAACAACTAAACTAATTTGTTTATTTGAGAAAAACCATGAAGATGAGCTTGTTTCTGATACTTGCAACCAACAATTCAGTCACCAATGACTTTTCTATCTGAAACTGAGCACTTATAAGGATGTTGTGAACCATATTTTTCCAAAATAGTTTAATACGTGCACTTATATATGATCTTCAATTGATTTATATATTTCTTTCTGAGTCAAATGATCGTGATTATCACAACATTTACAACATTATTCCTAAAGTCATCTTTCGTTAAATTTGGTAGTTCATATGTTTCTTTCATTTTCTTATTACTCATAGATCTAGAACTAACCTCATTTTTAACTTTGTTGTGGTACAAATCATTCAAATTCAATGCAATTGTCGTCTACTTACAAATTGTGATCGTCTTCTTCTCCTTTACCATATTGAGTGTTTAAATCAATTTACGATTAATTACTAGCAACAGTAACAACAACAATCTTAGACAAGTTTTAATTTTACTATTTTACGCTCTACTACTACTACTAAACAAAATAAATCTTCAAAAATAATAATAAACGAGATATTATAAATAATCTATTTTCAAGATTAATCGATAGAATACAATTGAAATTAAAAAAACACCTATTTTTGATATACTTAATTGACCCTGTTTAAAAAATATTTCCTTTTCGCCTTGTGTGCGTTGTATAAAATTAAATTAAATTTGCAATAAATTATTAACTGTGTTGAAACGGGATAAAAAGCATTGCGTTTCCAGTCAGAACTGAAGAAGTTTGTTACAAAACTGGTTTAAGTCATCTTTTTGTCGACATTAATTCTTCTTGCATGCACGCATCTTATTCCTCGTTTATTTCATTGTATATTTTAAACATTCCACGTTTATCAGTTGATTTACTTAATAAAATGTAACGATTATTCGATTTTTTTCAAACTTGATCTGAAGTGTGCATAATCATGAACATGTTTAGATAGAATTGTGTCGATTATCTTTAATAAGTTACAATTACAGCAGATGAATCTGAAAAACTGCCATTGCAACAGCAGCAACCAGTACGCTTGCAACCATCTTGGGAAGAAAACAATTTACCGGAAGACGAATTAAATTTTCGAAATTTAACAATGGACGAAGCTAGTTTACAATTGCACACTCCAGTTGATAAGTACAGGTTGGTTTATATGACGTTTATATTAAATGGAATTGGTATTCTGATGCCTTGGAACATGTTTATTACTGCCGAATCGGTGAGTTCATTAATTATTTTTTTCCCTTTATACTGATTAACATACGTTTAGTATTTCACCAAGTACAAATTTGGACGTGATTATATTGGAACAGATGTAATCTACGACGACAGCTACTTGCAGTTCGTGGGATTTGCATCTCAAGTTCCTAATTTGATTTTTAATTGGTTGAACGTTTTCGTACAAATGGGGTGAGTAGTTATCTGAGTTTGTAACATAAATTTGTTTATCAACAAAGTCAATAAACTAAATATTTGAGCAACTACATCATACTATAGATTATTTTTTTATTCGTCGATAGAAATACATCTAGAATTAAAATTTTCATTGAATAAACAAATAATATTTTATCGCAGTTTTAGAATCTTATATTGCTTTGAATAGTATGTTTCTTGTGTGGCGTTCGAACTATTCAATCATAAAACAAAAATCGTTTTTGATTAATCCTGCCTTCTTTGTTTTCTTTAATTTTAAGAAATACATAAATTGATTAATTGGATTGACAATTCATTTTTCTTTATAAGTCTCTCTTTAACAAAAAAATGTTTTTTAGTACATATTTGTCAGTAGGTTATTTTACAATTTAAAAAATGTAAGTTAACTAAGCTTGGGCAGGTATGCTGTAAAGATGAAGCATATATGCTCTAAAATATGCTGCTATAAATTCCTTAAATATGTTGTACTTATATGCTCTAAAAAAAGATTTTTTTCTATAACCCATTTAAAATGACAAAAACTCTAAATATTTCTTCATTAAATTTTAGTGATTAGAATACAAACATTGGTGTTTTGCATGGCACCTGAAAAAAAAACGTACACTAAATTTTGTTAATGTTTTTAATTTTGAATTACATTTATAATATATAAAATGCAGTTCTTAATTATACTAAAAAATTTAACAAAAATAGCCAGAAACAATAAAAATACAGATAGAGCAGAATCTGTTTACTTCTTACAATAAATAATCATGTGTTTTTCTATATTATCCACTAGAAAACGTTGACGCATGTCTTGTAATATATTTTTATACATACAGAAGCTTCTTTCACAATCACATGAAGTTACAGGACAATATTTAAATAAATGTGCTTTAGGAGTAGCTAAATTTTGTGCAAAGTCTTCCGAACGGGAAAAGTTTTCATCTAAAATACCTTTTATTGATTTAAGTATCGACAATCCTGAATTTTTTTTAAATAAATCACTCAATTTTGTGGATATTTTTTTGCATGTATCACTTTTATTTGCATCTATAGTCTTTTGGAAGTTTTTAATTAAATCTAAAGATTCCGTTAAAAGTAAATTTTGTGTCTCCAATTTCTTAATTATGTCGGGAATATTGGAAAAATGCGATTTTATATATGACAACTGAGAACTTAATCCGCGGTTTTTTAGAGCACTTTGACAGTCCGCTACAGATTGAGCACAACTTGGATCAAAATGGTTCACAATTTCTTTGAATTCTGCATAGTGTTCACAGTACTACAGAGCAACTTCGATCCAGCTTCCCCATCTGGTCAAAATTGGTTGCGGGGGCAAAGCAACGTCTTTTAATTTTTCGCGGAAGACTTCAATTAGCTTGGAGCTTTTAAGAAAACTTTTTTCCCGTGTTAATTAACGAATTTTATAGTTATTGGCGTTTTTTTGTTTTTCGAAAAATCGTCGTTACTTCCTTATTTTAAGGAATTTTTAAAAAATATAAACATTTACTTTCGTTCTCTAAGAATTTCAAAAAAAGATTTTGAAAACTACTCGATCGATTTTTGAAAATAAAACATTTTTAAAACTATCTACTATAACATTTTTTTGATCTGTCCAAAAAAAGTTTTTATTCAAATTGAAATACAAGATAAGTTTTAACAAATGGTAATAATCATTTAAAACGAACTAAGCTTGTTGCCATTAAAAAACAAAAGAAAGAAACAAACAAGAATAATAAAACAATGAAACGACAAAGGAGGGACTAAATTTGATTTTCAAATCTTCTGCTGCAGCTACCATTCTAACCACCAGTTCTAAATCAGTTTGTTTCAAATTATTGTTACCGTTTATTAAAATTAATTTTTTTATTAAAGTCAATTTAAATAAATACTTTTTTTGGATATAAAAAAATGCTATAGTACATAGTTTGATGATTTTATAAATGTTGTATTTTCAAAAATCCATCGAGAGGTTTTCAAAATATCTTATTTTGAAATTTTTGATCGGTCTCCATTTTGTTATTAGATAAAATACAAATTTTTTGTTAAAACTTATCTTGTATTTCAATTTCAATAGAAACTTTTTTGAACAGATAAAAAAAATGTTATAGTAGATAGTTTTAAAAATGTTTTATTTTCAAAAATTTTATCTAAATTGTTGCGACTAACTCATTGCTGCACTTATATTCTTAAATCGAATTAATTTTTATGATAATATATGTATTATGAAATTAGCCTTGAATTTAACGAAAGAATGACTCCGTTTTCCAAAACAAAACAACAAAATCATAGAATTATATACACCGAATTACAATTTTTTGCATGATTATAAAGTGATCTCGTAAAGTATGGAATAAATCTATTACTTCTTAAATAATAAAGTTTGAGGAAATTTCCTTGGACACGTCGATTTTGTTTGTTTGAATATCACATTTTTCCGCCATTTACATTATTTACTCGTGTTTTGTTTCTGAGCTATGACGTCAGCGACATTTTTTTTAAACTGCAACCCATATTTTTTCAACGGATTTTGATAGAGTTCATTTTTCTGAGTACGAGAATGTCACACAAGTGCGATTTTGAAAAGAAAAGTTTTCCCGATATTCGGTTCCAAAGTTTCAAAAATGTAAGTAAAAGTTATATGATAGATCAAGCATTTCTAGGAGGTCATTTTATAGATCCTCTACAACTGATTCATTGGTTAGTCAATACTTGGTTTAAATATTCGCAAGCTATTCTTGCACTTGGCGGGTGGTTAAAAGCGGATTTTCTTGAAACTCAAGTTGAACGTTTTTTTAACGGTGTACTGTGTAATTGGTTCTCTATTAGGATATTTATTATTAAATAAACGACAAACATCAGCTTCTGTGCGAACTTTGTTTCCCTAACCGATCATCAAAATTCCTGATCTTTACGTTTCACTTAAACGACGGACCATTTTCAGATAATAGTTGAGGAAAAAAATCAATTTGAAATATTATTAAGCAATGATGAATCAGTAAAATGCAACATAAACTTGCGAGGGACAAGTGCAGAATTCTAACAACACTCAAAATCGTTTGTTTTTCCCAGTGTTTCTTTGATTATTGGTCTTATAGCATAACTTTTACTTCAAAGTCACACCTTTTTGACATTTTCGTACTCAGAAAATGACCAATATCGAAATCCGTTGAAAAAATATGGGTTATTTAAGAAAATGTAGACGTCATAGTTCGGAAATAAAACACGAGCAGAAAATGCCAATAGCGAGGTAACGCTAAACGAACAAAATCGACGTGTCTGAAGAAATTTCCACAAACTTTATCATTTAGGAAATAATGAATTTATTTCATACTTAGTAATAGTACTAGGAATAAACACTCTTGGTATTTATTTATTAATACAGCAAATGTACTATAATATTAATTAATTGCAGTGGTAACCTCACAACCCGAATTGTATGGAGCATTTCAATCGAAGTAGTTGTATTTATATTAACTATTGCCTTGGCAATGACCGATACTCACGAATGGCCTGGCGCCTTTTTCTGGATAACTATGGTATCGGTGGTCATATTGAATAGTACGTATTTGCATGTGTATTTCACTTTTTAAATATTTACATTTTAGTGGCTAACGGGATATACCAAAACACCATTTTTGGCATGGCGGCCAAATTGCCTTTACAGTATACAGGTGCTGTAGTATTGGGTTCTAACATTAGCGGTACTTTTACATCGTTAGTACGCATATTTTCTGATACATTTGCATCTACTGTGCGGATGTCCGCTATTTATTATTTCATAACGGCGTTGTTCGTCTTACTACTGTGTTTTGACACATACTTTGCACTGCCATTAAATGTAAGTTTTAAACGCTTAATTGTTTTTCGTATAAAATTCTCTTGTTGCAGAGATACTATCGCCATTACGAATTAAAGGAGAAAAGAGAAGCGAGTCTTCGGAAAAACCAGAACATGGGTGTTGTAGAACGGATACCCTATTTTTACGTATTTAAGAAATGCCTGCCTCAGTTGATGAATATCTTTTTGGTCTTTTTTGTAACGTTATCTATATTTCCAGCAGTTCATGCAAGTACGTGTAAAATAATGTTCAAGGTGGTGTATAATTCATTCTCTTTCAGATATAAAAGCTGTCGATTCTGATTTTTTTATCACTACGAAATATTACACGTCGATTACGTGTTTTTTAACATTTAATGTATGTGCTATGATCGGTAGTTATCTAACAGCGTTCTGTAGTTTGGTAAGTATTATTAGTCCTTGTTTATATTGTACGTAATTTTTATATTTTAAAGCCTAGGGCAAAGTACCTCTGGATACCTATTGCGTTACGTATTTTCTATATTCCGTTTTATTTGTTATGCAATTACCAACCGAGTGATAATGCTACTAGAATTTTACCAGTGCTGATAAACAGCGATTGGGCTTATTGGATAGTATCAGTAACTATGGGTTTGACTAGCGGATATTTAAGTTCTTTAGGAATGATGTACGCATCGAAGTAAGTATAAAAATACTTATAACAATCGGTTAATTCTTTTCTTCAGATCGGTCGAAGAAAGGTACGCCGCAACCGCAGGTATGTTTGCAGCGGCGGCTTTAATAACAGGAATATTTACCGGCGTAATGTCGTCGTTTATCTGGCCTTGGTTTGTAGAGAATGTAGGTATCTAACACAAATGTCTAGTGTATGACACTGAAACTTCATTCCAGATACGACTTTAACTTTTATTTGTTATTTTAAATATTATTCGGAGATAGTTCTAAAATATCAGGGAGGTTTCAAGTCATACATTAGTACAATCAATGAAGAGACTGACATCATTTAATCGAAATGTTTATATATGAGAGTATATATGGTATATATGTATACATACAAAACAAAAATTATATATCGAACCAAACAAAAATGCAAATTGTTCTTCCAGAAGGAACTCATTTTTTCCTCTTGGCTTTCGAACTAAATAATTTAAAAAAAAAATGGTTTCCTATCTGCACGCTCGTTTATTACATGCTCAAATTTGAGCTTAAACCTTAATCTCTTTGCTATCTATTGTAAGTACTTTGACCAAAAAATTAGATACTTGTAGTATATGCTATTGGGTGTTTCCTTAGAATTAGCGAACAATAAAGTTTAATTTTTTTATCGAAGGATGGTTGATAACATAAAGACTGAGTAGAAAATCATTTCGGGTATTGATTTGGTCATTTCGAGTGGTACAATTTAACAAAGAGGAGACTATGGCCACAAATTTCTTATTCAAATAACAGGGTTTTTTTTAAATGTTTTTTTATATATTTATTTATGTGAATCAATTATATTATGTTCCTAGTTATATGCTTGTATAAAACAATCGTTAATCTGACTTATAGTGTCTTACACACAACTTGTTGCATATGATATTAGCGGCAACTGTCACGTATTTAACCAGTTTTTGTCTTTGTTAAAAAACATATCAAGTTTTGAAGTTTGTTATTGTGTGTTGAATTTATTAACGTTTTAGTTAAGTAGTTGTGTTACGATTTTAAGATTAAAGACATTGTTGCGATGTACTTTAACGAATTTATGTTTGATTGTATTCAATAACATACAACTTGATGGTTAATATTCTCACAGAGCACAAAATATGCTTGTTGGTTTGCGTGTCCATGTAAAATAAATTCGTCTAATTTTTATATCGATTTATCCATTGTAATTTTTGAAAAGTGCGTATTATGTAAAATTGTATATAAATCAAACAGTTACCTTAAACAAAGTTAACGATTCAAGTTAGCAATATTAACATTGTAAGTTAAAACAATATATTGCAAAATAAATATTACCATTGATAGTGTTTTAAAATTGATTCATTATAAATAATCCTGTTCCGTTTCCAATACCAGTTCTTTTCCTTTAGTTTCAGATGACGCAGTTCCTGCCGAGAATCATGAGCAATATAATTGGTCCAAGTCAATGTAGGAAATTAAGTATAAGGAGATGTTCCAGTCAAGTACAACATAAACTGGTTAGTCGATTTTGTTTCTTTTCTTTAAATTCTTCTATAAACCTGACCTGCGTTTGAATTTTGGTACCTACTTTATGAGAAACTCTCGTATCTAAGTTTGTTTTTAAATTTACGTTGTTCATTTAAGTCATGGTCTAAGAGCTTGTCTTTAATTTGCTATTTGATCGACTTATTTACAATCATTTTGAAGATTTTTGTTTTCATTTAACTAACGGTTTATGTTGTTACAACATCTATTTGCCGGTATTCGCATTTTGCATTTCGTTTGTATTAATAAAATTTAGATTTCGATTAATTTACTATTTCTGACAGTCATTATTTGGTTTCAAATATTTAGATTTATTTATTTTAGATGCGTTTCTCGTAACATTTGCATATCTGTAGGTAGCATTTTGATCTTGTCATTTTTTTTTTATTTTTCCGTCGTTGGAACGTGTCTTAGTTTATAAAAGAGAACGCGATTCTTATTAAATGAGTGATGATGTATAAATCCAGAACGAATTATATCGAAAACTAAGAGTTAACACGTGACGCGGACATGTTTGATCCCCTACGGGTCGTGAACTTGTGTGTTTAGGGTTGAAAGATTCCCGAGTTCGAAAATTTTTGGATATACAAATTAGTTCCTCACGTGATATGGGTTTTCGTTAACTGTATGTTTGGATGATGTTTTTTTTGCATAGTAGAAACTATTTTGCGGCTAATTAAATGTTATATCCGTTCAACTTGTCACTGCCTCTTTTAGTAAGTTTTACCACCTTGTTTGAGACTGGAATTACCGTTTAGCGTCTGGGTCCAGCCATCCGCAGTTTTCATTAGGAAACAAAATTACCTCGAGTATTTACAAATTACGTTTATTGATTATTGCAATTATATTCGAGTTCAGTTAAGGGCTGTGAATTTATCAAAGTGAATGTTATTCTTAACTTTGACTTGTGTAATTTCGTTAACTAACTAAAACATTAATGTATTGATTGATTTGCCGTCGGTGAATAAATTTATCCGATCGACAAGTATTCATTCGTGTATTTTCAATTAATCTTAAGCTAATTAAGATTTGCGTCGTTCATTAATGCTAAGTTTTAATAAATTTGTTTTAAATTACATCCGTTGCAAGGCCTTCCTACTTTTACGTTTAGTATTTCTTTGTTTAATTTTTACTTTCCTATAAGGAAAGTAAGCGACCGCACTCTTTTTTCTAAAAAATTTTATTGCATAATTTTACGTTTCAAAGTCTCCTGAATCAGACAAATGTATTTTTAACAAAAAACTTTTTGGCGTGTGTGTAACGATGTACCTAGAATAACTCGCGAACCAAAAGTCCTAGTAACTTGAAATTTGGTATGGAGCTGGCTTTTCATATTCTCTCGGTTTTATTAAATTGGTCTGATAAAGAAACCGGAAGTGGTGTATTTGCCATTTTTAACAGTTTTTCTTACATGATTCTCTACGTATGTAAATTATTCAAATTATTTTTACACTTTCTTATAGAGTTAATTCTTCCTAATAATTTATTTAAATAAAATTTCTTTTTTAATTAACAGTTTATTAGATATTTGATTTATAATTTAAAGTGAACTCCATATATAATCCTAAGTTCGAATCCTGCCTGCGACGATTTTTTTTTTAGAAACAAATTGTATGTCTTGAAGGGAAACTGAGGGAAACCAAGATACGTTAAAAAATAACAATTTTTCTCTATATTCTTTTGACTTGCTTATATACCGAGTGCTGCATCTTATTTAAATTATCTTTGGATGTACTCACGATAACTCTCGAACCAAAATTATTAAAATCCATTTCACACCATACTCGCTACTTCGGGTATGATATTTCGTTTTGTTGTTTATTGGAATCCTTCGTTTTGCTAATCAAAGTGGTTAATTTAGGAAAGCAGTGTTTTTAAACGCTTCTGTTTGTATTTGGTTTCATTAAGGTAACGTAATAACAAGGTTTATGGTTCGGATTAATAAATCCTATCGTGTAAAAGTGGTTATTGCGCTTTTTATTTTGTGCATGTGCATAAATAAATTTTTAAGGAGGTGCTTAACTATTTCTGTTGGGATAACAAAGAATAGCAATAATAACAAACTCGAACAAGTAAAAGCTTCAAAAATAATATAATTATTATAAACAAACTGTTTTCAAGATAGAGATACAATAAAAAAAAAAGATTTTGATAAAATTTATATATTTTTTTAAATATGTTTATTCCGTCAGAAATCTTTGTGGTCTTTATTATTCTTACGTGTCCGTGACAAAACATTTTTTCGATTTTTTATTTATTGAATTATGCTTTAGTGAAAATGTATTTATAGTGTAATTACATTTGCAATAAATCATCGACTGATGGAAAGCATTCTGTTTATTGTCAGAAATGAAGAACTTCGTTGCAAACGTGGTTTCAGTCACCTCGGTGTAGACATTACATTCCGCATCTTATTCCTAGTTTATTTCATTGTATATTTTAAACATGCCACGTTTACCAATTGATTTACTTAACAAAATATAACGATTATTTGATTTTTTCAAACTTGAGCGGAAGTGTGCATAATCTTGAACATGCTTAGATAGAATTGTGTCGATTATCTTTAATAAGATATAATACAGCAGATGAATCGGAAAACCGCCATTGCATTAGCAGCAGGAACCAATACGCTTACAACCATCTTGTAAGGAAAACAATTTACCCGAAGACGAATTCAGCTTTCGAAATTTAACAATGGACAAAGTTGGTTTACAATTACACACTCCAGTCGATAAGTACAGGTTGGTTTATATGACGTTTATGTTAAACGGAATTTGTATTCTAATGCCTTGGAACATGTTTATTACTGCCGAATCGGTGAGTTCATTCATTATTTTTTTCCTTTTATACTGATTAACGTACGTTTAGTATTTTACAAAGTACAAATTTGGACGTGATTATATTGGAACAGATGTAATCTACGACGACAGCTACTTGGAGTTCGTGGGATTTGTAGCTAAAGTTTCTAATGTGATAGCTAATTGGTTGAACGTCTTCTTAGAAATGGGGTGAGTATTTATCTACGCCAGTATCAACAAATTCAATAAAGTAAATATTTGAGCAACTACATCATAATATAGATTATTTTTTATTCGTTGATAGTAATATATCTTAACTTAAAATTTTCATTGATTAACCAAATAATATTTTTTTCTGTACTGCTTTTGCTTTTAACAAAACAATTTTGAAGTGAGTTTTTTCAGTAATTGCAAGTGGGTTAGTCCATAAAAAATGTTTCCTCAGTAAAAAAATTAAAGTTAACTGAACAATACAATGATTAAAAATTATCAGAACAGTTCTTAGAAATATAAAATAATAAAATATATGAACTGTTTTTTTGAGAAGAATTTGTAAAAATGGTATACTTAGTTGCTGGGTTGAAATAATTTTATCTGTACGCATGAAAATAGATGTGCTTTCTGGATAAACATGTCAGCGATGTTTAAGTGCGACTTCTTGTGCGGAAATTTGAAGCCACTGGTTCTGTAGCAAATACCAAAGTAAATCAGCCAAAAATTCTGGATGTAGGAGTGCAAATTGAAATTTTCGACCAAGTCGCCATGTGTTTAACAACGTCGCTTCGCAAAGTTAGAGAATTAACAAGAGTGTCACATGAATCGTTTCGGAAAGTTTTAAAGCACATAAGTTTTTTCCTTACAAAATGCACGTTCTTCAAGAACTAGGGAACGATGATCTTGATAGACTAATTCAGTTTTGTGAAAAAAAGGACTCACTTCCATTATTAGACGTTAAATTAATTAGAAATAATAACATCTTGACAGATTGGCATATCAAACGCATTGCAAAATTATAATCAACTATTATTTTAGACTAACAATACGCTAACACCTATACGCCCGTCTAACCTAACTACTAACATACACGAAAATAATCAATGCATCTGAATTAACTCAAAGACTCATTCTTAAAAAAACAAACATCAAAATTAGTATATATAATAAAAATACTATATACAACATGTTATATACAAAAATAAAAGACAAATGAGTAATCTTGATGTACACGATATTGTATACAAAATAGATTGTAACGATTACAACAAATGTTACATAGGACAGACATAACAAAAAACAAAACATTTGAAAAATCACCTATACGACTGCAAAAAAAAACCTGAAGTAGCTGTAGCTGTACATCACATTAACAGAGGCTACAATTTTTTCGAACCCTGTACTCACTGCCATGTTAAATCACATGTACTTCTTTTGTCTGTGTAATAAAATAGTAACCGTGAGAAAGTGCGCGCAATAGCGTCACGAAACGTCGCCGTTATTATTTATTTTGTTTGTTTATTCATTACACTATTGATTGTTTTTTGTAAGTGTAATTAATCTCTCGGCCAAACGGATCTGCGTTCCCATTCTTTGATTTTTTTAAGGTTCTGCTCGATACCTGTAGCCTTAGGTGTAACCAGTAGCGGTTTTTTGATAAGGTTAATCAATGACTCTCGGAAGAAATATTAAAAATTATTTTATAATAAATATACACTGTTTACTCTTGATCTGTGGGAAGGATGCAGTAAGTTAATCAATCACACAGCAAAAGTAAATCGTGGTTTTTATTGAAGTAGAACTTTTAATCGAAATTTCCTGTTTGGTGGAATCGGCAGTAGGAGGGGAAGAACAGGCGAAGAAGCCCTTCCGATCTGAATGTAAATGTAAGATCATTACATAATTTAGATTTATCATGCAACCAGTTTATAATTAAAGATGTCAATAAACATCAGAAAGTTAGAACATCTCCCAAATTAAGTCAAAGAAACGAATACACACATATGATAACAGGTTTAAATCCCAACACATATAAACACGTGCACAAACATCATTATATTAGACAGAAGAAGATTTAGTTAACTGACGGCCTGCCAGTGGGTACTAGGGTCCTGGTTACGGACACTTGTCTATATCATAGACTCAAGATTCACTACTTCACATAAAATCACAGGGTCTCCATAGATTGAAAATTACCTGCGACCACATGCTGTTTGTCCATCATGGTAAATAAAATATTAAATTAATTGTTTCAATTATTTGTTCTTTTCTGTTATCAACCCTATTAGAATCGCCATCAGTAGGTAAATAGTACGATCAAAAAGATATCCTAAATTGGTCAACTTTTCAAATTATGAACGCACAAAAAACAAGTTATTATGCATAATTTTGCATTGCAGTTAGAGATTAGCATTAATAACTTGCAGAGAATATAACTTAATTAATTTACGCAAATTGATACTAAAATACGTTAAAAAATGTAAGTAGCTTTCTTTTACATAAAGAAACATCTACACGACGCCACTTTCAATTAATAATTTTCAAATTTAAGTATAAAATGGTTATTTATTACAGTTAAATCCTTAATGTTTTGTTCATAATTCCACATAAATGAAATTATGAAATAAAGAAAATACGACGAATTTAAGCTATATTTCAAACCTTTCTTTAAAACATGTTTCTTTAGTAGTTTACATTTTAAGTAATAATTTGTGAAAAAGTTTCGTTTCATAATTTCACATAAATTGATTTTGAAATGCATGGTACACATAAAAACAATTGAATCGACAAAATTCAAATGGCAGCCATCGTATTTGTTTTACCAAACAAAGATAACTTGATGTTTTTATAACGCTGAAATTTTAATTTAGTTTACAAATTTTAGTTAATTTTATCACTCTTTACGTTAGCTAACTAATATCTTTAGTTACATACCCATAGAATTTCACAAAACACGAAGAAAACCAAACATTACACAAATTTTACATTGTTAATGCTGATTGTACCGCAATCCCCTCCTAAACGAACCATGCGCATTTTCGTAATTATCGTTCTTTCTGACAGATGACGATGTTTAGGTAGTTTCGTGGGTCTTTAACTGGATCTAAATGTAAACTGGATCATCTTAATTTACAATTGTGAATATGCTTAAATCTTTAATGCAAGTGCAATACATTTGAAAACTAAGGTACTTTCTGAGCATCATAAAAAAGAAAATGTATTTATGTAGTTTTAATACTGAAATGTCCCTCAGGCAGGGTTGACCTCCAGTCGCCACTGAGTGTAACCATAAATACGTCGCTAAATAGGTTTTACTTCAATGATTATATTCTGCTGTAAGCAAGGGACATTGTAGGTGTTTTCTATAACAAAAGTTTTGAATCACAGTTCGGAGTAATCAACTAAAGAATTGCAATATTGTATAAATTATAATTTGTAAATACCAAGAATGTTTACTTTTACATCTTCTATAATACACTTTATATTGAACAGCTAACTAATGAATTAAAAAGTAAAACCAAAATCGGTTATTTGCAGGATAGGCAAAATATTATGTGTTTGGTTAACTACATATAGTAATAGTTACCATCTTGTGGATATCTCATGAACTACTATTAAAGAAAACTATATGTTAAAATTAATACTTAACTTTGCCTACCTTACAAATGACAAATTTTGGCTTTACTCTTCTATATGCAGCTAGCGATCCAGCAGATTAAAGGATAAACACTGTTGAAATTATAATTTAAACATTAAGATTTGTTTGTTGAAACAAACATGAATAATCACTCTTGGGATATTAATACAACAAATGTAAGATAATACTAATTAATTATAGAGGTAATCTCACAACCCGAATTTTATGGAGCATTTCAATCGAAGTGGTTGTATTTATATTAACTATTGCTTTGGCAATGACCGATACCCACGAATGGCCTGGCGCCTTTTTCTGGATAACTATGGTATCGGTGGTCATATTGAATAGTACGTATTTGCTTGTGTAGTACACTTTTTAAATATTTACATTTTAGTGGCTAACGGGATATACGAAAACACCATTTTTGGCATGGCGGCCAAATTGCCTTTACAGTATACAGGTGCTGTAGTATTGGGTTCTAACATTAGCGGCACTTTTACATCGTTAGTACGCATATTTTCTGATACATTTGCATCTACTGTGCGGATGTCTGCTATTTATTATTTCATAACGGCGTTGTTCGTCTTACTACTGTGTTTTGACACATACTTTGCACTGCCATTAAATGTAAGTTTTAAACGCTTAATTGTTTTTCGTATAAAATTCTCTTGTTGCAGAGATACTATCGCCATTACGAATTAAAGGAGAAAAGAGAAGCGAATCTTCGGAAAAACCAGAACATGGGTGTTGTAGAACGGATACCCTTTTTTTACGTATTTAAGAAATGCCTGCCTCAGTTGATGAATATCTTTTTGGTCTTTTTTGTAACAATATCTATATTTCCAGCAGTTCATGCAAGTACGTGTAAAATAATGTACCAGGTGGTGTATAATTCATTCTCTTCCAGATATAAAAGCTGTCGATTCTGATTTTTTTATCACTACGAAAGATTACACGTCGATTACGTGTTTTTTAACATTTAATGTATGTGCTATGATCGGTAGTTATCTAACAGCGTTCTGTAGTTTGGTAAGTATTATTAGTCCTTCTTTTTATTGTACGTAATTTGTATATTTTAAAGCCTAGGGCAAAGTACCTCTGGATACCTATTGCGTTACGTATTTTATATATTCCGTTTTATTTGTTATACAATTATCAACCGAGTGATAATGCTACTAGAATTTTACCAGTGCTGATAAACAGCGATTGGGCTTATTGGATAGTATCAGTCACTATGGGTTTGACTAGCGGATATTTAAGTTCTTTAGGAATGATGTACGCATCGAAGTAAGTATAAAAATACTTGTAACAACGATCGGTTAATTCTTTTCTTCAGATCGGTCGAAGAAAGGTACGCCGCAACCGCAAGTATGTTCGCAGCGGCGGCTTTAAAAACAGGAATATTTACCGGCGTAATGTCGTCGTTTATCTGGCCTTGGTTTGTAGAGAATGTAGGTATCTAACACAAATGTCTAGTGTATGACACTGAAACTTCATTCCAGATACGACTTTAACTTTTATTTGTTATTTTAAATATTATTCGGAGATAGTTCTAAAATATCAGGGAGGTTTCAAGTCATACATTAGTACAATCAATGAAGAGACTGACATCATTTAATCGAAATGTTTATATATGAGAGTATATATGGTATATATGTATACATACAAAACAAAAATTATATATCGAACCAAACAAAAATGCAAATTGTTCTTCCATAAGGAACTCATTTTTTCCTCTTGGCTTTCGAACTAAATAATTTAAAAAAAAAATTGGTTTCCTATCTGCACGCTCGTTTATTACATGCTCAAATTGGAGCTTAAACCTTAATCTCTTTGCTATCTATTGTAAGTACTTTGACCAAAAAATTAGATACTTGTAGTATATGCTATTGGGTGTTTCCTTAGAATTAGCGAACAATAAAGTTTAATTTTTTTATCGAAGGATGGTTGATAACATAAAGACTGAGTAGAAAATCATTTCGGGTATTGATTTGGTCATTTCGAGTGGTACAATTTAACAAAGAGGAGACTATGGCCACAAATTTCTTATTCAAATAACAGGGTTTTTTTAAAATGTTTTTTTATATATTTATTTATGTGAATCAATTATATTATGTTCCTAGTTATATGCTTGTATAAAACAATCGTTAATCTGACTTATAGTGTCTTACACACAACTTGTTGCATATGATATTAGCGGCAACTGTCACGTATTTAACCAGTTTTTGTCTTTGTTAAAAAACATATCAAGTTTTGAAGTTTGTTATTGTGTGTTGAATTTATTTACGTTTTAGTTAAGTAGTTGTGTTACGATTTTAAGATTAAAGACATTGTTGCGATGTACTTTAACGAATTTATGTTTGATTGTATTCAATAACATACAACTTGATGGTTAATATTCTCACAGAGCACAAAATATGCTTGTTGGTTTGCGTGTCCATGTAAAATAAATTCGTCTAATTTTTATATCGATTTATCCATTGTAATTTTTGAAAAGTGCGTATTATGTAAAATTGTATATAAATCAAACAGTTACCTTAAACAAAGTTAACGATTCAAGTTAGCAATATTAACATTGTAAGTTAAAACAATATATTGCAAAATAAATATTACCATTGATAGTGTTTTAAAATTGATTCATTATAAATAATCCTGTTCCGTTTCCAATACCAGTTCTTTTCCTTTAGTTTCAGATGACGCAGTTCCTGCAAAGAATCATGAAGCAATAAAATTGGTCCAAGTCAATGTAGGAAATTAAGTATAAGGAGATGTTCCAGTCAAGTACAACATTAACTGGTTAGTCCATTTTGTTTCTTTTCTTTAAATTGTTCTATAAACCTGACCGCTGTTTGAATTTTTGGTACCTACTTTATGAGAAACTCTCGTATCTACGTTTGTTTTAAATTTACGTTGTTCATTTAAGTCATGATCTAAGAGCTTGTTTTTAATTTGCTATTTGATCGACTTATTCACAATCAGGATTATATCATTTTGTAAATTTTTGTTTTCAATCAACTTACGGTTTATGTTGTTACAACATCCATTTGTCGGTATTCGCCGATTTTGCATTTCTTTCGTATTAATAAAATTTAGATTGCGTTTAATTTATTACTTCTGACAGTCATTATTTGGTTTCAAAGATTTAGATTTATTTTTATATATAATTTATATTTCGTTATCATTTGATGTTTTTGCGTTTCTTGTAACTTTTGCATCTCTGTAGGTTGCATTTTTTTTCATTCTTCCGTCGTTGGAACGTGTCTTAGTTTATAAATGAGAACCCGATTCTTATTAAATCAGTGATGTAGAAATCCAGAACGAATTATATCGTGTACTAAGAGTTAACGCGTGACGCGAAGGTTGTTTGATCCCCTAATAAGGACCGTGAAGTTGTGTGTTTAGGTTTTAAAAAGTTTAGTTGTAGTTCTTCACGTATACGGATTTTCGTTAAGTTTATGTTTGGGTGATGTTTTTTTTGCATAGTAGAAACCATTTTGCGGCAAATTAATTGTTATACCTATTCAACTCGTCACTGCCTCTGTTAGTAAGTTTTATCACCCCGTTTGAAACTGGAATTACCGTTTAGTGTCTGGGTCCAGGCACCCGCAGTTTTCATTAGGAAAGAAATTTATCTCGGGTATTTACAAATTACGTTTATTGCAATATTTGAGTTCAGTGTGACGTAAGTGCTTTGAATTTATTAAAGGAGATGTTCCAGTCAAGTGCAACATAAACTGGTTAGTCGATTTTGTTTCTTTTCTTTAAATTGTTCTATAAACCTGACCTGCGTTTGAATTTTCGTAGCTACTTTATGACAAAGCTTCGCATCTACGTTTCTTTGAAATTAACGTTGTTCATTTAAGTCGTGCACTAAGAGCTTGCCTTTAATTTGATCGACTTATCATGGTTATATCATCTTGAAAATTTTTGTTGCAATTAATTTCCGGTTTATGTTGTTAAAACTTCCGATATTCGCCGATTTCGCATTTCTTTTGTGTTAATAAAATTCAGATTGCGTTTAATTTATTACTTCCGACAGTCATTATTTGATTTCAAAGATTTAGATTTATTTTTATATATGGTTTATATTTCGTTATCATTTAATGATTTTGCGTTTCTTGTAACTTGCATCTGTGTTGGTTGCATTTTGATCATTTTTTTTATTCTTCCGTCGTTGGAACGTGTCTTAGTTTACAAAAGAGAACGCGATTCTTATTAAATCAGGGCGATGATGTATAAATTGAGAACGAATTATATCGAAAACTAAGAGTTGGGGCGTGACGCGAAGTGTGTTTAATCTCATAATGGTCGTGAAGTTATGGGTTTAGGGTTGAAAGATACCCGAGTTCGAAAATTTTCGGATATAAAAATTAGTACTTCACGTAATATGGGCAATGTTTTGCATCGTAGAAACGAACCTACTACAAATTCGTATTTTGCTGCTAAATAAATATACCAATTCAAACCGTAAGTTTTACCACCCCATTCGAGACTGGGATTAGCGTCTCGGTCCAGCCACCTGTGGCTTTCATCAGAAAACAAAATTACTTCAGGTATTTACAGTTTACGTTGATTGTAAAAGATTTTATTACCATTATTTTAATACCTTTGTTTTAAATTACACTCGTCGCGAAGTCTTTGCAACTGTACGTTTAGTATTACTTTGTTTAATTTATAGGTTCGTGTGCCACCTTTCATTCATTTTTTCGTTTTTAATTAAATTTCAACGTTTGTATTTTTGCGTTTTTTATTTATTAGTAATATTTTTTCTACGTCTCTACATAATCTTCCTTTAAATTTAAACATTTATTATAGTTTGGCACAAGCTCATCTATGCCAGTATTTGTGAAATTCGTGTTCAATTTTTTTGACTTCTTTGTCAGTATTGCATATCTCCTCTGCAAAAAAAAATTCTTAAGACGAAGAAACATAATAATCGTTTGGGGCTATAGGGCGGATGATTTCCCTATTATATTTTTTCAGTCGAAGCGGTTGCGTGAGGCTTTTCGTAATCTCTGTAAAGTATCATTGTAAGCATCTGCATTTATTATAACTTTTTGCTCTATAAATTCTATGAGCAAGACGGTTGGTTTAGCACTGATACGTCTCGGATAATATACTTTTAAGTGCTATAAGTATAAAATTTTAATAAAAGATCTACACGGTGCAATATAATGCATAGTTTTTAATGAAACATACAATCATAGACTTAGTTCATTTGCTTACGTAGATAACACGTTAAAATCAAACGCAATATTGACGAGCTTAGAGAGAATAAAAAATCGTTATAACAAATCAAAACCCTGAGATATGTTATAAATTTCACGTAAAAATCAAACGTTTATAATACGCAAAAAACAAAAATATTACGTTTTTTTCAACAGTGTTTTTTACGTACATTAACACGCAAATAATACGTTAAAATAAAACCCAATATTAACGACAAAACCAAGACGCTTGTTTACATGGGTCATAAATTTAACTTAAACATCAAAGATTCATAGTACGTGAAAATTAATACATTTGCTTCAAACTTTTTTTTACGTCTACTAACACACGAATAATACCTTAAAATGGAACTCAATATTGACGAGCTTAAGTGAGAATAAGAAATCGGTTATAATAAATCAAAACCAAGACGACCGTTTACATGGGTCATACATTTAACGTACAAATCAAACGTTTATAAAACGTGAACATTATTACGTGTCTCTTTAACTTTTTTTTTGCGTTTATTAACACTCAAGTAATACGATAAAATCAAACGCAATAATAAATTTAAAGTAAAAATCAAACGTTTATAATACGTACAAATGATTACGTTTTCTTCCAACAGTGTTTTTTTACCTCTATTAACACACGAATAATACAGTAAAATGAAACGCAATATTGACGAGTTTAAGTGAGAATAAATAATAGGTTATAATAAATCAAAACTAAGACATCTGTTTATATGGGGTCATAAATTTAACATAAAGTTAACGTGAAAATTATTACGTTTTTATCAGTGGTTTTAACGTTTATTAACACGCGAATAATACGTTAAAATGGAACGCAATATTGACGAGCTTAAGTGAGAATAAAAAATTGGTCATAATAAATAAAAACCATGACGCCGGTTTGCACGGGTCATAAATTTAACGTAAAAATCAAACGTTTATAATACTTGAAAATTATTCTTTCTTTCAAACAGTGTTTTTTACGTCTATTAACTCACGAATAATACGTTAAAATGAAACGCAACATTGAAGAGTTTAAGTGAGAATAAAAAATAGGTTATAATTCAAAACTAAGACATCCGTTTATATCGGTTATAAATTTAACGTAAAAATCAAGCGTTCAGAATATATGAAAATTATTACGTTTCTGTTAGTGTTTTTTACGTTTATTAAAACACAAATAATACGTGAAAATGAAACGCATTATTGACGCGAGCCTAAGTAAGAATAAAAAAACGGTTATAATAAATTAAAACTAAGACGTCTGTTTGTATTGGTCATAAATTTAACGTAAAAATCAAGCGTTCAGAATATGTGAAAATTATGTTTCTAAAAAAAAAATGTAGAAACATTTAATAAAAACGTAATTCGCAATGTAACATTAAGAATGTACGAAAACAGTAAGTTTACGTGATAATACCGACAACATGGTTGAATAACTACGTCACTGACGTTGATGACGTGCATCGAAAGTAAAATTGCGAGGACTATATCAGTTTTTTTTTACGTTCATTAACATACGAATAATACGTTAAAATAATGGAACGCAATATTAACAAGCTTAAGTACGGATAAAAAAATATCGGTTATAATAAATCAAAATTATCACGCAGGTTTACATGGGTTATAAATTTAACGTAAAAATTTTAAATGTACCAAAGCCTTTTAATCATATCGCGTACGAGTTGATTTTGTGTTATAATTTCAGATTTGTGACGTTACAACCCGAAAAGTAGGTTCATTAGGGGTTGTAACCAACCTGATGGTGTAACAATCCAGAGTCTGTTACATTAATTTGTTTTAGTTAAACTTTATTGTAAAATTTATTATTTTGTGATGTTGGTTGCATACAATATTTTCATTTTCTATTTATTATTATCGGCAGTTCGAGGTTCTTTTTGAATAAATTTACAATATCGGGCATTTGCTATCATTATTTTGTCAAGTGAACATACAATTTAATTGTAAAATTTGCGTTCTTTGACGGTAATTTAACGAATAAGTAAATTCCACATTTTTGAATATTAATTAAATTGTAATTTATAATTGATTGTGCATTGTCGTTCTTAGGGACGGTAAGATTATTTTCTTTGGTAATACCCATATTAATTTTGAATATTTTAATAGGCGATTTTTGGGAAACGGCTTCCGTTGCAGTGGACTACTGAATTGCCAGTATCTAATACTATTATTCCGATTTAAATAATTGATTGGTTGACGTATTTAGTAAAGAAAGTTATCAGCGGCGATATCGGTGAGTCCGTTCAATTAGGTCAAGGCTAGTTCTGGCTATCATAAGACATTCTTCATTTGGCAAAATATGCCCGTTCGTATTTTAATAGATTTTTAATTTAACACCTAAAAGAAGAGCAGTAATAATTATTTTGTAATTTTCATATTATGTTTATTTTTGATTATAATCGTTGTATGTTGTGCGGCTTAAATTTAATTTAATTCTTATTATCTAAGTTTAAGTACAATATAAAAATTATTTATCAACGTGTGAGAGTCACGGAAGCTTCCAGCCCCTCGTTACATTTTGTGTACAATAAATATTATAATTAAGATACCGCCGGTGTACAAGGAAAAACGTTTAGAGTGCTGTTCTCCGGACAGCTGGCGCCCATTGTTTTTATTTGCGTTTAATTGCGAATAAGTTTTATTAAATTAGTATTGCTTTTAATATAGGTTTTATTTAACTCATTATCAACCTTACCCACAACCATAATCGCCGAGGTTTTGAGTTAGTCTGGGCTGTGCACCGGCTCGCACAATTGCATCTCCGCAGGTGGTACAATGAGATTCTGTCGTTTCCTTTCTTTACGTCCACACCGATTTTGAGTATCTTACTTCCGTTTTAGAGATTTCCGAAATAGAATAGATTTAATTCATCCTTTACTGCTGAGCTGTGAGTAAAAACTCTGTTGCTTTTATTCAGGCATTCTTTTTATTATAATCTTTTGCATGTAACAAGATAGGATAACGAAAACTGACGAAAATAGAAGAAATTAAACCTTTGCAACAAACAAGAAGATATTGAAGCGCTTAGAAAAGAAGAACCCTAACTTATGAAACTTGAAAGGGCATAAGTATAGAGAAAGAAGAATAATTCCAAGGATCCGGAATTTCGTGTTTTGCAACATATGATTGGTAAAAACGTTAAAACAGCATGAGACAGAGTGGTAAAATTTGGTGTGGTTAGTTATCTCCATTAAGTTTTATAAAAAGGCTGAAAGTGATTGTTTTGCACGGAATTATCCTAAAGGAAAAGGAAAAACCATGGTATCAATTGTTTTAAATAAAGTATTGTAACATACAATTAAGTTATGCCGCCTCTGGCCGACAATAACTAATGTGCGCACTAGTAAGAAGCGATCGCTTTCTTGTACACGTGTTGTGTCTTAGTTTAGAGATATTAACTGGAGAAATTACGACACTAACAAGTTGACGCTTGAGTGGGATCTCTCTATAGTGCACGTAACTGGATAAAATTTTTAAAGTAACTCTGACAAATGATGTATTAGCGCATAGTACGAAGATATTTATAATAGATATTAAAAATTCGTGATAATGGACCAGCTATTCATTTCGCAATGCACACGGCAAAATGCGAATTTACCGGTTTCTCACTTTTGGTAGCGAACTTCGAAAAGCTGACGATATAACTCGTGATTTGCAATCTGTTATGAGCAATGAAGTTTTTGTGACTCAAATAACCCCGTATCTATTATACGAACACTTGATAGTGCACTAAATGAGCTATGAGAAACCTAACCTAACGTAAGCTAATCTTAAAAGTGATTCGATAAAAGCTCAAACTTTTAAATTTGCACCGCGCCACGATGGGCCATACCAAATTTACATTTACTATGGCGTTAATACCGTACATTACTGATCCCGATGTACAACCGAAGGTCGTCGTCGAAGGACACAGTAAAACTACCGTGTATATAGTTCCTGTACCAATGCTTTTGTTGTCCTACACCGGGGACGTACCTACGTGTGGTACAAAGGGGTAGATGTAACATACCATTAAGCTACCCCGCCTTTAGCTGACGATAAGTAATGCGCGCATAAGCAAGAAGCGATCACTACCTTCTGTAAGTGTTGTGTGTTTTACTTTTGAGATCACTTACACAAATAACTCAAATTTAATGCAATTGTCGTAAACTGTAATCATATTGTTTCTCTTTTACCATCGTCGTAGTTATTTTTTTTTGGTTTTGTTATCATTTATTAAGCAACAAACTCGAACAAGTTCTAATTTTACTTTTTTGGGCTCGACTATACTTATTAAAACTAAGATCAGAAACAAATAAAATCTCCAAAAATATTATTAAATATTAAATCTATTTTCAAGATAAATCGATAAGATACAATTAATTAAAAAAAAAAGCAATTTTGATAAAATTTATATATTTTTTTCCTTTCCGCCAAAAATCTTTGTGGTGTTCATTATCCCCACATCTGTGTCCAGAACATTTTTTCGGTTTTTTTATTTATTGGACTATGGTTTACTGAATTTTTTTTATGGTGTGATGGAATTTGCATTAAATCATTAACTGATAAAAAGTACTGCGTTTATTGTCAGAAATGAAGAACTTCGTTACAAAACTAGTTTCATCTTTTTGTAGACATTAATTCTTCTTGCATGCATGCATTTTTTTTCCTTGTTTATTTCATTGTACTTTTTAAACATTCCACGTTTATCAGTGGATTTACTGTAACGATTACTCGATTTTTTCAAACTTGAACTGGAGTGTGCATAATCTTGAACAGGTTTAGATAGAATTGTATCGATTATCTTTAATAAGTTACAATTATAGCAGATGAATAAAAAAAACTGCCATTGCAACAACAGAAACTAGTACGCTTTCAACCATCTTGGGGAAAAAACAATTTACCCGAAGACGAATTAAACTTTAGAAATTTAACAATGGACGAAGGTAATTTACAAAGAGACACTCCAGTTGATAAGTACAGGTTGGTTTATATGACGTTTATATTAAATGGAATTGGTATTCTAACACCTTGGAATATGTTTATTACTGCCGAATCGGTGAGTTCAATAATTATTTTTTTCCCTTAATTCTGATTAATGTACGTTTAGTATTTTACGAAATACAAATTTGGACATGATTATATTGGAACAGATGTAATCTACGACGACAACTACTTGCAGTTCGTGGGATTTGCCTCTCAAGTTCCTAATTTGATTGTTAATTGGTTGAACGTTTTCGTACACATGGGGTGAGTATTCATCTGAGCCTGTATCACAAATTTGTTTATCAACAAATTCGATGAAGTAAATATTTGAGCAACTACATCATACTATAGATTATTTTTTATTCGTCGATAGTAATAAACTTAAAATTAAAATTTTGTTTGAATAAACAAATAATTTAAATATCTTAGATTGCTTTTGAATAGTATACTGTTTCTTGTGTTTTTAATATTGGTATTCTATACAATCGTACAAAAAATGTTATGAATTATCGTTTTAGAGAATTTAATTAGTTTTACTTTCTTTGTTTTTTTAAATTCTACGTACGACGTTGCTGGACTACTACAAGAACGCTATTAAATTTGCTTAATGAGTTAGGTAGAGTATCAAGATCAATGCTAATGCTAAGTCGTAGAGGCTATAACTGCAGTTATTGGTGTAGAATTGACAAAAAAGATAAGACTTGGAAATCTCAGACCAACAAGAGGAGATAGTCCGATAATAAGGGTATCTACTCCAACAGAGGTCGCAGATATGCTTATTAATACAAAATATATTAGGGTTGGTCTAAATAGCTGCAAGGTAGTGGAGAGAGTGGACCCTGTCAAATGTTCCAGATGCTGGGAAACAAGTCACCAGGCGAACAAATGCACAGGGATAAATAGAAGCAGGCTATCCTTAAATTGTGGAAAGAAAGGGCACGCGAGAGCTGCATGTTCAGATGTAAACTTTTGTGCTATCTATACCCCCTGGTCTATGTCGTGCCCAACGTAGAGAAAAAAAATACAAAATATAAGAAACTCCAAACAGATGCAACAATAACTCAGTTAACATATAACATCAGCGTGGACTATACAACCAAAGAGTGTACTAATATTAGGATTCTGGAAATAAACATCGGGCGTAGAAGAGAAGCACAATTCTTAGTTCCTATTATTGCCGAAAAAATGCAGACTGACGCCGGCGCCGTTGTCATCACTGAACCAAATATTAAATGGGCTAAAAACACAAATACCATCATGGACAAAGACCTCCGTACTGCACTCTACATTAGCTATCTCAAGAAAATATTATACCATACCCTAATTACAGAATATAACCTTTTTCAACTGTGAATTAACTACACTGATCAAAGATATTAGCAAAGAAAAAAATAAGACCAGTCCCGTCGTCATCGCGGGAGACTTTAACGCCAAGGCAACGTAATGGGGCTTAAGACGAACGTGCAATTGAGGCAATTTACTACTAGACTGGATCGCAGCAGAAAACCTAGTCATCCTAAACCCAGGGTTCACACCATTTTTTGAGCCGGGCAACAAGAAGTCATGGATAGATCACTTTCTGCTCAGAACTAGTAGCTCAAAGAGTGAGCTTGTGGTCAGTCTTAGACAAGGAAAGCCTGAGCGACTACAAATATATTATATTTAAAATTTACAAAAAGGCTTAGAAAATGACCGCATGTCAAAAAAAGCCAAAAACTGGCTGGAAAGCAAACAACTTAAATAAGGAAAAGCTAATTAGAACATTAGAGGCGAAGTTTTCCACAAACAATATAAACGATACCACCTCTCTTGATATAACAATGTTCCTCGCGTGCTCACAAAGCTTGCCCCGCTCAAAAAGAAGGAAACAGCGCAATGCTATGTACTGGTTGTCTGAAGACGTCAAACGCTTACGTAAAACTTGCAGCAACAACTATCGGTTGGCTATGAGAAGCAGGAATAAAGGTGTTCCCTCACACATATGCGAGACTTCTAAAGAAACAGGGTTGGGTACAAAAAAAAACTATTAGTGTGGCAAAAAAAGAAGGTCTGGCTTCCCAGGTGCAATAAGCTTGAAAATAACCCCTGGGACACCGCGCACAAAATAGTCACCAAAAAACTAAAATTTGGAAAAGACATAGAAGCGCTTAATGTCAAATAGGCTATTGAAGTCATAATACAATTATTTCCAAAACAGCCTATAACAACTTGGCACTTTGGTGTCATCACCTCGTCACCACATTTTACTAAAGAAGCGCTGAAGGAAGCAATTTTTAAATTGAGTACAAAAAAAGCACTTGGCTCAAATGGAATCCCAAATAAAATAAAAATCACGACGACCGAATTTTCAGAATAATTATTAACCATTCTAAATCAAGAAGTTTGTAACGGCACTTTTTCAGAATCGTGGAAAACATCAGACCTAGTTCTCATCTCAGAACGGCCAAATAGCTTCCGACCGATTTGCCCAATAAACAACATAGCCATAAAGTCTACGAACGGTTGCTACTGGTTAGAATCGAGGGCGAAATAGAGTCATGGTAGACTATTTGATTGCCAATTTGGTTTAATTAAGGGTAAATCTGCGATAGATGCACTCCTCAGAATTAGAGATCTGGCAATGGCGGCCAGAACCGGCACATGGAGAAAGAAGAATATTAGTGTCTTAGTGCTTCTCATTGAAAAAATGCAGAAGAAGGGTATAAATACCCACTTAATTAAAATTGTTGCTAATTACTTAACAAATAAATACATCACATACACAGATGATAACAGCGACAGTGTACAACATCATACAACGTGCGGAGACCCTCAGGGTTTTATCCGAGTGCCGGCCCTTTGGAACATCTTTTACTATGATCTGCTTTATACCCAACTTCCAAAACAAGTCTCACTTACCGCGTTTGGCGACGACCTGGCGAATTTGTGGTTAGGTTACTAACGCAGAAGCGCTTACACGAACCTTTAATAATAGCATAGAGAGTGTGGTTATTGCAAAATAAACTGCAGGAAGCAGTAGAAAAAACTGAAGCCATAGCGTTCACGGGTAAAAGAAAAATTGACATCATCATTTTCTCACACAGAGGTGTGACCGTACTAGTAAAAGATAACATAAAATACCTGGGGGTCTTACTCAAAAAAAATCTGACATTTGGCCCGCACTTAAATAATGCAACGAAAAAGGTAGACAAACGAACGGTTACATTTGCCAGGTTAATGAAGAAATGTCCAAGGTTCATCGGCTCTTCTGTACGGTGCACCGGTATAGCTATCGGTCTTGAAAATTGGGACATACAGGAGTATGCCCAATAAAACCCAAAGAAAAGTAGCACTAAGAATAACCTCAGCGTATCGTACCGTCTTTCTTGAAGGTGTAAGAGTGCTGGCGAGCACCGTACCAATTGACATTCTAGCCGAAGAAAGACACAAAGCTAGACTAGCAATCATTAAAAACGCTAGAAAATCAGAATCTATTCGAAAATGGCAAGTCCGCTGGGATGAATATTCCAAAGCAGTCTGGACTCGCAAGCTTATCCCCAAAATCGAAACCTGGGCAAGCCATAGATTTGGAATCCTAAACTATCACTCTACTCACACTAACAGAACATGGCTGTTTTGATTCCTACCTATGTGGAATCAAAAAAAAAGAGAAAACCCGACTTGTTGTCTTTGCGAGGAAGACGTGGACGACGCTCTACACACTATCTTCATATGCCGAAGATGGTCTGCCAACAGAGACCCGCTGGTGAAAAAGTACAATTTATAGCGTTTTATTTAACGCCCTAAAGAGAGAGCGTTGCCGTTCTTAACACCAAAATTTCGCATTATTTTAACAAACGCTTTTGTAAGAAATCTACCATTGAAATTTATCTTTATGGTGGTATTGTAAGATATCTTTTGACGTGTTGTAGGTTTTTATTATAGCAAACTTTATATTTTGAACGCTGTTTCTATCCAGAATTTTTATTTTGATTAAAATGAGTTGTTGGATAAGGAGCTTATCTACTAAATGTGTAGTTGCATCTTTATCTTAATTGTTGTGACTAACACTTTAATTGTTACACCTTTTATTTTAAAAACAAATTAATTCTTACGATAACGTATATGTATTCGGAAGTTAGCCTTGAATTTAAGGAATAATGGCATTTAAGTATTCATTCGAAAATAACAATTCTGTTTTCCAAAATAAAAGAACACAATCAATTGAACGAAATAATATACATCGAATTACAATTTAAATAAACCTTTTCCAATTTTTATATAAATTATTTTTACGTCATTTACACGTAACTTAAGGCAGGAAGTTAGCTCAATATTCCAGAAAGAAGGTGTTACTCGGTGTGCTAATTATAAAGTCACTAAAAAGGCGCTAAGACGGGGGGAAAACTATAATTACATATCCCGTTTAAATCTGTCGAACACTGAAAGGAAACAAGTTGTAAAACGCGGTTTATAACAAGAATATATTTATTTCAAGTAAGAAAATAGGAGTTAAAAACGAGGTAGAACTATAACAAATAAATAGCGATTAGAGATTCGTACAGTTAATTATGTCCAATGCTAACATGTACTACATATAATTTGATTTTAACAGGATAATAAAATTTAAATAAAGAACAAACCGTAGCTTCAAACGTACTCGATCAACTACTTTGTTTACATGCAGCCGCATAACGAATTGATAATCGACAATTATACTGAATAGCAAAATGAGTACTAAAACTTACCCCACCGAAGTTTCTTGTCAAAAGTAGCAACGTTCACTACTTATATGTTTATGGACGAAAGTATGCATAGTATGTAAGCTTACGTACGTACGACGTTATGTGCCTAACTGGCTTTGATTTCTTCGTCAGGCAGTATAAATTTAATTGATTTGACAATTGTAAAACTAAGGTAAATAAAAACAATAAATCGCCTTTAAACTCTTTAGGCATACGTCGAAAGGCACGTTATGATTTTCAATACTGATTATGAGTTCTAATAACCGTTCCAGTTCCGGATGAATAAAATATTTATTTCCTTTCTTCGTAACGTAACAGACTCTACCTAAAACTTTAATGATGACTCTTCACTGCTAAAACCTAGTATTAAAAAAATTTTAATTGACTGTAAGTTTTGAAGAGTCGATAGAGTTTTCGTCTACAAATTTTGTTTACCCAAACGTAGTTCAAGTATTTACAACTCCACTACTGAAACGTGATAAATAATTTTGCTTCGATGACAGGAAAACTTTTACAATGCTTTTACAAACAAAACACATAAGTTTACGGAGGAAGTGAAACTTCTTTAGTTTTGATGTTATTTGTACATTTTTTTTATAATGTCGAATTTAAAATTGAAATACACTAAGTAAAAAAGTACAAATTTTTTATATTATTTATTTTTGAAGTGAAACTTCTTTATCGGCGTTGGAAAAAAAATTACCGTCACATTTTTCCGTTACGCGCCATCTTTTTTTTCGGTTACGCGTCACATTTTTTCTGAAACGCAATATCGACGTGATAAATAATATATCAATACTAAAGTGATCAACAAAATCAAAGGCTTTATTTTAATTCTAATTCCAGTGGATTTTTAACAAAAGTAAGTAATTATATCTATTTTTCTAATACTTGGGTGTAATTAATTGACATAGAGTATAAATTCTGAAATATGTTATTAATTTAAATTTAAAATATTTAAGGTTAACCTCAGTTTCTAATTGAACGATGACATTTTAAATTTAAAATATTTAAGGTTAACCGCAGTTTCTGTTTGAACCATGATAATGATAGTAATAATTCTATTTCAATTAATGAAATGCTGTAATAATCTTAGTAGCAAAAAGTTAAAGTGAAATAATTGTATTATTTGTATTCATGTCTATTATAATAAAATCCTTTTGTTTAAAATTTATCTAATTTTAAATTTAAAATATTTAAGGTTAACCTCAGTTTCTTATTGTAACTATCGGTCAATGTATATGATTTCATTAAAATAGTATTTATTAATTAATAAGACTGCTAATTTAATGAAAATCAATTAATTGATATACATGCAACTTTTCAGAAATTGGTTAAATAAAGTTAAATTAGATAAAGTTTAAACAAAAGGATTTTATTATCATAGACATGAATACAAATAATACAATTATTTCACTTTAACTTTTTGCTACTAAGATTATTACAGCATTTCATTAATTGTAATAGAATTATTACTATCATTGTCATCGTTATTATATATTTTTGTAATTAATGGCTTATGGTAACTGAAATATGAAATTGAATCTACAAAAATTAGTTAATTGATTTACAAAAAGTTGTATTCATGTCTATGATAATAAAATCCTTTTGTTTAAAATTTATCTAATTTAACTTTATTTAACCAATTTCTGAAAAGTTGCATGTAGATCATTTTGCGAAAAATAAGGCCATAAAGAAGTTTCACTTCTTACATGTGTACACTAGTACACGCCCTAATTTTTTTTTACACTCTTGATTGCTTTCTACAAATGTAATTAGCCTATCTTTTGGCGAGACGGACCTGTTTCACTTCAAGCGTAACTATAAATATCCAACAGTTAAGTCGCTAAAGAAGTTTCTCTTCAAAAATAATATTCTAAAAAGTTTCTGGATCACAGCCCTGACTAAGCAACTATAGAGTTGCACTATTATAAATAAATACGTATAAATGATAATTCCCAGCAAACACATATGGACTTAAATTACTGTTGAATTGTCATTAAATTACGGTAATTTAAGTAGTAATTTAAACAGTAAAAAGGGCGCCATTAAGCAACCACTTAAACTACCAAAAATTCATTGACTTCTAAATTACTAATAAGTTACCATTAAAATACTGTTGTTATATTACCATTGAATTACTGTTAAACTACTGTTTTGAACTACTAGCAAAACTATTAAATTATTATTAGAACCAGTAACACATTTAAAAAAAATAGTTTTTTTAGTTAATTATTTGTTTCTGTAATTTTTTATTTATTTCGTTTACAGAATTTGACGCACATGATTGATAAATTGTAGGATTTTTTTTTTAAATTAGAATTTAATTTAAGTACTTACTTGGGGTTTGATCCTACGAACATCAGGAAAATCTCTTGCAACCTAAACGTGTTAACCACTACTCTACCTGACCTAATACTATATATGCTAACTACACGTTATATATATGTTGAATACAAAATAACTTATTCGTAATTTAATACTTTCAACGTGAACCATTAAATATTTCACATGACAATCAGACTGATGATGAATTAGTCCTATATATACATTTGCATCGCTACGTATTAATTATACTCTTGTTGTTTTTGTTATTCTGTAATCAGGATAATTCATGTCTTAGTTGCTTGAAGTGGTTTATATAATCCGAATATTTTTGGATACGGCAGGTACATAATTTCATGCAATATTGATATTCTTGTATCATAAGTTATAATATTTACTTTTGTTTTATATTTATATTGCGTTACTGGATCCCGCAGATTGACCAATCCTATTTGACTTTCCAATATTAATATTTTCGTAAACTGTACGGAATCTTTTTAGTTGTCGATAATAATTGCCACTTTCCTTCTTTCTATGCATTCTTCAAGCAATTGTTTGATAGTAGACCTAACTGTTTAGCAAATATAACGACTATTTTTAAAATAATTTAGCTTAACATTTATATAGCAACTCTATTACTACTAACTATTAATTTACCTTGTATTTTAACGGACATTCAATTACCATTAAACTCCCAAACCTAATTCTGGAATTACGACTAAGTTACTGAGTAAACTATTCAAGCTACCAATCATTACATTACTCCTAAATTACTTTTGAATTGCTGGGTAGTATAATAGTAACTCAATTGCCGGTAAACTACAACGTTCAATTTTTTAATTACTCTTAAGTTACTGGTTAAACTATTTTTAAGCTACCCACCATTACATTACTCCTTAATTACTTTCTCATCACTGTGTGGTATAACGGTGACTCAATTACCATTAAACTACAACGTTCAATTTTTTAATTACTCTTAAGTTACTGGTTAAACTATTCTTAAGCTACGCACCATTACATTACTCCTTAATTACTTTCTAATTACCGGGTAGTATAATGGTGACTCAATTACCATTAAACTACAACGTTTAATTTTTTAATTACTATTAAGTTACTAATTAAATTACTTTTATGCTACCACAATACTGAAATACTCTTAAACTACTTCGTATACTACTTTTAAACTAGTAACCATTTAAATTACTGCTAAACGTCACTTTAGACTACTCTTAAATTACGAAAAAAATTAAATTACTTATAAATAACTTTTCAATACCCAATAAACTACTAAATTAAGCTACATTGTGTTTGCTGGGTTTGTAATTGTGAAGGATGTTTACCCTCACCCCTATAATATAGTAAATAGCAAGCTAATGAATTAAAAGAGAACCAAAGTCGGTCATTTGCAGGGTAGGTAAGATATTGTTATCTGATTGGTTGACATATAGTAATAATTACCATTTTGTGGATATCTCATAAACTACTATTAAATAAATTATTACTTTAGACTGGTGTTTAAGATACCCTCAATATAGTAGACATCATTATATATTGCTAACATAATCACATTCAAACTGACTAATGATAATTTTGCCTACCTTACTATAATGACCAATTTTGGCTTCACTCTTCTATATGCAGCTTATAATCGACTTAGCGATCCAGTATATTAAGTAACAGGGATAAACACTCTTGGTATATTATACAACAAATGTAGAATACTATTAATTATTTACAGCGGTGACCGATCAATAATCATTTTTTGCCTACTTTACAAATGGCCGATTTTGGCTTCACTCTTTTATATTCAGTTGATATTCGAGTTGGTGTTTCAGTAGTATATTAAGTAGTAGAGATAAACACTCTTGGTATTTACTTATTAATACTACAAATATACGATAATATTAATTAATTGCAGCGGTAACCTCACAACCCGAATTGTATGGAGCATTTCAGTGGAAGTGGTTGTATTTATATTAACTATTGCCTTGGCAATGACCGATACTCACGAATGGCCTGGCGCCTTTTTCTGGATAACTATGGTATCTGTGGTCATATTGAATAGTACGTATTTGCTTTTGTATTTTGGTTTGTAAATATCCACGTTTTAGTGGCTAGCGGAATATACCAAAACACCATTTTTGGCATGGCGGCCAAATTGCCTTTACAGTATACAGGTGCTGCAGTATTGGGTTCTAACATTAGCGGTACTTTTACATCGTTAGTACGCATACTTTCTGATACATTTGCATCTACTGCTCAGATTTCGGCTATTTATTATTTCATAACGGCGTTGTTCGTTTTACTACTGTGTTTTGATACATACTTTGCACTGCCATTGAATGTAAGTTTGAAGTGTTATTTCTTTTTCGTATAAAACACTATTATTGCAGAAATACTATCGTCATTACGAATTAAAGGAGAAAAGAGAAGCTAATATTCGGAAACACCAGAACATGGGCGTTGCAGAACGAATACCATATTTTTACATATTTAAAAAATGCTTTCCCCAGTTGATTAATATATTCTTGGTTTTTTTTGTAACGTTATCTATATTTCCAGCAGTTCACGCAAGTACGTATAAAATTATGCACAAGCTCGTGTGTAATCCATTCTATTTCAGATATAAAAGCTATCGATCCTAATTTTTTTATTACTACAAAGTATTACACGTCTATTACATGTTTTTTAACATTTAACGTATGTGCTATGATCGGTAGTTACTTAACCGTGTTTTGCAGTTTGGTAAGTGTTTTTAGTTCTTGTTTATATTATACGTAATTTTTATATCTTAAAGCCTAAGGCAAAGTACCTGTGGATACCGGTTGTGTTACGTGTTTTCTATATTCCATTTTATTTGTTATGCAATTACCAACCCAGTGATAATATTACTAGAATTTTACCAGTGCTCATAGACAACGATTGGGCTTATTGGATAGTATCAGTCACTATGGGTTTAACTAGTGGATATTTAAGTTCTTTAGGAATGATGTACGCATCAAAGTAAGTATGAAAATACTTGTAACGATGATCAGTTAATCCTTTTCTTTAGATCAGTGGAAGAAAGCTATGCTGCAATCGCAGGTATGTTTGCAGGAGCTGCTTTAATAACAGGATTATTTTCTGGCGTAATGTCATCGTTTATATGGCCTTGGTTCGTAGAGAATGTAGGTTAACTAACACAAATGTCTAGTGAAACTTCATTCCAGACAGTGCCGTAGCTAGACCTTTCGGGGCCCTGGGACAGAAAGTACATACGAGACCCCTTGTTCATATTTTTAATGTTCAAACATTTTTGATTTGGAGGCCCCTTGGTTCGGAGGCCCGTGGGCAGTTCCCCACTTGCTCCCATAGCTACGGCGCTGATTCCAGATATAACTTTAGATTTATTTATTTTAAATATTTATTGGAGATAGTTCTAAAATATCAGGGAGGTTTCAAGCCATACATTAGTTCAATCAATTAAAAGACTGACATCATTTAATCGAAATACGAACTAAATATTTTTTTTTAAAAATTGGTTTCCTATCTGCATGGTGAAATTGGAGCATAAACCTTAATCTCAATGCTATCTGTTGTAAGTACTTTGACCAAAAAATTAGATACTTGTAGCAAACTTGTAGTATATGCTATTGGGTGTTTCCTTAGAATTAGCGAACAATAAAGTTTAATTTTTTTATCGAAGGATGGTTGATAACATAAAGACTGAGTAGAAAATCATTTCGGGTATTGATTTGGTAATTTCGACTTATATAATTTAACAAAGACGAACTGTATATATGGCCACAAAAGTCTTATTCAAGTAACAAGTTTTTTTTAAATATTTATTTATGTAAATCAATTATATTATAGGTTCCTAATTATATACTTGTATAAAGCAATCGTTAATCTGACATAGCGTCTTACACACAAATTGTTGCATATGATATTAGCGGTAACTGTCACGTTTTAACCAGTTTTTGTCTTTGTCAAAAAACATTAAGTTTTGAAGTTTGTTATTGTGTTATAAATTTATTAACGTTTTAGTTAAGTAGTTGTGCTACGATTTTAAGTTTAAAGACGTTGCGATGTACTTGATGGTTAATATTCTCTCATAGCGTATTATGTAAAATTGTATATAAACCATATGGTTACTTTAAATAAAGTTAACGATTCAAGTTAGCAATATTAATATTGTTAGTTAAAACAATATATTGCAAAATAAATATTACCATTATTAGTGTTTTAAAATTGATTGACTCTGTATAGTCCTGTTCCGTTCCCACTACCAGAGTTCTTTTTCTTTGGTTTCAGGTGACACAGCTCCAGCCCAGAAGTCTCGAACATGGAGTAATATAACTAGCGCAAGTCAACGGAAATTAAGTATAAGATGTTCCAGTCAAGTACCTACAACATAAACTGGTTAGTCCGATCTTGTTTCTTTTATTTAAATTGTACTATAAACCTGAACTTTAATGTCATAAATCAAACACAAAAATGTATACCGTGTGTTCTACAAAAAAGGTTAAATTGGATATTTTTTTTTAAATGCCATTGGTTGGGTTTTTTAAATTGCAAACAAACTGGTCCAATAAATTGGTTCGCATATTTCACGTTTCACAGTGCCCAAAGAATTTGATTTTATGTAATTGTTATTCAACTTAGGATGGTTTAATAAGGTTTTTTAAAACAACAAATAAACGAGGCAGATGCTTCATTGTTATCGCCAGTTGTTTGTTTAAAAAAATTGAATTTAAGATACTACTGGGTTCAATCCATCTTTATATGGACCGCGTCGAGTCCAGGTGCTTTTTTTTTGATAAGCTACTATTATCCTTTTTCTTCACTAGTTTGTACCAATAAAATCCAGATGTATAGGACCAGAAAGAAGTTAGCTATAGATTTTACAATCTTTAACACCAAACTGACATATCCGACAGTTGTAATTTTCAATTTATTATATTTCAACTATGTAATCAAATTAAAAAATACATTTTAACATGCATATTTTAAAATAATACGCAAAACCAAAAGGCAGTTTTTCTTATTTTTAAAAATTGATGAAAACTCGTTGCATTGATTTACTTTCAACTCAGCACGGTTTTTATCAAATTTCACTAAAAAGTTCACTTTTTATACATATTTTTATTTTTGAATCGTGTTCTACACACATTTTTACACAAGAAGGCATAATAATTAGAAAGCAGTCTCCTCATTTTTTTAAACTATACAAAACCTCCGTTGCGTAAATGTACCCTCGATTCCGCACGGTTTTTATCAAATTTCATTTAAAAGATCACATTTTATATTTGCGTTTTAGGTTTTGAATCGTATTGTACACACATTTTTACATACGAATACAAACAAATTAATAGCAGTCGTAAAAACGTTAAAAAATCAAGTCTTCACCATTTCGTTCATTTACATTCGGTTCCGCACGGTTTTTATCAAATTTCACTTAAAAGATCATTTTTTATTTATATTTTAGGTTTTGAATCGTATTCTACACAGATTTTTACACAAGAAAACATAAAAATTAGAAGGCAGTCTCTCATTTTTTCAAATTAAACAATCACAAAGTCTTCGTTGCGTTGATTTACGTTCGACTCCGAACGGTTTTTTATGAAATTTCACTAAAAAGATGATTTTTATTTATATTTTAGGTTTTGAATCGTATTCTACACACAGTTTTACACAAGAAGACATAAAATTAGAAAGCAGTCTCCCCACATTTATTCAAGTTAAAAAATCAAAGTCTTCGTTTCGTTCATTTAGATTCGGCTCCCCACGATTTCACGAAAAAGATAATTTTTTATTTACATTTTAGATTTTGAATCGTATTTTACACACATTTTTATATAAGAAAACGCAAAAATTAGAAGGCAGTCCTCCCACATTTTATCAAACTAAACAATCACAAAACCTTCGTTGCGTAAATGTACCCTCGACTGCGCACGGTTTTTTATCAAATTTCACTTAAAAGATCACATTTTATTTGCATTTTAGGTGTTGAATCGTATTGTACACACATTTTTACATAAGAAAACACAAAAATTAAAAAGCAGTCCCCCCATTTTTTTAAAATTAAACAATCGAAAGTTTTCGTTTCGTTGATTTGCATTCGACTCCGCACGGTTTTTATCAAATTTCACGAAAAAGATCACTTTTTATACATATTTTTATTTTTGCATCGTGTTCTACACACATTTTTACACAAAAAGACATAAAAATTAGAAAGCAGTCTCCCCACATTTTTTCAAGTTCAAAAATCAAGTCTTCGTTTCGTTCATTCACATTCGGCTCCGCGGGGTTTTTATCAAATTTCACTAAAAAGATCATTTTTTATTTATATTTTAGGTTTTGAATCGTATTCTACACACATTTTTACACAAGAAAACATAAAAATTAAAAGGCAGTCTCTCATTTTTTCAAATTAAACAATCACAAAGTTTTCGTTTCGTTGATTTGCATTCGACTCCGAACGGTTTTTTATCAAATTTCACGAAAAAGATCACTTTTTATACATATTTTTATTTTTGCATCGTGTTCTACACACATTTTTACACAAAAAGACATAAAAATTAGAAAGCAGTCTCCCCACATTTTTTCAAGTTCAAAAATCAAGTCTTCGTTTCGTTCATTCACATTCGGCTCCGCGGGGTTTTTATCAAATTTCACTAAAAAGATCATTTTTTATTTATATTTTAGGTTTTGAATCGTATTCTACACACATTTTTACACAAGAAAACATAAAAATTAAAAGGCAGTCTCTCATTTTTTCAAATTAAACAATCACAAAGTCTTCGTTGCGTTGATTTACGTTCGACTCCGAACGGTTTTTTATCAAATTTCACTAAAAAGATTATTTTTTATTTACATTTTAGGATTTGAGTCGTATTTTACACACATTTTTATATAAGAAAACACAAAAACTAGAAACCAGTCCTCCCACATTTTATTAAACTAAACAATGTTAAAACCTTCAAATCAAAATCAAGTCTTCGTTCGTTCGCTCCGCGCGGTTTTTATCAAATTTCACTAAAAAGATAATTTTTTTGTTTATGTTTTAGGTTTTGAATCGTATTCTACACAGACTTTTACAAAAGCAAATATAAAAGTTAGAAGGCAGCCTCCTCATTTTTTCAAATTAAACAATTACAAAGTCTTCGTTGTGTTGATTTACTCTCGACCCCGCACGGTTTTTGTCAAATTTCACAAAAAAAATCATTTTTTATTTACATTTTAGGTTTTGAATCGTATTTTACACACATTTTTACACAAGAAAACATAAAAATTAAAAGGCAGTCTCTCATTTTTTCAAATTAAACAATCACAAAGTCTTCGTTGCGTTGATTTACGTTCGACTCCGAACGGTTTTTTATCAAATTTCACTAAAAAGATTATTTTTTATTTAAATTTTAGGATTTGAGTCGTATTTTACACACATTTTTATATAAGAAAACACAAAAACTAGAAACCAGTCCTTCCACATTTTATTAAACTAAACAATGTTAAAACCTTCAAATCAAAATCAAGTTTTCGTTCGTTCGCTCCGCGCGGTTTTTATCAAATTTCACTAAAAAGATAATTCTTTTGTTTATGTTTTAGGTTTTGAATCGTATTCTACACAGACTTTTACAAAAGCAAATATAAAAGTTAGAAGGCAGCCTCCTCATTTTTTCAAATTAAACAATTACAAAGTCTTCGTTGTGTTGATTTACTCTCGACCCCGCACGGTTTTTGTCAAATTTCACAAAAAAAATCATTTTTTATTTATATTTTAGGTTTTGAATCGTATTCTACACACATTTTTACACAAGAAAACATAAAAATTAAAAGGCAGTCTCTCATTTTTTCAAATTAAACAATCACAAAGTCTTCGTTGCGTTGATTTACGTTCGACTCCGAACGGTTTTTTATCAAATTTCACTAAAAAGATTATTTTTTATTTAAATTTTAGGATTTGAGTCGTATTTTACACACATTTTTATATAAGAAAACACAAAAACTAGAAACCAGTCCTTCCACATTTTATTAAACTAAACAATGTTAAAACCTTCAAATCAAAATCAAGTTTTCGTTCGTTCGCTCCGCGCGGTTTTTATCAAATTTCACTAAAAAGATAATTCTTTTGTTTATGTTTTAGGTTTTGAATCGTATTCTACACAGACTTTTACAAAAGCAAATATAAAAGTTAGAAGGCAGCCTCCTCATTTTTTCAAATTAAACAATTACAAAGTCTTCGTTGTGTTGATTTACTCTCGACTCCGCACGGTTTTTGTCAAATTTCACAAAAAAAATCATTTTTTATTTACATTTTAGGTTTTGAATCGTATTTTAAACACGTTTTTATATAACAAAAGCCAAAAATTAAAAGGCAGTCCCCACATTTTTTCAAATTAAACAATCACAGCCTTCGTTGCGTTGATTTACTCTCGACTCCGCACGGTTTTTATCAAAGTTTACTAAAAAGATCATTTTTATTTATATTTTAGGTTTTGAATCGTATTCTACACACAGTTTTACACAAGAAGACATAAAATTAGAAAGCAGTCTTTCCACATTTATTCAAGTTAGAAAATCAAATTCTTCGTTTCGTTCAATTAGATTCGGCTCCCCACGATTTCACGAAAAAGATAATTTTTTATTTACATTTTAGATTTTGAATCGTATTTTACACACATTTTTATATAAGAAAACGCAAAAATTAGAAAGCAGTCTTCCCACATTTCTTCAAACTAAACAATCACAAAACCTTCGTTGCGTAAATGTACCCTCGACTCCGCACGGTTTTTATCAAATTTCACTAAAAAGCTCACTTTTCATTTATATTTTAGGTTTTGAATCGCATTTAACACACATTTTTACACAAGAAGACATAAAATTAGAACGCAGTCTCCTCATTTTTTTCAAATCAAACAATCACAAAACCTTCGTTGCGTAAATGTACCCTCGATTCCGCACGGTTTTTACCAAATTTCATTTAAAAGATCACATTTTATTTGCGTTTTAGGTTTTGAATCGTATTGTACACACATTTTTACATAAGAAAACACAAAAACTAAAAAGCAGTCTCCCAATTTTTTTTTGAATTAAACAATCGAAGAGTTTTCATTTCGTTGATTTACATTCCACTCCGCACGGTTTTTATAAAATTTCACTGAAAAGATCACTTTTTATATATATTTTTATTTTTGAATCGTGTTCTACACACATTTTTACACAAGAAAACATAAAAATTAGAAAGCAGTCTCCCCACATTTTTTCAAGTTAAAAAATCAAGTCTTCGTTTCGTTCATTTACATTCGGCTCCGCGCGGTTTTTATCAACATTTACTAAAAATATTCTTTTTTATTTATATTTTAGATTTTGAATCGTATTTTACACACATTTTTACAAAAGAAAACATAAAAATTTAAAGTCAGTCTCCTCATTTTTTCAAATTAAAGAATCACAAAGATTTAGTTGCGTCCATTTACTCTCGACTCCGCACGGTTTTTATCAAATTTAACTAAAACAATCATTTTTTATTTACATTTTAAGTTGTGAATCGTATTTTACATACGTTTTTATATAGCAAAAGCCAAAAATTAGAAGGCAGACCTTCCATTTTTTCAAATTAAACAATCACAAAGTCTTCGTTGCGTTGATTTACGTTCGACTCCGAACGGTTTTTTTATCAAATTTCACTAAAAAGATCATTTTTTATTTACATTTTAGGTTTTGAGTCGTATTTTACACACATTTTTATATAAGAAAACACAAAAATTAGAAGCCAGTCCTCCCACATTTTATCAAACTAAACAATGTTAAAACCTTCGTTGCGTAAATGTAACCTCTACTTCGCACGGTTTTTATCAAGTTTCACTAAAAAGATCACGTTTTATGCATATCTTTATTTTTGAATAGTGTTCTACACTCATTTTTATACAAAAAGACAAAAGTTAAAAAACAGTCTCCCGACATTTTTTCAAGTTTAAAAATCAAGTCTTCGTTTGTTCATTCGCATTCGGCTCCGCGCGGTTTTTATCAAATTTCACTAAAAAGATCATTTCTTTGTTTATGTTTTAGGTTTTGAATCGTATTCTACACAAATGAAATTGTGTACATGAATGAAATTTGATAAAAACCGTGCGGAATCGTGAGTACATTAACGCAACGAAGGTTTTGTGATCGTTTAGTTTGAAAAAATAAGGAGACTGCCTTCTAATTTTAATGTTTACTTGTGTAAAAATGTGTGTAGAATACGATTCAAAATTTCAAATATAAATAAAAAATAATCTTTTTAATGAAATTTGATAAAAATCGCGGTGAGCCGAATGTAAATGAACGAAACGAAGACTTGTTTTTACTTGAAAAAATGTGGGAAGACTGCTTTTTATGTCTTCTTGTGTAAACATGTGTGTAGAATACGATTCAAAAATAGAAATATGTATAAAAAAATATCTTTTTCGTGAAATTTGAAAAAAATCGTAGGGAACCGAATCTAAATGAACGAAACGAAGACTTTGATTTTTTAACTTGAATAAATGTGGGGAGACTGCTTTCTAATTTTATGTCTTCTTGTGTAAAAATGTGTGTAGAATACGATTCAAAACCTAAAATATAAATAAAAATCATCTTTTTAGTGAAATTTCATAAAAACCGTGCGGAGTCGAACGTAAATCAACGCAACGAAGACTGATTGTTTAATTTGAAAAAATATGGACTGCCTTTTAATTTTTGGCTTTTGTTATATAAAAACGTGTGTAAAATACGATTCAAAACCTAAAATGTAAATAAAAAATGATTTTTTTAGTGAAATTTGATAAAAACCGCGCGGAGTCGAGAGTAAATCAACGCAACGAAGACTTTGTAATTGTTTAATTTAAAAAAATAAGGAGGCTGCCTTCTAACTTTTATGTTTTCTTGTGTAAAAATCTGTGTAGAATACGATTCAAAACCTAAAATATAAATAAAAAAATGATCTTTTTAGTGAAATTTGATAAAAACCAGCGGAGCCGAATGTGAATGAACGAAACGAAGACTTGATTTTTAAACTTGAAAAAATGCGGGGAGACTATTTTCTAATTTTTATGTCTTCTTGTGTAAAAATGTGTGTCGAACACGATTCAAAAATAAAAATATGTATAAAAAGTGATCTTTTTAGTAAAATTTGATAAAAACCGTGCGGAGACGAATGTAAATCAACGAAACGAAAACTTTTCGTTTGTTTCATTTTAAAAAATGGGGGGCTCCTTTTTAATTTTTGTGTTACCTTATGTAAAAATGTGTGTACAATACGATTCAACACCTAAAATGCAAATCAAATATGATATTTTTAGTGAAATTTGATAAAAACCGTGCGGAGTCGAATGTAAATCAACGAAACGAAAACTTTTCGATTGTTTAATTTAAAAAAAAATGAGGAGACTGCTTTTTAATGTTTGTGTCTTCTTATGTAAAAATGTGTGTACAATACGATTTAAAACCTAAAATGAAAATAAAATGGGATCTTTTAAATGAAATTTGATAAAAACCGTGCGGAATCGTGAGTACATTAACGCAACGAAGGTTTTGTGATCGTTTAGTTTGAAAAAATAAGGAGACTGCCTTCTAATTTTAATGTTTACTTGTGTAAAAATGTGTGTAGAATACGATTCAAAAATAGAAATATGTATTGTTACGTATTTATTTATTAAAAACTAATTTATTTAAACTATTAAAACTACGTTTACTTATTATAGAAATATGTATACTTTTAAATTGACCGAACTACTAAAATCTAATAATAAAAACACTTACACTATAATTTATGTATAACCGTTGTATAACATTTAAGATAAGATTAGATAACGTCCTCGGATTTGTTTACACTATAAGTCACGTTCACTCGATTCGGTGTACACTGTTATTTATTTAAAACGCCGCGCGTGCTAACGATACGTATTTATTTCAACTTGATAACCTTCTTAATACTGCATGCTTTCACATTCCAGCAATAACTGACCTACGATTTCCATCTTCGGCTTTTATAGACATCAGCGAATTCTTCTCGATCGTTCCTCACTTTTCGCTATATTTTCTAGAAACTAGATAACAGTTCTAGAAGGCTCTTGCATTTGCAAGTAATTTCTCGGACGTTTCAGTATAAAAAATATCTTTTTCGTGAAATTTGAAAAAAATCGTAGGGAACCGAATCTAAATGAACGAAACGAAGACTTTGATTTTTTAACTTGAATAAATGTGGGGAGACTGCTTTCTAATTTTATGTCTTCTTGTGTAAAAATGTGTGTAGAATACGATTCAAAACCTAAAATATAAATAAAAATCATCTTTTTAGTGAAATTTCATAAAAAACCGTGCGGAGTCGAACGTAAATCAACGCAACGAAGACTGATTGTTTAATTTGAAAAAATATGGACTGCCTTTTAATTTTTGGCTTTTGTTATATAAAAACGTGTGTAAAATACGATTCAAAACCTAAAATGTAAATAAAAAATGATTTTTTTAGTGAAATTTGATAAAAACCGCGCGGAGTCGAGAGTAAATCAACGCAACGAAGACTTTGTAATTGTTTAATTTAAAAAAATAAGGAGGCTGCCTTCTAACTTTTATGTTTTCTTGTGTAAAAATCTGTGTAGAATACGATTCAAAACCTAAAATATAAATAAAAAAATGATCTTTTTAGTGAAATTTGATAAAAACCAGCGGAGCCGAATGTGAATGAACGAAACGAAGACTTGATTTTTAAACTTGAATAAATGTGGTGAGACTGCTTTCTAATTTTTATGTCTTTTTGTGTAAAAATGTGTGTAGAATACGATTCAAAACTTAAAATATAAATAAAAATGATCTTTTTAGTGAAATTTGATAAAAACCGCGCGGAGCCGAATGTGAATGAACGAAACGAAGACTTGATTTTTAAACTTGAATAAATGTGGTGAGACTGCTTTCTAATTTTTATGTCTTTTTGTGTAAAAATGTGTGTAGAATACGATTCAAAACTTAAAATATAAATAAAAATGATCTTTTTAGTGAAATTTGATAAAAACCGCGCGGAGCCGAATGTGAATGAACGAAACGAAGACTTGATTTTTAAACTTGAAAAAATGTGGGGAGACTGCTTTCTAATTTTTATGTCTTTTTATGTAAAAATGTGTGTAGAACACGATGCAAAAATAAAAATATGTATAAAAAATGATTTTTTTTGTGAAATTTGACAAAAACCGTGCGGAGTCGAGAGTAAATCAACGCAACGAAGACTTTGTAATTGTTTAATTTAAAAAAATGAGGAGGCTGCCTTCTAACTTTTATGTTTTCTTGTGTAAAAGTTTTGAATCGTATTCTACACAAACTTTTACACAAGAAAACATAAAAGTTAGAAGGCAGCCTCCTCATTTTTTTAAATTAAACAATTACAAAGTCTTCGTTGCGTTGATTTACTCTCGACTCCGCACGGTTTTTGTCAAATTTCACAAAAAAAATCATTTTTTATTTACATTTTAGGTTTTGAATCGTATTTTACACACGTTTTTATATAACAAAAGCCAAAAATTAAAAGGCAATACCCACATTTTTTTAAATTAAACAATCACAGTCTTCGTTGCGTTGATTTACGTTCGACTCCGCACGGTTTTTTATGAAATTTCACTAAAAAGATGATTTTTATTTATATTTTAGGTTTTGAATCGTATTCTACACACAGTTTTACACAAGAAGACATAAAATTAGAAAGCAGTCTCCCCACATTTATTAAATTTAAAAAATCAAAGTCTTCGTTTCGTTCATTTAGATTCGGCTCCCCACAATTTCACGAAAAAAATAATTTTTTATTTACATTTTAGATTTTGAATCGTATTTTACACACATTTTTATATAAGAAAACGCAAAAATTAGAAGGCAGTCCTCCCACATTTCTTCAAACTAAACAATCACAAAACCTTCGTTGCGTAAATGTACCCTCGACTCCGCACGGTTTTTTATCAAATTTCACTTAAAAGATCACATTTTATTTGCATTTTAGGTGTTGAATCGTATTCTACACACATTTTTACATACGAAAACACAAAAATTAAAAAGCAGTCCCCCCATTTTTTTTTAAATTAAACAATCGAAAGTTTTCGTTTCGTTGATTTGCATTCGACTCCGCACGGTTTTTATCAAATTTCACGAAAAAGATCACTTTTTATGCATATTTTTATTTTTGCATCGTGTTCTACACACATTTTTACATAAAAAGACATAAAAATTAGAAAGCAGTCTCCCCACATTTTTTCAAGTTTAAAAATCAAGTCTTCGTTTCGTTCATTCACATTCGGCTCCGCGCGGTTTTTATCAAATTTCACTAAAAAGATCATTTTTATTTATATTTTAAGTTTTGAATCGTATTCTACACACATTTTTACACAAGAAAACATAAAAATTAAAAGGCAGTCTCTTCATTTTTCAAATTAAACAATTACAAACTCTTCGTTGCGTTGATTTACTCTCGACTACGCACGGTTTTTATCAAATTTCACTAAAAAAATCATTTTTTATTTACATTTTAGGTTTTGAATTGCATTTTACACACGTTTTTATATAACAAAAGCCAAAAATTAAAAGGCAGTCCCCACATTTTTTCAAATTAAACAATCAGAGTCTTCGTTGCGTTGATTTACGTTCGACTCCGCACGGTTTTTGATGAAATTTCACTAAAAAAATAATTTTTATTTACATTTTAGGTTTTGAATCGTATTTTACACACATTTTTATATAAGAAAACACAAAAATTAGAAGGCAGTCCTCCCACATTTCTTCAAACTAAACAATCACAAAATCTTCGTTGCGTAAATGTACCCTCGACTCCGCACGGTTTTTATCAAATTTCACTTAAAAGATCACATTTTATTTGCATTTTAAGTTTTGAATCGTATTCTACACACATTTTTACATAAGAAAACACAAAAATTAAAAAGCAGTCCCCCCATTTTTTTAAATTAAACAATTGCAAGTTTTCGTTTCGTTGATTTACATTCGACTCCGTACGGTTTTTATCAAATTTCACTAAAAAGATCAGTTTTTATACATATTTTTATTTTTGAATCGTATTCTACACACATTTTTACACAAAAAGACATAAAAATTAGAAAGCAGTCTCACCACATTTATTCAAGTTTAAAAATCAAGTCTTCGTTTCGTTCATTCACATTCGGCTCCGCTGGTTTTTATCAAATTTCACTAAAAAGATCATTTTTTTATTTATATTTTAGGTTTTGAATCGTATTCTACACAGATTTTTACACAAGAAAACATAAAAGTTAGAAGGCAGCCTCCTTATTTTTTTAAATTAAACAATTGCAAAGTCTTCGTTGCGTTGATTTACTCTCGACTCCGCGCGGTTTTTATCAAATTTCACTAAAAAAATCATTTTTTATTTACATTTTAGGTTTTGAATCGTATTTTACACACGTTTTTATATAACAAAAGCCAAAAATTAAAAGGCAGTCCATATTTTTTCAAATTAAACAATCAGTCTTCGTTGCGTTGATTTACGTTCGACTCCGCACGGTTTTTTATGAAATTTCACTAAAAAGATGATTTTTATTTATATTTTAGGTTTTGAATCGTATTCTACACACATTTTTACACAAGAAGACATAAAATTAGAAAGCAGTCTCCCCACATTTATTCAAGTTAAAAAATCAAAGTCTTCGTTTCGTTCATTTAGATTCGGTTCCCTACGATTTTTTTCAAATTTCACGAAAAAGATATTTTTTTATACTGAAACGTCCGAGAAATTACTTGCAAATGCAAGAGCCTTCTAGAACTGTTATCTAGTTTCTAGAAAATATAGCGAAAAGTGAGGAACGATCGAGAAGAATTCGCTGATGTCTATAAAAGCCGAAGATGGAAATCGTAGGTCAGTTATTGCTGGAATGTGAAAGCATGCAGTATTAAGAAGGTTATCAAGTTGAAATAAATACGTATCGTTAGCACGCGCGGCGTTTTAAATAAATAACAGTGTACACCGAATCGAGTGAACGTGACTTATAGTGTAAACAAATCCGAGGACGTTATCTAATCTTATCTTAAATGTTATACAACGGTTATACATAAATTATAGTGTAAGTGTTTTTATTATTAGATTTTAGTAGTTCGGTCAATTTAAAAGTATACATATTTCTATAATAAGTAAACGTAGTTTTAATAGTTTAAATAAATTAGTTTTTAATAAATAAATACGTAACAATACATATTTCTATTTTTGAATCGTATTCTACACACATTTTTACACAAGTAAACATTAAAATTAGAAGGCAGTCTCCTTATTTTTTCAAACTAAACGATCACAAAACCTTCGTTGCGTTAATGTACTCACGATTCCGCACGGTTTTATCAAATTTCATTTAAAAGATCCCATTTTATTTTCATTTTAGGTTTTAAATCGTATTGTACACACATTTTTACATAAGAAGACACAAACATTAAAAAGCAGTCTCCTCATTTTTTTTTAAATTAAACAATCGAAAAGTTTTCGTTTCGTTGATTTACATTCGACTCCGCACGGTTTTTATCAAATTTCACTAAAAATATCATATTTGATTTGCATTTTAGGTGTTGAATCGTATTGTACACACATTTTTACATAAGGTAACACAAAAATTAAAAAGGAGCCCCCCATTTTTTAAAATGAAACAAACGAAAAGTTTTCGTTTCGTTGATTTACATTCGTCTCCGCACGGTTTTTATCAAATTTTACTAAAAAGATCACTTTTTATACATATTTTTATTTTTGAATCGTGTTCGACACACATTTTTACACAAGAAGACATAAAAATTAGAAAATAGTCTCCCCGCATTTTTTCAAGTTTAAAAATCAAGTCTTCGTTTCGTTCATTCACATTCGGCTCCGCTGGTTTTTATCAAATTTCACTAAAAAGATCATTTTTTTATTTATATTTTAGGTTTTGAATCGTATTCTACACAGATTTTTACACAAGAAAACATAAAAGTTAGAAGGCAGCCTCCTTATTTTTTTAAATTAAACAATTGCAAAGTCTTCGTTGCGTTGATTTACTCTCGACTCCGCGCGGTTTTTATCAAATTTCACTAAAAAAATCATTTTTTATTTACATTTTAGGTTTTGAATCGTATTTTACACACGTTTTTATATAACAAAAGCCAAAAATTAAAAGGCAGTCCATATTTTTTCAAATTAAACAATCAGTCTTCGTTGCGTTGATTTACGTTCGACTCCGCACGGTTTTTTATGAAATTTCACTAAAAAGATGATTTTTATTTATATTTTAGGTTTTGAATCGTATTCTACACACATTTTTACACAAGAAGACATAAAATTAGAAAGCAGTCTCCCCACATTTATTCAAGTTAAAAAATCAAAGTCTTCGTTTCGTTCATTTAGATTCGGTTCCCTACGATTTTTTTCAAATTTCACGAAAAAGATATTTTTTTATACATATTTCTATTTTTGAATCGTATTCTACACACATGTTTACACAAGAAGACATAAAAAGCAGTCTTCCCACATTTTTTCAAGTAAAAACAAGTCTTCGTTTCGTTCATTTACATTCGGCTCACCGCGATTTTTATCAAATTTCATTAAAAAGATTATTTTTTATTTATATTTGAAGTTTTGAATCGTATTCTACACACATTTTTACACAAGTAAACATTAAAATTAGAAGGCAGTCTCCTTATTTTTTCAAACTAAACGATCACAAAACCTTCGTTGCGTTAATGTACTCACGATTCCGCACGGTTTTTATCAAATTTCATTTAAAAGATCCCATTTTATTTTCATTTTAGGTTTTAAATCGTATTGTACACACATTTTTACATAAGAAAACACAAACATTAAAAAGCAGTCTCCTCATTTTTTTTTAAATTAAACAATCGAAAAGTTTTCGTTTCGTTGATTTACATTCGACTCCGCACGGTTTTTATCAAATTTCACTAAAAATATCATATTTGATTTGCATTTTAGGTGTTGAATCGTATTGTACACACATTTTTACATAAGGTAACACAAAAATTAAAACGGAGCCCCCCATTTTTTAAAATGAAACAAACGAAAAGTTTTCGTTTCGTTGATTTACATCCGTCTCCGCACGGTTTTTATCAAATTTTACTAAAAAGATTACTTTTTATACATATTTTTATTTTTGAATCGTGTTCGACACACATTTTTACACAAGAAGACATAAAAATTAGAAAATAGTCTCCCCGCATTTTTTCAAGTTTAAAAATCAAGTCTTCGTTTCGTTCATTTACATTATATTTTAGGTTTTGATTGTTTTGAATCGTATTCTACACACATTTTTAAACAAGAAAACACAAAAATTAGAAGGTAGTCTTCTCATTTTTTCAAATTAAACAATCACAAAGTCTTCGTTGCCTTGATTTACTATCGACTTCGCGCGGTTTTTTATCATATTTCACTAAAAAGATCACTTTTTATTTACATTTTAGGTTTTGAATCGTATTGTACATATTTTTACATAAGACTACACAAAAATTAGAAGGCAGCCTTCTCATTTATTCAAATTAAACAATCACAGTCTTCGTTGCGTTGATTTACTCTTGACTCCGCACGGTTTTGATCAAATTTCACCAAAAAGATAATCGTATTCTAGGCACATTTTTACAAGAAAAGAGAAAAATTAGATGGCAGTCTCCTTCATTTTTCAAATTAAAGAATCCTAAAATCTTATTGCGTTATTTCACTCCCTAACCAACAAAGAAATATTTAATTTAGAAAAATGGCTATTCAAAGTGCCAACGGTTCATCTACGCAACGAGTATTCATTCATTTTTAAAAATAAGCTACTGCTTTTTGGTTTTACATTTTATTTTAAAATTTATTACATGTATCAGACTGGTGTTAAAATTTATGGCTTACTACTCCCCAGTGTGTATAGATCAGGTTGCTTTGCTGTCAAACTAGAATTAGTACATTGGCCACAATCGTGGTAGATCACCACGACTAAATTATGATCTGGCTTTACGATTGTAGCAATGTTTAAGGTATATGACTGTGACAGATTTCACAATCTATAGTTGAATAATGCCAATAATTGATGATGAAGAAATAATGTTGAAGCATGCACCTGCACCAACGAACTCGTAACCAGAACTCTACATCTGTATGTCAGTGACTTCTGAAAGAACCCTATTGCTTCTAAGGTAGCAACTAAGAATCAATTATTAGCTACTATATACATGAGAATTTCTTGTGTTTACATCGTCTTGATGGCCATATCTATCCTAGTTCAAGGTCATTTGTGCTGTTGGAACACGCTTTTACCATCATTTGTAGCTAAATTTATAGCATTGAACCTTAAAAGTTTACTTCTGACATTGACAAATTTGAAGAGGGACCTTTAGACTAAGGCATCTACTTCATCAAATTCACTACTAACGTTATGGAATCCTTGTGACATCTTGTTTAAACGTGTCTGAGGATTTGGGATCAAAACAAGGATATTTAGAAAAAAAGTTGAGCATGTAAAAATTGTTCATTATGGTTTAAAAACAATACAAATAACGTGACAACTAACCTTAGCTGTCTTACACTTTCTCTACGACTGTTTTATATACAACTATATAACTAATTAAATAAATTCGATCCTACACGTACTTACAAAACCATTTTAAGTCAAAAGGTGATAACCAATTCTGGCAACCTCCCATATTGTTTTGAATTAAATATTTCATCGTATAAGGATTTACATTGTTCTTTTCATTTTCAGCTTCTTTCAATTTCATCTCTTCTAACATCTCGTGCGACACCGCCATTGCTTTAAAAGGCAATTTCATAGCAATTTTATGAAGAATATCTTGTACTTCGACAAATTCACATTTACCACCCAACTCCATGATGATTCTTCCTATAAATTACTGTGATATTAACAATTATGTAAATTTAATTTCGACAAACCTGCTTTAATGGGTGTTACATAATGATCTATAGCTCCTTTACCACCACCTAATCGCTGACCTTGCCCCATTTTAGTAACAGGTTGCCAAGGAGCATCGATTCTCCAAATTGCAAACATACGGTTTAAATCCATTTTTCGTCCTATTGCCAATCGTACCATTTCAAAATGAATCCATTTCAACCGACCTCCACTTAAGGCCTTTAAAAACCAATATGAATACTTTTTCGTTAGTTTGATACTGTACCTGAATTCCATATTGTTTATATTGGAGAGAATTATGTACTAGTTCAGGGCCACGCATATACCGCAGTCTTTTTTGCATTTTTGGAGGTTTCAATCCTGGGGGAAACTGAGGAACTCGTTCCATTACTGTTAACTTTGATCGTTCGGGAAAATGTACATCTAAAAAGTCAAAACATTACTTTTCAAAGTAGCAGTGTTCGAATACTTACGATCGTATTTTGGGGGTGCAGGAAAATGTTTCAAACCACATATGCTTGTACATTGCGGAGTGCTAATAACTACAAGACTGTTTTAGTTTTTAATTACGCGTAGTTACAACTACTTACCTCTTTGAAGAATGCTTGTTAAGTTTAAAGACATTTTTTAAACATAAGTAGGGTTATGTATTTCTCTTTATGAAAAAGATAGTGTCTAACGTAACGACTGAAACTATTCATTGTAGAAATGATTGGATTATTCACCGCTAGGTGGCTCAAGTCAGGTTTTTTTCTATACTGAGCCTAGGTTTTATTGTTGGATAATAAAAAAATACGAACACTAAGTGTATATTTATTATTTTTAACAAAATGATAACAACTTTAGATCAGCAAAATCTTAAGTAAGTAGTTAATAACATTTGCAACTTGATTTAAATTGTAAAGACACAAGTTTATTTTGTACCATCAATCTTTAAACGTCTAATGAATCCACACACTCACTATATTGACAACCGTATTAATAAAAATCTATATTTATTAATTTTTTTTCGTAACGAGATGTATAAATATAAACTTTTCGAGAATATTTATAGAAAAAGTATTTTAAGATAGAAAATATTGATGAAAATACGTACATTAAAATTGGTAACCGCCGATTCATATTAATTATGAAACAGAGATAAATAACTGTTTGTGGTTATTACGGATTTCAAAAAACTAAGATACACACAGTTTGGTGTTAAAGTTTTGTTTGATAGATATTTTTCATAAAAACATGCGATTATCGCAAAACTGGAATAGTTTCATCTTTGACTTAGTTCAATTTAAAGCACTTTAAAAGTTGTGCATTACAAGTAAATATTTTGGAATAAAACGTTTGAGATCATTAGAAAAATATGAGTATTTCTAAATATAAAAATTGCTAAAATTTAACAAAAAAATAAAAAACGCACAAAGCTGCATGCAAAAATTCATTCAAAGAATTGGGGAACTTCATTCATTATATCTCTAACTAACTTTTGATCTTGAACACTTTGGTTAGATTCTTCGCAAAAAATTCGCGTGAAACATTTAAGGATGTCTTCTTTTCGATGTAAATGATCACCATAACTTGTGCTTTTCATCACGCGTCTACACAGCTCCAAATATTGTTGCCTCCTCTAAAAACTCCAATCAAAACCAAACTTAAATCAATATTAATTTACCTTATCACCGGGAGATAAATCTGATATATTTCTAACAACAATATCAATCAGTACTTTAACATCGTTCGTATAAAACAAATCCGCCGTGCTTTGTTGACTGAAAAGATCTAAAAAGAGCTTCAGGAGAGAATGAGGGGGTTCAGGTTGGTGATCGAAGATCCGAACGGGATCCTCTGCAATAACAAAAGTATGTATAAGTTATAATGCAACGGGTTTATTTACCTTCTCTATTGAATAGAAGTAGAATTTTTTCGGTAAACGTTTTGGCCGTATACCTTTTTTCAAGAGTCTGTAACAGTATGTTATCTTTTTCCAATACAAACTGAAGGTTAAACGACAATATCAAGTTTAAAAATAAATCGGGTATTTGTTCTTCTAAATCCGTATCCGGGGGCGACTCTATGCTGTTTAGGATGAAGTTTAAAAAATTCGTCCCCACGTGATCTACAACGCAAGATTATGAATCTTTATTTAATATTTAAATCTAATGTTCCTGCAACATTTGTAATTAATAAACCGTTCGTCGTTATTCAAAATTCATTAAGTTTAGACTGTTCTAATCACTGCATGTTTGTACATAAATGTCACAAAAAAGAACCTTACCTAAATGGGTAATAGGCATTGGTTCCCCCATAGAAAAAATCATAGTTAGTAGTAAAGAAGAATAATTTAATTTCGAAATATTCCTGGGATTAGCCATCATATCCCTGTATAAAACAAATGACTACAAATTCAAAACCAACTGACGTTATTATACCTGGCTAGCTCACAGGGCAGAACAGAATTTAACATTATATTAACAACAGTTCCATCGAGACTACATAAAACACCAAAGGCTTGAAGCAATAGCTGCCTAATTGACCAACGTACTTCCATTTGATAATATTGAATTAAAGTTGAAATAACGTGATATTGATCTAACGATACGACATGCTTACAAATACTAGCATCAGCGTTTGACTATAAAATTTAATTTATTAAAGCTTTATCTGAAGGTGATCTTACCAAAATTGATATTAATTCGCTAATATATTCCTTAATAACACCTTCGTCTTCGTGTAACATCCAACTCCTTTGTTGAGAATCTTCCTTACACGATGTGAGTTCGTTAAAAATAATTTTCAAGCGACTCGCATCATGAGTTTGATCAATTTGTACATCATCGGCCACTAAAGAAGTCTGACAGTGTGTTAGAATAGTACTTAAATAAGGAAAAGCTGACGCAGGTAATAAATCGTGTAAACCTTGTATAACAGTTTCAACAGCGATTTTGGACATATCATGCGACAATTGAGTATTAATTCGGACAGTTTCAACTAATTCGTAGACAGACTGAGAAGTTATAATAGGCGAGACCTTAGTATTAGAATCCATTTGCTTTAAACCATCATTTAGGCTATCGAAAGACTTTTTTAAACTATCTTGGCTGTGCACTGTTTTTGAATCTTTAGATTTATCACTTACACATGACGTATTACTAGTACCTGAACTGTTTACGCCTCTCTTTTGTGTCTCTAAATGCCCTTCAAAGTTTCTGAACAATAAAGGGGGTAAAACTGTAGTTTCATCAGCTGATATGCAATTATCTTTAATTTCGGGTAAAAACTCTACTTGCCGTTTCAATTCCTTCAACCTTAAGAGAGTGTCTTTTTTTTCACCGGTTTCGGTGTAGTTATTATAATGCAACGAAGATATACAATTTTCTATAAAGTGTAAATAAAAAGCTGCTTTTACTGTGATCTTTTCAACGTAATTCGAAGGAACAAAACCCATTTCTCCTTTTTCGTTGATTACTTCCCACCAGTTTTTATGCTTGGTTACAGTTTGATGCAGAATAAAATATTCGTTAGTCTTAAAACTTAATGCCTTTGCATATGTAGCCTTAAAATCGTACATACTGCGAAGCATGTCCAAATTATCTGAAGCAAACAATGTCGTGCATTAATCGAACACTTGATTAATTAAATTTACCTAATTTAATCATTTCATTAGACATTTTTACGTTGTCAAGTTATTTTTTGGCTCAATTACATCGCAAATTAGTATATAATTTTTAGATTGTTTGTTGCTAAACAATACAGTGATGTCACGCCTATTTTTCAAGAGTAACCTAACCTTACTAATTAGCGCACGTCAGTAATGATTAATTTAGATTAAAACTTATTCAGAATTTAAAGTAACGACGTTCAAATATAATTATAAATTCGTCCACTTTAAGTAATTAATTATATCATAAAGTTGAAATATTAATTGGGCGGTGATGTCATATTTATCAAACTTACATTACTTTTTTGTTTAAATATTTCCCTACAAAAAACGCAATGTTAGATTAATCTTTTTACATTTGAAATAAATAATTTAAACAATCGCTTTTGTTTGAAAACGTTTTTTAGTCTAAAGTTAATCGCGTAAATAATTGTAATAATACATGATTTTTAGTTAGACGTGGCAACGTTACAAATACATTTATTGATTTATACGTAACGGAAATGACCGAAGTTTCGTCGTGCTTCTTTTAAATTTCAAAAGTTTTTGAATGTTTAGTGCCGAATTTCGTAGTTTTGTGTTATTAAAGATTTTAAAATATTGTGTGTTAGACTCTTAAGTTTAGGCGTCGAATATCTGGTAAGTTTTCTTTTTAAATCTTAAATAAGTACAAATAGAAATCATAATCCAAGGTTAAGTTTCCGGCGCGAAATTTAAAAATTTCAAATTTATATGGACTGTTAAAATAGTTTATTAAGGCATTTCTTAAGATACAGATCAAAGTTTAATTATACAAATAACAATCTTAACAAAATACATCTTTATAAGTAATTTCAGGTTGGCAATAATGAGTTTAATAAGCTCCGATGAGAGCGAGTAGGCATTTTTTGTAATCTCCCGAGACATCGTCCTAGAAACGTAATATTATATTAAAGTGTATTAAAATCATACCATAACTTACAGCTATAGCGGCAGCTAAATCCTTTCCATACATTGCTGCATAATGTTGTTTAATTTCGCCCATATCAATTTCGCTTCTAGTTACAATAATTCTAATCAATTGGCCATCGTTCGTGCCCATACCAACCATGCTTTGGTACAAACGTTTAGCGAAGAAGCCGGGTAGATTTCGCACCGCACGGACTATGGCTAAAAGTCCTTGTTGGATGTCGCCAGAAAATTCTCCTTTAATGGCTTGTTCAATATCATGACCAGCAATACGTTGGTATTCATCGAAAATCAATTGGAGTTGGTTGTAGTTTCGTGTACATAAAATCATATTGAACAAAGATTCATCAGTTCCCCATTGTAGTACACCGGCGTTAAGTAATTGTTGAGCATCAGCAGCTGCTTGCCCTTGATTAATAACACCACTTTCGTCTCTAGCTGCACTGCATAAAGAAGTCATTAACCGTTTAAAGTGACCACCGGTGTCTCCACGTAAATCCCTTTCCAAAGAAGATCCAAATGCTATAGAAGATACAATTTAAACAGATTTAGCATGCGTGTAAAGACTTACTAGTTTGGTATGCTGTGCGAATAGTCATAATTTCGTGGTTGCTTAAAGTGCAAAGAACTTCAATTAAGCAATCTTCGTCAGTACCTAAACCACTAAGTGCATTGTACAATTCCCTTGCATAATATTGAGGCAAAGGTGTCATTAATGCAACAATTAGATCTTCAAATCTTCCACTCAATTCACTTTTCAAATCTTTAATTAAGTCTTTTCCATACATAGTCTTGAATTGTACTGCAATTTCCAAACGTTGGGAGTTGGTTCTTCTGGCTAACACATTGATGATGGCCTTTTCATCGGTGCCGAAACCTTTCATGGCTTTTCTTAGTATTTCGGCATCAGCTCTAGGATCAAACGGTTCTGCTGGTAAAACAGTTGGAGTTTTCTGTAAAACGCAGACATTATTTATGTTTTCCATGGTGTGTCTACAAAGGTGTAGTTGCTACTGTTTATTTCAAGGCTACATTTAATGGTGATAATAATAGAAAATATTAGTCACGCAGTTTTGTTTAAATTTCTGTTATCTAGTTAGAAGCAGGAAATTTAATTACATAATTACTTTCACACCCTTTTATTGAATATTTTTATACAAGGGTTGTTTCATTTGTTACTTACTCGTTTTAAAACTTCTGGTTGAGAACCGTGTGATGGAGTATATTCGTTGTAACTTCCGTGTGAAGTCGGAGGTGGACCATAGTTTGGCATCTGCTGGCTAGGATAAACTTGTTCTGCACCTGGATAAGGTGAATGTGATGCAGCTCCGGGGTATGATGGTTGTCCAGCACTGGGATATGCTCCTTCTGGTGGTGGTGCACCGGGATAGCTGGGTTGTGGCATGTACATTGGCGAATTTGAACTGAATCCAAGAGATGGTGGATAAACTCCTTGCGGTGGGTACGGTGACTGGTAGGGTGCACCACCTGCTGGATAAGGTGGATATCCACCTTGTTGTGGTGGGTATGGGCATGATCCAGGAGGGCCCTAAAAAATGTTTATTACTTATTACAACCGTAACTATCTTGAAAGTTTTATGTTGAACTATTTTATTTTCAATTGGGTCAACACAATTTAAAAAATATTTCGAGGTCGTTTAGATAACTGAATTATTATCGGGACAAAATATTTTAAATAATCTTACCTGTTGATATGGTGGATAACCTGGATAACTCATTTTATAAATAGTACCACGACGATTTTAATTACGGTAGGTATCGCCCTGAATGAATTACGCTTTAACTGACCTATCAATATCGAGTGAAAACACTTGGACTTGGGTATTTCCAAAACCGGTTTTGGCTTATATCGTTTTAATGACGTAAAACTGATGAGTAACTATTTTTTCAGAAATGTTAATTTCACAATACGTTTATGATCACGTCACATGCAGTGTCTTCCAAAGAGGAGTTTGCGCTGTTTAAACAGACATTGACGTAGGAGTGATTGTGAAAATAGGAAATTTATTCTTTTCTAGTTTAAAGTGTTCTGTCTATCGATTACTAGAAGTCTTCAATTAGTAGATTAGAAAGTATTGACATATTTTGAAATTAATACGTTTTTTTTTAATTTTTATTATTTTTACTGATTATAAAACTGCTTAGTAATAGTTGTAAAAAATATCAAAAATAATTAAAATGCGAGGTCAAGCAGTAGCTCAACATGATACTAAATTATTGTCAACGTCAACACTGTATAGATAATGTAAATATACTTTTGTGTCACATGCTTTAATAGAGTGCAATGCTTTTTTCGTAGTACTCATATTTTAGAGATTAGATAATCCACGTGCCATGAACAACACCGACGATATCATATACCTGTCAAATTTAGAGTGGCCAATAACCCCAAGCAATCTATAAATTAGAAGTTTTATGACTCCATTTGAATTGTTATCGTTAGCATGTTGTAATTGCACTATTTGCATTAGAGAAATTTCTTCAATTGATTATGTTGCTGCGTTTTCATCACGTTGCTTACCTACAACCTACAAGTCACTACGTATACGGTCTAACTTGACCTAATTAAGAGTAGACTGTGAGTATCGAGTAGGTGCATTTATGACCAATATTCCAACTTTCTTTTGTGTAATCATATTCCATAGGATTTAAATACAATTTTGTATGTGGATCAGTTTCTCCATATTTACGTCTATTTAAAATGTTCTTGTTTTTTAATATTTTCAAAATTATTTTGAAGTTAAACGTTTCATTCCGCCTCCCGTCCTTCTCTACATTTATTCCCTCAATCGGATTATGAGAACGGCCTTACGATGTTAATCGTCAGTCTTTCTAAAGAGCTTCTCACGTTATGTTGTTTTATCGGTGCTTTGTGCGTTACTATTCGATGACGACAGTTCACTCAGTGTTTTCTTCATGCCAAGTGTCCTTTCAAAAGCACTTCTGACATTCTACACTTTGGCATTAACTCTATGCCTTCGATAATCTCTAAGGATTTTTTTAAAAGATCGTCTTTTTCTGCTCTCAGTAGGTTTTGAGGTTTCTGCCCAAAGCAGTCACTTCTTGTCAGGTTGGTCGGAGGTCGTTTGATTTCTAGTTCAGCAGTAGTCTAAATTCAGGATCACTTTCTTAAACGCTGCAACCGTTCAGGCTCCCACTCGTCAATTCTTCGAAGCCAAGGCATCAACGTTATGATCTCTTTATTCATCCTGCCACTTGTTCTTCCGGATTATGATGAACTGACTAGGATTCGTTTTAGTTGATGAAAAGCGTTTGCACATTCTTCATTCTATCTACATTCTGCTTTCACTCAATTTTGTTAAACGTCTGGCAATATTGGCAAATCCGGCTACAAATTATCGATGTTGGATGAGTCTGTGTCAGCTTTTACTCCATCATTTTTTTCATATTTGTCTTCAATTCTTGATAGAATACTTATTGGTCCGCTTTCTGTTGCCTTTAAAATCTTCAAATGCTTCAAAGTTGACAAATTATTCCGGTGAATTTGTCATATGCTTCGTTGTACCGTTGTCGATCCACCAATTATTCGCATCTACTTCTATAGAACAAGTTTTATTGAAGATTGTCAATAATGATTATAAGCAACTTTCGGCTTAGAGCGCGTCGTAGTAAAACACCCAGACTTAGGCGTGGTCCTAGTCTCTTCTTGAGAGCCAAAACAAGAAGTAGAACTTGGCCTTTGCCGTATTGTCGTTCGTGAACCCAAACAAACTGAAGTTTCGCAAGACATCTTCAGAGAGGTAAATGTCACTGAAAGCAAAGTGTAAATGACGTTATTTATACCAATAGCGATTAGCGTGATTAACGGACTTTATCTTTCCGTTACCGCTTGGCTGACTTCGTTATTACTCGGAGTAAGTGATTGTGTCTTAAACCGTCTTTTCGGTTCATATTACATTGATGTTTTTCTATTTTCACAGCTTCGCGGATTAGTCTGGGAAAGTAGAAAGGAGTTCTAGCCAACACTTTAGTTTGGTCAAAGTTCAGCGTGTCCTTGGTTCCATACGTGTTCTGTCACTGCTGATTTAGTAACTCTGCGTTGTTTGCAGTCAGCCATATGTACTTTTACTCTAACTTCAATAGAGTGTCCCGTCTGTCCTATATAACTTGATCCACAGGAACAAGGAATTTTGTAAACTCCGGCATGTTTTAGAGCCCCTTGTTTGTCTTTAGCAGATGTAAACCAGGTGTTCAGGGTATCCTTAGTCGTAAACACAGTTTTAATATTATGTTTCTTTAGCACCCTGCTTATTTTGTCTGTCGAACCCATACAGTATGGTAAATAAGGGGTGCTAGTAGGAGGCGATAAGTCTTCTTTGACTTTTGGACTTATTGCTTTTTTTCATGCGTTCTGGATCTCTTTGAACCCGTATCCATTTTGTTGTAGGGTCATATTCGTCTAAACAGTTTTATTCTAATCAGTTTTTTGCAGTGCAAGTTTAGCTTATCTCCCGTCAGAAATCCATTTTCTGACCCAATGGCCTTCTTTACGGCAATAATTATACTTACCAACATATTTTTTCTTATATCTTTCTTATATCCTTTACCAGGAGGTTTGCTACAAATGCTTCTTGCTCCACTTTTTTGATGCTTGAACTGTTAGTGAAATTTTTTTCAAACTTGCATAACAATATCCAACTTGATTTGAATGTCTCAAAATTTGTTGGCAAAATATGAAAAACTTTGCATAGTACCATTAAGTCAAGTAGAACTAGCTCATTTTTAGCTTTAAGGCCGTTGTGTAGTTCATTCCACAAATCTCTTAGCTTTGCAACATCTTTTTTTGACGTCGAACTGAAAACGAACAAATCTGTACAAACCTTGAACAGTTGATCCTTGGATGATGCTTTGAAATTTTGCTTAAATGCTTTCCATCCTTCACGAGCCGTTTCTTTGTCCATGATCTTTTGATATACAGCATCTGTCCTTGCACTCGTAATCATTGACTTGGCGTAACTATTTGCTGTCTGTAAAGATTTGATTGTAACCTCATCAGCATCTGACACCAACGGATTCGGTTTTTATAGTCTAACGAACATCAAATTCTTCTTTTCCACAGCGGGTATTACTTCAGAGCTTAATATATTTGACTAAATCCGTTTTTATTAACTAGCATACCGTCACCTTAGATAGTCAACTTACTGTTTGGACGCGCAACAGGCACCCATATTATATCGGACTAACTAACTGACAAGATCTATCAATCTTTTTTTTACAATAACATATCTAGACGTTTTAAATGCGTTGGCCGTTGTGGTCGTCACTACATCTAGAGTAATGGAAGAGGAATTGATGGAAATTTCCAAAATTATGACAGAAACATTATTAGAAAATTTCAGGTTAGAGGAAGAAACAAGAAAAATAGACGACAGATTTAAACTAATGGAAGAAAGACTACAAGGCGAAAAACATGTGACTCTAAGAACAATTATAATTCCCAAAAATGAAAAAGAAGTAACATCAATAATACAGATCGCACCGCCGACGTTCGATGGCAAGGCGTGGTCGACGTACTACAAGCAACAGCCAATGGATGGAACGACCAAGAGAATGCCACTTCGTTGATTGTGGTTCTCCGAGGAGAAGCGATAAACATCTTGCAGACCACCTGTGATTGCAAACATATCGATTATCAGCTGCTGATCTCACGTCTGAAGATGAGATATGGAGACTCCCATCTTCAGCAGGTGTACCATGCGCAAGTAAAGAATCGTTGTCAAAAGTCGACAGAAAGCCTTCAAGAGGCTGAAGCGCTTGGTGAGACTAGCTTACCCGACAACAACTGGCAATACAAACTTTTGTCGATGGTTTAAGGGACAGCGATACACAACAAACGCTGCGACTAGCTCGACTTGAGACGTTCGACGACGCGCTAGCACATACTGCAGTTCTAGTATAAGGAATGAATAGAATTGTATAAGTAAACACCTAGTATGTATAAGTAAAGACACGTAGTAAAACGATAGGGAGGAAAAAGGGTGATGAGTTTTTTTGTGAAGAGAGGGACAGAAGGTACTCGGAAGTAACGACAGGGACTGGGGAGTGACGACTAGGGGTCACGGAAGTAGACATTGACGAGTTGGTAGTCACGAGGTTGAAATTACTGTGGAGTTGGGTGTAAAAAAAGAAGATGGCGGAATCGTCTTGCCGTTTTAAAATACACCTTTATAATAACATTGAGAAAAACTATAATTAGTGCGAATCTCATGATGAAAGTTTAAAGAAGAATAAAAGCATTATCAGTTTTCGAATGTGACTTGCGAGCAATTACGTTTTATGATACTAATTAGTCAAAGCGAATTATCAATAATTAAAGGTGGAATAAGGGAGACTAAGTAGAAAGTGAAGCGAACTTAAGTTAATGTATAAAAAGTAAAAATGTGTCTGTCGCTTGGAAAATGGCGTCGTGTAATGGATATTGCAAAATGTGCATGGTATAACAGTGATAAGTGCTCAATCAAGAGACGGTTGTGAACACTATAAGGAAATATCTACGTTATTACCTGTTTAATCTATGTAATCCTGCTTATGGAGTTTTATTTGTGGATCTGCGCATGATCAGGGCATTATGATTATACCTGAGTATGAGAGATGGCGTTAACAGGTATTTTAGCATTAATTATAATTTTTGTATAAATATTTAAAACATTTTTGTTTATAGTTCATTCTTATTAAATTTTGTACAATAAAGTTAGTTGTTATACGTTATTAATAGAATTTGCTTAGTATTCATTCTTTATCGTTGCTTTTCTTACCAAGAAGTCGTTAGTCATAATCTGTGTAAAGTGATCACCGCGATACGTTAGAGTTTGAAGTGACAAAGCAGGCGTCACATCGAGGTAGTCATCGTGTTCGTAATATGGTAAAGGATCAAGAAGAAAGGTAGGAAAGCGTTGAAGAACTACTTCGACGAGTATTACGTGACCAAACAAGTCGTGCACGTCGAGGCTTTAGATGTTGGAACTGGGTCACATTCGACATTCCCAAACAAAGAACACAAGATCCATCGGAAAAACTAGTTGAGGTCTGAATTGGGCAAAAGTCAACCTCTAACAACCATGCTCTGGAGATCACCAGCCACGCTGCATCGCCAACTAACTCTCTGAACAGCATCTGTGTTGATGGCACCATTAATGGACGAAGATTTGAACTTTAGGTTGACACAGGAGCGACGAGAACAATAGTGCGCCCAGATGTAGTTTGAGAATAAGAAAAATAACACTAATCACGATACGTGGAGAAATGATGGTGACTATTTGTATTGGAAATAAAACAATTAATCATCAGATACTGGCAGCTGACATAACTAAAGAAAGGATCTTGGGAATGGACCTCATAAGGAAGCGTGGACTCCATTTAGACGTGGATAATGATGTCCTCAAACTAGAGAACCAAGAAATTCCTTTTCATTCGTCGAAAGATTAAAAGGTGACGGTTGTTCTAGTAAATGATGTACCTGGACGAACTGAGAGCGTTGTAATAGGACGTCTGGATGGAGATCCTTCGGGAAGGTTCCATTCGTAGCATCGAACCAACCGAAAATGAAATATTCGTTCAAGGACTACTAGTTGGTAAAGCTCTGGTGAAGGTCAAAAACGTAATAATAATATCATTATGAATTCCATTCAAAACCGAGTAACTTTGAGGAAGAATACTGTGATAGGACAATCTACATCGGTGTCTCACATTCTGAGATTAGCAAACGTTGAAGATCTATCAGCGAAGAAATGTCTTCAGTTACTAGAAATGGTGTCAAGATCTTGACCAGCGCGAGCGCAGTCAAGTCAAGAAACTAATCCAGCAGTACCACGACGTGTTTGCAATGGATAACTCTAAAGGAAGAATTGACTTCGTGAAACACAAAATCAATACCGGCGATGCTCAACCAATCCGACAACATCCGAGGCGGCTTCCCTTGACCAAGCGACAAGAATATAAGTGCCGAAATGGACACTCACAGTGTGATCGAACCAACTAATAGTGCGTTGACATCTCCAGTGGTCTTGGTGGAGAAAAAGGATGGGTCAACGAAATTTTGTGTTGATTATAGACATCTCAATGAGGTCTCCGAATTGACGACACTTTAGATAGCATATCTGGTTTGCAATGGTATTTCACTTTGGATTTGAAAAGTGACTACTGGCAAGTGGACTTGGAACCAAGGGACCGCGAGAAAACTGCGTTTAGGATTGGAACCACTTTATGGCAATTTACGGTTATGCTTTTTGGATTGTGCAACGTTTGATGGAGACGATCATGTCTTGGAAGACATGCCTGGTGTACTTGGACGACTTGATTATGGTTGGAAAATCGTACAAAGAAAACTTAAAAAATTTGTGTTTCAACGATTACGAGGTGCAAACCTGAAATTAAGTGCAAAGAAGTGCCATATCTTCAGAAAAGAAGTATTTCGACACATTGTATCTAGGACGGGATTAATGGCCGACGCTGATAAAATTAAGATAGTCCCATATTGGCCAATAACTAGGGATAAACACGAACTTCGCAGTTTTCCCGGATTGTGCACGTATTATCGAAGATTTGTGATGGGGTTTGCCAACATTGCTGAAACCGCTGACAAGAGTTACCGAAGAAGGACGCGATTTTACTTGGAACGACGACTGTGATGAAGCCTTTCAAAAATTGAAGCAGTCTTTATTTTCGGCACCGATATTGAGCTATCCTCGAGCGGAAGGCAATTTCGTGTTGGACACTGATGCTAGCAACCCCGCAATAGCAGGTTCTAAAATCCAGAATTGAGAAGAGAGGGTAATCGTATACTTTAGTAAAGTCCAGTCGAAGCCTGAGAAGAATTATTGTGTAACCAGAAGAGAATTGTTCGCTGTTGTCAAGTCCGTTGAACAAGTCTACAAATACTTATATGGACGGAAATTTCTTCTGCGGACTGACCATGCGGCTCTTCAATTTCAAAATCCGGAAGGACAAGTTGCGAGGTGGATTAAACGATTGCAGGAGTACACTTTTGATACAGAACATCGTGCTGGAACTAGTCATCGCAACGCAGACGCCCTATCTAGACGATCATGCCCGGTTAACTTCTTGACTAGAAAAGAAAACTAACATGCTTCGCAGAACAACGGTGATTGATGATAATTAGCAACCAGGTCAACTACGTCGACAACAAGAGACCCAGGGTAAGTTCGCCATAACTTTTCATTCATAGATTTCTACCCAGCGCGCGCCGAACGCACGCTTATATTTTTAATGGAAAAGATGAATTTCTTGAGAAAATTTCTTAGTAAATCGATAGTATAAATAGTAGAGCACAAAACAATCAAATAATTGCTATAATACTTTTCCTTTAAAATAAATAAATCATAATTTCAATGAAGTCGTTGCGCGTCTTCACCGAAAAATTTTTCTAAATCAAAAGGTATATTTTTTATTTCGATAATTTTTTTGCAATAGATAAATAGATCTATAATCAAGACAATATCAAATATCTGGAGGGGTGTTTTTTGTTTAAAGGAAATTATTCAATTTCAAAGATTAGCCATAACTTTTAACCGTATCCGTCACGTGTCTTCGCATAAAATCACTTCTAACTCAAAAAGTATGTTTTTTATTTCGATATTTTTTTGCTATAGATAAATCGATCTATAACTTACACAATATCAAATAAATGGAGGGGTGTTTTTTGTTTAAAGGAAATTATTCAATTTCAAAGTTCAGCCATAAGTTTTCACAGTATTCATCACGCGTCTTCGCCTAAAATGATTTCTAACTCAAAAAGTCCATCACGCGTCTTCGCCTTCAATGATTTCTAACTTAAAAAGTATGTTTTTTATTTCGATAATTCTTTTGCAATAGAAAAATAGATCTATAATCAACACAATATCAAATATCTGAAGGGGTATTTTTTGTTTAAAGGAAATTATTCAATTTCAAAGTTCAGCCATAACTTTTCACAGTAATGGATACTGTGAACTTTGAAAGTAAATAATTTTCCCTTAAACGAAAAACACCCCTCCAATTATTTAATATTATGTTGATTATATATCCATTTATCTATAGCAAAAAAATTATCGAAATAAAAAACATACTTTTTAAGTTAGAAATCATTTTAGGCGAAGACGCGTGACGCATACGGTGAAAAGTTATGGTTAAACTTTGAAATTGAATAATTTCTTTTAAACAAAAAACACCCCTCCAATTATTTGATATTGTGTTGATTATAGATCCATTTATCTATTGCAAAAAAATTATCGAAATAAAAACGACTTCATTGAAATTATTGTTGCGAATTTATTTATTAAAAAAACTAATTTATTTAAAACGACTAAAAATACGTTTACTTATTCTAGAAATATGTACACTTTTAAATTAACCGAACTAATTAAGGGGGTACTTAATGAAAAAATTAAAAAATTATCAATTTTTTTTTATTTTTGTTTTTTAATCTGCACTATATTTTGCAAAGAATGCAAAAAATCCGATGTCTCTACAAGGTTTAGAAGTTACTTAAATTTAAGTGTAAACTTGGAAGGACTCTTCTAGCTATGCGTTACACAAAAATTGCCTGCTTCAATAAATAAAAAATACGGCAACGAGATATGTTTCCATTAACTGATAATGCTAGACCATTCCGAGCAATAATGTTTAGGCTAATCTGCCCATTGCATTTTTTGCACGAAGCAAAAGAATTCACCGCCGCACTCAACGCTCTGATACAAACAATATCGAAAACATCAGTGCTTTCATACTTCTAATACTCGGGCAATTAAGGTTTTATTTTAGAACCTGAAGAAATAGGAGTTTGTGTTGTCGAGCAAGGTTGTGGTGACTCCACATTTACTGAACAAGTTGCATTTGATGTCATTTCTGCAGGCCTTTTACCTGAAAACCGCCTTTTTCTCTTCTTGAAAACCGGACCCGTTCTCGGCATATTTGAAACGAGTAAAATAAAATCTCTACAATAAACACAAGTAAAACAATAACACTACAATTTACGAACAGGAACAAGAACTTTGAAAATCAAAAACGACTACTAAAGATAAAAAACAAAACTTTTTTGTTTCTTGCTTCTCCTGAACAGTTGTATTTTTTCTATTTCGGTACACTTATCTCCAAAACTATGACAGGTAATTGAGTGTGTTTTTTTGTATCTTATTCATGGTGACGCTAGTAACAAACGCAGCAGAGCAAATTTTAAAAATCCAGCTGGTTTCTTTTTAACTTTACTTTTAATAAGACAATAAAATTTTCAAACTTTCTAAGTCAATAAAAAATTTACCATTTCTTTAAATTAAATTCTACCTGCTGTACAGCTTTAAAACTATGTAAAGAAACTATGTTCAAAATTTCACAAAAATCGATTAAGTAGTTGTTGAGAAAAGTGTACCTCAATTTGCATGGAAAATGGCTCCGTTTAGTACCCCCTTAAATCTAATAATATTTAATGAAAACACTTACACGAATTTATGTATAACCGTTGTATAATACTATCACTAACACGAGATAAGATAACGTCCTCGGATTTCACACTGTAAGTCACGTTCACTCGATTCGGTGTACACTGTTATTTATTTAAACGTCGCACGTGCTAATCACTTATTTATCTTCACTTGATTAATCTTCTTAATACTGCATGCATTCACATTCCAGCAATAACTGACCTACGATCTGTCTCGTCGCTATATAAAGACATACGGAAATCCTTCTCGATCGTTCCTCACTTTTCGCTATAACTTCTAGAAAATAGATAACAGCCTTCTAGAAGGCTCTTGCGTTTGCAAGTAATTTCTTGAACGTTTCATTATGATTTATTTATTTTAAAGAAAAAGAATTGTAGCAATTATTTAATTGTTTTGTGCTCTACTATCGATTTACTAAGAATTTTTCTCAAGAAATTCATCTTTCACATTAAAAATATAAGCGGACGTTCGGTAGAAATCTATGGATGAAAAGTTATGGCTAACTTCCCCTGGGTGACCAAAAGAGTGATCCGGAACTACAGTTGAAAATAAATTACAAAACGAATGGATAAAGACCAACTTGAGAAGAAATCAGCGCCCAAAGTAGAACAGTGAAAGCATATTGGGCACAATGGGACTCCTTGAATTTGGAAAATGGTCTTCTGAAGTTATCCCTGGAGATGGCATCGAGACGAAACTGCAGCTAGTGCCTAGTGCCAGAAGTATTGCAGCATATGCATGACGGAACTTCTGGAGGACATTTCGGTGTGAAGAAGGCGCTTTAAAAGGACAAGGAAAGGTTCTTGTTTGTTACGTTTATTCAAGTATTACAAATTTTTACAGCAAAAATTTATTAACTTAAAATTCTTCGTTATTTTATATTGCTTGTCATTTTACTCTATCAAAAACGCGCCGACTCAAGAAGCGCGTGATTCGCGACATCCGTGTTTTTTTTATATACATTAAAATATTTCGACGTTGTCACGTCTTACAAATGAACAAAATAATATTTAAAGAAAATACAACTAAACATACTCCCCCACGTTGAAAGGTAGGGCTTTCAAGAACAACAAAAAAAACATAATTAGCTTATTCTACAAATAAGTCCTTCTCATAGTCTGTAGGGAGCAAACACAATTTGTTCGTGGCACGTTTCACAACACCATATTTAGTTTTCACGGACACTACTCTGACAACACCATCTCTGCCTGTGTGAACTTCTGTTATACGTCCCAATGGCTAATGAAGTGGTGGTGCATTTTCCTCTTTCAATATGACAATAGCGCCGATCTGTAGATTGGGTAGACGTTGAAACTTCCATTTGCTGCGCTGTTGCATGTGATGCAAATACTCAGTACTCCAGCGTGCCCAGAGATGCTGCGCCATCTGTTGAAGATGTTTCCATCGTTTAATGTGGTTCGTTGGTTGTGTTCGTATATCGTGCTCCGGAATACTGGTGAGTGGTTGTCCAATAATGAAGTGTTCAGGGGTAATCACTTCTATGTCGTTAGGATCTTGGGAGAGAGGGATTAACGGACGCGAATTTACGATAGCCTCTATTTGGGTAAGTAAGGTATAAGATTCTTCGAAATTTAAAAGATTATCCTTTAATACTCGTTTCAAATGATGCTTAACAGCTCTAACCGCAGCTTCCCATAATCCACCGAAATGCGGGGATCTGGGTGGTATGAAATGCCACTGAATACGGCATTCATTGAGGTAATTCCGAAATGTATTTGTATCTATGTAATCATTTATGGACTTTAAATCGTTATTTGCACCAACAAAATTGGTAGCATTGTCAGAAAAAATATCATGGCAGAGACCTCGTCGAGCTACAAATCTTTTTAGCGCACTAAGAAACCCGTCACTGGATAGATCACTAACGAGTTCGAAATGTACGGCCTTGGAGGCGAGACAAATAAAAATGCAAATATACGCCTTTATTATTTTTCGAGTTCGACCTTTTCCGTCTTTTAGCTCGAACGGACCAGCATAATCAATTCCGCATGACGAGAAAATACGAGAAGGCGTAACGCGCGGCGAAGGTAATTCGCCCATTTTATGAGAAGTTTGAGTTGGTTGGGCCTTGAAACAGGTAATGCATTCACGTATACAAGATTTCACGGCGCGCTTGCCGTTCAATGGCCAAAATTTTTGGCGGACCAGAGATAATGTCGTTTGATTTCCTGAGTGAAGACTACGTTCATGCTCGTATCGAATAATTAATTTTGTGAATTTATGCCCGTATGGTAATACAATTGGATATTTCTGGTTAAAGGAAAGTTGCGAGTGTTTTAATCTTCCTCCGACGCGTATAATACCGTGGCTATCAATAAAAGGATTTAAAGTGCTTAGCTTACTTTTAGGTTTTACCGTGCGGCTTTTGTTTAAATGTAGCAAATCCCTTGAGAAACATTCTTGTTGGATTAGTTTGATGAGAGAATTCGAAGCTCTGTCGATTTCGAAATTATTTAAATTTCCGGTTTTTCTGGTACCTGGGTTTTCCGAGTTGTATGCAAATCTGAAGCAGTAAGCGGCAACTCTAAGCAATGTGAAAAGACTTGAATAACGATCAAAAATATTGAATTCATCTTTAAAAAAAAATACAGACACACGTTGTTTGCGTTCTTGTGCCTCCTGCACAGTTCGTGCAACATGCGCGCCTTTTGGCCACTCAGAGACAGTTTGCAAAATAAACGATGGCCCGTACCACCATAAAGAAGATTTGACTAATTCACCAATAGTAGTTCCGCGAGAAATTATATCCGCGGGATTATGTTTCGAGGATATATGACGCCAATCATGGATATTTGTTATTTCATGTATTCTTGAAACTTTATTAGAAACAAAGGTTTTCCACGTAGCTGGTTCCTTTGCCAACCAGTTTAGAACTATAGAGGAGTCGGTCCAAAAAAACATCGAATGAATTTGAATTTCCAGCACGTTTAAACACTTATTGACTAATTCGGACAACAGAACCGCAGCGCATAACTCCAAGCGCGCTATAGAGATCGATTTTAGCGGACCTACGCGAGATTTAGCACAAAGTAGTTACATTGTACCAGTTTTTTTCATCGATAGATCGTAAGTATACAGCGCAACCGTATGCCTTTTCACTGGCGTCTGCAAAGCCGTGCAGTTGAATTTCGGTTGGAGTTTTAACTAATACTTGCCGGGGTATTTGAATCAAATTAGTTTGAGATAGTTCTTCATAGAATTGTGACCACTGAGTATACATTTCGAGAGGAACTGATTCGTCCCAACTAATATCAAGTTTCCAGAGTTTTTGCATGATCACCTTTGCTCGAATAACTATTGGTCCTAATAATCCTAAAGGATCAAAGATTTTCGCAATAGTGGACAACATGCTTCGTTTGGTTACTCGATCGTATGGTAATATCATAGTGTTAGGTTTATATATGAAACAGTCTGAGGAAGGTATCCAAGCAATTCCAAGTGTTTTTACGTTTGCATCATCGCTAGTGCTGTATTGACATTCTACCGACTGTAATTCATTTAGCACCTCTGGTGCACTTGATTGAAACTTCCTTATTTGAAATCCATACTCATTTAGTAAATTAGTTACATTGTGCCTGATAGCAATCAAGGACTCAATATCGTTTGAACCAGTAAGGAGATCATCCACATAAAAATCGGCTGCTATAATTTTACTTTCGATTGGCATCAAATGTTCGTTGTCGATGGCTATTTGTTTAAGACACCTTGTAGCCAAGAATGCGGCTGAAGCCGTACCGTACGTGATTGTGTTTAATTGGAAGTGCTTGACCGTTTCGTTTGGATTTTTGCGCCAAAGTATACGTTGAAGATTTTTGTGTTCCGGGTGAACGAGTACTTGTCTATACATTTTGGTCAAATCTCCGATAAGCACAACGTTGTGCTTACGAAATCGTGTTAGAATCGCAAAGAGATCGTTTTGGACCGTAGGACCGACCTTAAGAGTGTCATTCAATGATAAATCAGACGAGGTTTTTGCAGAACCATCGAAAACGACCCTGAGCTTGGTTGTAGAGCTATCAAGCTTTAGTACGCAGTGATGCGGTAAGTAATATATGTGAGAGTTTAGGACAGTTTTATCTTCAATTTCGTTCATATGCCCTAATTGCTTGTATTCTTCCATGAAATCGTGATAGGACGTTTTCAGTTCGGGGTGACGTGTTAGTTTACGCTCAATTGCGTAAAGCCTCTGAAAATCTTGCTCTTCCGAGTTGCCTAACTTCATGTAGTTATCCCTTAATGGTAGTTTTACTACAAACCGACCGGTTGATTCGCGCGACGTAGTATTATTAAAATGCTCTTCACACTCAGCCTCCTCTTTAGTTAACTGAGAACTATTCGTGCCTTCTTCCACCTTCCAAAACCTTTCTATATCATGTAGTTGTATACTACTGACTAAGCAGTTGGTTCCGTGATGAGATGATTGTTGAATTGCTTTGGGAACGTGGCCTGCTACCACCCATCCCAGAATAGTTTTTTGTAGCGTAGGTAGCCTTCTACCTAATTTTATTTGACCGACGCACAAAAGATCATAGAAAATCTCTGCTCCAATAAGCATATCAATTTCTGAAGGAATGTTGAAATTGGGATCGGCTAATTTTATTTCGTTTGGTATATTCAATTTAGTAAAATCACATGTATATTGAGGTGTGGCATCAGTTATGCGATCGATAACCAAAAAACACAAGCTGCTTTTGAAGGAATTGTGTATTGATTGAATCGAAATGTTTACTTGTCTGGTAATATTGGTTTTTATTTGATTAATACCAGCTACGGGAAGATTTATTTTGCGACTCTTTGAACTTAATTTAGTAACCAAGCGGTTTGAAACGAAATTGGACTGAGATCCGCTGTCTAACAATAAGCGATATTGTACTGGTTGTTGTTCTTTGTCGTACACGAGTACTACTGCTGTTGACAGTAATACAAATGATTCTATAGCTAACCGTGACACCTTGTGAGATTAAGTTCTCGGCGGGACAATGTGAAATAAAACTTGGTGAAATTGGATTTTCATTGCTTTGTTGCGAAGAGCTAGGTGTAACCAAGTTTTCTGAATTTTCAACCGTGCTAGAACCTTTTGAAGATAAAGCGCCTTTATTTTCAAAATTTCCTGGATTGTACTGGTGGAGGAAAGTGCTGTGTTTTTTATGGCATTTTTTACAAGTGCTTGATCTACACTCTGAAACCTTATGACCCATGCGTAAACAGTTCATGCATAAGTTGAGCTGTTTTATTTCTGCATAACGTGAAGAAACCGACATGTTTTTGAATTTTTCACAATAGTAAATAAAGTGAGACTGTTTGCATAGTGGGCAAGATGTAGATGAGTTGCTAACATTGAGATGAAATGATTTGGGTTTGTATGATTTTTTCGAAGGTATGTTAACCTTTGCATCTACAGCTTCAAGCATTTGACATCGTCGGATTACAAATTTTGATAAATCGTCAATTGTGGGCTTTGCTATTTCGTTACTGTAGTTTTCCCATTCGCGCTTCGAATTTACGTCAAGCTTTGCGGTTAGTAAATATATGGCCACTGTATCCCAAGCTTTAACATTTTCCCCAAGTGTTTCTAAGGCGCGATAATTTTTTACAAATGCATCCAGAAGGTTTCGTAATAATGTCTGAGATTCTTTGTTTAGAATCGGCAATTCAAATATTTCTTTTACGTGCGCTTTAATAATAGCCTTATTATTTTCATATCGATCATGCAACATGCGCCAAGCTACCGCGTAATTCGTGTCTGATAAATGCAACGAAGCAATTACCTGAGCCGCTTCCCCTTTGAGTGATGCTTGCAAATAATAAAATTTTTCAATGTTTGCTAATCCAGAATTTGAATCAACAAGCGCTTTGAAGGTATCATGAAATTGCTGCCAATTACTGTATGAACCCGTGAATTCTGGTAAACGTATTGGTGGCAATTTCGTTGAAGGCGAAGGTGCATGCGAGGTAAACGATGTGTCGATACGAGAATGACTTGCTGGTGACGATTGATCTGAAGGACATTGTGACATGATTTGCTTTGCTAGCGCGATTGAATCAAAATACTTTGTTTCGAATTCATTGCGATCTTTGTCCGATTTATCTGCGTTAAATGTACCGGTCTCTGCTATGATATATTCTTCCAATTCCGTTTGTACATTCTTAAATTGTGCTAAGGTGCCAACAATGGCATCTAAGCGTCCTTCTAATTGCTTAAACGATTGTTTTGTTGCATCGAAATTATTAACATATTTTTCAAAACGTGTCAATTCGGCTTTAATTTGTCCCCGAGCGTGCTTTAACTTTTTTTCTTCCGACATTTTACGATACGTGTAATTGAATGTAATTAAACTTTACTGTGATTTTGAATGTTGATTACATCCGGCGATGAAGGACCATTTTATGTTTGTTGCGTTTATTCAAGTATTACAAACTTTTACAGCAAAAATTTATTAACTTAAAATTCTTCGTTATTTTACATTGCTTGTCATTTTACTCTATCAAAAACGCGCCTACTCAAGAAGCGCGTGATTCGCGACATGCGTGTTTTTTTTATATACATTAAAATATTTCGACGTTGTCACGTCTTACAAATGAACAAAATAATATTTAAAGAAAATACCACTAAACAGTTCTATTGGGTGAACTGCAAAGAAGATGTAAAGGAGTGGTGCCGTAGATGTTATTTATGCGCTCCTATGAGACAGTACAACGTCGGAAGTCAATTCGAAAGGGTAGCAATTGACATTGCAGGCCCATTTCCAGAAACGGAACGCAACAAGTACATTCTGGTGGCCATACATTATTTTACCAAATGGACGGGAGCGTACGCTAGACCGGATTAAGAAGCCGCAACTGCTGCGGATATGTTGGTGAAAGAGCTTTTCTGTCGATTTGGGGTTCTGTTAGAGTTTCATTCAGAGCAGGGAGTAACTTCGATTCTGCCTCTTGTTTCAAAACGTCTGTCAAATGTTGGGAATCAAGAAAACCAGGACTATACCTCTTCACCCTCAATCAGATGGCATGGAAGAACGGATGAATAGAACGATAGGGAACTATCTCGCCAAAGCGGTCTCCGAACAGCAACGAGGCTGGGATCAAAATTTACATCTGTTCCTCATGGCATCTGTTCACGAGACTACCGGGCAAACTTCTGCTTGTTTGATGTTTGGTCGTGAGATAAGGTTACCGTTACCGTCAGTTTGGATGCAAGTCTGGAGAAGAAGTTGTTGGGGATGACTACGTCAGCCAACTCAAGAAGAGAAGTTCGTGTTAGTTTTTTTTATTTGAGGTGTGTAAGTCTTTTCAACCATAGTTGAAAAAAAAATCTTAAGACTGCTTGGACTTTTAGTGATAATCTTTGTATCCGTACTTTTTAGGACGCCTATGGAAATAAGGCTTTTATTTCACGCAACAACTGGCTTATTATTGTCGCTAACGCGGTTCCGTAAAAACTTTTAGTTTTATCCTTCGTACTCTGTTAAGCGTGAAATTTGGATATTTTGCAAGGCATCATATTATGCGTCTGAAGAATTATGTTTTTTGATCTAAATGTGCCAGAACCATATAATGTTAATTGCGCCTCAATGACGCTGGGGCCGGTTACCAATAATCCGACAGAATCTTAAAATTAACCCGAATTTCAAAAGGGTGTAGGTTATTATTTACTAAAGACCCCTGACTAGTTCAAATTTTTTAATCTTGTTAGTTCACATAATTATGCGAATAATTACACAATATTCACTGTTATGTAGTAAAGTATTTGCCACATAATGCTTTGCGGGTTTTTTGATTGGAAAGCGGAAGGCTTAAAAATACTAGATTTAGACATGAATCAGTTTGCTTAATCAGCTTGTTAAGTGGATGGAATTAATCATACACTTATAATTACACTCTTAACCTGTAGTGAAAATTTCCATTGTACAAACATAAGTAATCTAGGAAAATACACAAATGAATTTTTTGTGATTTATCAAAAGAAAAGGCATTTCCTTTAATGTTGTTAATGTGAAAATAAACATTTTGCTCGATTAAATGTTAGTGATTCTTATTTGAACATAAAACATTATTTTGAAGTATAAATACTTTATTATCAATAAAATAAGTTGGTTTACTGGGAAATTACCCAACAATTGATAGTAGACAATTTTTGTAATCGCCTGATGTGTCATCCTGTAAAAATAGAAATAGATTAAAAGGTTTCACCAACAGTTGCCAATTACTTCTATAAACTCGGCAAGAGTTTTTTCGTATTTATTCTGGAACACTTCTTTTATATCTCCCAAGTCAATTTCAGATCTAGTAACAACGATGCGAATTAAGGTGGTATCATCAGTTCCAATTCTGTCCATACTTCCGTGCAGTCGATCAGCCAAATACTCAATTTCATTTCGTACACATTTAACTAATGCTAACAATACTTCTTTAACAGTGCCAGAAAATTCATTTTCAATGGCAGTTTCAAAATCATGTCCTGTTAGGACTTGGTATTCGTCAAATATTTTGTTTAGTTGTTCTCTATTGCGTTGGCACATAATTAAATTAAAAGTCGATTCATCGGTTCCTGCAAATAGTTCACCGGCACGAAGAAGAGTTTGAGCATCTTTATAAGCAGCTTCATGGTCGATTATACCCGATTCATCTCTATGGGCCTAAAATTGTGGTATTTGGTTTGTTTAAATAAATTTACCTGTATACAACATACGTTCACCAGGGAGACTAAAAGTCTTTTTAAAGATCCCGAAGTGTCCCCTTTTATATCACTTTCAAGTGAGTTTCCATACACTACATTAAAAAACCACATAATAATTGTGATAACATTTGTTTAGTAATTGACTTACTATGCTGATAAGCTTCTCTAATAGCTATAATATCATCATTTTTGTGAATTCCTAAGATCTCGATAATTGCTTTTTCGTTAGTTCCTATTCCACTGATTGCTTTATGAAGTTGCTTAGCATAGTACTCAGCTGGTGGTAACATTAATGCAACTATAACGTCCTCCAAATTTCCTCTTAATTCGCTTTTTAATTCCTTTATCAGGTCCTTAAATTTACGTAATTAAAAGGTAAACATTGGTAATTGTTTACTTACTTTTCCGTACATAGTTTTGAAGTGTTCGGATATTTCCTGCCTTTGAGCGTTACTACGTTTTGTGATAATTTCAATGATTGCTTCCTCGTTACACCCAAAGCCTTTAAAAGCTTGTTTGAGGGCCTGTGCATCTGCTTCTGGATCAAAATCGTCGCAAGGAAATACTGTAGGCTATCAATTAAATTAGAAAAGATTTTTTTTTTAAACAATTTTATTCTTACCGTGCCCATTGTAAACTTCTTTATAGATGCAGTTCGTGCAATTACAATAACAGCCGGCTATTTTGCTGCAGAGAAATTATGATAATGCGTTTGCGCTTAGTATTTTTAGTTTCATGACGAGTACCCATGTGACCTTCCACGAAGAATGTTGAAGGTGATGGTTGTATACGTGGTTTCTGGTATAAACCGTGCAAACACTTCTGGTAGTTGGGTTGCATACAAGAGGTTTGACATCTAAAGATATATCTAATTGTAGTTATCGCTCTTGCTTATAGTTTCTATTTATCCATAATTGATAATTAAATTAAATTGTCATAAAAGTTCTGCATGTCTTCGGGTTCATCCAAAAAAAAGTTTTTTACTTTCACCATTTTAAACTTTTACGGTAATTTCTCGAATGCTTGGGTAATTTTTGTCTCGCAGCGCAACCTAATTTTTGAGTATACAAAGTTGTAATACTCGAAAATGACAGTCGTTTTGGTTCAAATTATTGATTTGGAGCCCCAGTTTATGTTATTTGCGTTTGTTTGTTTTTCGAAAAATTGTCATTACTCCCTTATTTTAAGGAATATTTAAAAAATACCAAAACTTTAGCCTTTTATTTTTGGTTCTCTAAAACATTTGTATTTACAATTATTTTCTATTTAATTAAATAACGAAATATCGACCTATCAAGAATTTGAAAAACTACTGGATAGATTTTTGAAAATAAATCCTTTATAACATTCTTAAACTATCTATTATGACATTTGTCTGAAAGATTTTTTCGTTCTGTTCTAAAAGTTTTTATTCAAATTGAATTACAAGACAAATTTTAACACACTACAACAATCCTATAAAACAAAGTAAGCTTTCTGCTATCAAACAAAAAAAAAATAAAACAAGGAACTAAATTTGATTATAAAAATGGCCATAATGCGCAGCAACGCAAGTCCGGCAGCGTGTTTTAATAATGTAACCATTATTAAAAATTTGTACACGTTTGTAACTAACCGAACTAATTAAATGTAAGCATATTTAATAAAAACACACTAATTTATATAGCACTATCACTTACACGAAAGATAAAGTCCGCGGATAACTTCGTTTTAACACTTATTGTTTACATTAAAGTCACGTACGATTTTAATTCCTCGTATTTATCTCGACACGCGTTAATCACTTATTTATTTAAACTTGAATAATCTTCTAAACACTACCGTTTTCGAATCACTGATTTAAAAATAACTGACTTCATTCGTATGGCTTTTATATATTTTGGCAATCCTTTCCGAGTTTTCTATGTCTTTCGGTGAACGTTCTGAAATGGATAAAAACTTCGTGAAGGCTCTCGAACTTGAGAATAATTTCTCGAACGTTTCACTGTCCCCTTCTTACGACTGTTCTGTCCCAGAACAGGAAACTGGATGCGACTCCGGTAGAAATGATCGTGGCGATAGCGGCAGCTTTCTCCGTTTCGGCAACTTCCTTGACCATAAAAATAACAGTCAATGGTCTTTTCCTGACCCGATATTCTTCTTGGTTGGTAACTACAGACCAACACTTGAACGCCTGTTCCTCGGAAGACGACCTCCAACATGTTTCGAACTGTCCTCCAATTCAGTTGATCGAATCCACACTCAAGCTTGGGTACTGCCAATTTCTTAACATGGTGGAACTCCATTTCTCTCTTGAGATTCCATAATGTTCGGCACAGAATTTCGTGTAACGGCTTGGTACGTGAGTATTTCTTGGTGACCAGATAGAAAACGAAGCGTCTATCACCACATAGTTTTAAAACTTTTCCGACTGCCGGTTGCTGTCTTCGTAGTTCATCTACCTGCCCAAACTTTTTTTTAAATAGGACTGCAACCCTTCTGAACATATCAAGATCCTCGCTCACGCAATGTACGATGTAGTAATCTTTTTGTGTTTGAAGCAGGTATTGTTGTTCTTCGGTGGTAACTCCAAACTTAGCTTTTCCAGAATCTCTGTATAAGTTCATAAACTTATTGAACTCCATTCCTTCGGTTTCATTTTTGGTTCTGCTAGTTATTATTCTGGTTCGACCTGAACTTGCGTATTGTGGTTATCGCCAGCAAACGGGGCTAGACGATTGACGTGGACCACTTTTCGCTTGCCTCTGGGTGGTTTTCGGATGCGATGTATAACGTCATTAATACGCTGCATGACTTCATAAGGGTCCTCCCATTGCCTTTGCAGCTTCGGCGTCAAACCACGTCTCCTTTGGGAATTATACAACCATACCATGTCGCCAGGTTGAAACTCGCCATTTTGTGCCTTGACGTCATATCTAGTCTTCATTCTGTCGCTGGCAATTTGTGTGTTTTTACGGACCTCATCATGTACTTCGTCTAGTCTCTTGGTCAGCTTGCTGACGTAATCTTTTCCAGCAACTTCTTCTTTCGGTCTTCGTCCAAATTGGAGGTCGCATGTCAGTCGTATTTCGCGATCGAGCATCACACAGGATAGTGTTTGGTCTGTGCTTTCGTAAACGGATGATCGGTATGCCATTAGAAAAAGGTGTAAGTACTGATCCCAGTCTGTTTGGTGTTCGGACACTACTTTTGCTAAGTATTTTCTTATTGTTCGATGCATCAGATTGAGGATGGAGAGGCATCGTCCTAGTTTGTTTAATTCCCAACGGTCGGCAAACTTCTTGAAATAGCCCAGACTTACAGTTGCGGCCTTGATCGGAGTGTAATTCGAACGGAACTCCAAACCGGCAAAAAAACTCTGCAACTGTAGCTGCTTCTTGATTGGGTATGGCGTAAGCCTCCGTCCATTTCGTGAAATAATCCATCGCCACCAGGATGTATTTATTTTCCGAATCAGATTCTGGGAACGGCCCTGCGATGTCAATCGCTACTCTTTTTAAAGGGCTTCCTACGTTGTATTGCTTCATTGGTGCTTTGCGCTTTCTCGCTGAACCATTTCCTGATGCGCAAACCGTGCACTTACGGCACCATTTTATGACTTCTTCTTTGCAGCTCACCCAGTAGAATCGTTCTCGAGCTTTCCCTAATGTCTTTATAATGCCAGAGTGTCTTCCTGATGTACCATCGTGGAGATGCTTCAACACTTTTGACACCCGTCTCTTTGGCACTATCAACTGTAGCGTGTTTTCCGTGCCCTCGACACTCTCTAGGGATTGCTTAAATAGACCGTCTTCTACTATCAAAAAGTCCCACTGCGCCTAATACGCTTTGATGTTTTTACCCAAAGCACTGATTTCTTCACATGTTGGTCGTAGGCCGTTTTGTTTCCAGTTCAGGAGTAGTCTTATTTCAGGATCATTTTCTTGGTCGCGACGCAAATGCTCAGGTTTCCACTCGTCATCAACCATAACAGTTCTCCGGAGGCATTCGACTTTTTCTTCAAGTCGCGAACAATGGCTGCAGTCCGCCGGACATGGTCTTCTGGACAAGGCATCAGCGTTCCTAAGACTGCTTCTGGCACGGTGTTTTGTGTCATAGTCATACTCTTGGAGTCTCTCGACTCATTTTGCCACTTGTCCTTTCGGGTTACGGAACTGCAATAGCCATTTTAAAGGCGTTCTCAGTAAAAATTTTCGTCAATGCAAATATTTGTAGAAATGTTCTATGGACTTGACGACTGCTAACAGCTCTCTCCTAGTCATGCAATAATTTCTTTCTGACCTGGACTAAACTTTGCTAAAATACGCGATAACTTTTTCTTGTTCATCTTGAACCGGCGCCTATGGTCCGATCGCTTGCGTCGGTATCTAAAACAAATTTTCAAATCTTCTCTTGAATAACTCAAACTCGACGAAGTGACTATGGCCTGTTTTAGTTGATGGAAAGCATTTTTGCAGTTTTCATTCCATCTAAATTCTGCTCTTTCTTCGGTTTATTTTTATTTTGTCAAAGGTTTGGCAATATTGGCAAATCCGGCTACAAATCAGGCCAGTCAAAGGTTTGGCAATATTGGCAAATCCGGCTACAAATCGTCTATAATAGGTGCACAACCCAAAGAAACTTCGGACTTGATGTTTGTCGATTAGTCTTGGCCATGCTTGCACTGCTCAGATTTTGTCTGGATCAGACTTTACCGCATTTTTAGATACGACGTGGCCAAGGTATGGCACTTTCTTCTTAAATACGTGGCACTTCTTTGGGCTCAGTTTGAGATTTGCCCCATGTAGTTGCTTGAACACTTCTTTCAAGTTGTTCACGTCTTTTTCAAACGACGTTTCAACCACGTTTGCGTCGTCTAGGTTAACCAAGTACGTCCTCCAAGACAGTCCTCGCAAGATGGTTTCCATCAAACGCTCGAACGTTGCAGGAGCGTTACACAGGCCAAAGGTCATCACAGTGAACTGTTACAAACCAGTTCCGATTGTAAAAGCTGTTTTTTCACGATTCTTGTGTTCTAACCAGTAACCACTCTTTAGGTCTAACGTGGAAAACCACTGGGATCCTGACATGGTGTCTAACGTATCGTCAATTCTGGGTAAAGAGTAGCTGTTCTTTTTGGTCACATCGTTTAGCTGTCTGTAGTCTACGCAAAACCTCGTTGATCCGTCTTTCTTCTTTACGAGTACTACTGGGGATACCTATGGGCTACTTGAAGGTTCAATCACGCCTTCTAGCTCCATATCCGTAATTATTTCTTCGACTTCTTCTCTTTTCGCCAAAGGAAATCTGCATGGATGTTGTCGTATCGGCCGAGCGTCTCCGGTGTTAATTTTATGGTTCATTACGTTAGTTCTTTCTTTGGAACCACTCTGCAGAGCCAACACATTTTGTTACTGCTGGATTAACACCTTAAATTTAGCCAGCTGGTCTTGGCTGAGGTTTGGCATTTGGAGGTAAGAATGCCCAACAGATGTTGTGGGCACTTCTTCGACGACGTATATTTGTTAGATTTCGCGCATCTCACAATATCAGATACTGGCGTACATTGGCCTACCACGGTCTTCTTTTTCAACGTTACTGGATCTGAATTGATATTTAAGATCCTTACTGGCATCTTGTTTTTCACTCGTACTAAAATTCTGCCAACGAGTAGTTCTTTTTCTACTAAGTCGCCCTCCATTGGTTCAACCGCACGTATGTAGCCTTCCGTGAGATTTTCATTTAGCCGTTCCATCACCATACTTTCAGTTCTCGCAGGTAGAGTCACGTCTTTACTCAATAAGACTCGCACGGCTGCTTTCTCTGACGAATGAAAAGGAATTTCTTCATTGTCGATCTTCTTGTTCGTTCTTCATATTCAAATGGAACCCATACTTCTTTATCACGTCCATCCCAGGATAACTTCTTCCACGATGTCGGCTGCCAGTACTTGATGGTCGAGTACTCCATTTTGCAATGGTTACTGTGACTTGTCCGTGAATAGGTATTTTTTCGCCCGTCGTCGTTCGAAGTCGTACTGTTACTGGTGATGTCTTCTCGTTTTCCATTAACATGTCAGGACGAATAATGGTTTTTGTCGCTTCCGTATCAAGCAGTAACTGAACATTTCTATAGTTTTTATTTGATTTTCAATATTGGCATGCATTTCTTCCATTTTTTGAGAATTTTTGGACAGTTTTTCTTCCATTTTCGAGAATTATCGTAAAACATTTCTTTCATTTTTCTAGTATTTTCTTCCATTTTTTGAGAATTTTCGCCAATTTTGTTTTCCATTTTTCTAGAATTTTCTTCCATGTTTTTATTCATCGATTCGAGAATTTCAAATATTTTTGAATCCATTTTAATTGCTTGCAAACGCGTCACCGGCATAAATTATATATAGCGGGAATAAAAAGTTTAAATACACTACTTTAACGAACTGAAATAGCTATGATTACAATTTATAAATAAACACGCGTATCGCGAACTAAACAGTTATTTACGCAATCAATGTTTTTATTACGGGAGCGATATTAAATTATTTAATGATATTTACACTAAAATCGCGAGCTAAACAATTGTTTATTTATTTGTTTCGATACCACGCACCTGTCACCAATGTAACGTTTATTATTACTGATTAATTTATTTATACTAAAATATGTACACGTTTATAATTAACCGAACTAATTAAATCTAAGGATATTTAATAAAAACACTTACTTTAATTTTTATATAACACTATCACACGAAGATAAAGTCCGCGGATTAAATCTATTTATCTAAACACTTACACTTGTTTACTTTAAAGTCACGTACGTTATACTCCGTATATTTATCTCTAACACACGCGTTAATTACTTATTTATTTAAACTTGAATAATCGTCTTAATACTACCGTCTACACATTACTGCATATATGAAAGATCTTAAAATTAGCTTTAAAATGACGCAAATTTCAATTCTCTATCTTGTCTAGGAGAGCTGCAATTTCAATTTAAAGATGACGCGACAGGTCAATATTTTGTGTTTTTGAAAACTTTACATAGCTATGTTTTGAAAACCTTCCGAAATTTGGTATTTTTCTTAGTCTACATGAAGGTAATCTCTATGTACTAAGTTTCATCAAAATCTGAGATGGTGAGGGAAAAAAGTTGTTAAAAGTGTGTTTGACGTCGAATGAGTTAGATCGGGGCTTTGGGCTGGCCACGCAATACGACCTCCTTTCTTACTTATTTGGATATTCTTTATTTAGTAGTGCTATGACTTTTCGGGTTGTATGAACCAGTGCGCCATCATTTTGAAACCAAAGTCTTTGTCTGATGTTTAATAGTAAGTCATGAAGAAGCTCTGGCAGAACGTTATTTAAGAAATTAAAAGAATTTTTACCATTCAATCGGTTTGGTAAAATGTAGGGTCCAATGAGGTACGTCCCTACGATTCCAGTTTATACATTTACTGAAAAGCGTCGTTCAGGTGATTATTGCGAGAATTAAATACACCGTCCCTTGTAAAACAAGCTTCATCTGTAAATAAAATAAACTTTTGAAAGCGTCTCTGAAAATTGCAACGTTCAAGAAACTAACGACAAAACAACAATCTTGGCTGGAAGTCTTTACCTCCCAAAGCTTGCAGAAAATTAGATGGATGGAAACCTTGTTTTTTCAAAACTTGCCAAACTGTCACGTGATTTTTATCTAATTTGTTTGTTATTACTCTTCAGCTCGTCGATTGCTCATCTTCAATAATGTAATGTGATCAATGTGGCAGGGCATTTGTACCTAAGTTGGTATGTTTTCTTTTCCCAAACACTTTGTACAGTCAACTGCATCTGGATCGAACGGGAATAAACTGCATACACGAAATCCATCTCTTCTTTATCGTTATTCTTTACTACTTTTTTAAAAAGTGGGACGAATGTAATTTTGTTTAAAATTTGTCTTGGATTTTTCTCACAAAATTCCTTAACGATTTTCCCGTACAGGGTTGGAGAATTCGTGTGTTATTTGAATATAAGGCGATGACTTCGATGTTTAGTTTGTCTCCGAAGTCATCCAACTATTATCGGACTGTTCAATTTACTAATCAAGATTAACAGTCACACTTATTTTTTCCGGAAATTGTTTATAGGTATAAATTATTATTAGCAGACAAATTAATTCGAAAGCAGAAAATGAGAACATTACACTAATGTTCTCTTTAGGCGATTCTTTTTTCATAGAATAAACATTTGTTGCGCCTTTTCTAGCAAAAAAATTGTCTGTTTTTGGGCAAATTTGAAATCCATTTTTATTCTCATTGTAAATTCTAGATAGGTCACCATCAATGTTTTTATTTTTGGAAACTAGATAATCGTTCATATCTGATGCTAAACGCCATCACGTAGACACGAAGCTACGTTCGAGTCACTATGAGTTGGGAGACCCGTTGTGGGGACCCAAAAGCTACGTGTCGGGGAAGGTTGATTGTCTTTGACCTGGTAGCTTCAAGCTCTGGACCAGGCCGTACCGCGGATTTGTTGGAGCTTGGCGAGGGATTCTTCTTAAGCAGCATATAGGATGTACAGGGGACACCATTTCGGGTAATAGTCAAGCAATTGCAGGCTGTATTCCTTTTTATTTTGGTTCGGGACATGCTCCTTTTCATTTTTTATATACTTTCAGGGTAGGGGAATTTTTTGGGTCTTGCTTCTTCTTGTCCTATATCAGATTCTCTTCCGGTTGGGAGGAAGACTATTGTGGTCAAGCGAGTACTGGTTGCGGTGACGTGCGCTTGTGTGGACTAACGTTGGAGGACATAATCTATCTTGTCGCGAGGGCTTCAGGTGTGTTAAGAGTTCCACGTCACACAATCTTCCGGCACTCCATCGTGGAAACTTTAAGCTGTGATAGGATTCTTGGGATCATTTAGTAGCTTTTTGAGTTCGGATGTCGTTCCTTTGCTGCTTCTTTATAGTACTTGTGTCAATTTCCTGATTCTCGGGGATTATGTTCAAGGGTGGGATTTGTATCTGGACTAGGGTATCATGGCATTTCAGGGCGTTGTCTTTCGCTGTGGTCTAAACTTCTCTCTTTCCTATACCTCTTCTTTTTTTTTGATACGCCTTAGATTGTCGTTCGGTAATGTCTATGGAACTGCGTTGACTTTTCTCGCTTTGCTAACGTTTTTTTTTACTGTCGACTGTGCAACAAGGCAACAAGTACCTTTTTCTGATGCATCATTTTCTGTTGGTTGAAATTTCTTTGGTGGTCATTCTGCTTCTTACGACTTTTGTACACATTCGATTGGTAATACTTCAGTGAGCTGGAAAATCATTTTTGTTTACGTTTCTTCTAGGGTTAGATGGTTATTGCGTTTGGTTTTGGACTTTATTGTTCTGTCTTTGGCCTGTGTCTAAGTTTCTGTTCTTCATTTTAGATAGTGCCCACTTTCCAAGCTTTTATGTTGCTGGGAGGATTTGTTATGTTAAAAACATTTTGGTATAGTTTTTCTGCTATATGAATTTCGTTCAGCGATAAATGTTATTTACGCACTGAATAGTCCTTTTCTGTTTTCAACGTTAAGCGAACAACACGTGTGCTAACGCCATGCCCAGGGTGTCTACATTTTAAGTATCTTAGATTATATACGCTGGCGGTGGTAGTGAGTAAATAAATTTGCGATTTTGGATGTGTTGGTTGTCAGAAATTTGCTGGGGTAAAGATACATTTTAAATTTACGGTGCGATTTGATTTTTCTTTGTTATCATAGCAACCTTGGTCACCCGCGCATGTGTATTACTTTGGAAAATTCCTATGACGAACTAATAATAATAACTACACCGGATGCGTATACTGTTAATCTACATTAGATGGGAAATCGAAACCATCGTTTAGATTTTCGTTACTGTGGAAAGAATTAAGGCGGTTGAGTGGGCGCCGTAAGCTGGTCTCTTTTTTCGTTCTTCTACAGGGAGAAGAGCGAATCAAGCCGTCTCCGTCTTTATCTGTATCTATCTTTTCTACTACTTTACAATTCTTTTTTCTTTGATCTGTGGGTTTTCCATGTGCCTTCTTGGTGGTTAGTTGGGCATTGAAGGGTTGGTCACCTCTTTCGTTTCTTCTACGGAGAGAAGAACGAATCAAAGATTTACATCTTGTCTTATCTTTCTTCGTCTGCGTTTTCTTTCTATATTTTCCTTTTTCTCATATTTTTTTTCTATTTTGCTTTTTAAGGTTTGTCTTTAGGGCAATTGTCAGTTTTGTTTTTTTTTCTATCTTGGTTAGTTGTTTAAACATGTTCTTTCTTTTCTTCTTAATAACTGTTTTTTGTTTAGTTACCCAAACACCCGAATTGAATAAAACTATGGCAATTTGTTTTATATAGTGGAAACCGTATTAGAGTATTCCAATGCTGAAGAGTTCAAACATGATCAAATAGCTCTAAAATGATTAACATTTTTTAAAATTTGTGTACTACTGTTAGGAGTATTATGCTGCATTTTATTGAAATACATTTTGTGAAAATCGTGGTTGTAATATTTACTATCTAACACTTCATAGTTTACGCTGTTTATATATTTTTTGGAATAGATAACTCAGTTATCAAAGTTGAAATTTACCATAGTTTAAGGTACAGTTACAACCACTTTGATTTCGGAACAATTTGAAACTCGACGGCGAAGCAAATATTTGGCTTACCACATTGTGTGCTTAGAACGGCACTTCGACTGCGGCTCAATTTATATTATGTGCTTGTAGATCTTAAATCGCTAATTCAAAGTGCGCACGAATTTTCAAATTGCACATGCATTGAGTTTTGGTTGCTGCTATGGCTTATCTCGGCACACCCTCGGTTTTCAAAAGAAAATACCCTGACGACAAGATGAAGAAAACGAAAGGAAACGAAGATTTGGTGCTCATCTGCTGTTACAAAACCGACAAAAATATGGATAGCACGACAACTTGTTTTAGGAAATGCGTATGTGGTATCAAGATGTTCTTTAAGTACACGCGAATATCTGTAACACCGTTTGACAATTTGTTAAATTTTGGTTTTTTTACTTTAAAAAAATCGCGTTGCGAATCTATTTCTCCTGAATGTCGGTTAACTGTGACGACAGTTTCTGGTTACTGGGTACTCTTACCCTGGTTTCGGTTAAGCTTGTAGATTAGGTATACCTACAGTGTGTAACGCCTTATGGGAAATACTATGTCCAAATTATTTTAAATGCTCTAATTTGGAGTACATTTTAAAAAATTGTACAGAAAATTACCATGAATGGCAACATGTAGCGATTTAAGCTCTTTCAAATAGTGGTTCAATGTTTTACAACTACAATAAGTCATTTAGCATTGTATTAGTGACCGCATGTGACGCTAATTACAATTTTACATCTGTTGTAGTATTTTAGTTGCGCGTTTCAGAATTGTTCATAGAACAATTAATGCGAGGGCAGAAACTGTCGACAGTAATATCAGGGCTGTCGTTTGCCTTCATAATTTTATAAAAGCGGAAAAGCATTGTATGGTAATTCACCTACATAGAGCAGATTGCTCTGCGGGAACTGTGTTATTTGCAAAGAAGACTTGGCAGCTGAAATCAATCGACGTTGGCAACAGAAGAAACAAGTATATGTAGGTCATAAAACATGGAACTAGTATGGATCAGTGAATGTGTGTTTGCCGACGATTTAGTTGTGTTTGCTAAAAGTGAAAGAATTTTCAAAGGAATATGGACATCTGGATTAACAAAGTGGCAGAAAAAGGTTTAATAAAGTTATGGTCAAGGGAAAACCGGACGTTATTATAAATATATCCATAAATGGGAAACTGATAAATACGTAAACACTTAAAGGTATCTCGGAGTGCATATTAACAGCCAGGGGCATCAAGACACGGAAATAAAAGCAAGACTAGAAATTGCTGTAAATGTGTACAATTAAAAACAGTTTTCTAGGGAAAAAGGAGGTAACATCAAAAACTAAGATAAATGTATATAAGACAGTTTCTATTCTTATTTTGACTTTTGGATATGAAAGCTGGATCTTAACGAAAAATGTGAGAAGCAAAATCTAGAGTATGGAGATGGAATTCTTGAGAAGAACACTAAATGTGATAAGAAAAGACATGATCAGATATGATACCATCAGGAAAATATTGGAAGTACAACCGATACATGAGTATATGGAAAGATGTAATAGCGAAGGCTTCCACGGCCGGAATCTAGACTTTTTCAAGCTATAGTTTTCTTTCTTACCTTTTCAGAGTTTGAATTATGGCTTGTTTCACAAGTTGATAACCTAACTTTTGAGAAGTTTTTAGTTAGATTTCGGTTGCTTGTTTGATGATACGGTCCAAACCCGGAAGACATTCTTATCATAATATGGAAAGATGTTAACTTAGATAGTACGGACACTTTATTCGTATGAATAAAGACAGATCTGTAAGGGAAGTACCTATGGGAAATACATAAACATGAAAGGAAATCAAAATGGCAACCAATTATAACATGGAACCAGCAGATAGTAGAAATATTAGCTAAGAGAGGATGCATCAAATCTTGGCTCTAATTTTTCATAGAACAGTTAATACGAGGCCAGAATACTGTAGATGGTATTATTAAGGCTGTCGTTTGCCTCCATAATTTTATAAAGGTAGAAAACATTGTATAGTAATTCCAGTTACATAGAGCAAGTGTGCAACTGCCTTTCTATGCAACAAATTTCTTATCATTTCAGCCATGAAAATCTCCGTCTGTTCTGTTGACATACTTTCTAGCTTTGAGGCACAAAAATTGAAGATTTTTCCTTATTTGGTACTTATTGTTAAATCGGCAATGGCCGTTGACATTGAAGATGTGAGTTCTACACTATGGGTTGGTAGGTGCTAGCTGCTGACTCGACGTTGTTGTTGTTTTTAGGTTTGTAGGGGCTCTTGTAGATAACACTTCGTCGTCACTGAGTGCATAAAAACTACCAGTTGTCTCTTTAGTCACTGCTTCTGTGACATTTTCAGCAGCTGGTTTATGTTAGTTCTGTAAAAAAAATATTTGGTGAGTATACTATATTACGGGGTTATATAATTATTACGTTTTGGTTCCTGATTCGTTTATCATGTATTTGATAAAGCTCATAAGCGGCCATTCTTTTCGGTTGCTTGACTTTGTACCGCTTCTACTGCTAATTTGAATAAAAGTCTTTTTGATAGTCTTTTATTATAAATATATTTGTTTAGACAGATCGTGTTTTGAAGGAGGTTGAGTGAGGACGTGTTTAATAGTAGTGCGGAGTTTTGTGTAATTTAAAGTGATTTACAGCAATTAAATGACGTGTGCGTGTTGAGGATTGTGAAGTTGAAGAAATGATTAGAAGTACAGTTTTAATGTGAGTAGTAAATAAGTACATTAAAATTATGGATAAGACGATATAGGTGGCTCAGATAACGTGTGCGAATGCGAGCGGATATCGTGGACTAGTTTAAAGGTCAAGCGCGCGCTTTTGATAACAGTGAAGTACAAACTTTTATTTATATACTTTTTCTAATATTTGTGGCGGGCTTTAATTAAATACAATTAGAAAGAATCATAATAACAATAAATTTAAAAAAATTAATAAAGAAAAAAAAATTAAATAAATAACTAAATTAAAAAAAAAAATAAATAAATAAGTAATAACAAAAGGGGGAAAGGGATGAATAAAAGAGAAAGAGAGGAAGAGGAAAAAGAAAGGCAACAAATATTTGAAAGAGGAAAGAAAACAATAAGATCACCAGACATTAAAAAGATATCGGAGGAGAGCGAAGGAAAAACCTCAAGAACAGAAGGAGGAAGGAAAGAAATGGAGGAGTTAAAAGAATTAATGAGAGAAATGATGAAACAGATGGAAGAAAATATGCAAGGAGTAAGACAAGAAATCAAAGAAATGAAAAAGAAATGGGAGAAAGAGAAAAGAAGTGGGAGAAAGAAAAAGAGAAACTGGTGGAGAGAATAGAAAAACTGGAGAAAAAAAGCGGAAGACGAGGAAAGATGGAAAAGAAAGAATAATATTGTGATAAAGGGGTGGAGAAGTGAAAAACCACAAAAAGATTTGGCAGTGATGCTGGAAGAAAAACTAAATGTAAAAGTAGAGGTGAAAAAAGTGACAGTAATAAACAAAGAGAAGAAAAGTGAGATGGTGGTGCGGAAATCGGAGGATGGGAGGAAAAACAGAAGGTAATGGCGAAGAAGAAGAAATTAAAGAATACAAGAATATATATAAGTCACGATTTGACATGGGAGGAAAGAAGAGTGCAAAGAGAAATAATGAACATAGCGGTGGAAAAAAGAGCGGAAGGAAAAAGAGTATGGGTAGGGTACAGAAAAATGGAGATAGACGGAGACAGATACATATGGAACGACAAGGATAGGGGACTGGGCAGAGAAAGAGGAGAGAAATTGGGGAACCAAAACGCAAAAAACTAAAGGGCAAAGGGGGGGTGGTAAAGGAGAGAAAGGTGACGGAAGGGAAAAGAAAAGGAATAATGATAGATGGAAATGGAAAAGAAAAAGAAGGAATAAAAAAATAAAGTAAGGAAGAAGCACAGGGGAGGTGAGTGAGCTGAGAGTATTGTTTTGGAACGTAGCAGGAATAAAAACAAGGAACATGATTTCTGGAAGTACATCAAGCAACAGGATGTAGTGGGATTACAGGAAACATGGATGGAAGAAAAAGAATGGGAGTGGTGGGAAAAAGAGTTGCCGGAGGAATTTGAGTGGGTGGTGCAACATGCAGAAAGAGAAAAGAAAAAGGGAGAGCAAAGGAGGGTATAATAACGGGAATAAGAAAAAAAGGGTTGAGCCAGGAAAAGAAAGAGAAAGTGCAACACAGAAGAGGAGTTGTAGAAAGGAACATACAGTGAGGAAAAACAAAAATAAAAGTAGTGACGGTTTATAGCAGTAGAATGAAAGAGACAAGGAAAAACATAGAAGAGATGATAGAAGAGAGGGAAGAGGGATTGATAATAGTAGGAGGGGACTTCAACGCAAGAATAGGGGAAGAGGGGGGAATACAAGAAAGAAAAGGGACGGGAAAGAGATAAACAAAGGACAAGGTGATAAATAAAGAGGGAGAAGAACTGCTGGAATTGTGCAACGGAAAAGGGTGGGAAATAATGAACGGGAACAGAGAAGAAGATGGAAAGGGGGAATTTACGTACATAGGAGGAAGGGGAGAATCAATAATAGATTTTGTAATGACAAATGAAGAGGCCGCAGAAAAGGTAAAGACATTTAAGGTGGGAGAAAGGGTAGAGTCAGACCATCAACCACTGGAATTGACAATGGAAGGAAGGGAAAGAGAAGAGAGAGAGGAAGAGGAGAAGTACATAACTAAAAAAAAGTGGACAGAAGAGAGGATAAAAAGATATAAAGAGAGAATAGGGAAAACGGTATGGATAGGGAAGGAATTACAAGAAAGTGTAGAGGAAATGAGAGAGATGATGGAGAAAGCAACAGAGAGAGTCAGATTTAAAAAATGGAAGGGAGACAAAACTGGATGGAAGAAGTGGTGGGATAAGGAATGCAAGGAAGCAAAGAAAAAGGCAAGAAGAGCATTAAGACAGTGGAAAAAAGGGAAGAAAGAAAAAGAAGAATACAAAGAAGCAGTAAAAATATACAAAAAAACATGCGACAGAAAGAAGGAGGAAAACAAAAAGAAACAAGAGGAGCAGATTAAAGGAATAAAAACGGAAGAAGATGTATGGAAGTACCTAAAGAAACAGAGGAAAAAAAACAGGACGACAAAGGGAATAAAATTAAAGAATGGAAGATATATTTTCGGAACCTGTTGGGAGGGGAAGAACAAAAGCAGGAAAAAGAAAAAAGAAAAGACGCGGTAGTAAGACAAGAAGAAGGAGATAGGGATAGAATAAGGGAAGAAGAAGTAATAGAGGCGATAAAGAATATAAAAAAAGGAAAGGCGACAGGAGAAGATGGGATACAAGGAGAAGACTGGATATACGGGGGAGAAAATGTAGCAAAAAGGATGACGGAAATACTAAACAAAATATGGAAAGGGGAAGGATTTCCAGAGAGATGGAGAGAGGGAATAATATGCCCAATACATAAAAAAGGCGAAAAAAATAAAGTCGAGAATTATAGAGGGGTAACATTATTGAGCACGGCATACAAATTGTACGCGATAATACTGCAAGAAAGACTACAGAAGGAAATAGAGGAAAGAAGTTTGGTACCAGACGGACAAGCGGGATTCAGAAAAGGAAGAAGGGCGATAGACAACATATATATACTGAAACACTTAGCAAATAAAGAACTAGAAAAAGAAAGAGGGAAAATGGTGGCACTATTCGTAGATCTAAAAGCTGTTTTTGACAAAGTGAATAGGGAAAAGCTGTGGGAATATATGAAAAGAAATGTGGAAATATACGAAGAAACGAGAAGCAGGGTTAAAGTGAATGGGGAAGAGAGTGAGAAATTCATAACAAAGAGAGGGTTGAGGCAGGGATGTCCACTGAGCCCAAGCCTGTTCTCGGTATATACGGGGGATCTGGAAGAGACAATGAGAGGACAACAGACAGGAGGGATAGTGGTAGGGAAAGCTAAGGTATGGTCGTTGGCGTATGCGGATGACATAGTGCTGGTGGCTGAGGAAAAGGAAATGAAAGAGATGATGAAAACGCTAGAAAAATATATGAAAAAAAAAAAGAAATGGAAGTAAACACGGAGAAAACAAAGATAATGATATTTAGAAAAGGAGGGGCAAAAGAAAAAGAGAGGAGTGGAGATGGAGGGATGAGAAAGTGCAACAAGTGAAGGAATTTACATACCTGGGCTACACGATGAAACAGGATAATAAAGAGGGAGAACACATAAAGGAAAGGGTGAAGATAGGAAACAGGCTAATAGGACAAGTCTGGGGTGTGGGGGAAAGAGTATTCAAGATGGATATAAAAAAAAGAAAATTGTTGTTCGAAAAATTAATAAAGGGGGTGGTATTGTATGGAGCGGAAATATGGGGCTGGAAGGAGTGGAGGGAGGTAGAGGGGCTACAGGAAAAATACTGGAGATGGGTGTTAGGATTGGACAGGGATACACCGGGGTATATTGTGAGAGAGGAGGTACAGATAGAAAAAATAAGGGTAGAGACAGGAAAACGAGCAATAAAATACGAGGAAGAAATGAAGGAAAGAACAGATTGCAAAATACTGCAAGAATGTTGGAAAGAGATAAAGGGAGGGAAAGTGAAGTACGGGCAGGAGGGCAGAGAAGAATATTACAAAAGAAACGGGTACGCGAGTGAAGAAGTGGAGAGATTAAGAGAAGAGGGGGTAGGGACAAGAGAAGAAATAATAAGGAGAGATAGAGACATCGAAAAACAAGAAAGATTGACAATGATAAAAGAGAGCAGATATAATAGGAATTATAAAGATATCAAGGGTGAAGGGGTGTCGGAATATTTAAAAGATAGAGAGATTAAAAGCAACAAAAGGAAAAAAATGGTAGCAAGGTTCAGATGTGGCAACGAGGAGTTAGGTAACAAATATTGGAAAGAAGAACCAGAAAAGTTGTGCAGGCTATGTGGAGAAGAAACGGAAGACCTTAACCATATGAGAAAGAGATGCAGGGAACTAAGAGAAGAGGTGATGAAAATAGTGGAAATCTTAGATGAAAACGGAAAAGGAGCGGAATGGATGGAGGAAGTATGGAGCAGGAGGAAAAAGTTAAGGGGGGAGAAGGGATAAGAAAATGTAGTATATATGTATAGACAACACGATCAAATTTGTAAGCCAAATGGCAACGAATAAAGTTAAACTTATATATATTTGTTTAGACATTCTGATTTTTCTGAATCTTAAATATATCAGTATTCAGCACGCACCATGCAATACTCATTATTTATATTGGGTTTATGGTATTATCTTGTGTTCGTAACGTGTTCTTTTGTTTCTGGTTACTAGAATTTGTTTTATTTGGTTTTTTATTTAGCTATTCGAATGTCTATATGACTTCGTGTCGGTTCGAGTGCTTAAACTTTGTAATGGTGATAATTAAGTTACCGTTCTTAGCTAATCGACAAATTTAATGTCGATTCCATTCTCCTTTAAGCTTTTGTGTATTGTAAGATTTGTGGATACATCTTTCCTAATCGCTTTTAGCTGACTTTCTTCAATATTTTTTTTGGTTTTGCTAACACGTTCATTACTTTTCCATGTCTGATACACAAATTTTGTGAGGCCGAATGTTGAACAGAAGTAATCGCATCTTAAATCACACACTGTGTTGATTAGGAACAAAATAATAATCAGTATCATTCTCAGAAAAGTAGTTTTTTGGGACTGTGCTGCGAAAGTTTTAGTGAGTCAACTTCAACTTTATCAAGATTGGTTTGCGTTATTGTTGGTTTGGGCTACTACTTTAACTTAGACGTTAGAAACAATTGCTTGCTCTCACATGAGTTTTTTTTCTCTCATACTCTTACGATAGTTTATTTAGTATACATGAGTAGAGTAGCTGGTTTAAATTACTTACCTTGTGCTCGCAGTGAAGCTTGATTTCTTTTAAATTGATGTTATATTGAAATGATATTCGGCGCAATTAATTGATAATTATCAAAAATCATCCCAGCTATTATGACAAAAATTCTATGAACGTTTTCGTTCTTTACAAGACGTTTGATTTGGAAATGAATTTTTTTATTGTCTTTATAGTCGACGTCGTTCTATTTTGAGACAATTTGTTTAAAGGTATAAAATTTGTACCTACTGTAAAAACGATCAAGAATATAAACTTCGACGGTTTGGTAACATGCATGTGCATATGAGATTTAGGGGCAGTTCGATACCGAACGTTGAGTTGTAAGCTTGTCTATTTTGAATGAATTTATGTTTTTTTACTCTAATACAAAAGTTCATATAATTGGTGTTTTATTTGAGAAACAAACTCTAACAAATCAGAAGCGGGATTCGCCTACGTGCGATTAAAAACAAAAACTTATTTGCTTAAGCTTACTAAATTACGTCCGACTGTTTTTTTTTCATTGTGCGGTAACTGCGATAAGTGCAAAAAAAAATAGCGACACATAGGTCGGTAATTCGGCAAGTTATAATAAAACGCATTAAAAATGCCTAAGACAAATAAAAAACGGCGTGCGAACGCGAGTAGTGACAGTGACACTTCTTGTAGTACGTGTAGTAGTGATAGTTCAAGTGATGCTTCTCGCGAAAACCGCAATTTAAGAAAGAAACTCAAAAAACTCAAAAATAAATTGAACGCGAAATCGAGTCGTTACCAGGGAAGGATAGACAGCGTACCAGCGTTTAGCGGCAGATTAGATGACATGACTATGGCGTAGTGGCTGCATACCATTGATTCTACTGGAGACGTTTTCGAATGGGACGATAGGGATCGTATATTTTGCATGTCCAATAAGTTAAAAGGTAACGCTAGAACTTGGTACAATAATCAAGAAGACCTCAATCTTTCGTGGGAAGATTGGAAAACAAATTTAATCGAAGCTTTTCCTCCACAACAAGGAATTTACTGTAAGTTAAAAGAGCTTGTAAATTTAGAAAGGAGTAAACATCAGAGCTTGCTAGACTTCTATTATCGCAAATTAGCATTAGGACAAAGTTGTAAACTCGCGGAAAACATTATTGTCGATATAATTGCTAATACTTTAAATGATCCATTTTTAAAATCGGGTGTGCGAGCGTCCGGTTGTGTAACTACAAAACAATTATTAAAATATTTAGTAGCTAATACGGAAGATGCGAAAGTAAACAATCGTGATGTAGATAAACCATTTCATAAAAATAAGCCGGTTTCACAATTATTTCATGTGAAAAGATCAATTAAATGTTATTCGTGCGGACGCGAGGGACACAAAAAGGCGAATTGCACAAAACTTAACTCCGAAAAGACTTGTAATTATTGTAAATTTAAGGGACATTACGAAACTGAGTGTTTTAAAAAGAGAGACGATACTAAAAAAAATTCATAAACTTATGTGTAACATAAATAGTTTGGGGTGATAAATATTACAAATCAGCCAGTATGCTTGGAAATACTGTATCCGCATACGTTGATTTCGGTAGTGAATATAACACCGTGAAAAATGCCGTTCTCAAAAAATAAATTTGAATCCTTATCCGTGCGACGTGATACTCGAAGGTTACGGTGGGGCTACAATTAAACCATTAGGAATAGTGCAAGTTGAAATTGAAATAGATGAAGTAAAAATGACCACTAATTTTTATGCGGTACCCGACGACGCATTACAAGTTGATATTCTCGTGGGACGGCCTGTGACCGACGATAATAGTGTGTTTGTTTTCAAAACTTCGGAATTGCTTACGCTAACGAAAAGAAATTTATTTGAACATTTAACACATGTTGTTGAGGGTGAAAATAAAATTAAAATTTATTGTAGTACAGATGTTAAGGTCAAACCCGGTATTAATTTAGTTACGGTCAATGCAAATATAATTGATGGCGTAATATACTCAAATCCTTCCGAACAATGTAGAGACGGTCTCACCTTAATATTACCGGCTAATAAAATAAAGATTCACGATGGGATGGGCGTGATAAAAATTAGAAATATAAACGTTCAAAAAATAGATATTCCTAAAGGCACATGTGTCGCAAGAGGTTTAGAAATTAACGAAGTTACTACGCAAACAGGTGTTGACATCAATGAAGACGAAAAGAGACGTCTGCAAGACATAATTCACAAATATCCAAAATGCTTTAATGAAAATAACGCGCTTTTAAGCAATATTGAATTAGAAATGCACATCGAACTAACATCGACGGTGCCAATTACTTACAAACCGTACCGCTTATCCATGTTCGAAAGAGAAAAAGTACGCGCAATTGTGGATGATCTATTACAAAAACATATAAAGAATGCTATTGCTACACCACGTAGCAACGGTCAAGTAGAACGATCTAATCGAACAATTTTAGAATCGTTAACCGCTAGTGTTGGAGGTAATCATGATTGCTGGGATGAAATACTGAACCAAGTGCAGCAGGGGATAAATAGTACTAAAAACGCAACCACGGGTATAGCCCCTAGTGAATTATTGTATGGTCTAAGGCCAAGATTGGAGAACGAAATCCGATTATCAAATATACCGCGTAAAGATATCCATGAGCTTCGAACGACAGCTAAAAAGCGTTGTGACGAAGTAGCAAAGAAAATGAAGGCTCGTTACGATAAGAAGCGTTTAGAGGCGGTCAAGTATAAAGAAGGTGATGTCGTTTTGGTAGAAAAGACTCTCTTAGTGAAGGGCTTGACCAGTGGTAAATTAGTGCCAAAGTATATCGGGCCCGTAAAAATCACGGCGGTGCTGGGAAATGATCGATATAGAGTAGTTTCCTTTACGAAAGACCGAAGGCGGTTCCGAGGAGTCGTATCAAGCGATCGCCTTAAGTTATTCCAATGGTCACAATTATGGCGGAATAGCAATAAAATGATCTCATATATTTTTAAAGTTTGTTTGGTTTAGTAGATTTAGTTTGTTACATATTTTTATGACTATTTTTAATGCGCCTGTTTTCAGATAATCATTGTATATCTGATTGTCATTGACGATGGATCCAAAGGTCGTAGACGGTAGGATGAGTGCTTAGCCATCTACCGAAGATCTTGTGCACCTGTATTAATTGGTCTGGCCAACCAAAGCATGACTCAGTATGTCATGGGAGGGCTTCAGAGGACAATAGTTCTCTACCCTCAATGGTGGTCTAGTGAGCCACCAGGTAGTCTTGTGTGCTACCAAAAATTGCAATGGTGGTCTAGTGTGCCACCAGGTAGCCCAGTGCGCTACTTAAAATTGCAATGGTGGTCTAGTGTGCCACCAGGTAGCCCAGTGCGCTACTTAAAATTGCAATGGTGGTCCAGTGTGCCACCAGGTAGCCCAGTGCGCTACCTAAAATTACAATGGTGGTCTAGTGTGCCACCAGGTAGTCTAGTGCGCTACCTACAATTGGCGTGGTGGTCTAGTGTACCACAAGGTAGTCTAGTGTACTATCTAAAATCGCCACAGTGGTCCAGTGTACCACAAGATAGTCTAGTGTACTATCTAAAATCGCCACAGTGGTCTAGTGTGCCACTAGGTAGCCCCGTGCGCTATCTAAATTTGGCAGTGGTGGTCTAGTGTACCACCAGGTAGTCTAGTGTACTACCTAGAACTGCTGTAGTGGTCTAGTGTACCACCAGGTAGTCTTGTGCACTGCCTAGAATTGCAACAGTGGCCTAGTGAGCCACCAGATAGTCCAGTGAACTATCTGAGATTGCAAAGTATCATCACACATAGTCCAGTGTACTATGTCCAGTTCCTTGGTTGATGTGCCAATCCGCCAACTGCCCATGCTTCCCGAGTCATCTGGATGGCAGCAGGTGTGTTCTGGTGGGTCGCGAAGACGCTCCATCATCGGGATGGCTTCTGATGTGTCCTGGTGGGTCGCGCAGACGCTCCATCATTGGGATGGCTTCAGATGTGTCCTGGTGGGCCGCGCAGACGCTCCATCATTGGGATGGCTTCAGATGTGTCCTGGTGGGTCGCGAGGACGCTCCATCGTCAGGAAGGCCGAGTGTAAAAACGATCAAGAATATAAACTTCGACGGTTTGGTAACATGCATGTGCATATGAGATTTAGGGGCAGTTCGATACCGAACGTTGAGTTGTAAGCTTGTCTATTTTGAATGAATTTATGTTTTTTTACTCTAATACAAAAGTTCATATAATTGGTGTTTTATTTGAGAAACAAACTCTAACACTACATAAACTTTAAATGAAATTTGTCACGTTTTCGAACATGCCTTTGCTTCATTTCCATATTATTTCCAAGTTATTTATAAGACGAGAAAAGTAGAAAAAGACTTTTCCAACTTTTGCAAATGATTTATTTGCTATGTTAACGATCAAGATACATTCTGTATATAAATTTTTTACTCTATTTTTTTTCAAATTTACTTACGATAACAAAATTCGCATTATAGATAGGAATATTTTATTTTAAGATCTAAGTTTTATCTAAAATTTATTGTCAGCTCCACCTGACCTTATGCTAATCACCCTTACGGGTGCGTTACAACTATTATCAAGTAAATAATTATTTAATAAACCAAGGAACTTTTTCACATTTGAATAACAATGCATAAAAATATTTCAAGAGGGAAAATTATTTGAACTTTTCCATTATATCCGATCTGGCATGATATGAGATTTATGCCTATTTCCTTTAGATTGTCAAACTAATGTCTCTAATACCCTAAAAGTGATCACATTAAATCGGTCGCTGAAATACACCGAAATTTACTAAAAATAAAAATTGCCCGTTGGTATTGGCAGTGTTTTTGCATATTCATTTTAGTTTTAAATGATATGCTTCTTTGTTTTTATTAACACTATGTTTATCGCCAGCAGAAAGATTTTTATTTACATTTGGTTTTTGGTAGTGCCAATCAGTCGATCTATACAGCCATTACTAAAAACCTCTGCGTTTTGATTTTGATGTGACAAATACTATCGTTGCAGCTGCATTTGCGTGTGCTTGTTTTATAAAAAATATGGATAAGGCTGCCAAAAATCTATTTATTACAGTGTAGTTGTGTGCGTATTTTTTTGTTCAAATTTTTATATTTAAAATTTGGCACACTTAGTTTTTGATTCTTTGAATTTTAGGCAACCTCGTATTGAAAATACCCGTGATAGGGAAGTAATGTATTCTATTGTAAGCATAACAACCTTTGTTAAGGGAAGTATTTGCACTTACCCATTGCGCAATATTTCTATGTACAAAATGTTTTCATTTACACACTAGTAACTCTGAATTGTTTGTTTTCTATCAACAAAAACTCATAGACTCTAACAGATAACTATAACAAGTATAATTCTAAAACCTTAAATTTTTACATATTGGTCCTCCTATACAAAATGGTATAAAATTTTTCGAAATTTTCCAATTCTGTGCGGTACGTTGAAAATGAGTGTGAGGAAACGTCACACTGTTGTTACTCGGTCTACTTCAACGTATCGAACAGAATTGTCACTGTGTCAGCAAATTATACCCTTTTCATCAATAATGGCTGTATCCGACGACAAGCTTTTTAGTCGCGTTTGTAAAAACGATTGTGGTCGTCGTCTGCATCTCTTCCAAGCTATCGCACAGGTAGCAACGCTTGATAACAAAATACCTAATGCTCCTAAAAATAGATACAACGGTGGTAACTGAAGCAGAAGTGAACAATGAGTTAGTGCTTCGTCGATTCCTGATGGGCAGTCTTCCACTCCATTGCACCACACGCTAGCATTAATGCATGCGTCCAGTTCCGGGCACCGATATTGACATTCGTCCGCTTTTATCCATAAAAGCTCCAATCCATTAGGTGGAACCATTCTTCTAAAACGCAAAAAATATTATGTAGGCGCAAAACGTAATTAACGAAAAGATGGTGCGAATAACATCCATCAACGTATTGTACGTTTTTGGTGTAATCGCACGACAAATATTAATCTATTCCGTGACTTATTTAATGTTTTATTAAACGTCACAAGGGACCGCGCATCAAAATCCGATTTAGCGCTACTACTATACTAATATAAAGTATTAGGAAAAGGGACGAAAATTGATTTATCTTCCCTTGGCGATTCGATCCATCCAATTTTATTAAATATTTATCCTTTGATTTATTTCACTTACCTACGGGATAACTCCAACCACGAAACCGAATAAGAACCACTTTCCTTTCCCAAGAATTCTACAACAATAGTTTTCGAAAGTTCATTTCCTAAATAATCGATTTCCACTTTATCCACCGGTAGTGGATTCGGTCCATTAACGCTGCTGATGCTCCAACCTTCCGAGAAAACTTCAACTAAATTATGTCGTCGCGAAGACATAATGTACGGACAAATCACTGCCGAGTATAAAGCTGTATGCACGGTAATTCTATTCGATGTTCCACAACGGGTTGGAGATATGTTGCTTTCATTGCCAAATTTGCTCGCGTGCTTTAAAATAACGCCGCTTATTTTTACGTAGAGATACTTTTTCGGTGCCGGAATTATAACTCGTGGATAATTTTCACAATTCAACTGAAACACAATTTATTTTTGACTTTCGTCGAACGGTTTTTTCTACTTACTTCATCAGGAGATTCGCTGGGATAACGAAAAATAATTTCACCGCTTGGACCCTTTTTGCGCAAGCTTTTGGTGCAAACGGGTGTGCGAATGAATTGCCACGTTCCTTCAAAAAATAATGTAGTAAAATCGTCGGATGAATTCATTCCCGTCACGTCGAATCTTAGTTCTACTACGTTAGACGTAGATATATAAGTGAAAGGAAGATGCGATGCACCATTTCCCGAACAAAGACAATCTCGTGGAACAGCTGGTACGTCGTCCCAAGGCACTTCGAAGAAACGAACTGTAGCGGAAGTATTTCCGTAACAGTGAAGGCGATCAGAATTAGTACTAAGATGAGTTTTACATTGCCTTTGCTTAAACACTAATTGAGTCAACGTGATTTTAATTTTCTCATCTTTTTGGGCTTCAAAACGGTACACGCAACTAAAATTAATAAAGTACAATAACGTCGCGTCGGTCGATGCAAAAATTTACCTTAAATTTTTTGCGCCACCTCTTCCGTACAAGAATATATCGCGCGGCGCTTGAAATTTTTGTTGTATATTCTGCACGACGTTTGTAAATTTTCTAGCACACGCGCCTATTCCGTACGGTTCCCCGTCTTGATGTAAATCGACGAATTCGTATAAAGCACGAAAGTGAACAGGTCTGGAATGATACATTAAATGGATACGTATATACGCGTTTTAAAATTAATGTACCTTAACGCGGTCGAATCTGATACTTGCAATTCTAACGTAAGGCTGTCTCCTGAGGAGAGATAGCTTTCTGCTAATGAACATGGACGGGGAAAGCGCGTATTATTTGCTAACATTGAATGATCACAAGTTCTCGGTATATGCTCTCTGCAATATCTTGCTAGCAAAGTCACGTTCCTGCTTGTCCCTAGAGGTCCAGTTAGACTCGTTTTCGGAATGTTTTTCAATTTATCTTTACTGCTGCTGAAACATACCTAGATTTAGAACATAAAATAAATACCATAAAGCGAATGTAAAGAGAAATGCGGTTAATGCGTAAAATAAATTACCAGAATAAATCGTTACAGTTTGTTCCTGTCCAAACTTGCCCATCCCAGACTTTCAAACTACTCCTACACATTTCTTCTTGCTTCTGCAGATCTCTCGAACCAGCGACGTGAAATTTAATTACAGAAAGCCAAACTCGATAGCGCGGTGGTGGTAGTGGTAACCGGGATTGTCGCCACACACCGTCGGGATACCTAGATAAAGGTCTAAAAGGTATTGGAGAAGGCGATACTGACGTGTCGATTCCCTGCAAGTGATATAAACAAGTTGTATTGGCTGGGAGTGAATGCAAAGGATTCTCTAGGACACCCTTATCGGTGCCTCTAATCCAAAACTCGCAGTTGCGTTTATTTTTTATGAATGTCGGCGAATGTTGGTCCACAAATTTTACCTAAAACGACGAGTACAGAACGTTTACAATTTTTTTGGATATTTACTTCGACTTCAAGTTGAAATCCATGTAACGATTGTACTGGCGTCGGATGTAGAAATGTACCAAATGGCGAAGTTGAAAATTCCACTAACAATTCGTGGCCGCTGGAAATTGCTTCTGGAACCGCTTCTCCGCCTCCACAAAATTTTAATATTATTGGATCGCGTGTTGTGTAACCATCGTACACGGTCACGTAGTCCTGAACATCATCGCACGCATTCCAAACCTTTAGTTCTCTGCTACTTGCCGTTCCATATAGAGCCGACTGACTGCGTATTGAGATTAGTTGTCCTTTAGATTGCCGAACTGTTATTAGGGCATGTTTGCCTTCCGGTATTTCGTGTTGACGTACTGCATAATAGCATGTCACGTTACGAGGATATAATCCTGGAAAGTTTGGTGACTGTAATCTGCAGTCTTTTCTGTCGCAATCGCTGAATATTCTCGAACAATACGTCCCCGTTATTAAATCTCCTAAATAATACTCGTTTTCTGGTTGTATCGATGGAGCCGTGGTATTTAGGTCGTAGTAGGTTGGATCTAAAATGTTATAGGAACATTTGTAGTTAAATCTTTTACTTCTACCGTTAAAAGATAATTTTGTTATTCTACTTCGCGAGCTATTGCAATGTTTTCTTTAAATACAGAGCACGACGTTAGAGGGTTTAAGAGGATTTAAAGTTTTAGATAAACCTCCACAGTATGCAGTGTTAACGCTAACATCTACTTGGGATTTTCGTATTGTTGTAAATATTCTATTCTCTCGTTCTTTTGTTGTTTATATAGACGTGAAATAAAAAGAAAACGCGAAAAGTCTTTGAGGTCAAACACTCTTGATAAGAGAGTGGTGTAATATAATGTTGTAGATGCGAAATAATGATAAAGCAACTTACCACCGCCTCCGTATCTGACAGTAGCCGAATTTTTCGTTAACGATTTGTATTCCATCCGAAAATCGAAATTATATCCGTTTTGATCTTTTGCTAACCGTAACAAACTAACGGTAACAGTGACACTCTTAGTTTCGCTATAATAAATGGCGGGGCCCCAAGAAGTACCACACCACGATCCACCAACATGAGGTCGATTTGATTCCGTTATTTGTAAGGCACCATCCGGACAACCGTCTGAACTAAATGATACAAAACGGCCCAGCGTAAAACTGTCGAACGTAAGCTGAAAAAATTTCGATAAACATATACCAGTAAATACAAAGAAAAATCTTAACATGTTTTTATAGAAGATACCCTCAAGATAGGATGTCATCTAAATGCCTCGATATAAATTTAAAAGCATCTGGAGGGTTATCCGTTTTCGAATTTCGAGCTTTTTCGTGCAGATGTTTCCATTTTACTAACAAGTATTACAATTAGAAGTATTTTCTTGAATTTATAAATATGGATGGGATTTTAAATCTCGTTTGCATTTCACGCATTATATTCAAAATGCAAATTTTTCATATTTGCGGTAATACTAAAATTAAGCGAAAATTGTTTTCTCTGTCTTAATTAATTTAATAGTTTTTATTTTCAAGTACTAGGAAGCGAATAATTGTAATTATTTAATAAACAAGTTTATTAGTTTTTACAAATTAATTATTTTTGTAAAAACAAAAACCTTTAAAATAATTAAAGATTTATTCAATTATTATTCTCATTTCTTGTTTGATATGCATGTTTCTCCATTTCTGTACAAAATCTAGAAAAGGAATCTTTTAATATGTGACTGTTTATATACGCTGCTGTATTTGCTTTTAAGAGTACATTAATTAAAAAAAACAATAGATTAATAAGTGGATAATTTAAGGAAAGTCTTTCAGTTACGTGGAAATATCAATTAATGTATTTGTTTTTTGATAATCTTTATACAAAAAACTATAAATATTATTTTTCTTACATGAAGTAGCAAGATACGCTATCACCAAGGTCAATTATATTTGATTAGAATCTAGAAATATAACGCTATCTACGTACTATACATTGTTTATAAAATAAAGAAGAATCACTTAAAGATGGAATTACAATAATCAATAACATTGGTCTGCAAAAAAATATTTTTTATCGAGCCCTGATTCTTATGTAAAATGACGTCCTGAATCCAAATATGTCTTCCGTTTTCTTCCATCACCCACCATTTTCGAGGGAGCCCCAAATCTCTAATTTTACCACTTTTCGATAAATTAATTATAATTTATTTATCGAACGATAATAATAATTATAATAATTATTATAATAATAAATATATGGACATGAATTTAATTTAAATGGGAAAAAGAACTATTTTAGCTATAAATAGAAAGATATTCATCGTTATTTGGTGCTTGCTTTCATTTTATACCCTGAGGTACAGCTCTCTCGTTTCAAAAACCAGCAGTACTCTACCAACATGCTTGCATTTCACTTTCCTAAAAATCTCTTCTCCAGCTTAGCGATGTCTTGATGGAACCGTTCCTCGTGTTCATCCGAGACTGCTCCTAAATTTTCAGGGAAAAAGTCCAGATGCGAGTGAACGAAGTGAACTTTAAGAGACATGTTACATCCTATGTCCTTGTACGCTAAAAGCAGTTCCTCGACGTGAGCGACATAATCTTCACTTTTGTGGTTACTCAGGAAGTTCTTACAAACGTTTTGAAATGCAAGCCAAGCTCGTTTTTCTTTTCGATTTAGGAGTTCAATAAACGTCGAATCTTGGAAGAGTTGTCTAATCTGGGGACCAACAAAAACGCCTTCTTTGATTTTAGCTTCGCTAAGACGAAGAAATTTAGTTTTCAAAAATTGAAATGCGCCACCTGTCTTGTCCACTGCTTTCACAAACTGCTTGATCAATTCAAGTTTGATGTGTAAAGGTGGTAAGTAAATATTTTTCTTCGGAACCAAAGGATTGTGGGCGATATTTTTCTTACCAGGAATAAGAATTTCTCGCAGAGGCCAGTCCTGTACGATGCAATGTTTATCTCGGACTCGGCTATCCCATTCACAAAGGAAGCAGCAATATTTTGTGAATCCTGATTGCAGGCCCGTGAGTAGAGCAACAACTTTTAAGTCAGCGCAAAGTTCCCACTTATAATCATGATAACTAATTTTATCAAGGATTCTGAAGATGTTTTCGTACGTTTCCTTCATATCAACAGAATATGCAACTGGAACTGATGGGAAGTCATTCCCATTTGCCAACAGGACAACTTTTAAGCTTGTTTTTGATGAGTCTATAAACAGTCTGCATTTGTCTGGGTCACATGGCATCTGTAGCTATGTCATGAATAAATTTGCATTAGGGCAGAACACTAAACCTTTATCTTCTGAGAAAAGACATTTCAGGGTTGCTTGTCTGGTCCTGTAAGAAGATACTTTTACTACCTTTTCTAAGAGATTCCACTGTTGAAGTCGCGATCCTAGGAGATGAGATTTAGTCTTGGGTAACTGCAAATCCCTGACAAGATCATTTAATTCCGATTGAGTGAGGAGGTGATGTTGCCGAGAAACTAAATCTGCGGAATACTCTTCATCATCATTGAACGTATCATTCGAAGTCCCAGGTTGTGGCTCAGAGTCTTTTAAATCAATTTCCGGCTCTAGAGTATAAGTGTTTGGGGGCTCTGGGTTTGGCAAAGTATCGTTATGAGGAACAGGTTTTAGAGCTGACGGAATATTGGGATACTGAACTGTATGCTTACTTTTGCTCGAAAACCCGACGGTGGAAGTCATACAAAAGTAACAATCTGTAAGATGACAGCGAGGTTCACGCCAAACCATGGGCACAGCAAATGGCATTGGTTTACGGGTACCTTTGAGCCATTTGGTCAAACTACTGTAACAAGTCGTACAGCAAACTGATGGAGCCCAGGTCTTGTCCTGGTCGCCAACTTGACAATCAAAGTACAATTTATAAGCTGTTTTAGCAAGCGGAGAAAGGGGTTTTCGTTGCGCTTTTAAAGTTAATTCCCCGAAGCCATAGCAGAAGCTATCGGGATGATTTTTACACTCGCGTGGCATAATTAAACAGTAATTCAACGCCCGACATTATCCACAAATGACACTTAGTCACTTAAAAAACTCCGGAGTACTGTTTTACACAAATGAACAAAAATAAACACAAAATCCAGCACGTTTAAAACGTCGACAAGTTAACTCTGCAACAGCTATAGATGTACTGATCGAAGCAGTTAAGCAAACAATGTAATATACTATAATGAGAAGAGTAATGCAAGTTCAAGCCTGTCGAAAATTCATGTTCAAACCTGCTTGTGGTATTGAGATCGCCAGCGTCGTGCAGTGAATCTAACTGTTTATTGATATTTTTTTACTGTTCTTATATATTTGTATTTTATTGTTGTTTCTATATACATTTTATAGCAAAACTTTTGCCATATACTTTGGTATAAATTTTATTACCTGCTTTGGGATGTTTAACGGCTATAAGTTAAAATTCTAAAAAAAATGCAAAAAATAAAATAAAAATGGGGTCTTCCCAAAATAGGTGGGTGATTGGTAAAAACGGAGCTCATTTTTGGATTCAGGAGGTCATTTTACATAAGCATCGTCAAGAATGGTATCAGGCCGATTTTCATGCAGACCAGTGTAATTAGAGTTAATACTAAGATAAGAATGTTTTCCGGGTTTAGACCGTGTCATTGTTGTAACCGAAGTTGCCAACGTTTCGCCCACTTTCGTAAAGGGCTTATTCAGGGCGAACGAGAATTCGAAGAACTCAAACAAGCAACCGAAATCTAACCTCTTAAAACCTCTTAAAGAGAGAACCTCTTAAAAGTTAGGCAATCAACTTGTGAACCAAGCCAGATTCTAAACTCTGAAAAGGTAAGAAAGAAAACAATATAATAGCGAAGGTTTCCACGGCCATATTCTATACTATGATAAGAATGTCTTTCGGGTTTGGACCGTGTCATTGTTGTTGTAACCAAAGTTGCCAACGTATCGTCCACTTTCGTAAGGGGCTTCATCAAGGCGTGAGATAAATCGCAAAGTCAAACAAGCAACCGAAATCTAACTAAGAACTTCTCAAAAGTTCTCACAAGCTATAATCCAAACTCTGAAAACGTAAGAAAGAAAACGATAACTTGAAAAGGCAAACGAAAATCTAACAAAGAACCACTACAGAGTTAGGTAATCAACTTGTGAACCATGCCAGGTTCTAAACTCCGTAGAAGTGACTTAAGAAGAAATAGTCTACGTATATAAAGGAGAAGGATTGTCACGGATGGTTAAGCTCGATTCTGATTATTATTGGGGTGTTTGATGATATCTATGCTCTCTCGGAATTTCCTGTTGAAAAAGAATGGAGATTTGGAAATCAACGAAACATTATCAAAATCTATCTCGTGACCTGTAGTAAAATGATGTTCAGCAACTACAGACTTGGAAATATACCTTTTTCTTATACAGCGATCATGTTCTGAAATGCGAGTCACTTCTACGGAGTTTAGAATCTGGCTTGGTTCGATAAAGGTGTAATGACCATTCCATGGTTCATGTTTTTAGTATGCTTTTAATATGTTTTTAATTCATTATTTTTGGTTTTTATTCTTATTATTTTTTTTTATTTTTTGTCAAACTTCTTACAGCATTCCAGAATTTCGTGTTATTTTCTTGATATGATTTTTAGATTTCTTTTCCGAAGTCTTCTCAGCTTTTCTTCTTTGCTTCTTGTACCACTTTCTGTATTATATTTTTTTACTTATGTATTTTGTCTGTGTACTTCTTGTTTTGTCTCTTGATATCGCTTTCATTTTTTTTTGTTTTTGAAGATGTTTTTACTTCTTTATTCCACCGTGATTTTTTCTTTTTCTGGTTTTTATGTATTTTTGTTTTACAGGTTTTCTTTGGTATTGTATGTATTGTTTCTCTAAAAGTCCTTCATCTTTTTTCTAGTGTCCAATTTTCTTCCACTTGGTCCTGTTTACTTAATTCATTGTCTGTTTTTTATGGTCTTTTCTTGTTACCTCATTTCTTAGTCTATGTGTTAGTATTCTTTCATATTCTTTTGACTTTTCCCATACTAACTCCGTGTTCTTAATTATTGCTGTTACTAATCCGTGTTATTTGTCTATTTCCGCCTCTGGTATTGTTTTAATCTGATTTATTTTATTTTCCATTTCTTGTGCATATACTATGTAATCAACTATGCTTCTAGCGTTCCTCTCTACCGCTACAATTTTTAGGTCATTTAGGTGGTAAAACTCTATCATTTTCTACGGATTATTATTCATTCTTTCTTCTTCATTGTTTTCCCATGTAACACATACTTTTATTTTTGTCATTTCTAATTCTTGAATTCCAGTCGCCCAGTCTCTAATTTTATCTAGAAGTATTTCTAGAACGGAGTAGAAGTCTAAAATTTCTTGTTCTTGTGCTCGTTCTACTGGCGCATATATTTGTATTATACTTATTTTTCCGTATTCCGGTTTTCGGTAGTAGAAGATTTCGCAATATAACGAAAATTTCTAGTACCGCACTGTAAACAAGTGCGAGCCTGGCGGTGTCGTTTGTATGCTTCTTTTTTGCCATTGGGAGGGCTATCGAATGAAAATTCTCTTTACTTACGTAGGTAGATCGTTTGTTATCGCAAAAGAACCGTTCGTAAGTATGGCGGCCGCTGCCATTGATTTTTTGCTAATTCTAAGTGATTTTAGCAAGTTGACGGAGCCTTTCCTTCACCCTCATCTTATGCTTTCTGCTTTATTTGTATTAAGTTTTCAATTTTTTTAATTGCTTATCAGCACGTCTTTATATGAAGCCATCTGCTTTGCTAATTGTATTAATCCTTCAGCTTTGTTACATGTTTATCTACGTTTCTTTATATTAAGCTTTCAGCTAATTTTATTGTGTTTACGATCGTTAATAATAATTTACTTTTAGTCGAGCATAATTAGTTAGCCTTCAGCTTATATTGAATTTGATTATTACTGTTTACGTTCATGACCTGAACTGAACCGTTTAACTTTAGTAATTGTTCACTACGTATTAAAGGCCGATGGTGACTATTTAAGTCGTGGAATTCCAGCTTGCACTTTGAAAGTGTCCTGAGTATTATGCAGAGGTAGTTAATATTATTACATGCTTCACTAGGGTTCTTAAAGTAAAGGAGCGACGTCATCCGTTACTTTTACAACATTTTTGTAAGATCCTTTCTTTTTATAAAAATTTTACTGTAATTCTTACGACTGTGTGTATTTGTTGATTCTTGATTGATTTCGTCTCTAATTGACTGAAATTTGCATATTGAAAGATATACAACTAATTGGTTACGTTTGTTATCAAGTTGTTTGCTTTTCTCTTTTATCTAACTTTCTTGACAGTGGGTTCATATGTACACTTGTTGTCTCCGAACTAAGAAATCTATGAGTACGTTAGGAATGGCGCCCGTTTTCTTAAATTTTTGTAGTAGCATTTTTAACCACACTTATTCACCAACATTTAAGCTATCCTTGGTATCGTGGTTGTTACTAGCAGGATCCGCTAATATTGTGTTTGAGGTATTTTAGTTTTTTAATTTAGAGATCGAGTGGTGTTGGTGAAATTTTCATAATTTTTTTAAATGTTGTGCAAAGTGTTCAAAATAAAGATGCATTTTTACGCATCAAATTACGCAAAGTAATTTCGCATTCAAACTTTTACAACAAATAATTTTTTTTTTGTTTTTTTGTTAGGAACTTAATATCTCCGAGGCAATGTAATGTTTAGTTGAGTACGTTTACTACTCATCCTATGCACTGAGCACAATTTAGTGATTAGAAACATTATTCCGGCAAAAGAATAGATACAAAGGCACATGGCGCTACCCGAGATTCAAGCACTGGCACTTAATAGCCTGCATAATAAGTAAGAGTAACAAAAGGAATGTTGGACAGACTACCGGTTTTTTTATCTCAAAGATGAACATAGACATAGAACTGAAGTCCAAAATTAATATAGATATGCTTAAAAAACCGGCATTTCTGGCGCAGTTCCAGGTCACAGTTGATACGAAACTGACGAGAATTAAAAAAAATACTATAAACAAGCAAAATGACCAGCAAAAAAGAATTTATTACCGATAGCGATGACTATTCGACTGATGACATGAGAAAGAGAAGAAGGTCTGAAATAAGAGATGAAATCTTTGATAAATCAAGAAAAACTCAAAGATCGCCAAATAAAACGCAAAGCGACGATGGAAAATTGGATCTATTAGTAAAAATGGTACAAGGGCTTACAGAAGACGTTAACTTGTAAGAATCCAACAAGAACAGTACAACGTCGAAATGCTAAAAATACAAAATAAAAATGCAGAATTAAGAAAAGAATATGATAACATTAAGAAAGAAAATCAGGAAATAAAAAAGGAGTTGACAGAGATTAGACATAACCTTGAAGTAATAGATAAAGAAAATAGAAAGAATAATATTGTTATTCAAGCCATGAAGATACGCCTTTACATTAGGCACAAACTTATGCTTAGTCAAACTGGAAAATGGCAAAGATAAAGAGAAAATGATTAATAAAATAAAGCTGGGAAAAATACCCACCGAAAAAATCTACAAAAATGATGACCTAATAAAGAAAGAAAGAGGAAAACAGAACCAATTACGGAAAAAAGCAGCAGAAGAAAAAAAACATGGTAAAAACGTTAAACTAGGATATAACACAATTACAATAGATGGAGTAGTATGGAAATGGAACAAAGACAAAGAGATACTAGAAGAGATAAAAACAAGGGCTCCTGTAAATATTCCAAAAAACTAAGCAACAGTATAAGTAGTTACAAAGAGCCGACTGAGGCAATGGAATTAGACAAGAAAACGGTAAAAATAAATCAAAAACATAAAAATATGACGAACATTAGAATAAAGAAGTATGAGATGAAAGAGCAGAAAAGAACGTGGAAAATAGGCACATGGAAAGGAAAAAGAATTAGTGGAAGAATTTGAGAAAACAGATCTAGATATTCTGGGAATAACAGAAACAAAGAAGAACGGAACAGGAGAATTAGATATATCTTGATATATAGTGGAGTACAGCATACAAGCAGAGCTAGGGAAGGAGTGGGATGCATAATAAAAAAGGAAAAAGCAAAATACATAAATAAATGGACGAGCATTACAGCGAGAATATTGCACATTGAAATGGATATTGAAAAACATAACAAAACTTCAATATCAGTAGTATATGGACCTAACGAAAATGAAGCAGCAAAAGTAAAAGATGAATTCTGTAATCAATTAACGGAAAGAATCGAGGCGATTAAGGGAAGAGTAGGTAAGCGGAACCAAGAATCTGGTGAAACAATAGGAATACATGGCGAAAACACCTTAAATAATAATGGAAGAAGACTAATTGATTTTTGCATACTAAACCATTTACTAATGACCAACACTTTTTACGCACACAATGATATACACTCGAGAAGTAAAAAACAGAGGAGAGAAATCGATAATAGATTACATTATAATAAACAGAAATTACGGAAAAGAAATAGGGGCCCAGAATTATACACTGATCACTACCTACCAATGGCAAAAATAAGAATCCATTCGGGAGAGTATAAAGTAATGGATAGAACACAAAAGATGAGAAAAAGTTGCATTGAAAAAATTAAAATATATAGACTAAAAGAGGAGGATTTAGCAAGAGGAATATACGTCTGGAACTGAAGTGGAAATTAGTAAAATCAAAAGAGTGGTTACGAAAGTATCAACTAAAGAGCTATGGGAAAATATCAAAGAGATCATAAAAAAGACGACAAGAAAGGTGTGCGGCGTTGTGAAAATTAGTGAACACAAACAAGATGGTGGAGCAATGAAACAGGAAAAGACATAAAAATTAAAAAACTAAGGTGGAAAGAATACTTGAGTAGTAAAGAGAGTGAAAAATTTAACAAATATAAAGAACAACGGAATCAAGTCAAACAAATGGTGAAAGAAGCAAAACAAAAGGCTTGGAAGGAATTTGGAGAAACGATGGAACGTGACGCTGTCGGAAACCAAAAGCTATTTTATAAAGTCTTAAAGTCCCTGCGGAAAGAAAAAACAGGAAAGATTAAGCATATTAAAACAAAAGAAGGAACGTTAGTGACAGAACAAGAAGACGTTCTAAAGAGATGGAGGGAATATTTTGCAGAAATGCTAACGGTAGACAAAATAACTTTAAATATAGAAGAAGAGCAACAGTTAGCCAACGTAGACATTAACGAGGACTCTGACATAAAAATAGAAGAAGTAATTGAGGCTGTGAAAAGTTTAAAAAGAGAAAAAGCATCGGAACATGACGGAATAAGTACGGAGATGGTTAAGAACCTGGGAAGTAAAGGTCTAGAAGTAATAACAGAATTGTTTAACAAGGCATGGCAAGATGAAAAAATACCAAAAGATTGGGAGATAGGGATACTTATGCCAGTATACAAAAAAGGAGATGGAAGGGAATGCTCAAACTACAGAGGAATTACATTAGCCAAGACGTATGAAAAGATTCTAGGGAAAAGATTAGAAAAAATAATGGAAACACAACTAGAAGATTCCCAATGTGGGTTCAGGAAAGGAAGAAATGTGCAAGACCATATATTTACGTTGAAGCAAATAATAGAAAAATATACTAGTGAAACGATATTTCTGGCCTTCATTGACTTAGAAAAAGTTTTCGACAGCATACCTAAAAGCGTAGTGTGGAATAGCTTAAAACGAAGAGGAATAGATAATAAATTACGTAATTGCATCAAGAGGTTGTATACAAACACAAGAAATTACGTGAGAACTGGTAACTCACAATCAGAGCAGTTCACGACTAAAGAGGGTCTACGACAAGGAGGAGTACTTAACCCAGCACTGTTTAATGTAGTTATAGACGATGTAATGAAGGAAAAAAGAAAAAAACTAGAAAGTTAAAAGTAGGATACAGAAATTTGAGGCCAGTTGAGATAGTGGAAAGTGCACTCGCAGATGACATAATGATATACACCAAAAATGAGCAGGATCTACAACATAATCTTAATCTATGGAAAACATCATTAATGAATAGAAATTTAAGAATCAATGTTGCAAGGACAAAACTTGACAAAAACACATCAATAACAATATACGGGAAAAACGTTGAAGAAGTAGATACATTTAAATATCTAGGTGTGAAAATACAGAAAAATGGTAAGATCGATGCTGAAATAAGTGACAGGCTGGTAAGCGCGACAAATTTGTATTACTCCTTAAATAACACATTTATCAGAAAAAAAGAAATATCACGGAAAACGAAAATGACAATTTATAAAACAATCTTTAAACCAATCTTAACATATGGATGTGACAGCTGGATAGTAACAAACCAAATTGCCAACAAAATGCAAGCAATTGAAATGAAATATTTAAGGGGTGTAATGGGCATAACGAGGCTAGATAGGTTCAGAAATGACAGAGTAAAAGAAGAGTTAGATGAGGAACCGATAATAAATTAATCAAACGACAACAATTAAAATGGTTTTGACATTTAGTCAGGATGGATGAAGGAAGATCACCAAAAGAAGTATGGCAAGCAAGATCAGGACAAAAAAGGAAAAGAGGAAGACCAAAGAAATCATGGGACAATGCGATAACAGACAATCTCCAAGAAAAGGGATTGAACTGGAATGAAGAAAAAATATTAGCGAGACACAAAAAAGAATGGGCTAGGAAAATATACGAATAAATAAAATATAATTATATTAACTGTTAAAACGTAGTATTTTAGAATATACCCAAATTTAAGTTTTTGTTATTTTTAAAGAATTATCAGTATAGTTATTTATTTATACAGGGAATGTAATGTATTTATTTTAGTTATGCAATTAACCTTAAAACCCAAACGGTACAATTAAGGTACTTGATTATATATATATAGTACTACAGTTCAAAGCTCTTTATTTATAAATCGCACGATACAAAATGATTTTGAATGATGGTAGGCTTCTGATTTTACCGGTAATTACATAGTATTAATTTCGAATGGTACACTATCTATGTTATGCCGCTTAACAGAATCACATTGGGGGTTTTTGATAACAATAACCGAATGATAAAATCCGGTATTCGAAAAAAAATGTCTCTCGGTAATTGATAACATAAACCCAAATTATGATTACTATAAACGATGTTTTTTTTATTCAGTAGCACACTTTAATAAAGCGTTAATATTACCCGACTGGTAACTTGATCCGTGATTACTGTTTGGATTTAAGATTACTTTGACTATTAAATTTTTCATCATAGATCGTAGTCACGTTGTTATTATTATTATATTTGTTATGTAAAAAATCAATTACCTTTATAAACAAAGAGATTTTAGAATATGTTATTATTTCTTTTTAAATTACCGCAAGACTATTTTTTTAACTTCAGTCTGTCTCGATAACGCTAAAGGTTTCGATACTGTTGATCTTAAAATGAGGTTATCTATCGATTCGTAAAAGCTCTGACTCTGTATATTTGCTGCTTCTTTGGCATCGTCTTTTTTACAAATGTGTTTCTATAATTAACTATAATTATTTGTTTGATTTTGAAACTGCACTTATACAACAACATATACTTCAGTATTTATAAAAATTTCATTGAAAAACAATTTTGTTTATATAAAAAAAAGTTTATTTAAACGATTGAAGATTAAAGAATTTCTTTAACGTTGGAATTCCAAAAAATAAATGAAGTTTCTCTTTAAAAGACGTTTGATGTTGAATATGGGACGGTTAGCTCTGCTTTAAAAAGTGCGAGTCAATATAATTTGATTTTAAAGAACTTCGCTCGCCACTCATATTTTGATTCAAATAAATTTCTAAGATATTTTATCTCAAATTTCGTTTTACGTTTGTCGAGTGTATGAACATAATAATGCAATTATTGCAGTATTCCAAAAAGCTTAAAAAAACTCAATTATGACATCAAACAACGTCGTATTTTAATTATATTAGTTTTTTACGTAGAAAATTTAATTAACGATTATAATAGAGCGTTGATGTTCTTTAAGCTCGTCTAGATGATAAAAATTAATAAATGTTTATAATACCTGTACAATATCGCCAAATTCTCCCCCGCTGGCAGTAAACGTTAAATGGCAGATGTAGGGAATTTTTGGTTCACGGGGGCGATGTAATTCGAGCTTGTACGTTTCACCTATTTCTCCATAGTATGTTCTATTACATGCTGAAAAAGAAAATGCGTTTAGTACTAGAATTATCTCTGTAATTTAAGTACGTAATGTTAAGGGTCGGTGTTTATTGTCTTTTTATGGGTTAAGGTTTATTGATATCAATCTTAAACGCTCTTTTTATATTAAGTATCTCATTGGGGCTAAAGTTGGTCCTTCTAACGATGTTATCAAGCAGATTGGATTTACACTTATTGGAATTTAAGGTAGCAGCAGTAAATTAAAAAAAATAGTGTTATCTTGGATAGTTTTTTATATATAATACTGGTATTGTGCTTGGTGTTTTCAGTAGAAGCTTCTGGAATTTCTGGAAATGAATTTTTTTAGTCTTTTGAAATTCTTAAAAAAATAAAAATACTAAGAGAAATAATATTGGTTGAGAATGTGAACACTTTGTCTTACAGACACATAGGTCTCAATCTGAATTCAACTTATCAGATTATTCAGTAAAACATACTAGTTAGTTAGTTAGTGAGTTTGTTTTTGTACTGTATTAGTCAAGAAAAACACTTTGATGGTAAAACATTTAAGCAAAAACGTTTTATAAGTTCAAATGAAAGATATTTCCACAAAAACATTTGATATAATTCATTTTTAAACAATAACATGGCTTTTAAATAATATCTATATTAAACAAAGATATATAGCTTACATGTACTTGGTAATTAACGTAGGCGGCGTGCAATTTGAGGACCTCGTGTAGCAGGTTGGGTTGAATATGATTCGGACTCACTACGAGGAAGTAGATGAATGTCGAGTTCCACCCCTCTTCACACCCAACCACTCTACTATTTAGAGCTTTAAGGCTTATCATCCTGCTTGCAATCAAATTAAGGCATATTTTTTGGAGATGCAATCTTGGCACGGATGAACTATTTTTACCGTATGTTCCACATCTTGGGTATGACACGGAAAACGTAGAAATTGATCCTGTGCTTACCATATCATATAATTCTTCATCTCCAACTGTTCATAAGATAGGTGGTTCTGTAGTAGCAACGTTCTGCCAGTCAATAATATCCAAAGCCAAGGTGTTTCAAATAATCGCGGTTTATCTGACTTAATCTTTCTTGCATTTATTATTCTTTGCTACCCCAGTTCACGAATATGCTTTTTGTCGTCAGTAAATATCGCAAACAATATGTTTTTAGTATGTGCAAAGTAGGAATTTTTTTGTATAACTGGATCAACAAGATTCCGTAGATCTTCCGACAAATATCGAGAATTCTTAATTAGTGCGAAAAGATGTCTAGAACCATTTTTACAAGAGGGTGATGCTTTAATTTTGAACCAAGTTGGAGCATAAACTTTGATGACGTACTCTGGCAATATTTTCAAATTTTCACTTGGATTTTTCGTCGAAATATTAAGTCTAAGAATGCGATTGGCAGCTGTCAGCCATCGCGAATGGGTTAATTTGCCAGGGTTCATTAATGAAAAATCTACTGGACAATGACCGCTGATAACTGCATTGCAAATTGGTAGCAAATCCGATGGATTCATAAAACTGGATTTCTGCCCTTGAATAGTTTGGTAATTTCGCATTTAAGTAATAACTTTCCTATCGGTCCCGAAAAACATCGTGGTCTTGTAGTGTGACCATCAATGTGCTGCCATAAGTGCCGGTGTGGTAATTCATTAGCATGTATGTAATTGGGAAACCAGCCACCGCAGCGACTTTTTTTGGGAATCTTCTAGCAGTCTAATGATGCCTCCTTTAGGTCTCGTATTGACTGCCGTCTCATCTCAACCAATTTAACACAAATTTTCCATACTGATGTCGCTACTTTTACTGAAATGCCCCAAATATGTGGTCCCTGGTTCCGATATCAGCGTAATATGCTCTTGTAATATAGTTCTCCTGCAATACTTTTAGTTTTTTTGACATTTAGCTAAGTGCTTTTTTTACCATCAATGTATAAACCTTGCAGTTACCCAACCGTTTTAAATGTTTTCTGTTTAACTTTTTGTCTATTTACGTTTATCTCTCTCCTTATCTTATTTTTGTCGATAACTTTTGACACATTTTCTGGAATAATAAGATCGACATCTTGCAAAACAGCATTTGCAATTGCTGTACCAGAACAGGATTACACTCCAGTTCTATCGCAATCCATTGCAAATGATAGTAGTTTAAGTCTCATTTGATTCGTTTTTTTATAACTGGAAGGCCAAGCTCAGTAGAACAACAAGGTTCTGAAACTAGAGCGTTAAAAATAGATGCACCAGCATCGGTATCAAGGGTGCGTGAGTTTGCTGGTAAAACTTATGGGGATTAAAAACCCCATAAAGATTAATTTATAAATTATAAATGTAGCATAAAATCAAACCTCTGTGTCAGACAAACTGGTCTCAATTTTCTCTGCGGTACAAGCTTCTTGTCTGTTAGAAGCATCAGACTCCATTTTATGTGTTTTGATTCGATCAAGAAAACTTATTGCCATTTTCCTAATAGTTCTCTGGTCAGAAAGGAATTTTCTCTCACTTTGAGCTACTCTTTTAGTTTTATCACAGTTGCAAAACATAAAGTCTGGACATTTAGAACAGCTAATGTCAAAAAGTGTTTCGCGCTTCTTGTACAAACTGCCAAAGTTTTTCTTGAAACGAAGCACTTTCTTTTCTATTTTTAAAACTTTTCTTATTATTTTTGAACTTACTCCAATAGTTTCGTAACATTTGAAGAATGCGATCACAAGGTAGCACAGGAATAGAAGCTTTTAATTTTTTCTACAGTTGGTTCTTCAGAAGCTTTGGTTGGTTTCAAATTATTGCGAACATATTAATGAAATTCCATAACATTTTCTAAAGGCAGAACGCTATGACTCAACTTTTCACATCCATCAAATAATATACATTCTTTGTCATCATCACGTCTTGTTCTTTGTTCTCATTTGAGTATGAAGTTAATATACTTTACTGTTATACTCAATAATCCAAAGAATATTTAAAATAAGTTATTTCAAAAATTTGGGAATAGAGAAAAAAACGTAGGTGTCTATAGGTTCAAATTTCATTAAATTTGAGCAAATACTTTACGAGTAAAAAAATTGTGCCTCTTTTTTATCTTATCTATAAGACTCCAAACCTAGGAGTCAAAAGTTTTTACTCCAAATAAGCGTTTGTTTTAATTGAGTAAGGGATGTAGAGTCTCATCACTCCAGTGATCTCCATACAATTATCTAAAGCATAAGTCAAGAGTATACTTGTCTGTGTAGTCCTAACTTTAAACTTATCTGGGTCCTGAGATAAGATCCACAAACGTTTTAGCCTTTGCACTTCATTGACTTTGCGCACGTTTAACTGATTTGCTAACACGTTAGGATGCAGAGATACTATTTCACTGTATTTTGCACTAAAAAGATTCACGGTTTCTTTAACAGATTTCAGACAGATGTCGTGTAGAATAACTTTGTTGGAAACGTAGTAAGGAGCATCTACGATGGCACGCAAGACTATTTTTAAACCACTACAAAATGTCAATGTTGGAGTCGTTAGCAGTTCTCTATAACTGGATAGCAGTAGTTTATTATCCAAGGATAATGTTGATTTTCGGCCAATGAGCCAATACATTTGACTTAGTTTTAATCTTAGCTGCTTTCTTTTGGTAAACAGATCTTTCTTCTAAGTAAGACGTCGATCCAAGTGCATACCGAGATATTTAGCTTCCACGACTTGCAGGAGTTGACAGTTGTTAATCTTCACAGGAGGACATGTTTCCTTGCGTAGAGTAAATGTCACATGCAAGGACTTGGTTTCATTAGCCTTAACACGTCATTTTTTAATGTTGAATTTTATTTAGGTTTTCTTGGAGGTTTCGTGAATCCGCAACTGGAACAGTATAGGATGCCAAAATGACAGTGTCATCTGCGTATGTCGCATACAAAAGATATAACACTGAGCTCGGTACGCTACCTTGAGGAACGCCTGAGAGTATAGGATATAAGTCAGTGTATTCACTGCCTTGCTTAATTAGGAAGTGTTTGTCAGTTAATTATGATTTTAGCAACTTTCCAGATGTTGGGAAAGTAGTTTCATGATCAAGAATTGCATTAAATATGTAGGTTATTAGTTTATAGCATTTTTCAGACAGTTTTTGCAAAATTTTTACCGAGATAAGATCAAATCCTGGGTCTTTTTGCTGTTTATTTCTTTTATTATGACCTGTTTTATTCCTTTAATTTTGGATTTTTTATGTGGCAGTTCCGTTTGAAATGGGTCATCTAGGAATTCTGTTATCTCGTTTTATCTCGTATTATTATATCTCAGACTGGAAAGGCTTGAATACATTTTCTAGATGTTTTGAGAAAGCTTTGGTTTTTTCTTTATCCTTTTTGGCTCAGGTGTTGTCATTTTTGATTAGAGGATTATTTTTTTCGGATCTTCTCAGTCTGCTTGTAGCTATCCAGATTGAACACTCTGGAGCTTTCTAAATATTTCTGAAAGTTATGGGTCTGTTATTCAATTTTCTTTTGTTTTCTTCTGTTCTGGCTTGTCGTCATTGTTTTCGTAGGTGTCTTTTTCCTATAATTTTTTTTAATGGTTGCGGATGTAGCAGTTTTTCTAATAGGAGTTACAAGGTTGGCTCGTGGCGAACCATGCAGTCTTCTGTTTCACTGCAATTTCAATGTCCAGTTCAGTCTTTAACGATTGATCTGTCGAGATTAGGTAGTTCAATGTTTTCTTAAATGTATTCCAGTTGGTCTTACTATTGTATAAGGAAGTTTGTTTTTTTAAATTCAGGATCTGCGAGCGTACTGTTAGCATAACGATGCTGTGGCCAGATGATAAAAAAGCAGGTTTTTACTTTACATTTTTTGCTACCAATTCCTTTAGTAATGCAGAAGTCTATAGCATCTGGAATTTTGTTTCTATCAGTTGGCCAATACGTTGGTTCATACGTAGATAGCTGCTGCAGATTGTTCATTTCTTTAAAGAGTTCTTAGTCTAGAGCCTTAAGTTCGATGTTTGGTGTTATAATCTCCACCTGCGAAAAGTTTTGTTTTGAGGAATCCTTTGAAGTTGCTGCTTTTTATTGAGGTGTTTGGGTGGACAGTAGATGGCAGACATAGTTATTGGTCCTTGCCTTTCTTCAATGGTTACACTGGTGGCTTATAGATAATCTTTAGTGAATTTTTCTTTTTTATAGTGTTTCATATAATCTGGAATCAAGATGGCAGTTCCCCCATGTGCTGTGTCACTCGGGTGTTTAGTGTCATATATTTTGTATTTTGGAATCCGCATTAGTGCTTATCAGTAAAATGTGTTTCAGAAAACATCATAATGTCTATGTTTTTGTTATATACGAATGTTTTAAGTTCTTGAGCATGTTGCTGGAGGCCAAAAGTGATATTCTACTTTAATCAGTAAGCTTGGATTTGGTTTGATGGCAAAAATTGTATTTCTTTGATTTTATACGGTTCTTCCGAATACTGTTGCAGCTTAGTTGAAAAATTAAGAATCGAACAACCTTATTCACTCACCCAGTTGATATTGGATTGTTTCAGTGTTATTTTCTTTTATTTAAGCGTTACCATTTCGTTGTTTTCGTAATCATATCTTGCAAGTTTCGTTCCTGTTTTGCTGCTCTTTCTGTTTTGGTATTATGAAAAGAAACGGTTTAAGTCTTTTTAATGCTTCAATAGAACTTTGGGTAAATGGCAGATTATCTGTCTATTTACCTGCCCTATCATTTGATCTGATTGCGGATTTCCAATAATCGGTACATGGTTGAATGAGGATCTAACCGGATATCGAAGGGACTAATATTTAGCAAAACAATCTTTTTAACGCGGTTTTCATGAGTAGTTCAAATGTAGTGGGGGTGGTGCACAACATATATAAGGCATAACCGTGAATTATTTGGATTCTTATCGTTGTGATTAATGTTATGATTTTATTGCATATTGCACAAAAATGCTCTAATGCTTTCTAGTACTCACTGTTAAAATCAAGAGTACAAAATAGTGTCAAACTCATCAATGAGTTTAAAGTATCGTCTGTCTGCGTTAAATGGTGGATAAATTGAAGGATTAATATTGTGTTTGATAGGCTCAGGTTTTATTTTGCATTTTGTAATGTTTTTGCCACGTTCGGTTTCAAAAATGAATTCATACCGGCAAATTACATTTTTGATATTTCTCGTTCAGGATTTAGTTTGTCGTATAGTTTTAACCAAACTTAAATACTAGTTCTCTCATAATGTTTTTTTTTTTAATACAGAGGTCTGCTTCTTTGTTATGATTTTTTGCATCTTTGACGTGATAGTGTATTTTTGACGGTATTTTAGTTTTTTTAGTCTGGTATCTTTAGCGAACCGTACCCTGAAGACTCTTTTTCTTTGACACGGGCTAAACTCGGAAGACATTCTGATCTTAGTGTACAAGGAAAACTTTTCTGTTAGATAGATAAAACCGAAATTACTTTGACAAAAAAGTTATTATCCACAATATGATGGACAATATCTTGAATTCGTCAATAAAGATTAGATTACAGAAGAATATGAGACTGATGAAGAACAAAAATCTTGAAAGTTTTAAAAAAATATAAATTGCGACATTTGGAATTGGTACACTATCGTTTATGGAAATACGAACAATATCTTAAAACAGATGTTAAAAATGGATAAGTTCTTATCGTTATCGGTTTTTGAAATGATTCAGCCTAGGTATTTGTTATTTGAATATTTTTTAGTTGATCGTAACATTCTTAGTGTATCGTGTTTGTTATAAACCTTTGTGTACAATGTTTTGTCGTTCAGTTGGCTATATCTACTATATATTATATTTTGAAAGTGCAACGAACATCGTGAAGTTCGCAAAAATGAATTAACGTAAGCATTAATTATTTATCTAAATCCCAATGTATTAGTAGTGATTAACGTAAACAAGTAGGATATGGATATTTTTAACACACGCATGTGAAAATTTGCACGACGAGACCGTAGGTACAAAAGTGCGTTGATAATATAGTATCCTACGTGTTACGTACAACATTTTAACTACAATTATAATAATTATTAGCGTGATAATAATTAGTTTAAAAATTGAATACAAAGCATAGGCACAATTGTCACTAAATGTCAGCATCTGGTATTAATTTATATTAAGACACTGGTGCGGTAATAAATTTAAAAAAAAGCGCTAGTGCGGTAATAAAGGTGATTATGACATTTCAATGCGTGTTAAATCATGGTCATTAATGATAGTTGTAGATAATGATGTGAAATATTCCAACCGAAACGTAGAAATGTAGAAAATATTACTTTAAACGTTTTTTTATTTATTGCATAAACGTATTTTATTTCAACGAAAACAAAATTATTATTTAATTTAATATTATAATACAACAATGAAAACATTAAAAAGAGCTTTTATAGTACGTTTTTATATTAATTTAAAATGTGTTTTCCTTTTTGTTTCAGCCAATTAATGCTCTCCACTTCATTCCCGTTGTGAAAACAAAGGTAAGTCTTATTTGTTTGCTGTTTTTACTACAGTTATTAATGACGCCACTCCACACAAGTTTTTTTGTCATTGAAGTATTTCATTTGTACTGAAAACTTTGTTTGTTTTTCCTAGCCACATCAAAGACAAAACTGGTGTTTTGTTTCTACTTCATCGATAAATGAATTTTTATAAAATACGCGAAAAATTTAGTTTTCTTTTAACAGATTATTTGTTACCAGTTTTAGTTATTGTCATCAGTTGTGGCAGAAAGATGTGGACGAAAAGTTGTTTGATTTAGACCGAAACCTGGATTATCTTTTTTTCTCTTATTATTGTGAGCGTGGAATTTCAATTTGAAAACGTGACGTAATTTATAATATACGTTCTAAGTTTCAGTGTTTTTCGTTTGTTGAAACTTATTTTTTTTTCATAACCGTTGTTCGCAAACTTGGTGAGAAGTAATTTTTTTGTAGTTTTGATATCAATATTATAACGTGTTTATGAAGGTTTTGTGAATTTTAATATAGTTTTCGGGTGTCGTAAAAATTAATTTGCTATTGTTTATGTCAATATAAATCTGCACAAACATTATTATAAATAAAATGCGTTTTGTCAACTTCATAATAATCAATGATCTTAAGTAGGTACATTGTAATATTTTTTTAGTATACTGTGCTGGCAATAGATGTTTACCGCATTGACGACGAGTTCGGTAAACACGTTTATCGACTAAACTGTTTTACTTTAAGCGGCGGTTGGTAGCAAACGTTATGTCAAATAAGTTGTCAAAGCTAATGGTTTATATTTATGTAAAAATTAAATATACGATTACTTATATTACTGAAATGGTATTTAAAGAGATTTTGTTAACTTAGTTGTCATAGAAAGGCATAGCAATCTTTTTCAAAGACAATTTTTTTAATTTAAATTATTCCAAATGATTTGACTTATTAGCAATTAATAAAAAAACTATAAAAAACGAATCGAAGTCGTGCGGTACCTTTCGATGTAGAAGGTCGTATTTACATTTAAGGAAACGTAAAAGTGAAATACAAGTGTAGAAGTTGGAGAAGATAGTGAGTGAAGGAACTGGAGTTAGTAGTGGTAGTAAGAGGGAAGAAGGAGAGAGAAAGGGGTGGGTAAAGGAGGAACGGTGTAAAATAATAAATAAATGAAGTGAAAAATAGAAACCGTGGGGGAAAAGTTAAAACTGTGACGAACAAGTGAGATTATGGTGAATAAACAGTATAATCGAGAAGGTCAGCGATAAAAGTTAACCTCCTAGATTAATAGAAATTATTGCATTTAAATCGAAATTAAAGCGAAATCACTACAAGTCAGACGTTTTAAAACACAACAAAGTAAGAAAAGAAAGTACGGAGGAATAAAAACGGAAAAAGGAATGAATAAAAGAGAGAGAGGAAGAGGAAAAGGAAAGACAACAAATATTTGAAAGAGGAAAGAAAACAATAAGATCACCGGACATTAAAAAGATAACGGAGGAAATCGAAGGAAAAACCTCAAGAACAGAAGGAGGAAGGAAAGAAATGTTAAAAGAATTAATGAGAGAAATGATGAAACAGATGGAAGAAAATATGCAAGGAATAAGGCAAGAAATCAAAGAAATGAAAAAAGAAATAAGAGAAAGGGAAAAGAAGTGGAAGAACGAAAAAGAGGAACTGGTGGAGAGAATAGAAAAACTGGAGAAAAATGCGGAAGATGAGGAAAGATGGAAAAGGAAGAATAATATTGTGATAAAGGGGTGGCGAAGTGAAGAATCACAAATTGATTTAGCATTAATGCTGGAAGAAAAATTAAATGTAAAAGTAGAAGTGAAAAAGGTGACAGTAATAAAGAAAGAGAAGAAAAATGAGATGGTTGTGGCGGAAATGGGAGGATGGGAGGAAAAGCAGAAGGTGATGGCGGAGAAGAAATTAAGGAATACAAGAATATATATGTCACGATTTGACATGTGAAGTAAGAAGAGTGCAAAGAGAAATAATGAGCATAGCGGTGGCAAAAAGAGCGAAAGGGAAAAGACTGAAAAGAGTATGGGCACGATACAGGAAAATGGAGATAGACGGAGACAGATACATATGGAACGACAGGGATAGGGGCCTGAGCAGAGAAAGGGGAGAGAAAATAGGTAACCAAAAGACAAAAGACAAAAGGGCGAAGGGGGGGGGGCGATTAAGAAAAGAAAGTTGACGAAATGGCAAAGAAAAGGAATAATGAGTGATGGAAAAGGAAAAGGAAAAGAAAAAGAAGGAAGAAAAAAAGAAAGCAAGGAAGAAGCACAAGGGAAGGTGAGTGAGCTGAAAGTATTGTTTTGGAACGTAGCGGGAATAAAAAACAAGGAACAGGATTTTTGAAAGTACATCATGGAACAGGATGTAATGGGATTACAGGGGACATGGATGGAAGAAAAAGAATGGGAGTGGTGGGAAAAAGAGTTGCCGGAGGAATTTGAGTGGGTGGTGCAACATGCAGAAATAGAGAAGAATAAAGGGAGAAAAATGGTTGAGGCAGGAAAAGAAAGAGAAAGTGCAACAGAGAAGAGGAGTTGTAGAAAGGAACATACAATGGGGAAAAACAAAAATAAAAGTAGTGACGGTTTATAGCAGTAGAATGAAAGAGACAAGGAAAATCATAGAAGAGATGATAGAAGAGAGGGAGAAGAGATTGATAATAGTAGGAGGGGATTTTAACGCAAGAATAGGGGCAAATACGACAAAGAAAAGGGACGGGAAAGAGACAAACAAAGGACAAAGTGATAAATAAAGAGGGAGAAGAACTGCTCGAAATGTGTAACGAAAAAGGGTGGAAAACAATGAATGGGAACAGAGACTAAGAAGGAATGGGGGAATATACGTACATACGAGGAAGGGAAGAATCAATAATAGATTTTGTAATGACAAATGAAGAGGCTGGAGAAAAGGTGAAGACATTTAAAGTGAGAGAAAGGATAGAGTCAGACTACAAACCACTGGAATTGACAATGGAAGAAAGAGAAAGAGAAGAGAGAGAAGAAGATGAGGAGTACATAACGAAAAAAAGGTGGACAGAAGAGAGTATAAAAAGATATAAAGAGAGAATCGGGAAAACGGTATGCGTAGGGAAGGGATTGCAAGAGAGTGTGGAGGAAATGATAGAGAGAGATTGCAGAGAGAGTTAGATTTAGAAAGTACAAGGAGAGCATTAAGACAGTGGAAAAAGGGAGGAAAGAAAAACAAGAATACAACGAAGCAGTAAAAATATACAAGAAAACATGCGAGAGAAAGAAGGAAGAAAACAAAAAGAAACAAGAGGAGCAGATCAAAGGAATAAAAACGGAACTAGATGTATGGAAGTACGTAAAGAAAGAAAGGAAAAAAAACATGACGACAAAGGGAATACAAATTTAAGAATGGGAGATATATTTTAGGAACCTGCTGGGAGGGGAAGAACAAAATCAGAAAAAAGAAAAAAGAAAAGACGCAGTAGGGGAAGGAGGTAGGGATAGAATAAATGAAGACGAAGTAATATAGGCAATAAAGAAGATAAAAGAAGGAAAGGCGGCAGGAGAAGATGGGATACAAGGCGAAGAGTATATATATAAAATATGGAAAGGGGAGGGATTCCGGGAGAGATGGAGAGAGTGAGAATAATATACCCTATCTATAAAAAAGGAGAAAGAAATAAAGTCAAGAATTACAGAGGGGCAACATTATTAAACACGGCATACAAATTATATGCAGCAGTACTACAAGGAAGACTACAGAAGGAAATAGAGGAAAGAAGTTTGGTACTAGACCGACAAGCAGGATTCAGAAAAGGAAGAAGAGTAACAGACAACAAATATATATATACTGAAACACTTGGCGAATAGAGAGTTAGAAAAAAAAGAGGGAAAATGGTGACACTATTCGTAGATCTAAACCCCGCTTTTGACAGAGTTGACAGGGAAAATCTGTGGGAATACATGAAGAGAAAAAATATCAATGAAAGAGTAATAGAAAGAATAGAGGAAATCTACGAATAAATGAGGAGCAGGGTCAAAGTGAATGGGGAAGAGAGCGAGAAATGCATTACAAAGAGAGGGTTGAGACAGGGATGCCCATTGAGGCCACGCCTGTTCGCAGTATATACGGGGGATCTGGAGGAGACAATGAGAGGACAGACAGGAGGGATAATGGTAGGAAAAGCGAAGGTATGGTCGTTGGCGTATGCGGATGACATAGTGTTGGTGGCTAAGGTGGAAAAGGAAATGAAAGCGATGATGAAAACTCTGGAAAAATACATAAAAAAAAGAAATGGAAGTAAACTTGGAGAAAACAAAAATAATGGTGTTTAGAAAAGGAGGGGGGAAAAGAAAAAGAGAGGAGTGGAAATGGAAGGATGAGAAAGTGCATCAAGTGAAGGAATTTACATACCTGGGCTACACGATGAAGCAGGATAATAAGGAGGGAGAACACATAAAGGAAAGAGTGAGGAAAGGTAACATGTTAATAGGACAAGTGTGGGGTGTGGAGGAAAAGGTATTCAAATGGATGTAGAAAAAAGAAAGTTGTTGTTTGAAAAGTTAATAAAGTGGGTGGTGATGTATGGGGCGGAAATATGCGGTTGGAAGGAGTGGAGGGAGGTAGAGGGGCTACAGGAAAAATACTGGAGATGGGTTTTGGGACTGGACAGAGATACACCAGGGTATATTGTAAGAGAGGGGGTACAGGTAGCAAAAATTAAAGTAGAGACAGGAAAAAGGGCCATAAAATACGAGGAAGAACTGAGAGAAAGAACAGAATACAAAATCCTGCAAGAATGCTGGAAAGAGATAAAGGGAGGGAAAGTGAAGTACGGGCAGGAGGGCAGAGAATAGTATTACAAAAAAAACGGGTACGCGAGAGAAGAAGTGGAGGGATTCAGAGAAGAGGAAGTAGGGGTAAGGGAAGAAATACTAAGGAGAGATAGGGACATCGAAAAATAAGAAAGATGGACAAGGATACTGGATAAAAGAAGAGGAAAAAATGTGCAGACTATGTGGAAAAGAGACTGAGGACCTTAACCACATGAGAGATAAATGCAGAGAATGAAGAGAAGAGGTTATGAAAATAGAGGAAATCTTAGACGAAAACGGAAATGGAGCGGAGTGGATGGAAGAAGTATGGAGAAGGAGGAAAAAGTTAAGAGGAGAGGAGGGATAATGAAATGTATTTAAAAAAAAGAAAGTAAATAGAATGTAATGTAGTAATTGTAAAGAGGGGAATCACGAACCAATTTGTAAGCGTAATCAACAAATAAAGTTAAACTTATATATATAAAACACGAATCAAAATCGATAATGCCTTAAAAATTACATGCAGTCACGAAGAGGTAGTTCTCGACAAGCGAGACGTGAACGTTTAAATTAGTATGATAACGTGGGATTTATTGCCGATTTGAAGTTCCTTATCGTAAGTAGCTAGTAAATATGCTACTTTAGTAATATTACTTCTCGAACTTTCGAGGAGTGTAAGGTTATAATCGTCGCCGAACTCTGGCATTGAATAAAGATAATAATTCAGGAGAGTCGATCCGAATCAAATCAATGTACACAGTAAATACACAACTTTAAATGAGCTGAAAGCTGAACTATGAACTTGACTGAAAGTAAAATATTAGTAATGATCTGAAAATGTAGCTAAATGAGTAATACAACATAATTAATAAAGCTGAAGGCATAGTAAATACAAATATAGATAAATTTGTAGCACAGTTACAAAAGGGATCACCGATTAATTGCGCTGAAGCGTAACTCAATTAAAGCACATTGAAAATAACACTTGATAGGTAGCTATTCAAAGTGCAATTCGAGCGGTTATCAATTCCACGTCACTATACCTGGTTGAATCGATCTGCTAGAAGCGACTGTCAATGCATTTGTGGAAGTACAGTAGAGTGTTCTTCCACTACCGAAGATCCCCAAAAGGGCGAAACGGCCGTCCAGTGGTTTACTTTGATGGCATTTTCACATTTGCATTGACATGGTTACCGTACAATGTTTATACGTTGTGATTTTAGCTCGCGGTTTATTCAAAACTTATTTTAATTACGCGGGTATAAAATCAGCTTTCAACTTTTCTAACTCTATAGTCATTTACATACATACATATTAGTTAGATAAGTTTAATTTTATGTACGCCGTGTTGCCCAACTGAAGGGGGCTTGTATCAACAATTATTTTCTGTGATTTATTCTACCTACTAGCAATTGATCGCATTTATGTAAATTTATCTCGCTTCTCTTTTCTAACCTCTCTGTGATAAAATAAAAATATATTCGTGGTACAACCTGTGTGTTGATATTTGTTATCTTTCAGCGTTCGATAGATTTAAACGGTGCTTTTCATTCTAGTTTCTAACCGTTTTGGCGTCTTTTTAATCTTACGTCATAATTAGCACATGGAGACTTGCGATCCGCTTTCTGATTCAACTGAGTTAGTCCCCAGCAATTAAGCTACGATAAAATCTTCGTAACAGACGCTTATAGAGCTATTAGTTCTTTTAAAAATGGCATGAAATCAAACTTTGGAATATAATGATTTTAGGAAAAGTTTATACCGCGTGTTCTACGTAGCATGGGACATCTGATACTGTCAAAAGCTTACTTCCTTCACCCACCAGGTGGTAGGAGAGGCGGGCAAGATAAAAATATTAATTAGAAACCAATATTTTTTATTATAGATTCAAAAAGAGCATACAAAATTATTTATTTTTGTATTCATAATAGACGCGACTGCACTCGTGAAACTAGTTCTAAAAAAAATATTTGGAAATATTTTTTATACTTATTAACATTTTTCCAATTATCATGTAATCGATGTTTTTTAATTTTTTTTTTGTTTAAATAACCTTGGTACAGGATTCACAAAATTTTATTCTATGATAAATTTTAACTAAAAATGATTTCAGTGCAAGCTACATTTGACGTCTTGCTTTTGCGACACCACTTTTTTCTTACAATTGCTAATTTCTAGGAAATAAAGAAAAGAAAAAGAACGAATAGAGGACTATCGGAAAACGCTTGTTTTTAAATTTAATTTTCTTGAATACAGTGCCATCTATTGAGAATACAACAAGTCTTTAGGTAAAACCTACGTAATTTTTTATGCAATAAACAATAGGGGTTTCCATGTAAAATTCTGATCTTGTTTTCTTCCTCGCTTCCTGGTGAATGATTGACGTCAACTTTTGACAGTATCGAAGGTTCTTTTTTTAATTCTTATATACAGGGTATCCCACGAGGTACTGTACATACTGAAATGGTATGTTCCTTAGGTCAATTTAAGTAGAAAACGTCCTATAAACATAGGTCCAATTCGCCATAGTTACACAGTTACAAGCGTTCAAAGTTTATAACTGATCACACATTTTTTGAAAATTAATTATTCTTAGTCAACTGGGAAACAAAAGCCGAATAATATGTCATTTATTGCTTTCTTTTCTACTAATGTCACAGTCAATTTTATTAAATCAAGTGTAATTTAAATGCAAAATGCCTTCTCATTTTTCTAACAAAGAGTATGCTGATATCATTTACATTTATGAATTTTGTGATGGAAATACGAGATCTGTTGTTAGCGAATATGAACGAAGATTTCCCAACAGGAAGGTGCCAAATCACCAAATCTTTTCTTCTGTGTTTCAACATGTACGGACTCATGGTTCATTTCCATCAGTTTCAACAAGATCTGACCGTCCTGTGCAGTTAAATGTGAATGAGCAGGAAAACATTCTACAGATGGTTGATCGGAGTCCAGGGTTGAGTACTAGAAGAATTTCTTCTCGAACGGGACTCCCCCGTATGTCAGTATGGCGAACATTACATGATGGGCTTTTGTATCCCTATCACATACGACAGGTTCAGCATCTGGAACCTGGAGATTTTGCTGCCCGGTTGAATTTCTGTCACTGGCTACAGGTAAATCCACAATTAGTTTCATTTATTTTATTTAGCGACTAGGCGCAATTTACTAGAGATGGAGTAAACAATAAACGTAATTCTCATTTGTGGTCATATCAAAATCCAATGGCATGTTAACGTATGGTGTGGCATGATTGACGATCAACTTATTGGATCTTTTTTCTTTGAGAAACGTCTGACAGGAGAAGCATATGCAACTTTTTGCGGAATGAATTGCTACCTTTACTAACAAGATAAGAAATGTTTCTGCAACATGATGGAGCTCTTCCACATTTTAGTCGGCATGTGACCGAACATCTAAATGTTGCTTACCCCAATAGGTGGATTGGGCGTGGAGGCCCGCATGCTTGGCCACCGAGATCGCCCGATCTCACACCTTTGGACTTCTATCTGTGGGGTCATGTGAAAAGTTTAGTATACGAGGTAAAAGTTAATGCCAGAGCTGAACTAATACAGCGTATCCTGGATGTGTGTCAACAAACACGGAACAACCAGCAGGTGCTTCGAGCGGCTACTCGGTCCATTTTAGATCGCAGCCGTCGTTGTATTAATGCCGAAGGAGGTCATTTTGAGCATTTGATGTGATTTTTTTTGGTTGTTTTTTTATGTTTGTTTTGTAGTTCGATTTTTTGTTTTCAATAATAATAATTTTCAAAAAATGTGTGAGCATTTATAAACTTTGAACGCTTGTATCTGTGTAACTATGGTAACTATAGGACGTTTTCTACTTAAATTGACCTAAGGAACATACCATTTCAGTATGTACAGTACCTCGTGGGACACCCTGTATATTGTAAAACTTATTTTGGTTTTGGTCATTTTCTAAAACTTGATTTAATAAGTGCGAAAATGTCTTTTTCACAGCAATGATTGGGTCTTCTTTTAGTGCAGTGCGACATTTTCATAAAATAAATGCTCGGTGGAACAAACGTTTTGCTACAGGTCGCATAGATATGAAAACTTCGGCATTTACGACAGACTGCCGTCTGCTGAAAATTGTTTTGACTAATTTTAAAAAATACTAAATTTTTAACTAACGCTGTTTTTTTTATATTAATATTGGGTTGTGTTCATGATTTAATTGAGTTTTGGTTGAGAATTCCTTTTAGAAAAAAAATTTAAAAAAATACACGCTACTAAATGTACGTTTACGTGTAATAACTTTGGTTTTGTGCAATTTTTTTGGGTCTACGGCCGTTTTTTATCCTCAAATTTGGCAAGATACATGCGAAAACAAATTTTTTTGCTATAAAAACAATAACCAATTTTTGAAAAGAAGTTGCAAACTTGGTTTCCTGATATTGGCATAGGTTTTAGCAATACATCAAAAATTCGAATTACATGACTTATTACTAGATCGGAGATATAAATTGACGGAGTTAATTGTCAAATAAAAGGAGTTGAGGAATTAAAAAATCTGCTGTTTATATGCAGATTCAGTTATGCATATTTTTTTAATGTTAAGGTTTATTTTTTATTACGTATTTTCGGCATTGACATTGTTATGACTAAATCTATAATTTTCTTCAAGTTTTATTACTACATTACCTTACTAATCAGAACTTGAAGTATATTTTTTTCTACGACTAACAGATAATACGATACATTGTATGTTTATTTGCGATTAGGCAACGTTGTGTATTCTGTTTGACCAATTTTATTTCTTTACAGGACAAAGCTATTACTGTACAGGATAATAAATGATTAAACCATAATTTTGAAGACTTGTACAAATTATCTGTGCGCCAAAATTCTAAAATTTGAAAACGAAATTATTTAGGGTCATGTGGATGCTATTGCATTAGTTTCGATGGCAATGACGACTGTTCCTTACTTATACAATATACAATGAAAAACTTGTGAATAATAAAGACATTACCAACGTTAATTCAATAATGTGGTTGAACAAACTGTTACTTTTATTTTTTCTTTCACAATAAAAAATATTAAATTTAATTACCTACTCGCTTTCTTTAAGAACGAAAAATAACAAAAGGTGAGTGTGTGTTTTTTAGTTTAATATTAATTTATTGAATCTTGTAGTCGTGAGTGTTTTGAAATATTAAATCTCCTTTGAAACTTTAATGCACGGAAACGTTTGCACCTTCTTCATAAACACGTTTGTTAAACTCTTACGTACATCATAAATTAAAAAGACACGATTAATTAATAAACCCTTAACAAGATAAGAGTTGCGATGAAGTTTTACAAAGTTAAAAGTGGTAATTGTCTCGTTAAGCACGCAAGGTATGAAGTTTTACATCTGTACAGGTTCAGATCACGCCTCAAACTTTATGCTTTAAACTAATTTTAAAGCTTCATTTTTGAGTTATTCTCAAGAGACGAGCACCTGAAGAAAGCCAGTCTGAACGTTTTAGAATATAAAATAACCGACACTTTAATTTTTTCGCAACGACCTTTTTGCTAAATGGTCTTTACGAATACTTAAATTTCTAAGTAGTTGTATTCGCGTAGGACAAATAAAGTACGAAATTACAGTGTAAGGGGTGCAATGAAAAAGTATAACATTTATTATCTTGGGTTTTAAATCTACATTGTCAAAAAGTTTATAATGGGATATTATAAAAAAAATTATGACTGCTGTGAAACAATGCGTGGAAGTAAATATTATGCTTTATCTTCTTTTTACATTAATATTTCAAATTTGCTGCGTTAAAACAAACTTTTGTATTTATAGGACGCTGTTTGTATTTTTGTTGCTTTAATATTACGTTTGGAACGTTGTCTAACGCAGATATTTCTCTATTACGTATTTTGCCGAAAATACGTTTCTTCTTGCCACAAAATCTCTTTCAGTATATTTTCCGATAAGAGGAGAAATAAGAAGTTCAGTAAACATTTCTCAAATATCGGTGTTCTATGTATTATATTCAACGTTGTGTTTATTGTTTTGTTTTATTTCGATAATACTGAAATAGTTTTTTTGGCCGATTATGTTGCAACCTAGCGGCCTGTTTAAGAAAAGAAAATTATAGTAGTTACTGTATTTACACTGCCGGCCAAAAGTTTAAGACCACTTGTAAAAAACTTATGTTATCTTTAAATACGCTATAATTATTAATAATAAAACAAACTTTTGCACCCCCGCATGTTCTATTAGCATTAAGAAATATCTAAACGCTATTGTTATCTATAATACTTATGTAAAGGTGCAATTAAAGCGCATTGTTTCTAAACATCGACAAGCGCGCCGAACAACATCCAATAAAGTAGGGTCATTGTATATTTTTCTTTATATTTATGACCCCTCAATATAAACTCTTTTGCTTTTATTTAACACCGACTAAAATTTATAATTGTTTAAGGTTCTTAAAACAGGTGTTTTCTATGATTTACCACATTTCAAAAAAATTGCTCATGAACCATCTTACTTAGTATAAAGTTGTTATTCCTACAGTTAACAAATCTTAAAAATGGGAAAAGTACGTGAAATTAGTACAGAAACGCGATCTGCTATTATTGTTTTATATAATGAAGGTAAATCTAAGCGTGTTATTGCTTCACAGCTTAAATTATCAAAGACTTGTGTTCATCAAACAATTGTTCGATACAAGGAAACTGGTACTAATCGAGATCGTCCTCGTTCAGGAAGGCCCAAAGCTACCACTTCTAGTGAAGATAATTTTATTGTTGTTATCAGTACACGAAATAGACGCCTAACAGCGCCAGAAATACGCGCCCAAGTAAACGTATCTCAATCTAAAGCTGTATCACTAACTACAGTAAAAAGACGATTGAGGGATGCTAACTTGTTTGGTCGCGTGGCCGTCAGAAAACCTCTGTTAAGGCCACAAAACAAGAAAAAACGGATGCAGTAGGCTCTTACTCATCGTGATTGGACAGAGAAAGATTTAAAAAAAGTTCTCTGGACTGACGAATCAAAGTTCGAAATATTTGGTTCAAAAAGAAGGGTTTACGTTAGACGTAGTGCCGCAGAAAAGATGACACCAGATTGTGTAGTGCCAACTGTCAAGCACGGCGGTGGTTCTGTTATGGTCTGGGGTTGTTTTTCAAGCAAGGGAACTGGCGATTTGGTAAGAATCGAAGGAATTATGAAAAAAGAACGGTATAAACTAATCCTAGAGAAGAACGCCATTCCTTCTGGGCTGAAATTAATTGGCAACGGATTCGTTTTTCAACAAGACAATGATCCGAAGCATAGTTCTAAATTGTGCAGAGGTTATTTAGAACAGAAAGAGTCATTAGCAAGTATGGTATGGCCACCTCAGAGTCCCGATCTTAATCCGATCGAACTTTCGTGGGAAGAACTAGATAGAAATGTTCGTGGTCGGTGTCCTTCTTCTCAGAAAGATATGTGGAAGCTTTAATCGAAAGTTGGAACAATATTTCACAAGACGCAATTAATAAATTAATCGCTCGAATGCCAAGACTTGTGAAAAAAGTAATAAAATTCAAAGGTGGATTTTTTGACGAAAAATCAGTTTAAAGTGTTTTCAGTATTTTAAATCTGTTTATATTATTGATTGTTTAATGTATGTATGTATGTATGTGAAATTTTATGATTATGAACTTTTAGCTTCGTGCAACATTCTATTTTTCTTGTTTCATTTCACTTTCCTACTTTTTTATGGGTGGTCTTAAACTTTTGGCCGGCAGTGTATCTCTAGTTTATGGTTATTTTTTATTTTAAGTTTAAGTCAGATAAGGCGTTGGAAGGAAATTGAAGCGAGTTTTTAGTTTGCTAGTTGAATTGTTTTTAGTTTAGTATGAATTAGTCACATTTATAATAAACGCATAATGATACTGTGAATAGTTCAAAATAAATTAAATTTTAAAAATCGTTACAATTGGCGTCAGGTGTCGCATCGCTATATCTTTCGGTAATTTAATATTGTCTTTTTGCTTATCACGTTTGCGTGTGTTTGTTTATAAACTGTGTAGCAATATTTAATTAGTTTTAGCACATTAAACAGCGCTTAATAATAAAAACTCGTTCGAAATTAAATTATAGCGCTATAAAAATTAGTGAACGAATAATGGCGACAAAAAAAATTTGTGATTTAAAAGTTGCGGATTTAATACGAGAGTTAGAAAAGCGCAATCTAGAAATAACTGGTATTAAAATTGTGAGAAAAATGGATGACAGGTAGAAGAAAAATTTTTCCAAAATCAAAGAAAATGCCACAAACTTAAAAGAATAAATACGAACTAGCACTGAAAATCAAATAAAGTGTGTAAAACTAGATTAAAACTGTTCATGAGAAATGCAAACCGGTATTTTGAATTTAAGAAAAGCAGCAGAAGACAAATTAGAAGAGGTTAGAAGAAAATTTAAGAACTAGAGCAAAAATCAGGAGAATTGGCTGAAGAGAGAATAAACTAAATTAACTGCCATGGTGGAGGAAGTGTCGCCAGCAAAAAGTTACTAATGAAAAATTGGGCGTTTTTAATAGTAGCTTACTTCCGTGAAGAAGCACTTGGAATTTTGCAGACTGTCTTTCTGCTCATATTCAAAGAAATGATGAATTGTTAATCACAAGGCTAGAAATGAGATAAGGAGACGTCTATTTACAACAGGTATACCGAGGTTAAATAAAAAGAGGGCTTAAGAATTTGACGCTGACATTGCCAAATTCACACGGCTTGCTTATCCTATAACACCAAATAGCAATTGGTTATTCAAACTTTTGTAGACTGTCTCCGAGAGAGATAACGCAGCAGATTTTGCGGTTAGATCGACCTAAGGCATTGCAAGACGTTTTAAGGTATGGCTTATAGTTTGAGAGGAGTGGTTTTGCATTGAGACAGCCGCAAACTCCGCTTCTCGCAGACACAAGAAAACATCGAGGAAACACTGCGACGTGTGTTTCGCGAACATGTAGCTTGTGGAATAGAAGTGACATGCTGGAACTGCGGGGACTTGACCGAATGGGGCAAAAGTCGACTTCGACAAGCTATGCCCCGGAGACTACCATTGAAATTGCATTGCTTATGGAACAATTGCAGAGAATTGACTTTGATGGGAAGATCAATGGATGAAGTGCTTAGTTACTGGTTGACACAGGGGCAGCAAAGATCATTATTTGTTCTGACATATCATTTGAAAATGAGAAGACATCACCGGTAACAGATCGACTTCCAACGGCAACTGGCGAAGTGATACTTACGTTGGATATAAAAATGATGTTCTTGTTAACCTACGTGGACTCTACCTGAAAAGACTGATGGGGCACGTCTGAATGGAAATTCTTGTGACAATTACAATTATGCTATTGAACCAAAGGATGTTGAATATTCACTGGAACCTAGTAAAAATGAAAAATAAGACCGTACTGGGCCAATGTACGCCAATATCTCAAATTAGGAGATGCGTGAACTCCAACAAAGCTACATTGCTGAAGAAGTGCTGACAGAAACTATTAGATATGCTTATTTCTAAATGCTGAAACGTCAGCCACGATCAGCTGGCCAAAGTTAAAACGATGATTCAACAATATCAAGACGTTTTCGCGCCAGAGACAAGGTGTAATTGAACCTTCTATGGGCGTCCCTAGTAGTACTAGTAAAGAAGAAGGATGGATTGATTAGGTTTTGAGGAGACTACAGACATCGAAGTGACCAAAAAAGACAGTAACCTTTTACCGAGAATTGACGATATTCTAGGCACTCTGTCAGGATCCAAATGGTTTTCTACATTGAACTTAAAGAGTGGTTATTGGCAGGTGGAATTGGAACTCAAGCACCGTGAAAAGACAGCGTTTACGATTGGAACTGGGTTGTGGACGTTCACTGTTATGCCTTTCGGCTTGTGTAACGGTTATGCAACATTTGAGCGTTTGGTGGAAACCATTTTGCGAGGATTTTCTTGGAAGACGTGATTGTGGTTGGAAAGTTGTTTGAAGTAATTTGAAAAACCTGAAAGAAACGTTTCAACGACCACATGGGGCAAATCTGACACTGAACCGAAAGAAACGCCACGTAGTTTTTAGTTAGTTTCTAGCAGAAGGTAACGGATTAACATGAATCACTCCAAATTGTCCAACACGTAGCGGTATCCTAAGTCGCTACGACAATTACGAGAAAATCTTATTAAATCAAAAAAATATTAATCAATACTTACCCCAGGAAGGCTTTCACAAAAGCAGCGAAAATATTACACCCATTTATAGAAGTGAAACTTTGCTGGGCACTTACGTTAAAGCATATGCGAAGCGTACCACAAACACCAGAAAAATAGTTGTTTCTCTTGGAAAATTTTAGCTGTTAAGAAGGAACCATTCTACAGCACACCGTTCTGAATGTAGCGAAAAGTGAGCTAAACTTATACGGTACAAAAGTCACATTAAGACACCTTTAATATAACACCGTATTCAAATTGATATTGCAGTTTTGTAATCTAGAAGGACAAGCGACAAGATGGGTTAAGAGATTGCAAGAGTATGACTATGGCACAGAACATCGTGCCGGAAGCAGTCAACGAAACGCTGAAGCCTTGTCAAGGAGACGATGACCGGCAGACTGCAACCATTGTCCACGACCAGAGGAAAATATCGATTGTCTCCGACGAACTGCTATGGTTGATGACGGGTGATAACCGGAGTAGAACAAAAAAATTATCTGGAATTAACTGAAGTGGAAATCAAACGGACGACGACTAAACTGGGAAGAAGTGATTGCTTTAAGCAGAAACATCAAAGCATACTGCCCGCAGTCGGATTCCTTGACAGTGGAAAACTGTCCTTTTAAGTGATCTCGAGAGAGGATCGAAGGCACGTAAGATAGACTACAGTTGGTAGTACCGAAGAGTCGAGTGTTTAAAGCGTTTCACACAACAACCTGGAAGAGACTTTTAAGAAACGTATGCTCCAGTGGCCCGATTGAGCACCATACGATTAGCAGTTGCCCTGGCAGCGCGTAAAAAGATGCATATAAAGCAGTACGACATTACTACTGCTTATTTAAATGGTACTTTAGAAGAAGAAGTATACCTCGAAGTTCCCGAGATGATGAATGAGGTATTACAACACATGGTTGGGAAAGAGACTGGATTGTCGAGCAGTCTCTGAAGCCAAAAGTATGTTAAGTAGTCTGAGAAACAACGATAAAGTGTGTCGTATGAAAAAGGCGCTTTACGGGCTGAAACAAGCAGGACACGTCTGGCACAAGCGGTTGGATCAAGAACTACGAAGACTCGGAGCAATTCCATCCGAAGGAGACCCGTGTTTATACTTGCAGCGACAGAAAGACAATTTGATGTTAATTGTTGTCTATGTTGACGATATCCTTGTCATGTCAGGTGACATTCAAGAAATCGACCGTTTCGGAGTCAGCCTGATCAAAAGCTTTAGTGTGAAGAATCTTGGCAACGTGAAAAGATATCTCTGTATTGATTTCGAGGTGGATGGTGACAACATCAAATTACGACGTCATGGTATGGAAGAGTGCAATCCAGTGTCCACACCATTGGATGTTAGTGTGAAACTGACAAAATTGGTCTGCATCGGACGGACCAAAGCTGCCCTATCGTGAGTTGGTTGGGGCATTACTTTATCTTGCTGTTGCGATACGCTCTGACGTAGCTCATGCTGCTAGCTCATTGAGCCAGTTCCACTACTGCTTCGGCAAGGAACAGCAGATCTCGGAATCTTGTTCCGACATGACGGAGATACGATCCAGGGTTTTGTGGACGCCGACTGGACTGGATCTATCCACGACAGAAGATCCTTCACTGGTTATGTTTTCACTATGAACGGTGGCTGCGTATCGTGGGATTCAAGGAAGCAGAGAACTGTGGCACTTTCATCAACAGAAGAGGAGTATAGGGCATTAAGTGAAGCTGCTAAAGAGATCGTCTACCTTCAAAAATTTATGCCCGAGTTAGGAGAAGGCATTGACGTAATCAAGTTGTCAAATAATAACGTTGGCGCTCAGAAACTTGCTTCGAATCCAGTCTACCACTCCAGGACAAAACATATTGATATCAAGCATCATTTTGTTCGCGAGATCGTCGAGTCAGGAGTAGTCGATCTACAACACTTACCATCTGAAGAGATGCCTGCTGATGTCTTGACAAAGGGACTGACCAAACAGAAGCATGTGAAGTGTGTTGAGTTACTTGGTTTGACAAAGGGACTCAAGTGATGGTGCCGGTGGTCTCGAGGGGAAGTGTTAGAAATGTAACTTTTAATTTCAAATATTCTCGACCACATCGACATCTGTCGGACCTATTAAGAATCAGATGTGTGTGACGTAACGCGTCGTCGTAAAAATGTCATTCACACCGTTTCGTTATTAGTGTGTATTTTCTTTATTTGGTTTCCGTATTTGTGTAATACAATAATATTGTTACTTTATAAATAAATGTCATTGTGTACACCCAAAATCTTCAACACCTTCCATTACGAAGCACAATACGGAAATAAAGTAAAACAGTAATCGTTGCGCGTCAGTCTAAGAATTAATTTTGTGATTTCAGAAAATAATTGTGAAAATAGTGTATGGTCAGTTCATTTATACCAAAAAATCTGAACTGACTGAAAACTCAATTGTTAAATAATTTGATTAAACCGCATTCACAAATTGATTTTTGTTTATATTTTTCATTGCGACTAGGAACTATTCAAAATTGTTGATTTTGTAATATGTAATTATTTTCAATTGAATTCGTAAAATTGGTTATTCTACAAAGACAGAGAAACGTCTGAAAAAGAAACACAAACTCTAATTATTCGTTTATTTCATATACTACAGTTTAGAGTAATTTTAGGTCGCTGTAATAGATCTTGCCACTTTTTTTTCAACGCGTTGTTATTCTCATCAAGTTTTAATTAGTTACTGACTGTGCTGTTCAAATCAATTTTAGTGAAGCTTCTTCATTTACTGTTTCTCATTTACGCCACAATACACTGTGACAACGGGATAAATATCCATCATAGGCAACACATATTATCTTTATTCGACAAGTAGTGGAGACACAATCTATTTTCTTTAATTAAAAACATCCCTCTTTTTGCCTTCATTAGAATACATTAAGTATTCAAAATTTCTTACAGAAAATTAACTACATCTATTTGGTGACAGGTCGAGATTTATTATTCACTTGGATGACTGCTTTCAGATTTTGTGATTTATGGGATACAGCTATTCAGTTTACCGATTTATTGAATTTTTTTATTTATGAATAATTTACTAGTTTATGCATATATGTATTTTCCATCATGCAGTTTTTATTACAAATCGTGGTACGGTTAACTTAAGCAAAAACCAATGATCGTTATTTGCTAATTGTTTTGCCTTTTACATAAATAAAAATATCACTATTCTAAATCATTTTTAAATTTAAACTACATAAAACTGCTATACTTTAGTTTATTTACTACCTCGTCAGGATAGTTTACTTTAAACGTCATCAGTTAGAAATAGACGGGTATCTGTGCATCGATTGAAAAGGATTACAAATAAATAAAGTTAACGATTCGACGATAACGACAGTGCGAAATCTGTGATAAAATAACGCGATAAAAGCAGCATTTAAAACTTTCTTAGCCTGTAAACAAAGAAAACGTTAAAATTTGAACATTTGAATGCGTGGAATAATTTGTTTGTTCAATTTCATTCGCGTTTTTGATTTTGATTTGCGTTTTAATTCGTGGAATAAGTTAAATTGAATTAATTTAGTCAGTAAATAAATTCGTGGAATTATTTCGGCTTGCTCTATTAATTCCAATTTTGATTTGATTTTAATTAGCATTTGAATTCGTGGAATAATTTGTTTGTTCAATTTCATTCGCGTTTTTGATTTTAATTAACTTTTTAATTCGTGGAATATTTATTTTAACTTTTGAATTTGTGGAATGGTTTCTGTTTGATCGCGTTTTGATTTTAATTTACGTTTGAATTTGTGGAATGATTTCTGTTTGGCCAAATTTACGTTTTAATTTAATTTCTGTTTCATATAATTATTTTAATTCCCGTTTTAATTTTAATTCACGTTTTAATTTCTGTTTGATCAAATCATTTTAAATCGTGTTTAGATTTTAATTAGCATTTTAATTCGTGAAATATATGCTGTTTGGTTTTAATTAGAGTTTTGATTTTAATTGGCCTTTGAATTTGTGGAATGGTTTCTGTTTAGTCAAATTAATTTGCGTTTTGATGTTAAGTTACGTTTGAATTCGTTGAATAGTTTCTGTTTGGTCAAATTAACTCGCGTTTTGATTTTAATTTACGTTTTAATTCGTGGAATGGTATCTGAGTTATCAAATTAATTTGCGTTATAATTCAATTTCTGTTTGATCGAATAATTTTTATTTGTGTTTTGATTTTAATTGCCTTTTTAATTCGTGGAATAATTTCTGTTTGATAAAATGATTTTAATTTGCGCTTTGATTTTAATTCCCGTTTTATTTTAATTTTTGTTCGATCAGATGAATCCGCAAATTAATGTATGTAATTAAATTTATTTAATCGAGACCTGATTGATATCGTATCATAACACAATTAAACTTGCAGGTTATAATTCAAATCGCATGATACTTAGAAAGTGTCCGCTGTGTATCGTGGTCTAAGTCCAATCCGCGAATCGATCTAAATGAACACGACGTGACATATTAATTTGTGGATTCATTTGATCAAACAATAATTCAAATCAAAGCGCAAATTAAAATGATTTTATCAAACGGAAATTACTCTACGAATTAAAACGCCAATTAAAATCAAACCGAAAATGAATGATTCGATCAAACAGAACTTGAATTAAAACGTAAATTAAAACGCAAATTAATTTGATCAAACAGATACCATTCCACGAATTCAAACGTAGCCTTTGAATTTGTGGCATGCCTTCTGTTTAGTTACGTTTGAATAGTTTCTGTTTGATCAAATTAACTCGCGTTTTGATTTTTAATTTACGTTTTAATTCGTGGAATGGTATCTGAGTTATCAAATTAATTTGCGTTACAATTCAATTTCTGTTTGATCGAATAATTTTTATTTGTGTTTTGATTTTAATTGCCTTTTTAATTCGTGGAATAATTTCTGTTTGATAAAATGATTTTAATTCGCGCTTTGATTTTAATTTCCGTTTTATTTTAATTTTTGTTTGATCAAATGAATCCGCAATTAATGTAGGTAATTAAATTTATTTAATCGAGACATGATTGATATCGTATCATAACACAATTAAAATTCCGGGTTATAATTCAAATCGCATGATACTTGAAAAGTGTCCGATGTGTATCGGGGTCTAAGCCCACTCCGCGAATCGATCTAAATTAACGCAAGGTTACATATATTTATTTGCGAATTCATTTGATCAAACAAAAATTATTCTACGGATTAAAACGGCAATTAAAATAAAACCGCAAATGCATTATTCGATTAAACAGAACTTAAATTAAAACGTAAATTAAAACGCATATTAATTTGATTTAAATAAAAACCATTCAACAAATTCAAAGGTTGTTTAAAATCAAAACGCTAATTAAAACCAAACAGCAAATATTTCACGGATTAAAATGCTAATTAAAATTGAAACGCGATTTAGATTGATTTGATCAAACAGAAATTAAATTAAAACGTAAATTAAAACGCAAATTAATTTGATCAAACAGATACCATTCCACGAATTCAAACGTAAATTAAAATCAAAACACGAATTAATTTGATCAAATAGATACCATTCTATAAATTTAAAAGCTAATTAAAATCAAAACGCAAATTAAAACCAAACAATAAATATTCCACGAATTAAAAGTTAATTAAAATCAAAAACGCGAATGTAATTAAACAAACAAATTATTCCACGATTTAAATACTAATTAAAATCAAATCAAAATGGAAATAAATTGAGCTAGCAGAAATAATTCCCGATTTTATTTATTGAATAAATTAATTCAATTAAACTTATTTTTTTTAAATTTTCTTAAAACAGAAGTTTGTGAAATATAATTATTTTCCGCAACAACGCGTGAAGACACATGAGGATTCTCTTCCATCGTTAATAACACGTTCATTTCAGCATTTTCTTGAATTGAATGTCGTCCAATTTTGTAAATTTTTTTACGTGTCCCGATACTTTATACTTCCGAATCATCTTACTGACGGTTGCTTGAGTAATAGGTTACAGATCACGATACTTTTTATTAAAAAAATTACATACCTCTTACGTACGCATTCTGTCTCTACAACCCCTAATAATAAAAATTTCAATTTTTTGACTATCTGACAATCGTGGTATTATTTGATTGATTATCAATACAAAACTGACAATTTTACCGAAAAACATCATGCACACTATCATCGCTAAGCTACAGAACCATTTTTACTTAATCCAAAAATTTGTTATTACCAATAGCGTATCAAAATTTGATAAACTATCCAAAACTGTTACGAAAATGGGGGATTGCTATTTAAAAAAGAACTGATCTCATTTTTGAAAAAGGGGCAGGGGTAGCAAAATTAAAAATACTACAAAATGTTTGTTTTAGAATAAATCAGTTAGACGTGTCAAAACCTAACAGGGACCAAGATAAATCCTTTATTCCATACTTTTGGCGTGCACAGTATGTATATGTTTTTGGTATATACACCGCAGTAGAAGTATGGACACTTCTAGTCACCTCGGGGCATAATCAATTTGAATTAATTGATTCAGGAAATTAATTCGTGGAATATTTGCCGTTTGATTTTAATTCGCGTATTAATCTTAATTTGCGTTTTACTTCGTGGAATAAGTTAAATTGAATTAATTTATTCAATAAATGAATTCGTGGAATTATTTTTGTTTGGTCAAATTAAGTTGCATTTTCTTTTTAATTAACATTTGAATGCGTGGAATAATTTGTTTGTTCAATTTCATTCGCGTGTTTGATTTTGATTTACGTTTTAATTCGTGGAATAAGTTAAATTGAATTAATTTAGTCAGTAAATAGATTTGTGGAATTATTTCGGCTTACTCAATTAATTCCCATTTTGATTTGATTTTAATTAGCGTTTGAATTCGTGGAAAATAAGTTTGTTCAATTGCATTCGCGTTTTTGATTTTAATTAACATTTTAATTCGTGGAATATTTGTTTTAGCTTTTGAATTTGTGGAATGGTTTCTGTTTGATCGCGTTTTGATTTTAATTTACGTTTGAATTTGTGGAATGATTTCTGTTTGGCCAAATTTACGTTTTAATTTAATTACTGTTTCATCAAATTTTTAGTTCCCGTTTTAATTTTAATTCACGTTTTAATTTCTGTTTGATCAAATTATTTTAAATCGCGTTTAGATTTTAATTAGCATTTTAATTCGTGAAATATATGCTGTTTGGTTTTAATTAGCGTTTTGATTTTAATTAGCCTTTGAATTTGTGGAATGGCTTCTGTTTAGTTACGTTTGAATTCGTTGAATAGTTTCTGTTTGATCAAATTAACTCGCGTTTTGATTTTAATTTACGTTTTAATTCGTGGAATGGTATCTGAGTTATCAAATTAATTTGCGTTACAATTCAATTTCTGTTTGATCGAATAATTTTTATTTGTGTTTTGATTTTAATTGCCTTTTTAATTCGTGGAATAATTTCTGTTTGATAAAATGATTTTAATTTGCGCTTTGATTTTAATTCCCGTTTTATTTTAATTTTTGTTCGATCAGATGAATCCGCAAATTAATGTATGTAATTAAATTTATTTAATCGAGACCTGATTGATATCGTATCATAACACAATTAAACTTGCAGGTTATAATTCAAATCGCATGATACTTGGAAAGTGTCCGCTGTGTATCGTGGTCTAAGTCCAATCCGCGAATCGATCTAAATGAACACGACGTGACATATTAATTTGTGGATTCATTTGATCAAACAATAATTCAAATCAAAGCGCAAATTAAAATGATTTTATCAAACGGAAATTACTCTACGAATTAAAACGCCAATTAAAATCAAACCGAAAATGAATGATTCGATCAAACAGAACTTGAATTAAAACGTAAATTAAAACGCAAATTAATTTGATCAAACAGATACCATTCCACGAATTCAAACGTAGCCTTTGAATTTGTGGCATGCCTTCTGTTTAGTTACGTTTGAATAGTTTCTGTTTGATCAAATTAACTCGCGTTTTGATTTTAATTTACGTTTTAATTCGTGGAATGGTATCTGAGTTATCAAATTAATTTGCGTTACAATTCAATTTCTGTTTGATCGAATAATTTTTATTTGTGTTTTGATTTTAATTGCCTTTTTAATTCGTGGAATAATTTCTGTTTGATAAAATGATTTTAATTCGCGCTTTGATTTTAATTTCCGTTTTATTTTAATTTTTGTTTGATCAAATGAATCCGCAATTAATGTAGGTAATTAAATTTATTTAATCGAGACATGATTGATATCGTATCATAACACAATTAAAATTCCGGGTTATAATTCAAATCGCATGATACTTGAAAAGTGTCCGATGTGTATCGGGGTCTAAGCCCACTCCGCGAATCGATCTAAATTAACGCAAGGTTACATATATTTATTTGCGAATTCATTTGATCAAACAAAAATTATTCTACGGATTAAAACGGCAATTAAAATAAAACCGCAAATGCATTATTCGATTAAACAGAAATTAAATTAAAACGTAAATCAAAACGCATATTAATTTGATTAAACAGAATCCATTCCACAAATTCAAAGGCTGATTAAAATCAAAACGCTAATTAAAACCAAACAGCAAATATTTCACGAATTAAAATGCTAATTAAAATCAAAACGCGGCTTAGATTGATTTGATCAAACAGAAATTAAATTAAAACGTAAATTAAAACGCAAATTAATTTCATCAAACAGAGAAACTATTCCACGAATTCAAACGTATATTAAAATCAAAACGCGAATTAATTTGATCAAATAGAAACCATGCTACAAATATAAAAGCTAATTAAACCCAAAACGCAAATTAAAACCAAACAACAAATATTCCACGAATTAAAAGTTGATCAAAATCAAAAACACGAATGAAATTAAACAAACAAATTATTCTACGAATTCAAATGCTAATTAAAATCAGATTAAAATGGAAATAAATTGAGCTAGCAGAAATAATTCCACGAATTTATTTACTGAATAAATTAATTCAATTAAACTTATTTTTTAAATTTTCTTAAAACAGAAGTTTGTGAAATATAATTATTTTCCGCAACAACTCGTGAAGACACATGAGGATTCTCTTCCATCTTTAATAGCACGTTCATTTCAGCATCTTCTTTAATTGAATGTCGTCCAATTTTTGTAAAAATTTTTACGTGTCTCGATGCTTTATACTTCCGAATCATCTTACTGACGGTTGCTTGAGTAATAGGTTGCGCATCACGATACTTATATAAATACATACTTCTTCTTGCATACGCATTTTGTCTCCACAACCCCTAATAATCAAAATTTCAATTTTTTGACTTTCTGACAATCGTCGAACCATGGTATTATTTGATTGATACAAAACTGACAATTTTTCCGAAAAACATCGTGCACATTATCATCGCTAAGCAACATAGTGTATCAGAATTTGATAAGCTATCCAAAACTGTTATGAAAATGGGGGGTTGCTATTTAAAAAAAATTAATGACGTCATTTTTGGAAAAGGGGTGGGGGTAGCAAAAGTAATAAATACTACAAAATGTTTGTTTTAAAATAAATCAGTTTGACGTGTCAAAACCTTTTTTGATGATCCTGACAGGGACCAAGATAAATCCATTATTCCATACTTTTGACGCGCACAGTATATATTTTTGGTTTATACACCGCAGTAGAAGTATCGACACGTCCGGTCGCCTCGGGGCATAAACAATTTTATATTAAAATCACGTAATCACTTCCGGTTCGATTGAATTAATTTATTCCGGAAATTAATTCGTGGAATATCTGACGTTTGATTTTAATTCGCGTATTAATCTTGGTTTGCGTTTTAATTCGTGGAATACGTTTAATTGAATTAATTTATTCAGTTAATGAATTCGTGGAATTATTTTTGTATGGTCAAATTAAGTTGCATTTTCCTTTTAATTAACATTTGAATGCGTGGAATAATTTGTTTGTTCAATTTCATTCGGGTTTTTGATTTTGATTTACGTTTTAATTCGTGGAATAAGTTAAATTGAATTAATTTAGTCAGTAAATAGATTCGTGGAATTATTTCGGCTTGCTCAATTAATTCCCATTTTGATTTGATTTTAATTAGCATTTGAATTCGTGGAATAATTTGTTTGTTCAATTTCATTCGCGTTTTTGATTTTAATTAACATTTTAATTCGTGGAATATTTGTTTTAGCTTTTGAATTTGTGGAATGGTTTCTGTTTGATCGCGTTTTGATTTTAATTTACGTTTGAATTTGTGGAATGATTTCTGTTTGGCCAAATTTACGTTTTAATTTAATTACTGTTTCATCAAATTTTTAGTTCCCGTTTTAATTTTAATTCACGTTTTAATTTCTGTTTGATCAAATTATTTTAAATCGCGTTTAGATTTTAATTAGCATTTTAATTCGTGAAATATATGCTGTTTGGTTTTAATTAGCGTTTTGATTTTAATTAGCCTTTGAATTTGTGGAATGGCTTCTGTTTAGTTACGTTTGAATTCGTTGAATAGTTTCTGTTTGATCAAATTAACTCGCGTTTTGATTTTAATTTACGTTTTAATTCGTGGAATGGTATCTGAGTTATCAAATTAATTTGCGTTTTCATTCAATTTTTGTTTGATCGAATAATTTTTATTTATGTTTTGATGTTTAATTGTCTTTTTAATTCGTGGAATAATTTCTGTTCGATAAAATCATTTTAATTTGCACTTTGATTTTAATTTCCGTTTTATTTTAATTTTTGCTTGATCAAATGAATCCGCAAATTAATGTATGTAATTAAATTTATTTAAACGAGACATGATTGATATCGTATCATAACACAATTAAACTTGCAGGTTATAATTCAAATCGCCTGATACTTGGAAAGTGTCCGCTGTGGATCGTGGTCTAAGTCCAATCCGCGAATCGATCTAAATGAACACCACGTGACATATATTAATTTGCGGATTCATTTGATTAAACAAAAATTCAAATCAAAGCCCAAATTAATATGATTTTATCAAACGGAAATTATTCTACGAATTAAAACGCCAATGAAAATCAAACCGCAAATGTATGATTGGATCAAACAGAACTTGAATTAAAACGTAAATTAAAACGCATATTAATTTGATTAAACCGAAACCGTTCCACAAATTCAAAGGCTGCTTAAAATCAAAACGCTAATTAAAACCAAACAGCAATTATTTCACGAATTAAAATGCTAATTAAAATCAAAATGCAAATTAATTTGACTAAACAAAATTAATTCCACGAATTCATTTACTGAATAAATTAATTCAATTAAACTTATTCCACGAATTAAAACGTAAATAAAAAATGTTTGGTTATAATTAGCGTTTTGATTTTAATTAGCCTTTGAATTTGTGGAATAGTTTCTGTGTAATCAAATTAATTTGAGTTTTGATGTTAAGTTACGTTTGAATTCGTTGAAGAGTTTCTGTTTGATAAAATTAATTTGCGTTTTGATTTTAATTTACGTTTTAATTCGTGGAATGGTATCTGAGTCATTAAATTAATTTGCGTTTTAATTTAATTTCTGTTTGATCAAATTATTCTAGTTTGCGTTCCGATTTTAATTTACGTTTTAATTCAATTTCTGTTTGATCGAATCATTTTTATTTGCGTTTTGATTTTAATTGCCGTTTTAATTCGTGGGATAATTTCTGTTTGATAAAGTCATTTTAATTCGCGCTTTTTCCGTTTTATTTTAATTTTTGTTTGATCAAATGAATCCGCAAATTAATGTATGTGATAAAATTTATTTAAACAAGACATGATTGATATCGTATCATAACACAATTAAACTTGCGGGTTATAATTCAAATCGCATGATAGTTGGAAAGTGTCCGCTGTGTATCAGGGCCTAAGTCCACTCAGCGAATCGATCTAAATTAACGCAACGTGACATATATTTATTTGCGGATTCATTTGATCAAACAAAAATTCAAATCAAAACGCGAATTAGAATGATTTTATCAAACAGAGATTATCCTACGAATTAAAACGCCAATTAGAATCAAACCGCAAATGAATGATTCGATCAAACAGAACTTTAATTAAAACGTAAATTAAAATCGAAACGCGAATTAAAATATTTTGTTCAAACAGAAATTAAATTAAAACGTAAATCAAAACGCGAAATAATTTAATTAAACAGAAACCATTCCACAAATTCAAAAGCTAATTAAAACCAAACAACAAATATTCCACAAATTAAAAGTTAATTAAAAACAAAAACGCGAATGAAATTAAACAAACAAATTATTCCACGAATTCAAATACTAATTAAAATCAAATCAAAATGGAAATAAATTGATTCGAGCTAGCAGAAATAATTCCACGAATTTATTTACTGAATAAATTAATTCAATTAAACTTATTCCACGAATTAAAGCGTAAATCAAAATCAAAAACGCGAATCAAATTGAACAAACAAATTATTCCACGAATTCAAATGCTAATTAAAATCAAATTAAAATGGGAATAAATTGAGCAAGCACTATAATACCACGAATGTATTTACTGAATAAATTAATTCATATAACTTATTCTACCAATTATAACGTAAATCAAAATCAAAAACGCGAATGAAATTGAACAAACAAATTATTCCACGAGTTCAAATACTAATTAAAATCTAATCAAAACGGAAATAAATTGAGCTAGCAGAAATAATTCCACAAATTTATTTACTGCATAAATTAATTCATTTAAACTTATTCCACGAATTAAAGCGTAAATCAAAATCAAAAACGCGAATCAAATTGAACAAACAAATTATTCTACAAATTCAAATGTTAATTAAAATCAAAATGCAAATTAATTTGACTAAACAAAATTAATTCCACGAATTCATTTACTGAATAAATTATTTCAATTAAACTTATTCCACGAATTAAAACGTAAATCAAAATCAAAAACGCGAATGAAATTGAACAAACAAATTATTCCACGAATTCAAATGCGCTAATTAATATCAAATTAAAATGGGAATAAATTGAGCAAGCACTATAATTCCACGAATGTATTTACTGAATAAATTAATTCAATTAAACTTATTCCACGAATTATAACGTAAATCAAAATCAAAAACGCGAATGAAATTGAACAAACAAATTATTCCACGAATTCAAATGTTAATTAAAATCAAAATGCAAATTAATTTGATCAAACAAAAATAATTCCACTAATTCATTCACTGAATAAATTAATTCAGTTAAATTTATTCCACGAATTAAAGCGTAAATCAAAATCAAAAACGCGAATCAAATTGAACAAACAAATTATTCCACGAATTCAAATGTTAATTAAAATCAAAATGCAAATTAATTTGATCAAACAAAAATAATTCCACTAATTCATTCACTGAATAAATTAATTCAATTAAATTTATTCCACGAATTAATACGTAAATCAAAATCAAAAACGCAAATGAAATTGAACAAACAAATTATTCCACGAATTCAAATGTGAATTCATTCTCTGAATAAATTAATTCAATTGAACCGAAAGTGATTACGTCATCTTGATATCAAATTGACCGGAAGTGTCCATACTTCTACTTACCGTTGTCACACTTTTTCGATTTATCTCTCTAGACCTTACTATTGCCGAGATATTTTTAACGGACACCCGGTATAGGTACATGTAATGAAAGTCATGTCTGATAAACTAATTAGAATGAAAAATTCTTCGGAATTTCGTTATCAATTAACGGCAAAAGCAACATTATCAGAATCAACTTTTTAAGTGGCCAATCACTGTATAGTTTTAACCTATCAGCGTATTATTCTGCTTTATGCATAAACCGGCCACTTATTCCACACCATTTCATTAATTTGTGGCTTTCATACAAAACTAATTGTTCTTGACGTTTATGCTATTCTTCAATACTTCTAATATAGCAAATAGAGCAGTTTTTTTAGCTAATTATAACTTGTTTTGAGATTTACTTTCATTGGAAAATGTTTTTATATTTTATTGGGTGTTCTAATCTTTATAATCTCCTTTGTATACAAAAATTGTGCTTTGTTTTTGTTTTTAACCTGCTGCCCTACTATTGTGTATAAAAGTTGTTGTTGGGTTGTTATTCTATAAAATGTAAATTTATTCATCGTGGCAATGCTACGCTGACCACCAAAAAGCAACTAGTTCAAAAGGCACTTACTGCTTTTGGTTCTGAAAGAATAGACATCACAAAAGGAAGTGCTAAAATTGAGGCTAACAATTTTCGTTTGCATAAATTTCAACATCAAAGGATTAAAATGTCTTAATTTATAACGTAGGGCGGTATTGTTATTTAATCAAGTATATATTTTTATATTATACAAATCTTTTGTGTTTTTGAAATTTATTATATTAAATCAAAGACGGAAAATTTTAGGAATCTTTTTGTATTTATAAATATTACGATCGATGTTTGAACTCAAAAAACTGTATTAAGTTTACTTGTGTTTTGGGTTTGGTAATTGCGCATTACTTGAAGACAAATGCGTGTTTACAAAGATATTAATCAGCACAACTAACTTTAAATTAAAACACCTTTAGGCAATTTATTTCTCACCTGGAAGTGACGTTATCGTGTTAGTGTAGTAATGCATTTTAACCATTGGTTTTTAATTTTTCCGGTTGTTTTTTTTTTCGGTTCGATAAAGAAATTGATTGAGTATACTTACGTGTACAATATCGTGGCTCGTCTGTAGAATCTCCACAATCGTTTACATTGTTACAATAACGATTTAAGGGCACGCAGCGTCCATTACCACAGACAAATTCAGAAACTTTGCAAGATGGCGGCGAAGCGGCTATTGTTAACGTAGCTGAACACACTAGTATGATACTCCAGTATTTTATTTGAAATCCAATGCCTGAAAAGAAATGCTTGTTTAGTGTTTCGTTACAAAACATTCTTTCAGAAATGTGTCCGTGTAGATTTTACAGACCAAATATATTTTATTGTTTATTTTGAGAGAACGATGCATGCTGGTTGTTTTTTGATCGTTATAATATATTTTCAAGTATTGTGAGCTTAGACAAGATAATTGGATTGATTATTGCTATTCTTGAATTTGTTTAGATAAATATATTTAGTTGATTAATTTACTGTTTTAGTATAATCTTTTGGATACTGTTAGACGTAAATTTAATTGTTTATTGAATCACGTTAGCGATTAATGTGATTGATTGCAATATTGAGATTATGATACTTTTGAGAACTTAGCTAATGCAAAGGCGAGTGTGTGCGTAACCTGAACTGTGAAGAACAATATGAGAAGCGACAATAGCTTAAATGACATACGTGTAGATGTCGTCTTTGAGAAACATGAATATAAGTAGTTCACATTACACACAGAAAAATGGCTAAAAAACGACTTTATTTCTATTCTAGCAATGAGAATTAAAATCGTCTTCACACGGTTTAAATTTCTTAGCCAGTCGACTGCTTTTGGTGTACGCTTCTGAATACTATCTTAATTGGTTTTCGTATTAACTGCAATAAAACTGCGAGTTTTTGCGTCGGTTTAGCCAGTCGAAACAAGACAATTTCAGATTAATGCGACTGTTGGCCAGAAACCGATTGGTTTCTTTCCTAAAGCAGAAACCGTCCAGTTTTTGCTCGCTAAATGAAGTTGGAATTATATTAACATTGTCAAAATAGCTAGCTCGAAATTGCTGAAATTGCCTTGTTTTACCTTTGGCACTAATATACTATTTCTACTATATTTTTTTATCCCATAGTTTAAAATTGGAAGCAGACTATATTTTCGTCAGGTTTGTCTGATTTCACAAGCAACATTGGCATCATCAAGATCAAAGCACGAAATGCAAATATTGGATGAGGAGTTTAAAGGACTCATTGCAAAAGCTTAAAATCCACGTATTTTTTTCAACGTTACATACGAACAAACTGAAGGAGCAGCCATAGAACCATCACTTTCTCCAATATATTTATGGAGTATTTTGAAGAAACAGCATTAGAAACCGTTACCTTCAAATAAACATGCTGGTTACGTTTCGTGAATGATACTTTCATAATTTGGCTTCACAGAGCAGAAACACTCAACAGCTTTCTGGACCACATAATCCAGTTAGAACTCAATATTAAACTCGCCATAGAAACCAAAACAGTAATATTTCGTTCTTGGACGTACTGGTCACTAGGATTATGGATAACACGTTCGGGCATGAAGTATACAGAAAACCAATAGATACCTCAATGCTGAATCGCAGCATCATCCAGCTCAGAAGTTTTTAGTGTTAAAAACTTTAGTACACAAGGCCAAGACCATCAGCGAACCCAACGCGTTAAAGACTGGGCTAGGCCATCTTACGGACGCTTTGAGGAACATATAGAAAAGCAGGTAGATAGAGCGATCAACAAACAAGACAATAAAAAAAACTCAGTCGCGAAATAGCCAGTATAGCTAGAGCTAAAAACGCGATCTTCAATGCAACAAATAAGATTTCAGATTCAAAATTTTTCTAAATCGAACAGCATCACTTGAGAAACCAAAGGTCTACTAGATTTCTTGTTTGTGTGAACTGCCTTATGTGAGAACGTCCATTAACTTGGACCCCCACCAACAGAAAAAAAAATCAGACTTCTTGAAAAAATTAGTGCTAATTGTGCGCTAATTTGTTACCGTATTCAAAATTTTGTTGCTCAAGAAGAACACTAGAATATTAGAAATGAAGCGGGTGAGGCTAGCGTAACGTAAAGCTGAACCCCCCTTCCTCAAAAAAACTTATTGCGCACAAAAAAGCAAACTAATGTCAGGTGGAAATTTGTTGCTCTAAAATAGCATTACCTAATTTGCGAGATTCGCAAAAAAAAGTTACGTATTCGTTTACATATGAAAATGCTGTAAAAGACTAACACCATACATGATTTAAGCTTCATTAAAAAAAGATAACAATACAAAATTACTTATTAAAACATCAAAAATTTTAACAAAATCTAAATTAAAACTATTAGACGTACCCTCTACCGGCTTCTTTAAAATAACCACGATGCGTTCGCCGTCCTGGCGCAAGTTAGCCCCGTTATCTTAAATTATATTGCATTTACATCTTGCTCAAATAATTATAACGTAAAATTCTTCTTTGCACTAAAATTAACAATAGTTTATGCGTAATCGAATTTGTTGCTAACTATAAACCAAAAACGACAGAGAATCGTAGCAGAATTTTACGTTGTAACAATTTCAGCAACAAATTTTTTAGGCAAAATAATACTTGAAAAGTCAAGCGCCAGAGCACGTCGATTCTACGTCGTTTTTTATTGTTTATAGTTAGCAACAAATTCGATTACGTATAAATTACTGTCGATTATAGTGCAAAGAACAATTTTACGTTGTAACAATTTAAGCAACAAATTTTTTAGGCAAAATAAAACTTGAAATGTACCGCGTAAGAGCACATCGATTCTACGTCGTTTTTATTGTTTATAGTTAGCAACAAATTCGATTATGTATAAATTACTGTTTATTATAGTGCTAAGAACAATTTTACGTTGCAACAATTTAAGTAACAAATTGTTTCGGCAAATTAAAACATGAAAAGTCTCGCGCCAGAGCACTTCGATTCTACGTCGTTTTTTATTGTTTATAGTTAGCAACAAATTCGATCATGTATAAATTACTGTTTATTATAGTGCTAAGAACAATTTTACGTTGCAACAATTTAAGTAACAAATTGTTTAGGCAAATTAAAACATGAAAAGTTTCGCGCCAGAGCACGTCGATTCTACGTCGTTTTTTATTGTTTATAGTTAGCAACAAATTCGATTATGTATAAATTACTGTTGATTATAGTGCAAAGAAGAATTTTACGTTGTAACAATTTAAGCAACAAATTGTTTAGGCAAAATAAAACTTGAAAAGTCAAGCGCCAGAGCACGTCGATTCTACGTCGTTTTTTATTGTTTATAATTAGCAACAAATTTGATTTTGTATAAATTATTGTCGATTATAGTGCAAAGAACAATTTTATGTTGTAACAATTTAAGCAACAACTTGTTTAGGCAAAATAAAACTTGAAAAGTCAAGCGCCAGAGCACGTCGATTCTACGTCGTTTTTTATTGTTTATAATTAGCGACAAATTCGATCATGTATAAATTACTGTCGATTATAGTGCAAAGAACAATTTTACGTTGTAACAATTTAAGCAACAAATTTTTTAGGCAAAATAAAACTTGAAATGTACTGCGTAAGAGCACATCGATTCTACGTCGTTTTTTATTGTTTATAGTTAGCAACAAATTCGATTATGTATAAATTACTGTTTATTATAGTGCTAAGAACAATTTTACGTTGCAACAATTTCAGTAACAAATTGTTTAGGCAAATTAAAACTTGAAAAGTCCCGCGCCAGAGCACGTCGATTCTACGTCGTTTTTTATTGTTTATAGTTAGCAACAAATTTGATTATGTATAAATTACTGTCGATTATAGTGCAAAGAACAATTTTATGTTGTAACAATTTAAGCAACAAATTGTTTAGGCAAAATAAAACTTGAAAAGTCAAGCGCCAGAGCACGTCGATTCTACGTCGTTTTTTATTGTTTATAATTAGCGACAAATTCGATCATGTATAAATTACTGTCGATTATAGTGCAAAGAACAATTTTACGTTGTAACAATTTAAGCAACAAATTTTTTAGGCAAAATAAAACTTGAAATGTACTGCGTAAGAGCACATCGATTCTACGTCGTTTTTTATTGTTTATAGTTAGCAACAAATTCGATTATGTATAAATTACTGTTTATTATAGTGCTAAGAACAATTTTACGTTGCAACAATTTTAGTAACAAATTGTTTAGGCAAATTAAAACTTGAAAAGTCCCGCGCCAGAGCACGTCGATTCTACGTCGTTTTTTATTGTTTATAGTTAGCAACAAATTTGATTATGTATAAATTACTGTCGATTATAGTGCAAAGAACAATTTTATGTTGTAACAATTTAAGCAACAAATTGTTTAGGCAAAATAAAACTTGAAAAGTCAAGCGCCAGAGCACGTCGATTCTACGTCGTTTTTTATTGTTTATAATTAGCGACAAATTCGATCATGTATAAATTACTGTCGATTATAGTGCAAAGAACAATTTTACGTTGTAACAATTTAAGCAAAAAATTGTTTAGGCAAAACAAAACTTGAAATGTACTGCGTAAGAGCACATCGATTCTACGTCGTTTTTTATTGTTTATAGTTAGCAACAAATTCGATTATGTATAAATTACTGTTTATTATAGTGCTAAGAACAATTTTACGTTGCAACAATTTTAGTAACAAATTGTTTAGGCAAATTAAAACTTGAAAAGTCCCGCGCCAGAGCACGTCGATTCTACGTCGTTTTTTATTGTTTATAGTTAGCAACAAATTCGATTATGTATAAATTACTGTCGATTATAGTGCAAAGAACAATTTTACGTTGTAACAATTTAAGCAACAAATTTTTTAGGCAAAATAAAACTTGAAAAGTCCCGCGCCAGAGCACGTCGATTCTATGTCGTTTTTTATTGTTTATAATTAGCAACAAATTTGATTATGTATAAATTACCGTCGATTATAGTGGAAAGAACAATTTTACGTTGTAACAATTTAAGCAAAAAATTGTTTAGGCAAAATAAAACTTGAAATGTACCGCGTAAGAGCACATCGATTCTACGTCGTTTTTTATTGTTTATAGTTAGCAACAAATTCGATTATGTATAAATTACTGTTTATTATAGTGCTAAGAACAATTTTACGTTGCAACAATTTTAGTAACAAATTGTTTAGGCAAATTAAAACTTGAAAAGTCCCGCGCCAGAGCACGTCGATTCTACGTCGTTTTTTATTGTTTATAGTTAGCAACAAATTCGATTATGTATAAATTACTGTCGATTATAGTGCAAAGAACAATTTTACGTTGTAACAATTTAAGCAACAAATTTTTTAGGCAAAATAAAACTTGAAAAGTCCCGCGCCAGAGCACGTCGATTCTATGTCGTTTTTTATTGTTTATAATTAGCAACAAATTTGATTATGTATAAATTACCGTCGATTATAGTGGAAAGAACAATTTTACGTTGTAACAATTTAAGCAAAAAATTGTTTAGGCAAAATAAAACTTGAAATGTACCGCGTAAGAGCACATCGATTCTACGTCGTTTTTTATTGTTTATAGTTAGCAACAAATTCGATTATGTATAAATTACTGTTTATTATAGTGCTAAGAACAATTTTACGTTGCAACAATTTTAGTAACAAATTGTTTAGGCAAATTAAAACTTGAAAAGTCCCGCGCCAGAGCACGTCGATTCTACGTCGTTTTTTATTGTTTATAGTTAGCAACAAATTCGATTATGTATAAATTACTGTCGATTATAGTGCAAAGAACAATTTTACGTTGTAACAATTTAAGCAACAATTTTTTTAGGCAAAATAAAACTTGAAAAGTCAAGCGCCAGAGCACGTCGATTCTACGTCGTTTTTTATTGTTTATAATTAGCGACAAATTCGATCATGTATAAATTACTGTCGATTATAGTGCAAAGAACAATTTTACGTTGTAACAATTTAAGCAAAAAATTGTTTAGGCAAAACAAAACTTGAAATGTACTGCGTAAGAGCACATCGATTCTACGTCGTTTTTTATTGTTTATAGTTAGCAACAAATTCGATTATGTATAAATTACTGTTTATTATAGTGCTAAGAACAATTTTACGTTGCAACAATTTTAGTAACAAATTGTTTAGGCAAATTAAAACTTGAAAAGTCCCGCGCCAGAGCACGTCGATTCTACGTCGTTTTTTATTGTTTATAGTTAGCAACAAATTCGATTATGTATAAATTACTGTCGATTATAGTGCAAAGAACAATTTTACGTTGTAACAATTTAAGCAACAAATTTTTTAGGCAAAATAAAACTTGAAAAGTCCCGCGCCAGAGCACGTCGATTCTATGTCGTTTTTTATTGTTTATAATTAGCAACAAATTCGATTATGTATAAATTACCGTCGATTATAGTGCAAAGAACAATTTTACGTTGTAACAATTTAAGCAAAAAATTGTTTAGGCAAAATAAAACTTGAAATGTACCGCGTAAGAGCACATCGATTCTACGTCGCTTTTTATTTTTTATAATTAGCAACAAATTCGATTATGTATAAATTACTGTCGATTATAGTGCAAAGAACAATTTTACGTTGTAACAATTTAAGCAACAAATTTTTTAGGCAAAATAAAACTTGAAAAGTCCCGCGCCAGAGCACGTCGATTCTATGTCGTTTTTTATTGTTTATAATTAGCAACAAATTTGATTATGTATAAATTACCGTCGATTATAGTGGAAAGAACAATTTTACGTTGTAACAATTTAAGCAAAAAATTGTTTAGGCAAAATAAAACTTGAAATGTACCGCGTAAGAGCACATCGATTCTCCGTCGTTTTTTATTGTTTATAGTTAGCAACAAATTCGATTATGTATAAATTACTGTTTATTATAGTGCTAAGAACAATTTTACGTTGCAACAATTTTAGTAACAAATTGTTTAGGCAAATTAAAACTTGAAAAGTCCCGCGCCAGAGCACGTCGATTCTACGTCGTTTTTTATTGTTTATAGTTAGCAACAAATTCGATTATGTATAAATTACTGTCGATTATAGTGCAAAGAACAATTTTACGTTGTAACAATTTAAGCAACAAATTTTTTAGGCAAAATAAAACTTGAAAAGTCAAGCGCCAGAGCACGTCGATTCTACGTCGTTTTTTATTGTTTATAATTAGCGACAAATTCGATCATGTATAAATTACTGTCGATTATAGTGCAAAGAACAATTTTACGTTGTAACAATTTAAGCAACAATTTTTTTAGGCAAAATAAAACTTGAAAAGTCAAGCGCCAGAGCACGTCGATTCTACGTCGTTTTTTATTGTTTATAATTAGCGACAAATTCGATCATGTATAAATTACTGTCGATTATAGTGCAAAGAACAATTTTACGTTGTAACAATTTAAGCAAAAAATTGTTTAGGCAAAACAAAACTTGAAATGTACTGCGTAAGAGCACATCGATTCTACGTCGTTTTTTATTGTTTATAGTTAGCAACAAATTCGATTATGTATAAATTACTGTTTATTATAGTGCTAAGAACAATTTTACGTTGCAACAATTTTAGTAACAAATTGTTTAGGCAAATTAAAACTTGAAAAGTCCCGCGCCAGAGCACGTCGATTCTACGTCGTTTTTTATTGTTTATAGTTAGCAACAAATTCGATTATGTATAAATTACTGTCGATTATAGTGCAAAGAACAATTTTACGTTGTAACAATTTAAGCAACAAATTTTTTAGGCAAAATAAAACTTGAAAAGTCCCGCGCCAGAGCACGTCGATTCTATGTCGTTTTTTATTGTTTATAATTAGCAACAAATTCGATTATGTATAAATTACCGTCGATTATAGTGCAAAGAACAATTTTACGTTGTAACAATTTAAGCAAAAAATTGTTTAGGCAAAATAAAACTTGAAATGTACCGCGTAAGAGCACATCGATTCTACGTCGCTTTTTATTTTTTATAATTAGCAACAAATTCGATTATGTATAAATTACTGTCGATTATAGTGCAAAGAACAATTTTACGTTGTAACAATTTAAGCAACAAATTTTTTAGGCAAAATAAAACTTGAAAAGTCCCGCGCCAGAGCACGTCGATTCTATGTCGTTTTTTATTGTTTATAATTAGCAACAAATTTGATTATGTATAAATTACCGTCGATTATAGTGGAAAGAACAATTTTACGTTGTAACAATTTAAGCAAAAAATTGTTTAGGCAAAATAAAACTTGAAATGTACCGCGTAAGAGCACATCGATTCTACGTCGTTTTTTATTGTTTATAGTTAGCAACAAATTCGATTATGTATAAATTACTGTTTATTATAGTGCTAAGAACAATTTTACGTTGCAACAATTTTAGTAACAAATTGTTTAGGCAAATTAAAACTTGAAAAGTCCCGCGCCAGAGCACGTCGATTCTACGTCGTTTTTTATTGTTTATAGTTAGCAACAAATTCGATTATGTATAAATTACTGTCGATTATAGTGCAAAGAACAATTTTACGTTGTAACAATTTAAGCAACAAATTTTTTAGGCAAAATAAAACTTGAAAAGTCAAGCGCCAGAGCACGTCGATTCTACGTCGTTTTTTATTGTTTATAATTAGCGACAAATTCGATCATGTATAAATTACTGTCGATTATAGTGCAAAGAACAATTTTACGTTGTAACAATTTAAGCAAAATTGTTTAGGCAAAACAAAACTTGAAATGTACTGCGTAAGAGCACATCGATTCTACGTCGTTTTTATTGATTATAGTTAGCAACAAATTCGATTATGTATAAATTACTGTTTATTATAGTGCTAAGAACAATTTTACGTTGCAACAATTTTAGTAACAAATTGTTTAGGCAAATTAAAACTTGAAAAGTCCCGCGCCAGAGCACGTCGATTCTACGTCGTTTTTTATTGTTTATAGTTAGCAACAAATTCGATTATGTATAAATTACTGTCGATTATAGTGCAAAGAACAATTTTACGTTGTAACAATTTAAGCAACAAATTTTTTAGGCAAAATAAAACTTGAAAAGTCCCGCGCCAGAGCACGTCGATTCTATGTCGTTTTTTATTGTTTATAATTAGCAACAAATTCGATTATGTATAAATTACCGTCGATTATAGTGCAAAGAACAATTTTACGTTGTAACAATTTAAGCAAAAAATTGTTTAGGCAAAATAAAACTTGAAATGTACCGCGTAAGAGCACATCGATTCTACGTCGTTTTTTATTGTTTATAGTTAGCAACAAATTCGATTATGTATAAATTACTGTTGATTATAGTCCAAAGAACAATTTTACGTTGCAACAATTTTAGTAACAAATTGTTTAGGCAAATTAAAACTTGAAAAGTCCCGCGCCAGAGCACGTCGATTCTACGTCGTTTTTTATTGTTTATAGTTAGCAACAAATTCGATTATGTATAAATTACTGTTGATTATAGTCTAAAGAAGAATTTTTCGTTGTAACAATTTCAGCAACAAATTTTTTAGGCAAAATAAAACTTGAAAAGTCCCGCGCCAGAGCACGTCGATTCTACATCGTTTTTTATTGTTTATAATTAGCAACAAATTCAATTATGTATAAATTACTGCCGATTATAGTGCAAAGAACAATTTTACGTTGCAACAATTTAAGTAACAAATTGTTTATGGAAATTAAAACAACAAAAAGTCCCGTGGAGAGCACATCGATTCTCTGTCGTTTTTTGAGTATAGTTAGCAACAAATTCGATTAGGCATAAACTATTGTTAATTTTAGTGCAAAGAAGAATTTTACGTAATAATTATTTGAGCAAGATGTAAATGCAAATATAATTAAAGGTAATGAGGCTAACTTGCGCCAGGACGGCGAACGCATTGTGGTTATTTTAAAGAAGCGGGTAGAGCGTATGTCTAATAGTTTTAATTTAGATTTTGTTAAAATTTTTGATGTTTTAATAAGTAATTTTGTATTTTCTTTTTTTAATGAAGCTTAAATCATGTATGGTGTTAGTCTTTTACAGCATTATTATATGTAAACGAATAGGTAACTTTTTTTTGCGAATCTCGCAAATTAGGTAATGCTATTTTAGAGCAACAAATTAGCAACAAATTTCCACCTGACATTAGTTTGCTTTTTTGTGCGCAATAAGTGTTTTTAGGAAGGGGGTCCAGCTTTACGTTAAGCCAGCCCCACCCACTTCATTTCTAATTTTCTACTGTTCTTTTTGAGCAACAAAATTTTGAATACGGTAACAAATTAGCACATAATTAGCACTAATTTTTTCAAGAAGTCTGATTCTTTTTTCTGTTGGTGGGGGGTCCAAGTTAATGGACGTTATGTGAGACAAACGGGCGCTACATCACTACTTGGATAAGAGAATAAAAGGCGAACACCAGGAAACATAATGCAAGATTGTTACGGAACACTTTCTAGACACTGTACACACCAAGTTTGAAGAAACAAAAATTTTGGCCAAATCTCGGAACTTCTGGCCCAGACTATACAAGCAAGCCATCAAAATCCCGAAGTTCCATAGTTTCAACATAGATAATGGTATCAAAATCTTTCTACGTTAGAAAATCTTGGCCGCGAAAGCTTAAATAAATGCTGTGTTGATATCTTTTACATGGCATTTTGGATGAATGATTACTTGCTGGTTTATTCTTAATGCAATGCGGGCGGGGTAGTAATTTCTTTATCATTTTTTTCAGTTGATTGTAACATTACTTTCATATTGTTTCTTCTATTTTATTATGACTTGCATAGTGCTCCCTACTCTCTTATGTTAGTGTTGTCTACACGAGTTCTTTTAGTTTTCTGGCTATAGTGTTTGTAGTCTTTATTTCCGTTCTTGATTTTATTAGTGTCTATATGTTTTATGCCATATGTTATAAGAGGTCTGATGTACGTTCTATGTATTCAAGTTGTGCTATCTGTCACATCAAATTTTTATCCTAGACGATCTTTCTTAGGCAACAAGTTCTCCCACTTTGTTCATTAAGAGATTGAACAAAATGGGTTAATTTTTGTTTGCCGTAGTTCTGTAAAATGCTTTAGTTTAAGTTTACAAAACATATAAGAAATGCGGGCGTGTTAAATCGATTTGCTTCTCTAGAACCCTCGTTGTTCTCCGATGTTTCTAATTTCTGTTTCCTTGAATAATTTCAGATTTGAGTTTGAGTTTAAGTTGGATATCCTTTTGTAATTTTGACTTTCCTATAAGGAAAGTATAGCGATCGCATTTTGTGTGTGTGTGTGTGTGTGTGTGTGTGTGTGGGCGCGTGTGTACGTGCGTGCGTGCGTGCGAGTGTGTGTATGTGTGTGTGATATATGATCCTAAGTTCGAATCCAGCCTACATTTTTTTTAAATTTTTTATCTTGAAAGAATTTATATACGGAGTGCTGCATCTTATATAAATTATCTTTGGATGTACCCTCGATAACTCTCGAACCAAAAGTCTTGATTACTTAAAGTTTGGTATGAAGCTAGCTTTTCATATTATTTCGACTCTATCAAAAGATGTGTTTGATAAAGAAACCGGAATTGGATGAATCCGCCGTTTTTAACAGTTTTACTTATATAATTTTGTACGTATCTAAATTATTCGAATTATTTTTACAGTTTCTTATAGAGATAATTCTTCCTAACAATTTATTTAAATAAAAAAAATTCTAACATTAACAGTTTATCAGATATTTAGTTTGTAATTTAAAATGAATTCACAAATATAATATAGTTTCGAATCCTGCCTACGACGATTTTTTTAAACTGATTTACTAAAGGGGTAAGTAATATCGAAGCGCACAAATATGCTAGAAAGTCAATACAAACGTGTAAATATCACTTCAAAATGGTTTTATGACAGCATAACTTTAAAAAAATATATAAATATTCCTTTATCATTCCTTATAGGAAAGTCGTGTGGTGACCATGTGGTGAGATGGATACATGCGCGTAACTAGACAGACACGAGGGTCTTTGTTTTATTTGGGCCCCATTGTGAAAAAAAAGATTATTATGTGTCAGTTACATTTTTGTCGGAGGTGCAAAAACCCACTCAGCCCCCCACTCTAATAGTTACGTCGGTGGATGGATATAGTTAAACTGTTGTGCTGGTACTGTGTTATCTCTCTCGTGTTGAAATTTTTGTTAAAGAATTTTGATAGTTGTTTGATCAACTTAAGACCTCGGTATTTTAATTAATTATTGGGTTTTAATCGGTTTTTTTACACTTTAGGTTTATTAAATTTTATACTACCAGTATTACTATGAGGTAGAGATACAAACTCATCCAAAAACTTATTTGTTGATGCAGTTTCTATATTAACATAGATCCTTTGATGTGGAGGATAGGCAACCAGTCAGAAATAAAACTACGTGGTTATTCTGGCTATGTTTCGTTAGCTATTGTGCTAACGTTTTTGGATAAAGTGGCCTGATGAAGTTTGCACAATAGCTAACGAAACGTAGCCAAAATAACCACGTAGTTTTATTTCTGACTGGATGCTTATCCTCTACATCGAAGGATCTTTTTAATATAGAAACTGCATCAACAAATTACCAGTATTGTATTCTGTTGTTTTAATTTGTTCTTTTGAAACATCTAGGTTTTTATGCGTTCTTTTATATCTTTCCTTCTGCTGGTACAAATTTGTTTACTTTTTTTTTTGTTTTTTAGCATATTTTACATCTTTCTTTGCAGTCCAAGTAAGGAACGGTTTCTGTCCTAGCTTATTTATGTCTATCAATTTATTGTGATCTAAAGTTGACACTAGGTTTTACAGAGATCACTAATAGAATAAAATACAATGTAACGAATTTTAAAACTAATTTATTTATACAGAAAATATTTACACGTTTATAACTACACGAACTAATTTATTAAATCTAACGATATCTAAGAAAAACACTTACGCTAATTTATGTATTACAATCACTCGAGAAATAATGTCCGCGGATAACTTCTGTTTATCTAAAAACTGACACTTGTTTACATTAAAGTCACGTACGTTTTAACTACGTTGTATTTATCTCGAACACGCGTTAATCACTTATTTATTTAAACTTCATAATCTTCTTAACACTGCTAACATCGAATAACTGACCTATGACTCGTTGAAACCGCTTTTATACATTACTGTTATATTCTCGAGACTTTTGTACATTCTTCCCAAACGTTCTGTTGTTGATAACAAATTTGTGAACGCTTTCGGAGCTGAACGTTTCAATAATATTCTTCTTTCTTTTTCAGATATTTCTGAAGTTGCTGGAACAAGGAACTTCTAGATCTACCAGGTATGTGATTTTATTTTATTTTATTAACCAGTACTGTATTTGATCTATTGTTTACGCTAGTTATTTCTGTACCGCAGTTTATCTTGCTGTCTTTGTTTATAGAACCTTAACGGCGTATATATTTAAAGTAATGGATTTTGGTGCCCAATTGTTTATGTTTTAGTACAGTGCATGTCGTTTATTGGAATCACGGATAATATTATCTCTTTATTAAAGAACGGACCGGACGGATGCATCGTTTATAGTAATCATAATTTTGGTTTATATTATCAATTTTCTTCTTAGGTTTGTTTCTATACATCAACAATAACTGTAAATAGTTATCTTGTATATATAGTAACCTATACTATGAGATGGCTCTGCCATCAAACTTTGCTAATGACCAATAACCTATTTTACATGAATTTTTTAATTGCAGTTTATTCGGTATGTGAATTCAATTTAAAATAATAATTGTTGTTTATTTGCAAGCTCTAGTGATATTGAGCTTTTTTTTCTGTATTATGGGTTGAAGTCTGATTATCAGTTATCGTCGGTGCGTCAACCGACTCACTAACTTATCTTATCTGATTTGAGCAATTTTGTTTTAACACTTTGCAATAGCTGGCGCAATAAAGAGACGTAATCTTAGCCTAAAAGAATAAATTACCATTATGCAACAATATGATAAGTTGCCAAAAATAAGTCAGCCAAGTACGTATTTTGATTAACCTACGTAACATTACCTTAATTAAAGAACTCTAAATACGTTGTCTTCGAGTTATATTGTATTTTCAGTGTACTTGAAAGGAATGTGCATTTCTTAGAATAACAACTTACTTTAAGTGTTATATGATAACATTATTTTGTATTTATTTTTATTTTTAGTGTCAGCAAATTACTTAGAAGGAATGTGTAGTTCTTAGAACGGCGTGAACAATTTTATTAATTCCTTTATTGTTATCAACTCCCAATATACTATTAAGCGGCGTGCACTGTACTAATTTTTCATAAATCTACATTTTGCTGAAATTCTTGAAATATTTGTTTTGCTTTCTACCACATTTGGTTCTTTGACTATGTGCTTGAGATAGTTACACATTGATATCATTTTTATAAAATCTTTTAAAAGTTTTTGAAAGTCAAGGTTTCCAGCTTTCCATTTTAGAAAATTCTAAGCACTCTTCAGTTGTGGCGTTATCAGAGTTGACTACAGTGGCTGTAATGATAGTATACCTTTGTAACTTTGTTTTTATGTTCTTCTACATCTTATTATTACCTTAATGCCATTGTTATTGGGGTAGTTACATGTTATATAATTTCGATAGAGAATTTAATTCTCTGGAAGATGTCGAATTCCAAATCAGGTCGTTTCATTTATAAAAATCGAACTTTGGCCTTTTGAAGTTCTACATCTTTTACCTTTAATACAACACAGCTTATATTACACAATTACGTATTCGAAACTTTTACGGATACCTCAATAGTGCTAAACCTCATTCCAAAATATCATTTCGATACAAGATTTTGTTTCTTAGAAGCATGTCATTCTTTGAATTCGTAAATTTGAAAAAAAAAATTAAAACTGCTCATAACTTTGTAAAGACTAACTTAAAGTCCCTTTTCGAAAAAGTATTAATATACATGGTGTTTTATTTAAAAAAAAATGTCATTTATTATTCATCGTCTTAGATTTGTGTGTGTTTTTTGTTTGATCACCAATATTATTCTCCTCTGTTTTATTGATTTTTTTCACCTTCAATTCTACTTTAATTTTTTAAATTTTTGTTGTTTGTATTTATTGTAATTTTATTGTTTCTAATTCTGAAGTATTGTTTTCATGATTTTTGTTTATTTTTACTAGCTCTTTAACCGCTTTGCTTCACCATCTTTAATTTTTGTAATTTATTGGTACTCTCATTTCTGTAATTTTTTTTGCATTTCTTCCAAATTCATCTTCAATCGTCAACATGTCTTCTTCTGTTATTTAGTTTACGAGCTGATTTATTCTTCTAATTTGTTCTATTTTGTTTATTTATTCTGTTCTGTTTTAGTTTAGCTTTTAATAAGAGACGTCTATACTAGATTTTATTCTTACGTTTTACCTCCGAACATACGTGATTAATAAAGAGCGGACAGTCAGGCAACTGCTTGGAGCCTGTCTGTTTTACTTTTTTGTGTAACTTTTTGTCTTTTTTTACATATAAATTTTGAAAAGTTTGTGTAAACAGTGTTTTAATAGGTAGATGACAATAACGCATTACAGAATTTTACTTAAATTACGTACAATAATATAATTAACGTTTTTTGCTCAAAATGTCTTACCACGAACCTATAAATAACAACAGGGATTTTCATGTTTTGTTAAACAATGGTTTCCAGAAAACATTAAATACAAAAGCCGCTTATAGAGAAGAACTACTATAAGAATTTATACTAGGATTATGTACAATGACAGGCGTAACAGAACACTATTATAAAACCGGAAGGATTTCGGAATGAATCATATTTTATAGGTCTATTTAGTACCTTATTAAAGCAAACAAATATAGATCATTTTAATTCTGTCCGGTGGAATTCCTTTAATGACTGAAACACATGACTAAAATATTCTTTGTTTGTTATAAATACCTGTGATATTGTCACACTGTGATAGTCTATTGCTGTTGTGCTGTGAGTAAGTTTTAAAAAATGTCACCTAATAAACAATTAAAATTTGAAAATAATTACAAGTGGAGTAAATTGGACAATCATTTAACAACCGACGAGGAAAACCTTTTTTGTCAAGTTAGTTCAAAATCAGTAAGTTTGTATTATCTTAATTTAAATGCTTTTAGTTACTAGTATATGTATTATTTTAGATCGGTGCTACTAAAAAGTACCATGTAAAACAACACTTGGGTAGTGGTTTACATTTAAAAAATATTAAAAAGACTATGAAACAACCATTGTTAAAAAACGTTATAGAAGATCAACAGAATAAACCAGGCCCATCAAAAACAACTTTTGCTCTAGATTTGTGCGAAGCATTGATGTCGGCTCAAATTCTTCTTAAAAAACTTGATAATATCAATTTTCGCAATTTCCTCGAAAAATACACCGAACAAGTTGTTCCAGATGAATCAACTTTGAGAAAAAATTATTTAGACATATGTTACCAATCGGTAAGCAGTTTAATTAAAGTATTAATAGTTTTCAAAATTCTGGTTTATCTTTTATAGAAAATACGGACAATAAGGAGAGGACCATTACATTTGGACTTCGGTTGATGAAACAACCGATTGCAGAGGTCGATATATAGCAAATTTTGTAGTTGATAAATTGTCTGAACTAGAACCAGGAAAAGCTCATTTGCTAGCATCCAAAGAAATTCCACAGACCAATCACAAAACGGTTGCAAATTTTTTCGATGATTGTTTACGTAAGTTTTCTTTAATGATTGATTAATATAATCCATTCTATTAATTACAATTATATAATTTTATGTTTGTAGGACTTTTGTATACCAATGGCGTAAAAAAAGAAAAGGTTTTCTTATTCTTAACCGATGCAGCACCTTATATGATCAAATCCGCTCAGGCATTAAAAATATTTTATCCGAATTTAAAACATTTAACTTGGCCACCACATGAAATATATAGTGTGTGTGAATTCGTTAGAGACGAGTTTGCAATAATAAACAAGCTAATTTCTGCCACCAAAAAGGTAAAAATCTCTAACATATTAGATTTGTTTTTTGATTATTGGATCTTGTTTCAGGTTTTTGTGAAAGCACCATTACGGGTAAGAGCCTATAAAGAAAAACTTCCAGATGTGAAACTTCCACCGGAACCTATCATAACAAGATGGGGAACTTGGTTATCTGCTTGCATTTTTTATGCCACACATTTTGAAAAAATTAAAGGAGTACAGTTCATGCTATAATCTGACATTGTCTTATACATTAATTGAATTGTCTTACTTCAGGTGGTTGAATTATTTGACGAGACGACCTCTGCAGCAATTGCTAAATCTTAAAAAGCTTTTAATAATGAAGCTGTTAAGAGAGGACTAGTTTTTATAAAAACACACTTTTCCGGCATTCCTGACGAATTAAAGAAGCTAGAAAAAAGCGAAACCGCAATGACCGAATCTTTCGCTACATTCGAAAGAATAAGAACAATTATAAGAGCATGTCTAGGGACTATAGGAAGAAAAATTAATCAAAAATTGGATTCCGTCACATCAAAAAACCCTTTCTTTGACCTCTTTAAACAACTGACTGAAAATCAAAAAGGAGATTCCTTGAAGCATCAACAGAAAATATCTTTAACGATAACGAAAACGTCGGCATTAAAATTTGCTCCACTAACATCTTGTGATGTCGAAAGAACTTTTTCCTTCTATAAAAATATTTTAAATGATAAAAGGTAACAGCTTCTTAGTCAAAATATTGAAAAATATTTGATTTGTGCTTGGGAAAATAATAGCACATTGTAAAACAAAAAAATAAACTGTAAATTTTAATAGATACTTGTGTCTTTTTTATTGCCTTTTTGGCAGGTTTAATATGCCTTTTATGCCACCTTTCTTGGTATTTTTTCTTGCCTTACTATCCGCTCAATCATTAAAGCGAGTTAAAGAACTGCCTTTTTAGTTTTTATCGACGATCAATATGAATCACTCTGTATGAACACGTTTTATTTTATTAATGTATTATTAACTAAATTATTAATGTGAAGGCGTTTATTATTCTATTAAACACTTTTTGATTACTCATATTACTATTATTAACAATCAATTGACACGAAAACATAAAAATGTTTTAACCAAATACGTTTATTGGAATACTCTACTTTTTGGTAATTACAGTAATTTTCAAATTGTCTTACATAAACTATTTTTTAGTTATTCGTTTAAATACAATTATTTAGTTTCTATATATTCTTTAATTTTTATCATTATGATAACTTCTTTTGTTCAGATCAATAAAATATGGAAACGTTTTTCTTATTATTTACTTATTTTGTGATAATAGCGTGAATTAAATTTGAAATTAATTTATTATATAAGAGACTTTTTAAAAGAAATAATTATAAGGACGAGGACAGGTGTTATAAAATAACGAAAGCAAATGAATACGATTTGTGTTGCTTATTATTCGAAATTTATAACTTTTTTGATGGAAATTTTATTTTGCTCTAAGGTCGTTATGGATTTTGACGTTTTTTAATAAGCTGTAGAATAATAAGAAAAAAGCTGAAGAATATTTTTCTGCACTTACATTTTACGACAAATTTATATTATCAACAGAAACACGATATTTAAATTTCTGAGAGAAGTAACATACTTTTCTAAAATACCCTACAATTTTAGGATAATGGAGTCACAGTACATTTTCATAAAAAATTCATGATTTTGATCTCATGCAACTTCGACAAAAAATACCTGACCCGGACCAAATGTCTCCATTACTCAAAAAATACGACACACATAAAATTCAACTTTCTTTCTTTCTATATACATATATAAAAAGTGATCGATCAATACTATTTATGTTTTTTTTCGTTTTCCTATTTTGTCATAGTCGTTTTATAGTCAATTTGCTAGAGTGCTCCCTTTACTAAAGCAATTACGGGACAATTTAAAAATCGCTCTAAAGAAAACTTGAGTCTTATTTCTACCCGTTGAGCGTATAACTTTAATTAATTATTTCTATTACAATTCTTTTTCGAAAATATTTTAATAGCTTTTATTTTAAGTTCGGGCAACCGTAGGCTTTAATGTGATTAATGAATCCGGAGGAAATTTTCTTCTTCTATGGTAAAGATCGATTGTTTTAACGACTATGAAATCTACGATTACATTAAAATTGAGTCAACAGAAAATGCTACTTCAAATTTTTAGTAATTGCACGAAAATAGTGATGTTGGCGAAGCAAAGTTCAGACTAAAGATGGTATTGATTTTCTTTAAAATGGATTTTCGAAGTGTTTGTCAACAGTCATTGTTTTGCTTCTGGAGCCGCTTTTGCTTATTGTTAACTAATAGATTCCTAATTTAGCTTCAATTTGGATGTGTACATTTATGGATGAATTATTTTTATACTGACTTGTATAGACTTCTATTAGACAGTTAATATAAATTATCCTGTATATGCAATAAAGTATCTTGCAAAAACCTGTAAAAGATTTTCTTGATCTAATTAGTGGAAGTAATAATAAAAAAGAAACTTATTTATACAACGATTTACATATAACATTTCATTTGACACACATTCTCTATTGTAACAGATTTTAAAACTAATTTATTTTTAATTAACTACTTATAGGATTATTGATTATTATAAACCTACTAAAAAGCTAAGGAAAAATAACAAACAGTTTAATGGAAACAACACTTATTTATTTATTATTGTAACCGTATACCCTCCGCGGATAAGATTTACTTTTATTTATCTATACTACTTATTTACACGTGGCACACGCGTTAAACACTACGATTTATTTAGACCGTCAAATTCTTCTTACGATTTAAGACTGACTTGCAACTTTTAACGATTTACTTTTATATTCTCATTTTATCTGGCACTAGTTGGCAATCGCTTGGAATGATTTTGAATGATCCCGACGCTTCTAGACGTTTTATTATTTATTGATAAACAAAACCTAATAGTGCTTTCTAACATAAATGTTTGCTCAGTTGTATTTTCAAAATAATCAAAATTTTGTTAAACTGGCAATACATTTTTTTCACTAATTTTCATACCTTACAATGACGTAAGAAAATGTATTATCATGTAGTTACATATGATGATACACTTTAATTCTAACTTAAATACAAGACGTTACGGCATGTAAGTTTTGTCATAAGGGACTGGGTTAAATTGATAACGAGTTTTCTATTTTATGCTAAATTGTTTATCATTTATTTCGTTCTCAGATGAAAATTTAGCAACACGTCTAATTTTATATATTAAAACTATCTAAAAATTTAAAGCTTCTATAAATTTAATATATAGAAAATTATAGTGAACGGTACGTATAAATGATACATCGAAAATATAAGATCCGCGTAGGTACCATATTTCAAATAAAATGTGTCCTAGCAAAAATATCCTTCGGCGTAACGCGTCTTTATTTCAAATAAATTATTAATGATTAAACTCGATTGATTTAGATACTATCTAAAATATATTCCGCTTCTAAATTATTAAACATCCATTTTCGTTAGATTAATGAAACGACAGTCAAATTAATGTAAATTTTCTAATTTGTTACGATAACGACAAGTAAAGCTTTTATGAAAAAAAAATCATTTGTTATTGTTAAGTTTATCTTTACCAAATTACTCACATTTGTTATGACGTAAACTGTCAGTCTAATTTTTTAATGTATGGATAAATGGATTTGTGGCAAAATAACTTTGGAATGTAAAATAAATCTAATGCTAGTCCATTTATCAATACCGTTATTATAGGGGGTAATTTTAACGTTGAGGGAGACGATTTTTGATGTTTAAACGGCATTTATAAAGTCAACCCCTTGACCCCCAGCAACTACTCTTAATTTTTTTAAATGGCACGACTCTGCTTCTGATACGTCATTTTTTGGAGAATTTTACAAGGTATGCTTCGTTTATAATTTTGACCATCTTTTGACAGAACAAAATCGAAATAATAAATTTAATTAAATATTAGGTTGTAGTATTACTTATCTACAAAAAGCGTTATAAATATGGAAAAAATCTATTCTTGTTGTGGTCAATCAGATTTGTTATAACTCAATTTAGAAGATTACTTCAATGGCAAATAAAACCTCGTAATTAAATGAACATTTGGGGTTACAAAGAAGATCTAAAAGATGTGTGAATCAACTAAGGACTAACTTCAAAAACAAACATCGAATAGGTAACTCTTTTTTATCGCTTAAGTGCGAGTCATGTAGCAGGATTTTCTAAAAGAAACGTATCCATAAGGTAGATATTGATGGATGACAAAAATGGTAACTCTTTCCAAACCTCTGTGCCTGACTGCTAGTGTCACGTGTAGAATCGGAAGTTGAGTCAAGGCTGCGCCGTCTGACGGCTAAAAACTTAACTAAAACCCGAAAAACTTGTCCAACGACGTTGGCAAAGTTGCCTAAACGAGAGTTAAAACTTAGCAAAAATGATTTTAAATTGTTGCATAGTCTGTAACTACGTTGGTCACAGTTTTTATTAGATTTACTTGGTCACCGACTCATGAAATGTTCATTATAAGCGACTCTTATTCTCTCCTTGAGTGATTATGGGTGAAAGTTTTTTCTGGTAAACCTGTCCTATTAAGTTTTTGAGACGTTTTTAATTACTTGACTGATGTAAGTTTCTATGGAGTCACAGTTTTCTAGTCGAAGTGGGATTAAGGTGCGGTTTTTGCTTTTTTAACATGGATGTATATCGTTGGATCTAGCGTTAAAATTAACTTTGCTTTGGTCTTGTTTTGTAACTCTGTCAGTTTTCGTACCGTCTAGACATTTAGTTAAGCTTTTGAGTACAAACACGTTTTCAACTGCAAAAGTTTGAATAATTTTCACGACCTTTTAGACGCGGTACACTATTTGAATAGTTCACGTCCTTCTTGTATTTATGATAAACTGAACGAACGAGTTTTATTTACCTGAGTATTACTCTTGTCTCATAACCTGTTACGCTTTTGTCGGCTACAGAATTCATGTTGGATCTCTCAAATGTATGACTAAGCGCAAAAAATTCTGTAATGGAGTTTTTTTTTAAATGTGGTAACGCGTTTTCTGGTTTCAAGATACGCAACTCGTTACGTATTTGCAAATGTCGTTTCTCATCTTCGACCGAAAGCATTTTTGGCTTATGTACGTCCATGTCTTTTCTTGAATCGCATGACCCGTTTGATTTGCTCATGATATTATTTTCGTTTCTGTTCACCCTAAGGAAGCAGCACGTGTGCTAACGCAATATTCAGTGATATTCATGTTTAAAAATCTTGGAACATCCACGTTATTAATGGTGTAAATCAATTCAGATTTTGATGTTAAAGAATCGCTGGGGTAAAAATACATTTTTATTTTACGGCGAGATTCATTTTTTATTCAGCAAGTTTGGTCACCCTCGCGTGTTTGTTACTTCAGAAAATTTTAACGACTGGCTAATTACTTATTCATTAGGTCGATAACTAAGATATACACGGTAATGCAAATGTTGCATTACATCTATTATGATTTCAAAATAATATTTCGGATTTTTACTTATATTCTAAAACCTATCGTATAGGCAATTTACATTACATTTTCAATTTAGCGTTGACATTCTGTTTTCTAATACCTAACGTTCTTTTATCTACGATTTTCTTAGATTTTGTATAATTGACAATACTGGATTTTACCGCCAAAGTGGCGTACGTTGGTGGGAGATTTTACGCTTAAATAGGATAGTTTCTGCCTTCCTCTTTTCATCTGAGCGTGTTGATGAACACGACATAGGCTTAAAATTCTTCTTCTACTTATTAGCACATGCTTGTTTGGGCAGTCGTTAGGTGAGAATAATTCTGCAAATTCTACGTTTGATTGGAATTCGTTCGTTTAGATTTACTTTCGAAAGAATTTATGTGTATTTGCGCTGTACCACGAATTTTCTGTTGGGCTGATAAGGACTTTTGGTACTAAATTTGTATTCTATCCTATTATTCGATGTAACGATGACTTGGCCTACGCTATCACCAGTGAGAATTAAGGAAATTTTTAGTGGCGGACCGAATGGTTACAAACATCCCGAATACAATTTTATTCCGTGCGTGGAGAGGTATCTGCTGCTGGCCGTTAGTTCAAGTCAGATCATCTCTGGTAGCAGTAAATAGGCGCCCAATAATATTTTACTTCGACTACTGATAACCCACCCCACTCTACGACTTCGAAGGGGTATACTCCTATTACTACCTCTACGTAGCAACACGGATGCAGGAATTAAATCGTACTAGTTAGATGTAATCATGTCAGCAACTACCAGTTGTTAATTGGTAAACCGAATCCAACGTTTAAATAATTTCTGCTGAGGCTAATAATCACGAAGAATTGGTGGTACACCTGTTGAATATTAATTAAACGATTTTTGGAAACTTAGCGCACTTTGTGTATTATTCATCAAATGAAACTTTAGCAGCATCTTTGTGGTAGCACGGTTGTATATTTATTAGCTTAATTTTCAGAATTTTTAGGGGAATGGCTTGGGTATGCTATTAGTGCTATTCTCTTGTTGGGAACAGCCTAATAACCTTCCTTCTATACTTAATTACCTAATTTGGTGTCGACGACGGATGATTAAATATACACGCACGATTAATTTACGCAAACGGTGCGTTTTGATTCCTACCTACGTGTTGCCTAATTTAAGAGTTGCAATAAATATACTCATTGTTAGTATTATTCGATTTGTCTACCTTAAGTGTTGTCAGGTGAAAATGGTCACCTGAAGTTTTTTTTCTTCCCGTTTTGGCGCTTTTTTAATCGGATTATAATTGGCACTTCGACATGCTGACGTTAATTACTACACCCTCGCCGATTGCATTTCAGCCGGGTACAAAGCTGACGTTTTACATTAACAAGTTAAAATTGAATCATGATATTCCCATAATACATCTTTTAGATTTTTGTGGTACTACGTGTTTTTTTTAAATTGTAAAACATTCTCACGACGTATCGTAATTATGTTGATTTATGATTTATTTTAGGTAAAAAATGTTCATTCTTTTAAACATAAAGTGGTAGTTTCTCCGAGGTTCAGTATCATTTGCTACTGAAGTAGGGGAATGAGCCAATTTGTCTACATTATATGGCCCAACTGCAGAGTTGTTCCTCAGAGACTCGTTATTTAGTAACTCGAGCGAAGCTGGAGTTACGGTTTCTAGATTTACTATTTTTGAGGTAACCTGAGGGACAGAAATTGGAACTTCACTATCCCCATCGTTATTTGAACACAGGAAAGGTTTTAACTGGTCACAATGCATGAACCTGATATTATTATTTACCTCAATTAGATAGGTAGAATGACTTACCACTTTTTTTACTTTCTCTAGAACCCATTTGTGGGCATTATTACTTTGAATTAATGCCATAACTATTTGACCTTTAAAAAACATTTTAATTTTAGTACAACTTACTTCTTTTCCCCCTTCACCATTTAGAAATTTTGGCCTCAGTAATGATAACCTCGTTCGTGGACTTTGTTTTAGGGCTAGTTCAGACGGTTTTAAACCAGTTACAGAATGAGGTGTATTTCGAAATGAAATTCGTTATTTGGCGTTGAAGAGATTGAGAGTTGCTTTTTTTATTATCAAGTAACTGTTTTGATAAACACCGTTTGCTAGTGGAAATTAGTCTCTCTGCAAACCATTCGATTGTGGATGATTTGGGGAAGACACAGGGTACATTTAATGCCGTTATTCAGCAGAATACTTTATATGCCTCCCCATTAAAAGGTGGACCGTTATCGGATACCAGCTCCTCTGGAAACCCAAATATTGCAAACGTACACCGTAATTTCTCAGTTGTTGTCTCGCTATTTAAAGATGGCATAATGTGTATATCAAGCCATTTGGTATAACTATCCACCATTAGAAGAAGATACTTCCCGTTTTTAAACAAAAAATCAATATCAACTCTCTGAACTTGTCGTCGTCAACATTTTCATGCGCACAATCCCAACATGTTGGTCATGGAGTAACTCTAGAACTGAAGGTCGAAGTTGAAAAATGATAACTAAACGATTTCCCCACATTAGACAGTTCTTTTCAATTGACAACTCACACTTGCGTTGGAAAAGGGGTTTTAACCCTGGATCAGAAACAAAATTGGGCCAACCATTTCTTGTTAAGTATATAGCCTTATTCAGCACCTTATCTAGTCTCGTACACTGTTGCACTTCCAGAGCTGACAATGTGTTACAAGCTTTTATGGTTTTACGAACCTGCACGGCCAACTCACAATAGTCGGTGAGAGGGTAGGTTCACAAAAAAGTATATAAAAGGTGTTCCAGGGCGCCAGAGCTTATCCCAAAGTGATTCTCTATCTTGCTCAGGACAGAACGGTATAAACTTGTAACACTATGTTAGGTTCGTAATTCCTCTACTCAGTTGTTCGAGTAGTTAAAAGTAATTAGTTGGTAACGATAGTCACAGGAGACAGGTATGTTGTAATAAAAGAATAACTAACCACAATAACAACTTTAATGTAGCATCGCTGAGGATTATCACAGACTATAAGACTTCTCGTTACAGAAATGCCAGTAGTATAGGCAACACACCGTACATAAGTAGACTACAGTAAAAATTATATAGCGAAGAATAGTTTGTAGTAAATATCGTTTACATAATTAGTAATAAGGCATTACTGACAATAAAACAATGATAATAAGTATGGCATTAACATTAAATTATCACCATAATTAAGGGTAGGACACAGCATACGTCGTATAAGCAAATTTACTAACTATATAGTTCTACAATTACGGTAATCAGTACGAAATTATTATTAGCGAAAGTTTCGTGAGTAACCTCGTTGACGACGAAAGAAAAGATATAAAAACACTTACCACAAATACAGGAATTCCCAATGTGCGACGAAAGTACTTTCCTCGACACGTACCCTGTAAATAATTTGAATCGCAAATCGTGTCAACCTAATATCTCACGAAATCCAAATCTACAAAATCATTACTTAGATTTTAAAGTATACACATAACACAACCCGACAATCGGATGCTGTTATACCCCTTTTCTGTGATTTATGCAGGTATCTGCCGCCTGAGTAGAATCTCGACAGTTCTTAGTTAACTTCGGTACATTCAGTTTTTGCCATATGTCGTATGCCTCAGAGAATATTTGTTTGACGAGATGGTTATTCGAAATGGATTCCTCATTAACAATTAGCAATTATGAACGAAGTACTCGCACGTGGCGGGACGGTTATCAAATTACGAGAAATTACAACAGAGTTTTAATAAATGAGAGTTATAATCTTACCCGGTGACGACGCAAACGAATTATAAGTGTTATACACTTATAGATTGGTCCCCATGACGGTGGATAAGTTTAGAAAATGTTCACTCGTCAATTCGCCGGCCATCTTAAGTAGTTTTCGAATTGAAGAACTCGTCGTAAATGACAGTCACGCGTAAAAGATCGTTAGGGGGCGTTCAAACCGTAAACTAATTTTTCGTCGAAACACATAGGCGTGCATACTGAAAATTTCGACCGTAACAAATGGCAACTGATTGAACTCAGTAAGTGCGAAAACTACCTCCGCTACAGGAACGTCTAGCAGTAAACGAGGTAATGCGTCGGCGACAGCCACTTCAGACGGTTTCTTGTACATGGTGTCATAATCATACGAAGCGAGAATCAACGCACAGCGTTGTAAACGCGAAGCTGCCAAGGTTGGAACTCCCGTCATTGAACCGAAAATGCTTTTCAAAGGTTGGTGATCTGTGTGAGGAGTGAATTTGCGACCGAATATATATTTATGAAATTTTTTTACGCTGAAAATTATAGCTAGTGCCTCTTTATCCAACTGACTATACTTCTTTTTAGCACTAGATAATGTAGATGATACAAACTGAATAGGTCTTTCAACCCCATCAATAGTATGACTTAACACGCCCCCAATCCCATAGGGTGATGCATCAGTAGTGACCACCAATGGCAGTGTAGGATTATAATGCACGAGAACTTCACTATTAGCCAACAAGTGTTTACTTTCCTCGAAAGACTGTTGGCACTCTGTACTCCACTCAAACAAAGCCCTCTTATTTCCCAAGTCATACAAGGGTTGCAATGTAGAAGATATTATAGAGAGAAATTTCCTGTAATAATTTAACAACCCCAAATATGATCTAAGTTGTGTTAGGTCCCCTGGTACAGGTGCTCCCATTATAGCCTCTACCTTACTTGCTAACGGACGAACACCACTACCATTCAAGGAAAATCCAAGAAAATTTACCTCTTCACAAAAAAACTTACATTTATCTATATTGACTTTGACATTGAAATAATTTAACCTTTCAGAAACTCTCTCTACATTACCCTGACACTCTACCAAGGTACTGCCGTTCACAATAACGTCATCTAAATAACATGCTGTTTTAGGAAGGTTTAGTAGAATAGTATTCATAGCAGCTTGAAATTGAGCAGGTGCACATTTGACACCAAACGGTAACCTATTAAACTTATACAAACCTTTATGGGTATTAATAACCAATAAATTCCTGGACTTTTTCTCTACAGAAAGTTGTAAATAAGCATCTTTAAGGTCAATGACACAGAAAAAATTACTCCCAGGCACAGTATTTATAACATCTTGAATCAAAGGCAATGGATCGTGATCCATTTTCAAATAACGATTCAGTGTTACCTTAAAATTCACACACAAACGATTTTTTTGGGATCCTTTCTAGAGACAACTACAATTGGGCTTGCCCATTTCGAATACTTTATGACTTGCAATACCCCTTTAGCTACCATTTGATCCAGTTCCTCCTCCACTGCAGGTTTAATTGCATACGCCACTGAATAGGCTTTATGAAATACAGGAGTAGCATTATGATTCAACACCAAAGTTGCCTGAATATCCCAGACGACACCATCCTCCTCATTAAACACATTTGGGTATAGCTTACGCAATCTGCAAACAAAAGCATCAGTGTTATTATCAAACGTCACCACGTTACATGTGGCAGAATCTATTAAAATGGTTTGCTTCCAACTGGGGAACATTTTATCTAGCCAACTTATACCCATGAGTGCCTTAAAATTTTTCCCAGACCGAATTACAACTATTTCTACATCAAACAATTCATCATTATGTTTAACTACCACAGTTGCTTTGCAAGCTACAGACAGAAACTGCCCACAAACAAATTTAATTTTCGTTGTACAAATACTTAAGGGAACCTTTGGAAATTTTAGTTTAAAGTCCACATCTGATTTTATTGACACACTAGCTCCAGTATCAATTTCCATGTCAACACACTTATCATTGACCACTATCGTTTTAGTAAGAGAGTTATTTCTTACCTCGTTGTATACTAAATTTGCCACTACCTCGCCTTCTTCTACCAGTTTAACTTCCCGAGATTTTGGACATCTCTTCTGTATGTGTCCTATATCTCCACAGGATCTGCACGTCCACTTCGTTACTGGACATGTAGCCAGATGCTGCCAGCGCCCACACCTGAAGCACGACTTCCTCACTTTTGTAACCTTATTTACTTCCACTGTGCCTCCGCTGCTCGTCAGTTGCAACTTCTTTATCTCCTTGTCAATTGATTCCATAGCTAGAATGTCTTTGCATGCATTCTCAAATGTCAGGCTGTCTCCTTTGGCTAATTATTTCTTCTGGTGTTCTTGTTTTGCTAATTAACCTGTCTCACAAGGCATCATCCAGAAACTTATCAAATTTACAATTTCTTGCAGCACTTACAAAATCAGCAACTAATGCATCCTCTGCCTGTCGTAGATTATTAAACTTGAACCTCTCAGCTATCACTAAGGTCACCGGTGCATAATGACTCTGCAGGTTCTCTATAACTTGTTCGTACGTAAAATCATTCGGCTCTTTTGGAGACACCAGATCCTCCAGTGTCTGATACGCCACAGGACCAATCAACGTAATACAATAACTTAACTTGCGATTATCGGGGACTTCATTACATACAAACATGTGTTCTAACCTCTTAACATAACTTCCAAAACTGTGAGTTTTGGGGTCAAAATATTCAATCGACGCGATTAATGCATCCCATCCTCGTCGCCAATGATACATTTATTACCGCGATGGCACAAAATAACGAGATATATACGTGGTAACTATTTATTTCTAATCATGCAATGACAAGACATCTTATTCTATCTGGTGTCTCCATACACAACACTAACTTCTTGTTTTCTTCATAAATTCTATTACTTTTCTTATATACAATATGAAATTTTAATTCTAGTTTTAACGCGATTTCGTTGCGGACTATTAGTTCTAGTTTTTGTACTGAATGTTCGTTACGGACTCACCCAAAATTATTTTGTTTTTCATCAGACCTTTTTGGAAATAATTATAGGCATCTTTCTTGTATACGATTATATTAAAACTTATTTTTTTATCTTACTTATTACTTTTTGTTGCGTTTAGGTATTTATAATTATGTTCATAACTATTGCTTCATTTTGTTGATTGAAAAATCAATATTTCCAAATAAAAATCAACATATGTTTATTGAACTATACTTTTGTTGAAATGAGAATAGAGTAATACAATTATATAAATAATTTTGGTTGTTTAGTTGCGTCGTCAAAGTACATTGGTTTTCAACAAAAGTGCTGAAAGACTGCTGTATTTTATATTATATTGCTTTTTTCATGATGTTTTTGCGCTTAGTTACAGTATGGTTAGCGTCAACATGATAAGCGTGAAAATTACATTGTGTACGAGAAGTTGATAAGCGTCAAGATATTCTTGTCATTACGTTAATCGTTTTTGGTTGTGGTATTTTACAAATGAAAGTCAGCCAAGGTAATTTAATATATAAAATTTAGATTTAGGGAAAGCGATCCAGGGGGCATTTAAAGAAATACTACAGTATTTATACATAAATCAAGATTAATTCTTTTGAAACATTTTTAACTGTGAGTACAAACAAAATTATACTAAGACACAGTTTTGATTATTGATAACAGGAAAAATTGCTCCAAGTCTATTTTCTCTTGAAAAATGTGATTATGAATTTATAGTTCTTTTAAAAAAAACTAATGAACACAATTTAAATCATTACGTTTAGTAAAAACTCCACTTAAAATTCTTACGAAAAATAAAATACCTAATTTTCTTCCCGTTTTCGCGAAGAAATTATGTAATAAAAAAATTACGTTTTATTTAAGGGAAATTGAATTTATCTATAATTACAAAACATCCTCCCCATCTTATCATAAAGAAAATTAATGAAGAAATTCTAAAATTAGATTTTCAATTTTCTTTCCGTCATAAGCTCAAACTGCAATTTTATAACGTTATCAATTTGAAAAGTAATATTAAGATAAATCGAAAACGTTTTAAAGTGCAAAGACGCCAATGTTATTGGTATCGTACTAAATTACGTTAAAAAAAGGCAACCTGTAATGTCTTTTTAATGAATTACTTAGAAAGCCTGCAAGAAAAACTTTTTTAAGATGAAGTAAAGTTAAGGTAAAATTTAATTTTGCAACATAAGAACTTGATTTAGAACACTTGTGTTGCTAACTAAGCTGTACCACAATTAGGAACTTTTGCGTCAGTAATACAGTGAAAACTTTTGTAAAATGGGTTACAATCGCGTTTAATACTTTTTGGCTTAAATCCAGGTACCGCAGTATACTTTTCAGATAAATTAAATAGAAGATTTTAAAACCGTCCGTATCTTCTTATAATGAAGTAGGATTTATTTTCTTTTTATGTGTTTATGTTATTTCAATCCTCTTATTCGTTTCGTAAAATTTTACTGCAACAAAAACGTTTTATAAAGTTTCTTTCTAAAAAGATTTATAAAATGGGTACCTCGTTTCTCAAATAATATGAACTTAATCCAAAGGTATAAATATTCTAAACGTAATAAATCACTCATTTTTTATTCATAAACCTAAATTTTCTTGGAGATCAATTGCAAAAGGCAGTTGATTTACGGTAAAGGAATAAACGTCGTCTTAATCTATTCAAAGGTAAAATTTTGCATTAATTTGTTTTAAATCGCAAATTCGCGTTAACATGATGTTTTAGATTTTGTAATTTTCTGTAATTAATGGTAAAACCAGCGAACGAAAATTGCGTATAAATATATTAGTTTATGAAATTGAACTTTTTTTAGGCGTTACAAACGCTAGTAGATTTATTTTAACATATATTTTTGTTGGGAAAAATATGATGAAATTGGATGTATAATTTTTATTCGAAACATGATGGCAGAGCCATCTCATAGTGTAATGCAATGACATTGTTTATCTTACAATGTTTATGCGTTATGGTTTTAGCCCGCGGTATATTCAGAGGTCGCCGAATGGGCAGTGTTACCAACGTTTCTTTCAGCGGGTTTTGCTAGTAACAACTATAACTAACTGAGTACCAAGGGTACATATGAACTCGTTGTAGAATACATTACGTAGAGCAGATAAACAAACAACTTGTTAACGAGAAAACGTATCAAAATGGTTACATATTCTTTGCATAGACAAAACTTTTAGTAAGGCAAAGTCGATCAGAGAATTAACAAACACACACAAGCAACATGCATAAAATTTTCGGACTACTAAAGATACTCGGTTCGGTTCAAGTCATGAACGTAAATAGAATATATTCAATTACGACATAAGCTGAAGGCTAGATAATTATACTCGACTAAAAGTGAAATATTAATAAACGCTCTTAAACACAATAAAATTATCTGAAGGCCTAATATAAAGAAATGTAGATAAGGTAATTGTGACATGCACAATTAACAATGCTGAAGGCGAAAAATAAGTAAATAGCATAAGAAACTATACAGCTTATCAAAAGTTTTCCTTTCGAACGTGGTCATTATCTTAACTCTGAATATGAGGATGAAAGGAAGGCTTCGAACGTACGCCAATTTGATGAAATTACTTTAAATTCGCAAGATTGATCCATGGCGGCGATCGCCATACGTGCAAGAGCGTTTGTAGCAATCGCCGAAAAAGAAATCGTGAAAAAATGCCGAAAATGGCCAAAACGTTGAAAATAATTTTATGGGCAAAGCAATGTAGATAAGATTATTTTGACATGCACAATTAACAACGCTGAAGGCGTAAGATAAGTAAATAGCATAAGAGACTATACTGGTTATCGACAGCTGATTGAAGCCTAAAGTTTTCCTTTCGAACGTGGTCATTAACTTAACTCTGATTGCACTGGAATTAATTTGTCCAATAACTTTAAATAACGCTTTAATGGTAGAATGATTTAAATTTCCGTAAAAATGAGAATGAAAGGAAGGTTTCGAACGTACACCAATTTGATGAAATTACTTGAAATTAGCAAGATAGATCTCCATACCTGCGAGAGCGTTTGTAGCAATCGCCGAAAAAGAAATCGTGGAAAAATGCCGAAAATTGTCAAAACGTTGAAAATAATTTTATGGGCAAAGCAATGTAGATAAAATTATTATGACATGCACAATTAACAACGCTGAAGACGTGAAATAAGTAAATAGCATAAGAGACTATATAGGTTATCTTCAGCTGATCGAAGCCTAAAGTTTTTCTTTCGAACGTGGTCATTAACTTAACTCTGATTGCACTGGAATTAATTTGTCCAATAGCTTTAAATACCAATTTAATGGTAGAATTATTTAAATTCCTGTAAATATGAGAATGAAAGGAAGGCTTCAAACGTACACCAATTTGATGAAATTACTTGAAGTTAGCAAGATAGATCAATGGCGGCGATCGCCATACCTGAGAGAAGGTTTGTAGCAATCCCCCAAAAAGAAATCGTGGTAAAATGTCGGAAATGGTCAAAACGTTGAAAATAATTTTATGGTCATAGCAATGTAGATAAGATTATTTTGACATGCACAATTAACAACGCTGAAGGCGTAAAATAAGTAAATAGCTTGAGAGACTATACAGGTTATCGACAGCTGATCGAAGCCCAAAGTTTTCCTTTCGAACGTGGTCATTAACTTAACTCTGATTGCACTGGAATTAATTTGTCCAATAACTTTAAACACCACTTTAATGGTAGAATCATTTAAATTCCCATAAAGATAAGGATGAAAGGAAGGCTTCGAACGTACACTAATTTGATGAAATTACTTGAAATTAGCAAGACAGATCGATGGCGGTGACCTCCATATCTGCGAGAGCGTTTATAGCAATCGCCGCAAAAAATTGTGAAAAAATGCCGAAAATGGTCAAAACGTTGCAAATAATTTTATGGACAAAGCAATTTAGTTAAAATTATTGTGACATGCACAATTAACAATGCTTAAAGCGTAAGATAAGTGAACAGCATAAGATACTATACTGGTTATCGACAGCTGACCGAAGCCTAAAGTTTTCCTTTCGAACGTGGTCATTAACTCAACTCTGATTGCACTGGAATTAATTTGTTTAATAACTTTAAATACCGCTTCATTGTTGTTGTAACCGAAGTTGTCAACGTTTCGCCCACTTTCTAAGGGGCTTCATCAGGGCGTGAGATAAATTGCAAAACTCATACAAGCAACCGAAATCTAACTAAGACCTTCTCAAAAGTTAGGTTATCAACTTGGCAGCGACCGCCATACCTGAGAGAGGGTTTGTAGCAATCCCCGAAAAAGAAATCGTGGAAAAATGCCGAAAATGGTCAAAACGTTGAAAATAATTTTATGGGCAAAGCAATGTAGATAAGATTATTTTGACATGCACAATTAACAACGCTGAAGGCGTAAAATAAGTAAATAGCATAAGAGACTAAGCCCAAAGTTTTCCTTTCGAACGTGGTCATTAACTAAACTCTGATTGGGTTACGGTTGATAAGGGACTTGTTTTCGATAAATGACTAATGACCGGGAACCAAAGAGGGGATAGCTCGAAACCATGATCTCGATAGAAGTTTTAAGATTTAAATTCCCGTAAATCTGAGGATGAAAGGAAGGCTTTGAACGTACACCAATTTGATGAAATTACTTGAAATTAGCAAGATTGATCAATCGCGGCGACCGCCATACCTGAGAGAGCTTTAGTAGCAATCCCGGAAAAAGAAATCGTTGACAAATGCCGAAAATGGTCAAAACATTGAAAATAATTTTGCGCCCAAGTTGTCGAACGTATTCAAAACAACCAAAAGTAAAAGACCACTGGGCGTTAAACCAGCATATGCCCGAATTCTCAACCAAAACGCGTATGTGAACAAGACGTCGAAAACAGTTAAAACGCCGAAAATATTTGTTCAAAATGCTGAAAATGTTCAAAACTCCAATTCTATGTAATACGTGAACAAAACGGTGAAGATGAATCTCAGACGAAATTTGGAAAGTGGTTAGTATTATAATAGAAACACAAAACTAGAACAATATAGATGTAATTAACATAAACTAAATAAATAAAATGGATTTATTGTAGTCTGTTTATTCGTAAAACAATGTCGAATATTTTTTCATTCATTTGGCGCTTTGGACATTTTAGGTATTTTGACCGTTTTTGACGTCTTGTTTACACACGCATTTTGGTTTGACTATGTTCGGTAATTTGTCCAAAAGATTATTTTTGACGTTTTGTTTTGTGTAAAAATTTTAAATCGTGCGCTTTTTTATAAAGACACGTAACAGACGGCGCTAGACAGTGCATCCCGTTTCTTTAAAGTACAGAGAGAACGAACACGTGCCGCTAGTATAACTGTTATATTTATTTTTTTTAATGAAATCTTTAGAATTAAGCTGTGGTTTATTAAAAAACCCACTGCACAACAGGCTATGGGCGATATTATTGCGTGTGATAAAAGCGTATCGTGTCGTGGTTTTGTTGGGCGTGGTTCAAAAATGGCGTCGCATGAAGATCTACGAGTGCCCGTGTTTACAAAGCCGATGGAAGTTTGAAGTGACAGCTTGTTTGGAAAGCTACGATGCCCGGATTCACATAAAATACAAAAAAAAACTAATATATGTCATGGCGTAAGAGAGATCCGCAAGCAATAATCATAACTTCAGGCGGTCTAAATGACTAGCATGGTAAGAAAGGAGAGGTCTTCACGTGAAACGAAAAAAATGGTTGCTGTAAGAAGAATACAATTCGCAAATCAACTTTAAAAAAAGCTAATGCAAATAACGGTAGTTCGCTGATGTTTGCAAGTCCACAGTGCTTGACAATTTTTCTGACAAGTCAATTTGGTGATTGGTGCTACCCACTATATGACTTTTTCCGTTTATTGTTTGTGTCATTCAAAGAAATTGACGACGGTGTATCTGCGATAACAGTGGGTAAGTAATAATACGTAATATAAACGCGAGTTAGCGGTATCGTGAAAGTTATCAGGAGAAGCAGTTAATTTGACTGACGTACTGTACGTTCCGAAACTCGGTCGAAATTTGTTGTTGCTCTGATCGCCTACAACAAAGAATGTTGAGATTGAGTTTATAAAGGACTCGAGGACAATGAACAAAAATTGCATAGTCGTTGTAATAGGATAAAGAAAACTGTGTAATCTCTACGAAATCGATTTTGTAAAAATTTTGCACAAACGGATAGGACACGTGAACTATCGTTCTATCAGCAATTACCGTAGTGGATTTTACAAAATCTACTAGTAACAAACATGATGACTGTTTTTGTGAAGTGTGTGTACGTACAAAGATGGCGCAGTCTTCGTTTAACAAAAATAAACAAACATACATCGAATCTTGGGGATTTGGTCTAATGAAAATGGAGGTGCACGAGTAATGGCAGTTTTTGTTGACGATTATTCAAGTACGGTGCATGTCAAACCATTCCGCCATAAATCCCAAATTATAGATGCTGTTGAAGACGTTATTGCTAAAAAAGCTTGATGGTTGTACATTTTACGAAGCTTTTTATGGCATTAACCCGGATATTGGACATGTTATGTGTCTTTAGTCATAAATTTTCATATTTTGCATTTGAACATAATTCGTAGTAAGCGTCTGCGCAACTGGCGGTATTATGTCAGTAACTGTGTGGGGACGTCTAGTTGCGTACCATTTTTGCTTCGACATCTGCAGCAAGTAGTTTACATTTTTTTGTTATTGATTGATTGCGCCTAGAATATTTACTGATTTTTTATCTATTTGAAAATATACAACCAATTTGTTAAGTTCTCACGTTGTTGGGTTATTAGGTTTTTTCCTCTATTTAATTTCTTTGACAGTGGGTTTGTATTTACTTTTGGTGTCTCCGAACAAGGATTCTAGAGGTATGCAAAAGTGGCGCTCTTTCTTTTTCAATTTTTTTTTATAATAACATAATAGCATTCTTAACTAGGCCCACTCACCGACATGGTGATGTGGTTGTTACCAGCAGAACTACGTATTGATTAGTCCATTTTTTCATTTTAATGCATGTAACTTATTTTAAGCATGTCAAATTTGAAACTTTGATAAAACGCGCTGGATTTTTTAGATTTAGTTTCGCGATTTTTTCTGGTCCGTTTTTTTTTGGATAAAATTATTGATTGGCAAATTAATATTATATAATTTATACAAAAATTAATTTATTGTGAAAACGTAGTTTTACGTCAAAGGTTAAACGCAGACTGTACACGTACAGCATTTGTTACTTATTGATTAGAATAAAGAAGTGAAATATTCTAGAATTATTTCTCTATACAAAAGTAGTGTTTACGAAGTTTACTTTGAAACTCTTTGAATGTTGTTACTTATGCTAAAGTTTACAAAGGACCCAGTCAAGCGTAAACAAAGCTCCATCATCAAATAAACAAAATAAATATAAGCAGCAAAATAGGTTGACTCGTGATACATAAATTATTAGTTTTTGTATATAATGAGAGGGGACAAAGTTATCGTGTATTATATATTTTTAAAAGAATAATTAAAAACTAGTTTCGTATTTAATACTCACTTACTTTATGATCAATTAAAAAAAAAAATTAAATGTGAAAGTCTAGTCAGATTGAGAATAAATTTGTACTACTAAAAATAGTTGAAGAAGCATAAGAAAAGAAGGATTTATTATAACGTTCTAAAATAGAAACTATTTTTGTGGTTTGATTCCATTTTGGTTGGCGGTAACGTATAAATCAAAGATGTCCGTGTTGTCATTTTTATCAATGTTAACATTTTTATATATTGTTACGCACTATTTTTAACTTATGACTGATTTTCAAAGTAGTAAAACTGACGTATTCTATCAGAATTGATTTGTCGTTTTAGTTACATTTTATAGACGTTATTTATGTACTCACATAGTTTTATTTTGAAATTATTGTTAAAGTTGGCTAATGCTATGATAAATTGTCACTGAAATAATAACTCATTATATATAATTTTTTTGTTTTAGTCTTTTGTTGTTTTAAGTTGCGTATATTACAGTAATTTAAATTTAATGAAAAAATATTTTTTAAACCAAACTAAGAAAAAGTTAATCCGGGCATAAGTGTAAAAACTTCTGTAGTACGGGTCTGTCTATATTGTATACATAACTGTGAAGCGTAATTCTTAATAATTCCTTCTTGTTTACACTTTTTCAACTATTACAACTACGTAAAACACATAAAACCATTGTGTTCTAAATGTATTTAATTAAAAACTAAGAAAACACAAAAATCACTGTAACCGTTGAAAAACACAACTATACAACACTTGACATTAGCATGACATTAGTCTATCATCAATATGGCGGTATTAGTACCGTTTTAGAGTACAAAACGCGACTTTACTATATTATAACTCAATGGAATAACTATTCGCAAAATTAGATGACAGAGCCATCTCATAGTATAAGTTACTTTGTATTAAAGATTACTGTAAATAACTAAAAAAGCGGAGAACGGCATTAGTCGATTTTAATCCTGCGTAATTCAAAATAGTTTTGAATAAAACTGCAGAATAAAACCACAACGTAAAAGATATTATGGGTAAAGTAAAAGTAAATTGTTAGATACGTTTTCTTGTTAGCTTTTTATTTTTGTGCCATTCGTTTCGTAAATGTCTCAAAAGATACTTGTATATCATATGACAATTTTAATAAAGCGGTTTTTAAAAATATGATCTGTGACATTGAAGTTGCAACACCAAGACGGGGTGGAAATTTTCTGATCAAACTTGGCAGGAAGGTTTAACTACTCAGATGTAGTAAATGATTCAAATTTTATTCAAATGGATCAAGTGGTAATGGCGTATACGAGGTTTTTTTCTGTTTCTACTACCTACTTCATTATTGTGTGTATTTCGTGCGAGTTTTGGTTAATTTTAATAATGTTATTTCTTTTAGTTCTTTTGTGTAACGTGTTTTGATAGTGTGATTATGCTTAGAGTGCGACAGCGTGAAAATTACCGACAATTAAGCGAATTGCCACCATCATGCTCTGTTATCAAGCATACGTAGTTAAAGAATGCACGGAAGCAGAACTAGAGTGCATAAACTGCAAAAAAGGAGGCATCATAGATAGAAAATACACAGCAACAGATGCGGAGAAATGCACAATCCTGAGGAGGAAAGCAGAGTTGGCTATAAACAGAACAGACTGTGGCAGATAAAAACATCAGCAAGGCAATGGGACACAAACACAATAATAAACTAAACTGTATGCAAATAAATCTGGGGAAAGGCAAGGCAGCTACACTAAATGCAATAAGAACTATAGAAGAACATGACATCGACATATTAAGCATACAAGAACGCTACCAGAAAAACATTAATTGGGGAAAGGGATATACAGTATTCGGAACGACGGGCTCAAAAGCACCCATAATAGGGAAAAAAGTAAAACAAACCATCCTGATGGAGCAGTACACTAACAAAAATATAACTAAAGTTAAATATGAAAACGGCAGAGGAGAGCAGATCAGAGAATGTAAGGAGGAATTCGACCTCTTAGAAAAATTACTTAAAGCAGGAGGGCCGATTATTGTTACGGGGAACTTAAACGCAAAACACCCAGCTTGGGGAGGTAAAGCATACAACAAAACAGGAACGGAAGTATGGGAGCTAATAAACACATATAACGGAAACCTTAGGAACGAGAAGGAACAAGGCCCCAATCCGCAAATGGGGAATCCCACATAGATCTAACTACAGCATTCGATGTAAACATCACGAATTGGGAAATAACGAAAGACGAGACGCTGAGTGACCACAAACAAATCAGATACAACATAGAAGGGGACGACTATGACAAACAAGCAACTGAAAAGTTCATACACGCAAAAGCAAATTGGAATGTATTTGAAAAACACATTGCAAACTTTTTAGAAACAGTAAACATTAGCAACATAAAAACAGCAGAGAGCTTAAATACCATAACAGTAAACATCATCAATAACATAATAAAAACATGCAAAAATAGTATGCTTTTTAGCACCCCCAAAAAAACCACAATACAAAATACTGGTGGTCCAAAGAATTAACAAGACAAAGGAGCGCAGTAAGAAAACGACGAAGGGAATATCAAAATTGCCAAGATCCAGAAAGAAAGCGAAACAAGATGAATATAAGAAGCTAAGGAATTCTTATAAAAAAGCACTAAAAGATAGCAATCTACAAGCCTTTATAGAGTATTGCACAGCTTTTAGCTCCAAGGATCCCTAGCACATTCCCTACAAAATAATATCTTGCAGGACCAATAAAAAATCTCAAATGAACACAATCAAAGACGTCAACGGAAAGTGGACTACATCAGACGAGGAAACTAATCTAGTTCTACTCGAAAAATATTTCCCATGCGATAACGAAGATGATTTGCAACAAAAAGAAATAAGAAGCAGATCTACAGAAGTAACAATAAAAACCAAAGAACCTCCCTTCACCGAAAAAGAGGTGAAAGACATCTGCAAATAATACAAATAACAAAAAAGCACCTGGACCCGATAATCTTACATGGCCGATCATAAAGAAAGCCATTTATGTAAACGCGGAATGGTGGACATATTATTTTAATAAGTGCATGGACCTGGGAGAATTCCCAGACATTTTTAAAGAAGCTAAGATAGAATGGATACCAAAACCGACCAACAAAGGAGTAAGATCAATTAGTATACTATCAACGCTAGGTAAAATACTTGACAAGCTGTGCACAAACCGCCTCGGACACTTCCTAGAAAACAACGCTTTACTAAACAACGAACAATATGGTTTTAGAAAAGCAAGAACCACGACGATGGCAATCCAAAGGGGACTGGAAGTAGTCGACGACAACAAAAAACGAAGCAAACACAGCCTAGTGGTGACACTAAACCTCCAGAACGCATTCAACACGGTATGCTATCCATCTATCTTAGCACACTTAGGGGAGTGGAAAGTCCCAGGAAACTTACTAAAAACCATCCTTTACAAAAAAACAAGAAAGTTAAAAGCGACTCAATAACAAAAGACATAGAGGTTGCCCACAGGGGTCGTGCTTAGGGCCGGTCCTCTGGCTAATAATAATGGAGAGTTAGTTTCCAAAAATGAAGGAAAAAGCCAAAGACAACATGCACGTACAAGCTTTTGCAGACGACCAACTATTAATAAACAGTGGCAGCTCAGCAAAAAACATAGAAAATCTATAGAAGGAAATTTGGCAAGAGTGCGTAAACGGGGAGCAAACGCATAAACTTATTTACTCCGAGGAAAAAACTGAAATGCTATTCTTTCCAGCAAGGCAATACATAAGACCACCGACAATAAAAATAAAAAACCTGCTAACAAAAATGACCGACCCCATATATTACCTCGGCATCACTATCGACATAAAAAGACATTTCATAGAACACCTACGAACAGTTAAAACAAAGCTAGAGCAACTGGCAAACAAGCTGTTTGCAATAGCAGGGAAAAAGTTGGGTTGGAAGCCGGAAATATTAAGCCAGGTATACAAGCAGGCCATAAAACCTGTCATAATATACGGATACGCAATATGAGGGAAAAAGATAACGGACCTTCGAGTGAAATAGATTCTCGACTCTACAACAAGACCAATACTACTAAGGATTACGAAAGCTTACCGAACAACACCCACAAGAGCTCTTGAAGTAATAGCCAGAACAAGCCCGATATGGGCAGAAATAACGGCAATGTGCGAAACACCAGTAGCGGCTAAAATGCACATACATCCGGCATTAAGCGCCACCCTATTCAATGAACCAACACAAACAAAGAAAAGCGATTTTGTTATATATACGGACGGGTCAAAGAGCGAGAAAAGAGTAACATCAGCCGAATTAATAGAAAAGGACAACCAAGAATTGGTTGATATCATTGAGAGACAATTACCCGACTACAACAGCAGCCCACAGGCCGAAATAGTAGCCATTCAACTAGCGATGGAATGGATTAACACGCACGAAGCCCTAGGATGCAAAGCTACTATTAGAACAGACAACAAGACAGCAATGGCACAAATTAGATAACCAAAGCCCAAAACAAAAATGATAGCACGCATTCAAAAAATAGCTGTAGAAGTACACATAAATAATAGCGAAATCGAAATTGAATGGATAAAAGGGCACAACGGAATAGTAGGCAACGAAAAAGCACACAGAAGAGCAACAAGGTGCACGGCGGTTTAACGTAGAGCTTTCTAAGCAAGCTGTCAAACACAAAACTATCGACAGGACAATGGAAATATGGCAAAAGGTATAGGACGAGGCTAACCAGGGTAGACAATTAGTTCCCACAGTAAGACTAGAAAGGCTGCAATTATCAGCGGAAACAGTATGGGTAGCAACAGGACATAGACCCTTCTATGAATATTATAGCAGGTTCAAATTAAGAACCCCAGAAAGACTATGTCAGTGTGAGAAAACCGACAGTGAGCACATACTGTATGAATGCGAGGAACTAAGAAGGGTAGAAACAAGGACTAATCTGGTAAAGAAACTCGGACACATAAGAGAAAAATGGCCGCAAACCTACGAAAATCAGGGGAATCTTAAGGAAATAGTAAAGATAATTGACGAAACTCTACCTCTTTTTATCTTAGATGAAGAAAGATGATTAAAGGTAACCGAAAAACATAGGTAATAGGTAAAGGACGAACGGAATAAGAGCAAAAACGGCATATAAGTTAAGTTAGTGTAAAACGTATTTTTAAGAGCAGAAAGGTTCTAAGAGTAAGGGTGGCAGGATCAGTCATCTACATTGCAACTAGACACAACAGGCGTGTGAAGTTCTTCAGTGGACGGAGCCTAACCGGGCTAAGCTAACCACCTAGGCTGGACTCTCTCGATCTCTTCTGTACCTGCAGGGCGAGTGCGAGCAGAGGTACCACCTTAAGGGAAAGCTATAAGCTATATTATCATAACCCAGAGCACGCTTTGCAGAAGGGGGGAGGGGGGTAGACGAAACAACACGACGAACAAGGTTCGGTGGGCCAAATTAGCGGGGGATGGGTCACACGCACTGAAATATCATCAACCATCTACATCATCGGCCAAACCGGACTCGTAGAACAAATCCGGGAGAAATCAAAGCCCAAAATTCCATAAGTCCAAGCCGGAAATACGAAGCAGCTTTAACATAACATGTAAACAATCTCGGCTTCCCCGCTCATTTTTGGAAGCCGGAGGCGGTGGGTTCCTAATGACTGTTGTGCCGCTATATGGAAAGTTAAGTTAAAGTCTAATACCGAAAGGTGGGTAGGCTAAAGAAAAATACTTTTCTTGAAATAAATCACTGTTATCAAGCATAGACTAGGGAAGATCAGAATAGTCGTAGGCAAGGAACTGGAAAATGGAGGCAAACAAATGATGTGCAGGTTTTGATTTATGGCAATATGAGACCGATTTTCTAATACTATATCAATAGCCGATCAATGGTTAGGTAATAAAGGTCGTCTTGTAACCTTTCGAGCAGTTTACCGTCGAATCAAAAGGATGGATTACAATCGGCCACATCTTGTGCTACCACTGACGGCTCAACACCGACATCAACGTTTGGAGTGCGACTCTACTGGAATTTAGAATGGCATAGAGTGTAATCATTAGTGATGAATTCCGATTCTGTTTGGGGATGCATGATGGCCGTATGAGAATCAAAGACGTGGGGAACGGCACAATTTTCTGTTGAGCGTCATGTGCACCACACTATGGGCTTAGGTCATCGATAGTTTTTGTTTATCAAAATCTGAGTAAATTGATTTATTAAAGAGGTTGTACAGTAGATGCGGGCTAAAATAGTTGATAAACGATTGGCGAAACGGATAACGACCGGAATCTTCAACTGAAAGCAAATAGTAGGATGACCTAAAAAATAAAAGGAATTGTAAATCCAATGACAACTTTACTACCCTCCATACTAATTTATAGTTTTCTATATTATCATACGTGGTATTTTTACCACAGGATGGCGTTCCAAAAACATTTTAAATATGTTGGTAATGTCTACACGACATAAAAGAGTACGGTTGTCTGTCGGTATAGTTGTGGAAACACATCGGTGTATCCTAGCGCTGACGAGTTCCTAAAGAACGAAACAGCTGTCCGCTAGTTCTGATGTTGTTTTTCACAATTATACTGACATTGTTCCTAACCTATTTTATAGTTGGGGTTTTGACAGCGTCACTTGTCAATAGATCATTGACTTTCGCTGTCATTAAATCCAATGACAACTTTTCTACCCTCCGTACTAATTTATAGTTTTCTATTTTATCATACGTGGTATTTTTACCACAGGATGGCGTTCCAAAAAATATTTTAAATATAGAATATGTTTAAATGGAGATGTTGCAAGATTCATTGTTGTCAGGTTGATGAAGAGGTTATTGTTATGTTTAGCAGTAGATTATGGTTAATGTTTTTTATTTTATTTGAATGAATCGTTTTTTGCCATTGAAGATAATTCTGTCAATAGATTTAATTAGTTAATTTAACAAAAAAAAATGTGGTCGTAGATTCGGCCGACTTCAAAAAGTAATTTTATGTAAATAAATATTGTGAGATGTGTTTATTAGTCATATGTATTGTGTTAGATGTGAAGTTCAAGTATGTGGTAGACGACTAGTTGACATGGATGAATAAATAAGAAATATATTTATTGATTTGAAGCATTTCATCTTTTTGAAGGAGAGTTTTTTTTAAATTATATTTTTCTCGTTTTAGTGATGTTAACAATAATGACATAAGAAATAATTAAAAAAATATATATAAAAGTAATTCATGTACAAAACCGGTTCAGTAATGATTGGTGCAAAGGGCAAGTTGTTCTCTTTGCCAAAGATATCGAATTGACTGAGTAACTTCCTCTTTAACCTCAATAAAGTTGAGTTATAATCACTGAAAACCTTGAATATATTCAAGAGAGACATTTTTCATTATGATAGACCTTTCTGTTATAATATAAATTATCTAGGCAGCTGATAATGTCCACTAAGAATTATTTTACCCATTTCTTATGCACATAAATTTAAGAGCTCATAATGTCTTTCATTATTCTGAAAGCATTTATTTAGTCTTAATTTGGTAAAAATACCCCTGTTTTAAGTTCATCCTTAGACAAGCTTTTAGATAGACTTCCTCTTCCAATAACATGATTTGAATACAACCATCAAGTTGGAGTTTCTTTTTGTTTCTAAGGAGACGTCTTCTGATAGTAGTACTAAACTTCTGCCAACGAGTAGTCCTTTTTTATCTAAGTCGCATTGGTTCAATACCGGGAATGTAGCTTTCCCGGAGATTTTCATCCAGGCATGCCATCACCACACTTTCAGTTTTTGCAGGCCGAGTCACGTCTTTACTCGCACGGCTGCCTTGTCTAACGAATGAAAAGAAATTTCTTTACTTCTTCTTGAGGACATCGTTCTTTATATTCAAATGGAACCCATACTTTTTTATAACGTTCATTCCTAGGATAACTTATTCCGTGATATCGGCTACCAGTGCTTGAATGTCGAGTACTCCATTTTACAAACCAATGGTCACTTGTACTTGTCCGTGAGTACGTATTTCTTCGCCCGTCGCTGTTCGAAGTCGTACTGTTACTGATGATGTCTTCATATTCTCATATGTTCGGACGCATGATGGTGTTCTCATCGAGATAAATGCAATTGCTCCCTAGGTGATGCCATTTGAATAGTCATCTCCGGTGCATGACTAGATGAGATGAACTTTTGTTTTTTTTTTGGTCAACTCGTTCCAAACTTTCGAGCGCTCTTCATGTTTTCTTCTTAGGTTTAGTATGATGTCGTCGTACGTAGGCTATTTTACCGCAGTTCAAATTCGTCACGGCTCTTTCCCGAAGTTGCGCTATCTCTTTGATGCTTTCTAGTGGTTTTCGCGGGTACTTCTACAGAATAGCGTAGTTTATACCCGCCTCGTTGCGGTTCTTGTTTTGCTGTTTCAAACTCTAAGGCATACACTAAAATGTTATCCAGCGTCTTAGGTCGAGCTAACCGTAGAGTTTGCTGCGTTTTGCTCCAGGAAGGTATCTGGTAGGATACGCAAGCCTTGTAAGTCTGTCGATGTCAGCCTCAAACTCATGAAGACTCTTCGCAGCTTTCTGAACTTGATGTTTTATTTGGGCTTGGTACACCTTCTCTATATCTCATTTCTAAATGTTTAATTAAAAATTCATAATTTTCTTGGAGGTGGTCACAAACAGCCTACAAAATTTCAAGCGATTTTTCATATAAGGTCACTATTAAAGACGTCGCTTTCTGCTTGTTTGTTCAACCATTAGCTGTAGCTGCGGCTTGAAACTGCTTGTAGTATGTTTATCAAGGGTTTTTCCGTCAAAATTTGGAGGTACAATCATGAAGTTGTGAGTGGTTTCTTCTCGATGATCCATTATTAAGTGTTCGCTCGTGATACTTCCTTCATCGTGACAATTCATTCGATTTGTTCTTTTTCCAAGCAGCTTTGTCTTCTAATTTGTCCTCTATTGGTTCTATTTTCTCATTCATAGATGGTTTTCAGCTTTCCAGAATTTCGCATATTTCTTCTCTTAAATTTAACATATGTTTGAGTTTCTTTTTGAACAATTTTGATTTGTTTTTCTATGCTCTTTCGTATTTCTTCTTTTAACCTTCTAGAATTTTCCTCCATTTTCTGGGAATGTTCAGACAGTTTTTCTTCCATTTTTCTAGAATTTTCTTCCATTTTCTGAAAATGTTCATAAAACGTTTTTTCCATTTTTTTAGAATTTTCTTCCATATTTTTATTCATCGATTCTTGTCCATTTTCTATTGATTCGAGAAATTCAAATAACTTTGAATCCATTTATACTGATTGCAAACGTGCCCCCTTCATAAAATTAATGAATAAAAAATTTAATAACACTAAATTTTAATAACGCTCGATTCTTTATTATTAAATACACTACTTTAACGTACTGGAAAACTATAAGCACGAACTAAACAGTTGTTTACTTACTCGATATCAACGGGTTTCGATACCGCACACCTGTATCACCAATGTACCGAATTTTAAAATTAATTTATTCATAAACAAATATTTACACGATTAGAACTGCACGTAACTAATTAAATCTAACGATACACTTACGTTATTTATGTATCACTATCACTGTTTAATTTTTTCTAAAACTGATACTTGTTTATGTTAACAGCACGTACGCGACGTATTTATGTTTTACTAGCACGGCTACTTTATTTATTTATCTTTTCACACACGTTAATCAATCAATCAATTCGACAACTGACTTCTTTAGAAGAATCTTGTGGATAATTGTTCTAGGAATTCACAGGTAATTGGAAAATTTTCTGATGACTAAGTGATGCATGTAGGCCAAAACGTTAATATTTTACGTCGATGCGTTTTCGAATCCTTGCAGGTGCTTCAATAAGCTGCACGTTGCCAGTCTCCCGATATCGAGGTTTCGAAAACACTTCTCGAGAAAAACGTCTTTTTTGTGGAAATTGCATTGAATATTTGACATGGCATCTGCTACCGAACTCGTCATCAAGGCGGTAGACACCTATTACCAGCACAGTATACTAAAAAAATTATTAAAACACATACGACATGGTTTTAAGAATTCGTGTTTGTCTATCATTAGCAAATATCTGTGGTTTTTTAATGGTATTATCGATTTGTATTTTTACTATAACAGAAAGCTTTCGTTTATTTTTCAGCTGAATATTTTCAAAATTTTAAAATAGTTCGCATATGGTAACGTTTAACGTTGAACATTGAAATGTTATTCACAATTTTACTTTAACGTTTTTGGGATATAACGCTTTTAGTTTTATACTTAAAATACATGTATTCTTATAATTATATATAAAACAAAATCGCCATATTATTCAAGCAACGAAATTTCTAATCTAATCTTAAATCTTCACTGCTTGTTATTAAGACTAGAAAATTATTTAATAATCTTTGCGAAACAGCAACTTAATGGCGTAAAACAGAAACGGAAATTTAATTACGTAACAAGAAAACGAGCACAAAAGAAAATTTTGGTTCATTATTGCAAATTTAGAACTAACTATGCGATAACTTTGCTTATTTAAGTAAAACATGTCAAAACATAACGAAGGAGGGGTTCCATTTCATACAAAATAAACCATTGAATTAATTTATAAGGCAAATTTATTTTGTTGTACATTCATATCTATGTTTTAAACTGATATTCTTTAAATGTTTATATAGTGTTGAATATATTTCTTGCGGTTTCTATTATTCTGAATAAAAGTTGTCAAACAGATTTGACGTGTAAGGTGTTTGAATTCTCGAGGGTTTTTTGTGAGTTTGTGACACGTTATTGTAGTTCTTGGTTTACAATTTATTGTGCAGTTTAAGATGTATTTATTTTTAACAAAAGGTTAAGTTTGTATCAATATTTATATTTTTTGTGAATTATTGATACATTTAGATTTTAATTTAAAATGTATGCTTTTTTTCTATTTAAAATACAATTTTAAAGTGATTACTTAATTAATGAAGTATATAAATGGCTATAGAAATGGAAATATTGAAAGCTAATTTTATACCCGCGTAATTCAAAGTTTTTAGTAAACCGTTGGCTAAAACCACAACGTATAACATTGTAAGGTAACACTGTCAATACAAATTTAAAATGACACCAGAATGAAAAGGTGGTCGTTTCGCCCTTTTAGGACTCTTCAGCAGTGGGAGAACACTCTTTTGTATTTTCATAAATGCATTCTTAGTAGATATTACTGTGTTTCTGTCTTGTGTTAGCAGTTACGGTTTTGGCACATTCTGTCTCATGTACTACTCTGGATGTTTGGTACTATAATTTCCTTCAGATATAATACTGCTACCAAAGGTTTTAAAGAACCGTATTGCACTGATATTGATAAAGTATCATACGTTTAAGTATGGTTCTACGAAGTTTTTATTTCTATAACGTTGTTTTTATTGTTATTGTAGTTGTAACGATTTATTTGATTGTATCCCAAAATAATTTGAAAAATACAATTAGCTTTGTATCAAAGGAACTGTTGCCTACATTTAAATAAGTTGTTATCATTTAAATTTTGGGATTTTCTTGGTGGGATTTTGATTTCCCCACCATCCTTCTGGTTTTTTGGAAAAACACCATCTTTAAAAATGGAGGGACTTTCTGTGCGATCATTATCACCTAAAGGTGAATATAAAAAGTAAGACATTTTTCTAAGTCGTACGATACGAACCTGAGGAAGAATTGAAGTCGTATTCATTTTCTATGCCGAACATTATACGTGGGTTCTCGTAATCCGTTAAAGTAGTGCATCTACAGATTTCACATGGTGGACCTGAGCTTTTATTCCACCCATCATTATCTGTGAGCCTGCTCACCATCTGTGGTGTCTTATTCGTTATCTTTAGCAACCGGATATCACTTTTAGGCTTGCTACTGTAAGTCACAATCTTGAGATAAGTCAACAATTGGACCACGGACTAGTGTAGCTGTTGTCGGCTCAGCCTTGACAATCCACTCCGTGTTTGTGGCAACCTGTACACATATCCAACATCAAGTAGGTAATAGTACCGAGCGTTACGTTTCTGAAGGCAATAATTAGGTGTTATCACGTTATAATAATTGTTTAGATAGTTTACCGTATAAAATTTATTGTAGTTGTAAAAGGTTAAGCCAACTGTGTTAAGCTCGGTCACGTTGAATGTACCACGATGGCTTTCCTCAATGTGCGTGATATAGACCGTTATTAACGTCATTTAACTTTGCACCATTACGAGTATTTTGGTCAAAAGACCCGTAGATTTTTTGTACGTTTAAATTTATTAGTAGTGAAGCCATTTTCTAACTGCGCGGTGCTATTGGCGCATTGGCTGTGGCTCCACGCGCACATTCGGTTGGCATTACTTTGTGTCGCGTTATAGATTTTTATATAACAGAAGAATACTGTTAGGAATGGTGTTTCTTTTTATCGGCATCACCCCTCGTTATATCTAGTTCTTGTTTCGTCTTGCACCAGCCGGGGTATCTCAATCCCTGCCCCAGTTCGAGTGCGGTCAGATAGTATTCTCGTGGGATGAGCTATCACGGTGTTGAGTGTCGTTTAATCGGACGTACAAATTTTTAAAATTGGTTTCAGAAATTAATATCTTGACTCGAATGCTAGCTACAGTGACATAACTACTATATGGTAGTAGTACCATTGGAACATCTTTGTTCCAAAAGTTATATAATTCAGTTAGAACATCTTTTACTGTAAATAAGCTATAACGGTGGTAAACGTTGCAAGTTGATTTTACATCCGCGTAATTCAAAATAGTTTTGAATAAAACTGCAAGATAAAACCACAACGTAAAGGACATTGGGTTTAAAGCAATGTCAATGCAATTGTGGAAACGCCACCAGAGTGAACTACTGGACGGCCATTTCGCCTTTTTGGGGCTCATCAGCAGTAGGAGAACACCCTAATATAGCAACTTTGATGGCAGAGCCATCTCATAGTATAGGTTACAATCTACAAAAGACACTTGCGTAATTCGAAATAGTTTTGAGTAAAGCTGAGGGATAAAACCACAACGTTGGGTGTTTTCCTACTATTGATGAGTGGTTCACTCTGGTGACCTTTGTACAATTGCATTGGCATTGCTTTAGCGCCTATGTCTTTTACGTTGTGGTTTTATTCCGCTGTTTTATTCAAAACTATTTTGAATTACGCGGATGTAAAATCAACTTACGTTTACCGCCGTTATAGCTGATTTACAGCTATCTTTGATCATAGTAACTTATACTATGCGATGACTCTGCCATCAATCATTGCTGATGGTAACATATTTTACCTTTTCTTTATGTTTTTGATTTTGTAATTTACGATTTTGTTAAGTTCATGGTTTAAGCAATGTTGTATTTGTATCAGGGATTTCTGGTATCGTTGTATAACCCCAATTTCGCTATTTTGCGGTCTTCGAGGTCAAGGTATTTATCGTTAATTGCAAATCTGACCAAAAGGCTTTAAAAATCCATTTTATGTTATATGGTTTTTAATGTTTTAAACAAATAAGCTTTTAACGTCTCTATATAAAATTTCGTAACGTTGAGTTTAATTCGAATAGGAATGTACTGATTCCATTTTACGAATGCTAGTACGCTAAGTGTTTTTTAAATTTATTTAATTTAAGAGGTGGTTTGTCTAGCGCCCTTGCACTGCGATCTCTTTGGTCCTTTTGTGCATCTCTACGTCAACGAAATCTAAAAGTTTATTCCAAGGGGTCTTTTTCAAATCATCATCGGTTAGTTTTGCTTTGCCGAGAATCTTTGTGGGTAGCATTTTTTTATATACTTCGCGTTTACACAGCAGATGCTGCGGAGTCTCGCCGTCTCCAAGCTTCCGTGGCATAGAGGGCTACTTTGCAGTCTCATTTTATGCATATGTTTGTTAAGCCACAGTGCCCAGTTATTAGTCCCGTGAGTTTTCTTAACTTTTGTCGTCTTATGCTTGATAGTGCAGTTTGAGTGTTTGATTGTTTGTCCACTCTTCTCGTTACAGTATTATCACTTTAAATTTTTTGAAGATGTGATAATTTTTTGTGAAGTCGGATCTCATAGTTAAGATTGTTTCTTGACGCAGCACGTTGTATATACTGTGTTTGTTTTTCCTGGTAATTGACCTGTGTTCATTAATTTGCAGCTTGTATTCTGCTTGTCTTGCTTCCATCATTACAACGAGTTGTAATAGTGGAAGTGAAAGTACTGCGTCCATGGCTGCGTGGTTCTCATCGCTCCTGTTATCAGCAGAAATGCCATTTTCTGTACTTTATCTAGCTTTGCAGCTGTGCTTGGTTCTCTCACCCCTTACAAGCGCACCATATGCGACGATGGGTCTTGTTACCAAAGTATATAACCATATGGTCATTGTTGGTTTCAATTCGCATATGTGCCCAACCATTCGTTTGGTTGTATTAAGAAGCTTGATGGCCTTTGTTGTGACTTTTTGCAGATGAGCGTTTGAAGTCAGTTTAGTAACAAGAGTGAGTGAGTGATATTTGACTTATTTTGTCATCGAGAGCGTGACTCCGTACATCGTAGGTAGTTTTATGTCATCCATTGCCGTCGTTTGTTAGTTTTCTTAGTTAGTTTTACTGATAGTCTCACTTTTTTGCATCATTTTTGACGGTGTTTAGTGCACTTTGCATTATGTTCAATACAGTTGCACCAAACTTCCCCTTTGTGATAATGGTGAGATCGTCGGCGTATTCTAAAGCAAATACCCCACCGTCTTCTAGTTCTTGTAGTAGGCCGTTTATAACGAGACAGTAGCAGTGACGGCACCCCGCTTTGTGTGCACCTGCTAGCCACTATGGCTCCCACAGTGCTATCGTACAAAGTAGCTGTTACCGTCCGACTCCTGAGTTAAGTATTAGTTTATAGGCAAGACTTCTGCGAATTTTTGATTATTTTGTGTGTTAACCAGTCTTTGTTTTTTGTTCTTGATTATAATTTTCAATGTTTAGTTTATGTTTAAATTTTTATATTATTAGGAGTAAATGTGAATAGGCTCAGGCGCAGGCAACAGTGGTGCGCTTCCCTAAGTTTTATGTGGTCAAAGGTTAATCTTTAGTGTTTAAGATGTCAGTATGTGATGAGAGGCGTAGAAGTGAATGTGTGCACTTTGGATTTTCTCAATAACAGTTTCGCAGCGTTCTGGTAAACAAGTCTTTAAAAACAAAACGAGGCAAGTTTAATTAATAATTTTGGAATCGCCGCTTGAAAGACGTGTATGTTTACTTGTTACTGCAAAGCTTTCTTTTGTAGAAATGCCACAAAAATACATGAAAAAGAGAACATCATCTTCGTACACGACTGAAGATATGGTAAGAGCCGTAGAGGATATTTTAAATCATAATAAGACGTATTCAAAAGTTGAACGATGTTACAACATTCCTAAATCTGTTGATTTTAACAAAATTAAGGGCTAACATACGTCAGTCGAGAAATGCACTGTCACTGAGCACAGAAATCGAGTGTGATCTCGAAAACTGCATACGAGCACGAATTGGGATAGCAAGTCTGTGCAGCCAGGAGGATGTTAAAGCAGTCGTAGCTGAATACGCTCAATCCAATAATTTGAAAACGCAGTTTTTCGATGAAATGCTAGGTGATGATTGTTATTATTCTTTTATCGGATTATCATTCAAGAAATGTGAGTTGCTCCAGAAATGCAGAAAGGATGTCAGGATTTTGTTATTTATTTGCTCTACGAGGATCTTGCAGTGAAAATTGGACTACCATGCATTATTTATCTCGAATTTTGACGAAACTAGGTTTGTCCACGATGCAAAAATGGAAAACTTATCCAGAATTTCTGGAGGTTCAGGAAGATAATCTACAACAGTTCTTGTTTGCGTGTTTGCTGATGGATCCTGTCTTTCGCTTTTGGTCGTTTTTAAAAGACTTGGCGTGCAAGCCAGGTGGACTTCCGACAAAGCCTACTCAGGAATTACCTACACATGTTCCAGCAACGGATGGATGGAGGTTTTCATATTCCACGTGCAAACCTTCAAGAGATCTTCCGCAACAAGCTGCTATTTTATTTTTTGACGGGCATGCTAGCGTTAGAACTATTAAAAATGTTTACCTAGTTAAATTTTGTCATTATCACAGATTGGAGCCAGTCTCTTGATAAGTGCGCATTTGGCCTTATAAAGAACAAGTGGGATCGAGAATTGATTAACTTTGCAAAAGTATAAGTTGAATGCAGCTAACTCAAGCTAACTTAGCTGCATGCCTAGTTTCTCCCATTATAGTGAAATATTTGATAAGCGACCAATTTTACAAGACTCAATATCAGATGTTAGCAAAATTCAGCATGCAACGTTTTCCGTAATTGTGAACAGCAGCGTATATTTTGAAGCAGCTCCATCGACAAAATCTATTTGAATACACTCTACCTCCGTTAAAGACGATGGAGAACCTTCATATCACCTAACTCCCAACATTATATTTAACATTTTTGCTGAATATAACAACGCGGCCAGTTCAATTTAAACAAATTCAAAAGCAAGTTATTCCCAGATTAAAACCCCAGAAATATAAGGAAATATTAACAACTCAGAACATCTTAGAGAAACTTGAAATCCTACAAAACGCGAGGAATGAAAAGAAAACAAAAAGGCTTCTACTCCTGAAAGCACGAGCAAGACAAAGAATAAGAAAAAGGGTTCTTGAAATCAAGCAAAATAGGTTAGTTGACTTCTTGGGTTGGCGAAGAAACAAGGTTCATCACAAATATGTATCTCGTGTGCAAGAGATAGATTACGGATACGAACGTGCCAACAACATTACAATCAAATTTTAGGAGAAACCTAATGATCTAAGCACTATTGCATTTGATATGTTTCAAGCAATGCTTTATGAACTAAACATTATCTATAAGAATCGGTCTCACGGTCGATTTTTGAAAAGCAAAGACGTGAATTTATTATGGATCTCATCTTTTGTGGTAAATGCTCTGTTCATTTTGATTAAAATTTGCAGAAAAATTACGTCGTGTGTAGACGGATGGGGGTAAATGTAAATACGCATTTAATTACACTGGTCTGCATGAAAATCGGCCTTGATACCATTCTTGACGATTCTTATGTAAAATAACCTCCTGAATCCAAAAATGAGCTTCGTTTTTACCCATCATCCACCTATTTTGGGGGACCCCATTTTTATTTTATTTTTTGCATTTTTTTTAGAATTTTAACTTATAGCCGTTAAACATCTCAAAGCAGGTAATAACATTTATACCAAAGTATATGGCAAAAGTTTTGCTATAAAATGTATATAGAAACAACAATAAAATACAAATCTATAAGAACAGTAAAAAATATCAATAAACAGTTAAGAAGATTCACTGCACGACGCTGGCGATCTCAATACCACATGCAGGTTTGAACAGGAATTTTCGACAGGCTTGAACGTGCATTACTCTTCTCATTATAGTATATTACATTGTTTGCTTAACTGCTTCGATCAGTACATCTATAGCTGTTGCAGAGTTAACTTGTCGACGTTTTAAAAGTGCTGGATTTTGTTCATTTTTGTTCATTTGTGTAAAACAGTAAAACTACTTTTACTCCGGATTTTTTCAAGTGACTAAGTGTGATTTGTGGTTAATGTCGGGCGTTGAATTACTGTTTAATTATACTACGCGAGTGTAAAAATCATCCCGATAGCTTCTGCTATGTCTGCGGGGAATTAACTTTAAAAGCGCAACGAAAACCCCTTTCTCCGCTTGTTAAAACAGCTTATAAATTGTACTTTGATTGTCAATTTGGCGTTGGGCTCCATCAGTTTGCTGTACGACTTGTTACAGTAGTTTGACCAAATGGCTCAAAGGTACCCGTAAATCAATGCCATTTGCTGTGACCATGGTTTGGCGTGAACCTAGCTGTCATCTTACAGATTGTTACTTTTGTATGACTTCCACCGTCGGGTTTTCGAGCAAAAGTAAGCATACAATTCAGTATCCCAATATTCCGTCAGCTCTAAGACCTGTTCCTCATAACAATACTTTGCCAATCCCAGAGCCCCCAAACACTTATACTCTAGAGCCGGAAATTGATTTAAAAGACTCTGAGCCACAACCTGGGGCTTCGAATGATACGTTCAAGGATGATGAAGAGTATTCCGCAGATTTAGTTTCTCGGTGACCTCATCTCCTCACTCAATCGGAATTAAATGATCTTGTCAGGGATTTGCAGTTACCTAAGACTAAATCTCAGCTCCTAGGATCGCGACTTCAACAGTGGAATCTCTTAGAAAAGGGAGTAAAAATATCTTCTTACAGGACCAGACAAGCAACCCTGAAATGTCTTTTCTCAGAAGATAAAGGTTTAGTGTTCTACCCTAATGCAAATTTATTGATGACAGAGCTACAGATGCCATGTGACCCAGACAAATGGAGACTGTTTATAGACTCATCAAAAACAAGCTTAAAAGTTGTCCTGTTGGCACATGGGAATGACTTCCCATCAGTTCCAGTTGCATACCCTGTTGATATGAAGGAAACGTACGAAAACATCTTCAGAATCCTTGATAAAATTAGTTATCATGATTATAAGTGGAAACTTTGCGCTGACTTAAAAGTTGTTGCTCTACTCACGGGTCTGCAATCAGGATTCACAAAATATTGCTGCTTCCTTCGTGAATGAGATAGTCGAGCCCGAGATAAACATTACATCGTACGGGACTGGCCTCTGCGAGAAAATCTTATTCCTGGTCAGAAAAATGTCGCCCACAATCCTTTGGTTCCGAAGGAAAATATTTACTTACCACCTTTACACATCAAACTTGGATTCATCAAACAGTTTGTGAAAGCAGTGGACAAGACAGGTGGCACATTTCAATTTTTGAAAACTAAATTTTCTCGTCTTAGCGAAGCTAAAATCAAAGAAGGCGTTTTTGTTGGTCCCCAGATTAGACAACTCTTCCAAGATTCGACGTTTATTGAACACCTAAATCGAAAAGAAAAACTAGCTTGGCTTGCATTTCAAAACGTTTGTAAGAACTTCCTGGGTAACCACAAAAGTGAAGATTATGTCGCTCACGTCGAGGAACTGCTTTTAGCGTACAAGGACATAGGATGTAACATGTCTCTTAAAGTTCACTTCCTTCACTCGCATCTGGACTTCTTCCCTGAAAATTTAGGAGCAGTCTCGGATAAACACGGGGAACGGTTCCATCAAGACATCGCTAAGCTGGAAAAGAGATTATCAGGGAAGTGGAATGCAAGCATGTTGGCGGAGTATTGCTGGTTTTTGAAACGAGAGAGCTGTACCTCAGGGTATAAAAGAAAAGCAAGCGCCAAGTAACGATGAATATCTTTTTATTTATTACTGTTTATAGCTAAAATAGTTCTTTTTCCCATTTAAATTAAATTCATGTCCATATATTTATTATTATAATAATTATTATAATTATTATTATCGTTCGATAAATAAATTATAATTAATTTATCGAAAAGTGGTAAAATTAGAGATTTGGGGCTCCCTCGAAAATGGTGGGTGATGGAAGAAAACGGAAGACATATTTGGATTCAGGACGTCATTTTACATAAGAATCACCCGGAATAGTGTCAGGGCTCGATAAAAAGTATTTTTTTGCAGACCAGTGTTATGCGCTTTGCGCTACATACAAATTAGTTCTTTAAAAAAGGTGAACAACGCACATGCAATAAAGTCTGCAAAATTTTGCATAAATTAATTTAAAAGAAATTCTGTTTTTTCGGAAGTAAGTAAAACCTTATTAAGTCCCATGATATTTGAAGTTATCAGACGAGTTTCTTGGTGAACAAGGAGCTAAAAGCTATTAAGCGTCGTGGCTTTATTTGGCGCCCTACCAATTTTGTGTTTATTTGATTTTCTTTTAAGTCTTCTTTAAGTATTCTTCGACATTCACAAGTTCTACTATTGTGCCATCTACGCTCATCTCACTGACAGTGTTGCCAATTTAGTCAAATGTTATGTAGCCAACTTTAAAACGGAAAGTCACCATAAATCGCCAAATAAAAAACATTGGCACCAAAGTAAAAAATCGTCAAATTGGCGATAAATCACCTGGCAACACTAAATTATTAAAATACTACATAACTGTCTTTTTATTGTGTTCTTTGTATTTTATTTGTAAGTAAGTTTAAAACCAAGTGATTTTTGTTAATACGTTTTTAAATATTCTTAGATTTATATCAAAATTGTACATTTCTTTTTATATATAGCAAAATTCAATAAGACACAAGTTTATTACACAAAATATATACATAAACAACAAAACTCAAATTCCTTAAACAATACAAACATTCAAAAAATGTAAAACGTTATCAATATAGCTTCAATCTTATATAACTAGATATGTAATTATTTTTAATTAAAAATCAGTATCATTCAACTCCAGTATTTATATGGGATAATTCTTTTACGTTTGCATTATCTACATCGTAAAAAACGTTCCAAAATGTTGCAAATTATCAAATTTTGTCGACAATTTTGTAAAGTCGCCAATCGTCAATTCAAAAAAAACTGTCATCAGCCAAACTGGTTTTTAAAAAATTGATAACGTAAATTTGATAATAGTATTCGTCAGTAATATTAAATTTGAAACAGATGGCATGACAAGCATTAATACGAACTTCTTATTATAAAATATAATTTTTATATTTGTGTGGAAGGTTTACATTTTTTCTAAAGTGGATGAAGAAGCAACAAATAAAATTTATTATCACAAATGTTACGAAGCTCGTGTTTGAGGATAAACGAAAGTCAAAAGTAAAGGTAATTTAGTGAGTTTGAAAAAATAAATTTGTAGATACAAAAAACTAATAATAATTTAAATTTTTTTACGGGTCAATAAGCTTAAACTTCATTGCTTAGATGAAGTGCTGGTAAAATCTGAATTTTCCTTACTTTACTAGTACTAATAGCCACATCAACTGTTACTAGCAGAATTAATTTATCCCTAGAGTGTTACTAAGTAAAAACCCTGGACGGTTTAAATGTTCTTCATTTTGCTTCTGCTAGAGGTTTATGTATATAACAAAATTACCGTTGAAGTAAAATTATGCATGTATTTTGTGTTATCCTTCGTAAGGGTGCGGATGAGTATTTACATATGAATTTGTTTCTACAGCGACCGTCATTCAACCAAAAGTAATGATTTTAATTTGAAAATAATTGAAAAACATAAAAATAATGGAAACTGTTATAGAAGTTGGGTGCTTACTAAAGAAAGTTTTACAAATGTAGTGCTTGCGTGACACTTGCACAAAGTAGAAAACTTATAACACTTATATACGGCAAGACGGTTGCAAGGGATTTTAAACTTTTATTAGTGTTTTGCTATTGAATATTTTAAAAAATATACGCGATTTTATTTTTTGATTAAATGAAGCAGTTGGTTCTTTGTACATTCAAAGCTGTGTTTATTTTCTGTCTAAAATTCGCATTTTATATACAAAAGAGTGCCAAAAGGCGTAGAGTATATATTGACGGTTGATGTAATAAAATCCTCTTACAATGCTTTGAGTTCCCTCATTAAAATCTCCGCTGCAGACACAAATGAGAATTGAATCGATTGCATTTTACCCTACGGAAAATTTTGCATCAAGATGTGAGATCGGTGGTGGGGAGTATTTCTGAGCAATAAAGCTACTTCAGAATTCATTCAGGATCTTCTACATCATTTGCGAAAGCTTGATAAAAATGTTAAGAACGGGTGTTCGAGAAAGTATTATTAGCAGTCGTCGATTGTCAATTTTGGTCTCTAATAAATTGGCTCTTGCAGTTTCTCTTGTTCTTTCTAGTACCGAATAAGCTGGGACTACTTCCACTTTATTTTATAAAGGCATGAACGTAAAGATGTTTAAAATTTAAAAATTAAAACGTCAGAATATGTAATAAAAGTTGGGATTTTCTCCCCTAAGTAATCGATGTCTTTACACTTTTAACCGTGGTGTGGTATGAATAAAACATAAAATGACGTGCATACGGTGTAGTCATTTTTCTAGTTTTTTTAATGTAGTGTGAATTTTAAATTCAACGTTTGATAATAAACTATTACTTAACTATTTTATAAATACATTTTTTAAGTACAATTATTTCAACAACAATGGATAAAAAAGAAATATAAATCTAACAACTATTCATAAAGCAATATCACAGTAATCTTAATTACAGATTTATAAAAATAGCGAGTTATGTACAAGAAGGTAATTACGGTAGTATTTGAAATTTGAAAAAAACAGTGTAAATTAATTGTGGCAGCAAGGGTATACTTGGTCGTCGCACATACGACCGACACAAAAATTTGACATACAGAAACAGGGTACTTAAATGCTATAAATACTGCTAGTGCTAATGGCAATAAACATTAAATTAAAATCTCGAAAATAAAGTATCTTACCGTAGTATCACAAAAACTGCGTAGCTTACGTTCGAATATTACAACAAAATATGCACTAAACTTTCAATTTCAAATGATATTTAAATTGAGTCTGTAGGCCGTTGGCTCACTTGGCACTCTAGATCCGATCTCGCGGCTTCGTTAATTCGGGCAAGCCGGAGATCTCACACATTTAAAGTTTGAGAATAGGTAGAGGTCGTTTCGACCCCGATTCGCTCTAATCATTCGCTTTACCGCATGAGACTCTCTCGATGCGAGCGCCAGCTATCCTGAGGGAAACTTCGGAGGGAACCAGCTACTAGACGGTTCGATTGGTCTTTCGCCCCTATACCTAGTTCTGACGATCGATTTGCACATCAGAATCGCTGCGGACTTCCATCAGGGTTTCCCCTGACTTCGTCCTGACCAGGCATAGTTCACCATCTTACGGGTACTAGCGTGCGCGCTAGAGGTGCGTCTCCGGTACCGAAGGGCGCGCCGACGACTGACCGAGATCGATCGCCGACGACGACACGCTCCGATACCGAAGTGAGACGCCTCGGGAGTGCGGAGCGACCCCCCTGCAGGCGGCGAGCTCATCCTCCCAATGGACGGAAGACGCGTTGCCGCCGCGCAAACGACGACGACGCGCGATCCGTTCTTCGCTTTCGCTTTGCCTTTGGGTTTATCGAATGCGCCCATTGACTCGCGCGCACGTTTGACTCGTTGGTCCGTCTTTCAAGACGGGTCCTGAGATTACCCAAAGCAATAGCGTCGCAGATCGACGGCGGATGCGACGCGTTTAAGTCGCCCGAGAACACCGTCGCGTCGGAACCCGCCTTTCCCGGAGTCGACGGCTCTGGGCCGCCTCGAATCTGCCGGTACCGGACGACTTTCGTCGAACGACGACGGGACGGGCGCGCTCGAAGGCGCTCCGCCCGTCGGTTCGTTTGATTTTCAATTTTACATCGCGTCGGGCGTGCCGTTGTACGCCGGGAGGACGCCGAACGGGTTCGGAAGACTGGGACGGACACGCGGCGCGCTTCGTCTTTCCGAGCTTCCCGGACGTCCCCGTTGAACGTCGGCTACTACCCAACGGGTCGCGACGTCCTACTCGCCGAAAAGTGCACGTCGCCGCGTCGCGCCTCGAAAGATCCCTGACGGCGATTGACCGTAGGCGAAATTTTTCGATCGACGACGCGGACGAACGCTGTATCTCGGCTTTCGACCTTTCGGGTTTCTCAGGTTCACCCCTGAACGGTTTCACGTACTCTTGAACTCTCTCTTCAAAGTTCTTTTCAACTTTCCATCGTCTCGTGGTAATATTTAGCCTTAGATGGAGTTTACCACCTGCTTTCAATTTGAAATGATATTTAAATTGAGTCTGTAGGCCGGACAGGTGTGCTGCTAAATAAAAAATAGATGACAGTAACTAAGATGTTCGTGTTTAATAGGCAACGATGATTATATGATCTCGTGATGGTGATGGAAAATTTAACTTCACCGCAAAATAGAAATACCTGTTTATGACAATCACATTCAACTATTGAATTTTTATTTGATTTACACTAATAAATATGCGAATGTTCACAGATTCTTAAATTAACACTGAGCATTTCATCAACACGTGCTGACTTTTCAATTTAGGATAAAGACGCAAATCCGTAGACATTGACGTAAGCTGAAGATGGTGCAATATTTCCTACTGTGTTTAAACTGAGCAAACTTTATACAAAGCGAGAACCCATAACAATTTTTTTACTATAACAATCTACATTTCAAAACAAGATCGTTGTGTTTTTTGTGCATTAACCATTTACATCGCTCAATTATTGAAACAATCCGCTACACGTCATGCTCTAAATTAATTTCAAACTGTAAAATGTAATTTGCTATACGCGCATGTAAATAACTATTTTAGTAACCTTAAGTGTTAACCGTATTTTATAATTCTTTGTACATCAAATTAACTTGATTTTTACGTACCTTTTATGAAACTTTTGTAATATCCTCTACAGTGCGGTAAAATGAGTATTAAATTTCAGTCTTTAAAAAACATCTAACAAGTTTGTTAATTGGATAATACTAAACTTTATATAAATAAGTGTTGCTTATATTATGTTATTATAGTTAATGACAAATGTACAAAAGTAAAGATTTTTGAATTTATATTTTATTTTTTAGAAATGCGCCATTTTGTGGCGATTGTCAGTTATAATTACAGTTCGTTATTGACAACTGTCAAGTTACCGACGACTGTAGATTGTATATTTAAAAGTGCGACTGTTACGTGCATAAATTTCATAATGTAATACCCTGTATATTAATTACCTTCAAGCTAGATTTCTGTTTTCGTCGCTCTCTGGCAAGTTTAGTTTTACTTTATTTCCTGTCAAGACGTCAAACCGTCAACTACTTAAAATTCGTGCTTGTGATGGTGTAATCTCTTAATTGCTCTTAATCTTATAACATCGGCGTTAATGGAAATGAAATTATAATTTGAAAACGCATTTCTAGTAGTTTAATCACCACAGGGTAAGCTTTTCATATTAGTTTTTAGAATTCTTTGGTAATTTGATAGCACGTCCCGCCACGTTTTGGCTGTATGTTTCGATGTATTATCGATCGATGAGGGCTTATATCCACTAATACCTTCATGGAACGATTATAATTCGAGGTCTACGTTCAAACTAAAAACGAAGTCTCGACAGGAACTTTTCTCCGAGATACTACTCCTTATGCGTCAGTCGATTACGGTACTAACTTTTACTTAATGTGTGCAACATCATTCGATAATCGGGTTTTTATGTGTAATTTCTTTTAGTATTAATTAAAAATTTGGTATATTTTTTCTTTCGTGAGTCCCTGTGTTGACACGATTTGCTATTCAAATTTATTCCAGGAGGAGGAAAACGTTTTCTTCGAGCAAGTATTGGATAGTTGGTATGTTTTATTTAATTTTTTTGTCGTCAGAAAAGTCACTCCCGGAACTTTGCTTGTTCTAACGTACGCAATTACAATAATTGTTTCAATACCACTTAGATATTTTCATTAATTATTTTGTGTTATATCGCATGCTGTGAACCATAGGTAAATTTCTGGAGTTCGTTGTTAATAATCTACGTTATTAAATTAAAATTGTTATACCTATTTATCTTTTTCTTTTTTTGGTTACACGAAAACCAATGTAACTAGGGTTACGATCCTTATTTCGTTACAAGCTAGGACCTTATAAAGATCTGGCGCCCTTTAAATTCTATTTTTGTGAACCTCCCCTATATCCGACTAGTGTGAGTTGGCCGTGCAAGGTTCGTAAGACCTATAGCTTGTAACACGACATTAAAGCACTTGTTACATAAATTTACCCATAACTTAAAGCTAGGCGGCTAGCCCAATATTCTGGAGAGAGAGTCGCAGATGATCATCGGTGTGCTAATTAAGATAAATGAAAAAGCGCAAGGAAATATTAATCACAGATCCCGTTTATATCTGTCGAACAATGAATGTAACCAAATTTTAAAACAAAAGTATAACACCAAGTATATTTATTTCAACAAAGGGAGAAAGAGGTTAAAATAAAACTTTGTACACAGATATGAGTAATTGAGAGTTCGTTAACAAATATTACAGATAAGAAAGATGCTGCCAGCCCATTAGATTAGGCAACACTTCGTACATTTAATTATCGTATTACTGTCCGAAAGTATAACTTAATAGGTAAGCGTGCAATAAAAACTTGACTCCATGCGAAACCAGTGATTTTTGCAATCAGAAGCAGTGCACTTGTGATAAATTTAATCTCTAATGACACAAACAAATCTGCATGCATTAGTTGTGATAACACATAAATCTAAGTCGTACGTATTTACGTTTGACCGTTTCATAAATTATTAGATAATAAACGAATTGTACTTAGATTGTCGAGTTATGCTAGTAGCCATGGCGTACCTGAATCGCTTCCTAAAATTGTTAAACGTGAACGGAAGAATAAAAATTAGATATAGATTGATATCACAAATGATTCGCTGTAATTTAATCAATGAGCTTTATGACCCCGAATGCGCCAAGCTTCCAAATGACTTTTCACTTATAACATAGCAGGTGTGTCCTTAAGTTACGTCCCGAATACTTTGATTTTGAAGTTTTACCCTAGAAAAATCCTCACAAGCACAGCATATGAAGTTAAATTATTGCACACATTAATAACGTGGATAAAGGCGAATATTTAAAAAGAAAGGTCTTGTTATGTACAAAATTTGGTAGTTCAATTTTCTAGTATAAAATTTGTCCCGCGACATACGCTATCCTTTTCTTCTCAGTCGCCTGTGAAAACGATTTCATTTCCTGCTAATGTTTTGTAAATTACGGACCGTTCTTAGCGGTCTTTCCGACCCAACAAAAAGCTTTCATTATTAAGTTGGTTCACGATGCTCTACGGGGGTATGTGGGCGAAGTTTACATAGTCTTGAGTGAAAGCTTATTTTGGGGTATGTAATTTTATGACGTTTTTGTATTGAGGGCTTAAATTAATTCTTTAGCGAGTCCGATCTCTCCACCCGTAATTTTATCAGTGACGTTTGTAACATCTGGTGGTCGAAAAATTTCCATGACGTCACGTTGGTGTTAACGTTATTGCTTATACACCGTCAAGGGTTGGAAACCTTCAGGATTATCCCTCTTTTAGGAGACGGATTACTACAAAAACTGGGAAAAGTTACTCCGCTTGGTCAATGGGAAACGCTGCGCATTTGCGTTCTTAAATGATTGAATGATAAGGGGACCTGTTACTTGTGTTAATATTATATGTTCGTTTATATTGGGTTTAATGTTACTTTTTAGGTAACTTAAGTACGGAATTAGCTAATGCCCTACTGGATAAAACCTAACTGTGAGTATTACTATTTCAATTTTATTTGATTTGTGTTTATGATCGTACGTGCATGTTAGGTTAACACAATTAATAATATTTTTGTGCTTCACAAGCTCATATGCAGTGCGCGTTGAGTCTCGAAGACTTAAGTTGTTTGTTTGTCTACAATTTTAAAATTTGCGAATATAAATTCAGACGTCATGTTTATGTAAAAGTTTAGACCGACAGGGTCAGCTTGTTGTACGGTGTGTTGCTCACTATTCGACGCAACTTATAATTCATTCGACTCACGTATAAATATTTGCGAAAACTTATATTTCTGTACCTCCTTCATCTTCTGTGATAATTAAATATATATATTCTGCGTTATTACTTCTTGTGGTGTTATTTATTCTTTTTTAGCTACGGATAGAGTTAGACGGTATCTCCCTAACTTAATCTTTCATCGTCTTGGCGCCTTTTTTTAGATTTACATTATAATTTTGCATAACAAAGCCTGCGATCCCTCTTCAAAGAAGCTGTGTTAGCGGTTGCTTTGTTTTATTACAAGAAGACCAGCGTAACAATTTATTCTTGGCGGTCCAACTCGAGGAACCTGATTTTTTTGTAACAGTCTCACTGGACGCGAACGTTAAGTTTCATCTACAGTTCTCTTTAGATCGAGCGGAAATGGCTTTTTTATAGTCCACAAGCCAATAAAAATTTTTATTTGTTTTTTATACTTTGTTTATCTAAGCAAAGTGGTTATTTAAGAAAACTGTGATAGGTAAATATTCAGAAAATGAAATTTTAAATTTATCGAGTTGCAGTGGTTGTAATTATCTAAGTAGGTACCTATAATACTAACATAAAAAAAGACAAGTAATTGTTGATAATTTTGTATATTAAATTGTTGTCGACTAAGCACTTTAATACAAATTTCGTGCCTTTAAATGTTACAGCGCTTCACCTAAATGAAAACCTCGCCCGTTGGGTTCGGTTTTGAAACAAAGCTGTCGCGTTACACGCAATCAATTGTTAATGGGATTATAACATTTACTAAAATTAATAAATTAGTTTAAAGGGGACAATTAAAATAAACGATTAATAAATCCTTGGTTTCAGAAAACTGCAGTTTAAGTAATATCAAAACAGTTGTTTGAGTTGCAGACATTTAAGTTGTTTCTACTATCTAATAAAAATATTAGCTTTTTTCTATCAGAGTTAACTTAAAACTGCACAGAAGAAAAAAAATACCAGAAAAAAACGGACGAAGAATTTCAAAGAAAGAAGAATCTAAAATCAACGCGGACGTTAGATGAATGATAGAAAATTTTTATGAAAATATTGAAGAAGGTAACAAGTATGTGAAAATGACAAGGTGGTGGACTGAAGAAATAAGAGAAATGGCAAAGGAATTTAGGAGAGCTTGGAAACGATATATCTAAACAAAACTAATGTAGGATAAGGAAGATTATAAAGAAAAAAGAAACAAAGCGAAAAAAGCGATTAAGATAGCAAAAACTGTAAAAAGATCGGAGAAGAGTTAACGGAATTACATAAAACGAATTCCAGGAATTTTTAAACAAGAATAAAATGAATGAGGAGTATGAAAGAAAAAAACTAAAAACATGGAAATATTTCTACAAAAGTATGTACTATGAGAAAGTAGAAAGCCAGTATAGGTCGAAAACAAATAAACCGAAAACAAAAATTAAAAGGGAAGAGGTAGAGGATGCATACAAAAAAATAAAAATTGGCAAATCATGTGGAGAAGGTGACATAAAGGACTTAGATCAAAAAGGAACAGACGGGTTCTGGAATATCTGTAAACGCGCATGGGAAGAGAAGAAAATCTCGAGAGACTGGGAAAATAAGCTTATAATACCAATTTATAAGAAAGGAGTACAGACGTAGGTTGAAAACTATAGGCGAATATGCCTGGGTCAAACTAGTTACAAAACTTATACAAAAATTCTAGAAAGGAAGTTAGGAAATCAAATAGAAGTCAATTAGGAGAAGAACAAGTAGCTTTCATATTAAATACACAAACAAAGGACTACATATACGATCAAATACATAATAGCAAGAAAAATTGAAGGAGAAGAATTGAAGGCTGTTTTTGATACAGTAAACAGAAGAGAAATTTGGAAAACGCTGAAAGAATTAAAAGTAAATAAGGAAGTGATAAATGTAATAAGAAGTACATATGAAACAGTCAGATTAAAAGTACAATTAGCAGGGCAAAGATTGGAAGAATTTAATATTAACAAAGGAAACCACGTCACCACGGCTACTTGAGATGTCGGTGAGTGAGCGTAGTTGAAAATGTTATAATAAAAAAGAGAAAAAAATAGGCGCCACTCCGTTTTACTGACAAAATCTTCAGCTTAGAGACACCAAAGGCACGTCTGAACCCACTATCGAAGAGATCAAAAGAAAAATAAACAATAGTCAACGAGAGAAAGTAACACTGTATATACATTTTCTTTAATCAATAACAAACGCCACTTTCTTATTATTATAAGTGATAAAATAATAATTTGTGTGTTTTAATCAGAAGTAAGAACAAGAAAAAAAGCAAATCGATCGAGCATTAACGATTAAATGTAGTCGCGACAATATAGTGATTAAGAAAAATTTAGTAGTGAACGTTTAAATGAGTACAATTTATAAGACTTAACCCAAACCTAAGTTCTTTATCACAGGTAGCTGGATATCAGCTATATTAATATTGTTACTTAGATTTATCGACGCCTGTCTACCCAACTCTAGCCTTGACTACAATTAAAATTTAAGAATACTTCATCGGAACACAGTCAATAAATACGAGTAAAGCTGAAGGCGGTGTAAAGTATTCGACTGGAAGCAAAAATTAAGTACTGCCCTTAGTTATTCAAAAGAAAAGCAGCTGAGAGCTGATTATAATTAAATGGCTAAACGCTGAATAGAAAGTAAAAATACAGCTTATGGCTTAATATAAATAATGCAAATACATGCGTTATTCAAATAGAAAACATTCAATTACACTTAAGTTGTAGAAGAAATGCAGTTATGTTTTATTTCCATCTGTATGATTCGTCTAAGCTACCTTTTGCGGGACGATTCAAATAATTGTGAAGTGGTGAATTCTATCACCTTCGTGAAATATACCTACCTTTACTGCAAAACGTTAAATTTTAGCCATCATAATGATGGCGTCGTATCGTCATTCAATGAACAGAATTTTTTATTTGTAATTTACTTCGCTAAACGCGTAATAGTAAACGACCCATAATTAAGTGAAAATGAAAATACTTACAGTTCAAAGATTTCCAACAATTATATATTACGCGCAGCAAGCGTTGAAGGAGAAAGTCACTTAGGATCGATCAAGGTATTTGATGAAACACCCTCTCTTTCCCTCGAGAGCATCGATTTACGTCGAAATAACTAACAGTGGTGTCGGCGTACCCGTGACGTGGTTAAATTAAAATAACATACGACTTTTTGGAAAACTAATGATTAATGACACGTCACAGTGGTATGCACACATAGTAAGAATGGAGCTCAACAGAATAACAAGAAGAACAATGGAAACGGAAAAGCTAATCAAAAAACAACGAGGCAGGCCCAGAAGAAAATGGATGCAACAAATTAAAAAAATCGGTGCAGAGAAGGCAGTGACAATGGACAAAATGAAAACAATAGCAAAAGACAGAAAAAGATGGGAAAAAAGGATACGGGTTCCGAAAAGGCATTGAGGATTAGAGAAGAACAATCAGAGTTTTAGAAAACTGGCACTTACAAAAAAACCTAGCATATTCTCATTTGGAATGCAATTAGTTAATTAATTTAAGTATAATTGCAATCAGGCAATTGAAGTTTATTGAAAAATACTGAATAAAAGAATCTCTCTTTTTCGTATTCAGAGTATTATGAAAAATATTAAAAGCGAGGAAAAAGGTTTACTTAATATTTTAAAGTATACATATATCTATGCAAAAAAGAGAATCCATATAAGTTAATACATTTAAAGTAATTTGAAAAAATTTCCATATACCGAAATAGTAACTTGCATTAATTGATAATCTTAAGCGGATTTCTACGGACTACTTTACATATTACTAATTTAATTTTAAATTAGAATTAAAAGGGACGGTATTCAAATGAAAATCGATGAAAATGTAAATGGTATAAACGTAATAAAATACTTTTTTTGAAAAGTACGTAGTTAAAATAAGGACGTATGTAGGTAGTAATTAGAGATTCAAATATTTTCTAAATTGATTCTGTGTAAATGTGTATATTTGACTACTGTTTAAAGAAACTTATAAATGCTATTTTACGACGCTATTTATTTTATTCTTGGCACAATTTAAAGAGATTTACTTTGTTTTATTCTTACTTCATTGCCTATATTCTCGTTTGTAAAAGCATTAACGTTTTACAAACAATTTCATAAATTAATACTCAATTTATATTGTTGTTCTGAAAATTCATTCACCAGTTTAGAATAGTTTATTTTCTAAAGAATTCTACCGAACGTCACGCTTAGACAAAAATAACTCTGTACGCTTTTAATGCTTTCGGAAAAGGAAGGTAGGAAGAGCAACAAGAATATAAAATCAAACTGGATTCGTGCTTCTGATTGACCCTTAAATATTTTATTATTACTTTGTAGCTTTGTTTGTTTTCCAAAGATGACGGTTGAAACTCACGAATTTCTATTTGTCCACAATTCTTATTTTTCAATTTAAATTGTTTTATTTTAATTTGTCGAGCGTAATGTTTATGGTACATGAAACCTACAATAAATTATTGCATTTGTTTTTGTATACAACCTTTCAACGAGGAAAATGGCTTTCCGGAGGAAATTGATTTTGGAAGCACACGAGAGTACTGTATCTTTTTTAATAAACAAAAATAAACAACATTAAGCTTAAGATTTTAAGTAGTTTTAAACAGTTTTATTTATCTAGAGTTATTGAAAGTCCATTCTGTTTTATAATAGTGTGTCGATAGTATCTTTTGAAAAATGAAAATTGTTATTAAACTTATACATATGCATTATTCACAGCTATGCTACTAAGCTTACAAATACCCCGAAAAATATATTTGAATTTTTGCCTTCTTTGTAGACACAATATATTCCAATCAATCAAAAATTGTTCATTCTGAAGCACTAAACATTATTCGTAATGTCATCGATTTCTTCGATTAACGGAAAGTACCTACTCAACGGATATATCTAATAGAAAAAGTTTCTGAACTTACTGCTGCTGCAATAAGGAAACCTTTAAGTTTTATTAAAAAATTCTTAAAGAATCTGATGTTGCCGGAGACTCATTCTTCAAGAAATTGAGTTAGAAGAATTTAGGAAGATCTGTGCATGAAATGTATAGTCGATCATCAAGTAGTACCTGAAGTCAAAGTATTAGTGGAAAAATGAACAACAAATTCAACTACGTAGGAGAACGTGAAACTTTACGAAAATTCTTACGTGCAAAGTTTTCATAACGTAATACCCTGTATATTGAATTAAAATTAGATTCCGGTTTTGACGCTCCCTGCCGATCTTTCTGGTTACTGGCATTTTGCGGTCAAGTCATTAGGCTAAAATGACCTGTTTCGTTTAAATCTGGAAATTTCTAAGAACATCAACTGTAATGGAAATGAAATTATAAATTCATTACGTATTTAAAGTAATTTATTTCGTCACAGGCCGCTCCGCCACGCTTGGGCCACATGTTTGGATTTAATTAATTAAGAACAATGAAGAATGAATATCGTTAAATACTTATAGGTCTCATATCCACACCGGAAACGAATGTTACTTGTTAGACGTCAGTCGATTGCGATACCCACCTCTTAATAATTGCGAGGAACAGCATTCGATACATCGGGTTCTTATATCTAATTTCTTCTATTAACAATTTTGTAAACTTCGACTTTCGTGAGTCATTGCGTTGACACGATTTGCTATTCATAACTATTTCAGGCTACTCAACGACAACAACGTTTTATTCGGGGAAGTGCTGGATTGTGGGCAAGTTCTCTTTTTAATTGTTATGTCGCTGTCAAAGAAGGTCACTCACGAAATTGAACTTGTTTAACATCATTTATTACACGAACATCAGAGTAACAAGGATTACGAACCTAAAAATTCGTTACAAGACTGTCTATCTTGATCGAGGCAGAAGTGTTACTTATAAAAGATCTGGCGCCCTTAAATACTATTTATTTGAACCTCCCCTATCTCCGACTGCGCGAGTTGGCCGTGCAAGACCTATAAGCTTGTAACAAAGTATCTTTTAAAACTTTTGTTACAAGAAATGCGTTTTAATGGAACGAATGAAACGATATTGTAACTTGGCGTTTACGATATTTGAGAAAACTGAGAGAGAATGGCGCTAAAGGAACAATTCACACCAGCTACTTAGATCAAACCTACATTCACACGTCACATGGAGTTAACTCGGTAGTCCGAAAAGAACCAGGTGTTTATAAATGTGATCGAACGAAGCAACGACTTATTATAGTGAATGTGGGTGGTTCATATGGATTTGTGAACCACGGCGTTCTAATTTTTAAATTGCAAAGTAAGTCTGCCGACTGTCATGACGATATGTGTAGCCTAACTGCTTGTAGAATCCTGTATTTAATCTCAAAATGCCCACCGACAATTGAGATTTAGGACATTTTAAATTGAAACGTAGGATAACAAAACATATCTAAAAACTAAATAACAACTACAACATAATACATGGTAAAATACAGAATACAAAACAATTATACTTTCAGTCGGAGGAAGGTTATCTTTTTTGATCAGCACTAAAGTTTCCAGATCAGATTGATGGGACCATAGATGCTGGTGAATCTGTTAGACCTTTTGGAATACGGATAGACGAGAAGTAGGAACTCCAGTAACGTCCAGAACTAGTAATATTGTTAAAGGTCTTCCACCAGGAAGTGCGCAGGAGTAAGTGATTGAAGGTCATTTGGTCCAGAAGAGAGAGGACACAAAGGACAGGAGTTAAGGGTAGTTTTTATCTGTGAAAGCAAAAACTTCAAATGTCAGAACACATCTACCTATTACACGCGTGAGGTGATGCTTGCAGGACTGTAATAAAAAATTACTCCGAATAAAGAACGTGTAATAAAAAATTTGAAAATATATTTAATAAAAGTAAAAATAATAATTTGACCACGGCAGCAATCGAAAGCACAGACCTCTGGGTGTGAGCTTGAATGAAAATAAATACAAAGACGTGAACTTCTTTAATTTATTAACTATAACATAATACACTATTTACATTAAAGAAAAATGAACAATAATTGAATTAACATATATTTGGAATAAAATATTAGGGCGCCAACCACCTTTAAATTGGTGATGAATAAAAAGCGTAAAATCTTACATCTAATTAGTAATTGATATTAAATGCAAAAATAGTAAACGGTTAATTTGTTATCGAGTATGATTTCCGAAAAGTTTTAATAACTGAATTTAATTGCTTGAATGTAAAAAGTAGTAACTTAATTCCAGTTGACTCACCATATTTAATATGACGTTATCGGATATCTTCTATTTTTAGCACATACTTGCTTGAAGTTATAAAATTCTTCAACAACAACAGGAATGCATAATAAACTCCAATAACGGAAAATCCATTAATAAAACTAAAATAAACGATCCAGTGAATCAAAAACCGGAATAAAAGAAAAGATCCAGTAAAAGAAAAGATCCAGAATAAAAAGACCCTAAATATAAATAATTAGAATGGTTTTTTGAATGACATGCTGTACTCACGCTGCTTAGCTTTGTCTAATTATATTACGTAACATTGCGAAATCACTAAAAATGTTGAATTCAATAGAAAAATTATAACAAAATAAAGGTAAACTCACCAATAATTAGATGGAATGAATAAAAATTAAATTGAATGGGTTTTTAGGCCATAATCAAGAAAATGTGTCTTCCCCGCATCACTACGACACGCACGGCCAAGGGTGGCCCAAGCGGAAGTGCAAGCTTAAGCTCTAACTCAGGTAGATTTGAAACAACGCGACGTTGCCAAACTGAATAAATTTACGTGCAATATTAGTTGCAGAAAATAAATGAATGTAAAATTGAATTTTAATGTAATGAACTCTAACGGGACGTTACAGGACTTGATACCTGCTTCCCATAATCCTTTCAAGTGAGGACTGTGTGCTGCTGCAAAATGTCAATTAAGGAATTATCTTAACTTGCGACTGTAAACATTTGCCAGGTTGTCGTATTTCGGATCTTGCACCAACGAAATTTATTCCGTTGTCATAGTATACATGTAGGGATTGCCACAACGCGATACAAATCTAAGAAAACTCAATAAAAACGATTATGTTGATAAATCTGTCACCAATTCGAGGCGAGAAGCTTTTGTTAAAAAAACGAATACATGTTTTTGAAACTTTGGCACCGCGGCCCATGCGATCTTTGACTCAGCGGACCGGCAAAGTCAACACCCACAACATGAAAAGAATGAGATGATTGAATGCGTGAAGATGGTAAGTTACCCACGATGGGTTGGGTCCACGTTGGTGCAAATCGAAAGCATCTAACACAGCGATGTACGACTTGCTTGGCGAGAGTTCGACCAGAAGTGATTCAAAATCTATCGCATAATAAAAATAGCAACAACTGAGAGCCCGCATGTAGCAAACGCTCACGCTCAACAATAAGCTTTGATAAGGGATCCTTTCATTGTAAGAGAACGGGATATTTTTTGTTGCAAGTGAATTGGAAACTTTGAAGGATCCAAAAATGAGCTAAAACCCAGCAATAACGAAGTAGTTTTTAAAGGTTTTTTTTTTGTGAAAGTTATTTGAGCTCACTTAGAAACGATTTCACTTGAGCGCCTTTAAATAGGATTAATTGGGACCTATTAATTTCCATTATTGTAAGAAGCCTTAAAAAACGACCTTTTTTGAGGCTTGAACAATTCTTGGAGAATCGCAAGCAATATGAGATGACTCATTCGCGACCCGAGAAGTCTGAAAATGGAAAGGATGGACCCGTTGTTACTAGGCACTTAGGAACTTCATATCAGGAAGCTCTGCTTTGGTAAACTGGGAGTTGGGCCAACATTTTGCGCGAACCAAGATGGAGCTTGCCACCACAGCGTTAAGGGATTTGTTTTGGTGAGAACATGGCGCCACACCGAATCGGCAGTCAGTCTTTGAATATTTGGGACTTTATTGCAGACAAAAGTCTTGAATAAGTTAGGACTGGTTTTCAACCACTCCAAAACGATGTAGGAATCAGACCACAGCAAATATTGGGATATTGGTGCATCTAAGGCCTTTAGGAAGTGAACTGAGAGTTTGGCTAAAACAATTGCTCTACACAAGTCGAGCTTAAGCATAGTTAAAGGACTTAAAAGGAGCAACTCTTGATTTTGCACAGAGCAAATTAATGTGATGTTGATTGTCTGAACGCATATACATGCAAGCACCAAAACCAAAACCATTGCAAAATCCATGAAGTTGTATGTAGACTGGATTTTTACATAGAACATGCCTGGAAATTGTATATATCTTCAAGTTTGCTACGATAAGTATAGTCATATGGACTGAATGTTACTCGGGACTAAGTCGTCCCATGATTACTTTTTCAACCATAGTTTAGGCACAAGAATTTTAACTGTAATAGAAAAAATCTGAGATACTTCTAACGGGATGATTCGTTTAGCTGTTGGTCCTTTAGTGGAAGCAAAAAAGCGTTATCAAGACTATCAACTCTTGTCAGCAGATTATCAACATAAAAGTCTTGTAATCGATCTTTAGTTAAAAAAGCAACGAGTTGCCAGAAACGAAGCTATAGCGGTACCATAGGTGCTAGTGCTGAAATCGCATGATTCAACTGGACCTAAGGGTGAAAAACGCCATAAAATGCGTTGCCAAAACCGTTGTACCGGTACATCTTTTCAACATCTGAAGAGGTAGCATAAAAATACTTACCAAATCGTACTAAGATAGAAAATATATCTTGTTGAATTGTGGGGTCTACCTTTTGTATGCTGTTAAGAGAATAGCCCGTTGTGATTATTTGAGAACTATTGAATACCACTCAAAGTTTTGTGGTAAGACTGTCCTCCTTTCAAACGCTATGGTGTGGGAGATAAATGGGAAATTGATGTCAGATTCGAACTAGGCAACATGTGATCTAACTCCTGAATAATGACCAGACACGACCAAACCAAACCTAGTTTTTTTAAGGATCGGAAGGTTGGGACCTTATTGCACCTGCCCAATGCAGAGCAGTTCGAAGAAGGCTGATGAACTCAGTTTGACCGGGTCAGCCAATCGGATCTTCTCTGGAATCGCAAGTTTATAATGATCGTTTCCTCAAGAAAGGCAGCATTCTAGTAATCTCGTCTTCTAAAAGGCAAGAGAGATTAATCTTGTAATGAGAATGATGAGCGGAGAGCACGACATCACAACTCGAAACGGAAATGAAATGTTTACTGGACAAGTGGGCAATTTTAACTTTTCACATAGGTCTGAATGTATAAAATTTGATTGGCTGTCCGAAAAACCGAATGTTAAACAGATGCACGAACTAGTGACCAAATTAAGAACGACACGCTTTTCTGGAACAAAGTGTATAACGTGTGCCGAATTATTTTCTTTTATTTGGCACCAAAATAAAAAAGTTTTTAGTAGATTTTATTTTAGTTCAAATTGATATTGTTTTTAATATTTTTGTAATTAAAAATTTTGCAATTAGTCAATATCAATAATTTATTTTGCAGAAATGTGATAATATTTTAAGTTGTTTTCTTTAATTTGTATTATTCGAACAAGAATTGTCTTTGTATTTAAGAAATAATCAACAAAAGCATTCAGTTCGATGCGAAAATACAAAGTGGCGAGTTTTTTTTTCTTTTGTTGTTTTAGGCGTATTGTCTTTTTATTAACGCATAATGGTTTTTAGGTATCTTAAACGAATCTCACTTTTTTGTTCACAAATTGACTATAATTAATTTTAAAAAGTAGGTAATTTATTTCTAATTTGGTTAGTATGAGAATTTTATTTTTTAGTATTAAGAAGTTTGAAATAATTTCAAATAGAGAACATCTAATATATTACTAACAATTAATGGGTCGAGAAACTATTACAAATGTTCGAAACGCGTTTATAAGCTGCTATTCAGAACATTTATGTCCTTGTTCTTGCCTAATCGAATGCAGATAGTAATTTATCTTATAGGTTCTCTTGTTTGTTTGAAGTACTTAACACTACCGTCCGTAAGTTTAATCGACTCATGCAAAAATGAAGTCTATTCATGAAATGACTTATTAGTTAAAGTTTTACTTAACCGATCTTAATTGCAAGCATTTACGAATAAAATAATCATTATTTTATTCGACCGGGCGTTGCTTTAATAAACCACAATGTGAACAACAATGAGAAATTACAAGAAAGTTTAAATTTAATTTTTTTAAAGCATTAGCAAAAATTATGCAGAATCGGTATTATTATTCTTTGGGTTAGGTTCTTAGTAGTCCTCGCAACTAAGCTCTGAGGTTGTTGTGCTCCATCGAGTTTTAACTCATAAGTTCTATGTAATATCGAAGGCTTCCACGGCCGGAGTCTATACTAAGATAAGAATGTTTTCCGGGTTTGTTGTAATTGTCATTGTTGTAACCGAAGTTGCCAACGTTTTATCCACTTTCGTAAGGGGCTTCATCAGGGCGTGAGATAAATTGAAAAACTCAAACAAGCAACCGAAATCTAACTAAGAACTTCTCAAACGTTAGGTAATCAATTTGTGAACCAAGCCAGATTCTTACCTCTGAAAAGGTAAGAAAGAAAACGGTAAACTTGAAAAAGCAAACGAACATCTAACAAAGAACCACTACAGAGTTAGGTAATCAACGTTTGAACCAAGCCAGATTCTAAACTCCATAGAAGTGACCTAAGAAGAAATAGTCTTCGTATATAAAGAAGAAGGATCGTCACGGATGGTTAAGCTCGACTCTGATTGGGTTACAGTTGAAAGGGGGCGTGTTTTCGATAAAGGACTAATGACACGAAACCAAATAGGGGATAGCTCGAAACCATGAACGCGATTGAAGTTATTGGGGTGTTTGATGATTTCTATGCTCTTTTGGAATTTCCAGTTGAAAAAGAATGGAGATTTAGCAATCACCGAAACGTTATCAAAATCTATCTTGTGAACTGTAGCAACATGATGTTCAGCAACCGCAGACTTAGAAATATGCCTTTTCTTTATACAGCGATTATTTTCTGAAATGCGAGTAATGACGGAACGACCGGTTTCACCAATGTAGACTAAACTACATGAACGAGGAATTTGATATATACCTTGAGATGAAAGTGTAGGAAATTTGTCCTCGGGAGAAGGAAGAATCTAAGGTTCTGCCTGTTGAGTTGAATATGGGTTTAATACCATTCTTACGGAGAATTTTCCCTATTTGGTCTATAACCTTGTGAATGTAGGGTAAAAAGGCCAATTTCGGATTGCATTCGAAAGTAAAAATGTCCTTAGGTAATCGAGTACTTGGATGTAGACGACGATTAATAACTCTATGAATATCTCGCTTTATATAACCATTGTTCACTAGGGTTCTAGTAAGATGTCGGAGTTCTGAGTCTAGATTCTCAGATTGGCAAATAGAAAAGGCACGATCAACCAAAGATTCAATAACAGGACGTTTCTGTGCAGGATGATGTTGAGACGAAGTATGAAGGTATCTGTCCGTATAGGTGGGTTTGTGATAAACAGAATGGCCTAGAAGTTCGTCGGACTTACGAGTAACAAGAACGTCAAGAAATGGAAGAGAGCCATTACTTTTGATTTCCATAGTAAATTTGATATCTAAGTGTTGATTGTTAAGATGATGAAGAAGCTTAGACGATTTGAGATGACCATGAGACCAAACAATAAAGATGTCTTCAACATACCTAAACCACACTTTAGGTTTTAATATTGATGATTCCAAACCAACGGTTTCAAAGGATTCCATAAAAATGTTAGCTACAACAGGTAATAGAGGAAAACCATAGCAGCACCAGAAACCTGTTCGTAAAACTTTTTATCAAATTGGAAGTAAGTAGAGGATAGACACTTCTCAATAAGAGGAACCAAACTGAAGTCTTTGCCATGTTGAGACAGAATCTGTTTGATGATAATAAGCGAATCCTTAACAGGAACTTTAGTAAAAAGTGAAGTGACATCAAAGCTCACGAGAAGATCTTGGGGTTCAAGTTTTATAGTTTTTAGACGTTGAATGAAATGCTGAGAGTTTAGGATGTGAGAAGAGGTACCTGTAAACTCGCAAAGAATGTTAGACAAGAACTTGGCTAGCTTGTCCGTATAGACGAGGTGGTTTAGAATCTGAAGGGGGTAAGTCGACGTTTAGTTTCTGGAGGTAGATTGGAAGATTTAATGATTTGGCTAACCTCACGTTCAATCTTCGAAGTGGGATTACGAGTTAGAAGAGCGTACGTTTTTTTAGACAAAATAGAATGGATTTTCGCAACATAATCAATTCGGTTCAAAAGGACAGTAGGGTTGCCTTTGTCGTCTGGAAGAGAACAATAATAGCAGGGTTCTTACGAAGACTTTTTAGAGCTAACTCTTTCGACTTAAAAATGTTAGATTTAGGAATTTTAGATGATTCAAGGATTTTGCCAGTGTTAATGCGAATGGGATCTGAGATGTGGCGAGGAAGATGTCTTATAGAAGACTCAACAGCACATAAAATATCTTCTTTAGGAATACGTTTGGGACCAACAGCAAAATTCAAACCGTTAGATAACACCGATTCCTGTTCTGAAGTGAGGGCTAAACTAGATAAATTGACAACCGTTCTTAAGCAGTTAGTCGTGGATGACGATCCTTGGATTCCAATAATTGAAAGTTCTTGAGATGATCTTCAGTGGTTACTCGTAGAGTGGTATCAGACTGCTGGTAAGTAATCTTGTCAAAGAAATCCAAATCATCCAGTGATAGAGTGTTGGCCTACTCAAGATGACGACAAAAGAGTTGTTTCGAAATGGTTTCTAACTCTCGCCTAGTTTGCTTAATCCGTTCGCGTGTCAACGGTAGACTAGCACGGTGTAGGATGTTTTTAGAAGAACGTGTCTGAAGGTGGAACTTGATTCTGAGAAATGCAGGAATGATGTTATGGTCACGACAGCGACTAAGAAAGGTTAAATTGTACAAAAGTTTGACGAGTTTGTGGTGAACTTTGGAAAATACGGAGGTTTTAGAAGAAATATTCTCCCCGTAGAGATTGTTTTTCAAGTTTACCGTTTTCTTTCTTACTTTTTCAGAGAATCTGGCTTGGTTTACAAGTTGATTACCTAACTTTTGAGAAGTTCTTAGTTAGATTTCGGTTGCTTGTTTGAGTTTTTTTATTTATCTCATGCCCTGATGCAGCCCCTTACGAGAGTGGGTGAAACTTTGGTTACAACAATGACACGGTCCAAACTCGGAAGACATTCTTATCCTAGTCAGAAGTTCTACTTCTTCAATAAATTTCAGAGTGAGAGTTAGAGAAAGAAGTGTTTCGTCTTCTTTTCTACACATTCTACATTCAGGATTGTTTTTCACTTTTATATTATTGAGATTTTTCAGTGTTCTGTGATGAGTCCAAATCATTTTAGTTGGTTTTTACCCAATTAATTCGTTAACTCTTTTTCTGGCTAGTCTCGTGATATACATCTTCGACTGTTTTAGTCCAGGAGCTGCCAACCAGTGTGAGGTATGTTTTTATCTTAATAAGTTTGTAATCTCCTCTCTGATGGTCGTCTATGCTAGACTCAGACCTTATTAGACGACTTTAAGCTCCCTTTTTTGCTAATAGGTCTGCTTTTTTGTTTCTTTTGTCTCGTTGATGTCTTTTTGTCTATTGTAGAGTAAGTTTGTGCTCAGCTAGACGGACTACCAAGTTTACTACCTTAGCGCGTATTGTTACTGAATCTAAATCTATTAATGCTGCTTGGCTATCGGTATCGATTTGGATCCTTCTATTTTGATAGGATTGATTGATCATTTCTTGAGCAGATATTGTAATAATTTCTGTTTCTAAACGGGTTCTAGACATTTCAAGTTTACGCTAAAGATGTTCCTTGATCCTTTGTAACCATCTGTATGCTGGATGATTGTTTGCTGCTTTTTCGGTTGTTGTCTACCTATCTCCTTTTCCTTTGTCGGTGTAACTACTCGATAAGGTTTGTGGAAGTCAATAATTGGACCGGTTTTGTTCAACTTTATGCTTGGCATGTAGTTTTTGTTTATCTAATCTAAAATCTCGGTATCGTATTTTTTAGCACGAGTATTTCTCCACCCGTTAGATTTTAATCGGTACGCCGCTGCTAAAGCATTTGATTCTACCACTAAATATAGAGGTGAGAGTTTCTATTAGTGCAGTGGGTGGGTCATAGACGTACGTCTCTGTAGCTTGCTGAGTTCTGTTCTTTTAGATTTATGCTACCAAATTAGAGATCTACTATATGTAACTGTGGGAACTAGTGGCCGTTAAAGGTCAACTTATTGTCTAAAGTGAATCTTAAATATTTAACTTCATTGCTCAGTAGAAGTTTTTTTCTCCATAATTGAAGCTTCTTCAAATCCTGAAATTTCTTTCTTTTTGCAGTACTCCAGTTTTCCAACTATTTAAGGCTTTTTGCATAAGTTTGGAACAACTCCCCTGAACTTGCCATATATAATCTGCATATTCTGGCACATGTATTTCGTTCAGGTCAAGTTTCCGTAATATATTGTCTACTATTAAGCTCTACAATAGAGGCGGTAACACCCTTTCCTGCTGGCATCCTTTAGCAGCAGTTATCTTTGGTTACATTGTCTAGCAAGTTTGTAATTTTTTTGCAAGCTATGGCAGAGCTGATCCATTCTACTACGAACTTCGATTTTTGAGAGCCTTGCTAATGGTGTCAAAAGAGGTGTTATCAAATGCTCCCTCTTTATCTAAGAAAGCTTCTAGTGCAATTTCTTGATTGCTTAAAAAAGATTCAATTTTGTGCGTGAAGTTATGCATGCTCAGTTCACACGATTTGTTTTGTACTAAATTATTTAATATAACTAGTAATATGCAAGTAATAAAATTATTGTAACAGAAACGTTATTAAGAAACGATATTTTTATAACTCGGTAATATTTGAGATTTGTCGACGTCTAAAACCTTGACCAACCACAACTTTAATGTGTGATAGTTTAAGTAGTGATGTCATGTTTGCTTCTCCGATAACCTGAGCCCTCACCTGTCGGATTTATAATAATGACAATGAAAATTGTCTTACATAATTGATCAGCATTTCAGATATTTTGACGTGGTAATCTGTACTTATCTCGTTGCGTGATTAAGATTTGTAGTTAAATTAGGCTTAAAGTTAATTTATCATCAATTTACATATTTACTTCGTCAGCATATCAAACATAATTAAAAATTTTAACTGCTTCAATAATAGTCAATTTTTTTTCGAAAATGATTAAAAAAGCGATTAATTTGTTAATGGTATGGAAATAATACAATAAAAGCTCATCATCAGCAATTTAAGTTTATAATGATAGTAGTAAATATCTCTAACGGTCATAGAGGTGCACAAATCTGAAAACGTTCGTACTGCTAAAGAAAAAAACATCAGTATCCAGTTTTATTTAAAAAGGTAATACAAAAAAAGAAATATAAAATCAAGTTACATTTGAAATAAGTTTGCCACTCGCAAAAAATAGGCGAACAGTAACACGATTAGATTAGAAATTGGAATAAATTTAAATCAGACCCGATATATCATGGCGCTTGTCAAATGAGTCAGTAAATGATAAAATATTTGTAAGATATTGTGCTGACTATCTGTGGCTACACTAGTTGGTGCAGATAATTTATAAAGAGGGGTGGGCGGTGAAGAAAGTTATGCTTCACAGTTATTAGCACGTAGTTGGGCATCATCCATTCTTGCTGATTTTTTTGTCAAGTGACTTCTTGAATTTGAATATGGCTTCCGTTTGATAAACGTCGAATCTTAGAAAAATTGTTTAATCTGGGGTTTCAAGAAAACTTCTTCCTTTATGTTAACCTCACTAAGACGAAGAAATTTAGTTTTCAAAAATTGAAATGCATCACGTCTTGTTCATTGCTTTCGCAAACGATTTCACCAATTCGAGGTTGATGTGCAAAAGCGGTAATTAAGTATTTTCCTTTGGGACCATGAACATGTCTTTATTAATAAATTTTCTCATTTCGTAATCTAACGAAAATCGCTTGTACCGGTGCCATTTTATGTGACCGGTTTTTCGAATCAATTGAGAGGTCATTTCGCTTTTGACGCTGATCTTAACTTGTAATTCTTTTTTTACGTTGTCGTTTAACTATTACGTTTTTAGCTCTTTGGATGGTTATTGAATGAAGATTCTCTTTACTGAAGTATTTAGATTGCTACAGAATAGCTCTCAGGTATGGCGATCGCCGTCATTGGTTTATTTTGCTAATTTAATTGCAGCAAGCTGGGAGGTTGGAGGCCCTTCTTTAATTTTCATCGTTATGGGAAGTTAAGTTATTTGAAGTGGTATTTGAAAAATATTGATCCAATTAAATTCGGGTGTAATCAGAGGTGGACTGTATAGTTCCTTATGTTATTTACTTATCTTACGTTTTCAGCTTTGTTAATTGCTTTGTACATTTCTGTATATGAACCTTCAGCTTTGTTAATTGTGTTAAGCCTTCAGCTTTGTTACTTGCTTATCTGCATTTCTTTATATTAAGTCTTCAACTAATTTTTACGATCGTTATTAATATTTTTTACTTTCAGTTGAGTATAATTATTTAGCCTTCAGCTTATAACGTATTGAGTAGATGTATACTCGTACTGTTTACGTTCATGACTTGAACCGAACCGAGTAACTTGTAATTGTTTACTACGTGTTAAAGGTCAGTCGGTCGGCGAATGCAAGCTTGCACACTTCGTAATTATACCGGTACACTAAGGGACTCTAAGTCTAAGGGGTAAGTCATATGTTATCCTTATTAGATTTTTGAAAGCTCAAGTCTCGTTATCGAGAATTTTATTGCATTTGATTATTTCTACTGTACGTATATGTTAATTCTATGATCGATTTTGTCTCTGCTTTACTGAAACTTGTCTATGTGAAGAATATACAATCAGTTTGTTACGTTATCTCGTAACCAAATTATTTCTTTTTTCTTTTACGTAATCCACTCTACAGTGGATTTATATGTCCCTTGCTGTTTCTGAACCAAGCGTATGCTTGGAGTGGTGCCCGTTTTTTTCTGTTCTTTTTTAGTAGCATTTTCAACTACGCTCACTCACTGATATCTTAGCTAGCCGTGGTCTAATGGTTGTTATCAGTAGGTAGTTTTCCACTGAAAAAAAGGTTGGTAACACGAGAGTAAATCTTTCTCGCAAAGGGTCAGTTTGTTTCCGAGTCGGTTGTTGTATTCATATAGAAAGCAGCAGTGTTTTGTGAATTGCAGACCTGTGTGTTAACCAATAACAGTTAAGTTTCTAATTTATTATAATCCTGATAACTGATTTTATCAAGGATTTGGCTGATGTTTTCGCAAGTCTTCTTCGTATCCATAGAGTATAAGCCGGGAATGATGTTAAGATTATCTTTGATACACGACGTTTAGTTCTATTATCAATGCATTTACATTAGGACAGAAATTTAGCCATCTTCTAAGAAAGTAATTTCAGGGTAGATTGTGTGCAGAAGAGACGTAGGTTCTTGTCGAAGAAGTCGAGATCTACGAAGTTGAGATTTACTTTTAGGTAACTCGTAATCCCTGACGAGATCATGCAATTGCGACTAAGTAATGAAGTGAGTGAACACTTTTTGTCATCGGTCCACTCGACAGTGGAAGTCATACAAATCTTCTTACATGTCGTTATTTTGTATTCATCGAAAAGACTTACTCTAAATTAAAATTAACGGCTGCACTGTCTATATACGCTACCGATTCTCCTTATGAGTGGGAATAAACGGTATATTGCTGTCAAACGTCCATTTTTACTTTTCCTTTGACGGTTGGAAATCGCTGGTGAACGTTCGTGTACCTGGGTGTTACTTTAAGAAATGTTAGTAATTTTCTTTCTGTTTAATTTTCTTTGGCAGTGATTTCTATTACGATTTTAGCGAATGTAGTAGGGAAAACGTATTCTAGGTATTGGTCGAATTCGACGTTTTGGGTTAATTATGCAACGTTTCTAGGTAGGACACTAATCCTCAAAGATGGCGTCGTCACGCTGTCTTTTTACTTTTTTTTAGCTAGTTTTGGGGGATTACCATGCTACGAGTCCACCTCGTTTAACATAATCGGAAGGCACGAGAAATTATTATTACTGTTACATAAATCTTTTTGCATTTATATTTATTACTTTATTTATGTCAGCCTTGTACGTACTACTTATTTTTTAGTAACGTGGAATTTTGTTTATGTAATTTGTTTTAATTGCATTCATTAACCGTCAGCCTTCAGTCTATTTAACCTGTTTTATGTAATAACGTTAGATCATACTGATTTGAATTTACTTTTAGTCGCAAACTTTATACAAAGTACAGAGAATGGCATTTCTACTGATAACAGGAGCGATGAAAACCACGCCCACAGCAACCATGGAAGCACTACTTTTACTTCCACCATTACACCTCGTTGTAATGATGGAAGCAAGACAAGCAGCATACAGGCTGCACATTAATGAACACGCGTCAATCACCGGGAAAAACAAACCGGGTATATACAACGTGCTGCGTGAAGAAACGATCTGAACTATAAGATCTGACTTCAAAAAAAATAATCACATTTTAAAGAAAATTAAAGTGATAATACCGTCACGGGACCAATGGACAAAATAACATTTATTCGGGCACGGTTGAAGGAATTATCTGGTACACAGATGGGGCCAAAAATCGCAATGGTATCGGAGCAGGATTATATGGAGGCAAGCAACATGGAAAGCAATTTTCGCTGACTTTGGGCAAATATGCATCCGCTTTCCAAGCTGAAGTTGCTGCTACTGACTGGTGTGTCCGGAACATTATCGACTCATAATCATACACATATAGGCCGATATCGATCATGCCTGACAGTCAAGCAGCACTACTGGCATAAGCAGTCTGAAAACATTGGCAACTCGCCAACCAGTGCAGCTCATCTGGATACCAAAAAACCAAAATGTAAAGGGTAACCTAATGGCGGACGCACTAGCAAAAAAGGGCACAACAGGGACATATATCGGACCTGAACCCGTTTTCGGAATCGCATACGAGACCGGAAAAGAAATAATTCGCAGCAAACTTGCAGCGGAGCATAAAAAAACTATGGAAAAACTCTTCACGGATGAGGCACACAAAACTCTTACAGAGCCACAATTAAACACTCGAACTGCACTATCAAGCATGAGGCGACAAAAATTAAGGAAACCCACGGGACTAATTACAGGGCACTGTGGCCTTAACAAACATATGCATAAAATGGGACTGCAAAGTAGTCCTTTATGCCGCGGTTGCTTGGAAGACGACGAGACTCCGCAGCATCTGCTGTGCAAATGCGAAGCGTATCAAATGCAACGCACAACGATTCTCGGAAAACCAAAGCTAACCGATGATGAGTTGAAAAAAGCCCCTTGGAATAAACTTCTGGACTTCATTGACGAAACAGAACTGATGAGGGAGTAAAAAATCAGAGGTGCACAAAAGGATCAAGGAGACCGCAGTGCAGGGGCGCTAGACGAACCACCTCTTGAAATAAATTTAAAAAAATAGTTTCATAACCTTTATTTATATTTGATTTTACATATTGCTCAAATAATTATTACCTACGATTCTTCTTCGCACTAGAATTAACAATAATTTATACATAATCGAATTTGTTGCTATAATTATAAACAATGAAAAACGACGGAGAATCGATGTGCTCTCATACGGGACGTTTTTTTAATATACGTAAACAATCTGTTTCTCAAATAGTTACTACGTGTAATTGTTCTTTGCAATATAATCAACAGTAATGTATATATAATCGAATTTGTTGCTAATTATAAACAATAAAAAACGACGGAGAATCGATGTGGCCTAACGCGCGGGACTTTTCATGTTTTAATTTGCATAAACAATTTGTTGCTTAAATTGTTACAACGTAAAATTGTTCTTTGCATTATAATCAACAGTAATTTATACATAATCGACTATGTTGCTAACTATAAACTATAAAAAACGCCATAGAATCGATGTGCTGACGCGGGACTTTCATGTTTTAACTTGCCTAAACAATTTGTTGCTTACATTGTTACAACGTAAAATTGTTCTTCGCACTATAATGAACAGTAATTTATACATAATCGAATTTGTTGCTAACTATAAACAATAAAAAACGACGTAGAATTTTACGTTGTAACAATTTAAGCAACAATTTGTTTAAGCAAATTGAAACATGAAAAAACCTACGCGTCAGGCATCTCGATTCTCTGTCGTTTTTTATTGTTTATATTTAGCAACAAATTCGATTACGTATAAATTACTGTTGCTTATAGTGCAAAGAACAATTTTACATACTAACAATTTAAGCAACAAATTGTTTATGCAAATTAAAACATGAAAAGCACCACGCGTCAGAGCACATCGATTCTCCGTCTTTTTTTATTGTTTATAGTTAGCAACAAATTGGATTACCTATAAATTATTGTTAATTCTAGTGCGAAGAAGAATCATAGATAATAATTATTTGAGCAAAATGTAAATTCAAATATAAATAAAGGTTATGAAACTAACTTGCGCCACGGTGGCGAACGCATCGTGGTTATTTTAAAGGAGTGGGTAGAGGGTATGTCTAATAGTTTTAATTTAGATTTTGTTAAAATGTTTGGTGTTTTAATACGTAGTTTTGTATCGCTATCTGTTTTCATTGAAGCTTAAATTAAATATGGTGTTAGTTTTCTACATCATTTTGATATGTAAAAAAATACATAACTTTTTTCCTGCGAATCTCGCAAATTCGTTAATGCTATTTTACAGCAACAAATTAGCAACAAATTTCCGCCTGACTTTATTTCGTTTTTTTCTACGCAATAAATTTTTTTGAGGGGGGTCCAGCTTTACATTAAATTGGCCCCACTTATTTCATTTCCAATTTACTGCTGTTGTTCTTGAGCAACAAAGTTTTGAATACGGCAACAAATAAGCACATAATTAGCACTAATTTTTTCAAGAAGTCTGATTCTTTTTTCTGTTGGTGGGGGGTCTAAGTTAATGGACGTATATAATTGTTGTATGGTGGGTTGCCATCATTGATATTACAGCTGTGATATTACTATATTAGTCGACAAATATCTAACTGTTAATGCTCTATTTCTTTCTGTTGATTTTAACGATTATTTTCTCTTCTTGAGGTGATCGATAGATTTAAACAAGGTCTGTATTGGGCAATATTTACTTGTTTTGGCGCTTTTTGATTGGAAGTAGGATTAGCACACCGAGACTTACGATCCGCTTGCCCGTACAACTGAGTTAGTAGCCAGCAATAAAGCTGCGAAAAAATTCTCGTAACAATCTGTGAGATCACAGTCAGGTTCGCTGCAAACCATATACACAGCAAATAGCTTTTATTTACGGGTACACTTGCAAAGAGGCGGAGAAGGGCGCTTTTAAAATCAATTTCCCACATAGCATAATGATTTTTACACTTGCCTGGCATAATTAAAGTACTGTACATTGAAGTACTGTAATTCGATTTAAACTTTCTGGCCAAGGCTTTGGGACCGCACATCCCTTAGTCGTTTTTAGTCAAAACTGCTGCTATATATTTTTATTATTTGTGGGTGTTAGGGGAGAGAGGGGGACTGGAAATACGTAGAAAATAAGCGATAAACTTGCGAAAAAATATTACTACTGAACATTTTTTTTTGTAAATACTTCCTAATTATTATTATATAATTTAAACATCTTTTGAGGCTCAAGCTTATATCTGCTAATAATCTAATATATTAATTTGTTTTTAATTTTTGTTTAAACAAACAATAATTCACGTTACCCTTGTGAGACTAAATAATAGCATAATATTGATCAAAGAAGTAGTAATTCGTTGTAAATTAAACATGTCTCAAAATTAAGTGCTTTTGCTTATTCAGGATTTCAAGTTCTTGTTATATATTATAAGCGTTAATATTTGTGCCAACTAAAACAAAGGATTTAGTTAATTACTCTATTAACTCAACCTAATTAATTATCACAGTATGCGCTTTATTTTTAATATCTTATTATTTATAGTTGCATAATTAAATAATTAACGTCATTCAAAGAGCTTATTTAATTACCAAAATAAGTTACAGTTACATAGCTGTCGTTCTCCCACATAGCATTATTATTTCCTTACTTTAAATATAAGTAACATAAGAGTGGTTGATAATCTCTTATGATTTTTAGGCGTTATAATTATACAAAGACTACAATAAATTATTATAGTTATACTACAATGGCATAGTAAACACGTATAGATTTTATATAGGTTAAAAATACTAAAAAAGAAATATTTTTACGACAATAGCAAAAGAAAAGTAAAAGTAAACGTAAATATGTTATCAATAAAAGAAAATCAAACACAAATTCGTACGCAATAAAACTTTTCATCAGTATTTATGATCTATTGATTATTAAATGATGGAATTTATGGCAGAACATAAAAAAGGTTTGATTTTACAATACCACGAACGTATAAACTGTTTTATGCGATTATCGTTAAAAACATCGTTCTAATCTTCATTTATACCTTATAAATAGGGAGGAAATTTATTAACACACACTAGCTTCTCCACACGCGCGCAGCTTAAGTAAACAATTATTTTACTACGGACTTTAATGAAATTTTAGTGGTTTTTGTTTAAACGTGACTATACGTTCACCCTAAAATCTCGTAGAAATCATCCGTTTATCCCTTATTAAATATCTTCTCTAATTGTATGTAGAATCCTTTCGGTTTTGATTAAATGACTCTTAGGTGCACTGCTTGTTTCAAAATATATTAAATTTCGTATAATTAAGTAATTTAGATTTTTTCCAAAACCAATATTGAATATATTCTATAAACGATTACCGATGGTTTTCAAATATAAAAAAGGAAAACTCGATTTGATATTCCAGATGGGGAAGTTTATCGCAACGCACAGGAATTTCAACGCATAACAAGGGTTTGATCAAAAAGTTTATAGCTTTCCTGTAATATATAAAATATACATAAATATTACTATGTTTTATTTTTCATTAAATGGAAAATTAAGCTTTTTTTTAAAAGCCGTTTTAAACACTCAGTGCGAAATCGTTAAAATACGCGTATTAAATTATAGTTTTACATAAATTATGAATCTTATTTATGCTTCAAATGCCAATTTTTGTGACTCATTTTTTTTAATGTTACTTTTATTGGAATAATTCATAATTTTTGTTTATTTTATGGTAATGAGTTTTATTGCCATGTCTTACCAACACTATGTAAATAATATAACGAATTTTTCAACTTGGTTTAGTTTTTAACTATTTACACGATTATTGATTATTATAAACCTATACTAAGATAAGAATGTCTTCCGGGTTTGGACCGTGTCATTGTTGTAACCGAAGTTGCCAACGTTTCGCCCACTTTCATAAGGGGCTTGATCAGGGCGTGAGATAAATCGCAAAATTCAAACAAGCAACCAAAATCTAACTAAGAACTTCTCAACAGTTAGCTAATCAACTTGTGAACCAAGCCAGATTTTAAACTCTGTAGAAGTCACTTAAGAAGAAATAGTCTTCGTATATAAAGGAGAAGGATCGTGACGAATGGTTAAGCTAGACTCTCATTGGGTTACGGTTGATAAGGGGCGTGTTTTCGATAAATGATTAATGACCGGGAACTAAAGAGGCGATAGCTCGAAACCATGATCGCGATTGAAGTTATTGGGGTGTTTGATGATTTCTATGCTCTCTCGGAATTTCCTGTTGAAAAAGAATGGAGAATCAAAAAAAAAAGAAACAACGAAACATTATCAAAATCTATCTTGTGACCTGTAGTAAGAAAGTGTAGGAAATTTGTCTTCGGGAGAAGGTAGAGTCTGAGAGATTTTGCCTGTCGAGTTGAATATGGGTTTGACATCATTCTTACGAAGGAGTTTCCCTATTTGATTGTAACCTTGTGAATGTAGGGTAAAAAGGCCAATTTCGGATTGGATTTGGGAGTGGAAATGTCCTTAGATAATCGAGTACGTGGATGTAGACGACGAGTAATAACTCTATGAATATCTGGGTTCACATAACCATTGTTCACTAAGGTTCTAGTAAGATGACGGTGTTCCGAGTCTAGATTCTCAGGTTGGCAAATAGAAAAGGTACGATGAACCAAAGATTCAATAACAGAACGTTTCTGTGCAGGATGATGATGAGACGAAGCATGAAGGTATCTGTCCGTATGGGTGGGTTGGCGATAAACAGAATGGCCCAGAAGTCCGTCGGGCTTACGAGTCAAAAGAACGTCAAGAAATGGAAGAGAACCATTACTTTCGATTTCCATAGTAAATTTGATATCAAAGGGATTCCATAAAAATGTTAGCTACAACAGGTGATAGAGGAGAACCCGTAGAAGCACCAGAAACCTGTTTGTAAAACTTGTTATCAAATTGGAAGTAAATAGAGGATAGACACTTATCAATAAGAGGAACCAAACTCAAGTCCTTGCCATGTTGAGACAGAGTCTGTTTGATGATAATAAGCGAATCTTTAATAGGAACTTTAGTAAAAAGTGAAGTAACATCAAAGCTCACGAGAAGATCTTGGGGTTTTATAGTTTCTAGACGATAAATAAAATGCTAAGAGTTGAGGATGTAAGAAGAGGTTTTATTTGTAAACTCCCAAAGAATGTTGGACAAGAACTTGGCTAGCTTGTAGGTAGGAGATTGGATAGTACTGACTTTAGGTCGAAAAGGAATACCTTGTTTGTGAACTTTGGGAATTCCGTATAGACGAGGTGGTTTAGAATCTGATGGGGTAAGTCGACGTTTAGTTTCAGGAGGTAGATTGGAAGATTTGGCTGACCTCACGTTCAATTCTCGAAGTGGGGTTGTCAGTTAGAAGAGCGTAAGTTTCCTTAGACAAAATAGAATTGATTTTCGCAACATAATCAATTTCGTTCTAAAATACAGTAGCGTTGCCTTTGTCGGCTGTAATAACAATAATATCAGGGTTCTTACGAAGACTTTTTAGAGCTGACTCTTCCGACTTAGAAATGTTGGATTTAGGAATTTTAAATGATTTAAGTATTTTGCCAGTGTTAATACGATTGGGATCTGAGATGTAGCGAGGAAGATGTCTTATAGAAGACTCAACAGCACATAAAATATCTTCTTTAGGAATACGTTTGGGAAATTCAAACCCTTAAAGAGCACCGATTCCTGTTCTGAGGTGAGGACCAAACTAGATAAATTGACAACCGTCTTTAAGGAGTTTTTAGTGGATGAAACTTTCCGATTCTTGGATTCCAATAATTTAAACTTTTTGAATTGATCGTCAGTGGTTAGTCGCAGAGTGGTATTAGACTGCTGGTAAGTAATGTTGTCGAAGAGTTTCCAATCATCCGGGGATAGAGTGTTGGCCAACTCAAGATGAAGATAAAAGAGTTGTTTCGAAATGGCGTCTAACTCTCGCCTAGTTTGCTTAATCCGTTCGCGGATCAACGCTAGACTAGCACGGTGTAGGATGTTTTTTGAAGAACGTGTCTGAACGTGGAATTTGTTTCTGAGGAATTCAGGAATGATGTTGTGGTCACCACAGGGACTCAGAAAGTTTAAATTGCACAAAAGTTTGACTTGTTTGTGGCGAAGTTTGGAAAATACGGAGGTTTTAGAAAAAATATTCTCCCTGTAGAGATTGTTAATGTAATAGCGAAGGCTTCCACGGCCGGAATCTATACGAAGATAAGAATGTCTTCCGGGTTTGGTTTATTTATCACTGTAACTGTATACCGTTCACGGATAAAATAGTCACTTAATACACTTGTTCATTTTAACAACACATTTTAAACTGACGATTTTATTTAAATTTGCACGTGCTTCTTTAAAACTTTTGACTAGACGAAACTCTAATTTCGTTCGAATACCTTATATATTTTTTCTTTATCTGGCGCTAGAACATTCCATTTTTTTGACAATCGTTTTGAAGGTTCTAAATATTTTGGGTACGCTTCACTACTCTTTTTTTAAGACTGCTTTGTCCCAGAAAAAGAAACTGTACGCGGCACCGGTAGAAAGGACCGTGGCTGTTGTAGCTCCACATGCTCATAAACTTATCGAAGTCCATTTCATCGACTAGATTTCTGGTTCTGTTTGTTATTTGTTATGGTTCAGTCGTGGTCCTGGGCAACGCTGTTATTGTCAGAAAACGGGGCTAGTTGATGGATGTGGAATATTTTTGGCTTACCACTGGGTAGTTTCCGGATAAGAAATCGTTCTAAGTTTATACAAATATTTGTAAAGTGTTCTATAGACTTCGACTGCTAACAGCTTTCTTCTAGTCACACAGTAATTATTGTCTGGCTTGGACAAGACCTTCCTAAAATACGCGATGATGTTTTTTTTGTCTATTTTACATCTGAGAAAGGACGCATCTATGGCTAGATTACTTGCGTTGGTATCTAAAACAAATTTCTTATTATGTCTTGGATAACTTAAAATTAAGTGATTAGGGTCTATTTTAATAGAAGGAAATCGTTTTTGCAGTCTTCATTTGATCTAAATTCTGCTCGTTCTTTGGTCAGTTTCATCAAAGGTTTGACAATATTGGCAAATCTGTATATAAATCGTCTATAGGAGATGCACAACCCATAGTCCAGTCGACAGGTAGTTTCAGGTAGAAAAAGGTCGGAATATAATGATGTTGTTTAGGGACGGTTAATTAATATTTTCTGAAGTTTTGGATCTTGAGGACCCTGTGCGAAAACAGGGAGGAGAGGTAAACTCCAAATTTTTTGACATTACTCCAGCTTTTCCTCAATAACGTGTTTCTTTTACTCCTACTGTAAAAGTTTTTCTATACTTGTAAAGCGTTCAATTTTGACTGTTCAAACATGTTTGTATCTCAATTCGTTACCGATATATGTCAAGCATGGCCACGACCAATCGGCAAGCGTCAAGTTCGCTTTTTTTGGTAGTCCAGTCGACAAGTTGGAAAAAGGTTAGAAGTTAATGAAACTTTGGGATGTTGTAAGGATAGTAAATGTAGAGGATTGCTCGATTGTATTCTCGCAATGTAAGGCGCCCCACCCTAGTAAATCTTGATGGTTGACGTCAGCCGTAGACCACGCGTCGTCTTAAATACGCTTTGTATACAAAACATACGACAGTTTTACGAATTGTCACATTTGTTGGTGTTTTACTCGTAAAAACACGTGCCTATAAGTTATTTATTAGAATTTCCAATTATCCTGGTTTCATTTGAAAATTGAACTTATTTACATTATATTAGATATTAGAGGTGTAATTTTACAATGCCAGCAACAAGGTGCGCTCTGTTTGTTTGCATTATAACCCGATTGCAACAAAAAACAAAAAAATGAAGATTTTACATCACAGGTTTCCAAATGGCACCGTTAGTGTCCTCTACAATTACAAATAAATGGATTAGGTGTTGTAAAAGGGCTGACAAGATGAACCCTAACATCAACGTACTTTGTTCCACTCATTTTACACAAAGAGTTATGAACGAGATTTGCAAATTAATTATTAGGTTTTTTTTAATAAATTGATTAACATAAATAAAATAAGAAAATAATGTTTTTTTTACCTTAGAAAAAAAATATTAGAAGAAATAAGCTGGATGGAGGAAAAGTATGTCCTTGGGGGGGAAAGGAGCAGAAACTTGGCGAGTAGAGGACACTGGGACTATTGTCTCTTCCACTTTTCTGAAGGTAGATATTTGTTGTGGACGTACATAATGCTGTCAACAGAATAAGTAAGTTTACATCTTCAGCAGTAATGATGACGCTGTCAAATTCGCTGGTCTTAGATATGGCGGTTGTGACGATCATCACGTCGGCGTTCTCATATGCCTGCTTCACTTATAAACATCGAAATGAATGTACTCTTATTGTGATCGTTTGCCACGAACTTTTCTTATGCTATGGTCACAATGGTAGATGAGGTAAACAGGACTTTGGTTGCTGATTGTAATGCAGAACGGTGAGCTCGTTCAGCGGCTTTGGTGAATCACATTGCTTCTAAAGTGTCTCTACACGTAGTTGATGTACGTAGAGCACAGCATCTCGAATGTGGTTGTGGGAGTTTTGTTCTACACCACTTTATGTAACAGGCGTTCTCGATCAATCACGTTACATTACCTGCCGCTAAGGTTGACTTTCTGTATGGGAGTCTATAAAACCATTCCACCCAGGTACGGATAGTGGTTGTCTTAACACCTGCATTGGGTGGTCGGTGGTATGTCATCACTTCTACTGTATCAGCATCATCAATGAATTCGGCTGCTGACGACAACTTCAGGCGAGCTACTTCAGATTCGGGGGCTGTCTGCATTGTCAAATATGAACTGACTGAATGGATCGGCAGACTTCACAATTTTGGCATTTTCAGCTTGTAGTACGTACGACTCTTCTAGCCTGTAAGTCCATGGAAGATAGAAGATGCAGGAGATGTTTTAAGTTAAATTTCTTGTAGACAAACACGGAAACAGCAGTCATGATAGATGATAGAAAAGATTTGGGGCGCACTACTACCATGATTGCATGAGCCAGAGCGAGGCATTTCTTTTTTCGAGAATCTAAGATCCACGAAAGGACGAAATTTTTTTGTACCTGCCTTGAAATATTTATGTAGGAGGGAGGGAAGGAGGAATATAGATTTGAACTAAAATCAATACCAACATGATGTGAATATAGTTGGCTTTCATTAGAGAAGAAAATTACCTTTTGTAAAGTAGGGTTGAGTGGGGGTTGTCCAAAGTTGTGTTACATGCCAAAATTAACACAAAGTCACTGCCTGCAATGTAGTAACATAAACGGGGGTTGTGCCACTAGCTCAATGGAGAAGGGGTGAGTTTTATTTAAAAGTTTCGTGATCGAAATGGATTGACTTGTCGAAAACACAGAATCGATAAATAATAATGTCGAAATCAAAGGGCGCCAGGAAGGAGTAAAGCTTAATGGACTAATGACCCTTGCCAACCATAAGTCCGCTTCTGTAGTATACACCCCCAACGGACTTACCTTAGAGGGTGCATTTGCTAAAATCTAAAATAAACTAATAAAGTTACACACGCGGAGGCCGACGGAATTAAAAGCTCTTTACAATTTAATAATTTAACATTTATTTGAACAAAATAAAACAAAATGAATAAAATAATAAAATAAAATAATTGAATTGAAATTGACAAAATTAATCACACAAAACAGTAGCAAAATAATAGAAAAATTACGTGAATGCACGTTAGATCAAAACAAATTTACAGTTAATGGAATAAAATACACAAACAAAATAATAAAATACACAATACAGAATTTTAAAGAAATAAACAGCACAAATTAATCAATCTAAAAACATCTATGATCACGGCCGTGTGTGTCGATATAATTTAAAAACAAAATGACAAATACTTATAAAACTAACATATAAATATAAAATTTGAATCGATAATTCGGTCCCGTTTAATAAATTTTAAACTTGGGATAAAACAGTACCGTAAAATACGGTCATTAATTAGTTACATTAAAGTTAACTTCGAAACACTTGTAATTTTTAATTGAAAATTCAAAGCTTTTAACACTTAATCGCGTAAACGTAAATTTCACATATGAATAGATGGTGCAAAATAAATACCTTGATTTACTCGAAGACGGGCTTTTGGTTAGCGTAGGCCAGCAGAACGTCCGGGACCTCGATAGGGTACCAAATCCAGATGAATAAATTTACCAACGGAAGAATTATTATTGATCCGCCCCTAAGGCGAAAGATGAGATTGCGAAACAAACTCACGCACAAAATTCACTTAACGAAACATGCGATATTAATTAGGAAAACAGTGATCTCCATGAACCGTAATTACGAAAAAGGAAAGTTTTATTTTCCACTTAAGCATCACTGTACCATTTTCACTTACTTCCGCGGTAACTACTATAAAAGGTGAATTATCACCTGCGTTAACTACATTCTGACGTCTGCCAATCAACTTCGAACTCGTCCCTCATTTACCAAAAACATCTATATATCAACTTTTGTCGACTGCCCTTTCCACAAAGGCTGCGTTCGAAACCTCAAACACCAAAATACTCTCGCGAAGAAGTGCAATAAAGAGGCAAACAGTACATATTACGTCATAGTCATATTATTAGGACACAGCGTTTCGCTTGTACGTGAAAATGTCAATTTGACAAAATATTATATTACAAGAATTTAAACTGCCTAATAAATTAAGATAACGACTTAATTTTTACCACGTAATCTAAACGATTGACATAAAGAAATTCAAGTACAAATGTACTTGAACAAAGAACTTTTAACCAACTTAAAATAAACAAACGGCGAAAATATATTTAATTACGATTATATCTCAGAAGGAAAACATAAATTACCACTGGAATTTTTCACGGCGTAACAACATACAAAACTTTATCAACAATTACATTGTAACTTTGAATTTAAAATCGTAAAATAACTTATTAAACTCAATCTAAAATCACATTAACACAAATTCAAAATACATTAAATGAAAATCGTCAATCCAAATACTGTGTCCGTTACCAAAAATTACTTAAACAACCAATCGATTTTTAAACGATGGTTACAGTTGGTGATTGTAAGTAGGAACCATAATTATAACAACATTTAATGATAATTTGGGTATAACAGAAGAAATAAGATGGAATTCTGCATTTTTTATCGAATTTTAAAAAACGACCTGTTTTCTTGAAGCGCCATATATCGGTAAGGAACATGTTTAAACAATCAAAATTGTAGGTAATTTAACGCTCTACAAAAACTGGAGAAATGTCGAAACATTTTTTTTCTCTCCTCCCTCTTTTCGCACAAGGTCCTTGAGGTCCAAAATTTGAAAAAATGTTATTTAACCATAACAACATCCCAAAGTTTCATTAACTTTCGATCATTTTCCACCTAACCCTACTTTTTCTAACCAGTAGACTGGATTACCAAGGAAACTTGGGAACTTGACGCTTGTCGATTGGTCTTGGCATTGCTTGCACTGCTTAGACTTTGTCTGAGTCAGCCTTTACTCCATCTCTAGATACGACGTGGCCAAGGTATTGTACTTCTAAAATAAGTTGCATTTTGTTGGGCTAAGTTTTAGATTTGCTCTACATAGTCGTTGGAACACTTGCTTTAGGTTGCTCTACTCTTCAAACGGCCTTCCAATCAACAATAACGTTGTCTAGATAAACCAAGCCCGTCTTCCAGCACAGTTCTTGCTGGATGGTCTTCATCAGACGCTCGAACATCGTAGGAGCGTTACACAGGCTGAATTGCATAATAGTGAACTGCTACAAACCAGTACCGATCGTAAAAGCGGTGTTTTTACGATCTTTGGGTTCTAATTCTACCTGCCAGTGACCACTCTTTAAATAAACGTGGAAAACCATTGAGATTTTGACAGGGCGTCTAAAGTATCGTCAATTCTCAGTAAAGGGTAACTTCTTTTTTAGTCACTTCGTTAAGCTGCCTGAGTCTACGCTTTTTTACTAGTACCACTGGCGACACCAATAAATTATTTGAACGTTCAATGAATATTCGTAATTATTTGTTCGGCTTCTTCTCGTTGTGTCAAAAGGATTTAGCGTGGATGTTGTCGTATTGTCCGAGCGTTTCGAGTATTAATTTTATGCTTCATTAAGCCAGTTCTTCATTTAGAACCACTTTCTAGCGCAACCACATCTTGATATTGCTAGATCAACGCTTTACATTTAGGCAGCTACGTCTTGGCTTTTAGCACTTGGAAGTAAGAATGTCTAATAGATGTTGTGGGCACTTCTTCGGGGACGTAGCTTCACTAGAATTCACTCATCTCACAATTTGAGATACTGGCGTACATTGCAATACCACGGTTTTCTTTTTCAATGTTACTGGATCTGAGTTGGCATTCGAGATCCTTACTGCCGTCGTATTTTACACTCGTACCAACGTTTTGCCAACTAATAGTCTATTTTCAACCAAGCCGCCTTTAATTGATGCAATAGCACGATTATAGCTTTCCCGAAGATTTCGATTCAAGCTGCTATCACAACACTTTTAGTCTTTTCAGGCAAAATTACGTTTTCACTCAATAAGACTCATACGGCTGCTTTTTCTGACGAATGAAAAAGACGCTGTCAATCCTAAGGACATCATTTTTCACTTTCACTTGTCCGTAAGTAGACATTTCTTTGCCCGTCGTCGTTTGAAGTCGTACTATTACTGGTGATGTTTTGTCATTTTCTAATAATATGTCAGGATTAATGATGGTCTTCGTCGCTTCCATGTCAACAAGTAACCAAGTACTTCGTTCATTGATCTTCCCACCAAGAAAAATGCTGTGCGTTTGTTCTATAAGCGATGCAATTCGATCAGTAATTTTCGGTGAGATCAACTTTTGTCTCTTGTTGTCAACTTGTTCCAGACTTTCGGACATTTTGCTTGTTTTTTTTCGTTTTGCCGTCCTACGTCGCCATTGTTCGTTCATTTATTGCTATTTTTAACACTAAATTTATTAACGATTTTTTATTATATGCACTGATAAAAAAAGTTTAATGAACTGTAACACGTTGTTATGACTACACGCTCTACCAACGCACTTGTTTGTATACACGATAATAAATCATCGAGCGTCCTACACCTGACACCAATGTAACGAATCTTAAAAATTTAGTTTTAAATAACTATTTACACGATTATTGATTATTATAAACTTAATTCAAAACACAATACTAGCTGAGGTAAAGCAACAAACTAACAGTTTCATAGAAACCACATTTACATTAATTTATTTATCATTGTAACTGTATACCGTCGGCGGATAAGATGATTTTAACAACACGTTCTTTTTTATACTGACCTTGTATTTATTTATACTCGCACGTGCTTTTTTTATACGCTAACGTTGCACTTAAGAGTTTAAGAGTTCTGGGTAAGCTAACTCTAACTTCGTTCTGATACTTTTTATGTTTCTAATTTATCTGGGACTAGAACATTCTATCCAAATATTTCGAGAACACTTCAATAATAAAAACTAAACTGATAGACAAAAAATAGGATTGACCTGCTAGTTTTTACTTAGTGTCGTTTTTTTAAAAATTTTTTTGCTATATTATTGTCCGATATAGAAAATATAAATAGGAAAACCTAAAATTTAAAACTAAGCAAAGTTCAGATTTGGTACGAGCGGCATAGGCATGACTCGGAAACTCGCTTAAAGTCCTAACTACCCAAACTTCTATAAATACTGCTTCTTGCTTAAAAAGATGTTAGTGCACGTGTGCGTGATAGCTCAAACAAGATCGGATAATGAACAATGCACAAACAGTGCAAAAGTATTACACCTTTAGGTAATGTATACAATGGATAACTACGATTTACAAATTTTATCGAAAAAAGTATCTTTTAATGGGCTCTTATAAAGGATGTTGCAACAAAACTTCTTCTCGAAGTTTTTAATAATAAATAAAGGTCAACTAGTAGAAGATTTTGGCGAGAGTAAACAAACAGGGTGGTTTCAATTGCGGCGAGAAGAAGCTTAGACGATTAGTTTGGGTCAATGTTTTGAAATGGTAACAGGAAAACGTAGATTTTTTGAATAAGTACAAACAGCATCGTTTAAATGAATTAGTGTAACAGGAAAGTTAAAATACAGTGATATATACGAGAAATGGTAAATGAATAGGATCGAAGAATACTTTGTTACCAATATTTTGCTGTAGCTGAGATGTCAGTGAGTGGGCGTGGTTAAGAATACTATAAGAGAAAAAATAGGTGCCACTCCTTTTTACTGTTAAAATCCTCAGCTTGGAGACACCAAGGGTACGCCCTAACTCACTATCACAGAGATTAGGAGAAAAGTAGAGTAATTTCCACCTTATCATCCACCTAAACTACCTTTTACTGGATATGAAAACAATTGTGAAGCGGTGAATCTTTCTACTATCGTAAAATACAGGATGTAGATAACGACACCGACTTGTTTTTGCTGCAAAACGTTAAATTTTATCCAAACGAATGATGGTGCCGTATCGCCATTTTTTTTTACCTGCACGCAATTTTTAATTGTTGCGGCAAACTTGCTCTATGGACTTTCAATGAACAGAAGTTTCCATTTGTAATTCACTTCGTGTTCAAAGATTTTGAACAATGTGCAGCGAGTACTGGAGTAGAAAGTCAAATCAATCGATCAAGATATCTGATAAAACACTCCCCCTGACGGAATATCGATTTACGTCGAAATAACCAACCAGTGATGCCGGCGTACCAGTGACGTGGTAAAATTTAATTAACAAACGATTTTTAGAAAACTAATAATTAACGATACGTAACACTATACCACATAGGGTTTTACTCAAATTTAGTTTGTTATGTTCTTATGATTAACTGTATTTTTAATTTTGTTGTCTGTTGATGGTGGTTTTCCGATATTCTCTCTTAGGAGACGAATACTTTTATTATTTATTATTTTTGTGTAATAAAAGTAAAGCAATAAATATCTAAAAAACAATACGTTAAACAGCTGTATATGCAGAAGTGTTTTGATTTTTTAAACGAAATTTTGAAGTATCAATAATTTCATTTCACTTAATGGAAAAAACTACAACCAATTAAAATGAGTAAGTAAAAGTAAAAAATGATATTTTTTATATCTCGACTATAAAAAATTATATTATATTAAATTATTTTCAATTTTCCAGAAACAAAAGCACGAGGGTTTTCGTTTTGATTAGGTTTTGAAATTACACAACTCCCTCGAGAAGTTATCTGTCTTTAAATGACATTTTCTTTTTACATACTTTTATAGCCTATTTTATAAAAGAAAATTTTAGATCGAATTGAATTCTTTTCTGTTTGAACTATTTTAACAACTTCAACATAAAATGAATAGGAAGATTATATAATATTTTAGTTTCGCATTGGAGCAGTTTAAAATTTAATTATTTGGAATCTAATTGATTGTCTTAGATTTAAATTAAATCACGTCGAAGAAGTGGTCAATTCTGTCTCATCGTGTTAGAATGTCGTAACATCTGGGATATGCTAACGTATTAAGTGTGGTTCATGATTAATGTAGGGATTCGTAAGGGTAAAGTGTTTGGGTTAATGGGTAGAATTCTTGTGTAGGTAAGTAGAATTACATGCATATGTAGCTTTTGGAAAGCGGTCTAGATTAAGAAGCGTTTTAGAAAATTAAATTAGGAAATTTTGAAAGATTTGGTATTATTTATGTAAATATTCAGTTTAAACGGCTCCACAGTCTAATAGATAAATAGTTTCTTAGTCCCACAGGTCATTTAGAAAATTGGATTGTTTTTACGGTCGAAAAGATAATGCTATAACTCTGTTAGTGCTTCTGCGGATGATATCTTAACTGATTTGATTTTTGGGGGCCTTCTTACCAGTGGCGGCTGGTGGCCAATACTGCAAGGAGGTCATTTCAACACAAAGACTTCAAAAACGCATTCTTTTTAATCAAATATTTTTTTGGAGCGTGATTGACCAATGACCGAACGGAGTAGCCGCCACTGCTTCTTACATTCTGTGAAGTTATGGACGGTTGCAGATGCAATTTTGCAGGAGCATTTAAAATTTTGTTTAAATACATATTGGGTTGCGTAACTTTGGCGAAATATGATAAATAAATGAAAAATAATGCACATAATTTTCAATACTTACAATTTATAACTCCAGCAAAGTCGTATTTTATCAAAAACGATTTTTTTCGAAATTTTATAGTAATGTGCGTAAACTGACAGGATACCCATCAAGATGAAAAGCCTCTTGAAAGAAAAACAAATGGCATCTCCTTGATAGTCATTTATTTTGAAAACCTTCAGAACCACCTGTGTAATTTTATTGGAAAAATGTCTGAATTGGAATTACGCCCTTACTCTTTCTTTAAAAAATCGAACTTGAAATTAAAAATTTATTTGTGCAAATACATAATATATTGTTACGAAAACGCTTTCTTACTGATGTGTAAGATGAAGGATCTTTCTATGTAAACATAAAATCCCAGACGAATAACATTGTGGAAATGTTCAAGATTTTCATGCTGTTATGGACATTTTACTGAATTTCCAAATGCAAATAGACAAAACAAAAACACGATATATGTATGTATCTGCACAGTTTTTAAAAAGCAGTGAATTATTATTTTGCCATAGATCTGTTGTAATATGAATTTTGTTTCACGTGTGATTGAAATGTATGTATATCGATATGTGCATTCTACGTAAACTTATATATTAGATATTTTGTAAAAAAATGTAATACCGGTCAAAGGGCTAGGAATTAAATTAGTTCTAATTGTCAGACTTGCAGAATTACTGGTTAAGGTTTAGATTTACACGTTGCGTTATCGGAGTTTGGTTTAATTAAACGTACAATACGAGTTTATGTTGTGTTCTACATTAGTGTGTAAATTTAGGATGCAATGTGCGTAGCTAAAATTATTATACTAATTTAGAAATTAATGCTGACAGGTTATTTAAAAACAAAATTACTCACGTTTTGTCTTTATAATTAACACAATTATAGTAATTAATATACCAAAAATACTATCAAAGGTTAGAATCTACTCTGTGGTGTTATATTTTTAGCGAATATGTTTTCATCTCGTAGCAATTCTCATATACTGATCGCAACTCTACACAAAAAAGTAGACAGAAAGCAAGTGAAGAATTAGAGAGGGGCGAGATTACAAGTTACATGCGACAGTGATACAAGGAAGAGTACAGAAGGAAATCGAGGAATTTAGTTTGGTACCAGATGAATAAGCGGGATTCAGAAAGAGAAGAAGAGTCATAGACAACATATACAGGGTGTAACAAGTAGAACTAATAATCTCTTAATGGGAGATAGCTGTAATGATTTAGATTATATTTGCATTATAAAAATAAGGTATATTCCTTATAGTTTTCGAGAAAAATCAATATTAAAATATAAGACGGCCCTGTTATAGTCTATTGTAAATCCGTAGGAAGAAAAGCCAATGGCCCAATTCAGGATCGTTTATTAGTAAACAACACCTACAAAGTGCAAGAATGCGATAAGATTGTTTTTCTCAGTTTTACTGTAGATTGTTGAACACGTACAGACAGCATAACCTTGTAAAATCTTACGTTTTCGCGATTGTTTTGTTTATGATTATAAGCGACTTTCGGCTTAGACCGCGTCGTAGTTAAATACCCAGACTTAGGCTTGGTCCTAGTCTCTTCTTGAGAGCCAAAACAAGAAGTAGAACTTGGCCTTTGCTGTAACTGACTGACTGACTGACTGTCAGTGACATTTACCACTCTGAAGATGCAAGCTGCAATGTCTTGCGAAACGTCAGTTTGTTTGGGTTCACGAACGACAATACGGCAAAGGCCAAGTTCTACTTCATGTTTTGGCTCTCAAGAAGAGACTAGGAGCAAGCCTAAGTCTGGGTGTTTAACTACGACGCGGTCTAAGCCGAAAGTCGCTTATAATCATAAGCATAACCTTGGTTAACATAAAATAAGACTATGTAGAAAAAATTTCTTTTTCTGACCATTCAGCGGTCATTGTGTCTATTTCGGTTGTGCGTTACTGTTGATTCGATTTTTATTTATTTCAAAATATCTTAAATACATTAAATTATTTTTGTAGTTAGGTATTCGGTATATAGTTTTGTTATTTGTTCAATTTAGTTTCATAGTTTTTTGTATTATTTACTAATTCCACTTTTTAATTTCTACATTTATGACTTTAAAATAAACGATACTTTTTTCTGTCGTTATTAAGAACCTTGAAATAAATTAAAATCACCTTGGTTTTAGCACGACACCATATCTCTTAAATGTTGTTTATTTTGTCATCAGAAACTTAATACTTAATGGTAAACTTGCATTCTAACAGTTTTTATATCACGTTTTCTTATAACGAACAACCAGGTCCGTAATTACATCTAATTATTACAAAACATTTTAAGAAAAATTGATGAAAAGCTAGACCACATATTTATAAATAAAATGTGCGAACGAAATTACCATATCTACCTCTAGTATTAAGAGATTATTTGTTATACTCTGTATATATTGAAACACTTGGCGAATAAGAGCTAGAGAAAAAAGGGGAGAAATGTTGACACTGTTCGTAGATTTAAGGGCCGCTTTTGACAGAGTGAACAGGGAAAAACTGGGAATACATGATAAAAAAAAATAAATCAAAGATTAACAGAAACAATGGAGGGTATTTAGGAAGAAACGAGGAGTAGAGTGAAAGTAAATGGAGAGGAGAGTGGGAAATTCGTTACAAGGAGAAGGTTTAGACAGGGATGTCCACTGAGGCCAAGCCTGTTTGCAGTATACACAAAGGATTTGGAGGAGACAATGAGAGGACAACAGATAGGAGGTATACTAGTAGGGAAAATTAAGGTGCGGTCGTTGGCGTATGCTGATGACATAGTGTTGGTGGCTAAAGAGGAAAAGGAAATGAAGGAGATGATGAAGACGCTGAAAAAATACATGAAAAGAAAAGAAATGGAAGTAAATACGGAGAAAACAAAAATATTGGTATTTAGAAAAGGAGAGGGAAAAAGAAAAAGAGAGGAGTGAAAATCGAGGGAGGAGGAAGTGCAGCAGGTGAATGAATTCACATACGATGAAACAGGGTAATAAAGAGGGGGAACACATAAAGGAAAAAGTTTAATAGGACAAGTGTGGAGTGTGGTTGAAAGGTTGTTTGGGGTTGACATAGAAAAAAGTAGGCTGCTGTTTGTGAAGCCAATAAAAATTGTGGTGATATATGGCGCGGAAATATGTGGGTGGAAGGAGTAGAACGAGGTACAAGAAAATACTGGAAATGGGTATTAGAGCTATATAGAGAAACACCGGGGTACATTATAAGAGAGGAACTGCAGGTAGAAAAATAAGAATACAGACCGGAAAAAGGGCTATAAAGTAAGAGGAAGAACTGAGGGAAAGAATCGAAGGCAAAATACTACAGGGATGTTGGAAAGAGATAAAGAGAGGAACAGTGAAGTACGGGCAGGATGTCAGAGAACAATACTATAAAAGAAACGGGTACGCGAGAAATTAAAGGAAGATGGAGTAGGTGTAAGAGAGGAAATAATAAGGAGAGATAGGAACATAGGAAAGCAGGAAATATGGACAAGGATAAAAGAGGTCAGACATAATGTGAATTATAAGAATATCAAGGGAGAAGGGGTTCCAGAATATCTTAAAGGGAAAAAGAACAAAAGCAAGAAGAAAAAAATGGTAGCAAGGTTCAGATGTAGGAACGAAGAGTTAGGAAATAAACACTAGAGAAAAGAAGAAGAAAGGATGTGCAGACTATGTGGAGAAGAGACGAAGGATCTTAAACACATGAGGAATTAATGCAGGTAGTTAAGAAAGTAGAGGAAATTTTAGAAGAAAACGAAAAAGGAGCAGAGTGGAGGAAAGAAGTACAGAGAAAGAGGAAACAGCTAAGAGGAGAGGAGGAAAAATGAAAAGAGAAAGAAATGTAAATAAATGTAAAAAATATGTAAATGTAATCACTTTTTAACACATAGGTGAACAAATAAAGATAAATTCTACTGCTCGCAACTTGTGATGTTTCTAACGGTAATTTTTTGCTTTTTTTCTACAAACCCTTAGGTTTAGTCCAATTGTTGGCATTTGAATGACATCTCTACGTCAACTTATCTGGTCGAGCCTCAGGACCAGGTAGAAACGTACTAACAGGAGGCGTGATAATAACTCTCAATTATATACGGTGTGACTGTTTTGGTTTATCTGGGCGCGTTACTGTTTTCAAAAGATTGTTGATGACATAATTACATGTCGATCTCTTAGAAAATTTAGATAATTTCTTGTGGTTTTAGTGGTAGAAAAATCTATTAAAGTTATTTGGTGGTCTTGGTAAATAAATAAAGTGCGACTCCCTTCTCTAATCTTTTGTCTGGGTTTCTTGTGATCTTTTTGTAGGTGGGGAAGTAGTTTCAAATGCCATCAAAATATATTCGATACGAACAGCAGAGCAGAGGAAATTACTACCATCGGACATCAGAATTTCTCATGCCTTCCTAAGATCCACAAACTAAGAATTCTTCTCCGATTGTGAGCGCAACTGTATCAGCCACCCGACAAGCTAACAAGGTACCCGTTCAACAATCTACATAAATTCGTCGGAAAATTACATTAATAACTCAACCCATTTTATTGACAAGATATGGAGTATGAGGTTACAATTTACCGACATCCTAGTAAGTTGTTTTCTCTTCAGCAAAATTTCTATGGACCAAGCTGTCGGACTCATCTATCAACATATGGCAGAAGAACAAATAGATGGAGCGCTGACCAACCTGATACACTTTGCACGAAGTCTTCAGTGTTCACATTCAACGGATCTTATTACAAACAGACGGACGATACAGCAATAGGTTCCTCAGTAGTAGGAAACATCGACTTGGAAAAATTTGAGAAGAAAGCACTGGCGACTAGCAATCTCAAATCAAAGTGCTGGTGCCGATATGTGGACCGCCTTTGCAGTGTTGTCGCAGGGCGAAGAAACTTTCCGCGAGTTTATGGTGCAATTCAGCAACTAACATTCAAACATCCAATTCGCCATGGAGGCGAAAAACAACGGGAGCATACTATTTCTATACGTCCTCGTAATCAGGAAAGGCAACGACTCATTGAGTGTACAGGAAACCAACACACACGGACAGGTATCTAATTGCGCAATTGCACCATCATGAGACGTAGAAACTAGAAGTGCTCTACACTTGGTGAATAATGCAAAAGTGATATGTGAACTAGAATTCTTAAAAAAGGAAATGAAACGTCTACGTACTACTCTATTAAAGAATGGATACCACAGTAGGGACATTCTCAACGAGATCCGAAGACAAGCAACCAAGAAACTAAAACAAGAAGATATCAAAACAATTTCTACTATACATTCAAGGATGCCCGGACAAAATAGGAAGATTTCTCAAGATGTAAGAAGTGAAGGTGGTCTTCAGTGCTAAAGAGCAGATGTCAACCCTGTTTCCGAATGCCAAAAATCCAAGAAGAAACTTTAAGATTTTGAAGTCTACAGTATTTTCTGCTCCTGTGGGAAAGTATACATAGGACAGACCAGAAAGAAGGTCAACACCGGCTGAACGAATACACAATATCCACGAAGGAATAGCATGATATCGGCGGTAGCTGAACACTCTCAGATTACAAGGCATGCAAACGATTTTGACGTAACGAGAACACTTGTCAGGGTCAGACATTTTTGGCGAAGAATTTACGTGGAAGCGGTAGAGATTTAGAACGATGGCAACACTTTCAATAGGGACGACGAAATAGAGCTTCTCTCTACCTGAAAGCAATTATTCGGAGACCGATCAACTTGAACGTCGCAGATCAATGAAGAGGAACAAGGAATTAGTAACAAATTTATCAGCGATGCGGTAACCAGCCCGGAAACCAAACAAGTTTGGACGACTGCCGCGAACGTCTAAAAGCAAGAATTATTTGATTTTGTTGGGATTGCCGTTATAAATTTTTATTTCAAATTTCTATTTGGTAAAAATATTTTTGCTTTCACTTGTACTTTGGAGGCAATATGTTTACACGACAATAATTCTTGTTTAACTGTCACATTGCGCGGCGTCACTGGTCTGTAGCATTAGTTTGCTAGCGTTAGGCTTTCTCGTTCTTTTTTCGCCCAGTTATTTTTAGTATTTTTGCGTTTATTAAAATTTTGATGTACGTCTTTATTTGCCTCTTTCTCTAGTAGAAGCATAAGAAGTCACACATTTGTGATTGTACAACTTAAGCTCTACTACAGTGAACAAAAAAAATTCAAAAAAATTCTTTGTCAAAAACTCTAAACATTTTGTTGATATTATAAGGACAGTAAAACTACAACAACGAGACGAATTGGTCAGTTTAGACGTGGAAAATCTATAGACCAATGATCCGATGGAAGAAGCACTAGAGATTATTCGAAAGAAGCTCCAAGAAGACGAGAACCTACAGGAAAAAACCACACTGCTGTCTTAGAAACTAATACTTCTAGAAAAAAAAACAGGTTTATTGCTCAGGACGACGGCCTTTTAATGGGTTCATCTCTTTCACTTGTCATTGTTAACATGTACATAAACTGGTTTGAATCTCAGGCAATAGAGAAAACTTAATTTAAACCTAGGATTTGGTTTAGATATATAGAGTATACATTTCTAATTTAGAACCACAGTGATTGACAACTACATCACTTCTTGCATCACTTGAAGGCATCTATCAACTTTACCATGGCAAAAGAAAGGAAGACTCGCTACCATTCATGGACGTTCACGTGAAGAGAAATAACGGAATGATTGAGACGGCTGTTTGCAGGAAATGGGCCAATATCTGAACCATGCATCCAATCACTCAACAACAACGATAAAAGGGGTAGCAAAATCTTTATTCGACAGAGCCCACATGGTATGTAACACAGAAAAGAAATCAAAAACATAAAAAGGGACATAAAACAGAATTCTTCCCCTGCCTAGGTCGTCCACTGCTGGACATAGACCTCCCTCAAACCCTTCGATTTGTTTCTGTCCTGTGCAATCTGGATTCAATTTCCTGCAACTCTTTTTACATCATTGACCCATCTTGTTGGTGGTCTACCTCTGCTTCTGAATGCGTCTTGCCTGGGTCTCCATTCAGTCATTCGTCTTGTCCATCTCTCATCTTTCAGTCTTGTCACGTGTCCCGCCCAGTTCCACTTCAGTTCAGCTATCCTCAACACACCATCCTTTACCTTTGTTTGCTGCCTAATTGTGGTGTTTGGTATTTTGTCTCTAAGTGTTATTCCTAGCATTGACCTTGAAAAAACAAAATGACTATCCAGTAAAGATAATAGAGCTTCTTCATAAACAATAAACCAACATAAGCCAGCAACCAAAAAAAGAACTACCGAAAGCACTACTTATCAAAGGCTTATGTTCAGATCATCAAATATCATCTTTGGCACGAGACCACATACTAGCTGAGACTCCAAAAACTGTGGCAGGTCATACGTTGGGGAAACCAAAAAATCCTTAGAAGTCAGACTAAAATACCACAAAACTCATACGCAGAGAGGAGAGATATCAATATTCGGCATCGCGCAACACTCATAGGAAAAACAACATACAATGAAGTGGGCGGAGGCAAAGATCCTACACAGAGAGGAACATTGGTACAAAAGAAAGTTCAAAGAAGCAGCAGTCATCAACAATTACAAGGAGGTCTTCAGTCAACCAAGTGTAGAAATAGATAACGTGTGGAAGCCGAAGTGTTTTTATTGGCTAATTTTTCTTTCGCTTAATTAGATTTTGTACGCTTGATCACTTTATGAATCATATCTTTAGTATATAAGTTTTAGTAGTCTGTAAGTTTGTTAGTATTTACCTAATAACGATTGCAGATACTATAACAAACGAAACGTTATTTATTTATTTTTAAGAAAATAAGAATATGGACAATAGAAGTCCAGAATTTTGCTGTTTTTAAAATTGTACTTTAACATATGACGTTGACATAAATTGAAAAACAATGGCTTACAGCAAATCGAACTCCGAGTTTGAATAATCTGAGCTATTAAAGAAACTAATTGCGTAGACAAACAAATGTATACTCAGTCGCAGTACATACGGTCAACAACAAGATGTGATAGAAAGTAGAAGGTTACTTACGGTTTACAATCGCTTGCTAGTACCACCAACCATCCCTAAAAGCTGAAACTAAATACACAAGTATATCACAGACGTTTACAAATTCAACAATTTCCCCAGTTTACGAAAGATATTCAAGACAACGATATTTCAACAGCAAGCTTTGAATTTACAAATGCATTAATACACGCGTTGACCACGTAAGTTAGTAGGTACGGTTATAAATGACGAAAGAAAATTAAGTCTAACCGCAAAACTTAAATGTGCATCATACTGCGGCGATTCTTCCTACGAGCATCGATTAATTTTACATTCGATTGACGCCATAAAACGATTGATTGACCTAAGATTTTAAAAAGCTTCGGTGAGCATTTAAAGTCACATACGCTTACACCACAGTCTACTTGTGAATTTACTGACAGAAGAACTTCAATGCTACCAACTGAATTTAAGACTGACCGATTGAGTCAAAAAGAGATTTTTAATATAAAAAAATCTTAGGTTTTTTTTATAGCATTACGAAAACTATAATTTTTTTCAAGCTTAACTGTCTTTTTTTCGAGAATGGAAATTGTTTTTTACGAGAAAATCAGGTTGCTCGAGTTGGACCGCCAAAAATAAATTGTTACGCTGGTCTTTTCGTAACAAAACAAAGCAACGGCTAGCACAGCTTCTTCGGAGAGGGATCGCAGGCTTTGTTATGCGAAATAATAACGCAAATCTAAAAAAAGGCGCCAAGACGATGAAAGATTAAGTTAGGGAGATACCGTCTAACTCTACCTGTAGCTGTAAAAGAATAAATAACGCCACAGAAGTAATAACACAGAATATATATATTTATTTTCTCACAGAAGATGAAGAAAGTATATAAATGTAAGTTTTCGCTTATATTTATACATGGGTCGAATGAATTATAAGTTGCGTCGAACAGGGAGCACCACACCGTACAACTACTTGACCCTGTCGGTCTCAACTTTTACATAAACATAACGTCTGAATTTATATTTGCAAATCTTAAAACTGTAGAGAAACAAACAACTTAGGCCTTCTAGACTCAACGCGCACTGCTTATGAGTTCGTAAAACACAAAAATATTATCAATTGTGTTAACTTAACATGCACGTACGGTCATAAACGACATGACCACCGAAGTACAAATCGAAGAAAAAAATTGAAATAGTAATACTCACAGTTAGGTTTTATCTAGTAGGGGATTAGCTAATTTCGTACTTGAGTTACCTAAAAAGTAATGTTAAACCCAATCTAAACGAGCATATAATGTTAACACAAGTAAAAGGTCTCCTTAGAATTCAATCATTTAAGAACGCAAATGCGCAGCGTTTCCCTTCGACTTAACAGCATAAATTTCCTCAGTGTTTGTCATAGTTAATCTTCAGAAGAGGGACAATCCTGCAGGTTTCCAACCCTTGACGGTGTATAAGATAATAACGTTATCAATAATGTGATGTCATGGAAGTTTTCCAACGAGGCCACGTGCTAGTTATCTTCGGTGATAACGGTAAACATGTGTTGGGTATCAATATCCGTTACAGACAATTAGCAGAGTCAAATTAAACCCCCGGTAAAGAAAAATGTACACCACTTACCCCGTTTCAATCTTACAAATGTAATTGCATATTCGCGTGAAACGATCTAAAGGTGAAGGTTGCCCCGGGCGTAAAAGTACAGAACTCGTAGATGGTCTTGCAGGAAGTGAGTTAAAAGTGCTGTCTAAAATTTGACAGTTTCGGTGAAAGAGTAGGGAATTCTCCGGACAAATTTCATACTTGAAGAGAACTACTAATTTTTAACATAACAAATTCCGCCCCAGCGCCTGTTGTGGGAACCTGACGGCTATGCGTTCGGGAAGATTGGTTGTCTCTGACCCGATAGCCTCAAGTTCTGAACCAGGCAAAATACCTTTCGGGGGCCGTACGGCGGACTTGATGGGCTTGGCAGGAGTGACCTATTCTTTTTAACCGGCGCATAGGATGTTAGGGTTGTGCAGCAGGCACCGCTTCCGGCTACAGTCGAGCAATTGCGGGCTGTAGTTCTTTTTATTTTGGATTTTAGGGCAAAATTATGATGCTTCATTTCTTTTTTTCTTTTATCTACTTTCAGGTTGGGGGGGGAATTTCGTGGGTCTTGTTTCCTCTGGTCGTGGATCAGAATCCTTCCTGTGTGGGAGGAAGACTATTGTGGGCAAGCGAGTACTGGTTGCGGTGACGTGCGCTTGTTTGGGCTAACGTTGGCGGGCCCAACGACGCGCTTTGACATCTTGTCGCGACCGCTTAAGGGGTGTGGTTAAGACTTCGACGCCACACAATCGTCCGGCACTTCAACGAGGAAACCTTAGGCTGCGATAGGATTTCTGGGTTGTTTTCTAGTCTCGTGGTTGGGGGCACCGTTCCTTTCCCATTTTCCTATAGTACCTTTGTCCCTTTCCTGGAGGGATTTCCTGGGATTTATATTCAGGGCGGGATTAGCATTCGTGGGTTGGGGTTTCAAGGGATTTTAGGGCGTTGTATTCCTTTTTTTTTTGGTTTGCTTAGTATTGTCTGTCAGTGAGGTCTATGAGACTGCGTTGTGCTCTTGCTTTATAGCGTAACGACTGTTGTCAACTTTCAACGAGTACCTGTTTTGATACTTCTCTTCTGTTGGTTGGAGTTTTTGGTTCTTAGGAGTATCATTCCGCTTCATGCGACTTTTGGACACATCTGGTTAGTGATGCTTAGCAAATTGGGAAAGCCTCTTTCCGTTACGTTTCTTCTTGGGTTGGGTGTTATTGTATTTGGGTTGGTTTTGGATTTTAGGGTTCTGTCCTTGGTGTATGCCTATTTCTATTCTTGACTTTAGATAGTGTCCACTATGTTTTTATGTTCCTGTTTTGTCATGTTAAAAATTAGTAGTTCAAATCGCGAGTATGAAAATTTCTCTTCAAGTATGAAATTTGCCGGAAAATTCCCTACTCTTTCGCCGAAACTGTCAAATTTTAGACAGCACTTTTAACTCATTTCCTGCATGACTATTTACGAGTTCTGTACTTTTACGCCCGGGGCAAAAATCACCTTTAGATCGTTTCACGCGAATATGCAATTACATTTGTAAGGTTGAAACAGGGTAAGTGGTGTACATTTTTCTTTATCGGGGGTTTAATTTGACTCTGCTAATTGTCTGTAGCGGATATTGGTACCCTCCACATGTTTACCGTTATCACCGAAGATAACTAGCAGGTAGCCTCGTTGGAAAGCTTCCATGATGTCACATTATTGATAACGTTATTATCTTATACACCGTCAAAGGTTGGAAACCTGCAGGATTATCCCTCTTGTGAAGATTAACTACGACAAACACTGGGGAAATTTATGCTGTTAAGTCGAAGGGAAACGCTGCGCATCTGCGTTCTTAAATGATTGGATGCTAAGGAGATCTTTTACTTGTGCTAACATTATATGCTTGTTTAGGTTGGGTTTAATAACTTTTTAGGTAACTCAAGTACGAAATTAGCTAATACCCTACTGCATAAAACCTAACTGTGAGTATTACTGTTTCATTTTTTTCTTCGATTTCAAACTTTTTTTGTATTTTCACTTTGTATAAAGATCTATCTATCTAATTATTAGAGTTTGTTCTTAATTTGACTGATGATTTTCTTGCAAAAGTTAGAAGATATAACCGTAACGTATAAAAAATTAAGATAAATTGCATGAAAGTACTTTACTTATTTTTTTTGTAAATGTTGGGTTAAATATTTATAAAATCTACTTTTTAATTGTGCTAATTGTTTGTGTTAAATAAATTCTAATTTGAAATCGTACTAGAAAGAAGTTAGAACGTAATAACCGAATAACGATTTTTTTGCATGCTACTCCTTTAGGATCCACATATACAGAGAAAACGTATTTTACTTATATTGTTAGATATTAACCGACGTGGTTGATTTTTGATACTACCCTTTTCAAGGAAGCCAACGATTACTACCGTAAATTTCTAGCTTGCTAATTACCGTTTCTTAATTTTCTTTTCCGTTAATTAGCGAATCCTTCTAAGTTGGAAATAAAATAAATCGTAGTCATTAAATAATTGCATCTTTTTCATTTAGCCAAATCGTAAATTACTTCGACTTTATGACGTTATCGAAAATATCATTATTTATAGATTTTCTTCTTAATGTAAAAAAAGTGGAAATCATTTTTAAAAAATAAATCATAAAAATCATAAATCTAAAATAAAACTAAAACTTTTCTTTCGCTCGATGTGTTCTACAAATTTATAAAAGTCTTTTCTTTTTAGACGTCATATATTGCAGTTCGTAACATCCGTTTACCTTTGCTGAGTCAACTCGGGAATATGAACTACATAGTAACCGACGTATCTAAATTGAATCTCATTTTGAGTTTTCGAACTGAGAACAAAAATTCGACGAAATTCTTTGTGTTAATGTCAAATATGGATAAGGTGTATTAATTTTTTTGTTATATAATTAATGGATTTTTGATGTGATGTCACATTTTCAAAAAAATTAATCCTTGCGAAAGAAATTAGCGGTTTGTACAAGATTCTTAATTATATTGATCGTTTGTTACGCTAAAAAATAAAATCGATATAAAGTGACAGATTTATGTTGTTCTAAACAATAAAAGTCATAAACAACAGGGAGTTGAAATATAATAAAATTTTAATCAACAATTAATAAGTACAGAAGTCTTTAGATTTTACAGTTAAAAAGCGACTAAAATCTATTTTGCTGCGTTTTTTTTTTAAATTAGGTGACGAGAGCAAATTAGTCAAAATTAAAAACACTGCTATTTTTGCTAGTAAAAAAAATTAATAAATGGATCTGCAGGACACACTCTCAAGGTATAAGATAGTCGATGGAAGACAAATTTATTTATTTGAGACTTGAATTGGAAGAAGAGAGTGGGTAAGTTAAAAAAAAACGCTGCGTCGATGTTGAATGTTTTTTAAATAAACAATAATTAATTATTTAGCAATTTAATTGACCGTTTTATTTCTTATTTGGATAAAAATCCCATATCATAGAAAAATGGTTTTTTAAAAATCAACTTTAATTAAGTCTCTTCGTAAGGAGGGTGAAGATAGCATGTTTATTTAACGGCGGGTTGTTACTGATACCTTCATATCGCGAAAAAATTGGGGATTTTCTCTTATATCCGTTCTTAGCGGCAATCGTGATGGTTGTTTACTGGTCTTTAGGGAATTTCCTTATTCTTTGTCGGTAGGTGATTTTCAATTCTTTATATATTGTATATCCTGCTGATTTTTTTCTCGGTAGTTTTATATAGTTGTATTTTATGTTTTTATTTTTTGTTTTACTACTTATAATAACAAACCTAAGTTTACCGTTACCGTTTTCGTACACTGAAAAATAAATAATGAAATGGACGTTTAAAAGCATTTTCGTGCATTCCCGAAGTTGTATAGGCTTAGACGCATCTGTGTAACCGTTTCAAATTGCACAGGAATGCATAAGCAGTAAAAGCATAATATATATTATTTACAATTCGCGTTCTGGGATCAGTTGAATTTAACTTACTATTATAAGTATATAACTAAGGCGTCGTTTACACTGAAGTCGGCCCAACACTTTTGGCGCCGTAGTACAAATTTAAAATAACGCTCCAAATTTGTATTACGTTCATATGTGAGTACAGATACGGGCTAAGTTAGGTATTATTATCCACTATTGAAAAATAATTTAAAAAAGTATTTTCATCAATTTATTTTCATTTTTATATTTTACAAGTACAAGCCATAAGTCATACAAGTATTTTTTCATTGAGGTACATAACATAATTATAAACTTATAGAAAACAGAAATATATTACAACTCAAAATTTTTATATTTTAGTTTCAAAAGTAATATATGATACAAAAGCCCAAGAAATAAAAAAAATATTTTAAAACAAATAAAAAAAAACAATATATTATTTTAATAATGCAACATGTCACCTTTTAAAGGTTAATATCCAGGTATTAGGTATTGTTATTAATATTTTAGCTAAGTGACTTGCGCTTTCCGTGCTTTAATTTTTGCGAATTGTTTAATTAAATCTTCGGTGTCTATAATTCTTTTAGCTGGTCCGTTTCTATTGAAATGATAGCAAGATTACTTAGTCGGTTTTGCCCCATGGTCGATCTTAAATAATTTTTTATTATTTTGAGTTTTAAAAAAGATCGTTCTGCGGTAGCAACAGAAACCGGCATTGTTAATAAAATACGAAGTATTATGCTCGTATTAGGAAAAGAATCCACTAATTTCTTAATTGTTATATAATTTAAAGTTTCTTCTGGAGACGTAATAACTTCTTTATCAAAATTTTGTAAATATTGCAATTCTTTAAGTTTCACGCCAGTTATGTCTCGTTCATTGTGAGTTTTGACGTTTAATAAATTTTCAACTTTTTGACAATTCAAATTGTTCGTCTTCAGAATAATTTTTAAATTTATGAATATTCCATAAAAACGCGAAATTATTAGAGTAAGAAGAAAGTAATTGAAATCTCTCATCCACTGATGGTATAATTACATCTAGAGCATTAAAAAAACAATCAACTTTGAACTTTAAAGTTTTGTCGTGGATCGGTTCATCGTCACATTCACAATCAAAATGTTTTTTTTTATTTTTTGCAGTCTTAAGACTTCTTTTGTTTTTTGAATTTAAGTTCTATGTCTAAACTGGATGCTATTTCTTTAGCATCAATCAATAGATCATTAGAACCTTTATCGGAGCGATAAGCTTTCAAAAAGTATTCAAATTATTTAAATGATTACTACACTGAGCCACATCAAAGTTAGGTTTTTGAATAATTTTACTAACAATGTTAACTCTACTTAAAATATTATACCACAATATAAGAATGCAAATGAACTGAAAATTTTGCAATTTTTTGGCCAACGATGCAGCCAAATTTTTTTACGTTATTTTCCCTTATTTCAAACAGAGCATCAGAAACCTCCCTAAGTTGATACCTTAAAGGAGTTATTGCGTTTATACTACTAGACCATCGAGTATCCGATAAAGGTTTTAAAATTAAATTTGTTACATTAGATAAATTACATTACAGAATCGACCAGCTGAAAAAAACACAAACAGTTCTTGAACTAAACAAAAAACAAAGTATTCGATTTTGCGACATCATTGACGTCTAAATTTAGGGTATGATTGCAACAAGGAACAAAGACAGCTCCCGGATTGAAATTCAAATTTTTTTTGTAGACCATATTGCCTACCACGCATATTTGCCCCATTGTCGTAACCCTGACCCCGCAAATCGTTGATATTTAAGCCTTCTTTCTATAACACCGACAAAAGAAATTTTGTCAAGCCTTCACCCGACACATCATCTATAATAGTCCAGTCATTCTAGATATTCTCAAAAAAATGTGTCATACAAGCAAGAGAATCGGTACATATATATTTATTGTTTACCGTCTTATTGAAATGTTATACAGTTTTTTGGGTTTTGGGGAAACTTCTGGTTTTAGAAAATAATACAGTATACCAAGTGTTATCGGAAAATATATATTAAAAAGATAAACAAAAATTCATGTAAAACAAAATTGAAATGAAATAAATACGGAAACGAAATTGGTTATCGTTCTTGAGATTTCATACATAAAATGTTCGCAAATAACAAATATAGGAAATATAAAAGTTGTTATTTAGATAATAGAGAGTTATTGCAATGTCATTTTTGCTGATCCTTTAATAAAGTTTTCCTTTATTTGACATACGCGCATGCGCAGATATTATCGCTTAAAATTTTTTACTTTATTAAAATACAGGCCTCCTCTATTTAAATTAAATACAGGCAGAGATACTTTAATAAAAGCACCCTTATTTTGACATATGTCATGTCAAACCGATCGGAGTTCTGAGAGATTTTGTATTTTTAAGAAGAGAAATAATTGTATTTCTAGAAAGTAGTGTTTATATAATTATGCGTAATTTTAGATATTTAAAGGTAAATCCTAACATCCGTTTTTTGTGATTTGGTAAAAAACAAATAATTCAATTTGAAACTGTATAAATAACAGGATTCTGGTCGATTCGTTAAAAAGAATTAACAAATAATTAACAAAACCTCTATAACCTATATTACAAACTGCCAGAGTAAAGTCAAGAATAAAATAAAGTACGAAATCAAGACACGTTGCAATAGCACTCAGTTAAAATAAATGCAAAACTTTATTATAGGATACTTTATTTAAAGTTTCTTTTAATAAAGTAACTTTTATTTTACTTTGCAATAACTCTCTATTGTCATCATCATTTTCTTTAATATCAATGTTATCATCTTCTGCACAGTTTTCGCATGTCAAGCCTTGACACGTAGCGCACATCGGTGAACATCGGAGCCCTGATTTTACGCACTCACAGTGCTTGTTAGAGCATAGTCTTTTACAATTACAGGACACCAGTTTTAATAATTCAGGTGGTGCTGGTTGGCTGGAAGAAGTAACGGGAACGTTGGTTCTAACATATTGCTATTCCAATGTTGTACTTGCAAGTATACACGATAAGAATGTTGCATAGCCGCTGCGCTGGTTGGAGAAAGTGATGCCAAGTCAAATGATTTATTCACTTGCTGTTTCGATATAATGTTGTTATATCTGAAGTACTTCACTTCATTGAGACATGTGCTTTTCGTATAACCATACAAATTCATTAAAAATTTCTCTCTTGCAGTTCCAATGTCTTTTTGTGAGGCCAGGGGCTGATTGAAAACTTTAACAATTGACCGCAGGTCTGGATTTTTCTGTAAAATTGTAATAGCTTTCAGTTTTCCTTGATTGTATACTTCTGATGTGGTCACATCCAGACATTGCATGTGCAAAAAGAAGTACATCACAGATTTCACCCAGAACATTTTTTTGTCGGGGAATGCTAAACAATGTTGGTTTGCTTTTTTTTGAAGCTGGACGATAGAAAAAAAGTGTATGAGAAATTAATGCTTTTGAAGTAAGAAGAACAAGTAGATCGGTGTCCTGTCCAACAACGACAACTTTACAACCAGTTTTGGCTTTATCAATGGCTGTTGAAACGATGAGACAGTACGCATCTGACTGCTTGACTGACTTGTACGTTTGTTTTTTTGGCAACGACTTATTAATATGTTTATAAGTTGTTTCTTATTGCTGGTACTAGACAGAAAGTCTGCCTGTGTTGTTGTTGTTGAGGAATTGTTATTTATTTGTATATTTGCAGATGTTCTTTTCGCAGCCCTTCTTCTTTGTTCACAACTCTTAATAGTTGGCTGATTTGGGTATCCATCAAATACAATGGTACATTGGTCTCCATAATGTGATTTCATATAAGATAGATAGCTGTTGAGTACATCCTCATAAGTTGCAGGTCGTGGCCATATAACACTGTGAAGTAAGTGACCACCATCAATTACGTAAACACAGTCACTGGGCAAAGAAGTAGAGTCTTCACATTCAAAAGCTCTGACCAGTGATGATTTTTTTTTCCTCAAGAACACACTATCAAGCAATGCTGGGGGTTTGGGTGCAAGCTCATACTGAAAGCATCTTTTTAACTCCTTTCGATCATGTACAACAACAATAATTCTGTTAAAAAGTTGCTGTGTATTCACAGTTACTACCTCGTTGTTTATAGTGATACCAGAGGTCATTATTGCTAGTGGTGTAACTTTATCTTTTCTGTGAATTACGACTGTGTTGTAATAACCAATTACAAAAAGTGTCTACATCCTTATGGTCACGAATTTGTCGACTAGTACCCTGTTCTTTATGTTGCTCAGTTAAAGTGAAAGTGACACTGGTAAACTGTTCAACAGCCCTTGATATCTCTGTGGACAATGGCGGGGATGCAATCCAACGTAACAAAGTCTCTTCATTTATACCTCGACCACGGGTAAGCCCTCCAATTGATTTCATTGGACGGTTCAGCGACTGCTCTATGACCAAGTCAGTCCATACACCTGACCAAAATCTTTTTACATAACGGACAGTAAAAAACCCATCTGTTGTGAATTTTTTGAAGTCGTCTGGTGACATTTTCTTTTCATATTCAAGTGTCAATTGAAAGTAGAGGTGAGCGCATTTGGCATACAAATTATGACCCGCAGCATGGAAGATAGGAATCATAAGTTTGATTATCTCAGTGTGCTTTTTCCAATTTCCGGTTCTTTCGGCACTGATGAATTCCATCACAAGTATTATGAGATCAATGTACTGAAGCCACAATTTTGCTGTTCTACTGTTCTTTTTTGTTTTTTCACACACTTTCTGCAAATCGTTTATCACTTTGTTACATAAAACTGATGATTCTACTTCCTCGGATGATATTTCATTCCTAAGTAACTCCTCACTTACGCTTGAAAGTGACTTGAAGGACTCATTTTTAAGTTGAGGGTACCTGTCAGCTAGTGAGTTAAACAAACCACAAACTGTGAGCAAATGTGCCCTCGACGATCTAGAGAAAGCATGGTCCGATAAAAAATGGGGGACAGTGTTCTTTGCATATATAGTTGACCAAAGCTTTTCAATCCCACTTCCTCTCAGAATGTAACCTATGGACCCTAAAAAACTCATCAACAAATGAAAACCTCCGAGCCGTATATGAATTGTTGAAAGTGGGCTGCTAGAGTCTGCTATATATATATTTCGTATGGCATAACCGACAAGATCGTGTACATAATAGAGAAAAAAAAAGAAAAAGTACAAAACAACAAAGCAAAACAAACTCAGGTATATGAATACAAAACAAATAGGGTGGACTAAAACAAGAGCATTGCAAATAATATATACAATATAAGGCTGTTGAGTGACTAGGTCTTCATATGTGGGTATCCAATTCTTTGAGCCAACGGGCCGCGTCTGCGCCTGCTTCGTGAAGTTCCGCCAGAGAGCCTGGATATCTTCTATCGGGACAGTCCATGGCGATGTGCTGAGGGGTTTGGTGGGCGTTACTGCAATCGCAGCTAGGGCTATCAGCGAGTCCCCATTTGCATTTCCAATATGCAGTTCTGCCGTTGTTGGTTCTTAACCGGTTCAGAGTTGCCCAATCCTTTCTGGGGAGATCAAACCCTGGGGGGCGTTCTGCTGGATCTGTTATCAGGTGATTACTGTCCGGGTTTGATGCGGCCCACTCTTCTCTCCATGCGTCGATCAGGTCGAAGTGTTCATTGGTGAGCTGGTGGCCAAGTCTCCAAGGAGGTTTCCGGGATTTTAATCTAGCAACCTGTGGGGTACAGTCCTGGTGAATGGGAAGTTGATTGTTCTCACAGCATTACTGCCATTCCTTCAATAGTGCCGATTTGCGCCGCAGAGAGGGAGGTGGTATATTAGCCAGCACCGGCAGCCATTGTATTGGGGTGGACTTTATAGTGCCAGAGATGACTCTCATGATTTCAGCTACCTTCAGAAATAGCGGCTGGTCGAAGGTAACAATGCAGGGTTTCTTCTTAATTTGGCTTTCAAGCACAGCATACATTAGTGCTGAGTTTATTGCACTTAGGTTACTAGCTTCTAAGTTTATAAAAGGAACTGGCAATATTTTAGTAATTGCATATGCTCCATCCTCCTGATGGGCGTCTTGCATGTATGCATTCCAAAATAGAATTCGGTTTTCCGAGAACAAGAACCCACAAATCCATGGTACATTGCATATTAAGCCCTGTTTTACAAGTTCTGTGTTCATATTGACTGGTTGTATCTTGACTTTTTTCAAGCCTGGCTTAGTTGGATTCTTATAGTGTACAATAGGTATACAATTTGTTATTAGGTTCATTTTTTTCTTTACATCTCGAATTGTAGGCGAAGTGGTTGATACAGCTTCAGCTGGAGTTATACACTGTATACCACCAAGAATATGAACAGTGCCTTTGCCATCAAGAGTTTTTGTGTTGATATCTGCGTTGTCAAATACAAACTGCATGAACTTGTTGTTCGGGTTGGCCATTTTGGCTAGCACAGTTCAGGTAACCAATAGTCTCATTGTACGAAGAACATCGATTAGATATCGCGATCCAAATTTACAGTGAAGATGGACACCAAGTCCCAATTGAATAGGAGAAATGAACGATCTGTGGCGGCAGGCCGATATGATGGCGTGGTTTATAGCAGCTATTTTTGGTTTTTCTTTTTGACTTTAAGATTATTCTTGCATAACATTTTGCATGAACAACTGCAAAGAATCGGGTACAATATCTGATTCAATATTTCCCATCTCTTCCACAGATGGATATACTAACATATCGTAAGTTTTTGCACGGATGTGCTGTAGAATTATTTTAGCAGCCTTTTCTACAATCCGTAGCCTTTCATTTTCTGTATTTTTCTTTCTGTCAAAATACCATTGATCATACAGTAATTTCTGGTAGTTCCCAAGAAGGAGAATAAAGTCTGACGTGAACCACTTTTTTGTTCTGTAACAATCAATTGATCTTAGAAATGTGATTTAAGCATAGTCTTCAAAATGTAGTCTAAAATGTCTACTTCTTCTATTTCAAAAGTTTTCACTGTCTTTTATTTCAATTAACGAATACTGGCATTCTTTTCCTTCCTCGATATAGTGAAACAACATATCTAAAACTGTTCCTTGAGCATCTTTGCTTGACTGTCCTGATTTTACTTTTGGCACATTTCTAAAAGTAACTTAGCATTCATGATGGTATCTAGCTTCAGCTGCTGGTAAATCTACATGCTCCACTCTTTTTTTAACAATTTTACTTAAATCGTCTTTCCGTTAACCGCATATTTTCAAAATTTCATCTTTTATTTTAAACGTCTGAACCATGGATATGCGCTTTCTCCTATTTTTTGATAGTATTGAATCAGGGACTGCAACTTCAACTCCGCAAAAAACGCAGGTCGTTTTGTAATCAAATGCTGGCATTTTGATCCTTGTTGTTGGTTTAGAGACACAAGATTCATTATTTTTGTTGTCTTGCAGTTTTCTTTTCTTAGCTGTTATAGTACTAGGTTTAGTATAATAGTTTCTGCAAGCCTTTTGCACTTTAAGTTCTTTAACATTTTGTAACTTTTCCCAAAGCCCATCTTCTACTGCTTTCCTTGTTTGTATAATAGTTAATAATCCTCGATTAGTCACTACACTACACCGTTTTTTAGGTCTCCATCACAAAAACAACATCTTTCATCTTCCATGGTTCTATTAGTCAATACCTACAGTAAATCTGAAACAAAAGCATTTTTATTGTGTTAATCATTATAAATTTTATTCACAGCTGTTGGTTGGTATGCTCAAAATAATTCCACTAATTTCAGAAACAAGTATTACATAATGTTAAGTGAATTTATTTACATTTTCGATACTGACTATAAAACGACGCCATTTTGTGCATGTTTCGTTGTTCACACAAAAAAATGGTTATAATAAAATATGTGGATAATTACATAACAAACAACTTTTGTTTAAGAATTTTTTTTCTAAACGCAACGGTGAAGTAATAAAACCCAAAAAACTGCGGCTTCAGCACAACTTTTTTTTTGGGGACTTTACAACATTTCAGTACACTTCCTTGTCTTAGTTCGTTTTTGGTTTTTGCCGGTGACTGTTCTTTAAGTGTATGGTTACCTAATAGTAACTTACGTAACTAGCGTTGAAAGTAAAGCATAGCGTAACGAACGTTAATGTTGTGAGTTATGCTATGACTTTTGACGAGAGTAACGTATTTTTTTGTGTTGCCTTTTGTAAAACAACATTCATTTTTGAAAAAATAAAACAAAATTAATCACTAGAAATATAATGGTGGTATTGCATTTATTACTAAATCTCATATAAATTTGTCATTAACTATAACATGTTTTTTTTTAATTTTAACTGAATTCCAAGATTTTTTAAATGACTTTTTTATCTCTCGCATTTTTTTTCTAATATATGTATTTTGTCACATTGAAATTGCAACAAGAAGGGTGGAACCAAACTTTGCAGGAAGGTTTAGTTACTCAGAGCTAGTAAATTATTGATTGATGTTTCTATTACTTTATTATTTTTAATTTTAATATTGTTATCTCTTGTGGTTCTTCTGTTTAACGTGTTTGAGAGTGTGACTATGTCTACTGTGCGACAGCGTGAAAATTGCTTCCAATTAAGCGAATTCGACAGAGATCGACTTGTTGACTTACATGATGGTGGTTTTTTGTACAGGGAAGTTGCAAATCGTCTTAACCGGAACCAATTCACGTCATGCGGTGTTATACATGGGCTAGGGAAGGTCAGAACCGTCGTAGACAAGGAACTGGGAGACGGAAGCAAACAAATAAGGTGCAGGACCTCCATCTTTGACTTATGGCAGTAAGAGACCGATTTTTCAGTACCAGATCAATAGTCGATCAATCGTTAGGTAATGAAGGTCGTCTTTTAACGCTTCGAACAGTTTACGGTCATATCTGGGGTTTCGGATTACAATTTTGTGTGACTGGATTCTGGAATGGCGTATAGTCGTCAGTGATGAAAACGTGAAGAACGACGCAATGTTCAATTTTCTGTTGAGTAGCAGGTGCACTACACTATGGGGTCTATAGCATATGGGAGTAAGTCTCGTTTGTTATTGATCCGAGCCAATTTGAACGCCCGGCGATATGTTGACGAGGTGGTAGAAATCCATATTCTTCCATTTCTTTAGCAGTCGAAAGACTGTTCCAACAAGATAATGCCTGTCCCCACATAGCAAGACACTCTATGGACCGATTCGTAGAAGCCAATGTTAATCCTTTATTATAGCCACTCAGATTTTCCGACCTTTCGTCTATTAAACACGAACTCTACAGTCAGGAAGTTTTCCGACATGAATTGCAAGTTGCTTGGGATACAATAACTCAAGAGGACATGGACCATTTGCTGGAATCGATGCCACGAAAAGTAAGGGAGTGTGAAGGCAATAGGGGGAGGGGCTAACACATTATTAAATAAAAATTATGTTCATCTTTGTTTTTTCCTGACAAGTTTGGTCACAAAATTTTCACCCCTTCTTGGTGTTGCAATGTCACAGAGTATAATAATTGCCTTTAAACGCTTTTATGTGGATTTTTACTTTTTTTGCTGCCGCTCTAGAGCTTCTTTTGATCATTGCGTAACTACACTAACGGACGAATATTGACTTTTCCGATGTTGACAGCATAAAAAATGGTTTTGATGAACGCATTTCAATAAACTCATTAAAACAAAAATAAATGCAGGGAGTTGCAGTAAAACAAAATTTTCTATTTTTAGAAACACTGTATAATATGTAAAATAATTCTAAAAAATGTTAGATGTGTTTTTAGTCGATTTACATACAAATTAACTCAACTTGAATTTGAAGTAATTGTCTTGACAGGATAATGAGAAAGTAAAATTCATTATTTTTTATTTTCTATTCATTCATTGAATTTTCTGTTTGGACAATTATTAACGTCAACCAAACTTTGTTTTCTAAAAGTTTATAAAATAATTGTTTTAACCTTTTGAATTTAAGTCGCTTTTGAAGTTACTTTTAATTAAATTACGATTGTGAACGTTAAACAATCGAGGTGTATCACGATTGTAATTGTAGAAATAAAATTTAACTTTAATCGATACGTACTACATAACTTTTCTTTATTTTTGTTGCAGTTGCAAACTTAAATTCCCAACAAGAGGCTGGTAGTAAAAGGGTGAGTGTTGCTTTTTCTTTATTTTTTTTTTGTGCAAAAGGGGTCGGTTTTGTGTTTGGAAACCTATTATTTATTACCTACTGCTTGTGTAAACGATAACTTTCTTTACTTAGCGTTTTACTGACTTTTACAGACCTTTCAAGTTTATATATTACTTTCAGGTTCGTGCACGAATTATTAACTTTTAGATTGAATGCCGTTTCGATTTTTTGCTATTTTCTAGGTTACGCGACATTGCAACTCTTAAAATTGTGCAACATTGCACTTTACACTATATTGATTTCTATTAAAATTTTTACGATTTACATTATAGAAGTTTATACATTAAATCTAATCAGGAGATGTGTGTAATTTCACGTAGATTATTAATTGCATTAAAACTAATATTATTTTATTAAGAACGTGACGTTGGATTATTGAACTAATGATACACAAAAAGGTTGGAAATATAAAACGAATATTACGAAACGTGTTCAAATCAAAAGACTGTAAACTTTAGGCACATAGTAAAATCACACTTTGAGATAGCTCTGCCATCAAACACTTTTGAATCGTAACTTCGTCATACTTAAATATAAGCTATAAGGGGCGTCAATGCAATTGTGGGAACTACATTAGAGTGTATCTCCTACTGCTGATGAGCCCCAAAAGGGCGAAACGGCCGTCCAGTAGTTCACTCTGATGGCGTTTACACAATTGCATTGACATTGCTTTACCCCCAATGTCTTTTTACGTTGTGGTTTTATCCCGCAGAATTATTCAAAGCATATTTTGAATTTCGCGGGTGTTAAACTAATTCAACGTGTTACCACCGTTTATAGCTATTTACAGTAAACTTTAGGCACATAGTAAAATCACACTATGAGATGGCTCTGCCATCAAACACTTTTGAACTGTAAATTATTTTTTGGTATTATTTTTAATTGATCGTTTTTCTACGTTTGACTCAAACATTGAATTTGATTGTTGGGGACATTTCATACCAATGACGTACGATATTGTTTTTGCTTAGTGCAACATAAGATGTGTTTTTTTTTAATTTAGTAAAACTACACCACAACTCTTTAGAATCACTTAAGTGTAGCTTAAATATAACCTTAAATCGGTTGTTGATGCAGTAAGCGGTAGCTCAGAGCTTCGGAGAGCGAGTCGTAGGTGTATAATTGATGGAATTGACTTTGATCCTTGATGTGCTGATTATAATGTAAAAGACCACCAAAACGGGAGAAATGCATACTACAGATCTTTCGTTTATATCTGACAAACATTGTAGGTAAACAAATCGAACAACACAAGTATAACAACAAACATATTTATTACAATGGCAACAGAAAACAGCTTAAAATCAGCAGTTAGTATTGCGGAGTATGCAATAACTAATCGGTCGCAAGAAAAGATAAATAATTCTACTATTAGGAGATCCTTAAAGTAGGAATCACCTTATACACGTAGGTGTATGAGTTATTAGTACTAAAGTATGAGAATAAAATTTGATAAAACAACGAAGAACAATAATTTCATCAATGCAAATTTAGTGATTACGCAATCAGAAGCATAGCGCACCGGAGACAATTTCAACAGGTAAGTACACAAGCAAATCTGCGTAAATTAATCGTGACAACATATATATCTAGGTCGTTCGTATTTACTTTTGACACCCACACAAATTAATAGATAATTAAGAGAGGTTACTTACGATTTTCTAGACATGCGATTAGCTATTGATATATCCAAATATCCTAAAATTGTTGAAAGTGTAATAAAAATAGATATATAATGATATCACAAGTAAATTGCTAGTAAGTCATCCAATGATATTATAAACAGAATGCGCCAATCTTACAAATTACTTCCATTGATAACATTGCAGATGCGCCACTAAGTCTTCGAGATTAATCTAACAAATATTCCACCAACTTTACCACAAATTAGTCCTTAAAACTTGTGTTTGTGGTTTAATGCTTGCATCTGCACATGTTCCAATATATCGACTCGAAAGAGAGATGCTTGGGAAACATTTAACAAATTCCAAGGGGTCAGACACGTCAGGGTAACCCAACTCGCTGAGATAATACAAAAAATTAAATCGCGTCGTAAAATAGAACTGAATTCTTACCCCAGCGAAACTTTCACAGGTAACATACAAATCGAAGTTGATTTACCCATTAACGAGGATGAATGTAAATTTACTGTAAGTTCACGTGCTGTCTTTCTCAACGCAAAAAAAACGGAAGTAAAAATCAGTAATATCACGCTTGTAAAATGACATTTACGCCCCAGGACAAAATTCATACAGGACGAAAACTATACCAAAATTTTTTTAACATAACAATCTTTATCAAATACTACTGCAATCATTTTGGTATGAGATTTATCGGGTTTAAAACTTTGAGTACTCTTTTTTTCTTCTTCTTTTTATTAACAATCAGAACTACTACATTTAATGTGCTTATTGTATAACAGAACTTCAGTTTAAAATGGCGTAACGAGGACTCCTTCAGTGATTAACTCTCTTAAAATGATGTCTAATCTTTAGCTTGATGACATCTTTGACATGAGTGTGAGTACGTAGTACTGTAAATTGACTTTATTGTAGCAATGTTATACTGGATTTGCTTGCGCAAGCTTAGATTTTGATTTTATACGTCTAAATAGGGATAATGATTGTTTTTTTGTCTTAGTCTGAAGTCTATGTGCTGTGATTTGTTTTTATTTATTTTAATTTTCCATAGATGTAAACAGATCTGTAGTACGACTACGTAATGTATTTGTACTGAGTGAGATGCTATTGTCCGATTTTCATGAGCTGCTAGTATAGCAGTGTCACCAGCAAAAGTACAAATAGTAGTTTCAGTGCGTGTTGGGATTTCGTATATAGGTTGTAGAGAGTCGGTTTCAGGACGATTCTTTGTGGTACGCCTGCTTCTATGGAATGATTGGTATTTTCCACTTTGGTTCTAAATTTGCGGTCTGAGAGGTACGATTTTAAGTTGCCAAAATACTTTAATGGGAGCATTTCCTTGGTTTTATATAACAGACTTGTATGCCAGACCTTGTCAAAGGCCTGGCTGACATCCAGTAGGACTGAAGTTTTTGTTGAACTGTAGAGTGTTGTGCTCGGAAACCAAATTGATGGACAGGAAGCCAGTTATCTGTTGGAATATTGGCATTTATTCTCTGTAGTAATAATATCTTGGAAGCAGAGAGCAAACTAATTGGATGGTAGGAGGTTACGTCATTTAGGATGTTGCCTGGCTTAGTTATTAAGATTATTTTAGCTGTTTTTAGCATTGAGTGTCAGTGCTGCAGTCTTAAAATGGCATTGAAAATGTAGGTGATATAGAGCGGCTCTTTTTGTGGAAATCTTTGAGCGTTTTTGGCGTCACGTCGTCTGTACATGGTTGAATGCGTTCTGAACTTCGTGTGAAGTAAAGGGTTTGTGGAATATTGGATACATTTTTGGCAATATTATTATTTATTATTATCTTGATTGTTGGGATTGAAGACAGATGCTAGATGGTTTGCAGAAAGATCAGCCTTCTCTCAGTCACTTTTCGCCCATTTAGCATTGTGATTTTTTTATTGGAGTACTATATTTTTGTTTGGTTTTTTTTTAAATTGGTCTCTAGAAAGTTGTCGAATCTGTTTATTTCAGTAACTTAGTCAGTAAAGGATTTTTCACGAAGCTCTTTGAGTTGTGTCTTTAATTAGTTGCTAATGCGATTGAGTATATTTTATTCACGGGTGCCTGGGTTCAATGCCACTAGACTGTGCTATTTTTTTTGGCAATTATCTAATTGTTTTATTTCGATGACAAATTGCTACTTAGAGATATTTCCATGTATGATAAAAATATTTCATTGGCAATGAAAAAGTCCAAAAGGTCAGGTGTTTTATGCGGATCACTGGGTCAGTATGTTCGTTTACAAATGAACGGGAATAAATTTTTTTTTCTGCATTATGTTAGTTAGCTCTCGACCTTTGGTTGTTATTAGCTAAGAACCTCAGAAAGTACTGTTGAAATCACCTGCAACAATAAATTTGGCACCAAGTGTATTGAGAAAGTTTCTAAAGTGGTTGATTTTCAAGTTGTTTGCGCAGTATATTGGAGAAACTGTTATATCGTGGAAGGATATTTTGAGTGAAGTGGCTTGCAAGTAATTTGTTTCATATTTTGACGATACCTCTGGTGGATTTATGTGGTTTTGATTTCTTAATATATTCGAGTATGTATTGGCTTGTGCTTGAGCTATTGGATGTATTCTGTGTCGTGGGGTAGAGCGTGTCGGTGCTAGTAATTGTGGAGCATTGAGTCTGTTGTTGACACTATTGGGGTGTTCACATCCTCTGTAATTGGCGGTAGGAGGACTACCGCACAGTGCAAATTTAGCAGGAATGTTTGGTTTTGTACAAATTATGGAATTATGGTCTCCACATTTCACATAGTAGTAAGGTCTATTACAGTATGCTTTGGTATGACCACATTGCTGACAGCGCGTACACTGGGTAAGACCCTTGGTTTTTCTGAGTGGTTCAATTTGTTTTATTCTATTCTGAAAATCTGATAGATTATATACCTATTTCTTTATTGTCTGCCGGGTGGAGGTCTCCGAAAAATAGGTTTAGTAGAACTTTAGATGGAATATATTCCTGACTTGATATCTCTGTTTGACTAGCTAATCTAATTTATGTTGTAAAATGTAGGTTTTTGATAATCACTCTAAAGGCGCGTTTTTTTTTTTTGACTGGTACGTATGGTGAGTAATGTTGGCATATTTCATGTGGTGTATTAGTCTTTCGGAGTACGGCAGTTTATTTTTATGCTGTTATTAAATGTCACTGTAGTAAGGAGGAGCTTATTGAGTAAGGGTGTATCTCTCTTCTTCTTCATTTAGCTGGTTTTATCTATTTCTTAGATGTACTTGTGTAGTTGCTTTGGTAGGTTGGGTTAGTGTGTTACGGACGAAATTTTCTTTACGTACGCCCATGTATTTCGACTTGAAATTAGATTCGGGTTTTGACGCCCTCTAACGATCGCTTTCTCGTTGGTTGTCATTTGGCGGAAAATCGTCATACGATGAATGAATAAGATGGCCTGTACGTGGTGAATATTCTGTATATCCGAAATCATCCGGAAAAAAATGGAAAACCAATTATAATTAGTTAATTATCTAATTTATTTAAAGCGTTACAGGGTAAGCTACTGCCGTCATTTATTAAAAATTCGTTCGTAATTTTTTCTTCCTTTTAACAGCCATTTTTCTTTCCTCCATTTCGAACATTTTTACGTTCGCGATAAGTGGATATGGGAAACTACTGCTAAATACGTCATCGCGTTACCGTACACGTGCGCTGGCGGAGGGCGGTTTCCACGCCACGAAATTGAGGTCTTGCGAATCCTTCCCAGGGCAAAGAGTGCTACACGTGGATGACACGACGTTAATTATATTATCAGCCACCTATTTTTGGTCATCACTATATACAGTAGTCGATGCACGTTTTTTTTGTTTGTGAGATAGATTTCATGAATTACTTAATACGAAATTGTTTTAGCCGAACTATCAGTTGTGAGTTGGGGGTTGTGACACGATTCGTGCTAATATTTATTACAGGCCACTGAAGAAGAAAAACGTTTTTCTTCGGGCTAGTGGAGGCTGGAATACGGGTGAGTGATTTGAATTTATGTTAGGTATATCGTGGTCACGAACAATTACTCACAAACTTTTGTATTACAATTTAACGTTAGTAAATACTTATAACGTGTAGCTACCAATAGGGTATTTACAATCAGTGAAATTACTGTCTCGCATATTGTATGTAGTTGAAGGACATGTACTTCGGATCATTGTAATTGTGTGAGGTGGGTTGCCGATGTTGTAGGCATCGAGATCTTAACTTGTTTTCTATAATTCTCTAAATTGCTTTGTTACAAAAATCAAAGGTTAATACCGGTGTTAATAATTAGTGTAAACTCTTCTCGTCTCTAGTATCTCCGACTTCGATGTATAATGACTTTTGATTACTATAAATGCAACTGTGATAAATGTTAGTGATAGACCGAAAGCGATTAAAGTGTTAATTCTTTCTCTTGTGATTATTGTTCCCTACGAACCAATTTGGGCTACTCGAACAGCTGAGTAGAGGGGTTACGAATCGTCTAGTTGTTACAAGTTCTGAACCATTCTGTTGTGAGCGAACAGAAGTATCATTTTGGATAAGCTCTGGCGCCCTGAAACATCTGTTATATATTTCCTGTGGACCTACCCATCTCCGACTATTGCGAGTTTGGCCGTGCAAGGTTCGTAAAACCCTAAAAGCTTGTAACAAGTGTTCTACGTTTAAGATGTTTAACGATTTGCCATGTATCAGTGTTAGTTGATTTCTTGATGTTCTTAGCTACTAGTAGACAACATTTGATGGAAAATTCTGTCATTTTTACGATAAGAACCTAAATCCGAGCTAGTACGATCACGTGCCAGGAACTTAATCACTTCAAAGCAAGTAGATGCTGCTCAGAACTTTATAGAGTAGATTGTGGGTGTAAAGTTAATAGGATTTAGCCTAATCTTCGTTGTGTCCATTATAATTTAATTAAAAGAGCGCTAAAACGGGTAAACTACAGATTTCCGTTTTCACTTGACAGCGTTTAAGGTAAATAAATCGACTAACACAAGCCTAACAACATAAAGAGAATAAAAGAGCGAGTATAATAAGAAATATATCACAACTAATAGTTCGCAAACAATATCACAGTACAACTAGTATTAACGGAAGCACCTCGCACCGTTAAGCATGGTTTAACGTTGCACTCAGTAAATTAAAGTTGGTGAATACAAAAAAAATTAAATTATCACGAAATTATAGTGATTACACAATAATGTAACAAAGTGCGCCGTTTAAAATTTGTTACATAAATACAAAAGATTGCGTACGTTAATCGCAACAAGTGTATATGTCGAGTCGTTCGTGCATACGACCGACGCCAAAACAAATAATTAATTATAACCAAAAACAAGATATTTACCCACCGTGCGATTAGCTAATAGCATATCTGAAAGATTTTCAAATTTTTGAAATTAAGCTGATACAATCATTGCTATGTATGTAGGAAGGCGCGAACACAACTTTATAGTACTTTGAAGTTAATACCGCGACTCTTTTATGAAAAAGATACATTTAAAGATACAATTGTTATGATGGTCATTGGTTGTAAAACTGTAAAAATTGAAATGTAGATAAAGCGTACTGTACTTAGAATGTAATAATAAACCATGTTTAGTTTGAAGTTATCCAACGTTATACAGTGCATAGTAAACTTTTGCGTTTAAACTTTTTATATTGTTTTTACACGTTAAAGCCAACTTTACTAACTTTTAAAGAGTATTCATACATGGAGCTTGGAGTAATAGTTTTTGGCAAAGTTAACGTAAAATGCAACTTTGTGTAATTAGGGATTTAAGTTTAATAAGAAAGTTGTGAAATAAAAAAAATAGATAAAGTCATTGATAATTGTGTTAAATTTTTTTCTCTTTGTCGGGGTCTCGCCGGATAAATACTTTTACTGTGTGGTTTAAAATCATCCCAAACCTTAATTATTCCACTTTATCAATAACCATATGGGTTTTGAGATAAGGTTGTTAAGTATGAAAATCATGTTTAGCGAAATTAATTATTTAAAGTTGGTAGTAGTTTTGGGTGTTGTCAGTTCTTTATTTGTTGTCATCTGTCAAATAACAATGTATCTAAATCTCCTACAAAACTTTGTCGTACTAAACCGATTACGGTCCTTATGAATAATTTTGACATGTTCTTTACCTATACAATATTCATTAATTTAGATTGTAAACTATCGATAACGTAGTTGACAATTTAGTCACTGATGTGGAACTGTTTTAAGTTTGCTTTTACCATAAGGTCTGTATTTGTATCGATTAAAATAGTATATTTTTAAATGAGTTTATTAAATTTTGGGATCTGAGACTGTTTGTAACTTTAAAAATAAGAAATTTATATTTCTAACTGAAAATCAACGTTTCTAAAAAAAAGCGTTTAGTTATAAAACTATCTAAGAACACGTTAAGTTTGATGTCTACTGTTCAGTAACGTTCTTTGTTTTATATTTATATTATGGCTGTAATTACTTATTTAACATACTCTGGAGAGGAGTTCAAGCTTTTAAAATGATAGCAAAAATGGAAAAGAATCGTGTAAGATTATAATAATTATAGTAGTCAAACTTTTGGTACAGTTCATTTTAAAATAAAGTTGGCTATTAAAGTACTCGATAATAATAAAATCTAAAGTTTTTTTTTTATATTATGTTTTGCAACTTTGATTCTAAAAGCTAGTTTTAGTTTTATTTTAGTTTTTACGGCTGCATGTAGTTTCAGACGTATCAGGATTATTTTACTCCAAGTATATAATATCGTTAAAATAAATTCAAAATCATCTACTTTTGTGTTATTTTTTTATTGGTATCTTGGTACTTTTTCTCAAATTTATTTCTTTTTTATATTTTCTGAATGCCAAACACTGTTTTTGAGGCGACGCGTAAAATCAAGTATTGATCGGTGGTACGCGAAAATGCGAAACTAATTTGGTTGTCAAAATTTTCTTATTTAGACCAGTTTTTTTACAATATACAATAATATCAGTGCAGATTTGGGTTAAGTTTTTATTATTTTGTTTAGTGGTACCAAAATCAAAAAGTTTGGGAACCGCTGGTTTAGATAGTTTGAAACTGTCTACAATTAAAATTATTGAATTATTTGTATGATTTTCAACGTTTATTCAAACCGAAATCTTCAAAGAGGTAAGACCAATCATGAAATCTTCTAATCTTTCTTTTATTTACAAACAAACTGTTCTTTTCTTCTTTGCGAATTTTGAAATTTTTCAAGTGTTAATTTATAGAATTGTCTATAGTTCTAGTTTATTTTTGTTTCTTACCAAATTTTCAATGTTTTTGATAAATTGTTTTAATGTTCTGAAATAATCATTGTACTTACCACAAACTTTTTGTCTTTTTTTATTGTAAAATGTACCGGGTGTTTTTGTGTTTGAGACGTGATCTTTTGATTTTGACTGTATATCAGCATGAGAGCTCTTACTCAAGTGCTCTGTTTTTTGCTTAGCTTTTTTTGATGAGGTTTCGAATGGTTAACTCGACGTGCTTTAGAATTTATCACTGGATTAGTTAAGAATTATTTCTGTTGGGTTGTGGTCATCTTCTGTCATATTGCACTTAATTATATAATCTCTACTATGTATGGGTTGACTTTTCAGATAAAAAAATTAATTTACCAACGCTAACCAGTTGGTGCTGGCAGGTAGTGTGGGGCTCAGATGTTAAATACCCACTAAAACTCCACCAGTTCTCTACGGATTTTTTCTGTTGTTTTCTGAATACACACGGTACCGTTTTACATATTTACTTTGCGTGTACGTCAGGATCTTTTGTCTCTTCTAACATTTTTTCTGTTTAGCCATTTTTATCTTTTTTTCCTTTTTTCTACTCTACCTTTTCCTCGCGCCTTCTTCCCATTTTTGTCTGTTTTCTTGCATCTATGCTACTAGCTTTTCATTCTTTCTGTGACCCATCTTCCGCAAGTTAGCAATATGTGGGACATATTATTCTCGGCTCCACAATATCGGCATTTTTCAGTTTCAGTCATTCCTACTCTTTTCTTATACATTTCAAAACATTATTCTTTTATATTTAGGATTAGGCTTTTGGTTCACTGCGCTTTTTCTTTTTATTTTTCTAATCAGTTTTGCCATGTTCTAAGAGAAACTTTTCTTAATTCGGATTTTGATGTTTTCTTTTCATTAGCGATGCTGTTCTCAGTTAACTAAGTTGGTACACATCCTATGGCCGTCACATCGCTGAGATTGCTTATATCTCAAAGCCACCTTGAGCAGTAACTTCATTTGGGTTTTTATACAGCCTTGTCTTGTGCGCAGAGACTAGTATTACTCTGGCTCATATTGAAGCTCCATAAAGCACAATTGAATCAAAAACATGGTTCAAAATGAGTCTTTAACTATTAGGTTCTCTGACAGCATTTACCCGAGGGTTGTTAGCTTACGTTTGGTTTTGTTTGCGATATATTTAAAGCGGTCTCTCGAGTTTTTACAACTGTTCAGGGTAATTTCCAGGTGACAATTGAGTTTTCACCGATTTTAACCGATATTTTCTTCTTTTTTCTTAGCCTTTCTAATATTATCAGTTTCGGCTGTTTTTGGGGCTATTGCCAGATCGTTTTTTCACATCCAGTAGGTAATTTTTTGTAACGCCGCGTTTCTTTTAATGTTTATAGTTTCCTTCTTTGCACCTTAAACTGCCAGCGTCAGATCGTCGGAGTAGGCCGTTATAGGCGAGCCAATTAGCATCGGCAAAACAAGTACTCTGTCGTATATAATATTCCATAGAGTTGGGCCAAGTATTGATCATTGAGGCACTATTTTCCGTATTACCACTTTTCTATTACTTTCTATAATTATCTTTCTGTCCGTTAAATAATTATCAATAATTTTTATCAGATATTCTGATACACGCCTCCTCTCGAGGGCTTTGATAATCTCCTGTAGTCGTATTAAAGGCATTTTACGTCGATGGTAATCATGGCCAGCTATTTTTCTTTACAATTTTTTGTGATCCTGTTAATTTCTTTTACTATCTGTTACGTGCAAAAATTCTATAACGTAATACCCTGTATATTTAATTAAAATTAAATTGCGGTTTTGATGCCTTCTGCTGATTTTTCTTGTTACTGGCATTTGGTGTCAAGACGTTAAACCGACATCTACCTAAAATAGCCTGTGTCGTTTAAAAGTTTCCAATAACATCAACGGTAATGGAAATGAAATTATAATTTCAATACGCCGTTAAAGTAATTTATTCGTCACAGGGTAAGCTATTTACATCAGTTTTGTTAAGATTCTTTGGTAATTTCTTTCTTAATTTGATAGCCGTTCCGCCACGCTTTGGCCACATGTTCCGATTTAATAACCAATAATAACAATGAGGGATTAATATCGATAAATACCTTCACTAAACGTTCAGGATTCTGGAAGGCATATTATCCACACCGAAAACGAAGTCTCGACCAGCATTTGCCTCCGAGATGTTACTTATTACACGTCAGTCGATTGCGATACCCACCTTTTAATAATTGCGAGAAACAGCATTCGATACATCGGCTTCTTATATGTAATTTCTTGTAGTAATAACCATTTTGTAGACTTCGACTTTCGTGAGTCACACGATTTGCTGTTCATAACTATTTCAGGCTACTCAACGAGGAAAACGTTTTCTTCGGGGAACTACTCTACATTATTGAATTATAGTTATTATACCCATCTTATCTTTTTATTATGGTAACATACCTTTCTCTTTTATTGTGGTTACACGAACATCAGAGTAACAAGGATTACGAACCTAAAAATTCGTTACATGCTTGGACTATCTGTCTTGATCGAGGTAGAAGTGTTAATTATAAAAGATTTGGTGCCCTTAAATATTATTTATTTGAACCTCCCCTATCTCCAACTGTGTGAGTTGGCCGTGCAAAGTTCGTAAGACCTATAAGCTTGTAACATATCCGACGGTTGATTCTTTACGAAGCCCATACTTTCTTGATGACAGATCTCTCTTATCCTTCAGTTCAGATAGAAGATACTTTCGACCAATTTCGATGTTAGTATATCATAAAGTTTTGATTGAACCTGATTGTAATAAGAAAATTTATGAAAAATAGACTACCGTTTACGAAAGTTTTGTATGGTTAATCATTTGTGACTAAATAATAATCAACTTAAAAGAACTAGATTTTGTCGCTGGGTAATTAGACAAGACAGAAACGTTAATACTTTTGGTTTGAAAATTTTGTAGACAAATGAGAGTAAATTTACAAACAACGGTATGTTTAATACAAATGTACATTTTTGCTGGAATGATGTTGCTTTAGTAGAAAATCGCCAAAGAAATTTTCAAAAGATGTTTGACGCTAATGTTTGACTTATTGAGTATCAGGTACTAGAACCACACTTTTATCAAGAGAATTTTACGGCACTCAATAGCTTCTGTTTTTGCAGACTACTTTGCATGATTAAGTTACAGGTAATTGATCGCACTTCAACCAAGTGCAGCGCTTACGTTTTACCATAACACTGTGCTTCCGCTAATAGATCTCGACAGAGTGTGCAGTTTTTAAATACTTGGAAACCAAATCAATGGATTGGAAATAATGCACCTGTAATATGGTCACCGGAATTTATACCGTTAGATTTTTGTATTTGGGCCTACATTAAAAATAAACTTTTCACAAATCCACTTACTGATCTGGATGATCTAGTACAAAAGATTCGCGACGTATGTATACTAAGATAAGAATGTCTTCCAGATTTGGACCGTGTCATTGTGGTTGTAACCAAAGTTGCTAACGTTTCGCCCACTTTCGTAAGAGGCTTCATCAGGGCGTGAGATAAATCGCAAAACTCAAACAAGCAACCTAAATCTAACTAAGAACTTCTCAAAAGTTAGGTTATTCACGTGTGAAACTAACCATAATCTAAACTCTGAAAAAGTAAGAAAGAAAACGATAACTTGAAAAAGCAAACGAAAATCTAACAAAGAACCACTACAGAGTTAGGTAATCAACTTCAAGCCAGATTCTAAACTCCGTAGAAGCGACTTAAGAAGAAATAGTCTCTGTATATAAAGACAAAGGATGATCACGGATAGTTAAGCTCGACTCTGATTGGGTTACGGTTGCTAAGGGGTGTGTTTTCGATAAATAATTAATGACCGGGAACCAAAGAAGTGATAGCTCGAAACCATGATCGCGATTGAAGTTATTGGGGTGTTTGATGATTTCTATGCTCTTTCGGAATTTCCTGTTGAAAAAGAATGGAGATTTGGCAATCAACGAAACATTATCAAAATCTATCTTGTGACCTGTAGTAAAATGATGTTCATCAACCGCAGACTTAGAAATATACCTTTTCTTGATACAACGATCATGTTCTGAAATGCGAGTAATGACGGAACGACCGGTTTCACTAAAGTAGACTAAACCACATGAACAAGGAATTTGGTATACACCTTGAGATGAAAGTGTAGGATATTTGTCTTTGGGAGAAGGTAGAATCTGAGAGATATTGCCTGCCGAGTTGAATATGGGTTTAATACCATTTTTACGAAGAAGTTTCCCTATTTGATCTGTAACCTTGTGAATGTAGGGTAAAAAGGCTAGTTTCGAATTGGATTTGGGAGTAGAAATATGCTTAGGTAATCGAGTACGTGGATGTAGACGACGATAAATAACTCTATGAATATCTCGCTTCACATAACTATTGTTCACTAAAGTCCTAGTAAGATGACGCAGTTCCGAGTCTAGATTCTCAGGTTGGCAAATAGAAAAGGCACGATGAACCAAAGATTCAATAACAAAACATTTCTGTGCAGGATGACTATGAGACGAAGCATGAAGGTATCTGTCCGTATGGGTGGGTTTGCGATAAACAGAATGACCCAGAACTCCGTCGGGCTTACGAGTCACAAAAACGTCAAGAAATGGAAGGAAACCATTACATTCGATTTCCATAGTAAATTTGATATCTAAGTGTTGATTGTTAAGATGATCAAGAAACTTAGACAGTTCAAGATGACCATGAGACCAAACAATAAACGTGTCGTCAACATACCTAAACCAAACGACATACGTCGTGACCACAACATCATTCCTGCATTCCTCAGAATCAAGTTCCACATTCAGACAGGTTCTTCTAAAAACATCCTATACCGTGCTAGCCTAGCGTTAATACGCAAACGGATTAAGCAAACTAGGCGAGAGTTAGACACCATTTCGAAACATCTTTTTTATTTTCATCTTGAGTTGGCCAACACTCTATCCCAGGATGATTGGAAACTCTTCGACAACATTACTTACCAGCAGTCTGATACCATTCTACGACTAACCACTGAAGGTCATCTCAAAAAGTTTCAATTATTGGAATCCAAGAATCGTAATGTTTCATCCACTACTAACTCCTTAAAGACGGTTGTCAATTTATCTAGTTTGGTCTTCACCTCAGAACAAGAATCGATGCTCTCTGAAGGTTTGAATTTTGCGGTTCCTTCCAAACGTATTCCTAAAGAAGATATTTTATCTGCTGTTGAGTCTTCTATAAGACATCTTCCTCGCCACATCTCAGATCCCATTCGTATTAACACTGGCAAAATCATTGAATCATCTAAAATTCCTAAATCCAACATTTCTAGGTCGGAAGGGTCAGCTCTAAAAAGTCTTCGTAAGAACCCTGATATTATTGTTCTTCCAGCCGACAAAGGCCACGCTATTGTAGTTTTGAACCAAATTGATTACGTTACGAAAATCCATTCTATTTTGTCTGAAGAAACGTACGCTCTTCTAACTCACAACCCCACTTCTAGAATTGAACGTGAGGTCAGCCAAATCATCAAACCTTCCAGTCTTCCTCCTGAAACTAAACGTCGGCTTACCCCATCAGATTCTAAACCACCTCGTCTATACGGACTTCCTAAAATTTACAAACAAGGTATTCCTTTTTGACCTATCGTCAGTACAATCCAATCTCTTACCTACAAGCTAGCCAAGTTCTTGTCCAACATTCTTTGCGAGTTCATAGGTAAAACCTCTTCTCACATCCTCAACTCTCAGCATTTTATTCAACGTTTAAATACTATAAAACTTGAACCCCAAGATCTTCTTGTGAGCTTTGATGTTACTTCACTTTTTACTAAAGATTCGCTTATTATCATTAAACTGATTCTGTCTCAATATGACAAGGACTTGTGTTTGGTTGCTCTTATTGATAAGTGTCTATCCTCTACTTACTTCCAATTTGATAATAAGTTTTACGAACAGGGTTCTGGTGCTGCTATGGGTTCTCCTCTATCACCTGTTGTAGCTAACATTTTTATGGAATCCTTTGAAACGGTTGCTTTGGAGTCATTAATATTAAAACCTAAAGTGTGGTTTAGGTATGTTGACGACACGTTTATTGTTCGGTCTCATGGTCATCTGGAACTGTTTAAGTTTCTTGATCATCTTAACAATCAACACTTTTAGATATCCAATTTAATATGGAAATCGAAAGTAATGGTTTTCTTCTATTTCTTGACGTTCTTGTGACTCGTAAGCCCGACGGACTTTTGGGTCATTCTGTTTATCGCAAACCCACCCATACGGACAGATACCTTCATGCTTCGTCTCATCATCATCCTGCACAGAAACGTTCTGTTATTGAATCTTTGGTTCATCGTGCCTTTTCTATTTGCCAATCTGAGAATCTAGACTCGGAACTCCGTCATATTACTAGAACTTTAGTGAACAATGGTTATGTGAAGCGAGATATTCATAGAGTTATTAATCGTTGTCTAAATACACGTACTCGATTACCTAAGGACATTTAGACTCTCAAATCCAATCCGAAACTGGCCTTTGTACTCTACATTCACAAGGTTACAGATCAAATAGGGAAACTTCTTCGTAGAAATGGTATTAAACCTATATTCAACTCGACAGGCAAAATCTCTCAGATTATTCCTTCTCCCAAAGACAAATTTCCTACACTTTCATCTCAAAGTGTATACCTAATTTCTTGTTCATGTGGTTTAGTCTACATTGGTGAAACCGGTCGTTCCGTCATTACTCGCATTTCAGAACATGATCGTTGTATCAAGAAAAGGTATATTTCTAAGTCTGCGGTTGATGAACATCATTTTACTACAGGTCACAAGATAGATTTTGATAATGTTTCGTTGATTGCCAAATCTCCATTCTTTTTCAACAGGAAATTCCGAAAGAGCATAGAAATCATCAAACACCCCAATAACTTCAATCGCGATCATGGTTTCGAGCTATCACTTCTTTGGTTCCCGGTCATTAATTATTTATCGAAAACACACCCCTTAGCAACCGTAACCCAATCAGAGTCGAGCTTAACTATCCGTGATCATCCTTCGTCTTTATATACAGAGACTATTTCTTCTTAAGTCGCTTCTACGGAGTTTAGAATCTGGCTTGAAGTTGATTACCTAACTCTGTAGTGGTTCTTTGTTAGATTTTCGTTTGCTTTTTCAAGTTATCGTTTTCTTTCTTACTTTTTCAGAGTTTAGATTATGGCTAGTTTCACACGTGAATAACCTAACTTTTGAGAAGTTCTTAGTTAGATTTCGGTTGCTTGTTTGAGTTTTGCGATTTATCTCACGCCCTGATGAAGCCTCTTACGAAAGTGGGCGAAACGTTGGCAACTTCGGTTCCAACAGCAATGACACGGTCCAAACCCGGAAGACATTCTTATCTTAGTGCATTTACTTGACGCTTGATTTTCGTTTACAATTATACCCGTTGTTTGAACGGTTTGTAAATTCTTGTAAAATTCTGTAAATAACCCGTTATCTTTACAAAATATGTGCGATATAGCAATTGACATCCTGTATAATGTTAGTATTTTTGCAAAGCACTACCTGCATTTGTTTCCCTCAATAAATACTTTTCTAGTGAGTCAAACCTTTCATTTGTTTTATTTGCAAAGCAACTTGATCTGAGTTTTATTTATTTTTTAGTTATAAGCTTAGTAACAATTTATTAAAAAAAATGTTTTTGTTTTTGTGTAATTTCATATTAATAAGAAAAAAACGAGGATTTCAAACGTGTAAAAATTCAAAATGGCATACATACGGTAAAATAGCAATTAGAAATTTTGTGATTTTCAAAAATAAAGAATTTACATCAAATTTTTGAAATTACCGATTTTTCGTTTTTTCCAAATAAAAGACGAATACAGAAAATAGTATAAAGCACACGTCATAGAATACGTTTCAATCACTCGACCGCTTCATAAACTCGCCGCTGCGCGGCTCGTGTATGAAATCCGGTCTCGTGCTTGAAGCGCGTTCATTCTGTAACTTGTGTTTTAATATACTATTATGTTGCCAATGGGATAGTAAGGAGGATATGAAATTACACCACTTTGTTTACCGTTTCTGATATACCAATAGTGAGGCTCTAATAATGATCGCCCTGTATACATACCTGAAAGATTTGGTTTAAAATAGTTGATTTTGTAGAGTGATTTATTAACAAAATTAAGTACAATATATTAAGAAATTTTAGGTCAATTAGTCTTTTTTTAATTTTTAAAACCTTAATTCATTTGGTATACTTTTTTCAATGCTTCATCGATATCGTTTACAGTTTGTTTAATTTCTCGTTAAATTCTGTGCGGTGTCTTCAAAAATCATTTACATTCGAGTTCGTTAATAAATATGTACGGCACTTTAATTACTAAGTTATTTTTTAATTGATTGATATAATTTCCCAAGCGGTTAAATGTTGAAATATTCATATTGTGCCGTAATTATCTGCTAAATTCTATTCTAATATGAGAGTAAAATAGGTTTCGTTAATAATGCATTGCTGAAGCTGGAAATATTGCTGTTTATTTTAAATTATAGATTATGACAAACGTAAATATTTATTAGCAATTTTTGTGATTATATAACTGTGGTTTAGATATATTTTATTTGGATTCTATTTGACGTCTGCCTTTTTGTATTTGTACTTTTCATCAACGTTTTATTGCTGTACGTGTAACTAAGTACTTACACATTAGTTTTCTATTCTGTGTAACAAATTGCTTCAGGGATTAAATATCAAAAAAATGGGATTATTTTGAAATTGATTAAGTGCTATGTGATTAATTACGTTTAGTTTTCGCACGCAATTTTTGTTCAAATATTTATTAGAAAACACCCAGCGGCAATTGTTCGCACTGCGATTTTCACAAGCCAATCCTTTCATGACAGTCAAAATTAATTCCATTATGATTATTTCATACGTACATTTTATACATCACGATATAGAAAATAGGAAAACCAGACTCGCAATTATTATGGAAAGTTTTTTGTTATATTAGAATAGTGTTTTTTGTATATATTTTTTAAATCGAAATTTGTATTGTACTCAAAACGGAAAACAAAACAAAAGAAAAGTAATCTAAGCGGACGAGTTTCATGTAATTGTCAAGGAGCTGATGACGGCATTTTTGTTTTTTGTTTTTAAGAAAAATGTTTCGTTAAATTTGCGCCTTAGATATTTTCATGCTGAAAGTTTTTACGTTTTATCGACGTACTCTAGTTTAGTTTAATTTACTGATTATTTCGCACACGTCTTATAAACTTTATAATTTAGATTGTGTCAAGATAAATCGTGGTTGAATATTTTATTCTTTTAGTTGTAGACTAGGCAGAATCAGCAAACTATTCCAAACTTCCACACTTAATGGAATGATTCGATTACAATGAGAAAGGTGCGTCTTATTGATGAACTATGTATATTAATTAAGGTTAATGATTAAGAAACTTAATTGATCTTTAGTAAAGGGTTTTTAGTATTTACAAAAGTTTATATTACAAAGGGTCTCAAAATTAAGTTGGGTCACTATGAATATTAGACTTGCACTTTGTGGACGATCAGGTGGTGTTCTTTGAGGATATACACAGAGAGTTAAATGCTTAGATACCTGAAAACCGATTGTCTCAGATAGAACTTGTACAGGTCCACTTGACTGAAGTGCTCCTGGTACTCTCAAATTTAACCAACAATACAGTGTAGGCAATGGAAGCTCTGATATTGGAGAGTGGCACGGGTAAAATTAGCCTACTGCTAATGTGGAGACCACAACAAATTACAAAGAGCGCCAGAACAAAAGCAACCACAGGTGCTTGTTCACACTTATACACTACTAAAGAAATACAAGTAGAACACATATACGCGAACAGATAGCAAATTTATATTGGAACTGACGCCTGCAAAATTCAAAGTCATTATTCACAAATGCGATATCACACCAATGAGGAAGGACATACAAACCCTCGAGCTAGGCATCATATTGCACTACAAAGCACATATATACTGGATGTCCGGATAAGGGTACGGAGCTGCTGTATCTCGACAATGGTAAGGTCTAGAAGTTTGGTAAATAATTCTTATAAACAAAGAGGGGGAAGAGAAATGCCTGGAAATTATTTTGAAGTTTGTAAATCCACCACTAGGTGGTGTAACTACTAAGAAAAAACAAAGTTTACGGTACACAGACTTTTAGCCATCATAAAATTAGTTACATTTAAGGAAAACTGCATCACGATATTTCCATCCGTGCTCGATTTATAACAGAAAATGTTAAAAATTTGAATATCTCAATCGGAAAAAACAAACACTGGAATGTTAACTGCTAAATTGAAAAAATTACGGATTTGTCAACAGTCAAAAGATAGTTCTGCTAGTCTCTGTAGCTTAGAATTCTTTTTTAATCCATTTTTTGGAAAATATGCCATTTACTAATGCTAAAACGTATGATGTCACGCATTTATTTTCAATTTTTTGAAAATGCTCGCGACGCTCCAATATGCAATGCAATTTCCACAAAGAATACGTTTTTTCTCAAAAAGTGTTTTCAAGATTGGCTATGCGATTACGAGAGACTGGCAACGTGCAGCTCATTCAAGCACCTGCAAGGATTCATAGAATACGTATAACTCCATATAAAGTTAATTTATCTAACTATTCAGTATTGCTTCTTGTTAACACACTTATTCTACTTATCGCTTAATAATTGTTTCTTAATACGTTGAGTGTAATCAGCTTTTGAAATGCTAATTTTTCTTCTATACACGCATTGATTCCTTCTTAAGCATCAGAAACATTTCCAATGACTTGCGAATTCTTAAAACTATTATCTGCGAGATACATCCCTACCACATTGTTTTACATCAGTCATTTAAACCTACTGATTATGATACTAGGCTGAACTATTGTCACTGGCTGTTAAATATGACTCGGGAAAATCGAAATACTTTGTGGACGAATGAAGCAACTTTCAGTCGCGTAGATGGAGGAATTTTTGTAATTGAAATATAGAGGTTGTTATGTGAAAAATGCATTAGTATAATGTTTGTCCCTTGTATAAAATTTATTCTCGGTACGCCTACTTTTCGTTGTTTGAGTAGGGAAAAGATGTCAAATTTTAAACACGATTTATTCTTTCGGTACAGTTTGAAGAATGTAGACATCATGTTACAAGCTTTTTGGGTTTTACGAACCTTGCACGGCCAACTTACAATAGTCGGGATTAGGGGAGGTTCAAAGAAACAGGAAATATGTTTAAGGGCGTCAGAGCTGATCCAAAGTAACTTTTCTATCTCGCTCAAGACAGAACGGTTCAAACTTGTAACACGATGTTAGGTTCGTAACCCTATACTCGGCTGTTCGAGTAGTCAACGTTTGTTATTAACTAACGATGAGCCAAAGAGGAAGGTATGTTGTCATAAAAGAGCAAGTAACCACAATAACAACTTTAATTTAGAATCGTTGATGATTATCACAGGTATATCGAATTCTCATTATAGAGATGCCAGTAGTATCGGCAACACACAATACATAAATAAATTACGTTGAAATAGATAGCGTAGAATGGTTTGTAGTAAATATTGTTTGTATAAAATATGCGAAATACACAAAATAATTAGTAATACGGCATTACTGACAATCAAACAATGATAATAATTACTGCATTAATATTAACCTATCGTAACAAGTCGTGGTAGTACATCGTAGGCGAAGCATACAAAGGAAGTAATAATACGACCTTATTGGTAATAAAACAGTGAGACTAATTACTGAATTAATAGAACACTAACGTTAATTACTCGTTGGTAGTACACAGCATGCGCAACTCAAAATAAGTAAAATTACTACCTAACTGGTAAAACAACAATATTAATAATTACGGAATTAATATTAGCAAAAGTTTCGTGAGCGACCTTGCTGACCACGAACAAAATACATAAAACAACTTACCCCTAATACTGGAACTTCACTCGAACGAAGAAAGCGCTTTCCCCGGCAAGCAATCCTGTAAACACTCTTAAATAGCAAGTCGTGTCAAACCAATTCCTCACGAAAGTAAAATCTACAAAATGATTACTTATAGTTAACGAAAGTACATAAAGCATAACCCGGTTGTCGTATGCTGTTATACCCCGTCGAACACAGGTGGTTTCGCAGGTATCTGCCGCCTGAGTAAAATCTCGTCGAAGTGTAATTAGCCTCGGTACATTAAATTTTAACCATACTTCTTATGAATCGGATTATACTTGTCCGACGAAAGTATTGTTCGAAATTAATTCTTTATAATTCGTTATCGAATAGGAACAGATGCCAGCACGTGGCGGAACGGCTATTAAATTACGAGAAATTACAACAGAGTTTTAATAAATGACAGCCATTAGCTTACCCGGGGACGACTCAAATGTATTATAAGCGTAGTGCCCTTATAAATTGGTCCCCATTACGGTGGATGGTCTTTAGAAAGTACCACCGGCCATTTTATACAGTTGTCAAGTTAAAGAATTCGTCGTAAATGACAGTCACGCGAAAAGATCGGTAGGGGGCGTCCAAACCGGAATCTAATTTCAAGTCAATATACACAGTCGCACGTAATGAAAATTTCGTCCGTAACAATCATCTAGCGTTTGGCACGCCCGACATGACTTTTATTATTAAGTATTTCACGCGACTCCACGTGAATATGAAATATAATATTGTGGCGATCTGAGTGAAAGTCTATATTTGGGGTAAGAATTTATTTCTTGTGATTGTGCTTTAATTCAATTCTTTCGTAATTGTCTGTAGAGGGTTTTCATACCCCTACACGTTTTTTCGTCAGATGTTGTAATTGGGAAAATTTCCATGATGATGTAACGTTGCTGTAGCTAACACTATCTACACCCCTGCGAGGTTAGATGAAATTATTATTCGTATTGGAAGAAACTTTTACCAAAAATTACGAAATTAATTTGAGGGAAACTTGCCGCATTCGTTTATTTGCAATGATCGTATGAATAAAAGGGTTTTACTTGTGATAACGCAGTATGTACGTCTTTGTTAGAATTCAATTAAGTTTTAGGAAATGTTGGTACTGTGTCGCTAGCTAGCCGAATACTGTCTTTCTATAGTAATTCTTTGTATTTTAGTCAGTCGATTGTAAGAACGACTATACGTACATGTTAGATTGTTAAAACAATTAATTATAAAATCGTTATGTTGTGTCACATATACGGTGCGCTTTAATTTTATAAATCTTCGATTTTCGTATTTTTGTATTTTAATTAACGAATGTAAAGTCATTCGAATGTAAATGTTAGGCCGACTAGGTGATTTTGCGGTATGACGTGTTGTCCATTCGAAGGCGTAGTTGATATTTTGTCTGTGATACCGACCCACGTGCTAGCGTTTGGAAACTTTGTATAAATATACGTATGTACCTTCTTCTAACGTGAAATACTGTCTGTGATAAAACAAATATACTCTGTGTTACCACTTCTGTCTTGTCATTTATTCTATTTCAGCTACGGGTAGATTTAAACGTTATCTCCCACTCTAGTCTTTCATCATTTTTGCGTTTTTTTTAATTCATCTTATAATTTAAGAATACGAAGCTTATGACTCAATCGCCGGAACAACTGAGTTAGTCGTTGCTCTTTTAGTTACGAGGAAAAAAAATGAACGATAGAAGACATTTTGAATATTTGTGAGCTATTTTTGGCTAAACTTTGAATGATTCTAAGTGTTCTGTGCTTTTTTTATTTTATTGTTATTATTGATGTTGATCCGTTGGTCTTTAAAAACGCTTCGAAACTTGTTTTGAACTATTGTAGTGATTTGTTTTTCTTGCTGAGGTAACTTGATCCGATTGTGATACTCGAATTTTAACATTTTTTTTTATAAAGGGAGGAAGGTATTGTAATGCGGTTTTCACTAAAATTTAACTAATTTTAGGACGGTTAAAAGTCTGTTACGAAAATAGTACCGTTCTATTATTTTTTAAATCAAAAAAATGAGTAATTGCTTTTCGCCTTCTAATTTATTTACTGTAAACTAAACGGTTTAACAAAAAAAAATTGTGGAAAGACCATAAAATGTTCTTAGAAACGAGATAGATTAAATAGTTTAGGATAAAAATGTTAATAGTGAAAAATTTGCCTTCATTACCGTATTTTGACAGATACGAAAGCAAAGTGATACCGTATCACTCAAGCTATCAAATGGTTTTCAAAAGTATGGCTCATCGCCCAACTTTCCGAGATACTGTGAACTGTATACTTTTTATAGCAGTTACTTTCCTTAGCAGTGGATTTAGGAAGTTCCACATAATTTCCAGTTATTTTTCTTGCTGACTTTATCTATAAGGATTTTTGTTTCCTATACATTTAAGTTTTACTAGTGCCGAGACACAGCCACTCTGTACCTTTATCCGGACACCCAATATACACGATAGATAGATTAATGATTTTCTAAATTGAACCCCGAGCTTGAATAATCTGAATGTTAATTATGACACCGAACATGTGTGATAACAAGAAAATATATATTCAGTCGCAGTTCATACGATCGAAAACAAAATGTGACAAAAAGCAATCGGTTACTTACCATTTACAATCTCCTCATAGTACTAGTAAGGTGTAACCATCTCTAGAATCTAAATGAAATAACAAGTATATCGCGGTGGTATCACAAATACGATTAATTAATTGACAACCAATTCTAAAACAAAACGTGCGCTACACTAATTATATCTCCAAACAACAGTAATCATTTAATCCACAAAGGAATTAATAAACGTGTTGAACATCTGATAAATGTTAGAAACGGCGAAAAAAATTAAATTTAACCGCAGAACGTAAATGTGCATCATACTTCAGCGACTCTTTCTATAAACATTGTTTTATTTTACATTTGATTTTTTATGTAAACCGATTGGATATCTAACGATTTAAAAAGCTTTACTGATCATTTAAGTTACTATGTAGTTTGTAAAAACGTTAAACGTGTAAAAAAGTAAACACTGGTCTGCATGAAAATCGGCCCTGATACCATTCTTGACGATTATTATGTAAAATGACCTGAATCCAAAAATGAGCTTCGTTTTTACCCATCACCCACCTATTTTGGGGGGACCCCATTTTTATTTTATTTTTTGCATTTTTTTTTAGAATTTTAACTTATAGTCGTTAAACATCCCAAAGCAGGTAATAAAATTTATACCAAAGTATATGGCAAAAGTTTTGCTATAATATGTATATAGAAACAACAATAAAATACAAATATATAAGATCAGTAAAAAAATATCAATAAACAGTTAGGAAGATTCACTGCACGACGCTGACGATCTCAATACCACATGCAGGTTTGAACAGGAATTTTCGACAGGCTTGAACTTGCATTACTCTTCTCATTATAGTATATTACATTGTTTGCTTAACTGCTTCGATCAGTACATCTATAGCTGTTGCAGAGTTAACTTGTCGACGTTTTAAACGTGCTGGATTCTGTGTTCATTTTTGTTCATTTATGTAAAACAGTAAAACTACTTTTACTCCGGATTTTTTCAAGTGACTAAGTGTGATTTGTGGTTAATGTCGGGCGTTGAATTACTGTTTAATTATGCCACGCGAGTGTAAAAATCGTCCCGATAGCTTCTGCTATGTCTGTGGGGAATTAACTTTAAAAGCGCAACGAAAACCCCTTTCTCCGCTTGTTAAAACAGCTTATAAATTGTACTTTGATTGTCAAGTTGGCGACCAGGACAACACTTGGGCTCCATCAGTTTGCTGTACGACTTGTTACAGTAGTTTGATCAAATGGCTCAAAGGTGCCCGTAAATGATGCCATTTGCTGTGCCCATGGCTTGGCGTGAACCTCGCTGTCATCTTACAGATTGTTACTTTTGTATGACTTCCACCGTCGGGTTTTCGAGAAAAAGTAAGCATACAATTCAGTATCCCAATATTCCGTCAGCTCTAAGACCTGTTTCTCATAACGATACTTTGCCAATCTCAGAGCCCCCAAACACTTATACTCTACAGCCGGAAATTGATTTTAAAGACTCTGAGCCACAACCTGGGGCTTCGAATGATACGTTCAATGATGATGAAGAGTATTCCGCAGATTTAGTTTCTCGGCAACCTCACCTCCTCACTCAATCGGAATTAAATGATCTTGTCAATGATTTGCAGTTACCCAAGACTAAATCTCAGCTCCTAGGATCGCGACTTTAACAGTGGAATCTCTTAGAAAAGGGAGTAAAAATATCTTCTTACAGGACCAGACAAGCTACGCTGAAATGTCTTTTTCCAGAAGATAAAGGTTTAGTGTTCTGCCCTAATTCAAATTTATTGATGACAGAGCTACAGATGCCATGTGACCCAGACAAATGCAGACTGTTTATAGACTCATCAAAAACAAGCTTAAAAGTTGTAGTGTTGGCAAATGGGAATGACTTCCTATCAGTTTCAGTTGCATACTCTGTTGATATGAAGCAAACGTACGAAAACATCTTCAGAATCCTTGATAAAATTAGTTATCATGATTATAAGTGGAAACTTTGCGCTGACTTAAAAGTTGTTGCTCTACTCACGGGCCTGCAATCAGGATTCACAAAATATTGCTGCTTCCTTTGTGAATGGGATAGCCGAGCCCGAGATAAACATTACATCGTACGGGACTGGCCTCTGCGAGAAAATTTTATTCCTGGTCAGAAAAATGTCGCCTACAATCCTTTGGTTCCGAAGGAAAATATTTACTTACCACCTTTACACATCAAACTTGGATTGATCAAGCAGTTTGTGAAAGCAGTGGACAAGGCAGGTGGCGCATTTCAATTTTTGAAAATTAAATTTCCTCGTCTTAGCGAAGCTTAAATCCAAGAAGGCGTTTTTGTTGGTCCCCAGATTAGACAACTCTTCCAAGATGCGACGTTTATTGAACACCTAAATCGAAAATAAAAACGAGCTTGGCTTGCATTTCAAAACGTTTGTAAGAACTTCCTGGGTAACCACAAAAGTGAAGATTATGTCGCTCACGTCGAGGAACTGCTTTTAGCGTACAAGGACATAGGATGTAACATGTCTCTTAAAGTTCACTTCCTCCACTCGCATCTAGACATTTTCCCTGAAAATTTAGGAGCAGTCTCGGATGGACACGGGGAACGGTTCCATCAAGACATCGTTAAGCTGGAGAAGAGATTTTCAGGGAAGTGGAATGCAAGCATGTTGGCGGAGTACTGCTGGTTTTTGAAACGAGAGAGCTGTAGTACCTCAGGGTATAAAAGGAAAGCAAGCACCAAGTAACGATGAATATCTTTTTATTTATTACTGTTTATAGCTAAAATAGTTCTTTTTCCCATTTAATTTAAATTCATGTCCATATATTTATTATTATAATTATTATTATCGTTCGATAAATAAACTATAATTAATTTATCGAAAAGTGGTAAAATTAGAGATTTGGGGCTTCCTCGAAAATCGTGGGTGATGGAAGAAAACGGAAGACATATTTGGATTCAGGACGTCATTTTACATAAGAATCACCCGGAGGAGTGTCAGGGCTCGATACAAAATATTTTTTTTGCAGACCAGTGAAATTTGTAAGTCACTCCAACGTTACCAACTGCATTTAAAAACGAAGAAGGCGATGAGCAATAAAAGATTAACATAATGTGAGAAGAGAGGTCATCAAAGACTGTACTGGACACAAGAAGGAAAACAAAGAAGAAGAATTCTAAAATGAAAAACACGTAAATAACATCATGGAAGAAAGAAATTTAAAAATCGACAGACAATTATCTGAAGACTACAAATCTATCGAGGAAGAGTCAAAATGAAGTTGAAATATTTAGCAATTATTTTAACAAACACTAGAAAAGAAATTTAAACAATATTGACATAAACAAAAAGTAGAATAAGACAATTATATCATATACTATACTCTATCAACGTATATATTAAAACAAAGAAAATTGAATATGACGTAATTGCGGTAAAGTGTAATAGAATTTTATAACTAGAAGTTGGCACTTATATTTTTTGAAAATAAATATAATAAATTTGCTTATATCTTACAGTTGCTAAAACAGTAATAATTTTATTTTCATATAAGTTAAATTATAATGAAATTATGTAATTGTCACATATGTATGTATATTTAAAGAAAAATTAAGTATCGTCATTACAGGGGTCTGTCTTATCAACATATGTTATTAAATTTTAATAAACACAAATATTTAAATAACTGTTTTTAACAAATTAACACACAAAAATTGTGTATTACACGTCCTGAAAGTATTTTGCGTGTATTTACATTTTGTAGGCCTCGGCCTACAGAGCATGGGCAGTTGTTTCGTCTTTTGTGAATCATCAGCAATGGGAATACTTTGCTGTGTTTCTATAATTGCCAATAATTTAGGTTGTAAAGTTATAACTTTTCTTGTTTGTTCAATTTTTTTTGTATTTGTTCTTAATTTCTGTTACTTGCCGCAGATATTACTAAAACAGATATTTTTTTAAGCATAAATTTTTGATAACGTAAACAAGGAGAATAAACTAGTAGCTGGGAATTAAGATGTTGAAAAATAAAGTAGTAAATTCTGAAAAACAAATTTTGGCGAGTTTTATGTATTTAGAACACCTAAATACTAAATCCTTAAGATTTGGTTTTCTGCTCGACGAGTTTAAAAACGTAATTCAACAATTGTAATTTGACGATCGTAATCTGACACTCTTGAAAAGTTGGCAAACAATTTTAGTTTCTATGCCATTTAATGTAATATTTCTTTAAGGACTCTTTTATTCTATTCGTAGATCTGTAATTTATTATTGGGAATATCGTTCGAAATTCTTATGTTTAATATTGTCGAATTTTTGTTGAATATAAAAGGTTCGAGCACTCCACTTCTTTATTGAATTTTTAACATTCTTATTAGCTACAGAATTGAAACATTGATTTTATTGTAATGTTTAGTATAGATTTTAGGATATTAACAGACAGAACGCAATTTAAACGCATATGCATATAAACTACGCGAGATGTACCGAAAAAACGTTTTTGCACAAAATCTATACGATAGGTAATTGGATTTATCACCCAGTGATGGCGCGTAATAAAGTTCGAAATACGAGAATTTATTGCATTACATTTGGGTGTGACTTAGTGTATATGAGTGATTTATTAAACTTTTGCCTTACATTACGATATAAAATGAAAATGTTAGATTTGTGGTGACAAATATATATTGTATGTTCTATTACATTTTTGAATTTATTGTTTGCAGTCTTCGAGAAAATTGTTCAATTGTGTTTTAGTTGTTCTCTATTATATCTCAAGAAAAGATATTTCACCATTACAAAATGTAAATCTTGGGTAATGGTACAGTTTATAAAATTTAAATATTTAATAAAATAGAAACAGATTTTATATCAATTAACATTAACTATAGAGATAGTTTCATTTGAAATCGCAGTTTAAATTTTTTTTGGCAGCTATTTTATTTATTTCTTGACTTAATACGATCTTTACGTCAAGTAACTATAAATTAAGAATTTTTATGCTATAGTTTATTATAGTCAGTCAATATTTGAAACGCATAAAAATAATTTTGAACCAACCAGGGTATTCAAAATTAAAGAAACATAATTCAAAATAAAATGTATCACTTAGGTGCCGTAAAATTTTTATTATTCTATAAAATCTTTAGACGTGTTCGAATATAACACTCAAGCGTACTGAGATTAAGAATTTTCTTATTTCTTTTGCCAGTTTTACGATCATCGATTTTCGTACGCTACTAAAATTACCTATGTACACAGATAAGATTAAATATTTGATTAGTAAACCTAGGCAATAAATAAAATATGCGCAAGGGTGGATTGCATATATTAATTTTGTATTTGTGCATTTATTATGAAATTAATGTTGTACTAATTACTATACGATTCATAAGTATTTGCTCGGAAACTCCAGTGCGGATAAGTCTGCACTCGGATTGTTAAAAATTAAAATATTATTTGATTTGTTTTGGTAATTAGTAATTTGAATTATTCAAATGAGTTAGTTTAATTGCAGAGTATCCAACAATTTCATTCATTCACTGTAATTGTATCAGAGCATACTTAATCATCGCAATTGATTAGATGATTAGCACGAAACATAACCAATGCAAATATATTTCAACTGTAGTTCAATTCATATCTGCTTCTGTACACCAGGTTGTTCACACTCGAATAATTACACAATGACGCAAACAATTCGAATATGGGTTTTTATTTTATGCTTTACATATACTGCATGCTTCCTTTTTTTTTGATAGTATTTAATGGTGTGTTTGTTTTACTATGGATTTTCAAAACACAACGTTTAAGTAAATAAAAGAGAAATGTTGATGTTTGCGAGATATGTTTTTCTTACTCCGTGTTGGAATATTATTTTATTCAGTTCAGTATTTAGATTTATTGATTTTGACTGCTGCAATGTTTTTAATTTTTACTTGTTTATTTAATTTAGAGAAAAAGCACAAGGATCTTTGTTATTATAGGAGATGTCATGTTGGCAGGTTTGAATTTGGTAAAGGTCGGCATGAAGCGAATTTTACTTACAGGTATTACTTTATTTATTTTCTCACTAGTATCCTGTCTTACATAGTTTTAGTATTGTTGAAGAACTATTTAAAAGTACAAAAATGAATACATTTATTTAAATTTATATTGGGTATTATGTTATCAACTTTAGATTCTCCAATGCTAATTGACTTAAATGCAGATTTTAAACAAACAGCGTTTGTTTGTTCGCCGTTTAATTATAACATTAGAAATACAGCCCTTTCCGATAATCAATTTAACTTGAGGGCGTCGTCTTTGTTGATTCTTATAAAGGTGTTTCTGATTAACGGGTTGTTATTTTAGCAGGTGAAATTAGAGCATAAATACATTCAAAAAATGTGAAAATAAAAATTCCATTAAAACATTTTAAAAAATCAAAATTTTTTGCAAAATTACGGACCTGTAGTCTCCTAAAGTTGTTGACACCACGAATAAAAATAATCTGTTGTAAGCAGTGCAAATTACTTCTCAGCCATTTGCTGACACCAAAATAAAAATAAATACAAAATAATGTTATCGGATAACGCGTAGTAAAATTACTGTGGTTAAATGAATGTGCTCTAATACAGCAACCCGTAAAAATTGCATTTAAGCAATCGCAAACCACAGTGTTTTGTGAATTTCAAGGGGTAAGTTATCAAATTCTTGTGCAAAAGTTTCTTCTTAAGTCGCCTGTAAGTCTTTCTGGTAAAATAAACGGGCCAATTAAACTATTTCTTAAAATACCCTTCTAAATATTAATTGAAAACCGTCACTGAAAATTACTTTGTTGAATTTCATGTGATTTTCTTCATTCCATACATGCGTGTTGTGAAAATTTAGCACTCCATTCGTGTAAAACAGAATTCTTCTGAAAATAATATTTTGGCACTAAACACTTCCAGTTTTTTTAAGTCTTTGAACGCAACCTAAAACAAAGTTTGTTGAAGGCAATTGTCTATTAGGATATTGCTCTACCCGATTTGCGAACTCAGTTCTAAGAAATGTGAATTTTGCATTTAATCATCTGAAGTCTTGTTTTGGTTACAACCAAAGACAAACGGGATCGTGTACAGAAAGCACATTTTGTTGAGCTAGGTCAGTAATAATGCTTAGAAATAAACATTACTATGTGCTTTAATTATTTTATTAACAATTGATTTTGTCGATGATGGAAAATTAAACAAAATAATAATTAACACTATACATTAATACGTTTCACAGTATTTACACCAATCATTTAATGCATAGTTACAATCAATTTCCATTTGTTTACATAGTCAGGACCGGCTTGAAAACTTTAATTGCAAATATCTCAAAACTGGATCACTTCAGATCATAGGTCCCCAACGGGGGCGCTACCGCCCGCTATTAAACGCTGGAGTTATGACAGTCAAGGGGGCGTTCGCAGCGTACCTACCATTAGAAATTTAATATAATAAAATACTTTGAAAAAACTTTTATTTTCATAAAAAAAACATTTTATCTAGCCGTCTAAAATTGTTACATGCAAAAGTTGAAACAATGTCACTGCCTGAAATAAGGTAACATAAACGATGTTATGCCGCTGCTCAGTGGAGACGGGGTGGGTTATATTTTAAAATCCGTGATTACTTGGAAACGAGATTGACAATAAAATCGAAATAAAATTGGGTAAAATCTCAATCGGTTAGGGCGCCAATCAAGGTCACGATGATAATAGCTTCTGGACCCCTGATAACCCAGAAGCTCATCTGGTTGGTTACAACCCATGGAACTTACCTTGAGTTGTAACTTGCTAGACTCTGAAATGTTCTCTTAAAAAATTTACGTTCGCGGCGGCCGAATGAGTAAAAGCTCTTTACAGTTTAACAATTTAACATTTATTGAAATAATAAAAATAGAAATCAAACAAACTTGAATAAAATAATTAAAGAGAAAAATAAACAAAAATTCACAAACTGAACATAAAAAAAATATTTAAATAAAAAAAAATGAAGCGTTAACTTGTTTTTCACAAAATAAAATTCATATACAAAAAGAAAATTCAAGGCTTTGTCCACATAACTAAATTAATCCGCAAATTTAAATTAAAATAAAAAAAAAATAAAATAAACGCCCGAAACTTTGTTTTCGAACTCAGCGTTTGTAAAGTTACATTTTACATTTTGTTACATTATCTTTCATCCACAAACATGACTTACTTTTACAAAACACAAAAAAAAATTAATTAAATAAAGTGAAATTCACGCAAACTTAACACCTGCAAGTGTTTCTTGAAATATTAAGATTAGCCGTAAATAAGTCGGCTCAAATTCAAAGCTTTTAAATCATTTAGATCGCGGTTCACTTCACGATAATATCAAATTTAATAAAAACTGCTGGGCACAGCGGTTTCAGAAGCTTTTCAGTTTAGGCGATAAAGCGACCCCGGGACGGTCTAGGTGTTCTGTAGTCGATCGAGATTCGGTGGGACCCCCAAACAATGGAATGACGGCGGAAGATTTCTTTTAATACTGAATTGAAATCCGCACAAAAGCGAAGACTGGATTTTTAGCACAACACATCGATAGTAAATCCAACTCGAAACGTTAGCGTAATTTTGGATACCATGAAGTTCATTAAACCGTAAAATTACGAATTTGGAAAACCAACATTTCCACCACACCACTTAACTTTCACGGTACCATTTATTTAACTTCCGCGGTATTGCATAACGATAGGGTAAAGGCACCCCGAACACTTGACTACATTTTGATACCCGGTATTCTTAATTGCCACCAAAAATCTCTCTCAAAGTCAAAATTTTATTCCGTATATCACCTCGTAATCCCACTTAACTCAATAAGCTTGTGCCGTAAAATCTTTGTAAAAGATGGAACACTAAACAAAGTAAATTAACAAAGATGAAAAATATTGTCACCACCTGCGTCACGTCACGTACGCACAACGAAAAAGAAAATGTTCTCACGAAAACTGCTTACTCTGTTAAATTATCAAATGATACAATCGCGCTCGAAAATGAGTTTAAAATAAACACAAGTAGATACTAAGAAAAATGTATCAAATTACATTCCATAAAAGAAACCATAAATTAGATAAGATGTTAATCCAATGAAATAACCAGAAATAAAACACTAAATTATAATCAAGACCACCGAACTTTATGCGTTTAAAAAAAAACCAATAATAATTGTGAAATAACTAAAAAATACAAATCAACTTAAATTGACGTAATAAAATTAAACGAGTGAAACGTTTTCGAAGCTTTCGCGGAACTACTCAATCGCTTAAAAAAAATTAAGCCAAATAAATTTTAATACGGGGTCTTTTACAGAAGATTCACGACCAAATTTCAACGCCGGTTACAAAATGTTATCTTATTATTATGGGTAAATAAACATTAAAACATTTAAATAAGCATTAAGTATAACCAAAGACGTAATTTACGCAATCAAGCATGTTTCGACAAAAATACGGAAACTTGTAACAACCAGTTTGCAGAGCAAGTGCACCGGGGTACCGCAAACAAACAAAGGCATACAAGTTGTTGCGTGCTCGAAATCTAATCTTTAAATGGCCGAAATAGTTCTTTTGTCTTATTGTTTTTGTGTGCTTCGTCAGTGATCCACACTCGTGTGTGACTGATGAAGTAAAGGAGTTGTTATAACCATTAAAAACTTTTTATAAAACGGCTGAAAAGTTAATGTATTGAAATCGTAACTAATTGTGAATTCCAAAATGTCTGAAACTAAGAAAAAATTTCAGCAGTACAATATTAAGTATTTCAAATATGGATTTACGCAATCTCCAACAAACCAATTATTACCTATGTGTTTAATTTGCCAAAAAGTTTTTTCAAAGGAAGTTATGAAGTTTTCTAGGTTCTAAGGGCATTTGAATAAAATGCATGTTGATAAAAAGGACAAAGATTTATCCTGTTTTCAAAGAGTTGAAAAGAAATATTTCAAACAGGTAATTATATCAAACCTTTTCGCATAGTGTTCTAAAGAACAAGATTATGGACTTTGTGCTTCGTATTTATACATTATTAATCACAAAAGCGGGAAAACCACACACAATTGGTGAGGAATTAATTAAGCCGGCAGTCAGAGAGGTAATCGAAACTGTTCTTCATCATAAGACACCATCAGGTATCATAAAAAAATTCCTTTGATTAATAATATAGTGCGAAAAAGAATAGATGAATTAACTTTACGAAATAACGAAGCACTACTCTTGGCTTACGTCCGATTCATAAAAGAAGAAAAAATTTGTCAAGAGTTATTTGCAAAAAAATTAGAAAACGATAAAAAGGGAGAATCCACATTTAGTCGTCTTTCAAGATCTAGTGAACTGTGGCGCTGTAGTCTGTATATGTCAAAATATTGTTATTATCCGTTTTACAAACATTAACTGTATCTGAATATTTTTAATTTTTATTGACATGAGTGTCTTTTAAATAGACGTTTTTGGAATTCAGATAGATTTGTTCACGACATAATGAAATGCTTCTAATACCATCCACGTTTTTTCCGAGGAAAAAAAATTCTATTAGGAATATTTTATCAGTTGTTACGCATGGTGCTCCAGCAATCACAGGGTGTCATAAGAGTTTCATGGCGCATTTAAAACAAGCAGTACCAAATGTACTCGCTGGACTTTGTGTTATTCATCGTCAGCAAAAAAATTTAATGAACGCCTGCATATGTCGCTATATTACGTTATTAGAGCAGTCAACATGATAAGACGCAATTCATTAAATGGCAGATTAGTTGGGCAACTTTGTAGTAAAAATAATGAAGATTATAATCGCTTGCTGCTGCACACAGAAGTACGATGGCTCTCGAAAAGTATTTCTTTGAGTCGCGTTTTCAATGTATTTGACTCAGTACGGGACTTTCTTGAAAACAGAGACGATGATCTGTGCGGAAACTTGACTGCGTCCAAAAATGACATCGCTTATTTGACACACCTTTTTAAAATATATAATGATGTTAATTTACCATTGCAAGGTGATGAGATGAATTTAATAAAGACAAAAAACGTCATAGTTGCTTTTGTGGGAAAACTTCTTCTATTCAAACGAAATCTAGGAAAAGCTGAATACCGTCACTTTCCGACATTATCAGCATTATCGGTAAAACAGGAAGATTTACTTACTTACTGTCAACACCTGGACGTTTTTCATGCTGATTTTACAGAGCGGTTTTAGGATGTTTTAAATATGAATATACCAAGCTGGGTTTTTAAACTCTTTTGCAAATGCAGATACAGCAGAATCATCTAATTTAAAAGATGTTACAAACTTTAGGTCTTACGAACCTTGCACGGTCAACTCACACAGTCGGAGGAAATTATAATTAAGGGCGCCAGATCAATCCTAATTAACACTTCTGCCGCGATCACGACAGACGGTCCAAACTTGTAACGAATTTTTTTGGTTCGTAACCCTTGTTACTCGGGTGTTCGGGTAACCACAATTTAAAGAGAAATGTATGTTAGCATAAAAGAAAGATTAACAGGTATAAAAACTTTAATGTAGTAACGTAGAAGATTAACAGGAGTATATTTGATTTCTCAATTCATAAATGCTAGAAAGATTAACAAGTATAATTAACAGGTGTACAAAAACTTTAATTTAGCAACGTAAAAGATTAACAGGAGTATGTTTATTTTTTCAATTCATAAATGCCAGACATATCGGCAACACACAATGCATAGGTTAAGTTGCATCGAAATAGCGAAGAAAATTTCGTAATAAATATTGTCTGTCCACAGCATGTGATACACTCTAAATGATAATTGAAATTACCTTAATGGTATTGTAACAGTAAACGTAATTACGGAAATTAACATTAGCCAAAGTTCCGTGAGTGACTTTTATGACAACGAAGAAAAATAATCAAACAGACTTACCCAAAATCCAGTGCTTACTTGCGCGAAGAAAACGTTTTCCCCTGTAGCAGCCTAGAATAGATATTGAATAGCATATCGTGTCACACAATAACTCACGAAGATAGGAAGCTACAAAATCGTTAATAATAATAAATTAAATGAGATATAAAAACCCGCTGTTAGTTGTAATTACGAACAGGTGGGTGGTAACGCAATCGATTGGTGTACAAGAAATAACATCTCCAAAGTAATGCTTGTCGAGACTTCGTTTTCGTGTGGGTAATATGCCTTCCCAAAATCTTACACGTTCGTTAACGGTATTTATCAATAGTAATTATTCTTCATTGTTCTTTATTGAATCGAACATGTGATTGAAGCGTGGCGAAACCGGCTATCAAATTAATACAGAAATTACAAAGGAATCTTAATAAACCGGGTGCAAAATATCTTACCCTGTGCCGAACAGATTACAATAAACTCGTAATCGACTTATAAATTCGTACTCATCACAATGGATGTAGTTAAAATCTTAGGAATCAGGTCAAATTTTTCGACACAGACCGTCTCACGTAGTTGACAGCATCAAAATGGCTCCGCAACCTCTCAGTGACCAAAAAGATTGGCAGAGGGCGTCAAAACCAGAATCTAATTTTAAGTCGATATACAGGGTACTACGTTATGAAAATTTCGTACGTAACAAAGAACTCGTAGAACTCACAACTAATGAAGAATTAAAAGTAAAATTTAGATATGGGTACTAACAATTCTGACCTCAAAAATCAATATCAGCTCTTCCCCTGGATTGTGGGAAATAGTACAGAAATTTTAAATTGCGTTTCCTTCATCATATTTGGCTGAGCGTGGGTTCAGTGCAGTAACTAATTTACTGTCTAAGAAAAGAAATAGACTGCAGATGACTGAACGTGGTTATTTGTGACTGGTATTAACTAAATATGTTTTTGTATTTTTCATTAATTAATAGTCACACGATCCTCTACCACGACCACGAGGAGCACGATTTGAAACAGAGAATTAATATTTAATTTGTGATTATAATACAGACATAAAATTGGTATAATTAACTATTAGTTAAAACGGGGCGTCGGATTTTTTTTTGTGAAGGAGGCGGTAGTCCATAAAAGGTTGAGAACCTATGCTTTAGACCAAATGTTTAAAGGAAAAGTTTTCATTTAACGCCACACGGAAACTACTCGTTGAGTTTGTAGTATTTTAGATACACCCTGTATAACTACATAGTGTTAAAATTAAGATTTGTGCATAACTAGGCTTCGGATAATTATGCACAAAAAAACTAAAAAATACGCATTAAAAACATTAAAAATATGAAGTTAAATATGCACTTTATTTTTAATGTAATTTTATATGAGTTTGAATTGTTTCATTTTTCGCTTCAGGAATTTTAAACTGGTTTTCATGTTTACCTCATCTATCTTCTAAATACATTCTAATATTACGATTATAAGTGTCTTTCGGCTTAGACCGCGTCGCAGTAGAACACCAAGACTTTTAAGACTTGGTTCTAGTCTCTGCTTGAGAGCCAAAACAAGAAGTAGAACTTGGCCCCTGCCGGATTGTCATTTGTGAACCCAAACAAACTGACGTTTTGCAACCATATCTTCAGATGATGATTCGCTGTCCGATTGGGTATTTGGAACATACTCGCTTGAACTTCTAATAAAAACATTTAAAATGTTTACTTTTACAAAAAGTACAGGACCTATCAATATTCCAGATGACTGAATCGTTTATTCAGTATTTTTATTTTGTTACAAGCTTTTGGTATTTTACGAACCTGCACGGCCAACTCACAATAGTCGGTGAGAGGGGGGGTTCATAGATACATTAAATATACTTAAGGGCGCCAGAGCTTGTCCAAAGTCACTTCTGTCCCGCTCAAGACAGACGGTATAAACTTGTAACACGATGTTAGGTTCGTAATCCTTCTACTCGGCTGTTCGAGTAGCCAACGTTTGTTATTAGATAACGACGATCCAAAGAGAAAGGTATGTTGTCATAAAAGAACAAGTAACCACAATAACAACTTTAATCTAGAATCGTTGATGATTATCACAGAATATAAGAATTCTCATTACAGCAAATCAGTAGTATCGGCAACACACAATACATAGGTAAATTACGTCGACATGAATAGCGAAGAATAGTTTAGAGTAAATATCATTTGTATACAGCATGCGGGATACACGAAATAATGATAATAATTACGGCATTAATATTAAACTATCATAATAATTATTGGTAGTACACAGCATGCGCAACTCAACATAAGTAAAATTTACTACCTAACTGGTAAACAACAATATCGATAATTACAGAACTAATAGCAAAAGTTTCGTGAGTGACCTGGTTGACTACGAAATAAAACATATAAAATCACTTACCATAAACACAGGAACTTCCACTTGTGTGAAGAAAGCGCTTTCCCCGACACACACAATCCTGTAAACAATCTGAATCGCAAATCGTGTCAAACTAATGTCTCACGAAATCAAGATCTACAACAATCGTTACTTAAGGTACAAGAAAGTATAAATAATATAACCCGGTTGTCGAATGCTGTGGTACCCCTTGTCTGTGGTTTAATTAGTTATAACCATAAGCCTTATAAAGAAAAAGTTAGCATCGTCCCATCCAAATATTTGTCGAGGTTCATCTCTCGTACTTCGGTATCGACTAGAAATCATGGGCCAGATTGTGGAAGGAACGGCCGGTGACGATTCGAATACCCCACGATCGCAACGAAGTCACAACTTTCCCTGGTAGACTTTAAATTATAACCAGAATACCCCTAGTTAGGAGGTAGCACATGGCGCTAACAAAAAGACATAAAAATTACCTTTAATCAAAGAAAGAACAAAAACCACTTACTCTGCGTGAATAAATTAGTTAGTTAAGGAAACTTCTATTTTCCATCGTTTCCCAACACGTGGATGATTTGAGAAAACGATTTTTAACTCACGCAGACATATTATTTATTATTTCTTGATGAACCCATTATGTTCTAAACTAATTTATATGCAATATAAACTCAGAAACTATATATTTCCAAAAATACCAAAGAAATAAAAATGTGTTTTGTTATAAATGTCTTGATTGGAATAAAAAAAACTTTCCAGTTATAGAGATTACTGGGCAACGCGCTCGGAGCTGAGAAATTTGTACATATTCCAAATTATGAGTAGGCATAGGTTTTATTTTAATTTAGGAAATTTTCACTTGAACGATAATGCAGTTCAACCAAAGCGAGGAGAACCTAACTATGATAAGTTAAACAAAGTTCAACTATTTAAGTATAAACAAATGAAAAACTGCATTAGAAAGTACATGATGCTGTATCAATCGTCGAATCCATGATTCGTTTAAAAGGAAGGTCAGTACATGCCAAACAAGCACATAAAGTGGGTATATAAAGTGCGCTGTCGGCTGCTAATACGGGTACATCAACGAATTTTTTAGGTTTATGTCGGAAAAGGTGGTGAAATAAATGAAAAACAATAAGATCTCAGAATTATAAAAGATTTAACCCGTTCACTGGTAGGAAAAATTTACAGGATTTTTTTGACAGTTATTTTACTTTTCTATGAACTGAAACAAGTCAACATTTATGCTACTGGAACGATAGGAAAAAATAGAATACACATGCCAAAAGGTTTTAAACCGGACAAGAATTTGAAACGCAGTGATTTTGATGCAATAGCAACCATGGATGGTATTTCTATAAACAATAAACCAGCAATTTTGATGAACTCACAACAATTGTCTTTATGAGAAAGAAAACGAAATCTGGTGACACAGAAATGTCGATTGTTCTATTGCTATCAAGAATTATAATTAAAATATGATGTATGTATGTTGAAAAAACATGAAATTGACAAAAAAAGCTAAAAATGGTGGCAAAGAATGTTTTGGCATTTTGTAGACGTGGCAATTATAAATGCTTATATCATATACCAACAAAATGCAAATATCATTGATTTGAAGACATTTCGAATGCTCATTGTTACCGGTCTTGTAGGAGCAGCAGGTAAGTAAATATAAACATCAAGTGTCTTTTGAGCCACATCATCATCAAGCGAAGCATATGCGTGAATATGGCGCATTGAGAATGTCTGCTTTTTGCAGAAGTCGTGCAAACCAACGCAGAAACAAGTGGTTGTGCAGCTTGTGTAAAGTTGCATTGTCTTTCAAAGTAGTCATAAATAATTTGTTATGTAATATCTTGATATGGTTTCTCGCGCTGTATAAATTTTGTCCATTGTCAAAATATGTTTACTATTTTAGTTTTCACTAATTTAATTTCCGTTATGGTTACCGTTAACAAACAGCACGTGTTAGCGAAATGCCCAGTGATCTTGTAACATCCACGTTATTAACGTGTAAATCAATTAGGAATTCGATGTTTTGCACGTGAAAGAATTGCTGGGGTAAGAGTGCATTTCTATTTTACGGTGAGATGTAATTTTTCTTTTATCACAAGTTACTTTTACGTGTTTGTTACTTTTACATTGTAATGACTGGCTTGTTGCCTATTTATTGGGTCGATAACTAAGGCATACACATGCAGGAATATGTTAATCATGTCAGCAACTGACTTTCGTTAGGTCGGCAAATTGATCTTAAGGTTTCACTCTCCTTTGCTGGGACAAATAACCACGAAGCTTTGGTGGCAAATAAACGACTTTGGGAAACTTAGAGCACTTTGTGTATTAATCGTCGAAAGAAATTTTAGCAGCTTACTTGTGATAGCATGGTTGTATATGTATCAGTTTAATTTTTTGTCTTTGAGGGGAATGTTTTGGGTATGCCATTAGTGCGTGCTAATTGCATGTTGGAAAAGCAGAGTAAGTACCCTCTTGCTATATTTTACTACTTGTTGTGGTGTCTATCGTATGCACGAACCACTCGACATATGCACATATCACAGTTAACTTGTGGAAACTTTTTTTGTTTGTTTTTACCTATTAAGTTATCAACGGGGCGCTTTGATTCTTATTGTATAATTTTGTGATGATTTAATTTTTTTTTTGTATTCACAAACTTTAACCAACTAAATTTAAGACTGCGATATAACCGAAATTTGTATGTTATTACTTGTGAACAATTATTTATTGTGTATTTCTCTTCCTGGTTGTTTTTTATTCTTTTTATGTTGCCATTGCAATAAATATACTCATGGTTAGACTTGTCTTGTTCGATTTGTCTACCTGAAGTGTTTGTCAGGTGAAAATGGGCACATGGAGTTATTTCTTTCCGTTTCGGCGCTTTTTAAATTGAACTGCAATCGGTACATCGCAGACAAGCTGAGTTTCATTAGTTCATTGCTACTTGAGTTGCTGCTGCTGTTTTTGTGGTGATTAAGTTATCGGTAAGTGATCACACTTCAGCTTAATGCAAGGTTTACGAAAGTTTTTTAGTTTCCAATTATAGTTTTTGATATACAAATAAACATAGGTTTAATAAACATTAAGTCTTTCCGTACATCTTTTTTCTTATGTAGAACATTCTGTGCTTCTTCTTTACTTTAAGCTTGTCGTGATCGAATTTATTGATAACGCGCTTAAGAAACTTAAAATTCTGAGTGCAATATAAAACAGCTTCTATTCAAGTACCCCATTGTGTCATAACTGGAGATACAGCCAAACTAACATTAGTACCAGCAATTTCTTTAAACTTGGTTACACGAGATGGCGCTTTCAGCAACACTTTCTTTACTGAAAATATCAATAAATTAACACTTGGATATTTCGAACGCACTTTTTCAGATTCAGCCAGTCTATGCAAAACATGTATCACCAAATAACATAAACCAATTTGTCGAAGGCGGCAAAAGCCCACAGCAAGGAAAATTTTTTAGGGACAAGGCATGGATGTGACGTATTCCCATTATTGTCAACTTTTAACAGAGGTCTCGGTAATTCACCAGTGCTGTAAATCTATACGTCATACCTTTTAGTTTGTTTTGTAAAAATCTCTAATTTATTTTGTATTATTTTAACCTTGTCAAAATACGATGACTAAAAAAATGCCCCGGGTCGTATCATTCTTATTTGAAGTCTAAATGCAACAAGTGCTACATCAAATTAAAGGGTTCAAAAAGTACTACAAATTCAAGAGAAAATGTTGTTTTTCACAACCCGACCTTTCAAGCGTCAAATTAATTTTTTTAAACAACAATTTTTTTTGGTACGGTTAAATCCAGTATGTTTTCCAAGTTCAAAAACATAGCACACTCTGTATATAGATATATGTTATTTTAACATAAAAAACAAATGTTTTTCTAAATTATTATTCTAATACCGACCGTAGTGGATGACATTGACTCGCGCATGCGTATTGGTCAGTTGAGTTGCAATGATTTGTAATGATTTCCAATGCTTTCCCAAAGTTTCCATTAATTTCCATGCATTTCTAAATGTTTTCATTGATCTCGATTAACCTGTACACTGATATTCATAGCAGTTTACACCTCGTCATTCAATGATAAAAGTATTACAAAGCTATGAAAGTGCCTCCTTATGCTTTGTCTTTGCTTTTACTATAGCTTTTTTTTTGTATTTTGTACATTCTTTTGTTTTAGGTTTGTTTTCTAACTATTGCGTCTGTTTTGGTTTTATAGTTTGTTACAAGCTTTAGGTCTTACGAACCTTGCACGACCAACTCACACAGTCGGAGATAGGGGAGGTTCAAGGATATTATTCTTAAGGGCGCCAGATCAATCCTAATTAACACTTCTGCCTCGATCACGACAGACGGTCCAAACTTGTAACTAATTTTGAGGTTTGTAATCCTTGTTACTCTGGTGTTCGGGTAGCCAAATTTAGTTAACGGGTAACGACAATTAAAAGAGAAAGGTATGTTACCATAAAAGAAAGATTAACAAGTATAACAACTTTAATGTATTAACGTAGAAGATTAACAGGAATATATGTAATTTCTCAACTTATAAATGCTCGAAATATTAACAAGTATAATTAACAGGTATAAAAACTTTAATTTAGCAACGTAGCAAATTAACAGAAGTATGTTAAGTTTCTCAATTCATAAACATTAGACAGACTAACAAGTATGATTAATAGGTGTAGAAACCTTGAATTAGCAACGTAAAAGATTAACCGGAGTATTGTTTAACTTCTCGATTCATAAATGCCAGACATATCGGCAACACACAAAGCATATAATTAAATTACATCGAGATAGCGAAGTAAATTTCGTAATAAATATTGTCTACTCCCAGCATGCGATACACTCTAAATGATACTTGAAATTACTTTATTGGTATGTAAACAATAAACGTAATTACATACACCGACAGTAATCAAAGTTCCGTGAGTGATTTTTATGACAGCGAAAAAATATAAAATCAAACTGACTTACCCAATCCAATGCTTACTTGCGTGAAGAAAACGTTTTCCCACCGGCAGCAGCCTAGAATAATTATTGAATAGCAATTCGTGTCACACAATAACTCACGAAACAGGAAACTACAAAATCAGTAATAATAATTCATTAAATGTGATATAAGAACCCGTTGTATCGAATGCTGTTGGTTGTAATTACGAACAGGTGGTTGGTAACGCAATCGACTGTTGTACAAGAATTAACATCGACGCATTGCTCGTCGAGACCTCGTTTTCGTATAGATAGTATGCCCTCGCAAAAGCTTATACGTTCGGTAGCGGTATTTATCAATCGTACTTATGCATCATTGTTCTTTGTTGAAGCGAACAGGTGATTGAAACGTGGCGAAACCGGCCTGAGCCGAACAAATTGTAATAAATTCGTAATTGACTTATAAATTCGTATTCATCACAAGGGATGCCCTTAAAAGCTTAGGAATCAGTTCAAGATTTTCGACACCGACCGGCTCACGTAGTTGACAGTTTTAAAATGGCCTCTCAGTAACCAACAAGGTTGGCAGAGGGCGTCAAAACCAGAAACTAATTTTTAAGTCGACATACAGGGTACTCCGTTGTGAAAATTTCGCACGTAACAAGTTCTTCGTCTATTATTATTTTTTTATTGCCTTTTTGTTTATGCTGTGCCTGTTAATTTTTTTTCACGGGGTTGTATACCAAATGACATCATTTGTTAATATTTTTAAACGTGTTGTGTTAAACGTGTTTTAGTATGATATTTTTTCCCCTGTATAAGATTTATTTTCTAAACGCCTACTTTTCGTCGTAGCGACAGGGATAAATGTCAAATTGAAAAATTATTTTTTCGCTGACCGTGGTCCGCTTCACATATATGGTCTAACGTAATCGCCCAGCGAAGTTTTCACTTCTAAATTTTCACAATCATCTGTGTGGAAATGAATGTATTATTTTCGCTGCTTTTGTGAATGTCTTCTTAGAGTAAGTATGGATTCACATTTTTGTGATTTACGTTGATTTTCTCCTAATTGTCATAACGATTTACGATACCGTCACGTATTGGGCCAAATGGGAAGGATTCATGATGAATTTTTATGAATTACCTTCTGCTGGACACTAAAATTAGAAGCACGTACTAAAAGAGGTTTTTGGTTAATTAGGTCACTTCTGAAAGAATCTGGGAAATAAGTCCTATTTGTACTTCATCACATAACGTTCGAATAACCTTGGAGGCACACCTGCAATAAGAATAGTGAAAACCACTCGGATGCTTAACGCATTTATCTACGATTCATTGTTTGTCGATAAGTAATTTAATTATGATACGATCCTATATGTAATTTTACTTCAGGGGATGATTGAAGTGCGCCGATAGCTATCCGCATGACTTGGACAACCATAAGTACTTTTTTTACTTGTTATTAATTTGTGCAACATACATAGATCACATTTAACGCATGCAGATTTTTATTTCAATTTACGCTAAATGTAATTTGCTAACGATGTGAAGTCACTAGTTTTGCATTAAATCAACGATTAACTTCAAAATTAGGTATTACTTCTTTTTATTGTAGTGTATGTACTTTCTTTCTTCTTCTTTAGCCTCTTCTTTTCTTATTATTGAAAAATAAATATATTCGTTGTTATAACTAGTGTTTTGTTATTTATTCTATTTCAGTATTGGATAAATTTGAACGGTGTTTATTATTCTAGTTTCTAATTATTATGGCGCCTTTTAAATTGTTTTATAATTTAGCACCACGAAGCTTACGACCCAAATCTCCAAACCCATCTGAGTTAGTCGCTAGCAATTAAGTTGGGAGAAAAAAAATAAACGATATTGTTGTTCTTTAAACTAAATGATTACGTTTTAATAGTTTTCATGATTACCATAGTTCAAAAAGTTATTTTATTTTGTACCTATGTTTTAATAATTTTTATTTTCTTTGAATAAAGTACACACGCTAGATACTCTCATTTTTTATATTTATAACATTAGGAAAAAGTTTCATTTCAATTTATGTTTTAATCAATAAATTTTATGAAAACATGTTTTGAATTGAAGCTTGTAATAAATGTGCCGATCTTTTCACGTACAAAATAACTTCGAATTATAAATTATATTAAAGCTACACCCGTATGAATTACACCACCTTAACTATGTATGAATAAGCTTAAGCAAACACAAATTTTCCACGAAAACCCTTTAGTGCATATTTTATAATCTCTCACTACTATTACCCCTATTATATCGCATTAATAATACATTAACTAAATAGAGATTTTTGTCTGAAAAAAGGGGGGTGGAATAAATTTGAATTTGATGGATAATGCTTACTAAGAGGTGCATGTTGAAAAGGTTTGGAATGTAGTATATTATTTAAATGCGAATATATATTTTTTTTAAAACAAATTTGGACTCTTAATTTATATTTAGTTTGTACATTTATTCTATTCAATGATGCAAAACTGCTATATCTTTAAATCACAAGTTTTTCGCGTATTTAACAGTGTTAGAAAACTCAAACAAATTATAATTTTGGTACGAACAAGAAATTTGTGTTTGTTAAAGTAAGTTATAATTGTTGAATATTTCATAAACATTGATCTAATGGACTGAATCTGAATTCGGACCGGTGAACAAGTTGTTCCTAATTAGGAAAAGTTAAATTGAGCTAACATTAATTGCAGAATGAGGAGGCATGATCTTGTTAGATTTGTTTCATTGGGTAATAAAACAGCGAAGGCAGGTACTAATTCGCATCTAATGAAAAATTATTTTTTAAAAATGCCGTAAAACGGGGTGAATCACAACACTTTGGCCTTTCGGCTTAATTACATCACGCTTCGAATTTTTCTAATCGCCAAATAGCACAAAAATCTTATCTACTATTTCACTTTATCTACCAGTAATTACAAATCTTTAACTATGTTACAAAATTTTTTTTTTATTCTTTAGTCGTTGTTGTGATTTTCTTTTCAGTCGGGGTCAATCATAACACTAATTTAACACTCATCTAAGTTAATACAATTTTTAATTCTGGATAATTTCCGTGTTGTTATTCTCACACAAGCTAAGCTTTCGTCACACCTCACAGTGGACATCTTCAAAGCCCGGACTGTAAGATGTCCACAATGACGTATGACGTAAGCTTAGCTTGTGTGAGAATGACAACACGGGAATTATCTAAAATGGAAAATTGTATTGTTACAAGTTTTTGCTGGTTACGAACCTGCACGGCCAACTCCCAATAGTCGGAGAGAGGGGTAGGTTTTCTAGACAATAATGAAAAGATAATTAAGGGCGCCAGAGCTTATCCAAAAGTACGGATGTCTGCTCACAACAGAAATGGTAATAAACTTGTAACTAGCTGTTAAGTTCGTAACTGCTGAAAGAAACGAATAAAAGAGAAAAACTAAATCGTTAATAACAATTGCACTTTAATTACTCGATCAAATATATCTATATCTTATATGTCTAAATATAGTCGAAATTAAATAGCCACATCTAAGCAGACGCTAGTGAGAATTACAACATCGAATCACAGTAGGATAGCCAACTTACATGACATAAGTGAAGAACATGGCGACGAATAGTTCGCAGTAAATATCGTTTACATAATTAGTAATATGGCATTAACGACAATAAGGCAAAATAATTAGTATAGCATTAACATTAAATATCACAACAAATAAGCATAAACAGCATACGTAGTATAAGCAAATTTACTAACTAATGATATTACAATTACAGTAATCAGTACGAAGTTATGATTAGTGTAAGTTTCGTGAGTAACCTCGTTGACGACGAAAGAAAATTTATAAAAACACTTACCACCAATACAGGCGTTCCTTTTGTGCGTAGGAAGTACTTCCTTCGACACGTATCCTGTAAGAAATTTTAAGCACAATCCGTGTCAATCTAATAGCTCACGAAATCCAAATCTACAAAGTCATTACTTAAATTTTAAAATGTACACATAACACAAACCGAACGTCGGATGCTGTTATACCCTTTTCCTATGATTTAATTAATTCTAACAGTAGGCCTTAGAAATATTTAGAATCGTCCCAACACAATATTCGTCGAGGGTTATCTCTCGTCTTTCGGTATCGGATAGAATTCATGGGCCGGATGGTGGTAAGAATAGCCGGTGACGATACAAACACCCCACGATCGCAACGAAATCACAAACTTTCCCTGATGGGCTTTAAATTATAGCCAGAATGCCCTTAGTTATTAGGTGACACATGGTGGCTAACCAAAAAGACATAAAAATTACCTTTAATTACAGAAAGAAATAAAATCACTTACGCTGCGGGAGTAAATTAGTTAATTAAGGAAACTACAGAATTTCCATCGTGTCCCTAACACGTGGATGAATTTAGAGAACGAACCTTCACTCACGCAACCCTAGATATTACCAGTTACGCTGTTAGAGTCAAAATGCCGGAAGTCTCATCGGAATGACGTCGGCTCATCCAAAGTAACCAACGACCCCGATAGATGGCGTCAAGAAATATAAAAGCAACTTTTAATTAGACTGATATACAGGGTAATGCAATATTTAAATTTATGTACGTAACAGTATTAATAATGCAACCCGTGGAAACTTGAATTTTCACCTACGTTGCTAATTCCCAACACGATTTAGGGCATATGACAACAATATTTAACAAAAAATGAGATGTAGAGGGTACAGGGATTCCAAAATGTAGGTAATTCTTTAAAAATATCGGAAATATATTTATTTAGTATAAAACAAATGAAATTACAAAGAAAAACTATTTATACCACATAGTTATTTGAATTTTATAGTAAAACGAAATACTCTTCTTCTCTCTATTTTTTGAAGATCTACTTTTCCAATAACACTACTGAAGGGGAATGGATAGTTGTCTACAACTTCATTAAACGCATAGAAAAATTCTTCATCGGCGGCAAACTTTGTTGTGTTGGTTTGGGTAAATTTTGCTTCAATTTGATATTCATATACTTTGAGTAATTTGATTTGATTTAATGGTAGTAACATGAAAAAATTCTAACCGTGGTATATAAGCTTATGTACGACGTTTCTATTTTATGTCCAAATTTGGCCTTAACTGCGTTCAAATAATTCTAAGAACTTGGACGAATGTCACGTCAATGTACTCATACGACAACATAGGGGAGAGTGGGGAAGATTCAACCACTTGTCTTGTATTTTTTGAAATAATTATCATTTTGTTCATTTCGCTGTATAGTTGATTAAAGTAAGGCATTTAATGAATACTGAACCAACCAAAATATGAAATAAAATATATAATAACTGATTCTGAAATTTTTTTCGAAATGTATATTTTGGTTGAATCTACCCCAGGCACGGGGAACCTTCAACCACGGCTTGGGGTGAATACAACCAGTGTTACAAAATCACTACATTTCAGAGAACAATATTTATTGGCCCAAAGTTGAGTGTACATATACTTGATGATATGAAGTAAGGTTTAATTAAAAAAAAATTATTGGATATTCCAGCCCTTGAAGTTAAATTTGAATTTGAATAATGCTGAAGCCCTGACAGTTCCACAACTCGTAGGTGTGGGCAGGATTTTTACTATCTGGTCTCTCTCAACTGTGGCAATATCTTCAACTGAAGGAAAAAAGAATGTGCTGGAAGTATTTTTTCTCCTCAAGAATTTCACTTCCGTATTCGGCATTGTCTTTCGATAACACCTTTCCTATGTAGTAGATTACAGATGATTTTGAACATTTTACTATCATCAAAATCATCAACTTTTACGACATATTCTTCACATGATTCAATACAAAAATCATTTACAGATGATCTGTCATCAGATTCTTCTTGGAAACTCACATAACTGTCTGAGGAACTTTCACAGGTCTCGAAAATCTTCCGCTTTGTAGTTTTTGCGGCTTTTAAAGACAGTTTTCTCTTCTTTTCTAGTTCTGCTTGCTGCAGTTTGTTAAACTCTGGCGTTGAAGTGTAGATCTTTAACTTGTATTCTCTCCTTTTTCCCTTACTTATCTTCTTCTAAAGTGATCTAGGTAGCGGCCTCACATCTTGGATTCGAATCTTAGATTTATTTCCATTCATCATTTGTATTTCGTTTTCATGGTTTTTGTTCTCATTTTTCCTGTCATTTCCATCATTTGTGATACATTTTGTTTCCGTAATCAGGTCTACGCCTACCTTCTCTCCGATTTCTTCAGTTTTGTCTTCATTGCTATTGTCCTTCGAGCAGCCAGGTTGTGCTATCTGGTTTTGATTTGTATCCAGTTTTGCTGTTGAATTATTCTTGAAAAAACTGTCACAGAAGTCATCTTCGCTGAAGACTTGTCGAGTCAAACGCCATATGCCTGTTTTCTTAAAAGCATTGGTTATATTCGAAACTGTAAAAGCTCGAATAAATGCTGTTCTAGTCGCATATGTTTTTATTGTAATTACTTCTCCGGGATGTGAAACTAACGAATCATTGAAAGCAGTTGCTAAAGATGATTTAAATGGCCCGAAGACTCGAACATCGAGCGGCTGCAAACGATGAGTTGTGTGTGGCGGGAAAGACAACATTTCTATTCCAGATTCTTTACATACTTTTACTGCTTTAAATGATACATGAGATTCATGGTTGTCAATTAGCAAGAGGATTCTGTTCAGTTTAGAGCAGCGAGTATGTTTTATGATGTGATCAATAACTTTCAGAAACAACTCTTTTGTCATCCATCCTGATTTGTTGTTGAGGACTAAAGATGAAGCAGGAGCACCAGTGATGTATTCGTGGGGATTTCTCATTCTGGGAACCACATAAACTGGTGGAAGGGCATTTCCCAAGCCATTTACGATACCAACAAACGTCACTAACTCTCCTCTTTCGCCAGAATATATTTGCCCTACTTGTTTCTTCCCTTTTTCAGAAACTACGTTAATTGTTCTCATCACGGACGCCACTCCCATCCAAGTTATAGATATTTTCGGCTTTGAATTTGAATTTTTCTAACAGAGAGATAGTTGGCAAAGAAATTTTCGACTTTCTCTTTGTTGAAACCCATTGTTCTTAAGAAACTGGTGCTCTCTGGTTTTCTAAGAGCAAGTTCAGGATGTCTTGCCATATAACCATACAACCAATCAACACCTTGAAAAGAAATCAGTCATTGAATAAAATGCTACCTATATGACGTTACATTAGATTATAGAAATAGTGAATGTTATACTTACCAGCCATTTTATTGTCTGTCCAATTAGGAAGAAAATTTGCATTCAGGTATCTTAGATGCAAATTCATATGCGAGAAATCGAATTTGTTTGTATGATAGACCATAATAAAGACGCGAACACTCTTTTATGTATTTTGAGAGATCTTGTTCTTCTTTTTCAGAAAAAACTTGTTTCACGGTATATTTGCTTTGGAACGTTCTCTCATCATCATCATCATCACTGGATGTGACGCCAGAATCCGACGATCTACAGTACTCACCTTCTTTACCAAGGGTTTTGATTCGTTTCATTTGTGACATCAATGTGTCTCTCTTTATATTGTACTCTCGAGTTATCTCTCGAATAGACCCTGTTTTTTTGAAGCATCTCTTGATCGCGATCTTCATTACCTTTTCGTCAATTTCTCGATTTGTTTTTCTTTTATACACTCTGGGCATCTGTATGAAAGTGCAAGTTTCAAAATCAATTTCTCAATTTAGTAGTTCAGAGAGTTCTAAGGTACATATGGGGTAGATTCAACCAGTGATTGAATCTACCCCGTATGTGTTGGTTGAATGTACCCCAAAGTCCATGCACGTGCATTGTTAGTAATTCAAATATAAAAGAAGCATGTTGAGGTTAAGAATTGTGCACCATGTTGAAGCTAAAACAATGCCAAATATTGCAGTGAAAACTCAATTAGTGAATACAGATCTTCTTGGAGTGACGAGCAATTCTGTCTACATTCGAAACTTACTTTGAAAACCACTATTTTCACTTTTATTTATTAAAACACTTATAGAGATTTTCCACCATAGACACACTGACGGCTTCAACAATGTCAATAAACAAATAAATTGGCCGGCGCGAAATTTGAACCTGTTCGTGATAAACTGCAATGGTTTAATCTACCTCATGGTTGAAGGATCCCCTACATAGAGATCAAGATGATTCAAACTTTGCGACTGAAAGTAAAATTGAATCAGTATGATCTATGTTAGGATTACATATAATAACTGACGCATAAAGCTGACATAACTAGTGCTGGGCGATACGGAATTTTGTGTATCGAATATCGATACGCAATTTGTATCGATACGTATCGATATATCGAAATATCGATACGTATCGGAATATCGATACGTATCGAAATATCGATACGTATCGGAATATCGATGCATATCGAAATATCGATACGTATCGAAATATCGATGGTGGTTTGTATCGGTGTATTGATACGCCCGACGTATCGATACGTATCGATATATCGATGCAACGACCCAGGGCTAGACATAACTAATTAAGGCATGCACCACAATCACAAAATAAGGAAGGTGTTTGAAACTGATTGACGAATTATAGAAGTAATTAAAAGTATACGATCCTGAGACTCCAAACGAAGGTGCGAGTCATATTTTGTCACTATGAATTTATTAAGGAAGGTAGCTTTCACAGGTTACCTTCGTACGACAACCGTGTATCGAGATAGTCTTTCTAATGAAGAAAAAACTATTTACATTTAGCGAATTGAATCTAATACGACGATGAACAGTGATTTTCAAACGTACTCGTACAGGTACAGGTGATTTGACCGTTAGTAGGGGCGTATAAACAGTGCAGCCGTTAATTTTAATTTAGAATAAATATTTTTGAAAAATACAAAATAACGACATGTAACAATGTTCATCACGCACTTCCTCCAGATTTTCAGGGAGTAACCGTAACAGAACGTGCTTTCTATTGAGAGGTATGATTTCGCATTTGTTGTTTGCATAATAGCTTTTAATATGAAAGAAAATACGTTCTTTGGAATTGTTGATTCTCTACACCCGGCTGTTTTTTTTCCACTTTGTTAAAATATTGCATCGAGCGGTTTTTATAGGTTTAAAATATGCAACATTTAGGCGTTGCGTTATATGAGTCGAATTGGAGGGTAGGCAGTTGAAAGAAATATTTTTATTTTGACAAACTTTTACACATTCCACTGAAATATGCGAAGACAAATTATCCTTGATTAGTATTTTGGGGCTATTCAAATGTTTGCAATAGCGTATAACAATAGTTTTGAGTAAATCTTTGAAACAACTCGAATCCAACCGTCCAAAAAGTGTCGAATTGTACCATGTGCCTTTAGGTCCACCTATGGTCTTATGATCCGTACGTATGCAGTGTCCAATAAAGGAGACACACACAGATAGAAGGGATCCATTACCCGAACATGCAAACACAAGAAAAGCGTGATTATAAGCCACTTTCGGCTTAGACCGCATCGTAGTTAAACACCCAGACTTTTTAGGCTTGGTCTTAGTCTCTCCTTGCGAGCCAAAACACGAAGTACAAAATGAAACTGAAACTATGAAAAAGATTGAGTTAAAACCAAAAACTTGTTTCAGATATGTTGATACGTTTGGTGTATGGCCTTATGGCAAAGATAAACTAAATCAGTTCTTTCAATATCTAAACTCTGCACATAATAGCATTAAATTTACTATGGAGTTAGAACATAACAGCAGTCGCCTGTGTTGATGTACTGGTGATAACAAAAATAACGGAAAATTGGGGCATTTTGTTTATATAAAGAAAACGCATAGTAATATATACTTAAACACCGAATCTTACCACCATCCAGTACAGAAGAATACTGTTTTACATGCTTTAGCCAAAAGAGCTATACGTGTGTCAGATAATGAAAATCTACAAAAGGAAAAGAAAACACTGTTGGAGTCCCTACAACAAAATGAATAGGGGTTCAAAAAGATCCAAAACGCATGGAAAAGAGCAATAAATCCAAAAGTCAAAGAAGATTTATCACCTCCTACTAGCACCTCTTATTTACCATACTGTATGGGTTCGACAGACAAAATTAGTAGGGTGCTAAACTAACAAATATCAAAACTGTCTTTACGACTAAGGATACCTTGAACATTTGGTTTACATCTGCTAAAGACAAACAAGGGGCTCTAAAACATGCCGGAGTTCACAAAATTCCTTGTTCCTGTGGATAAAATTATATGCGACAGACGGGACGCTCTATTGAAGTTAGAGTCAAAGAACATATGGCTGACTGCAAACACCGCAGAGTTACAAAATCAGCAGTGGCAGAACACGTGTGGAACTAAGGACACACGCTAAGCTTTGATCAAAACTAAAGTGTTGGTTAGAACTCCTTTCTACTTTCACAGACGAATCCGCGAAGCTGTGGAAAAAGAAAAACATCCATGTAACATGAACCGAGAAGACGGTTTAAGACTCGGCAAATCTTAAGTACCGGTATTACATCCTCTAAGACAAAAATCGGCCCTCTTGGAAAGGACACAAACACTTACTCCGAGTAATAACGAAGTCAGTTAAGCGGTAACGGAAAGATAAGGTCCGTTAATTACGCTAATCGCTAATGATATAAATATCGTCACTTACACTTTTTCCTTCACTCACATTTACCACTCGGAAGATGCAAGCTGCAATGTCATGCGATACGTCAGTTTGTTTGGGTTCACGAACGACAATACGGCAAAGGCCAAGTTCTACTTCTTGTTTTGGCTCACAAGGAGAGACTAGGACCAAGCCTAAAAAGGCTGGGTGTTTAATTACGACGCGGTCTAAGCCGAAAGTCGCTTATAATCATAAACAAAATAACCGCGAAAGCTTATGATTTTATATAAGAAAAGCGACCGACTTACTATGATTGGCAATTCTCTCTGGGCATTTAGTTTACGTTAAGATTCGTCTTGTCGTTGTTTATGATATGGGATGGCGGAATATCTTTAAGAAATTTTTCAAGGTGGTCAAAGTAGTTATTAATGGCACGTTACACAAATTACGTTACAAATTTTGACATATACGCATAGATATTTTCTTTTAATGGCGATCCATAACCGTTGTAACAAAGTCTTTGCCCGATAAATTATTTTGAAAACATTTTTCTTATATGCTCATTTTGTCCAAATATGACTCCACGAGCGTTCTGACATTATAGACATCCATAGGATACTCTCAATGAGCACAGGTAATAATGTTTTTAACTAATAATTTTTTCTCTCTTTGTCTTTACAGAAACTTTTTTTTGCATAGTTATACGAGTACACAGGGCAGTATGATGTATACATATTTTTCTCCTGCAGTTTTATAGGTAAAACTGAATTTAATGTCGGCCATAGCAAATTCATTTTATCTTATTCCGTTTATGGTGGCGGACACCACTGGACTACAACAAATATTGTAATTTTTCAAATTTTATCATAACTTATTTGACCGTAATACTCAACTATGGCTAACAACGTTATCAGTTCTTGCAGATGGTTTGCGATTCTTAATAGAAGTATGGCAGCATTGCAAAAACTGACTCCTGGCAAGTATTTATACTGCATGCACATTAACCTCACCAACAGGTGTTTACGATCGAAACTAACTTGTCTTAGTAATTTTAGTTTAGTACCAATACATATCCCAGGCAGCACGTTACGTTTTATTGACGTCAAAATTACGTACGGGACGTCATTAAGACGTGTGAATGTCGTCATATGACGTCAGTGTGCTGCCTGGGATACGCTGGCGCAGATTAGTTGATACAATGTTTCCAGCTCTACACAGAAACACAACTTGTTCCTGAAAATCGTTGTGATTTCCTCATGTTGCGATTCACCAAATTTTACGGTATGGCACGAATTGAGTTTTGATGATTTATTCTATTGGTACTGAGTAACATTGAGTTTAGACCTTCAAGATTTTTTTTCTAGTAAAGTATCGTGGTTATTTACTGAAATGGATGACACTTTTCCTTTAGTTTTGTGATTTGTTTTTGATCGAAAATTCCAAACTTCCACAATTTATTTTTATCTTACGCGTGTCTAAAAAGTAATTAATTTCGATGCGTTTTTGAATCAATGCCGCAAAGAAAAGTAAACCAAGAAAAAAGATTAAATTTAACCACGAAGATACTTAAAATATAAATGAAATGAAAGTGTGCCATTTGTCAACGTCCATTACATACAGTTTTCCTTCATAAATCTAACATTTTATTTATCGCGCTGAAAGTTTTGTAGGTAGTATCTGGACATTAAACTCTGAAAATGTCTTTATTAGATTTTAATACGAAAAGTGTCTTTTTTCTCTTGTTTTTAATTTGTTGGAAGATTTAATAACGTCACGTTTTAGTAATTTATGTGATCTGTTTAATTTCAAAGTTTGGTCCAAGCTGCAATTAAGTTCGTTTAATTTTTACTTCAAAGTGTGAAAAGATTTTCTGTAAGCAATTGCCATATTTTCTAATTTTTACTTAAAAGTAAATGTAAAATTAACGTATGCAAATTTTACAAATACGTTGTTGTATGGACGGTAACAATAATTTCAATTTTTCTAAAAAATGTTTATATTGCGAATAAAATATTTTCATAAAAACAAGAATATATTTTGAAACGCCGTGCTGTAAAACATTTATTTGTTAAAAAAGTTTTGTGCCTCCGTATTTTATTTAGAGTAAGTGTGTAAAATTTATTGGATAAACCATCAGATGTATCCATAAAAATTGTGGAAGCTTTAAAATACAGTGGTTTTTATTTTTATGGCTTTATTCCTTAAGGAAATCAAATATTGACGTTATCTCATACAAGAAAAGCTATAAATTATATCGATGGAAAAAATCTAAATTGACAGTTAGTAATTGCCTTCGGTACGTGTTCTGCGTACATAGATATACCTAAACAATATAGATTACGTCTTCTAACATCTCGATTAACTTGTCGGTCTTTTATATACCTTTAAAACTACAAGTACTTGTACTTACGGATTAAAAGCTACTTACTTTCTATCGATGATATCTGAAATACTTCAATTTAAATTTATGGGTATGAAGTAATACATTTGCGTTGCTTATTGGTAAATGTTGTAATTAACCATAGTCCTAATTTTTTTGAAGGCATTTTGTATTTTATTCTATCGATTTCTTTTTCTGCGTTGATAAAACAAAATTCTAGTTATGCATTGAATGTAATTTTATAATCAAAAAAGCAATTGCTTGTTGTAGAATGATATTTTGTTGTGGTCCAGCGAGAAATTCGTTAAAAAACAAAGCACAATAAATAAGTTAGGGCAAATGCGTTTCAAAAAATTATAAGTGTAACAATCACTATAACGCCAATAATATTTGCTAACGGAATTTTTCTCTTGATGGTATAGTAGTTTGAGACATACTCTATATAACACAATATATTTGGTTGTTGTATTAATGATTATTTATTTATTTTATCTTTATTTACAATTTGGTTATTTTTATATAATAGCACTGGACTTCCATTGTCTTTATTTTTATATTTTAACAAAAAATAAATGAGTATCATAACGTTTCGATTGGTAGAGTATCTGCAATTGTCATCTGGCGAATATTAACAAACTAAGAGACTACTGAAGCTTATATACTAAAGGCACGATTAATGAAGCGATCAAACAAAACCACAAATAAATATTGGAAACGGTGTAGTTCTTTCAAAATGTCCAATTAGCGATTTCCACACGTTGCGTATTTCCACACTAAAGACTAAAGATAGTTGACTCGTGGTTAAGAGAAAATAAACTTAACGTAGCCGTAGCAATTGCCTTTACAGGCAGGAGGAAACTGGAGCCGATTCAGTTCTGTTATAGAGGGAAGACAGTAAATACAAAGGACCCGATGAAATACTTAAGCGTAGCACTGGATAAACACCTCTCTTTTGGGTCATACGTCATACTAACAGTTAAGAAAGCGGATATTATAACAGCATCACTAACTAAACTGATAGCTAGCGTGAAAGGTCCAACAGCGGCTAAAAGAAAACTGATTATGTCGACGATTCATTCTATCTTACTATATGCAGCATTCGTATGGCACACTGCACTAAATACTAGTAACTATAAGAATATGGTAGATAAAACCCAGAGAATAATGTCTTTAAGAATTACTTCCGCATATAGGGCAGTGTCACTCGAAGCAGTGAGAGTTCTAGCGGGCATTTTTGCGTTAGATATCCTAGCCGAAGAAAGAACTAAAGCTAGGCAAGGTGTTACGAGAAAATCAGGTTCCTCGAGTTGAACCGCCAAGAATAAATTGTTACGTTAGTCTTCTTGTAACAAAACAACGGCTAGCACAGCTTCTTCGGAAAGGAATCACAGGCTTTGTTATGCGAAACTACAACGTAAATCTAAAAAGGGCGCCAAGACGATGAAAGATTAAATTAGGGAGATACCGTCTAACTCTACCCGTAGCTGGAAAAGAATAAATAACACCACAGAAGTAATAACACAGAATGTATATATTTATTTTATCACAGAAGATGAAGAAAGTATATAAACGTAAGTTTTCGCAAATATTTATACATGGGTCGAATGAATTATAAGTTGCGTCGAATAGTGAGCAACACACCGTACAACAAGCTGACCCTGTCGGTCTAAACTATTACATAAACATAACGTCTGAATTTATATTTGCAAATCTTAAAATTGTAGACAAACAAACAACTTAAGCCATCGAGACTCAACGCGCACTGCTTATGAGTTCGTGAAACACAAAAATATTATTAATTGTGTTAACTTAACATGCACGTACGGTCATAAACGACATGACCACCGAAGTACAAATCGAAGAAAAAAATTGAAATACAGTCGGACTTCTATTCAATGAACTCCTATTTAATGATTTTTTCTATTTAGTGATGTTTTCTTTAGGATATTGACCTTCGGGTTAAAAGTTGTTTCAAGTTGTTTAAGTGTAAAGTTGGTTAAAAATGACAAAACGAAAGTGTTTATAATTAATATGTATTTCTTATTTACATACGTTTAAATTTGTGTTTTATTTTTTAAGTATAAATTCTATACAATGAAGTTTCTATATAATGATGTTTTTGAAGGGAATTTTGAACATCACTATATAGGAGTTCGACTGTAGTAATGCTCACAGTTAGGTTTTATCCAGTAGGGGATTAGCTAATTCCGTACTTGAGTTACCTAAAAAGTTATATTAAACCCAATCTAAACGAGTATATAATGTTAACACAAGTAAAAGGTTTCCTTAGCATCCAATTATTTAAGAACGCAAATGCGCAGCGTTTCCCTTCGACCTAACAGCATAAATTTCACCAGTGTTTGTCGTAGTTAATCTTCAAAAGAGGGATAATCCTGCAGGTTTCTAACCCTTGACGGTGTATAAGATAATAATGTTATTAATAATGTGACGTCTTGGAAGTTTTCCAACTAGGCCACCTGCTAGTTATCTTTGATGATAACGGTAAACATGTGGTGGGTACCAATATCCGTTACAGACAATTAGCACTGAATAAAAGTTAAACCCCTAAAAAACCCAATTTAACACTTACCTCGATTTTAGCCTTCACAAATGTAATTGCATATTTGCGTGAAACGATCTAAAGGTGAAGGTTGCCCCGAGCGTAAAAGTACAGAACTCGTAGATGGTCTTACAGGAAGTGCCGTTAAATATGCTATCTAAAATTTGACAATTTCGACGAAAGAGGAGGGAATTCTCAGGACAAATTTCATACTTGAAGAGAAACATTCATACTCGCGAATTGAACTACTAATTTTTAACATAACAAATTCCTCCCCAGCAACTTAAAAACCTGGGAAGTGGACACTAGCTAAAGTCAAGAATAGTAATTTAGGCATACGCCAAGGACTAAACCCTGAAATCTAAAACAAACCCAAACCCAACCCATGAAAAAATCTAATGAAAGAGGCTTTTCCAATTTGCTAAGCATCATCAACCAGATGTGTCCAAAAGTCACATGAAGCGGAATGATACTCCAAAGAACCAAAACTCCAACCAACAGAAGAGAAGTATCAGAGTCGACATCAGTCGTTACGCTATACAGCAAGATAACAACGCAGTCCCCTAGACCTCACTGACGGACAATTCTACGCAAACTAAGAGAAAAAGTAGAAGTATAAGTTTAGACCATAGTCAAGTACAACGGCCTAAAATCCCTTGAAACCCGAACCCACGAACACAAATCCAACCCTAAATATAAGTCCCTAAAGCGAACTAAACTAAAGAAGTAAAAGAAAAACCAAGTATCTAGCAGATGTTGAATTGTGATGCGCGGATTTAGAAGATAAGTCAGAAAGAAAAACTAATGCAATTGTGTCCAAAAAGTCGTCAACAGACGATTTGAGATTTTTCCACCAAAAAAACCAAACAGACCCTAAAGATCTAAGCAAAGAAAACCAACGAACAAATCTCAGCAAAAAGAAGATTCTGATTAAAAGTCGACACAAGTCGGACTACCAAAAAGTCAGAGAAAAAAAATCAGTAATCCAAGAGGCACAACAACAAAGTCATCAAAAAGCTAAACACTAAATGAGTGCCAATCCACGAAAAATCCAAACCACGTAACTCAAAACAAAACCAAAAGAAAGAAAGGATAAGAAGTAGTACAAGAAGCGACGTTGCAGTCTATTCCAAGCTCCAAACCAAACCCAATAAAACAAAAACTTACTAAACCCAATCGAGCAAGAGAAGTAACTGAGAAAGAAAAGAAAAGAACATAGGTGCGTGAACACTAAAGAAAGAAGTTACTAAAAAAAAAGAAAGTATTAATAATAATAATCATTTATAGTCTTTAGATCATACAGCTATGATATGAGGACCAGTCATAAGTAAAGCAACAAACCAAGCTAGAAGAAAAAAAAACAAAAGAGATAATTGCACTAAAGGCGAACCTTCAAAAGCAAAAGAAAAAAAGTAATAGAAAGGAAGAAAAGAGACAGTCGGAGAAAGATAAACTTAGAGGTTTCTATGCCCAACTAACCACCCAAGAAGTGAACCTTAAAAAAAGATAAAAAAATAAAGAAAAATGGTTGGCACATAGAAAAGATAGATAGGCCCAAAAGAAAGAAATGTAAAGTACAAAAGATAAGAAATAGAGAGAGACGGAGAAAGATAAGGCTAGATGTTTATGCCTGATTCGTTCTTCACCCCGTAAAAGAACGAAACGATATACCACCCTACGGTGCCCATCCAACCGCCCAAAATAATAAAGAAAAAGAAAGAGAGGAGAAAAGTTAGTCATAGAACAAGAGCGTACCAATTGCTGTCCCCAAATTGGAAAGTTTACTCCAAGACTTAAATGCCGACAAGCGGAATAAGAAACCCAACAAAGAAAAAAAACCTAAACTAAAACCAAAGTGAGAGTCCTACTAGTGACTTACCAATCTCAAAATGGCCGACTAACGGGTATAACTATATACAAATAGAAAGGTAGTCTGTCGCGAAGAAAGATAAAAACAACCCAAAGAAATTGATTAGAAACTTAAGAAAAACAGAAATTTACTACAGCAAACTGGAGAAAACAATTGGGTAGCATCCCAACTATAGCCAACAAAATACCGTCAACATAGTCAAAGAACCAAACCAAAAAGTCTACAAACGAGAACCAGAAGAATGGCCAAAAGTCGTAGTCTTAAAGCGAAACAAAACAGATTAGAACTTACAACGCTTGCGACGCCGGTGAAAAAGAAGGGAACGGTTAATAGAAGGACGTAATGAAGCACAACCAGAAATGTCGAAACGAAACGGTGTTGATGAGAGAGAACTAGCTTTCGCTTCCGTAGAACAGCTACGACCTTTAGAAATAGTAGCAGAAGTTTGTTGATCTAGTCCAGACGGACTAGACGATATAGAGCCAGCAGTAACACGCTCCAATTGTTGATCTAAACTAAGCGCTTTCTGCGACCGACAGACGGGACAATAGCGAACTTACTCTGCCACTTTAGGTCTCATATGAGGCCAATAAAAACGACACCGAAGAAAAAGTAACGTCTTGGCGACACTACGATGCCCAGAAGTGGAGTGTACGTGATGATCGTGAATGATTGGCTTACGTTGGTCGTTGGGAACGACCAGCTTCCACAAACGCTTATCGCCGGAAGAAACCCGTATTTGTTTCCACAGAAAACCTTTAACCACTAACCAACAATAAAATCGGCAAGGAGACGCTCATACCGCACCCACTAACTGGTTGTACCATTGGTCGACAAATTAGAAAGAGAAGATGCTAAACGTAAAGCTATAGCATCTTTAGAAGTACAACGAACACGATTATTATATTTAGAAATAGATATCGAAGGAGAAAGTTGCCCCGGGCGTAAAAGTACAGAACTCGTAGAGGGTCTTACAGGAAGTGCCGTTAAATATGCTGTCTAAAGTTTGACAATTTCGAAAGAATAGGGAATTCTCAGGACGAATTTTATACTTGAAGAGAAATTTTCATACTCGCGAATTGAATGTGACAAAGAATTCGATGATGCCCAAGAAACACTAATAAAATAGTTTTTGGGCAAATGGTGTAAAATATTTATTAAAAACTCACAATTTTGCTGTTCTACATTACTTATGATACTACCACGAAAATTAAAAATGGTTGAATCCGGTAAAAGATAAAATTCCACCGTCAAGTGTATCAAGATCCATGCGCTTGTGGCAAGGTGTGGAAGAAAAGTGATGAGACTGGCAATACTGCAAGCGATCTGTCAACCCTGCGCTGTTGTCTTTGAGAAAGCATACACAGACACCTTCCATAGGTCAGTTCGAGTTTCTACTCCGTCCGTTAACTACGTGATTTTTGAGAGTGCGATTAGTGGAATTAGTGTTTTCGTTGTGCGTCACGCAAAATGGAACAGCGGAATTTGGAGCAACGTTGTGTCATTAAATTTTGTGTTAAGCTTGGAGAATCGGCAAGTGTGACGTTTGAAAAGTTAAAACAGGCCTATGAGGAGCATTCTTTATCCCGTTTCGCTGGCACAAAGCATTTTTGGAAGGCAGAGAAAATGTTGAAGATGAACAACGTTTAGGGAGGCCGACAACTTCGAAAACCGACGAAAACATCGAACGTGTGGGAACTCTTGTGAGATCAGACCGTTGTTTAACGTTACGAATGTTGAGTGAACAATTAAATTTGAACAGATTTACCGTTCATCAAATTTTAAGTGAACATTTGCATATGCGAAAAGTTTGTGCCAAAATGGTGCCGAAAAACCTCTCAATTGAGCAGAAGGAAATGCCAGAAAATAAGTGTCTTGATTTTTTGGACAGAATCGCTAATGAGCAAGATTTTTTTAGTCATGTGATCACAGGTGATGAAACATGGATTTTTGAATACGATCCTGAGACCAAGAGGCAAAGTGAGGAGTGGCACACTCCAAACTCTCCTCGACCAAATAAAGCTTGCAAGAGCAAATTGAAGATCAAATCAAAGGCTCAGAAAATAGGGTCATTCGCGTGAGACCAAATATTGCAGAGAAATGGTTGCTCCATCATGACAACGCCCCATGTCACACAGCCTTCTTCATAACAGAATTTTTGAGCTCAAAAGGCATTCTTGTGGTTCTCCATCTCCCTTATTTCTCTGACCTCAGTCCCTGTGACTTCTTCCTTTTTCCAAAACTGAAAAATGTTCTCAAAGGCCGTCATTTAGGGACTTTAGAAAACATCCAAAAGACTTTAACTGACATCCTGAAGACAATAACGGTTGAAGACTTACAGCATTGCTACGAACAGTGGGAACAACGTCTTCATCGGCCCAAGGGAACTACTTTGAAGGGGATAACATCGATGTTTGAAAGAAATAAAAACTTTGTAAATTAAAAAATCAGTCTCATTACTTTTCTGCCGCACCCCGTATATTGGAAAAACTGGTAGAACTATTGAAATTAGACTAAAGAACACAAAAGACATTTTTGTTTACTTCAACCTTCTAAAACACTTTACATGACATAAACTTCGAAAAAACTATAACGATTGCTAAAACCAAAAACTGGCGTTCAAGAAAGCTCAGAGAAGCGATTGAAATTATTAAAGTACCCAACAACTTTAACAGGGACAATGGTTATGAGTTATCTGACACCTGGTTACCTGTTATTTCCTGATCTTTACTGTATCCACCAAACACACTATAAGCTACGTCTAGAGTTTTTAATGATGGTTTTTCTTTAGACCTTCGAGCAAATGCTGTAGCTAAAAGAACTTACAACATTTATCAAGTTTTTCGAACATTTGTTTTTTTTAGTTACCTTAGTTTTATAATTGTCATTTTATTAATTGTCACCTGAAGAAGAACTTAGACCACGTTCGAAATCTTGTGAGTATTTAATAAATATATAACACTATTTACTCAAAAACTATTTTATTATGTTTCATGGTGCAAATTTTGTATCTAAAAAAAAAGAAAGAAACACTACATTATCAAAGAGAATATGGTAAAGGTGATGCTACAAAATGAAACCGCATGGTCCGAAATAAATTCCTATCTTATTTCAACCCTCAGGAAGAAAGAAGAACTGTAGAGGAAATATTGTGGTGAAACTTAACGTTATAAGATATTATTAAGTCAGTCAGCCACTAGTCGGCTCTGATGTATTTATTTAAATTAATTTATTTACTTCGAATTGTCGGTCGATATCATTGTATTTATATATTTACACTTTGTGTAGGTAGGAAATAGCACTCGGAACAATTATAGAAGTGTCTAAGGTATTTTAGCTGGTTACTTAATTATGTTTACTGGAGAATACTTTTCTACCTATTGTAAGGGTCGAGACTATGGTAAGACGAAGAAAACCGCAAGGTGTTGCCGCCTACCATAACCGACCGAGTGCTGGGCCACTTGAGCCTGTCGAGGTAGGCCAACGCCCAAAAAATTAAAAAAAGGTTGGCCTTGTTGTTGATGACTGCTGCTTCTTTGAATTTTCTTTTGTACCAATGTTCCACTCTGTGTATGATCTTCACCTCAGCTTATTTTATTCTATGTTGTTCGTTCCAGGAGTGTTGTGCGATGCCCGATCCTCTCTCTGCGTGAATTCTGTGTTATTTCAGTCTGAGTTTTAGGGGTCTTCTGGTTTTCTCCAGGTATGACCTACCACATTCACACGTGGAATGCGGTCTCGTGTCAGAGATCATACTTCTAATGGTAGTTGATGATTTGAACGATGTATTGATTCTATAACTTTTGTTTTATGCGTTTTATCGTGTCAGATAAGCTTTTGACTTATTGGATGCTGTGTAGCTCTTTCGGTAGCACGAAATGCTTAGAGTTCTTGACAAAGAATGGATCGTTGTCTTGAAACGATTGTATAGTCGGTAATAGCAACTTGGCTAGCTGATATGTAGGTCCATTACGAGAGCTGGTTATCGGCCAATGTGGCATGTTTTTTTTTGTGTTACTTGTGTAGTCCATACAGATGCGTAGGTTTGTTATAGTGCGGTGTTAGCGTAGTCTTTGTTCTTGGTGTTAGAAATTTCTTGTATAATTTCAGGGTCTAGTAGATCTTCTTTTGCAGACTTGTTGGATCTTTGTTCAATCTTCAGTAGTGAAATATAAGTTAATTTTATGTTACACGAGAATAGCGGCCATGTAAATATATGCAAGTACATTTTCAAAATTGTCACTTTTTAATAGAACATTTTTATTACCAAATTTACTCTTATACAACAATTATGATGCATATAGTGTAGGCAAAAAATTGTTGTAAGATTTTATGCACAAGCTGGCAACCGCGCGCAAGACGCGACAACGTCTTAAAGCCGGTAAGGTAGGAGATGATAAAAATAAGAATAAGGAAATGAAATTTACGTAAATTACGTTTTATGTGGTTTTTTTATATTATGTATATCTTCGGATTATGGCCGTGGATAAATGATACTACATGTGAATAAAATTGTGTTTATTGCATCTTTATTTACTGACAACTATAATTGCCCGCAATAGAGAACTTATAAAACGTTCAAATTTAATTACCTTAGTTTATGTAAAAGTTAACACGACAGCATCGTATTTTACAAATGTGATTATATTTTGATGAATTTTTAATCGCGTATTCAATAATAAAAAGTTAATAAAAATGGTCGAGCAGGCGAATCACATATAAAGCAGCGTAACTTAACAATAAGCTGCGATCCATTCATTATTAATTCTTCTGAAATAATTATTTTAGCTTCTTCGACAAACGGTTGTAGATATGCTGGCAAATCAGGTGGTTTTCTATTACGCCAGCATATCCGAATTGTGTTATAACTATATTTAACACAATAATTTTGCGCTTTAATAGTAGTATTGCTCTATAACTGCTTTTCTCTTATTTTTATAACTGAGGCTTTGTGTCCTTTTAATTAACCGTTATATTGGAACTTTCGTTGTGAGTAATCTGATGCAGAAAGCAAAATTGTTATATAATATTACTAATACAACAATTATATAACGTAGTCACATACTTTATTAAAACAGTTTTATAAAACAGTTCTAAAGTGATAATGACAAAGCTACATAGCTATTATAAATCAATTAATATTTGTAAGGGGTGAATCTCTTATAACGAATATTATATAAACGTTTAAAAACACTTTTATACTTATTTCATAAGCAGTTTTATAATTTTGTTGTAAGAACGTTCTAAACATCGATTTAAATAATAAAAAACAAAATAATCTTCCAGATAACTTTAATAGAACCATTTTACATTTAGAGAGCAACAACATAACTACAATAAAATTGAAAAGAATTATAAAACCACTTTGTTACTTGGGAATTGCTTACAATAAAGCAATATACATATATCACTATTAAGGCAGATAAGAGATTTGTAAAAAAAAAGTATTCGTTTCAGTCCAAATTACAGTTAAAACATACCATATCTGTTCCTTTCACACAAAAAAACTTAAAAATACACTGACAACATGGAAGAAGGCGTAAAAGATAATGATTCAATCTGAAAAGGAATTTCTGGCTGAAAATACGAATCAAGGTTTTGAAATGCACACCGAAACGGAAAATCTTGCAGAAGGCGAAGTTTTATAATAAAAAGTTTCTAAATTCTAAAAGTGTAATATCTGCGTTTGTTGCAAAATTTGTGCTGTACAAACAAAACTTGGGAAAACGAGAATGTTCTTAATTTCCAAATCTTTCAACATTGCAAAATAGAGATGAAGATTTCTTTACTTATTGTCAACACTTAACGGGGCTTCATTCGGAATTTAACCAAATATTTAAAGACATTCTTCACTCGGATATTGTCGACTGGGCGTTGAACCCCTTTGCAAGTAGTCAAACTCAGAGCTGAATACAGATGAATTCATACTAGTATAGGAGCAACTTATTGAATTATCCACAAATGAGGAGCTTGTTACGTACGAAATTTTCATTACGGACGACTCTGTATATTGAATTGAAATTAGATTCCGGTTTTGACGCCCTCTACCGATTTTTGCTCGCGACTGTCATTTTTACGACAAACTTTCAAAGCTGTGGATTGTCTAAAATGGTCGGTGCGTCTTAAGTAATTTTATTCCAACACCATCCGGAATAATGGAAATCAAATTGTAATTATTACATTACGTGCATAAAATATTTGAGTCGTCACAGGGTAAGATAATTGCTGTCGTTTTATTAAAATTCGTTCGTAATTCCTCTTTAATTTAACAGCCATTTTCTATCCGATTCGAGCACATGTACGTTTTCAATAAAGGAATGGTGAATAGTAATTCTTACTAAGAAATAACGTTACCGCACACATACGCTTTTGGAAGGCGGTTTCTACGCCACGAAAACGAGGTCTCGATAAGCCTTACCGTGGGAGATGTTACTACCTGTGTATTAGTCGATTGTGTTATCAGCCACCTGTGTTAAGATTAGTCCTTACAGTACACGATATAGCGGTTTTTTTTATAACATTTAATGACTTATTAATACTATTTCTTTTAGCTTTTGTTCTGTGTGAACTAGATTGTGATCCGATTTGCTTTTCACTATTTATTACAGGCCACTGACGAGAAAACGTTTTCTACGTGAAAGTGGAAACTGGATTTTGGGGTGAGTTACTTGTTTGACTTTTATATCGAGATCACGAAAGTTTATTCACAGAATGATATTTAATGTTAATGATCGTAACTACGTTATTGCTTATATACCAATAAGGTAATCTTAAACATTTCATAACTGTATCGCATGCTGTGAGGGAAAACATATTTATTCTGGGACTTTCGGTGCTGTCCTTTTCAACATAATTTTCATATGTAGTGTGTGTTGCCGATACTACAGGCATTCATGTATGAGAATTGCGATATAATCTAGTAAATTTTATGTGATTACTAAATCAAAGTCTCCTCTACTTGTTAATGCAGATTGTTAGTCATTTTAGTATTTAAGGTTGGCGCATTTAGCGTATATTTGTCAAGTTACTGCGCTACTAAAGCAAGCTGTGATATTTGTTAATTATATTTCAAAAAAATCTTACAAGTACGGATGAATGTATAAAATTCATATATTCTTGTTAATGTTTGCCATTCACATCTTAAAGTGATTAAAATTGTTAAGCTCTTTTGTTAGTTTTCTCTCTCTCTCCTGTGGTTATTGTTATCTACGAACTAATTTTGGGCTACTCGAACAGCCGAGTATAAGGATTACGAACCTTCAATTGAGTTACAAGTTTGGACCGTCTGTCGTGAGCGAGACAGAAGTGTTACTTTGGATCAACTCTGGCGCCCTTAAGCATATTTTCTGTGTTTTCTGTGAACCTCCCCTATCTCCGACTATTGTGAGTTGGCCGTGCAAGGTTCGTAAAATCAAAAGCTTGTAACGAGCTGAAATGAATGTTTAAACAAAGATACGACAACTTCTAGTTACAAAAGCAGAAGCAAATTTTATATCTAAGGTCATGGGTTATTGTACAGAAGCTGTTGAATGCTTTTCCATCTTCTTATTTGGTAAAACGTGGATTCAGTGCCGTTATGAGCCTCATTACAAAAAAATGAAACCGACTAGAAATTAGTACTCGTGAGGATTTGCGGTTGCTACTCACAAACATTGAGCCGGACATAAAGACATTAATTTTTTTTTGTATTTTAAAACAAAAGTTATGATTTCAAAAAATACTTCTTCAACAAAATGTTTTATTTATATTTTATTTTTACGTCATCATTCATTCATTCATACTCTTCAAGACATCAAAGTTACATTTGTAATTTTCTATTATGCATTTTGTAGTTTTTTCCACTCAGGGGTCCGTGGGCAAGCTTTTACTATGAAAAGGGATCCGTGGGTCAAAAGAGTTCGTGAAGCACTAATTCTTTACTAATTTTCAGAATTAGTTTTCAAAGTGTTTTATTAACTTCACGAATCTTAAAAATACGTCAATTTTTATATTAAGAGGGACAACTTTTGCCATAAATTTCGCCCCTAAAGAGTTTCCTCCTTGGCGCCGTGATGATAACTTCTAAAATTTAAATAGTGATAACTCATTTGAAATGTCTTTCTTCTCTGAATTCAGTGCACTAGTTATCTTATATTTTTAACAAAACATTTGAAGTTTAAAAAACACGAAATAAGGAATAAGTGTAAAGCTTTTAAAAACTAAAAAAATTTCGGACGGGTCAATTGTAGTTTTACTTCAATTAAAATTGTATTTTGCATAAAATTCTTTTATTCGTACATGGGAAAAAATTAATCCTTATTTTTATTTAATTGTTCGCATTTTACTTTAGGGGCAAAACTTACAGTGCTGACAAATGGCAGTCTCTTATAAAACTACAATTGACTAGTCCAAGTTTTTCTTAGTTTTTAAATGCCTTAAACTCATCCTTTATTTCCTCTCTTTGCTAATTCAATTTTTTTGTTAAAAATTAATAAAACAGAATTCAGGTATTAGTGTATCATCCCTATTTAAATTTTAGATGTTATCACAGCGCTAAGCGCTGAGACTGTTTAGGGGTTAAATTTATTGCAAAAGCTGCCTCCCTTAATATAAAAATTAACGTGTTTTTGTGTTTCTTAAAATCCACAAACCGCTCTATAAAGTATTCGTTGGGCCACCCAGTATATTAGAAAGGTATTGATTTATTGAAATCAATCTCTGTTTTAGTTATTTGTATCTTGTCTTTCTAAATAACAAACGCATGTAAAAGAAAAACCAAAAATATTTTAATGCATAATAGAAGTGTCTGCATACTGAATATTTGATATAAGTATACGTCAACGAAACATTTTTCTCGGGAAAAAAATCCTATTTCATGTATCTCTGCACCTTATATATTTAACACTGTTTTTTTACGATATGAGTTATAATAAAACACGAAAAGAGTCGTCACAAAAATAAACAAAGCGAATCTTTGCGAATCAAATTACACCACGCCAGCATACTATAACGGTATTTTTTTATTACTTTTATTAGGGTAAAAGTCACATGGACAGTTCTTAAGAGAAGGAAAACACGTAATCAAATAAATTTTAAATATATTGTAATAGTGCAATTCTTGGGCGAAAAAAAATGCTTTAGATATTTTCGAGAAGTCTGATTCTCTTTCAATTTTTTCTGATTTTTTACAATTAAAAAAATAATTTGTGCAACTAAATTAAATATTGTTATTTAATTAGGGGCCATTTTGTTGAATGTTATATCGACAGATATTGGCGACAGTTTACGATAGTAGTACATATGAAATGGTTTCGGAATTCAGTATTTTAGGGAATTTAGGTTTGAACTTTGAAATACTAGTAAGGGATGAATTCTCACCGTTGAAGCTTCTTGCAATGCCGAAACCCATTCTTAGATAATCTTTTATGCAAACTCGACTCTACCACTTTTTTTCTCTTATCAGATTTAATTTTTGTTCGTGGATGATTTACAAGATCTTTTTTTGTCAGTTCCACTACGACAATATCCAGACTGTAGGAATTTTAATTAATCCCTTTGTAAACATTAGAATTTTGAAATTATCGATTTATTTTTGATAGGGGTTGAAACTGATTTCATTATGCAAAAGTTTAACTTAATCGCACGCATTGTTGAAATACTTGAAACTATTTCATTAAATTTTATGTATAAATATAAATTCTTCGCCAGCATTCTTTGCGTATTTCAAATTTTATTGTTTTTTTTTAAATTCGCGAATTACGTTTAACTATTAATTAGGGTTATACGTTTAAAGAATCGAATTAATTAGTTCGGTTGAACGTATGCTGAAATTTTGGGGTTATAAATTAAGCAGCTTCATTAAGTCTTGCTGAAGAATACATAATTTTCGTTAAGTTAAGATTAAATTCAAATCATGAACAATTTATTAATTAATATGCAGTATTTTACAGTTTGTTTCGGCAATTAAAATTTATTGTTGTTTGCGCATAAATTATTTATTTTTCTAATTGTTTGCATTTATCTTTTAAGCGCTTTATTGTTTCGTGCGTTTTGTTACTTTTTTGTGCAGTTTTCTCGTGCGACTGATTTTTAGCAAGTATTTTTGTAACATCAACCCTTTTTTTCTATATTTTTTTAAAAGTATTTTACACATCTTTTTGTATAATCGTAGATCTAACCAAGGAAAGGTTTTTGTTGGTACTGGTGCTATGTAAGCGTATTTTTCGATTTTATTTTATTTCATCATTTCAGGATTTAACTATAATGAAAAATGCGTTCTGATATAGCTCAAATATATTTGATTATTAATTATTTTGTATATTCGCAAAATCGCACGATAGAATATTGCTTTAGAATAGTTAAATTGAATTTTATAGTGTTGGAAATCTTGGATTTGCACATTCGGCACTGTGCATGTGTCAATAAGGTTAACGAAATCGAATTTGTTTCACACCTGTAGACAAATATACGAAAGAAGACATAATTGACAATATCGAACTGAGCAAATCGCGAAATTCCATTTACATTGCAATGTTTGCTTAGTTAATATCTTTTGACAATTTAATTTAATAAACCATAATAGATTTGGCTACGAGCCAAATGCGACGATTTGTCAAAATATCATTAAAATTTCCAAAATTTTACATAAAAATAAACTATTACTTACCAGTCATTTTGAAAACGTTGGCTTGTTGTTAGAAGGAAGTCGTCATCATAATCTAGCTGCCACTATCCCCTGATGTATTTTAACTTAGCAGGTTGACCTCCAGAGGCACCCCTAATTAACCGCCCATTTGGTTTAATAGCCCTGGTGCATAATTTATTAATAAACGACGTTGGCAGTGTAGAGGAATCACTTCAATTTAAAAACACTCGCAATAGCAATGCAAATAACAAAAACAATATACTATAACGTGTAGTTCTAACTAATTAATTAATTAGTTAATTATTTACCAAAAGTTAAACGTGCGTTAATTAGAATTTTAAATTAAAATACTGCATTTTTTAAAAAATATTTTAGATGAGATGGTATACGAGGTGTCTTTAATAAATATCGGGTGTTTACGACGAGGAATTGGCAGTGATGTGCCGAACACAATGGTGTCGCGTATTCGTCCCCGGTGTAATCCGGGGTTGATTTTCCGGGAGAACACAACTCTCGACTGCAGACCGAGGTCACTGCTGGAAGCAGGAGGTGCTACCGCATGCGAGGGTGTCGATCAATAGGGCGCAATACGCAAGCCCGCACCCTCTGTCACCCTCAGTCTTTTGCATCCAAATCGTCTGCATCATTCTAAATGTTGCATTGATAAATGCAACTTAATTACTAATCTTGTCACGATTTTACCTTATTAATGTGAATTTAAAAGAAAACGTCGTTTATAGTATTGATGGAGCTATAAAATTTTAAAGTTTCGGTTCTTATATAGTTTCATCTGATTGAGAGAAAAAATTTCAGTTTTGACTTATATTGTTATCATGTTATTTGTTATGACCAGAATATGTAATCTGAGCTTTACGAGGGAAATTTTTTATCTATTGGTTGTGTCAATGTTTTTAAAATTACTATATAAAATGCTTGCTATTGACATTCTTTTCAGTTCTGGTTTCTCCATTTACTACATGTACTTAATTTTTTTTGGTATTTTGTAGATTTGTAGCTAACAATTTGTTAAATGTAATATACTGACATATGTAATTTCACATAAAAAACTACAAATCTGAAAAAATAAAATATAAAACTGACGTTGCTTTTTAATACATTTGATTTACTATACAGGGTGGTTTATAATGATGGCTTATTAAAAATTGGCACAACAAATTAATACTTTAAAAAAAAAGTTTATAGGTTTTTATTATAAAAAATTTATATGGTGAAGACGATTAGTAGAGAAAAATATATAGATCGTCATAAACCGCGTGTGCTATAATAATATTATCAACCGTGGATATAGTATAAAATTTTTCCAATGTATTAAAAAAAACGTTGTTAACCAGCTAATAATAATATAATTTTTTATTCGTTACATGTTTCGACCTTTTTAATTCGTTAGGTCATCACCAGACTAAAAAACTCAATTAATTTTAGTCTAATGATGACCTAAGAGGTTTGAAACATGTAACGAGTAAAAAATTATATTATTATTGTCTGGTTGACGAGGTTTTTTTCATTAATTGATTCATTAAATTTTGTCAATAAAAAAATTTCAAGTTTTTTTTTTTTAATATTTAGAATTTTTCCACTAGTAGATTTATTAAAGTTATTATAATTCTAATTGTTAATGAATAAATCTCAATTCTTGACTCGAAGATTTTATTTGTTTGCTAAAGACATCTTAATTTTTGGTAATATACGTGCCTAAAAAATATTGTTAAAGTAGGAAACAGTTGCGTTATTGGAATTTTTGATTTTTTCAATTTCTGTAGTTGTTTTAAAAGATTAAAAAAACTAACAGCGTCATTGCCATTTTTTGATCTCTACAAAATAGCGCTTTGAAATTTTTTGTCTAACGTTTCATCTCCGAGAATCCATCATCAACTTAATTTTTTTATATGTATTCGCTAGACAATGTATCACACATTATGGTTCTAAAGCCAAAAATTAGTAAAACATGTGTTTTAACCTTCCGATTAGCATTGGGGTCTTTTTTGACCCCAGACGTGTTGTTTTTGTTGTCTTCTCTTAAGTTTTTTTTACAACTGTCCCAATATTTTTTTAGCTGAGTTTCTTTCAACAATGTTTAATAATATATAACAAGTTTTTCAACTGTTATTTGTTTTTCGACGTAAAAAAAATATTGTCGTTGGGGTCATCTTTGACCCCACTTGGTAACCGACGTGCTAAAAAGTAATTCTAATTTTTGTCTGCATTTGTTATCTAATCTGCTTGTTTCAACGTGTTTCAACGTGTTATTCGTCTGAATCATGATTACTACCATTCCGTCTTTAGTCATTACATTTGGTGAGTTTGTTGGAATCAGTTGAAAAGTGTGTCTGCTGTGTTATTACATTTGATTGGAAATAGTTGTTGTTGAATTATGGCTAGAAAATATTTGTCTCAGCGTGAAGTGAAAGAAATAGCTAGCAATATTAATTTACTGAATGAAATTGAAGATGAAATTTTATCTGACGATAGTGATGCCGAATTTGAAGAAGTAAGTGTACCTGATGTAAACCCGATTCAAAGTTCGGAAGACGATGACAGTGATGATAATTCGCCCAATGATAAAGATATACTGGTGGGTAAAGATGGTACCATATGTAAAAAAGATAAGCCTTATGTTAGAAGACGAAATCAGCGAAATATTCTAAAAACACCGCCAGAATTAACAAAATTTAGTGAACATATTTCAACATGTCTAGATGCTTTCCATTTATTTATCTCGGAAGACATTATGGACATAATACTTAGAGAAACAAACATTCGAGCTAGAAGAATTGTAGGCGATACGTGGAAGCCAGTAGATGCGGATGAGTTACATGCATTTTTTTGATTACTACTTCTAGCTGGTGGTTTGAAAGCACGCCAAGAACCAATATTGGAGCTGTGGAGTACAAAATACATGTCTCTCCATAGACCAATTTTTTGTGCTGCAATGTCTCGTAATCGAATGAGAGAATTTTTGAAATACATTCGATTTGACGATATGGACACCCGAGAAGAACGACGGGCAACAGATAAATTAGCAGCTATTCGTAACTTTCACGATATTCTCGCTGCAAATTGCAAAAAAAAATCGAATAACCCTAATGCTGAAGTATGTATTGATGAACAAGTTGATCCTTTCCGTGGAAAATGTCCCCTTCGAGTGTATATGAAGTCAAAGCCAGATAAATACGGAATTAAAATCTGGGCTTTATGCGACGTTAGTAAAAGATATTGCTGGAATTTCCAAATATATACTGGAATGGTAGAAAACGCTCCAGAACGGGAACAAGTTAAAACACAATTTTATCGTTTTATGCACGAGTATAAAATTTTATTTCTAGGGAAGCGGGTAGTTTTGGATTTGGTTGAGGGTTTGAGAGAAGGTTATGGTATTACCACAGATAATTTTTTTACGTCTATGTCTTTGGCGAAGGAGCTGCTGCAGCAATCAAAAACCTTGACCGGAACAATTCGTAAAACAAGTAGAGAAATACCAAAAGAATTTTTGCCAAAAAGAAATCGAGCAGAATACTCAAGCGAAATTCTATCTGGAGAAGACACAACTTTAGTATCTTATGTACCTAAAAAATATAGAAGCGTTATGCTACTTTCAACGCAACACCAAGATTTGGAATTGTCCGGAGAAGACCTCAGTTACAAACTGCAAGTTATCTTGGACTACAATAGCTGCAAAGGAGCTGTGGACAGCGTCGATAAAATGGTGAAGGAATACTCAAGCAGAAGAAATACAAATCGCTGGCCTTTTGTTCTATTTTTTAATTTCCTTGATATTGCTGCCATGAATACATTTATTCTATACACTACGAAATTTTGAGATTTTGAAAAAGGGAAAACATCCGGAAGGAGATTATTTTTGCAAAAACTTGGGTTTGTATTAGTAATCCCACTTATCAAAAAACGTACACTTCAAGGATTACCCAGACATGTGCGGAATGCAATAGCGATGGTTTTGGCAGACACAGAACCAGAGGAAGTGGGAAGACGAAACTATTGCTAGCCCAAAAAGAGGTCGTTGTAAGATATGTCCAAAAGCAAATGACAAAAAATGTTCGGAAACATGTGAAAAGTGCAAACTCTTTGTATGTAAACAACATTGCCAGAACTACAATAATATGTAATAGTTGTTGCCCTCACTAATTTATGTATACATTATATTTTTATATTTTTATGAGTTTATATGAAATCTAATGTTAATTTAAAATATTAATAAAGGTTACCATTACAAATTAATTGGTTTTTCTTTACAAAATAAAAAAAAAACTTGGGGTCAAAGCTGACCCCACTTGGTAACCAGCGCCTCAAAAATTGCTTGGTAACCGGAAGGTTAATATCTTCTTACTCTTAAACCTAGTAGGCGTTGTAACAATTACAATATTTTTATTTCGTCTGTCACATTATTGTTGAAAACGTGGTAGCGTACTTTGAAGTTGTATTTGTTGTTATAATAATTTAAAGTGTGTTAAGTCTTGTCGTTATTTTTTCGTGTTTTTGTTTAGTGTTGAATAGAAAGAGGAAATTTCACAAACGAAGAAAAATTTGTTTTGCTGACTTGTTACATCTTGTGCTAAAAAAATTGTGTAGCTGCTGAGGAGATGCATTCTAATAATTACCTTGAACTAAGACAACTTATCTATTTTTAGACGTTTGGTATCTAATTTAACAGGTTGACTGCGGTCGTTGTTGGTAAGTTTTAATTTGCACCGTGTACCGTAAATTGTACGTCGTGTTTCCATAACGCACATTATAACGCTGTCACTTCTGCCGGTAACTGTGTTTTAATAGTTCATCATCGAGTATTTGCAAAAATGAATTTACGGTCAAAAAAGGGCCTTTGAATGGCTCTTCTAAAGGAAAATGACATCAAAGTATTTAAAACAAATCCGTTGTTGTAAGCACGCAGATTTGTGAAATTTGACGATTACTTACCAAAAATTAGTAGCTAAATTGATTTTCGTGTCTTTTATCTTACTAGCGAAAACAGGTGCGATTCCTATGCATCTATAGTTTGATCCCATGCTTTTTCCTTTGATTGACGAAAACATAAGTAGAAGCAGAAATTCAGAAAAGCACAAAAGCTAACCTGAACGAAAATGTCTAACTTCTGTTTCGATCAAGACAGAAGGTCCAAGCTTGTAACACAATCAGGTTCGTAATCCTCAGCGGACAAAAAAAAAGATAGATACAAATGTACAACTTTAATTTAATATTGTCGATTATTAACTAGCATCGTAGATTATTTAGCAATGGTTATCTAAATGCCGGAAGTGACGGCAACACACAATACACAGGCCTAAATTATACATAGGGTGCGATACACAAAATAATTAATGAAAATACCGAAATAGTATTGAAACAATTATTGTAATTACGTAACTTAGAATAACAAGCAAAATTTTTGTGAGAGACGTTAATGATGACACAAATGTAATTAAATGATACTTACCCACAATCCAGTACTTGCCTGAAGAATACCTTTTCCTCGTTGAGTCGATCTGGAATATTAATGAACAGGGCAAATCGTGTCAGCACAATGACGCACGAAAGCAAAAATCTACAAAACTATGAATTAATGCTAAATTAAATTAGACATAAAAGCCGGTTATCGAATGTTGTTGCACACATTGAATTAAAGGAAATATCGCAGTCTATTGACTCGTAAGTAACAGTACATCGGAGAGAATTTTCTTGTCGAGACTTCGTTTTTAGCTTTAACGCAGGCTTTCCAAATTATAATATTTCCATTAAGGTATTTGGTCGATATTAACCCTTTATTTGTGGAGAATACACCGAACACATGTGAACTAACACGTGTCGGGTCAAGCCTGTGCTGAATAAAATAATAGAAACGCGTTTTCGTTTATATTATAGCCTCAACGCAAGCCGAAATTAATTTAAACATTGCAAGTACTATTTTAAGTAATAGACGGTTTAACGTCTTGACAGGAAGTGAGATAAAAACGGAACTCGTTAGAGGGCGTCGAAAGTAGAAATCTAACTTTAGTGTAATGAATGTACAGGGTATTACATTTTGAAACTTATGCACGTAACAATCTATACCACAGCGGTCGTGCTTCGTAAACAAAAGCACATACAGTTCGACCGTTGGCATACAGGAACAGAAAATATATTCAAATGTTGTAGCGGTCGTATCGATCGCCGAGATATATGAAACAGTTGCGGTGACAGTCGTATACAACCGCCCTGGCAGTCAGCCTGGTAAAATAATTTGGTTTGTTTAAAAAACCTGTCCAACGTCTGTCTTGAAAATCTTAGATTATTAACAACACTAATTAAGCGTTGAACTGGGATACTTAGATCTACAGTCCAGTTTATTTTACAAAGGAATACATTAATTTTTTTAAAATTTAGCGTTTGTCAAGATTTGGTAACGAGAGAAGGCGATCAGTTTTTTGCGAATGGTGTATATGGTAAACATAAAGAAAAATAACGGAAAATTGGGGCATTCCGTTTATAGAAATAAAACCTACACTAATAGATACTTAAACGTCGAATCTCACCACCATCCAGTACAGAAGAATACTGTTTTGCATACTTTAGCCAAAAGAGCTATACGTCAGATAATGAAAATCTACAAAAGGAAAAGGAAACACTGTTGGAGACCCTACAACAAAATGGATAGGGATACGGATAAAGAGATCCAAAACGCATGGAAAACAGCAATAAATCCAAAAGTCAAAGAAAATTTATCACCTCCTACTAGCACCGCTTATGTGCCATACTGTATGGGTTCGACAGACAAAATAAGCAGGGTGCTAAAGAAACATAATATTAAAACTGTCTTTACGACTAAGGATACCCTGAACATCTAGTTTACATCTGCTAGACAAACAAGGGGCTCTAAAACATGCCGGAGTTTACAAAATTTCTTATTCCTGTGGATCAAGTTATATAGGACAGACGGGACGCTCTATTCAAGTTAGAGTAAAAAACTGCAAACACCGCAGAGTTACTAAATCAGCAGTGGCAGAAATTCGAGCGATTACATCCTTCACAGCCTAAGAAAACGTTAGACGACCATAAAGTAATTGTCAGCCTAACAGACACGGTTTTGGATTCACAGACCACGTCCTTGTTAAAGAAGGGTTTTACTACGCTCTTACGCCTAAGACAACTCCGATAGAAGATATAGTATGTGGAGTAGAAGCTGCAATACGCACTCTACCTAAGGAGATCTCTGAAACTATTCTACAAGATGTTTGCAACATTGTAAGAAAAGCAAAATCGCCACGCTCTAATATTAACAGACATGAGAGAGAAGCAGCTAAGCGGTTACGTGAGAATAAGAATATTTTGGTATTGAGAGCAGATAAAGGAAACGCTACAGTCGTCATCAAAAACTCCACTACTATAGATATTAACAAGAAACAAACTTTGATTGTCAAAAATCCAGTTATCTACGGTATTCCCAAGATACACAAAGAAGGAGTCCCCTTTCGACCGATAGTGAGCACCATCAATTCACCAACCCAATCGTTAGCACGTTATCTAGCTGCAAAACTCTTGCCGTTGACAGGAAATACAGAGACTCACATGAAAGATTCTACAGACTTTGTAGAGAAAATCAAGAACTTGCGTATAACAAAAGAAGATATTCTAGTCAGCTTTGACGTGGTATCTCTTTCCGTCCGCTCGACGAAGTGTTGTTTTTGTTCATGGAGAGAATTACTGAAGAAGAAGTTCTGCTCATTGAACTCTGCCTTAAAAACACTTATTTCAGTTATAACGACAACTTAATGTAATAGCGAAGGCTTCGACGGCCGGAATCTATACTAACATTAGAAAGTCTTCCGGGTTTGGACCGTGTCATAGTTGCAACCGAAGCTGCCAACGTTTCGCCCACTTTCGTAAGGGGCTTCATCAGGGCGTGAGATAAATCGCAAAACTCAAACAAGCAACCGAGATCTAACCAAAAACTTATCAAAAGTTAAGTTATCAACTTGTAAAACAAGCCATAACCTAAACTATGAAAAGGTAAGAAAGAAAACGATAACCTGAAAAAGCAAACGAAAATCTAACAAAGAACCACTACCGAGTTAGGTAATCAACTTGTGAACCAAGCCAGATTCTAAACTAGGTAGAAGTGACTTAAGAAGAAATAGTCTCCGTATTTAAAGGAACAGGATCGTCACGGATGATTAAGCTCGACCCTGATTGGGTTACGGTTGCTAGGGGGCGTGTTTTTGTTAAATGACTAATAACCGGGAACCAAAGAGGGGATAGTTCGAAACCATGATTGCGATTGAAGTTATTGGGGTGTTTGATGATTTCTATGCTTTCTCGGAATTTTCTGTTGAAAAAGAATGGAGATTTGGCAATCAACGAAACATTATCAAAATCTATCTTGTGACCTGTAGTAAAATGATGTTCAGCGACCGCAGACTTGGAAGTATACCTTTTCCTTATACAACGATCATGTTCTGAAATGCGAGTAATGACGGAACGACCGGTTTCACCAATGTAGACTAAACCACAAGAACAAGGAATTTGGTATACACCTTGAGATGAAAGTGTAGGAAATTTGTCTTTGGGAGAAGGAAGAATCTGAGAGATTTTGCCTGTCGAGTTGAATATGGGTTTAATACCATTCTTACGAAGGAGTTTCCCTATTTGATCTGTAACCTTGTGAATGTAGGGTAAAAAGGCCAATTTCGGGTTGGATTCGGGAGTAGAAATATCCTTAGGTAATCGAGTACGTGGATGTAAATGACGATTAATAACTCTAGGAATCTCTCGCTTTACATAACCATTGTTCACTAAGGTTCTAGTAAGATGACGGAGTTCTGAGTCTAGATTCTCAGGTTGACAAATAGAAAAGGCACGATGGACCAAAGATTCAATGACAGAACGTTTCTGTGCAGGATGATGATAAGAAGAAGCATGAAGGTATCTGTCCGTATGGGTGGGTTTGCGATAAACAGAATGGCCTAGAAGTCCGTCGGGCTTACGAGTCACAAGAACGTCAAGAAATGGAAGAGAACCATTACTTTCGATTTCCATAGTAAATTTGATATCTAAGTGTTGATTGTTAAGATGATCAAGAAACTTAGACAATTCAAGATGACCATGAGACCAAACAATAAACGTGTCGTCAACATATCTAAACCACACTTTAGGTTTTAATATTGATGATTCCAAAGCAACCGTTTCAAAGGATTCCATAAAAATGTTAGCTACAACAGGTGATAGAGGAGAACCCATAGCAGCACCCGAAACTTGTTCGTAAAACTTATTATCAAATTGGAAGTAAGTAGAGGATAGACACTTTTCAATAAGAGGAACCAAACTCAAGTCCTTGCCATGTTGAGACAGAATCTATTTGATGATAATAAGCGAATCCTTAATAGGAACTTTAGTAAAAAGTGAAGTAACATCAAAGCTCACGAGAAGATCTTGGGGTTCAAGTTTTATAGTTTCTAGACGTTGAATAAAATGCTGAGAGTTGAGGATGTGAGAAGAGGTTTTACCTGTAAATTCGCAAAGAATGTTGGACAAGAACTTGGCTAGCTTGTAAGTAGGAGATTGGATAGTACTGACGATAGGTCGAAAAGGAATACCTTGTTTGTGAATTTTGGGAAGTCCGTATAGACGAGGTGGTTTAGAATCTGATGGGGTAAGTCGACGTTTAGTTTCAGGAGGTAGATTGGAAGATTTGATGATTTGGCTAACCTCGCGTTCAATCCCATAACCCCACTTCGAGGATTGAACTTTACGACTAAGGATACCCTGAACATGAACACCTGGTTTACATCTGCTAAAGACAAACAAGGGGCTCTAAAGCATGCCGGAGTTTACAACATTTTTTGTTTCTGTGGATCAAATTATATAGGACAGACGGGATGTTCTATTGAAGTTAGAGTAAAAGAACCTATGGCTGACTGCAAATACCGCAGAAATACCAAATCAGCAGTGGCAGAACACGCGTGGAACCAAGGACACACGCTAAGCTTTGATCAAAACTAAAGTGTTGGCTAGAACTCCTTTCTACTTTCACAGACGCATGCGCGAAGCTGTGGAAATAGAAAAACATCCATGTAATATGAACCGAGAAGACGGTTTAAGACTCGGCAAATCTTTGGCTACCAGTATTATATCCTCTAAGACAAAGATCAACCTTCTTGGAAATGACACAAACACTTACTAATAATAATAACGAAGTCAGTCAAGCGGCAACGGAAAGATAAAGTCCGTTAATCACGCTAATCGCTATTCGGTATAAATATCGTCATTTACTCTTTTTCTTTCACTGACATTTACCACTCTGAAGATGCAAGCTGTAATGTCTTGCTAAACGTCAGTTTGTTTGGTTTCACGAACGACAATACGGCAAAGGTCAATTTCTACTTCGTGTTTTGGCTCTCAAGAAGAGACTAGGACCAAGCCTAAGTTTGGGTGTATAACAACCGTATAACTACGACGCGGTCTAAGCCGAAAGTTGCTTATAATTATAATCAAATTACAAGTTACACATGAGCAAGTGGTTTTCCAATACGTTACTTGACATTGTTCGTTTAGGTTTAAGGCCGTAATTGCTATATAAAAATTTCTCAACAAAGAACTTTCGATTTAACGGAAAGCCAGCAATTGCAGCAACAACCTAAATAAAAATGAGCGAGTAAAACTCCTTATATCGAAACTGTCAATTTTAGACCTTATCAGCGGCAGTGCCGTTGAGAAAGCAGATACGTAAATAAGGACATGTAACAATTTACCACGACGACAATTTAAATTGCGGTATCTTAACCTGCTGCAAACTGATTTGGCAATGATGAATGAATTACTTCTAGCAATGGTTAACAACTGCTGGTTTTTTAACAAAATGTTGTTGTAGCGCAAAACTTAGGTAGTTTAGATAAGCGAAGAGTGCGCTAACAAACGATGTAAAGAAATTAATTAAACAATCAGTAGAATTGCCAAAATTGGTAAACGTAATAAAATAGAAATTGTATAATTAACACAGAGTTTTTAAATAAAGATATGGTAGATATAAAATAAAATAAAAGCTACATGGCTTCAAAATTAGGTACCACAAGCGCACTACTCGAAGGCTCAGTACTGAATGAATCTCAAGGCCGACCTCGTCCTAAAAAGTAGCGACTCTTTAAAATAAAAATTAAGGAAGGTTTACACGCAACATTTAGTTAAAATAATACAGATAATTTAAAATCAAATAATAACAGTAACGAAAACGTTACAATGTCACAGCGCATATTTCAAGAAATGTACGGAAGTGTTTGTCGCAGAGGTTTCTTTGAAAATGGATTAGAACTTACAGTGAAGTAGTTTAGCCAGCCCGATCACCAGATTTGAGTCTCTTGAGTTATGTAACAAACCAAGTGTATGTGGCAACTTTAAAAAAGTGAAGAACAGTCGTTGACATCGGTCATAGCAGCAGCTACTACAATTTCATCAGAAATGTTAGACCATGTTTTAAATTCTACTGTCAAAAGGCAGGCGCGGCTCCTGTAGTTTATTTCGGTGGGGGCTCCATCAGTTTAAAGCGGGGGGGGGGGGGGGGGCTCATCACATTTTTAAATGTTTTTTTTAAATTGAATATGGCTTATATAATATATGTATATAATAACACTTCGTTATGCACCAAGCTTTTACTTGCAAGCGATAAAGCATCATAAATTATACAACTGTTAAAAAAAGCGAATGTATTACGTACAAATTGAGAAAAACTTCAGTATTATTTTCAATGTCAGGGGGGGCTATAGCCGTTTTGTAGAGCTTAAAAAGCGGCAATGACAAAATACTGTTAGTTTGTTTTAATGTTTTAAAACAAATACAAAAATTGGAAAAATAAAAAAAATAATTTTTTGTGAGAATAAACGATAAACTAATTAATTTTTCCGAACGGCATACTTTAAGTAACACAACTTTTTCCGAATTTAAGTTATCCTGTATCTTTTCTCGTTTACAAGACCCCCATGCTGTGCATTCTTATCTCGGACACGTTGTACACCTCGTACATTCCAAACTGTTTATTATTCTTGGGTTTTAATTTTCTTTTTTAATTAAGATTGTAAAGCTCAACTGCTTGCATAAATATTTACGTTTTTCAATAAAAATTGTTTTGGAAACGTTCAAGTAATAGAATTTTATATAACTACAAGTTGCGCGAAGTTATTTTACATGTTGAACTGCATTTAGCTATTCAGAACAAGTCTTTATCCCGACAATAAATTGTGCTACGCTGAATTCAATCCAAACTGTCTTGACATGTGTATTATCACAATAGAGCTTTCGAGGTTCTTGTATCTTATCTTTATATTTGTTTTACTTTTAAACGTATTCATGTTAATGAGTTTTGTCTAGTCATGTTAGAATCTGTGCAACTTTATATACATAAAAAATCGATTCTAATACATGCTATTATGTACGTTTAATTATATTGATTAAACACACTTCTACTCAAATATTGTAAAACTTGTTAAATGTGGTGTCTTATCTTTTGCTAAATGTATCTTATTAAAATATTTTTAATTTTTGTCATTTTGTCACTATATATTATTCTATTTTTGAGTTTAGTCTCAAATTTAATTTTTGAGTATTTAGTACTTTTTTATTAGAACGGAGAATTGCAATTGAGATTTAAACTATGCATTTTTGCATTACACAGCTTTTTATTTTCTATTTATGAGTCGTAGCTCATCTTTTAACATTCAGAAGAAGATTTTCGTGAACTTTTCAAAAATAAAGTTGACGTGTACAATGCTTTTTATAAATTTTTATTTTGCCGATTTCAAAATATTTTCTTAGGTAGTAACGTTTGTTTTTATTTTTCTTAATTTAATAACAATCGTTTTTAAAGATAAGAATTCAAATTAACTTTTTTATTTTGATACTTTAATCATTTTTAATTCTATTCTTTTACTTCTTTTTATTAACTACTTTAAGGACTCACTAAAATGTGGCTCACGTACTTTTAAAATCAACCGAGAAAAAAGTTTTAAAACGTAATTTAAATTATTTTAATCAGCTTGAACTGTAATTGTAGATTCGATCGTTGCACTCTCTGAAAATTTATAATCAATGCTGAAAGTTAATAATGTATTGCGAACGCGATTTGAATTTGGATATTTTATAATTTTCGTAAATGAAACAAATCACATTTTGCGTTATCTGCATCGGGTTTTATTATTTATTATTGTGCATTGCGTGAAATTTGCTCTAATTAATATTGACACTGAAATATTATTTTTGGCGTTTGCTTTGAGCTTTTGTATTTTGTATTAAATTATTTTCGTATTTTTAATTCGATTCTATTTACAATAAAAGTTTTTTAAATAATCATTTTTTTAAATTTTTATTGCTTAATATGTCAGTTTCTTTTCGAGTTATTAATTGTTAATGCAATTGAAATCGGTAAGAATTTTATTGTAGTTATTGCTCTGATTATTAATTTTTAATTTATATACAGTATCATAATCGTTTTATTATATTATGGAAAAATTAGAGGTATAATTTAATTTCAATATCAAAGCAGTTGTGTGCTTTTGCAATTTCCCAATGAAAGTAAAAGCTTAAGTAAAGACCAAATTGGTATAGTAAAATTGACTACGTAACTGGATATTACAACTTATTAGAATAAATCGGATGGCATTTGTGATAATTAACAAGTTTATCTTTATTAAAGTTGACAATTATAGTACGTATCCCAAGTAACAAAGTGGTTTTATAATTCTTAAGTTAGAAAACTTTTCAATTTTATTGTAGTTATGTTGTTGTTCTCTAAATGTAAAATGGTTCTATTAAAGTTGTCTGGAAGATTATTTTGTTATCTATTCAAAATTGTTTTTTAAATCGATGTTTAGAACGTTCTTACAACAAAATTATAAAACTGCTTATGAGATAAGTATAAAAGTGTTTTGAAAATGTTTATTTAATATTCGTTATAAGATATTCACCCCTTACAAATATTAATTGATTTATAATAGCTATGTAGCTTTGTCATTTATCACTTTAGAACTGTTTTAATAAAGTATGTGACTACGTTATATAATTGTTGTATTAGTAATATTATATAACAATTTTGCTTTCTGGATCAGATTACTCACAACGGAAGTTCCAATATAACTGTTAATTAAAAGGACACAAAGCCTCAGTTATAAAAATAAGAGAAAAGCAGTTATAGAGCAATACTACTATTAAAGCGCAAAATTATTGTGTTAAATATAGTTATGAAATAATTCAGATATACTGGCGTAATAAAAAACCACCTGATTTGCCAGCAAATCTACAACCGTTTGTCGAAGAAACTAAAATAATTATTTCAGAAGGATTAATAATGAATGGATCGCAGCTTATTGTTAAGTTACGCTGCTTTATATGTGATTCGCCTGCTAGACCATTTTCATTAACTTTTTATTATTGAATACACGATTAAAAATTCATCAAAATATAATCACATTTGTAAAATACGATGCTGTCGTGTTAACTTTTACATAAACTAAGGTAATTAAATTTGAACGTTTTATCAGTTTTTTATTATGGGAAATTATAGTCAGTAAATAAAGATGCAATAAACACAATTTTATTTACATGTAGTATTATTTATCCACGGCCACAATTCGAAGATATAAGGTAAAGGTACCAGTAGTCGACATGTTAAGGTTCAAAATTTACAAAATAGTATCTTGAAAGAAAGTGGTTTGAAAGAAAAATGTGAACTAAATACCTTTGGAAAGCCTATACTTTGCTCTTTACGATAGTGCTCCTCTCTAAATTTTAACCACAAAATATTGGTTATGATATCGAGAAAAAGATAATGTAACAAATGTTAAAATCTTAAGCTTTCGCGGTTGTTATGTTTAAAATTATAAGCGACTTTCGGCTTAGACCGCGTCGTAGTAAAACACCCAGACTTAGGCTTGGTCATAGTCACTTCTTGAGAGTCAAAACACTGAGTGACATTTACCACTCTGAAGATGCAAGCTGCAATGTCTTGCGAAACGTCAGTTTGTTTGGGTTCACGAACGACAATACGGCAAAGGCCAAGTTCTACTTCTTGTTTTGGCTCTCAAGAAGAGACTATGACCAAGCCTAAGTCTGGGTGTTTTACTACGACGCGGTCTAAGCCGAAAGTCGCTTATAATTTGTAACAAATGTTCCAATAGTCGACACTTAAAATTACCAATGTTGTAATAGTTGACATGGGTTTTGTTCCATTAGCCGACACATTTTACTGAACACTTTCATTGGGAATAAATATTATTGCATTAAGTTAAACATTTTATTAAACAAAACTATACTTAATTTAAGACACATTTAGAAATTTTTTTAAACGGTAGCTCACTCGCTCCCCTTTCACAATAAGTTTAGGTTCTTCAACAAGTCTAACTATTTCTTTTAGATTTATCTCACAAATGTCTTTTTTTTCTGCCACATACTCCTTCTTCTCACTGTCAGTATTCTTCAATCCCATTACAACTATATTGCCATCTTCTCTTAACTCTTGGATGACACAAACGTACACAAACACTGTTAAATTTGGCGAGGATAAAGGTGCTTTCCTTTAATTCATCCAAGGAAACTTCTTCACCTTCATTACCATCATCACTAATAGCCAGTTTTAACTCGGAATCTTCAGGGAAAATTCACTTTGTGAGTGAGATGAAGAAGAACTGGAATTGTTCCTCTTTCTTTTAGAATTTTATTTTTGCTTTTTTTTGTCTTCTCTTTCCTTGACACTCTTTTCTTTTTGCTTCCTTCAATAGCTTTCTGTCCTCTTTCTGCTTCTCAGCTGCTCTTTTCTTGTCATCTCTTTTCATATAATATTCCAGCATTTGTGGTGATGTGACTACAGCAGGTAGTTTTTCTCGTCGCTTGGTTGATCTAAGCTGTACTGGTTGTGGCCACAGTAGTGCTCTCTTGAAAGGGCTTGGAAGAATACATCCATCAGATGTGGGTGGTGTCAAACCAGCGACATTGTCTGAAGTGTAACTGTCTTTTGTAACTGAAAGATTGAGACCGGATGTTGTTGGTTGGTCAATTCTTGTAAGTACAGGAATCAAACTGGATGTGGATGGTTGATCTATCATCAAAACGGCTTCATCAATGTCCCTGCCAGGAGAACGTTTGTTTCTTGAAAGGATAATTGCAGAACCTGGAGCAGACTGTTCGTCTTCTGGAACCAAAACGACTTGATCAGGGTCCCTGTCAGGAGTACGTTCGTTTCTTGAAGAAATGGAAAAATCTGGAGCAGACTGTTGGTCGTCTGGAAAACAAATTGTTAACTGAGTACACACATTCATGTCATGGGCTAAATTTTGTATACCTGATGGATCAATTGTAGGTGACTCTATCGTAGCAGATTGTGCTACTAGATTGGTAGAATTCTGTAAAATTACAGGCCATTTAAAGTTAGAATTAAGTACTCTTATACTGATTTTTTATTTTCTCGATGCAGATTTTTACTTACCTCCTGTCCCATTTTTGTTTTCCAGAGTGTCCATAGATCAAATAAAGATTTGTCCTCAGTTGCCCCAGCCCATTCGCCTTCGTTCTTCAGGAAATAAGCAAGTTTTTCCTTTCCAATCTCTCGTTCAAATATGACGAAGAAATGTTTTTCCTCGGTTCTTAATGCTTTAGGTTGTTCTACATGTTTTGGCTCGACTCTCACTTATGCTAGATTCCATGGAAATAGACCGTATTTTCTGAAGCCATTGGATATTGTTTTTTCAGTAATAGATGGAAAGACTTGTTTAAGCAATGCGGCAAAGTCTTGTTTCTTAAGTTGTTCTCTGTTGTACTCCATGCTCCAGTCATGGACTTTTTGCCTCCACGCTATTTTCAACACATGAAAGACAGCAGCATCCATTGGGTGGAGAATGTGTGTGGCATTTGGATACAATGCTATTAACTCTTAGAGGTAACCGTAGGTGAGACACATGACCATCTAAGAAAAAGACAATGGGCAGTTGAATGTCTTGTTTTTTAATCCAGGGAAGAAAAATATTTGCAATGTATTCAAAAAACAACTCGTGCGTCATCCAACCATTCTGAGATTTTCCCATAGACCAGTCATGAGGAAAAACCTCGGCAATGTGCTGAGGTATCCTGCTATAACGATACACTAGCATAGGAGGCGCAATTTGTCCAACAGCATTGGCAGTGAGCAGGGTTGTAATATTGAGTTTTTCATCATTTCCTGAAACGGTATATACACTCTTACAGCCTTTTGGCGCCAACACCTTGCTAGGTTTGGGATTTAAAAAGAACGCCGTTTCATCGGCATCGAATACCCTCGTTGGATCTCTCATAGCCGCGTCTAAGTTCATTTCTTTTAAATAAGAGGAAACTTCTTCAAACCAGTAGTTTATATTTTCTTCGGTGACAGCTCGCCTCATCATTGTCAAATTTTGACTAATCTAAAACGCAGCTTAGGGTGTCTTTTTTGAAATAGGTCCAACCATTTCCTACGAGGTACAGCATTTCCCTTGAAATCCACTTTTAATTCTTTTGATAACTTTCCAACGCTATGGATGAACGTATCCTTTGTTACAGGAAAACCCGATTTGCCATAGATTTTACCCATTCAGTGGGTATTTCTTCTTGTTCAGGACTGAATGTATCTAAAGGCTCCATTTTTCTCTTAAGTGGCACACGCCCCTTATGTTTGTCCATAAGGGTTACCCTAGGCACACTGCGTTTCTTTGCGGCCTCCTTATAGGACATCCTTTTATTAACATCTTCAATAGGTGCGAGGATATTCTTTACTGGGTATTTTAGAAAAGTTTCTTTTCGGCTCGCCATATCTATCAAAACATCACCCTGTATAAGAAAGTTTAAAAAACAAGAATGCTGTTGCAGAAGATTTGATAGTAAATTGCAGATTTAGTATTCGACACTGGTTGTTTCAATAGTTGACACGCCGGTGTCGAATACTGGTTACCGTCGCTAAAATGAAGTCGCGCGTATAGCAATTTAAGCGCAACGAAATATTTGTCTCCTATAAGCATTTACTGAAATAACCGGATGTGATATGAAGTCGACATCCCTGACGAGTATAAGAAACACATATTTTACGGTTTCAGTACCCCACCCAAAAAACAACGTTTCAGCTCGGAAGTGAGACGGACATAATAACACGAACGTATTAAAGCATCACCTACTATCCCTGCGTCAAAAGCAAAAAAAAAGTTGCACGGAGAAAATATAAATAATTTTTTTTATAAACTTACCTCTTAACAAAGTGAGTAAGCACAAGTCACAAAAACCGCGAAAATAGCATGTGTTCTCTTTACAATGGATTCTTTCGGAAATGCACGCGTTTAGATTAAATTTGGGATGTCGAGAATAGGTACTGTGTCGATTACTGGTACCTTTACCTTACATAATATAAAAAAAACACATAAAACGTAATTTACATAAACTTTATTATTCTTAACGTACATGTATCCTTATTTTTATTTTTATCATCTCCTACCTTACCGGCGTTGAGACGTTGTTACGTCATGCGCGTGGTTGCCAGCTTGTGCATAAAATCTTACAACAATTTATTTGCCTACACTATATGCATCATAATTGTTGTATAAGAGTAAATTTGGAAGAACATAAAATTAACTTATATTTCACTACTTCGACGACAAAAACACATTAATTAAAGCTTCATATACTGGTATCTATCTACTATTGTGGTTTTATGATAAAAAATTGACATTTCAACTGTTACAAGCTTTAGGTCTTACGAACCTTGCACGGCCAACTCACACAGTCGGAGATAGGGGAGGTTCAAGGGAATTATGTTTAAGGGCGCCAGATCAAATCCAAATTAACACTTCGGTCTCGATCACGACAGACGGTCCAAACTTGTAACTAAATTTGAGGTTCGTAATCCTTGTTACTCTGATGTTCGAGTAGCCAAAATTTGTTAATAGATAACGACAGTTACAAGAGTAAGAAAAAAATAAAAGGAAGATTAACCAGTATAACAACTTTAATGTATTAACGTAGAAGATTAACAAGAATATATGAAATTTCTCCACTCATCAATGCTCGAAATATTACTAAATATAATTAACCAATATAAAAACTTTAATTTAGCAGCGTAGCAAATTGACAGATGTATGTTAAATTCCTCAATCCATAAATACTAGAAAGACTAACAATTATGATTGACAGGTGTAGACAACTTTGATTTAGCAACATAAAAGATTAACAAGATTATATCTAATTCTCAGTGCATGAATGCCAGCAGTATCGGCAACACACAATACATATGTAAGTCAAGTCGAAACGAACAGCGCAGAAAATTTCGTAGTAAATATTGTTTCTACACAGCATGCGATACAATTTAAATGATGATTGAAATTACCTTATTGGTTTATAAACAGTAAACGTAATTACGGACATTAACATTAACCAAAGTTCTGTGAGTAACTTTCGTGACAGCGATATAAAAATTAATCAAATAAACCCACCCAAAGTCCAGTGTTCACTTGCACAAAGAAAACGTTTTCCCCGCTAGCGGCCTGTCATAAGTATTGAATAGCAAATCGTGTCACACAATAACTCACGAAGAATAGGAAGCTACAAAATCAGTATTAATAATTCATTAAATTTGATATAAGAACCCGTTGTATCGAATGCTGTAGGTTGTAATTTCGAACAGGTGGTTGATAACACAATCGACTTTTATCCACAAATCAGCATCTCCGACGCATTGTTCGACGAGACCTCGTTATTGTTTAAGTAGCAGGCCCTCCCAACAGCTTATACGCTCGGTAGCGGTATTTATCAATCGTAATTATGCATCCTTATTACTGCTTGAAGCAAACAGGTGCTTGCAACGTGGTGGAACCGGCTATCACATTAATACAGAAATTACGAAGGAATCTTAATAGATTGGAGACAAAATATCTTATCCTGTGCCGAAAGAATCCTAATAAATTCGCAATCGCCTTATAAATTTGTATTCATCACAAGTAATGTCCTTAAAAATTTAAGAATCAGTTGACAACTTTAAAAATGGCTTTGCAACCTCTCAGTAACCAAAAAGGTCGACAGAGGGCGTCAAAACCAGAAACTAATTTTAAGTCGATATACAGGGTACTCCGTTATGAAAATTTCGGACGTAACAAAACTTTTTGTTTTTTATTTGATTTGATTGATTTAAATTTTTGTTTAAATACTCATTAAACCTGCGGCGCACTAAAAATTTGCGACCTATCTACTTCATAATTGACAGTAAAATTTCCTTCGTAGCAAAAAACGACGTCCGTGTAGATCTATCTCATTAAATTTCGTGTAAATAATATATACTTGTATACGTTGCCATTTTTCATGAAATAAACGTCAGTTTTAGTTTAAGTAAATAATAGGAATAATTAAGTTCCGAAAAGTAGTACTTAATAACTGTTTGATTTTATTGAAGCTGCTCTACACTACAAAAATGTTTTCTAACTTCATCAAAACTATCGTACTAAAGAGCCAACCAGCTATAAAATATTCATGAAACTGTTTTGTAATTGATATATAACGTTTACGTAACTATCCCATAACAGTGTTTTGTTGGCTTTATAAAACACGTTAAAAAACGAATATGTTTTATAAATATGTGCCCATTTTGCATTTATAGCTACTGTAAGAACGTTTTAGTTACGTTCTTAGGACATAAAGGTGTTTTATAAATTTTGTTTTGTAAACGTTCTCTCAAACTTTATAAAATATAAAATTGTTATTTAGATAAACGTCTACAAACATTACTAAAATCTACACTCAATCCAGTTTTTTTTCAGATTATTAAACATGTGGTTTCAAATATTTGATGGTCGGTTAGTTCATTAATGTTTACTTGTTTGCCTGCATTACGTTGAAATTTTTTTAATAAAAATGTAGCTAAAAAACGCTCGCAATAATTTTTTTTATTTAAATTTTTTTAGTATTTAATTTTATCTATTTTAAAACCCTTAATCTGTTCATTCTTTTGATCATAGAAATCGATCAAAGTCGTTTCTTTTTGTTACACAAATCTCATTTTCTGCGCTACTTGTTTTGAATAAGTCTGGATCTTAGATTTGTTTCTTGTCCTTACCGTTTGTCTTTAAGTTAGTGATGTCTTATTATTTATTTACAACATTATATAACTTGTTTTTTTTACAATTTTACACATATAAAGAAATATTTTAAGTGGGAAACTATATTATCGAATAAGTTACTATTCTTTTGATATTTAATTTTTTTTAGAATTGTTCTAAATTTATATTCAAAGTAATACTACTGAAAACGTAAATTGTATGGCACTTTTAGATTCGGAGATCTTTTACATAATATACAAGAGAGAACAAACAAAATACAAAAAAGAAAGTAAATGTGAAACAAAAAATAAAAATGACTTGACATAATATGCATGTTAGAGAAAGGATCAGATAATCTAGAAAAAAAAGAATGAGCAGCATAGTACCTAATTGATAATAATTAGGTCTGAAAACTAGAGAATCAGAAAAGAGCTGAGAATAATATTGATAAAGAAAGTAAAAGTAGATGTGAATGTTATCAAATAGTACTAGCCGAAATATAAGAATAAATAATAACTAACAGCTATTTTACAATTAAAAAATATAACTAGTGAACAAAAGACCAAAAAAATACGAAAATTGGGTCTATGAAAATGTACTTTTGGGATGAAAAGAAAAAGAGCAAAAAACAGAAACTGACAAAAAAATAAGAAAAGGAAAATACATTACGAAACAGCATTATGAAATCTTAAAGAAAGCGGAAAAAGGAAACTTAGAAATGGAATTCGATGCTATACGATTAAAAGAATAACAGAATACGGTCGGAGAAATTAATTGAAAAGACTAAACGAGTGATGATAATTGGAGAGGACTAATAAAATCGAAAACCAAGAAATGCACGAAATGTGCTGAGGAAGATTCTGCGATATATTCAAGATTAATAATTAAGGAGAAAAAACTTTATAATTAGAATGGATGTTATAAAAATTCAAAATTGTAAAGGGGAAGTGGAAACATGAAGAACAAAAGGAAGCGGATGAGTTATCAAGAAAGATAGAATAGGCAATAAAGAAGAAGCTGCATTAATGTTTAAGAGGCGCGATCTTGCCAAGAAACAAATTGTGTAATAAAGAATGTAATAGAATGTTAATAGAAAAAACGGCAAGGTAGAAAATGTAACACATAAACATATGCTAAGGAAATAATAACGCAGGAAGATAAATAAAAGTTATTGAAAAAATAGAAAAATGTACAACTTTATTTCTACTTTTCTTTAGTCTGAAATTTTTTGAAACACTTTGGATAGTCCCGTCTTCATCTAGCTTGGTAATAAAGTGTAGTGTTCTATCTAGCATTTTTTCTTTAGCCAAGCTACATAGTTTTTCTCCCTTCCTAGATTGATGACTATCTCTTGCAGTATCTACTAAATCCAAAATTAACTTAATCGCAAAGTTTCTACGTTCGGAGTCTATGCTAAGATTAGAACGTCTTCTGGGTTTGAACCGTGTTGTGTTGTGACTGAAGTTGTCAACTTTTGTAAGAGGATTTATTAGGGCGTGAAAGAAATCGAAAACTAAACGATATCTAACAAAGAATTACTACAGAATCACTTGTGAACTAAGCCAGATTCTAAACTCTAATAAGTAGTCTTTCACGTCTGGATGAAGTCTTTTACAAAAGTTAGCGAAACGTTGCAACTTCGGCTACAACAATGTGTCTAAACCCGGAATACGTTCTTATCTTAGTATAGACTCCGGCCGTGAAAGTCTTTGCAATTACATTAAAAATCTCTATGGGGAGAATATCTCTTTTAAAACCTCCTTATTTTGCAAACTTTGTCACAAGCTTTTGTGCTTTTCTTAGACGACGTATTCGCATTCTTCATTGTTTTAGTCTAACGGTGATACGCAAACGGATTAATCACACCAGATGAGAATTAGACACGATTTCTAAACAACTATTTTGTTTTTGTTTTGAGTTTACCGACACTCGATCTCCTGATGATAGATATTTTTTTGACATTACCCACTAGCAGTATAATGATACTCTACGGCTAACTACTGAAATTTTCAATTCTTGGAATCTAAAACTCAGAAAGTTTCTTTAATTACCGCTCTGTGAGAACGGTAGTCAATCTATCTAGTTTGACTCTTACTTCAAAACAGGAATCGGTGCTATCCAAAGGTTTGAATTTTGCTGTTCATCCCAAAGACCATTCTTAAAGAAGACATTTTATGTGCTATTCGGTTCTTCTCGTCCTCCATTCGTATTCCAACTTGCAAAATTCTTGAATCATCTAAAATTCCTAAATCGCACATTTCTAAATCGAAAGAGTTAGCTTTGATAAGTTTTTGTAGGAACCACGATATTATCTTCCATCCGACAAAGGCAACGCTACTTTCATTTTGAACCAAATTGATTACGTCGAGAAAATATATTCTATTCTGTCAGAGGATACTTACGCTCTTTTAACTCAAAATCCGACTTCGAAAGTTGAACGCGAAGTCAGCTTCCAGTACACCTTCGTCGCATGCCACAATTTTATCTTCATCTCCTCTTCGATTTCAGGTAATTTGGTTTTGTTTTTATTTATTTGCTTCTCTCAATTATTTATAATTTGCTTTTGCTTTGGATTTTGTGCTCACTCCAGTTTTCCCAAAAAGATTTTGTCCGTTTGATAAAATACTTGCCTCCTTCATTTTTCCACTTTACATTCACCGCATCCCAAAATTTTATATTCTTCTCCTACTTTAAATATTTTTGTTTTAGTTCTATTTATTTTTTTTTTCTCTCATTTATTTATAATTTGCTGTGGCTTTGGATTTTGTACGCATTCCATTTTTTCCAAAAAAAATTTGTCATTGTTGGTATTTGTTTTACGATATTCCGTTGTTATTACTTCCAGTATACCTTTGCCGCAAATCAAAATTGTATCTTCTTCTCCTCTTCCTCTTTGGTTTCTTTTTTTTTAATTTGTCTTCTCATTAATTTATCATTCTGTTGTGTGGTTTTCTTTGCTTTAGATTTTATGCTAAATCTCTTTTTCTCTAACAAAGTTTTGCTTGTTTGATAAAATACTTTCATAACTTTTTTGTTCTCCTCAATTTTTTTTTTGGTTCTTTTACCATGATTGCTAATATTTTTTGGAAGTATCTTTTTCTCATCAATTTAAGGTATTTTTTTTTCTATTTATTCCTTTCTCTTTTTTTTCTTTTACTATGATTGCTAATCGTTGTTTTGAAGTATTCCAATCTTATTACTTCCAGCATATCTTGGCCGGAAACCATAACTTTATGTTCTTCTCCTTTTCCATTTAAGGTATTTTATTCTGTGTATTTTCTTCTCTCATTTATTTTATCATTTTGTTATGTGTCTTTCTTTGTTTTTGATTTTATACTCACTTATTTTTCCCAACAAAATTTTGTCTGTTTGATAAAATACTTGCGTAATTTTTTCGTTCCCTGATTTTGTGATCAATTGTTTTTTTCCGAAAAGATTTTGTTTGATAAAATTATCTTATCACACATATTTTAGATCTTATTTTAATTATCAGTTCTAAAAAAAATTGAGGGCATCATAAAGAATCTACTTTTTTTTAAAGCCTTTGTTTGGGCAATTCAATATGAGCAAAATCAAGAAATTGACAATAATGTACAGCGTACAGAAGCAAACAAGTTACGCAGAAAATAATGCAACAAACAACATTAAGTGCCTTCCCCAATACTTTTAATTCTAAATGTAGTCAAAACTAAAGCGATACTTGCGCAACGCGTCTCTGGCATTCCACATTTGCACAAGATTTTGATTTTTGTGACTTCTGGTTTTCGGGGTGTTTTTTTCAGGTGGTCGAGTAATATGCCAACTCCAAAATACTTGGAATCTAGTTATTACGTCGACAAAAAAAGTGCAAGAATTTAACCATTCTCTGCAGAAAAAGTCTTTTTCTGTTTTGTTTACTTACATGGCCTAGAAATATTTTAAATTCTGGAACAGTTACATCATACCAACTGTTCCAGCCAGATCGTCGTGGTAATGGTCTTCTACGATTAAATCGTCGGTAAAATATAATTGAAAGTATTCTAAAATAGAAATTGGATGTTGATCCTTGGAATTTTTGATACTCTGACAGTCTTGGAAAAGAAATTTTGGAACTTTAAATGCCAAATTTATCGTTTTGATCATTATTTTGATCACCGTCACAATCTTCAGCAAACAAAGACGCAAACGTATTATCTTTATCACTTGGAGACCTAATTAATTTACAGCAATAAGAGCACACCTTTTTTTTATAATGGCATTGATAAATGTCTATGAATTGCAAAAAATAAGATTTATTTGATTTCACTCACTTAGACATTACGCGCGACGTTAAACATCAATGAGTGATTGCGCTTATTGGTCGACATCGGGTGTCAGTCGACAAATGAGTGCTAAAGCTTAAGAATTCAAGAAATACATATATAAGTATTCAAAAAAATATATATAAACAAAAGGGATGATGGGTGAGGAGTTGTGGACAGGGCGGAGATTAAAACAAGAATGCTCGCTGAAAACTCTATTTGCGGCATGCATAAGTGGCATAGAGGAAACTAATAGGATAAATATTGAAGTTGTGGTTTCTATTCTGTCGTATACGTATAACATAATTTTGAGATAAAAGAAAACATTGGAATAAAAGCAATACTTAGAGGAATTCTTAAAGAGGAAAGATCTACAGAAAAACATTGAAAAACAAAATGAATGGTATTTAGGAAATCGGGGAGAAACGGAAATATGAAGAACATAATTGAAACAAAATAATCTCATAATTAAGGTACAAAATGAAACAAAACCATAAAGATATACAAATAAAAGGAAAGGCAAAGAAAAACCAATTACTGGGACAAGTCTAAGATTTAGAAGAGAGAGCGCTAGAAAAGTATACTATGTGACATTAAAATTACAACACCAAGATTTGGTAGGAAGGTTTAGTTACTCAGAGGCGGTAAATGATTAAAATTTCAAAGAAAAAGAACCAAGATGAACGCAATTTTTATTTAATATTGTATTGATTACACTCTCTCACTCTTTGTGGCATCAATTTCAGCTGGTCGTCTATTTTCTCTAAAGTTATTGTATCTCAAGCATCTTGCAATACAAGTCGGAGAACTTTCTGTGTCTGTGAAGGATGCAGTTGCTCAGTCTTTATCGATAATGTCCTACACGTGTTTAATAGGCGAAAGGTCATTTGGCTATGGGAAGAGATTAACAATGGCTTCTTCGAATCGGTTTATATAGTGTTTTGTTGTGTGGGGACGGGCATTATCTTGCTGAAAAAGTGGGTCTTCCAACTGCTGAAAAAGAGTATGAGGTTTTACCACCTTGTTAATTTATCACCAGGCGTTTATATTGTCTCGGATGAATACCCAACACCACAGTCTAGTTCACATGCCGCTCAACAAAAAATCGAACGTTGCGCCATTTCTCACGTCGTCGTCTGATTCTCATACGGCCATTATCCATCCTCAAACATGCCATTCCAGCTTCCAATCGCAACTTACACTACTCCAAACGTTGATATCGGTGTTTAGCCGTCAGTGGTAGCACTAGAGGTGACCGATAGGATTGCAATCAGAAACTTTTGATTCGACGGTAAATTGATCTAACGATTACAGGACGATCTTCATTACATAACCATTGATCGGCGATTGATCTGTTACGGGAAAATCAGTCTCTTATTCACTTATTGTCATAAGTCGAATATAGCGTTCCTGCATCTCATTGGTTTGCCGCCGTCCCCCAGTTTCTTGGCTACGACAATTCTAACCCTCTCTAGTCTGCTTGATAACAGCGCGTGATAGTGGATTAGTTTCGGCTTAGACGATTTGCAATTTTTCCTGTACGAAAAACCACCTTCACGTAAACCAACAATTAGACCTCTGTCAAATTCGCTTAATTGTCCTTATTTACACGTTGTCCCACTGTAGGCAATATGACACTTGATGTATTTAAAGAAAATTTTAATCATTTACTACCTTTTAGTAGCTAAACTTTCTTGACAAGTTTGGTCACAAAGTTCCCACTCCTTTTTGGTATTGCAATTTCAATGCCACAGAATATATATCGGAGGCGAAGATGTGGAAGTGTAGAGAACAAAAAAGTTTGCAGACGATGCAAAAAAGATAGAAATGGGTAATGTTAATAGACGATAATATCTGAGTATCTGGTTATTAATAGAGGAGGTAAAACTAGAGAAAATAAGAGTAGAAACAGGAAAGTTTGAAAAAAAATGAGGAAAAGAAAAAGTTTTCGGGATTTCTGGAAGTAAGTGCGAAATCGAATTCCAAAAAAGAAATACGAAAGAAACGCATATACAAGGCCACGAACGAAAATAAGAAAAGAGGACCAAACCGAACGTATTGGAATATAATGACAAATATAAAGAAAGAGCAAGTATACATTAGATGAACGACGAATATAGTAAAACGTTCGAGAAGTTATTCTCAACTTTGAGAGCCTTCGCGAGGTTTTTGTACATTTCCAGAACGTATACCGAAAGATATGGAACACTCGAGAAGGATTTCTAAAATGTATAAATGCGTGATTAACGCGTGTGAGATAAATAACCTGGTACGTGACTTTAACGTAAACTATAAGTGTTAAACAAGTGTGTGAAGTTATCCGCGTTAGAATTTGGCTTAGTTCACAAGTTGATTCTTAGTTAGATTTCGGTTGCTTATTAAAGTTTTTCGATTTATTTCACGTCCTGATGAAGCCCCTTACAAAAGTGGGCGGAACGTTGGCAACTTCGGTTACAACATTGACACGGTCCAAACCTGAAAGACATTCTTATCTTAGTATATACTTTGGCCGTGGCTGCTATTAACCTGTTTGAGACGGCGGCTGAAGAGCAAGTGCTTACCGCTGGAACGGAGCCGGGAGAAACTAATCTCGTGTGGCGCATGAGTGTTACGTGGCCGATGCGGGGCGCGGTGTAGTCAGTACCACAGCAGCAGTCTGTGCGTGCACGTCTAGAGCGTTCTACTTTTTTATTATCATGGCTTTAAAAAGAGGCCTTTCCGACAAAGAGCTTTAGCACATACTAGAAAGCGAGGACGAATACTTGCCAAGCGAAATTGAATATTCCAGCGATTCCGAAACTGAGGATATTGTAATTGAGGAGCAAGAAAGTCAAGAAGTGAACATTGCTACAACGGGAACAAGGGGAAACACTGCTAGAAATGCCGGTCCGAAGTTTCAGTGGCGATTTGGTGACAATTTCGTACCTCCTAATATGAATTTTGATAATTCGAACTCCGGGGTAAATGGGAACCTAGGATTTTTAGAAGATTCGCCCGAACTTGATTACTTCCTACACTTTTTTGATAACAATTTGATGTCTATTATCACGGAGCAGACCAATATTTTCGGAACAGCATTGAAAGAAAAATATTCATCATATAAAACATGGACGGAGATGTATGCTTTTGTTTGGTTTATGCACATTTATGGGAATTGTTCACAAGCCAAAATTGTCGGATTACTGGACGACGAATTCCCTCATAGAAACACCGTTTTTTGCCAAAATTTGCAGTCGTGACACTTTTCAGCAAACTTTGCGTGCTCTGCATTTCGTGAATAACAAAAATTTAGATGAGAAGACCCTTTACGAAAAATCGGCATAAAGCTTTTTGAGATATGCGATGCTGAAACGGGATATGTGCTGGATTATATCGTTTACACTGGCAAGGGCACAAATATTGAGCGAACTGATCACTTAGGAGTGAGAAGGGATGTCGTGAACAATCTGATGGAAGCTTACTACGACAAAAATCATATTCTACATGTAGATAATTGGTACACAAGCCTAACACTTTTCCACTATCTTTTGGAAAGGAAAACAGGATGATGCGGCACTGTGCGCTCAAACCGTAAAGGTTATGCCACAATTTGGGAATGTTGAAACGGGAAATTGGATAGCCACACACACGGACAAATTACTTGCAATCAAATGGTGTGACCGGAGAATTGTTCGTATGCACACTACCGTTTTCACTGCTGCTGAAAAGAATACCGGAAAAACCAACCACAAAACCGCCGATAAAAAAACCACACGTTGTTCTTGAGTATAATTAGAACATAGGTGCAATAGATAAGGCAGATCAGTTTCGTGGAAAACGCACGTAAGACATTGAAGTGGTACAAAAAACTTTTTTTTCATCTTATGGACCTAACATATTATAATTCGTTCGTGATGTACGAAGTGAAAACAGAGAAGAAACCTTCTCTCGAGGAATTCAAATTAGCGGTCGTCTCTCAAATTTTTGAAAAATTTGGCCATTTAAAAAAAGCAGACCAACGGTTGATAATCCCTTGAGACTGTCACAAAGGCATTTTCCTTCTCTCATACCGGAAACTCTAGGACAAGGAGAAAGAACTCAGCGAAAGTGTCATGTATGCAGCAACTCTCGGCTTAGAAAACGTCAAAGAAAGGATGTGCGCTACATGTGCAAAGAATGTGATGTACCATTATGTGTAGTACCGTGCTTTTAGGGTTTTCATATCAAACTGAAATATTGAAAAAGACTTCATTACTTATTTCGTTTGTGTTTATTTAAGTTTTTTTTCTTTACATTATGCTATTTTTTGGTTTAGCATAAACTTTTATATTATTTTTTGTTTTATTTTTAATTTAATTTGGTTTTGTTAATGAATTTCTCGCTGAAAATATCAGACGTACATGTACGGCAACCGCGCTCCCGTTAGAGACGTACCTGTACGTCACGCGTTCATTAGGAGACATTAAGAAACCGTACATGTACGACCCTAGTTTCTCTAATGTAAGTGTAAAAACCGTACGTAAATGTACGTCAGTCGTCACATTAGAGTCCAGAATGATCTCAAAACTTACGGCGCTAGTGAGTGGCGTGTAGAGTTGAAAAACGTATTAGTACGTCGCTCGTACGGCTAAGACGCAATTGAAAATCGTACTTGTACGGCCGTAGTCGCGAAAAGGTTAAATTAATTAATAGCAAATATAAAATGCGCGAGAACAGGCGAGAAATAGAAATATAATATTATATAAGTTAATTAGTATATAATAATATAAATAAACGTAAACTGGATATTTCAGGATTGGCACTTAAAAAAAAAGAACAATAAGAGGATTTTGGAACTGAGGCATTAACGACAGTTTCGAAGCAAATCGAAATTAAACATAAATGACGTTGAAGAAAAAGTGATCGGATAAGGCTTTAGACGGATTTGATCTATCAATAAAAAATAAATAAAAATGACGATCGATGTAAAAAAACCTTTAGGTAATCTAATAACCGTGCCACGACAAAGACTATAAGAAAAGCTTACTTATGAAAATAACTGTTATTGAACGTCGCGTACTTTTATAGATTAAAAACAAAAATATAAAAAGTTTACGTCGTTTGAAACGATCTAAAAATAAGCGCTGACTAAGAATTTGTATTTTCTGAAATGGCGTAAATCGATTTAAGTCAATTCAACTTTTCTATTTTTGTTGCATTTGTGTGTCATTTTTAAATGTAATTATAGTACGTTATTTTTTCAGTATGTACATATTACCGAATTTCATGTAGGTTCTGACGCATTGCGTTCTTTTCTCTCATTTTTTTCCCATTTAAAAAAATCTTCAAAGGCGTAAGTAGCTATCTTATGATATTGTGTAAATATGAAGAGGAAAGATGTTCTCTCGAATTTACTTTTGCGAAAGCCTCCGAGCACTTTCATTCTATTGCAGTTTAAAGGAAACTTGGTGTGTATACACTGGGAAAGTTTGTTCGGAATCGGTTTTGTCCATTCTCAATAGATATCTAAAGTTCTATTACAGTTTACTCTGTGCCTCATAACGTTAAAATGTACTACATTAGGTTTTACTTGCATTTAATTAAAAAAAAATTACCAAAAAGTAGAATTAACGGAATTAAACTTTTCCCATTTTCACTTATGCATCATATCTTTTGTTGACATATCTTCGTATTTATACCCATATCATTCGTAAGTGGATTTTGCGTTGAATTAGTTATACAATTTCATTATAGTTTTATGTTCCACAGAGCTCTTACGGACTAATTTAGTTTCAACGCTCAGGTTTTAACTAACGAAATATTATCTAATTACCAAACAATACACACTCATTCTAATTAGTCACTTTATAAACAAATTAATGTTTAAATTACCTACAAATACGAATTTATGTAGATTGTATTATAGTTCAACTACATAAAGCAAAAAAGAAAACAACAAAAGCTTGACGCTTTGTTTCAATCACTTTTGTCTCAAAAACTTTAAAACGATTCAATTTATTTTGGAAGTTTTACATTTATTTTTATCGCAACTAAAACGTTTGTAATTTATAAAAATTTTCTTCGAATTTATTTTCATTCAACTAAATCAATTTTGTTACTCTTTTAGAAAGTACAAAATTGGTCAATCGAATTAGATTGGATATGTTTTTATTGGATTTATCTGCGACAACGTACTATGGCGAACGTTTGTTTTAATGAAAATTCAAAAAAAAAATTTTTGGTAAACAAAGGCTGTAAGTGTTAAAATCAAATAATAAATTATTCAGTACTTCTTTGCAAATATCTTTATAATCCAGTGTTCCTTTAAGCGAAAATAAAATAAGGGATCCGATAAAAATACAATGTACGGTGAATGCTAAACTAAACTAAATATGTATGTATTCAAACTTGTTAGATAAATGTTTGAGTTGCATTTGAAACCTTCGAAGGTTTTTTTGTCTTTTAGTAGTGTAAAGCTGAAGTTTTGTGTCGATAAATGAAATATCTCAGTACATAAAAGTTTTATTTATTCTGTGTAATATTATGAATAATTCTTTAATTTTTCGCTAAATTTTTATTTTATTCATTTTTGGATGTAGCGCTTTTTTGTTATTATGTCGAGTGTCATGGCCGGCAAACTGCCATTTTCTATTATAAAATACACTAAAGCAGTAGTGGTATTTTTTGTAAAGTATACAGTAGTTCAAGTTTGTACTCTTTCATTTAAATCTAAGTTTGTTGTGCATCATAAAGCTTCTTCTTCAACCTCCTGAATCACAGAGCTTCTTTTCGACCTTTATTCTGTGCTTTTTTAGATGTAGGTTTTCCCAATTTTCTTCTTCTTTTTCTTCTAAATTTCTCTTTTTTCGCATCAAGTTCGCGTGTTTTTTCACGTCATTTTTCCATATCGTCTAGAATTGTTCTAACTCTCTCTTTGCCAACCAGTGCGCTAAGTTTTTTTTGTCATTATGTCGAGTATCATGGCCGACAAACTGCTATTAGCTTCTATTATAAAATACACTAAAGCAGTAGTTGTCTTTTTTGCAAAATGTCGTATCAAGTTTGTAATTTTGTCATTTAGGTCTAAGTTTTTTGTGCATCACAGAGCTTTTTTGTCAACTTTGTGAATCACAGAGTTTCTTTTTCAACGTTTATTCTACGCATTTTTGGATATAAGTTTTCCCAATTTTTTTTTCATTCACTTCTATCTTGCGCTCTTCTACATCAAGCTTGCTTGTTTTTTTACGTTATTTTTCTTTGATATCTAGGGTCGTTCTCTTTCTCTCTTCACCAACGAAGAACGCTAAGTTCTATCTTTCGTCATTATGATTGGCAAATTGCCATTAGCTTCTATTAAAAAATTCATTTACGCAGTAGTGGTCTTTTTTGCAAAATGTCGTATAGTAATTTAAGTTTGTACTCTTTCCATTTAAGTCTAAGTTTGTTGTGCATTACAGAGCTTTTTTGTCAACTTTGTGAATCACAGAGCTTCTTTTCAAGTTTTATTCTATGCAGTTTGGGATGTAGGTTTTCCGAATTTTGTTGTATTGTTTTTTTTTATCTTGCACTCTTCTTTTTCACATAAAGCTCGCGTGCTTTTTTACTTTATTTTTTCTTAATATCAAGGGTCGTTGTCGCTCTTTCTTCACCAACGAAGAGCGCTAATTTCTGTCTTTCGTTACTATGTCGAGTATTATGACCGGCAAACTGTCATTAGCTTCTATTATAAAATACACTAAAGCAGTAGTGTTTTTTTTTGTAAAATGTTGTGTAGTTATTCAAGTTTGTACTTTTTGCTTTTAAGTCTAAGTTTGTTGTGTATTACAGATCTTCGTCTTCAACCTTCTGAATCACAGAGCTTCTTTTCAACCTATATTCTATGCTTTTTTGGATGTAGGTTTTCCCAATTTTCTTCTTCTTCTTCTAAATTTCTCTTTTTTCGCATAAAGTTCGCGTGTTTTTTCACGTCATTTTTACATATCTTCTAGAGTTGTTCTAACTCTCTCTTTGCGAACCAGTGCGCTAAGTTTTTTTTTGTCATTATGTCGAGTATCATGGCCGACAAACTGCCATTAGCTTCTATTATAAAATACACTAAAGCAGTAGTTGTCTTTTTTGCAAAATGTCGTATCAAGTTTGTAATTTTTTCATTTAGGTCTAAGTTTTTTGTGCATCACAGAGCTTCTTCAACTTTGTGAATCACAGAGCTTTTTTTTCAACTTTTATTCTACGCACTTTTGGATATAGGTTTTCCTATTTTTTTTTCATTGTCTTCTATCTTGCGCTCTTCTTTTTCACATAAAACTTAAATGTTTTTTCACGTCATTTTTCTTTGATATTTAGGGTCGTTCTCGGCCTCTCTTCACCAACGAAGAACGCTAAGTTCTATCTTTTGTCATTATGGTCTGCAAATTGCCATTAGCTTCTATTAAAAAAATCATTTAAGCAGTAGTGTTTTTTTTTGCTAAATGTCGTACAGTAATTTAAGTTAAGACTCTTTCTATTTAAGTCTAAGTTTGTTGTGCATCACTGAGCTTTTTAGTCAATCTTCTGAATCACAGAGCTTTTTTTCAACCTTTATTCTATGCATTTTGGGATGTAGGTTTTCCGAATTTTCTTTTATTGTTTTTTTATATTGCACTCTTCTTTTTCACATAAAGCTTGCGTGCTTTTTCACTTTATTTTTTCTTAATATTTAGGGCCGTCCTCGCCCTCTCTTCACCAACGAAGAGCGCTAAGTTCTATCTTTTGTCATTACGTCAAGTATTATGGCTAGCAAACTGCCATTAGCTTCTATTATAAGATACACTAAAGCAGTAGTGTTTTTTTTTTGTAAAATGTTGTGTAGTTATTCAGGTTTGCACGTTTTGCTTTTAAGTCTAAGTTTGTTGTGCATTACAGAGCTTCTTCTTCAACCTTCTGAATCACAGAGCTTCTTTTCAACCTATATTCTATGTTTTTTTAGATGTAGGTTTTCCCAATTTTTTTTTTCTTCTTTTAAATTTCTCTTTTTTTGCATAAAGTTCACGTGTTTTGTCCCGTCATTTTTCCATATCTTCTAGAGTTGTTCTAACTCTCTCTTTGCCAACCAGTGCGCTAAGTTTTTTTTGTCATTATGTCGAGTATCATGGCCGACAACTGCCATTAGCTTCTATTATAAAATACACTAAAGCAGTAGTTGTCTTTTTTGCAAAATGTCGTATCAAGTTTGTAATTTTTTTATTTAGGTCTAAGTTTTTTGTGCATCACAGAGCTTCTTCAACTTTGTGAATCACAGAGCTTTTTTTACAACCTTTATTCTACGCATTTTGTTACATGCAAAAGTTGGAACAATGTCACTGCCTGAAATGAGGTAATATAAACGATGTTGTGCCGCTGCTCAGTGGAGACGGGGTGGGTTATATTTTAAAATTCCGTGATAACTTGGAAACGAGATTGACATAAAATCGAAATAAAATGGTAAAACTCAAAATCGGTTAGGGCGCCAATCAAGGACACGATAATAATAGCTTCCGGACCCCTGATAACCCAGAAGCTCATCTGGTTGGTTACAACCCCTGGACTTACCTTGAGTTGTAACTTACTAAACTCTGAAATGTACTTCAAAAAAAAAATTACGTTCGCGGCGGCTGAATCAGTAAAAGCTCTTTACATTTAACAATTTAACATTTATTTGAAATAAAAAAAAGGTTCAAACAAACTTGAATAGTAATAATAAAATTAAACAAAATACTGGTATTGAAATTCGCAAAATTAACCAAAACAAAACAAACAAAAAAAAATACGTAAAACGATTGAATAAAGGCACAAAAACAAAATAATAAAATACAAAATTCAGAATTTAAAGAAATAAAACAAAGCACAAATTAATTAATCTTAATTTATCTAAAATCACGGCCGTGGGCGCATTACATAAATAAACTTACTTGAATAGAAACGATGAAATAATTCGTTACTGATAGTAAAACTTTACTTCGACGAAAATTCTTTTGTCAAGTATTTTCGACAAATACTAATATTATTAGTTACATTATTGTTTTTCTTTCAATTCGAGACTTGTAATTTTACTTGAAATACAAAGCTTTTAAATCATACCGATCGTGGTTCACTTCACGATAATATCAAATTCGATAAATACCTTGACTCAACTGTATACTCCAGGTAAACTGCTGGGCACAGTGGTTCCAGAAGCTTTCGAGTTTAGATCGACCCCGGGACGGTCTAGGTGTTCTGTAGTCGATTGAAGGTTCGGTGAGACCCCCAAACAATGGAATGACGGCGGAAGATATGTTTTAATTCAGCATTGAAATCCGCACAAAAGCGAAAATTGGATTATCAGCATAACACATCGTAAATAAATCTAACTCGAACGTGAGCTTTATTATGGATACCATGAAGTTCATTAAACCGTAAAATTACGAACTTGGAAAACCAATATTTCCTATCACACCACTTAATTTTCACGGTACCATTTGTTTAACTTCTCCGAACCCTTGACTACGTCACGGAACCCGGTATTTCTTAATTGCGACCAAGAAAAGATCTTCCTCAAAATAAAAATTTTACTCCTTTTAACTCCTCGTAATCCCGCTTAATTCAACGAACTTGCGCCGTAAAATCTTTGTAAAAGATGGAACACTAAACAACGTAAATTAACAAAGAAGAAAAATATAGTGGCCACGTGCGTCATGTCACGTACGCACACTAAAGAAAGAAAATGTTCTCACGAAACGCTTGCTTAATTAAATTATCAAGTGATCCAAATCACGCTCGTAAATGACCCCAACATAAACAAAAGTAGATTCTAAGAAAAATCGATCAAATTACATTCCAAACAGGAAGTCATAAATTAGATAGAGTTGTTATTACATTGAAATACCCAGAAGTAAAAACACTTAATCAAAATCAAGACCACGGAAATTTATGCGTTTAAAAATTAAAAAAAATACCAGTAATAATTGTGAAATAACTATAAAATACAAATAAACTTAAATCAAACATAATACAATAACGAGCAAAACGTTTTCGATGCTAACATCGAACTAATCAATCGTAAAAAAAAAAACAGAAAACCGCAAATTCAGCCAGATGAATCTAATTACGGGGTCGTACATAAAAGATTCACTGCTAAATTTCAACGCCGGTTACAATTTTTTGATATAGGTTTTCCTATTTTTTTTTCATTGTTTTCTATCTTGCGCTCTTCTTTTCCACATAAAGCTTAAATGTTTTTTCACGTCATTTTTCTTTGATAACTAGGGTCGTTCTCGGCCTCTCTTCACCAACGAAGAACGCTAAGTTCTATCTTTTGTCATTATGGTCTGCAAATAAATTGCCATTAGCTTCTATTAAAAAAATCATTTAAGCAGTAGTGGTTTTTTTTGCTAAATGTCGTACAGTAATTTAAGTTAAGACCCTTTCCATTTAAGTCTAAATTTGTTGTGCATCACTAAGCTTTTTAGTCAATCTTGTGAATCACAGAGCTTTTTTTCAACCTTTATTCTATGCATTTTGGGATGTAGGTTTTCCGAATTTTCTTCTATTGTTTTTTTATCTTGCACTCTTCTTTTTCACATAAAGCTCGCGTGCTTTTTCATTTTATTTTTTCTTGATATCCAGGGCCGTCCTTCGCCAACGAAGAGCGCTAAGTTCTATCTTTTGTCATTACGTCGAGTATTATGGCCAGCAAACTGCCATTAGCTTCTATTATAAAATACACTAAAGCAGTAGTGCTTTTTTTGTAAAATGTTGTGTAGTTATTCAAGTTTGTACTTTTTGCTTTTAAGTCTAAGTTTGTTGTTCATTACAGAGCTTCTTCTTCAACCTTGTTGTAGATTTTTCTTTAATCTTTATTCTATGGAGTTTTGGCTGTAGGTTTTCTTATATTTCTTCCATTGTCTTCTATGTTGCACTCTCTTTTCTAGCTTGCGTGTTTTTTCACTTTATGTGTTCATATCTTCTAGAGTCGTCCTTATTCTCTCTTTGCCAACCAGTGCGCTGAGTTTCTTTTCTTTCATTATGTCGATTGTTATGGTCGGCAAACTGCTTTATTATAAAATACAGAAAAGCAGTAGCGAGCTTCTTTTAGAACTTTTATTCTATGTATTTTTAGAGGTAGGTTTTTCTAATTTTCTTCTATTGTCTTCTATCTTGCACTCTTCTTTTTCACATAAAGCTCGCGTGTTTGTCCTTAATATCTAAAGTCGTCTTTGTTTTTTTTTTCACCGGCAAGAGCGCTGAATTTTATCTTTCGTCATTATGTCGAGTATTATGTTCCGTAAACTGCCATTAGCTTCTATTATAAAATACACGAAAGCTGTAGTGGTGTTTTTTGCAAAATGTCGTGTAGAAATTCACGCGCTAAGTTACATTTTTTGTCATTATATCGAGTGTTATGGCCGGCAACTGCAATTAGATTCTAATATTAGACACACTAAAGCAGTATTGTTTTTTTTGCAAAATGTGTAGAAATTTTATTTTTATATATTGTTATAACTGTTTAGTCAAATTTGTACTCTTTGCATTTAAGTCTAAGTTTGTTGTGCATTACAGAACTTCTTCTTCCCCTTTGTTGTGCATCACATATTTTTTTTCTTGAACCTTTATTCTATGGATTTTTGGATGTAGGTTTTCCCAATTTTCTTTCATTCGCTTCTATCTTGCACTCTTTTTTCCTACATTAAGCTTGCTTGTTTTTTCAAATTATTTTTCTATATCATTTAGAGTCGTCCACGCTCTCTCTTCGCTTACCAAGAGCGTTAACTTTTATCTTTTGTCATTATGTTGAGTGCTATGATCGGCAAACTGTCATTAGCTTCTATTAAAAAATAGACTAAAGCAGTAGTGGTCTTTTTTGCAAAATGTATAGTAATTCAAGTTTGTACTTTTTGCATTTAAGTCTAAGTTTGTAGTCGCTTTATCTAGGGTCGTCGTCGCTCTCTCTGCACCAACGAAAAGCTCTAAATTTTATCTTTCGTCATTATGTCGAGTATTATGGTAAACCGTCATTAGCTTCTATTATATGTACACTAAAATAGTAGTGGTCTTTTTTGCAAAATGTGTAGAAATTCAATTTTTATATATCGGTAGAAGTGTTTAGTCAAGTTTGTACTGTTTTCATTGAAGTCTAAGTTTATTGTGTATCTCAGAGCTTTTTCTTTAATCTTTTGTTACGTGCAAAAATTTCATAACGTAATACCCTGTATATTGGATGAATTAAAATTAGATTCCGGTTTTTTTTTGTTACTGTCATTTGCTGTCAAGACGTTAAACAGACAATTACCTAAAATGGCCTGTGTCGTTTAGAACTGGAAGTTTCTGAGAACATCAACGGTAATGGAAATGAAATTATAATTTCATTACGTATTTAAAGTAGTTTATACGTCACAGGGTAAGCTATTTACGTCCATTTTTCCATCATTGTCTTCTATCTTGCACTCTTCTTTTTCACATTAAACTCATGTGTTCTTTTACGTCGCAAGTTCCATTTTTTTATTATGACGTCGAGTGTTATGCTCGGCAAACTGTCATTAGCTTCTATTATAAAATACACTAAAGCAGTAGTGGTTTTGCTTGCAAAATGTGTAGTAACTCAATTTTTGTTTATCAGTAGGAGTGTTTAGTCAAGTTTGTACTCTTCTTTTCTACATCAAGCCTACGTATTTTTTCACGTCTTTTTTTCCCGACTCGTCCATGTTCTTTTTTCATCGACCAAGAGCGATAAGTTCCATATTTCGTCATGTCGATTTTTAAACAACTTGGGCTTATACTTAAGGTGTTCCATGATTACTTGTCAGGATGTGCTCCAGTATTTTGTGCAGTCTTAGAGCTATAGGTGTATTCTTCTTCCTTAGTGCTTTGCTCTGAAAACGTTAAATGCTGTAAGTCCAAACAGGTTTCAATATTTGCTTGTATATCACTAGTATATAAGAGTAATGGACCTAGCACACTAGCTTGTAGTACTTCTGCTCGGATTTCTTTTGAGTTCTAACTTTCTGATAATTATGAATGTAGAAGGTTGAGTTTATGGAACAAGCCTTTATGCCATATTTTGTCAAAAGTCTGAGCAACGTCAAGGAAGACGGTAGAACAGACTTTTCTTTCTTCTAGTGATTTTTCAATGACATTTGTGATCCGATGTAGTTGATCAGTTGTGGAGTGTCTTTCTCAAAATCTAAATTGATGGGAAGGTATCAAGTTCTTTTCTTCTACTATGGGTTTTAGTCTCTTGAGGAGTATTTTTTTATATAATTTTGAGATGACTGGTAACAACGACATAGGTCTATACGATACTAGGTCATTAGGGGGTTTACCTGGTTTGGGGATGACTTCTGCTACTTTCCACACCTTATAAACGCACTTTAATCAGAAAGATGCGTTAATAAGATTAGTAAGTTTTATTGTAGCTTTTCTGGGAAGTTGTTTTAAAACTTCACCAGTGATTACGTCAAAACCGGGGACTTTTTTTGGGTTAATATTTGTTTTAATTTTAACTAAAACTTCCTTTATTGAAGTGGGTCTGATAATAATTTCTTTTTGTTCTGATGTAATTCAGCCTTGTTCTTCTCCATCATTTAGTTGGAAAATTCTCTCAAGATGTTCTGCAAACTTACAAGATTTTTTGGGTATTGTTTAGGGCCCAATCTTTATCCGCATTTTGGATTAAAGGATTTTGCAAAACAGGTCTCGTTAGTCGCTTGGTGGGTTTCCAAAGTGAGTAATCCGTTTTGTTATCATTAGTTAACTCACTCAGATAATCTGCAATTACTTCATTTTTGATACGCTGAATTTTGTGTTTTAGTTGCATTATTCAAAGTTGTTTTGGTAGTTGATACTCTGATCTGTTGCCATTTCTATTTGAGTTTCCTTTTTTCTGTGATAAGGTTTTTAATTTCTTTTGGGCAATTATTTCTTTTTGTTCTAAGAGTTTGTGCAAAAGTGTTATCTCACGCTGCATGTTGTATGTTTTTAACGAAAAGGTCGACTCTAAGTGGTACGGAAAGGTTAATTTATTTCTTAATTTGGATTTTGAAGCTTTTCTAATCTCTTGTTAATTAGACTCCGTGGGTTTTCTTTTTGAATTACATTATCGCTTAATGTAAGAAGTAGTGAAGCATATTGATCTGAGTTCATATTCCATGTTTTTTCAATTTGGACATACGGTCGGTAGGTCAATACGTTGGCTTCCCAGTTGATAACGCTACACATTTAAATTGATTAGATGCTGCTAAAAGTTCCTTACCTTTTAAGTCACCTCCGATGATGAATCTATTTCCTTGGCTATTGAGAAAGTCTACTTAGTGTTCTTTCTTTATGGCATGTGGGCAGTATATTGCCGTGATTCTTAATTCATATGTTTTTGTTTTAATGTTTACAGATGTGGTCTGTATTTCTACTGTTTTGTAATCCATCTCTTGATGATGTAAGATGGATTTTTTTATGATCATTGCAGTTTCCCTTTTTGTTGTATTGTCCGGGTGGATTGTGTGATAAGCTTTATATCCTTTAAATTTGATGTGTGAGTCTCATTATGAGACATATACATCATTTTTTTCTATGTCAAGGACTGCTTACAACTCTTGTTGATGTTGCAGCAGCTCATTGGCATTCGATTCGATAACTGGTATTGAAGGTTTGAATGGTATGTCCTCGGCTGGAACCCGTGGGAGTACTAGGTGCTTTATAAAACCTTCTTCACAATTATCACCTACTTTCGAATTTGAAGCTATCATTATACCTACTATTTGTTCAAATCAACCAAAAGTTGCTATTGATCCTTCGCAATGATTTCATACGAAAGGCATAAAAATTGCTGATTCAAATTGTCACCAGGATCTATTGACCTTCTATTAGGTGCAGAACTGCTGCGTTACATTTTTAAAAGAGATTGCATACAAGGCTCTAGAGATAAATCGTGGGCATCTAAAGCAATATTTGTTTGGGTTCTTCAAGGGAAAGCTACATATTCAGCTTTTCCAAAGCACACATCGTTGTGTGGTGTTTCTATAGTTCAACATTGCAAAAGTTTTGGAAAATAGAATCAGTACCTAATAACTCTGCCTTTTCTCCAGAGGATGAGAAATGTGAGGAAATATTTTGTTCAGCCGTTCAACGAGAACCTTCCGGAAGGTTTCTCGTACCTTTTCCATTTCGATATCCTAATTGCAATTTAGGAGAAACTTATTCGCAAGCTTCACGACGCTTCATATCACTAGAATCTCGTCTAAGTAAATGTAGTGACACTTGGTCTGCTTATTGTAACTTTATGCGTGATTATTTAGAATCACATCACATGTCACCTGTTCTAATAAAAGATTTTCATTCGACTTCAGCTTATTATATACCCCATCATTATGTTATAAAGCCAGAAAGCACCACTACTCGCCTTTAAGTCGTCTTTGATGCATCTGCTAAGGGGTCTAACGGACTCTCAATAAATGACATTTTACTCACAGGAAGAAAACTTTGATAGTTCGAGAGCATCGCAACTTTCAACGCATTTTATGGCGTTTTTCCTCAGATCAACCTGTACAAGAATTCAATTTGAACACAGTCACTTATGGAGGAAATAGCTCTCCCTATTTGGAGTTGCGTACGCTTATAGAATTAGCTAACCTAGAATCTAAACGCTTTCCTTTAGCTGCAAAAGTATTCAAAAAGAACGTTTATGTTGATGATGTGGTTACTGGTGCAGACTCTTTAGAAGAAGTTTTTAAATTACAAATGGAACTAATCAGTTTTTTGGTTTCGGCAGGTTTTGAATTAAGAAAATGGGCTAGCAATTCTCATCATATTCTAAATAACTTTTCTTCATATTTACAATAACTTGTAGCTTTTGATAACGAAGGTCCTAATTTTATTAAAGTTCTTGGATTACAGTGGAATCCTACAAAACATATATTTTTGTACAAATATACTCAAATCAACAAGGAATGTACCAAAAGAGCAATTTTGTCGAAAATAGCTCGAATTTATGATCCATTTGGGTTTTTAACACCGGGGTTACTTTACGCAAAGCATCTTATTCAAAGGTTATGGACCTCGAAATCAGCCTGGGATGAGACTGCACCAGAAGAAATTCGTATCGCTTGGCATAACTTTCAGTCGCAACTATCGTGCTTAGGTAATTTACGTATACCTCGCTATATCTTTTCAAAAGATCAACAAAAATGGAACTACGTGGATTTTCAGATGCTTCTCAAATTGGCTATGATGCCGCCGTGTACGTTCGCATTATTCAAAATTTGCAACATACTGAAACATTTTTGATTTGTGCTAAAGCTAAGGTTGCTCCTATAAAAACTATTTCATTGCCTCGTTTAGAGCTATTAGGCGCAGCGCTGTTTTCCAATCTCATCGCAGAGCTTTTAGAAAACCAAGCATTTCATTTTGCAAATATTTATACATGGACAGACTCCGAAATAGTTTTAACTTGGCTTTTTTCATACCCAAATCGTTGGAAAACCTTTGTCGCTAACCGTACTTCGTATATCCAATAAATGCTTCCATCAGCATTATGGCGTTACGTTCCTTCTAGGGATAACTCCGCTGATCATGCATCTCGTGGTTTATTACCATCTGATTTGTTGAATTGTAACGTTTGGTGGAATGGACCTCATTGGTTATTAGAAGAAGAGAGTTTATGGTCCACTAACCGTCTATTACTTCAAAGTCACATCCACAAGCCCTTTTAGAAGAAACAAAGACATGCTTAAACATTTCTACAGAGTCACATCCTCTGTTAAACTTAATAAACAAATTTTCGTCACTTAGAAAACTTTAGCGCATTCTTGCTTATGTTCTTCGTTTTGCTGCCGAAGGAAGATTGTTTAATTCTCGTATCACCGTAGAAGAGCTACATTCAGCATTCTTAGTTTTTGTAAAATATGTGCAACACTTTTTTAGATTTAGAAATTTATATGATGGCACTGGTCTGCAAAAAAATATTTTTTATCGAGCTCTGACACTATTCCGGGTGATTCTTATGTAAAATGACGTCCTGAATCCAAATATGTCTTTTCTTCCATCACCCACCATTTTCGAGGGAGACCCAAATCTCTAGTTTTACCACTTTTCGATAAATTAATTATAATTTATTTATCGAACGATAATAATAATTATAATAATTATTATAATAATAAATATATGGACATAAATTTAATTTAAATGGGAAAAAGAACTATTTTAGCTATAAATAGTAATAAATAAAAAGATATTCATCGTTACTTGATGCTTGCTTTCCTTTTATACCCTGAGGTACAGCTCTCTCGTTTCAAAAACCAGCAGTACTCCGCCAACATGCTTGCATTCCATTTCCCTGAAAATCTCTTCTCCAGCTTAGCGATGTCTTGATGGAACCGTTCCTCGTGTTCATCCGAGACTGCTCCTAAATTTTCATGGAGTGAAGGAAGTGAACTTTAAGAGACATGTTACATCCTATGTCCTTGTACGCTAAAAGCAGTTCCTCGACGTGAGCGACATAATCCTCACTTTTGTGGTTACCCAGGAAGTTCTTACAAACGTTTTGAAATGCAAGCCAAGCTCGTTTTTCTTTCCGATTTAGGTGTTCAATAAACGTCGAATCTTGGAAGAGTTGTCTAATCTGTGGACCAACAAAAACGCCTTCTTTGATTTTAGCTTCGCTAAGACGAGGAAGTTTAGTTTTCAAAAATTGAAATACGCCACCTGTCTTGTCCACTGCTTTCACAAACTGCTTGATCAATCCAAGTTTGATGTGTAAAGGTGGTAAGTAAATATTTTCCTTCGGAACCAAAGGATTGTGGGCGACATTTTTCTGACCAGGAATAAGATTTTCTCGCAGAGGCCAGTCCCGTACGATGTAATGTTTATCTCGGGCTCGGCTAACCCATTCACAAAGGAAGCAGCAATATTTTGTGAATCCTGATTGCAGGCTCGTGAGTAGAGCAACAACTTTTAAGTCAGCGCAAAGTTTCCACTTATAATCATGATAACTAATTTTATCAAAGATTCTGAAGATGTTTTCGTATGTTTCTTTCATATCAACAGAGTATGCAACTGGAACTGATGGGAAGTCATCCCCATTTGCCAACAGGACAACTTTTAAGCTTGTTTTTGATGAGTCTATAAACAGTCTCCATTTGTCTGGGTCACATGGCATCTGTAGGTCTGTCATCAATAAATTTGCATTAGGACAGAACACTAAACCTTTATCTTCTGAGAAAAGACATTTCAGGGTTGCTTGTCTGGTCCTGTAAGAAGATATTTTTACTCGCTTTTCTAAGAGATTCCACTGTTGAAGTCGCGATCCTAGGAGCTGAGATTTAGTCTTGGGTAACTGCAAATCCCTGACAAGATCATTTAATTCCGATTGAGTGAGGAGGTGAGGTTGCCGAGAAACTAAATCTGCGGAATACTCTTCATCATCATTGAACGTATCATTCGAAGCCCCAGGTTGTGGCTCAGAGTCTTTTAAATCAATTTCCGGCTCTAGAGTATAAGTGTTTGGGGGCTCTGGGATTGGCAAAGTATCGTTATGAGGAACAAGTCTTAGAGCTGACGGAATATTGGAATACTGAATTGCATGCTTATTTTTGCTCGAAAACCCGACGGTGGAAGTCATACAAAAGTAACAATCTGTAAGGTACGGGTACCTTTGAGCCATTTGGTCAAACTACTGTAACAAGTCGTGCAGCAAACTGTTGGAGCCCAAGTCTTGTCCTGGTCGCCAACTTGACAATCAAAGTACAATTTATAAGCTGTTTTAACAAGCGGAGAAAGGGTGGGCGGTAGACTTAAGACTCTCAAATTTAGAGTTTGACGCCAAACATTCATTACTGCTTCCAAGTAATCATATTTTCACCAGTCGTTTGATTGAACAAGTACACAGCGAAACTTGCATCTTGGTTTCAAACCTTTACATTACCTTTTACTGCAACAGTTTTGGATTTTATCTCCAAGAAAAGCTTTAGGTAAATGCATATCAAAATGTCTTTGTTGCTTTCGTGCAAATCCTAAATCACTCACACCTCGTATGGCCGACTTACGTCCCCGTCGTATTAACCAGGTTAAAGCCTTTTCGAATGTTTGCTTGGATTACGCTGGACCTTTCCTCATTAGTTTTTTTTTAGAACTAGAGGGGTTAGGACTATAAAAGCTTACGTTTGTGTTTTTGTGTGTTGCGCTACTAAAGAAATTCATTTGGAATTAGCATCGGATTTTTCTTCAGAAGCATTCTTGGCTGCTTTTCGTAGATTTACCGCTCGTCGTGGAACTTGCTTCACTATTTAGTGACCAAGAAACTAATTTTGTCGGGGCTAATCGTCATCTCCAAGATTTAGCGCCAAACTGCTGCTTGCCATCAAATGGAATTTGAATCCTCCTGCCCCACCCCATTTTAATGGGCTCGCTGAAGCTGGGGTGAAATCTTTTAAGACCCATCTCGACTGAGCTATTGGTAGTCAAATATTGACTTATGAAGAGTTGTATACTCTGCTTACTCGCATTGAGGCATTACTCGATTCCAGACCGCTATGCTCTTTAAGTTCGGATCCTAATGATCTCCAATCTTTGACGCCAGGTCACTTTCTTACTGTCGAACCTTTTTCTAACATCATACCTAGCCCTGATTTGTCACAAATAAATCTGACTAAGTCGTTGGCAATTGTTGCAACGCATGCATTCCGATTTTTGGTGGCGTTGGCATAAAGATTATTTGCATACCCTTCAGCAGCGTTCTAAATGGGATACGGATGTTCCTAATATTGAAAAAGATTGATTAGTTTTAGTGAAAGATGAAAATAAACAACCGATTTTATGGAATCTAGCTCGCGTTATTGCCTTTGTGGTTGGATCTTTGTAAAGCATTTTACCACACAATAATTTTGGAGAGACGAACTTTTTTGGAACTGTTTGTCGTTTCTGTCATTTGCGCCTACTTTCGTAATTCTAGATAGACTTAGCTTAGTTTAGGAATTCAGAAATATTTTTGCTTTACTTGGGTTAGAAATGTTTTCGTCAATATTAAAAGTTTCAGAAATTGAAAGCCTTAGGCAGTTAAGAAGCTGAAAAACTTAAAAATCACAATTTCTTTACAGTTAAATGTTACAATAAATAAATTTGTTTTCAAAAATTTTACGGTAACAATTAAAGAGTACGGTTTTTGTAACATATAAAAGCACTTGCTAAAGAGATGATTCTTGACGTCAAGGTGTATACTTAAAAGGGTAGTTTTAGAAAAGAGCAACACTATTGATTTCAGCATGAAAGTGGAAGGGTAGAACTATTCAAAGATTTAAAGTTTAATTTTCATTCAAGAACGCAATTGTACTGTTGGCTCAAACTAAGACATTACTAAATCAATACGGTGTGTGTGATTAAATTAAGTATTTTGTTTAGCGCGTTGAAGCTAGCTTCTTGGAGATTAATTATATTCAATTTATTCTCAAAGTGAACATCGAGTAAATCCTATTTTGCTTCTATATTCGTTTTTCTTTTCTCTTGGTGCAAAATATATTCTTAATTAAGATACGAGAAAGAAGTGTTTCTTCATTAATGGAGTTCAATAATTTAGTAGACTGAGTTTGTAGAACAAGAGGTTTTGTATTGAGATACTGTTCGGTGTTGTCGCATTCGTGTGCTCGTCACGTTACGTGAGGGTGTTAGAACCCCTCTGCGTCCTTTTGCTTCACAATATAATATTGTGAGTAGAGGTAGTTTTCTTCAGATTTACTTCATAAAGTTCAATATTTTAACGTGGAAGTTGTCTGGGAAAAAAAAGAAAATAACTTTTTCGATGTTATGTAAATAACCAGTACGGACCGGTCGTAAATTTACAATTCAAACCGAAGTCTTTGAATTAGTAAACCTTTAAATTCTCTTGCGAACAATCTATATGCGCCATGTATCAAGACCTATTTTAATGTTACGTACACTTCGGAGAATTAATGGAAAACCGCATTTCCATACATCAATGCTGTTGTATATACGATAATGCACGAGATACACTTTGACGACGTAAGGTAAATAATTAATGTAATTTTCAATTATAATTGGTTTACTTATACTCGTCAAGCTAAATTGCCATTCTACGTTAAAGCTTTCGACAAGATTTGATACTAAGAATATATTTTTGTAATTGAATTTAATAGAATTACATTTGTCTGTTTACATTAATGTTGCTAAACACGTACTATTTCAATATTGTGTTATGTATATTAAACACGCAAATTAAATTAAATTTGTTGTTACCTTAATAGTTCGTTACATTTAATAATTTTTTTAGATCAAACCATTAATCTAAAAAAATATATTTGGGCGTATTTTTGTTCTTTAATATAGAATTTACTTGGTTATGAAATATTTAGATGCACCAGGGCACAAAGCTAAGAAAACTTATAATTAAACGATGATAGGATAAGAAGGCTTTTAACCGCTTATTGAAAGCACGTTTAACGTTATTAACTGAGTTATCATTTTTACGATGAACGGACTGAATAAAAAGTTTTAACTTTGGATTATATTATCAATTTTACAGCGGTTCCGTTTGTTACGGTTAAAAAAAAACAACCGTAACGTATAGTAGACGTAGCTCAGAGACTCGGAGAGTGAGTCGTGGGTGTATGGCTGATAAGATGCAGCTTGATCTTTGATGTGCCGATTATAAAGTAATTAAAAGAGCGCCAACACGGGAGAAATATAGACTACAGATGCTCGTTTACATCTGACAAATACTATAAGTAAACAAGTCGAATAACACAACTATAACAACGAATATACATATTTATTGCAGTGGCAACATAAAACAATAAAATGAATAATCAGTATTACGAAGTATATGATAACAAAGTGTCCGTAAGAAGAAGGCAAACAATTCTACTATTAGAAAGTATACAATAACTAATCGTTCGTAAGAAAAGACAAATATTTCGAGTATTAGCAGACCTTAGGCAATACCTCATATACGAAGGTATATGAGGTATTAGTACTAAAGTATGAGAATATAATTTGGTAAAACAAGGAAATATAATAAATTAATCGATGTAAATCTAGTGATTACACAATCTGAAACAGTGATCATTTTTACCCGTCTGTCTGATATAACTTGATCTACAGGAATAAGGAAGTTTGTAAACTCCGGCATGTTTTAAAGTCATTTGTTTGACTTTAGCAGATGTTCAGGGTATCCTTAGTCGTAAAGACAGTTTTGATATTATGTTTCTTTAGCAATCTGTTTATTTTCTCTGTCAAATCTATACAGTATGGTAAATAAGCGGTGTTAGTAGAAAGTGATTTATTGTTCTTTCCCATGCTTTTTGGGTCTCTTTGAACCCGTTTATGTTGTAGAGACTCTAACAGTGTTCTTATTTCCTTTTGTAGATTTTCGTTATCTGACACACGTATAGCTCTTTTAGCTAAAGTATTAAAACTGTGGTCTTTTGTACTGGATGGTGGTGAGATTTGGTGTTTAAGTATCTGTTAGTGTGCGTTTTCTTCTTTTCACAATGCGTCAATGGTTTTTTTCTGCTATAATAACGAAAGATGGAACTCACAAATTGACGCTTTTGGTTGGAGAAGAGAAAACGAGGAGGGTCCCAGATGAGATGGAAAAACGACGTGAAAAACTTGATGTGAAAAAAAAGAAAGAGTGCAAGATAGAAGACGATGGAAGAAAATTAGGAAAACTTAGAATAAAAAATAAATGACATAAAAGTTAAAGAAGAAGAAAATTTATAAGGCACAACAAACTTAGAGCTTAATCGCACAGAGTACAAACTTACTACCCGACATTTTGCAAAGCAAACTACTGCCATAGTGTATGTTATTACAGTTACTATAGTTTTTGTCTATTTTGCTACAGTCAAAAGTTTAGCAACAAAATTGATTTTTTTATATCTGCCAGTTTGCAAAAATCAACGTCTTGAATTGGGAAAATGTATGGTTATATAGACAGTCCTGCTGATTATGGTATACTATAACACACTCAAAAAAGGTCCAACGTTAACGAAGATGTGGAAAAAAATTGTGTTCAAAAGTGGGATAATGGCTTAATAAAGAGGAAAATAAAAATTTTACGCGATGTTTGATGGTGTAAATTTTGCGATAAAAAAAAGAGACAATGATGAGTTTCAACTCATCATGACGACATGACTGAATTTGAACAAAACAACCAGGAGGGCTTAACCAAGAAAAAAGACCGTGAAACTCTTAAGTGCGAGCATGGAATTTAGAAAAACAGTAAAGGTTATTGAATACGATCCGTTTTCAACCAGTGGAGTGTCAGTGTCAATTAACTCATAACCCAGTTAATAAAAAAGATAATAAAATTATTGTCAAGCTATGGGAGACACGCCAATAAATTAAAAATAATTTAAAACTTGCTCATAAATTAGTATTAAAAAACTGAAAAGAAAACAAGAATCAATATCCGAGTGGAAACAAGTTATAGCACAAATGTTTTTTTTACATCACATAACTAATAGTACTATTAAAAATATGTAGAGTTCATTTCAAGACTAAAGAACCGCTGCGCAGAAACCAATTTTGTTCCGAATGTCAGTACACTAGCTAACCAAAAAACGTTTGCACTTTTCATACGGCGTTTGAGGTGTCCACATTTATACCACAAGTGGTTATAAACTCCTTTTTATCTTTGTGTTTTATATTTTTTTTATATTATATTCATCGTCTTCTATGCATTTATCTTTTAGTTAAATTCAAGATAAACCATTACAGTTAATGTACATTGTTTACAGCATATGTTTTTAGTTAGAATTTATTTCGCATGATCGTCAAATTCCGAATTTATCCGACGCGCACCTCACGGTTCTTTAGTCGTGAAATGATCTCTACACGTTTAAACTAAGCGAACTAATTAAATCAAACTCTCTAAGAATAAAAACTTACCGTGATTTATATAAAACAATAATATGCTATCACTATAGGTCCACAGTTGTTAGTTTAAAAGTCACGTTTACTTTCACTTGATGTACACTTTAATTTATTTAAAACTTTGCACGTGCTAATCACTTATTTATCTTCACCGTAACAACACTTGAACTTCATTCAGTAACTGCCGATACAGAAAAACTGACCTTCCACATGCTTGAACACTTCTTATATATTCGTGTTACCTCGGTCTAGAACATTCGCAATCTTTCTCCATTTATCGTTGGCTATATGGAATTTGGCTTTATCGAATCGTAGATTCGACGTTATTCGCGAATGTTTCACTGTCCCCTTCTTAAGCCTGTTCTGTCGCAGAACAGGAAACTGGATGCGACACCGGTAGAATGGGTAGTGGCGATAGCGGCAGCTCTCTCCATTTCGGCAACGGTCTTGGGCATAAAAGTAGCAGTCAATGAACTTGTCCTGACCCGATAGTTCACTTGCGTGGTAACGGCAGACCAACACTTGAACGTCTGTTCCTCGGAAGACGACCTTCAGCATATTTCGAACTGTCCTCCAATCCAATTGATCTAGGCCACAACTAAGCTTGGGTACTGCCAATTTTTTAATTTTGTGGAACTCCATTTCTCTCTTGAGATTCCATAAAGTTCGCCACAGATTTTTGTATAAGGGCTTGCTGCGTGAGTATTTCTTGGTGACCAGATAGAAAACGAAGCGTCTGTCAACGCGTAGTCTTAAAGTTTTTTTCGCTGCTGGTTGCTGTCTTCGCAGTTCATCTAGCTGCCCAAACTTCTTTTTAAAAACGACTGCAACCCCTCTGGACATGTCAAGATCTTTGCTCAGGCAATGTGCTTTGGCGTAATCTTTTCGTGTTTGGAACAGGTCTTGTTGTTCCTCGGTAGTAACTCCGAACCTAGCTTTTCCAGAACCTCCGTATAAGTTCATAAACTTCTCGAACTCCATTTCTTCGGTTTGATTCCTGGTTTTGCTGCTTATCACTCTGGTTCGGACCTGAACTTGCGTATTGTGGTTATCGCCAGCAAACGGGGCTAGACGATCGACATGGACCACTTTTGGCTTGCTTCTGGGCGGTTTTCGGATGCGATATATGACGTCATTAATACGCTGCATGAATTCATAGGGGCCCTCCTATTGCCTTTGAAGCTTCGGCGACAAACCACGTCTCCTTTGAGGATTATACAACCAGACCATATCGCCAGATTGAGACCCACCATTTTGTGCCTTGACGTCATATCTAGTCTTCATCCTGTCGCTGCCAATTTGTGTGTTTTTACAAACCTCTTCATGTACTTCGTCTAGCTTCTTGATCAGCTTGCTGACATAACCTTCTCCAGCAACTTCTTCTTCCGGTCTTCGTCCAAATCGAAGGTCGCATGGCAATCGTATTTCACGACCGAGCATGGCACAGGATGGTGTTTGGCTTGTGCTTTCGTGAACGGATGATCGGTATGCCATTCGGAAAAGGTGCAAGTACTGATCCTAGCCTCTTTGGTGTTCGGGCACTACCTTGGCTAAGTACTTGCCCATTGATCGATTCATCCGTTAAACCATTCCATCAGATTGAGGATGGAGACGCGTTTTCATAGTTTTCTTAATTCCCAACAGTTGGCAAACTTCTTGAAACAGCCCAGACTCAAAATTGCGGCCTTGATTGGAGTGTGATTCCAACGGAACTCCAAACCGGCAGAAAAACTTTTTTTACTAATACGTCTGCGACTGTCGTTGTTTTCTGATTGGGTATGGCGTAAGCCTCCGTCCATTTGGTGAAATAATCCATCGCCACCAGGATGTATTTATTTCCCGAATCGGATTCTGGGAACGGCCCTGCGATGTCAATCGCTACTCTTTCCAAAGGGCTTCCTACGTTGTATTGCTTCATGGTTGCTTTGCGCTTTCTCGCTGAACCATTTCCTGATGCGCAGACTGTGCATTTACGGCACCATTTCATGACGTCCTATTTGCAGTTCATCCAGTAGAATCGTTCTCGCACTTTACCCAACGTCTTCTTAATGCCAAAGTGTCCTCCTGATGTCCCATCGTGGAGATGCTTCAACACTTCTGACACCCTGCTCTTTGGCACTACCAACTGTAGTCTGTTTCTCGTGCCCTCGGATCGCTTAAGAAGACTGTCTTCTACTATCAAGGAGTCCCACTGCGCCCAGTACGCTTTGATGTTTCTGCCCAAAGCACTCACTTCTTCCCAGGTTGGTCATCGGCCGCTCTTTTTCCAGTCCAGGAGTCTTATTTCAGGATCGTCTTCTTGTTCGCGACGTAACTGCTCAGGTTCCCACTCATCATCAACCATAGCAGTTGTCCGGAGGCATTCAACTTTTTCTTCCAGTCGCGAACAATGGCTGCAGTCCGCCGGACATGGTCTTCTGGACAAGGCATCAGCGTTTCGATGACTGCTTCCGGCACGGTGTTCTGTGTCATAGTCATACTCTTGCAGTATCTCGATCCATCTTGCCACTTGTCCTTCTGGGTTATGGAACTGCAGTAGTCTTTTTAAAGCGGCGTGGTTTGTTCTCAGTTAAAATTTTTGTCCATACAAATATTTGTAGAAGTGTTCAATGGACTTGACGACTGCTAACAGCTCCCTCCTAGTCACGCAATAATTTCTTTCTGGCCTGGACAAAACCTTGCTGAAATACGCGATAACTTTTTCTTGTCCATCTTGAACCTGCGAAAGAACCGCGCCTATGGTCAGATTGCTTGCGTCGGTATCCAAAACAAATTTTCTATCCTCTCTTGGATAACTCAGAATTGACGAAGTGACTAGGGCCTGTTTTAGTTGATGGAAATAATTTTTGCAGTCTTTATTCCATCTAAATTCTGCCCTTTCTTCCGTCAATTTCGTCAAAGGTTTGGCAATATTGGCAAATCCTTGTCGATTGGTCTTGGCCATGCTTGCACTGCTCGGATTTTGTCTGGGTTAGCCTTTACTCCATCTCTAGATACGACGTGGCCAAGATATTGCACTTCTGTCTTAAATACGTGGCACTTCTTTGGGCTCAGTTTGAGATTAGTCTTACGTAGTCGCTGAAACACTTCTTCCAAGTTGTTCTAGTGTTCTTCAAACGACCTTCCAACCACGATCACGTCGTCTAGATAAATCAAGCACGTCTTTCAAGAGAATCCACGCAAGATGGTCGCCATCAAACGCTCGAACGTTGCAGGAGAGTTACAGGGGCCGAAGGGCATCACAGTGAACTGCCACAAACCAGTTCCGATCGTAAAAGCTGTTTTTTCACAATCCTTGGGTTCTAATTCTACCTGCCAGTAACCACTCTTTAAATCTAACGTAGAAAACCACACCTGACAGGGTGTCTAGCGTATCGTCAATTCTGGGTAAATGGTAACTGTCTTTTTTGGTCACGTCGCGTCGTTTAGCTGCCTGTAGTCCACCCAAAACCTCGTTGATCCATCCTTCTTCTTTACGAGTACCATTGGGGATGCTCATGGGCTACTTGAAGGTTTAATTACGCCTTCTATCTCCATATCCGTAATTATTTGTTCGATTTCCTCACTTTTCGCCAAAGGAAGTCTGCGTGGATGTTGTCGTATCGGTCGAGCGTCTCCGGTATTAATTTAGGTTTCACCACGTTAGTTCTTCCTTTGAAGCCACTTTCCAGCGCGAACACATCTTGATACTCTTGGATCAACACTTTAACTTTAGCCAGCTGGTCTTGACTGAGGTTTAGGCATTTGGTGGTAAGAATGTCCGATAGATGTTGTGGACACTTTTTCGGCGACGTATCTTCGTTCGACTTCACGCATCTCACAATTTGTGATACTGGCGTGCATTGGCCTACCACGGTTTTCTTTTTCAACGTTGCAGGATCTGAGTTAATGTTTAAAATTTTTACTGGCATCGTGTTCTTTACTCGTGTTAAAGTTCTGCCAACGAGTAGTCCCTTTTCAACTAAGCCGCCCTCCATTGGTTCAATCGCGCGTATGTAGCCTTCTTAGAGATTTCCATCCAGGCGTGCCATCACCACACTTTCCGTCCTTGCAGGCAGAATCACGTCTTCACTCTATAAGACTCGCACGACTGCCTTCTCTGACGAATGAAAAGGAATTTTTTCATTGTCGATCTTCAGGACATCGTTCTTCATATCCAAATGGAACCCATACTTCTTTATTACGTCCATTCCCAGGATAACTTCTTCCGTGATGTCGGCTACCATTACTTGATGGTCGAGTACTCCATTCCTCAAACCAATAGTTACTTTGACTTGTCCGTGAGTAAGTATTTCTTCGCCCGTCGCCGTTCGAAGTCGTACTGTTACTGGTGATGTCTTCTCGTTTTCGAATAACATGTCAGGACGAATGATGGTCTTCGTCGCTCCAGTGTCAACCAGTAACTGAACACTTCTTCCATTGATCTTACCATCGAGATAAATGCTATGCAATTGCTCCCTAGGCGACGCCATTCGAATTGTAATCTCCGGAGCCTGACTAGACGAGATTACCTTTTGTCTCTTTTGGTCGCCTCGTTCCAAATTTTTGAGCGCTCTTCTTGACCTCTTCTTAGGTTTAGTACGATGTCGTCGTACATGGCCTATTTCACCGCAGTTCAAAGTTGTCGCTCCTCTTTCCCGAAGTATTCGTCGCGCTATCTCATCGATGCTTTCCAGTGTCTGCGCGGGTACTTCTGCAGCACAGCAGAGTCTATGACCGTCTCGTTGCGATGTTTGTTTTGCTGCTTCAAACTCCAAAGCATACACCAAAGCGTCAACCAATGTCTTCGGTCGAGCTAACCGGAGAGTCTGCTTCGTTTCGTTGTCTTGGAGGCCGTCTACAAAGGTTTGAATAGCCAACTGCTCCAAGAAGGTATCTGGTGCTGTAGGATACGTAATCCATATTAATCTGGCAATGTCAGCCTCAAACTCTTGAAGACTTTCGGCAGCTTTCTGAACCTGACTTTTAATTTGAGCTTGATACACTTGTTGAAGATGAGCATCTCCATATCTCATTTCTAATCGTGAAATTAAGAGTTCGTAATTTTCTTGCAGGTGCTCAGGAACAGTTTGTAAAATTCCAAGCGCTTCTCCACGTAGGGACACTATTAAAGATGTCGCTTTCTGCTTGTTACTCCAACCATTAGCTATAGTTGCATCTTTAAACTGCTTGTAGTATGTTGACCATGGAACTTTACCATCAAAATTTGGTGGAACAACTTTAAACTTGTGAGTGCTTTCTTTACGATGATCCATTATTAAATCTTTACTCGTGACGCTTCCTTCGCCGTGACAATTCATTTGGGTCATTCTTTCTTCAAGCAGTTTTATTTTGTCTTCTAATTTGTCCTCTATTGTTTCTATTTTCTCATTCACAGAATGGCAGATTTCTTCTTTTAAGTTTAGCATATCTGCTTGGGTTTCCTCTGGAACAATTTTAATTTGATTTTCTATGCTCGTTCGTATTTCTTCTTTTAAACTTCTAGAATTTTCCAACAATTTTTCTTCTATTTATTTAGAATTTTCTTCCATTTTCTGCGAATTTTCGTAAAACATTTCTTCCATTTTTCTAGACTTTTCTTCCATTTTCTGAGAATTTTCGGACAATTTTTCTTGGATATTGATATTCATCGACTCGAGAATTTCAAATATTTTTGAATCTATTTTTACAGCTTGCAAACGCGTCATCGGCATAAATTATATAAAACACTAAAAAAGTTTAAATACGCTACTTTAACAAACTGGAACAGCTACGATTAAACGCGAACTAAAGTTTTATTTATTTACGCAATCAATGTTTTTATTACGGGAGCGATATTAATTTACTTAATGGTATTTACACTTTTAAAAAAAATCGCGAACCGCGCACCGTGATACCACTTGTAGCGAATTTTATTATTAAAACTAATTTATTTAAACTACTAAAAATACTTTTACTTGTACTAGGAATATGTACACTTTTAAATTAACCGAACTAATTAAATCTAAAAATATTTAATAAAAACACTTACACTAATTTATATCAGTTACAGGAATATAAGATGAAGTTCGCGGATAGCTTCACACACTTGTTTACACTAAAGTCACGTACAAGATTATTCTCCGTATATTTATCTACACACACGCGCTAACGACTTATTTATTGAGACTTGAATAATCTTCTTAACACTGCTGTCTTCGCATTACGGCAATAACTGACCTACGATTTGTTTGTTCCGTATATATACACGTTATGGAAATTCTTCTCGACTGTTCCATATCTTTCGGTATACGTTCTAGAAGATGGATAACAACTTCGAGAAGGCTCTTGAATTTGAGAACGTTTCCATACGGTAGGAGAGCGATAGAAAAATAAAATTAATATTCGACTAAATTTGAACATACTCAAGGATTAAAAATGATTGTTATGCGTGTATAAATTAAAATATTAACGAAAAATATACAATTTTTTATTAAAGCTAAGTCTTTCAGAAATTAATTTTACTTTATAGTAAAATTTGTTGAATGTGAGAATACGTGTTAAAAAAGCAATTAATTTTTGACAAGAATACGTTATATGGGACAAGGTAAAGGTAAGCTTTCTTTTAACAAATCATATGTTCTAAATGTATTTTATTATAGCGGGTTAAGATTATAAATGTCAACACATTTGTATACCTCGGCGAGAATGTACTGAAAATTCCTTGCTTATTAGCTTAGTGCATGAATCCCAATTTTCCTGTACCTGTAAGCTTCTATTTCCGGTGTATTAAAGTATGTATTGATTTTTATTACTTATTGTCTACCTTTAAAATTATATCTACAGCACATATTTTTGTTTGCAGATTTGGACAACATGCAGTCGTTACTGGAAGAATTCAAGAATAATTTTCCCTGCCGCAAGTATCAGATTGAGCTGCTATATAATTTATTCGGATATGATGGGGAACCGTTTTTGGATAACATTTTTATATATGGATCATCTAGCTCGGGTAAATCTGCAGTCGTAACTGCCCTTCTAAATGGATTAAACATTAGAACTGCGTTTATTAATTTGGTCGAATGCTATTCCTCTAAAATATTATTCGAATCGATTTTAAATCAACTGTCCGAATACAAAGTTGACGTATTCAAAGCACAGCCGTACGCAAGATGCGACAATATAATGGAATTTATATTTAATTTAAAAAAATGTTACGAAGAAATTGATTTGAATCGATGTGTTATTGTGTTAGATAAAGCGGAACGCTTAAGAAACATGGACAGTAACTTATTGGCGGCGTTTATGCGGTTAAGGGAATTATCTGAAGTATCTATTTCGGTGATTTTCATTTCCGAAATAGTATTCGAAAAATATTACTGCAGAAATGGCGGCACGACGCTAATTAAACTTCACTTTCCCCAATACACCAAAGATGAGCTGATAGAAATTTTAGCGCTAAACTTTGAATCGGCTCGAGAGCTAATTGAAAATAATTCCAAATTAGAGATATCTAAAGAGTTTTATCTAAATTATCTTAATCTTTTTCTGTCGGTGTTTTATCGCGCTTGCAGGGACGTATCCGAACTCCGCTATATGTCTAAATTAAATTTCGTTAAATATTGCGAACCTATATTGAGCCAAGAATGCAAACTTGAAGATTCTATTGCATTGTGGAGGCATATCGTACCAATTCTGAAGGCATCTCTTGAAGTATTGTATCTTCGAATCTCGCCTGTCAATCCGGAACAAAAACAAGTCGGAGATATTAAATATGAGAGAAATATGAAGCAACTTCTTTTCAACTCGAAAGAAACTCTCGTTCAATCTTTGGAACTACCACTCTATGGAAAATATCTGTTAATAGCCGCGTATTTAGCAAGTTATAATTCTCCTAAAGAGGACAAGCGTCTTTTTATGAAGCATCACGGGAAGAAAACTAAAACAAAAACGGACATTAAAGCGAAATCGAAAGTGACCGAAAAAATGAATACGCAATTAGGGCCTAAATCGTTTGGTTTTGATCGATTAGTCGCGATATTTTACGCTATTCTTGAAGAAAAAGTTGATTTCAATAGTAATCTTTTGGTGCAAATTTCGACATTAGTCGAGCTTCAACTTTTATCTATAACCTCCGATAACAGCGATTTGAACAGCAGAAAATATAAATGCTGCGTCACTTTTGAATTTATTCAAGCTGTTGCGAAAAATGTTGGTTTTGAAATCTCTAAGTATTTAGTCGATTTTAACTAAGTTATTCTGGAAATGTAAATTTAATAAGCACTTTGCGTTTAATAAATACGATAATTAACACAAATGTTTTCATTTTTGTATAACGTTTTATTACACAAACAACAGATTAAAAATGGCTAAAACTGTTTGAAAAAGTTTTAGTTATTGATTAATCTTACGGACGTGGAAAAACTAATTTAAATTCAAATTAAAACAGCAATACCAGGTTTGCAGATTAAATTAAAAATTGTTGAATTTTTTTGTAACAATGGCGAGCCAGTGTTGATTTTATACTTCGACCGTGGATTTTTTTAGCTTTACAATACATTTGTTTATTGCTTGACGTGACGTGGGATAGAAAGTTTGTTTCATTAGAGCAACGTAATAATTTATTTTCAATAATTTAAAATGTTTGATGACATTCGTGAAACAATTATTTGTTATAAATATCTAAAAATTCTCGGTCAATTTTCGCTAGTCTATAGCGATGATAATTACAGCACTTTGTTACGGTAAGAACTTAAATCCGCGCTAGACTGAAGTAAAATCACTTACCAGTAACTTAATCACCATAAAGAAAGTAGCGCCAGCTCAGAGTTTCGCAGAGTTGGTAGTGGGTAGGTAACTATGAGAATTCAATCTAATCTTTGATGTGTCGATTATAATTTAATTAAAATAGCGTTAAAACGAGGAAAAATATAAACTACTAAAGCCCGTTTTCACCTGACAACTCTTAAGGTAGATAAATCGACTTACACAAATTTAATAAGGAGTACATTTATTTTAACGAGAACATAAAAAGAATAAAAGAGCAAGTAAAGTAAGTAATGAAACGTTCTAAAATTCAAGAGCCTTCTCGAAGTTGTTATCCATCTTCTAGAACGTATACCGAAAGATATGGAACATTCGAGAAGGATTTTCAAAACGTGTATAAATACGGAGCAAATAAATCGTAGGTCAGTTATTTCCGTAATGCGAAGATGGCAGTGTTAAGAAGATTATTCAAGTTGAAATAAATAAGTGATTAACGCGTGTTATAAATAAATCTACGAAGTACGTGACTTTAACGTAAACAATAAGAGTTAAACAAGTGTGTGAAGTTATCCGCGGACTTTATCTTATCTTCGTGTAAGTGATATAAATTAGTGTAAGTGTTTTTATTAAATATTATTAGATTAATTGATTCGGTTAGTTATAAACGTGTATATATTTGTAGTATAAATAAATAAATTAGTTTTAATAATAAAATTTGTTACAAGTGGTGTCACGGTGCGCGGTCGCGATTTATAGTAATTTGATATCGCTCCCGTAATAAAAACATTGATTGCGTAAATAAATAAAACTTTAGTTCGGGATTCGCGTGTTTGTTTATAGCATTTAATCTTAGCTGTTAAACCGGTGTCGGACTTTATTAAAATTTAGTATTATTAAATTTTGTTTTAAATTATTATTCGTGGTTAAATTTATGCCGGTGACGCGTTCGCAAGCAGTTAAAATGGATGCAAAACTATTTGAATTTCTTGAATCAATATAAATGGTCAAGAATCGATGAATAGAAAAATGGAAGAAAAGTTTTACGAAAATTCGCAGAAAATCGAAGAAAAGTTTTACGAAAATTTGCACAAAATGGAAGAAAACTCTAAAAAAATAGAAGAAAAATTGTTGGAAAATTCTAGAAGTTTAAAAGAAGAAATACAAACTAGCATAGAAAACCAAATTAAAATTGTTCAGGAAGAAACCCAAACAAAAACGGTTAAACTTAAAAGGAGAAATTTGCGAATCTGTGAATGACAAAATAGAAGAAGTTGAAGACAAATTAGAACAAAAGGTAAAAGAAAATTCAAGAACCATAGAAGACAAACTAGAGAAAAAATTTAGAGAAAGAATACAACTACTTGAAGAAAGAATGACTCAAATGAATTGTCACGGTGAAGGAATCGTCACAACTGAAGATTTAATAATGGACCATCGGGAAGAAACCACTCACGAGATTCAAGTTGTACCTCCGAATTTTGATGGTAAAGTTCCATGGTCAACCTATTACAAGCAGTTTGAAGCTAATGTTTGGAGCAACAAGCATAAAGCGACGTTTTTAATTGTGTCCTTACGCGAAGAAGCGCTTGGATTTTTACAAACTGTTTCTGACCACCTGCAAGAAAATTACGAACTCTTAATTTCACGATTAGAGATGAGATATGGAGATGCTTATCTTCAACAAGTGTATCAAGCTCAAATTAAAAGCTGTGTTCACAAAGCTGCCAAAAGTCTTCGAGAGTTTGAGGCCGACATCTCCAGATTAACATGGCTTGCGTATCCTACAGCACCAGATACCTTCTTGGAGCAGTTGGCTATTCAAACCTTTGTAGACAGCCTCCGAGACAACGAAACGCAGCAAACTCCCGGGTTAGCTCGACCGAAGACATTGGATGACGCTTTGGTGCATGCTTTGGAGTTTGAAGCAGCAAAACAAGCATCGTAACGAGACGGTCATAAACTTTGCTGTGCTGCAGAAGTACCCGCGCAGACACTGGAAAGCATCGAGGAGATAGCGCCACAAATACTTCGGGAAAGAGGAGTGACAACTTTGAATTACGGTGAAATATGCCATGTACGACGGCATCGTACTAAACCTAAGAAGAGGACAAGAAGAGCGCTCGAAAATTTGAAACGAGGCGACCAAAAGAGACAAAAGGTAATCTCGTCTAGTCAGGCACCGGAGATTACAATTCGAATGGCGTCGTAGGGAGCAATTGCATAGCATTTATCTCGATGGTAAGATCAATGGAAGAAGTGTTTAGTTACTGGTTGACACTGGAGCGACGAAGACCATCATTCGTCCTGACATGTTATTCGAAAACGAGAAGACATCACCAGTAACAGTACGACTTCGAACGGCGACGGGCGAAGAAATACCTACTCACGGACAAGTCAAAGTAACCATTGGTTTGGGAAATGGAGTACTCGACCATCAAGTACTGGTAGCCGACATTACGGAAGAAGTTATCTTGGGAATGGACGTGATGAAGAAATATGGGTTCCATTTGGATATGAAAAACGATGTCCTGAAGATCGACAATGAAGAAATTCCTTTTCATTCGTTAGAGAAGGCAGACGTGCGAGTCTTATTGAGTGAAGACGTGATTATTCCTACAAGGACGGAAAGTGTGGTAATGGCACGCCTGGATGGAAATCTCCGGGAGGGCTACATACGCGCGATTGAAACAATGGAAGGCGGCTTAGTTGAAAAGGGAATACTTGTTGGCAGAACTTTAGTACGAGTAAAAAACTCGATGCCAGTAAGGATCTTAAACATCAACTCAGATCATGTAACGTTGAAAAAGAAAACCGTGGTAGGCCAATGCACGCCAGTATCACAAATTGTGAGATGCGTGAAGTCGAACGAAGAACATTCTTACCACCAAATGCCTAAACCTCAGCCAAGACCAGCTGGCTAAAGTTAAAGCGTTGATCCAAGAGTATCAAGATGTGTTCACGCTGGAGAATGGCTCCAAAGGAAGAACTAACGTGGTGAAACATAAAATTAATACCGGAGACGCTCGGCGGATACGACAACATCCACGCAGACTTTCTTTGGCAAAAAGAGAGCAAGCCGAACACATAATTACGGATATGGAAAGAGAAGGCGTAATTGAACCTTCAAGTAGCCCATGGGCATCCCCAGTGGTACTCGTAAAGAAGAAGGATGGATCAACGGGGTTTTGCGTATACTACAAGCAGCTGAACGACGTGACCAAAAAAGACAACTACCCTTTACCCAGAATTGACGATACGCTAGACACCCTGTCAGGATCCTAGTGGTTTTCCACGTTAGATTTAGAGAGTGGTTACTGACAGGTAGAATTAGAACCCAAGGATCGTGAAAAAACAGCTTTTACGATCGGAACTGGTTTGTGGCAGTTTACTGTGATGCCCTTCGGCCTGTGTAATGCTCCTGCAACGATCGAGCGTTTGATGGGACCATCTTGCGCGGATTGTCTTGGAAGACGTGCTTGGTTTACCTGGACGACGTGATCGTGGTTGGACGGTCGTTTGAAGAACACTTGAACAACTTGAAGGAAGTATTCCAGCGACTACGTTGGGCTAACGTCAAACTGAGCCCAAAGAAGTGCTACGTATTTAAGAAAGAAGTGCAATACCTTGGCCACGTCGTATCTAGAGATGGAGTAAATGCTGACCCAGACAAAATCCGAGCAGTGCAAGCATGGCCAAGACCAATCGACAAACATCAGGTCCGAAATTTCCTTGGGTTGTGCACCTATTATAGACGATTTGTACCCGGATTTGCTAAAATGACCAAACCTTTGACGAAATTGGCGAAAGAAAGAGCAGAATTTAGATGGAAGGAAGACTGCAAACATTCCTTTCATCAACGAAAACAGGCTCTAGTCACTTCGCCGATTCTGAGTTATCCAATAGAAGATGGAAAATTTGTTTTGGATACCGACGCAAGCAATCTGGCCATAGACGCGGTTCTTTCGCAGGTTCAAGATGCACAAGAAAGAGTTATCGCGTATTTTAGCAAGCTTTTGTCCAGGCCAGAAAGGAATTATTGCGTGACTAGGAGGGAGCTGTTAGCGGTCGTCAAGTCCATCGAACATTTCTACAAATATTTGTATGGACGAAAATTTTTACTGAGAACAGACCATGCCGCTTTAAAATGGCTACTGCAGTTCCGTAACCCGGAAGGACAAGTGGCAAGATTGATCGAGAGACTGCAAGAGTATGAGTATGACACAGAACACCGTGCCGGAAGCAGTCATCGGAACGCTGATGCCTTCTCCAGAAGACCATGTCTGGCGGATTGCAGCCATTGTTCGCGACTTGAAGAAAAAGTCGAATGCCTCCGGAGAACTGCTATGATTGATGATGAGTGGGAACCTGAGAAGTTACGTCGCGAACAAGAAAACGATCCTGAAATAAGACTACTCCTGGACTAGAAAGAAAACGGCCGACGATCAACCTGGGAAGAAGTGAGTGCTTTGGGCAGAAACATCAAAGCGTACTGGACGCAGTGGGACTCTTTGATAGTAGAAGACGGTCTTATGTAGCGATCCCTAGAAAGTGTCGAGGGCACGGGAAACAGACTACAGTTGGTAGTGCCAAAGAGCCGAGTGGCGGAAGTGTTGAAGCATCTCCACGATATGACATCAGGAAGACACTTTGGCATTAAGAAGACATTGGGTAAAGTGCGAGAACGATTTTACTGGATTAACTGCAAAGAGGACGTCATGAAATGATGCCGTAAGTGCACGGTTTGCGCATCAGAAAATGGTACAGCGAGAAAGCGCAAAGCACCCATGAAGCAATACAATATAGGAAGCCCTTTGGAAAGAGTAGCGATTGACATCGCAGAGCTGTTCTCAGAATCCGATTTGGGAAATAAATACATACTGGTGGCGATGGATTATTTTACGAAATGAACCGAGGCTTACGCGATACCCAATCAAGAAGCAGCTACGGTCGTACATGTATTAGTAAAAGAGTTTTTCTGCCGGTTTGGAGTTCCGTTGGAATCACACTCCGATCAAGGCCGCAGCTTTGAGTCTGGGCTGTTTCAAGAAGTTTGCCGACTGTTGGGAATTAAGAAAACTAGGTCGACGCTTCTCCATCCTCAATCTGATGGCATGGTTAAGCGGATGAATCAAACAATGGGCAAGTACTTAGCGAAGGTAGTGTCCCAACACCAAAGATACTGGGATCAGTACTTGCATCTTTTCTTAATGGCATACCGATCATCCGTTTACGAAAGCACAGGTCAAACACTATTCTGTGTGATGCTCGGTCGCGAAATACGACTGCCATGCGACCTCCAATTTGGACGAATACCGGAAGAAGAAGTTGCTGGAGAAGATTACGTTAGCAAGCTGACCAAGAGGCTAGACGAAGTACATGAACAGGTCCGTAAAAACACACAAATTGCCAGCGACAGGATGAAGACTAGATATGACGTCAAGGCGCAAAATGGTGGGTTTCAACCTGGCGATATGGTCTGGTTGTATAAACCTCAAATGAGACATGGTTTGTCGCCGAAGTTGCAAAGGCAATGGGAAGGCCCCTATGAAGTCATGCAGCGTAATAAAGACGTCATGTATTGCATCCGAAAACCGCCCAGAAGCAAGCCAAAAGTGGTCCATGTTGATGGTCTAGCCCCGTTTGCTGACGATAACCATAATACGCAAGTTCAGGTCCAAACCAGAGTAACAAGCAGCAGAACCAGGAATCAAATCGAAGAAATGGAGTTCGAGAAGTTTATGAACTTATACGGAGGTTCTGGAAAAGCTAGGTTCGGGGTTACCACCGAAGAACAACAAGACCTGTTCCAAACACAAAAAGATTACGCCATCGTACGTTGCGTGAGCTGCAGTCGTGTTTAAAAAGAAGTTTGGGAAGCTAGATGAATTACGAAGACAGCAACCGGCAATCGGAAAAGTTTTAGGACTAGGTGATGACAGACGTTTCGTTTTCTATTTGGTCACCAAGAAATACTCACGTACTAAGCAGTTATACAAAAGTCTGTGGCAAACATTATGGAGAGAAGAGAGAAATTGAGTTCCACCATGTTAAGAAATTGGCAATACCCAAGCTCGGTTGTGGCTTAGATCAACTGAATTGGAGGACAGTTGGAAACACGTTGGAGGTCGTCTTCCGAGGAACAGGCGTTCAAGTGTTGGTCTGTAGTTACCAAGAATATCGGGTCAGGAAAAGTCCATTGACTTACTTTTATGGTCAAGGAAGTTGCCGAAATGGAAAAAGCTGCCGCTATCGCCACGATCTTTTTTACCGGTGTCGCATCCAGTCTCCGGTTCTGGGACAGAACAGTCCTATGAAGGGGGCATTGAATCGTTTGAGAAGTTATTCGAAACTTCGAGAGCCTTCGCGAGGTTTTTAAAACGTTCACCGAAGGATGTGGAACATACGGGAACATTTTGCCAAAATGTATAAATACTGTGCAAACAAATCCGAGGTCAGTTATTTCCGTAATTCGAAGACGGCAGTGTTAAGAAGATTATTCAAGTTGAAGTAAGTAAGTGATTAACGCGTGTTATAAGTAAATCTACGAAGTACGTGACTTTAACGTAGACAATAAGAGTTAAACAAGTGTGTGAAGTTATCCGCGGACTTTATCTTATCTTCGTGTAAGTGATATAAATTAGTGTAAGTGTTTTTATTAAATATTCTTAGATTAAATTAATTCGGTTAGTTATAAACTTGTATATATTTTTAGTATAAGCAATGATATAAGTAAAAATAAATTAGTTTTAATAATAAAATTCGTTACAATATGTTAATTCTTTAAAATTGAAGAATTAAAAGTTTCAACAAACATTTTAATTCCTGTAACATTCTAATTCTACAATTTAAATTGTTCTTATTTTTTGTTTGTTATATAAAACGTGTTCAATGAATTAAAATGTTTATTCATATACTTTTTTCTCAGTTTAAATTAAAGTTTTTAATATGATTGTTAGAAATTTTGAGTAAAATGTATTGCATCAGTAAATACGTTTTCAACTAACAATTTAAATGTGTTAAGTTTGTTTAACAAACCATTTAAATGTACTAAAATAAATAGACAAACATAAAAATGAACTTAATAAAAATTGAAGTTTGTTTGAATGCAACGGAATTAAATTTAGTAATAAAAAGAAAAACGGCGTTCTATACTAAACAAAGCAGAGATTGTATAAATAAAGAATATATTGTTATCAAACGGCATTAAAATTTGAAACAAATCGTAACAAAACAAAAAAAATTAATCTGTAAAGTAAAACAACATTATTTTTTATAGAACCATTCTAACAAGGTTAATAAACAACAACAAGGTTAATAAATATAATGCAGGTTAATCACAAATCTTAAAATGAAATTTAACGGGGGGCTCGAACCGATTAAACAAAGAAGAAATGAACACATCGTTAATTAACTTGTCCAGATTGTAAACGTGTTTGAAATTAACTTGAATGGAATAAAATCAGAACTAAACACGCACTTATAATCAGCGAAGTTCGTATTTTTCTTTTCTTTGATAGCATCGAATGAGTATTATTTTCTGGATTTAGCGTGCTAAGGTGTAAGTCTTTGATTTCCCTAGACCATGGAAGACAATTCTCAAGAGTAACATTTCCTCTTTCCACAAAAACTACATTTATTTTACCTTTTTCAAGTTCGGAATCGGCGCACTTTTCTCGATTCAAAATCCCCAACTTTCAGGCTATAAACGTTCGAATATTTCAACCATTACATAGAAGGGAAGGGAAATAAAGTTCTATTTTCGTGGAAAATGATTTATTGTTGTTAAGTGAAAAACTTTATAATCCAATCAAATTAGTTTAGAAATTTAGAAAATCCACAACAAATATTTGGTTTAGTTTTATTGATCGAATTCCACATTTCATCTTCTAAAGCATCTGCATTAAGAGCTATTTAAAAATCTACAAATATCATTTTACTTTTGTCTGTGTAATGTTTACAAAGTAATTTAGAATAATCCCGAAAACTCTTGGAAAAGGTTTATTTTTCTTATCCCGAAGTTTTTTTCGTTATAACTTATAAGTCGCGTAAGCTTTAATTCTAATCTTTTTGGACCATTAAACAGTGTATTGATCGTTTAAATGTCTGTAAATCATTTTTTTATTAACATCGAAAGAAAATATTTTTTTTAAATAATTTAAAAGCGTTATAAATTTTGTTAGAAAACGGAGCATAGCATTTAAGAGGATATTGGGAAATGTAAATCTCGGTTAACAAGTTTTTTAGTGGTTTTTCTGAAAAATTATGTTGTGTTATATTTTGAGTTTTTGCATTAATTCGTCACTTCGATGGAACAACTTATGAAAACGAGCGAAATGCTGCCAACTTTGGTTTCAGAATTGACAAGTAAAGAATTGTTTTCAATTTGATGTTCTTATAAATTAATTTTGCGAAACTACTTTTTTTTGTAGTTGTTTCAATTAGGCAACTTTGGGTTGCCAAGATATTTAATCGAGATAGCAATAAACATAAAATGTTAAATGTGAGTAAGAACGTCAAGTTTGAGAATAAATGCGTTGGATTATATATCATACGTAAAGTGTATTCAAATATCTAAAATGGTTTAGACGGTGTAATGTCTATGTAAATTAATATCAAAAAGACGGGAACACAAACTTAATATGTAATTAATTTCTGTAGCTTTAGAATTATTTCCTAAAGTAATGTTTATCTTTTACGTTGGTTTTAGTTTTGCGTAGTTTACACTCTTAAAACCACCAGTTGCGTGCAATTTAATTAATTAATTTAGAGAAAAAGTAAATTTTGAATAATGATTTATTACTACATGTCATTTTATGGATTTTAATCTAAATTTAGTGGCATTTTTTTGATAAAAAGTAAATGTTTAGAAATTCTGCCAAATGAAAATGGCTGATGTTTAATAGTACTATTATGTTATTATTTAACATCTATAGCCAGATTAAAACTGGTTAAGGTAGTGATCGCATAAGAGCAACTTGCTAAATTGACAAAAAGAGATTTAATCACAAAATTTTGATGAAAAGCTTCAACAATTTGAAACTGCAGCATTCGCGTTGCACGGCGAAGCTTAACCAAATGGAGTACAGGCTTAATATGTGCTTTGCAAGATTTATTTTCTACTTCCCATAAACCACCAACATGTAGACTATGTGCAGGAATAAAGTGCCAATTTGCGTTTTCATTGGCAAGTGTTAGTTAGCGCTAATAAAGTTTGGTTCATTATTGGAATAAATAAGTAAAGGTTTGCTGCGGCGAGCAACAAAGCGTCTAAACGCTAACATAAAGGTGTAGAAATATCCGTTACTAACTCTAGGTGAACGGCTTTTACCGCGAAACAGACAAACAAACACAAGAAAGTTTTGAAAATATTAGGATTACGGCTCTTCGATCTTTTGTACAAAAAGGACCAGCGTAATTTACCCCACAGACAAAAAAGTATAGGTTCCACTCAACTGAGCGGAAGAGTTTTCATAATAGGCTTTGTAATCTGTGGATCAAATTTGTAGCGTCGAAAACATTTTTTTAAATTAAATTTCGTCTGGAGGCATCTTAAAGGTTTTAACTTAACATGCTCACAAGATACAATGAGTTTACCAATAGTACGCTTTCCAGAAAGGAAAATAGGATCTTTTTTGTCATATGAAAATTGTGAGCGGTACAATATACTACCTATTTGTAAAACGCAGGAAACAGAAAATCAGCAGGGTTTTGAAGTTTGGTTACAACATGACGAGTCACCTTAAGACTACAGCGGACATAAAAAAACAATGAGAAATTTTACAAGTGAAACGCTTTTAGACTTGCTCTAAAAGTTCGGAAAATAGCAATGCTCCGCAAAGTTCAAGCTTAGTTATGGGTTTTACTGGTGGGTTTTACCGTTTACACATAACTAATGAATGTTGTTACAAGCTTTACGTCTTACGAACCTTGCACGGCAAACTCACACAGTCGGAGGTAGGGGAGGTTCACAGGAAGTATGCTTAAGGGCGCCAGAGCTAATCCAAGATAACACTTCTGCCTCGCTCATGACAGACGATCCAAACTTGTAACCCAATTGGAGGTTCGTAATCCTTCTTACTCTGATGTTCGAGTAGTCAAAATTAGTTAATAGATAACGATAATGACAGGAGGAAGAAAAATAAAAAGAGAGATTAACAATTATAATCACTTTAATGTCTTAACGTTGGATACTAATAAGAATATATGAAATTTCTGCACCTATCGATGCTCGAATGGTTTCGATGTAGAATTAACAAATATCACAGTTTTGCTTTAGTAGCGCAGTAAATTGACAACAATACGCTAAATGCGCAAACCTTAAATACTAGAATGAATAACAATTTTCATTAACAAGTAGAGGAGACTTTGATTTCATACTACATAAAATCTACTAGATTATATCGAAGTTCTCATACATGAATGCCGCAGTATCGGCAACACACGCTACACATTGAAATTATGTCGAAATGGACAGCACCGAAAGTCGCAGAATAAATATGTTTTTTCTTCACAGCATGCGATACAGTTATGAAATGATTAAAATTACCTTATTGGTATGTAAGCGATAACGTAATTACGGTCATTAACATTAAATACAATTCTGTGAATAACTTTCGTGATCCCGATATAAAAGTCAAGCAAATAACTCACCCCAAAATCCAGTTTCACTTCCGCGGCGAAAACGTTTTCCCGCCAGTGGCCTGTAATAAATAGTGAAAAGCAAATCGGATCACAACCTAGTTCACACAGAACAAAAGCTAAAAAAATAGTATTAATAAATCATTAAATGTTACATAAAAACCCGTTGTATCGTGTACTGTAAGGAACAATTTTAACACAGGTGGCTGATAACACAATCGACTAGTATACAGGTAGTAACATCTCCCACGGTAAGGCTTATCGAGACCCCGTTTTCGTGGTGTAGAAAACGCCTCCCAAAAGCGTACGTGTTCGGTGACGGTATTCCTTAGTAAGAATTACTATTCACCATTTCTTTGTTGAAACGTACATGTGCTTGAAGCGGATAGAAAATGGCTGTTAAATGAAGGAGGAATTACAAACTAATTTTAATAAAACGACAGCAATTATATTACCCTGTGACGACTCAAATATTTTATGAACGTAATGTAATTACAATTTGATTTTCATTATTACGGATGGTACTTGAAGAAATTACTTAAGACGTACAGACCATTTTAGGCAATTGACAGCTTCGCAATTTTGTCGTAAAACGACAGTCGCGAGAAAAGATTGGTAGAGGGCGTCAAAACCGGAATCTAATTTCAATTCAATATACAGAGTCTTCCGTAATGAAAATTTCGTACGTAACAATGTGTATTCGTAAGGCCCGATTTATAGATCAGACGTATACCCAAGAACTTTTGATGAATGCATTAGAAAAACCATGAATTAGTATTTCAATAAAATTTGAAATGCTATAATGGCGATGAATTTTTAATTCACTTAGTTCGTTCAATTTAGAACGATTTCTCGAATAGGATTTGGAACCAGGTTATTCCAAGTTAGCTTTTGCAACCAAAATTGTTGCAACAGAGATTTAGCTGTAAGGTACATGGACCTAGTAATCTACGAGGATCAAACATTTGAGAAATTTTAGAAAGCATTGTTCGCTTGACGACACTTTCGGTATAGAACTTTGATACGGAGTACATCAAGTGGTCAGAACGGAAAGACCAAGCGTGTTGGTATGCTCATGCTTGCCGCAATCAAGAACAATATGATGTAGATCAGTTTTTGAAACATCGACAAGAACCTCAGGATTATTGGAAATCTACTTACGCAGAATAAAACCAGCTGAGATTAAAACGTTCGACAATTGCGTACACATATTATGCGCTTTCGGATAGGGAACTAGAGATTATTTATCTCAAAGACCTTCCTGCACCCAAGAAGGTTATAACTTGGGTCCCAGGAACAGCACTGGAACCGGCCACCCTATTGAAAAGAATATCGGTACAGAACAACATCAGTACCGGCACGTGGCGGGTGGTTAACTCTAAACCAGATCCTAAACGAATCCAATACGTCCTGTTCATGGACAAGGGGTCCTGGGAGAAGGTGGAAGCGTCAACTAACCAATTGCACCTTGGATTTTTAAGGATCACTCTCCGGGCGCTGGCCGACTCCAAAAAGGACAGCAAAGAACCGGATGCTACAAGGGATGTCCACGAGGCAATGGATGTAAATCCAGAGCCAGAAAGAACTTGCTGACGGCAAATCTAATGCGGAAAGTGGTTCAGGTAAACATACATCACTGTAGGGCAGCCTCAGCGGCCCTCGGTGCTTATATCGTAACACACGATATTAACATTGCCCTTGTCCAGGAGCCATGGATACACAAGGGAATAATAAAAGGGTTGAACTGTCCAGGCAGATGGCTGCTTGCGGCCCAACTTGTGCACAACCATTGCACATGCATTATTATAAAAATGCATTAAACGTCACTGTGGGATTTATGTTCTAGAGACCTAATGGCAGCTAAAATATCTGTAGTAGAGGAAAGCAACCGGAGGGAGATCATTATCGGATCCGGTTACTTCCCCTACGATCAGACAGGATCACCGCCACCGGAGGAAATCCACAGACTGATTAACAGTGGAGCCAATAAACCGCTGATTCTCGAATGCGATGCTAATGCACACCACACCTTGTGGGGGAGCACAAACACAAATCCAAGAGGTGAAAAACTTTTAGAATTAATTTTAAAAGGCAATTTAGACATAATAAACAACGGAGATGCGCCCACCTTCATAACCGTGTCGCGCAGTGAAGTGATTCACTTTACGCTTGCTAGTCCAAAAGCGAGCAAAGCGATAAAAATGTGGCATGTATCAGATGAACCTTCTTTATCTGATCATAGATACATTTGATTCAACATTGAATCAGACAGGGAATTCGTAATGGAATACAGAAACCCGAGAAAAACCAACTGGGATTTGTTCAACGAGACTTTAGCGGGCCAAATCAGCGACTGTCCCACAGTTGCAAGATCAACGCACGAGCTAGAACTAATGACGGATAGTATTGTTAATTCATTAAAATCCGCATTTGTAGCAAGCTGCCTAAAAACTGTCGAACGAACCCCAAACAAGATAACTTGGTGGAACAGGGAGCTTGACAAAGCAAGGACATGCACCAGAAGGCTATTTAATACAGCCAAAAAAAGCGGAGATTGGGATGAATACAAAACCAGCCACACAACATACAACAATGCCATAAAAAAAGCAAAAAAGGGACTCATGACGAAGGTACTGTAGGGACGTAGAAAACGAACCTACAAGTTCTCCACCCTAAAAGGTTCTGAGCAAAGGCCGCACTGGAAACATTGGTTCTTTGCTGACCGAAAACGGAGAGTTTATAGACTCGGTTGAAGGTACTTTGCAAGAACTACTGCAAAAACACTTCCCGGGTTCGTTGTTAATTGAAGTTCCTAAGCACCAGGACCTAGAGGTACCAAACAGACGGGCATCCAAAAGGAACTGGGACTTAGCGAGAAAAATAATCTATCTTCACAACCTAGAATGAGGAATCAATACGTTCAAACCCTTTCAGTCTCCAGGAGCCGATGGAACTTATCCCATCATGCTGCAAAAAGGATTTGCTGCCCTTCGAAACGCAGTATGCGAAATTCTCAGAGCCAGCTTAGCACTTTCGCACATACCAAACAGCTGGCGGATTGTCAAGGTGGTATTTATACCAAAGCCAGCGAGATCTACGTACGCCCAGGCTAAATCCTACAGATCGATCAGCTCAACTCCTTTCATCTTAAAACTACTTGAAAATGTAGTTGACAGGTATATACGGGACGGGGCACTAAAAGCTTCGCTTCTGCACTGAAACCAGTATGCTTACCAATTTGGAAAATCTTGCGAGCTAGCAATTTACCAACTAGTAAGCAGATGCGAAAGTGCAATCCAATACAATGATATTGCATTTGGTGCTTTTCTAGATATTGAAGGAGCATTTGACAATACTAACTTTACCTTAATTGCAAAGGCAATGGAGAAAAAAGGAATCACACCTCTAGTCCGAAACTGGGTCAACTCAATGCTCAGGAATCGGACGGTAACAGCTACTTTGTACGGTAGCACTGTGAGAGCCAAAGTGGCTGGCCGATGCCCACAAGGCGGGTGCTATCACCCCTACTGTGATGTCTCGTTATGGACGGTCTACTACAAGAACTAGAAGACGGCGGGGTATATGCTTTAGGATACGCCGACGATCTCACCATTATCACAAACGGGAAGTTTTGGGCAACTGTATCGAACATAATGCAAAGTGCACTAAACACCGTCGAACAATGATGCAAAAAAGAGGAACTATCAGTGAACCCAACTAAGATGGCAATTGTTCCGTTTACCAAACGACGGAAAACGGATGACGTAAGACTACCTACGATGTACGGAGTTACGCTCTCGATGACAAAAGAAGTCAAATATTTGGGACTTACTCTTGATACCAGACTGACTTTCAATGCTCATCTAGAAAAAGTCACAACGAAGGCCATCAGGGTTCTTAATACAACCAAACCAAACGCGCTTGTATGGGGCGAAAGAACCAACCTGAAAAGCACAGCTGTAAAGCTAAGCAAAGTACAGAGAATGACATGTGTACTGATAACAGGAACGATGAGAACCACGCCCACAGCAGCCATGGAAGTATTACTTTCACTTCCACCATTACACCTCGTTGTAAAGATGGAAGCAAGACAAGCAGCATACAGGTCGCACATTAAAGAACACGCGTCAATCACCGGGATAAACAAACCGGGCATATACAGCGTGCTGCGTGAAGAAACGATCTTAACTATGAGATCCGACTTTACAAAAAATTAACACATTTTAAAGAAATTTAAAGTGATAATACCGTCACGGAACGAATGGACAGAAAACATTTAACCGGGCGCGGTTAAACGAACTATTTGGTACACAGATGGGGCCAAAAATTGCAACGGTACCGGAGCAGGAGTATATGGAGGCAAGCACCATGGGAAGCAATTTTCGCGGACTTTGGTTAAATATGCATCCGCTTTCCTAGCTGAAGTTGCTGCTATTGACTAGTGTGTCAGGAACATTATCGACTCGAAATCATACACAAATGGGCTGATATCGATCATGTCTGACAGCCAAGCAGCACTACTGGCGACAAAAATTAAGGAAACTCACGGTACTAATTACAGGGCACTGTGGCCTTAACAAACAAATGCATCAAATGGGAATGCAAATCGGCTCTCTACGTCGCGGATGCTTGGAGGACGACGAGACTCCGCAGCATCTGCTGTGCAAATGCGAAGCGTATCAAATGCAACGCACAACGATTTTCGGAAAACCGATGATGAGTTGAAAAAAGCTCAGTGGAATGAACTTCTGGATTTCATTGACGAAACAGAACTGATGAGGGAGTAAAAAATCAGAGGTGCACAAAAGGACTAAACAGATCGCAGTGCAGGGGCGCTAGACGAACCACCTCTTGAAATAATAAAAAAAATGCGCTTTCTTTCATTATCGCAACCAGTCAATAAATTATCTACATAAAAGTCTTTTTGTATAATATTCGAAATGGAGGATTTTGCTATTTTGTAATCGATTCCTAATTGAGTTAGCACGCATAGCCATAAAAGAAGCTGATGCTGTCCAATACGTCACTGTGTTTCGATTGTATACTTTAACTTAATCTGTATTCCTTCACAAAATGCGCTGCATTGGTCTTTGACTTGGCTTAATATACACTTGCCTGTGCATTTTTTCCATATCAGTTGATATGACATAGAGGTGCTCTCTAAAGCGAACTAAAATAGAAAACAAGTTTTTTTGCATTGTTTCACCAACCATTTCGTCTGCTGTTTAAAAAGATACCGTTGCTGGTAGGCATTGATCTATTGAAAACTACACGAAGTTTGGTGGTAAGACTGATTTTCTCTCAAGGGAGATAATAAGCAACTTTATTAGGATTGTAGGTGGCAATAGACAAATGACCAAGACTTTCGTATAGTTTTATAAAAGCGGCATAACGCAAACGCAACTCAGGGTTTGCCTGAAATTGGCTTTCTAATGCAAAGAATCTCTTCTACACTATAAAATATGAATCACTCAGTTTTTTAAATGGCATTAACACAATCTACCACTTTCATCTCTTAGTATTTTAAGAGAAGTATTGTTCACAAGCATTCTCTTCTGTGGAAAGCATTTTTTCCAGAGGATATTGTTCAAGTTCCCAAAATTTTGTTTGAGATACTTTTGTTACTAGTGAAATTGCAATGAACTTGACCATTAACGCTGAACTCTGCAGACCCAGATACAACCCAAATCGCGTCTTTGACCTATGCAAACCAATTTAAAATATACATATATGAGAACCAATGAGCAAATCTATATTTCTGGACCCTTGACACTTTGGATCAACTAAGCGTATGTTGTTTGGTATTTTGAAAAGACTACGATCGATTCTACTATTTGACAAATTGTTTTTAATCTCGTCTAGAAAAATTTTCTGATCAAATTGACATTTTAGTTTCGAAGTTATTTAAAGATTTAAACTTATTTTAATTTTTTTATTTCATTGCTTAAGTACTTGAATTTGTTTGTAAGTTTCCGTGGCTTTGTTCAATGGTTTGAAGTTTTTCGTGATGGTTCCCATGTCGTCGGCTTATAACGCTCGACGTTTCGAGAGTCATGTCGCTCTATTCTTCAAAAGTTCTGAAACTGAAACAGTTTAGGTCTATTGTTGTCATAAATTCAGATTGCATTATAATTTGTTGATTTCGTCAGTCCTAACTATAAGTATTTCATTTCAGTCGTTTTGGTTTGTAATTCAGTATTCCTTTATTTCTAGGTAAGTTTTATCGCTATTAAGATTATCATTTGTTTTTGTCGACTCCTGTGAGAAACGTTTTTTTCATGGGACGTATCGTGCGTAATGCTTGTAATTGTATTCATGCTTAGTTCACTTTGTTTCTAAGGTATTTTTGTTGTAAGATTTTTGGTCGTAGTTTCAAATATAGCTGATAAGACCGAGGAGATATTTGCCAAAAATTTGTTTTTGGAACATTAGTTTTTAACCATATGGAACCCAATAATGTAGTAGTTCTCGATGGGGTTTTCTCAAAAGGTTCGGTGGTAGTTTGTAGTCAAAGTAAAAAGTTTTTTGTGAAGTTAAGTTGGGAGTTATCCGATTTCCTAAATGTTCCGGTCTCGACGATTCACTTGAAACCTCGCTAACTTGGAAGTATTTGAAATTTAGTTTGTGTTTGCATCTTTGCGTTTTGAGTGGATTATGCTTTGCTTGTTTGTTGCGTTGTTATTAAAACTTTTGAATTACGACGATTACGTGTTTTTGTATTATTCAAAAAAGTTACATTATTTGCTTTAATTAACGTAATTTTAATTATGCGTGCCAAGCCTTTGCGATTTTAATTAATTTTGTTTTAAGAAATTGATTCCCAATTATTGATTTTGTTGCGTTATTTTATTTAAATTTCTCTTCATTTTAACTTTGTTTGAGTCATTTAATTAGCGTTATGTGTTTTGTTTGTGTAATTTAATTAATTCAACTTCTATTTGGAGTGTGTTCATCAGGACAGATCTTTGGTTAGTAACGTTTCGAAGCTCATGTAAGCTACAATTTTTCCAAGCGCTTTTTTTACTATTGATTTTACGTTTTTTCCAAGCAGTCATTTAGCAATTACATTGTCTATGTTGCTTTAATTTAGGCATTTCTTTTTAACATCATTTGCACTTAACAAGTTGTTTTTAATATATAATGCACGCCGCTTATTGGAATCACGGATAATGTTATTAGTCTAGTAATGTTATCACTTTATAAAGGAACGGGCCAGAAGTATGCTACTACATAGAAAAAACATCGTTTATAGTAATCATAATTTCGGTTTATGTTATCAATTTTCTTCTCAGGTTTGTTTCTATACACGAACAAAAGCCTATTTTGTATGAGTTTTTTAGCTGAATTTTTGCAATGCGCTTATATTGTAAGTGAGTAACAAAATTAATCATTGTACCTTAAAAATACCTCTTTTGCATATTTAGCTTTGGTTTTGCAGTGTTATTTGCTTATTGAAGTATTTTGACTGGCTTACGTAACATTACCTCACGTTGTCTTCGCGTTACTTTGTATTTTTTGATGTACTTAGAAAAAATGTCTAGTTCTTAGAATAACAACCTAATTTAACTACGTCTTATGTGATAACATTATTTTGTATTTACTTTTATTTTAACTGTCAAAAAATTACTGAGAAGAAATGTGTAGTTCTTAGAACAGTGAATTAAACATCATAACGTTATTTTTAATTTATTTTTATTAACAGTGTCAACAAACTATTTACTGCTACAGGTCCGTAATTTTTGATTTATTCGACTCAAAATTCTGTTTTTTTTATATGTTTTATTAGAACTTTTATTTTGATATTTCTTGTTGGTATTGATGCTGTAATTTCCTGTAAATTAATAATTTGTTAATCACAAACACACCGTATGTATTTACTGCTTTCTAACCAATAAACATCTATTGTTGGAATATTGGATATGGTTATCATTCGGTTATTGTTATCAAAAACCCCAAATCTCAACGTGATTCTATTAAGAGGCGTGCACTGTATTTGTTATAATTCAACAAAATATACGAATTAATTGGATGAATGATTTGATTGTTTATACACGATGCTTTAAGTTGAACTATAACATGCTTTGTTCGTAAGTTTTATATACTTGATATAGCTTTAAAATTTAAATAAGTGGTTTATGAGAAATGAAAACTAATCTCAATCAACGAGAAAGTCAATTGAGCGAATTATTCATAACACAAACAAAAAATAGTGTTATCTTTGTTGAAGTAACGGTTTTCTCTTTTTATACAAATAATGGAACGTGTTTTTTTAAGTTTGCAAGATAATGACGCAGGGATCATCTTTTATGGGAACGGCTATAACATCTATTATTCTTCGCAAGTCTCATAATAGCGTTCTTTTCTTTAAGTACACGAAAAACAGCATGATCTACACGTTAGATAATTTTACTTTTAGATTTAGATTGTAGTGCCGTAGCGGTGGTCTTGTTTTCAGTGGGAATATTTTATCCTTTGAAGTCATACTTTGATTTAAATGTTTTGTGAGTTTTGGATAGTTTTTAATGTACTACTTTAATTTTTTAGTACTTTATATTATCAACTAGCTTAGCGGCGTTGCTTCGCACGCCTAGGTTTTGAGTTTTTGGTCCTATTTTTCCTGTGTTTACTTGCAGACGAAATTAAATTTTTCTCACTGGATTCTTGTGTTAAAGGCAGTGTACGGGCGAGGTCGACAAAACTTATATACAAAGTCCCAACAATCTTGTTAGCGCGGTTTTGAAAACAGTATTTAACTAACAGCATCATCTGTTGACATGTTTACTATAGTACATAGTTTTTAAATATTTCGTATCTCCACTTTGTCAACGCTAACAATATTCCGGACACCTACGTACGGTATGTATCTATCTATTTTGTAGACGCCACCTGCTAACACCAAGGTGTATTTTATTTTGTTTTTGAAAAACACAGTTACTAAATCTAAAATATTTGTCTAAGCAATGTCGTGTAAACCGCAGTTTTTATCTTCATTAAATTTTCTCGATATTAAGCAAATGTATATTAATAATTTAAGATTATTTACTTAAATTCTTTGTGACATATTAAAAATAATATAACTTTTAGTGATATTTTATTAATTTGTGTATTAACTTTAACATATAGATATATGTCGTCGGGGCTTTTTTATAGAGCTTTTTGAGTTTTACAACTTTTCTATACAAAGTGTTTAAATATTTTTTCCGTTAAGGCAGCGTTCGTAAAAAGAGCATCGCGTGGCCATTTTTTTGTCTACTTTAGTTGTAAAATAGGTCACCACAAGCAGCTCTTTTATTGAAACAGGATAATATATGGTCTATATTCAACCTGAAAATCCATTCTAAACATTGGTGCAAGAATGTTTGAAATTGAAGGAGTAGTTTCGATAATTACCTCATACATACAAACTTACCAACTTTACGTCTTTATAATATTAGTATAAACTGCATTTCGACAATTACTAAAAAGAGCGGTTTACTACAATTTATCGATGATCCTTTGATTCGTACAAATTAATTGCGTTTATTTATAGAAACTTATAATATATAATATTATATATAATAACATAAACTGAAACAGAGCAAAATAATAGAGTTTTGGAGATATCAAAATACATTTCGCATTAATCATCATAATAAAGTACCATAAACTTTTTCTAATAAATCCAAGCTACTATTATTCATTAAAACTCTGAAACTGGGATATATTCTTATAGCAATTGCAGATGCTTCCCTAATATTATAATAAAACGGCCTTTAATTATAAAAAGCAGTAAATTATGTAATGTGATTACATGGACAGTAATTGTATGTTGGTCATTTAAAATTACGTAATTTATTACTGTTCAGAAATTTTGTAACATACACGATACACTTAATATACAATTTCTTTTGTTTTAAAAATTATATTGTTTGTTTTTTTTAATTTTTGAAAGTGTAAAATTTGTATTGCATGGCTCTCTATATTACTTAACCATTTGTTTACAAAAAAAAACACCTATACAACCCTGTTTGAGCTCTCTTATTCAGTTTTAGTTTAACAACACAACATACTACCGATTTTCAGTTGTTTTTGAGTTATTATTATTTTGTTGTTATTTGCAGACCTTTACTTAAACTGTATTATTTAGAAAACCGTTTGACTTAACAAATAAATATTTTCGGGTTTTGAACCGCGTTCCATATTTACACTTTTCACGAAATTCATAAAACTTAGAAAGCTTACAAACTTTGAAAAATCTACAATATTTAACGTTTCGACAGTCATGTCGCTGTCTTCTTCAGAAGAACTGAAACTGAAGGTATAGGATCCTGATAAGCCTTTATATTACGCCGTTCGGGTCAGTGGTTCGTGACGGTTTCGATTCATTAGTCTTCCGGAACATGTTTTTCCATATTGGCGCTAGATCGATTCCATTATTCTTATTGAAGTTGTCGTACTTTTGTATTTCGATGGCTTCCTTGTATAGTCTAGGCCAGAAGTTTTGGGATTTAGCCAACTTTGTTGCCTCTTTAATTTTACCGTTTGACCGCTGTCTAAAAAGTGTTCCGCAACAGCAGATCTTGTGTTATGTTTCTTTGTATCCGCCTTATGTTCTTTTAATCTGGTAGCTATGTTGCGTCCTGTTTGTCCTATGTAAGCTAGACCACACGAACAAGGGATGTGGTAGACCCCTGGTTCCTCGAGTGGTGCTTTTGTTTCTTTTGATTTTGAGAAATTGGCGGCTATTTTATTTGTTGCAGTGAAGATCACTTTGATGTTTTTTCCTCTATATATTCTGGCTATATTATCCGTGCAGCTCTTTATGTAAAGAAGAAAGGAAGTTGCCACGGGGTCTTCTTTAGGTTTTTCCTTACTGTGTTTGTTAATTGCTCGATATATGTCTCCTTTTTTGAAACCGTTTTTTTATTAAGGCGTTCGTTAGGTGACCTCGCTCGGTGTTTAACGTGCTCGGTTCACTGATCGTCTTGGCCCTGTGTACTAAAGTTTTTAGATCTGGCAACTTCTGAGCTGGATGATAATGTGATTTGGCGTTGAGGTATCTGTCAGTATGTGTCGGTTTTCTATATACTTGATGCCCCAATCTGTTGTCTATTTTTTGAGTGACCAGTACGTCCAAGAACGGAATGCTTCTGTTTGTTTCCTTTTCCATGGTGAATTTGATGTTGGGGTCTAACTTGTTGATGTGATCCAGAATGTTGTGTAGTGTTTCTGCTCCATGAGACCAAATTACAAATGTATCGTCCACATAACGTAGCCAGCATCAATTAGTCCGTTAAGCTCGTCATCCAAATCCGCTTTTCGTAATTTAGTCTTGATGATTTCTATTGCTGTTTGTAGTGCTACTTTTGTGAAAGGAGATGTCACATTAAAACTGACTAAAATGTCTTCTGATTCCAATTTAATTTCTTTAATCTTTGAGACGAAGTGCTGGGAATTCTTATGTGATGGATGCTTTTTCCCGTAAGTGGTTGTAAAATCGTACATAAGTATCTAGTCAGAGGATGGGTATCTGAACCTGTAGCACTCACAATTGGGCAAAGCGGTACCCCTGGTTTGTGAATTTTTGGAAGGCCGTAAAGGTGCGGCATCCTGGTGTTTGTAGGAATTAGTCGTTTCTTTTGATGTTCCAGGATCGTGCTTGCGGATTTTACCATCGAAGAGGAACCCAATAAAACCTCTAGAGAGAAAGATTTCGGCTGCTGTAAAATCCGCAAGCACGATGCTGGAACATCAAAAGAGACGACTAATTCCTACAGACACCAGGATGTCGCACCTTTACGGCCTTCCGAAAATCCACAAGCTAGGGGTACTGCTTCGCCTAATTGTGAGTGCTACAGGTTCAGCCACCCATCCTCTGGCTAGATACTTATGTACCATTTTACAACCGCTTACGGGAAAAAGCATCCATTACGTAAGTAATTCCCAGCACTTCGTCTCAAGGATTAAAGAAATTAAATTGGAATCAAAAGACATTTTAGTCAGTTTTGATGTGACATCTCTCTTCACAAAAGTGCCACTACAAACAGCACTAGAGATCATTAAGACTAAATTACAAAAAGCGGATTTGGATGAGGAGCTTAACGGACTAATTGAGTTATACTTAAAGTCCACGTACTACTCATTCAACAATATTGTATACGAACAAATTGAAGGAGCAGCCATGGGATCACCACTTTCTCCAGTCATCGCCAATATATTTATGGAGGACTTTGAAGAAAGAGCATTAGAAACCGCTACCCTAAAACGAAAATGCTAGCTACGTTATGTGGACGATACATTTGTAATTTGGTCTCATGCAGCAGAAATACTACACAACTTTCTGGATCACACCAACCAGTTAGATTCTAACATCAAATTCACCATGGAAAAGGAAACAAACAGAAGTATTCCGTTTTTGGACGTACTGCTCACTCGAAAGATGGACAACAGATTGGGGCATCAAGTCAACGCCGAATCACATTATCATCCAGCTCAGAAGTTTTCAGTTCTAAAAACTTTAGTACACAGGAACAAGGCGATCAGTGAACCGAACACGTTAAACACCGAGGTCACCTAAAGAACGCCTTAATAAAAAAACGGTTTCAAAAAAGGAGACATATATCGAGCAATTAACAAACAGCAAGGAAAAACCAAAGAAGGAAGTCCCCGTGGCAACTTTCTTTCTTTTTTACATAAAGGGCTGCACGGATAAAATAGCCAGGATACTTAGAGGGAAAAACATCAAAGTGACCTTCACTGCAACAAATAAAATAGCCGCCAATTTATCAAAATCAAAGGAAACAAAATCACCACTCAAGGAACTAGGGGTCTACCACACCTCTTGTTCGTGTGGGCTGGCTTACATAAGACAAACGGGGCGCAACATAGCTATCAGGTTAAAAGAACATAAGGCGGATACAAAGAAACATAACACAAGATCTGCTGTTGCGGAACACTTTTTAGACACCGGTCACATAATAAAATTTGAAGAGGCAACAATGTTGGCTAAATCCCAAAACTTCTGGCCTAGACTATACAAGGAAGCCATCGAAATCCAGAAGTACGACAACTTTAATAGGGATAATGGAATCAGTCTAGCGTCAATATGGAAGACTAATGAATCGAAACCGTCACGAACCACTGACCCGAACGGTGTAATATAAAGGCTAGTCAGGATCCTATACCTTCAGTTTCAGTTTTTCTTAAGAAGACAGCGACATGACTGTCGAAAGGTTAAGTATTGTAAATTTTTCAAAGTTTGTAAGCTTTCTAAGTTTTATGAATTTCGTGAAAAGTGTAAATATGGAATGCGGTTCAAAACCCGAAAATATTTATTTGTTAAAAAATCATGGCCGCGAAACCCTCAAAAATAATACGTTTGACTTAAATTGATGGAATAAATTTTATTAAATTAAAAAATAGGTTATTATAAAAAAATTAAATCAAAAAAAGAAAAAACGTAAAAAGTATTTGCAATTTTAAAATTCAAAACACTCATTTTTTTAAATAGCACCCTCAAATTTTTTGCATCATTAGCTTGAACAAAAATGGTATACATCATAAGTGTCTAAAATCAGTCTAATTTTACGCAAACTCAAAAAAAAAATGTATTACAGTAACAAACTGGAAATGTAAGACTAATTTACAGTGCTCAAAATTTTGTTACATCTCAAGCATTGTTGAAGATGTTTTGTAACAGTTTCATTTGTAGCTCTTTGAATTTCTGGAGTAGCAAGTGAATTGAATGCATCACACGCACACAGATAGAAATTCAATGAGGCAAGATCAAGTGACCTAGCTGTAAGGAGATGCACCATCTTGTTGATTTTCTGCGATCTTGCATTTTATTTAATTGGGATTAAATTCTCAATCCTCAAAATTTTAAGATATTTTTTTTCTACAATATGTATAAATAATGCAATATTGCTACAAGACATAGGTACACTATATTTATCTCTGAAATTTTCTTCGTAAATGTGAAAACCAAAAATTTCGTTATCAGGAATTTCGCAAAATACAATAAAATTTTAAAATGGTAACGTTAATCGCCAATAGGGTTGTTACTTTCCTATAAGGAATATATTTTTTTTCCATAATTTTAGGTTTCAAGGTCTTCGAATTAGAAAAATATATTTGTGACACCAACATTTTGGGTGTCTATGTGTGCAACGATGTACTCAATATAACTCTCGCACCAAAAGTCCTAGTAACTTGAAATTTGGTATGGATGGAGCTGGCTTTTTATATTGTTTCGGTTCTGATAAAGAAACCGAAAGTGGGTGTATTAACAGTTTTTCTTGTATAATTTTGTACGTATGTAAATTATTTGAATTATTTTTACAATAGAGATAATTTTTCCTAACAATTTATTCAAATATAAAAAAAAATAATATTAACAGTTTATTAGATATTTTATTTATAATTTAAAATGAATTTACAAGTATAATCTAGATTCGAATGCTGCCTGCGACGATTTTTTTTAGAAAAAATTCCATCTTGTTAAAAATAATAATTTTTACTGAATTACTAAAGGGGAAAGCAATACAAACTGGTACATATCACTTCAAAGTGGTTTTATGACCACATAACCTTAAAAAATATGTTCCTTCGTCATTCTTTATAGGAAAGTCGTGTGGTCGTGTGGTTTTTTTGTCATCCCAAAAATGCGTGTTTCGACTACTTTCAAATATTGTACTAGGTGTAACGAATATGGTCTGAAATTATGTTTTTTTAAAGTTGTCCTAATAGTTGTTGGTTCCAAGCCAGTGTCACTTTTAGCATTGTTTATTGAATCACAAGCATTTACACCAAAGTAAGGTCACTTAAATTTATTGATGGATTTTTTGTAATTAATCTTACAAATTTTAGAATAAACGTTAGGCGACTCGATAGTTGTATTTATTTGTACAAAGGACTCTTAATGTAAATGAAAGGAACAATGATAATTTATGAAACAAGCGTGGAAAGTAAAGTATAGCATGTTATGAAACTTTTGTTGGATTAAGGTACATTATTTTTGAATCGCCTTTTGCAATATTTGAAAAAAAAATTAAAATCATCAGAAATATAATGTTGGTACTAGATTTGTTACTAAATCTATCAAATTTGACATTTAAACTTTAATATGTTTTTTTTTAAATTTGATCTGAATTTTAAGTATTTTTAACTGACTTCTGCATCTGTCGTATTGTCGTTATAACACAATATTTTTTAAATACCTTGAATGTAGCAAATTTTTTAATTATTGTTCAAAAAAATTATCTATTTTTTTTATCAACCTTTGGATGGACCATATTGTTGGGATTTTTAAAAACTAATTTATTTCTAAACGAAATATTTACACGTATCATCTAATTAAATCTAACGATACACACTTACACTAACTTATATATGTTACTATCACTCAAAAAATAATGTCTGCGGATAACTTTTTTTTATCTAAATCGGTATTTGTTTACATTAAAAGCACGTACGCTTATACGCCGTTATATTTATTTTTTACTGACACAGGCACTTTATCTATTTATCTTAGCACATACAATAATCACTTATTTATTTTAAACCAACAGTTTTCTTAACTCTAGATTTCGAAAAACTGACCTTAGTAACTTTGAATATGTTTCTGTTATCTATGTCGAGAATTTTCTACATCCTTTGGTTATCGTCTCGAAGTTGACAAATAACTTCGAGGACGTTTCAATATTAATAAAATATGTTCAGGGATTAACTTTGAAACATCTAAGTGATAGATGATCGATGCATTACAACCACTGAGAAATCAATTACAAAGGATATACAATCCTTTATTTGCTGTTTGTAATAACTCGGAGATTGACAATTTTATATTAGTTGAAGCTTCTAGGCTATTAAGTTGTGATAAACAATTTAAATTTTTATGTTCTATTGCAATTTGGTACAAAATTGTTTTAATCCAATTCTTGCAGACAAAAGACTATGACTTACCATCTGTTATGGAACTCTTGTAAAATTGTAAATGACATATCGGCTAAGATTATACGCTACTTTCGTGTCGGTGACATTTACCACTCTAGAGACACTCAGGTTTAACTACGACGCCGTCTAAGCCGAAAGTCGCTTATAATCATAACCAATATATAACCGCGAAAGCTTAAGATTTTATATCGGCTAACTTTGAGCTTACCCAGCCACATCATAGAGTTTGAAGAAGGAATGTTAGTTTTGACTATGAAGCACGAGGTGGTCCAATAGAAGATCCTACTTTGAAATATACATTAGACTAACTTATCAATGCGCTTGAATCTAGGTTTGATTTGATCATTACCCACTACAAATATTTCCAGTTTTTATACAATATTTCTGATTAAAGAGATACCCTTCAAAACAACTTATTAAAATATTGCAAAGATCTAGAAATAGTGTTGATGGGAATTCATCATATACAGGGTGTAACAGGTATAACTAATAATCGCGTAATGGTAGATGGCTGCAATGATTTAGAGCATATTTGCATTATAAAGATAAAGTCTATTTCTTAGTTTTCGAGAAAAATTGGTATTAAAATTTAAGACGGCTCGGTTATAGTCTATTGTAAATTTGTAGGAATAAAAGCCAATGACCCAATTCAGGATCGTTTATTAGTAAACAGCACGTACAAAGTACAAGAATTTGATAGAATTGTTTTGCTTAGTTTTACTGTAGATTGTTGAAGACGTACAAAAAGCATAACCTGGGTTAACATAAAATAAGACTATGCAGCTAACATTTGTTTTTCTGATCATACAGGGGCGTCTATTTAGGTTGTGCGTTACTGTTGATTTGATTTTCATTTATTTCAAGATGTTTTAAATATATTAAATTATTTTTGTAGTTAGGTATTCGGTATTTCGTTTTGTTATTTGTTCAATTTAGTTTCATATTTTTTCATATTATTTACTAATTACACTTTTTAATTTCTACATTTATGACTTTAAAATAACTGATTGACATGGTTATTTTACTCTTTTCTGTCGTTATTAAGAGCCTTGAAGTAAATTAAAAATAACCTTGATTTTAGCACGACACCATATCTCTTAAATGTTGTTTATTTTGTCATCAGAAACTTAATACTTATAGTAAACTTGAATTCCAACAGTTTCAAACGTTTTATATCACGTTTTCTTATAACGAATAACCAGTCTGTAATTACATCTAATTACTACAAACAATTTTAAGAAAAATCGATGAAAAGTTAGACCACATGGTTATGGACAAAATGTGTTGGAAATTCCCATATCTACTCCCTATTATTAGTTATACTTGCTACACCCTGTATAAAGGCACTGGACTTGGCAGACGAGATAATAACGGTTTATTCTTTACTAAATAAAAAAGAAAGTCGAAACTGAATTTTGCTCCAAATCTCGATATAGTTTTAAGAATCTTGCTTACTCTCCCAATAAGTGTGGGAATTGGAGAAAGAAGTTTCTCCAAATAAAAAATAAATTTACGCTCTAGAAGGAGACAAGGCGATTTGTTACATGCAAAAGTTGGAAACAATGTCACTGCCTGAAATGAGGTTACACAAACGATGTTGTGCCGCTGCTCAGTGGAGACGGAGTGGGTTATATTTTAAAATTTCGTGATAACTTGGAAACGAGATTGACATAAGATCGAAATAAAATGGTTAAAAAAAACTCAAAATCGGTTAGGGCGCCAATCAAGGACACGATGATTATAGCTTCTGGACCCCTGATAACCCAGAAGCTCATCTGGTTGGTTACAACCCCTGGACTTACCTCGAGTTGTAACTTGCTAAACTCTGAAATGTAACGCGGCAGCTGAATGCATAAAAGCTCTTTACAGTTTAACAATTTAACATTTATTGAATTAATAAAATAATAAAATGAATATCAAACAAACTTGAATAAAAAAATAATAAATGAAATAATAATAAACCAGACAAAATTCACAAACTGAATATAAAAATTAATATATATATAGAAAAATAAAGCGCTAACTTGTTCAAAAACAAATAAAAATAAAGTTCAAGGCCTTGTCCGCATACTTAATCCGTAAATTTAACAACAAAAAAAATACAAAAGTCGTAAAATAGACGTCCGAAACTCTGGTTTCGAACTCAGCGTTAAAGAAAAAAAAATTACATGTTACATTATCTTTCATGCATGAATACGGCTTATTTTTTTTTTACAAAACACCAACCAAAATTAATTAATTAAAGCAAAATTCACGCAAACTTCTTCAAGTGTTTCTTGAAATAATTATAACTAGCCGTAACTCAGTCGGCTCAAATCAAAGCTTTTAATCATAACGATTGCGGTTCACTTCACGATAATAACAAATTCAATAAATACCTTTACTCAATTGTATACTCCAGGTAAACTGCTGGGCACAGTGGTTCCAGAAGCTTTCGAGTTTAGATCGACCCCGGGACGGTCTAGGTGTTCTTGTAGTCGACTGAAGGTTCGTTGGGACCCCCAAACAATGGAATGACGGCGGAAGATATGTTTTAATTCAGCATTGAAATCCGCACAAAAGCGAAAATTGGATTCTCAGCATAACACATCGTAAATAAATCCAACTCGAACGTGAGCTTTATTATGGATACCATGAAGTTCATTAAACCGTAAAATTACGAACTTGGAAAACCACTTAATTTTCACGGTACCATTTGTTTAACTCCTCCGGACCCTTGACTACGTCACGGAACCCGGTATTCCTTAATTGCGACCAAAAAAAAGATCTCCCTCAAAATCAAAATTTTACTCCTTTTAACTCCTCGTAATCCCACTTAATTCAATAAACTTGCGCCGTAAAATATTTGTAAAAGATGGAACACTAAACAAAGTAACTTAACAAAGATGAAAAATATTGTTACCACGTGCGTTACGTCACGTACGCACACGAAAAGACAGGAAATGATCTCATGAAAATGCTTACTTAGTTAAATTATCAAGTGATCCAAATCACGCTCGTAAATGACCTCAACATAAACAAAAGTAGATTCTAAGAAAAATTGATCAAATTACATTCCAAAAAGGAAGTCATAAATTAGATAGAGTTGTTATTCCATTGAAATAACCAGAAGTAAAAACACTAAATCAAAATCAAGACCACGGAAATTTATGCGTTTAAAAAAAACAAACCAATAATAATTGTGAAATAACTATAAAATACAAATCAACTTAAATTAAACGTAATAAAATAACGAGTAAAACGTTTTCGATGCTTACACAGTAATCAATCGCTAAAATAAAAGAAAATTCAGCCCAATAAATCTGAATACGGGGTCTTTTACAAAATATTCACGACCAAATTTCAACGCCGGTTACAGATTGCTTAAATGACTTGACAACATTAGTCATTGAACATGAGCTAGCTGAAGAAATTTGTGTCAAAATATGATCAGTATTCAAAATGAAAAAAGAACACTTATGTTTAACTGTATTTTTATAAATTTGGTTTTTATTTTTAATGGTTTTATAATGTTTTACAATTTTTTTAATATGTGCATTTTATAGTTATATACTAGATCTGTGTCTTTTCTTTTTCTGTACAACCTTAATTTCAATTTAGTGCCAATTCATATATCAAAAATGTTTGTAAAATCAAAACTTCAACATTTTTAATACTAATTTTTTTGTCACGTTTTATTTTACTACTAAGCGTGGGAAATGTTTTTATTTCTTTAATTTTTTGTTATAAGGGGGCGGCATTTTACCTTTTTGTCCGACAAGGAAAAATTGAAATATTTTTTATTAACTATAATAATATTCAATTATAATGCTTGATTATGATTCTGACGAAATAAACGTAATATTGAAATATATTAATACAACCTAATCATACCTAAATAACTTAACCTGTAAAGTTTAATTATTATAGTCTATTACCAATTTTAATTAAACTTATTACACTTTATTCTAAAACAGTTAACAATAAAGAAGATAGAAATACTTTTAATTCAACTTTATAATCTCTTATAAACACCAAAAACTGATAAATTTAAAAGTGGATGTCACTAAATCTGGTTTCTATTTACTCCGCAGTGGCGTTGCGATCTTAAGCGAGATTGCCTATAGTCTACGTCTGGTATCGTATCAGCTCCGAAAATTTAAAAAACTAAATTGTGGTTGAGAATTCAAACTGCTACAAAATATATAGGGTGTTTTATTTAAAAAAATGTAAACAAAGATGAATAACACAGATCAAATTGATATAAAATGTTAGAGATTAGCGATAAACAAATAGAATAAGTATGATAAAAGTTGCTGAAAAATTTAGAATAAAAAAATTTGACAATATATTTTTATGCTTGCAGTCATACATCTTATTAGATTAGACACATAAAAAACAAATACTTTTTATTAGCGTTTATTCAGCGTTACTAGTACATACATATATTCAAAAATAACGAATTATTAAAGTATGAAGAAATATTTCTTAAACGAGTTCCCTACGGCCTTCTACTTAATGATTTAAAACACAATACAGTAGAAGCTATAGAGAATACATAAAAAGAAATCTATTTTGCATTGAGTAACTGAAATGATGCTTTTTAAAGAAACTAAAAGACATACTACACCCAGTGATGCTTTGCAACCTCAAAACTGAATATAGTATGTCATTTAGGCTCATATATGTTTATGCCTCTGAAAAATTTTGAATATAAATGAAGAAGTACTTCTCACATAAACTCCTTACCGCTTCCTACTTAATGATAATTTAAAATACAATAAAGTAGAAGCAATAGGGAATATATTAAGAGAATACGATATAACTGAAGATGTTATAATAATATACATATATAGAAAACAACTAAATGACACACTATACTCAGTGATGTTTTAAAATTCAAAACTTTGCATAGTGTGTTATCCAGGTATTTTGCATCGTTCACTTACACATATATGTTGTTTAGGAATCATATTAAAGGATATACTACACCCGGTGTTGTATAATTCAGAACCGAGCATAGTACACCGCTTAATAGGGTTCTGAATAAGAATATGTTAAAATTGAAATAATCCGAATTACACACTACACCCAGTGATGCTTTTATACACAAAACCGTGCATAGTATGTAAACCAGATTCTTCAAGCGATTATCAGTCAAACACAAAGAAGTAATAGTTCTTACCCTATTTAACGTAAATCTAATCATTGAATTAGAAAATGTGTTACTTATACATGAGGGATCCCCACTTTTCCAATCTAATTATGCTCCCTAATTACAGTCCGGGAAAAATTGTAGTTGTTGCAAATACATTAAGGATTTAATTAGCGTATTTCGTGATTAGGTCATTCTTTTTGTTTTGCAAATTTATTTGTCTATTAAATTCTTTTAAATGTTATTGAGTTATTTTGCCATTTGTTTTGTAAAAATAAATAAATTTATTTTATAGAAAAAAAAACGTACATTATATAAAACAATGTGAAATTTTTGCATTGGCAAATTAACTTAAAAAATCTGCAATGAAGATTGCAGAGACGTGGTAGTAGAAAGCATTTTTTATGTACAGGATTCATTATTAAAAGCATTTATTTATCTTGCAATGTATATTAGTTTTCTTGTTTAGTTCAAATCTTGCAAACTGAATTAGAACCACTTCCTCTTATCCTACAGAGTTGAATTTTTACATGTTGGTTCAATTACGATACAGTTTATGTTAAGAATGACTTAAAGCGACATCCAGGATAAAGAAAGAATCAATTTCTCTTATTCTACGGAGTTGAATTTTTACATATTGGTTTAATTCCGATGACAATGCATTTTTGTGATAAGCATGACCTGAATCGACATCGAGGATTAGCTCCAGATAAATGAACTCTTCAACGGCCAACAGCATAAACACCAAATTTTGTTTACGCATTTAATTATGATAGCCGGTTTAAAACTACTTAAAAGCTTGTCCAGCTAAAACTAAGAGTCAAAAAATAAATTAATAATAAAAATCATTTTTAAAAATAAGCTTTTATTTCAATGCTCTAAAAAGAAGAAAATAAACTTTAAATTAAATTTATATGATATAAAAGCTTCTCGCGAGATTGTCCTGTGTAAATAAACAAGAATAGAATACTTAACATTATCTTGATACAAGTAATTCTAATAAATAAAAAAATGTATGTATTTGGCAGCAAGCTTTTATATCATATAAATTGTATAATGTAATAAATTTATGTTGGATTATTTTAAAGATTATTTTCTATTTAAGTAAAAGCTTGTTTTTTAAAATGTTTTTTTGTTATTATTTTTTTCTTGTTTTCTTTTGTGGCTAGTTAATTAGCATTGGTGTCTACGTTTTCTGAATATGCGGACATTCATTTAATGTAAGGACTTGTATTATGTAATGCCTTAGTAGCTAGAAGGCTTTATGAAGAATTCTTGATAGGAAAACTTTTGGGTGTTGAAGAACACATGTTAAATGCCGTAGAAGCAGATCTGAAATTAGGTGTCCAATTAGATTGTCCAAAATCGACGGTTTCTAAAATCCTTAGAGACCATCTTCAAAAACTCTATGCGCTACTTCGTGAAGACTTTTCGTATAGGATGGAATTTTCTAACTGGGTTTTAGATCGGCATAGAAACGATGCAAATTTGAGGAATTTCCATGGCTTAAACTTTAATTCGTGTTAATAGTGTTTCTACTGCTAATTTCAGAATAATTTTTTGCACACTTAAGCTTACCTAATTTATTACAATTCCTGATAGTTTTTAAAAATCTAATAAACGTAGTAAGAGTGTAACTAACTAAAAAAATGCTGCATAATTTTAACCCATTTTTAAATTATTGATAAATATCTACAGTTATTAAATGAACAAATTCTTCCGGTTGTACGAAGAGTTAATGATAGAATCATTTTCCAACACGACGGGGTCCGCCACATAATACTCGAGAAATTACCCGACTTTTAAATGTTAAGTGTCCGGATGAATGGATTGGTCGTTTTGGACCTTTAAAATGACCAGCCAGAAGCCCCGACTTGACACTCCAAGATTTTTTTGTATTGGAGATATCTTGCCACATGAGTATTTGATGACATTAGCCCCAAGACCTACAAAAACTCACAAGTCGTATAGATGGAGTTTCTAATGGAATTACTGTTAGACAATTCTAAAATGTAAAAAGAGAATTTGTAGACTTATTAGGTTACTGTTTAGCGGCTTCTGGAAAAAAGTTTGAGCATTTAAAACAAGAAAATATTTGACCATTTTTCTAAAATTTATAAATAGAATGATTGATTAATAAAGTTATTTTCTTGTCTTCATTTTTCTTTCTTTGGCATTGGGAAAGCTTTTATAAGGATTCAACTTTTAATTTGAAAATTTTATAATTAATTTATTTCACTGTTAGTGGACACAGCCTCTTATATTTAAACAAGTGTAAAGGAAATTATAATAAATTAGGTTAGCCAAAAATTATTCTAAAATTACCAGTAGGAAGACCATTAACACTAGTTAAAGTTTTATTATTTTATTTATTTATTTAAAAATTCACTGTATATAATATACCGGGTGGTGCACGTAAGGGGTGAACATTGGGATTTAACATGTAAAATTATTTTTATGGGATCCTGTTCATTTTAGGGCAAAAATTGTAGAGAGAAAAGTTGTTCAAAATTAAATGCTGCATACGAAACTGTTTTTACATTTATTATTAAGCTTTTGGTTTAGTCACAAATTTAAAAATTCATTCTAAAATTTCTGTTACATTGTAGCTATTGCCATGACTTTTGTTTCTTTTGTATGTCAAATGTTGAAAAAATATTATTTTGTGAATTTTCTTGCAAAACGTGAACTATCAAATATGAATGTCTATTCGAATGAAGAACGAGTTTTTATTATTAATTATTACTATGCTGGAAATAGTTAGAGAAGATTACGGGATTTATTTTTTATAAAATATGAAAATAAACTGGTTAAAAATTTTGAGAGCACAGCTAATGTATCTGTCAACGAATGTAATGAAGGCAAGATCAGAATACTTCATTTCAATGCCATCAAGAACTTCTTTTATCTGATTTAGACAGTAGAAACATTTTTTGCGAAATTATGCAAGAAAAAACAAATCGTGATCGACACTTTATTTCCTCTATCTGTTTCACTGACGAAAGCACATTTACTTTAAATAACGAACCAAATGTGCAAAATACTCGTACCTGGAAAAAAGAAAATTCCCCTTTAAATGTATGCACCACAGTCAATATCTTCAGAAAATTAATATTTGGGCTGGAATTTTTAACAACAGGATAATAGGGCAATTTGAAATTACGGAAAATTTGAATATGAATAGTTATTTGGAACTTCTGCAGAATAATGTTGGTCCTGCATTGGAAGATGCAGCTAATCCAAATCAGGATATTTGGTTTCAACATGATGAGTGCCCGGCTCATTATGGGATAAATGTGCGAGAATATTTAGATTTTGTTTTCCCGAATTTTTGAATTGATCTCCGGATCTAGCTCCTTGCGATTTTTTTATGGGGGCATCTTAAAAGCAAAATTTATTCTAAAATATATGCGAATTTAGATTTGTTAAAAGACGCTATATTTGAAGAATGTGATTGAATTACTGCCAGACAATTAGCCAATGTTAGAACTTCGTTTTACAATAGACTGAGTTGTTGTCTTGCTGAGAATGGTGTCTGTTTATGTCTGATTGTATTTTTTTTATAAGATAGATTGATGTTTATCAACTTCAATCATTGACGTTTATAAATAATTTTTGTAAAAAAAAGCCATGGCAATAGCTACAATTTAACAGAAATTTTGGAATTTATTTTTAAAGTTGCGGCTAAACCAAAAACTTAATAACAAAACTATTGTATGTAGCTTTTAATTTTGAACAACTTGCCTCTCTACAGTTTTTGCCCTGAAATGAGCAGGAGAGCAGAAAATCCCATAAAACTAATTTTACATATTAAATCCCTATGTTCACCCCTTACGTGCACCACCCGGTATATACAGGTTTGGACACCACAACCGAAGCGGTTTTCACACGGAAACCTGTTGAAATTCTCAAATTGGTTTTTCTTCACATACATAGTGTACAGGAACACATTTTAAAATTATTCTCGATTATACAGGGTGTTCAAAAGAAAAGATCTATATCAAAGTTATGTTTTTTTTATAGAACAACCTGAATTTTATAATATTTTTAAAATCTAGATACAAAATAAAAGCAAATGTAAATAATTGAAAATGCAGGCAGGTTCTATAAAGAAACATAACTTTGATATGGACTTATTCTTGTGAGACCGTGGCGGTTGTGGTGCCTCATCTTGTTTATATGTATATTATATAACGCATCCTCAGCATCAATTTAAATTCATTAACGTGTGGGTCGAAATAAACGGACAAGATTTAATTAGACCATTTGTATTGCCAAAAAGGTTAATTGTAGAACTTGATTTGGAATTTGTTTAAAACAATTTGTCAGAACTTTTAGAAAATCTACCTCTGGCAATACAATGTGGTATGTGGTTCATGCATGATGGGGCGCTGCTAAATTTTAGTTTAGTAGTTTGAGAATACCTAAATAGGAAAAATTTATGGATAGGAAGAGGAGAACCAGTGGCTTGGTCTGCTCGATCACCTGACCTAAATCTATCAGATTTTTTAGGGTTATTAAAAAACCATAGTCTATGCTAATCCAATTGACAATCAATAAAACTTATTGGAAATATTTATTTTTATTGTCGCGAAATAAGAACTAATGAGGCGTTGTGAACGGTCCACAATCTTCAATTCTTAGAGCTAGGGAATGCATAAGAGTACAAGGAACTCATTTTGAACTGATAAAAACCATAGTGAATAAAAGTTTATTTTTGCAAACAGTTCATTTTATCGATGTCCATTAAGAGTATCTTTTTTTAGTGGATGGTATAAGCTGTTTTATTTGAAAATTTCATAATTATTTTATTTCACTGTTAGTGGACACAGTCTTTTATCTTTAAACAAGTGTAAAGAAAATTGTAATAAATTAGGTAAGCAAAAAATTATTTTGAAATTACCAGTAGAAAGACCATTAACACTGGTTAAAGTTTTATTATTTTATTTATTTATAAAAAAATGCACTGTATATAATATATATTTACATGTTGGGACACCACAACCGCCACGGTTTTCACACGGAAACCTGTTGAAATTTTTAAATTGTTTTTTTACACATACATAGTGTATAGGAAAACATTTTAAAATAATTTTTGATTATACAGGGTGTTCGCAAGAAAAGATCTATATCAAAGTTATGTTTTTTATAGAAGAACCTGTATTTTATAATATTTTTAGAATCTAGAGACAAAATAAAAGCAAATTGTAATAGGATTTTCTACATCTAATACTTTCCCCTTTTTCAGAAAATAGATAATTGAAAATACAGGCAGGCAGGGTGTTCTATAAAAAAAACATAACTTTGATATGGATTTATTCTTGTGAACACTGTGTATAATCAACAATAATTTTAAAATGCGCTTCTATGAACTTTGCATATGTGCAGAGAATAACGAATTTGAGAATTTCAACAGGTTCTCATGTAGAGACCGTGGCGGTTGTGGTGCCCCATCTTGTCTATATGTATATTATACAGGGTGCTTAAAAAAGATGCAGCAATATTAAAGGGGGTGATTGCCCAGGTCATTTTATACAAAAAAGTTTCTATAAACATAGTTTCGCAAACGCTTCGTTACCGATCTACAGCGTGTTTTATTAAGTTTAATTTAAAAAAAAGAGTAAAAATCAGATTTTTCCAAAACAACTTGAGATATCATAATAAAATTTTAGGCATGTTAATAGCTGTGAGAGACACATACTTCGCAATACAACACGATATTTCAGTCGTACTAGTTGCGCCCGTATTAGCACGTCACAGGCTATTTTTCAAAAAAAAATAGGGCACCGCTGATTTCTCTAAAATTAAAAAAATGTTTTTATTCTTTGTTTAATTGTGAAGAAAAAAACTTTCTTAAATTTTTATCGTACGACGTACCGTTTTTTAGTAAAAAAAAATTTTTAGTGCATATCCATTTATTACAGAAAAAAAATTTTAAAGAACAAAAGTTTTATTCAAGGGCAAAAACAAATATTTTACCAAACCAACAATTTTACTAACCAAAAATTACAAAAACTGTTTAAAGTAACCACCTCGAGCTTGAATGCAAGAATTCAATCTTCTCCTCATTGACTGGCGAACTCTCTCAAAAACACCAGGATCGGTTTTAATTGAGTTGCACCCAGCAATGATTTGATTTTTTAAGTTTTCTACGTTTTCTAATGGAGTAGCGTACACCAAGGACTTCAAATAGCCCCACAGGAAAAAATCCAGGGCATTTAAGTCCGGCCATAAGTGAGGGTCCACCTCGGCCAATCCAGCGATTTCCGTATGCTTGTGTTAAGAAATCACGAGCTACTTGACTAAAGTGCTGGTGCGCCATCGTGCATATACCACATTGCATCTCTAATTGCTAATGGTATGTTCTCCAGAAATCCAGGGAGCGTGTTTTCCAAAAAGTTGCGATACACCTCTCCGGTAAGTCTCCCTGGTAAAAATACCGGTCCAATTAGGCAGTCACCCACAATCCCAAGCCAAACGTTCAAAGAAAACTGATGTTGAAAACGATCTTCAACAATTTCATGTGGATTTTCGTCACACCATACATGGTTATTATGGAAATTCCGTATTGCATTTCTTGAAAAATTTGCTTCATCGGTGAACAGAATCAACATCAGGAGTTAAGGGATTTGAACCATTTTGTGCAAAAGCCATTGACAGAATGCAATGCGAGGAGGAAAATCGGCAGGAAGAAGAGCTTGAACGCGTTGTACATGGAATAGATACAACAAATTTTCCTTCAGAATTTGCCAAATAGTCCCATTACTTACATCCAAAGCGTCAACAATTTTTCGAGTAGAAGTACCTCGATCTTCTTCAATCATGTCTAGCACATCCTCTTCCAGCTCTACGGTTCTTGCTGTGCTTGGTCTTCCTGATCTTCCACTTTGTCTGTCTTGTGCCTTTTTGATAAAGACGCCGATGAATACATTCGAAAGTTTTTCTATAAGGAGCAATACGGTCAGGAAATCTTTCAGTATACAACCGCCTAGCTTCTAATGCATTTCCATCAGCAAGTCCATAAATGTAGTGTATGTCGGTCATCTCGGCATTGGTATAGCGATTCATGATAAGGAACTTCAACAAATTTGACACATAAAAAATTATTAATCACGAGACTCATTCAATATGTCATTCTCTGTCAGTGAATAAAACAGGACCGTTTAAAAATATTTTTGTACGCATGATAAATGAATATGCACTAAAATGTTTTTTTTTTACTAAAAAACGGTACGTCGTACGATAAAAAGTTAAGAGAGATTTTTTCTTCACAATTGAACAAAGAATAAAAACATATTTTTATTTTTAGAGAAATCAGCGGCGTCCTATTTTTTTCTTGAAAAATAGCCTGTGACGTGCCAATACGCGCGCAACTGGTACCACTGAAACATCGTGTTGTATTGTAAAGTCCCATAGGTATTAACACGCCTAAAATTTCATTATGATATCCCAAGTCGTTTTGGAAAATCTAATTTTTACTGTTTTTTTAATTTAACTTCAACACGCTGTAGATCGGTAACGAAGCGTTTGCGGAACTATGTTTATGAGAACTTTTTTGTTTAAAATGACCTAGGCAATCGCCCTCTTTAATATTATCGCATCTTTTTTAAACACCCTGTATAACGCATCCTCAGCATCAATTTGAATTCATTAACATGTGCGTCGAAATAATCAAGCAAGATCTAATTGGACCATTTGTATTGCCGAAAAGGTTAAGTGTAGAACTTGATTTGGAATTTCTTTAAAACAATTTGTCACAATTTTTAGAAGATCTACCTCTGGCAATATACGATGTGGTTTGTGCATGATGGGGCGCTGCTAAATTTTAGTTTAGTAGTTCGAAAATACCTAAATAGGAAAAATTGATGGATAGGAAGAGGAGAACCAGTGGATTGGCCTGCTCGATCACCTGACCTAAATCTATCAGATTTTTAGGGTTACTTAAAAACCATAGTCTATGCTAATCCAATGGACATTTATTTATTTTCATTGTCGCATAATAAGAACTAATGAGGCGTTGTGAACGGTCCACAATCTTCAATTCTTAGAGCTAGGGAACTCATTTTGAACTGATAAAAATCATATTGCACAAAAATATTTTTCTTGTAAACAGCTGATTTTATCAATGTCGATTAAGAGTATCTTTTTTAGTGGATGGTATAAGCTGTTCAAAAATATTATTGTTGTGTCTTTATAGTACAGGGTGTAGAAAATACTATTATTGTGCTAGGGTTAGTCCGTCCCTGGCAAACTAAATAAACCGAATCTGAGTAACAGGGTTGGTAGACATTTACTTAGCAACATTATATTAAAAAAATATTAAATTACTCTTAGTCCTTCAAGAGTTATTTTAAAACAAACGATCTCCAAGGGTGTATATTATTTCTATGTATACTATTTCAATACGAGAGATTGTCTATATCTAGGAACGAAAATTGGAATATTTTTTAAATTGCAACTAAAAGAATCTTGAATGCCTAATTGATAGTTTGTTCTTACATTTATTAAATTTTAGTTTATAAAACGTAATCAAGCTACAAACTCACAATGAAGTGGTGTTTTTTAAAATTTCAATTAAGTAACTTTGCGCTCAAAGCTCTTAAAATTGAAAATCAAAATATATCATAACAAAGTATATGCTGTTTACTTGTACGTTGGTTACAGGGGGACATTATTGATAAAGTTATTTTTGAAACATGATTGTAATCGGTACAAGACAAAGAAAGAATTGTTTGATCTCACCCGGTATAATTATAATTAATGCCAAAGTTCAAAATTGCGAAAATAAATAAATTATTAAACTACAGACGTAATGAGACATTAGAGAAAATGTATTAACAATTTGATAATTAGGATATTACCGGGATCATCAACGTAAATGTTCAAATTAAATATCGTTTATCTCAAATTAGCAAATCACAATTCTTAATAGGCAGTTATAATTACAGTGTAATTAACCTAACGATACGGATACATTCAAAGAATCTTTTTAATAAAAGAACTCTTCACATTAATTATTTTGTAAAAATTAAATGTCTTTAATATTAAAAATTTTTTTTTTGTTAACAAATACAAATGATTTCTTTAAATTTTAATTTTATGGATGATCTAAATATATTTCCTTTGAAACTAATTTTTTAATGGTTGTCTACTTGTTTATAACTCTTAAAAGAAGCTGTATGCGTATAGGCTAGAAAATTTTGATGCAAATTTCTTTATCAACGTAAAGACACGTACAGTTCTGTTACTTTAACAATGACTGCGTAAGTTATCGTTTCCACTACGGGGGTTTGCTTTGTTATAAAGATACAGATTTAGTTAAATTAAATACAAAAATAAAATATTTCTAGTATAGAGAACAGCGGAATGACCCACGTAGTTTCATAAATTTCGCGAAGTTCAAGTAGCAAGAAAAAACGTTTTGTCGTAGTAACTTTTTTTTCTGATTTATAAACGCCATATTTGTACTTTTTTATTATCGGTGTATTATTCACTATTGTCATTATTTCTATTTTCGTAAACGTACCTATAATAACAGTTCTTTATTTCAATTACTCTTCTGATTCTTAATTTAATCTTTTATTTTTTATATTAAAAAGTCTATTAACGTTTTAGAAAGATTTGGCATGCCTTTTTCTTTTTGTGCAATTCTTAGACTGGCTCGTAGAAAGCTTTTAGCTGAATTAAAAAAACATTTTTGTTATCAATTGTTATTTGGAAAATTGTGCTAACATTTGCTAATCACATTTTGCCCAGGGCTTTTGGTTTTTTAAATAATATTTAACATTGCATTAATATAAAAATAAAATATTTAATTTGGTTAAAATACAAATATGTACTTTAAAGCATTAGAAGAAACTCATCTTTCTGAAACATTTACAATTTTGTTATTTTTTCAGAAAGAGAAGAAATGATCTGTATTTTCAATTGCTACACTTTCAATAAAATTTTAATGAGAACAAACATTGTAACTTTGCGTATAATAATTTTATATTCTACGGTTTTATTCATATTTATTAATTTAACGTAAATATTTATTTTACGTATTTATTTAATGGAATAATTTACATCGCCAGAAAAGTATTTTGTAGTGCTACTAAGTTTAATTAAATTAAAGCTAGATTTGAATTTATAGTTTTGGATATTTAGTTTGTGATTTTAATCCTTTATGTACAGACTTGATAGAAATTTTATCCCTAGTTATGTTCGTGGTTAATTATCAAAAAATACAAACTTATATCAATTTCACTGTATGTTTACAATTAATCGTTGTCGATCCGTTTAATCTTAAGTTACGATTATATACAATGGGTTTTAAATAAAATGCACCACATAGAAGGAGTAAACGTGAAGGGTTGAAATTTTGTATGTGAAACTGTTATATATGGACAAATAAATGATAAATGAAAATGTTGATGTATACAAAAAATATACATGGTGTTATCAACATCTCTACCGTATAGATTTTTTACTTTTATTTCTGAACTGTTATCGTTGTAGTTTTTTAGATTTTTTTTATTTAGTTAACAGTTGCCATTGTTTGTAAGTCAGAATGCGACGAGTTCGCAGCTGGGTTGGGATATCGTGAAATCGCCAGAAGATTAGGACGTACTCATTCAACAATATTAAGAACATATCGAGGATGGCAGGAGGAATAGTTGCAAACACGACGTAGAGGTACTGGACGACCCAGAGTCGCGCATAAACAAGAAGATCGTCTGTTAAGAAGAAGTGCCGTTCAAGACCCTTGGGAACCATCGCGTTCAGTTGGGATAAACTGGATACGCGCTCTTTTGGATTGCGATCATATCGACCAAACTCTCGTATTTCTCTAACACCTCATTACCAAGAAGTCAGACTTTAATGGCGCCAAGCCATACAACATTAGCTACATGAATGGAGCAACATTATTTTTTCTGATGAGTCTAGGTTCTGTTTATGGCACTCGGATGGGCGTACACGTGTGTGGAGACCTAGAAGACAACGCTACGATTTACAGTTTGTACAACGAATACATACTGGCTTAACACCTGGTGTAATGGTTTAGGGTGGCATTTACTGGGGAGGCCGCTCTCTTTTAACATTTATCTAAGGCACGTTAAAGGCTCGACGTTAAATCAACAACGTCTTAGAACCAGTTCTTCTACCTTTTCTTCAAGAACGCCCAGAAGCTATCTTTCAACAAGATAATGCTCGACCGCATATGGCAGTAATGACACAGAGAGTTTTTGGAGAGAATGACGTAAATTTGCTACCGTGGTCTGCTAGATCGCCCGATTTATCGCCAATAGAACATGTCTGGGACATGATGGACAGAAGACTGCGGCATCTAGCTCACCCTTCAAATACCATAGAAGAATTGCGACAATAGTTTCAAATAACCTGGGATGAGATACCCCAGAACGCAATAACACTGTATTTCCAGGTTGTCTAGAAGGGTAACTTCTTGGATACAAGTACGTGGTGATGTTACACATTATTGACATTTTTTCAATAAAACGTTGTGTTGCTTCTTCCAACTTGTAATCATTTATTTGTCTATATAATAACAGTTTTACATACATTTCAGCCCTCCACGTCTACTCCTTCTATGTGGTGCGTTGTCTACCCTATATCGTTTTTCTCATCGATTGTAGGTCGATCGTATTTGTTATAAGGTGAATTTTTTCACGAGCGAGAGTAATTTTTTATATTAAAATACTTTATTGTATTGGAAATTACGCTTAAGAAACAGTCTCAGCTGTGCAATTCCCTCGCTCCTAATGCTAATATTATCGTCACAGAAGTCAGTAATTCGGTTCAGTCTGCGCTTGGCCAGTGGTGATTGCCTTGCGTACTACTTTTAACTTTTTCTATTGTTGGATAAGTTGGATTGTTCTTGTTTGGCGAAGTCATTTGCTGTTCGGTTTTCGGCCTATAGATTCATGTTATTGCCTTTGAATACCTTACTTTATACGGCTTATACCAGTGTCAGCGAAAATGAAACGAGTTGATGGTGATATTCGCGAGTTTTTTAAAAGTAAAACGTGTAAAACTTCCGATATTGTGGATAAAGATAAAACTGCCACCGTTGCGGGGAGTTCTGGGGGAGCAGGAGCAGCGCATGTATTTGACGATAGACCATGCTTTTCCGAACCTCCTTTAAATTTGAAAATTCCTCATGAAGTCCATCAGGAACTGCACGAGTTTGATATTGGCCGGGCGTCATGTCAAAATTTAAGTTCAATAGAGAGATATGCATTTTTGAAAAATATTTGGGAGCCACCCGAGAATTTTATTTTTCTAACTATACCTACAAAAGGCCACAACAGAAAGTTTCAAAGAGATTGGCTGAAGAAATTTCAATGGCTATCCTACAATAGGCTAAAAGAAGGTTTTTGTAAATATTGTGTACTGTTTTCCCATTTTAGCGCCGGTATCGGGTTTCAGGTAAGTTCCAATATTTTGTACATAATTATGAGCGTGTACTAAATTGTTATGTTTATTTTAGCCGCTTAAAGCCCTTGCAGAAATTTTGTGGCCGGAATAATGTACCTCTACGAGGACATCGTGAAAAGGGCTCAATGAAAGACGAGCTTACACAGAAAACTGCCTTAATGGGTACACAGGGTATATTTAGATTTTTGCTAGCGTTTAGAATGGATGCTGGGGATACTACCTTAATTCAGCACTTTCAAGATGCTGGTGAAAACAGCACAATGGTTAGTGGAAAAATCCAAAATGATCTAATTTATTCCATGGGAGAGCAAGTTCGATCTTCTATTTTGCTGCGCATAAAGAAAGCAAAATATTTTTCTATTTTGTGTGATGAAACAACAGACTCAGCAAAAATGGAACAGCTAACCCTATGTGTTAGGTGTGTCGACGTAGAAAAATTCATGATTCTTGAGGATTTTCTTGGTTTTGTCGAAATGAAATCTGTTGAACTCAAAACAGAAGGAAGTCTATGATACATTCATTAATGCAATTGATGATGGAAATGATGGCTTATTTTTCCTGGATGACCTAGGTGGAACTAAAAAGGCATTCCTCGTGTCATTGATTTTGACTACTGTTCGTGCGAAATCCGAAATTGCGGTATCAGTTGCTTCTTCTGGAATAGCGGCCACGTTGTTAGAAGGATGCCGTACGGCTCATTCAGTGTTAAAATTGTCATTAAATCTTCAAATGGCAAAAAAAAATTTGGTAGCCTCAAAAATCATCATCTGGGATAAATGCACAATGGTACATAAACGTAAATTGGAAGCTCTTGATCGAACCTTAAAAGATCTGCGCAATGACTCGAGAATTTTTTGTGGCGCAATGATTTTACTACACTGCCAGTCATTCAACATCAACTGCTACCGATGAAATAAACGCTTGCCTCAAATAATCAAATCTGTAACGCTATGTGAAGAAACTTCAACTGACAGCAAACATGAGAGTTGCATTGTTGAACGACCCATATGCTGAAGATTTCTCCAAGCAATTGCTGACTATTGGTAATGGCCGTGTTTCTGTCGGCGAATCGAGCAGAATGATTTCATTTCCTTAGAATTTTTGCAATTTCGTCTCATCGAAAGAAGTGCTCATCAGCAAAGTATTTCCGAACATCATTGCTAACCCCACAAATAACAAATGGTTAAGTGAGCGAGCAGTTTTAGCGGCTAAGAATAAAGATGTGGAGGACTTAAACTTTATAATTCAGAAATCGTTGGTACTATGCATTTATTCAAATCAATTGACTGTGTAACAAACGAAAACGATGCCACTAATTATCCAACTGCTTGGATGTGTCTGGTTTACTAACGCACAATTTAGAACTGAAGGCGGGTTCGGTAGTCATCATGTTTTGAAATCTAAACGAACCAAATCTATGCAATGAAATGCGTTTAGTGATAAGAAAACTGATGAGTAATGTGCTTCACGCGACGATACTCAAAAGAAAATTTAAAGATGAGTTAGTTCTCAATCCAAAGATTTCGATGATTTCAACGGATATGCTCTTTGAGTTTAAACGAATTCAATTCCCGATTTGTTTTTGTTCTGCCATGACGGCCAATCCTTGACTGTTTGTGGTCTCAACTTAGAAAATTCATGTTTTCCCCATGGTCAGTTGTACGTGGCATGTTCACGTGTCGCCAAACAATTTGCTCTATTTGTTCTTGCGCCTGATAAAAAAAACAAAAAATGTCGTATATCACAAGGTGCTTCAATGAAGAGAATTAAGCCGATTCATATAGTTAGCTTTTGTACTTCTATTTTTTTTTGTTATTATCCTAATAAAGTACTGAACCTAATATTTATTTTATATTCATTGTATTACTTTCATAAAAATCATAAATTTAGTTCAGCTAATAAGTAACACGATATCAATTAACTGCTAGGTGGTACGAAGTTTGCCGGGTCAGCTAGTTGAAAATATATTGCAAAATGAATAAATTTTGCTCAATCTAAACTACAGCTGTCCAAGATAAGAATGCACAGTATGGCGAACTTGTAAATGGTGGATTCAATTAGGAAATTAGAAAAAAGTTGAGTGCGTTTACATGGCGGTTACAAAAATTTATTGTTTATCGTTATCAAAGTTTCCCAAAAAATGAAGTTTTTTGAATTTTTGATTTTTTGAGTTTTCGTATTTGTATTTGTTCATTTTCCAAATAAATTTCATCTTTATAAACTGGAAAAATCAAATTGATGGAAAATTCTGAAAACCAAACAATAATGAATTTTTGTGCAGCTATTTTTAAATTTAAGCCACTCTGTATCTTTTCCCGTTGACAAGATTTCTAGGCTGTGTATTCAAATCTTGAATCCGTTTTAATTAAAAAAATTATTAAAAAATTATAAAGTACAAACTTTTTGCTTTTAATATGTCAATTCTGCAATTTTTGTAAAACCTTTCTTCATTTTTATAACTTTAATTTTTGTATTTTCATTTCTAATATTTATTTCTCTAATAAATTTTAATAGTACTTTATAATTCTTTTTTCTTTTCCATTTTCTATTTTCTATTACGTATTGATTTTTATATTATTTTATGTGGCATTGTTGGTTTACGTAAATCTTTTTAACAAGCTGAGTCATCTTCAAAACTAGAATGGAATGTCTATATTGATAAAAACTTATCAATTTTTAGTAAAAGTTGTAACCAATGTTCGAAATTTAAAACTTTTTCTTGTTCTTATATTTGCAGGTGCAGTAGTTTAGTGCCGTTGTGAAGTACTCATAGACAATCTGGGTGAATTCGCACAAGGAGGAATTATTCTTCCTAGGATTTCGTCGTCAGGGTGAGTACTTATTTTGTTCTTATCTTTTTGATTACTTGTTGATTTATTTTTTTAAATCAAATTGTGACAAAATTCGAAATGAAGTTTAGCGGTTGTGAATTTTTTAAACATAAAAACACAACCGGTGTGAAGTTACCCACGGATCTAGCCATTGAAATTTACATTGAATTTAATGCCAATATAAAGCGTTTAAACATTTCGAAATGAAAGTTATAATATAAATGTACGCTACAAACATGATTTAATATATTTCTATATAATTGTTATTAAAAATGATAAAAACAATTTCAATAAACATGTATTTAAACAGGTAATTGTAATAGTGCGATTTTTACAAACATAGTCATTTTTGATTTTTTTGAAAATTTGTTTATGATTAGATTAAATAATAATTAACAACATATTAAAAAATTACAATGTGGTCATTTCTTAAAAAAAAGTTATTTTACGTCGAAGTTGCAGCAATGCTCAGCTTACATTCTCGTATAAACAAACGCAATTTTCACAAAGAGTCATTATTGATTTTTCTGCAAATTTGTTTATGATTAGATTAAACAATTATTAATAACATATTAAAAAATTACGATGTGGTCATTTCTTAAAAAAAAGTTATTTTACGTCGACGTTGCAGCAATGCTCAGCTTACATTCCCGTATAAACAAACCCAATTTTCACAAAGATAGTTATTTTTTATTTGTTTGCAAATTTGTTTATAATTGGATTAAACAATTATTAATAACGTATTAAAAAAAATTACGATGTGGTCATTTCTTAAAAAAAAGTTATTTTACGTCGACGTTGCAGCAATGCTCAGCTTACATTCCCGTATAAACAAACGCAATTTTCACAAAGATAGTCATTTCCGATTTGTTTGCAAATTTGTTTATAATTGGATTAAATAATTATTAATAACATATTAAAAAAATTACGATGTGGTCATTTCTTAAAAAAAAGTTATTTTACGTCGACGTTGCAGCAATGCTCAGCTTACATTCCCGTATAAACAAACCCAATTTTCACAAAGATAGTCATTTCCGATTTGTTTGCAAATTTGTTTATAATTGGATTAAATAATTATTAATAACATATTAAAAAATTACGATGTGGACATTTCTTAAAAAAAAGTTATTTTACGTCGACGTTGCAGCAATGCTCAGCTTACATTCCCGTATAAACAAACGCAATTTTCACAAAGATAGTCATTTCCGATTTGTTTGCAAATTTGTTTATAATTGGATTAAATAATTATTAATAACATATTAAGAAAATTACGATGTGGTCATTTCTTAAAAAAAAGTTATTTTACGTCGACGTTGCAGCAATGCTCAGCTTACATTCCCGTATAAACAAACCCAATTTTCACAAAGATAGTTATTTTTTATTTGTTTGCAAATTTGTTTATAATTGGATTAAACAATTATTAATAACGTATTAAAAAAAATTACGATGTGGTCATTTCTTAAAAAAAAGTTATTTTACGTCGACGTTGCAGCAATGCTCAGCTTACATTCCCGTATAAACAAACGCAATTTTCACAAAGATAGTCATTTCCGATTTGTTTGCAAATTTGTTTATAATTGGATTAAATAATTATTAATAACATATTAAAAAAATTACGATGTGGTCATTTCTTAAAAAAAAGTTATTTTACGTCGACGTTGCAGCAATGCTCAGCTTACATTCCCGTATAAACAAACCCAATTTTCACAAAGATAGTCATTTCCGATTTGTTTGCAAATTTGTTTATAATTGGATTAAATAATTATTAATAACATATTAAAAAAATTACGATGTGGTCATTTCTTAAAAAAAAGTTATTTTACGTCGACGTTGCAGCAATGCTCAGCTTACATTCCCGTATAAACAAACGCAATTTTCACAAAGATAGTCATTTCCGATTTGTTTGCAAATTTGTTTATAATTGGATTAAATAATTATTAATAACATATTAAAAAAATTACGATGTGGTCATTTCTTAAAAAAAAGTTATTTTACGTCGACGTTGCAGCAATGCTCAGCTTACATTCCCGTATAAACAAACCCAATTTTCACAAAGATAGTTATTTTTGATTTGTTTGCAAATTTGTTTATAATTGGATTAAACAATTATTAATAACATATTAAAAAAATTACGATGTGGTCATTTCTTAAAAAAAAAGTTATTTTACGTCGAAGTTGCAGCAATGCTCAGCTTACATTCCCGTATAAACAAACGCAATTTTCACAAAGATAGTCATTTCTGATTTGTTTGCAAATTTGTTTATAATTAGATTAAACAATTATTAATAACATATTAAAAAAATTACGATGTGGTCATTTCTTAAAAAAAAGTTATTTTACGTCGAAGTTGCAGCAATGCTCAGCTTACATTCCCGTATAAACAAACGCAATTTTCACAAAGATAGTCATTTCTGATTTGTTTGCAAATTTGTTTATAATTGGATTAAACAATTATTAATAACATATTAAAAAAATTACGATGTGGTCATTTCTTAAAAAAAAAGTTATTTTACGTCGACGTTGCAGCAATGCTCAGCTTACATTCCCGTATAAACAAACGCAATTTTCACAAAGATGGTCATTTCTGATTTGTTTGCAAATTTGTTTATAATTGGATTAAACAATTATTAATAACGTATTAAAAAAAATTACGATGTGGTCATTTCTTAAAAAAAAGTTATTTTACGTCGACGTTGCAGCAATGCTCAGCTTACATTCCCGTATAAACAAACGCAATTTTCACAAAGATAGTCATTTCTGATTTTTTTGCAAATTTGTTTATAATTAGATTAAACTATTATTAATAACATATTAAAAAATTACGATGTGGTCATTTCTTAAAAAAAAGTTATTTTACGTCGAAGTTGCAGCAATGCTCAGCTTACATTCCCGTATAAACAAACGCAATTTTCACAAAGATAGTCATTTCTGATTTTTTTGCAAATTTGTTTATAATTAGATTAAACTATTATTAATAACATATTAAAAAATTACGATGTGGTCATTTCTTAAAAAAAAGTTATTTTACGTCGAAGTTGCAGCAATGCTCAGCTTACATTCCCGTATAAACAAACGCAATTTTCACAAAGATAGTCATTTCTGATTTGTTTGCAAATTTGTTTATAATTAGATTAAACAATTACTGATAACATATTAATAAAATTACTATGTGGTCATTTCTTAAAAAAAAGTTATTTTACGTTGAAGTTGCAGCAATGCTCAGCTTACATTCCCGTATAAACAAACGCAATTTTCACAAAGATAGTCATTTTTGATTTGTTTGCAAATTTGTTTATAATTGGATTAAATGATTATTAATAACATATTAAAAAAATTACGATGTGGTAATTTCTTAAAAAAAAGTGATTTTACGTCGAACTTGCAGCAATGCTCAGCTTACATTCCCGTATAAACAAACGCAATTTTCACAAAGATAGTCATTTCTGATTTGTTTGCAAATTTGTTTATAATTAGATTAAACAATTATTAATAACGTATTAAAAAAAATTACGATGTGGTCATTTCTTAAAAAAAAGTTATTTTACGTCGACGTTGCAGCAATGCTCAGCTTACATTCCCGTATAAACAAACGCAATTTTCACAAAGATGGTCATTTCTGATTTGTTTGCAAATTTGTTTATAATTAGATTAAACAATTATTAATAACATATTAAAAAATTACGATGTGGTCATTTCTTAAAAAAAAGTTATTTTACGTTGAAGTTGCAGCAATGCTCAGCTTACATTCCCGTATAAACAAACGCAATTTTCACAAAGATAGTCATTTCTGATTTGTTTGCAAATTTGTTTATAATTAGATTAAACAATTACTGATAACATATTAAAAAAATTACGATGTGGTCATTTCTTAAAAAAAAGTTATTTTACGTCGAACTTGCAGCAATGCTCAGCTTACATTTCCGTATAAACAAACGCAATTTTCACAAAGATAGTCATTTCTGATTTGTTTGCAAATTTGTTTATAATTAGATTAAAGAATTAATAATAACATATTAACAAATTACGATGTGGTCATTTCTTAAAAAAAAGTTATTTTACGTCGAATTCACTCCAACGCTCAGCATACATTCCCGCATAAACAAACGCCGAGTTATCGAGAATGGGCATAAGTTTAAACAACCGCTGCGGTCAAGGATACGATGGAGGATCCAATATAGCTAGTCCATACAAAGGTGTACATGCACTTATATTAAAAGAACAACCTTTAGCATTCTACACTCACTGCTTTAGTCATTCACTATATTAGCTATTTCTAAAAGCTGCGGGATAAGTGCTATAATCAATATGATGGGAATTGTCAACAGTGTTTCTGACTTTTTGAATGCGTCTGCAAAACGAGTGAATTTATTGCAGGGTATCATTACCGAAGAAAATATCTCTGAAACTAGAAAGAAAAGACTGAAAACGCTTTGTGATACTAGATGGGTGGAAAGGCACGATACAATTTTGACGTTTGGACTTTGGAACATGACAAAGATTCCGAAACATCAAAAAATGCAGTGAGCTATAATGCCGCAATTCAAAGGAGTGACTTCATCATCGCAGTATGGATAATTGTGCATTGTTTGCAGCATTCAGTTTATTTAAGCAAGATATTACAAACACCAAACCTAGACCTTTCCATGGCTCTTGAAAACGTTAAGACCCAAACTGCTGTTTTGAAGGATATGCGAGCTGACTGCGATCAGGTATTTCACCATTTGCTTGAGAACGCCGAAAGCAACGCCAATAATAAGCTTCTGATTGAGATAAAGATGCCTAGATTATGTGGCAGGTAAACGAATAGAAACAACGTGGAGTCGGGACACCCTCGCGACTACTACAGAAGAACTATGTATATTCATTCCCTTTTTGGATTATTTTATTGAACAATTTGAATTGCGGTTTAACCATCGTATGGAGTCTGTAATAGCCCTAGAAGGGTTAATTCCAGAAAAATTTATGAAACATATGACTTCTGCGATAATTGCTGCTGGTATAGTATACGAGAATGATATCAGCGTTAACGAAAATCAACTACAAGCGAAGATTTTTCTCCGGAAAAAAAGATGGGAGGGAAAAACGGGTGTCCCATCAACAGCCGTTGCAGCCCTTAGTGCTTGCGATGATTTAACTCCTAGCATAAGGACACTACTTTTGATTTTCGCTACTTTGCCAGTTACAACTGCAACATCCGAAAGAAGTTTTTCTACCTTAAAACGGCTTAAAACTTATCTGAGGTCCACTATGCGAGAGAATCTCGCACTATTGAACATCTACCACGAAATCGGAATTGACCACCAAAAAGTAGTTGACCATTTTGCCACTATGAAGCCAAGACGCATGCAATTAACAGATTTCTATATTTTATTTATGTCTATTATGAATAAAACACACATACTTTCATAGGGGGAGCTTTTCTTATTTTTTTGTCACGCTGGCTCAAAGTTTGGGTTTGGGCCCCCTTCTTTATCTTTGAAACCTAGTGTATATGAGCGACCCTTAAGATTTTGTAGTTTTAAATATATATTCCTAAACTAATTATGAAACTTAATCCAAACAATTTAAATGTTTTTTCTTCAGATGCATAAATAAAAATTAAAAAATACGCAGTGACACGGGTCATTAACACACAAGTGCGTCCAGACTCATAAAACACATAAGCATAGAAATGGATTTTAAGAAAAGAAGCAAAAAAATATATTTGATTAATTTATGAATATTATATTAGGAGAGAATATAACTCCTTAATGAGATTTATATGTATTTCATGAATTTAAGCTTCATCTGGGGGGTTTGGAAGCTATCATAATATAAAAAATATAAATGGAAGAATCCTCTTGAAACTTTAATGGTGTTTTTGAAGTGAAAGAAAGATGTTTATTTATTTATACATTTTCTAAATTTTGCTTTACTGTCTAATAAATGCGTTAGTAGTGACTTATGTTTACTTCTTTTTTATTTTTTAATAAGGAACGTGTTATTTGAGGTAAAAATTGTTAATCAGTTAATAAAAGTTAATTAATGTATCTGCAATCGTATCAATCTTAGTTCTTCTATAAATCAATACTTTCACTCATCTTTTATTTGTTCTTGTGAACAAAGTTTACTTTTAATACACGTTTGTGTTTTATAGAAAACGTGTTTGTTGATTTAATAGAATACAACCTTTAGTTTATTTGGAGCACACCAACTTGCTTAAATAATCTAATTTTTATTTTAAACGTTAGTCTAGACATAATTTTTTGCTTTAAATATTTCGTGTGCTATTAGCTTTAGAACTGCGCTCGTTAAATTTTAATTTTCTACTCAAAAAACTGAATAAATTATTTTTATTAGATTAGTGTTATATGGTGTTTATTTTAAATCAAACTTTGCAGAATTTAAAATGCGCACATAATAAAATTATATTAGTTTCTGCACGATGCTTTAAGATTTTTTACTAAAAAGACATTTTTTATATGAATTTTTTTAAACAAAAAAAATTAAGAAACACACTTGGAAATTACTAATTCATCGATGTATTAAAGATATTGCTTATCTACTACGTAATTCATAGAAGGCAGTCTGCGAATTATTTTTTTTACGTCGGTGACTTATGTATTTTATATAGAACGTACTACTTTTTGACATTTATTGATCTAATTTTAAAAATAAATATTGCTTTTTCTATACCTAAATATTATAGTTTGGTATACAGGGTGTATCGCTAAGCGTATCGAGCGGCCACTATCGGAGTACAAAGTTCTGACCACTGAGCTTTAATAAATAAAATCAAAAGTTAGTGAAAAAATTAAAAAAACATGTATAGGTATGATATCAATCTTTTAACCAACGCCGTTTTAATTATATTAAAAAAAATGTTTAAGAAGGTGTAGTTTTTAGCTCTTATTCCGAAAAGTTGCAACTTAAAATATATATAAATTTTATGTAGCACATTGTATATACTTTTTTTGCTGGAAGCTTTAATAGTTCAAATAAAATACATTTTCACAAAAATAGTTTATACAATTCACTTTTAAACAATAAAATAATGGCTTTTAAATAATATCTATAGTAAACAGAGTTGCATAGCTTACATGCACGTGGGAATTGACCTAGACGGCGTACAATTTGACGACCTTGCTTAGTCGTAAAATGAGTTTTACCATTACTATAGAGCAGCATACATACATGCAACGCCATTAAAGATAATATAATATTTATATAGAAAGAAATTACACAAAATATTTTTTGCATATTTTTTATAACATTTTTAATTGTTTTTAAAAAGAACCATTTCTTAATGTGTTAGAAACATATATCTGATTTATCGTTTTTATCGATTAGTTCAATCACTTACGTAATCGTCATCATTATCTTGTAACTTGATAATTAATGGTTCTATCGCCATTGTAACATAATAATACATACAAATACAACAAAGAACAAAATGGACTGTATTTAAAAAGTACTTTAGTTGACAACTATTGACAACTACATGACACAATGTTACTGAGAATACAGAAGTACAAATATAGGGTCTATACCCAACATGCCCCCGGCCTTTAAAGTTAAACAAAGAAAAAAACCTTTCAATAACAAACATGATAGAAAATTATGCAATTTCATTGAAAGTATAAAATAACTTACTTAAAGTCATATGATAAACTAAATTAAACACTCGCGCCACTATCTAAGGAAAGCGGGCACAATTTCGTAAATGCACGTCGAACAACACCATTGTTTGTGCACACAGACGCCACTCGGTTGATGCCATCACGGCTTGGAGAAATGTTTATGACACGTCCCAATTTCCATTGTAAAGGGGATAAATTTTCTTCTTGCAGCAGGACTAATGCTCGTTTCTGAAGATGTGGGTGATGCAGCTGCCACTTTGTGCGTTGCTGCAGCTCGGAGAGTACTCTCGTCTCCACCGCTTCCATATTCGTTGATGAAGCTGTTGGATGTGTTGAAAATAGGCAAGACGAGAACGAGGTAATTCAGTTACGTCTGGATCTGGCAGAGTTGTGAGTGGTCTTCTCACCAAAAAATGTGCAGGTGTGAGCGGTTGTAGATCGTTAGGATCAGCAGACAGAGGAGTTAAGGAAGGCGAATTTAGGGTTGCCTCAACTTGTGACAACAAAGTATAAAGGTCTTCATAAATTAATAGTGAGCCGCCGAGAACTCTTTTTATATGGTGTTTTGCTGACTTGATGCCAGCTTCCCACAGACCACCAAAGCGTGGACTGCGAGCCGGAATAAACTGCCAATTCGTTCCTTCGTTAGCATGGACGTCAGCAACAGATTCACAATTAGTCTTAAGAAATAAGCTCAATTCCTTAAGTTCAGAATGAGCTCCAACAAAGGTGGTGCCATTATCAGAATAGATATGCATGGGCTTACCGCTACGTGAAACAAAACGTCTAAAGGTAACCAATTCCAAGTGAACTGCTTTGGTCACAAAGCATACAAAAATACGTAAATAAGACTTATAGGACATTGAACCTCTACCTTTACGATCTTTAATAAAAAAGGGCCCATCATAATCTATTCCAGTTGTAAAAAAAGGTGGTGCAGGATTGATTCGTGAGGATGGAAGATTGCCTACTATGGGTTCTATTGCTTTGGGAGATAAGCGAAAGCATTTTACACAATGATAAACTATCTGTCTTACAAGACAGCGCCCTGAAGTAATCCAAAATCTACTTCGGACTGCGAAAAGAAGCAATTGAAGACCAGCATGAAGCTTTCTGATATGTTCTCTGGTAGCAATTAATTTGGCTAGGCAATGTTTGCCTGATAGAAGAATGGGGTGCTTTAATCGAATCTTTGAGTGGTATTGAAACAATAAACCTACTTTCTGCGTTCTTAGAATAGTTTTGAATATAATGTGCTTCGCAAGCACTTTCTTCGGAAGAGAAAACCTTTTCTTGGAAATAGCTCTCAAAATTTTGAAATGCGATCTGGTAGATCGTCCAGAACGCTTAAGTGGCAACGTGAATGAGTAGAAACTGCGTTATTAACTTGTCCGGATACCACCCATCCAAAACGAGTTTTTTGAAGAATAGGCAATTGTGGACCTAGCCGCACTTGACCAATACATAATAATGAAAAGAATGCTGGTGAACCAATTAGCATATTGATTTTACCAGGCTTATTGAAAAGCGGGCCTGACAATTTGATGTTGTCAGATATTTGAAAATTGTTGCATTCTACGTGTAAACTGGACACGCTGCCAGTTATTTCATCAATTTCAGACTTTGAGTGAATCATAGAGAAAGCTTTGCTTAAGCCTGAAACTAGAATGTTTGCATTATCAATGCGCAAGTTTAATTTTTGACACAGGTCTGAAGGAATAAAATTATATTGAGAACCTGAGTCTAACAAAAGACGAATTGTGTGTTCTCTTCCGGTAGAATCAAGGATCTTAGCGGAAGTTGTTAGCAACAAAACTTCAAAACTGTTTGTACAAAATGCAGAAATGGTTTGATTGGATTCGGCAGGAGTGTCTATAGAGCTGGCAGATCCTGGCTGCTTATCCGAGATTATCGTAGGGTTAGGTCCAATATGCAAAAGAGTGTGATGTTTGGACTTGCATGTACGGCAAGTAAACTTAGAAGAACTTTTGTATATAAAATGACCCTTATGGAGGCAATTTAGACAAACTATTAATTCCTTTGCTTTGGCAATTTTTTGCCCTAGCAGATAAATTTTTACATGAGCTTATTGAATGAGGATTTTTGCAAAGCACACACGTTGATGTGTTTGCTAGAAAGTTATCGGCTAGAGCCTATTCATTGATGTCTTCTAAATTTTTATAACTGTTTGCACTTTACTTGCGCACTTTGGTTTTATACACAACACATTACACGAAATCACATGTTTTTCTCCTCTTCAATCTTTGGACATGGTGTGGACTGTCCAGCCGTTGAAGAGTCTCTGCATTGGCGTAGAGGTGAAGTTTAGTTTCATGCTTTTCAGCAAACCTTCTAATTTCTTGTTTGATGGTTGAGATACGAAGATTCTATGAAAATCGAAATTTTGAACACTTTTAGTTTGGAATGTTTGAATACACTTGGCGTTAGAATCACTGACACAGTCCCAAAGCTGGATACCGTTAGACCATACTGGTTTCAAGATTATAAATCAGTAATTTATTCGAGATCAGCCAATAATACTGTCTGTATTTGAGTTTTAATTTCGCTCTTTTCTTCTTAACATGCTCCTTCCCACCCAAGTTTGGCGTCTAAAGTCATGCCTAGGTACTTGGTGCTATTTATATCTTTTAATTGTTCATTTGTGAAGTTGATATGGGTGTATTTAAACTCGTTTAGTTTTATCTTCATTTACTTATTATTGAGGGGTCTTTCACGCGAATTGGTCCAGCGGGTGTCTTGTTATTTACCTTTGAATTGTTATCGACATGGAGACAGATAAGACTCTTATCCCGTTACGGTAGCTAAGATAAAGTCAGGAATAATTTTCCCAGATTACCCTTTAATTGTTCTATCGACCTTAGTTTTGTTCGCCCCGTTTAATACAACGGGCTAATTAGTATTATTTATTAAGTTTATAGAGTGATAAATTTAATTGTGCACCAACCACGTGTTAGCTATTTCGCGACAGCGCGATCCGATAAAGATGATTTTTAGAATCAGATCCTTGCACCTTAACATTTGACGAGTAGATCATCCTTATCCGATCAGGCGTTTGGCTACTGTTGACTTATCAGTTCTTATCAGGTCAACAGTCAAGAACAGCCGCATTATCTAACGAAGGGAGTTAGAGACTCCGTGTCTTCGCTATTGTGTGCGCTCTAGGTAAAGCTATCCGACGGTCTTTGTCACATATTTTTACGACCACCCTAACTCGTCAAATAAATTATTTTAGTTTGAAGGCCCACTTACTAATAAATGTGGATTTTGCGGCACCGCTTACACTTCAGCATTGCCCTCAATTAAATAATAAATAACAAGAGTAAACTTAACCCAATCCGGTATATTACACCCCCTTGCCATGGACAAATAGGTTAACCCCTCCCCTCAAACAGAGGATAGTAATAACAATAATATCACAACTGCTCGATCGCTTAACACAGGATACAACGAATGCTGCTATGACGATACCAACCTCACAAAAAGGAAGAGGCAGAGCGATGGTGATACTCTGAGCCGCAACCTCATCGGACGGAACTTTATAGATAAGGTGATAACTTTACTAAAACAACTAGACGTAGAAACTCGCAATACACATAAACTGGCTCAGGAAAACTCTAACACCTTAAGAGGGATAAAAGACTCGCATAGCAGGGTTAGGAGTATCATGAGTGAACTGAACACCAGTAAAATACAAGGCATACTAAACGAGGCTAAAGAACGAATGGGAAATGAAACCAGTGCATCAGCCGAAACCAGATTCTCATACTGCGTAAAATGTAGGAAAGATGTAGAACTTGAAGAACAAAATCTAGAAAACATTCTATCCATGCTGTCTAATTCAAATACCTTCGACGAAATATGGAAAATCGTACAACTTCAATGGCCCGAGAAGGCATTTACGGCTACTAAAAAAGCAACATTCTAACCAGGAAAAAACCTGAAAATACATACATGATCCTAGAAAATGTCACCGCGCAACAACAGAGTTGGAACTACATCAAGATATCATCAGATATCACAGATACAAAAAATCAAACAGGGCACTGTCCGAAATGTGCAGACACTGTTTGTTGAAAACGAATCTGACGAAACTGATACCTAGGACACAATCACTTTTGTACAGTTGACTGACGGCCCGGGGAATAAAAAAACCTATGAGACGCTTTATGAATCACTATGTAAGATCAGAACCAGATTAAACATCCTAGGAACCAAAACGCTCTACATCGACACCGATACAAATAAGGATACATACCTCACTCAACTGCAAAAAATTGCTGAAGCCACATTCAAAGGTACCGGCATCATCGCATACATCAAATGTTCATCCTTGGTTACGGCAAACAAACCGAGCACTTATGGATCAATTATAATTAGAGAAGAAGGTAAATCTTACGCAAACCTGCTTAAAGAAATTGCTCTACAACAAATCTGAAGCAGAGGTGCTCAAAGCGGTTAAGAAGACCAAAGAGGGTAGTCTTCTCTTAATCACAGAAGATGTAACCAAAGCCCGATCCATCGATGGAATCTTATCGAAAGAATTGACTAAAGCAGACACCAATGTAACAGCGACGAGCCGTAACAAAGTTGTCTTACACATCAAAGACATCGACGAAGTCGCCACACTAGAAGAAGTAGACGTTGCCATCCGCGAAAAAACCAACATGCCAGACACGAGCTTGCTTAGAATCAACAAGCTTAGACCGAGTTTTGATGGAAAACAAATAGTAACGGTCGTGACGGATCAGACAACAGGAAGATTCCTACTAGAACTGAAAACGATAAGAATAGGTTACAACTGTAGTAAGGAGGGCCACAACAAAAGAGAATGTAAGGATCGCAAAGGTTGCTCCTTATGCAAAGTGCAAGGCCATACACTGTGGACGGCGGCCTGCCCGAAGTTCATCGGAAAGGGCAAGAATGCCAAAAAGACCGAACCGAAACAAATCGCGACAGAAGGAACAGTCCCGATTACCACATAAAGCATGGACAATAATCTACGTATTATCTAAATCAACGTGGGCAGAAGGAAAGCGGCACACGATCTGCTACTAGCGATCGCTAAAGCTAACAACGTGGATCTAATCATCATCTCCGAACCCAACATGAATAAATCTAGGGCTGCCAGCTGGCTAATGAACCATGAAGGATCTTCGGCCATCGCCATTCTGAATGGATCACTGAACATACAAAGATATGAGACTATGCCCGGGTGCAGTCGCAGTGGAGATTAACAATTCGTGGCTGTACTCCTGCTGCATCTCACCAAACTCTACCCTCGATGACTTCATCGGACTCTTCGTGGACATCAAGTGCTCATTAAAAACTCACAAGAAACCTGCCATAGTATCCGGTGACTTCAATGCTAAATCGCCCGGATGGGGAGAAGATAGAGAGGACGAAAGAGGCCGAACTCTAATGGAGTGGCTGGCGTCACAGGGCATGTACGTGATAAATGTAGGCAACATGGAGAACTCGAAAACTATGCGCCCTGACCACGCTATATGTTAAAAATGCGTTTGATTCACTAGCGTGCCCAATCATTATAGAAGCTCTTAAAAGCAAGAAGTTCGAACCTTATATATTGTAAACATAATAGGAAGCTACCTGAAAAAACATGGTTTTAATGATACAAAGGCCTGATGGTGTAGAATCTGTCCAAGTGACCTGCGGAGTCTCACAAGAGTCGGTACTAGGGCCTACCCTATGGAATATTACGTTTGATGTCTTATTCAGGCTAGACCTAGGCGCATCGGCGCAAATCATCGTCTTTGCAGACGATGTCGCACTTATGTCCAGTGCAAGATCCAAAGATGAGCTCACGGTAGTAACCAATTCGGCGATAGCTCGGATCGACAGATGGCTTACAGACCACGAACTGGAGCTGTCACCAAACAAAACGAAATCAATAGTCTTCTCAGGCAGACGCCGTTTGAGTCCCATCACATTTATTGTCCACAACCAGTCTGTCGTGCCACAAAACTACATCCGCTACCTCGGCGTTTACCTAGACAAATACTTAAATTACGGACATCATGTGAAGATGGCAGCCATCAAAGCTACCAAAACAGCGCCGGCCATCTCCATTATTATGCCAAACGTAGATGGGCCGAGTATGTCAAAGCGGAGACTTGTGTCTCGGTAGTAACTTCAAGCATATTATATGCAGAGCCCATACTGGCCGTGGCCATGGAAATAAAGAAGTACCGAGGAATGATTCAAAAAATACAAAGAAGAGTATGCATAAAAATTATTATGTGCCACGGAAGCCGCACAATTACTCGCTGGTACTATTCCATGGGACCTCTTGGCAAACGAAAGGCGCAGACTGAGAGAAAGCTTTGATACCAGAAAGGAAGCAAGACGGGAAACCCTACAACACTGGCAGGCAAGATGGAAAAATTGCCTAAAGAGCAAATGAACCCGGCGCTTGATCCCCAACATTGTACCGTGGCTGGAAAGAAATCACGGGGAATTAAATTACCATCTGACCTAAACGCTGACAGGGCACGGCTGTTTTGCCATCTACCTGCACAGAATCCGCAAGAAAAGCGACCCAGAATGCATCTGTTGTAAAGAAGCACACTTCTTTAGGCTGGAGAGATACGCAGCTACCGTGAGCCATCAAGGTTCCGACTCTAGAGTAGCAACGCTGGGGATACAGGCGCTGTAATAAACAGCACCACTCTGTAACGAGTGCTTCCACAATACTGTATACCTCTACACTATTGAAATTATATTAATCTGTTAACCATTAAGAAACAAATCTTATATCATTGTGTTATATATAATTTATGTTGTACCATTGACCTATATTTAAGTATACAAGAATTTTAATTACATGTACAAATTTTTATTATAGATTTACTTATATTGTTGCCATTAATATGTTATCAGCTTCAGTTCCACGAATGAATACACAAGAACGAGTCTACAGATTCTATAAAGCTAGCAAGCCGTTAGAATAACTGGCGATGCAGCTGTAGCCTCAGAGCGACCGAAGAAAAAACTTAATTGTGTTTCCGTTGCTCTCAAGAACAGACTGAACCAGGAGGCCCCGGGCACGACCGGGGAACAACCTCCGTAAAAAAAAGTTTTATCTTCTATTGGTTAGTCTAGTCAAGTATTGCTGGCTGTTTTCTAGTGGATAATTTTATATCTTTTTCTACTGTTAGATGTAGTTTGCGGTGTCACATAGTCTCAGGTGTATGACGTTGGTATCTCTATGAATTGCATTGGCAGCATTTTGTTTAATTTATGTATCAAGTTTTCTTACCAAACTTTGTCAAAGGTTTTAACGATGTTTAGGAAGACTGCAGAGAAAACTTGTTTTTCTTTTAAAACACGTTCGATTATGTCAGTTATTCTATGCACTTGGCCTATTGTTGAGTGCTTTTGCTTGAATCCAAATTGATTATCTGGGATAAGGCAATTACTGTCTATTATTGGCCGTAGCCTCTTGAGCAGCAGTTTCTTAAAGAGTTTTGAGATTATCGGCAGTAATGATATCGGCCCATAAGATTCGACATAATTGGGTTATTTACCTAGCTTTAGTAGCATGATCACCTCCACAACTTCTAAGGATTCAAGGACATGTTTCAGTCTGAAAGCTGCGTTGAACAGGTATGTAAACATTACAATACCCTTTCTAGGCAGGTGTTTTAAAATGTCTCTAGTAATTAGATCGAACCACAGTGCTTTCTTTGGGTTCAGGTTCATTCTTATTTTCTCAGTTATTTCTCTTGGGGTAACTGGTCTGGTATTTTTAGATCTTGGGTTCGTCTTATTCATAGTATGTTATATTTGGTCTTGGTTGGGAGTTAATATCTCAGCCAAATGCTCAACAAACAAGCTTTTTGCTTATTATGTCTGGCCCATGGTTGTTTCTAATAGGATGTTTTTTGATCCTTTTGGTTACTTATCTTCTCGGTTCATATTACATGGATGTTTTTCTATTTCCACTGCTTTGCGGATTAGTCTGGGAAAGTAGAAAGGAGTTCTAGTCAACGCTTTAGTTTGGTCAAAGTTCAGCGTTTGTCCTTGGTTCCACATGTGTTGTGCCACTGCTGATTTAGTAACTCTGCGGTGTTTGCAGTCAATCATATTTTCTTTTATTCTAATTTTAATAGAGCGTCCCGTCTGTCTTATATAACTTGATCCACAGGAACAATGAATTTTTCTTTAAGCAGATCTTTGATCTCGGCTGGATAATTTACATCTTAGGTTACGTGTGTTATCTCTTTAGTGTTGTTATGTGTCGCAGTTTGGAGAAGACTGGTACAGTTTTCAGCTTGTTTTTTTAGTTGCTCCCTTGTTTTTAAATTAATATTTTGGTTGATGTTGCTTTGAAAGTCAATATGAAAGCTTTCTCAGTCAGTAGTTTTGTTAGTAAGAGTGATCCTGGTTCTCTTTTTTATTCTCTTTTTACTTAGTGTCAAGATGACTGCTGAGTGATCAGAATTCATATCAAAGTTTTTTTCTACTTCTATAAAGTAAGGAGACACTTTTCCATAGATGAAGAAGTCGAGCAAATCTGGAATTTTACCACGATCAATGGGCCAATTTAAATTTTTTTCATCACTTTTGGGTTTTAATCCCGACACCGTACCAGTTGTTCGTTACTCATGTAATATTCTTTTAACACTACTTTCATTTATTTCCAAGCATTCGGCAATAAGTTTTGTCGCGTGATTCATGACTATTAGAGATATCAGAAATTTAAAAAAAAAGTCGTGCATCGTAAAATTTTACCACTAATATTTACAAGATTAATTAAGCGGCTAAAATAAGACGCAAAAAGGGTGTGTCCGGTAAATGCATTTATTTTCTGTTATCTTTATGTCTTGATGGAAGCGTTTTTCTTGTACTTTGCTAAAATCACCTAAAGTATGTTGAAAATGATCTACGTATAGGAAGATGAAGGTAGTGCAATTTTATGCTCATATTATATTTTAATTTTCTGAAGCTAATCATAATTTTTTCAACTAATTATATACAGTGTGTCCCAACGATCTGGGGGTGGAAGACTACGCCTATACTGTTGATTTAAAAAAATATTTTATAACAGATTCTTTTAGTCGACAACGAGGAGCATCTCGTAAAAATATTTTGGTATATACAGAGTGACCCATTTTCGAGTACCCCACCAAACTTGTGTTTTTTTAAACGGAATGCCCTCTATATTTATATATATATTTGAATTCTCTGTTAAATACTGAGCAAAATGATATAAAGTACTATGGATCTACGACTAACGGTTCCTGAGTTATTGACATTGTTATGTAAAAAAATGAGTCAATTAAGTAGGCTCCTGTTCCGCCATCTTTAAATATATCGAAGTGAAATTGGTATTTGTATTTCTAATATGTCTAGTATTGACCTCTATACTCAAATTGCAGACTATTTCCTCTACATATACAGGGTGGTCCATTTTGCGCAATGTTATTTTTCTCAATTTTTTAAATGGCACACCCTATATTTTATTACAGATTTGAATAGCATTTTTTACGAGCTTTCAATATATACTCACTTTATACTACTTTATACTAAGTGTTTTTGAATTATTCTGTCTTAAAGTTGAAAATTGCAAAATTTTGTTACTTTTCTTGAATTTGTCACAATAAGGGTCTATAAAATAAATTAGGAGAATGAAACAATGGACTACAGAAGGGGAACTATTATTTACTCGTAGAACGGAACAGTATAACCATAATCTTTAAAATGGAATTAAAGGACACAATGAATTATAAATTTTATATTAAATGTTCAAAAATGTTTCCATTTTCAGCAATACACAATGCCAACCGCCTAGTGAAAGTTGTTTTGACATTTTGAAGGGTAGTTCTACGAATTCTTTGAAAGGCCTCTCCAATTCGAACTTTCATATTGGCCGGTGTAGTAGGCAAATCCTTATACACCTCCTGTTTCACATATCCCCAAAGAAAAAAGTCCAGGGGAGTGAGATCGGGTGATCTCGCTGGCCAAGCAATGGGACCACCGCGACCTATCCACCGATCTTTGCGCCAATGTTCTAAATACCGACGTACTCGATTATGGTAGTGCGGCGGGTCTCCGTCATGTTGGTAATACATAGTTTGTCGAGTATGTAGATTTACATTTTCAAGCAACTGTGGTAAATCTTAGTGAAGGAATTGCAGATATTTTTCGCCTGTCAGGGAACCATTGAAAAAGAAAGGTCCTATTACATTCGTATTGATAATACCACCCCACACATTCACAGTCCACTGATTCTGGTAGTTTATCTGTCGTACCCAGTGTGGATTTTCAACAGAGTAATAGTGCATATTATGTTTATTAACGACTCCTACGTTATTAAAACTTGCTTCGTCGCTGAATAGCACAAAGTCAATAAAATTGGGTTGTTGGTTAATTTTTTCTATAATAGTATTGCAAAATGCGACGCGATCTGCGAAATCTTGCGGTCGTAGGCTTTGATGCAAGCACAAATGGTATGGGTGAATTTTATGTTTGCTTATATTTCTTTGTATTGAAGTTTTGCTAAGATCTACTTGCACCGCGATCTGACGAACACTTACGTGAGGATTTTCTTCTACACTTAATAAAACTGTCAACTCGTTTTCGTCGTTTGTAACTGTACGTTGCTCTAGATCTCTTTTTTTATATTTGACATTTCCTGTGTCTTCAAATCGTTCTCGAAGATGTTCAAACGCTTCAGATCTTGGATGTCTAGCAAAAGGGTACTTCTGTTTATAAATTCGTGACGCCAACAAGCAGTTCCTTTCAGCCTCTCCTAAAGCATAGGTCATATTAATCAGCTCTTCTTTTGAGAAATTCATCGCACAATAAGTAGATAACCAGTTATTAACAAGGTTACTATGCAGATTACTATCAACAATGATTTCACGAACTATTGACAATAAGAGACTTTCACTTGTTAAGTTGCTAAGGAACAGAAAGGGACAAGCGGGAAATGAGTATCTATTGAAAGCTCGTAAAAAATGCTATTCAAATCTGTAATAAAATATAGGGTGTGCCATTTAAAAAAATTGAGAAAAATAACATTGCGCAAAATGGACCACCCTGTATATGTAGAGGAAAGAGTCTGCAATTTGAGTATATAGGTCAATACTAGACATATTAGAAATACAAATACCAATTTCACTTCGATATATTTAAAGATGGCGGAACAGGAGCCTACTCAATTAACTCATTTTTTTACATAACAATGTCAATAACTCAGGAACCGTTGGTCGTAGATCCATAGTACTTTATATCATTTTGCTCAGTATTTAACAGAGAATTCAAATATATAAAAATATATAGGGCATTCCATTAAAAAAAAACACAAGTTTGGTATGGTACTCGAAAATGGGCCACCCTGTGTATACCAAAATATTTTTACGAGATGTTCCTCGTTGTCGACTAAAATAATCTGTTATAATATATTTTTTTAAATCAATAGGCGTAATCTTCCACCCCCAGATCGTTGGGACACACTGTATATAGTTGTCAGCTTTTTTAAACAGCTACAAAAGATTTTCAGGCAAGTCGTTCTATTTCAGTCTCAAAATTAGTAGAATTTTTAATTAATTGTCATATTTGAGGTCTATAAAAATGCATGCTTTTAATAGAAATCTCTGAGAAATAAACGGAAAACATTGACTATGTCTGTTCAGAGCTTTAAGAAATCTGCTTCATTATTTTTAACTTTATGTGCAAAGAACAAAGGATGATTTTTCTCGGGGAACTAAAGGCTCATTTATTACAGTTATTTCAGCAACAACAAAGTATCTCTCATAGGCAAATTTTTTTGTGTTCAATGAGTTGATTTGGTTTGATTATCTTAGAGACAAATAACACAACCACTCTGTTGACCCATTAAAAGATTAGCCATTTCCAAGCTGACACAGATAACCCAATCATGTTCAACATATTTTTATTTTTGTAAAAAAACTGAAATTACTTTATTTTTTTATTACTGTCAATAAAACGCTAATCACTTGTCTAATGCTTCAATTTAGTTTCGTTCTTTTGAGCGATAAGAAGTAATTTGTACATCAGAGAACAGGCAATTTTTCTCTTTTAATCTTGATGCTAGCAGCTCAGCACGCTGTTTTGAAAGATTTAAATTTCTGATGAGATCATTAAGCTCATTTTGTGAAAATGTTTTAAGATTTGATGTTTCTCCACATTATTCAAAGTCATCATCTTTTTGAGAAACACTTTCAGTTTCATCGTCTTGAGATTACTGTACTGCCTGATGAAAAACTGATATTGGAACAAATTCTGAATAGGGAATAAGTCTTTTTTACTCGAAGAAATATTGGGATATTTCCATTTGTGGCGATTACACTTACGTGTTCCTTTATCCTATTGTCACAAAGGTTTAATGTGTATTTTATATACACTAAGAGGCACCCACCTCAGACGATACTCAGATGGCATTGTTTCTCAACACACAACATTTTCAAACGTTTTTCGTTGCTTGAGAGAGACAGGATCTTTCCATGTCGTCATGTAGGAAAAGATAGTGATGGGCACGCTGAAGTAGTTTTAAATGCACTTGAACGAAGTCTTTCTACTAGTATTCGTAGAATATCTCATACAACGGGAATTCCTCAAACCAACGTATGGAGAATTCTACACCTTGATGGGTTTTATCTCTATTATTTACAATCAGTCCAGCATTTACTTCTTGAAGATTTAGAAAATCGAATACGGTATTGCCACTGGTTAAAAAATAATTTGCAGGTTATTCCACACATACTTTTTCCGGATAAGGACTAACTTACATGGAATGGTATTAATAACACGTAATTCTCACATCTGGACGGATCAAAACCCGTACGAAATCATCATCATTTTGTGACGTTGTTTCTTAATGAAAATTTTTCGGAAAGGTGGATAGGATGAGGTGGTCCAGTACATTGGTCAGCTCTGTCACCTGACGCTTTTAGATTTTTTTCTGTGGGTTTAGCACAAATCTCGTGAGATTCTATGATTCGAAGGCTGTATGTTTAGTTTTTATCGTATCATTTTTTTTTTAATTCCTTTGATATCTCCGAAATAAAATAAAACGGCCCCGGAGTATGTCGGTCGAGTCAGAGAATATCCTGTATAAGCCGCGAAATAATATGCAAACAATTTAATATTTGTTAAAAGTTGAATTAAATTAATTTGAAAGTTAATAATTTTTTCTGAAAAGATTTTTATGCAATTAGCATAAATATGTTGGTATTATGTTTCAGTATGGTGCTTTAAAAGGATTTCTTTGAAGTAACGTTGCCAGAAGGCATTGTTTAATCTACTTATATTAATAATCAAAGTAGAAACGCAATAAACATATTTGATGCGATTTTAATTTTCTATTTAAATTTTATTTAACTGCTTTTAAGTTTTCAAGTTTTGAATTATTTTGGGATAAACACGAATATAATGTGGAGCTAATTAGTTTACATGCAATTAGTTTATGAGCAGACAAGATTTCTATGTATCTTGTCGTTATTCAGTAACCATGCAGTAATTATGTATGTTTGGATATGCTGTTAAACAAAGATTGATGTTTATTTGAGAAACTCTGGTAGACATAACTCATTCAATATGCACTTTATGCTTGGATTGAGGTATTTGCCGCCATCTGTTTTGGTTAGCGTCTTTCAATTGTTTTAGTATAAAGTTTATCTTGGGGATTAGATAATACTCATTAACACTTTCATGAACAGAATTTGATTTTTTTTTATTTATGGAGAATGACTTGTATAGTTAATAAAATGACGATTCTCTACTTTTTAACCTTCTCGGAGAATCAATTGCATCTGATGGACGTAATTTAAATGTTTTAGCCGCTAAAAAATAATAATATTAACTTCAAAACGAATAAGTGCAATATGTTTCATTTGTCCGCCCAGTTGAAACAACTTGTACTGACTACAACGCTCACCGACACTAGTAGAGGAAAACGTCATACGACCATGCACACAACGGTCACCTTGATCACAACGGTCACTTTAGAGGAGGAAGATGAGCATGTGGACCCACCAAACCATCCGAACTTGCTTGGTACAAGTTCGCCACAAGAAGGATAGGTTAAGTTCGGGAAAGTGTGTCAAAATAGAAGGGAAATTTAGTCAGACTCAGATGGGCTAGGTAACGAAGACGTGCTAAGCGAGCACGCGGTTCAGCAAAGCACCTGCACCAGTCTAAAGATGACCTGTGGGGAATCGGGTTAGGGGTTTATAGTGGCTAGTAGGGCACTACGGTCATCATCGAATTCGCGACCAGCGAGAATCCAATGTATCAGAGTGTCAGGAATAGCCCTTCATCAGTCATTTGGTGAAAACTGAACGTGAAACGTTCGCAGAATACGTTATCGATCTATTCGATCAATAGCTACGAATGACACGCGTAGCGTCAGCAGGTATCTTCTTAACGACGAGAGCCTTGTTTATACATACGTTATTCAACGCTCCAGACATATCTATGAAAATAATAATATAAAAATAGCTAGTCTATACTTGGAAAGGTTCGATTATAGAATACTCATTAATCGACGGGCGGCGTCAGTCAGTCAGGAGTGTTCTTTCGAAAAGTTTGCATAGTTCTGATAACAACGTTATCGGACTAGACGAGTTCGAGTTGGCGATATCCGGGCTTGATTAGCGATTAGCTTTTTAGCTGGTAGGAAAATAACCGCCTTTATGTAAGAGTTCAGGTCAACGACCGGGGATGAGAGAGAATCTAGAACAACCGTTTGCAAAACGTTACAGTAGATTTCGTCAAGTCTAAGAGATTTATTCTTAGGAATTTTGCTAGACACTGCGGCCAAATCGTCGTTGGTGAGTACCCAGTGTTGTCGGGAATTACTATGCAAGAGAGATCAGGATCTTAATTGGGTAAGATAAGGGTTGCCCGTCAATGGATCGTCGTCTGGAAATAAAGTGGATACATTGGTTTGATTGTGTCTTGCTCTGAGATGGTGTATTTATTGCTGTCTTTAACATTGGAACACGGTTGGACCGATAGGAACTTCCGGGATGATAACTTGTAAAATAATCCCCACGGACTCGTCTCTAAGCTTGTTTCTCCCAAAATTTTGCCAGGAGCTATACTTAGCTGTCTTCACGGTCAGTTTGTACCGGTGAAGCGCGGTCTTGATGATTTACGTCTGCAGGGTCTTTTTTGTGACGTTTTCGCAAACAACGCACTGCTCGTTTTAACTTAGGATTCCACCACGATACACCGGTTCTAGATTTTATGCGTATGCTGTTTAAGCTATATTGGCAAGTATCAAGGATCATCTTGGTCTACAGATTTGGGATTGTGGCACACTGCACCACGTGAAAAATAAGAAGAAATTGAACTTGCTATACTATTTAGGCGAACGGGATCTATACGTTTAAAATCTAGGTTTGTTTTAGGGATCAGGACAAGGTTGGGTGCATTGACGGTTAGATGAAATCGTTTCAGTTGGTGGCCACTTTCTATTACATCTGGAATAAAATGGCTAGCGAAAGTGAAAGATTTATAAGGTTTGTTGACAACACAGAGGTTTTGTTCACCCACGAGGTTCTTTACACATCGCCCTTGTTCGTCGATCACTGGGGTGTGCCAAAGCGGCAATTTCGAATTGAGTTCACCTGAGATGAATGCGAACATCCTCACTCGACAGCCAATAAATAAATGGTTACTGTATTGCATTGATTTGCTAAATGGTCGAGTGTCACCACTTCGACGGGTCTCGAACTATCGAAAAGAATAGCTTAGTAATACCACATAGAAGAGAATGCGGCAATTCTGTTGAAGGGTACAGCCGCACCAGTGAGCTTGTACCCTGAACCTCAACAAAACACGTATCGTTTTTGAGTCAGTAGTATGTCAATATTATGGTCGGAAGAGAAACTCATTGCTTCAAAGGTCGCAACACTTGAGTAGCGAAGATTCACTTGCGCGAACCTCAAAATTAATTGAGTGTCCTCTATATTTCTATATTTGATGTTATTTTGTCGTCGAGTTTTTTCAGGTACGCTGGACAGGTGTTAGAGGCCGTCTTATGCTTGACGACGTCTTCTTTATGACTAGAGCGAGCGCAGTTTGCGCATATCGGGTTTTGATGCAAGTTGGAGCATGTCTTTGTTTCGTGTTTTTCAGTTCAATTACCGCATTGTAAGTCGGAGGAGTGGTTGACAGTTGAAACAGCGTGTAATTCGGATATGATCATTGACCCAGCACGCATTCCAGGCGACGTACACACGGGCGATGCCAAAAGGTATCGCCAAACTTTCGGGTGGACCTCAAGGATCCAATGGCAATTTGCTTTGTCTCTATGACCAAAGCGGAACTGAACTTTGAAGTGCTTATTGGCAAGATGAAACACTTCATCGGAAGCACCGTGGAAGTTCTGCGAGATGATAGCCTCTCTTACCTGTTCAGGGAAAAGGTTTGAAGGAACGCCCAGGATAGAAATTCAAGGAAACGACTTGGCTTCGGACTCCACGATTTTGGAACGTGCCGCTTGGGCATAAGATAATTGGGCAGGGCGTGCAGCAACAACGGTTATGGAGAGTTTGGGAGTGACTAATTGCATTACTGTCTGAACGCGCGCAAGGGCATCGGCGATATCAGCAGCTTGCTGCGAAACGCGACGGGATATTATTAATTTTCGGATGGTTGCTTGAAGCCTGCTGACGATGTCCATTATTTCTGATTGTCTGGAAATGGTAATCTTGCAAGCAGAGATTACCTTTGTAAGAAGCAAGATTTTGGAGTCGAAGAATTCCTAAATTTTGTCAGGCAGGGTGTTGGTATCATCAAGGAAGTCGTCGTCTTCACGACGACACTTGGTGCAGGCAGATTTATCCTTAATGGCGGAGGAGGTTGAAGGAGTGGGGGAAATAAAGCGCGCCGCTTGTGGAATGCCCGCTGGAGAATAAACTGTTGCCTGATACTCTTTTAGCCGTACACAGGAGCTTCTTATTTTCAGAACGGTCGGACTTATAGTCTGTGAGCCGTTGCCCACCTTTAACCTCGCGGAGGTAATAGTCTAAAGCTTTGTAGAAAGGAACAATTCTACACAAAATCAACAACGCTATAATTATAGAATTTCAAAAAATTGCTGTCAGCTTTAATTATTCGACTTTACCTGATTGCTCACTAAATGAATTAATCAAAGTCCTTTCGCTTTAGCTAAAGGTGAAAGATTAATTTGCTAATTGAAGAGTAACCAAAGTCGGTCACTTTAGAGGAGGAGGAGGAAGGAGGAAGTGAACCCACCGTACCACCAGAACTTGCTTAGTACAAGTTCGCCACAAGAGTGATAGGTTAAGTAAGAAAATTTTGCGAGTAGATAGGATAGTCCTGTAGTTTTGTCCATTGGTCGTTACACTGTGGGCCAGTTGGGATTACTAGAATGTTCGGATTACGGAAGTTCGGATTATGGATATTGCACTGTACATTGGCGTGGAGTGAAAAATACGAAAAAAAAATTATAACTAAATGTAATACCTTAAAAAAGTTGCCTATGACTCTTATTTAACTTTTGGTAAAGTCTCGGTAACTTGCGACAACATCTTCTGCCTCCCCAGCGGTCTTGAAAAATTTATTTTTTTTATAGTACAGAAATATTCATTTATGTGGAATAAACATTTATCTAATACCCTAAAAAAGTTGAAAAATGTACTTCTTGTTTATAAAAACACATTTCGCAAGCTACATGACCCCACTCTTGCCTCCCCCCAATTAAAAAAAAAACGTAATTAAACATAATTTTTTAATTGTTACAAATATATTGTTCGTATAGTAATTTTGTTATAATCTTGACACATTACAATACTAAACAAAAATAGGATTCTAAAACAGCAAACAACTGTAAACATTTTAAACAAATAAACGAGTTATATAAAAAAATGGTAACGTACATTATTTTTTAATAACACACTCTGATTTTGTATTAAAACACGGCATGTTTTTTTCTTGAATCAGCTCGCACTTTTATAAATCTATCCCTAGAATCTGGATTGTAGATCTAAACCGCTGCGGAAGCTTCGGTGACGAGCTTGACATCGCTCCACGCACTGCGTATGATAGGGGTATTTTTCAAAATTAATTCTATGTGATGATTCAGGGTTATTAATAAAGTCCTTCAGATCTTGTATGGAAATTCGAGATAAAATTGGAGGTTCTGTTATCTCACATTTTTGCTAGTCAATTAACTCAAAGTATTCGTTTGCTTCAAAACATAAAGCAGAAAGTTTAAAGACCCTAAGATTTTTGGTTTTTTGTGGCAAAACACTTCTGGCCTTTAAAATACGACGAAGACCAAGTTCTCGTATATGTTTACTTTTATCAGATATCATACTCAGAATAATGTTTTTATGGTGACGAGAGAAGCCATTTCGTTGTATCACAAGATCAACAATATCTCTTAGGTCTTTTTCTAAGAAACGAGACAACCTTATATACTTATAGACCACATCGGAGCTTAAACATTCATAACCAATTCTGTCAGTTTCATTAAGCTTGAAGACGGATTTTCACTTGAAATATAAAGTCTAAGAATGTGGTTTGCAGTTGTGACCCACCGTGAATGAGCCAGTTTTCCTAGATTTCGATTTGAAAAGGATGTATTACAATGTCCACTAGTAATTACTTGGCATATTTCAAACAAATAATATTGGTCTGTACTAAAATCCATTACGATGTTTTCGGGAACTTTGCCTAAATTACCTTCAATCGGCTTAAATTGAACCATTGACAGTTTGTCGCACTTCTACAGCTGCTTTCCAATGGGACTAGCAAATTCACGAGGCCCGGTAGTATCTCCGTCTACATGATGAAAAAGATGACGAAGTGGAAGCTCATTTGCGTGTAACATACACACAAACCATTGAAGTGGTTTTTGAAAGTGTTCTTCCAAAAGTTGTATTACACCTCCATTAATACCCGTGTTTACGACGGTCCCGTCACAACCAATCGCTTCTAAATTTGTAACATCAACCGCAATTAGTTGTAACATTTGAACGATACTTGCTTTTACACTTTGTGATGTACCGGAAGTTGGAGAAACATGACCAATATATTTACATTCAGGTTCTTGCACCAATGTTATATGTTCTTCTATAATGGTTTGGCGATAAAATTTGTTACTTCTTTACTTGTGTTAGGGTTTTATCCTTGCGCCCGTCAAAGTAGATACCATGTACCCTTATCATATTCACATTCAGTTCTTGCAGCCGAAGATTGGAAAGAGATTTTTGTTTTAATCTCCTAACTTTACTTCTATCGACAATTTTAGAAGAATTCTCTGGTGTTACTACTCCAATATTATTTAAAACGGCTGATGCAAGAGCAGCTGCAAATTTATCAGATATGCCATGTCGGTTGCATGTTTTTGCAAAAGTGGTGAGCTGAATTCGCATTTGCGGTTGCCTTTCAACATTCCTGCAGGCTGAGGAAGGCGTAGAATGTAGTATTTCCGGCAACTCAAACTCACTATCAGAAGAGATGTTAGACTCTAAACTCGAAGGTAAATCTTTTGAAGTGACAGTGCAGAATACTTCTTTAATACTTGTAAGGTTACGCTAGTTACTAATTCTAGTAGCTTCCATGTTTTGCCTTTCCTCTCTTTGCGTGGTTCTTTCGTTTTCTTTACATCCACTGCACCTATTACCATTTTTCTTGTCCCTCTTTGATCTAATAGAAATTCTTGCTCATCAACAAACACCTTTTTAGATTTCTCACAGGTACAAGTTGCAAATACTTTGCATTTGCATGATGCTATATCAAAAAGTGTAATTTTACCTTCCTCTTTAAAATTCAGGATTTTATCTTTAGAGGTTTCACTATTTTGTCTATCTTTAAACGGTTTCTTAAGTTTCATATATTTGTCGTGATACGAATTCAAAAGCTGTAATATTCTGTTGTGGGATATTATAGAAATAGATGCTTTGTTCCAAATTTTCTTTAACTTTACTGACACTTCTTCTGCAATTTTAGAGAACACAGGCTCTTTTCCACGCACAAAACTTTATAATTTGTTCATAAGTTAGCAAAACATTCTCAGGTAATTGCGACGGTTGTCCAAACACAGGGCAGTTCATGACACATCTTGTATTTAATCCGGACGGACCGGCTTTCACCATTTTTAAATAAACAGAACACAAAATAAACAGTACACGCTTTAGCAGTACGAACTATAATCTTCTTAGTTTTCATGTGTAGTGATTGACACTAAAACGAAACTAGTGGAGGGTGTACGAGCGCCAGTTGAAAATATCTTTAGACAAGTTAGAACTTGCCGTGAACGCGTGCGCAGCAACGCTTGTTTTAATTAACATAAAGTGTAGTATTTACATAAAACTTTTACGGCCCCTAGGAATGCAAAAAGTGCATTTTTAATGTAAGAAAAATTATTACACGTTGTACCTAACCAATATTTTAGTATAGTTTTGAGGTTTATTAAAGCAATCTATAACTGATTCTATTATTATTCTAAAACTTTCTAAAAATATGATTTTCTAAAAAATAAGAGGCCGTTGGGGAGGCAGAAAAAAAATAAAAAAAAATATTGTTGGTTGCAAAATGCTTTAAACTAAAATACGCAGCTTTTGCGTGCTATTAGAATTAAAATTTTGAAATTTTGTTTTTTTTGCTCCACGCTACTGTACGTACTTCTCTATAGTGAAATTTAAATTTTGTATTATTGCTAAAGTGGAACCAGTGAATTTTTACACATGACAGTCGAATGTACGTGAGATAACTTCCATAACAATTTGTCATTATTATTCGTTGTATAATATTTTATTTTATGATTTTTGGTCATGTTACTTTCAAATTTCCTTAAAGTTCCATCATGTTAAAACTTTAAGTAACATTTATAACATTCCCCTTCTCACATTCATTTAAAATGGCTGTACGCCTATGCCTGCTATAAAATCTAAGACCATACGATTTAAATTTAACTTTGATTTTTTAATATACAGCTGCTGGATTTTATGTCTTATTTAAATAGATTAATTTTGCCCACAGATGACTGATGCCATGTCCGAATCTAGAAAGAAATGTAGACAGTACAGTGTTGATTATCACTGGTCTGCATGAAAATCGGCCCTGACACCATTTTTGACGATTCTTATGTAAAATGACCTCCTGCATCCAAAACTCAGCTCCGTTTTTACCCATCACCCACCTATTTTGGGGGGACCCCATTTTTATTTTATTTTTTGAATTTTTTTTTAGAATTTTAACTTATAGCCGTTAAACATCCCAAAGCAGGTAATAAAATTTATACCAAAGTATATGGCAAAAGTTTTGCTATAAAATGTATATAGAAACAACAATAAAATACAAATATATAAGAACAGTAAAAAAATATCAATAAACAGTTAGGAAGATTCACTGCACGACGCTGGCGATCTCAATACCACATGCAGGTTTGAACAGGAATTTTCGACAGGCTTGAACTTGCATTACTCTTCTCATTATAATATATTACATTGTTTGCTTCACTGCTTCGATCAGTACATCTATAGCTGTTGCAGAGTTAACTTGTCGACGTTTTAAACGTGCTGGATTTTGTGTTCATTTTTGTTCATTTGTGTAAAACAGTAAAACTACTTTTACTCCAGATTTTTTCAAATGACTAACTCTAATTTGTGGTTAATGTCGGGCGTTAAATTACTGTTTAATTAAGCCACGCGAGTGTAAAAATCATCCCGATAGCTTTTGCTACGTCTGCGGGAAATTAACTTTAAAAGCGCAACGAAAACCCCTTTCTCCGCTTGTTAAAACAGCTTATAAATTGTACTTTGATTGTCAAGTTGGCGACCAGGACAAGACTTGGGCTCCATCAGTTTGCTGTACGACTTGTTAAAGTAGTTTGACCAAATGGCTCAAAGGTACCCGTAAATCAATGCCATTTGCTGTGCCCATGGTTTGGCGTGAACCTCGCTGTCATCTTACAGATTGTTACTTTTGTATGAGTTCCACCGTCGGGTTTTCGAGCAAAAGTAAGCATACAATTTAGTATCCCAATATTCCATCAGCTCTAAAACCTGTTCCTCATAACGATACTTTGCCAATCCCAGAGCCCCCAAACACTTATACTCTAGAGCCGGAAATTGATTTAAAAGACTCTGAGTCACAACCTGGGGCTGCGAATGATACGTTCAATGATGATGAAGAGTTTTACGCAGATTTAGTTTCTCGGCAACTTCACCTCCTCACTCAATTGGAATTAAATGATCTTGTCAAGGATTTGCAGTTACCCAAGACTAAATCTCAGCTCCTAGGATCGCGACTGCAACAGTGGAATCTCTTAGAAAAGGAAGTAAAAATATCTTCTTACAGGACCAGATAAGCAACCCTGAAATGTCTTTTCTTAGAAGAGTTTAGTGTTCTGCCCTAATGCAAATTTATTGATGACAGAGCTACAGATGCCATGTGACCCAGACAAATGGAGACTGTTTATAGACTCATCAAAAACAAGCTTAAAAGTTGTCCTGTTGGCACATGGGAATGACTTCCCATTAGTTCCAGTTGCATACTCTGTTGATATGAAGGAAACGTACGAAAACATCTTCAGAATCCTTGATAAAATTAGTTATCATGATTATAAGTGGAAACTTTGCGCTGACTTAAAAGTGTTTGCTCTACTCACGGGCTTGCAATCAGGATTCACAAAATATTGCTGCTTCCTTTGTGAATGGGATAGCCGAGCTCGAGATAAACATTACATCGTGAGGGACTGGCCTCTGCGAGAAAATCTTATTCCTGGTCAGAAAAATGTCGCCCTCAATTCTTTGGTTCCGAAGGAAAATATTTACTTACCACCTTTACACTTCAAACTTGGATTGATCAAGCAGTTTGTGAAAGCAGTGGACAAGACAGGTGGCGCATTTCAATTTTTGAAAACTAAATTTCCTCGTCTTAGCGAAGCTAAAATCAAAGAAGGCGTTTTTGTTGGTCCCCAGATTAGACAACTCTTCCAAGATTCGACGTTTATTGAACACCTAAATCGAAAAGAAAAACGAGCTTGGCTTGTATTTCAAAACGTTTGTAAGAACTTCCTGGGAAACCACAAAAGTGAAGATTATGTCGCTCACGTCGAGGAACTGCTTTTAGCGTACAAGGACATAGGATGTAACATGTCTCTTAAAGTTCACTTCCTTCACTCGCATCTGGACTTTTTCCCTGAAAATTTAGGAGCAGTCTCGGATGAACACGGGGAACGGTTCCATCAAGACATCGCTAAGCTGGAGAAGAGATTTTCAGGGAAGTGGAATGCAAGCATGTTGGCGGAGTACTGCTGGTTTTTGAAACGAGAGAGCTGTACCTCAGCGTATAAAAGAAAAGCAAGCACCAAGTAACGATGAATATCTTTTTATTTATTACTGATTATAGCTAAAATAGTTCGTTCTCCCATTTAAATTAAATTCATGTCCATATATTTATTATTATAATAATTATTATAATTATTATTATCGTTCGATAAATAAATTATAATTAATTTATCGAAAAGTGGTAAAATTAGAGATTTGGGGCTCCCTCGAAAATGGTGGGTGATGAAAGAAAACGGAAGACATATTTGGATTCAGGACGTCATTTTACATAAGAATTACCCGGAATAGTGTCAGGGCTCGATAAAAAATATTTTTGTGCAGACCAGTGATTATTTGAAACTTAGCTTCATTCCATCATTGTCGGACAAACAATTGCCTATGTGCTTTTTATGGAACAAAGTTTTTAGCAATGACGCTATGAAACCATCTAAGCTGCAGGATCATCTGAGAAGATGTCACCCTGATAAAACAGATAAAGATTTGAAATACTTTGAAACACTCAAAGATAAACTTCAGAAGAGACCCACGCTGGACAGAATCTTCGCTTCGACGTCACAGAAAAACGATGATGGTTTGCAGGCGTCTTACAATATCTCGCTGTTTATAGCCAAATCCGGAAAACCGCATACTATCGGAGAGAATTTAATTTTGCCAGCCATTGAAGAGGTTTTAAAAACTGTTTTACACAAACCTGCATCTGATATCATTAAAATAATTCCCTTAAGCAACAATACTGTTGAAAAACGTATTGATGAAATGAATTCTGATATTGAAAGCTTCTTGTGTAATTATTTGCAAACGACCCATTTCTCTAAATAACTGGACCAGTCAACTTTACCTGGTAATGCAGCATTGTTATTGGCATATGTTCGTTTTATTATGAATCAAGAATACTACGAAGAACTGCTCTTAGCATGAACTTTGACAACCGACACTAAAGGTGAATCAATATTTCATGTTTTAAAAGATTACTTCATTGAAAAAGCAATCCTTTTATCAAATGTAATATCAGTAGCTACAATGGAGCACCTGCCATGGTTGGACGTTATCGTGGATTTATAATCTATTTAAAACAAAATTTGTCAGGGGTGTTAGCAATACATTGCGTCATCCATCGACAACATTTAGTTGCTAAAAGTTTGAGTGTAAGATTGCATGAATCTCTTCAATTAGTCATTGATGCAGTAAACCGAAACCGAAGCAACGCGTTGAATACGCGGTTATTTGCGCAGTTGTGTAAACAAAATGACGAACACTTTCATCAATTACCCCTTCACACTGAAGTACGCTGGCTGTCGAAAGGCTTATGTTTGACAAGATTTTTTGCACTTTTTGAGACTATTTTAGAATTTCTGGATACTAAAGATAAAATTTTATAAGACAATTTAATGAAGTGGAAAACAGACATCGCCTATTTAACAGATTTGTTTACAAAATTTATTACGGTTAATTTGCAGTTACAAGGCGACAGTCTAAATTTGACTCTTGCCAGAGTTAAACTAGTGAAGCAAAATATTGGACAAGGCGAATTTTCCCAGTTCCCCAATTTGTTACAGACAAACTGCCAGGAAAACGACGTTTCAGCCTACGTTCAACATTTAAATGGCCTCTATTCAGATTTTGAAAATTTGAAAATATTTAACCCATATGGTGACATAGAAGAAACGAATGTCATAATACAAGAGGAACTGACTGCACTAAGTACAAACGAAAAACTTAAGGTTCAGTTTAAAAACGGATATCAGCAATTTTGGCTGCAAAACAACATACCCGTATTCCGTATTATGGAATATAGCGAGGAAAGGGGGTTCAGCGCTGTTACCAATCTTCTAACGAAAAAAAGAAACAGACTGGACATCATTAGTCGAGGAGATTTAAGATTAAACCTTACAAAGTTGACGCCAAATGTTGATAATTTATTATTAAAGCAGCAGGTTCCTCCTCATTAAAAACATTTACTGATTGCTTAGTTTATTTTATGTTTATTTTATGTTACGTATATTTTATATAACAGACACAAAATTTTATTTTGAGTAGTTTTAATTTAAATTCAATTAATAAATGCACTACAGTTAGAAATTTACAAAAAATCAATATCAGGAAGTAGGGGATCTCCCCAAAACCGAAAACCATGGCAAGGGGTCTACGACACAAAAAAGTTTGGGAACCTCTGGTCCAGTACATTCAAGAATAAATTATAATTCAGGATTATAAATGGATTTCTTGATCAAAATGAATGGTGTGAACTTTACTAATGAAATCAAACAGTATAACAATAATCTATTTTTATTACTTACTAATAAATTACTTTGGATATGCGAAACGATGTCTATTAAAACATTATGCACTTTGTTGGAACTGTCTATATGAAATCGACATATGGATTGAACCAGCAAAGTGTATATGCTCGTATTGCGTTTAACACTTGAAATACAGCTGTGATTTTCCAAACTTATAAACTTCGTCCTGTTAAGCTTTATGAATTAAACGTACATAGAAGCTTAACGCACAAAGATTATATGAATTGGATATTTAAACTATGAAACAATTCAAATAAAGTATAATTAAAACGTGAATTAAGTACAAACATAAAAGAGAAAGTAACCAAGTAATGTCTTAATTCCTGCAAATGGTAAAAGCCAGCTTAATGTACTGATAGAAAAATAATTGCGTTGGAATTTATACGATCTTAAAGGACGCTGCTAATATTCCCCCTCTTAATAGTGATTAAATTTTCTTTTACTTACTACAAAATAGTATTTGGATATTTACTTTAATTATATTTTTAAAAAATTGTTTAAATTCCAGTTTTCATCAGCATTGTAATATCTAAAGAAACTATATGAAACGTCTTCGTTTTGTTACACAATTTAGATTTTTGCATTTTTACCAATTTTTAATAATTTAACACATTTTTGTTGTCTGGTTAGTTTTATTTTTGTTTGAATAATGGGAATCAGTAATTTATAAAAAGGTATTTTTTTATTTGTTGATGTTTAAGGCCCCTATATAATTGTCGTATTTGTTTGTCTTTGTGGTTCATTTACACGATGTAACGCGTTATAATTATTTGAACGTACCCCTATACACTCACTATATAAAAAATCATTTTATATAAGTGATCTACTAAAAAATATTTAAAAAAATTAAGTGCGTGTAATCTTTACGCGCGATGAAGTAAAATTTCTTTGTGTTTAGTTTTTATTTATTGATGAAAGAGTAAAATGTCTTGGCACTTGGCCATTTTAAATTAGAAAACATAAGGCAAACCAAATTACTACGCGAATGTATACTTGTTGCGCTACGTGTAGTTAAAAAAAAAGGATTTTGTATAATGTATGAACAATCTTGACTACAGTAGGAATATCTCGTTTCAATTTAATCATTAATCACAAGTAGTACGGCTTTTTAACAAATATTTTAGTGATACACAATATGACCGAGGTCAATAATTGATTAATCATCGTTACTTGAAGATTAGCTTTTTTCAATTTTCCGCTAATTCTCATCTGAATCACCATTATTCAGTGCAAATGTCAAACTTTCCGCAACCTTATGAACTAAACCATCTGCTTTCTACAATTCTTCACAAAAAAATGTAACACATGGTTGCACTGCTTTTCCCAATCTTCATTTGGTAAATCAGAAAATGCATTTTGAACTAACTTTTTAATATCAATATCTAGTGCGATATTATTTAATGAAACTTTTTTTTTTAAGATTTTGTATGGATTCGATTGGATTAAGTTTCCATGTATTACAGCAATTCTTGTAATAAAATTCAAGTTTTAAAAATTTCAAGAATTTTCCTGTTTAAGCTGCTGCAAGTTCAGAATCGCTTTTAATTGGATATATCAATTACATTACAAATAATTCAATGGTACGGTTTCTTTATCCTTCTTATTTAACTTTAATTAACAATATTGAATTCTTCGTACAAGGAGGGACATAAAAAAAACTACTCAGTTTTTCTTTATGGCGACGTTTCGTGCACTAAATGTGCACTTTTTCAGGCCAGTAGAATATTTGAGTAATTACTCCGAAGTTTCACAAACATGAACACGTTCTAAACGTAATTACCAAAAATGAGATTACGAACAGTCAATAATTAAAATCAATAAATAAGTATAAATAATAAATGACAATTACAATTAAACATGAAGAACAAACAATATGATTTTTTATGCCACTCCTTGAACGAAGAATTCAATATTGTTAATACAAATAACGTTATGTGCATGGGAATGAAGAACTTTTCAAAATCTGCTTTCTATGGATTAAAACTGTAATACAAAAAGTTACTTTCATTAATAATTATTACTCATTTTGTACCATTGTTGGGGTACATATATACTTTGTGACATAAAAAATGCAACACCAAGAAGGCGTTAGAATGTTTGGACCAAACTTGGCAGAAATGTTTAACTATGATTATAAGTGACTTTCGGCTAAATGACGATATTTATACCAATTGCTAATGGTATAGATATCGTCATTTACACTTTTTCTTTCAGTGACATTTACCACTCTGAAGATGCAAGCTGCAATGTCTTGCGAAACGTCAGTTTGTTTGGGTTCAGGAACGACAATACGGCAAGGGCCAAGTTCTACTTCTTGTTTTGGCTCTCAAGAAGAGACTAGGACCAAGCCTAACTCTGGGTGTTTTACTACGACGCGGTCTAAGTCGTAAGTCGCTTATAATCATAAATAACGGTTAACGGTCTCCTCTCTGTAGTACGGTGTTATCAAACATGATAAGGTCAAGAACGTCGTTCACGAGGAAGTGGACGGCTAAGATAAATGTGGTCCAGGACCGCTGTCTCCGATTGATGGCATTAAGACACCGATTCTCGAGTACAAGATCTATTCGTACAGTTTACTGTCAAATTAAAGCTTTTGGTTTGCAGTCCTATCGACCACATCTTGTGCTTCCGCTGACGACTCGTCTGGATCGAGACGTGGAATGGCATAGGGTGGTTTTCAGTGACGAATCCTGATTCTGCTTGGGAATGCACGATGGTCGCATGATGGTCAGACGTAGACGTGGAAAACGTCGCAATGTGCAGTTTTATGTTTACCACACTGTGGGGGTTATGGTATGGGTTTATGAAAGCAGATCGCAGGCAATATGAATACCTACCGATATGATGATGAAGTGGCTAATGTCAATATCTTGCTGTGGCCACTAAGATCTTCCGACTTTTCGCCAATCGAACATGTGTGGGGCATGATGGGTAGAAGACTAAAGCAATTAGCTAATTCTCCACAGACACTAAATGCTCTCCGGCATGAATTGCAGATTACTTGGAATACAATACCTCAGAAAAAATCGGCCACCTGGTGGAATCCATGCCAAGAAGAGTACGGGAGTATAACACTAATTAAATTTCTTTAAAATTTTAATCAATTAATACCTTTGACTAGTTAAACAATTCTGCCAAGTTTGGTTTAACAATCTAACGCCTTCTTGATGTTGCATTTTTTATGTCACATAGTATATTTATGTTGGTATTAATTGCGATATATAAACTTTGTTAAGTGATATGCTGTCGTTTCTTTTAATGTATATAACGATAAATAAATCGTTTATTTAGACTCAGTTATCGAGATGGGTAACTGAAAATTGATTTGAAAACTCATATTTATAAGTGAGAAGGAGCAAGTGACAAAAACAAATTAAATTGTTGTTGAGGCATTAGAATGTTTTAGACGTCGTGACCGGAAGTAAAGTTGGACCTATGGAACCACATGGTGAGGATAGGCCGTTGCGTTGCCACAACTAATTTTACTATCTAACATGAATGATGGCAATTTTTATTTAGAAAGCACATGTAAAACTGCAAAATCCATTAGGGAGAAGCTAGTTGCTGTGTACGAGCAGAGTTACGTACAAAGAGTTTATAGGCTGCTAGAGCAGTTTTTGACAACCTGCGAGAAAAATGTATCAGAATACATTACAACGCATGTAGCATGTTTGCAGAATAATTTTAAAGAGTTTAATGAAGAATTGAAGCGATTAGTAAAAACTGAATTGCGAGATCTGTTTCTTATGAGCCGCGTTATGTCAATCCTTCTGAGGTTGTATTTTCAATTTAAAAGTGTTTTGGTGTTTGTACCAGTAGGAGAAACAACAATTAACAAATTGACCGAAAGGTTTCGGTTAATTTAAATGAGGCTGCATGGAAAACATGATGACGCAACGGCGTTAGTAGCAAAGTCAAAATTCAAAATAGACTTTAAATGGCGAAAGATCAAAAATAAAAATTGGGAAGTTGAAGTGTTTTAAGTGTCATGGGGTTGGTCAGTTTGATAAGAATTGTAAGAAATTGTCGACAGGTGGCGCAAAAAACAGCACACAAATTTACACAGTCGACTGGTGCAGCGTTTATTATAATCAGCATTGGTAAAAGGAACCGATCAAAAACGTGCTTCCGAGCATATGACAAATGACATGACATATGTTTGACATTCCGAAACAAATGGCTGTTGGTATTATATATACAACGAAGCTCAAATAAAAATGGAAATAGAAACAACAATTGATAAGGGTTATGACTTTAAAGTGAACTGTAATAGATGAGTATTTGTAAAAAACAAAACTGTAAAATTATGTGATAAAAAGAGAGAAATCGGTTTGTTTGAACTTGATATGAGTTTATTATCTTAAAATTACTATAATGCATGAGTGGTTATGTCATCAAAATAAACGACATGTAAAGAAGTTTTTGCAACAAAATGGGATTTTACTTGAATTGGATGAAGAAGAGTTCTGCGATGGATGTATATGTATGGTAAGCATTGCTGTGCCAGTTGCAATGTTCGAACCTGATCTACCAGCTGAAATTTTTCACACCGATGTCTGTGGTTCTTTTCAGGAAGCAACCGGAGGATTGTTACTTTAATTGTTTTAGAAATGGTTACAGCAAGTTCAGGCGAGTTTTCTTTTTAAAATTGAAATCTGAGGTTTTTCAATTCTTGACAACATTATTAAATGAAGCACAAACAGTCGGCCATACAATAAAAGAGTTATTATATGATGAGGGAAAAGAGTTCGACAGCTTCAATGTGAAGTGGATGCCGAATTAACCTGGAATTAATTTTCGAAAGATGATGCCATATTCTCCAGAGCAAAATGGCACTGCCGAAAGAAAAAACCGAACACTTGTAGAGTGTGCACGTAGCATGATTCACTCGAAGATCCTTTCTATTAACTTATGGGTTGAAGCAGTAAATAGGTCAGTTTATAGCCTTAACAGAAGTGGACCAACTCAAAGCGACAATTTTGAAATATGGGATAATAGAAAACTTGCGGTCACAAATCATTTGAAAATATTTTGAACCGACTGTTTTGTACAAAGTAATATTTAGTCGTGGTGTTATTTTCAAAATGGAAATTGTAGTAAACAAAAGGTTACTACTGGAAATTGCTAAAGAAAACCAAAATAAATCTGTACCAATTACTGTAAATTGGAATCTGAGAATGAAAACTACGTAAAAACCAAAATTTAAAAAAAAACCTCATACTTTTTATAAACGTGGATACTTTTTTCATATATTTTTAGACTTTTAGGAAAAAAATACCAGTACGTTTTCTTCTAATAACTGTTCTTATTCTTCTTCTTTTGATTAACAATTTTTTTTAAATTTTTATACAATATTAAAGTGTATTAAAGAGAAAGGTTTTCTAAGACGAATATCTGACGTCTAATTGCCCGTTAAAGAATTTTTAAATAAAGCTCAAAACCGAATCTGTTCAAAAAAAAAGTTCTACGTCGTGGGGGTTGTTTAAAGCATTTTTTGTCGAAATCCGATTTTAAGTACCAGAGCTCTAGAAGAATGATATAAGGAAATGGTTTACTGACAGGAACTTGTATTTTTCTTCTAAAGGAGACGACAATATTTTAAACGGCCTTTCAATGGATATTGTCTTTGTCCGAAAAATACCAAAGTTCTTACTCCTCGTGAAGCAAAAATTTGTATGAAGTCGAAAATGCTCTATCTAAAAGCACCATCATAGTTATGTTTACATTTTCTGCTTTGGGGGGGGGGCTGGTTTTGCCACCGATGATAATATTTTTAGGAAAAAGAAACGTTTCTGTTTCTAACTAAAAAAAGTCAAGTATCGAGAATTTCTCCAAAAATGATTAGCATTTTAAGTCTTGTTCAGAAAACGTTTCTTTTTCGTTTATTTTATTTTATTTCATGTTAACATCAGGTGCCAAAGATGTTTTTTTTTCATTAATTTAAGAGGTGGTTCGTTTAGCGCATCTGCACTGCGATCTCCTTGGTCCTTTTGAGCACCTCTGATTTATTACTCCTTCATCAGTTCTGTTTCGTCAATGAAATCCAGAAGTTTATTCCAAGGGGCTTTTTTCAACTCATCATCGGTTAGCTTTGGTTTTCCGAGAATCGTTGTGCGTTGTATTTGATACGCCTCGCATTTGCACAGCAGATGCTGCGGTGTCTCGTCGTCTTCCAAGCATCCGCGGCATAGAGGGCTACTTTTCAGTCGCATTTTATGCATATGTTTGTTAAGGCCACAGTGCTCTTTAATTAGTCCCGTGAGTTTTCTTAATGTTTGTTGACTCATGCTCTGTAAGGAAGAGTTTTGTGTGCCTCATACCTGAAGAGTCTTTCTCTGATTTTTTTATGCTCCGCTGCAAGTTTACTGCGAATTATTTCTTTTCCGGTCTCGCATGCGATTCCGAAAACGGGTTTAGGTCCGATACATGTCCCTGTTGTGCCCTTTTTTGCTAGTGCGTCCGCTATTAGTTTACCCTTTACATTCTGGTCTTTTGGTATCCAGATGAGCTGCACAGGTGGGCGATTTGCCAATATTTCCAGACTGTTTATGCATGCCATAATCAGTTTGGATTTTATTACTGGTGATCTTAGCGCCAGTAGTGCTGCTTGACTGTCAGACATGATCGATATCGGCCCATTTGTGAATGATTTCGAGTCGATAATGTTCCTGACACACCAGTCAATTGCAGCAACTTCAGCTTGAAAAGCGGATGCATATTTACCCAAAGTCAGCGAAAATTGCTTCCCATGGTGCTTGCCTCCATATACTTCTGATCCGGTACCGTTGCGATTTTTGGCCCCATCTGTGTACCAGATAGTTCCTTTAACCGCGTCCGGTTAAATGTTTTTTGTCCACTCGTCTCGTAACGGTATTATCACTTTAAATTTCTTTAAAATGTGATAATTTTTTGTGAAGCCGGATCTCATAGTTAAGATTGTTTCTTCAGGCAGCACGTTGTATATACCCGGTTTGTTTTTCTCGGTAATTGACGCGTGTTCATTAATCTGCAGCCTGTATGCTGCATGTATGTAGGCAGGTGTAATGGTAGAAGTGAAAGTAGTGCTTCTATGGCTGCTGTGGGCGTGGTTCTGATCGCTCCTGTTATCAGTAGACATGCCATTCTCTGTACTTTGCTTAGCTTTGCATCAGTGCTTTTCAGGTTTGTTCTTTCACCCCATACAAACGCGCCGTATGTGATGATGGCTCTTGTTACCACAGTATGTAACCATTTGGTCATTGTGGGTTTCAATCCCCATGTGTGCCCGATTATCCGTTTGGTTGTATTCAGAACCCTAATGGCCTTCGTTGTGACTTTTTCTAGATGAGCATTGAAAGTCAGTCTAGTATCAAGAGTAAGTCCCAGATATTTGACTTCTTTTGTCATCGAAAGCGTAACTTCGTACATCGTAGGTAGTTTTATGTCATCCGTTTTCCGTTGTTTGATAAACGAAACAATTGCTGTTCTGAGTTGGGTTCACTGATAGTCCCTCTTTTGTTGCACCATTTTTCGCCGTCTTCTAGTTCCTGTAGTATGCTGTCCACGACAAGGCACCACAGTTGGGGTGATAGCATCCTGCCTTGTGGGCATCCGCCAGCCACTTTGGCTCTCACAGTGCTACCGTACAAAGTAGCTGTTACCGTCCGATTCCTGAGCATTGAGTTGACCCAGTTTTGGACTAGAGGTGTGATTCCTTTTTTTCTACATTGCCCTTGCAATTGAGGTGCAGGTAGTTTTATCAAATGCTCCTTCAAGAAAAGCACCCAATGCAATATCATTGTATTGGACTGCATTTTCGCATTTGCTTAGTAGTTGGTGGACTGCTAGCTTGCAAGATTTTCTAGATTGGTAAGCATACTGGTTTTGGTGCAGAGGCGAAGCTTTTAGTGTCCCGTCTCGTATATACCTGTCGACTACTTTTTCAATTAGTTTTAAGATGAAAGAAGTTAAGCTGATGGGTCTGTAGGATTTAGCCTGGGCGTACGTTGATCTCCCTGGCTTTGGTATAAATACCACCTTGACAATCCGCCAGCTGTTTGGTATGTGCGAAAGTGCTAAGCTGGCTCTAAGTATTTCCCAGACAGCACTTCGAAGAGTAGCAAATCCTTTTTGCAGCACGATGGGATAAATTCCATCGGTTCCTGGAGACTGAAGGGGTTTAAACGTATTGATTCCCCATTCTAAGTTTTCAGGATTGATTATTTTTCTTGCTAAGTCTCAGTTCCTTTTGGGTGCCCGTCTGTTTGGTACCTCTAGGTCCTGATGCTTAGGAACTTCAGTTAACGACGAACTCGGGAGTGTTTTTGTAGTAGTTCTTGCAAAGTACCTTCAACCGAGTCTGTAAACTTTTTGTTTTCGGCAAACAACCAATTGTTTCCAGTGCGGTCTTTGCTCAGAGCTTTTTGGAGTCGAGAACTTGTAGGTTCGTTTTCTACGTCCTTACAGTACCTTCTCTATGAATCTCTTTTTGTCTTTTTTATGGCATTGTTGTATGTTGTGAGGCTGGTTTTGTATTTATCCCAGTTTTCGCTTTTTTTGGCTGTATTAAATAGTCCTCTGGTGCGTGCCCTTGCTTTGTCAAGCTGTTCCACCAAGTTATCCTGTTTAGGGTTTTTTTGGCAGTTTTTGGGCAGCTTGCTTCAAATACGAATTTTAATGAATTAACAATACTATCTGTCATTAGTTCTAGCTCGTGCATTGATCTTGCAACTGTGGGACAGTCCCTGATTTGGCCCGCTAAAGTTTCGTTGAACAAATCCCAGTCAATTTTTCTCGGGTTTCTGTATTCCATTACGAGTTCCCTTCTGATTCAATGTTGAATCGAATGTATCTATGATCAGATAAAGAAGGTTCATCTGATACATGCCACATTTTTATCACTTTGCTCGCTTTTGGACTAGCAAGCATAAGGTCCATAACTTCACTGCGCGACACGGTTTTAAACGTTGGCGCATGTCCGTTATTTATTATGTCTAAATTGCCTTTTAAAATAAATTCTAAAAGTTTTTCACTTCTTGTATTTGTGTTTGTGCTCCCCCACAAGGTGTGGTGTGCATTAGCATCACATCTAAGAATCAACGGTTTGTTAGCCCCACTGTTAATCAGCCTGTGGATTACCTCCGGCGGCGGTGATCCTGTCTGGTTGTAGGGGAGGTAACCGGATCCGATAATGAACTCTCTTCGGTTGCCTTTCTCTAATACAGATATTTTAGCTGCCACTAGGTCTCTAGAACATAAATCCCACAATGGCATTAAGTTTAGTGCTTTTTTTACAATAATGCATGTGCGAGGGTTGTGCACAAGCTGGGTCGCAAGCAGCCATCTCCTGGACAAGTGCGATGTCAACGTCGTGTGTCACGATATAAGCACTGAGGGCCGCTGAGGCTGCCCTACAGTGATGTATGTTTATTTGAACCATTTTCCATTAGATTTGCCGTCAGCAAGTTCTTTCTGGCTCTGGATTTTTATCCATTGCCTCGTGGACATCCCTTGTAGCTTCCGGTTCTTTGTTGTCCTTTTTGGAGTCGGCGAGCGCCCGGAGAGTGATCCTTGAAAATCCAAGGTGCAATTGGTTGGTTGACGCTTACATCTTCTCCCAGGACCCCTTGTCTATAAACAGGACGTATTGGGTTCCTTTAGGATCTGGTTTAGAGTTAACCACCCGCTACGTTTCGGTACTGATGTTGTTCTGTACCGATATTCTTTTCAATAGGGTGGCCGCTTCCAGTGCTGTTCCTCTTGTTTCTTAATATTTGACGTGCCGACTAGCCACTCTCTGGTTGCTTCGTCTGCTCACGTTATTTTCAGAAATCCCCCTTTATGGGTACATTTCTGAAAACGGGGAGAAGCTTGTCCCTTCTCCAGTTCGTCAATCCATCCAAGTATCGAGGTTTTTATGATCTCGGATACTTCAGGACTGATGGTGTTTTCAGGGAATCTTTTTGGTATAATTGCAAGAGCAATTCCCGTCAGAATGTCCCGAAATGTCTTTTTGTGGGTTCCTTCGGCCTCTCGACTACGCTTTACCGGTCGTTTTTGTGACAGCGGTGTGCTACTGCTACAAAGGTTGGGTGCGTCGTCTGGTGTCGCTGTTGCGTTCCTAACGGGCAATACTAGTACAGGTAAATTCTGTTAGTAATTAAAGCAAATCGCGTCAATGTTTTTGTTAGTTTTGATTTTATCACAGACAGACTTAAGATCAGCTTAAAACTTATCCTTTTAATAAATGCAGTTGATGATCTCTTGTCAAGTTTTTTTTTCTAGTTCTATCAGTAGATTCTATTTGATTTTTAGATTTGTCGCAGGTATTACAGAATTCAGTTTTGGGTTTTCCAAATGACAAATTAAGACACGTATTGAAGATCTTGGCATAAAACGATATTTTTAATTTAGCATTAATGCAGTTTTTCAACTGTTCTGTTTTTTCAGGTTCAAAAATGGGTTTTTCTTTCTTTCTCCATGACACTTCAATTGTTTTTTTAAGTTTCGATTTTTACTTTTGTCTATATTTTTTCTTATAACGTTGTTGCCTATCATGTAAAATAAATATATTTTGTAATTTAACCGGAAGTTTATCAAACGAACGGGTTATATGTACACTCAAGAACAAAAAAAACGGGACTTTCCTTGCTTCTAATTACGAACATATTATTTTGAGAAAATTTTTAAATTTATTATAAATAATTTATTGAAGCTGGGTAAGAGAGTATTTGTATTTGCAAAGTGTTTGCTTTAGCAACCTACTTTCTGTTTTCTTTTATATGAAATGCAATGCAATTACTATGTTATTAATGACTTTTTTTAGCGTACAGTAAAATTAATTTTATTTTTTCTATTTTAAGGACATTGTCTAATTGTGAAGATACAATAGATGATTACAAACATAAATTTTACTATAATTATAGATGCTATTAAATGAATAAATTGATAAAAGGTGTTTTTTGCGATAAAATTTACTTGTTGATTTTTGTGACTAAAAAAGAATTGTCAGAGTAATTATTGATACAATTTTAAGCTTTTTGAAGGTTAATTGTAAATCGAACTTTAAAACTATTAATTGTAATTATACCTCATATTATGAAATTGAGTAGCTATTGACCTAAATCAATTTATGATAAATCAACAATTTGTTTTTAGTTACAAATTATTTGTAGATTTTATTTAATGTGAATTATGGGTTATATTTAATTGAAGTGAAGTGAAGTTTTATCATCAAAATTGATTTTACAAACCAGCGTAAATACAGTGTTATGAATGTCAACTTATTTTTTTCTGCTACTATCAGATAATACCATACATTGTATGTTTATTTGCGATTAGGCAACGTTATGTATTGTGTTTGACCAATTTCATTTCCGTACAGATTAAAGCTATTAAAAAACAAAATTTAAAAGATTTGTAGGAATATTCTGTGCACCACAATTATAAAATTTGAAAACGAAATTATTTAGGACGTATGAATTGCCAAATTTTCATACCTGTTAACAATGACAACAATTTTTTACTCATTATACAATATACTATTTATAAATAATGTTGCTTCAGATGTTACATTGAATCAAAATATTTCAAGTATATGTACACACGTTTTAATTTGATTCGAAATAAGAAATTTTATTTCTTAGCATTTCTTTCAATGAAACGCATTAAAAATGTTCCATTTTCTGTAGCGGAAATTAAAGCAATAACCGACGTTCCAAAGACGTTTAAAAAATATCGGATTTTCTAGATTCCCATTTTACGTATTCTTGTAATACGTGTCAGTTAAAATTTGTGTTAACTTAGTGTATCGGAAAGATAACTCTCGTTTTATGCTGGCATAAATAGGTTTGGTTTTAAAATTAAATTTACATATAACGTTAAAGTGGTATCTCAAAACTAGATGTGTGAACTAAGAGTGACAGAATTCAAATCGCACTTGTGCAAACACCTTATGTAGTTATTTCAACCGTGAAAATTTAGTGTGGTTGTGTACTGAGTAAAATGTACTCATACAAACTTATTTTAGTTCAAAGCACTGAGAACTGTCTGCAAATAATAAATTTCACAAAAGTAAAAGACATCGCAAGTTTGATATATCTTTAGTTTTAATATTTTATTTAAAGTTTTTCAAAAAAAAGTAAGACAAATAAATAAGCTGCTTGAGAATTTGTGTTTAATTCTCAATTAAGCGAGTGGGATAAACTTAATTTTTGGAAATTCTTTTCAGGCGTTTTTTATATTTTAGTTTAATTTTATAAAAACTTACAGAATACTTCATTTTTGAATTTTGCTAACGTTATATTGGCCCTAATAAAAGTTCTACACAATTTTAGTCTTTAGAAAACTGGTTTTCTTCTTTTTCGTTTCTCTTTTGGCATGGCAGCAACTGCTGACTAATTAAAGTATTAGAATTACAATTTTGTTAATAATTATTAAATTCAGTGTAACCTTGTGCTGCTTATTGATTAATTTTTATTTAATTAACTTAAAATCTTAGTCAATAATTGCTTTTTCTGTAAACAGATTTCTAAAGGAAAGTGATTATTTATTTATTTATTTATTATCTTGTAATCATTTACTCATTCATTGTTAATCTTTAACTAAGTAGGTAATTTAAGTTTCCAATATGACAGTTATTGCTAACAATAATATATTTTTGAATAGTAAATAGTGTTTTAACATATAAAAACAGCCAAATTCCAATTTTCTAGTACTTGGTTTTGAGCAATGAAATAGGAAAGATGTTGGTAAAGTTCTAGCTACGTCATAATCTATATGTAATGAACACGTTTTGTTAGAAAACAATAACGCAGCAAATAAGCATGGATAAGTCTTGCTGCCGTAACGAGGATTTTTGTTCTGGGGGAAAGCACACTTAAGCAAAAATATAAAATTGGACGTTTTTTATATGTTAATAATTTAATGAAAACTGATATACTACATATACATGTACCTATATACCGAAACATTATATACATTTTTATACAACAAAGCCTAAACGTTGCTTAATTTTTAAGATGATTACATTAATGATGACGTCTCGATGGATCGTTATAAATGACAATCCAGTTAAGCGGTTTTTGCAGATGTTTTTTTTTTAAATTAAGGCGTTGGCCTGCCGCAGCAGCTTCAAATGGCCTTCATCACGGTTAAAAATCGGTGTAGATGTCTTAGATATAAAACTAGACTACTAAAAGATTAACTAACTAAGTGGCGTATTTGTCCCTTAGCTTTCTTTGCACTACTTGTTCCATTCGATTTCTTTCTTGCGGTTAATCGATGTTAAAAAAGCGTTCGCCTCCTTCTATGATGTTTCACTCGCTAACATGATATCAGTCATATTTTCTTTATTTAGGTTGCATTATTTTTGTATCACTTCCCTTTTCGTTTGCCAGGGAAATAGTATGGTAGGGGTCGTTTACTGCATCCCCGCACTGAATGCCGGCCAGGAAAGAGCCGAAACATCCATGACCAGTGAAAGTCCGAGTACTATGACAGTTTAGCTGACCGTGTTTTTTCCTGTTCCAGTTTTTCAGATGCGGAATGAGCTCCCGCGTCCAGGCCGCTTTTGGGTATGCCGACCACCTATCTTGCCATTTCTTCAGACTGAGTTCCTTTCGTTCTGCTTTTGTTATGTCATTCTTGGCGTTGAATATTTCTTCAGCTATAAAGGTCTATTAGTATGGAGCATGCCAAAACTTTCTCCGTTTCAAGCGACACAGTTTTATGCACATAGCAGATCCGCAAGGCCAGCATTCTTTGTATTTTTTTGGTCATTTTTCTATACTTTGCTATTGTGAATACTTGGTGCCACACTAAAGCGCCATCTAATAAAATAGATTGAACGGTGGACATAATTAATTTTCAAATGGACACTCGTGGACCTTTGATGCTGGTCATTTATTTTCTCAGTGCTGTTTCTCTTCTATTTGCTATATTTAGCGTATTCTTTAAATGGCCCAAAGGATAGTTGGTGGTCGAGCGTTACCCCAAAATACATCACAGTTTCTTTTGTGACAACGGATGACCTTCCATGAATGCTAGGGCTTTGGTCTTCCCTTCGGCTACTTCAAGTGTGTTGTGATTGCAATATTCATGTTTTCTTTTAGTTCAAGCGGAGTGGATTTTTGATTAAAAACAGCCAGATGATCTGCATACACAGTCAGGCATATTTGAGCCGGGAGCTGGAGGGATAGTATGTCATCATAGAATAATTTCCAGAGGGTTGGGCCCAATATCCATCCTTGTGGAACCCCACATGTAACCTGAAGTTGAATGCAGTTGTTTAAACTATCCTTGCACGTTATCCTCTTATCCGTTAGGTAGACAGTGATGATTTTTGTAATGTGTGGATCAATCTCTTCTACCCTCATTTTTTTGAATAACCAGGTTCCACGGCGAAAGAGACTATTGCCTTAATTTTTTGAGTTTTCCAAGTGCCTTCTTTAGCGGGCTTAGCCAATTTATATATGCGAATTAAAGCATCTGCGATAGCCTTACTCTTTCTGAAGCCGTACTGTGCAGACGACAGGTCACCATGGTTTATGATTTCTTGTGTTAGTCTACTAAGAAGTAGGTGTTTGTAGATTTTTGCAATGTTATCTATGTGGCAAATGGGGCGGAACGATATTTCTTTATTAGCTTCATTAGCTTTCTTAGGAATCAGAACGGGGATTACATGCTTCCACTTTGCCGAGAAGTTTTCCATGGCGGGCTCGTCGTTATATATTTTTAGCAGAATTTCTGGGAATTTCGTCGTTGGGATGCCGTCAGGTTCAGGTGCTTTTCTATTGCTTGAATTAAATATATCTTCTTGTAGCTCTGTCTCATTGAATGGCCGTACTGCTGTAGATGTAGTAGGACTTTATCTTGCGTGGGAAATAGTTTAGCAATAATAGGAGCTGCGATTTTGCAATCCGGGGGGGGGCAAGTTGGCTTTCCCAGTTTCAATTTTTTAGCGATTAGCGTATAGGCAGAGCTCCAAGGATTGTCATTTAATTCTGCACGTAGGTTATCTCAGGCTTGTTGAATGGCTCTTTTGTATTGAATTCTTTTTTCCTCTGTATAATTTCTCTGCCTCTCGTTTGTCATCCGCGTGCCTGGGTTTAGTGCATTTTATCAATCTTCTTCGATCAGTTATACATGCTTTACGCAGTATTTCCAGTTCTTTAGACCACCAGTAGAGCACATACTACGATTACATGCAGTCGTCAGGATACGGATGATTCCGTTAATATTTATTGGGTGAGTGTTTTCGAGTTTTTCACAACGGGTATTTACTAACTTTGTCTTGTCTAGTTTGTTTGTATTCTATTTATGTTGTTGCAACATGTTTCTGGGGGGGGGGGTGACTGCATTTTATTGTGACGAATGTAGTGTACTTAAGCTTACCTCTTCTAGAACTTTCCATGCTGTAAAACTTGATGCGATATCTTTCGAACATAGAATATTGTAACGTCCCGTTTGAATTCATTACAATTAAAATTCAATTTTACATTCATTTATTTTTTGCAACTAATATTGCACTTAAATTTATTCAGTTTGACAACGTCGCGTTGTATTTCGGAAGCGTCTGCGTAGTTGACTTTAGTAGAAGGTTAAGCTTCCATCTTGCGCGTGTCGTAGTGATGCGAGGAAGTCAAATTTTCTTGATTATGGCGTAAAAACCCATGTAATTTAATTTTTATTCATTCCATCTAATTATTGGTGAGTTTACCTTTATTTTGATATAATTTTTCTATTGAATTCAACATTTTTAGTGACTTCGCAATATTGCGCAATAGTTAGACAAAGGAAATTATTTCGAAGACCGTTACATTGAAGGTGTGACGTAAGTACATGATGTCATTTAAAAAACGATTCTAATTATTTATATTTAGGGTCTTTCTTTTCATTGGATTTTTCTTTTCATTGGACTTTTATTTTTATTTGGATCTTTCTTTTTATTGGATCTTTTCGTTTATTGGATTTTTATTCTGGATCCTTTCTTTTGGTTTTGTCGTTTAATTAATGGATTATGAGTTATTGAAGTTTATTATACATTGGTATTTATTCCTGTTGAAGAATTTTATCACGTTAACCAAGATGTGCTAAAAATAGAAGATATCCGATAACGTTATATTAAACATGGTGAGTCAATTGGAATTAAGTTACATTTTACATTCAAGCAGTTAAATTGTGTTGTTTAAAACCTTTCGGGAAACATACTCGATAACAAATTTACCGTTTACTATTTTTGCATTTAATATTAATTACTTATTAGGTGTAAGATTTTACGCTTTTTATTCATCACCGATTTGGTGGTTGGCGTCCTAATATTTTATTTTAAATACTGTTTTATTCTAAATATGTTTAATTCAAATATTGTTCATTGTTCTCTAATGTAAATAGTTAGTTAAGTATAGTTAATAAATTAACGGAGTTCACGTCTTTGTAGTTATTATCATTCAACCCATCACCTTGAGGTCTGTGCTTACGATTGCTTGCCGTGGTTATATTATTTTTACTTTTTATTATACGTTCTTTATTTCCATTCAATCAGTGTTGTATTTTTTATTACAATATGTCGATGTATGAAGATTTGTCTGCGCATTGAAAGGCAGGGATATGTCCCGTGTTTAGAATGGTTAGGTCTTCCAAAGCCACTTCTTTTAAAATCGTTTTACCTTTTTAGTCCGTTTGTTTAGAACTTTATTCTATTGCCTTCGCATTGAAATCACTAGCTACCAGCGTAGGACTCTCGGCATATCTTCTTTCTTCAAAGATTTCAACGTCCCAGAAGCGAAAGTCGCTTCGACTACCGTTAGGTGGGATATAGCAGTTAAAGATATGTATGTTCCGTAGTTGGAGCATGACTTTTCTTATAGAAACATTTTATTCTAAGGTTGTTATTTCTTACATAGATTGCAGTTTTTCGCTCACTATCCATGCATAAGCTAGCGTTGTTAGTTAAAATTATGTGGAGCTCGTTTTTAATGACTGCATCAGCATTCCAGCGCTCGGCCATCAGGGGTACAAGGGCTTGCGTTTCCTTTCTTCTGCCTATGTTAACTTGAAGTATTGTAAGGTGACTTTTGGTTGTACTATCCATTATATATTATGCAATGATGCTTCTCATTTCTTAACAATTTTTGTCTTAAATGCCGAGCACACCATTGTCCAGGCCGAGTGCCCTTGCTGTTTACAGATAACGCTTTGATGTGACCGGTTGGTCCACAGTTGGGGCAGCTCTTGCTTCGGTCCGGGCCTGAGCATCTGGTTGCCAAGTAGCCTATTTCCCAGCACTTCTCGCTTTCTAATTGAACAATTCTTTCAACAGTTCTGCAGTTGTTTAATCTTATTCTGATTTTCTTGCTCTTCAAGAGCACTCGGCAATTTCCATTGGGGTCGGTAGAGTTTGGGTATTCTACTTTGCGGGTCTTAACTTGTCCATTCTAATCTGTTTTACGTTATCACTTCCTAGTTCTCTGGTCAGGGCATCAGCGACCTTTTTATGAGTTGTGACCTCGTCAAGATTGTTTAAGTGTAGCGTTCTACCAACACATTTAAATCCGCATGTGTGGCATCGATCTTAGATTTGATTGATTGTAACGTTTCGTGGTTGTCCGACGTAATTAAAAGATGCCCTTCAGAAGGTCAGCGTAGGCCTTACCCTCGTTCTTGATAATTATCGACCACGTTTTTGGTGCGGCCTTAGCGGGCTCTGCTTTGTTCGACTCCAGATGTTTGGGAGTGACTGATTGTGAACAGTGTAGGGTAACCTGGGAACCTCTAATCTTTGCAGGTGCAACTTGTTTTTGTCACTATGTGGTAGTAATGAAATGTGCAAATAGCCTGGTGCCAAAGGTGTTACCTTTCCTGAATTATCATGATTTTGTAAACTTTCTAAAGCTAGAACTATACATGGCAAAACATCTGCAAATAGAGCAATAGAATCGTGTCTTTCTACCCAACGAGTTTTACAGTATTTTTTTAAGGTTGTAACTTTTCTAGGAGATTGCTTCAGTTTGTCTTGTAGAGTCTTTGACTTCTTCGAGCTTTTAAAACATTTGAAAATTTTACTAACCGTTCTAAAACTATTTCGACAAGTGTTTTGAAGCACAAATTGAGGCAGTAAGATGCGCAATGCGTGTAGATAGCTTCTGGAAAAGTTCTACGTATCACAGCTTATACACCCCTAAACGAACCTACCGTTCCAGCTGCTCCATTGTATGCTTATTTTTGCATAAATTTATTCTAAGGAATTTTATTTAGATGCTGGTCAAATCTATTCCTAAAGTATTGTGAAGCGGAACGAATTTTAAGAAAAGTTTTTTCATCTACATAACGTACACATAGAGAAAACTGTTTTACCCTACTTATATTAGTAGTTTTGTTTGCTAGAACAGGGAAAAACGTAGATTTCTATGTTTTTTGATTTTTATTTGATTTACAATAACCCAGCAATTACAATAATTTGAATACTTCTCGTACACGTGTTTCGACAGCTATGCTGTCATCCTCGGCGAACTGATACTGTAATTATTACTAAAACTAATTTGTACTAAAATTATGCGACGCTTCATTACATCTCACTGATTTTTACGCAATTCCAAAAAACCTAACAGTCCGTAGTCATCGTTGTTCATCAATAAACATTTTTTTTTTACAAATTTTCAAACTCTCGTAAGTCCTCTTCTATTGTTTATTTTCTTAATTAATTTCATGTCTTCTATTTTATGATTATTTTCGAACGTATGTAGATTTATCTGTTGTAGTATATTTGGCATCAGTAAATGTTTTTTATAACGGGTTTTTAGGAGTTTTTTGGTTTGTCCTATATATATATTTGGTTACAGTCTTTACAACTAATTTTGTATATTTCTGATTTATAGCACATAATTATTGGATCTTTCGGGTTACCTAAAAGGTTTTTTATGTTATTGTTAGTTAACAAGAGTGCATTCTCTCTCCCTCTAGAGCTACGCCACTGGCTCGAATAGAGCGGGTATAATTTAATAATAGAAAAAATACATACAGAATATAATCGGTTGGACAAGCTTTCAGCTCTAAAGTATTTAAAATTATTGACAAGTTCAATAAAATTTAAGATTAAAGTTTAATTAAATTAGCTAGCAACTAATTAGCGTTCAATTTTAATAAAAATTTTTAATCTATATTCTGCTACAAGTTTCCAAATTCTATAAATTACTTAACTATGTAATAATGACGTGTTTTAATTGATTTTAGATAAATTTCTTTTCTTACTTGAAACTCGTTATAAATTTAATTTTTTTTAAAGCTTCATTTTGGTATTTTCTAATTAGGTTTGGTATAATATAGGATTTATTTGATTATAATTTAAACAATTTGCTTTGAACACGACGGTCTTTTTTTAGAATAATTTCCTCGGCTTCTTGAGCCTCAAAATGTGCAACCGGGAGCTTGGAGACAATAATTGTGTAATGTAGCTGTTTTATTTTACATTATAGTAACAAGTTTAATTAATAGTTTTGCTTTGATTGGCTGTTCAAAGACGATTATCTGGGTATTTTAAAGGAATGGAAAAGAAGGGAAGAAGCGACGCGAACTCTATTTAATTAATGCGATCTCGTGTTACATTTTATCTTTATTTGATGGAATTCCTCTTCATCCAAGTTTTAAATTCAAATTGTTCTTTAAATATGCAAAGCGTTAGCATTCATCTTTATTTAAAACTATGAACTAAATTATTACTAATTTTATTGCAAATATAAGTAAATCTTTTAAGTTGGTTGAATTATAATAACCGATAAGAGGATTAAAATTATCGCTTAGAGCACTAGGAGTTTTATGGAAAATGGCTTGAAAGTGATCAGTATCATTATGACTTTCTCCTATATTTAATGAGGTATTATTAAATGGCGTCGTTATGAAAATTTGAATTAGTAATCATAAGTGAAACAGATATACAATTATTATTATTATTGTTACATAAGTACATTTATGAACTTAATTTTTATTTTACGGAGATGTGCTTTAATTTATATCGGTGGTGACACTTCAAAATTTACAAACCTGTAAGAAATTTTATTTTTGTAGACAGCACGTTGGGCACTTTAGTAAGTCAAGTGGTCCCCATGAATACTTTTTTAATTAACATCGGGTATTGTTTGTACATTCTTTCCGATTTTAATTAATAATTTATTCGTTCAATACTTTTTATAGCATACAGGGTATTTACAAATAAAAATACTATAGAAACTTGTAATGTTTATTGACACTTTAGTGTAAAGTAAGGGATATATTTCAACTTATATCTTTTTAACAAATCAAATGAATACGTAAATGCTCGATATGGCCTCCATTTTTTTGGAAAATAATCAGTCGTTTCTTCAAATGTTATACAGCACTATTTACCATTTCTGGTTGAATTACACGATTAATCCGCTGAGTCAAGATCAGGTGATCTTGGTGGCCATGAATTTAAAAATTTCTGCTTATAACACGATCTTGAAAATCGCAATTAACAATTCTTAAACTAATCGGTAAATGTGCGGAGGTGCACCATCTTGCATAAAAATCATGTTTTCAATTATTCCTTGTTCTTTTTGCAACTGAGGAATTGCATAATCTCTTAACAATTGCAGGTGTGGTTCACTATCAACAGTTACAGATACAACCTCTTCATTCTTTATTTTTGCGGAAAGGTATGGACCAATGATGAAAATACCTTGTGAAACCGCACCAAACGGTGACTTTTTGTCAAGATCTTGCTGAACAATTTTCTGTTGACTATATTAGACAGTTTTGCGTATTATCTTCACTGTTAAGATAGCAAGAGACCCAATATTTTTAACGAAAAATCGTACCTGAGAGAAATTTACATCCTTAAACTCAAATCATATCGCATTGGCTACATTTTGATTTTCCTGAAGAACTTCTGCAACTTGCACATCACTAATTCTTGGTCTTCCTGATCTCGTAATGTCACTTACAGACCATGTAATCCAGCAGTGTAATTTTTACCGGATTTATAACAATATTGCACTAAACTAATGTTGATTTGCAGATTCATGTTGAAATTGTTAAAATTTAATTTTACGCGAGTTATCGAATAATCTTTGCACTGGGTCGTTATGTATTGTGGCAGTTAACTCTATTGGAATACAAGTTAAATTACAGGTAACTGTGTTTTAGACTAACGAAATCTATATTTTTATAATCTAGGATACGTTTAGAGATTGGAACCGGTCCGTTTTCATGAATAAATCAAAACCTGTTAGTCGGCGATCACATTCAATCGCTTCAGGGATGACTTGCCAATTTGGAATCTTTCTAACTAATACATAGGATGTCAAAGTGTTGGTGATAAGTCCACTAACTTTCGAATCTAAACAACACATTCAGGTCTTCTTTCACCTATTTTGTAACATCGTCCGTGGTGACATCGATGTTCTGAACAAAGATCGACTCCTTCGCCTGCTTGGTGGCAAGGATCAATAGTAACATCTATAATAGATATTTCAGGGATTTTACGGCTTGACAAAGGCCAGTTTTGTTTAGGAGGTTTGTGAGAGCTGTTTTCTTGGATTTTAAGTAGATCTCGTTTTTTCCCATTTTTAGCTGATATCAGCTGTTACTGTCAGCATTACGAACAATCACAGAAGTGGATTTGTTGCTGCTGCAGCAAATTTTTAAATATTACGTTCGTTAGTAATAGCGCTTCACATTTTTGTATGTTATTTTGACACAGGACTGGCGGCATAATTTGGTGGGGTTACGTTGTTGCATACCGTGTTTGGGTCAACATTGAGCAACGTGAACGGACGCATTTTTAGTTGGTGAGAGTGTTTTAAACTGTTATTTATTAGCTTGTATTAAATATTGGTTTAATTTTATTACGCTTTAATTGTGCCTAGTTAACCGATAGTGTGTGCCCTATAGTACTCACAGTAGTTTTTATCGAGTATTTGACCGTTTTGAACACCGTTTCTACAGTGTCGCGAGGCTTGTTATTTGTATATTTATTTCGTTTTCTATTACGCCGATAAGATAGATCTTTTAGTTAATTAATGCACCAGGCCTCTGGCCATCGGCCAAACTCCTTTTTACCCTTATCGGATCAGTAGTTCTATAGCTATTAAGCTATGAGTGTTTCGCTGATACACAAATTACTCGCCGAACAGTAGCAGTCCAACAAATCCAGTGATCAACAGTGCAACCCCATGGTCCTTTTGACATCTCACAAGGGGGTGCGAGAATTATTTCACCCTTGTGTCTTTAGTCTTTCGTTTTGGTTACTTGGCTACCCGGTTAATTTTGTTATCGCACCAATAATAAATTAAGCAAACCTATCTCAGCTGGCGGTCACTGATTAGGCAGTAGCATTAGGCAGTAGCTTTTGACACCAAAAATTTCTTTATCGAAATACCTTGTAGACAGTAGTTAATTTAATAACTTTATGTGTAAGTGAATTTAAGCTTGTATGCAAGGTGCGCGCAACAAAACAAGTGACATTGCATGTCCAGTGGCATAGAGTCGTCTTTAAAATATTTTGAAGGCGTTACATCTAAAGCAGTTGTAGTAACACCACTCGGACCATGGAAACCTCTTGAGGCACCTCAATTAAAGGCGGCAGTGAAAATATTAGCAATATTAGGATTGCTGTTGTAGATGATTTTAGTGGTACGACGGCAGCAAAAAGAAAGAGGCTACATGTGCTACTTCAGCAAGACAACTCAGAAAAATGTAGAGCGCCTAATCTGCTACAGGATAAGTTTTTTAAGCGACTGATAGACTTAGACAAACAATCCATACATAAAAGGCAGTGTATCCAAGGTTAGAAGCTTGGTCAGTCAGTTATTTACGGCTTACATGCGAGCTCTGATAAGCGACAAAGAGATGGACATCCAGACAACCAAAGCAGCAAATCACACAACCTCGGTGGTTTATTTGAGAGTGGGACTCAATTTCTGCAAGATACTGGAGAAAGTAGAGGCAGTGAAATGCACTGTGTGCTGGAAGACCGGACATCTAAGAAGAACATATCGACGAGTGAACAGAAACAAGCTTTGTCTAAATTGTTCAAAGAAGCGGCACATCAAGGGCAGTTGCAAGGAAGAGAAACATTGTGCGGTGTGCGACAGTCCAGAACATGCGCCTGGGATAATGGCGTGTCCTAAGTACAGACAACACATAGTAGACAAATGGAAAGACGCAAATCCCACTAAAAATTATGGACTAAAACAGCAACTGAATTAAATTATTACAAATCAATGTAGACCGTAGACGAGAAGCACAACCATTACTGCCAGTGATTACTTAAAAATTTGGGGCGAGCGCTACCCAAACATTATCATCGCTAACAACATTAAAGTAACAATGGAGGCAGACCACCGGACAGAAATTTTAACATCTACCTACTTAGTGGATCCGCGGGGATCAAGTGCTTGGAGGGGAAACTGCAGATAGGTAAAATAACAATGTACAATTGCTACATCTCACTCAACGCGAGCTTCATAGACTTTTGCTCAGAGGTAGATAACATCAGGACAGCAAAGATACGGTTGGTCCGGTGATATTTGTAGGGGACTTTAATGCAAATACGACGGAGTGTGGATTCTGCAAGTCAAATAAAAGAGGACACTACCTACTCGAGTGGATGGCAAAAGAAGACTTAGTTTTACTAAACATAGGGTTAGAGCTGACGTTTGTATGCGGAGGTGAAACTCTTTTATAGATCTTACGTTCTGTTCCAAGGAGGTGGCACGTCAGGTAACGCAATGGGCAAGAAGTATAAGTGATCATAAATACATTATGTTCGAACTAAAACTCAAAGATGAAACAAAAGAAAACGTACCTTATCAAACACTTAGATGGAACCCCAATAAACTCGACGAGTCCAAATTCAATGGAGCCCTGAGAAGTGAATTAGACTATGGCGGAGAAAAGGACTTCCGCCCTACATAGGAAGATATGTGCGCGGAACTCGACAATAACACAAAAAAATGACGGTTGGCAAAGAACTCAACTTCCCTTCCACTGAGGAAGTCCGACGTGTAATTGACATATTTCCAGAACATCGTATAAATAACTGTGTTATCGGAAAGACTACTCCTCAATCCCCCTTTACATTCGAATAATTAAAAGACGCCGCATTGTGCTTGGGCACTAAAAAAGCCTCTGATCCAGATGGTATCCCGAACGAAGCAATTAAAATCTTAGCTAAAAACCATCCAGGAACTCTGTTGAAGTCATTCAACGTAGAATTTTCAAAAGGAATCTTTCCGGATCAATGGAAGAACGCAGATTTCGTTCTGATCCCTAAAACACACAGTGACGAAGCAGCCACGAAAGGATATGGCCCTATATGCCTCATTGACAATATTAGAAAGTTATTTGAAAGAATGATTCTTAAGAGAATTGCAAATGAGTTAGACAAGGTAGGCGCTTTGTTACTTTTTCAATACGGTTACAGACAGGAAAGGTCAACGGTCGATGCACTGGAAAGGATCTGGGACTTAGCTGTCGAGGCTAATAATGTGACTTGGAGAACTAGACGAGTTGGAGCAGTAGTCTCCCTTGATATCAAAAATGCATTCAACTCGGTTTCATAGATTCTCCTTATTGAAAAGATTCGCAAGAAAGGTATCAACTATCACGTGATAAAACTCACCACGAGCTATCTGACAAATAGGACTTTGATGTACAGAGTAGAGGTCGAGTATACTATCCTTCATCGAATGACCTGTGGGGTCCCACAAGGATCCATTTTGGGCCCCACATGTTCTACGACGATTTACTGACCACTCAGCTAACAGATGCTATACACCTAACAGCTTCTGCCGACGACTTAACTATCTTTGGAGATGGAAAAACTGTCTAATCTTTAATCCAGGACACGAACTAAGGGCTACTCGTGGTAGACGGTTGGTTGTGGGAAGATAAGTTGTCAGTAGCAATTGAAAAAACTGAGGCGATCGCCTTTACGTTGTTACATGCCAAAATTAACACAAAGTCACTGCCTGCAATGTAGTAACATAAACGGGGTGTGCCACTAGCTCAATGGAGAAGGGGTGGGTTTTATTTAAAATTCCGTGAAAAATTGGAAACGCGATCGTCGTAAAATTGAACTAGAACGGTAAAATAGTCAAATAATCGGTAAGGGCGCCAATCAAGGATTTCTAATGGTAGCTTTCAAACCCCTGATTATCCGAAAGCTCCTCTGGTTGGTTACAACCCCAGAACTTACCTTGGGTTGTAACACTTCTGAAAAACACTTAAAAACAAAAATTTACGTATGCGGCGGCTAAATGAATAAAAGCTCTTTACATTTAACAATTTAACATTTATTGATTGAATATTTAAAACAAAAACAAAAGAAATAACAATAATGAATAGTAAACAAATTTTTAATAAAAGAAATGAAATTATCTTAAGCAAAACAAGAACGAAAAATTTACACACAAAACATTAATTAAAGTTTATAAAAAAAATGCTACTACAATAGCGTTAACTCGACGCTTTCAAATAACGCAATTAAATCTCAAGATCTTGACCGCATATTTATAACAAACAATTCAAATAACACAAAAAAAAACAATACAAGTTATTAAATATAGGTCCGAACTTTAATTCGAACTAAACAAAATGTAGTTTATAAGTCGTTACATTATTATACAATCGGAATACGATTTACTTCTTAAACGCACCAAAACAGAGTCAATTTATTGCAATTTCACGCAAACACTATACGTGTTCATTGAAATAATTAAATTTAACGTTAGTCGTAACTTCAATTGACTCAAATTGAAAGCTTTTACTGCATTTATAAACGCGGGTCACTACACGATAAAACAACAAAATCGATAAATACCTTACTTCTTAATTGGAAACACCAGTGGAACTTCGGTACCCAGTGGTTTTGAAAGCTACCACCTCGGATGGAAGTCGGCTGCTCCCCAAATAATAGAACAACGACGGAAGATATATCTCACAATCTAATTTTATAACCGCCACAGGCGAATTTAGGATTTAATCATATACCACCTCAACATTAAACCCCACAAACGTAACAGTTTATGTTTTAGAAATCATGAATTTTACACAAGCCGTACTATACGAAATTTGAAGAAAATTAACATTTTTCTCCACCACACTTAATTTTCACGATTTCTGCTTAACTTCCGCCGTTCTACATAACGTCAGAGGGTAAATTATCCTATATCTCCACTACATCTCACGGTTACCGGTATTTGTCATTGCGACCTACGATCGAATGAATCTTCAAAAATCAAACTTTTCAAAAACTTTGTATCCCCTTCTTAATTACTTAAATGTGCGCAGTAAAATTGTGGTAAAAGAAAGAACATTGAACAAACGAGAAAAACAAAGATGAAAATTATAATTAGTCGCGTGAATCTCCTCACGTAGACTTCGACGAAAATATTTCCCACAAGAACGCTGAGACTTGCATTTTTGCAGGTGGCTTAAGATAGCGCTTAATCAAATAAGATTCAGCCTAAACAAGAAAAATGTATCAACTTACATTCCACAAAGGAAGTCGTAAATTATATTGAATTGTTATTTTACGAAGATAACTAAGTAGAATCCTAATTCAAAAACAAAACTACGGATCTTTATGCATTTAAAAGTAAATACCAATAAACTTAAACCACACAAATAACGAGCAAAACGTTCTTGATGCTAATACCGTATCAAACGACGAAAACAAAACCAAACTAAAAAAAAAACGCCAATTAACAAACGCAGGTCACAACGTACAGGAGAGAGCTCGACAATATAAAACTGTGTTACAGAGGTGTGACGGTATCTACCAAAAATACTTTAATATACCTGGGTGTCTGGACAAAAACCTCTCCCTCGCGCAGAACGTAGAAACCACAACCACCAAAGCGGACAGAAGGGCAACTGTCTTAGCCAGATTAATGGCCAATGTAAAAGGCCCGACAGCGACTAAACGTAAAGTAATCATGTCAACGATTCACTCGACACTTCTATATGCAGCGCCAGCGTGAAACAGCGCGTTGGACATAGACTTCTGAAGCGGACAAAAACATCCCAAAAAAAATCTCCCCAAGAATAATTTCGGCTTACAGAACAGTCTTGTTTGAGGCTGCGAGGGTTTGCGGGTGTCGTTTGAATTGACATCCTTGCGGAAGAAAGGTTAAAAGCGCGAATTGGGACCTCTAAAAATAAGAAAAGAAGAGTCGCTACAGGCCTGGCAAGAAACTACCAAAAAGGAGCTTGGACTCGCCTACTTATCTCGAAACTTGACGTATAGGTCAACCGGAAACATGAAAACCCAAACTGTTACATTACGCAAGCAGTTACAGGCCATGGTTGTTTTGATGCATATCTTTCTGGCATAAAAAAAGTGCAAGAAGTAATACTTTAAGTGTTTATTTGAATCGAGCAGCGTTTCTATACCATTGCAAATTACCTACAGTTCACATCCTTTCGTTTGCATTAGTCTAAATGACGTACCTTGCGAGAATTGTAAGGCATTGAAATTGAAATACAATGACTGTTTTCAAATGACTTCATTTTAAGCGGAAATTCTAGAAGAACACAACCGTGCTTTACTCGGAGATGCCAGGTTATTACACTTGGAACGCTTCATTGAAGACATTTTTACGTCGGAGACAAGGCGATGCGGTTTCTAATCATCCGAATATACGTTCTACTGATGCTCTTGGTCGTTTTTACACAGTTCATCCAAAGAATGATAATTGGAATCACTACGAACTGTTAATGGTATAGTGTGCTGAATATTTCGTGCAGCATGTCAAGAGCTAAATTTGCTTGAAAACGATACTCATTGGGACACGACAATTGCTGAAACAATTATTTCTGCATCTCCAAGTGAAATACGCTCATTATTTGCTATGATCATTTCTAAATGCTTCCCATCTGATTCGTGTCGTACACACGAAATCCTGAAAGATACATAACCAGGTTTTGCTCTTGATTGAAGATATGTGTTACCTCATGTGTGGCAGTTTAGGGAATGCCAGCGCCAATTTGCGGAATAGAGAATTGGAACATGAACGTGAATATGATCGATCTAAATTAGAACAATCAATTCAAACGAATGTACCCATGTTGAACTCAAAACAGAAGGAAGTTTATGATACATTAATTAATGCAATTGATGATGGAAATGGTGGTTTATTTTTTTTTTTGGATGCCCCTGGTGGAACTAAAAAGACATTCCTCGTGTCATTGATTTTGACCACTGTTCGTGCGAAATCCGAAATTGCGGTAGCAGATGCTTCTTCTGGAATAGCGGCCACGTTGTTAGAAGGATGCCGTACGGCTCATTCAGCGTTAAAATTGCCATTAAATCTTCAAATGGCAAAAAAATTTAGTAGCTTTAAAAATCATCATCTGGGACAAATGCACAATGGTACACAAACGCACATTGGAAGCTCTTGATCGAACCTTAAAAGATCTGCGCAATGACTCGAGAATTTTTGGTGGCGCAATGATTTTACTACACTGCCAGTCATTCAAGATCGACTGCTACCGATGAAATAAACGCTTGCCTTAAATAATCAAATCTGTGGCGCTATGTGAAGAAACTTCAACTGACAGCAAACATGAGAATTGCATTGTTGAACGACCCACACGCTGAAGATTTCTCCAAGCAATTGCTGACTATCGGTAATGGCTATATTTCTGTCGGCGAATCGAGCAGAATGATTTCATTTCCTCAGAATTTTTGCAATTTCGTCTCATCAAAAGAAGTGCTCATCAGCAAAGTATTTCCGAACATCATTGCTAACCCTACAAATAACAAATGGTTAAGTGAGCGAGCTGTTTTAGCGGCTAAGAATAAATATGTGGAGGACTTAAACTTTATAATTCAGGATCAAATCGTTGGTACTCTGCATTCATTCAAATCAATTGACTGTGTAACAAACGAAAACGAAGCTACTAATTATCCAACTTCTTGGATGTGCTTGGTTTACTACCGCACAATTTACAACTGAAGGCGGGCAAGTGGATAACCCAACTTTTAGAAGTTCTTAGTTAGATTTCGGTTGCTTGTTTGAGTTTTGCGATTTATCTCACGCCCTCATGAAGCCTCTTACGAAAGTGGCGAAACGTTGGTAACTTCGGTTTCCACAACAATGATACGGTCCAAACCCGGAAGACATTCTTATCTTAGTATAAAAGTTGAGTTATTTAAACTGCGTTTCCATGGCGGTTACAAAAATTCATTTGTTTATCGTTATCAAAGTTTTCCAAAAAAAGAAGTTTTTTGAATTTTTGATTTTTTGAATTTTCGTAATTGTATTTGTTCATTTTCCAAATAAATTTCATCCTTATAAACTGGAAGAATCAACAATTTTAAAAATCAAATTTTTTGGAAAATTTTGAAAACTAAACAATAATGAATTTTTGTGCAACTTTTTTTAAATTTAAGACACTCTATCTTTTTTTATGCTTTGCATTCAAATCTTGAATCCGTTGTATAATTTAATTTTTTTTCTATTAAAAAATGAAAAAGTACAAACTTTTTGCTTTTAATATGTCCATTCTGCAATTTTTGTAAAACCTTTCTTCATTTTTATAATTTTCATTTTTGTATTTTCATTTCTAATATATTTTAATAATACCTTATAATTCTTTTTTTTTTTTCATTTTCTATTACATATTGATTTTTATACTATTTTATGTGGCATTTTTGGTTTACGTAAATGAGTCATCTTCAAAACTAGAATGGAATATTGATAAAAACTTATCAATTTTTAGTAAAAGTTGTAACCAATGTTCGAAATTTAAAACTTTTTCTTGTTCTTATATTTGCAGGTGCAGTGCCGTTGTGAAGTGCTCATAGACAATCTGGGTGAATTCGCACAAGGAAAAATTATTATTCCTAGGATTTCGTCGTCAGGGTGAGTACTTATTTTGTTCTTATTTTTTTGATTATTTCTTGATTTATTTTTTCTATCAAATTGTGACAAAATTCGAAATGAAGTTTAGCGGTTGTGAATTATTCAAACATAAAAACACATTGATTTGCATGCCGACATTAGACAGTTTTTTATAAAGCTTCTGCAAAGATTCATTTTAATTGGCTATTAAAAATGGAATTATTTTAACACTGCTTTATCAAATTTATTGATATTTACAGAAGGGTATTTAAAATTAATTAGAAACAAATTCATAAATTGCTAGCAATTTTTTTTTGGTTTCTTATATACACTGTGTAGATATAATTCATCTTTTCGCTACTCATACATTCTGTTGTCAGGTCGTAATGCCGATGAAATATAAGCTTTTGAAATATTCTTGAACGAATATTAGATTAATTCTGCACTTCTAAAGAAACGTTGTAATATATTAAAGTAAACTACGGTTGTTACTTACAGATGATAAACGTTTGTAAAAGCTGCTTTGCGTACGCTACTAAAAATATTTGTTTATAAATTTAACAAGAAAATGTAAACTAATTACTTAGTTATAAAAACAATCTTATTATGAAGCAGTTACTTCTGAATTTAATTTCAATTTAACTAAAGTTTTAATGTAGGGATTTGTATTGAAACGATTTGATTTTTAAAAATTTTGATTTACAACTAACAGTTTGAATTAATTAGAACATTTTCTTGTGAACATAATTTAAGTAACTTTTAAATAAATTATAATTTGCAAAAAACTGAGTAGAAGAATTTTTTAATAAATATATATTTAAACAGAATTAAAAGTAATGCACAGGAAACGCAGAATAAAATTGCGTATTGTACTTTATTGAACTCTGGCGAGTTTCGTGATTATCTTCTTGTCAACTAATTCTCTCAAATTCAGATTTATACTTATTAAAGTAATACAAAAAAAGAATTTTTTAATATGCATTTAGGAAGTATTATATCAAAATAATGTTTTCTTGTTGTATTTAAAAAAACAAAACTTTTTTTGCTGAATGACAATGACAGACCCTGCGTACTGAAATGATGAATTTCATTTCAAATTTGATTAACTGAGTGAATTGGAACTTTTCGTGTCGTCCGTAAGCGACATAATTTGATAAGTTCTGACACTTGCATTTTTTGTTATGACCCGTTCTTTACTTAATTATAGACTAAAGTTGTTGTTTCAATTAATGGAGTGGGATTATTCAGATTTAAAGTGGACAGTATCGATCAACGAGAATTAAAAAAAAACATTATTAATTGAACGCAACAACTGGTGGATACTTAATAACATTTTTTCTTGTAAAAACGTGTTTCACAACAAAATTAACATTAGGGAAATGCCAAACTAAACGCGAAAGTTAATTTTTCAAATTAGAAAAACGTTTTTAAAGCAGTTCTCTGCCTCAAGAAGAATATTGTAAATTTACGCGTGAGTATGAAAGCATATATGACAACGGTTTCTAATCTTATAGTTTAATAATTTTGTGACAACAAAGATATTTGCTGCGTTTTATTTTTATACAAAATATTTTTGCGTATAAATAAACGGGTATAATCAAACTTAATGTGTTATTGAATTTCAACACGTTACGTTTCTTTAGAGTATCACTATCACTAGTATGATAAACAAAAAAATTTGCATTTCTCCTGTCACCCATATCCTGCTTTATTATAATACGATAAGTTATCGTTCTTATTGGATTTTTCAAAAATATCGATCAAGAACAATGAAGTGTTTTTCCTTTAACTTTATTTACTAAATTTAGTTTTTAAGTCGCGGTTATAACCTAATAACTGACAAAAGACAGTCACCGTGGAAAAACTAGTGCAATTTAAATTTTTTTTATAACACTCATTGTTACAAGCAAAAGTTGAAACAATGTCACTGCCTGAAATAAGGTAACATAACGATGTTATGCCGCTGCTTCAAAAATCCGTGATTACTTGGAAACGAGATTGACAATAAAATCGAAATAAAATAGGGTAAAAGCTCAAAATCGGTTAGGGCGCCAATCAAGGTCACGATGATAACAGCTTCTGGACCCCTGATAACCCAGAAGCTCATCTGGTTGGTTACAACCCTTGGAACTTACCTTGAGTTGTAACTTGCTCGACTCTGAAATGTTCTCTTAAAAAAAATTTACGTTCGCAGCGGCCGAATGCGTAAAAGCTCTTTACATTTAACAATTTAACATTTATTAAAATAAAAATAGAAATCAAACAAACTTGAATAAGAAAATGAAATAATAAAAAAAAACTAAAATTCACAAACTGAATATAAAAATTAGAATTCAAAAAAAATAAATGAAGCGTTAAATAGTTTTCACACAATATAATTGAAATACAAAAAAAAATTCAAGGCCTTGTCCGCATAACTAAACTAAAACTCAAATAAAAAAAAAACAAAAAAAAAATTATAAACATCCGAAACTTTATGTTTTCGAACACAGCGTTTGTAAAATTACATTTTACATCGAGTTATATTAACTTTCATGAACAAACATGACTTACTTAAAAAAAAATAATTAAATAAAGCGAAATTTATGCAAACTAACACCTTCAAGTGTTTTTTGAAATATTAAAATTAGCCGTAAATACGTCGGCTCAAATTCAAAGCTTTTAAAACATTTAGATCGCGGTTCACTTCACGATAATATCAAATTTAATAAATACCTTGGCTCAATTGTTTATACCAGGAAATCTGCTGGGCACAGCGGTTCCAGAAGCTTTTGAGTTTAGGCGATAAAGCGACCCCGGGACGGTCTAGGTGTTCTGCAGTCGATCGAGATTCGGTGGGACCCCTAAACAATGGAATGCCGGCGGAAGAGTTCTCTTTTAATACCAACGTGAAATCCGCACAAAAGCGAAAATTCTTAACACAATACTTTGATAACAAATCCAACTCGAAACGTTAGCGTAATTTTGGAAACCATGAAGTACATTAAACCGTGAAATTACGAATTTGAAAAACCAAACATTTCCACCACAACACTAAATTTTCACGGTTCCATTTATTTCACTTCCGCGGTATTACATAACGGTAGGGTAAAGGCACCCCGAAAACTTGACTAAATCTTGATACTCGATGTTCTAAATTAGAACCCAACTCCTAACAACTCTCTTCAAAAAACCTCCTTTCAAAATCAAAATTTTATCTTTATATCACCTCGTAATCCCACTTAATTCAACAAACTTGCGCCGTAAAATACTTGTAAAAGATAGAACACTAAACAAAGTAAATTAATAAAGATGAAAAATATTGTCACCACATGCGTTACGTCACGTACGCACAGCGAAAGAATATTTCCATAAAAATCGCATACTCAGCTAAACTAGCAAATGAAACAATCTACAATACTAAGAAAATGTATCAAATTTCATTCCAGAAAGGAAACCATAAATTAGTTGTTAATCCAATGCAATAACCAGAAATAAAATACTAAATCATAGTAAAGACCACAGACCTTTATGCGTTTAAAAAAAAACAATACTAATTGTTAAATAATTATTAAATACAAATCAATTTAAATTGACGTAAAAAAAAATTAAACGAGTGAAACGTTTTCGATGCTTTAACGTGAAATACTCAATCGCTTATAATTAAGCGCAAATAACTGCGTATTCAACGCGTTGTTCGGATTCGGTGTACTGCATCAATGACTAATTCAAGAGATTCATGCTGTATATTAAAAAATCAAAGTCAAATTTAAATCGTATGGTCTTAGATTTTATGGCAGGCATAGGCGTACAGCCATTATAAATGAATGTGAGAAGGGGAATGTTATGAATGTTACTTAAGGTTTTGATATGATGAAACTTTAAGGAAATTTGAAAGTAACATGACAAAAAATTTTAAAATAAAATATTATACAACGAATATAAATAACAAATTTTTATGCGATTTATCTCTACGTACATTCGACTGTCATGTGTAAAAATTCACTAGTTCCACTTTAGTAATAATACAAAATTTTAATTTTAATATAGAGAAGTATGTACAGTCAATATCCATAATCCGAACTTTCGTAATCCGAACATTCCAGTAATCCGAACTGGCCCACAGTGTATCGGCCAATAGACAAAATTACAATTGTTTTACTAGTTTTTTTAAGTGATTTGGTAAGAAAAAAGAATAATAAATTCCTAGCAAGGTCGTAAATAAGTAAATATTGACACACATACATATTTATTTATGTGACCGACCAAAATATGTAGTTTAATTCCAAAATATTTTATTTCATGCAAAAAATCCTATAACGAATTCGTAGAATAACATCTGGTCGGTCGTTTCGTTGAAAGCACGAAAGTATCTAATAAAATTTGCCAACATAAATGAGGGTCAACTGTACTTCCAGTCTATAAACATGCGTGATTTCTTTTCATAAAGTATTTTTATGAATAAAACATTCAGTTCTAAATACGCCACTGTCAACATGAATAACATAATAAAAAAGCGGAAACGTTGTTGTTACTGTGCAAGAAAAATTAACTACAATTTAACGGCTTGGTAAAGGAGAATCATTGAAAAGCTTTTGCCAAAAATTATGGTGTAGGTATAAACACGGTTTCCCCAATATCAAAGCGAAAGTCTATGAAACAAGGCGAATACCATCAAATTGTAGTATTCCAATGTCGGTTGGTTATCGAGATGGAAAAACCGCCACGGCGTACGTCAACTAAATATTTGCGGCAAAAAATTGTCTGCTAATCAAACCGAAGTTGAAAATTTTAAATTAAAGTTTAAGCAACTCATAGAAGAAGAGGAATATACGCCAGATCAAAATTATAATTGTGACGAAATTGGTCTCTATTACAAAATAGTACCATAGAAAACTTGCTCCAGTCGGCTACAAAAAGTAAAGACTGGGTAACAATTCGTACCTGTAGTAATATAATGGGACGATATAAGTTGCGTTTAATATGCATTGGCAAATCCGCGAAGCCAAGAGCGTTTAAAATACAGTGGCTATCGTTTTTCACTTTATAATCGACACCAAAGAAGTGCTTGGATGAACGCAACATTATTTAATGACTGGTTTTATGAAGAGTTTGTTCCTGGAGTTGAGAACTTCTTAAGAAAATGTGGTCAGCTTAGAAAAGCCTTGCTAGACAATGCCCATTTCACGCAAATGAAAATGAACTAAATTTTAGAGTTATCTTTTTACCACCATTAATCCAACCTATGGATCAAGGCGTTTCAAAAAGCACTATCGACGAAACTTACTGCAATCAATTCTAGAAAGAGTAGACATAAGTGAAGGACTCATGGATTGTTTTAAAGGAATAAATTTGAAAGACGTAATTTATTGGGCAGCAGATGCATGAAATAAAGCGTTTACATTGCTAATTATTTCACTCGAACTAACCAAGGTGTCCCGCTTTTTGTTTAGTTGAGCGTACAATTTTTTTAAGCATCATAAAAATGATTATAAACATATTTTACTTAATATATTGGTTTTGACTATGAAAAATACTAAAAAAACTGGTGGTCACCACACGACTTTTCTATAAGAAATGTCTACATATTTTTTTAAGGTTATGTTGTCGTAAAACCACTTTGAAGTGATATGTACACGTTTGTATTAACTTCCTAGCACGCTATAATTTTTTTGAAATTATTTTTGTTAATTCATTTGCTTTTAGTTTAACTGATGATGACAATTTAAATTGTCGAAACTAATTTTAGAATAAATATCATTGTGGATTGACTTAAAGAAAAATATCATATTTTACTACAATATCTTCTCTACTTAGAGATGGATTACTTCAACTATATTAATTAAAATTAAATTTAAAATCGTAGTTCCGCTCTTTTCTTCTTAACATGCTCTCTCATAAGACACAGCAGCATCATTTATATCTAGAGACGGCATGGTATGGTATGGGTGGATTTCAACTCATTTAGCTTGATTCGCCATTAGTTGGTCTAGTTAAATATTGCAATACTGGCTGTTTGTAGTTTTCTAGTATTGCGGTGTCATTTGCAAATGTAACCACTGTGGTTCTTTCTAGGTTTGGTTTATCATTAGTATATAACAAAAAGAGGATTGGACTCAATACACTACCAGGAGGCACTCCCGCTCTTATCTCTTTGAAATCTGAATATTCTTCTTCTGGTTTAATTCTGAAGAACCTATCTGTGGTGTATGACGTTAATATTTCAACGAATTGCTTTGGCAGCATTTTGTTTAATTTATGTATCAAGCTTTCATGACAAACTTTGTCGGATGGATTGAGCGACGTGTAGAAAGACTGCAGAGCAGACTTGTTTTTATTCTAAAACACGTTTGATTGCGTCAGTTAATCTGTGCACCTAGTCTATTGTCGAGTGCTTTTGTCTGAATCCAAATTATTGATAATCTGGGATTAGGCAATTACTGTCTATTATTGGCCGTAGCCTCTTGAGCAGCAGTTTTTCAAAGAGTTGTGACATTATCGGCGGTAATGATATCGGCCTATAGGATTTGACATCATTGGGTTGTGTACCTGGATTTGGTAGAATGATCACTTCCGCAACTTTTCAGGAGGCAGGGACATAGTTCAGCCTGAAAGCCGTCGAACAGGTATGTGAGCATTACAATACCTTTTTTAGGCAGGTGTTTTAAAATTTTGCTAGTAATGAAATCAAACCTTGGTACTTTTTTTGTGTTCAGGTTCATTCTTATCATCTCAGCTATTTCTCTTACAGTAACTGTGTATTTTGAAATCTTGGATTGCCCATCTCATTCGTAGTGTGATTTATCTACCCTTGGATAGGAGTGAAGTCAAATGCTAGAAAAATAAGTCATGTTTTGGCTTATTGGCTCTGGCCTATGGTTTATCGTTGTTTTTAATAAGAGGAATAATCTCTTCATATGGTTTCAATTTTTCTAGATAGTATTTTATAGATTTTTCTTTAAGCTTTTGTATTTCTCTTCTCAGTTTCTAAGACTTGTTATTGTATTAAGTATAGTTTTATTCTTCGACTAATTCTTCTAGGTCTTCATTTTTCTTTAACAAGTTTTCTGGTCTCGGCTGGATAATTTACATTTTTGGTTACGGTTGTTTTCTCTTTAGTTTTTTTATATGCCGCAGTTTGGATAAGGCTGTTGAAGTTTTCACCTTCTTTTTCTGGTTGCTCACTTGTTCTTAAACTAATATTTAGGTTGATGTTGTTTTGAAGGTTAATATGAAAACTTTTCCAGTCAGTAGTTTTGTGAGTAAAAGTGGTCCTGGCTCTTTTTTATTATTATTTTACTTAGTGTCAAAGTGACTGCTGAGTGATCAGAATTCATTAAAAGTTTTCTTCTACTTCTATAAAGTTATGCGACACTTTTCTAGAGATGATGAAGTCGGGTAAATCTGGAATTTTATCAGGATTAGTAAGCCAGTACGTTGCCTTGCCTGTCGTATGATAGTTGCAGTTTGGTTTCTGTACTACTTTTATAAGTTTCTTACTTTTGATCGGAGTTGACCTAGATCTTTAGTTTACATGTTTTTAGTTGATGTCTTCTAGAACAATGAATTTTTTGTCAAGGTGTTTCAAGAGTGTTAGGTAATCTTCTTTTTTAAAATTGTGTTTTGGTGGGCAATATACAGTCCCCACGCTTAGTTTTTGTTTTAAAGACATGATTCTAATCAGTGTTAGTTGAATATCATATCTTTGCAGATGACATTCTTCTTAGTGGTTGATCTTATCTGTTATTATGATTTATCACCCTTGGCTTGGTTGTTTGGGTGAGGGGTGTAATATGTTTGGCATCTTTTTATTCTAAGGTAGGATTCTATTGTCACATGTGTCTCAGAAATGAGACAGACATTAATGTGTTGAGTATTCAAAAATACTTCAAGGTTGTGTTTTTTGTTTAGTATGCCATGGCATTCCAGGTAACAATACGTAGGTTTTTTGGTCCATAAATTTATTGTGCTTTAGGTATAGTACCAGTGCTTCTAACTTTTAGTTTGTTGAGTCTTGCATTGACCCGATCACATGTTTTTATTATATTTTGCATAAACTGCATTATAGATGGTTCAGATTGTTATGTTCCAATGGGGAAGGTGGAGAAAAAAAGAAAGAAACAAACATTTCTTAAGTTAATTACCAAGATGTCATGCTTACCTTTCGGCTAGCCTCACCGTAGATGGTCGTCGGGTAAAAGAAAATCGAAAGACACAGAGTTTCCTTTAGGTAAGTGAAATGCCCGAGTGCGTCACCTCTTTTCGAATTTTTGTCGAAGATAAACAGTCTAGGTAGGAGAAAAGGAGATCCTAGACCCGAGGTCCCCCAAAAGAAATATAGTACGAATCAACAATAACCATTTATTGAGTATCTATCTATTAATAGCCAATTCCGGAACGGAAAGAGCCACTGGTATAATCAGAGAATCAATTACCTTACATAATACACACAAAATTGTAACATATAGATATAAGATTAAAGCAGGTCCAAAATAGACTCTGGAAGCAATGAGTAAAGCGCTAATATTTAAAGTATATCTCCGCGGCTACCGTAACCCGTAGCATATCCACCCGCGGTCGCGCGTGAGTATTAAAACAAAGTAACACCGCCCGTGGCCCTTGACGTCAAGTTCACGACCGGTAATAAAAGTGTCATTCAATTAGTTTACGACAAAAACGTTTCAAGCTCCCAAATCTCTACCCTTGACAATTGAAATTTTCTTTTATGTTAACAACAAAAAAATTGTAAGTTACGTTAAATAATCATTAAATAGATAAACCACTACATTTAAGGCGTCTGTTAAACATCGTAAATAAACCTGTTTGAATCATAATAAAATTGACGTTAAATATTCTTAAACCTAATTACGCATGTCCAAAAATTTCGTTAAATATTTTAATTAAAACAGAAGTAAATGTAGTAGACTAGTTGTACAGGATGTACAAAGACAAAGTTCGAAACAAAAATGCATTTACATTCGAAGTCCGCACTGATTTCACTTAATATCAATCCGCAGCGTCATGACCCCGAAGCGCGTGGAAGAAAATGAGTCGAGGTCTGGTGGTCCCTCGCGGTTTCAACACGTACGCTTAACGATACTATAAATACCTTGTATACTTCAAATCCCCAACCTGTAGCACAGCGCCATCAATCTACTGGGATCCTTTACTCTGCGACTTTGATTACTGCATAAGTACAGCGATTCCAAGATAACTCAGTTCGACAGCTTGGACAGAGCTCGGAAGAAAATACCAACAGATATTGAGAAACCAAAAGCAAGAAAGACGAAATAGCTACTTTACGATTTTTGCATCAAAATACGTAGATATTTTGTTGGATGCATCGGACGTTTAATCGGATTCATTAGTGAGTTTCATCCGACTTTGTCACGTCCCTTACACGGCAAAACGACAAAAAAAATGAATTTTGTAGATGGCCAACTACTCTCGAGCGCCCTCTGCAAGCATAACTTGACAATTATAACTCGAGGTCGAGTATACCCCGCTTTTAAAGGTAAGTTGCCTAACTATCAGGCGGATTTTCGCTCAATTACGAATTTACACGTTACAAGATGTCGATGGAGCAGTTACTACCTCTGGCGATTTTTGTTGCATGCTTTGGGCATAAGATATCTCAGGTTTCACTGATGTATTAGAGACACTTTGTTTCGGTTGAGATATTGCTTTCTTGATTTTGACACTATTTCGTCTTTTTTGTAGCTCAACTGCTATTTCACAACTCTCTAGACTTAGTGCTTTTTGCAGTAAGGTGATCTTCTGCACATTTCACGCAAGCAGGCGCTCTTTTGCAGACTCTCTATGTGTGACATCTTTTACATTGCGGAACGAGTTTGCTATTTCTTACTGCTTCTATTTGGATTCTCGTGTGGTTGATATGTTGGATACCATAATTTTGTCGATATTTTCCGATCTATCAAAAACCAGCATATACAGTGGCAAACGGGTGTAGGTCACCCTTGTTTCAGATAGTTCTCTCGAGTTTTTGAATTACTTTTATGATCTTGAATTTTTCGTCTTCTAGTTTTCTAGAAATTTCTTCCGCGTAATTAGTAGGATGCAAACACCTGACCATTGCCTTAATGGGCCGAGAGGATTTGTTTTAATATGACTGCCATTACATGTTAGCCTCGTTTATTAAAGTGGCTAGAGCTCTATATTCTTTAATAGAGTTGACATTAACTTTAATTTGGTTATTATTTATTATACTTGTTTTATAATCAAGGTTGGATCTATTTAAGTTAACTTTGACAACTTTATAATTGTTTACATTGCTGAAAACCACTAACGGTAGCTTAGCAATTTTGGGTGTTTTATTTGTTTGCTGCGTTTTAGGCCTTTTGTCAGCTTTTTCGTGCGATTCAGTAGTTTTTCGTTTCTTTTTCTAGTTTTTAGATTTTTTGGATTCGGCTAGCACTCAGTCTTTTTCTTTGGAAACAAGGTTCTCTTCTTCATTCGAATTTGCTAGGCTGTAACATTTTTTCTTCTCATTTGACTGCAATACTTTCTCATTTTCTATCTGTAATATATTTACTTTGTGTTTTAGCTTGTTAATTTTACTCACAGCTTGCTGCAGTTGCATTTGCAGATTGCTGATGAATGCATTCTCTGACGACTGCGGGACAGGCATCATTGTAGGTGGTGCAATAACAGCATCATTCTGGTTAGCTCCCGGCGTTGCTTGTTGCACTGGAAACATGATATTTTGGCGACAGTCTGACGACTCCGGTCAATGCCGCTTAAATGAACACAATAATCTAATTTTTACTATATAAGTTTAACTTTATTCATTGCCATTTGGCTTACAACTTTGGTCGTGTTGTCTATACATATATATTACATTTTCTTATCCCTTCTCCCCCCTCAACTTTTTCCTCCTGCTCCATACTTCCTCCATCCATTCCGCTCCTTTTCCGTTTTCATCTAATATATCCACTGTTTTCATCACCTCTTCTCTTAGTTCCCTGCATCTCTTTCTCATGTGGTTCAGATCTTCCGTTTCTTCTCCACATAGCCTGCACAACTTTTCTGTTTCTTCCTTCCAATATTTGTTCCCTAACTCCTCGTTGCCACATCTGAACCTTGCCACCATTTTTTTCCTTTTGTTGCTTTTAATCTCACTGTCTTTTAATTATTCCGGCACCCCTTCACCCTTGATATCTTTATAATTCCTATTATATCTGCTCTCTTTTATCTTTGTCCATCTTTCTTGTTTTTCGATGTCTCTATCTCTCCTTATTATTTCTTCTCTTGTCCCTACCCCCTCTTCTCTTAATCTCTCCACTTCTTCACTCGCGTACCCGTTTCTTTAATAATACTCTTCTCTGCCCTCCTGCCCGTACTTCACTTTCCCTCCCTTTATCTCTTTCCAACATTCTTGCAGAATTTTGCAATCTGTTCTTTCCCTCATTTCTTCCTCGTATTTTATTGCTCTTTTTCCTGTCTCAATCCTTATTTTTTCTATCTGAACCTCCTCTCTCACAATATACCCCGGTGTATCCCTGTCCAATCCTAACACCCATCTCCAGTATTTTTCCTGTAGCCCCTCTACCTCCCTCCACTCCTTCCAGCCCCATATTTCCGCTCCATACATTACCACCCCTTTATTAATTTTTCGAACAGCAATTTTCTTTTTTATATCCATCTTGAATACTCTTTCCCCACACCCCAGACTTGCCCTATTAGCCTGTTTCCTTTCTTCACCCTTTCCTTTATGTGTTCTCCCTCTTTATTATTCTGTTTCATCGTGTAGCCCAGGTATGTAAATTCCTTCACTTGTTGCAGTTTCTCATCACTTCATCTCCACTCCTCTCTTTTTCTTTCCCCCCCTCCTTTTCTAAATATCATTATCTTTGTTTTCTCCGTGTTTACTTCCAATTCTTTTTTTTTTCATATATTTTTCTAGCGTTTTCATCATCTCTTTCATTTCCTTTTCCTCCTTAGCCACCAGCACTATGTCATCCGCATACGCCAACGACCATACCTTAGCTTTCCCTACCACTATCCCTCCTGTCTGTTGTCCTCTCATTGTCTTTTCCAGATCCCCCGTATATACTGAGAACAGGCTTGGGCTCAGTGGACATCCCTGCCTCAACCCTCTCTTTGTTATGAATTTCTCACTCTCTTCCCCATTCACTTTAACCCTGCTTCTCGTTTCTTCGTATATTTCCTCTATTCTTTGTATTAATCTTTCATTGATTTTTTTTCTTTTCATATATTCCCACAGCTTTTCCCTATTCACTTTGTCAAAAGCAGCTTTTAGGTCTACGAATAGTGCTACCATTTTCCCTCTTTTTTTCTAGTTCTTTATTTGCTAAGTGTTTCATTATATATATGTTGTCTATCGCCCTTCTTCCTTTTCTGAATCCCGCTTGTCCGTCTGGTACCAAACTTCTTTCCTCTATTTCCTTCTGTAATCTTTCTTGCAGTATTGTCGCGTACAATTTGTATGCCGAGCTCAGTAATGTTACCCCTCTATAATTCTCGATTTTCTTTTTTTCGCCTTTTTTATGTATTGGGCCTATTATTCCTTCTCTCCATCTCTCTGGGAATCCTTCCCCTTTCCATATTTTGTTTATTATTTCCGTCATCCTTTTTGCTACATTTTCTCCCCCGTATATCCACTCTTCTCCTTGTATCCCATCTTCTCCTGTCGCCTTTCCTTTTTTTATATTCTTTATCGCCTCTATTACCTCTTCCTCCCTTATTCTATCCCTATCTCCTTCTTCTTGTCTTACTACCGCGTCTTTCCTTTTTTCTTTTTCCTGCTTTTGTTCTTCCCTTCCCAACAGGTTCCGAAAATATATCTCCCATTCTTTAATTTTTATTCCCTTTGTCGTCCTGTTGTTTTTCCTCTGCTTCTTTAGGTACTTCCATACATCTTCTTCCGTTTTTATTCCTTTAATCTGCTCCTCTTGTTTCTTTTTGTTTTCCTCCTTCTTTCTATCGCATGTTTTTTTGTATATTTTTACTGCTTCGTTGTATTCTTCTTTTTCTTTCTTCCTTTTTTCCACTGTCTTAATGCTCTTCTTGCCTTTTTCTTTGCTTCCTTGCATTCCTTATCCCACCATTTCTTCCATCCAGTTTTCTCCCCCTTCCATTTTCTAAATCTGACTCTCTGTTGCTTTCTCCATCATCTCTCTTATTTCCTCTACACTTTCTTGTACTTCCTTCCCTATCCATACCGTTTTCCCTATTCTCTCTTTATATCTTTTTATACTCTATTCTGTCCACTTTTTTTAGTTATGTACTTCTCCTCTTCCTCTCTCTCTTCTCTTTCCCTTCCTTCCATTGTCAATTCCAGTGGTTGATGGTCTGACTCTACTCTTTCTCCCACCTTAAATGTCTTTACCTTTTCTGCGGCCTCTTCATTTGTCATTACAAAATCTATTATCGATTCTCCCCTTTCTCCTATGTACGTAAATTCCCCCTTTCCATCATCTTCTCTGTTCCCGTTCATTATTTTCCACCCTTTTTCGTTGCACAATTCCAGCAGTTCCTCTCCCTCTTTATTTATCACCTTGTCCTTTGTTTGTCTCTTTCCTGTCCCTTTTCTTTCTTGTATTCCCCCTCTTCCCTATTCTTGCGTTGAAGTCCCTCCTACTATTATCAATCCCTCTTCCCTCTCATCTATCATCTCTTCTAAGTTTTTCCTTGTCTCTTTCATTCTACTGCTATAAACCGTCACCACTTTTATTTTTGTTTTTCCCCACTGTATGTTCCGTTCTACCACTCCTCTTCTCTGTTGCACTTTCTCCTTCTTTTCCTGGTTCAACCATTTTTTTCTTATTCCCGTTATTATACCCCCCTTTGCTCTCCCTTTTTTCTTTTCCCTTTCTGTATGTTGCACCACCCACTCAAATTCCTCTGGCAACTCTTTTTCCCACCACTCCCATTCTTTTTCTTCCATCCATGTTTCCTGTAATCCCACTACATCCTGTTCTTTGATGTACTTCCAGAAATCATGTTCCTTGTTTTTTATTCCTGCTACGTTCCAAAACAATACTCTCAGCTCACTCACCTCCCCCCGCCCAATGAACATTTTGCGTTTTGTAATGGTCGGTAATACGTCACCGTTACCAAATAATAAAACATGGAGTTATATAAAACATAGCTTGAAATCTCTAAATCACCTATATAAATCCCTTAAAGAGCTTAAATGGCTGTTTCTATAAAGGTTTCTACCACATTTTTTGAATACTTCTATATAAATACAATTTATATAAGCAGTGGTAACGTAAGTATATTGAGAACCGTTACACCACCACCTTACAAACCTGCTAGAAAGCGGCGTTGCTGTTTACGGTGAAATAAAGTGATGTAAGGGTATGGTTTACTTTTATATAACTATTTTATAGTGGTGTTGTAGCAGTAGTCAGTGCATCTTCCCCGTAACGCAATTGAAATCATGCGCAGTTTTAGTAGTAGAGGCGATTGTATATATCCTGTCCACTTATCTCTTTCGCTCTCACAGAACATTATGAATAAAATGTGTGCATCCCGTTTCTCTTATGATAGATGGCTCTGCTTCACACCGAACAAGTAATGGTTGCTGAAATTATTGTACCTATCACATGTTATAAAATGTTAACTTCGTTTGTAGGATACCTTGCACCCAAATTAATATGCCATCGCCGCTTTGTCGACTCAAATGTTATTATACTTCGAAAAAATTTAAACGCCATCATAATTATTATTGTATTGCATTACACAAGTAATTAAATACATTTACCTTGTCCCGTTTTTACCAGCGGCGTGGCACTTTTAGCTTGACCAAACTTATTAAAATATATAAACCCAATGTATTTCTTTGTAAAGAACTATATTTGTTTTACATAAGTGTGTTTTCAACAAATAGTAATAATATATTGAAAAACAAGTGGCACAATGAGACTTTTTGCTGCGCGAAGATCAGCTTGCAAAGGAATGAGAGCGACAGAAAGTAAATTGTGACACGTGTTTTTCATACTATTTTTTCTATTTCGCATGAATTTACTCTAAAATTTTTATTAATAAATCAAGATAATATATAAATAATGTTTACTTGTTCACACCGAGGCGTTTATTGTCGAGAACTTTTTCTCGCCGCCGCCTCTGACATTCATATCTATGAGATGGAAATTGGAATCCATTTTTTCGGAAAGGTTACCTATGGTACTGTAATGTATCTTCTAGTAATCTTTATCACCCAAAACCTTCAAAATAACCGCAATAATACTGTAAGTGATGTAAGTGCAACAAACAGTAACTTATATACCCGTTTTAGAACCAATGGATATCAGCTACTGTTACCTGTTGTTACACACGCTTTCCCGCGTAAAAGAAATATAACCTCTCTTAAGTCACTTATTATTAATGTTAATCTTTGATCTTTATATTATTAGCTGCTTTCGAATTACATATTAGAGTGCTCTGAAGTGCCTCAGAGTTAGTTACTTCGCGTTCGAAGTACAACATAATTTTTATAGTAAATAACGCTCGTCTTCCTTTCCCTGTCCCCTTATGCAACATGATAAATTTTGGTGCAACTAGCCTGACATGCGCTGTTTTCATAGGTTAGGTGTCTCCAAGGTGTCTCAAGCAAAAAAGTCATGTTTGCTCGGTTCGAATTACAAAGCAACTCGCACCACAGTGATTCACGCCAGTGTAAATTCCACAGCGTTAGTTGCACTCTTATTCGAAAGCAGCTATTATCACATTTTTTTCTGCGAAATGCGACATATTTTTTCACCATTAACAGCCTAATGGCTTATAGAACTTATAGTAATACAACATCACTTTATGTTACCTATGTAAAAGAGTCACAAATTGCTAGTAGCACTATAGTTTTATTGAAGTATCTTGAATAATACTAATAAAAATTCACCACCGATAAGTGATATAAGTAAGTGATATACATTATTACAAACCTTTTTTACATCACTTAAAGTCACAATTACCAAAAGGTTTATAAGATAGTTTCCAACACATTTACATCACTATAATTATAAAACATGGGATATATTTACTTCTAGGAGTGCAATATCACCTTTACAAAACAAAGGTTGCCATTAGAACCCTTATAACACTTAATTTCCACTTTATATAACTACAGTGCAGCTATATACTTCTTATAAAACTAGGTGACACCATAAGTCATATAATTTGTTCATTGGGCGTGCTTCTTCCTTACTTTCTTTTTTTCTCTCTTCTTTTTCTTTTCCATTTCCATCTCTCATTATTCCGTTTCTTTGCCGTTTTGTCAACTTTCCCTCCTTTACCACCCCCCCCTTTGCCCTTTAGTTTTTTGCCTTTTGGTTCCCCACTTTCTCTTTTCTTTCTCTGCACAGTCCCCTATCTTTGTCGTTCCATATGTATCTGTCTCCGTCTATCTCCATTTTTCTGTACCCTACCCATACTCTTTTTCCTTCCGCTCTTCTTTCCATCGCTATGTTCATTATTTCTCTTTGCACTCTTCTTTCCTCCCATGTTAAATCGTGACTTATATATATTTTTGTATTCTTTATTTTCTTCTTCTCCTCCATTACCTTCTGTTTTTCCTCCCATCCTCCGATTTCCGCCACCATCATCTCATTTTTCTTCTCTTTGTTTATTACTGTCACTTTTTTCACCTCTACTTTTACATTTAATTTTTCTTCCAGCATCACTGCTAAATCTTTTGTGGTTTTTCACTTCTCCACCCCTTTATCACGATATTATTTTTCTTTTCCATCTTTCCTCGTCTTCCGCTTTTTTCTCCAGTTTTTCTATTCTCTTCACCAGTTTCTTTTTTTTTTCTCCCACTTCTTTTCTCTTTCTCCCAATTCCTTTTTCATTTCTTTGATTACTTGTCTTATTCCTTGCATATTTTCTTCCATCTGTTTCATCATTTCTCTCATTAATTCTTTTTAACTCCTCCATTTCTTTCCTTCCTCCTTCTGTTCTTGAGGTTTTTCTTCGTTCTCCTCCGATATCTTTTTAACGTCTGGTGATCTTATTGTTTTCTTTCCTCTTTCAAATATTTGTTGCCTTTCTCTTTCCTCTTCCCCTCTCTCTCTCTTTTATTCATCCCTTTCCCCCTTTTGTTATTACTTATTATTTATTATTATTTTTTTTCAAATTTAGTTATTTATTTTTTTTTTCTTTATTAATATTTTTAAATTTATTGTCACTATGGTTCTTCTAATTGTATTTAATTAACGCCCACCACAAATATTCGAAAAAGTATATAAATAAAAGTTTGTATTTCCCTGTTATCACAAGCGCGCGCTTGACCTTTAATCTAGTCCGCGATATCCGCTCGCCTTCGCATACGTTATCTGCGCCACCTTCACATTCCTCAACACGCACACGTAAATTAATTGTTGTAAATCACCTTAAATTACACCAAACTCCGTACTACTATTAAACTATCAAACACGTCTTCACTCAATCACCTTCAAAACACGACTTTTTTAATTTTTACTAGATGTACGTAAAGTTGACTTAGCTGTAAATAAATGAATGATGGCACTCAGCCATCACTCCGAGCACGCTTTGATAATAAATTGCTGTTTCGTTGACGTGACTAGTTGTTTGAATCGCGTTGACTTAGTAATTAGAAATTTGTACTTAAGTACGATAGATGGTTTGGGTAAAAAATCCAATTTAAAATGTCTGTAGAAATACAAAACTTTAACTTGAAAACTGAACAATTGATAGCCAGTGTTCTTACGGCTATATCTAAACGCTACCTGTCAAATTTATAAATTGAACAATATTTTTATTATTTTGGTTGGAGATTGCCGCTTCATACTGTATGAGGACATGAACACTTTGGAAAATAAGCGAAAATTGAAAATAATCTACCGTATGATTCAATTTTGAAATATCTCAGTAACAGTTGTCTAACTAATTCTTCAATATGTACCATATTACTTTTTTTGTAATTTAAACCTTCTTGTTTCATGTGGTTTAGAAGGATCCCAACGGTGTGCATGGTAGAAGTGGTAAGGTGTTAAATCTTTAAAAAAAAACTGGTGTGGTTATCACACGACTTTCCTATAAAGAATGATGAAAGAATGTCTACATATTTTTTTAAGGTTATGTTGTCATAAAACCATTTTGAAGTGACATGTACACGTTTGTATTGATTTCCTAGCATGCTATAATTTTTTTGAAATTTTTTTCTTAGGTTTCATTAAGATCATATCGACTAACCCTTATATTTGTACGCCTCGATATTACTTACCTCTTAAGTAAATCAGTAAAAGAAATTGTCACAGGTAGGATTCGAAACTATATTATATTTTAAAGATATTTGTAGGGTAATTACCCTAATTTTTTTTATGGTGAAAATTTTATGTCTAAAATATATTATATTTGTGAATTCATTTTAAATTACAAATTGAATATCTGATAAACTGTTAATGTTAAAAATTTTTTTATTTGAATAAATTGTTTGGAAGAATAATTATCTCTATAAGAAACTTTAAAAATAATTAGAATAATTTACATACGTACAAAATGATATAAGAAAACTGTTAAAAATGGCGAATACATCCACTTCCAGTTTCTTTATCAAACCCATCTTTTGACAAAGCAGAGAGAATATAAAAAGCCAGTTCCATACCAAATTTTAAGTTACTAGGACTTTTGGTTCGAGAGTTATCGTGGGTACATCGTTACACAACAGACACACATACATAGACACCCAAAAGTTTTGTTACGTGCATAAATTTAAATAATGCATTACCCTGTATATCAGTTTAATTAAAAGTTGCTTTTATATTTCTTGACGCCATCTATCGGATTCGTTGGTCACTTTGTGTTGAGCAGACGGCACCCGGTGAGATTTCCGGCATTTTGACCTTACCATCGTACCTGTTGTTATCTATGTCTGCGTGAGTGAAGGTTCGTTCTCTGAAATCATCCACGTGTTGGGACACGATGGAAATTAGTAGTTTCTCTTAAATAATTGATTTCATCCACGCAGAGTAAGTGATTTTATTCTTTCTTTAATTAAAAGTAATTTTTATGTCTTTTTGGTTAGCGCCATGTGCCACCTTCATGAATAGGGGTATTCTTATCGTTACCTAAAATCCTCAAGGGAAAACTATAATCGAAAGCGGAAGATCCTAATTACTGGATACGATTTAATTCTATTCGGAGGCCATAACTTAACCTTGATGATTCTCACCTTGTTCGGAAGATCTTAATTACTGGATACGATTGAATTCTATTCGGAGGCCATAACTTAACCTTGATGACTATCACCTTGTTCGGAAGATCATAATTATTGGATGCGATTGAATTCTATTCGGAGGCAATTACTTAATACCACCATAGGCGTAACATTAATGTAACAGCAGACGATAAGTGTCGGTTCGATTACTGTCCCTTAAATGTGTCTTTATTTGTAGTTTGTGAGTCGCCAGGTAGACACGATTATTTTTCAGGAAGTTTAATTGCAGGAAGCCATTAGGAAAAACGTTTTTCTGAAGGTCGCCCTGGAATTTTGGTAAGTCACTTTTTCTTGTTCTTATTCATTCGTGTCGCTACGGTGTATATTCACAACTTACTATAGTTACTACTTGTACGTGCAAATTGACGTGTTGCTTGTGATTGTTACTAAATTAAGTTAAGTAAATGACTTATCGCTCGCTGCTTATGTCCACCGTAAATTATTATTATTCATGTTACTTATTGATAAAGTTTATATATGTTTTGGTGGCTACACTTTTGGTTGACGTGTAGTGTAAGTTGCCGATCCTGCGGTTATTCTATTTTGTATATTCTCGCTAATACCTACTTAGATTTGACTATTTAACTCTTACTATATTTATCGTGATAGAGTAATTAAAGTACAATTGTTATTAACGATTGAGTTTCTTTTCCTTTTATTCGTTTCTTTCAGCAGTTACGAATCTAACATCTTGTTACAAGTGATACCATTCTGTGATGAGCAAACAGAAGCTACTTTGGGGATAAGCTCTGGCGCCCTTAATTATCTTTTCATTATTGTCTAGGAACCCTACCCTCTCTCCGACTATTGAGAGTTGGCCGTGCAGGTTCGTAAAACAGCTAAAGCTTGTAACAGTTTTTTGTCAAAAATTAATTTTTTTGATTCAGGAGACCTTGAAACGTAAAATTATGCAATAAAATTTTTTTGAAAAAAAAACTGCGATCGCTATACTTTCTTTATAGGAAACTAAAAATTTTTAATTAACACATAAATATTGAACTTTAGTATCAAATTTAATGAAATGACAACGGCCATAAACCGTTGCAAGTAATAAAAAAAGCGGTGGCTAATCATATGACAAGTACATTCACTGTTATGAAATAAAAAAGTAGGAAACAAAATAAACTACTTGAAATTCTAGTCGAAAGTTTTTCGTTATATGGATCTGAAGTTCGGGTTGTAAATAAGAGGACGTGTGACACAATTTATTTATCGTGACATTCTTTCTATTGAACTAATTTACTTATGTCAAATTCACTCTCACAAAGGTAATAAATACGTAACAATCGATTTCCTTCTTAGGTAAATCTTTATATATTAGAATTTTACGTAAACGTGTTATTTTTCAAACGCACTTTATTAATGTTTTACTTAAAGCTTGTATAAATTATTAATTTAAATTAAACCTCGAACAGACTAAACTCCTGTTGCAAGTTTTTCATATTCTCTTTGTAAACTCTTTGAAAGTGTAGCGGTTGCCTTAAACTTTTTAAATAAATTTCAACTCGTTAATTTAACATATACAAAAGGATTTTCTAAAAGCGGAATTAACGTCAATTACTTATTTGAAACATTAACTACTACACGTGTTGCAGTGGGAAAAGCTATCATCGTTATAATGCTAATAGTGGCTCTACACGCCACACGTACCAGTTTGTTTTCGTACTTAAATAATCTACTGAAACTGTATAATTTGATGGTTTAGGAAAATAGGACATAGCGATTGAGTATGAAAAAAGGTCAAACATTGATATTTGCGTGACCTTATTCCAATTTTCCAAAGTGATATTACTATTGGTTAAAGTTCCTCATGCTTTACATACAAATATGTCAAAACCCTCACTTTGACTTCGACGAAAATAATTTTTTATTTTATTTTCTAAATTGACGTTGTGCTCGTGTTTGAATGCATTGTGAATTTTACACGTTTACTTATTAATATTGACTTTGAATAAAGAAATGTTAGCCATATTAGCAAATATACTATCGGTTATTCGGGACTTTGATTTAAATTTAATATGAATAAAACAAAACTAACAAGATGACAAAAAAAGAAAAAATAAGTTTTCTAATAAATTAGGTAATAAAACAATTTATTTTATTCCGACCGTAGATTATATTTAAGAAAAATAATACATAAGGTAGGTACTTAAGTAATTACAGAAATTAACTTCACAAGTTTTTATTCTATTTGTTCTCTACCTAAAATGCATTATTTAATTAACCTTAATTAAATGGGAACTTTAGCTCTGGGGAGCTTGTAACTCCTAGAGGCGACTAGGGAAACGCTCTTTAGATATGAAGGGCAAGTGGGAAGTAAAATACCCCCGTGGACTAATAGGATTGGCGAAGGACAGCAGTAACCATCGATACTGAAATAGAGCGCCAGAAGATAGACTTTGTAACTGTCTATTGATGGATTGTGTGCCAATATAGAAATATTCTAGGCACGTTAATAATATTGCGACACAGAAGGACACGGGAAATATTATTATTTCGCGTGCTCCAAATCCCGGTTGAACAGCGAGAAGTATGCTACGGGTCACACGAATGTAGGGGACTAGGTAAAAGGTGGAAACTAGAAATACTATACTATATCTATCTATACAACTCAAAAAAGAGATTCACCACATAACTACGCTAAATGGCTATAATAGTCTTCATAAAACTACAAAAAACCCTAACAGACTTGCAAGCCGTAAACAACCCGATCATCCAGATAAAACTAAATACCAAACTACAAATCCTAAATATAATTTAGATAGACGCGCTTACCGCACAATCTACAGATGCTGAAATTCAAGACTTCTATGAAAAACACAGAGCAACCACCCAAGACATCTCTAGCAAAGATCTTTTTGTAGTATGCGGCGATTTCAACGTCAAAGTAGGAGAAACTAAACAAAACGATCCCATTAGACATATACGAGGCTTGTTTAATTGAAATCTATCTTTGGTTCAAAAAAAAAAATATTGACAAACATATTTACATATAATTAACACTACAATTAAGGCACATATCTCATTGTTTCACCAACCCATGTATACCCTGTTTAAAGAATTCTTGTGGCTCCTGCTCGAAGAATTCTTTTTTCGGCATTTTCGTCAGACTGAAGACGATTACCTATTAACGTCTTTTTAGTGGCTCAAAGATGTGAAACTCGCAAGGCAATAAATTGACTCTATATGGTGGATGCCCTAATACCCTGCATTTCTTTCGTTGTATATTTTCTTTTACTACTTTGGCAACATGAGGCCGAGCATTGTCAAGCAACAGAATGCTTCTCTGGACGTTTTCGTGTTATTGCCTTGTTCAAAGTTTCTTTATACAAGTGAAGGATGGGGTCGCGACAGCGGTGGATTAGGCGCGCGCGCCTGTGATTAAGTACGCAAGCGATGGAAACCAATATAACCCCGGGCCGGACGTATAAGAGTAGAGTTAATGTTAGACGTTTTAACTCAAACGAAAGAACGACGGCGACGTTATTTTTTTAAGTTAATAGTTTATATGTTAGTACCATTGATTATATACGTTTGTTATACTTATTGCTTTTTTATTAATAAATATTCAATCCTACACCAGTTTGCGTTGATATGCACTCTAGGTTCTGTAAACTCTATGAGCAAGGATTCTTCATGATCGAAAAAAAATGTTAACATGGCCTTGACTGCAGAAGGTTGAACTTTAAATTTCTTCGGTGGCGGAGAATTTACGTGTTTTCATTGCATCGATGACAGCTTACTGGATGGTTCAAAATAATGACACCAAGACTCGTCGCCAGCAATTATTGACAAAAGAAAGTCATTACCTGTATTCTGTATGATACTGCAAAGATAAGCCCATTCGCAAGCATCTTTGGTCCTCCGACAAAAGGCAAGGAACCTATTGCGCAGAAACTTTGCTGTAAACCAATTTGTGCACGATACTATGGACAGATCCTATACTCACACCAACATTTTCTGAAATTGCCCTGATTGATATTTTACGATTTTCTCTAATCATGCCTTCCACACATGCCACATTCCTGTCTGTTGATGTAGTACGCAATCCACCTGGTTGTGATTTATCATTAGTTTCTTCTCTTTCACTCTTAAATTTTTGACACCATTCCTTGACAGTTGGATACGCAAAACATGCGTTTCCATACACTGCTTGCATTTGCAATGGTTCGAATCCTTCAGCATACAAACATTGAATGACTGCACACTGATTATATTTGGACGGATTATTAATAACAAACGCCATTTTAAAGTCACAATACTTAAAATCGTTGTCAAATACAAATAATAGGAAGTGATTAGTGTAACGTTTACAAACACAACTAACATTGCAAAACGTCAGTGATTACAATTGTTTCTAAAGCTGACCTGACCAAAGATGGGTTTTAATTGAGCAAACCTCGTAGTAAGTAAATTTGGCACCGGACAGTGGAATGACAGAGGATAACGCTTGCTAGAATTCGTAACCGGGATATTGCTATACTATAATGAACACTGTATTTAATCATCAGAAGATAGTATACATGCAAAGGCCCAAGAGATACAACAAGAAACCAGATTGACTATCTCCATTAACGCAAAAACATATCCGGGTGCAATATTCGACATAAAAAAGCCGAAGCCGAATTCATACGAAAACACTGGATATTTAACAACACGCTCAAACTAATAGAAGAACGTAAAGAAACAAAAACCGCATTGCATAGTGACGAAGACAAGAACAACTGGCAAAGACTAAACGCGAAATAAAAAGAGCATGCAAACAAGGCACAAACTACTACTGCTCGAATTCGCAATTTGAAACACAAAATCTAGGCGAAGATCAAAAGGGACAAACAGAAACAAACATGGAAACAATACTGCGAACAATTATACCCTGGAAATCTAAGTCAACAAGAAATCACATACTCCAGGGACAATTACAATGAAGAACCCGATATACTAAGAAGCGAAATAGCATCTGCTATAAATAAACTGAGACCAAGCAGAGCCCCAAGGACAGATGCACTAACAGATGAGATAATCAAAGTAGCGGACCAAATTGGAACTGCAACAAGATATGGCACACTCAAAAATGGATTAAAGAATAAACTGAATCTATGTTTAGAAGGATCCACAAAAAAAGGTAGCATCACTAAAGCCAAAAACTATAGAACAATAACATTAAGATCATACACCAGCAAGATTCATCTTCACATAATTAACAAAAGATTCAAAACAATTACGAAATAGTACAAAAATACATATATCGGGGGTCACTAATAACAAATGACGGTTTAACAGAAAAAGAAATGAGGAAATCTGAAATGACTAAAACGGCTATGCAAAAAAAATTAACATGAATATCGGAAAGCAACAACATATTGAAGAAAATAGAATGCAGACTGGTACATGTTTAATCTTCCTTATATTAAAAGAGTAGACGAAAATTGATGCCGCAGAAATGTTCTGTTAGCGAAGAATGCCGAACATCTCATGAACAGAGCGTCGAACAAATATATCAATACTCCAAGAGCTTAACATTATGCGACTGTGAAACGAAATATAACTCAAGACACTAAGGCATTTTGGACATATTATGAGGAAAGAACTTAACAACATAGCAAAATTAGTAATACAAGGAAAGGTAGAAGGAAAAAGATCCAGAGGTCAATAACTTACTAGATGGATGGATCAAATCGCAAAATTAACCGGAAAATTTATGCATGTACTCACAATTGAAGCACAAAATCAAGAGAGAAGCAATTCAAAAAGCCGCATACTGGGAATTAAGACTGAGAAGAAGGAGGAGTATACGGAATAACTTGAATGATAGAGTACATTTTATTCTTAGTCGAAACATAACTGATGTTATATTATCATAAGGAGTTGGTTTGTTTTATAGAAGTAAATGTGTTAAATGTATTAGACTTGGAAGAGAATTGTCCACTGATGTTTCCTCTTGTAAATTGTGATTTTTTGTTACGCTAGGTTTTAAGGCCAGCTTCTACGTAGTCTTCTCACAGTGGGGCCGCTGTTGTTTAGTTACTTTATGAAATTGCTTTCGTGGTTTGTTATATGATCTAAGTATTTGGCGGCAGCTTGCTGTAGCTCTTCTGGTATAAAGGGGATCTTTAGGTTGTTATGTAGCGCGTCGTTGGTGATATACGATGGGGAAACAATTGGAACATTTGTATGATTTTTAGGTTTGTTGACTTGGCGCATCCCCATAGCTGGAGCCCGTAAGCCCATATCGGTTTGATTATAACTATGTATAACTGTAACTTGTCGTTTAGAGAGAGCTTGGATGTTCGTTCAACAAGCCAATACATCTGTCAAAATTTGATGCCCAGCTGTCTGCGTTTTTTTTGTATGTACTTTTTTCAGGTGACTTTTTGGCCTAGACGAGTCTAAGGTATTTCTCTACCGTTTTAGTAAGTATACGTACGTTAATAATGGTTACAGGAGGACAGTGGTCGTGCCTAGTGGTGAATGTGACTTCGATCGATTTTGTTTGATTTTATTCTTCATCTGTTGTACCATTCAGTAAGGAATTTTAGATGAGTTTGTTGGTTTGTAGAGGCTAGTACTGGGTTTTCATTTACAAATAATACTGCTACTTTATTGGTAAACGAAGCAATTGTGGTGTTATTTGTTTGGGGTATTTTGATAGTATAGTGGTTAGACTGACTGTCTTTCTATGAAGTTTCTGTCGGTTTTGTCTATAATACTCTTGGCAATAGCGTTTACTACCCTATAAATCTGTTCTATAATAGAGTAGCGTTTCCGGAATCCGAATTTGTGGTTAGGTAGTAACATCAGGGGCTTATGCTCTACATATATCTTTTTAAGTAGGAGTCTTTCGAAAATTTTACTTACTATGGGTAGAAGGCTGATAGGTTGATTTGATGATGGTTTGTGTGGAGTTTTTGTAGTTTGTGTGTTATGATGATTTCGGCATATTTCCATATTATGGGGAGGTAGGACAGACTTAACATTCGGTTAAAGATTGCTCTTAGTAGAACTATGGCTTTGCGATGTAATTGCTTTAATATTAGTCCGGTTATTAAATCGTAGCCTGGAGCTTTGTGTATGTTTGTATTATCTATTTCTCTCTTTTGACTTTTGCTGGTGAACAGGGTTTTATGGGAGAGGACATTTGGAGTAGAATATGGGTTGAGTCTTTTACTTCCTTGTTATTGCCACCTGGCTCGGGTTTGAATACCTCAGCTAAATGCAAAATTATCAGGTTTGTCGTTGTCAGCGCTCATTCACCATTATGTTTACAGATTGGGGGTACATGGGCTTCTTTGAGTGCAGTTTTTAATTCTCTTGATAGTCTATTGTAATTATGATGATCTGCAATGTTTCTTAACGTACGCCTTATTTTTCTATCTCTGCGTTTCTGTGTATTAATTAACGGATATACAACGGTGTGTTAATAATATTGGGTGTAGTAAGGTCGTTCTGAGATGCGGACTGCCAGACTGCTTCTTGCGCTAATCTAGTAAAATATTGTGCGATTTCATCTAGATTATCAGGCAATTGTATTCGTAACTTGAGCTTTATGTAGTCTTGAAAATTGTTTCAGTCTGCCGGTCACTATATGGGAACTGCATTAGTGAGGAAGTTGTAATGGCTTTCAGTTATAATACGTAGGAGGTTTTTGTCTTTTACGATGACAATTCTCGATCCCCAGTGCGTATGTTTGGCTTTCCAATCACCCCCTACAACAAACTTGTTTTCAAAAGTTTGGAAATTTTTTTTGTGTTCTTTTGTTCATATCCTTGTCGTGGGGGGTTGTAAATGGTACTGACTTTATTGTTCTATGGAAGACTTCTTAATTCAACAGAATTTTTTTTGCTTGATATTTAGGTGAGCGGTATTGTTAGGGTATGGTATATTTAGTATTGAGGTATGAAAAACGCTGTTTGATCTGTAAAATGAGACACAGAGATAACTAATATGTCAATCTTATTTAAATCTAGGAATATTATGATTTAAGCGTCCGTTGGCGTTCCAGGTTGAAATTTGTAGAATGTGGTTCATTATTGATTTAATTTTTCGATGACTGTCGTTAGTCGGTATAATATTATGTTGTTTGACGGTTTACCAAGGGAGTATTGTGGGATAAGTTTATATTTGAAAAAGAGGGATTAGTACGTTGTATGTTGATTAGTTGCAGCTGCTTTTGGTAGTTTGCTGTTCTAGATTTGTTTCTTGCACATAATGCACACATGCCTGGAGTGTATCTGGGTTTCGTACATGTTTTCTAGTCGTGCTGTTTGCCACATTTTACACAGTTGAAGCGTTTGGTGCAATACGCTTTGGAGTGGCCATAGGACTCACATCTCATGCACTGGATTATGTTGTGGCTTTTCATGTTCTACAGTGATTTTGGTGTTGCATAAGATTTCTAACTTGAAAATTTCTTTATTGTTCTTTTGTGGTTTTAAGTCAATGACAAATTGTAATACAGACTTTAAATTTCTTTAAAATGTGATAATTTTTTGTAAAGTCGGATCTCATAGTTAAGATCTTTTTTTCACGCAGCACGTTGTATATGCCCGGTTTGTTTTTCCCGGTGATTGACGCGTGTTCATTAATGTGCAGCCTGTATGCTGCTTGTCTTGCTTCCATCATTACAACTAGGTGTAATGGTGGAAGTGAAAGTAGTGCTTCCATGGCTGCTGTGGGCGTGGTTCTGATCGCTCCTGTTATCAGTAGACATGCCATTCTCTGTGCTTTGCTTAGCTTTGCAGCTGTGTTTTTCAGGTTGCTTTTCTCGCCCCATACAAGCGCGCCTTATGTGATGATGGGTCTTGTTACCACAGTATATAACTATTTGGTCAATGTGGGTTTCAATCCCCATGTATGCCCGACCATCCATTTGGTTGTATTAAGAACCCCGATGGCCTTCGTTGTGACTTTTTCTAGATGAGCATTGAAAGTCAGTCTGGTATCAAGAGTAAGTCCCCGATATTTGACTTATTTTGTCATCGAAAGCGTAACTCCGTACATCGTAGGTAGTTTTATGTCATCCGTTTTCCGTCGTTTGGTAAACGGAACAATTGCCGTCTTAGTTGGGTTTACTGATAGTCCCTCTTTTTTGCACCATTTTTCGACGTGTTTACTGCACTTTGCATTATGTTTGATACAGTTGCCCCAAACTTCCCGTTTGTGATAATGGTGAGATCGTCGGCGTATCCTAAAGCAAATACCCCGCCGTCTTCTAGTTCTTGTAGTAGGCCGTCCATGACGAGACACCACAGTAGGGGTGATAGCACTCCGCTTTGTGGGCATCCGCCAGCCACTTTGGCTCCCACAGTGCTACCGTAGAAAGTAGCTGTGACCGTCCGATTCCTGAGTATTGAGTTGACCCAGTTTTGGACTAGAGGTGGGATTCCTTTTTTCTCCATTGCCCTTGCAATTGAGGTGAAGGTAGTGTTGTCAAATGCTCCTTCAATATCTAGAAAACCACCCAATGCAATATCATTGTATTGGATTGCATTTTCGCATCTGTTTACTAGTTGGTGAATTGCTAGCTCGCAAGATTTTCCATATTGGTAAGCATACTAGTTTCGGTGCAGAGGCGAAGCCTTTAGTGCCCCGTCCCGTATATACCCGTCGACTACTTTTTCAAGTAGTTTTAAGATGAAATAAGTTAAGCTGATCGGTCTGTAGGATTTTGCCTTGGCGTACGTAGATCTCCCTGGCTTTGGTATAAATACCACCTTGACAATCTGCCAGCTGTTTGGTATGTGCGAAAGTGCTAAGCTGGCTCTGAGAATTTTGCATACTGCGTTTCAAAGAGCAGCAAATCCTTTTGCAGCATGATGGGATAAATTCCATCGGCTCCTGGAGACTGAAAGGGTTTAAACGTATTGATTCCCCATTCTAGGTTTTCAGGATTGATTATTTTTCTCGCTAAGTCTCAGTTCCTTTTGGGTGCCCGTCTGTTTGGTACCTCTAGCTCCTGGTGCTTAGGGACTTCAGTTAACGACGAACCCGGGAAGTGTTTTTGCAGTAGTTCTTGCAAAGTACCTTCAACCGAGTCTGTAAAGTTTCCGTTTTCGGTCAGCAAAGAACCAATGTTTCCAGTGCGGCCTTTGCTCAATGCCTTTTGGAGTCGAGAACTTGTGGGTTCGATTTCGACGTCCCTACAGTACCTTCTCCATGAGTCTCTTTTTGCCTTTTTTATGGCATTGTCGTATGTTGTGAGGCTGTTTTTGTATTCATCTCAGTCTCCGCTTTTTTTGGCTGTATTAAATAGCTTTCTGGTGCGTGCCCTTGCTTTGTCAAGCTCCCTGTTCCACCAAGTTATCGTGTTTGGGGTTCTTTTGACAGTTTTTGGGCAGCTTGCTTCAAATGCGGATTTTAATGAATTAACGATATTGTTCGTCATTAGTTCTAGCTCGTGCGTTGATCTTGCAACTGTGGGACAGTCCCTGATTTGTTGAATCAATGTTGAATCGAATGTATCTATGATCAGATAAAGAAGGTTCATCTGATACATGCCACATTTTTATCGATTTGCTCGCTTTTAGACTAGCAAGCGTAAGGTCAATAACTTCACTGCGCGACACATTGTCCCGTACGAAGGGATTTAGAAATTTGTCTCTCGGTTGAAGATGTAGAGAGCTTAATGGGTTTGTAACGCACAAATCTTCGTTACATGCATGTGTAATGCCTTTTGTATACAAAGTCATAGTATTTGTTTACGATATCAGTAAATCCACAAAGTGTCATAAATTTTGCTAGTGATCAGAAAGATAAAACTCAATCAATTTTAAATTTTAATTTAGGAAAAAAACTGAAATCAAACGATTAGTAACCTAACAATTTTAATGAAAACTGCAAAAAATTTTTATTGTAAAAAATAGCGCTTTGTATAAAATAGGTCATAGAACACATTTCTCTCTGTAAATTTATTTAATCACCGCACTCATTGCTCTATCCATGACGTACTTACTGAAACTTTTCTTCCATTTAACGTTAAAACGCAAACCACGCATTAACGGATAAACTATTGAATTATGTTGCCTTTTTCTCTTTTTTGTATGTTTCAATGTAATTTAATTACAAACTACGAAATATTTAATCAATGATGTTCATTTGACATTTAGTTAAAGTTGATAACCAAATTGTGTTGTAAGCTGCGGACTTGCAACTTCTAAATCGATTTAATTGTTCACAGAGAGTTGGGAACAACCGGATGTGTTAGATAACAGCTGGTGTGGTGCCTCTAAAAGGCATTAATGCAAATGATCACCTTAATTAAGCATTTTATTCTTAGTTCGATTGTTTCGGTTTTGATTTTTTTTTATCTTTTGCGGTTATTTTGTTAATTTAATTAATGAAGTTTGTAAAGCGCCGATATAAATTTACGCTCTATTTGAAATAGAGTAAGCGTACAAAAGTTACGATTGTCGTTTGATTAACTTCCACCGAGTAGAGTATTTTCTAAACTACTGACTAGAGATCGTTTGGCTTTAGTGTTGGAAACTTATTTTTTATTCCAGTTAAGCTTCGATGTTCGATTCGTTGTCGAGTTAGTGTTATCGTTAGTTTTATTTAAAGTTTTACTTTTATTGGCGATGGTGCTTATTTACAGTTTTACGTTTTGACTTTTGTCGCAAAAAGTAGTTTTTTTCTAAATAATTTTTTCTTGTACATTTGGTTTTTAATCGTGATAAAAGTTGCATATAGACGAACTTTAATAAGCCACAATATACTCTGCTCCAAGACATTAACGCACCGCTAAGAAATTCTTAATAAAAATATAGTATATGACTAGATAGAAAATTATATTTAATTCTTAAGTAACTAATAAGCATTGATAATTAAACTTATTTTTAAAACACACTGAAGATAATCAAAATTAAATTTTAATTAAAACAAATTTGAATGAAAGGTCTCAGTATTGAGTACAGATTGACATCGACGACTCATACACAAATTAAACGAGCTTGTGCCACTTTTCTCCAATCCATTCCACTTTTCCACAAGGCGGTGTCCCATCTCTTCCAGGTTGTTGGCTCAGTTCTAATAACTTTGCAGACGTCTGCATTCATTCCAGACATGTTCTATTGGATTAAGGTATATTATTCTTGTTGGACAATCCATCGTGTCGCTTCCAACTTTCTGAAGATAATTTTGAACCATGCGAGCTTTGTTGGGTCGCTCATTATCTTGTATTAATAAAAAAAAAATTGTTGTCAACTTCCGGGTTTGGACCGTGTCATTGTTGTTGTAACTGAAGTTGCTAACGTTTCGCCCATTTTCGTAAGGGGCTTCATTAGGGCGTGAGATAAATCGCAAAACTCAAACAAGCAACCGAAATCCAACTAAAAACTTCTCAAAAGTTAGGTTTGATAACCTAACTAAAAATCACGCTCTGATGAAGCCTCTTACGAAAGTGGGCGAAACGTTGGTAACTTTGGTTACAACAACAATGACACGGTCCAAACCCGGAAGACGTTCTAATCTTACTATAGATTCCGACCGTGGAAGCCTTCGCTATTACATTAACAATCTCTACGGGGAGAATATTTCTTCTAAAACCTCCGTATAGTCCAAACTTCGCCACAAACTCGTTAAACTTTTGTGCAATTTAAACTTTCTTAGTTGCTGTCCTGACCACAACATCATTCCTGCATTCCTCAGAATCAAGTTCCACATTCAGACACGTTCTTCTAAAAACATCCTTTACTCTGCTAGTCTAGCGTTGATACGCGAACGGATTAAGCAAACTAGGCGAGAGTTAGACACCATTTCGAAACAACTATTTTATCTTCATCTTGAGTTGGCCAACACTCTATCCCCGGATGATTGGAAACTCTTCGACAACATTACTTACCAGTAGTCTGATACCACTCTATGACTAACCACTGAAGGTCATCTCAAAAGTTTCAATTATTGGAATCAAAGAATAGTAAAGTTTCATCCACTACTAACTTCTTAAAAACGGTTGTCAATTTATCTAGTTTGGTCCTCACTTCAGAACAGGAATCGGTGCTCTCTAAGGGTTTAAATTTTGCGGTTGCTTCCAAACGTATTCCTAAAGAAGGTATTTTATGTGCTGTTGAGTCTTCTATAAGACATCTTCCCCGCCACATCTCAGATCCCATTCGTATTAACACTGGCAAAATCCTTAAATAATCTAAAATTCCTAAATCCAACATTTCTAAGTCGGAGGAGTTAGCTCTAAAAAGTTTTCATAAGAACCCTGATATGATTGTTCTTCCAGCCGACAAAGGCAACGGTACTGTAGTTTTGAACCAAATTGATTATGATGCGAAAATCAATTATATTTTGTCTGAGGAAACTTACGCTTTTGTTACTCACAACCTCACATCGAGGGTTGAACGTGAGGTCAGCCAAATCATTAAATCTTCCAATCTACCTCCTAAAACTAAACGTCGACTTATCCCATCAAATTCTAAACCACATCGTCTGTACGGACTTCCCAAAGTTCACAAACAAGGTATTCCTTTTCGACATATCGTTAGTACTATCCAATCTCCCACCTACAAGCTAGCTAAGTTCTTGTCCAACATTCTTTGCGAGTTTACAGATAAAACCTCTTCTTACATCCTCAACTCTCAGCATTTTATTCAACGTCTAGAAACTATAAAACTTGAACCCCAAGAATTTCTCGTGAGCTTTAATGTTACTTCACTTTTTACTAAAGTTCTTATTCAGCATTCGTTTATTATCATCAAACAGATTCGGTCTCAATATGAGTTTGGTTTCCCTTATTGATAAGTGTCTATCCTCTACTTACTTCTAATTTGATAACAAATTTTACGAACAGGTTTTTGGTGCTGCTGTGGGTTCTCCTCTATCACCTGTTGTTGCTAACATTTTTATTGAATCTTTTGAAACGGTTGCTTTGGAATCATCAATATTAAAACCTTAAGTGTGGTTTAGGTATGTTGACGACACGTTTATTCTTTGGTCTCATGGTCATCTCGAATTGTTTGTTTCTTGATCATCTTAACAATCAACACTTAGATATCAAGTTTACTATGGAAATCCAAGTTAATGGTTCTCTCCCATTTCTTGACGTTTCTTGTGACTCGTAAGCCCGACGGACTTCCGGGTCATTCTGTTTATCGCAAACCCACCCATTCGGACAGATACCTTCATGCTTCGTCTCACCATCATCCTGCAAAGAAACGTTCTGTTATTGAATCCTTGGTTCATCGTGCCTTTTCTATTTGCCAACCTGAGAATTTAGACTCGGAACTTTGTCATCTTATTAGAACCTGAGTGAATAATGGTTATGTGAAGCAAGATATTCATAGAGTTATTAATCGTTGTCTACATCCAGGTACTCGATTATCTAAGGACATTTCTACTTCGGAATCCAATCCGAAATTGGCCTTTTTACCCTACATTCACAAGGTTACAGATCAAACTTCTTCTTAAGAATGGTATTAAACCTATATTCAACTCGACATGCAAAATCTCTCAGATTCTTCCTTCTCCCAAAGACAAATTTCTTACACTTTCATCTCAAGGTGTATACCAAATCCCTTGTTCATGTGGTTTAGTCTACATTGGTGAAATCGGTCGTTCCGTCATTACTCGCATTGGTTTCTAGCAATTTCCTAGCTGGTTCCTGGTCATTAGTCATTTATCGAAAACCCGCCTCTTATCAACCGTAACCCAATCAGAGTCGAGCTTAAATGTCCGTGACGATCCTTCTTTTTTATATACGGAGACTATTTCTTCTTAAGTCACTTCTACGGACTTTAGAATCTGGCATGGTTCACAAGTTGATTACCTAACTCGGTAGTGGTTCTTTGTTAGCTTTTCATTTGATTTTACAAGTTATCGTTTTCTTTCTTACCTTTTCAGAGTTTAGATTATGGCTAACCTAACTTTTGAGAAGTTTTTAGTTAGATTTTGGTTGCTTCTTTGAGTTTTGCGATTTATCTCACGCCTTGATGAAGCCCCTTACGAAAGTGGGCGAAGCGTTGGCATCTTCGGTTACAACATCTGCACGATCCCAACCCGGAAGACAAGAACAAATAACACGACAGAAGTAATAACACAGAATATATATTTATTTTGTCACAGGCAATAATTCCAAAGAGAACAAAGAAGGTACATAAATATGATTACGTAAATTTTCCAAACGCTAATACATGGGTCGGACCAAATATAAGTTGCACCCTATACTGGGCAACACGTCGTACAGTAAACTAACCTAGTCGGTCTAAACTTTTATATTCGAAGAAGGAATGACTTTATATTCCTAAATTTAAGATCGCAAAAGTATATAACAAAAACAAATGGAGACTTAGAAACTCAACGCGCACGGCATGCGACTTTGTAACACACAAAATGATATTAATTAAAGAATTAATTGTGTTAACATAACATGTACGTACGGTCAACAATCGACATGACCAACGAGGTACTACTCACAGTTAAGTTTTATCCAGTAGGGTATGTAACCGTCGCGTCGTTTATAATAAATGAATAGTTGTTTGTTTATTTTCGTGAAAGACCCGGTATTTGAATTAAGTTATTTTAGATTGATTTTAATAACTACTTTACGTTTTTATATTTATTCAAAGTTGTGGATAAAACTTTGTATTTTGTTACGCTGTGAATCATCTGTATTCTGCGATTCTGTTTGTTTGACAATTTCTTTGTTCGATCAAAATTCCAGTGGTAATTTATGTTTCCCTTCTGAGATATAATTGTGATTAAAGATATTTTAGCAGTTTGTTTATTTTAAGTTGGTTTAAAAGTTCTTTGTTTAAAATGCATTCTCGGTGAAGTTGTACTTGGTTTCTTTGTGTAAGTTCAATCAAATAACGTGGGAATTGGGTTATTATTTTAATTTATTAGACAGTTTTATGATCCAAGTCTAAACAACCTTTGCGATAGTAATGGAAAATGATATTTTGTCAATTTGATAAACACCGTGGCCCAACACTACGTTTGTGACGTTATTTGATGTGATTGCATACTCGTTGCACTTCTCTATGAAATTGTTTTCTTTCATGGAGTTTCGAACACAGCCATTGGGTAATGGTAATCGAATAGGGTTATACATATACGTGATTTTGGTGATAATAGGAGGGTAGTCGGTTAACAGTCGTCGAAATGTTTTAATAAGATAATTTGTTAGTTGGTTTTGGGGTGGTAAACTCATCCCCTTGAGAAGTAACGGCGCGGAAGTAATATGCAGAAAATGTGAATTTTTAGTGCAGTTAGTGGAGTTTTGTTTCTCCTAATTCGTAGAATCTACGGCTTGTAAGGGAATGTCACGCGCTTGCAGTTTTTTTTTAATTTTACGTAATGTAGAACCGTGTTCGTCGAGTGGTACGACGCGGTTATATATTTTCCTTGGTGGCGGTTATTGAGAACCTTCCGATGGTACATAGTCCTCTGGGGACACCCTTCAACGTTTCTTTCTGATTACATCTGGCAACCCAGGATCCAACCACAAGTTCTTTCCTGGATTTATGACGAAAATTTAAGGTATTTATTTTGTACCGATTGCATAAAGTTTGTGAATTTTATTTACGCGTTTAAGGTCCGGTTTCACCAACTAAAATTTAACTGTAGATTAACTAACCTACGATTAAATTTAAAATCCTGTCATATTATTGGTTAGTGGTTTTAAGCTAACCAATAATATGACAGGATTTTAAATTTAATCGTAGGTTAGTTAATCTACAGTTAAATTTTAGTTGGTGAAACCGGACCTAAGTGCATTAAAAGCTTTGGTTTTTAAGAAAAATTAGTGTTGCGAATTAACGATTTCGTTGACAATGTAATTAATAATTGATTATTGTCCGTATTTGTCGAAACTATGTGACATAATTCTGTGTTAAAAATTTGTTTGACGTTAACCGGACAATTTTACTATTAAAGTTTTTATCCTGGTTTTATAATAAATGAATTTATTTAATTTTATATTTAAGTTGTAATGCGCACACGGCCGTGCATTAGGTAATTAAGATTTACCAGTGTTCTTATGTGTTTCATTTCTTTAAAATTTTGGTTTTGTTGTATTTTTTTGCATTTATTCAATTAACTTTAATTTTTGTTTTTAATTTTATTTTGGTTTTAACTTAAATCTTTAATTACATTTTTTTTTGTTTTGTTAATTTAGTTAACTTGCGTTAATTTCAATAGTTTTTGATTTGAGTGTGCAAATTAATGCTAAATAGTTAAATTGTAAACAAGCTTTTAATTCCATCGGCCGCCGCGTTATGTAAAATTTTAGTTCATTTCAGATTTTAGTAGATACACTCTATTAAGGTAAATCCATTTAGAGTGTATCCTTCAGGAGCGGGCTTGTCGTTGGTAAGGGCCAGAAGTCCATTGAGCTTTACTCCCTCCTAGCGCTCTTTGATTTTGACTTTTGATTTTGATTTCGTTAAGTTTTCCAAAACAATCACGGAATTTTTGAATATAACCCACCCCGTCTTCACTGAGCTCCGGCAAAACTTCGTTTATATTACTTTATTTCAGGCAGGTGTCAATGTTTCAACTTTTGTACGTAACAGGGATTAGCTAATTTCCTACTTGTATTACCTAAAACGTAATATTAAATCTAACACAAAACGTACATACGGCGTTAACGCAAGTTAATTTTGTTTTCGTAGCATACATTCATTTAAGATAGCGAATGCGCAGCGTTTCCTTTCGATTTAGTGTAGTAATTGATAGTGGCCTTTCCTCCCAAAAGAAATCGCAACTTTAAAGGTTTCCAACCTCTTGACGGTGTGAATAGTTAAGTTATAGTAACGTGACGTCATGGAAATTTTTCCCAAATATGCCATCTGTTTATCTTCACGGATAAAGAAAACGTGCGGGGGGAAATCCGCTATAGACAATTAGGAAAGAATCAAATTAAACCCTCAATACACAAATATTACTCGCCCCAAATAGACTTTCGCTTAGATTGACACAAAATTAATTTGCATATTCACGTGGAATCGCGTGAAATAACGTAATGGTGATAGCTTTGTTGGGCGTAGAGGTCTGTGTTGCACCAAATATTACTGGAAAATGAATAAAATGCGCTCTTATAAAAATTGAAATCGCCGACGAAAGGTGGGCGCGTCGAGGACAATTTTTATACTCGAAAAATTTTAACCTACCAACTTTTTAACATAACATAGTGTATATATTGCATTGAGCATATCGTTTATGTGGTCATCTATGGACAGGAAGATTTCTATCACAGTTATAAAGACAAAATAAGGATCCGTCTATATAGAGAGCTTGTTACCAGTCGTCCTGCAATAAATTCAGATATGTTAACAAACAGTTTTTGTTCTTGTGTATATTATACTAGGTACGAAACATAATAATTTCACCCTTAGTAGCTGGGTGCTTTGAAAAGGCTCCGAGCCTCCGCCAAATTTGCTGTGAGCAATCGACTACAAAGAAAATCGATAATTACTAACGACTGACGAATACAACCAATCGATTAAATAGTGAAGTAGGTCAACTGGTCCATCGGGTTCTGTTTGGTAGCTATACTAGTTATGAGACATAATAATTTCACTACTGGTAGCTTGAGTACAAAGAAAATCGATATAGTTTCTTTCAATACAAGTAGATGATCTTTATTTCATTGAAATCGGATTGAACAAACAAGGTTTCTACAAAACTCGTTTTACTCACAGCGAACGCCAACCGGAGAAAAATCCGGCAAGTGTTGAACACGAACAACTCAATCGTATTGTCAGTGACGCGCTCCTGCCAGTGCAGTAGAGTTTTGTCGAAATGGGATAAATGTGACACGTTATTACTTGCGATACGTAATGGATGATTGCGAGCAGAAAATTCAAACAAACTTTCCGGACAAGGCTGGAGCTCGAGTAGACATACATACCAAATGAGCTTTTCTTAGACGTTTACGAACTGCTTCTATGCTAATTTGAGTGCCATGATTTGTAGTTAGGTTAGTTAGTTGTAACAAATCGTGACCTTAAAGCAGAAAGTCTCAAAAAGCGATTCGGGAGCCATGGGTTGCGGCACAATATCTACCTTGTCCAGGTCGTCGGAAATGATTACCAGTGTCACATTTATATAATTTGGTATAGTGAAGTATGAGACGTACCGAACTTTTTTTCTATTCGACGATAACTGCAGTCAGAACACACATTTTTCTATGGTTAAATTTCGAAATTTGCGTTGCGTAACGTAATGGCAAAAAGTCAACGAGAAATAATAAGATGATTTGACTAAGATAAAACACACATTAGAACTATGGTTCATTAAGCAATTATTGCATGTGATTTAATTTTATGTATCTAACACTGCATATAAACAAAAGTTTGACAAATGAACCGTATCTACTAAGTTGTTTTAAATCACCGCCAACCGCTACAAATTATGTACAAATAAGATAACATTTATTCTTTTTTGGAGCAGTGTATGATAGATTCGATTGTGCTTTTGGGTTTAAAAACCTACCATATGTGGTTTTAATACTGAAAAATCGTACAGTTTTAATTAAATATTTCTGATATGATTTAAGGAAATGCGCACATGAGTGCGGTCATCTTTCAGTTGCACTTATGGTGCAAAGTGACGTTTTTGAGTGATTTTACACATCATGGCTATATTTTAAATTTGAATTTGTTGTTGAAATGTCTTTCTTGTTCATTTTGAGTTTATTTTAAATAAAGAAAACCTCGAAGTTTGAATAGGCGTTTCTTTGTTTTATCCGCATTGTCTAGTTTCTTCATTTACGTTTTTAGTTTTTCTACGTTACGGATTTGGTGCCTTTCTGGTACGTAAACGTTACAAATTATCGGTAGCTGTTTGGTACGTTATCATAATTTCCCCAAAACAACAAGTTAATTTACATGAGGAGGAGGATGTGGACCCACCAAACCACCCGAACTTGCTTGGTACAAGTTTGCCACAAAATAGGATAGGTAAGAAAAGTTTTATTTAAAGTACAAGTCTGGTTAATACTCAGTTGGATGGGCTAAGGTAACGGTACGTGCTTTGAGAGCACGCGGTTCAGCGAGGCACCTGCCTTTCGGCTTATCCTCGCTTCTAAGGCATAAAACCAAATAGGTGGGAAAAGGACTTAGAAAATTTTGAGCAGGAACTAAGAGAGGCAGAGGCAGGTAGCTACGGCAAAAAAGAAAATAAAAGGGTTATTCAAAATAAAAATACTGAAATAAATTACTATAAAATAAAATTCATGCTATTGATGTTAATAAAAACTAAATACCTACTTTGCCATAGCGCACTTATAAGAAAAATAAACAAAACCATGCAAAATTCGTTAGAAAATAAAACCTTATTCTTATTGTAAACTCTGGTCTCTCTTTGCAAAACGTCTACAAATGTTTACATCAGGCACCAGTTCGAGGATGGCTTGAGGGGAATCGGGATACGGGCTAACAATGGATGACAGGGCACTCCGATCCTCATCGAATTTGCGACAAGCGAAAATCCGATGCGCCGGAGTGTCAGGAACGCCACACGACGGACACCTGTCATCATCTAAACCGCCGCGCCGTGTGAAGACAGGATTTGGACGGCCTCTCGTCCAGGGACGTGGGGCATTCTGGCCCAGGTAAGGATATCCGGGATAAGAGAATAGGCATTACGCCCTTTATGGGAAGTATCCCACAGCCGCTGCCATTCACCCAAGATCAAGACCTTTAAGTGACGTTTCGTCGCTGAAAAAGACGAAAAATCGTTGTTCGAAACGTGCTGGTCAGGAAAATTACGGGAGCCAGTCTTGCGAAGAACTTTCATGCAGTAATTTTCCTGCAAAAGGAGATGTAGAGGAGGATGTGTAGAAATAACACAGAGGGTATCTACGGGAACGGTGCGATACGCCCCTAGGATAGTTCTTAGGAACAAGGATTGCAACGACGCCAGTTTCCTGACCACGTGGGAATGTCGAAGTCTGTGGTACCAAATGTGAGCATGGGAATAACTGCGTTGTCTTGGTTTCGTCAGCGGTCTTGAGGGGACTATCGGGTTTTGGAACAATTACAACTGTCGACCTGGAAACAGGTGTGATGGATTTGCCGGAAGGTACCTTGACCTTTTCAACTAGTTTGGTTAGGGCCGCTTGAGCATAGGAGACTGGGGCAGGATGTGCAGCATCGGTTGTAGACAACTTGACTGTAACAGATTGCAAGGCTGTTTGGACATCAGCCAAGGCATTAGCAATGTCAGCAGTTTGCTGCGAGACACGACGGTTGATTAAGGACTTCCTGAAAGTCGCTTGAAGCCTGCTGACTATGTCTATCATTTCTGATTGACGAGAAGTGGTAATCTTGCAGGCAGAGATTACCTTGGTAAGACAAGTGATGTCGGCATCAAAGGAAGTTTCAATGCTGTCTAGGGAAGTTTCATCAGAAAGAATGACATCGTCGTCGTCTTCACGGCGACGCTTGGATGAGGCAGATTCAGCCTCCATGGCGAAGGAGGCTGAAGGAATAGAGTAGGTAGAGCGCGACAGCGCGACGCTCGTGGAGTGCCGGCTGGAGAAAGAACTGTTACCTGATACCCTTTTAGCCGTTCACAGGAGCTAATTGCCAAAACGGTTGGACTTATATCCTGTGAGTCGTTGCTCACCTTTAACCTCGTGGAGGTAAGGGTCTAAAGCACCGTCGAAAGAAACAACTGTATCACACAAAATAACAACGCTATTACATCAAATTACAAAATTACTGTCGGCCTTAATAACCCGACTTCGCTTGATTTGCTCACAAAATGAATAATCAAAGTCCTTTTGCTTTAGCTAAAGGCGAAAGATTTATTCGCTAACTGAAGAGAAACCAGAGTTAATTTGCATGAATAATAACAACCACGGTTAGCGAGACGTGAAGGCTTAAATTTGTATAAAAATATGAGACGTGCAATTACTTATTGTAGGTGGCTAATAATTATACTACTTTAGTAATATTACTTTTGGAAGTTTTGAGGAGTGTAAGCTTACAATCGTCGACTTACATTTGCCAAACTCTAGCCAAGGAAATAATACGTTAAACCCTTTGCAGTTAGACTTGAAGAATGGCCTCGAGCCTCCGCCAAATCTGCTGTAAGAATTTTTAAATTAACAAAAGCAAGAAGGCGCGCGGTAGCCTTTACCTGTCAGTATTAAGTAGAAGGAGAATTGCAAGATTTCTACCTTGGATATTGAATTATATCGAAATATCCAGCCGGTGACGGCGTAAATTGTAATAAATCTTATGTACACACACACATTTTTCGGTTCTTAGCAATAAGTTCGATTGATTTTTGGAAACACATTTCGTAACTAAGCAACTGATGTTTTTTTAATTTTTTTGGTTTTTCAAATTAATCTAAGTAAACATCTGGCAATGAGAAAATGGTTTGTCTTGCTCTCTAACTCTTCAACTGGCAGTTCTTATTTTAGTTGGTTTAAAATTTTTCCACATGCTTTTTTTTATTGAGCCGGTTTCTTTCGGCCTTGGCATTTAGTTGTGTGGCTGTATCAGACTGGAGAATGTTAGTACCTGCACTATTTGTTGGTACAACTAGTAGACTTATCATGTTGCCGCATATCGTTGCTTAGTTTTTAGTAATCTCAATCTTCTAGTATGTGCGTGTTTACGTTATCGCTAGCCTAGCATAGAAAAAAAGGAAACACTGACAAACTTTCTCTTGAGATTCCTCACCGTAATTAAAGTCTAACCAAAGCATGAATGTAGTGAGGGTTGTAAATTTATCCCTTCACAAAGGCTGTCATATAGTACATTAAGGTTGGGTTTAGAGAAAGTGAATTAAATTAACATTAATTTAATCGCGATTAAACTCATAATTCTGATTTCCGATTGGTTGTTTACCAAAATTTAACCAATCACGTAACGAATAACTTTAATTTCAATTATATAATTAATTCGCTTTCTGTAAACTCACCCTAGACCTTATAAATATTTTAATAATGCTAACAGCACATACCATTATATAGATGTCAAAACTTTCTCGTTTTTCTTCTTCTGTTTAATTTTATTTTTATATACAATGCAATTGAAATCCGAGTTTCAACATGGGAATCTCGCTTATTAAATGGAAGTAAAGTTGTTAAATTGGACGCTGATTCAATATATGCTAAAAGAATTTGCAAAGCCATTTTCACAGGCGCATTTCTGTTTAAGTTGATTCGATTTTGTTTTAAGTTCATTTTTAAAAGATTTTATTTAACTTCTAATGGATGTTCGTTTGTTTGTTTAGCTTAAATCTTGCAATCTAATTTAGAATCACTTCCTCTTATCCTTCGGAGTTGAATTTTTCAATTTCGATGACAATGCATTTTTACTCTAGCGAAAAAAAATTAAAAAAATGAATAACTAAAAACATTTTTAAAAACATGCTTTTATTTAAATGCTCTAAAAAATAGGAAATATTGTTTTAATTTAATCAAACTCATAAATTTATTACATTATACAATTTTTTATGAATTGACAAAAACTCAATCTATTTAAACTTGGAAAACTGAAATTGCAGATTTTAAACACAAAAAAAGGAACGCTCTAGCGTTGCAGTATATACATAACTAGTACATACCTACATAAAATACCATGACTTTGTAAATACATACATATTAGGAAATACAATTTCAACATCCTAATGATGTTTATTTAACATATTAATGTTCTTGTCTTGGGGGAAGGTTTGTTCCCTTCACCACCACTACCACCTTCGTGGGTACGCCACTGGTAAAGAATAATGTTAGAAAACGCTAATAATCAAATTCACAAAGTAAGTAAAATTGTTAACTCTTCTCAAATGAAAATGTAATTTTGTATCAGGAGCACATACTTACGAAAAGTTATCGACCATGTATGGTGTATTGTAAGTTGCCTAACTTGCCGAGTTTATTTTATACTTTAACTATTCAGTCCTCATATTGAGGTAAAATGTAATTTACGTTTAAAACTAATTAAAACAATTATAATCACGTGTTTTAAAGGCTTTTAGCTAAATTCAGTTTATTTAGAAATGTGTGTACGGATGAAATTTATATTTTAAATAGCAAATTCGCGTCCATAAAATTCTAATTGTAATTTGCCTAATTTACCAAATGAATAAGCACTACATTTACATTAAATGTACTTTATATTTATTTGATGAGTCTTTACAATCAAAAACCAATCCTTAAATTAGTTAGATTTTGAAGTAAAGTAACTTACTAATAATTACAATGGTTTAATTGAATCATTTTTTATGGTTTTAATTAAATTTAGCCAATTTAAAACTAAGTCGGATTATTTTGTAAAATTTATATTTCAAAAATATATCGATTATCAATTTTGTATTGTAAATTACGTTAGACTTGTATTTGGTATCACTTAATCGATTTTTTGTTTAAGTTTTTTTTAATTAATGGGACATTATAAATCGAAATGGGTTTTTTACTATTTTTATATTTGAGTTTAAAAAAAAAGAATTTTCGACTAATTATACTGTTTAATTGACTGTTTTATATGATTTCTATTTAATATTGGTGCATTTGAAAATATACAAAATTTGTTAAAATTCAAACAATTAAAGTTTAAAAAATATTTAACCTCAACCTTCTGACAAAATTACAATTTTAATTAGGAACACATCAGTTTAAAAAATATTGATAATTCTGTATTGTTAGTTGCCTATTCACTAAATCAAAAGACATTGTCTCGTTCTATACTTTAATTAAATTAACTAAACTACTTTTAGGCTATAAAAAATTTAATTTAATAGTTTTGAATCAAATGTACGTTTTTTTTAAATAACAGTAACAATTTTCCTAAATTACCATCGAGGACTTTTTAAAAATGCCCTCTTGGGAAAAAAAGCGCCCAAATTACACAGGAACTCGTTAAATAAACTATTATTATCGAGGGGGAAATCGGTCCAAAACTTTCCTACACTAAATTCTCTTTTTAAGAAATAATTCCCTTCAATTCCTACAATTCCCATTGAGTTCTCATCAATTCCCTTCTAATTCCCCACAATGTCCTTCTAATTCCCATCAATTCCATTTTAATTCCTCTAAATTTCGTTTCAATTCCCGTTCAATTTCCCTCCATTACTTTTAGGTTTCCTCTTAGTTTCCTTATAGTTCATCCACAAATAATTTCACTACTACTTCTTGTACAATTTAGTTACTCAAAATTCAGTTCAAGTTTTTAAAAGTTGCAGTTACACTGCAATTTTCGTAAGTATCTAAATATATTCATTCAATTATATTATAAATTAGTGCCTAGAAACGAGCCTTGAAGGCTTGAATCATCGAAATTTCAAACTGTAATTGATCTGCAAGATCTGCAAGTTCATAATTTTGTTTAGTGTTATATTTTATTATAATTAAAATGTATGAGGAATGAAAGTCATTGTACTCTAAAAACTCTTGGAAAAGATAAAAAGAATATTTTCTTTCTCACAAAAGTAATATAAATTATATAACAGGTACATTGGTATTACTATAATACTGTCTTTTTAGGTCTTTTTAATTTTCTTGAAATGACTGTTAATTTATTGTCGCACATGCCTTTTTATTTCAAAGGGACATCAGCCTATTAAATCGACGGGCCCAAAAAATACAAATTTTTTCTATCGTTTGGATATCATCCGATTTTGGCCAAAAAATTGGTTGAGTTCCTCTTTCAGGAACTTAATGGTACATGCATTGCCTTGCATATCGAAGATTCTGCCGAGGAACGAGCTATGGTCATAGTAAACGGCGTAGTATTTTTCTGATTGCAGCTCTTTTGACAGGTTTTCTTCTTCTTCATTTTCTCTACTGCCATTAAAGTTTTCTTCACTACAGTATTTGCTGGAATCATTCTCTTCCCATATAACTTCATCTTCCTCATCTTTAGTTAGCTCTTCACTCGGTTCTTCATCTTCACTCTCGTCTTTTTTGTTTAGTTCTCGATAGGTTTTACGACTTCTTACATGAAAACGTTTAAGTCGGTCGCTGGTGACCCTACCCTTTTCTTCATCTAGTAACCAGCAGTATGTTGATTTTTTAATTATCAATTCTTTATTTGCCAAGTGTACTTTGAGAAAAGGACTTTTATCGGATAGTTTTATCTTTTTTCGCCAATTGGTCGGAATAATCTTTAATGTCCAGATCTTCGAAATTAACTATTTTCATCTCGTTTTTTATTATTTCCAGAGTATCATCATTTTTTAAAATCTCTTTTCCCAAGCTTTGGTTCTCACTGTAGCTTTTGTTATATTCTGTTTCTGAAATATCGTCATTTTCTTATAAGTTTTCCTCCGAAATTTTCACCGAGCTATCTTCATTGAAATTAATGTCAACCGAGATGTCAACATTATATGCAGAACTGTTTGGAATGTTCATGCCTAATTGTTACATCATATTTTCCAAACGCGGCTTTCTAAAATTTCCTTTTTATCTATAGGCGATTCGATTAAATAATTCATTATTCTTAAGTACTGTCACGTAGCATCAATTTTTTCTACTTTTTTTTAAAGTGAAATAACTTTTGGCTGCGCCATTTTCCTTGCGCTCTCATAATTCATTTTATCTTCCGCATCGAGGTCAGATTTGACTAGTCCATGTTGGTCCTTGGAGAATTTAGCGATTAGCATCATCAAATGATCAACTGTCGCTTTAAACTTCCCCATTGGTAACAACATATTTTTTTTAGTAGGCGGGTTTTCAGTCTAGCAATTATATGCGTCGGATCTTGCATAAAGCAAATGTCAATTTTTGTGTTGATAAGGCCATACCAAGGCATGTCTTTGGCAGTTTTTTTAATTGGATTAAGAAATCCCGAATTTATTTTCATGGCCTTCAATAGCCTAGTGTCTCCGTCAGATCCAACTCCTAGAATTTTTATGCCAAACTTTGATGCTTCATGTTATATAATTTTCCATCGCATAATCATGTCTTGATTTGTGAATCTATTATCTGTGCCAAAAATCATGACACAAAAGGCTGGTGCTTTAGGGTCCAACGGTTGGACCATTACAACATAAGCATAATCGGCCTTTGGAGCTGTTTCGAAATATCGTTCCATATCTGCGGCCGAATTCGCTGTATAAGCAGTATTTTTTGGCATTCCGTTTTCCAATGGCAAAGCAAATCCCATCAGTCTATTAATTTTAGGGCAATATTGAATTTTTGGTGTGATTCTTGTCCCATTTTCTGATAACCACACAACCATCGGCAGTTTTTTCTCTTCAAGGAAGTTATTGAGTCCTTCAAAATTTAAAACTCCTTCGGTTGAAATGGTTGTTTTGCTTTTAAATCTGTAGAGCGCTGAGAGTGACGGTAATATATTTTTCAAGTTCGCTTGTAAAATCTCATATAATAACTTCCCACTACAGTAAAACAAATATAATGAGAACTTTTTCAGTTCTTCATCAAAATTATTTTTCTTTTTAGCGCTATTTCGACAAGCTACCGCAACTAAGTGACTTAAGAGCGTATTTGGACTCACTGATGGGGGTAACACGTCATAGATTATTGTCGTCAGTTCAGGGTTATTGTTTATGACTGCCTTAACTTGGCTAATTATAGGCAAGAATGAAGTAATTTTTAATTGATTGGGTCCCGTTCCTTCTTCCTTCTTTTTCATTCAGCCCAACTGTATTTTACTGTTTTCCATTTAGTTTGCTGGGGAATTCTTGGCTCAGTAGTCAATTCATTATCAATTGAGCTCGAGATTTCCGATTGTAGTGATGTATTATTGTCATTAGATTGACTTTCAACTGTAGTAAAATTTTCAACGTCATTTGAAGTAACTTGACTAGATGAAAGATTCTCAGTTAAATTTTCACCATAATTTTCCGTAGTACAGTCTTTAGTGAAACTATGAAAGGAATTGATGTGTGAGAGTTCATTGTTACTCTCGTCGTTACTCCACTGATCAATTTGATTTTTATTATTTGTGGTCTCAGCTGGATGCACTTTTCGATGGCGATTGCTGAATTTTGAATCAAAAGTCATCTTTGCCTGCTTATTCGGCTTATTCACTTCTTTACTATCTCTAATAGGCCTTTTTCTGTTACTAGAATCACTAAGCTCAGGATTATGCCTATTAAAGTGAGTATAATAATTACCAAATATCCATCTTGGTTTACGAGTTGCATTTTTGGCAAGCTTATGAATTTTTAATGAATTTCCACAAAAGCAAGTTATGTCACACGTCATATTTCCGTCAGTTTTTAATCGTGCTACAGCTCTCAGATTATTAAATTTATTGTCAAAGTCATGTTTTCTCCATTGTTCTTCACAAATTTTAGTCTTAGCCCAGTTTTTTAAAGCTTTAAATATGATGGCATTTTCTTCAGTCAACCTTGACTGAGATTCTGGAGCATCCTGTTTTTCCGCAATCTCGAGCTTTTTTCCAATCGAGCTTCCAACCGACTTTTTGTTTATTTCAATTTGACTTTGAGGCTCAGTCATGGTAGCTTTGACTTGGGTATCTTTAGCATTACTCAAACATCAAATATTTTAAATCTGATATGGTTACTCGAGAATTGGGGGCCATAATATTTCGGAAAATCAGTTGGATCAATATAACTTGGGAGCTCATCCCTAGCAAATTGTTCGATTATATTTATATCTTCGATAGCAATATTTCTCAAGCTATATAGGTTGTCGAAACCAGATATTATCAAAAGATTTTTCAAATGATCAGGATTTTTGCTTTCTAGCTTAATTTCAATACTCAACATTTGTTGGTCCATCTCGAGGTCCATCCGAAATGAAAACGAATTGGAGTGATATTTGCCTTATAAGGCGTAAAATATTTCTAACTCGATTTATAACGTTTTGCAAACCACTAGGAGAAAGTGTATGCAAGCCGAGCACCTATATAAAAAAGTAACCAAATTTGTCAAGCTAAATAACTATTGGATATCCGTTAATATCATGCCAATTGTCATTGTTGAAAATTTTTGTGATTTATTTTTTACGTCCATTGATTCCTTTGATTCAATCAATTTGTGGATGGAAGATTTTTATTTCAGAAATGCAATGAATAGTTGAGGGATTACCGGTATAAAACATTAATAATGAAATTATAGGAACAGTAGCGACCAAAGTGGTGAGCTAAAGAAGTTGCCAACCTCTTTTTTTAACTCCATTCCTCGATTGAAACGACTGTTATTAATAAAAGAGGTATGTTGATTTCGTTTGCCCTCGGTTGTACATACATGCAGAAATAAAAATACATGCTACTGTAATATTACTATTCTCACGTAATGTATGTATTATAAAAATTTTTAAAAATGCATAAATAAAGCACAATAACATACCTTTATCGTCCTCAAAAGTACAGCACCACACTTGAACAGTATGCAGCTAACACAGATATGGTACAGTTACGACACGTGGTAGTTTGAGGTTATGGAAGAATAATAAGAGCATGCGCAGTGCACTATTCAATTCCCTTCAATTTCCATTCAATTCCCCTAAATTCCCATTCAATTCCCAGATCACTTACACCAAATTCCCCAACGACTTCCCCCTCGACTATTATTGCACGTTCATAAGTTGAATTTATTTCTTAGGTTGTGACCACGTCCTTCAATTTCTACCTGTACATGTTCATTTTCATGGTCCATGACTGTACCATTTTGTGAAGATTTTCAACAAAATCTTTCACAGTTTACTATACAGACGGGGGTACCTCAAAAACAATACACACAAATAAATACTTACTGTTATTATTTGTAATAAAATAAAAAATAGTTTTTTTTAAATCATTTGATATAGAAACTATAATACATATATACAAAATTATTTACACGAGTCGTACGTCTTAAATTTCTATCTTGCTTTTCAATTTCCTCGGACATTGCACTCGAAATAAATACATGAGAAGCTCCATTATAAAGACTAGTGAATTATTTCTAGCTACCAGTTTACAAAATATACATACTTTGAACTAAACCTACCGTTAATATGTTATATTCTTGGTTTTGATTTTAAACTTAGTTGCTCTAACAAGGACTAGTTTAAAACATATACAAAATTGAAAAAAAATACATATTTAGATATAAAAATCACAGTGTAATAGCTTGAAAACGAAATATTGATAAATCTATAGCAGCATTTATATAAAAATCACAATTAAAATTGCACGCCAGTGCTTGTATTTATCACAATTCGTTTTCTTCTTTGAAGGGGGCCTCGTTTCACCTTGGGCAAAATTTAAAGTGCGGGAACAGGAAGCAATGTAGCGATAAAAATCTGAAATCAAAAAAAGTATTAAAAGCTAACTTAAACTAACAAAAATAATAAAATGAATACAGTAAAATTTGTAACTAAAAGATTATAATCAATGTTGTTAAACGTTGGAGATTGTACGAGCAGGTGCAATCACAATATTAATGATACTCATTTGGTTATCCTTGCAAATTCAAATAAAAATTATGGAAACAGCTTTGCACACGACACACGCTTATTAATTAAATTTTCTAAACTCAAACGCCTTACCTGTTGGAGTCGTATTTAGCATCGAATCCTTCTATCTTAACAACATTCCATTCGTCCTTATTCAGAGAGTAGCTAAATGAGATCTGCAACAAGGCGAAAATGTTCAATACAAAACAAAAAATACGCAAGTTTTTCAAAACGTTTTTATAAACATCATTCTACGAACAGGTGTAGTTATTATTTTATTCTTAGTAGGGCTATTAAATTTATCCGAGGATAATAAACGACTGGCGTATGCTTGTGCAACCAGTTTTCATACTGTTATCTTTGAAATAAAACATGTTATAGTCAATTAAGATATTCTAATAAATACGTTTATTTAAATTGGAATGGGTTTAGAATGTGGACATCTTAGCCGCACCTAACTTTGATCTTATTGCTGCTACATACCACAGACTTCCGTACAAATTAAATCAAAAACTTAATTTTTTTACTAATTAGTTTAGAAATATTGAGGAGAAGAAATCTAATATCATTTTATGTTTGCATCAATTAATTGACAAAACAGTAGTAATAATAAATTCTGAAAAATATTTTGAAAAAAAATTGTATATCTTTTGGGTCATCACTCTGATTTTAGACTACTGCGGTTTTTCGATTTTATTTTATCAATTTTAAATTATTGAAATAATGCCTTAGACTTATTCTGTAAAACAAATACTTAAAATTCAGTAAACTTAGAAAATTGTACACCGGGAAAACGCAGCGTGAACATTTCTGTGCTAAGTCTTTAATATTAAATTATTTGCTTCTCTAATTATTTTAGAGAAACTAATATTTTGTAGAGAAGAAATACTGCATCAATTCATACTATTTGCGTACAATTTTCCATTTTCCAGAACTGAAAAAATTAAACAAACAATAGTTTGTTACGTGCACAAATCACATTTTGTTCTACCGTGTATATTTAGTAGGAATTGCGCCGAAGTTGGTATTAGACTAGAGATTTTGCGATTATAGCTCACACATCCGGTTGTCATTCGTTTTGGTAGTCTGTGAGTATAGATTGACACGATAGGTTATGTTAAAACAATTTGGATATCGTTTGCGTGTTGTATGACCGTCATTTTACGTATGTAAAAATATTAAGTTTCACTTCTGTTTTTGACGTTGAGGAATACAGCACGTTAAACAACGTTGCGCCCAGTGAGATTTTCATTTTTAAATATCGTAAACCGTCCTCATTGTAAATGTGATGTTATAATCAGCACATCGAGGACCACTTACGACTCTCTCCCCTAAGCGTTGAGCTGCTTTATGCTATAAGTTATGATTATATTTACGTAAAAAATTTGACGCCCAACTGCCAAGGCTCGATTACTTGATTATTCTTTGTGTGAAGTAATAACATTCTGCGGAACTTTCATTGTTTATTATTTTGAAACGAATATACACAACGTTTCAATTGCTGTGGTATCTGCAATCGTCATCAGGTGAATACTAAGAAACTTAGAAACTACTGGAGCTTATATATTAAAGACATGTTCGATAAAGCGTTCAAGCGTACAAAATCAGCTTAGTGTAATAGATTAATTAACAAAATTACTTAGTGAAGTTTAAGTTGTTTTAGAGGTTCGATTAGTGGTTTCCATATGTTGCTTATCTCGACACTTGGCTGGCTGAAAATCTCTTTGTTGTTGTTGATGAATGCCGCTTCTTTAAATTTCCGTTTGTACCAATGTTCCTCTCTGTGTATGATTTTTGCTTCCGACCATTTCATTCGATGTTGGTTATCCCACGAATGTTGCGCGATGCCGGACTTAGAAGTCTCTCCTCTCTGTGTGTGCGTCTGATGTTCTTTCAGTCTGATGTCAAGTGGTCTTTTGGTTTTCCCCACGTATGACTTGCCAATTTCACATGGAACTTGGTAAATACAGTTTTGGGAATCTCGACTCGTTTGTGGCTTTGTGTTGGAAATTATACTCCTAATGGTGGTTGATGATTTGAACACTGTATTTAAGTTGTAGCTTTTCCCTATACGTTTTATTGATTCTGATAAACCTTTGACAGCAGTGAATTGGGCAGTTCTTCTGTTTTTGGTTGTTCCTTGGTGTTCAATTGCTTTTTCTGTAAACGCTCTCCTACAATCTTTTCTGGATAACCATTCTGCTTTAGATCGTTTCTAATGTTTTTGATTTCTTCTCTTAGCCCTTTCTCTGTGTTGCACAACCTGTACGCTCTGTCGATTAGAGATTTTACTACTCCCGTCTTCGTAGATGTGGAATGGTTGGATTTAAAGTTAAGATATCGACCGGTGTGTGTCGGTTTTCTGTAGACAGTCGTTTCCATAATTCCCTTGTTCTTTGTTACGTGAACGTCTAAAAAAGGAAGTGAGTTCTCCTTTTTTTCCATAGTGAATTTGATGGATGGTTTGATGTTGTTCAGATGTTGTAGAAAAAGGTCTAGTTGCCGATTACTGTGGTTCCAAATTATGAAGGTATCGTCAACATATCTAAGCCATGTTTTGTGTTTGAATTTTGATTTCTGTATGGCCTGGGATTCAAACCAGTTCATGTAGATGTTGGCGACTACTGGTGATAGAGATGAACTCATTGGTAGTCCTTCGTCTTGAGTGAAGAATCTGTCTTTCTCCTGAAAGTACGAGTTCTTGAGGCAACATTCTAGGAGCTTCATTATTCCTTCTACCGGCAGCGTGGTTCTTTGCTGGAGTTTTTCATCTTCTCGGAGCTTCGTTTGGATGATTTTCAATGCTTCTTCAACTGGCACATTAGTATAAAGACTTTCTACGTCGAAGCTGACTAATTGATCCCGTGGTTGTAGCTCTATTGTTTTCAGAATCTCAACAAAATGTTTGGAGTCTTTGACAATTACCGCAGACTGAAGAAAGATCCGACCTATCAAGTCCTAAAACTCTACGAAAGACATCTAACACCAAGGATGATAACGATGCTAACACCACACTACAGCAAACCGCCGCATCTATATGGACTACCGAAGATACATAAAAACAACATGCCGCTTTGACCGATAACCAGCTCTCGTAATGGACCCACATACCAGCTATCCAGATTTCTACTACCAATTGTGCAACCACTACAGAAGAACAGCTCATATTTTATCAAAAACTTCAAACATTTCGTTGAGATTCTGAAAACAATAGAGCTACAACCACGAGATCAATTAGTCAGCTTCGGCGTAGAAAGTCTTTATACTAATGTGCCAGTTGAAGAAGCATTGAAAATCATCCAAACGAAGCTCCGAGAAGATGAAAAACTCCAGCAAAGAACCACGCTGCCGGTAGAAGGAATAATGAAGCTCCTAGAATGTTGCCTCAAGAACTCGTACTTTCAGGAGAAAGACAGATTCTTCACTCAAGACGAAGGACTACCAATGGGTTTTTCTCTATCACCAGTAGTCGCCAACATCTAGATGAACTGGTTTGAATCTCAGGCCATAGAGAAATCACAATTCAAACCCAAAACATGGCTTAGATATATATGTTGACGATACCTTCATAATTTGGAACCACAGTAATCGGCAACTAGACCTATTTCTACAACATCTGAACAACATCAAACCATCCATCAAATTCACTATGGAAAAGGAAAAGGAGAACTCACTTCCTTTTTTAGACGTTCACGTAACAAAGAACAAGAGAATTATGGAAACGACTGTCTACAGAAAACCGACACACACCGGTCGATATCTTAACTTTAAATCCAACCATTCCATATCTACGAAGAGAGAAGTAGTAAAATCTCGAATCGATAGAGCGTACAGGTTGTGCAACACAGAGAAAGGGCTACGAGAAGAAATCAAAAACATAAGAAACGATCTAAGGCAGAATGGTTATCCAGAAAAGATTGTAGGAGAGCTTTTACAGAAAAAACAATTGAACACCATGGAACAACCTAAAACAGAAGAACTGCCCAATTCACTGCTGAGCATCCCATATGTCAAAGGTTTATCGGAATCAATAAAACGTATAGGGAAAAGCTACAACTTAAATACAGTGTTCAAATCATCGACCACCATTAGGAGTATAATTTCCAACACAAAGCCACAAACAAGTCGAGATTCCTAAAACTGTATTTACCAGGTTCCATGTGAATGTGGCAAATCATACGTGGGGGAAACCAAAAAACCACTTGACATCAGACTGAAAGAACATTAGACGCACACACAGAGAGGAGAGACTTCTAAGTCCGGCATCGCGCAACATTCGTGGGATAACCAACATCGAATGAAATAGTCCGAAGCAAAAATCATACATAGGGAGAAACATTGGTACAAACGAAAATTTATAGAAGCGGCATTCATCAACAACAACAAAGAAATTTTCAGCCAGCCAAGTGTCGAAATAAGAAACATATGGAAACCACTTATCGAACCTCTAAAACAACTTAAACTTCACTAAATAATTTTGTTAATTAATCTGTTACGCTAAGTTGATTTTGTACGCTTGAACGCTTCATCGAACATGTCTTTAGTATATAAGCTCCAGTAGTTTCTAAGTTTGTTAGTATTCACCTGATGACGATTGCAGATACCACAGCAATCGAAACGTTGTGTATATTCATTTTAAAATAATAAACAATGAAAGTTCAGCAGAATGTTATTACTTCGCATCAAGCAACATTGTTTAATACATTCAAACAATTCTTTGTGTGATTATAATTTTTTCTTTCTTTTCTTAATTCTTTATAATATAATACTCTCAGTTTTACTTTACTGCAGTTAGTTTTTATTATTCACGATCATCACGCCCACTTTCACTTCTGGTAGTGTTGGCTTTTATTGGCTCATATTAGACCTAAAGTGGCGGAGTACGTTCGCTACTATCCGCTTTGTCGATCATCAAAAGCGCTTGGTTTAGATCGAAGGTGCGATTTTGTTTCTGTTGGTTTTCCATCGCCTCTTCATTCTAGCCTAGCTCGAAGGACTTCTGCAAACCTTAACGTTCGTCGTCGTTCTAAAGATACGGAAGCTAGTTCTATCTTGTCAACAGCTACTCGTTTCGACATTTTTGGTTGTGCTTTGTTGTTTCCTTCTTCTAATGGCTTTCTTCTTTTTTCATCGGCGTCGCAAGCGTTGTAAGTGCTAGTTCGCTTTTCTGGCTTTTGGCTTCTGCTGGTTCTTGTCTCTTGGTTTTCGTGGCTCAGTCTTTGAATACGTCGTCAGTACCTTGTTGGTTGTAGTTCGGATGGGTTCTACCCGCTTTCTCCCATTTAGCTGTCATCGATATTCTTTTATTTGGTTTTACTGACAAATATCTTTTGGTTTCCTTCTCCATCTTACTTCCGGACAGGCTACATTTCCGTCTATATATAGTTAGCATTTTGGATTGGTACGTCAGGTATAGAATTCTCTCTCTGCTTTTGGATTTGGTTTTCTTTTTCTTCCTAGTCCGCTTGTCTCATGGTAAATTTTCCAATTTGGGGCAGCACTTCTATGGCTAATTGCGATATGTTATCTCTTCTCTATCTTTTTCTTATATATTTGCGACAGTTGATTGGGTATTCAAGGGTTGGTCACCCCTTTCATTTCTTCTACGGAGAGAACGAATCAGACATCTACATCTTGTCTTATCTTTCTCCGTCTCTTTTCTTTCTATCTTGTCTTTCTTACTCTTTATATTTTTCTTTCTCTTTTGTTCCTTAACGTACGCTTTTATGGCAATTGCTGGATTTGTTTTTTTCTTTTTTCAAAAACTTGGTTAGTTGCTTGAACACTATTTTTTTTCTTTCTCAATTACGTCTCTTGCTTTATCGGATTCAGTGAGTTTTTGTTTGGTTTGAAACTTCTGACAGACGGCAACGTTGTTTCTTGTACCCTACGTACTTCCGCTTAGTCGGTATTTTCATGTTGTCAGTCAGTGTTAGGGTATTAATAATTATGTTAAAAAGTTTTTTGGAATAGTTTACGTGCTGTATGAATTTTGTCCAGAAACGTAACCGTCATTTTACGTATGTAAAAATATTAACTTTCACTTCCGTTTTTGACGTTGAGGGAGACAGCACGTGAAACTAACGTTACACCTAATGAGATGTCCACCTCTACCATCCTCGTTGTAAATGGGTAAATTTATTTCGATTCGTATGTGTTACCTATGTAAGATTTGTGGGGTAAGAATTCACTTCTATTTTACGACGCAATTTACGTGTGTCTGTCCTTTTGGAATTGCTAAATGTTTGGGTAAGTCAAACTTCATGTTTTTTATTACTCGTACTCTGTTGCTGTGTTATACTCGCCGGTCTCAGTAACGTTATTGTGATCTAAGTAAACCGAACTTGTTGACAATTTTTTTTTATTCCTTCTCTTTCCTCCGATTTGACCGACTTAATTTTTTTTTGCGTCCTAACTCAGGGGCTCGATTAGCTGTAATTTCCTGATTCTCTCAGTCCTTAACTAGCGGTAACTTATTTCAAGTGTTCTCTGATTTACTTCTTAAATTTTTTTACTTGTAGCAAAGTCTTCACATAGTGGGTGATTCTTTCTCTTTTTTACCTTATTTTAATTACTAGCGAACGCGATTGTAAGCGTTGCAATTTTTGTTCTTCCAATTGGGATTGATTTTATTTGGTCTTGCCCTCAGTTCAATTTCATTACTATGGCTGTGTAGAAATTGAATATTAATCGCCTGCACCTTGACGAATTTAGACACGAGATTACTGTTCGCGGGTTGGAAACCGAAGGCTCCATAGATATTCTTCCAAAGACGTAGTACTATACAGCGGGATGCGACTAATACTCTAACGTTGTCCATGTCGTCTTCACTTTTCTCAGACGATGCTACTGCTGTTAATTCGGGTATCCGGGAACTACATAATTTGCTAGATGATTTCAGCGATTATGTAAAATTACAATGTTTTCAACGAGTACCAACATTATGGGTACATTTATGGGGTCGATACGAACGTATCTAAACATTTTCGGCAGACAAGGTCAAAACCAAACGTCAGGAACTAATTCAGTTACAAACAATAAAAAATAATTTGATGACAAGATGCGTCACTATCGGAGAACTTTTCGAACTTCTCTTTTGGGTGTTATTTGTAACCCTCTTCCTACTAGTGACTTTGAAGATCTTTCTAATAATGACACTTCTAGTAGGCCTGCTGCGCCCGAATGTTTTTTCAAGGCACACGTGGAAATATCCAAATGTAATCTCACTTTCCCCGGAGATGGGTCTCGCTCAGTAAGCAAATTCTTATTATCGGTAAATGAAAATGCTTCAGCTCAAGTTATCTTTCAGCACCAACTATTTGTGGCAGCTTCGGATTTATTTATCTGGTAGCGCATTAATGCTATTCAGTTCTAAACGTTCTTGGAATGACGTTATGGGGTTTCTAAAGTCCGTATTCCAACCAATTGACTATGATCACCAACTTTTGCAAGAGATTCAGCGTCGCACTACGGGAGCTGATGAAACGTTAAACGTCTTTCTACTCCGATTGTTGAAAATTTAGTACAGATATCCTCGATCGATGACCCCTTAGCTCATCGGAAACGCTTAAAGCACACTAAGCGCACTATCGACTCTTTTAAACCACCACCTTCTTGACGTTCTACGTAACTACTAGAACTTAGGTTATATTTCGATAAGAGCGTCTGACACGAACCAAATTACGTCTCTTGTTGCTCAAGCTTGTGTAACTTCTTCTGTTAGTCCTTCTATTTCTAAGAATCGCACTACGTTTCGACGAGAATTCTTCTACTTCAAATTCGACTAGCTTTATCTGGTTTTTCTCCTCGCATTATCTGTTGGAATTGTGAGCAAAGCAAACTATTCTATAACCTCAAGTCCTGCATTGCTTCGACCGTGGTCGTACAAGAATTGCGCGACGCAATTGTGCTAAATATAATACCTCCTCGGAAATGTATCGTATGAATCTACGGACCAAGTAGTAGATTCTATGGCTACTTCAATCTCGGAGATTACTTCTCAATTAGCTGCAAAACATCGCACTCTTTTAGACTCTCTTTTTGCTAGCGTTTGCAATGACGAACGTTCGTATCTCAAAGTAAATTTGTTAGGTTTTATTTTTTCTGGTCTTTTAGACACCGGCGCTTCAGAAACCATTCTGCACGGACCAGGATGGGAACTTTTGCGGTTGTTGAAGATTTATCTTTCTCCTTCTTCCACGAGAACTTGCAATTTAGCGAATGATAATCAGTGTGTGGCATTAGCATCTGTTCTACTTTCTTTCTCTCTAGAAGGTAAAGTCAAGACAGATAATACCTTAGCCATACTTGAAATGTCGCAACGACTGATTTTGGGCATTGATTTTTGGAAAGTCATGGATTTTGTATCTGAGTTCAGACACTTCTTCTTCCTTAGATGTTGTTTCTTCTACCACTCTCAGCGCAATCACTGAGCTTACTCCTGGCCAAAGGAAAGTACTAAATGATTTAGTCAAAACAATCTTCTGGGTTAGGACAGACCTCTCTTGTAGAACACCATACCCGTACTACGGCGGAGTCAATTACCCAACGGTATTATAGGTTATCGTCGGCGTTACAAATGGGGTTATGGAACCGTCAAATAGCCCGTTTTGCGTTGACTATCGAAAAGTGAATCAAGTGACTCAAAAGTTGCCTATCCTTGGCCTTTATCTCATCTATCTTGGATCGTCTAAGAGAGACCCTCTCGAGATCTCCTCTAATTGACACGTATGCCGTTTGGCTTACATAATGCGCTAGCTACTTTCCAACGATTAATCGACAGAGTGATTGGCGTTATCTAGACGTTATTATTGCTACTTTGGATTCATTTTACGTCAAGAAAAATGTAACTTTTGTCTACCAGAATTGAAAAACTTAGGTTACGTGGTCAATAATGGATTGTTAGTAGACCTGGATAAGCTAACTGCGATTCTAAGTATTTCCATTCCTTCGGATGTTACCGAGGTCAGGCGTTTTATCGGCATGGCTAGATAGTACCATCGCGTCGTTCCTAATTTTTCTTTGCTCACTTCTCCTCCTTCAGCTCTTACTAGTGCTCTTCCTCGTAAAAACGCTCAGTTCTTATGAACTCAGAAATGTCAGCTCGCTTTTAATTCTTTGAAAACTAGTTTAGTCGCAGCTCCAATCTTATCGTGTCTTGATTTCTCGTTTCCTTTTGTGAGGCACACCGACGCATCGGATTTTGGATTGGTGACAAACGACTCCGAATGGCTAAAGGGTACCTAGTTATCTTACTGCTTGGCAGTGTTGTTTGCAGAAGTTTTGTGTTTATGTGGAAGATGCTCACTTCGCTTTTGTAGTTAAACCGTCTTCAAAGTCCTTTACGGCAACTAGCGCGTTTGTCTATAAGTGCACTTGTTGGGTTTTTTTAATTCTATGGTATCCCAGATTTTTTTTAATATAATTTTTATTTCTTCCATTTTTTCGGTATTGTAAACAATAGCGTTGATAGATGCTACATAATATTAGTTTATACTTTTTCTAGAGCAATTAGGGAAGTTGTAAAGATTTAGCATTGAAATCCCTATGCTGCGTTTTCCAAGTCACCACCCAGTATACGTTCAAATACAATACAGTGTTGCAATACTTCCGGGTATACCGAAGGCTAGCACTATCTTTTTTATTTTAAATGAGACAGTGTATAATTTAAAATATAGTTTTTCTAAAAATGTTGTGAGAAGTTTCTTAAGTATAGAAAATTGTGGCTTCGAGTCCAATATTGAAATTGGTATTCAAGAAAAGGCAAAATGATCTACTTTTTGCGCAAAAGAAAATGAGTTATTTAATCATTGGGAAACCGAGTAAAAACAAAGAGTATTTAATAAACAGGATTCCACCCATCCCAGCATTGCCTTTTTTGGAAAGATAAACCACAGTTACACGTACACATTAATCAACAATAAACTGTAAAATTAATTAAATCGATTATCAACGATAGTGTAATAATTAGACCCCTCCCACTAATTAAAATAGTCGTTATCTGAAATTAATAATCTTACCTGATCTTTGAGTAATTCCCTACGTATAAATTTCATTGGCTCTAAATGAGAATGGAACTGGTCGACAACGGTCAAAGGTTTCTTCAGTAAGTGTTCTATAAAAGATATAAAAAAAAACTTTTAACAAAGTAGGTGTTATTAATTTAAGCTCTCCGTTATTCATAACAATTGAATCATTTAATTTAATTGACGTTTCCTCAATTATGTTTTGTACTCACCAATGATGTATCCCATAGTGACGTCGTCGGGTAGGCGTATTTTTTCACCGGTACTTATAAATTTCCCGCCGCTGAAACAATAGAAATTAACGGTAATTACTGTGTTTCATCGAGCGTAACATAAAAAATTCATGACGAGATGAAAATTACATTTTTACAAATAAAAACATTTAGACTTTATATGTATCTCTGTTAAATAACGCAATTACGCTTTTCGTTTGTTAGATGTTTTCCTTAAACCTACTTTCAAGTTTTAAATTTATCAAAATATTTAATTAAAACCACACCTTACGTTTCGCCTTTTCTCCATACAGTCTTAGGAAATCAAATAAAGGACTAATTAACGTTTGACTTTGATGCCTAATGAGACAAAGAAGTTTTGTCACAAGCTATTCTTTTTATGAAAATATTTAAACTTGCCGCAAGGAATTTATGTTTACAAATTTTTGGGATAAAATAATATTTCTTGTTAAATAAATGGCAACATCTGATGAGGAACGACGTAAACGAGCCAATAAACGTTTCGTAACATCAAGATAAAATAAAAATGTAAAAAAATTAGCACCGTGTTTCGTTTTGATTTATCTAAGGTTTTTTATTTATTTCATCCGGAGTTCTTTATTGAAAACTTTGAAACTTTATGTAATATCGAAGGCTTCCATAATCCAAACTCTGAAAAGGTAAGAAAGAAAACAATAACTTGAAAAAGCAAAAGAAAATCTAACAAAGAACCACTACAGAGTTAGGTAATCAACTTGTGAACCAAGCCAGATTCTGAACTCCGTAAAAGTGACTTAAGACCTGTGGACTTAAGTGGCCATAATATTTCAGTAAAATTTACTATTATATTAAATCTGATATTTCGTACTTTCATGGCCGTTTTCGGTTACCCGAGAACGTTTTTTATTCTAATCTATTGAAGTACGTGTTTCGGTCTCCTGTACCGACGCACGATCCTCGAATCGTATCTCCATAGTTTTCTTACTTCCTCGTTGGGATGCGTCGGTATTTCTTCGACCAACTTCTGTGCCGTCTACCGGAGTAGCTCCTTTATGCTGGGTATCTGTAAATCCCGGTGAAACTGGTTGTTTCTCACGAACCACGGTGCATTGGCGACAAGGCGTAGCGCCTTGTTTTGGGTTCGCTAGAGCTTCTCGATGTGTGTTTTCGCCGCGTGCGATCACGTTGGTGAAGCGTAGGTCATGGTGGGCCGAATCACCGACTTGTAGAGTAGCAACTTATTGTCCACGGATAGAACGCTGTTCCTTCTCAGAATCGGATACAGCTTGGACATTACTGCGGATGCGCTAGCTACTACGTTGTGAAGGTGTTTCTTCTACGATAGGCGTCTGTCGAGAACGATGCCAAGGTGCTTCGCTTCGTTCTTCCACGGTATGTCGGCACCTCTCAGGTTGGCTCGACGTCCTGGTATGATTCTCCTGTCGCGCGTGAAAAGTACTGCAGTGCTCTTCGTCGGGTTTATCGCAATCCTCCAGTCGGCGTATAAGCTCGACAAGTGATCCATGGCGACCTGCAGTCGGTCTACGATCTGTTTGGGGGATCTCGAGCTTACCATTACCGCGGTGTCGTCGGCGTATAGCGCGTACTCCGCTCGTGGATGCTTCGGGATGTCGGAAGTGGTGACTTAAGAAAAAATAGTCTCCGTATATAAAGGAGAAGGATCATCACAGATGGTTAAGCTCGACTCTGATTGAGTTACGGTTGCTAAGGGGCGTGTTTTCGATAAATGATTAATGACCGGAAACCAAAGAGGGGATAGCTCAAAACCATAATCGCGATTAAAGTTATTAGGGTGTTTCATGATTTCTATGCTCTCTTGAAATTTCCTGTTGAAAAAGAATGGAGATTTGAGCAATCAATGAAACATTATCAAAATTTATCTTGTGACCTGTAGTAAAATGATGTTCAGCAACCGCATACTTAGAAGTATACCTTTTCCTTATACAACGATCATGTTCTGAAATGCGAGTAATGACGGAACGACCGGTTTCACCAATGTAGACTAAACCACATGAACAAGGAATTTGGTATACACCTTGAGATGAAAGTGTAGGAAATTTGTCTTTGGGAGAAGGTAGAATCTGAGAGATTTTGCCTGTCGAGTTGAATATGGGTTTAATACCGTTCTTACGAAGAAGTTTCCCTACTTGATCTGTAACCTTGTGAATGTAGGGTAAAAAAGCTAGTTTCGGATTGGATTCGGGAGTAGAAATGTTCTTAGGTAATCGAGTACGTGGATGTAGACGACGATTAATAACTTTATGAATATCTCGCTTAACATAACCATTGTTCACTAAAGTTCTAGTAAGATGACGGAGTTCCGAGTCTAGATTCTCAGGTTGGCAAATAGAAAAGGTACGATGAATCAAAGATTCAACAACAGAACGTTTCTGTGCAGGATGATGATGAGACGCAGCATGAAGGTATCTGTCCGTATGGGTGGGTTTGCGATAAACAGAATGGTCCAGAAGTCCGTCGGGCTTACGAGTCACAAGAACGTCAAGAAATGGAAGAGAACCATTACTTTCGATTTCCATAGTAAATTTGATATCTCAGTGTTGATTGTTAAGATGATCAAGAAACTTAGACAATTCGAGATGACCATGAGGCCAAACAATAAACGTGTCGTCAACATACCTAAACCACACTTTAGGTTTTAATATTGATGATTCCAAAGCAACTGTTTCAAAGGATTCCATAAAAATGTTGGCTACAACAGGTGATAGAGGAGAACCCATAGCAGCAACAGAAACCTGCCCGTAAAACGTGTTATCAAATTGGAAGTAAGTAGAAGATAGACACTTATCAATAAGAGGAACCAAACTCAAGTCCTTGCCATGTTGAGACAGAATCTGTTTCATGATAATAAGCTAATCCTTAATAGGAACTTTAGTAAAAAGTGAAGTAACATCAAAGCTCACGAGAAGATCTTGGGGTTCAAGTTTTATAGTTTCTAGATGTTGAATAAAATGCTGAGAGTTGAGGCTGTAAGAAAAGGTTTTACCTGTAAACTCGCAAAAAATGTTGGACAAGAACTTGGCTAGCTTGTAGGTAAGAGATTGGATAGTACTGACGATAGGTCGAAAAGGAATACCTTGTTTGTGAACTTTGGAAAGTCCGTATAAACGAGGTGGTTTAGAATCTGATGGGGTAAGTCGACGTTTAGTTTCAGGAGGTAGATTGGAAGATTTGATGATTTGGCTGACCACACGTTCAATCCTCGAGGTGGGGTTGTGAGTTAGAAGAGCGTAAGTTTCCTCAGACAAAGTAGAACGGATTTTCGCAACATAATCAATTTGGTTCAAAACTACAGTAGCGTTGCCTTTGTCGGCTGGAAGAACAATAATATCAGGGTTCTTGCGAGAACTTTTGAGAGCTGACTCTTCCGACTTAGAAATGTGGGATTTAGGAATTTTAGATAATTCGAGGATTTTGCCAGTGTTAATACGAATGGGATCTGAGATGTGGCGAGGAAGATGTCTTATAGAAGACTCAACAGCACATAAAATATCTTCTTTAGGAATACGTTTGGGAGCAACCGCAAAATTCAAATCCTTAGAGAGCACCGATTCCTGTTCTGAGGTGAGGACCAAACTAGATAAATTGATAAGGAGTTAGTAGTGGATGAAACTTTACGATTCTTGGATCCCAATAATTTAATCTATTTGAGATGACTTTCAGTGGTTAGTAGAGTAGTATCAGAGTGCTGGTAAGTAATGTTGTTGAAGAGATTCCAATAATCCGGTGATAGAGTGTTGGCCAACTTAAGATGAAGATAAAAGAGTTGTTTCGAAATGGTGTCTAACTCTTGCCTAGTTTGCTTAATCCGTTCGCGTATCAACGCTAGACTAGCACGGTGTAGGATGTTTTTAGAAGAACGTGTCTGAATGTTGAACTTGATTCTGAGGAATGCAGGAATGACGACGACGACGACGACTAAGAAAGGTTAAATTGCACAAAAGTTTGACGAGTTTGTGACGAAGTTTGGAAAATACGGAGGTTTTAGAAGAAATATTCTCCCCGTGGAGATTGTTAATGTAATAGCGAAGGCTTCCACGGCCGGAATCTATACTATGATAAGGATGTCTTCCGGGTTTGGACCGTGTCGTTGTTGTAACTGAAGTTGCCAACTCAATCAGAGTCGAGCTTAACCATCCGTGACGATCCTTTTCCTTTATATACGGAGACTATTTCTTCTTAAGTCACTTCTACGGAGTTTAGAATCTGGCTTGGTTCACAAGTTGATTACCTAACTCTGTAGTGGTTCGTTGTTAGATTTTCGTTTGCTTTTTCAAGTGATCGTTTTCTTCCTTACCTTTTCAGAGTTGAGATTATGGCTTGTTTCACAAGTTGATAACCTAGCTTTTGAGAAGTTCTTAGTTAGATTTCGGTTGCTTGTTTGAGTTTTGCGATTTATCTCACGCCCTGATGAAGCCCCTTACGAAAGTGGGCGAAACGTTCGCAACTTCGGTTACAACAACAATGACACGGTCCAAACCCTATGTTTAATCATCACTAGGTATCTTCTTTTGAGATTGGTTCATGGAAATGTTGTAATCTATGTTGGCTTACATTTTTCCCACTTTGGTTATGTGCTTGAAAACAAGTAATCGAAGCTGGCTATTGATTAGGGTTAGAAGCTTGTGCTTTAAGTTTTACTTCGTTAAATGATTTCTATTACTTCTAGATTTACCTGTATAGTCGCAAAGACTTAGGGTTGCGGACATATCTAAGATCCATCAATGAACGCGGTTTAGATCGCGGTCGCTACATGGATGCCACATTAAAGCAAAACTGTACTTTCTTCTGAGACAGTGCATACCAAAGATGTTTATCGTCCCATCTTACTACGCCGCAATGCCGTTTTTAAGATTTCGGGGGCCCTGGGCCATTCGTAATCTTCACTTTTGTGGTTACCCAGGAAGTTCTTACAAACGTTTTGAAATGCAAACCAAGCTCGTTTTTCTTTTCGATTTAGGTGTTCAATAAACGTCGAATCTTGGAAGAGTTGTCTGTGGACAACAAACAATCTGTGGACTAACAAAAACGCCTTCTTTGATTTTAGCTTCGCTAAGACGAGGAAATTTAGTTTTCAAAAATTGAAATGCGCCACCTGTCTTGTCTACTGCTTTCACAAACTGCTTGATCAATCCATGTTTGATGTGTAAAGGTGGTAAGTAAATATTTTCAATCAGAACCAAAAGATTGTGGGCGACATTTTTCTGACCAGGAATAAGATTTTCTCGCAGAGGCCAGTTCCGTACGATGTAATGTTTATCTCGGGCTCGGCTATCCCATTCACAAAGGAAGCAGCAATATTTTGTGAATCCTGATTGCAGACGCGTGAGTAGAGCAACAACTTTTAAGTCAGCGCAAAGTTTCCACTTATAATCATGATAACCAATTTTATCAAGGATTCTGAAGATGTTTTCGTACGTTTCCTTCATATCAACAGAGTATGCAACTGGAGCTGATAGGAAGTCATTCCCATTTGCCAACAGGACAACTTTTAAGCTTGTTTTTGATGAGTCTATAAACAATCTCCATTTGTCTGGGTCACATGGCATCTGTAGCTCTGTCATCAATAAATTTGCATTAGGACAGAACACTAAACCTTTATCTTCTCAGAAAAGACATTTCAGGGTTGCTTGTCTGGTCCTGTAAGAAGATATTTTTACTCCCTTTTCTAAGAGATTCCACTGTTGAAGTCGCGATCCTAGGAGCTGAGATTTAGTCTTGGGTAACTGCAAATCCCTGACAAGATCATTTAATTCCGATTGAGTGAGGAGGTGAGGTTGCCGAGAAACTAAATCTGCGGAATACTCTTCATCATCATTGAACGTATCATTCGAAGCCCCAGGTTGTGGCTCGAAGTCTTTTAAATCAATTTCCGGCTCTAGAGTATAAGTGTTTGGGGGCTCTGGAATCGGAAAGTATCGTTTATGAGGAACAGGTTTTAGAGCTGACGGAATATTGGAATACTGAATTGTATGCTTACTTTTGCTCGAAAACCCGACGGTGGAAGTCATACAAAAGTAACACTCTGTAAGATGACAGCGAGGTTCACGCCAAACCATGGGCACAGCAAATGGCATTGATTTACAGGTACCTTTGAGCCATTTGGTCAAACTACTGTAACAAGTCGTACAGCAAACTGATAGAGCCCAAGTCTTGTCCTGGTCGCCAACTTGACTATCAAAGTACAATTTATAAGCTGTTTTAACAAGCGGAGAAAGGGATTTTCGTTGCGCTTTTAAAGTTAATTCCCCACAGACATAGCAGAAGCTATCGGGATGATTTTTACACTCGCGTGGCATAATTAAACAGTAATTCAACGCCCGACATTAATCACAAATCACACTTAGTCACTTGAAAAAATCCGGAGTAAAAGTAGTTTTACTGTTTTACACAAATGAACAAAAATGAACACAAAATCCAGCACGTTTAAAACGTCGACAAGTTACCTCTGCAACAGCTATCGATGTACTGATCGAAGCAGTTAAGCAAACAATGTAATATACTATAATGAGAAGAGTAATGCAAGTTCAAGCCTGTCGAAAATTCCTGTTCAAACCTGCATGTGGTATTGAGATCGCCAGCGTCGTGCAGTGAATCTTCCTAACTGTTTATTGATATTTTTTTACTGTTCTTATATATTTGTGTTTTATTGTTGTTTCTATATACATTTTATAGTCAAACTTTTGCCATATACTTTGGTATAAATTTTATTACCTGCTTTGGGATGTTTAACGGCTATAAGCTAAAATTCTAAAAAAAAAATGCAAAAAATAAAATAAAAATGGGGTCCCCCCAAAACAGGTGAGTGATGGGTAAAAACGGAGCTGATTTTTGAATTCAGGAGGTCATTTTAAATAAAAATCGTCAAGAATGGTATCAGGGCCGATTTTCATGCAGACTTTTGTAACGCAAAATCTTCGATCACATCGTTAAAATCAATTTCTTGCAAAAGATTATTTTCAATGCTCGTCAGAGATAAACATTTTGATCGCTCCTGACACATACTGTTTCGCAGTATCATGTTTGATCAGCTTGAGCTTTGAAAATGATCTTTCGCCACTGGCGTTAGTAACCATTAAAGACAAGAAAATCCTAAACGCGATTTCTACGTTGGGAAACGTCTCAACAAGATTGTTACTTTTCAGAAGGTTATACATATCGTAGATATGTATCTGATCACCAAGCATTTTTTTTTTAAACAAATAATGCTTAAAATGCTCACATTCCACAAGCAGTTCTTTTTCATTAACATCGTTTACATAAAACTCTGTAAAAGTCTGACAATAAATTTCCAGCTCTTCTGTTCGCAAAACACTCAATCTGAAAAAGAACCCGAACAAATTGAGTAGTTGGTCGTAAGCCTTCGAACGTTGTTGCAGTTGAGCGATCAATGTGTCGATGATTGGAATATTGACCTCAGTTCTGAATTTCTCGCGGCCCTGGAACTGGATATCTTCTGTAGCTCCATCGAAGAAAATCAAACGGGAGCTCCTTTGTCTTGAACGGGTTGTATTAGTTTTGTATTCGAAGTCCGGGTAGATCTGTTTTGAAGTAGTTTCATACATCTCGAACTTGTCGCGTTGATCCTTCACAAACGCAGTCAGGGAGTCCACCAACTTGAGCGCTACATCGAGAGGAAGGCTGGCACTCTGTAGACTCTTCGACGTCTCGTTGCACCTGACTAAAATGTTACTCCACATCTCGGTCAGCATAACAGTGTACAACATTTGCATTTTCTTCAAAATGCCGCGAGCTTCGTTTCGTGTTTCCGGCAGTTCTTGTTGGTCATCCATAGTCTTCAGAGCTTCGATGATGCTTGGGTAACTCTTCTGCAACGCGGATACAGCATTCGCGCGTGCAGACTATCTGGTATCCGAAAGACGTTTCACTACTATGCCTGGCCCGAGAGACTCTTTCAACACGTTCCAACGATGAGTAGAACTTGCGAAAAAAGTATAAAGTTTTTGCAGGAACTGGAAGTAGTCTGTTACCTCCATGACGCACCCTGCGGCCTGCCCGACGACAAGGTTCTAACTTTGCGTCAGACATGAAACGAAAAGAGCGCATGTACAGTGCTCCTTAAGTTTCGCTTGCAACCCATTGTACTGTCCTGCCATGTTTGGTGCGTTGTCGTACGTTTGCCCACGACAGTCCTGTAAACGTATACCTTTTTCTTCAAGAAAAGATACAACGGTATCGGACAAGTACGCTGCTCCGTGCCGTTCTATTGGTATGAAGTCCAGGAAACGTTCTACTGGGGAACATTCCTTCATGTACCGTACGACGAAAGTGAGCTGATCGACGTGAGAAATATCAGGGGTAGAATCGACGCTTATCGAGTAGTAATTCGCTTCCTTCAGTTCCAAAATAATTTTGCTGTCCCATTATAGCTATGAACTCATTCCAAATAGAAACTGACAAGTAGGAAACGTGTCCTTTACCTTTATTTGCATAATTATGCAAATGATCAGCAAGAAATGGATCAAACTTGCTCAGCAGCTCCAGCACACCCAAATAATTTCCGTTATGTTGCGATCCGATGACTTGATTGTCGCCGTGGAACGCTAGACCTCGTGATGCCAAAAATTTTATGACCTCGACAATCCTTCTCAACACCCGTTTCCAGTAAATCATTTCGTCGTTCAGTTGAGTAGCGAGACGGTCACATAGAAGACCAACGCTCTTCTTTCGTGACGAATAAGTCAAGATGGCTTGTCTGTGTCCCAAACTGTTCTCGTGTTCCAAAATGGAAGCCCCGGAATGTTTTCAATCGTTGAAGCCTTTTGAAGAACTGAAGGCGGTACACGCGGGTGAGAAAAGGCGACACGGAAAGCAGAACAAAACTTTCTGTGTTGGAGAGCATAAAAGCAAAGATCTGTCAACCGTCTCGCCGTTTTGCAGTTTTCGAGAAAAAACCGATGGGTTCAGACACCGAACTTTTACTTTTCCATCGTGTTCCGTATAACTTCTGGCTGAATCAGAATAATCGCATTTTCTGTTCTGGAAAAATTCAGGTCCCTTACTAATCCAGATAGAGCGATCATCTTCTGTGAATTGCAACCAGTTTGCAGGGTCGTTAGAAATGGGTGTTACTGTCTGATGAGTTTCCTGTAGGTCTCCAGTTTGAGGTTGTTGCAACTCTTCACAGTCACGGCGAAGAACTGTGGGAGCGGCAGTATCTGTTGAAGTCGATAGAGTTGCATCTTTTCGAGCAACGGGTGATGGAGGCAGTTGCAACTCTTTGTCGGAATCTGTCGGAATCGGAGCTGCACTATCTGTCGGAATCGGAGCTGCAGATTCTCGAACTGTTGGTGATGAGAAGTATTTGGTCAGCTTGGACAATTTCGAGATCATCTGTTTTTCTTCCGCAGTTTTTCGCCTTTTTAATAGCTAAATTAAGTATTAATTATCATTTTCGTACGTATTAAATTAATTTTTAATTTGAACTCATACTTCTTTCTATACTTACGTAATGATAATTTATGAATAATTTGGCTGAAAGTCAACAACGAATTCCTGAAGAAAATAAATGTAGGTACATAAAGATGTAGATATTGAATTACGCGTTTTGTTTAGAGGTAAAGATTAAAGTAGTGCGATCTATCATTATTCTTAGGTTCGAACGACTAAATCTTGTACTTCGATGCAATGTTTGTCAATTTTAGCAATTCCCCTTGTAGGTATTGTTTTGGTCCGAATTTAATGACGACCTCTACAGAAAAGTTGTGTTCAGCGGCGGGCTTTTGTCGATTGAGAAGCAAAGCAGCCAGTGCTCTCAATATTACCATTGTATTTATATCTTATAAATACAATGATATTACCGACAGCGGCAAATTATTACCAACCGTTAATAAGTTTATATTCATTTCGAGGTTAGGTATAACGCAGATGTTCTTACTTGTGTAAATAATTCATAAAAATAACGGTCAGGATTTTTTAATTTCTGTTACTCGTAGGCATTAAATTTCATTAAAATTAAATCTATAACAAAAATGTCAATGATTTTTTGTTGTCACAAATTTTTTTTTTCAATCGCACAAACTTTTGGGGGCCCCCAGGCCCAGGTGGCCCGTGCCTAAAAACGGTACTGCTACACCGTTTACAACGATGTCGATATCGAAGTGTACGAGCATAGAAAGATGCATGGATGAGCGCGGTTTAGATCGCGGTTGTTACCTTTATGTCACAACTATGTAAAACAAACTTTTACTTTGTTATGAGACAGATCATATCATAGATGCTTTCATTGTCGTTTACCTCGCGGTTTAGAGCGTGTCGATGCCAAAATAAAATGGTTTTTATCGCGGTAGAACTTCTGAAAAATTGTCGCCTGCGCGATACAACCTAGAATGGTTAAACTTTAATTTAAATAAGTTAAAAATTAAAGCAAAATTGAAAATGAGATGTCCAACTTGACGACATAACATCGATGTAGACCGCGATCGTAACCTAAACCGCGACCTGAACCGCGACCGCGCATCGATTTGGTATCTTTACACCCTAAGTCTTTTTGGCCGCAGGTGGACCCTGGTTCTGTAAAGGGAAGTTTAACTTATCTTTTTACCAGCGGGCTCTCTTCGTTTCTCTATTTTATTTTTGCCTAGGTATTCTATATATATCTGTTGTCTGCTTTGTTTTTATACGATTTGAAAATTATCTCTTAACACATACTTAGATTTCAGTAAATTTTGCCTAATCTACTGTTAGTATTCTTATTTGTATACTTTGAGTGTTTTTACCTTTACTGTCGTTCCGTTACGCGCCGCTAAATAAACAGTGTCCTTTAATTCTCTCACTTTAACGTGATAGTTACCCATATATACATATGTACGTTTTTTAAAAACCGTATTCAAAATCACAATACCATCTCAAAGTTGACCAAACGATTTAAAAGCACAAATTTTTTACTTCAACAAAACAGACAATTTCAAAAGAATGCACTAAAAATGACTGATCGTAAATTTATTCATTCAAAAAGAAATTGATGCGGCAATTAAAAAGAAAATGTCAACACAGCCGTAATTTACTTTACAAAAGTCAAATTGTAAATAAAATGCGCCCAACTATGATGGTTTTCGACAACAAAGATTGAACACGTGCGTGAGATACAATAAAATTCAAACGACAGGTGGTATACGAAATTCTTTTTTGTGTAAGGGTCCATCATTATCTTGGAATTGTTAGTCTTAGGGATGATATTATCTTATTTTCTACAATGATCAGCGTAAAACACGGCCTTAACAATACATGATTAAATGAACCGAACAAGTGTTAAGAAATATGATTTGATATAAAATTTAAAAAAAAAATGCTTTGTTAAGTTCGTGCACCGTCAGGAGATGCTTTTTTTTCACGGTTCGTGTTGACCACGCGCCGTCTGTCGGTGTTTGTACAAACTTAAATGCATTTTAAGCACAAACTACCTGGAAGCGGAATTAATTTATTAGGATTGTTATGCAACGAGACGGTTTTTGTTTATGCGAGAGATTCAAAGCGTTTTTGTTTCGTGCTTTCGTAAGATATCCTTTGGCGTTTTTCATAATTTGCTTTAAAAGCGCTTAAGGTATTAGATGAATACCTGACGGAACAACTCGAAAAGTGATGAATTTATTCGAAAACTTTTCGTAATTGAATTTTAAAATGCTCCAATAATTTCTAGCTATTCTATTTAGTGGTTATTATTCTACTCTAAAGCATTATATTATTTAAATTGATTAAGCTATGCTTCAAGTGTTGGTTCTTTTGAAAGTATAAAAAAGACCGATTAATTTCGTCGCATTAAATCTAGAGCTTTGAGTGGTGTTTTAACAAAATAATGTAATTAAAACTAGTCTGTCAGAATCAATTATTAATTTTTACGTAGTAGCTCTTAATTTTAAAGGATCAAATATTTATTTAACACTGCGTAGGCTTTTACGGTCGGCGTCACTATTACTAATAACTTCTTTCCGGTTTGCATTTGAGGTTTCGCCAACTTGTTTAGGATGACTGAACTGATTTTCTATTTCTCGGTATACGCCTTATATATGTTTCGTGTTTACCCTGTGGTGACTTACTTTGGCAGTGTTCAATGAAACGCAAACTGTATATATTTTAGTTTCTTTCAGAATCAAAGTTGGTGTTTTGGGGAATTCGACGACGGTCATCACTTGTGAACAAGCCGCATGATATCGTTCATTTTTATGTGTTTTTATAATGAAATGGTGTTACTTTATAAAACGTCTTCTTATTTATGGTTTTCAAGTGCAGTAAGCACCCACTTACATAAAAAGACCGCTAAAAATTGGTGACCCCGACGTGATGTAAGTGGAATAAAAAAAAGACTATAAGTTCGTGATGCACGTGGTTTGAAAAACTCAAAATTCAGTTGTAGTGCATGTTCACCGGTATTAACTCAGGGAAACATGACGGAAGAACAAACGCCGGAACGCAACAAGGAGATTTGTAGAGTTTCGTTGAAAGTACCGGAATTCTGGAAAGAGCAACCCCAGTTTTGGTTTTATCGGTTAGAGGCCCAATTCAGAAGCGCTGGTATCACGCAAGATACGACGGAATTTGACCATACAGTAACTTCGATAAACTGCGACACAATCGCAGAGGTCTATGACCTAATTTCAAATCCACCGATTACCGGAAAATTTGACGCCTTGAAATAAAGGCTCATCCAATCATTTTCTGACTCCGAGTCAAAGAAAATCCAAAAACTTCTCAGTGGAATGACCTTGGGAGATGATAAGCCTTCGCAACTTCTTCACAAGATGCAGATGCTGAATAACAACCAAATACAGGCTGGCATTCTCAAGACCCTATGGTTAGACCACTTACCGACAAGTATTCGTGCTGTGCTCACCGTGAGCAAGGAAGACCTGGGTATCTTGGCTAATATGGCCGACAGAATTTATGAAACCGTCCACCATGTGAGTGTGGTATCGACAAGTGAGCCGAAGATGGAAGACAAAATGGAGGCCTTGTGTGTGCAGATAGAAGCTCTCACGAAGGAAGTGCAAGACCTCAAACAAGAGAGGACTGCAAGAAGCCGCAACAGAAGCCAGTCGAGGGCAAGATCCAAGTCGAGAAACCCAAGTTATTGCTGGTATCACAACCGATTTGGCGAAAGGTCAACAAAATGTACCCAGCCCTGCAGTTTCCAGCAAAGGCAGGAAAACTAATGAGGGGGAAGACAGTTGCGACAATCGGACCCCCGAAGCAATCATGTCGCTTGTTTGTATTAGACCATAATTTAAAAATTAAGTTTTTAATTGATACTGGAGCGGACATAAGTCTTCTACCGCACCATACATTCAAGGGCCGAATAAACAATAACCTAACTCTGTCCACTGCCGATGGTTCCCCGATTCCAACATATGGCATAGAAACTGTAACATTAAACTTGGGCTTGCGAAGAAATTTTACATGGAACTTTGTTATAGCAAATGTAACCCATGCTATTATTGGAGCAGACTTCCTGCATAATTTCAAGTTACTACCAGATGTAGCAAATAAAAGTCTCGTAGATTCGACAACATCTTTATCGAGCAAGTGCACGAGTAGAGCATGCAGCGTGATGGAAGTTAGAACCACTCCAGATACCAACCCATACTGGGCTACTGTAAATATGTTTCCAAATCTGTTACGACCAATACCACAGTTGGTGGAAAATCAATGCAACGTGTACCACCACATTGAGAAGAGCCAGTGTTCGCGAGACCGAGAAGACTATCTCCAGAGAAATTGGCCGCAGCAAAAAAAGAATTTAATTTTCTTCTCGAAAATGGGATTGTTCGACCATCCTCATCATGTTGGTCGAGCCCTCTACACATGGTACAAAAACACGACAAAAGTTGGTTATCGTAAACTAAATGGGATCACAAAGCCCGATAGGTATCCAATTCCTCATATTCAGGATTTCTCACAAAACCTGAAGGGCAAGAGCCTGTTTACAAAAATTGACTTGACAAAGCGTTCCATCAAATACCCATCCATCCAGAAGATGTATCTAAAACAGCTGTAACGAAACCTTTTGGGCTATACGGGTATGTCAAAATGCCATTCGATTTGCGAAATGCGGCACAGACATTGCAAAGATTCCTCGATCAAATCTGTTGAGATTTCACCTTTGCGTACAATATTTGATCGGATATGATTCAGAAGGGGAACACAAAAAGCATGTTAAAGCAGTTCTACAGAGGTTAAACGAATACAGAATTGTGATAGTGGAGTTTCTGAGCGTGTTAGTAATGGCAAAAGGTATCAAACCACTACCCGAGAAAGTCTCTGCGATCCATAAGTTCCTCTTACCATGCACTATTAAGCAACTTAGAAGATTTCTGAAAATGGTGAACTTCTACCGCAGATGGATACCAAATACAGCTAAATTACAGAAGCTATTGACAAACTTATTAGCCAATTGTACCAGCAAAAACCAAATCATCGAGTGGAACGATTCGGCAACTAAAGCTTTCGACGAAGTTAAACAAGCACTTGCTGCTCCTACAGAATTAGTGAACCCACAGGCAGATGCCCATCTTAGTCTATACACACATGCATCTGATCCTGCAATTGGAGCACTACTTCAACAGCACACAGTAGCAGGAGATCAACCAATATCCTTCTTTTCAAGAAAGTTAACTTCAACCGAACGTAAGTACAGCACTTACGATAGGGAACTACTAGCAGTTTTCGTCAGTTTCAACATTTCTTAGAAGGAAAAGAATTCACATTATATACGGATCACAAACCTCTTACTTACATTTTCAAACAAAAGCATGATAAACTATCACCAAGGCAAGAAAGGCAGTTGGGTTTCATTAGCCAATTTTCAACAACCCTTGTTCACATAAAAGGAAAGGATAACGTTGTAGCAGACTCTTTCAAGATTTAATGTTAACATCGTCAGCAACGAAATGGATTACATGCAAATCGCAGAGAAGCAAGAAATAGACGAAGAATTCCAGGACCTGTTACAAAATCCTAACCACAGCCTTAACATTGAAAAAGTGAAAATACCGAACTGTGAGTCATTAATTTATTGCGACTTAAACAATAATGTAGTCCGGCCTTGCATTCCAAGGAAATTCCGAAAGGCCACCTTCCTAAAAATACACAATTTAGCTCACCCTGGGGTTAAAGCAACCCAAAAGTTAATATTGGACAAGTTTGTTTGGCCAGGAGCTAACAAAGACATCTTAAAGTGGACGAAGGAGTGTATTGCATGCCAAAAAACAAAAGTCAACCGCCATACCAAGACGGCAATGCAGGCAATACGAACTACCGATCATATAGGTTTGCGCACATACATGTTGATTTAGTGGGACCATTGCCACCATCTCGGAATCACATGTATTTGCTAACCATCATCGACCGCTACACCAGATGGCCCGAGGCAATTCTCGTTAAAGAAGTAACAGCAGCCACCGTAGCAGAATATACTGTATACACACTGGATATCAAGATTTGGAATCCCTCATAAGAGCACAACAGACGGCGGTAGGCAATTTGAAAGCGACTTATTTAGAAGTCTAACAAGAATATTAGGAATCCATCACATAAAGACAACCGCGTATCATTCCCAAGCGAATGGAGCTGTGGAAAGGTTTCACCGTAGTTTAAAAATTGCAATAATGTGCGATGGACAGATGTGCTACCAACAGCGTTATTAAGTTTAAGGAATTCGTATAAGGAAGATCTAAAATGTACAGCAGCAGTACTTGTGTACGGAACAGCTCTACGATTACCGGGAGAATTACTCCATGCATCAACAAATGAAACACACGAAACTGAATTTGCCAAACAGCTTAGCAGACTAATGTCGGAGATTAGACCAGTACCCGCAAGTAACCATGCGACACAAAAGGTGTTCGTTCGAATAGATAAAGTTCGACCACCATTAACTGCACCCTACGACGGCCCATGTGAAGTTGTCCGAAGATATGAAAAAATACTGCATTCTAAAAATAAAGGGTTACGAAGAAAGAATATCACTAGATCGTTTGAAACCAGCATTTTTATCGCAAGAAACACAGGCCAGGGAAGAGCATTCGTATTCGAAACCAATTCAAATGAGAGCACACGAAGCATCCAGTAAAATAAGAAAATTCGTTCGTTTTACCAACTCTCTGGAAGGGGAGTAATGTGGTGACTAACTTTGGCAGTGCTCAATGAAACGCAAATTTTGTATATATTTTAGTTAGTTTTTTTAGTTTCTTTCAGAATTAAAGTTGGTGTTTTGGGGATTCGACGACGATCATCACTTGTGAACAAGCCGCATGATATCGTTGTTCATTTTTATGTGTTTTTATAATTAAATGGTGTTACTTTATAAAACGTCTTCTTAATTATGGTTTTCAAGTGTAGTAAGCACCCACTTATATAAAAAGACCGTAAAACCCCACTGTGTGCTATCTCTATGGCTTCCCTGATTTTTCGCTTTCTGTAGTTCTTGGTGGTACCACTTCTACCTTGTCGAAATCCATTTTATGTCCCATTTTATGTGTGTGTTCTGCCACTGCCGATTCTTTTAAATGGCACGTCTCTCTTGCGTTCTTTAATTCGTTTCTTCACTGTTCTTCCTGTTTGTCCGACATAGCACTCTCTGGACTGGCACGTTATCTTATAGATATATTATGTCTTTGTTCTTGCTAGCTTGTCCTTTGTTGTTGGTAGATTGACGTGGTCGTGCTCTAGCATATCATTGGATCATTGACGGTATCTTTGACTAAGCTTCATCGATCACTACATAATTTACCACATTTAAGAGATGAATTTATATTTTTTTGATTTCGTAGAATATATACTGGCGCCTTGACTTCTGCTTCTGATTCGTTATGTTTGCAATTTTTATAACACTCCTCCTGATCTTCATCATCTTCTATATTAGACTCCAAATTTATCAATCCTTAAATAAATTCTATTCCAAATAATAACCAATAAAAATACCTTTTTTGCTCTTTTTATGAAGTTTCCGACGTTGATGATCAGGTATCAGCATGTCGCATTCACATCCAGAACTTCTCATGGATTTTAAATTTACGCGACCCCCAGACCACAAATCTGCAGGTGATTTGTCAACAACATTAATAGTTCCAATCTGATTGATCGTAAAGACTGATTAGCTTAAAGCTTCACCTCACAATTATCCATGGCTTAAATTTCTGATGGTGCTACATACACCATTATACGCATTTTTCTTTCAATTCTTCCATTTTGTCGAGGTGTGTAATTCGCTGATCTTAAATTGGATATTCTTAGTTTTTCGACAATGTTCTAAAATTTTTAAGGTCTGTTTCATTATATGACATCAAGACTTTACTTTTCGTCCAAATTGATTTTCCACTAAATTCAGAAAAATTTTTATTTTTCAATTGCCTCCGATTTCCTTTTTAGAATATAAATTGTTCGAAATCGAATAAAATCGGCTTTAAATAATAAAAGATTTTGCACCACCAAGAGACAAACCATGTCAACATAAACTTTATCAAGAGGAGCTGCAGCAATTTTATTATTTCTCGGAGGTGACATTCTGTGTTGTTTTCCATAAACACATCCTTTATAAATAGCTTTCCAGTCATTTATATAATTTATGTTGTTTTTATTCAAAATATCTTCATCATTTTGATGTGCTAATCTTTCATGCAGAAGCTTCGAAACTACTGCTGACCAACTACACTCTTCTTTGCACGAAATATCATTTTAAATTATCCAATTCTTTCAGTTACTCAAACGATTCTATTTCTTCCCATTATCAATGCAGTGTATATTCTTTTTTGAGAACAGAAAATAAATTAAATCCGGTACAAAAATTCCATATTTCTTCATTATATGCATCTAACTCAACATTGCCAAATGCAACTCCTTATGAATTCCTTGAATCTCTTATTTTTACTAAAATTGCAATATATAATAAACGTATATTTGTTAACCATTTCAAATTTCTAGTTAAATAATGAATAACACCACTGCCACCCGAGACAAAAAATTTTATTTTCATAATAAATCCAACTTTGACAAAATTCTTAGTACCGCACTGGTAGCAAGCACGTCACTGGCGATTCGGTATCAGCATTTCATGCCCAACATTCACCGGAGACCATTTCTCGGTTGACGTTCGCTGTGGTTAGATTGATTTTAGTACAAACCTTGCCCATTCAATTGTAAGTAATTTCTTTTTTATTAAATTTCACATCGTCGTTAGTATTACGCTTTTAGCGGTTGGAATTGAATAAAGATTTTTTACTTGTATTTAAAGGGTAAGTTCGATTTCCTTTTTACTTAATTACTCACAGGTAATGGCTACCTTACGCCATTTTGTTTTGATAATTTAAAGTGCAGTACAGCAAAACTGGCTGAGGTTTGGAGTCCTTTCTTCAACCCAGCTACTAAGGGTGAAAGTATTACTTCTTTTGTGATGGTGTCTCATACCGAGTGTGGGTACGTGTCAAGTGTCGTTTTTGATGTGGTTTACTTGCCTTACGCCTTCAACATTATAATCTGTGTTTTCCTTTTGCAACTATGTTACGTATTTGTCTACATTTCTATATATACTAAGCCTTCAGCGTTATTAATTATATTGAGCTCTATTACGTGTATTAAGCCTTCACTACATATGGTATATGTTAAGATCATTATTAATATTTTACTACAATTATATATTATTGGTTACGTTGACTTGTACCGTACGAGTACCTTAGTAATTTGTTTGTATTTGAGGCCGGTGTTGCCTCAGCTTAAATCGTCGACTAACTAGCTTTTACAACTAAATGGATTTAGAGTAAAATTTACGGCAGTAGCAATTAAGTAACTATTGATAGACTTCTTGCACTCACATAAGGGAGCAAATTAGACGTCTCGTTCAAGTTTGCAAAAAAAGCTTGTATTTATGCTATTATTTTTTTTTCAATTATTAAAACTATTATTTAATCTTCCAAATGTTACCTTTATATACACACACAATAGCATCCCCTACCACCAATACGATTTACCCCGATTGACCAAATACGAACGCAACTCGAGCATACCTGAAACGAAACGATTCCAACGAAATTTCACAATCTCCCACCGATCTTATCCGAATGAGCTAGGATCAGCAATACTATACTACTTAAGTCTTTCCTTTTTAAAATAAGTTAATGATCACATCTCGTTAGTAACGAAAGTAAGAAAGATTATTAAAATTTACTTATATGTTTGGAAAACAAAATTATTAGCTTAATTGTTAATGTTTAATTGATTACTGTAGTAGTATTTATTGTTTTTTTTTACTTGTATATCTATTGGAACACAAGCAGTGGTAATTTTGTTATCGATTGGAAAAAAAATTAACCAATTCGTTACGTTCTCTCGTAGATAGTTGGTGGCTTCTCTCCTAATTTCTTGGAGAGCGGGTTCGTACGTACCCTTAGTGTCTCCGAGTCAAGGATTCTATTGTTACAGAGGAATGGCGCCTGTTTTTTCTTTTTTTTTATTATAGTATTCTTAACCACGCCCACTCACTGACATCTTAGCTAGCCGTGGTGACATGGTCGTTAACATCAGGACCCAGTAGAAAAAACATTGCTGTCGACATATTCTATCATTTGTCCAAATTTAACTTTGTGTCCATTTCACATACAATTGGTTTAAAATACTTTCGAGTTTAAGTTTGAATAAACTATTATTTTATTAATTACGAAGCTTGTTCAATAGAAACCCATCTTTGGTCCAGAAAAAAAAATTATTGGCAAATATATTTACAAATAATTACCACTACAATTAAGGCACATATCCCATTGTTTTACCAACCGATGTATACCCTGCTTAAAGAATTCTTGTGGCTGCTGCTCGAAGAATTCTTTTACGGCATTTTGTACTTCTTCGTCCAACTGAAAACGATTGCTTTTTAACGTCTTTTTCAGTGGCCCAAAGATGTGAAAATCGCAAGGTAATAAATCGGGACTATAAGGTGGATGCTCTAACATTCTCGATTTCTTTTGTTGCAGAATTTCTTTCATTAACTTGGCAACATGAGACCGAGCATTGTCGTGCAGCAGAATGACGCCACGTGAGAGCTTCCCTGGACGTTTTTGTGTTATTGCTTGATGGAGCTTGTTCAAAGTTTCATTATACAGGTTTGCGTTGATATGAACTCTAGGTTCTGTAAACTCTATGAGCAAGGGTCTTTTATGGTCAAAAAAAATGTTAACATGATCTTGCCTGCAGAAGGTTGAACTTTAAACTTCTTTGGTGGCGGAGAATTTGCGTGTTTCCATTGCATCGATGACAGCTTACTGGATGGTTCAAAATAATGACACCAAGATTCGTCGCCAGCAATTATTGACGAAAGAAAGTCATTACCATTTTGCCTGTATTCCGTGAGATGTTGCACAGATAAGCCCATTCGCAAGCTTCTTTGGTCTTCTGACAAAAGGCGAGGAACCCATTGCGCACTAACCCAGTTTTGTACGATACTATGGACAGATCCTATACTCACACCAACATTTTCTGAAATTCTGAAAAGCGTGAGTGATGTAGAGTTAAAGTAATAAGTTAAGTTTGGGCTCAAATTTTTTTAACCGTGGCTGGACGACACGACTGGTAGTGGTTAAAGGTTTTTAATTTTATTTGAATGCTCACCACTCCGTTTATTCATTAATTTATAGAATATCGTAGATAATTAGCACGATTCTTTTAAGAAAATGGAATGATCCGGAATGATAGTTATTGTGTTATTTACTTTATCTAATTTTTAACATTAGGAGTAGTTGAGTCAGGACCGTCCTTTTAAGAATCGAATGAGCAAGTCTCAAAGGAACAATACGAAAGTAGTAGAATTCTGTATTTTATTTAGAAAATTTAATATTCTGTGGTCTCTTTGTATTTGGTTCATTATAGTTGTTAGTGGAATAGACCAGCATTCCAGACAAAATAATAAAAAAAGGCTGTGTAAAAAGTACGGTTTTTATTCGGATAGATTTCCGTATTGAGAATTCGCTTTAAATTTCATTTTACAAACAGAAAAAGTTAATGAATGTAAATCATACTTCCGCGTGATTTACAAAAGTAAGCACTTTCAAGAATATTACAATGCAAATATTACATTTAAAATTTAAATGACTCGAAAGATAATATAAAATGAGAACTTTATTTTAGTAAAAAGAACTACATAAACCTCCTGTATAGAATCTAACAAAATGGAAATCGTTTACAATTTTATTTCTACAAGAGTGAACTTGAAATTGAATTTATTTAATAAAAAAAAAATACTTTTTGATTTCGTATATTATTATAAATCTATTTCGTATTCGTATATAGTTGGGTAATTTGATTGCGACGCAATTTTTGAATATCGGAGAAAAAGCCGATTGTTTTCTTGTTTATTTTAGTAAAGTCAAAAGATTTTGTTTTCCATTAAATACGTAAACATTTATAAACTTGATGGATTTCTCGATTAATGTAAATAAGTAATACTTGTTGTGTTTATGCAAGAGCAATAGCAATTACGTCGGGTTGTTTATATTGATTTCATAACGTCAAATGCAAATGATTTTTTGATAATTGGCACAACAATTTTTAATTAAATATTCATACAATTAATTAGATGAATGCCGAACGAGGCAACGGATTAAGCAATCTAAAATGAAGGCTAATGAAATAAGGATTTGTTGGCAGAAAAAACAAAATGTAATATTAATACAATTAAATAAACAATAAATGCACCTCGCGTAAACAAACTAAATTGAATAGTAAAAATAACAGTCCCTGTTTTAAGATTATCTAATAAAAATGATACCAACTGTTGCACAGATAACGAAAAATATTGTTTTGTATTCTGAGGAAAGAATCTGATTTTTTTCGTTATGTTCATAACTTCTAACATCTATAAAATAACTCAAAAAAAATACAATGTAAAAGTAAAAGAATAATCAATCGTTTAATGCTTAAAACAAGAAAGTTTTGCTCTTTTATCCAGAAATTTGTGGTATATACAACGTGTTTAAGATAAGAATGCACAGCATGGGGATCTTGTAAACGTGAAAAGATCCAAGGTGGTTTTAATTAAGAAAAAGTTGCATTATTTAAAGTATGTCTACATGCCGGTCGCAAAAATTCATTATTCGTGCCGAACTCGAATAGAAGTTACAAGCGGTTGGTATTCCATAGCTACAAATATAAATTGACACTACTAAATAGACGTTAATTTCTATCATCACTTCTGTGTAGAAGTCAGAATGCGTTAATAGAAATAACATTCGTGCCTGTTCCCTAATTTCAAATCGAATAGAAATGCTGTTAGACGAATAGAAGTGACAAACTGGAATACAAGTTGCGAGCGGTTGGTATTCCATAGCTACATAGAGATATAAATTGAAATAGGAATCGACACTACTAAATAGACGTTAATTTCTATCATCACTTCTGTGTAGAAGTCAGAATGCGTTAATAGAAATAACATTCTTGCCTGTTCCCTAACTTCAAGTCGAGTAGAAATGTTGTAAGGCGAATAGAAGTGACAAACTCGAATAGAAGTTGCAAGCGGTTAATAGAAATAACATTCGTGTCTGTTCCTTAACTACGGATCGAATAGACATTTTGTAAGACGAATAGAAGTAACAAACTCGAGTAGAAGTTGTAAGTGGTTGGTATTCCGTAGCTACACAAAAATAGAAATCGGCACTACTAAATAGACGTGAACCTCTATCATCAGTTTACTGTAGAAGTAAGAATGCGTTAACAGATTAATGTGCCTATTCCTTAACTTAAAATCGAATAGAAACGCTGTAAGTCGAATAGAAGTGATAAACTCGAATAGAAGTTACGAGCGGTTGGTATTCCATAGCTACATAGAAATATAAATAGGAATCGACACTACTAAATAGACGTGAATATCATTACTTCTGTGTAGAAGTCAAAATGCGTTAATAGGAATAACATTCGTACCTATTCCCTAACTTCAAATTGAATAGAAATGTAGTAAGAATAATAGAAGTGCCAAATTCGAATAAAAGTTGCGAGCGATTGGTATTCCATAGCTACATAGAAATATAAATTGAAATAGGAATCGACACTACTAAACAGACGTGAATTTCTATCATAATAATAAATAATATTCGTTAACTTCAAATTGAATAGAAATGTTGTAAGACGAATAGAAGTGACAAACTCTAATAGCTACATAGAAATATACATTGAAATAGGAATCGGCACTATTAAATAGACGTGAACTCTATCACTACTTCTGTGTAAAAATCAGAATGCGTTAATAGATTATCGTGCCTATTCCTTAACTTCAAATCGAATAGAAATGTTGTAAGACGAATAGAAGTGCCAAATTTGAATACAAGTTGCGAGCGGTTGGTATTCCATAGCTACATAGAAATATAAATTGAAATAGGAATCGGCACTACTAAATATCCGTGAACCTATATAATCACTTATCTGTAGAAGTAAGAATGCGTTAACAGATTATCGTGCCTATTCCTTAACTTCAAATCGAATAGAAATGTTGTAAGACGAATATAAGTGCCAAATTCGAATAGAAGTTGCGAGCGGTTGGTATTTCATAGCTACATAGAAATATAAATTGAAATAGGAATCGACACTACTAAATAGACATGAATTTCTATCACCATAATAATAAATAATATTCGTTAACTTCAAATTGAATAGAAATGTTGTGAGACGAGTAGAAGTGACAAACTCGAAGAGAAGTTGGGAGCGGTTGGTATTCCGTAGCTACATAAAAATACATATTGGAATAGAAATCGGCACTAATAAATAGACATGAACCGCTATCACTACTTCTGTGTAAAAGTCAGAATGCATTAATAGAATATCGTGCCTATTTCTTAACTTCAAATCGAATAGAAATGTTGTAAGACGAATAGAAGTGCCACATTCAAATAGAAGTTAGAGCGGTTCGTATTCCATAGCTACATAGAAATAAAAATTGAAATAGGAATCGACACTACTAAATAGACGTGAATTTCTATCATCACTTCTGTGTAGAAGTCAGAATGCGTTAATAGAATATCGTGCCTATTTCTTAACTTCAAATCGAATAGAAATGTTGTAAGACGAATAGAAGTGCCAAATTCGAATAGAAGTTGCAAACGGTTAGTATTCCATAGCTACATAGAAATAGGAATCAACACTACTAAATAGACGTGACTATCTATCATGACTTCTGTGTAGAAGTCAAAATGCGTTAATAGAAATCTACAGATCGAATAGAAATGTTGTAAGACGAATAGAAGTGACAAACTCGAAAAATCGATTAGTATACCGTGTTGTCGCTTTTTGAACCACTTCTACGGGTGATAAGATATACCGAAACTGGTGCAATAGAAGTGTATCATTTCGAACTAGACAGATATCGACTCGGAATTGTCACTTCTACTCGCTTTGAAAAAAAGTTTGGGAATAGGGCTTCATTTTAAAAAGTAGCGTCATACACTGGTTTTTTTTGTACATAAACGCAGAGGAAAAAATCCAACGGACTCAAAAGCTGTGATCAGTCTGTCCAAGGTACTCTAATTCACTGTGAATTCAAATCCATTTTTCAGGAAACCTCTGCGACAAACAATTTTTGAATTATGCGCTAAGGCACCATCTTGTTGAAGCCAGAAGTTGTTAAGGATTTCTAGAAATAATTCATCCAAGGCGTCATCCAAATTCAGTTTGGCAGGTCAAAATACCTTTTGGAATTTAAATTGTTGTAAATAAAAGGCCCTGTTTATGTTGTTTGCTTTTTACTTTAGGCGAAAAAATGGGACAGAGGTATTACCCGATGCTAATTTACAGTAATTGAGTACATGGCCTTTAAGTTTGTATTAATTTGGTGTGCAGTATTTTATTTTATACCTGCTGACGTATCTATTGTTCTCGTTAAGTAGTTTATTTATTGCTTTGCTTACTTATTTCAAAAATAACACTGCAAAAATATATGCACTGGCAAAGTTTAATGTTTTCATTTATTTTACAAACCGAATTCGTATTACCGCGTTTTATTATGCAATAATATGTATATAATGATTTTTTCAATTAGAATTTCGTATATGCATTAAGAAAACCGGAAATATAAGTGCAACTATTTAAATCTTTAAACACCTTACAATAATACAATAACATTTAAGTAATTATATTTTACTAGTAAAGCATTGGAATAGATGATTTATAAATTAAGTCCACAACACTTTTACAAACGTCATAAAGCCGTAAGACAAACAAAAAATATTCTGCTACAGTTTTCGTGCTGCATGAATTTTGTCGCGGACGTAAATGTCATTTTGCAAACAGGAAATTACTGATTTTTACTTCCGTTTCTGACATTGAGGAAGACAGCACGTGAACTAATGTTATACCCAGTGAGAACTACATTTTAAGTATCGTATTTTTCGACGCGATTCAATTTCCTCGTATTATCACAGCAAGTTAGGTTACCTCCGCCACCTCGGAATTTGTTAAATACTTCCCAGTTATTGCTTTCTGTGGCTCAATAAACTGGAACGTGTACGGGTGCAAATATTAAACACAACATATATCTGTTTATTACACTTTCAGCAATTTTAGGCAATTGGTTTGGATATGCCATCAGCTAATTTTTGTTGGTGTCGAATATAGATGTGAGCGAGTTAGATATACATATATGTTATCACGAATAATTCATGCATATTTGCTTGTTTAATTACCTGTTATTACCGTTGCGCTTTGCTTCTGATTGCGTAACCATTAGATTTGCATCGATTTAATTTTTATTATTCTGTTTCTTATCAAATTATATTCTCATACTTCAATACTAATAATTTATGTACCTACGTGTATGAGGTATTGCCTAATTTAAGAATTTGCTAATATTAGCATTATTGTCTTTTCTTATGAACAATTTATATACTATATTGATTGTTGATTTTACCATTGCAATAAATATATTCGTTGTTATACTTGTTTACCTACAGTGTTTGGCAGATGTAAACGGGCATTTATAGTGTGTATTTCTCCCGTTTTGGTGTTTTTTTAATTACATTATAATCAGCATATCGAGGATTGAGTCGAGGATCAAGCTGAATTCTATCAGTTACACACCTACGACTCACTCTCCGAAGCTCTGAGCTACTGCAAGTTACGGTTACGATTGTTTAAAAAAAAGGAACCTTATGTAGACAACAAACCATTCTATTAACTATTTATGCACCAAGTTCGCTATTACGAGGATTACGATCATTCAGTAACACCTGTGGTACATACAAGATTTTATTATTCACTTTGTATACTTAATATAAAACTAAAAATGAACAATTATTTTAGTTTCTATTTTACTGAATCTACAAGTATATATACTAGTTTATATAAGAATACATAATTTGACGTTTAATCTTTTATTTGTCAGAATTAATTTTACAATCATAATGAATGTGTAAAAATCATACCCGAATATGTTTAAAAAAATGACAGAAGGGAATAAAAAATTTGTTGTTATCTGAATCTAAACTAAAATATGAAAAAAAAATATCGTTTTTGATGGCATAATGAATCCATAACGCCTTCTCATTATGCTCCGGTTGTTAACGAACTCTAAAATAATAGCTATTTGTGCACCAAGGGCGTTACTACAATGATTATGTTCGGAAAGCAGCGTGATGTAGTGTATATTGCTCGATGGGCGTAATCATCCAGTAACGCCATTATTAGGTATTATGAGTAAATTATAACAAACTAAAAAATAAAAATATAAAGTACTTTTACGAAAAAATGACTCATTAACTTTTTCATTGGAAAAGTTTTAAAAAAAAGTTCAATTGTATTTTGTTTGTGACTATATTCAAACGTTCTCAAATTCAAGAGCCTTCTCCAAGTTGCTATTCATCTTCTAGAACGTATACTGAAAGATATGGAACACTCGAGAAGGATTTCCAAATGTGTATAAATACCGAACAAACAAATCGTAGGTCAGTTATTCCCGTAATGTGAAGGCGGCATTGTTAAGAAGATTATTCAAGTTGAAATAAATAAGTGATTAACACGCGCGTACAGATAAATATACGGAGTATAATCTTGTACGTGACTTTAGTGTAAACGAGTGTGTGAAGCTATCCGCGGACTTTATCTTATCTTCGTGTAAGTGATATAAATTAGTGTAAGTGTTTTTATTAAATATTATTAGATTTAATTAGTTCGGTTAATTTAAAAGTGTACATATTTTTAGTATAAGTAAAAATATTTTTAGTAGTTTAAATAAATTAGTTTTAATAATAAAATTCGTTACAAAGTGGTGTGAGGTGTGGGGTTCGCGATTTTTTTTAGTGTAAATACCATTAAGTAATCTAATATCACAACCGTAATAAAAACATTGATTGCGTAAATAATTAAAACTTTAGTTCGCGTGTTTGTTTATAGCATTTAATCTTAGCTGTTGGTTTCGTTAAACCAGTGTCGGGCTTTATTAAAATTTAGTGTTATTAAATTTTGTTTTAAATTAATATTCGTGGTTAAATTTATGCCGGTGGCGCGTTCGCAAGCAGTTAAAATGGATTCAAAAATAATTGAAATTCTCGAATCGATGAATAAAAATATTCAAGAAAAACTGTCGGAAAATCCTCAGAAAAATGAACAAAAACTGTCGGAAAATCCTCAGAAAAATGAACAAAAACTGTCGGAAAATTCCAGAAAAATGGAAGAAAATTCAAGAAAAATGGAAGAAAAACTCTTCGAACATTCTCAGAAAATGGAGGAAAGTTCTAGAAGTTTAAAAGAAGAAATACGAACGAGCATAGAAAATCAAATCAAAATTGTTCAAGAGGAAACTCAAGCAGACATGTTAAATTTAAGAGAAGAAATATGCGAAATTCTGGAAAACGGAAAACAATTTATGAATGAGAAAATAGAAGCAATAGAAGACAAATTAAAAGACAGAAAGAATGAACCAAATGAATTACTGTGGTGGTGAAGTGTCACGAGTGAAGATTTAATAATGGACCGCCGGGAAGAAAGCACTCGCAAGTTTAAGGTTATACCTCCGAATTTTGATGGTAAAGTTCCATGGTCAACCTACCACAAGCAGTTTGACGCCGCAGCTACAGCTAATGGTTGGAGCAACAAGCAGAAAGCGACGTCGACGTCCTTACGCGAAGAAGCGCTTGGAATCTAGCAGACTGTTCCTGACCACCTACAAGAAAATTACGAACTTTTAATTTCGCGTTTAGATATGAGATATGGAGATGCTCATCTTCAACAAGTGTATCATACTCAAATTAAAAGTCGGGTTCAGAAAACAGCCGAAAGTCTTCAAGAGTTTGAGGTTGACATCGCCAGATTAACACGGCTTGCGTATCCTACAGCACCAGATACCTTCTTGGAGCAGTTGGCTATTCAAACCTTTGTAGACGGCCTCCGAGACAACAAAACGCAGCAGACTCTCCGGTTAGCTCGACCGAAGACATTGGATGACGCTTTGGTGCATGCGTTGGAGTTTGAAGCAGCAAAACAAGCATCGCAACGTCTGAGACGGTCATAGACTCTGCTGTGCTGCAGAAGTACCCGTGCAGACACTGAAAAGCATCAAGGCAATAGCGCAACGAATACTTCGAGAAAGAGGAGTGACAACTTTGAACTGCGACGAAATAGTCCATGTACGACGGCATCGTACTAAACCTAAGAAGAGGACAAGAAGAGCGCTCGAAAATTTGGAACGAGGCAAGCAAAAGAGACAAAAAGTAATCTCATCTAGTCAGACTCCGGAGATTACAATTCGAATGGCGTCGCCTAGGGAGCAATTGCATAGCATTTACCTCGATGGTAAGATCAATGGAAGAAGTGTTCAGTTACTGGTTGACACTGGAGCAACGAAGACCATCATTCGTCCTAACATGTTATTCGAAAACGAGAAGACATCGCCAGTAACAGTACGACTTCGAACGACGACGGGCGAAGAAATACCTATTCACGGACGAGTCAAAGTAACCATTGGTTTGGGAAATGGAGTACTCGACCATCAAGTATTGGTAGCCGACATCACGGAAGAAGTTATCCTGGGAATAGACGCGATAAAGAAGTATGGGTTCCATTTGGATATGAAGAACGATGTACTGAAGATTGACAATGAAGAAATTCCTTTTCATTGGTCAGAGAAGGCAGTCGTGTGAGTCTTATTGAGTGAAGACGTGATTCTGCCTGCAAAGACGGAAAGTGTGATGATGGCACGCCTGGATGAAAATCTCCGGGAAGGCTACATACGCGCGATGAAACCAATGGAGGGCGGTTTAGTTGAAAAGGGACTACTCGTTGGCAGAACTTTAGTACGAGTAAAGAACACGATGCCAGTAAGGATCTTAAATATCAACTCAGATCCTGTAACGTTGAAAAAGAAAATCGTGGTAGACCAATGCACACCAGTACACAAATTGTAAGATGCGCGAAGTGGAACGAGGATACGTCGCCGAAAAAGTGTCCACAACATCTATTGGACATTCTTACCACCAAATGCCGAAACCTCAGCTCAGTTCAAAGTGTTGATCCAAGAGTATCAAGATGTGTTCGCGCTGGAGAGTGGCTCCAAAGGAAGAACTAACGTGGTGAAACATAAAATACCAGAGACGCTCGGCCGATACGAAAACATTCACGTAGACTTCCTTTGGCGAAAAGAGAGGAAGCCAAACAAATAATTACGGATATAGAGATAGAAGGCGTAATTGAACCTTCAAGTAGCCCATTGGCATCCCCAGTAGTACTCGTAAAGAGGAATGATGGATCAACGAGGTTTTGCGTATACTACAGGCATCTAAACGACGTGACCAAAAAGGACAGCTACCCTTTACCCAGAATTGACGATACGCTAGACACCCTGTCAGGATCATAGTGGTTTTCCACGTCAGGTTTAACGAGTGGTTACTGGCAGGTAGAATTAGAACCTGAGGATTGTGAAAAAATAGCTTTTACGATCGGAACTGGTTTTTGGCAGTTCGCTGTGATGCCCTTCGGCCTGTGTAACGCTCCTGCAACGTTCGAGCGTTTGATGGAGACCATCTTGCGCGGATTGTCTTGGAAGACGTGCTTGGTTTACCTGGACGACGTGATCGTGGTTGGAAGGTCGTTTGAAGAACACTTGAACAACTTGAAGGAAGTGTTTCATCGCCTACGTGCCACGTATTTAAGAAGCAAGTGCTCTATCGGAGCCACGTCGTATCTAGAGATGGAGTAAAGGCTGACCCAGACAAAATTCGAGCAGTGCAAGCATGGCCAAGACCAATCGACAAACATCAGGTCCGAAGTTTCTTTGGGTTGTGCAACTATTATAGACGATTTGTACCCGGATTTGCCAATATTGCCAAACCATTGACAAAATTGACGGAAGAAAGAGCAGAATTTAGAAGGAATGAAGACTGAGACAATTGTTTTAATCAACTAAAACAGGAGCTAGTCAATTCGCCGATTTTGAGTTATCCAAGAGAAGATTGAAAATTTGTTTTGGATACCGACGCAAGCAATCTGGTTCAAGATGGACAAGAAAAAGTTATCGCGTATTTTAGTAAGGTTTTGTCCAGGCCAGAAAGGAATTATTGCGTGACTAGGAGGGAGCTGTTAGCAGTCGTTAAGTCCATGGAACATTTCTACAAGTATTTGTATGGACGAAAATATTTGCTGAGAACAGACCACGCCGCTTTAAAATGACTACTGCAGTTCCGCAACCCGGAAAGACAAGTGGCTAGATGGATCGAGAGACTGCAAGAGTATGACTATGACACAGAGCACCGTGCCGGAAACAGTCATCAGAACGCTGATGCCTTGTCCAGAAGACCATGTCCGGGGGACTGCAGCCATTGTTCGCGACTGGAAGTTGAATGCCTCCGGAGAACTGCTATGGTTGATGATGAGTGGGAACCTGAGCAGTTACGTCGCGAACAAGAAAACAATCCTGAAATAATACTACTCCTGAACTGGAAAGAAAGCGGCCGACGACCAACCTAGGAAGAAGTGAGTGCTTTGGGCGGAAATGTCAAAGCGTACTGGGCGCAGTGGGACTTCTTGATAGTAGAAGACCGTCTTCTTAAGCGATCCCTAGAAAGTGTTGAGGGCACGGGAAACAGACTACAGTTAGTAGTGCCGAAGAACAGGGTGTCAGAAGTGTTGATGCATCTTCACGATGGGACATCATGGGGACACTTTGGCATTAAGAAGATTATGGATGAACTGCAAAGAAGACGTCATGAAATGGTGCCGTAAGTGCACGGTCTGCGCCTCAGGAAATGGTCCAGCGAGAAAGCGCAAAGCACCCACGAAGCAATACAACGTAAGAAGCTCTTTGGAAAGAGTAGCGATTGACATCCCAGGGCCGTTCCCAGAATCCGATTCGAGAAATATATACATACTGGTGACGATGGATTGTTTCACGAAATGGACCGAGGCTTACGCCATACCCAATCAAGAAGCAGCTACAGTCGCCGATGTATTAGTAAAAGAGTTGTTCTGCCGGTTTGGAGTTCCGTTGGAATTACACTCCGATCAAGGCCGCAATTTTGTGTCTGGGCTGTTTCAAGAAGTTTGCCGACTGTTGGGAATTAAGAAAACTAGGACGACGCCTCTCCATCCTCAATCTGATGGCATGGTTGAGCGGATGAATCGAACAATAGGCAAGTACTTAATCAAGGTAGTGTCCGATCACCAAAGAGACTGGGATCAGTACTTGCACCTTTTCCTAATGGCATACCGATCATCCGTTCACGAAAGCACAGGCCAAACACCATTCTGTGTGATGCTTGGTCGCGAAATACGATTGCCATGCGACCTTCAATTTGGACAAAAACCGGAAGAAGAAGTTTCTGGAGAAGATTACGTCAGCAAGCTGACCAAGAGGCTGGGCGAAGTACATGAAGAGGTCCGTAAAAACATACAAATTGCCAGTGACAGGATGAAGACCAGATATGATGTAAAGGTGCAAAATGATGGGTTTCAACCTGGCACCATGGTATGGTTGTATAATCCCCAAAGGAGACGTGGTTTGTCGCCGAAACTGCAAAGGCAATGGGAGGGCCCTTATAAAGTCGTGCAGCGTATTAATGATGTTATATATCGTATCCGAAAACCACACAGAGGCAAGCCAACAGTGGTCCACGTTGATCGTCTAACCCCGTTTGCTGGCGATAACCACAATACACAAGTTCAGGTCCGAACCAGAGTAATAAGCAGCAGAACCAAAAATCAAATCGAAGGAATGGAGTTCGAGAAGTTTATGAGCTTATACGGAGGTTCTGGAAAACTTAGGTTCGAAGTTACCACCGAGGAACAACAAGACCTGTTCCAAACACAAAAAAGATTACGCCATCGCACATTGCGTGAGCGAAGATCTTGACATGTCCAGAGGGGTTTCAGTCGTGTTTAAAAAGAAGTTTGGGCAGCTAGATGGATTACAAAGACAGCAACCGGTAGTCGGAAAAGTTTTAAAACTACGTGGTGACAGACGCTTCGTTTTCTATCTGGTCACCAAGAAATACTCGAGTACCAAGCCGTTATACGAAAATCTGTGGCGAACATTATGGAATCTCAAGAGAGAAACTGAGTTCCACCATGTTAAGAAATTGGCAGTGCCCAATTTTGGTTGTGGCTTAGATCAATTGAATTGGAGTACAGTTCGAAACATGTTGGAAGTCGTCTTCCTAGGAACAGGCGTTCAAGTGTTGGTCTGTAGTTACCAACCAAGAAGAATATCGGGCCAGGAAAAGTCCATTGACTGTTACTTTTATGGTCAAGGAAGTTCCCGAATTGGAAAAAGCTGCCGCTATCGCCACGATCCTTTTTGCCAGTGACTCATCCAGTCTTCTGTTCTGAGAAGTTATTCGCAACTTTGAGAGCCTTCGCGAGGTTTTCTAGAATCTTCACCGAAGGATGTGGAACATACGGGAACGTTCTGCCAAAGTGTATAAATACTGTGCAAACAAATCCGTAGTCAGTTATTTCCGTAATGCGAAGACGGCAGTGTTAAGAAGATTATTTAAGCGGAAATAAATAAGTGATTAACGCGTGTGCGATAAAGATACTGAGTACGTTATCTTCGTGTAAGTAATAGTGCGATATAAATTAAAGTGTAAGTTTTTATATTAAACATCTATAGATTTAATTGTTTCGGTCAGTTATAAACGTGTATATATTTGTAGTATAAATAAATTAGTTAGTTTTAATAATAAAATTCGTTACAGAATAATAATAATTAATTGTTTGCTTTTCCCCTTAAATTTTTTAAAATAAGGATTTAATGTTTATTCGTTAAATGTTTAACAATACACAAATTGTTGTTGTGTTTAATTTATACTGTCAGTATTTCTACACCAATATTCTATAATTTCAAAAATGAAAATTACGAATACATCAAGTAATAAAACTGATAATAAACCAAACCGCAATTAAAAAAATCATCTTGTAGTGAATTTACTATTCTCGAGTTTACCAATTTATAAAACAAGGAACTGAAACACGTAATGATAGTGGAATAAAAACTAGAAATAAAAACAGCACGACTTGTACCACCGAAGAAAGACATCAACGCAAAATAAGTACTAATAAAAGACCGATAAACAAATTTACGAAATTTAAGTACGGCAGTTACAAAACTTTCGATGTAGGAAACGGCAAAGCAAAAATCCCCAATACCTATCTCCGTAACGTGATCAATCGTTGAATTGTACCCAAAGGGAAGTTTATTTTTTTCCCATTTGGTTTAAACTTCAATTTCGCATATTGTGAAAGATTTTAAATTTCGAACGTCAAAATGTGGTGGTCTTGGTGGCTGCTGAATATTTATGCCTGTTTGAAAATTCGCAAACGCAAATAAAGTTTGAACAATAAATTATAGAAAATTCCGTACATGCAAATTCAGTGGCAAACTACATGACAGAAAGTCAGGCAGGTGTGGTCGATGAACATTACCGGTAAACAACGCAACATTCCTACACGTAATTCTTTCTCGATTCAAAAAGGATTTCGAACATAACGTAACCTAACGTTATTTATTTTAATAACGATATAACCACGTAGAAAAGTAATTTGATCGTTCCCATCGTATCCGATCGGACGAATTTAATTTAATACAACAAATAGCTTTCGTTTTCACATTATTAAAGATAATTGTTGAAATCAAAAATGCATTCAGGAACTTTAACAAGTGGGTAAAATATCTCGCAAGTTCTATTGAATGTTAAATTAGAAATGGTCAGGTATTTCATAATGAGATCCTTTGGAGCGGCTTTGTTGACAAAGCTAACGATCCGCACGAATTAAATGCCCAATTGTTCAATTCGCCGTCTTTCCTATTTTTCCTCAATTTGTTTTTTTTACTTCCTTCAAAAATTCTACACAAACCTAAACACACCACTTAATTGGACGTTCTCTTTTTCTGTCACTCATTAATTTTTATCGTTTTAAATATTTCTCGAAATGGAATAGAGGCCGAATTACGTTAAGATTAATGGATCCAGTATATCTAATCAAGACTGTCAATTAAAGAGAGTAGTTTCTGTGTTGTTGAATTCTTTAACATTTCTGTCCCCCAAACAGAAGAAGACGCGGTGCTATTGTATCTAATCCTGTTACATAAAAAAACACGTTTCATTCCAAAATTTTAATAAAATTTCACGCTCTCTTAAATCTAGTTTTAGAAGCACATCAAATTGTAATCGATCTTTAAATTCCGTGAAAGTGATTTTAAAACTATATCCAAAATCTCACTTTTTTTACATTTTCGACACAATAAAATAATGTCCTGGAAAACCTTTTGCCAGACACACTTCGATCGATTCGTTTGAATTAAGATTAATCTGGAGTTAACTTTTATAATGAGGAAAATTTAATAATTTTTAATAAATTGTAATTAGTGAATGTTTAGAAGCTTTAGAACTTTAAATAAAAATTAATTGACAGATAAGCTTCATCTAATAAATTACGTCAAAAAAATGTAATCACGCTGTGTAGGTACACAAATTTACTTTTCTAGGATAAATTGAATTACGCTAATAAATACATCTGTTCAAACCCGTTCCCTAACGTACAAAAATAACGTAGTTTTCTTTTACAAATCAACGTAATAAATTACATTCTTACGGTAGAAGCAATAGTAAAAACCACATAAAATATTGTTTTCTTGTAAACGTATATAACACAATTAAAATACCTATTGATTTTATGAAAGATAAAAAAACTGAAAAAACTTACCTCGCAGTCGGCATCATTTTTAATGCTAACGCTCGGCTGAGGCAAAATCCTGCGCCCCCCGTTGCGAACCAAAACTTCACTTTTTGCTGTAATAAAAAAAAAGGAAATTAAACATGATTACAAAACACTCCGGGTATCCAACCCTTAATTTTAAGTCATGCGTCTACAGGGTATTTATTACAATTTTCGACCAAATTCATTTTTGAGTACAGTAATGATATACTTCGCGCGGCCATTTTGTTTTCTATTGTAACTATCACGTAGACAGACGTGTTCAATAAAACCAATTATTATTATGGGAACCAAATAATATCTTCAAAGGAATTGATTTTATTGCTACAATTTTAATTAAGACTTGTAGCAGCCAAGCGCAAAGAAATGCTTCGTTAAGCATATAAATTTTTTTGACATTCTTTAAATTATTATTCATTAAAGAATAAAACGTTCTCTTTACAAAAAATTATTACGTTGCTTGTAATAGACAAAATGCTTCTTGGGATAATGATGGTATGGAAATTTTTGCAGTATGCGACTAACGGAGCTCACATATTATTGTCCATTGTGGTTTGTGTGAAATTGATTCAAGAAAGAGATTAGAAAAACGGATCTCGAAGCAACCGCTAATCCTGAATAGGAAAAAAAAATTTTCAAAGTAAGATTAAAACTTAATTATTATATAGTTAATATCCAAAACGTCACGGTCATGGTCTATACATCAATTTTACTGATGTACACATTACTCATTAATGATTTTTAGATAATCAAAAATATTTTACCAATTATGAGCGTCCTAAATATTTTAAGGAAGAACCTAGTTCACAAAGCAAGAAATGAAAAATGTGAATGAATTCACGCTTAAATAGAACGTTTCAAAAATTATCAAGAATTGAATTAAACATTCCGTTTATTTTTTTAATTCAATATTTTTGTAATTGAGATTTTTTCAAGAAGTTTTTCTAGTTGTCAAATTCTGACGGGTCTAGTCAAATCCAAGGCAAAAAACTAAGTTGGAACTATACTCTTTCCCCGTGGGTACATAAAACTGAAAGTCTTCGTTTAGGAAGGGCATGTAAAAACCACTTTAATTCATTTTTGTGGCAACGTTTCGTGCTAAAAGCGAGCACTTCATCAGGCCAAAGAACAAAATCAAGTGGATCAATCCACCAACCAAGGACAGAAGAAATTTGTCAATTGTTTGTTGAACGTTTATGTCCTGCGTTATTAAAAAAATTTTAATTATTGACCATTTTGTTTAATGTTTAATCGGTGTGTTTTATCTGCCGAGACGTCTACAAAAACAAAATTTAATTTTCCATTTATTTTAGAAACCGAATTCGAATTACCGCGCGTTAGTAATATTATAATTTTTTTTAAATTAGAGTTTCATATTTAAAAAAAAACAGGAAATATAAGCGCAGCTATTTAAATCGTCAAACACCTTACAATAAAACTAACATTTCAGTAATCAAATATATACTTTTAAAGTATACATTATTTATAAATAAAATCCACAAATGCTTTATAAGGCGAGAAGTTATTGATTTTGAACAATCGAATTATTGTGCGTTATTTATACAATAATTACCAAAGAATTCCTTTCATTCTCACTTTTGTATAGGGTATATACCTAATATTCTAATAATAATTTTTTATAATAAATACTAGAATTAACAAAAAATAAACTTGTACCTAATAAGTTTTTATAAAATAATGATTTTTTGAAAATAAAAAATTACAAAAAACTAATTTAATAATGGGTATATCTACCCCCACTTTTAATCGCTACTTAGGTATATAAATCGTTTTTAAAATTTTAAACCAAACTTTGTTATACAAGCGGATGCAATATTTAGATTTTTTCGTAAAAGCACTTTATATTTTTATTTTTTAGTTCGTTATAATTTACTCATAATAAGGTAAAGATACCAGTAATCGACACAGTACCTATTCTCGACACCCCAAATTTAATCTTATAAAACAAGAATTGCCGGCAACATTTCCGCAAACTGCACGTAATGGCAACACTGTTCAACCCCCGCCATTACCCCGGCGCCGTTCGCTGATAGACGCGTGCATTTCCGAAACATTCCATTGTAAAGAGAACACGTGCTCATTTCGCGGTTTTTGTGACATGTGTAGACTCACTTTGTTAAGAGGTAAGTTTATAAAAAAAATTATTTTTATTTTCTCCGTGTAACTTTCTTTTTGCTTTTGACGCAGAGATAGTAGGTGATGGTTTAATACGTTCGTGTTATTATGTCCGTCTCACTTCCGAGCTGAAACGTTGTTTTTTGCGTGGGGTGTCGAATACTGAAACTGTAAAATATGTGTTTCGTATACTCGTCAGGGATGTCGACTTCATAAACACATCCGAATATTGCGCTGAATGCTTATAGGAGACAAATATTTCGTTGCGTTAAAATTGCTATACGCGCGACTTCATTTCAGCGACGGTAACCAGTATTCGACACCGGCGTGTCAACTATTGAAACAACCAGTGTCGAATACTAAATCTGTAATTTACTATCAAAAATTCTGCAACAGCATTCTTGTTTTTTAAACTTTCTTATACAGGGTGATGTTTTGATAGATATGGCGAGCCGAAAAGAAATATCCAGTGGAGAATATGCACGCAGCTATTGAAGATGTTAATAAAGGGATGTCCTATAAGGGAGCCATAAAGAAACACGGTGTGCCTAGGGCGTGTGCCACTTAAGAGAAAAATGGGGCCTTCAGGTACATTCAGTCCTGAACTATGGCAAAATCGAATTTTCCTGTAACAAAAGATACGTTCATCCATAGCGTTGGCAAGTTAGCCAAAGAATTAAAAGTGGATTTCAAGGGAAATGCTGTACCTGGTAGGAAATGGTTGGACCTATTTCAGAAAAAACACCCTGAGCTGAGTTTTAGAGTTAGTCAAAATTTGACAATGATGAGACGAGCTGTCACCCAAGAAAATATAAACTACTGGTTTAAGGAAGTTTCCTCTTATTTAAAAGAAATGAACTTAGACGCGGCTATGACAGATCCAACGAGGGTATTCAATGCCGATGAAACGGCGTTCTTTTTAAATCCCAAACCTGGCAAGGTGTTGGCGCCAAAAGGCTGTAAGAGTGTATATACCGTTTCAGGAAATGATGAAAAACTCAATATTACAACCCTACTCACTGCCAATGTTGTTGGACAAATTGCGCCTCCTATGCTAGTGTATCGTTATAGCAGGATACCTCAGCACATTGCCGAAGTTTTTCCTCATGACTTGTCTATGGGAAAATCTCAGAATGGTTGGATGACGCACGAGTTGTTTTTTGAATACATTGCAAATATTTTTCTTCCCTGGATTAAAAAACAATCATTCAATTGCCCATTGTCTTTTTCTTAGATGGTTATGTGTCTCACCTATCGTTACCTCTAAGCCAGTTGTGCAAGGAAAATGGAATAGAGTTGGTAGTATTGTATCCAAATGCCACACACATTCTCCAGCCAATGGATGTTGCTGTCTTTCATGTGTTGAAAACAGCGTAGAGGCAGAAAGTCCATGACTGGAGAATGGATTACAACGGAGATCAACTTAAGAAACAAGACCTTGCCGCATTGCTTAAACAAGTCCTTCCATCTATTACTGAAAAAACAATATCCAATGGCTTCAGAAAATGCGGTCTATTCCCATGGAATCCAGCAGAAGTGAGAGTCGAGCTAAAACATGTAGAACAGCCTAAAGCATTAAGAACCGAGGAAAAACATTTCTTCGTCATATTTGAACGAGAGATTGGTAAGGAAAATCTTGCTTATTTCCTGAAGAACGAAAGCGAATGGGCTGGGGCAACTGAGGACAAATCTTTATTTGATCTATGGACACTTTGGAAAACAAAAATGGGACAGGAGGTAAGTAAAAATCTGCATCGAGAAAATAAAAAATCAGTATAGGAGTACTCAATTCTAACTTTAAATGGCAGAATTCTACCAATCTAGTAGCACAATCTGCTACGATAGAGTCACCTACAATTGATCCATCAGGTATACAAAATTTAGCCCACGACATGAATGTGTGTACTCAGTTAACAATTTGTTTTCCAGACGACCAACAGTCTGCTCCAGATTTCTCCATTTCTTCAAGAAACGAACATTCTCCTGACAGGGACATTGATGAAGCCGTTTTGATGATAGATCAACCATCCACATCCAGTTTGATTCCTGTACTTACAAGAATTGACCAACCAACAAGATCCGGTCTCAATCTTTCAGTTACAAAAGACAGTTATACTTCAGACAATGTCGCTGGTTTGACACTACCCACATCTGATGGATGTATTCTTCCAAGCCCTTTCAAGAGAGCACTACTGTGGCCACAACCAGTACAGCTTAGATCAACCAAGCGAAGAGAAAAACTACCTGCTGTAGTCACATCACCACAAATGCTGGAATATTATATGAAAAGAGATGACAAGAAAAGAGCAGCTGAGAAGCGGAAAGAAGACAGAAAGCTATTGAGGGAAGTAAAAAGAAAAGAGTCTCAAGCTAAGACCAAGGAAAGAGAAGCAAAAATTAAATTCTAAAAGAAAGAGGAACAATTCCAGTTTTTCTTCATCTCACTCACAAAGTGACTTTTCTTTGCAAGAGTCTGGAGATTCCGAGTTGGAACTGGCTATTAGTGATGATAGTAATGAAGGTGAAGAAGTTTCCTTAGATTAATTAAAGGCACCTTCATCCTCCCCAAATTCAAAGGGGGAAAAAGAAATTTAACAGTGTTTGTGTACCTTTGTGTCATCCAAGAGTTAAGAGAAGATGGCAATATAGTTGTAATGGGATTGAAGAATACTGACAGTGAGAAGAAGGAGTATGTGGCAGAAGAAAAAGACATTTGTGAGATAAATCTAAAAGAAATAGTTAGACTAGTTGAAGAACTTGAACTTATTGTGAAAGGAAAGCGAGTGAGCTACCGTTTTAAAAAATCTCTAAATGTGTCTTAAATTAAATATAGTTTTGTTTAATAAAAAGTTTGACTTAATGCAATAATATTTATTCCCAATGAAAGTGTTCAGTAAAATGTGTCGACTAATGCAACAAAACGCATGTCGACTATTACAACATTGGTAATTTTAAGTGTCGACTATTGGAACATTTGTTACATTATCTTTTTCTCGATATCATAACCAATATTTTGTGGTTAAAATTTAGAGAGGAGCACTATCGTAAAGAGCAAAGTATAGGCTTTCCAAAGGTATTTAGTTCACATTTTTCTTTGAAACCACATTCTTGCAAGATACTATTTTGTAAATTTTGAACCTTAACATGTCGACTACTGGTACCTTTACCTTACCTAGGATAGTTGAGTTAAAGGTTTTTTCAAGAAGTTTTCTTAGTTGTCAAATTCTGACGGGTCTTAGTCAAATCCAAGGCAAAAAAGTAAGTTGGAACTATACTCTTTCACCATGTACATAAAACTAAAAGTATAACTGTAACTACTACAGGAAACAGTTGAGAGAAATATAAACAAAACTGCAACAATTTTCTAGGGAATTAGGGAATATATAAATGTAGGGAAAAACTACGAACTCTAATGAAGGCAAAAGTGAAGAACGCCTTGAAGAAATCTATTATAGACGCTTATGGTAATAGTAGTTTTGGTGTAATCCAGAATCTTCCTCTAAAAAAAAAAGGATCAAAACAATCGTTACGTCTTAAAAAAAGCCGAAAAAAAACCCCTATAGAAAACTGACGCGAAATATGCGCTGTAGAGGAACGACGGGAATCATTCGCAGCGGGTAACAGTCTAAAAAAGTTCAAATTACGCGGTATTTTAAGACAAGGGAAGACAACCAGGTGGAACTGGATGTGTAACAGTTAGCTACGGCCATGAGTAGACATTTTAGCAGGTTACAATATTTGTATCTGTGTAGAAACGGTACAGATGGCGCTAAGTGCTATACGTAACGCAAGCAGAAAAATGACAGAAATGGGTTCCAGAATCAACACTTAGACAACTAGTATTTAAATTTGCCAAAACCAATAATATCAAACACAAATTAAATAAAACTACTCAGTGAGCTGGTAAAGATTCTCATGGTTTTCTAAACAAAAATCTTGAAATTCGATTGAGATAAACTGAAAGTACCAGCCTAAATAAAATTGCGCCGTTTAATTTAAAAACAATCTTAAAAAATAAAACATTTGAATTTAATCGAATCTTTAATATGGAGGAGACAAGCATAACCACAGTGCAGAAGATATGCCCAAAAGTTTACAGTCAAAAGAGTAGGAACGGCCAATGAGGTAGGACGATAACAACTGTCTTCAACATGAGTGCTAGGGAAAACTACGTTCTAAAACAAATCATATTCATATAGTGTTTCTGTGGCTTTATACTTTTTTCGACCATTGAAAACCACAGAAAAAAGCTGCATCCGGTCTTCGTTCCTAATAAATACTTCCGTCTAATCCTGACAAACTTAGTGAAGAGTATTTTGCATTTGCTCAAGAATTAAGATCATTTGTTGTAGGGGCGTGTAAAGAATTAAAAAATGATTCCTTATTATCTGAACCTACACCAAGAAATGAATCCTGTCTCGGGTCCTATAATTTCTGACAGTGAAATTGACCAATCTACAATCTCAGAAATCTGGGAAAGAAGTTTCTCGTTCTAATACACAAACTCTTACCAGTACTCATATGCACGCTGTATTAGAAGAAGTAGATGAAAAGAAACAATAAAGAAAACGATACTAAAGCCAGTGGAAGAAAAGAAAACGCTAAGAAAAGTAACTCAACACCAAAATCTAAATCTAAAGTTTTAAACTGATGGCAACAATGGTGAACATCAAAAAGTTTATTTCACCATTCCAATTTTTAGAAAAAGGATGAATTCCAGGAACTAGAGAAAATTATTGCTGCTAAGAAAGTTAGAAATCGAATAAATTAATCACCCACCAGAAATTATGATAACCAAGAAGAAAGACTAGAATCTTCAGATTTTTCTAAAGCCTCTGATGATATGAGTCACAGTGACATCTGCGACGATGATTGATTATCTGATATCGACGTAAGCTATGCTCCACCTCCATATGGTGGGAAATTGTGCACAAATGCACTTTTGTACTTTTTATTCACTTTTGTGATTAAAGTGATATCTACATTCATTCTGATGGTACTGTATGATAGTGAGATAACATGGGTTTTTGTTGCCATTTATACAGTTATACTTTTTTCGACCATTAAAGGAACTATGACCTATAATTAACATCCACAGGTACATGAAAAAATTACTGATTACGACATTGCAGAGCTTTTGAAAAAAAGCCTTTATGGAAGTGGAAACCATGAAAAAAACTGCATCCGGTCTTCGTTCCTCATAAATACTTTCCCGTCTAATCTTGACAAATTTAGTGAAGAGGATTTTGCATTTGCTCAAGAATTAATATCATTTGTTGTAGGGGCGTATGAAGAATTAAAAAATAATTCCTTATTATCTGAACTACACCAAGAAATGAAAATCCTGTCTAGGGTCTTATAATTTTTGACAGTGAAATTGACCGACAATCTACAATTTAAGAAATCTGGGAAAAAAGTTTCTCGTTCTAATACACAAACTCTTACCAGTACTCATATGAACGCTGTATTAAAAGAAGTAGATGAAAAGAAACAAAGAAGAAAACAATAGTAAAGCAAGTGGAAGAAAAGGAAAGGCTAAGAAAAGTAACTCAAAACCAAAATCTAAAGTTCTAAACTGATGACAACAATGGTGAACTGCAAAAAGCTTATTTCACCATTCCAATTTCTACAAAAAGGGTGAATTCCAGGAAGTAGAGGAAATTATTGCTGCCAAGAAAGTAAAAAATCGAATAAATTAATCACCCCACGAGAAATTATGATAACCAAGAAGAAAGACTAGAATCTTCAGATTTTTCTAAAGCCTCTGATGATATAAGTGACAATGACATCTGTGACGATGATTGATTAGATGATATCGACGTAAACTATGCTTCACCCCCATATGGTGGAAAATTGTGCGCAAATGCACTTTTAATTCACTTTTTTCATTAAGTTAATATCTACATTAATTCTGATGGTACTGTCTGATAGTGAGATAACACGGCTTTTTATTGCCATTTATACAGTTTCTGTAACGGTTGTACAGTGGTGATCAGATTAAATCTTGCTTAGGTACTCCAGTCCCACACTTTCCCTTATATCTCTAGATGAGATATTACCAATTTTGATATAACAAAGTTTGAATTCTTTGATTTCACTCTTGCGGTCATTATTCAGAACCGATAATAATCTGCTTGAGATTATTTATGCTCAACACAATTCAAAAACTAGTACCAAAATAGAGAGTTCCTTCGATAAACAAGATATTGCAGTGATAATTGTTGCATAATTGAAACCATTTTTTGACTATTGAGGAGTTGCTCAATCCGTTTTAGAAAGGTTCGGATCTGTTGTCAAAAATTACCTACCTGGGCAAAGTAACCATAGAGGCAGTCACTGCCAAATTATTTCCACAAAACGAGGTGTTATCGACTTTATTGTGACTTAGAGTCTTCTATTGGGATTAAAACCAAAAGGAACGAGATACGCAAGAATATGCCAACACTATTATAATATGTGGAAAATTTCTCATTTCATTTAACGATCGCTAGGACGCAAAAAAAAACTGGCAATAAACTTAAAAATCTGCAAAAAATTTTAATAGAACAAACTCGAACAGAACAATAAGATCAAAGCTACTTAGATACCAAATTCAACAACAAAGTTCCATTTTGGAACTGGATCATCTGTAACGAAGCATGATATCAATGACATTTTCGGCAGCGATACCATTTTTTTTTTATCTTTCATCTTTGCAGTTATGCTAAATTCGTTACTTCCGTCAACAGGGCACAAACTAAATAGTATGCCAAGACTATATCTAGTGGAACTGAACCGGTTTAGATTTCCACACACCTTATCATAATCATACTGAAAAACACCGTAGAAATATATGGAGGACGACTGAGAAAACAGAATCACCTAGGACCGTAGTGGTTTCAAAACTATACGAAGTAGTACCGCGACATTATAGCATTATCCTGCGTTGTCGTTAAGTATAAATTTTTATTAAACTGATGTTTATTCTGACCAATCTTGAAAAGGACTTAATAAAATTCCTCGTTCAGGGTGAATGTTTTTTTGTTGAAATCCAACAATATAATAACTAAGCTCTCATTTGTTAATTCTTTTTGGTATATACGGTGATTGCGTAAGCGAAAGATGACTAGGCGCGGTTGTGTGAATAATCCGGACTGCTTTTGCTACACTTGTGGCAAATATACGACGTCCTATTAGCGCAAGAACATGACCAAAAGGCTATGTATAGTCAAACAAAATCCTGGGTTCCTTATCTCTGTTGCTTCGGCTTAACCCAATGATTAAACGCTAATTGCTGTTCCTATGAACGATTACCACTCGAATTACTACTTCTCCATGACGAAAATATCTGAGTACTACAAGATGAACAAGTCAAAAATCGTTTATCCGGATTTTGTGTGCATTATACAGATTACCCAGTCCCATAACTCCTTCATCCGATGCAATGAAGAACGAAGAAAGTAATAAAGAAAATAATTCAGTGACGCTGAAGCTATGGTATACTCGTATGATCTCGACAGTGACATTAGAAAGTCACATTTGATCAACTAAGCCGAAGTGGACGACCTGGTTCACTATTTATCTTTGTCGAAAGATGTCTCAACTGTTGGGTTCCATACTGAAAGAATGGATCTTACTCCGGAGAGGTGCTACAACTGCGAATTCTTGTGTGCCACATGAAATTCGCAGCATACTATGCTGTTGATCACGGCATCTGCTTCTGCCATGACGTGACAGGACTCATATAGGAACTAGATAACAAATACGTAGCAAAAGAGTAGAGACCTTTTATTGATCATAGCTCAAGCAGTCTCGACGCTGCACTACTAAAGAATGGCAACTATCTATTGCTCATGCCGTGGGAATGACGGAAACCTACAAGACAATGAACACCGTCTTGATGCTGATTAAGTACTCTGAGTATAATTGGAATCTTTACTGTCTTTCTTTGCCTGTGGAATAGTTGGTATGATAAGAATCACTATAGTGAAAAATTGGCCACACAAACACTTATCTGTGGTCTGACAGCACAACGTTCAGACTATCAAAATGGGTCTTATGAAACAGTTTGTTGCAACGATGGATAAAACCAATAATGGTTTTCAGTACTACTTAAAAGGCAAGTTTGAAAAGATGAAAACAAACGCAAAATTGCATTGAGATCCATTGTTCAGATCAGAGCTCACGGAACGAGAACAAGCAGCTTAGAACGCATTTGTGCTTGTGGACAATTTGCCAACAGCCTACCAGCACCTCGGTTACCGAATGTCACTAAAGATGATTTTGATATTCTCACCTTTCCGTCAAATATTGGAGCCGCAAATGACGAACACGGTGAAAAATTCCACCAGGAGAAGTCTTAAATTATATTTTGCAGTGTCGGCGCGTACATGACCATAGGCAAATTGCAGTAGTAAATAAATTTGACAATTATGGTGTTGTCATTGTGACGTATTAGTGATATATGTATAGCTAAAACTCGATAATTTTTGCAACTGTAGTTACGTTGCCATTTTCAATTCCTGTTAAAAAGCAGTAACTTCAAATTTCTAAAATATTATCTAATGATGTGTGATCTGATTACTCATTGATAAAATCCATTTTACTATTGTTTCAGTTGTACGTATCAAACTAATAATCAAATCCTTAGAATGAACAAATTAATTTAGTTTTGAACGAGGATTCAGAAATCATCTTTTTGCCAAGATCGTACGTTCAAGACGACATGTCTTTAAATTATGTATTTTTTTTTCGAAATTTGACAAATAACGTGTAAGGTTAAGTAATAAATTTTCAAGGTGAACATTAATTTTACTTATGTACGATTATCAGATTTAAACTATGAAAGGAATCGGCTACATCACAGTAATTTATACAATTCATACAACGTGTTTTCTGACATTGAATAATACGAAGAGAATTGCATCGGGGTATTTCATTTTTGACTTGAAACACGGAAGCTTTTGATGTTTTGTACAGGTTCGTTAACGCGTTTTACTTCATTAAACATTTGCAATTTCCTACTGGGATTTATTCCTATGAAACGAAATTCCATTTTCATTTACTAAAAAAAAGTTGTATACAGGGCGTGGCGATTAATTCCTCGACATCTGACAAGTAGTAGTATGTTAGTAGTTTGTAAGAGATTGATATTCTTGACAATCGGTGAATCGTGACTGAAACGTATAAGCCTTTCTAATTTCTGATCTCGTTTGTTTTATTTCTCGTCTTTTTTTTCTTGCAAAGCAAAATCGAGATGATCACGCAACAATTTAACTCAGAACGTGTCTTTAAAACGTTTATAGGTGTGGTGTTTTGTAAATTATCGTTTCGCTACCGACTCGTTTTTACCGCAAATACTCGTCAATGCCTTCTTCGTTTGGTTCTTTTTTTTAAGTTATCGTAACTGTTGTACTGGTTTTTAATTTTACATGCAAATCCTTTCAAACTTATAAAGGAAACGCCAAATTTGGAGTTATTATCCAGGCTAATTGGTGTTTTTATTACAGTATCATTATAATCGCTTTTAGCACTTTCTAAATTTTAAACTATTATAAAACTTAGTTCGGGGCCGTATTAAGTAAATAAGAAAAAGATGTATAATATACAAAAAACGTTTAAACCGTCATAAATTAAGTAGTAACACTATCTTAAATCTTTTGAGACTTAAAATTTTGGTAATTAATGCGACAAACTTGTATTGTGGGCATACATCGTCCGGAAAAACCTTTTTATATAACTTTGTTATTCAAAGACTAATTTACTAATTAAATATTTTAAAAGAAAAAAAATGAACGTTAATTAAGGAATAAACTTAATTATATGAAAAAACTTATACTAATAAATGTCAAAAAAGTATAATCGATTTTCTTCTTTCCTGTTTACAAAAAGTCGTTAAGTTATGTTATAAATTTATGTTAGAATGCCATTTTAATAAATACAGTCGAATAATTTTAATTTGACTACACAAAACTTAAAAAACGAATAATTTTTATACTGTTGTAAATTGATTACACTTTAAGTAAAACAGGTAATGGTCGAGTTTTTGAACTGAAACCTGTCTTTTACGTGGACATGAAAAATTCTAATAAGTATCCTACAAAAAAAAGACCACCCTATCCATAACCTTTTTTTATTTTTTACTGCGCTTATCGAATTTTTTCAACCAAGAGGTGGTTCGTCTGGAGTCTCTCCACTGCAGTCTCATTTATTGTTTTGTGTATATCTGATTTTTACTCCCTTAGCAGTTCTGTTTCGTCTATAAAATTTAGAAGCTTATTCACACAGACTTTTTTCAACTGATAATTGGTTAACGTTGGCTGACCAAAAATCGTTGTTCGTTGGGTTTGATATGTTTCCCAAATGCTGCGGAGTACTTCTCATTTTATGCATATGTCTGTTAAGGCCCCAGTGTCCTGTTATTAGTCCTATAGTTTTCTTTAACCTTCGTCTCTGTAAAGAAGAGTTTTGTGTGTCTCATCTCTGCCAAGTTTTTTCATAATTTGTTATGTTTTTCTGATAGTTTATTTATTTTCTGGTATCGTAGGAACCCGAAGGTGGGTTCAAGTCCGATATATACCCCCTATAGTGCCCTTTTTAGCTAGGACACCATGGTCCTTTGCTATCCAAATTAGCTGCACTTAAAATCGAGTTGTCAATATTTTTATTTATATACATGCCATAATCAGTTTAGAATTTATTACTGGCGACCTCAGCGCCAGTAGTGATGCCTGACTCTCAGGACATGATCGATATCGGACCGTTTGTGTATCGTCTCGAGTTGCTGAGGAGGAAGATTGTGTTACCAAAGAAACTGTGGGGATTACTATATGAATAGACTCAAGAAAATGTTAGTTAAGATTCGTGATTAAATTCGCAGCAACTTGAGATATGCCGATAAACACATGACAGAATGCTACGACATCTAAATGCATAAAATTTTCAGTCCGGTAATTTAGTATGGTTATGAAGCCACCAAAAGCAAAAGTAAAAATTAAAGTAATTTATTTGCACTTTAAATTAGGGACAGCGAACAGGAACAGAAGAAGTCAGATAAGCCAGTGACAAGAGATGCCGTACAAAGAGCTTCTATCTAGATATGTTGCACATTTTACACCATTGTCCTAAAACATTATTGTCTGTCAGGGTTTGAGATCACATAGAAAGCAAACATATGAAAACCTCTGGTACTCCTGCAGTGTTAGAATGAAAAACACTGTAGTAAATATTCTGGCATGTTTATCTGAGCTATCTAATTTTATAGAACCAGCACGAAACAACTATTTAAAAAAATTCCGCGACTGTTAAATAATAGCTAGAGGCAGAGTACTGAACTTCAAAAATTATACCTACTTATACAAATAAGAACTTTTCCGGGTTTGGTATTCTTATTTGATTGTTTGATGATTTCTATGCCCTCTCGGATTTTTCTATTGAAGAAGAATGGAGAATCACCAAAGCGTTACCAAAATTTATGTTGTGGCCAGCAACAGCCGACTTGAAACATGCTTTTGCTTATACAAAAATTAGCGGTGTTACATCGACATAGACTAAATCACATGAACAAGAAATTTGATATACACCTTGAGATGAAAATGTAGGAAATTTGTCATTAAGAGAAGGAGGAATCTAAGAGCTGTCGAACTGAATATGGGTTTGATATCATTTTTACAAAAAACTTTTCTATATGATCTGTAACCTTATGAAAGTAAGGTAAAAACGCCAATTTCGAATTGAATTTGGAATCTTCTTAGGTAAACGAACGCGTGTATGTAGACGACTATTAATAGCTACCTGACTATTCCGTTGCACATAACCATTGTTCAATAAAGTTTTAATAACATGACAAAATTCCCAAAATTCAATAACAGAACGTTTGTGAGCAGGATGATGATAAGACAAAGCATGAAGATATCTGCCTGTATGGGTTGGTTTGCGATAAACAGAATGGCAAAAAGTCCGCCGAGTTTACGAGTCACAAGAACGCCGACAAATGGGAGATATGAATTTGATGTTTGGACGTTGGTTGTTTAGATGATCAAGAAACCTAGACGATTTGACATGACCATGAGACCAAACAATAAACGTGTACTCAACATACCTACACCAGACTCTAAGCTTTAATATCAAAGATTCGGAGTTAAAGGAGGACTCATAGCGACCCCCGAAACTTGTTCATCAAAATTGTTATCAAATTGGGAGTAAGTGAACGATAAGCACTTTTCAATAATGGGAACCAAACTCAAATCTTTGCCATGATGAGAAAATCTGTTCGATAATAATAAGTATATCTTTAATAGGAACCTTAGTAAAAAGTGAAGGGACGTCAAAAACCACAAGATCTAGGGGTTTAAGCTTTATTGAGGATGTGAGAACTAGTCTTATCTGTCAATTCGCAAAGAAAAAACAAAAACTTGGCTAGCTTGTAAGTAGAAGAACTTCGGTTACAATATTAAGCAGGTGTAAAAGTGGTCTGTTCAAAAATAAGATGGTTAAGAAAGAAAACCAAAAAAAATTACTATAAACTTAAGCCGAGATATCAGTGCAGTAAAATAGAAAAAAAAACAATTGGGTAGCATCCCAGCTACAACCAACCAAATACCGCCGAAGTCAAAGAACTAATTCACAAACCTAAAGACTAGAACAAAAAATATAGCCAAATTGCCAAAAAGAAACTAACGCTTAAGACGTTTGCCACGTCGATGAAAGAAAAAAGAACGATTGAAAGTAGAAGACGAAGCATAATTAGAAGTTTGCAAACGAGTAGATGTAGAAGGAAGAGATATAGACTCCACATCACTAGCACGAATAGAATTTTTTAACACATTCGCAAGTCCTACGAGCTAGAATCATGACGTGGAAACGCCATGTCGCAGTCGTGTCGCTGTTTGAAGATACGCTCTTTCTGTGCCACACACACAGGACAATACTGGATGTACTCCGCCACTTTAGATCTCATATGAGACTAATAAAAACGTCGAAGAAGAGATACCGTCTATGCCAAACTACGATGACGCGAAGTAGAACAGACATGATGGTCGTGAATAATCGCTTTCGTTGATCAGATAGTCGCACTTTGCAAAGAAGACCATAAACCACAAACCAACGAGAAAAACGACGAGGACACGCAGACACTTTAGATACTAACTGATTACATCAAGGGTTCTTAGTAAGAGCGATGATTCTAAAAAAAGAAAACAAACCAGTAGACAAATCAGAAAGCACAAGAAAGGAACGTAAGGGTTTATTCCTTTTAGTACGACAGTGCACACAGACAGAAGAATTGGCAATAGGTAAAGAAGACAAAGATCGAAGTACTTAATGATCCATAACTCTCATGCTAACCTTCAGCACGTTTAACAAAACCACTATTAATAATTATCGACAAACCTTCCATTTTCTGTACTTTACCCAGTTTGAAAGCCCTGCATTTCAGGTTGATTCTCTCACCCCATACAAGCGCACCGTATGTGATGGTCTTCTCATCACCATTTAGTCATTCTGGGTTTTAATCCCCATGTGTGACCGACCACACGTTTGGTTACATTAAGAACCTTAATGGTATTCGTTGTGACGGTTTCCAGATGGGCGTTAAACATCAGTCTGGTGTATCAAGAGTAAGTTCCAGATTAAATTTCTTTGTCGTCGAGAGCGTGACTCCGTACATTGTATCATCCGTTTTTCGTCGTCTGGTAAATAAAACATTGCCGTTTTGATTGGGTCCCTGTTTTTTATACTATTTTTCGACAGTCTTTAGTGCACTCTGTGTTGTGTTGGATAAAGTTGCCTCAAATTTCCCATTTGTAATGATGGCGAGATCCTCGGTGTATCCTAAAGGGAATACCGTTTTCTAGTTCTTGTAGTAGGCCGTCAATTACTAGACCTTGTGGCACTCGCTAACCACATTGCCTCTTATAGTGCTACCGTATAAAGTAGCCGTCACCTTTCAATTTCTAAACATTGAGTTGACCCAGTTTCGAACTTTGATGTGACGGTATTATACATACTGGTTTTGGTGCAGAGGCGAAGCCTTTAGTGCCCTGTGCCGTATAGACCCGCGGAATGGTGGACAAATTACTTTAATAAGTGCATGGACCTAGGAGAATTCCCAGACATTTTTAAAGAAGCAAAGATAGTATGTATACCAAAACCGAACAACAAAGGAGTAAGCTCAATTAGTCTACTGTCAACACTATGTAATATACTTGACAAGCTGTGCACAAACCGCCTCGGACACTTCTTAGAAAACAACTCTTTAGGGGAGTGAAAAGTCCCAGGAAACTTACTAGAAACCATCCGCAGTTTTACAAAAAATAAAAGTTAAAATCGGTTCAATAACAAAAGACATAAACAGAGGTTGTCCACAGGGATCGTGCTTAGGGCCGGTCCTCTGGCTAATAATAATGGAGAGCTGGTTTTGAAAAATGAGGGAAGAAGCCAAAGACAACCTGCATGTACAAGCTTTCGCAGATGACCAACTATTAATAATCAGTGGCAGCTCAGTAAAAAACAGAAAATCTATGGAAAGAACTTTGGCAAGAATGCGTAAACTTGGCGTAAACGCATAAACTCATTTATGCCGAGGTAAAGACGGAAATGCTGATCTTTCCAGCAACGCAATACATAAGACCACTGACAATAAAAATAAAAAACCTGCCAACAAAAATGACCGACCCCATAAAATACCTCGGCATCACATAAAAAGACATTTCATAGAACACCTACGAACAGTAAAAACAAAGCTAGAGCAACTGGCAAACAAACTGTTTGCAATAGCAGAGAAAACGTAGGGTTGGAAGCCGGAAATATTAAACCAGGTATACAAGCAAGCCATAAAACCTGTCATAATATACGGATATGAAATATGAGGAAAAAAGATAACGGACCATCGAGTGAAACAGATTCTCGACTCTACAACAAGACCAATACTACTGAGAATTACGAAAGCCTACCGAACAACATCCACAAGAGCTCTTGAAGTAATCGCCGGAACAAGCCCGATATGGACATAAATAACGGCAATGTGCGAAACTCACAAAATAGAACGAGAAACACCAGTAGCGGCTAAAATTCACATACACCCGGCATTAAGCGCCACCCTATTCAATGAAACAACACAAACAAAGAAAAGCGACTTTGTCATCTATACATACGGGTCAAAGAGCGAAGAAAGAGTAACATCAGCCGCAGTAATAGAAAAAGACAACCAAGGATTGCTTGATATCATCCAGAGACCCGACTACAGCAGCAACGCAAATGAAGAAATAGCAGCCATTCAACTAGCGTTGGAAAGGATTAACACGTACGCAGCCCCAGGATGTAAAGCTACTATTAGAAGAGACAAGACAGCAATAGCGCAAATTAGACAACTAAAGCCCAAAACAAAAATGATAGCACGCATCCAAAAAATAGCTGTAGAAATACACACGAAGAACAGCGAAATTGAAATTGAATAGGTAAAAGGGCACGCGGAAGAGTAGGCAAGGAAAAAACCTACAGAAGAGCAACAAGGTACACGGGGAATGAGCGGATTAGAGTAGAGTTTTCAAAGCAAGTTGCCAAACATAAAACTATCGACAGGACAATGGAAATATGGCAAAAGGTATAGGACGAGGCTAGCCAGGGTAGACAATTATATAGAATAGTACCCACAGTAAGACTAGAAAGGCTGCAATTATCAGCGGAAGCAGTATGGGTAGCAACGGGACATGGACCCTTTTATGAATATTATAGTATGTTCAAATTAAGAACCCCGGAAAGACTATGCCAGTGTGAGGAAACCGACAGTGAGTACATACTGTGTGAATGTGAGGAACCAAGAAGGGTAGAAACAAGGACTGATCTGGTAAAGAAACTCGGACATAAGAGAAAAATGGCCGCTAACCAACGAAAACCAGAGGAATCTGAAGGAAATAATAAAGATACTTGACGAAACTCTACCCCTTTTTATCTTAGACGGGGAAAGATGATTAAAGGTAACAACAAAGCATAGGTATAGGACGAACGGAACAAGGGCAAAGACGGCATATAAGCTAAGTTAAGTAAGTGTAAAACGCATTTTTAAGGGCAAAAAGGTTCTAAGAGTAAGAGAGAGGCAGATCAGGCATCTACATTACAACTAGACACAACAGGCGCTTGAAGCTCTTCCGTGGACGGGGTCTAACGTGACAAATGGTGTCATAAGCTAACCATCTAGGCTGTACCCTCTCGATTTCTTCTGTATCTGCAGGGCGAGTGTGAGCAGAAGTCTTAAGGGAAAGCTATAAACTATATTATCAACCCAGAGCACGCACTGCAGAAAGGGGGGGAGAAAGCGAAACACCACGACGAACAAGGTTCGGTGGGTCAAATCAACGGGGGATGGGTCACACGCACTAAATATCATCAACCATCTACAATCATCGGCCAAACCGGACTCGTAGAACAACTCGCAGAACAAATCCGGGAGAAATTAAAGCCCAGAATTCCATAAGTCCAAGCCGGAAATACGAAGCAGTCTAAACATAAAATATAAACATCTCGGCTTCCCCGCTAATTTTTGGACAGGCGGAGGCGGTGGGTTCCCAATGACTCAGGTGCCGCTAGATAGAACGTTAAGTTAAAGCCTAGTACCGAAATGTGGGTAGGCTAAAGAAAACTACTTTTCTTAAAATAAATCACTGTCCCGTATATACCTAACGACTATTTTTTCAAGTAATTTTAAGATAAAGGAAGTCAAGGTGATCGGTTTAAGGTTTTGCCTGGAGTACGTAGGTTTCCCCGGCTTTGGTATAAATACCACCTTGACCATTTGTCAGCTGCTTGGTATATGCGAAAGTGCTAAGCTGGCTCTGAGAATCTTACATATTGCATTTCGCAGAACAGCAAATCCTTTTTGCAGCAAAATGAGATAAATTCCATCGACTCCTGGAGACTAAAAGGATTTAAACGTACTGATTCCCCATAATAGGTCTATAGGGTTAATCATTTCCCTCGCCAAGTCCCAGTTCCTTTTGGATGCCCGCTTGTTTGTTTGGTACCTCTTAGGAAACTTCAGTTAACGATGAATCCACACAGTGTTTCTGCAGTAGTTCCTGCAGAGTACCTTCAACCGAGCCTGTAAACTTTCCGCTTTGGGTAAGCATGGAACCGAAGTTTCCAGTACGGTCTTTGCACAGATCTTTTTGTAGCGAGAGCAGCCCTTGCTCCTGCCCTAAACTGTTTTCATCACGGTCACAGTAATGATAATGGCCAACACAAATTGTTTTCTCTTTTTGTGATCACAATACCCAATTACTTTTTTTGTTTATAATGGCCACCAGTTCACAACATCGACGCTTACTCCTAACAGCGTTTTCCGACGCATTTCATATTGACGGTTTTCTTCTTTGGGCATAATGGCCACTGTGTTCATAACGACTACTAACGTTTACTACTACAGCTGTGTAGTAAGTAACCGTTATGATCATAGTAGCGATACTGAGAATGGCATTGCAGTGGTTGCTGTGAACAAGGTGATCGACATGGTCAAAACAGAACATGACCATTTGGAAAAGTGTCCCCTGATTTATTTTATTATGATTTTTTTTAAATCTTCTTTTGAAGGGTCCCCATTAGTCAGTTTTATTAAGTTCAGTCGTTGTGTGAAACTAGGTTATAATAATTTTAAATCACTCTGACAATTGCCAAACTGGTAATAACACATTTCATTAAATTAAAGCTAATCGTAGGTTGGGATTCATGCAAATGCATTTGTGTCTCCATTTAAAATAAAGAAAATCTAGGATTAATTCTTTTATATCATTATCTGAGATAACCACTGTTAAAAAAATGTTTGTTCGAAATTCCAGTTTCTAGGAGTTATACTACTAAATTAAGAACTTCCTCCGGGTTTAGACCGTGTTAACGTTGTAACCGAAATCACCAACGTTTCGCCCACTTTCGTAAGAGGCTTAATTAGAGCATTAAAGAAAATCAAAGAATTCCAACAAACATCAACTTTTAAAGCAAGCCATATTCTGAACTTTTGAAAAGTAAGAAGGGAATCGATAACTTGAAGAAGAAAACGACAATCTAACAAAGAAACACTACTTGTAAATCTAAACTGCATAAAAGTGGCTAGAAGTAGTCTCCGTATATAAAAAAGTTACGATCAAAAAGGGGGTTGTGTTCGAAACCATGGTCACGATTGAACTTATAGAGGTGTTTTATGATTTTAATGCTCTCTCGGTTTTTTCTATTAAAGAAGAATGGAGATTTCGCAATCACCGTTATCAAAATCTCGCAGACTTAGAAATGCGAGTGAAGACGAAACGACCAGTTTCACCGATATCTAGACATGATAACTACAGAAAGAGAAATTTTGCAGGCAATTATAAGTAAACACAATGAGGCCAGGGCCAGAATAAAAAAAAATGTTTAGAGTTAGTAGAGGGCAACAGGTAGCGATAGTGTATGTAGACAAACAAAGTGCACAAAAACTTGAACAGGAAGGACACATACTAATTGGATGGACATCATGTAGAATCCGAATAAAGGAAGAGGTGAGCAGATGTTTTCGATGTTGGGCCCCAGGGCATAGGGCAGAAACATGCAAAGGAGAAGATAGAAGCACATCATGCTACAAATGTGGGGAGAAAGATCACCAAATAAAAGATTGTGATAAAGAAGATTACTGCACGGTGTGCGAAACGGTCGAAAAAGGTGCGGGACAAGGACATAGAACGTTTCGAAGGAACTGCAAATACATAGAATTAACAAGAAAGAAGAACAACGAAGAGCAGAAACAGACACTAACCAATAATGCATAGGGTACTACAAATTAATACTAACAACAGTGCTGGTGTGTACGATCTCGCATTAAAAGAGGCAAGAGACAAGGAGTGCGATGTGATAATTATCTCGGTAATAGGGAAACAAATCAGAGCAGGGTTATTGAGAGACACTACCGGGAAAGCCGGAATACACTTAGTGAATAGTGAGATAAATGTAAGCAGTAGTGGGGCAGGACATGGTTACGTATGGATAAAAGTAAAGCAAACGGTAATTCTCTCGTGCTACTTTTCACCAAAAGAACACAAGGGACAACTTTAAGGATTAATCTTGACAACTTAGCTAAAGAGATTAAAACTAACAGATGGAAGAAAGTCATTGATGCAGAAGACCTGAATGCGGCGTCTGTAACATGGGGCGCAAAGAAAACCACAGAAAAAGGCTATCTCGTAGAGGAATGGCTTGCAAAACTCGACTATGTCGTTGCTAATAAAGAGGATTCTCCAACATTCGAGAGAGGTGTGCAACAGTCGTTTATAGATATCACCGCTGTATCCAAAGGAATGACCGACTTATGCCGACAATGGACTACTCGAACAGGAGACACTCTCCGACCACAAGTATATTTACTGGGAATGGCACGAGGAGAAAGAATTGAATAAGGCAAATAAGAAAACTAAAGAAAAGGTATGGAACACAAGAAAACTGGATAAAGTTAAACTCTAGGGAATGATAATGCAAAATGATGGACCAGACATTGACACGGTGGAAAAACTGACCGACTACATAAACCGGCTTTGTAAAGAAACGATGCCCAGAAAAATTCAAATGAAGAAAGACACAGTATACTGGTGGAACGACACTATAGCGGAAAAAAGAAAAAAGTGTTGCGCTGCCCGCAGAACATATCAGCGGAAACGAAGGAAAAACAGCGAGGCAGAAACAGAGAAGATAGCACTACAAAACGCGAGAAAATGTCTAAAAAAAGAGATAAAGAAAAGCAAAAAAGACTGTTGGAAAGACCTGTGCGACCAACTGGACGATGACATCTGGGGCAAAGCCTACCAAATTGTCTCAAAAAAAAAATCAGGAAAAGATTAACGGAGATAGGATGGACAGAGAAGAAAATGATAGAACACATTAGAATGCTTTTTCCAAACCAGAGAAAGACACAAAGGGACGAGGACTATAAGGGAGAATGGAGATATGATAAAATAACTGAAAAAGAAGTAATAGAAGCAGCAAGTCAACTAGCGACCGGAAAAGCAACGGGACTAGATAGTATACCCGCGGAAGTTGTCAAAGCAGTAGCTACGCTACAACCTAAGGTATGGAGCAAGATCCTAAATAACCACTTAAAAAAGGAGAATGTCCAAAAAGATGGAAGACAGCAAAACTGGTCCTAATTCCGAAAAGAGAATCAACAGGATACAGGCCGCTGTGTGTGCTAGACGCAGCAGGGAAGATCTTTGAAAAAATACTTGCAGAAAGGCTAAAACCAATAGTACATCCAAAAATGTCAACAAGCCAATAAGGCTTTATAAAAGGGAAATCTACAATCGGCGCAATTAAAGAGGTTATAAACCAGGTACAAAAAGCAAACCAAGAAACTTGGAGAAAAAGAAAGATATGTCTAGTTGAAAATTCTAGAGAAACGAAATTAGAGTAGCAACCAAGGTGGGTGTACCGCAAGGATCAATTTTGGGGCCAACCCTATAGAATGTCTTGTACGACGACCTGCTTAAAACTAAAATGCAGGAAGGAGTGAAACTAACTTGTTTTGCAGACGATATTACGATAGTCGTAACTGATAAAGAGAAGTCTCAAGCAGTTAGTAAAAATGAAGAAACATACGAGATGATTAAAGAATGTATGAACAAGAGGAATTTAACAATAGTACCAGAAAAAACTAAAGTGGCACTGAAGACGGGCAAAAGAAGAATAGGGGAGATAAATATTAATATCTTAGGACAAATCATCAAAACTGAAAAGTGCATCAAAATGCTAGGGGTGGTTATAGACAAAGACCTAACGTTTATAAAACACATACAATATGTAACGGCACTCAAGACTGTAAAGGCGTTGCAAAGGATACTAACACATGCGGGAGGAGCCAAAGCATCTAAGAGAAGAGTTCTTGCCCACGCAGTAGACTCAATAATACTGTATGCGGCAGAGATATGGGAAGGAGCAATTAAGTGGGGAAAAACAATCACTTTGCTCAACAAAGTGCAAAGGTTAATTGCAATCAGAATATGCTGCGCATACAGAACAGTGGCAACAGAAGACGTAATGGTAGTGGCAGGGATACCTCCAATACAATTGATGGCGAGGGGAAGAATAAATAAATGGGACTGTGAGCAGCTAACCACGGAATGGCAAAAGCAGTGGAACCAAAGAACATCATGGACACAGCGGTTGATACCAAAGATAAGAAAATGGCTCAACAGAAGACATGGCGAAACTAACTATTACCTAAGCCAGCTACTCACAGGTCATGGAGAAAACGGGCTGTATTTATTCAAAATTACAAAAAAATAGAGACGACAAATGGATCGACTGCGTAGAATCAGAACGCAAGGAACATGCTGTTTTTAAATGCACAAGATGGGAGGAAGAAAGAGAAAAACTAAACCAAAAAATGCGAGTGGAAATAACCCCAGAAAACATCATCGAGAAAATGTGCAAATCAAAGGAGGGATGGGAGAGAATAGAACAATTTTAGATAAAAGTAATCAAAACAAGGGAAACTGAAGGCAGATTGAGAAATGATAAATAGATAGAAGTGAGCGGTCAATGACAGCAGGGATGCATAGGAAGTTATGCGAGAGCAGTTCCCTATGCACCCGGATAATGAAGAGGGGGAGTGGTTTTAGCCGGTAGGCGTCTTGTCAGGACGGTAGGTGAATCCGGCACACTCCGGTAATCGGATGTCTTTAGAAGATTTCTAATCCTCCAAACACACAAAAAAAAGTTTCACCAATATAAACTAAACCACATAAACAAGTAATTCGATATACACCTTGAGATGAAAGTAATGGAAATTTGCCTTTTTGCTTTCTTGACTCCCTTTTTCTTTTATTTTTGTATTAGTCGTAGCCCATTATTATTTTACTAATTTTGTTTCGAGACGTTTTTTTGGCATGGTTTCGTGTATACTTTTTTCATGCTTTTTCGTTATACAAGAATCTTGAAAACAAACATTTTTCGATGGGCGATTTTTGCTTTTTTGTATTTAATCCTTCATTCAGCTTTAGAAATAGTGAATGATTGGGTTACGTGCAATTTCTGTCAGAATCTTGCGAAGTTACAAACTTTTTGTGAACATCTACGTAAAATTAAAATCGTTTGGAATAAAAAAATTAATAATAAACTCAAAAGTGCTAAAGCTACAATGACATCTCAATATAAAAAATTGTATTAATTACGACCACCTGTAATTAAATTGTATTTATTAGGTTAATTACAACTTCGTATTGAAACTTACAACGGAAAAATAATTAAGTGTGTGTTGTATAAAAAATGAAAGAAAACTGGCATGCGTTAAAAGAAAAACGTCGCATCAATTAAGATTAAGAAATAGTTAGAGATGAGAAAGCTAAAACTGTCAGAAGTGAAACAAACTACTAATGTACCGCATTAACTTAGTCGTAACTTAATTATCCCATCATTGATCTGTCATAAAAATAAAGAAAAAGCAACAGAGATAATCTATACCTTCACTCGACAACTTTTTCGTTTGACGATTTAGATCTTTTTTTCTTTCGCCGTTACACATACGTAAGCAGTGGCTCGTATTAACGTTAAAAACAGATAGAGAACTTTCACCCAGTGCATCGCGTATTAGTTCAAAGTATAAAATCACTTCCTGGACAGCAGCCAGTAAGTTTGATAGTTAAGTATTATATGGAAGAGTTTTCCACTTGGATGCCTACGCCTCTCCGATACACGCGGTCGTTCATCAATTCAATGCTTCAGGATATGACTGCCGGTATAATGTACGTTGAAAAAAAAAACTGTAAAAAACTACAGTGTAACGGATTTAAAATAGAACGCGATTTAACTTTTTTTAATTAAAAGATTTCTTAACTGACGTTTTTGGTACACGCGCTACGAAACGAGTTTAATGTTTTTTTAAATAGATTCGATCTTCACTGACATATACAGCCTTGTTAATCTAATACATGAAAGTTTTTAAAAGTTTATTTTATGTGCTTGTTTTAATTGACCTGCTTGAATTAGTCGCGAGACATTCGTTTCTTTTTTATTTTCTAACGTGGATTTTCGATTTTTTTCAAAATAAAGTGCTAATTAAGTAAAGATTAAGAAACAGGAAAAACAGTATCCTCAATATATTAAACTCCGCATATGGTGTTGCAGATAATGTATCTAAAAAAAAGTATGAAGTATCCATTTCCGCGATTCACGTTCTTTGAAAAAAGTTTTATCAAAAATTTCAGCACAAGTTGTTAAAGCAAATAGATTTTTTTAATTGAATATTTTCTCGTTGTTTTTATATTTTTTAAAACTCCATGCGTTACAGTTTTTTAAAAGAAGCTTTTAAAGCAGCGTTTCTCAACCTGTGGGGTGCGCCCCCCTAGGGGGGCGCGACAATTCTGAAAGGGGGGCGCGAGCGTATCGATAAAATAAGAAAAAATATTAAGAAAACTATTTTTTGATTTAATAAAAAAAAAGCAACAAAATACATTCTGACAAAGTACAACGGTAAAAATACTTACATACCTACAAGTTTAATCATATTAATCAGTGGCTTCCTTGGGCCTGTCTCGCAGAGCAAAGTTTCTCGAAAGAAGGTTTAATATTGGAAATTGACACTCTGAGTTCTCTTTCAATATTTACCTGATATCTGTATTTTATCTTTAAAGCAGCCACTGCAGAAAATCCGGTTTCGCAAAGATAGGATGTTGGGAATGGTAATAGTCTACGAAATGCTCTTGTTTTCAGTGCAGAAAATTAATTGTCTAACCCTGCCCAAAATTGAAACAGTGATTTATTACTAAATTGCCTTTTGATTTCGCAACTTTTCGTGAAGTCTATGAACATTTCTTCTTCTGCAGTTGAGAGATCTTTGGGGCTATTTTGACATGGGTCCCTAACTCACTCGTAACTTGCTATCAAGTTGTCGTCAGCGAAAAAAATACTTCTTAAATTTCTTTGCCAACATAGCTAAATGATTTTCAATAGTTACAAGAACAACTTGAATATGCGAAGTAATAACATTCTGCTGAACTTTCATTGTTTAGGGTTCGTTTAGTGGTTTCCATATGTTGCTTATCTCGACATTTGGCTGGCTGAAAATTTCTTTGTTGTTGTTGATGAATGCCGCTTCTTTAAATTTCCGTTTGTACCAATGTTCCTCTCTGTGTATGATTTTTGCTTCTGACTATTTCATTCGATGTTGGTTATCCCACGAATGTTGCGCGATGCCGGACTTAGAAGTCTCTCCTCTCTGTGTGTGCGTCTGATGTTCTTTCAGTCTGATGTCAAGTGATCTCTTGGTTTCCTCCAGGTATGACTTGCCACATTCACATGGAACTTGGTAAATACAGTTTTGGGAATCTCGACTTGTTTGTGGCATTGTGTTGGAAATTATACTCCTAATGGTGGTCGATGATTTGAACACTGTATTTAAGTTGTAGCTTTTCCCTATACGTTTTATTGATTCTGATAAACCTTTGACATATGGGATGCTCAGCAGTGAATTGGGCAGTTCTTCTGTTTTTGGTTGTTCCTTGGTGTTCAATTGCTTTTTATGTAAAAGCTCTCCTACAATCTTTTCTGGATAACCATTCTGCCTTAGATCGTTTCTAATGTTTTTGATTTCTTCTCGTAGCCCTTTCTCTGTGTTGCACAACCTGTACGCTCTGTCAGTTAGAGATTTTACTACTCCCCACTTCGTAGATGTGGAATGGTTGGATTCAAAGTTAAGATATCGACCGGTCTGTGTCGGTTTTCTGTAGACAGTCGTTTCCATAATTCCCTTGTTCTTTGTTACGTGAACGTCTAAAAAAGGAAGTGAGTTCTCCTTTTTCTTTTCCATAGTGAATTTGATGGATGGTTTGATGTTGTTCAGATGTTGTAGAAAAAGATCTAGTTGCCTATTACTGTGATTCCAAATTATGAAGGTATCGTCAACATATCTAAGCCATGTTTTGGGTTTGAATTTTGATTTCTCTATGGCCTGGGATTCAAACCAGTTTATGTAGATGTTGGCGACTACTAATGATAGAGATGAACCCATTGGTAGTCCTTCGTCTTGAGTGAAGAATCTGTCTTTCTCCTGAAAGTACGAGTTCTTGAGGCAACATTCTAGGAGCTTCATTATTCCTTCTACCGGCAGCGTGGTTCTTTCTTGGAGTTTTTCATCTTCTCGGAGTTTCGTTTGGATGATTTTCAATGCTTCTTCAACTGGCACATTAGTATAAAGACTTTCTACGTCGAAGCTGACTAACTGATCACGTGGCTGTAGCTGTATTGTTTTCAGAATCTCAACGAAATGTTTGGAGTCTTTGACAAAAGATGAGCTATTCTTCTGTAGTGGTTGCACAATTGGTAGTAGAAATCTGGATAGCTGGTATGTGGGTCCATTACGAGAGCTGGTTATCGGTCGAAGCGGCATGTTGTTTTTATGTATCTTCGGTAGTCCATATAGATGCGGCGGTTTTCTGTAGTGTGGTGTTAGCATCGTTCTCATCCTTGGTGTTAGATGTCTTTCGTAGAGTTTTAGGACTTGATAGATCTTCCTCTCCAAGCTTGCTGTCGGATCTTTCTTCAGTCTACGGTAATTTCCTTGCTTTAAGACGTCTTCAATTTTTTGGTCGTAGGTGGTGGCATCCATGATAACAGTTGCGGCCCCTTTGTCGGCTGGAAATATTTTAATGCATTTGTTCTTCCGTAAATTTGTGAGAGCTTTTTCCTCATGTTTAGTGATGTTGGTGTGTTGTTTTCTTTTCTTCTCTAGAGCACTTCTGATTTTCCACTTAAATTCTTCTGCTTGTGTTGGATTCAAACGTATTGTCTCGACGGCACCAATTATGTCTAGTACAGGCACGTGTTTTAGTTTTGAGCCCTTTCTCTAATAGAGTCGTTTCTGTAGCAGACAGTGGATGTGTCGATATGTTGACTATGGTTCTCCTTGCATTCTTTTGGTTGTCGGCTGCTTTCTGTTGGTTTCGTGTAAGTTTAGCCTATTTTTTGTCGTGTGTTCCTTGGTGTAGTGTAGTTGTTGTACCTTCTCGCAAGTAGCGTAGATTTATACTACCAATTGTGCAACCACTACAGAAGAACAGCTCATCTTTTGTCAAAGACTCCAAACATTTCGTTGAGATTCTGAAAACAATACAGCTACAACCACGGGATCAATTAGTCAGCTTCGACGTAGAAAGTCTTTATACTAATGTGCCAGTTGAAGAAGCATTGAAAATCATCCAAACGAAACTCCGACAAGATGAAAAACTCCAGGAAAGAACCACGCTGCCGGTAGAAGGAATAATGAAGCTCCTAGACAGATTCTTCACTCAAGACGAAGGACTACCAATGGGTTCATCTCTATCACCAGTAGTCGCCAACATCTACATGAACTGGTTTGAATCCCAGGCCGTAGAGAAACCAAATTCAAACCCAAAACATGGCTTAGATATGTTGACGATACCTTCATAATTTGGAACCACAGTAATCGGCAACTAGACCTTTTTCTACAACATCTGAACAACATCAAACCATCCATCAAATTCACTATGGAAAAGGAAAAGGAGAACTCACTTCCTTTTTTAGACGATCACGTAACAAAGAACAAGGGAATTATGGAAACGACTATCTACAGAAAACCGACACACACCGGTCGATATTTTAACTTTGAATCCAACCATTACACATCTACCAAGAGGGGAGTTCTATTGGTTTGCAGAAAAATAGTTCTTCTATTACTGACGTACCATTACAAAATCGAACATAGCCAATTAAATGAGCATTTTTATTGCTATCTGAGAATTGTAATTTAAAATTGGGTCGTAAATACTAAAAGGTTGAGAAACACTGTTTTAAAGAAAGGCGACGTTTCGTGGACCAGTGTGTCAACTTCTTCAGGCTACTGCATTTAACAAAAACACAACATAATTAACATACGTAATCACGAGATAGGTAAATAGAGATAACCCTTACGGTTATGGTACGGTTAAGCACATTCGGTAAAATTTAAGAAGGACCGTTAATATAAACAAAATGAAACAGACACTTGACACAGTGAAAACTATAAGTGTACAGTGTAGTGACAATGATGAACTCTCCTATTATGAGTAAGACAAACGCTACCAGAAGCCAATGGTGCTCAGCAGCATGACATAGAATGCCGAAGAGCTAACGACTACTTCCTCTCTCGTAAAAGATGAATACGAAGAGACGGCAGTAAAGGTTCTTTGTCAACAGCAAAGCTAAACAAGAGCGATATATGCGGATTACTAAGCTTAACCAGCAATATCAGAGATGAGCAACTATGTTATGTCTCCAGAATGTCAAATTAAAGGAAAAAAGAAGTAACAACAAGCAGCGTCGCAAGTGCGACAAGTACCAATTCTGCAAAACCAACGTACGCAAAAAAATTGAGTAATAACAAGAAAACATGCCTCAAGTGGATTGGGAAAAAAAACACTAACTAACTAAAAGGACTAACAAAGAAGAGTATTTGTAGATTGACAAAGTTGCAAAATGAACGACTTTGTTACCAGATGCTTTAAATGCCAGGATCTCGGCCATATGGCAAAGCTCTACAAAGCGACCGACTCGGCATGCATACATTGCACTCAAAAAAGCCATAAAAGAATGCCAGAAGAAGGAGTGTGAACAAAAATGTACAAACTCCAACAAATTTAAGAAATCAAGTAGTCACAGTGTCAAAGATCCAGAACGCCCGTACCTTAACAATAAACTAGCAGCTAGAATTAATAGCACCAATTATGGATAAGACACGACAAAATAACAGGAGCATAGATAACCTCTATAAAATAACCTTTGGACAAATTAACCTACCAAAAGGCAGACGAGTCACTGACTAACTGAACCAGTTTCTGTCAAATAACAAGGCTGATACAGGAACGATACAATTGTAAAAGCAAAATAACGAGCTGTAGTAAACCAATAAAAATGCTATGCGGCGGTAATGCAAAGAATCAGAAATACGCAGCCATATTAGTTACAAATCCAAACTATAGCATAACTAAGATTTCGCAGTTCACCTCAAAACCTGTGTATGTGCCAAAATTAAAACAGTAAAAGAAACCATGGTAAAGCAATCGAACCACATATCGAAATGATGGAACAAATCTTGAACATGTACCCCAACTAATCACATTCGGAATGGACGCCAATGCCAACTCCATCCTATGACATAGTGATCTAACAAATCAAAGAATCTCTAAAACATTTTTTAGTACCATAAGCGGCTGGAAAAATGCCTCATGCAGCGACCGCGATGGTTAACAACGTAGGTACGGCACTCTCATTTCGAACACAACAGGGAAAATAGCCGACTGGCAGAAATTTCAAAAACAAGCCGAGGAGGAAGAAGAGAGAATGAAACTCAGTACCATTCCAAAAATAAAAATAAGGAACACTTACATGAAATAGTGGACCCCCGAAATCGCCAGACTAAGAAAAGCATACCACAAAGCTAGGAAAAACGTAAAAAAAATCAGAATCATTCAGAAACGCTTAAACTCTACAAAAATAACAGAAACCCTTGTAACTTAGTGAATGAGATAGAAATTAAAGAACCGGGGGCAATATACAAAATATTTAAAACGAATTAGAACCAGAATGGTGCTTTAAATACGATCAAGAACAAGTCACAACAAACTGGGAAGAAACAGCTTCCACGATTCTAAACCACTTTCTACCAAGTGACGTCAATCTAAACGACACAGAATACACAAAAAATGAAGAGAATAAGCACACCTAAGCTCATTCACCACAATAGAAGTCCTCTTTATATACTAAGTGAATTAAAAAATGCAGCGGTAAATATGAAAAACGGCAAGGCTCCAGGGCCTGACAATCTCGACAGTGAGATAATCAAAGAAACCGTAAAACTAATGCCAACTACTATGCTGAATATCATAAACGCTTGTCTAACGCATGACATCTTTCCTAAACCATGGAAAGAAGGGCTAGTAATAATAATTCCGAAAGCAGGAAAAGGAGACCCAAAAGAAGTCAAATTATACAGAGCTATCATGCTGTTGCACCCCTTGGAAAAATGTTAGAAAAACTAACAGTCGGAAGACTAAAATAGTTACAAAACAAGAACAAGCTACTCTCCAACAAGCAGCATGGTTTTGTCGAGCAAAAATCAACAGATGACGTGCTGAGAAAACTTTTTGACACAAGTACATCCTAGCCGTGTATTTGGACGTAGCAGGTGCATTTGACAATCTATGGTGACCTAATATAAAACTACCTACGAGGCGTGCACAATGAGAACGGCGAATAAAGTGAAAAATTAGTGCCACAGTTATTACCAAAATTTTTACCAAATTAATTATTCAATATTTCCAAAATTCTGAACATTTCTATTTACAATCCACCATTTAACAAACCTATTTGACTACTATGACGCTTGAATATTTGGTTTTATTTCGAGAGTGTTTTATTAAACCAGTCCTAGTCTACATTGTTCCACTAACAACCAAGCTAGCCATCAAGATGACCACCATCATGAATGAAATGAATGACGTGGTCCGCCAGCAAGAAAATTTGGGAAAACTAATTATTCAACTTATCACCAATGCCAAAAAAGACTCCCAGTCCAGGAAAACTGAAGTTTACATATCCAGTCGACTAGCAACATTAGAAGAGTTATGTAACCAAGTTAAGAAAAATCATTCCAAAATAAAAAGATTCGACACCCCGCAGCATTCATACTTCGAAACCAATTATCAATAAATTTTCTTCGTTAACAAGAATGGTCCGAGTCATGTCCTATTGCAGAAGATTTATCAACCACGCTAAAAACGACCAAAGCAAACTGGACGTCTTTTGGTTCAAGAATTAGATGCCACACTACTACAACTGGTTAAACAATAAGAAATAATGTCCAGAGAGATCAGGACACTGCAATTGAAAAAAAAAACGCTTGAGAAAAATAGCAACATCTTAAACCTGAATCTTATCATCGACAACGACATTATTCGAGTAGGGGGAAGATTAAGAAATTCTTCACTCCCATATGAACAGAAGCACACAATTGTACTGTTGCCCCACATCCACCTATCACAACTAATAGTCCAGAATGCCCACCTACAGACTACATGGAGAAAATCAAGCCACGTTAGCCTACGTTCGAAAAAAAATTGGATAATTAATAGGAAGAACACTGTTCGGTTTATCATCAACTAATGTATCAAATGCATTCGTTACAAGGCTCATACAGAAAATCAAATTATTGGAGACCTGCTTGCCAGCAGTTACACCATCACCAACATTTATTCATTCCGCAGTAGACTATGCCGAGCCCATCCAGATAAGAGCAAGCAAAGAGAGTGGATAAAAATCTTACAAAAGTTACATAGCCATTTTTGTATGCCTCCCGACAAAGGCAATCCACTTAGAAGTGGTTAGCGATATGACTACAGACGCTTTTTCCTCCTTGAAAAAAAAAGTCACCAAAATCATCAATCAATCGGACGTACAAAATCCTCTGCCAACATCTGGTACCCAATGGCATTTTATTCCCCGGCAGCTCTTCATTTCGGAAGAATATGGGAAGCAGGAGTTAAATCCATAAAATAACATTTTAAACGCATAATAATATGAAGAACTAACAACACTACAACACCAAATAGAAGCCTGTCTAAATTCGAGACCATTGTGTCGATTAACCAACAACATCGATGTCATCGAAGTTTTAACACCAGGACACTTCCTTATTGGGAGAGCGATTGTATCTCCACCCAAGCTTGTAACAAATAACATCAACACAAATATATACTCGAGATGTCCAGAAGATGATGAAGGACTTCTGGCACGCCTGGTCTTCAGATTACCTAAATATACTTCAACAAACCCGCCAGGACAATAAAAAAAATTAGAGATCTAGTGCTTTCAAAAGAAGATACTATCAATCCGAACAGTTGGCCGTTAGCCCGAATTACAAAAGCCCACTCAGTCAAAGATGGTACCCTCTGACTCGTCGCATTAAAGAAGCCAAATAGGAACACCTTTAAACGAAGCATCCACAACATAATTCCTATAACAGTATTCCCAGAAAATCAGACGACTACCAACACAAATAAGAATGAAACGGAAGTATTATCAACCAACATAAACATTGCAATCATAGATAAACCACAACGGAGCAGAAAGCCCACATCTATCAGCGTCAGCTTGCTACTTATGTTTTTAGGCTTCATCTTCAGCACACTCCCCAAATCCACTTAATCCAATTATACGCTAGAATTTCCACAACCTGAACTATAGATCAAACACATCGGCCACGCAAGGATAGAAGGAAGAATATTCAGAATAGAAGTAAAGTACTTCAAGGCCAAAATAGAATCACTTTCAGCCGAAACACAATGCACCGCGTTAATTCATCACCTGACCGACCAAAAACACAAGATGAAATGGATCAATGATAGCATGAATGGAATCATACTGGGACAATTCTTAAATTATGTAGTTAGAGTCAATGATGAGGTCTACAAAGATATCAATTATATTTCACTACTTGCCGCCTGAATATTTGATTCCCCACACGTAAACTAAAACCGAAAATGATTTATTTGATATACTCTAGGATAATACTTCCCACAGTTACATATGGATCTCTAATTTGATGGCATAAACCCAAAAGAAGAGAATCCATAAACTGCCAATACAACAAAAGGTCTTTGACACTAGTTTTAATCATTACCTGGAAGACGATATCTTAAGGATAAAGAACACGCCTATGAAAAAATTATACTAACTAACTATGCAAAAATAACAAATAGAAAAATCAGAAATGATACTTCTAAAAGGCAAACTAAACGCATTTAGACCTCCAAAGGTCCTGTTAAACGAAAAACAAATCAAGATGGTCAGCAGTATCTAGTTTCTGGGTATAACAATAGAGGATGTATTCCCACACAAAATTAACGACTAAAAAAGCCAAAAAGACCTTTTATGCCCTCGCATGGTCAGCGAAACCAACGCGGGGTCTCAGCAAAGACGCCCTAAAACCAATCTATAAGGGAACCACAGAGGCAGTACAGCCTGAGGTCCGTACATACATCAGCAAAAAAAAACGTTATTCGGGCCCCAGAGGCAAGCACACATCGTTTTTACCAGGGCCTGCAAAACACTTTCGCAACTAGCACCAGGCTTAGTCTCAATAGAAATACTGATTAAAGAAAAAATGCTCAAATACGAAATAAAAAACAAGAAAGATACCTCCTACAATAATAACAGAATAACCAAAGAAGAAGCCGAAGCTACTTCACAACAAAAAGGGCTGCCTTAAGAAACAGAACTACAATCGACCAAACAAGAGCAGATAACGCAAGGCATTCAATAGAATTCAAAATAAAAATAGCAAAAGCTGAAAAATCAAACGGTGGGCAATATATTGGCACAGTCAAATATTATGGTACCGGTACGGCGTCAATAGAGAAAGTAAATACGATCACGATCATGCCATAAAACAACTATCAAATAATGCAAACATAAAAGAGATCAACGGACAAAAATCATTAAAGCGCAAAAAACAGCAAACACCGAAAGCAGTACCGAGACGGCTGATTAGTACAGAAACACAATTCAAAAAAAGCACAAGATGGGGAGCTGTAACTAACAAGAAAAGCACCAAGAGGACACGAAAAACCAGCATACAGAAAAATAACTTAAACCTGTGGCAGCAAAAGTGAGTCAATTCAAAAAAAGGCAGTTTGTATGTTTTCCTTCCAAACATAGAAAACAGAATGGGAAAGATGCAATAATGGATACCAAATAGATGGACAACCCACCTAATAACGGGACACGGAAGACTAAACAAATACTTATTCAGAATCAACAATGCGGATGCGGCTTGGGACAAGAGGACACTCAACATATAATATATGTCTGCCCAACAAACAACTTGGAAGGAAAGTTACTGATGAAAGCTGCAAAAGAACAAAAGATTAACTGGGATTATAAACAACAGGCTTATGAGACAAAGCTTTGCTAAATTCAGCAACCAAGTCCAGGAAAAAAAATGCAAATGAAACGCTAGATCTGTAGACAACACGCCATCTCCATGAGGTTAGGTATGTCAACGAAAGCTAGGTCATTTTACCGCTTGTGGTAAGTCCACAATCAGGGAACGGGTAATAAAAATTCTGGCTACGGCTAAGGCGTACAAATAAAACAAAAACAGAAACTAAACAACCATTGTGCAAAAAAAATAAACAGCTAAATATTTTTAACGAAACTAAGAAAGAATAAATTGAAAAGACTCATTAATGAAAGCCACGGGGGATAAACCGAATGGGTACCGGTTATAAAGCATACAAAAAAATCAGTATCCGACTTTGATTATAATAGTGCTATTGTGGTATTTTGTTGTTGTATAATATAAATCTTGATTTTTTATACAGGGTGTCCCACGGGTACTGTACATACTGAAATGGTATGTTCCTTAGGTCAATTTAAGTAGAAAACGTCCTATGAACATAGGTCCAATTCGCCATAGTTACACAGATACAAGCGTTCAAAGATTATAAATGCTCACACATTTTTTGAAAATTATTATTATTGAAAACAGAAAATCGAACTACAAAACAAACATAAAAAAAAACAAACAAAAAAACCCACATGAAATGCTCAAAATGACCTTCGGTATTAATACAACGACGGCTGCGATCTAAAATGGACCGAGTAGTCGCTCGAAGCACCTGCTGGTTGTTCCGTGTTTGTTGACACACATCCAGGATACGCTGTATTAGTTCAGCTTTGGTATTAACTTTTACCTCGTATACTAAACTTTTCACATGACCCCACAGAGAGAAGTCCAAAGGTGTGAGATCGGGCGTTTTCCGTGGCCAAGCATGCGGCCCTCCATGCCCAATCCACCTATTGGGGTAAGCAACATTTAGATATTCAGTCACATGCCGACTAAAATGTGAAGGAGCTCCATCATGTTGTAGAAACATTTGTTGTCTTGTTAGTAAAGGTACTTCTTCCAAAAGCGGTAGCAATTCATTCCGCAAAAAGTTAGCATATGCTTCTCCTGTCAGACGTTCCTCGAAGAAAAAAGGTCCAATAAGTTGATCGTCAATCATGCCACACCAAACGTTAACAGAAAATCTGCGCTGAAAGTTAGTTTCTGTTGTGCCATGTGGATTTTGATATGACCACAAATGAGAATTACGTGTATTGTTCACTCCATCTCTAGTAAATTGCGCCTCGTCGCTAAATAAAATGAATGGAACTAATTGTGAATTTACCTGTAGCCAGTGGCAGAAATTCAACCGGGTAGCAAAATCTCCAGGTTCCAGATGCTGAACCTGTTGTATGTGATAGGGATACAAAAGCCCATCATGTAATGTTTGCCATACTGACATACGGGGGGGTCCCGTTTGAGAAGAAATTCTTCTAGTACTCAACCCTGGACTCCGATCAACCATCTGTAGAATGTTTTCCTGCTCATTCACATTTAACTGCACAGGACGGTCAGATCTTGTTGAAACTGATGGAAATGAACCATGAGTCCGTACATGTTGAAACACAGAAGAAAAGGTTTGGTGATTTGGCACCCTCCTGTTGGGAAATCTTCGTTCATATTCCCTAACGGCAGATCTCGCATTTCCATCACAAAATCCATAAATGTAAATGATATCAGCATACTCTTCGTTAGAAAAATGAGAAGGCATTTTGCATTTAAATTACACTTCATTTAATAAAATCGACTGTGACATTAGTAGAAAAGAAAGCAGTAAATGACATATTGTTCGGCTTTTGTTTCCCAGTTGACTAAGAATAATTAATTTTCAAAAAATGTGTGATCAGTTATAAACTTTGAACGCTTGTATCTGTGTAACTATGGTGAATTGGACCTATGTTTATAGGACGTTTTCTACTTAAATTGACTTAAGGAACATACCATTTCAGTATGTACAGTACCTCGTGGGACACCCTGTATAATATAATAAAATTTGGCGTTAAGAAACTAAAACGTATAACTAATCGCACGCTACTGTAGTCTAATCGCGGCGTAAGAGGCGGGATTTTACATAAATGCGTTCTTGAGTAGATCCTCTTTTTATTTCGTTACTTCTATAGTTAGAATGTCTTAATAAATAAGACTATCGTTTTAAAACTGTTTGCAGATGACTATTTCGTTTACTGGATTATCAAACTCTCTTTTCTCGTTCGCATTTTGTAAATTTTGATTATCTATTCGGATCTTGCTGTTTTTTCGTCAGTATCTTTTATGGAATCGGTTTTCCAAATATGTAAAAAGTAAGCGCTTTTGGCTATTGTCCGAAAATATGTGAGATTCAAATTCAAAGCATTGTAACTACAATTTGTATCGGTGTAGATTTAAAAATGTTATTTGAGTAAACTGAAATTCGTCTAATTTTTGCAGTTGTTAAATGAGTCGATAATACTTGAAAATTTAGTTTAGAGTTTAGAAGGACATATATCATGTTCCAATACCTAAAGTTAATAGTTTTCGAGGGTGACTGCATGTGAAAATTAATTCGAGTATCTAAATTTCCAACATTCAACACCTTTACCACTGTAACACTTTATCTCAACACTTCTTTTTCTGGCACCAATCACTCGTGAGATTAAACAATACATTTAGAGAGTTTTAAAAAAAGAGAGATAACGTAAACAATATGTTAAGAAAATATTAAACGATTTTCAGATCTCAAAAACAAATAAAAACGAATGTAGCTGTAAAACATAGTCTTTAAACCTCAGTCAATGAATATGACATCTTCAATTTTAGAGAGATTTACAGTTGGCTTCCACAAAATCCGCCTTAAAAATTAATGCGTTTCCTGCAGGAAAACAAAAAATCGTATCGAAACGACTAAGAGTAAAAGACGCATTCTCGATAAACGCTTTTATAACAAATTAAATTAAATTTTTTTAACGACTAAATCTCAATATTATAATTAACATTTCCTGCTCCTACGGTTTTATTAAACCAGGATATAAATCATCGAATTTTAAATGAGACGCCACTACCCGCCGCCATTTCTATATTTAGAATCGTTTGATGTTGCTGTTAATCACAACAAAAGAAAATAATAAACGAAATTAAAGGCGTGTCTCTTTACAAATTAGAGTAGAACATTTAACAGTTCTTTTGAAAGATTAATGAAAATAAAGCCAGTCAGTTCCGTTCCTCCGTTGGAATTTATTATTGAGCTTATACCTACATAAGCTACTTGTTGCAGTTAAACGATCTTCTTTTGCAATTTATACTAATAGCTTCCTGGCTGCAATATATTTTCGTTGCCAGTTGATTGCCTCATTAAACGCCGATGTTAATTATAAATTTTTTGCATGCCGTAAATATTTGTTTTTCTTCAGAAAACAGCAGGTGCTTGTTTAAAACCAACAAGGAAAAAAAGACTTACCGCCGTTTTGTCCTTGGTGATTATCTCCAAAGGTGCTTGTATGCTAGGTTTTCCTAAATACCAATCTTCTCTAGGATTATAATCTCCTAAAAAACGCACTAGACGTGGTACGTTTACGTAATTATCATCGTCAAAATGACAAAACCATCTGCAACAGAAAGAAAATATTAGTTAAAAATAATTATTCTATTTAGCTTGACAATTTACATGCTATTTATATTCCGAGGACGTTCGGAGATGGTTTATGGTAATTGCGTGTGCCTCTTCACATAAACGTTTAAGTGAAACATGAAGCTTCGCACAAACTAATTTAGAGAATATTAATGTTGAATTGATTTGATCAAATTGAGCAATGCTATATTTACGCTTAAATGGATCCGAATATATAAAATGAAATAAAAATAACGAGGGCAGTTGGTTTCAAAGACGCAATCGCACAGAATACTCATAACTACACCTATTAGGGATACCGACAAAAACAGAATAGAAATTACGCTAATATTTACAAATGTAATGAATTGCTAGAAATTATTTTCTTCAACATCGATAAATTCTTATCGTGCTTGTAAGTATTAACAAATCAATATATTTGTTCGAAAGACAACTAAGAACAAAACATAAAAAGGATTGCAAAATCCTTTAGTTAATTTATTGAGTTTGAGTTTAGATGGTTGATTTATCAGTATTATTATAAGTATCTTTTTTTCTTTAATTTCTGTTACAGTTAATCACTCTTAAGAGATTATTTATTTTAATATTTTTATTTGAGCTACTATTAAGTACCAATATTGTAACTAAGTATTTTTTCGTTTGTATTTTAAAGGCTATTTAGATTTGTTTTTCAATTTTGTTGTTAAATTTTAAGAAATCTATAATTCTAGTTACTAACAATGCCTGGAAAATTCAATGTTATATAATTAAGAGTAATACATTGCAATCTGATTTACAGTGCTCTCATAATTATTCAAAATCGATATATGGGCTACTTTGTAATGAAATTGGCTTAAAAAATATTTTAAAAAACAGATTGTTTATAAAAATTGTAATTACAAGAAGCACTGAAAACATTTTTAGTGTTCTCAATTTGCATGATGAAAATGACTATAATACACATAATTTTGATAACATTGTTTATTCAACACCTATTAACAAATCGGCAGACAAATTTGATTTTTTTAACGTGAATGATGTAGAATCTTATAACTCAATTAAAAAATTTAGGGATTCTGATATAATAATTGATGTTCAATCAGAAAATTCAGTTTATTTTAAAAATGCTGCTCAATCTGAAAAATCTGATAAATTTGTACAATATAGTAAATGTAATATAAAAGTGTTATGTAATCTGATAAAAAAACATCAAAATTACTAAATATTTCTAACGTTAGCAGCAACAAAACTCAAACTTTTTTTTTCACAAACATCAATATAACCAATAAGTTTATCAAATAAAGAAGATTCTAGTGTCTCGTTTGCAAAATTATCTTTTCAAAAACATAAATTTAAAAGAGGTAGGTCAGTTTTCTTTATATATCATGTTCTTGATTTGATATTGAATTATAATAATTGTTGTGACGAAAATGATAAATTTGATTCTTCCAAATTTCACTTAGAATTTAAGGATTCTTTAAAATCTGTACATTTACTTTTAAAGGTTTACAATTTCACAAAAAAGTTTCTTTCGTTGACTACGCAAAATGTAAAATATAAACATTGCAGGCACTATAAAATAAATGCAAAAATAAGTGATAAAAAAAATACCGATGTGAAGTTAGCCATAGAATTCAGTCATAAAAATTAATTTCCACTTTTTCATCTTAATAATGAATTAGAACTATTTTAAAATGATATATCTTTCAATATTGTTACTAAATAACCACATCCTAATTTTTTGATATGTTGTTTATTAATGCTCATTTTATACGTATGCCAATTTGCAAAAAAATCAGAATAGCACGTCATTGCGAAAAAACGGCTTTAATTAGTTGACTCAAATTATTTTTAATTATAGAAATAAGCACATCCTAATTTTTTGATATGTTGTTTATTAATGCTGATTCTATACGTATGCCAATTTTCAGAAGAATCAGAATAGCAGGTCATTGCGAAAAAACGACATTAATTAGGGGCTGTAGGCATGCAGCATTGCAACGCGCAAGCCCAACTTTGACTCAAATTATTTTTAATTATAGAAACAACCACATCCTAATTTTTTGATATGTTGTTTATTAATGCTGATTCTATACGTATGCCAATTTTCAGAAGAATCAGAATAGCAGGTCATTGCGAAAAAACGACTTTAATTAGGGGCTGTAGGCATGCAGCATCGTAACGCGCAAGCCCAACTTTGACTCAATTTTTTTTTTAATTATAGAAATAAGCACATCCTAATTTTTTGATATGTTGTTTATTAATGCTGATTCTATAGGTATGCCAATTTGCAGAAGAATCGGAATAGCAGGTCATTGCGAAAAAACGACTTTAATTAGGGGCTGCAGGCATGCAGCATCGTAACGCGCAAGCCCAACTTTGACTCAAATTATTTATAATTATAGAAACAAACACATCCTAATTTTTTGATATGTTGTTTATTAATGCTGATTCTATACGTATGCCAATTTGCAGAAGAATCAGAATAGCAAGTCATTGCGAAAAAACAACTTTAATTAGGGGCTGTAGGCATGCAGCATCGTAACGCGCAAGCCCAGCTTTGACTCAAATTATTTTTAATTATAGAAATAACCACATCCTAATTTTTTGATATGTTGTTCATTAATGCAGATTCTATACGTATGCCAATTTGCAGAAGAATCAGAATAGCAGGTCATTGCGAAAAAACGACTTTAATTAGGGGCTGTAGGCATGCAGCATCGTAACGCGCAAGCCTAACTTTGACTCAAATTATTTTTAATTATAGAAACAATCACATCCTAATTTTTTGCTATGTTGTTTATTAATGCTCATTTTATACGTACGTCAATTTGCAAAAAAATCAGAATAGCACGTCATTGCGAAAAAAACGACTTGAATTAGGTTGCCGTTTACATACAGTATCGTGGGGCACAAGCCCAACTTTGACTCAAATTATTTTTAATTATAGAAACAACCGCATCCTAATTTTTTGATATGTTGTTTATTAATGCTGATTCTATAAGTATGCCAATTTGCAGAAGAATCAGAATAGCAGGTCATTGCGAAAAAACGACTTTAATTAGGGGCTGTAAGCATGCAGCATCGTAACGCGCAAGCCCAACTTTGACTCAAATTATTTTTAATTATAGAAACAACCACATCCTAATTTTTTTATATGTCGTTTATTAATGCTGATTCTATACGTTTGCCAATTTGCAGAAGAATCAGAATAGCACGTCATTGCGAAAAAACCACTTTAATTAGTTGCCGTTTACATACAGTATCGTGGCGCGCAAGCCCAACTTTGAGACAATTATTTTTAATTATAGAAATAAGCACATCCTAATTGTCAGATCAACTAAGAGGTAAAGCCGGTCGCTTTGTTGAAAAACTTAAAGAAAGACTCGATACTCTTTGTACAGAAAAAGAAAATTTTCCCAAATTTCAAAAAAAAATCTATGCTATTACAGTTCAGTATTTTTGAAAAAAATTGATTTTAAAATTTCATGATGTAAATTTTTTAATCGAAATTAATATTTCTTTTTAATTCTCACCCTCTGACGGCACTTAAGAGTTGTATGACTATATAGGTTTATTAGAACAGGGTATCATTTACATCATATAAAAAATCTGTGCTATTACAGGTCAGTATTTTTGAAAAAAATAGATTTTAAAATTTCATGATGTAAATTGTTTTAATCGAAATTAATATTTTTTTTAATTCTCGCCCTCTGACGGCACTTAGGGTTGTATGACTATATACGTTTATTAGAGCAGGGTATCATCTAGATCATATAAAAAATCTGTGCTATTACAGTTCAGTATTTTTCCAAAAAATTGATTTTAAAATTTCATGATGTAAATTTTTTAAGCACACACACACACACACACACGCACGCACGCACGCACGCACGCACGCACGCACGCACCCACACGCACAGCCAAATTTTTTTTGTTAAAAATACGTTTTTCTGATTCAGGAGACCTTGAAACGTAGGATTCTTAAAAAACCCTTTAGTTTTTAATGTTTGATACCCTATCTAAATTCTGAATCATACGAAATTTAGACCGATATGATATAAAAAAAAAATATTCGTCCTTGTAGGAGTCCGAGTCGAAAAGGCTGTTGATCAATACAATCCGCAATTATCCCACTAAGGTTCACGTCGGCATAGTGTAATAACGGAACTGGCACTATTCATTATTCACACAAAAAAGGTTTTAAATCGACTTGAAATGTGTACCAAACATACCTGAGTGAATCTAACCAGTGACGTCAAACATTTGGGCAAAACTTTAGATAAAAGGCCTTGCTTCGGAACAACAAGCGCTGTTACAAATGTAAAAGTTTGTTGTCATATAAAGAACGCCAAAAAAAACAATAATGGTAAAGAATTACAAAGAATGCCAAGAGGTAATACTCATTCGGCATTGTGGAATCTTATAAGTCACCATCCACGTAGCGACTACCAAAGATCTTAGTAGATGAGTGGTTAACTGAATTTTTTTAGCTTTGGAAGTACAAAATCCATAATCAAGATCGACGTAATGTAGCATAACGCAAAAAAGCTTATGGAAAAGCTCTGGTTACGTGTGATAAAATCGACGCAAGTTTACATTGATAACTAAAAGATATGATGGCATTCGTTTCTAACATAGAAGACGCATTTATCCTCGGTACAGATTTAACAAAAAGACTCAAGTTTTGTAGAAGTGTAGCTTACACGTCTCGATTGTAACGATTTTGACGATAATATCTGAGGAAAAAGGAGTCTTAATCGAACAAACCGACGCAAATGCCAGTTGCTGTGTCGGTTGGTGCGTTCGTTCATGAAATAAAATAAAACGTGTCAGATATCCTGAAATACTTTCACAAGACACGTCAATGGCTAAGTCTTGTCTGTAAGACACAAAACTGAAAAAATATTCTTAAACGAATGCATCTGCAATTATACGCTTAGTTACATTGCTCCTAGTAACCTATAACGAGAATGCGTGGTCAGCAACAATCTTTCGTTACAAGTCCATGATCAGATACCCCACATTCTTGGAAACAACGCGTATCATGTTTAAAAAAAGTGGCCTTAAGTAGTGCGAGCATTTTGTCTTTTTGTAAGTGCTATTCACTCGCTGGTTGAGGCATCATTTTTTTATGGTCGATAGAGCATTGCACGATTACCCCGCACCTAAGTGTACCAGACTCTTTTAGGAACAAGTAAATTTATACTAACAACCCAAAATACTAAGAATTTGATAAATACGTTAAAAGTTTGAAGATTCAAAGAATGTTTTCACGAACTTTAAAATTGTAGATGTGGCCAATTGGTACAACTGGTATTGGACCAACAGCAATAGAAGGAATGTTTTCGCTGTTTGAGTTATAGCAAATTTGGACACGTAAGAATAACTTGCTCTAAGGAAGATGCTAAAAAATCCACGTCAAAAAACAATGGGAAAAGTGTATTTATGGATAAGAATATTTCACGGCAAGGTTTTTTGTCATTCTTAAATACTGAGAACTACTGACAAAGACCGAATTACAAACAAATATGAGTAGTAATAGGCGCAAATGTTGACTAGAGAGGATGAAAGGTTGGTAAGGTCCATTAACGTTTACCCACGAGGTTCTCCGCGTATTTCCCCCGATCGTCTGTCACCGAGGAGGCGGAAATGAAAAAGCTCATAAACGAGCAGTGAGTTACACGCGTAATAAGTGGTTAAATGTAGAGCTGTCTAGACAACCTGTCAAGCAAAAAATCACCAAAAGAAAATAGAAATATGGCAAAAGGCATGGGAAGAGGCAAGTCAGGGTAGACAACTATACGAAATAGTACCCAAAAAATGACCAGAAAGGTTACAACGACAGCGGAAGCGGTGCGGGTAGCTACGGGGCATGGAGTATGAGCACTACAGAAACACAGAGAGATTATGTCAGTGCGAAAAAACAGACAGCGAGCACATGCTGTACGAATGCAATGAACCAAGAAAGGTAAAAACAAAAACCAACCTGGAAGAAAAATTTGGAATTATAAGAGAACGTCTATAAAACACCACGACGAACAAGGTTCGATAGGTCAAATCGGTGGGGGAAATGTCACATGCTCATAGCACCATTAAACCATCTGTAATCATCGGCCAAAACGGACTCGAAGAACAATTCCATTAGATAGACCAAAGCCCAGGATTCCGAAAGTCTAAAAGTGGGCTAATAGGAAGTAAATTTAATCCGAAGCCGAAGTTTAGCTTAAACAGGAGAATCAAAACAACTTTAGCTTCCCCGCTCATTTTTGTATGGCGGAGGCGGTAGCTTCCCTATGACTGCGGTTCCGCTAAATAGAAGATAAAAGCAAGCCTAATAACCAAAGGTGGGAAGGCCAAAGAATTAGTTTTCTTTAATTAAATCACTGTCACCGAAAAGTGCCAAAGCGGCGATTTCGAATTAAACTCATCTGCTATTATAATAGGAACGTCTTTTAGTTCGTCAAGAGTTTTATCAAAATGTTGGAGATGTATACGAATATTCTCACTCGGCGTCCAATAAATGCCAAGGAGGTGTTTTCAATCGTAACCATTGATACAATAGTACATTCGTTAAGTTGCTAAGTGTAATGACGAGCTTTGAGTTATTGAAAACAATAACCGAGTAGTACCGCATAGAAGAAAATGCGGAAATCCGTTTGGCTCTTGGATCAGTAGAATGTCAATGTCGTTGTCCGAGGATAAACTCATAACTTGTGAATTGCAAAGATTCACCAATCGATGGGCAAATATTAGAAGACGCCTTGTGTTTGATGACTTCACCTTTATGACTAAAACGACCGAAGTTAACGCATGAAGGGTCTCGCCTCGTGTTAGGAAAATTATTTTCCTGTTTTTTCAGCACAATGTCCGTATTGTAACTCGTTGGAGAGGTGGCCAAAATTTTTACGCGCAACACAAATATGGTCATTCACCTTACACGCATTCCAGGCGATGTATATACGACGAGATACCAAAAAGTATTTACGTATTTTTGAAGAGACTTCCAGAATCTAATAACAATTGGCTTTATCTATAAAATTTCACTTTTAACGTGAAGGATTGAAATTCTGGACAAGGATTTGCTTTGTGGTATGGCTTACAGCCGATTGAGAATGGCCACGGATATTTTTGACAGGGCAGTCCGCTCGGATTCGAACCTTATTGAGTTCTTCCTCATCTTCGTAACTCGATTAAGTCTGATGCCATCAGTTTTTGCATTAATGACCTTCATTAACGTTGTCTTGGTTTCGTCCGTAGACTTCAGAAATGAGTCAGGTTTTGAGATTATCACAGCTGTGGATTGGGCAGCTTAGCAGTATGAAAGTAGGAAAAGAGCTGCAACGGCGATAGGAGAAACGCAAAGTTTTTCGGTAACTATTTGCAAAGCCTTTTTTACGCGTCGGTGATTGCAACAGAGTGCTGCGTTAGGCAACGGGAAGTAAGGATTTTGTAAAATAAGTCTTGAATTCTACTAATAATTTCCATTATCTCAAAGCGTCTTGCAACCGAGCCTTAGCAGGAAGAAACTATTTTCGTTAAAGATAGAATTTCAGTGTTGAAGGAATGTACGATATTGAGAGGTCTGGCAAAATTTTGAGAAGCGTCATCATCATCTTCCCTTCGACGCTTGAGGGAAACAAACTCAACCTCCATGGCGAAACAGGTTGATGGGAAAAGCGAGGTAAAGTTCCACGTAGAGTATCGGTTTGGATAAAACTGGTTTTACCCCTGTATAGGATCTAATTGTCAAAAAACGATTGGGCGTTTCGTTGGCCATCTTTAACCTCGTAGGGGTAGGCGTCTAAAACTCCGTAGAAAGTAACAACTACTACTACACGCAAAATCAGCAATTTATTGTATTCGACTTAGCTTGATTGTTCGCAATAATTAAATCAGTTTAGTTAAAGGTTTTCTCGCTATTTGAAGATAAATCAAAATATGGACGTGATGTAAAAACTAAAATTGACGTTGGAGTCATAAGTATGATCGCACCGAGGAGTATGGAAGGGGCTAGTCAGCTCTTTTTTTCGCACGCCCGAAGTGCCGTGTAATCTGTCTCAATTACTGCATGTATTTCTAGATCCTTTCCTCACACTCTAGATAAGCGTTGTAAAAGCCCCCAACGCAAGTTTCACGACCAAGCTCCAATTAGGAAGACGGCAATTCAGTGCTACCTCGGAGTGGCCCTCTCCTTTCTGACTCTTTATTTTATTAAGGGTAGTAGTGGTATTTGAGGCGAAGATAGAATGCCTAAGCACTCCCCCCCCTTATTGAGAGATTTAAGGTCGCACAACGATATAAATCAACCCCAACATGTGCCTAAGCTAGTTTCTACGTCCCGAGAGGCCGAGAACAAAAATATAGAGCACTGGATAGCAAACGTCTCCGGTGGGGCTCTCTATCCCCCTCGAATATTCGTGTTGCTGCCGGGACACGTTAGACGAGTTACCGTGTGTTTTATGAGTCTAAGCCGCAAGTGAACTCACATAGACCCCAGGCGTATTAAACCGCAAACGGCTACCACAAGACAATTAGGCTGCCGGGGGGGACAAGTCCCCCTATCATGCTTCTCTGAAACAGAACTCGGCCTTCCCTCTCCATCCGGACTAGGTCTGAAGTTTGAACCAAACTATCGGAATTGGGTGGATTAACTATTGCTCGAAGAGTAGCAGTATATGGCAAACCGCGCCCTCTAGTTAGGATCGTACACAACCCGCAGACGTAATACCGCCGTAGAAGGGAGTCGATCAAATTAGCATCAACACGACTACTACCACGTTCGAGTATGGTACGTCTCAACAAGACCCAAACTTGGGAATTGGGGACGTATCCGTTTTAAAGGCAACAACACCACATGGTGAAATGTAGGCCCGCCGATCCAACGTATCAAACCTAATCCGTCGCGATACTATACCACTGGACCAAAATCAGCGTTGAAACAGCGGCTAATATTGCAATTGACAGTGAAACAACGTGTACAAAAAAACACTTTTAAAATGGGATACCAAAACCCGAAATGCACCCTCCGGTTTATCATCACTATAAAAATTCAAAGAAACATAGAAATAAACCGGGACTGGCGAAAAGTTAAAAAGTTAGAATTATCTAAGTTAACTTAGCAAAACAAGAATCGGAAATATATTTTCAGTTTGTTTTTAAACCTGGCGTACAAGTTTTGAGTGATAACAGTTTAAGTTTAGTAATTTTACTCCAGTCAGAAAGTTTATAACATAAAAAAACTGATACAAAGTAGTAAAACAAATTCATTTAGATCGCTACGGTTTTTGAAACCAGAAGTGCTTTTGTGTTTATGTTAAGACGAGATGTAAATTGGCTTGTCATTTAAAAAAATTGCTTTTTGCTATTTCCCATATACGATGACTACTTGGTGGTGCTTTTTTCGAAAAAAGGTTTTAAAACTGCAACTTTGTGCAATCGAAAATAGTAATTTGTGTGTGTGTAATATATAAAGTTGGTAGTAAGTACTAGCTGCCAAAATGACGTATTGACTTTATTCAATGTTAAAATCGTCAACGGTAATATAACAAGACCTTGATAAATAGTCGATTATTTTTGTTGCTTCTAAATTTGATATGATTATTTCCTGAGCTAAAACTATTTCTAGGCGTAGAAAAAAATATTTATTTATCAAACAATTGAACAAATTGAAAGATACTGGTAAATACTCGTATTACAATTGTCGTCATTGTAACACTCGTTTTTTACTTTCCTAAGGAAAGTATAGCGATGCAATTTTATTTCAAAAAATTTTTTTTGAAGAATTTTACGTTTTAAGGTCTCCTGAATCAGAAAAACGTATTTTTGAAAAAAAATTTGGGTGAAATTTGGTATTAGTTTTTATTTTCTGGGTTCTATCAAAAGATGGGTCTGATAAAGAATATAATTTTGTACGAATGTAAATTATTCGAATTATTCTTACAGTTTCTTATAGAGTTAATTCTTGTTAACAATTTATTCAAATAAATTTTTTTCTAATATAAGCAGTTTATTAGATATTTGATGTATAATTGAAATTGAATTCGATATATGATCCTAGGTTCGAATCCAGCCTACGACAATTTTTTTTAGAAAAAATTTTATATCTTGAAAAAAAAGCAAGATACGTTAAAGAATAACAATTTTTCTCTAAAGTCTTTTGACTCAATATACGGAGTGCTGCATCTTATTTAAATTATCTTTGGAAGTACCCACGATAACTCTCGAACCAAAAGTCCTCATTACTTGAAGTTTGGTATGAAGCTGGCTTTTCATATTCTCTCGACTCTATCAAAAGATGTGTTTGATAAAGAAACCGGAATTGGATGTATCCGCCATTTTGGTAACCACACCAGTTTTTTAATATACTATTTCAAGACAAATTGTCGTTTTTGCGAAAAAAAATATTTAGCATATATTTAATTAAAAGTTTGTTTCATTCAGTTTTCCATAAATATTAAACTAAATTTGTAATTGTAAGTTAATTAGAAACTTTATTCAAAAATAAAATCCATGAAAAAACTTCTATGACAAAATTTTATATAAAGTAAATAGTTACAAAATAATTTTACTTTTAGTTTAAGTAGATAAAAGTCAAAAAATAAACAATGCAAAAGATTAGCAAACAATTAACTTAGATTAAACTATAAATTTTTAATACTGAAATATCAAACGATTTTGATTAACTCGTATTTAACGCAAGGAAAACATGAAAGTAAAACATAAAGTTTCGTAATTACTCAAACCTTTCTCCTTGTTATTTTAACATTAATGTAATTATCGCCGATAAATAAATTATAAACTTTAAAATTAATCAAACATCAACAGGGAGTGGTCAAAACATTTATACTTGGGAAATTTCGTCTCCCATGGATTATACCAAGGCGACCAACACACACGCAAGCAGACGTGAACTAAATTGCTTTAACACAAGTTGAGCAATTTAATTTTAATTTACATCTACAATTAATTGATAATGTAAAACCAATGCGCATTCAACTACACACATTAATAATATTCGCTAATTAAATGATCAAGTTGTAATCATCGCTTGAACGGGAGTTACTTCCTTTTTTTTGCAAAATTTAATATTCATACGACGTCCCATTATTACCAGGCGAAGCTTCATAATTGTAAACAAAACTGGTTTCGTAATTATGCACCTGCACAAATACCAATTTCTGATTATTCTACACAATAATCGACAAAATCAAAATCGAATTTAAAAAAACTGACCGGACACGAATATCGAGTTAAAAAACTAAGAAAATATTGAAGAAAAACTTTTTACGGAATGGTAGTTATTGAAGCGGAATCCCCCAGTTACTTTCTGATAGAAAGAAGCACGAAAGTTTTATCAGTCTGTGTTTGTTTTATTTAGTCACGCGTTTCACTTTTATTCTTTCCATGGTAAATAAAGCTCGAAAATATTTTTGATCACTTTATAGAAATTTGTTGTACAAAAATGGGTTTAAGTCGTCTATGAATTCATAACGCCCGCTCATTACGCCCACGCGATCTTTTATTTCATATTTTGTTTAGATTTAGATGACAACGCATTTTCTATTTCTCTTTGTGCATTTTTTTAGTATATTTGCAGATTCATTATTATTATTAACTTAATTCTGAGAAATAAATGATTTATTGTTATTATAGTATGGATTCAGAAAGATATAATAGATTTTCAAGGTATGTTATAACTGTCTGATTTTTATTAAAGACCTATAAAAAAGAATACTTTGGTTTTGTATAAGTTATAACCTTCTGCCATAAAAGCAACATGAGACAGTTAATTTCATCCTTAAAAAGCTTCGTATATTAATTTTTTAAATCCAGTTATACCGCACGTCGTAATTCTAAAGAAAAATGTCAACGATTCGTGGTCTAATTAAAACGGAAATCGACTGTGTCTGTTAATTCTAATATATCGATGACAGAATTAGAAAAAAATCGTAATATGAATATGCAAATTGGAAACGGCAAATTAACACAATTGGATATCTGCCAAGATTCAAATTGAAATTTGACAATTTTAATTATGTCAGTTGCACATATTTCAGTTTACAATTGTGTAATCAAAATTCAATAATCAGTTGTCAAATGGTTACATTCCCAAACGATTCTTCCACAACTATGAAACTTCTTAATTAGAAATTGTAATTAAGCAATTGTAAAGCGAGTTAGTTATTTAATTGGTATACTAATGGGCGACGATAATAAGACACTCAGTATCTTTGGTTATTTATATAAGAAATTAATTAAACGGCTTTAAAGTGGAATGACTTTATCCGTTTTGGTTATCGTTTTTCGAATTACTTCTATATTTGTATTTGAGTACATACAATAACATCTACAATGTTATTTTTATAGTTCTAATTATGAGACGTAACGGGTTAATTTTCATTCGTATTATTTTAACGCCAGTTTCAGTACGGATTTAGTTATTAGTTGTGCTTATCAGCATTTTTGCACGGACATAAACAAATAAACGGCTTAGCAGGTATGCGTTGGTACACCTTGTTCGGATTTATATGCTTAGTCTATAATTGAAATGCTCAACAGATGAAGTTAAGCCACACCCCACAGAAATTTGCAGAAATCACTTAATTGGCTAATTTGAATTGAGCGCGAAATCGACGCTTGTAAGTTTGTTTCACTTGTCAGATATTTAAACTGTATGACATTTGTTTTGTGAGGTTATGTGTTAGTTATGTTGGTTCAGTTTTTTTTCACGACACACAAAGGGGCAGAACTCATGAATAGTTGGCAAAAACTCCCACGCGCAAAGTATTATCTATTGTTCTGATTTATAACTTATAAACAGTAGATAGACTCAGCCGTTCGATAACCGTTTTTTTTTCATAATTCAACACTAAAACAATCGAGATACTTCAGTCGAAACTTACGCTTTTCGCAGCCCGTAGAATTATAGCAAATTTTTGGGTATTTAAACGTCAAGTTTGAGTGATTATTCATCAAAAATTTACCATGGAAGCTTCGGCAACGGGTAAGTAATATAATTAAGCTTTTAAATAATGTATTTTAGATATATTTAATAGTTGGCTATTAGTTTTATTATTAGGTTATTAAAATGATTAAGCATTAAGTTGTTTTTGAGTAAACATAGGTGTTTAGTTCCACTAGTTGTCACTAATTGTAATGATTTTGGTCTCTTATTTTACCTGATACCATACTCTTTAAACTGATAACAAAAATTTTTGCCCTTATTTGCCCCAATTTATGTAAATCGCAGATTTACTAATACTAAAACAGTAAATTTAAGTAATATTTTTAAATAGTTGATTTTTTATTTTTTTTTGTTTTCTTTTAGGATCTGAATGTTTTGATATTTTTATATCACGGATAGATTTATATAACAAAATGCTCGAGTCTGGTCATGAAAAACTCGACAAGCAAGTACCATTTTTGAAAAAATATCTAATTGAGCGTACTAGATGCCCGGAATGGAAATACCTAGAGCTGAATATAAGAATTTCTTATTTTATTGCCGATTTCAAGAAGAGGTGGTCTTCTTCGAACCGAACGAGACAAAGGTTTTTCACGAAAAATGATAGTTGGCTTAAATCTTCGATAAGTTTTCCGAACTTTGTAGATCAAAACTTAAAATTGGGAAGACCAAAACTAGATTTTAAGGAAACTTCGGATAGGACAAAGCGTTTGAAAACACAGGATTTACGGTCGACTCACAGTGCTGAGAAGCTGTGTTACGCAGCGCAAATGAGCCTAAGGTCTGCTGGAGCAACTGATGCTGCTGCCTTGCTAAAAGAAATTACAACTACTTCTCCGAGACGAGCCAAACGTTATAAAGAGGCTTTTAAAAAAAATAAAACCAAAGAACCAGAGTTTCTTCCCGCGCATGAAGCTTTATCAATGTTTGTCGAAGCGCAACTTACAAGAAGCCAATACAACGTGATAAGATCTAAAGCTAAGGACCGATTTCCATCCTACAAGAAAATACAAGAAGCCAAAAAGGAATGCTATCCTGATAAAAAGCATTTTAAAGTGACTGAAACAGGAGCTGAGATTGAGCTACAAGGACTGCTTGACCATACAGTTACACGTATTCTTCAGGTTCAGAATGAAGTTTTAAAGAGTCAACAGAACTTAAACCAGTTAGTTTTAATATCAAAGTGCGGGTTTGACGGCTCATCAGGTCATTCAGAATATAAACAAAAGTTTACAAACGAGTCATACAGCGATGGGAGTATTTTTATGTCTTCAATAGTACCCTTAAGGCTTATAGACGGAGATCCTGAAAAACCGATTAAAGCCCAAACAGTATTGTGGAGCAATACACGGGCATCTTCAACAAGATTTTGCCGTCCAATCAAGTTTCAGTTCGTTCACGAAACTGTTGAAGTTGCTCAAAACGATCAAAAACACATTCAAGACAAAATAAACCAATTAGTTACAACCAAATACGAAACTGATGAAGGCGCAGTGATAGAAATTACCCATAAATTGCTTTTTACCATGATTGACGGAAAAATTTGTAATTCTCTGACAGATACAAAGTCGACAATGCGATGTTTTCTATGTGGTTTGACGTCTAAAGATTTCAATAATATTAGTAAATGCGTGAATACTAGTATAAATAAAGATAATTTAGAATTTGGAATGTCCACCCTTCACGCTTGGATAAGATTCTTCGAGTGTTTAATCAACCTATCATATAAACTTCCATTACAGAAATGGCAAGCTCGAGGCGCAGAAAACAAAGAAATAATAGATATAAGAAAACATGAAATCAGGCAAAAGTTTAAATCAGAATTGGGTCTAATTGTCGACAAACCTAAACCTGGATATGGTAGTAGCAATGATGGAAACACGGCTCGGCGCTTTTTTGAAAATGCAGCAGTGTCAAGTGAAATAACAGGAATCGATCTAGAAGTAATTAAACGATTTCGTACCATACTACGAGCAATGTCAAGTGGATATACCATTGATTTACTACGATTCCAAGCTTATACACTAGAAAGTGCACATTTGTTCGTAGAAAAATATTCTTGGTACTGTATGCCACCTACTATTCACAAAGTTTTAATTCATGGACCTATTATAATCGAAACAGCTCTATTGCCTATAGGGCAATTAAGCGAAGAAGCCCAAGAGGCAAATAACAAAATGTTTAAAAAATACAGAGAAGGATATTCACGCAAAATTTCAAGAGATAAAACCAACGAAGACATCATTAACAGGCTTTTGATATCATCAGACCCACTCATCACCAGTATGCAGAAGCCACAACAACATAAATATGCATTAGACAGAGATGTGATCCAACTTTTGCAAGCACCTGAATTAGACATTACTGATACATCAAAATTAGTTCCGTTTGATGATGATGATGATGATGATGATGATGATGATGATGATGATGATGATGAATGATTGTTGTGCAATAAATGGTTACTATATTGCAATATTTTGTTTTATTTTACTTTATTAAATTGTTATCACGGTATATCTTTATACATTTTCAATTAAGGTTTTTTCAGTTTAAGACTTTTTTTTGTGAAATTTTATATATAAACAACGGTTTTAAAACAGGAAGATGCATTGTAATGATAGCTGATACTAAAAAATGATGAACAAAAAGAAAAAATAATTTTTGCCATCTTTTCATGACATCTGCCCCACTGTGCGACAGTTATTTATTGAAACAAGGTGTAAATTTGGTTTCACAATAAAACGCCCAAATAATTCGTGGGAGGTGGCTTAGTTTTATCTGTTGACCATTTCAACTATAGAATCAAATTTGCCTATTGGTAAATGCTATTTCCAGTCACATCAAAAAGTTTATCACCAAACTTGCAAAAGGCGAACATCTTTTTACAGTTTTTGATATTAAGGCGATAAAATGTACTCTTAGAGACCATTATAAAACTAGTTTAGATACGACTGTTGAAAGCATGTTTATTATCATACCGTTTTTTTGAATGAGTTATTTCAACATATTGTGTCTTCTGAAGATTATGTATTATTATATTGAGTTGAGTTATTAGCAAGTATCTGGTTATATGATCTTGCCTTTTTGGTTTATGAGAGTATGCTCGCGGCGGTTGTGATTGGTGTTTATGAGAAATTGTTTGTAGATTTGACGATTTTTCTTTTTCACTACATTTTGAAGATTTTGAAAAATTGTGCACCCTATTTTTTTTACTATGTACTTCATTATCGCGTGTATTTTGTGCGAGATTTAGTTAATGTTGTTGTCTTACGTAAATGGATGTTCTTCTTAACCGGAACCAATTCAATATCACGCACTGTTATCAAGCTTGGACTAGGTAAGCTCAGAATTGTCGTAAACAAGGAATAGGGAGACAGTGGCAAACAAATTTGGTATAGGACCGCCATTTTTAACTGATGGCAATAAGAGACCGATTTTCCAGTACAAGATTAATATCCGATCTATGGTTAGGTCGTCCTGTAACCCTTCACACAGTTTACCGTCGAATCAGAAGTTTCAAATCATATCGGCCACATCTTGTGCTATCACTGACGACTCAACACCGACATCAACGTTTGGGGTGTTGTAGGTTGCGACTCCACTCGAGTACACCACGAGGAAGCATCGGCGATAGTGGATCCATAGGACTAAATAGACACGAACGTTTGCGAGGTGCAGTTGCAGTCAACCTAGAAGATTTCTGGTTGTACTCCTGCTACATTTCGCCGAACACTTCTATAGAGCAGGGCATGCAGCTTAATCAGCAACAGCAGCACCTAATTATTAGGGATTTTTTTTCAGAAATCAACGAGAGAGATGACAGACTACTGATCCTCTACCCTCCACCTCCATTCGCAACGGAGGACATAATCGCCGCGGCCAAAAGACTCAATAACAAAAAGGCACCTGGTCCTGATTCCGGGTGAAGCTCTGGCGAAGGTCCCTACTAACAACCCCGAAGTGATAACTCACCTCATGAAACACACACTGCAAACTTAATCCTTCCCGGAACAGTAGAAAGGAGCCAAGCTCGTTCTCTTAGACAAGAGTCAAAATGCACCAAACGAAGCCCCCTGTTTACTAAACACCACAGCTAAACTCTGTGAACACCTCATACTTGATAGACCGAGAGCTAGTATAGAGGCGGCAAAGGGTCTATCAGAACTTTGGACATGGCAGATCCACTATGAATGCCATAGAGAGTGTTGACCGATGGGCCAGAACAAACCGCACAGGCATAAGGAAGACCAAAAAGCTACTGTGCCCTGGTCACGCTAGATATAAAGAACGCTTACAACTGCGTGTGGACGATGTGGAACATACGGTGTTTGCAATTGATCCCCAGAAGTCTGAGCTGCTGGGAACGCTGGGCGAGTATCAATGTCTCGATTGTAATGATAATAAGCTAGAAAGAGGCAGACTTCTTGAAGCTGGCGAGGACTGAAGTCATCACTAGCCAAAAAGATATCGCCTAATAAACTACACAGCAGGCACCAGGATCATGTTTCCAATTCGTGTTGGTTATCGTCCAGATTTCTATTACAATCATCATCGCACAATTTTATCTATTTTACGAGATTTTTTACATACGCTGATTCTTACTATTTATTTAGATCTATACTTTTTTATCATTATAACTATTATTTATTAAACAAGGTAAAAAAACAAGGCCGAAATTATGCCGTGGTGCTAAACCGAACTCCGCGATGACCTACGAGCAACTGATGGAAGAACTTTATTATGTTCCAGTTGCTCTCAAGAGTAGATTGAACCAGGAGGCTCCGGGCACGACCGGGGAACAACCTCCGTAAAAAAATTGGTTGCGTGTAATAGGCTTTAGGACGCAAGGTATAGAGAATCCTTCTTAATGCAAAAGGCTGTGATTCCACTGGAGTCTAGAATAGAGTAGCGTTCAGTGATGAATCCGGAATCTGTTTGGGGATGCATGATGGCCGTATAAGGGTCAGACCAAGACGTGAGAAACGGCACAATGTTCAATTCTCTGTTCAGCGACATATGCACCATACTGTGGGGATTATGGTACGGGGTATAGGGGCCTACGGGAGTAAGTCTGGTATTCATCTAAAACTCGTCGATATGTTAACGAGGTGGTAGAGTCTTCAGCAGTTGGAAGACCTATTTTTCTAGCAGGATAATTCCCGTCCCCACACAGTAAAACACTCTACGGACCGATTCGAAAAGGCCAATGTTAATCTCTTACCATAGCCACCCAGATCTTCCGACCGTTCTCCTATAGAACACGTGTGGATGTTTAGAAATAACACAGAGGGTATCGACGGGAACAGTACGATACGCCCCTAGAATAGTTCTCAGGAATAAGGATAGGAGCGAGGCCAGTTTCCTGACCACGTGGGAATTTCGAAGTATGTGGTACCAAATGTCTAGGCCATAAGTGAGTGTATTTGAATGACTGCATTGTCGAAGATATTTGCAAGATGTTTTTTGTGAAGATTCCATTTCAGCCGTGAGTATTTGTAGAACAAGTGCAAGACGCTCTTGCACTTGTCGACCACGAAAGCGCAATGTTTAACAAAACTCAGCTTGTCGTCGAGTAATAGTCCGAGATACTTGAATTCGAAAACCCTACAGACAGGAGTATCGTGGAGGCGCAGTGAAGGATCTCGTCTTAGCGTAGAGCCAAAAACCATGTACTTAGCCTTGTCTGCAGAAATACTTAGTTTATTACTGCCAGCCCAAGTTCCACAAAGTCGGCCCAAAGACCGAGCCTTGTGGACAGCCCTTCGTCAGTCGCTAGTGACCACCCAGTCCTGTCGGGAATTACTTAGCAAAAGAGATCGGGATCTTATTTAGGCATGATAAGCATTATCCGTCGAGGGATCGTCGTCCGGGAATAATGTGGAAATTATTACTTTGATCGTGTCTAATTCTGAAATAGTGTATCTGTCGCCGTCTTTAACATTTGAGCACGGTTGGATCGACAGGAACTTACAGGAGGATAACCTGTAAACTAACCCCCAGGGACTCGTTGCCAAGCTTTTTTCCACGAAACTTTGCCATGAGCTATATTTCGCTGTCTTCACTGCCAGTTTGTACCGGTGAAGCGCGGCCTTATAAGAGGCAAGCCATTGAGGTTTTACGTCGGCAGGGGCTTTTTGGTGGTGTTTTCGTAAACAGCGCACCGCTCGCTTTAACCTATCTAACTTAGGACTCCACCACGGTACACCAGCTCTAGATCTTAGCCGTATGCTGTTTAAGCTGTTTTGACAAGAGTCGAGGATCATCCTGATCAACTTATCAATGAAGGCGTCTACAGATTTAGGATCGTGGCACAAATCACCACGTGGAAGATAAACAGGAATTGAATTTAAGATAGCCTCATTTAGGCGAACGGGATCGATGCGTTTGTATTCAAGGATTCTTTTAGGGATCGGTACGTGGTTAGGGGCCTTGACGGTTGATTCAAACCGTATCAGTCGGTGGTCACTTTCTATTACGTCTGAACTGACGCGCCAGTTTATTATTTTCCTGGCTAAACAGGGAGATGCTAGTGTAACGTCTATGTTAGTTGAATCTAGATGGCTAGCGAAAATAAAAGGTTGAAATGGTTCATTAACAACACAGAGGTCGCCAGTCGCCAGTTTCTCCACACAACGTCTTCGTTCGTCGGTCACCGGGAAGTGCCAAAGCGGCGATTTCGAGTTAAAGTCACCTGTTATGATAATAGGAGTACCTCTTAGTTCATCCAGAATTTTATCTAAGTGTTGGAGATGAATACGAACATCCTCACTCGGCGGCCAATAAACGCCGACGATTGCCAAGGAGGTGTCTCCAACCGTGACCATAGTTACTGCATTGCAGTCGTTAGTTAAATGGCTGAGTGTCACCACTCCGATGGGCTTCGAACTATTTAAAACAATAGCCGAGTAATACCGCATAGAAGAGGATGCGGCAACCCTGTTGAAGGGTACAGCCGCACCAGCGAGCTTGTACCCTGAACCTGAACTAAACACGTATGGCTCTTGCGTCAGTAAAATGTCAATTTCGTTGTCGGAGGAGAAACTCATCGCTTCGAAAGTCCCAACACGTGAATTGCGAAGATTCACTTGCGCAAACCTCAAGTCCTCAGAGTCCATAGTCGGTATTAGATATCTTGGCGTCGAGCCTTTTCAGGTACGCTGGGCAGGTGTTGGAGGTCGCCTTATGCTTGACGATGTCTCCTTTGTGGCCAAAGCGAACGCAGTTAGCGCATGTCGGGTCTCGATCCGGGTTTGGGCATGTTTTTGTTTCGTGCTTTTCAGCACAATGGCCGCACTGTAAGTCGCTTTTACAGTCGTTGGAGTGATGGCCGTACTTTTGGCAGTTAAAACAACGTGTGACCCGGATATGGTCATTGACCCGACAGGCATTCCAGGCGACGTACACTCGACGCGATGCCAAAAGGTATCGTCGAACTTCAGGATGTACCTCAAGAATCCAATTGCAGTTTGCTCCTTCCCTAGGGCCGAAGCAAAAAAGAACTTTTAAGTGCTCATTTGCTAGATGAAGCACCTGATCTGAGGCATCATGAAAGTTTTGAGAGACAATAGCTTCCTTCACCTGCTCAGGGGACAGGTTTCTAGGAACGTCTAGGATAGATATCCGAGGAAACGATTTGCCTTGGGGCTTAATCACAAGGCCGGCTTGATCTAGAATGGCCGCAGGTATCTTAGTAAGATCTGATTTCTCAGATTCTAGTCTGATCGAGTTCTTTCCCGTTTTAGTCTAGTCTTAGGCCATATTTCTGACGATCCAAAACTTTTATATAGAATCGGGTTTGGGGATAATGACAATTGTCGACCTGGGAACAGGTGCGACGGATTTGCCGGAAGGACCTTTTCTACTAGTTTAGTACGGACCGCTTGAGCATAGGACAACGGGGCAGGATGTGCAGCTTCGGTTGTGGAAAGCCTGGCTGTTACAGACTGCAAGGCTGTTTGGACATCAGAGCGGAATCAATTTGCTGCGAGACACGACGGTGGATCAAGGATTTTCTGAAAGTCGCTTGAAGCCTGCTGACTATGTCAATCATTTCTGATTGACGGGAAGTGGTAATCTTGCAGGCAGAGATTACCTTAGTAAGACGATTGATATCTGCATCGAAACATGCCTCGATGCTGTCGGGAGAGGTTTCAGATAGGATAACATCAGCGTCGTCGTCTTTACGGCAACGCTTAGTGGAAGCAGATTCAGCCTCCATGGCGGAGGAGGCTGAAGGAGTAGGGGAGGTTGAGCGCGACGCTCGTGGAGTATGAAACCAATGTTAAATAAAACTGTGTTCATCTTTGATCTTCTTCTTTGAAATTTTAATTATTTGATTAACTAAATTTTCCGCCCAAATTTGGCCAAAAAATTTCCATCCAAATAAACTGCATGTCCCCATTCTCTTATAAAATTTCAAATTTTGCTATGCCTTTTTAAAGAATACGCGGATGCAATCTATGCTTTTACAAAACCACGTAACTCTTTATGAAATATTTGACATGTACAAGGTGATTAATAAGGAATTTGAAAATTATAGCAACAATATTGGATCGTATTTATTCTTGAAACAACAAATAGAAAAATTGTTTTATTTAGACCGAAAATCTAAAGAAATGGATATTAAGTTAAACACAACAATTTTAGTCAGTTTGAAATTTAAACAAAAAAAATCTCTTATTATTCATGCTGTATACCAAATAAGAGTTCTTCTCTATACTTATTGGTACTATAGATTAATAACACGTTTGATTGCCTCTACAAGAACGGTGATTTTCCGTAGTTGATTACAAACGTACTCATTATTGAACAAAAAATAGAGAAGCTACTTCCTGTAATCATCCGAACTGGACTTACACAATAAAATGAATGAGAGCAAATCTAATATGAAGTAATCATTACAGAATGCACACTTTTAAATTAAGAAAAATAATTATAGGATATTATACGCCTACTGCCACCGAGAAAATCAAAAGAAAGAACGAAGGAAACATTCTGCCGCGTTTATTACCAACGCCGGACTTATTTAAAAATAAAACCGTACGCCCACTGAATAAGAAGCAGTTTTAAAATTTATAACAGTCATTCACGATTATTAATTATAATTGTATTAAAGTTGAATCAAACCCCTAAATTGGTTTAATTACCACGTGAATTATTGTTTTCGAGAAATTCTATGAAGAAAACTAGGTACAATATGCGGGCATATTTAATCTCTTTAAATAAATCTTCCCTTATGCATTCAGGTGAAGTCTCAACTCCCTCGAGCGTTTAATTCTTTTTCGGGACCGTATAATCTTTTATGGCACTGTCGTTGTAAGATATCGCTGGACACAGCAGCCATTGTGGAAATACTCACACAGGTGCTTACAAAAGAATTATTGAAAATAAGTTTTTGAAAAGCCTACGTCTGATGAATAATAAATATTTAAGAGTTTGTATAAACACAGTTAGGTCTTTTTGTGTTGAGTTCTTTTGGTCATCGCGCATTTAATATGAGGAATTAATGCGTGACGTGTGTCTGTCATCTGAGAATTTATTCATACGATTAAGCAGTATTTTCGTGTGTATGCAAGACTTTAAATCACGCAATGACTTGACAATTTCAAAGCTCATATAGTCAAGATTTGACATTGACGTATTGTCTGGTTTATAAAAGACACGTCAATTTGTTTCTTAATAATTACAACCTTCATCATAGAATTTATCGTATTTTTTTTCCCTTTTGTTACGGACTTCCGAAAATGATTATTAACCAAAGACATGCGTTTATTCATCAAATTCTACCATGACATGTATCACTTTTCCAAAAATATAGTTCCTTTCTCTTCTTCTCTCTAAAACCTTTATACCTTTAGTTTCTAATTAGTGTTTTTGCTATTTTCTGGCATTTTAACACTTGCTCGACTACACTATCTTCTTCGGTAGTATTTCTTTTTCATCGTATTACATTATATTAATTAATGTAAATAATTTAGTGGTCATGTATTTATTCCTATAATATGTCGCGGAAACATCCAGGCACTGCTGCAGCTTTATTTGATTATTTTCCTGTCTATTGATTGATGTTTTTGCTGCTGGATGTTTCAACGTCTAGATGTGTCAAGCCCATGGCATGTGTATACTTAAAAAAAAAACCGGCGCCACTCCTGTTGTACAGGTAAAGTCCTTGGTTCGGAGACATGGGGTACATACGAATCCACTGCCGACGAAATTTGGTAGCGGTGAAAAGCAAGCAACTAACAGCAAGAGAACAACAAATTGATTGTATATTTTCCAAGCGTTAACAAAAAAATTCAGTAACTTGCTAATTATTGACAAAATCACATTTAGCAAAATCGCTCAAACATAAACAATTATATGCTGACAATTTTGTTGTACAAATAGATAAGAAATTTCAATCACGACCAATCAATAACAAAATCACATGAGGCAATGTTAATCAAACATTAACAATTACTCCAATCGCGTAGTCAGTTTTCGAATAGCGAGACGTGATTATTTACATTAGTATAAGAACGTAAGACTTACCCCTACACCTGAAGTTCCTTATCGTAGCTGTTAGTAATAATTACTACTTCAGTAATACTACCCTCAACACATTCGAGGATTGCAAGCTTGCATTCGCCGATTTATGTTACCCAATACTGGCATTTAGTACAAATAATTTATAAGGATACTCGTTTGGATCAAGTCAACATAAACCAGTGCTTCCAGGTCTACTGTTATTGCGGTAGAACTACCGTTTTTGGTTTGTATCTACCGCTCTACCGTAGGGACAAAATTATCTACCGTAATTAAAACATTTTTTTTGCATTATGTTTCGCTATCCAATGTTAGGTTTTTCTAAATTAATTTGATCATTTTCAAAAAATTAATTTGTAATAGAATCTGTTTCCACAACACTAAATGGGAGGTTTTCTAATTTCTTTTTATTATTATTTACTATATTTTATTTTACATTCTTCATGAGTAACTAGATTTTTTTCTAACATCACAATAACTTTTTGAATCAACCATATATCAGGTCAAGTCTACCGTCTTTGTTAGGTTGAATCTACCGCAATCATTTTCCGAGACTTGGCAACACTAACATAAACAGTAACTACTCAAATGCGAAATAAACTGAAGGCTGAATAATTATACTCGATTGAAAATAAGATATTAATCTTATATACACTAAAAGTAACTAAACGCTTAATAGAATTAATAAAGTTGAAGTTACAAAAATGCAAATACGTACGTAGCAGAAGTTACAAAATGGAAGTGAAATCCCCTTTTTCAGTAACCACTGAGATCATCCACCTGACGCTAATTGTACTGGGTCTGAATCAATCCTCTAAATTGTAGATGTGTACAATGAAAAATGCTTCCACTTTTCCTAATTATTGTTGCGGGAAACGATTCCGAGCATCCGTATTCTTATCTCACGCGATTTAGTAGCGGGAAACCAATATAAAACCTCCAAAATGAAACCTTCATTCGCATTCCCTTTTATTCGGATTGAGCGGTCGAACTTTCAACCAAAATTCAACTAGGTGCAGCCGAAATCGAAAGCAACATGAACCGCTACGAGGCGTTTCCACATGGTTACTGATATCATACCGACAGTGGCGCGCTCGCTTAGAGTGCAGCCCTAAGGATTTTATTAAATTACGAATTGGGAAAATTTATGACTAACGACACGTAACAGCATGCGTTGTAAATCGTTTTCTGCTGTAATAACTACATCGCCTACGTAAGTTAGTATCTTGAACTTTCTATTCCCTATCCTGTAACCTCCTCTCATTTTTTTGACGGATTTTAGAATTTGGTCCATACTGACAATATAAAGTATTAGGACTAGCGGTTTCTCCCTGTCTTATGCCTGTTGATACAGGTACTTCTTCTATTAGTGCATTATTAGTTCTAATTTTGGTTTTACTGCTCATTGGTTATCTTTACGATTCTTTGATCAATATTAATTTCTAACACCGTTCTCATTATATCAACGAGCTGGACTCTGTCTAACGCTTGAGTCAGATTAATAAAACAAAAAAATTCGACTGCTTTCTCTGTTAATTATCATACTATAACTTCCACTGTAAGCTAATTCTGACGAACCCCCTGTTGTTCTTCGCTTATGCCCACATTTCTTCTGCTGTGCTCTTTGTCATGTTTTCCACAAGTTAAGTACAACTCCTGTTTCGATTAGTTTTTGCAACAGAGTATCTCTAGTGCCATTTCGTCACCGCGGCGTTTTATCATTTCATTTGAAATTGTGTCTGAGGACTTTCTATGTTTAAACATAGCTATGGGAACAGTTACTTTATCCTTGGTGATCTTTTGATAACAATTTTCTTTGTCTCCAATGACCGAATTTTAAAGATTAAATAATGGCGGAATATTACTTACAAGGCATATAATGAATGGTGATACGTTTTTCTTATTTTCGTCGTGCTGGGTTTTTCGATGATATTTAGGTTGTTCTATTGTTGGCCCCGCGCTCAGTCGGTTATGGCCGGTGGTAACACCTTTCGGTTTTCTTCTCCCGACATAACTTCGTCATTTCTCTCGCCGCCTTAGCATATCAAGTGTGGCAGATGCTTATGTATGTTATCGTCCCTCCCAGTAACAAAATGGGAACGACTAGAGAACGTATGAGAGTGTCGAGCGGTCTTTAAGCACAATGTAATTTAAATATATCATACCTGTACTGCTGGCGACACTTCTGACCCCAACAAATAGCAATATAAGATATCAAATCAGATCCCTGTAACCTGTAATCGTTAAAATAATAGACAAATAAAAAATATTTGACGACATGACTGAGAGATTAATAAAGAAGATTAGTAGGACAAACAGTTAACAGTACCTATCACAGCAAGAGTTGTTTCGATGGCTATGAATGTGTATAACCCACTAAAGTATATCAGCGTTTCCCTAGAGAGGGTTGCGAAAGGTTGCGGGTCATCCATTAGCGCATTTTAGGTTGTACCATCTTTTCTATTCCGCTTCCTTCACTTTAAGAATGTAAGTGAAAAAGGCGTTTATATTATTCGTGTTTATGTCATAGAAAATGGTGTCATCGACCTCTGCCTCACAGGAAACATGATGGATCCTCTTTTATTTGGATATTGGCCAGGTACGAGCCGAAACATCTGTGTCCGGACAGGGCTTGAGTTCGGGATAAGTTTATGCGTCTACTGCACTTTGGGATGAGCAGAGAAAGTTCTTTCCTTTTGGTTTTTTCCACACCTCTTTTAGCATTTGCTCTTTCTTCTGCCAACAGGTCACTAAGAGTTGTTTCTGCTAGCATCCGTGTCGTCTCTAGAGACACCGTGCGATAGGCAGAAATTATTCGAAGCGCACATTTCCTCTGCGTTTGGTCTAGAAGATTCTTATATCGGGCAATTTTACTGCCTTTGATCCAAACTAGCGCTGCATATAAAATGGATAAGATAAGTTTCCTTTTGGAATGTGTAGGCCCTTTCACGTTAGCCGTTAGTTTGGCAAGTGCAGCTTCTCTTTTGTTTGCAGTATCGATAATTGTTTCAATATGTGCCCCGAAAGATAGGTTGTTGTCTAAGGTAATACGTAAGTATTTCAATCCGTCCTTGGTTTTAATTCTGAATCCTCCGTGCTCAAATTCGTTTGTAGGTAGCTGTCTCTTACCTGAGAAGACAATTGCCTCGGTTTCCTCTGGAGCCACGCAAACTTTATTAGCTTGCATTCACCGGTCAATTATCACTAATGCGTGATTCATCGTTGTCTGTTGAGCTTGTGCGCTATTTTTTTGACCAAAGATGGCCAGATCGTCAGCAAACGCGATTAGAGACACTTGGCTAGGAAGATCGATGGAAAGGACGTCGTCATAAAATAGATTCCACAACGTTGGACCAAAGATTGACCTCTGTGGAATCCCACGTGTAACTTGGTGTTGTAGACTGTGTTGTTCGTCGTCATAGTACGTTATTTTTCTTTCTGTCAGATAGCTAGTAATGATTTTGATATGGGCGTCAATTCCCTTAACCCTCATCTTCTCTACAACAAGTCCCCATGGGATAGAGTTGAAGGCGTTTTTAATATCTAGGGAAATCAGTGCTCCAATTTTACTGGTCCTCCATGTACCTTGTTTCGCTTGCTTTGCCACGTTGTATATTCTCTGTAGTGCGTCTATTGTATAATTTTCCTTTTCGGAAGCCAAACTGGGCTGACAATAGGTTTCCATTTTTTATAATTTCATCTTGTAGACGGATTAAAATAAAGCGCTCGTAGATCTTGGCTAAGCTGTTTAGAAGACATATTGGGCTATATGCAGTGTTTCCAGCTCTTCTTTTATTAGGTTTAGGAATGACCACTACTATAACTTATTTCCACTTTGATGGAAAGTTACCTTGCATTAGTTTTTTATCAAATATGTCCAGCATAAATTTGATGCAAAGCAGTTTGACAGCTTCCATTGGAATTTTATCCGACCCCGGGACCTTCTTGTTAGCTGCTCGTTTTTAGAGAATTCCCTGCTCGGAGTAGTCTCTCCTACTACCCAGTTGGGGACTTGATGTGAGGGAAACATTCTTTAATTATGGACCTTGCCTCATCGCAGGCGGCAGCGCTTTGCCTCTTGCCTAACTTGAGTTTATTGGTGGCTACTTTGTACCCCTTTGCTCATGGATCGCCGTCCAGCTTCGTACACATCTTGTCCCAGGCTTTGTTTTTTCTATAGTAATTAGTTCTCTGTATTGTTTCTTTTGACCAATCAGCACTAATCTCAATTCTTTCAAGACATCCTTATTTGTGCTTTTCTTGAAGGTTCTGCTAAGTTTCCTGCATGACATAATGCACGCTCGCCGAATTTCGTCTAACTCTTTCGATCATCAGTCATCAGTATAGAGAGCTCTTAGTCTTGCTTCTTCCGTATCGCGGCATACTCTTGAACCATGCTAATTTTAAGGACTTCGTTATTTTATTTAGCTGTTTCGGCAATGATAGGTTATTCTTTTCTCTAAGTGTTTTGCTAAAGATCATCGGGTTTAGTTTGTGAGTATTCCATCTGGGTCGTCTCTTAGCTAGTGGGGCCTATCCTCGTTCTTTTCCAATATACAGATGTAGTTATGGTCACTGAGGCTAGGTTCCGCTAGAACCTCCCATGACCTGACCCTTTCTGCCGCTTCCTTAGAGCAAAGCGTTATGCCTATTATAGAAGTCTTTCTTGCAGGTTCGAAAGTGGGAGAGTCTCTCAAATTTAAAATGATGCGCAATTAATTCTGAGAGCACTTCGCCTCTTTTGTCACTTAATTTCGATCCCCATTCAACCGATTTTGCGTTAAGGTCGGCAGGTATTATTATTGCTTTACCGTGCTCTTTTTTTTCCTGAAAGGTCTCCTGAGCCGACGCGTTAAATTCTGTGAGACTTATGTTAGGGGAAATGTAGCAGTTAAACACAAATATGTTTTCAATTTTAACGATGGTAAACGTGGATTTGGCTAAACACTTAATTTCCAAAGGCTATTAGCTCTGGTGAAGATGGCTGTCCGGTGTGTCCGATCCATCGTAAGCGATGTTTGTATGTGGTTCATTTATAAACACCACGTCAAAAAACAGTTTCTCCATACTGGTGCTACGTGAACGATGCGAAATCGTCGAAACGTCAGATTTAGTTTTTCGAAGCTTGTAAATCTGTGAATTCTGTGAAATTTGATAATGTAGAACGCGGTTCAAAACCCGAAAATGTTTCTGTTTTTGTTAGAACAAATGTGTATTTTTATTTGTGAAAGATTACAACTTATTTTCCGTTTGTTTGTTTTCTATATCCATTTCCAAAATTTTTGTAGCGATCGTCTTGTTTATAGACAGTATCTGCTCTTTGTTTTTATTCTAACATGTTTTCTTTTTTTTGTTTTTCCTATCTTTGTTTGGCATTTAATTTATATTCTTGCCTTATTTTTATGTTAGTGTAGTGTTTCCGAAGTATTGGGAAACTTCAAGACGATTGTCAAAAGAAGTGGAATGTTCCAGATCCCGATAAAGTAAAAATATAAAAGGTATCCGAAGGAAGTTGGAGTTTAGTTAGAAGTCAGAAGTATAAGAAGCACGTGCGGGTTTAAATAAATACAATGTCGTGTTGTTAAAATAAACAAGTGTAGATAAATAAAAGTGAAAGTTATCCGCGGACATTGTTTATAAATATTCAATGATAGTCATATATAAATCACTTCTTGGTTTTCTTAAATATCGTTACATTTAATTAGTCTTCTCCAAGTACTACCGGTATTGGTCTAATCTTCTTTGAAACTATTAACCATTATTATCCATTTTAATTTTGATTGTATTGATGGCAGAGATAAAAAAAGCTCGCAAATTATTGTGAATTTATTTTTTTTTTTAATATGAAAATAGTATGAGTTTAGACTGCATATGTAAAAGTATCATCAAGATTAAAAATTCTTTTAAAGAATACACATAAAAGAAACTATAAAAATAGGCATTGTCGTGACCCCGAAACGTTGTAATTACCCGTCTACATTTTACGTGTATGTATTACCTGATGTACCTTTGGGTACAAATATAACAATAAAAAACAGTATCCCGAATGACAACACAATGAGTTGAATGCATTAACGCATATTAAAAACGAGTAATGATAATACTCTATGTATGAAAAGGTTTAGAATTATTTCAGTTAAACTTAGACTATAATTATTATTATTACATATTTGGTAGTTTTCAAAATTCGTTTACTAATATTAAAATTTTACTCGATTATTTGGGTTATTTTCAAAAATCCGAAGCTACCGTTCCAAAACTAGACAAAACTTGATGGCTACAAATTTATATGAAAAGTGACTGAGGATATAACAAATGAATGTGACTTTGGCGGCAACGATTTATTTAATGAAATAAAACCGATTAAACTTTTTTCTCTGTCAAATGACTATACTTGAAATACAATTTGGAGATGACTTTTTCCCAACTTATCAGTTTATTTGAAATTTCAAGCTTTTGAAAATTGCTTCAGGCTTAATTGTTTTTATTTTATATGTTAAAAATACTAAATAAGTAATTCTTAATTACGTTAAAATTATGTTAGTAACTATTAGTACAACTCATAAAACATCCCCCTTCTCGCAATCCATTGAAAGTACAAAGTTGTAATGCGATTTAGGCATTTCTGCCAATACACTTTGTCTTGCTAATGCAGTTTCTGAACATTCGACTGTAATGAACATAGTTTTGGGCAATCAAATCGTTGCCTCAACCACACAATAAATTATTTAAAAAACGGAATTAACATAATTCGTAATTAATTTTAGAAATGAAAAGATGAAGATAATTCAAACAACGCACACCAATAAATAATCGTTTAAATATACATCGATTTAATTATTTTCCAATTTGGTTTGAAAATTCATCATTTAAAAAAAATACATGACAAGTAAAGATAAGATTAATTAAACACGAAGTGTACACACCCCGGGGTTTCTAATTCCGCTCCAACATTGTTTCGTACGGTATAAATCATCATCAAAAGTTTAAATTGTAAATAATTTTGACAGTGGATCATATTATTCATTCAAAATCAATCATTGTACGCCATGTATGATAAATAATGAAACAGGTACAGCAGGCAGTACATTTATTACGAAATTTCGTTTTTTTTTTTCATTATGAATATCATCATTAATATTATTGGTATCTTCTCGTAAAAAATACGTTGTATATAGTCACGTGTGTGAAATTTTTTATATATAAAGGTAACGTAGTGTTATTTAACGGTTGGCGACGTTGCGGAAATTGTGCCGTATGTTTAACGGGAAACGTGCGAGCGGAAAAAGCTACAAAATTTCATATCTCGTTATAAAGCTCATATTCTGTTACGTAATCGATTCTGTCAATTCGATTATGTGGATGAAATCAACATTGAAAATAAACATGGCTCGTTGTAAATTTAAAGATAACATAATTATAAATTATCTATGCCCAAAAATTGCATTAAAAAAAATTGGAAAACGTACATAGAATCTTTACAAATTTAGTAAATTTTCGTATTTATTATGTGAGCTTCTAAACGTCGATGCATTTTGGTTATCATTACTAAAATTTTTACCCGCTTGTGTTCAACGAATTTTTTTAAAAATTTTGCTTAGCATATTCATTATTTTTTATTTTTACAAGAATTATCACTGAAGTTTATATTCGGCCAACCGCCGGTGTGGCTTTAGAACGCGAGATAAAAGTTCTGTGTAAATACGCTGGCATTTTTTTGTATAAATTCTATCAGAAACCAAATTTACTTTTGTGATTGAAACAAGTCTGAGATGTCAGTCTTTCACGGACAGTAAACTGCATCGACATCTACGTCGAAATCATTCTTTAGTTCTTTGCATTTCACATTGTTCTGTGAAGTTCGAAAAGTTGAATTTGATTATTAAGTACATACTTCGCATTCAGTTTGGTATGTGTGGAAATATAAGCGATGTCATTTTCATTAAAAGCATAATTTAGAAAACGGTCAGAAAGTTTAAGGCTTTAAAGAAAAGCAGATAAAATCCATACTAGAAAACTAAAAAAAATATATATGCGACAGTGCTACAAGGAAGACTACAGAAGGAAATAGAGGAAAAAAGTTTAGTACCAGACGGACAAGCGGGATTCAGAAAAGGAAGAAGAGTAGTAGAATGCAAACTTTCACGGCCGTTGTTTAATGTAGCACTGTTTTTCGGGTGTTGCCGCGTCACCAAACTTTCTCTTAACGTCTTGCTGATCATGCTGTCAGCTTCTTCAGAAGATTTCTAAAGCCTGATGTTATCGTCTTGCGTTCCTCGTTATATACCGTCTTACGGCTCCGCTTCGCTGATCCGTGTCCGTTCTGGTCTGTTGATTTGCGTTCATAGACGTCTGGCGACTTCTTGCATGTTTTTCACGCAGCGTAGATATTCATGTGTTGCTTAATCTGTATCCAGCCTCACGGTTGAAGAGAACTATGCTGCGTGAAAAACATGCAATCATTCGCCAGACGTCTATGAACGCAAATCAACAGACCAGAACGGACACGGAGCCGTAACGAGGAACGCAAGACGATAACATCAGGCTTTAGAAATCTTCTAAAGAAGCTGACAGCATGATCAGCAAAACGATCGAAACGAAAGTTTTGTGACGCGGCAACACCCGAAAAACAGTGCTACATTAAACAACGGCCGTGAAAGTTTGCATTCTACTATTGAACGCCTCTACGGGGAGGAAACATATTTGAAAACCAGAAAACTGGAGAAACTAATAAAGAAGAAGAACCAGCTACTTGCCTCGCTGGCATTCCTGCGACGCTGCCGAGACCAACACGTGACACCTACTATTGTGAGGATATAACATCAACTAAGAACCACCGTCGCCAAGAGAATAATTCATCGTACAGAAAACGCGCTAGTCAGGGAAAGAGTACGTAATACCTACCATCGATTAAATCAAATATCCAACGAACTATACGTGCTGCATCTGGAGTTGAGTAACAAACTTAGTGAAGACCTGTGGACAACTATCGATCGGATCAGCTACGAACATTCTGAACATCATCTGGCTACAACGACGAAAAACCAAATAAAAAAGTTTGATAAACTAGACCACAAAAACTCAGATAAGATACCAGAGCTGGATATAGAAAAAACAGTCATCAATCTTTCGGAGCAGCAACTAACCGAAGCACAAACAAAAGTACTTGCCAAAGGACTCAACTTCGCAGTCGCACCTGCAAAAATACCGAAAGAAGAGATCATCGTTTAAGTGGAATGTGCCATCCGAAATCTAACCATCAAAGATGCTGAAGAAATAAGACACGAAACTTATCGTATCTTACGGACAGCCAAACCACCATCTAGAAACATAACCAAGAATGAGAAAAGAGCGCTACTTGACTTACGTAAGAATGAAAAAGTAATCATTCTACGAGCGGACCAAGTCAACGCGACAGTAATAATGGATAAGAACATCTACATCAGGAAAATGGACACTCTACTAGACCCAGACCATTACATAAAACTAAACAAAGACCCTACTACGAAAATTGAACGACGCATAAGAAAAGACTCATCTATACCAACAGAAGAACAGAAAAGGCTGTTACCATAACAAAACCAACCTCCTAGACTGTATGGGTTACCAAAATTCATAAAACCGGAAACCGACTTAAGAGTTAGCAAAATACTTAGCTAGAAGACTACAGCAGGACACCGGACAGACAACCAGCTACCTTAAGAATTCCGAACATTTCGTCGAGAATCTCCAAGGACTTGAGGTAACTACCAGTTACTAACTACTAGTTAGTTTCGACGTAGAATCGCTATTTACCAATGTACCAGTGGAAGAAACATTAGAGATCATTAGACAACAACTAGTGCCACGAGGTTTACAAGAAGATTTGATCGACTTGGTCAGACTGTTTAACGTCAACCTACTTCGTGTGGAATGGTGAGTTCTATGAAGAAAAGTACGGCGCAAGTATGGGATCACCACTGTCACCAGTAATAACCAACATCTTCATGGAAGCTTTCGAACCAGAAGCTATCAACTCAAACGACCGAAAACCGAAATGCTGGTACAGATACGTGGACGACACTTTTGTCGTATGGCCTCATAGACGGGAAGAATTACAAAGTTTTCTTTAACATATCAATGGACAGCACAACAGTATCAAGTTCACTATGGAGATCGAAAAGAACAAAACGCTGCCCTTTCTAGACGTTCTGGTAACACGCACAAACAACAACAGGCTAAGTCATAGCGTATACCGCAAGGAAACACATACAGACCGATATCTACACGCATCCTCTCATCAACATCCACAACAGAAAAGATCCCTCATCAACACACTTCTAAGAAAAGCGGAGAAAATTAGTGACGAAGAACACAAGCCGAAGGAAATCAAACACATAAAGGACGCTCTTATAAAAAATGACTGCAACAAAAAATTAATAAGACCACATAAGAAGAAGGAGAAGCAAGCTGAGGTTGCTGCGGAGACACCGTCAGAAACATATGCTTAGTTACTCTACGTTGCCGGAGTCACTGACAGACTAAAGAGGGGAGGGAGGTAGAAGGGCTACAGGAAAAATACTGGAGATGGGTATTGGGACTGGACAGAGATACACCGGATTATTTTGTGAGAGAGGAGGTACAGGCAGAAAAAATAAGAGTAGAGACAAGAAAAAGGGCCATAAAATACGAGGAAGAACTGAGAGAAAGAACAGAATGCAAAATACTGTAAAAATGTTGGAAAGAGATAAAGGGAGGAAAAGTGAAGTATGGGCAGAGAAGAGTATTACAAAAGAAACGGGTATGCGAGAGAAGAAGTGAAGAGATTAAGATAAGAGGGAGTAGGGGTAAGCGAAGAAATAATAAGGAGAGATGGGGGACATCGAAAAAGAAGAAAGATGGACAAGGATAAAAGAGGGCAGATATAATAGGAATTATAAGGATATCAAGGGTGAAGGGGTGCCAGAATATTTAAATGATATAGGGAATAAAAGCAACAAAAAGAAAAAAATAATAGTACGGTTCAGATGTGTGACGAGGAGTTAGGTAACAAATACTGGAAAGAAGAAAAAAAAAAGATGTGCAGACTATGTGGAGAAGAGACGAAGGACCTTAATCACATGAGAGATAAATGCAGAGAATTAAGAGAAGAGGTTATGAAAATAGAGGAAATGTTAGACGAAAACGGAAATGGAGCGGAGTGGATGGAAGAAGTATGGAAAAGGAGGAAAACGTTAAGAGGAGAGGAGTGATATGAAATGTATCTAAAAAAATGTAAATAGAATGTTATGTAGTCATTGTAAATAGGGAAAGCACGAACAAATTTGTAAGCTTAAGCAACAAATAAAGTTAAACTTACATATATATTGGAATAGCAATATAACAAAAACGTAAGAAAAGCAACAACCAGTATACAAGAACTAATCGTTCGTAAGAAAACACCATTAATTCTAGTATGAGCAGATCCTTAAATTAGGCAACACCTCATATACGTAGGTATATGAGTAATTAGAACTAAAGTATAAGAATATGATTTTGATAAAACAAAGAAGAATAATAATTTAATCAATGCAAATCTAGTGATTACGCAGAAGCAAGGCGCATAATTTTAACAGGTAATTACACAAGCAAATTTGCATAAATTAATCCTGACAAAATATACATCTAGGTCGTTCGTATTTACGTTCGACGCCAACACAAATTAACAGATAATAAAGAGAGGTTACTCAGGGTTTTTTTCCTGACGTGCGATTAGATAATAGCATTTCCAAACCATCCCCAAAAATTGCTGAAAGTGTAGTAAAAATAAATATATAATGATATCACAAGTAAATTGCTAATACGTCAAAGTTTATTTTTTCCATTAATTCTTTAAAAAAAACTCTAAATGGGTTTGTACTTTAAAGTTAATAGGGAAGGTTTTAAGATTTTTTATAAAATAAAAATTAAATAATATTGCTAGTAAATCATCTAATGATATTATAAACAAAATGGGCCAAGCTTCCAAATGAGTTTCACTAATAAAATCATAGGTGTGCCAATATTAATCGTTTACCTCACAAATATCCCACCAACTTGACCCCATATGAGCCCTTAAAACATATTTGTGGTTAATGTTTGCATCCGTACACGTTTTAATATATTGACTATAGAAAGAAGGATACTTAGGAAACACTTAACAAATTCCGAGAGGGTAGACACGTGGAAGTAACCCTACTCGGAGTGATAATACGAGAAAATTAAATCGCATCGTAAAATAGAATTGAATTCTTACCCCAGCGAAACATAACGTTAGTTCACCGGATATTTTTCTCAACATCAAAAACGGAAGTAGGAATTAGTAATTCCCTTTTGTAAAATGACATTTACATCCCTGAACAAAATTCATACAGCTCGAAAACTATACCAAAATGTTTTTAACATAATAAATTTTATCAGTAATTTGAATGTTCTTAAGGATTTCCGCGTTTTTGTCATGTATCGCGTTAACCCCTTAATCCCCCCTTTTATCCTTGTCCATCTTTCTTTTTTTTTCGATGTCCCTATCTCTCCTTATTATTTCTTTCCTTACCCCAACTCCCTCTTCTCCTAATCTCTCCACTTCTTCTCTCGCGTACCCGTTTCTTTTGTAATACTCTTCTCTGCCCTCCTGCCCGTACTTCACCTTTCCTCTCTTTATCTCTTTCCAACATTCTTGCAGTATTTTGCATTCTGTTCTTTCCCTAAGTTCTTCCTAGTATTTTATGGCCATTTTTCCTGTCTCTATTCTTATTTTTGCTACCTGTACCTCCTCTCTCACAATATACCCCAGTGTATCTCTGTCCAGTCCCAAAACCCATCTCCAGTATTTTTCCTGTAGCCCCTCTACCTCCCTCCACTCCTTCCACCCCCATATTTCCGCCTCATACATCACCACCCCCTTTATTAACTTTTCAAAAAACAACTTTCTTTTTTCTATATCCATCTCGAATTTTTCGTTTATGTGTTCCTCTCATTATCCTGCTTCATCCTGTAGCCCAGGTGTGTAAATTCCTTCACTTGCTGCACTTCCTCATCCCTCCATTTTCACTCCTCTCTTTTTCTTTCGCCCCCATTATTTTTGTTTTCTCCGTGTTTACTTCCATTTATTTTTCATGTATTTTTCCAGCGTTTTCATCATCTCCTTCATTTCCTTTTCCTCCTTAGCCACCATCACTATGTCATCCGCATAAGCCAACGACCATACCTTCGCTTTCCCTACCACTATCCCTCCTGCCTATTGTCCTCTCATTGTCTCCTCCAGATCCCTCGTATATACTGCGAACAGGTTTGGGCTCAGTGGGCATCCCTGTCTCAACCCTCTCTTTGTAATAAATTCCATTCCAAAAAAGATATTTGTTGTTATACATGTGTATAGAGATTCACTAAGACAAGTAGCTTGGCTTGAAAGTCAAGCTTTTTAAAAAATAAAAACTTGGCTTGATGTTTATGGATACAGGGTTGGTTTTCAAGCTTCCAACTGAAGTTAATGGCCAACGCGTCTGTACGTGCAGTAATAAAAATATGAATAAATAAACTCATAGTCACAATTATTTAATTATCAAATTATTAATTATTAGTAACTGGCATAAAATAATGCCCTCACAGAATGTTCACGATACGAGGTTATGTGTATACTCGATGACGCGTACCCGCTTGACTTCTGATGGATCTAGAGTTAGGAGGTAACTTGGTATACAATGTGTTTCTAATAAACGTCTACAAACTCAAGAAAAAGTTTTCTTGTGATGTTAAATAAAAATTTTATCTATGAAGGTTTGGTCCAAAGTGACCCATTTTTGAGATATTTGCAATTAGTTTTCAGGCCGGTTTTGTCTATTTAAATAAGTGGAGATTGGCTTTTAATTTTAACTATCTGGTAAATGCTGTGAGATCCGTATTTTAAAACGTCTTCACGTATTGCGTTAATTATTGTCCTCTTTAATTTTCCATCATCTACAAAAGAAATGGTTAGTAAAATAACAGCAGATACCAATCTTTATTTTTTCGTATTGACACTGGCCTGAGTTAACAAAATGTACATTGTGTACTCGATTACGTTTATCTGCGGTTGTAACCAAAACAAAACTTTAGCTAAATAAAAAAAAGTTGCAATGTAAGTAGTATAAATTCTAAATTCACCTTTCTTAGAATTCAGTTCAATTGACGGTGTTTGTTGAAGTGATTTGTGTAAATTTTCTTTATTTTGACATATACATTTTAAATTAAGATATTATTTTCAAAAGCTTAAAAGCTTGGTAAAAGCCTGAAAGCTTGGTAAAAGCCTGACCTGTAAAAGCTTGGCTTGGCAAATCTTGAACTTGGCTTGAGTTTTTAAAAGTTTGGATTGGTTTTTCGAAAGCTTAGCTTGATTTCAAGCCCGGAAATTTGTTATTTTAAAAAAGCTTTAGTATAAAATTTGTTCTTGTAACGCCCACTTTTTGTCGCGAGGGCGGGAATAAGTTGTCAAATTGAAACTATTTTTCCGGTGTCCGTGATACAGTTGACATGTATGTATGTTCTAACATAAGTGCCCAGAGGAGTTTTCACTTCTAAAATTTCAAAAGCATCTGTGTTATAAATGGATGTATTATTATCGCTGTTTTTGTGAAATTCTTCCTGGGATAAGCATTTGACTCATATTTTTACGATGTAGGTTGATTTTCCCGTAATTGTCATAGCGATTTATGATACCATCACGTGTTGGGCCAATTTAGAAGGATTCCTAATTACTCTATTACCTTCCGCTGAATGCTATAATTAGAAGCACGTACAAAAAAGGGCTGTCGACCAATTAAGCCACTTCCGAGACAATCATATTTGTAATTCGTGTGATTGATTTATTGTTTGTCGACAAGCAATTTAATTGTAATACGATCCTATATCTAATTTTTCTTCATTTCCTTTGGGATTTTAGAGAATGACTTGAGTGTGCCGATAACTATCCGGATAGACGACCGCAAGTAATCCCTTTTCTTGTACTTGTAAGTAATTTGTACATTTGTCGAACGTGAAATACGTACGACATAGGTATAGCTATTATCACAATTAACGCATTCATTTTTTTTTGTTCCTACGGTGTGAATTTACGTGAAATGCAATTTGCAACGGGTGTGAAGTCACTAGTTTCATATTAAATCAAAGATGAACTCCGAAGTTACATATTACTTGGTTTTGTTTTTTTGGATGTATTTCGATGACTTTGTGTGGAGGGTTGCCTAACCTCCAGGACTTGTATCAATGCTATAACTGTGTTATATTATAGGTACTTAATTGTTTTAACTTTAATCTCTTCTTCTCTCATAGAAAAATAAATATATTTGTCGTTATAACCAGTGCTTTGTCATTTATTCTATTTCAGTGTTGGATAGATTTAAACGGTGTCTATCACTCTAGCTTCTAATCGTTTTGGTGCCTTTTTAATTTGTTTTATAATTTAGCACCACGAAGCTTACGACCCAAACCTCCGAATTCAACTGAGTTAGTCGCTAGCCATTTACATTGCGAGAAAACCCTCGTAAAAAATTACCCGTTGACTAGATTGATGTGTAAATAAAAATATTGTTTTTATACAGCCACTAAATATCGTACATATTAATGTAGATATTTTTTTGTAATTACTTCAATATAAGTGTTATTTATATATCTAATTGTAAACGAAGCCGAAAATAGGTTCTTATTGATGTTATTTTGTTGTTTTTTAATTAATTTCACAAATTTCAATGTGGCGTTTTCTATAATTTTTTATCGGATTTTTAACCGCATATTAGACAGTACTCAATGATTTTTATCTACGAAAACGATATACGTATATGAGTTTTCAGTACGTAAAAAGTAAACAAGAAAGTGTAATACCTGGAAAATGAAAATGTTTATTGCACGCTCATAAGTTGGGTTTATTTCTTAGACTGTTCTACCTGTACATGTCAATTTTCACTGTCCGTGACTGTACCTTCTCTTAAAATGTCATTGTACACATTTTACGTCCTTAATGACACACAAGATGTTTAAATTTGTTTTGACTTTATAAGATGTTTCATCAAGGAGTTGAATCACAAAATATAAAAAAAGTTAAATACAAATAAAAAACATTTTCCTAATGTGCATTTTCCAATAATCCAAAAAAAAATCTTTTTCGCACTTAAAACTTTAATGGAGTTGACAACAAAGTTACTTGTGGTAAAGTTTACAGACTCTAACCACTTAACTGAATCTTTATATATATACCTACTATATATAAAGACGAAGCAACTTTGGCGCAGAAACAAATTTACCAAAAAAATAGTCAATTTAATACCCAAACCAACATAAAAATTCTTACTTAGGATTTTGTTCTGAAAATGAGCACTATTCTCTAATTAGAGAGTTAAAATTGCATCGTTAACGGAGCATTTGCAATTAGTGCTTCTTATTTCTTGTAATTGTAAGCCCGGCGTCAAAAGACGAATAAATCCTCGTCACTAATGCATGTAATTACACTAGAAATTTAAACGAGTCGATATGCCCCACAATCTAAACGTTGATTCATACTCGTGCATTTTAATAAAAGATCAAAGTAGTTAACTATAAGTAAAAAAGATTATTGGTGTTTTTAATTAGGTCGCACCTCGTCGCTTCGACGAAAAAAGCTCGTATTGATCACTTTTTCAATTTTTTATGCATAAAGAACACCTTAACTTTATTTCATTTTTAATTACGAACAGAAATTAATTTGATTTTTTATGTTAGGAAAAGACTTCAATTTTCAATCGCGTTTTCTTGCTGTGTAAGATGTGAAAAGTTCGTTCAATAACTGCTATTTGGAAATATAAATAGTAAAAAACAATTATATAAAGAAGTAATTTCTGATTGGGAAGCTTGTTACGTTCGCGATTGACGGTCAATACGAATCACTCTAAACCAACATCCAGGATTCGGGAAAATTGAAAACTGGCATTAGTTTTCTTTGAAAAGCTCATTAAAATCTGCGCCATTACTAAGACATAACATTTTTATTGTACAATTTTATAACCGATTAACAAATACTGTTTATTTTTTAGATGAAAATAAAGAGTAAACGTGGTGGGTCTTTGATCGACTAAAAAAAGAAATTTGATACTCGTTTAGGGAAATCTTAAACGACGTTTTAGATTTAATTTCAGCACCTGTTATAATGTCATCGACACGCCCGTCCATTAATTCTTAAATAAAAAAAAATAAAGAACAGGAAGTAAACAAGCTGACTGGGCGGAAACGAAAAGTGCACAATGGAATCAAATGGATCATAATAAAGTGTCGTAAACTTCATTTAACATAATTTAGGATACGATTGTTCAAATTGCTTTTACTTTTGTTACGTTTCAGAAATTAAATAAAGACAATTTAGCTTTTTCGGCGTAATCTGTGCCATTATGCGGGCAATTACTTGGATATTTAATTTTAATCGTTATTGTCTCAATTGATAATAAACTATTTTCACTGCTAAATAAAGTTTTTGCGATTTTTGACCTACACGTTTCCTTGTTTTTAGTTTAATTGCGTTGTTCGTTTGAACAAAAACTACACCCTCTTTGAGCAAAAAAGTTTTAACTAAATCCACTTTCAAAAGCATTTTCATTGGTAGTTTTTCAACTAGGCATGAAACAATTAAAATTTGCATTGCATTCTCTAAAATTTCCTTTGAAAACATAGTAACTATTGAGTCGATAACATTTGATCCTTAAATTAAAAGGACTATTGCGAACAAAATAGTGGTTTTCAACTTTTACCGTTATCAATTATTTAAATATTCTTTAAATATTTCATTGCTGAATTCATTAACGGCTAGTTTTAGAATTCTTTTCTACGAATTATGTCCAAGAAATTTTTGAATACACCAGGTGCTTCAAATAACTGTCGCATTTCTACGTGGCGATTATTATATCGTTTTTAGAGCCTGTAGTGATTAATTTTCACTTTAAAATGTAACAAACCAACATCTCCTAAAACATGTTAATAGAATAACGGAAACTTGAACAGGTCAATAAATCCATAAATGCCATCAAAACTAAATTTATACAGTTCAAAAATTGAAACTATTCGTAATATTTTACCGTATAAAATTCTTTCGAAATCATCAAGGTCTTTAGAAGCTTTGCTACACATAAGCAACGATCACATGTCGATAACAACATATGGCATCCGGTGATTCTCCTCGAAGAGCATTTACACTTGAGTAGAGGTGAATGGAGAGATTTGTCTCGATGAACCACTTTTTTCGATTAAAAATAAAATCGATTTTTTTTATGCTAAAACACGGTTAATTAGGTTTCAAATTGATTTAAAAAAAACGAACTGGTGTCGATTACTTTTTTTTCACCACAAACTTTTTTTAAGAATGTTAAGGATATAAATAAATCTGACCAAGTGAATATAAAATTTTCAAAATAAAATAATTGAAGTTGAACGACCCCTTTACTCCGTATGTGTAAACTGACTGTTCAGTTTTCAGTGTGCTATAGTCGTTGCCAAAAAAGAAGATCCCTACGTCATACTCGAAACTCGCTAATCAAATCAGTTACTTTAAAATGTAGCTGCTGATTAAAAACTAAATCTAACTAGATATCTAATATTGGCAATGCTAATTGCTTTTAAGCCAAATACTAACCTACAAAATTACTTTTTGTTAAAGAACAGATGTTTGTAATATATTTGTTATAATTAAACAAAAATACGAACTTTCACTTGCTTTGTTTGTAAGTATATACTCGATAGAACCGAAATTTTGAAGCGGCTTATGGAAAATGTCAATCCACGATTTTGAGCGATTTCTTCATAACACAAACAAAAAATTGTGTTATCTCTGTTGTACTTACTGGAATGGAACGTGTTTTCTAAATTCGCACGGTGGTGATCATCTTTCGTGGCGAACTCAATTTTGACTAAAGTTTAGTTTTTGAAAAGACTTCTCGACAACGAATTTTTAAATAGGTTGCTAGTAAATAAATCTTCCAATAAAATTTTTCAAAAACAACATTAGACTTAGACAAATTCGTTAAGTTTAAAAAGAATCTGACCAAATTATTACAAATTCTCTAAGAAAAATAGAAATTTTCATCCCCAACGTAGACATTTGTCGTATGTTCTACAAAAACACAATTGTAACAACAAGCCGCCCTGTGACAACGACGCAACAATAACACACACACACACTTTACTTAAAGAGGGCTGCCTCGGGGTATCAAAAGACTACTTTTGACATTAGTTTAATTTTTTTTCGCCATTAAAGTCAATTAAAGTGTTAATTCTTCTGAATGTATCAGTTTATTAAATAAAACTGTGTTACGTGGCTAACGATACTATAATTATCAAAACGAGGGTTATAACCCACTCCTGCCGCCGCAAGTGGCGCCCAACGTGGGGCCTGACTTTTTCGGTAGTGAACAGTATTCAACAAACGTTTAAAACGAAATTAAGATTTCGTAAGATTGCTGCGTTTGGTGTTAACAAACTAGCGTCCTCTATTACGAATAATTCAAATATTTGTTTAGCTACTCGAATTAACCTGTGTATTTAGAACTTTGCATCACACTACTCAGACAGCACGGTGTTTGTTTATGCTGTTACGATCAGGAAGAGTTACCAGTAATTTGACAAATATGGCAGCAAAACAACCACAACAGTTAATTATGACAGTGGAGATGATTCAGAATTTAATCCAAGGGATTCGAGTAGATAAAAAACAGAATATTCAAACTGTGAGTACTGCAAATTTCTCTGCATGTAAAGCAAGTTTAAGTGTGATATCGAAGCATTTTTAAATGTAAGAATTAGAGAAAAAATTACTCGCGATAAACTGAACTCATTCAAAGAATTGATCGAATCTGCACGTGTCACTGAACAAACTTTCTCTGAAATTTCAAGTAGATCGACTAACTCTACTAAAAATAATATTCCAATGTTGTAAAAACTATGGACACGTTAAAGATAAATGTAAAAAGTTATTACGCATACGTTCCGAGTCTTCAAATGTTACTCAGAATCAGAAACATGTTGTGGATAATGCTGGTTCTAGCCATAGTGGATACAGCTACCTCGATTCCGGTGCTCAATCTAGCGTAGCAGGTGCTACACTCAGAAAAATACTTCCGCAGGTTGGTGTCTCATACTTTTCCAAAGTCATGCAAATGACACTCGCAGATGGCAAAAGTCAAAGGTTAATGTACTTGTGTTTCAAGTTAAAATTCTCTTAGGAGGGAGATCGCATAATATTTCATTAATTGCTGTACCAGAACACTCTCAAAATAAAATGCTTTTAGGTGCTGATTTCTTAAAAGTAGCAAACATTGTTATTGACATAGGTACCTTATTCATGAATCATGGTTCTATGGAGATTCTCCTCAAAGGCTTTACCCATTTGACTCTGAACCCAATTCCGTAAATCAATGTTCGTGTAATTTGAATTCAGTGCAATTAAAAGACATTAAATTGCGCTCTGATTTCGTTTACTTCGGTAGAAAAATCCGAATTTAATAATGTTCTCGAGAAAAATCTTGATTTATTTCTATCAAACAAAGAAGCCCCTCTGTATGCAGAACATACCATTACTCTCATAGACAATACTCCTTATCGTCTCTCTGAAGGAAAAAGAGATATCTTACGTAAAGAAATCCAACATCTTTTGGAAGATATAATAGAAGAATGTAAATCTCCTTATGTTTCTCCAGTAGTTTTAGTGCCAAAAAAAGATGAAGGCACAAGGCTAGTAGTAGATTATCGAAAACTGAAACTTGTTCAGATAAATTTCCATTGCCTCATATCGAAGATTTACTTCATTCGGCTAAAAAAGCCACTTATATGATAACTCTTGATCTTAAATCAGGTTTCGATCAGATTTCAGTCAAGCCAGAAGATAGGGATAAGACCGTATTTATTTGCCCTTTAGGTTCGTTCCGTTACATGCGGACGCCGTTTGGATTGCGAAATGCACCTTCCACATTTCAACGCTTTATTGATAGATTTCGCTCCGGTGTAGAAGATAACATCTTGGCTTACTTAGATGACATGACCATATTGTCTTGTAGTTTCATGAAACATGTTAGGGACATACAACTTGTGTTCAATCGCCTGAGAATGTTTAAGCTTCACCTAAACAGATCCAAGTGCACATTTGGTTGCCCTGTTGTCAATTACCTTGGTCACGTGATTACTCCTCAGGGTTTGAAGCCGAATCCAAGCAAAGTGTCTGCCATTCTGGATATACGCCCAAGAACACGAAACAAGTTCTCTCTTTTCTCCAAACCTGTTCATGGTACCGGCGTTTTATAGAAAATTTCGCAGACGTAGCTAAACCTCTCCCAAACCTCACAAGGAAAAATGTAGTTTGGACTTCTGGTCCTAAACAAGAAGAAACCTTCCAACGACTAAAAGAGTTGTTAACAACTAGTGCGATTTTCCGTCAGGCTAACGCAAAGCTTGTTACGGACGAAATTTTCATTGCGTACGCCTATGTATTTTGACGTGAAATTAGCTTACGGTTTGGACGCCCCCTACCGATCTTTTACGCGTGACTGTCATTTTACGACAAATTCTTTAACTTGGAAACTGCATAAAATGGCCGGTGAATTGGCAATTTAAATTTTCTAAAACCATCCACCATAATGGGGACCAATTTATAAGGGTATTACGCTTATAACACATTTGAGTCGTCACCGGGTAAGATATTAGCTGTCATTTATTAAAACTCTGTTGTAATTTCTCGTAATTTGATAGCCGTTCCGCCACGTGCGGGCAATTGTTCCTAGTCGTTAACTATTGATGAAGAATCAATTTCGAATAATAATTTCGTCGGATGAATATAATCTGAGGCATACGACATATGGCAAAAATTTAATGTACCGAAGCTAACTAAAATTGTCGAGATTCTACTCAGGCGGCAGATACCTGCGTAACCACCGTTTTCGTCGGGGTATAACAGCACACGACGACCGGGTTCGGCCTTATGTACTTGTGTTAAATATAACTAATCATTTTGTAGATTTAACTTTCGTGAGGAATTAGTTTGACACGACTTCCTATTTCAGAGTGCTTACAGGATTGCTTGCCGAGGAAAGTACTTTCTTCGTACGAGTGGAAGTTCCTGTGTTTGTGGTAAGTGTTTTATGTATCTTATTTCGTTGTCAACAAGGTCACTCATGAAACTTTCGCTAATAGTAATTCCGTAATGATTAACGTAATTGTATTACCATTTAATTAGTAAGTTTGCTTATTTTGTGTTGCGTATGCTGTGTACTACCCATAATTATTATGATCATTTAATATTAATGCCGTAATTGTTATCACTGTTTGATTATCAGTAAGGTAGTATTATTACTTCTTTTGTACGTTTCGTATACGGTGTCTCACCGATAACTGTTAGGATAGTTTAATGTTAATGCCATACTTATTATCACTGTTTTATTGTCAGTAATGCCATATTACTAATTATTTTGTGGATTCTGCATGTTGTATACAAACGATATTTACTACGAACTATTCTTCGCTATATATTTCACTGTAATTTACTTATGTACTGTGTGTTGCCGATACTACTGGCATCTCTGTAATGAGAATTCGATATATGATAATCCTACTATTCTAGATTAAAGCTGTTATTGTGGTTATTTGCTCTTTTATGACAACATACCTTCCTCTTTGACTCATCGTTAATTAATAACCAACGTTGTCTACTCGACCAACTGAGTAGAAGGATTACGAACCTAACATCGTGTTACAAGTTTATCCCGTCTGTCTTGAGCGGGACAGAAGTGACTTTGGATAAGCTCTGGCGCCCTTAAGTATCTTTTCTAAATTATCTGTGAACCCCCCCTCTCACCGACTATTGTGAGTTGGCCGTGCAGGTTCGTAAAATACCAAAAGCTTGTAACAAGCTTCCTTATGTCCTTAGAACGGACGCTAGCGCATATGTTTTTGGTTCATGTTTACTCCAGGGAGACGGTCCGGACACGAAAGATCTATAGAATGTGCATCCGGATTGTTAACACAATTGGAACAAAATTATTGTACTATGGAACGCAAAGCATTAGCTGTCGTGTGAGCCATTAACCGTTTTAAACGTTACCTAGAAGGTTCCACTACTGTTGTCCAGTCGGATCATCAACCGCTCAGGTGGCTCATGTCATTAAAATCGCCAAGCATAATGGTCACTTCTTTTCCAGTCTTATGACCCAAAAATAGACTATACTCTAGGTCGATTAAATGTAGTAGCTGACATACTATCAAGGCCTCCTTTAGAAAACTTAGAAGCCAAACTTGTAAGCATTGACTTACCCAAAGAAAGTACCAACGAACTGCGCCGTAAACAAATGGATGATCCTGACCTAAGTAAACTCATCAACTGCTTCGAACGTCCTACTGATGATGTCGATTTTAAACGATGGACCGAACACTCAGATGAAGAGGCTCCTCATCTAGTAGTTTTGAAGTCTTCTGTTAGTAAAATCATCCCGGAATGTCATGATTCTCAATTAGTTAGTCCTTATGGAGTCGACCGTACTTTGTAGCGAATCGCCAGTAGATACTATTGGACATAACCCATCACGTAGCAAAATGTCTAGATTGCCAGAGGTATAAAGCTTCCAACTTGAAACCCATCGGACAGATTCAAACGCCCATTCAAAATCAACGATTTCAAGTTCTTTCTATTGACTTATTTGGACCTCTACCTGAGAAAGAGGACGGATATAAATGGATCTACATAATACAAGACACAATCAGTCACTGGGTAGAGCTCTTTGCATTAAAAGTTGCTTCTGCTAAAAATTTTTCTAGAATTTTTATAGATGAAATAGTCTTACGTTTTGGACTTCCTAGGCGCGTAATTAGTGATAACGGTGTTCAGTTCGTGAGTGGAAAGATAAACTCCCGTCAATGCGATTTGCCATGAATAGTGTGAAATCCCAAACAACCGGTTTTAGTGCCGCTTATCTTATATTCGGACGCGAGTTACGCACGCCCGAAGACGTACAGCGTGATTTTTGCGCAATTATAGAGAATGACAATTTTGTTTCTTAAGTAACTCCATACTTACGTAACCTTACGTATTGCTCGTGAAAATCAAAAACAACAACAGGACCGATATTAGAAGTACAGCGATGGCAATCGTCGCCCAGCTCTAAATTTTCACATTGGAGGAAAATATCATGTCGGTGATCTAACTCCTTTCAACTCAGACGAAGAAACTGTTCCAATCTATTCTATTAGAAAGAGAGGACACCCACTTATTCAAACTGAATGTTGTTCTCGTGAATCTAGTGGAGCTACGACAGAAGCTCCTCGCCTTTCCACCACAACTCTTCGCCCAGCTTGTCGACGAAGGGCCCAGAAAAATAAGTGTCCCTGTTGCAAGTAAACCATTATTGCTGCTCCTATTCGCGGGACGCTTCATGAAGCAAAGACAGAGATTTGTAGCAACGAACCGCCCTGTCGCAACGAGACGACATTAACACATACACACTTTAGTTAGAGAGGGCTGCCTCGGGGTAACAAAAGACTACTTTTGACATTAGTTTAATTTTTTTCGCCAGTAAAGTCAATTAAAATGTTAATTCTTATGAATGTATCAGTTTATTAAATAAAACTGTGTGTTACGTGGCTAACGATACTATAATTATCAAAACGAGGGTAATAACCTACACCTGCCGCCACAAGTGGCGCCCAACGTGGGGCCTTACGTTTTCGGTAGTGAACAGTATGTAACAAACGTTTAAAACGAAATTAAGATTTCGTAATTGCTTCGTCAAGATTACTGCGTTTGGTGTTAACAAAGTAGCGTCCTCGATTACGAACATTTTCCATTTTTTTTTCAATTCGCCATTAACGTCAATTAAAGTGTTAATTCTTATAAATGTATCAATTAACTAAATAAAACTGTGTGTTACCTGTATTAGTGGGTATTAGAGGGTAATTAGCCATACCTGCCGCCACACAATTAAAATTGGTTACCCACCAGAAGGTTTATTATTAATTACAATAACAAACATGTTTCACAAACAAAAACAAAACACCCGATTTTTTGACAGCTTCACTCAAGGATATCTATTCCTACTACTAATGTACTGGATCACTAACTCGAATATCACTACTACTACGACTATAGTCTTTGGTTGTATATAAAAAACTACAACCAAAATCGCCCATTTGTAAGGTAGGCAAAATGTTATTATTGCTCATCTTAATGTAATTGCATCAGCGACATATAGTGATAATTACCATCTTGTGGGTATCTCACAAACCTCTTAAAATCCACTGACTACATGTATACTTTAGTAATAGATGGTAACCATTAATATATGACGTAATATCGTTAACCAATAACATCACAATAATTTGTCTACTCAGCAAATGGTCGATTTTGGCTTCAGTTTCATTCAATTGTTAACTATCCAGTATGTAAGGGATGTAGGAGTAAATAAACATCATTAGCTTGGCTATAGTTTCACTTATCACATTACATTAGCACAATGTATTACAAAATGTATCATCAAAATTATGAATGTTTGGCATAATTTGTAGTTTTTTAACATTGAAATAACTCGTAAATCCTATAACGGTAATAAAAACCGTTAGAAAAAATAAGAAAGACATTATAAAATAGTTCATAAACAATACCGAGCACATCTGTTAAAGCATGCAATTTAAAATATGCTACCGGTATATGTAGTCACGATTTAGATCGATAAATACTTACTTTTTGTCGGTGTCCATGAAGGTATCAAACTCGACGGACATTTTGCAGCAAAGGGCTTTACGGTTGTGCGACGATGAACATTTGGTGTTGATCATGTGGTCGTCTGCAATGCACGAGAAAATGTTTTAATTAAGATCGTAGTTAATAATTTTAAATAGTAGTAAGACCAGCAAACGGTTTCAGATTGCGTGCAAGTTGGCTATCATTAAAAGACATCGAAAAATTTTAATGCAAATAAGTAGCATGTACACACGGAATTCTTGTAAATAGTAACAACAAAACAAAGCAAATATGGCAACTTTATTTAAATTAGGGGTGGCCGTTGGAGCGTACAAGATCACCTGCATTTATAGACCTCTAAGTATGCAATTTCCATGTTCCGCTAAGATTATTACACCAAGGAAATGTCTTGTCGATTAGAAATCTTCTTTATTATTTTCAATTTACTGTTTCTCTGTTATCTTCTGGTGGTATCTGTTGCAACGTTATTGCACCTGCTCTTTATGCAATTAAAAAAATGTTGTCTTTTGACGTCATTATTGTGTTCTAAAAATATTTTATGACATTTGTTATTGAGAACATCCGTTCGTTGGATTTTTTTGCAGCGTACTCTGTCGTAAAAGATAAACATGTGAGATTTTTAATTGACGGCTTTAAGATGACATTGATCTTGAACTTGTACTATCTGATTAAGTTTCGAACACTAGAAGTGTACTCAATGCCTTAACTTTGATAATGTTTCTTTTATGAACGACAATGAAATAAGACTTAAAATGTGTTATCTTTGATTTTGAAAGTAATCATTGTGAGCTCAAATTCGTTATTTTCTAAATGACAGGTTGAGGAAAATTCCTGGGACCTATATTTTTTTCAACGGATTTCGATCGAGTTCATTTTTCTGAAATCCGAAAATATCGGAAAATATCAAAAACGTGTGTTCCTGAAGAGAAAAAAGTTCCAAAGCTTAAAAAAATGCAAATAAAAGTTAAGCGATAACACCAATTATCGACGAAGCACTGAAAAAAAAAACGATTTTGACAGTTAGAATTTCACACTTGCTTCTCTAAAAAAATTTTCTTTCCTCGACTATTTCAAAATAGTAAGCCGTTTAAGTTAAAGGGAAAGAATAGAAACACACAAGTTAAAGTTTGCCGTTTATTTAATAACAAATATCCTAACAGAACCAATTACACCGTACACCGTTAGTAAGATCGAGCAAAAATTCTGAAAGTGGGCAATGTGAGAGATCGCCCTAAAATGGGTCGTCCAGGAAAATATTAAATTAAAACGTTTTACTTGAGTTTCAAGAAAATCTCCATTTATCTACCCGCCAAGTCCCAGCAGACAACGAAATAGTTCAAAGTTCTGTGGTTTTAGTCCAAGAACTAAACAAAGATGATCTTGACCGCAGGTTAGAGTTTTGCAAAACCACGTTTCAACGCCTGAATAATAACGAAGAATTCTTACGAAATATTGTATTTTCCGGCGAGGCTATCTGGAACTCAACACTGGAACACAGTTTCCACAAAAAGTTAACTTTGGGGTAACCGTATATTGCGTCCATCTTTCTTTGGGGACGCGTTGACAGGTGGAAGATACCTTGCCTTTTTAAAGACAATTTAATCTCTGCGCTTGGAGTTTTTTTTTACTCAAATGATGCGCACACCCCATTTTGAGGAGGATATTTGAATCAAGTATTTACTAATCAATATAATCCCGTAGGGGATCTATCGATGGCATCGTAGATCTCCTGATCTCACCCCTTTCGACCATTTAATAAAATGTCGATGACATCATAACTCGCAAACAAAACCCGAGCAAAAAATGTCATAGGCGGAAGACAGTAACATCTAAACAAACAAAATTGACGTGTCCGATGAAATTTTCTCAAACTTTATCATTTAGGAAATAATAGTAGTTTTCTTGTGGCGTTAAATGAAAATTTTTCCTTTCAAGGTTTGGTCTAGTCGCCCAGTTTTGAGATATTTGCAATTAAAGTTTTCAGGCCGGTTCTGACTAATCTAAACAAATGGAAATTTTTTGATTGTAACTATGTGAAAAATGATGGGTAAATGTTGTAAAATGTATTGTGTTAATTATTGTTTTCTTTAATTTTCATCATCTACAAAATCAATTGTTAATAAAATAATTAAAGCAGATAGAAATATATATTTCTTAGCATTATTACTGACATAGCTAAACAAAATGTACTTTGTCTACATGATCACGTTTATCTTCGGTTGTAACCAAAACAAGACTTCAGATAATTAAATGCAAAATTCAGCTTTCTTAGAACTGAGTTCGACAATATAATTTAATTCTGTCTCGAGTTTTTTACGGATTTCTTTGGTTGGTCCTAAGCGATTCGTGTAAACGTACTCGTACTTCATAATATTTTATTTAATTTTTTTTTATTATGTACAACTGACAATTGCCTTCAATAAACTTTATTTTGGTACGTGTGCAAGGACAGAGAAACTGGAAGTATTCTTGCTACCTACGAAAGCCATGGCCGAGAAAGACAACCCCATGTATTAGCAACGAAAGAAGAGTAAATCTTTTCAATAAAATCAAAACATTAGTATTTGTTTTTCCAATGTATGTGCTGATAATGTAAATTGTAGAGGATCGGACACGACATAGTACGCTACATCGTGTCTTAAGGAATTGTTCTTTGTACCCTTACCATGTTCAACAAGTCCAACAGTTCGCCGACGTTGATTTTGAACCGCGACATCAGTTTTGTGAGTGATGGCAGCAACAAAAAGCTTTTGACCCTGACTTTAGTGCCAACATAATTATTTTCACATGAGTGTTGTTGTACACGAAATGGAGTGCTGAGTTCTGACAAGGCGCATGTTTGGAATGAAGAAAGATAGAGCTTCTCCGCAAGTAAGTCGCCCTGTTTGCGATTTCTTAAATATAATTTTTACGGTTCACTAGACGCTCATCAGTCCGTAGATCAGATATTAAGCCTTTAGACTTTTTTCTAGAGTTATGTGAAAGATGAAGTATACAAAACCGCCCGTAAATAATAGACAACAGCTGCAAAATCAATTTTTTTGCAGCAGCAAATGGAGCTAGACTAGAATGTGCAATTATTTACTCGAGTAACCTACAATGTTCGGTGACGTTTAGACGTTAGTGTTTTATCCGATGGAGAAGATATTATCTAGTGTACTTGAACAGAATGTGCAGAATAGCAACTTCATTTAACCACAATAATTTGACTACGCGTTATCGAATAACTTTGTTTTGTATTTATTTTTATTTTTGGTGTCAGCAAATCGCTTAGAAGAAATTTGCACTTCTTAGAACAGTTTATATTCATTCGTAGTGTCAACAATCTTATGAAACTACAGGTCCGTAATTTACGATTTATTTTGTTAAAAATGTTGTTTTTTTAAATGTTTTAATGGAACTTTTATTATCATTATCATCCGTCTCTTTTTGCGATTAACCCTAGATTACGAACCTTCGTCGAATAGACTGATTCAAAAAACGTGTGTTAAATTTTGGGTTTTTGGCTGCAGTCACTCCAGCTTTCGGCTAATCTGTGTGTGCCGTTCCATCGTCGCATCGACGATGGAGCTGTCCAAATTTGTTGTCAAAAGTCAAAAAATATGCAGCGAAAGACTAATTAAAAATATTGACATAAAAAGTAGTAAACCTATATTTATGTCTCTTATATTAATATTGATTGCAACGATGGAAGAAAATGTTTGTTTCTTTTATCTTCTTATGAGCCACATCCCTTTACGTATTCATAGTCGTATCTTTGATTTTGTCTTCGAGATGTCTCATTCTTCCTTTTTTACCTACTCCGGTCCTTAGTTTATCTGCCCTCGTGATTTCGTTCATTGTCGTCACAAATGTGATAGACCTCTGCGTTCAATTCTTACTCTTGTCTATAACTGACTCCTTCTAATCGTTCCCTTTGGTCTCGTAACTCTCGTCAGTTATTGATCTTTAGCTATCGACCTTTATTATTGTCTTATGTGGTATGCTTCTTGGAGTGTGTCGTCGATATTTGCTATATCACCTTGGTGCTAGATTTGTAACTGAAGTCTCTTTATCTCTTTAATAATGTGTAACGGTGGTACTTTTTTGCCTTTGACAATTCCGTTTATTGTTACCCCCATTGTTACCCTTTTTTTTAATTTAAAGCGTTGGCCAGCCACGTGTTACGTGCATAAATTTAAATAATGCATTACCCTGTATATCAGTCTAATTAAAAGTTGCTTTTATATTTCTTGACGCCATCTATCGGGTTCGTTGGTCACTTTGTATTGCGCAGTCGACATCCGGTGAGGTTTCCGGCATTTTTGATTGTAACATCGTACCTGGTAATATCTAGGGTTGCGTGAGTGAAAGTTCGTTCTCTAAAATCATCCACGTGTTAGGGACACGATGGAAATTATGTAGTTTCCTTAAATAACTAATTTGCTCCCGCAACGTAAGTGATTTTATTTCTTTCTTTAATTAAAGGTAATTTTTATGTCTTTTTGGTTAGCCGCCATGTGCCACCTCATAACTAAGGGCATTCTGGTTATAATTTAACGTCCACCAGGGAAAGTTGTGGCTTCGTTGCGATCGTGGGGTGTTCGTATCGTCACCGGCTATTCTTACCACCATCCGGCCCATGAATTCTAGTCGATACCGAAAGACGAGAGATAACCCTCGACGAATATCGTGTTGGAACGATTCTAAATATTTATAAGGCCTACTGTTGGAATTAATTAAATCATAGAAAAAGGGTATAACAGCATCCGACGTTCGGTTTGTGTTAAGTGTGTACTTTAAAATTTAAGTAATGATGTTGTAGATCTTGATTTCGTGAGGCATTGGTTTGACACGATTTGCAATTCAAATTATTTACAGGACTACGTGTTGGGGGAAAGTACTTTCTCTACGCACCTGTGAAACTCCTGTGTTTGGTAAGTGATTTTATATGTATCTTATTTTGTTGTCAACAAGGTCGCTCACGAAACTGTGTGAATATTAATTCCGTAGTACTTTTTCTTGCTTATTGCTTATTGTGTATGACGTATGCTGTGTACTCCCAATATTTATTATGATATTGTAATATTAAGGCCGTACTTATTATCATTATTTCATGTATCTCGCATGCTATGTGCAACTGAGATTTACTATAAATCTACTCTTCGTTATTCATGTAAACCAAATTTATCTATGTAGTGTAAGTTGCCGATCCTACGGTGATTCGATGTTGTATATTCTCACTAGTATCTACTTAGATGCGGCTATTTAACTTCGACTATAGTTAGATATATAATATATAGATATATGTGATCGAGTAATTAAAGTGCAATTGTTATTAACGATTTAGTTTTTCTCTTTTATTCGTTTCTTTCAGCAGTTACGAACCTAACATCTAGTTACAAGTTTCTTACCATTCTGTTGTGAGCAGACAGAACTGACTTTGGATAGGCTCTGGCGCCCTTAATTATCTTTTCAATCTTCTCTAGGAACCCTACCCTCTCACCGACTACTGTGAGTTGGCCGTGCAGGTTCGTAAAACAGCTAAAACTTGTAACACACGACACGGTCAGTTATCCAAGGTTGTATACGTTTCCGCTTTCTTCTCCCTTGCATAACCTCGAGAAGTAAGTAAGTGCACTAATTAATCATGCATGAGTCCGCCCTGTATACACGAAGTCTTCCATTCAGCTTCTTTTGCGCTCATTGCTGTAGTGAGGAATGCAATAATTTTCTGCCAAGCTGTTTCATTACTAATCATGGTTCCAATTAGATTTCCTTGATGTATATTGTACTTCTTCACCAGTGAGACTCTGTCGGTAAACCATCTTCGGCGTATAAAGATAATGTGTAGAGCGTCATCCACGTCTTCTTCGCAAAGAAAACAAGTCGGGTTTTCCTTTTCTTTGATTTCATATAGGTAGGAACCAAAGCAGCCATGCCCTGTTAGTGTCTGAGTAGAGTGATAGTTTAGGATGCCAAGTCTACGACTTGTCCAGGCTTCGATGTTGGGGATAAGCTTGCGAGTCCAGACTGCTTTGGAGTACTTATCTTAACAGGCTTGCCATTTTCGAACGGATTCTGATTTTCTAGCATTTTTAGAGATTCCTAGTCTAGCTTTGTGCCTTTCTTCGGCTAGAATGTCGATTGTTACGGTGCTGGCCAGCAGCTTCAAAAGAGACGGTACGATACGCTGAGGTGTTATTTTTAGTGCTGTTTTTCTTTGAGTTTTATCGCCCATATTCCTGTATTTCCCAATTTTCATGACCGATAGCCATACCGGTGCTGCGTACAGAAATGCTGATGTGTTCATAATTAATTTCTTTTTTAAGCCCGATGGGCCTTGAACGTTCGTCATTAGCTTAGCCAATGTAGATGCTCGTTTGTCTGCCTTTTTCGTCGCGTTATTCAAGTGCCACCCAAACGTCAGATTTTTTTCTAGTATAGCTCCCAGGTATTTTATGTTATCTTTTACTGGAACGGGCACACCTCTGTGGCAAAAAAGATGTTCCAAAGGGTCGGCCTCAGGATAGAACCCTGAGGGACTACGCACGTCATGTGATGTTGTACACTGTTGCTGTTATCATCTGTGTATGTGATGTATCTATTTGTTAGGTAATTAGCAACAATTTTAATTGAGTGTGCATTTATACCACTCTTCCGCATTTTTTGAACGAGAAGCACCAAAGGCGCTGAATTGAAGGCGTTTTTTTGTCCATGAGCACTAAGGCACTAATATTCCTGTTTCTCCACGTGCCGGTTCTGGTCGCCATTGCCAGGTCTCTAATTATGAGGAGAGCATCAATCGTAGATTTACCCTTGGTGAAACCAAATTGGCACCATGACTCTCTATTTTGTTCGCGATTCTAACCAGCTGCAACCGTTCGTAGACTTTGGCTATGTTGTTTATCAAGCAAATCGGTCGGAAGCTATTTGTTTCTTTTGAGACGAGAACTACGTCTGATGTTTTCCACGAAAGTGCCAAGTTGCCTCTTTGACGTTAAGCGCCTTTCTGTCTTTCCCGAGTTTTAGTTTTTTGGTGACTATTCTGTATGCGGTGCCCCAGGGGTTATTTTCAAGTTCATTGCACATGCCTTCCCAGGCCTTCTTTTTTGCCGCATTTATAGCCTTGTTGTACACGACCCTGCTTCTTTTAAAAGTCTCCCATATGTGCAGGGGAACACCTTTATTCCTGCTTTTTATAACCAATCGATAGTTGTTCCTGCAAGTTTTACGTAAACGTTGGAGCTCTTCAGACCACCAGTACATAGCATTGTGCTGTTTCCCTCTTTTTATGCGGGGCAAGCTTTTTGAACACGCGAGGAAAATTGTTTTATTAAGTGAGGTGATATCGTTTATATTGTTTGCGGAGAATTTCGCCTCTAGCGTTTTAATTAGCTTTATCTAATCTAACTTGTTTATTTCCCAGCGGGTTTTTGGACTTTTTTGACATGCGGTCATTTTCTGGGCCTTTTTGTAAATTTCAAATATAATATATTTGTGGTCGCTCAAGGTTTCCTCTTCTAAGACTGACCACAAGCTCATTCTTTGAGCTACTAGTTCTGACCAGAAAGTGACATCTATCCATGACTTCTTGTTGCCCGACTCAAAAGATGGTGTGGACTAGTTTTTCGCAGCGATCCAATCTAGTAGTAGGTTGCTTCGATTGCTCATTCGCCTTGAGCCCCACTCTGTTGCCTTAGGGTTAAAGTCTCCCGCGATGATGACGGGACTGGTCTTGTTGTTTCTTTCTTTGCCGATATCTTCGATCAGTGTAGTTAATTCGAAATCTTTTACGTTTAGAGAGACGTAGCAGTTGAAAAAGGTTATATTCTATAATTGGAGTATGGTATAATATTTCCTTGAGGTAGCTTTTGCTCCAGAGCTTATTCCGTCTCTAATGTAGATTGCAGTACGGAGGTCTTTGTCCATGATGGTATTTGTGCTTTTAGCCCATTTAATATTTGGTTCATTGATGAAAACGGCGTCAGCTTGCATTTTTTCGGCGATAATAGGGACTAAGAATTGTGCTTCTCTTCTACGCCTGATGTTTATTTGCAGAATTTTAATGTTAGTACACTCTTTGGTTGTGTAGTCCATACTGATGTTATATGTTAACTGAGTTATTGCTGCATCTGTCTGGAGTTCCGTATATCTCGTATTTCTTTTCTAAACTTTGGACACGCCATAGATCAGGGGGCATGACCCAGATACAGACTACAGATAGCACAAAATTTTACATCTGAACATGAGAGTCTCGCGTGCCCTTCTTTTCCACAGTTTAGACATAGTCTGCTTCTATTTATACCTGTGCATTTGTTCGCCTGGTTACCTGTTTCCCAGCATCAGGAACTGCAGCTATTTAGACCAACCATAATATATTTTGTATTAATTGTAATTAATTGTATCTGTTGGAGTAGATACAGTTATTGTCTGAGTATCTCCTCTTGTTGGTCTGAGATTTTCAAGTCATATTTTTTTTGTCAGTTCTACCCCAATAACTGTAGTTGTGGCTTCTACAACTTCCTATGCGGTCGTTACCCTTACTGTGACGAGCTTATTTCCTCAAGTTTTGAGTCGATAGTCGCAACAAATATTTGATCGGATACTGCGTTTTCCTTTACTCTTTTCTGATTCTGGATTCTCTCGGCTTCTATGAACTACGTTACGTTTTTAGAAATGTTAGTGAAAGAGATAATATATTAATTAGATAATTTTAGAGAAATCCGTTAATGAAATTAAGTAGTAAGCATTGGTCGATATATGTCAAATAATTGTCATTTTGCTCGTTTTACAAAACTTTTCTGTGATTTACTTGTAAGCTCATCTTGCTGTTGCTGTCGTGTTGTGCTTTTGTTGTTGTAGTCTCGTTAACGTGCAAAATGCACGGATTCACTTGGGCTGAGCTCGCCGATATGCACTTTCTGCTCGGAGAAGCCTATACATTACGCAAATTGTACTATAAGAAATACACAAGTAGGCAACTTTCAAACGCCCGCACGTTTGACGGTGTTGATCAACGTATTTTCAGGGTTGATAGGACATGTAAATAAGATATGCGAAAGATTAAAGGATTATTTTAACTAGATTTTTATTGAACTTAAAGCATGTGTTTAAAGAACCGTCCATGTCTAATGAATCTATCGGAAATTGCAACCACTCTCGAACGGCTAGAGTAAAATCTGATCACTAAACAACACGTGGTTGGGGAAGTTAGGAGTCTCTACAATCTGTCGTAAAAACCACTAACTGTATCGCTGGCGTTGTGGAAAATCTTCTGCACTGATTGAACATTTTGTAATTTAAATGGATTGTGTCAGTTGTCATACTGTGTCAGTTCTCTAGCTACAGCGTTCGTACTGGTTGACGGATTCTCCTCAAATCGCCTTCTGCAATGCAAATTGTCAAACCCATGATTATATTATTTAGCAAAAAATAATCTTTTTCACCTTATCAACCCTTAAAATATTCGCATTTCAATGACACCCTGTATAAAGAAACAAGGTAAATTATGTGTTATATACAAAATGTATTGTGGTAACTGCGATACCTGTTACATAGAACCAATAAACTAAAAAGTAGAATGATAAGGTCCGCCTTACCCGCTATGTATAGGAAGTGTAGTAAATAATAATATTGAGTAATTAACATAATTTAAGAACTAGAAGCATTTACCTCAATGTAATTAATTCAATTTCACGTATTTCAGTATTGAAATTCTGTTGCTGAATAAGAAGAATATTCTTTTTAAATTATAAAAAATATTATCCTTGTTAATTTAAAAGAAATCTAATTAATAAACAAGACAACCTAAATAAGGATAAATTGTTGTTCGTATTATCCCTACAGCTTCTCCTGAAGAATTTTTAAAGATCTCTAATAAAAAATTAATGGTTCTTTGTAGCAATAAAGTCAGTTAATTAACATAAATCAAAAGACAATAACTAAACGAAAGTATAAACAGAAAATTTCAATTTGTACAATTGTATGGAAAATCGTAAATCGTGGGGGCGGTAATAAGAAAAATAAGAAAAGCATTTCCGCCTTTAATTAAATTCATTAATTAAACACTTAAGAAACCAACCATGTCTAAATCATATTGTAAATAATAATTATTTTTAGACACACTACGCCAAATGAACTTAATTAATGCATGTAATTAGCAAAGCTCATTTTATAAATTACACACAGACCTAATTTAAATTGTGTGACGACATGAATTTAAGATAGTTAAAAATTTAACACAAAGAGTTTCGTAGAAACAACGAAAAAATGAAAATTTTTATAAACATATTGAATTTCCGGTAACTTTTCCACTTAGGGTACTAAGCAGTTATTGTATGGTAATTTATTCGTTGCATATTAATGTAATCTTATTGTTAACGTTTCTTTGTGATATTTTTTATAAAGATTACAATCACCTTAATTTGGATTAAATCGATTTTTAAATTACTTAAGTACCATTTTATTTTAAGTTGCAACGTCATAATTATAAAACAGGTACGGAAATTTTTTGGTAAAATAACCACTGGTAAATTAATACCAATTGACAAAAGTGACATTGATAGAAAGGGTCATCGATTATGTAGTACGTTAGAAATACGCATCAAAATGATGAATCAGGATTAATTTACAGTGTGATGGAAAAACACGACGAGAATAAATATGGTAGTAGAACAAACGAAAATTACATTTAAAAAATACTAAATAATGAATGCAAAAAGTTAACAGTAAAAAACAAAATACATCAAGTACTCATCAATTACAAATGTCCATAATACGCTACAACTCCCTTTTCCGTTATGCTACGTTCAAATTTCTTCCCTCCTAAATAAAAATCGAAAAGACCTGACAATCAACTGATCGATTACAGCTTATTTTCATTATTTTAATAATACCGTCTTGATGAAATTTAACCTAATTTATATATTTTTTAAACTAGGGCTTGGGACGTTTGAGCGATAGCATAAATGAAAAGTAAATATGATAGACAGAAGCAATATTTTAGCATGACATTAAATTTTGACAGTAAAATATTTCCCAAAGGTATTTTGCATACATATATTTTTTTAAAGCAATATGTACTCGCGGTTTCACGTTTATTTTTTATTTATAACGACGTATACATAAAATTAAGGCGTGTCGTTAATGCGTTAGGAGAGTTTCTAAATACAACGTAGTTCAAAATTGCTTCACATTAATTTTTAAAACTAATTAGTAATTTAAAGATTACGTGATGAAAATGATCGTTAACTATATAAATGTAGTGGATACAAATGAACATAGACGATATCGAAATTTTCTACGAAAACCTAGTCAGTTGGTCAGATAGTGACACATGGATATAGGTCAGGTCTAAGAGGAATCAGATCGCCGTCGTATTTTAAAGATGATACGACGGATACGGAATGCATAATTAAATCACCAATTTACTGCAGAATAAATTAGAATTAGGAAAATGAAAGATCAAGTAAATCAAAGGATTTATACCGAACAACACCATCACCAGGGACGACCAAAAAAAAAAGAAGAAAGGAAACCGTGTCTCCAGACACGGGAGATTCACAGAAAAAAGTACGGAAAAATAAGAGCACTGATAGAAACATCAATAAAAAAGAAAAGGGATAGCAAAAGAAATAATAGAAACAGGAGAAAACATGATCAAAACTATGAAAAAGGATCTACACCTAAGTGGAGAAGGAAGAAGACATGATTTATTAGACATAGAAAAGAATTTTGAAGACATGGGAACAGAACTCATGCTGAAGATAGTAAGAGACTTGTGAAACATAGTCAGAGAAACATATGACAAAGGGTACAAAAATAGAGCGCAAAAAGAAAAGGAAACGCAAACTACCGGAAATAAAGAAACGGAAATTAAAAAAATCGAAGAAATAGAAACTACTAAAACAGCGGAGGAGTTGGAACTAGTGCAAAAGACATGGCCAAAAGAATGTTATAAGAAAACTACAATTAAAGACTTAAAGGAATTAAAAACTAGAGATAAGAAAAAAGACGTAGTGATAATAACAAACAAAAAGGAGGAACTGAAAAACACTGAAATAAACGAAATAATTAAAAATAACCAAGCGGCACAAAATATAATGGAAGGGAAAAATCAATTTGATAAAGATGTGTAAACTGATGAAACTAAAGAACGGAAAATACAAAGTGTATATGCTTGATCAGATATATACGAAAAGAAATTGAGGGAAATGATAAATACTGATCAATTATAAACAATATAAAAAAATAGATAGAATGATACAATTGGGGAAATATACAGAAAAAATAAAAATACAAATAAGCAATGCAATGACAAAAGAAAACCAAAAAGAGAGAGTAATTAAACGATAGCTGTGAAACCGTGTGAAACCCAAAGAAGGAGTTGTTTACACGGATGTAATAAAAGCCATGAAAACACAAATAGATGTAAATCCCATCGGCCTGTGACAGAACTGGGTGGATTGAGTAGCTCAGTGACGCCATAGCCGGTCCCAGGCCCGGATAAAAGAGGAGGGTTTCAAGTGAGGCTAGCGACCTGCTTGGAGAAAAAAAAAACAAGTGCTCCTAGAACCAATAGTTTAACCTTGGAACTGACTGGATTTAATAATGGCAACACGGCGAGAACAAGGAATAAGCGAGTAAGGAAACCGACTATACTTAGAATTGGATGCTGGAATGTAACATCATTTAACAATAAAGACTAAGAAATCATACTTGAAATGAAAAGACACAAATTAGACATATGTACACTCTCGGAGACAAAAAAAAGTCAAAGGAAACAGCAAATATGGAAACTACATTGTAATATACAGCGGCAAGGATAAAAATGAAAGAGCAACATCAGGGGTTGGCATATTGATACATGAAAGATATGAAAATAAAATCAGCAATACAAGATACATTAGTGACAGAATACTCCAGATGACAATCGAATTACAAAGACTAACTCATATAATAAGTATCTATGCACCCGATACTATCAAACCACAGACGGAGAATTATTTTACTAGACCTTACAAACAGTCTTAGACAATATACCGAATGAAGATGAAATAATAATCTTAAGGGATTTTAATGCAAGAGTAGGCGATGAGGTTATACCTGGTATCAAAAACCAATTTAACGAAGAAATAATTAATGAGAGTGGCGAACAAATGATACAACTCTGCATACAAAATGAACTAAGAATGAATAATACTTTCTATCCACATAAACCACAACATAAATACACCTTCGAAAACACACGAGGACAAAGATCAACAATAGACTACGTAATCACAAATAAAAATATTCACCCGAAAAGGATTCAGGACGTTAGATCGCTAGCCTCAGCAAATGCAGGAACAAACCACCATCTTGTAATGGCAAAAATGCGAACAATCATGCAACGATTTCATAACAAACTCACCGAGGAAACGAGTAAGCTGAATATAGAATCCCTATCAGACGACTCGACTAAATACCTATATCAACAAAGGCTTAGAGGAAAAATAGCTGCCAATAATATCCAAGAGCTGGATGACATTGAAACAGCATGGACAAAATTAAGAACTAATATACTAGAAGCAGCGGAAGAAGCATTCGGAAGAAGGACAATAAAAAAGGGGGGAAGACCAAATACAAAGCCCTGGTTTAAACAAGAAGTCAAGACCTTAGCAGAAGAGAAAAGGAAATCGTACCTGCAATATAGATCTAATGCAATAACATATAATGACTATAAAGCTGTAAGGAACAGGATCAATGAAAATATTCGAAAAATCAAAAGAGAACATTGGGAGAAATTTTCGAATGATATGGAACATGACCTATACGGAGGACAAAAGAAAATATGGAATCTACTGAGAAATAGAAAAAAACCAATAAATGAATACCTATAAAGTACAAAAATTACGGCAGAAGAATGGGAAAAGCATTTTGAAAAACTTTATAGCTTAACAGAAACCAACACCCAAGCACAGAAATTACATCATGAGATTGAAAACGTCAATTACACCCAAAATAGGGTCTTTTCCTTGGAAAAAATACAGCAAATGGTAGCCAAACTAAAGAACAGAGAAGCCCCAGGGATTGACGAAATAAGGAATGAAATGATTAATCATGAAGGGGACATACTACACGATGAACTACAATCTCTCTTCAACAAAATACTTGTAGTCAAGAGTATACCATCTGAATGGAAAGAAAGTATTCTGATTCCGACCTTTAAAAAGGGAGAAAAAACCGACCCACAAAATTATCGAGGTATCAGCTTAATGAGTGCGATTCAAAAACTATTTACTAAAATCTTAGCAGAAGAAGTAATGTCAACCGGGATTTGTGAAGAACAGCAAGGGTTCAGAAATAACAGGTCTGCTATAGATGCCATTTTTATAATCCGTCAAATAACTGAAAAGGCTATAGGGTTTAACAAGCCAGCGTATATGTGCTTCATGGACCTTACCCAGACATTCGATAGGGTACACTCAACTTATGTTACAACCCTACTAACAAAAAATAACATTCACCCCAATATAATAAAAAATATCAAAAAGCTGAATACCGATAATTATATATATATATATATATGTGAGAACGGCAAATAAATTAGGTAATAAAATACCTGTGGCATTTAGGATCAGACAAGGAGACAGCCTAAGCCCAATCTTATTTAACATCATAATGGATGAAATCATAAACAAAGTAAAGCAAACTGGGAGAGGATACTAAATGGGTGATAAAGAAATAAAACTAATGTGCTATGCTGATGACTCAGTGATCATATCGGAAGACGAAGATAACCTACAGAGGCTCCTGTATAAATTCCAACAAACAGCAAAAACGTTCAACATGCAAATATCCACAAAGAAAACAAAATCCCTTACAATATCTAGAGAACCAAGAAAATGTAAATTAGCGTTTTACGATCAAAGTGTAGAACAAGTGGTGTCCTTCAAATATCTAGGAGCAAACATAACAAGTAACCAGAGCAGACAACACAATGACTTTTAAGAACAACAAAAATGCGAACACTAAGATCAATAACAGCACATACGCTATTTGACCGAAAGAAAAATGAAGAAATAAAGGACACATGTGAGATTCAAGATGGGCAAGAGGCCGGAGAAGAGAATGGAGAGACCACGTGAACAGAATGCCAAATGAACGGCTGGCAAAAATTGCGAAAGAGAAAAAACCAAATACACCTCGACCACCTGGACGACCACCTATAAGATGGTATGAAAGCTGGTCCTCAGCATCCCAACTACGCCTGGCAAACCATTGATGCAAACACAGGACTTAGTCCTAACGTACGAAGAAGAAGAAGACATAAGGATAGACAGACTGGAGATGAAGAAACATGATAAAATTCATATTAAAACTAAAAAAACCCAAGATGACTGCGGAGACAAACTCCTATGAGAAATAAAAGAAAAAATTATTGATGTAGACGCAGAGAAAAACCCAAAACGGAAACACTGATGATTATGGATATTCAAGAAGATACGGAAGAAAAAGAAATTCACGAAATATTAAGAAGAGAAATAATGTACGTAAACAGTAATCCAAGCATATAACCTTAAAGTTAAAAATAAAGTGAATTAACAAGGAGTTAAACATGCTATTCCTGATATCAAAGTAGCAACAAAAAAGGCGGAAAGAAGAATCCGTAGCGTCTGGGACAACTGGAGAATACGCATCTTCAATCGGGAGGCCAAATGTTACCGATGTTGGAAAATAGGACACGCACTGCAAAAGTGCAGCAAGAATATAGTATAGAAACATACCATAAGTGTGGGGGCACCAGACACAATAAAATACAATGCGACAAAGAGAAAAGATGTTACTTTTGCGAAAAACAAGGACACAACGCTGAATCACTGAAATGCCCTTAATATAAGGAATTGATAAAACAGTCCGGAAAAACTAAAACTGATTATAAACACTAATGAACTTAGCTTAACATAGCTTAAATGATTGACTAGAAAAATCATACAGAAGACAAAAAAGCGGTGCAAGAAAAATAAATAAAAGCATAGTGTGAATCAAAATTAATTCTGATAGATCGAAGGACCACCCGCAATGGGAATAAAACTCAAATTTAAAATAAATACGTAATTGTATTATGAATAGTAGGGAACAATTCCCGAGTATTAAAAAAAAATCCTTACTTAAACATCATTTGGCGCATGCGCCTTATAACCATACAAACAATTTATAGATTTAAATTTCAAGTTCTTTAAACTAAATAACTTCAACACATAGGAATAAGCCAGCAACAATTACTGTAACCGAAGCTGATGAAAAAAAAATGAAAAAGTTTGGGAAACGCTGCTATCAATAGTTCAATTCAATGCGAAGGTGGGCCAAGCCGCAGATGGAAATATTATGGGCAAGTACGGACTGGATGCCCGGAACGAGACAGGAATCAGATTAGTGCAATTCTGTAAAGAAAAACAATTTAGTATCACGAACACTTTAAACTGCCAGCTAGGCGTCTATATACATAGCGAGCCCTAAAAAACAAAAATCATCAGAAAAAATAGATTTCACATTCATCAACGTAAGATACCGAACGAAATAGAGTAATATCAACCAAAACATGTCCAGAAGAACATTTCCTCGGGTCATATTTTACTACTATAAAAAATAAAACTAAGACTAAGAAGAATACAGAAAGAAGGAAGAAAATGCAACAAACCAGACTGAAAGAGGAAACGATTAGAGACAAAGTCAAGTCAGAAATCAGTAGCAAAATTAGAATTAAAACGTGACTCTGTAAACATACATAACAAACAAAACAAAGACTTGGGAAGATTACATTAAAGATAGAGTAGAAATGACAGGGGATGGACCATACGTTACTAAAATTGAAAAAAACATGCGAAGATCATAAACGGATAAACCTGATGAGAAACGTGCTTAAAATCTTCTTGAAAGTCATAAATCAAAGAATACGTAGGAAAATAGAAGAGCGCATCAGCAACACACAATCAGCGCAGATAAATATACAGAAAGGCGTAAGACACGGATGCATTTTATCACTCATGGTATTCAATATATACTCTGAAGAGCTAAACAGAGAAGCCTTAGACGAACTCGATGTAGGCTTGAGTATTAACGGTATGATCATTAATCACATCCGATACGCAAACGATTCCACTTCACCAGCGACATGCCCTGAACCTGCAGAAGCTGATTTAGAAAATACGGCCTGAAACTGAACACCAAGAAAACAAAAAATATGATCATTAATGAACAAATCACCAATTTCACCACCACAATGGAGAAAGCAAGAAGTCTTATGCAGCTTCTCACTGAACATCAGCACCAGAAGACGGTTCTTACGATGTTATGTGTTCTCTGTAATTCATTATGGAGCGGACTCACAGAAGACAGAACAAAACGACTGAAAGTATTCGAATATTGGTGCTACAGACGCATGCTAAGACTTTCATGGATACATCACGTGTCACATGAAAAAGTACTACGACGCTTTAATCTTCAGATTACCAAGCAATTTTTGAGGCGCCGATTACCAAGTGGGGTCAGATTTGACCGCAAGTTTTTTTTTTATTTTGTAAAGAAAAACCGATTAATTTGTAATGGTAACCTTTATTAATATTTTAAATTAACATTAGATTTCATATAAACTAATAAAAATATAAAAATAAAATGTAAACATAAATTAGTGAGGGCAACAACTATTACATATTATTGTAGTTTTTTCTGGCAATGTTGTTTACATACAAAGAGTTTGCACTTTTCACATGTTTCCGAACATTTTTTGTCATTTGCTCTTGGACATATCTTACAACGACCTCTTTTTGGGCGAGCGATAGTTTCGTCTTGCGGTCCCACTTCCTCTGGTTCTGTGTCTGCGAAAACCATCGCTATTGCATTCTGCACATGTCTTGGTAATCCTTGAAGTGTACGTTTTTTGATATGTGGGATTACTAATTCAAACTCAAGTTTTTGCAAAAATAATCTCCTTCGGGATGTTTTCCCTTTTCAAAATTTCCAAATTTCGTAGTGTATAGAATAAATGCATTCATGGCAGCAATATCAAGGAAATTAAAAAATAGAACAAGAGGCCAGCGATTTGTATTTCTTCTGCATGAGTAGTCCTTCACCATTTTATCGACGCTGTTTACAGCTCCTTCGCAGCTATTATAGTCCAAGATAACTTGCGGTTTGTAACTGAGGTCTTCTCCGGACAATTCCAAATCTTGGTGTTGCTTTAAAAGTAGCATAACGCTTCTATATTTTTCAGGTACGTAAGATACTAAAATTGTGTTTTCTCCATATAGAATTTCGCTTGAGTATTCTGCTCAATTTCTTTTTGGCAAACATTCTTTTGGTATTTCTCTACGTGTTTTACGAATTGTTCCGCTCAAGGTTTTTGATTGCTGCAGTAGCTCCTTCGCCAAAGACATAGACGTAAAAAAATTATTTGTGGTAATACCATAACCCTCTGTCAAACCCTCAACCAAATCCAAAACTATCCGCTTCCCTAAAAATGAAATTTTATACTCGTGCATAAAACAATAAAATTGTGTTTTGCCTTGTTCCCGTTCTGGAGCGTTGTCTACCATTCCAGTATATATTTGGAAATTCCAGCAATATCTGTTACTAACATCATATAAAGCCCAGATTCTAATTCCGTATTTATCTGGCTTCGACTTCATATACACTCGAAAGGGACATTTTCCACGGAAAGGAACAAGTTGTTCGTCAATACATACTTCAGCATTAGGGTTATTCGATTTTTTGCAATTTGCAGCGAGAATATCGTGAATGTTACGAATAGCTGCTAATTTATCTGTTGCCCGTCGTTCTTCTCGGGTGTCCATATCGTCAAATCGAATGTATTTCAAATGGTCTCTCATTCGATTACGAGACATTGCAGCACAAAATTTGGTCTATGGAGAGACATGTATTTCGTACTCCACAGCTCCAATATTGGTTCTTGGCGTGCTTTCAAACCACCAGCTAGAAGCAGTAATCCAAAAAATGCATGTAACTCATCCGCATCTACTGGCTTCCACGTATCGCCTACAATTCTTCTAGCTCGAATCTTTGTTTCTCTAAGTATTATGTCCATAATGTCTTCCGAGATAAATAAATGGAAAGCATCTAGGCATGTTGAAATATGAATTTTGTTAATCCTGGCGGTGTTTTTAGAACATTTCGCTAATTTCGTCTTCTAACATAAGGCTTATCTTTTTTCCATATGGAACCATCTTTAGCCACCAGTATATCTTTATCATTGGACGAATTATCATCACTGTCATCGTCTTCCGAACTTTTATTCGGGTTTACATCAGGTACACTTGCTTCTTCAAATTCGGCATCACTATCGTCATATAAAATTTCATCTTCAAATTCATTCAGTAAATTACTATTGCTAGCTATTTCTTCCACTTCACGCTGAGACAAATATTTTCTAGCCATAATTCAACAACAACTATTTCCAATCAAATGTAATAACACAGCAGACACACTTTTCAACTGATTCGAACAAACTCACCGAATGTAATGACTAAAGACGGAATGGTAGTAATCATGATTCAGACGAATAATAGGTTGAAACATCGTTGAAACAAGCAGATTAGATGACAAATGCAGACAAAATATTAGAATTACTTTTTAGAACGTCGGTGAGGTCAAATATGACCCCAACGACAATATTTTTTTTTACGTCGCAAAACAAATAACAATTGAAAAATTTGTTATATATTATTAAACATTGTTGAAAGAAACTCAGCTAAAAAAATATTGGGACAGTTGTAAAAAAAACTTAAGAAAAGACAACAAAAACAACACGTCTGGGGTCAAAAAAGATCCCAATGGTAATCAGAAGGTTAATAAAGAAAAAGAGGTCCTAACGAAGTAAAAATAGGAGAAACCCCATATTTCAGGCACATAATGAGAAATGACAAGCATAATCGTCCTCAGTTGATAATGAAAAGAAAAATTGACTGATTCATATCAGCACTATACAGGGTAATATGACCCACGGTGATCGCGAATATCCACTGAGGATACAACCGCTAATGAAGAAGAAGATGGTTCAAGACGAAACACCAAGAAAGATAAATTATCGTCGGCAGCTGAAAACGAAGAGAAAAATTGACTGATTCATATCAGCACTATACAGGGTAATATGGCCCAGCTAAAGAAGAAGGAGAAGAAGAAGAAGAAGAATAAGAAGAAGATGATGATTCAAGACGAAACTCCAAAAAAGATAAAAATGGAGACTAAGACACACTACAAAGTATAAAAAAATACAGAAAACAGCAAAAAAAGAATCGATCTATAAAGAGAAGTAAAAACAAAAAAAATGGATTCATAATGTTAAAACTTTGTCTAGACAGAAAACGACAAAAAAATATCCGCAAATTTATCAAGTTCAAGAAAATTATTTTCCGTGAAAAATAAACTATTTTTTGATTATATTTAAGGGTTTCAAAAAAAATACAAAAAAGTTCTGACGTCTTCAATTTAACCGTTTCTGCGTTTTGAATTTTTGATTCGCAAAAGAACAGAACCAATGTTTATTCTATCATGGATTAACTTTTGTTGACGTTATTTTGTACACTCGGCTCAACACAAATGTGGACCGAGATTTGAACACTCTATGGGTATCGTAGGTTTACTAAAATGCATTCCAATAAGTCTGGCTTTGGCAACGATTTCTAAGAGCTCTCAAATGTGAACGCGACGAACGATTATGATGATAAGTCTAAATTACACCACTATATTTTTGCGATCACAACTGTACTAAAACTACAACTTAAAAAGTTGGTAATTTGTTTCATTGAATAAACCAACCTAATCTAACATATTAAAATACTCACGTGTTTTCTCTTGAAATTCTTCGTCATCAGTATCGGTGAAAAACCACGTCTGAAACAATACAATTTAATTAGAAAAAAAAACTAACTGTAAGTTAAAAAAAAAACACAGTTATAAAGAGTAACTTCCGGTTATTACTATACAATATCGTCGTTACTCGTATAAACAACCTCCTACACTTTATTCCGTCATTTTAGACACAGTTACTCGCTATTTACAAAGACGCATAATCCAATTAAAAAGTAAAATTTTCCTTTTCATTAAAGTACGTTCTTAAAACTTCCTCAACTTCGTTTAAAGTTGTTCTTTAAACTTTTTGATGGATGGACTTTTGCCAAGGTATATTAGATTTTAATTCTTAAATATGAGGTAAAATTTCTAAATTGTCATTTCACATTCTGTTTAAAAGTTTAAATTTTCTTTGCTCGCGTGCTAATATTATTCGAAAAAGGAAAATATTACAAATTTACGTTCTAGCGTTTGCATTTAATTTTTAGGACCCATTAGGCGTTATAATAAAATTAAATTTCGTCGGATAATGTAAATTTTAAATCCCTTTTGCGGCGCTCATTATCACTTTATATCATAGCTAACACATTATAGACACAAAGTGTTATCACCAAACACGACTTTCGATTTTATATAAACTGAAACGTTGGCATATTATATTATATATACTGTTTTGATTTCTATTTATAATTTAGACATCAAAAATTTTGAATATTCGGAAAAAATGTTTTGATGATTTTTAAGAGTTTTGGTGCTAATGTACTAGGACGCCACTGGATTTAGTAACGTTTTTAAAAAAAAATTAAGATGATGGAATTCATAATAGTATATCTCTATTCACTTTTCATATATGTCAAAGTACAGACAAAGATTAATTTGTTTTTGTCTACACTGATACGAAAGTACAAATGTGTATATCGCTACGTTATTGATTAGTTTGTACAAACAAAACCGTAAGTTGTTTGGTATCGCAAAAACCATGTTTTTTTTTAATACAATTTTGTTTTTAGAATAAAATTGTCGATTAGGAACATCTAGAGATCGCAAAATGTGTGTTCTTTGTTTTTATGTTACCAGCACACTTCTCTTATTTTAAGATCAGTTAAGTCATTCATCTATTTGCAATGATTTTGAAAGTTTCCCAAAATTCGTACTGAATCTTCGTAAGCAGTTAGATAACACTATCGTCGGTTAATATAATAGCGAAGGCTTCCACGGCCGGAATCTATACTAACAGAATGTCTTCCGGGTTTGGACCGTGTCATTGTTGTAACCGAAGTTGCCAACGTTTCGCCCACTTTCGTAAGGGGCTTCATCAGGGCGTGAGATAAATCTCAAAACTCGGTTGCTTGTTTGAGTTTTGCGATATATCTCACGCCCTGATGAAGTCACGATACGGTCCAAACCCGGAAGACATTCTAATGTTACTATCGTCGGTTAATTTGTATGTTATAGTAGCATCGAATGTACCTAAAAACCTGACTTAGAACACTTTTCTTTAAGTAAGTACCATCTCGGACTTTTTCCGAACATCAAAACATCAAAAAAGCACTAACCAAAACATTAAAAAAACATAAACTTTTTTTCATCACTAATATGTTATACGTCGAAAGAAGAAAGTTAATATCAAAACACATTTTAAGATCCAAAGAACTCCGCCAAGGATGTACTTATATATCAATACTTTCCATGCTGGTGGCGAAATATGATACCATGTGACATTGAAATTGCAACACCAAGAAGGGGTGGCGCAATTGTAGCATCGATTCCAGCAGGTGAACTTTTTTCTCGTGTTATTATAGCCCAAGCAATTTGCAATTTGTGCCGGAGAGCTTCCTGTGTGTTTGGAGGATGCACTAAGTTTATCAGTTTTCCACCCATAATGTTCAATAGGCCAAAGATCGGGAAATCTGGGTGCTCATGGTAAGAGATTAACATTGGCCTCTTCGAATCGGTCCATAGAGTTTCTGGTTATGTGAGAACGACCATTATCCTGTTGGAAAAGTGGGTCTTCTAACTGCTTAAGAAATGGAAGAATATGGGATTCTACCACCTCATTAACATATCACCAAGCGTTCATATTGCCTCGGACGAATAGCAAACTAGACTTACTCTCATAGGCTGTAACACCCATAATCCCCACTGTGTGTATGTGCCGCTCAACAAAAAATTGAACAGTGCACCGTTCCCTACGTGTCCGTCTGATTTTCATACGGCCATTATGCATCCACAAACAGAATCGGGATGAATTACTAAAGATTACTCTATGCCATTCCAGATTCCAATGGGAGTCGCAACGTACACCACTCTAAACGTTGATATCGGTGTTGAGCCGTTAGTGGTAACACAATATGTGGCCGATAGGTTTGCAATCCGAAACTATTCGAAGGGTTACAGGACGACTTACATTACCTAACCATTGATCAGCGATTGATCTGGTACTAGAAAATCACCTAAACTGGAAGAAGTTAATTATTTGAAATTGTTCGATGCTACACACTTTGGACATTTTTCTGATTATTTGTCTTTTGAGCCAAACCATTCTTCGAAATTTGCAAAGTGCTGTTAACCAGCGCGTGTCCCATTGATGCGAAGAGGTGATAATCAGACGGGACCAGGTCTGGATAGTACGGCGGATGCCATAATACGTCCCAAGCAATGTCAAGGTATTTTCCACCGGTTTTGCTGTGTTTTTCGATCAATGCATGGTTCAAATTGATTTGTTCAGGTTTCAGAAATTCATAATACACCACACCACCCTGGTCTCACCAAACAGAGATGGGGCAGCTTAGCCTGGCGATAACCACCATATTTTACGTTTTGGATTTTTGAAATAAATCCATTTTGCATCATCCGTCACTATACAGTGCAAAAATGACTTTGTTAAAACAGGATTTCACAAATGGTTTATCGATTTCCAATTATTTATCTTTCTCATACAATCATTCAAATCAAAATCGCCACTTTTAAATGTTCGAAACCACGTTTCAATGCTTTTATCCTCTCTGTACGTTTCTACTAGCAAACAATGACCTTTAACGACCTTTTTCTTTTGATGAATAGGAAAAGCAATTCAAGCCGAAAATTCTCCTTTTCAAGCACGAAGTTCTACATATTCACAGAACTATAACACTATGACGTTATTATTTCGGTTAAACTTTTGTCGTTTTTGAAGCTGACAGTAGAAAAAAAAATGACATACGTCAAATCATTTTCTTCTATACTTAGGACATTTTTTAGAAAAACCGGTAAGGACTTTCTAGTACATCTAGTACATACTTCGGTGTGACGACGACCATATAACTATAGAAAGTTATAACACTATCTTAGATCTCGTAGATTTCAAGAAAATATATATAAATAATGAAGACTAACCCTAAACAGAACCATAAAACTTTACTCCTATGTTTGATCCAAAAACATGCCCGGAAAACATGGCAATAACATAAGACAAATTGAGTAGTATACATAAAAAATTCCTTAATTAATAAAAACAAGTCTAAAATGCGACAACGCATGAGCATAGAAGGCTAAGAAGAATAAAGAAAAACAATTTATATGGTACAGACATGAATGAGGATGAACACTGGACTGTTTTGGAAAATACTAAAATAAGTTTCAAAAAATCTGAAAAGAAAGAGTAACAGTTTTTTAAATGCATATGAAAGTATATAAAGAAAAGTCAGCAAAGTCGGGCTCCTGTTTTTAAGCGGACCCTTCGCTTTATTTTTATATGTAGATCTCTATACCCACAAAATCGCCTGCATGTGATAGTTTTGGATGCGCCCTGACAGATGTCTCCACCGTTGGTTTTAATCTCTCGCGATTGATAGTTGGCAGTCCAAACAAATTCTTGCCGTTATGTATGCCCCTTGTTTTTTATGCTTAATTTTTCTAAATTATCATGAAGCATATTTTTTTACAACTTCTTCAGATTGAATCAAGAACATGATCATCAGATAACATGACTAAAGCCATTGAAGCTCCTAGAGCGAAAAAACTTCGCCCGAAAAAAGCAAGAAAAACATTTCATGTACCCAGATTGACTCTTCAAAGACTGGCAAAGGCAAAATACGTCAGTCCTTTGAAAACTTCGCGCACAAAAATTGGAAAACCCACTATTTTAAATGAAACATTAGAAAACGAGTTGGTTGAAGATTGTCTTGCTATAGAAGCATCGTTTTCTTGGACGAGCAGACCTGCGAAGAATGGCTTTACAGCTGGTCGTAAGAAGGCATATTTTTGTTGACGATACGGCTGGAAGAAAGTGGGTCAGGCTGTTTCTTAAACGCCACCAACGACAGCTTTCCGAATGAAAGCCTACCGGAACATCCAGAGCGCCGGAGTTTAGCAAAGTAACGTTAAAGTCTTGATCAATCAATTTATGGACCTCTACAAGAAAGGAAAATATACTCGGGATAGAATATTTAACGTCGACGAGAGTGGGATCTCAACTGTACTGTCGAAAGGGGCAAGAGTAGTTGGTCTTCGAGGTAAAAGGCAAATTGTTTCTTTGACGTCTACTGTGCTGATTATTAATTACAATGGTTGTATGCATGAATGCTGCAGGAACATTTGTTCCTCGTCTTGTGATTTTCTTTAGAAAAAATATGAATGTCCAACTGCAGAAAGGAGCTTCACCCGGAACATTTTTTGCTGCTCGCCCCTTAGGCTGGATCCAGACCAACATATTCACCCAGTGGTTCCAAGACTTCGTACAGTTTGTTAAGCCCACCGAAGATAAACCAGTATTAATAGTTCTGGATGGTCATTAGAACCATACACAAAACATCGCTTTGATCGATTTGGCCAGAAGAAACTATATCACCATCCTCTCGCTTCCACCGAATCCTTCGCATAATATGCAGCTCCTCGACCAAAAATTTATGGGTTCTCTTAAGATATATTACAGTGAAAACACCACCGATTACACCGTAAGTGCTTTTGATGTGATGGAATTGTTTGGAAAAGCACACATCAAGTGCCAGGCTGCTCAGATCTCAATCAAAGGCTTCCGAGCAACTGGCATCTATACCTGAGATAAAAACAAATTCACCGACTATCAATTTATTGAAGAGGCCAGCAAGATGCGAAAAGAAACGGATGAAGATCTAGTGGACACCAGCATCTCAAGCCAACGTAGCAATGATAACCAGGAATTCTGTGAATCACATATTCCATCAACGTCTTCCTGTGGACAAATCCAGAAGACGAATCCTCCTGTCACTCCTGAATCCACACAAAGTGGCATCAAAGTCTTGTCATGTGAGTCCATTTTAATGCCACAAGTGAAGAAAAAGATTTCAACGAGAAGAATAAAGGGCTGCAAATCTCAAATCATAACTTCTTCGCCATATAAGGCTGACTTGGAGCAGTCTTTTGAAACCAAAGCGACAAAGCCACCCACCAAAAAACCTTCAACAACTCGCAGACGTGACCGTGGATCAAACACAAATTCTGTTCCAAGGACAACTTCGAGGAGCCCAAAGCAAGAGGAAGCCAAAAGACGTCTCAAGCTACCCGAGAAGACATCAATCAGTGAAGAAGACACTGGTGAAATTTCCTCATCTGAATTGGAACTTTCTACCGGGAATCGGCACCGGCCAGCCATGACGCGGAGTGCATTGATGATGTGGTTTATGTGGGCTTACGTCGACTGCGCCGAAACAGACACGTACATCTGTGACTTCTTCGATAAATGAAAAAATAAAAACAATGTTTCATTTTAGTTCACTTTTTGATTTTTTTCCGAATATCTAGGTTACGGGGCCAACTATAGAAGCCCCTACTGAAAAATGCAAGTCCCAATTTTTTTTCTAAATTTCTAAAGAAGTCTTGTCTCAAATGAGTTGAACGTATATTAGAATTATTGTTTACACTTTGCAATGCAGGTATTGTAACTTCCATATGTTGAATCCTCAAATTTTTGGATGCCAAAAAGTAAATAGGGGACTTTGACCACTTTCCTCTAAGGTACATATAACAAAAACACAATTTTTAAAATTTTTGTGTGTCTCCCATTTAATGCCCGAATGGCTAGACCGATTTTGACGGAACTTTCACTGGCATAGAATTGATGTTATTTAAGGAGTAACTTAGGCTACTTTTCTCTTAGAAAAAGAACTAGGGTTCTGGGCAAAATAATTACAACCAATGAAATTGTGAAAAAATCCGATTCATAGGGAATTTATTTTACACAGTATTGTTTGAATGAGTGGTTTAGATTTTGCGATCATGTTTTTCGAAAACAAATAAAATACGCTTTGGTGTAAGCGGGTGGCGAGGAACAAGGTGCGTACGTTACGTTATAGGTAGACACGCACCGTACGTACATATCCGGAATAGTATTAGCGTTGACGAAGTGGTATCTTTATACTATACACTATCGTAAAAATGTCAACAGATGCCGCTGTTAGCTAAATACTGTTTTCTAAAACGCGATAATAAGATTGTATGAACTTTGTACATAAGCATTGTCGACCTCGCCCATATATCGCCTTCAACACAAGAGTCAAGTGACAAGAGTTTAATTTCTTCTGCAAGTACACACGGGAAAAATGAGGAAAGTATCAAAAATTAAAAATTTACACATACGAAGCTAGTTCGGAATAGAAAATATGACAAAATACAGAGTGAACAATTTAAAAAAAATAAAAAAGAAGTGACACGCTTTTGCAGTATACGGTATATGACAAAATGGAAACACTTTTGACTCATCTTGTATATTTTTGAATCTGTAACGACGTTTATTTTGTTATAATACTTCAACTAACTCTTAATAACATTTTGTTTTTAAATAAGCTAATTATAATTTCAAAATAGATTAGTGTATATAAACTATTGAAACGTTCGAGAAGTTATTCGCAACTTCGAGAGCCTTCGCGAGGTTTTCTAGAACGTTCACCGAAGGATGCAGAACATACGGGAACGTTTTGTCACAAGGTATATATACGGAACAAACAAATCATAGGTCAATTATTGCCGTAATGCGAAGACAGCAGTGTTTAGAAGTTTATTCAAGTCTAAATAAATAAGTCGTTAACGCGTGTTATAAATAAATCTACGAAGTACGTGACTTTAGTGTAAACAAGTGTGTGAAGCTATCCGCGGACTTTATCTTATCTTTGTGTAAGTGATATAAACTATAGTGTAAGTGTTCTTATTAAATATTATTAGATTTAATTGGTTCGGTTAATTTAAAAGTGTACGTATTTCTAGTATAAGTTACAAATTTTTAGTAGTTTAAATAAATTAGTTTTAATAATAAAATTCGCTACAGTGGTGTCAGGTGTGGGGTTCGCGATTTTTATTAGTGTAAATACGATTAAATAATCTAATTTCGCTCCCGTAATAAGAACATTGATTGCATAAATAATTGAAAACTTTAGTTCACGTGTTTGTTTATAGCATTTAATCTTGGCTGTTTGTTTCGTTAAGCCAGTGTCGGGCTTTATTAAAATTTAGTGTTATTAAATTCTGTTTTAAAGCAATATTCGTGTTATATTTAAATTTATGCTGGTGTCGCGTTTGCAAGCAGTTAAAATGGATTCAAAAATATTTGAAATTCTCGAATCGATGAATAGAAAAATGTGCGAAAATTCACAGAAAATTGAGGAAAAACTGTCGAAAAATTCCAGAAAAATGGAAGAAAATTCTAGAAAAATGGAAGAAAAGTTTTACGAAAATTCGCAGAAAATGGAAGAAAATTCTAGAAGTTTAAAAGAAGAAATACGAGCGAGCATGGAAAATCAATCAATAAAGACTATTGAGGAACAAATACAAGTAAGTGTAGGAAACCAAATCAAAATTGTGCAAGAGGAAACCCAAGCAGATATGTTAAATTTAAAAGAAGAAATTTGCGAATCTATGAATGACAAAATGGAAGCAATAGAGAACAAACTAGAAGACAGAATGAAACTTCTTGAAGAAAGAATAAATCGAATGAATTGTCACGGCGAAGGAAGCGTCACGAGTGAAGATTTAATAATGGACTATAGGGAAGAAACCACTCACAAGTTTAAAGTTGTACCTCCAAATTTTGATGGTAAAGTTCCATGGTCAACCTACTACAAGCAGTTTGAAGCCGCAGCTACAGCCAATGGTTGGAGCAGCAAACAGAAAGCGACGTCCTTAATAGTGTCCTTACGTGGAGAAGCTCTTGGAATCTTGCAAACTGTTCCTGACCAACTACAAGAAAATTACGAACTTTTAATTTCACGTTTAGAAATGAGATATGGAGATGCTCATCTTCAACAAATGTATCAAGCTCAAATTAAAAGTCGGGTTCAGAAAGCTGCCGAAAGTCTTCAAGAGTTTGAGACTGACATCGCAGGGCCGTTCCCATAATCAGATTCGGGAAATAAATACATCCTGGTGGCGATGGATTATTTCACGAAATGGACGGAGGCTTACGCCATACCCAATCAGGAAGCAGCTACAATCGCAGACGTATTAGTAAAAGAGTTTTTCTGCCGATTTGGAATTACACTCTGATCAAGGCCGCAATTTTAAGTCTGGGCTGTTTCAAGAAGTTTGCCGACTGTTGGGAATTAAAAAAACTAGGACAACGACTATCCATCCTCAATCTGATGGCATGGTTGAACGGATGAATCGAACAATGGGCAAGTACTTAGCCAAGGTAGTGTCCGAACACCAAAGAGACTGGGATCAGTACTTGCACCTTTTCCTAATGGCATACCGATCATCCGTTCACGAAAGCACAGACCAAACACCATCCTCTGTCATGCTCGGCCGTGAAATACGATTGCCATGCGACCTTCAATTTGGACGAAGACCGGAAGAAGAAATTGCTGGAGAAGATTACGTCAGCAAGCTGACCAAGAGGCTAGACGAAATACATTAAGAGGTCCGTAAAAACACACAAATTGCCAGCAAAAGGATGAAGACTAGATATGATGTCAAGGCACAAAATGGTGGGTTTCAACCTGGCGATATGGTCTGGTTGTATAATCCTTAAAGGAGACGTGCTTGTCGCCGAAACTGCAAAGGCAATGGGAGGGCCCCTGTGAAGTCATGCAGCGTATTAATGACGTCATATATCGCATCCCAAAACCGCCCAGAAGCAAGCCAAAAGTGGTCCACGTCGATCGTCTAGCCCCGTTTGCTGGCGATAACCACAATACGCAAGTTCAAGTCCGAACCAGAGTAATAAGTAGCAAAACCAGGAATCCAATCGTAGAAATGGAGTTCGAGTAGTTTATGAACGTATACGGGAGGTCTGGAAAAGCTATGTTCGGAGTTACCACCGAGGAACAACAAGACCTATTCCAGACACAAAAATATTACGCCATCGCACATTGCGTGAGCGAGAATCTTGACATGTCCAGAGGGGTTGCAGTCGTGTTTAAAAAGAAGTTTGGGCAGCTAGATGAATTACGAAGACAGCGACCGGCAATTGGAAAAGTTTTAGGACTATGTGGTGACAGACGATTCGTTTTCCATCTGGTCACCAAGAAATACTCACGTATCAAGCCGTTATACAAAGATCTGTGGCGAACATTATGGAATCTCAAGAGAGAAATGGAGTTACATCATGTTAAGAAATTGGCAGTACCCAAGCTTGGTTGTGGCTTAGATCAACTGAATTGGAGGACAGTTCGAAACATGTTGGAGGTTGTCTTCCGAAGAACAGGCGTTCAAGTGTTGGTCTGTAGTTACCGACCAAGAAGAATATCAGGCCAGGAAAAGTCCATTGACTGTTACTTTTATGGTCAAGGAAGTTGCCGAAATGGAAAAAGCTGCTGCTATCGCCACGATCCTTTTTACCGGTGTCGGATCCAGTCTCCTGTTCTAGGACAGAATAGTCCTAAGAAGGGGGCAGTGAAACGTTCGAGAAGTTATTCGCAACTTCGAGAGCCTTCGCGAGGTTTTCTAGAACGTTCACCGAAGGATGCAGAACATACGGGAACGTTTTGTCACAAGGTATATATACGGAACAAACAAATCGTAGGGCAGTTATTGCCGTAATGCAAAGATAGCAGTGTTAAGAAAATTATTCAAGTCTAAATAAATAAGTTGTTAACGCGTGTTATAAATAAATCTACGAAATCCATGACTTTAGTGTAAAGAAGTGTGTGAAGCTATCCGCGGACTTTATCTTATCTTCGTGTAAGTGATATAAATTATAGTGTAATTGTTTTTATTAAATATTATTAGATTTAATTAGTTAGTTTAAAAGTGTACATATTTCTAGTATAAGTTACAAATTTTTAGTAGTTTAAATAAATTAGTTTTAATAACAAAATTCGCTACACTATATAAGAAAAAAAATTTTAACGTTTGAAATTAAAAGGTATTTAAAAAACAAATAAAAAAAGGAATCGTAGAAAAATATTTGGTTTGTCCGTTACGGATTAAAACTTTTAACTAAAAGCATTTTTATGTTAGAAGGAAATACCAAAACACACCCCCTTGAAACAGAGATTTGTGTCTGGCGCAAAAATATCACATTTCTAATCTTTCCTTAATCTAAGCAATGTGTACAAAGACGAAAGAGCGTTAGGGAACTTGTTAAAGACTAAAGATTTCCAACTCGAGCTTCCACCTGCTTTACGTAAATAGTTGCTCGAATAAGAGGGAGAGTTTTGTTTAAAATAGTACCTTAACCCATACGTAGAAGGAATTTACGGTTATAAACTAAAACAGAAGCCACTTTGCTTTTAAGGCGTGTTCCGTTGTTTGTGCGTATGCTTGAGGATATTAGAAAAATCGGCTGTACCCCGCGAAAAGTTTTACCCCCATAATAATTTTTTTACGGGTTTAAATCATTCATGTAACGCTACTATTATCAAAGCACTCTAAATGTTTTTGACACTTTCTGCTTTGTACACTATTCATGGGAAAGTTTACCATGTTTATTATGAATGTTATTTATGAGATGAGGAAGTCAGAGCTTTGCGTTAATTAACGCCGTCGATGCATTTAACAGTTGCTGTAAGTTCAATTTTTATACGGCGTTGTAAGATATTTTAGAAACTGTTATTAGGGTTATAACTTAACCGTTTTCAATTTTCTCGCCAAACATAAACATGCGGGGAGAATTATAAAGGTTTTTATGTTTTAGCTGCTCCGTTAAATTCCAGAGGTTACATAAAAACGTGCGTTATGAATTTTTAGTTCACGCGTTGTATACTATTAACAGTGTAACCAAAAACCGAAAAATGAAAGAAGTTTTGGCCAGAGAATTATAACGGGGGGTTTTAGCATTCTTACAATTACGTCACGAGCATATTGTTCACGGTACTTGGCTAAGTAATAAAAGCGTGTATATTCGTCTATATGTTTATTCAAATTTATTGGGGTGTGCCGTGGAGGGTAAACGTGGGTTAAATTTTTCCCACGGGTACTGCGGGTGCAATTCTAGTTAGGACACGTGTTTTGCGCGCGTTTACCAGCATTAATTTTGGAATGACCGTTCACACACTTTAAAGTCGATATTTTCAGGTATAACAATAGGACTTTTTTATCATTTCAAGATACACACGTCTGTGTATACTTTCTGCATGAAAGCAACTATTGTACAATTAAGTCAACACGTGAAGAATCCGATATGTGTTTCATAATCAAATTTTATGCTGGTAGATAAAAATTCAAAGGAAGTGCAAAATCTTCTGTAAATAAAACTGCAACTTTGTTAAAAATGAGTTCTTTGTGCTGAAATTAACATTACTGTGACGTCGTTACAAAATTAAGAAAAAAAAGTGTTCCTTAACTCGTTAAAAATTTCTGAAGCTCATTTGGACCTTTTGTAACGTAAAGTCCATAAAATATTTGAGTGGAACTAAGACAACGCAAAAGTAAAAAATAATTGGAGTAGTAAGTATAAAAATAAATGAAAAAATCAACTTAACAATAAAATGAAATTAAGAAAAAGTGATTACTGAAAGAAACGATTATTAGTAATTTAATCAAAAGTTCATATCGCAATAATTACGAAATAATTGGAGATTAACGTAGAAACATCAACAAAAGAATTATATTCTAGGAAAAAACAATGGACTTGTCACTTTCTTACAAAACCGTATAATTAAGTTGCTTAACAATGCTGTTAAACTAAACTTGTTATAGGCATCTAATAGCATTAACAGCAAGTGGAACTAATTCGAGCAAACTCGTGTTACAATTTGAACAAAAAGTCAGAATCAATAACATCGATCGACAAAATTTCTTGTCTAGTGTTAAGTTAATTAGAATTGTTATGAAATACTTGGCTCTGATTTCGAATTTGTATTTTGTTTCAGGAACAAATAAGCATATTTTTATTCCATTTTTCCTAATAACGTTTTTCCATCGTTGAAACATCTTGGTGGAATCACTCATCGCGTTCGTCGTTAATAACGCCGAGATTCCGTTTGTGAAACGAGAAAATGTATTTTTTAATGTTACATTCCAGAGCCTTACAGTTTTGAAAAAGTTCTGAAACAAGTTCTCCAGTGCCGTACCAAGGTGGTCCTGCCCCCCCCCACGTTCGCAAGATGCTACGCTCACTGGCATACTTAGAAATATCCTTAATGCTATTTCGATGTTAGGATACGCATCTTTTGGTCCGTACTTTGTAATACACTTCAAAACATGTAAATGGGAAGCATTACGAATGTCTGTCAATAGTTCTTTCACTTCAAACTTGAAAGCAGCTACCTCAATAACAAGCTCAACAGCGTCAATGTCTCTGCTATACTTGGTACCCAAATCTGCTGCACATTTTTCAAGGTACGGTACAGAGCTTTCCTCCAGTACTCGTCTTAAGAGGAAACCAAACTCTGATGAAATATCGTGATATATCTCCAAAAGACTTTTCGGCAGAGAGTAAGTGTGTCTCGTCATCAGCCATCTCCCCATCCATTCTTTTTCTTTTTTTCCTCTGAACGGAGAAATTACTTTAAATGGACATGGAATTACACACATCTTTGGCTTTACCTGTGTATTAACCCTTTCAGTACGGATGACCGATATATCTGCCACATACAAATTTGGCACGCAGACGGCTGACCGATATATGTGACATCGAGTTTTTCATGCTCCATGGACTAATGTCATATATTTCAGACAAATTTAAAAAATCGATTTGCCGCACAGACGACTGACCGAAATATCGGTCAGATATAATCCGTGCCATACCGACGAACGACCGATATATTTGCCGACGGCGGATACACACGACAGTCGTCGACGTGACACGGTCAGTGGGTAGCCAGCGTAACTAGTGGTTAGTATCGTTTAAAATGCCGACAGAGGAACAGCCAGGCCTTCGTGTTAGGGTGGAGCGGATTGGATGAACGTGAGGTTTGCCATATCAATGGTTTGCTTGAAAACAATGATATATTCGGCTCTGATATCTGATGAGGAGCCGTTTATTGATAGCGGGAGCGAATATCTACCAATGGAAAATGACATGGGCCATCAGGAAAGTGACGAAAGTGAGGTAAATGAAATAAGCTTCGAAGACAGAGATGTGCCAGTGCCAGATGTTGACATTAACGACGATAATCTTGACGCCGACGTAACAGACTATAGAGACCTAATTATTACATGGACAAAACACGACTTTGTGCCAAAAGTACATGCATTTGATGACAGTAATAGTGGAGTGACGAACGAACATCTGACTGAAGATTAACTGGAGATTGAATTTTTCTTAGATCTTTTCACTGAAGATATTGTTCGGTATATAGTAGTAGAAACTAACCGATATGCAATACAACAAAATGAGAAGAAGTGGAAACAATTATTAGACGGAGAATTTTTTTACTTTCATTGCATTGACTATGCTAATGTCCAGAAATAAAAAAATGGAAATTGGTCAGTAGATCCATTACTATACCCCAGCTTTCAGTAAGCACATGGGAAGAGACAGATATTTACAAATCTTCAGAAATCTTCATTTTGCAAATAATGAGAAGGCAGAAGCTAATAACCGTCTGCACAAGGTCCAGTATGTACTAGAAGAAATCAAGCGAAGATTCAAATCAGAGTTCTATCCATTTCAAAATTTGGTGATTGCTGAAGTACTGTTCAAGGGTAGACTCAGCTTCAAACAGTACATAAAGACCAAACGTCATCGTTTTGGAATAAAGCTGTATGTTCTATGTGATTGTGCGAGTGGTATTGTGGTGGATTTCATTGTGTATATTGGCAAAGACACCTACGTTGAACAAGAAAATATAACTGGGAGCCTCGGGGAGTATTGTGGCTATGCTTATGGAGCCGTATCTAAACAAAGGGCATTCGCTATACACTGACAACTTTTATAGTAATCCAATACTGTCACACTATTTATTTGTAAGAATGACCAATTCGTGTGGGACCGTTAGGTCCAATAGGCTCCAACTCAAAAAAGGAGAAACTGCTTCGAGAAGCTCAGATATTTGTTTAGTGACGAAATGGAAAGATAGAAGGGATGTCACGATGATCGCCACTAGACACGAAAACAAAATTGTAACTTTGGACAAGATCGACCGTGCAACAAACGAGAGTGCCAAGAAACCATTGTGTGTAGTTGACTATAATGAGAAAATGGGTGCCGTGGATCGATCAAATCTATCAAATGGTATAAGAAATTGTTTGTATACACCCTGGAGATCTGTGTACTGAATGCCCATGATATGTTCTCTACAAAACATTCTATGAAATATCCACTTGTTTCAATTTCAAATGAACCTTATACGTCAACTTTTGGAAAGGTTTGTGTTTTTTTGATACCTATTGTACATAATTTGATAATGGTATTATATCTATTTCAGATACGGACATGTGAATAAACCCACACCTATGTCTGCTGCAACAACTTCAAGATTGACTGAAAGGCACTTTCCATCCCTTCTACCTGCGACTGAGAAGTCCAAAAATGCTTCAAAAAGGTGCACTGTCTGTTCCCAGACAAAACTACGACAAAAGAAGAGAAACACTTCCAGATACATGTGCAAAGAATGTAACGTTTCTATGTTTCCAAGAATTTCACGCTAAAGTGATATTTTGAGTATTTTCAATTAATTAGTACTTAACTTTGATGCAATATTAGCTTGAGTTGTTATTTTTGGGCATCATCACGTAAGTTTTGAATGCTTTTCCCCAAACCAGATAACAAACTTGGTGCTGCATCAAGAGTAACACTCTTCCCTTGCAAAGATTTATTTGCACAGTCAAGTTTTATTAGTAGGTCACACCACATCTCTAAAAGGCATACAAATTCGAAATCGATGCGTTTAAGGTTCGTAGCACTAGATGCTGTTTCTGTGTTCCACTTGTCCTTGTTGGTCATGTCTTGTAGTACCCTGCTTACAGATGCTAAGTTCCTTTGAACTCCTGTTACGGCTTGACGTCTGGAGAACCATCTTGTATCGCTGTGCCTCTTGAGACAATCTAGCAAAGCTTCCCATCTTGATGTAGAGCTACTGAAGAAGTTGAAAAACTGTTGCACTTTTTCAAAAAAACCCGTCAGTAGAACAGATACTTCTGCGGAATGCACACCAATAAGGTTTAAGCTGTGTGCTGCACGAGGCACAAAAGTTGCGAGGTCGTTTTGGCACTTGAACGCCTTCATATTTTCCTGCCATGTTTGAACCATTACCAAAGCCTTGTCCGCGACAGTTCTGAATGTTCAAGCCGCCTTTGCTCAGTTGTTGTAATATTTCTTCTGATAGACCTCTTCCAGTTTTCTGATGAGTTATGATGAAGTCAATAAAGCTTTCTTCTACTGAACACTCCTCGCCATTAATGTAGACATACCTGACAATTTGACTCGTCTGTTCTAAATGCGCTGTATCTGGGGTACAGACGAACATAATTGCGAAGTATTTGGCACTTTTTATTCTGTTTAGCTTCTCAGATCGAACCTTATTGCCCAATGATCTCATTTTAAATTTTAGGACTAAAATAACTTGTAACATGTTTTCTGCATTTAATACTACGTACTCAAAAAAACACCACAGTTGTTATCATTGATTGATTCAGAACCTCCTCTTAAAGGTAAGTTGTGCCTGGCACAATGGAGTATTAAATCTACAACACATTTAAGAACGTTGCGCCACTTTTCTGCTTCAGCTTGTATATGCTTTTGGATGTCTGCGTCAATGGAATTTCCACTTTTCAATCGAATTTCTAGCTCTTTCCATCCCACGTAGTAGTGTCGATGAGCTGCCGAAGTTTCGTGAGTGTGAATGAGTGGATGCAGATGTTTACAATCACATCTTTCCAAATTAGAGAATGGAGATTTATCCTTATCGTCTTTTAAAAAAAAGAAGGCAGGGAAAACAAAACAGCCTATCGTTAGACTGACTGTACAATAACCATTGCCTTTTTACTTTTTTCCCGTTTGGTAGGTTTTTCAAAAACCATTTTGGAGAGAAGTGCCTTCCATCATCGGAAAAAGGGAATCTATAAGTAGTATTCAACTCCACCGTTTGAGGGCCCCGTTCAACAAGTATACAACGAACGACGTCTGATCGAAAATTTTCCGGTCATAATTTGGGGTCCTTATACTGTATTTGTAGTTTCACATTAGTTGGGGTAGACACTTCATTTATTTTAGATGAACAGGCTTCACTGAGATCTGGAGAATGGCTACTCGTTCGCGTTCCGAAATCACTTAGTTCAGAACGAAACTAACCGCATCATGTTCATCCTCTGCCATCGTGTACATCACTCAATGTTAATAGCATTAATTTCTTACCTGTAATGATAAACAACAAACGCCAAAGCAACGATCCAACGAACAAAACAGTAAATTTAACACAATCACAAACGCTCCAACTTCCTTAATTACGCTAGATGAATAAAAGTGGAGAGTGCGCGCACAGTTGATTCCGGCCTTCGCCGGCGCCCCCACCTCGCCTGCGACCCTGGCGGGAGCCTTCCTCGCCACCCGCTTGGCACGGCGCTAGTTCCCCACAGTTCTCAGCATTTCTATTTCAAAGAAATTCAGTTACAAACTTTGTCAATCTCATTCGAACTTTCCTCAAAGCAAAAGTCTTTTAAAGCCCCTTATTCCCGGACCTACAAAAAAAATCTTTTCTTTTTATTATAGCTTCACTGATCCTAGGGAACTTAGACCATTTTTATCCATCGCCTCAACGTTTTTCTTTTTTTTTATTTGCAAGGGAAAAAGATATACGGTGATCAGGATTTACAACAAGTTGAGAAGTTACGTTTTGTTTTTCAGGTATCAGGTTTCTTTCGGGTCATTACTTTTTGACAAAACGATTTTTACAATCTCTGCCATCCCGCTCACAACAAAATTCTTAGTTCAAGATCTTAACAAAGCGCTATCACTTCCAAATCGCCGCATACATTCCAAAAATGCTGTTGGTATTATATATATGTCAGAGACGCATCGAAAATAAAAGGGGGCTTCGCTGGGCGTTTGTACTGGGTTAGACTGCATCGATAATTTATTACAAGTGAATAACGCACGACACTGACCGTTTACGCAATTTATTTACTATAGCAAAAGTTACGATTACAAATTTCAAACAAAGTCATTAACACAAACAAACAAAACTGATTTCATTAATATAAAAATTAAATTTATAAACGTTTAATGATCAACACTGGAACAAACGATCCGACACTAGCTCTTTTATCTTATCAAGTTGTCACCACTAAATCTCATTTCAATCTGCCCTCTTACAAGTTACATTTTCTAGCTAGTGTCGTTTCATTCGCATGAAAGAATTGTAATTTCACACGCGTTCCTTGCCCATATAAGGCAATATTAGAAAATATCAAATCCTTATTGGTTGATTCTAAGTTATTAAGTTACAAAGACTAAACATTTGAAACATAATTTATGGGAACACAAACAAATAAGTGCACGTGTACACAATCCATGGCCGCAGGCAGGGTTTATATTCGGTGCCTCCGACACGGCCATTCTGACATTTTGCACGTCCTCGGGCAATTGTAAAAAGGAAGTTGCTGCAACGTAAATAACAATGCCATTTCAATTGATACCGCTCGTCCATTCTGACGAAATAGAAAACATCAAGAAGTAGATCAAGTAACAATTTTAAGTTACATCAAACAAAAAAAAATCTAATTTGGCAACAGGGCGGCATTATTGCCTCATCAGGTTGTACAAACCAGGATCAACACAAAAAGCGGCACAACTCCTTATCTGGTAATACAAACCAGGATAAACACAAAGCGGCACAACTTCCTCATCTGGTTATGCAAACCAGGATCAACACAAAGCGACACAACAGCCTTATCTGGTTAAGCAAACCAGGATGAACAAAAAGCGACACAACTGCTTCATCTGGTTATACAAACCAGGATCAACACAAAGCGGCACAACTGCCTCATTTGGTTATACAAACTAGGATCAACACAAAGCGGCACAACTGCCTCATCTGGTTATACAAACCAGGATCAACACAAAGCGGCACGACTGTCTCATCTGGTTATACAAACCAGGATCAACACAAAGCGGCTGCCTCATCTGGTTATACAAACCAGGATCAACACAAAGCGGCACAACTGCCTCATCTGGTTATACAAACCAGGATCAACACAAAGCGGCTGCCTCATCTGGTTATACAAACCAGGATCAACACAAAGCGGCACAACTGCCTCATCTGGTTATACAAACCAGGATCAACACAAAGCGGCTGCCTCATCTGGTTATACAAACCAGGATCAACACAAAGCGGCACAACTGCCTCATCTGGTTATACAAACCAGGATCAACACAAAGCGGCACAACTGCCTCATCTGGTTATACAAACCAGGATCAACACAAAGCGGCACAACTGCCTCATCTGGTTATACAAACCAGGATCAACACAAAGCGGCTGCCTCATCTGGTTATACAAACCAGGATCAACACAAAGCGGCACAACTGCCTCATCTGGTTATACAAACCAGGATCAACACAAAGCGGCACAACTGCCTCATCTGGTTATACAAACCAGGATCAACACAAAGCGGCTGCCTCATCTGGTTATACAAACCAGGATCAACACAAAGCGGCACAACTGCCTCATCTGGTTATACAAACCAGGATCAACACAAAGCGGCTGCCTCATCTGGTTATACAAACCAGGATCAACACAAAGCGGCACAACTGCCTCATCTGGTTATACAAACCAGGATCAACACAAAGCGGCTGCCTCATCTGGTTATACAAACCAGGATCAACACAAAGCGGCACAACTGCCTCATCTGGTTATACAAACCAGGATCAACACAAAGCGGCACAACTGCCTCATCTGGTTATACAAACCAGGATCAACACAAAGCGGCACAACTGCCTCATCTGGTTATACAAACCAGGATCAACACAAAGCGGCTGCCTCATCTGGTTATACAAACCAGGATCAACACAAAGCGGCACAACTGCCTCATCTGGTTATACAAACCAGGATCAACACAAAGCGGCACAACTGCCTCATCTGGTTATACAAACCAGGATCAACACAAAGCGGCTGCCTCATCTGGTTATACAAACCAGGATCAACACAAAGCGGCACAACTGCCTCATCTGGTTATACAAACCAGGATCAACACAAAGCGGCTGCCTCATCTGGTTATACAAACCAGGATCAACACAAAGCGGCACAACTGCCTCATCTGGTTATACAAACCAGGATCAACACAAAGCGGCACACTTGCCTCATCTGGTTATACAAACCAGGATCAACACAAAGCGGCACAATTGCCTCATCTGGTTATACAAACCAGGATCAACACAAAGCGGCACAATTGCCTCATCTGGTTATACAAACCAGGATCAACACAAAGCGGCACAATTGCCTCATCTGGTTATACAAACCAGGATCATCACAAAGCGGCACAATTAACTGAACCAAGCTATTATCATCACGTTGTTGAGAAACTTTCAACCAGTCGAAATATAAGTCGTTAACCTGAATCATATAAGTTGAGTCATTTTTAGATTTGGGTGATGATAAAGTAGACTCTTCTTTACTTGATGTAGATGGATTTCGTGAAAAGAAATCAGCATGTTTCATGCGTTTTCCTTCGCGATAAAGAATGTCAAAGTTAAAGGCCTGTAAAAATGACCACCAACGATGGGCTCGTGGTGTAAGGTCTTGTTTTGTACGAGATGATTTAAGAGAGTTGCAATCTGTAATTACTGTAAAATGACGTCCTAGAAGAAAATGACGAAAATGTTTTACAGCTTTGACTACGGCTAGAGTTTCAAGCTCGTAAGAATGATATCGAGATTCTGGGCCAGTAGTACGTTTACTAAAATACGCAACAGAATGAATTTTAGCTTCTTTTTTTTTTTGAAAAAGTACAGCACCATAACCAACTGAGCTAGCATCTGTATGAAGTTCGATTGGCAAGTCAAGATTAAAAATAGTTGAAACGGGTCGGACGTTAGGAATTACTTTATCATTTGCCTCATCGCAGTACAGACGTTGTTTGAAGATTAACGCAATTTTTTTTTTAACTCTTACAGAAGCAACATAATCGACTTTTTAATTTAAATTTTACTTTTGTTTACGGTAATCCAAAAACTTGCTTTAACAAAAGTTTTCACCACAATTTAAATGCGTTTTAAACATTTAGTCATACAAAAGATGAAAAAGAAATAAATCATCCTTAATGTAAATAATTTCAATGTTTACACACAACAATAGTATGCATTGTGTAAGCAATAATTTGATTTCTAATTAAAGGTGACGGATATTTTTCTGGTAGACACTTATTGTGTTAGAATTAAACTTCCTGTGATTAACACAAAAACAGTATGAACAACCTTTCTTTTTAATTCAAAATTTGCATCTTCATTCAGGTAAATTTAAATGTTTAATCAATAAAATCAGTTCAATTGCTTTTCAAATTAAAATTTTGTTTTATCAAACTTTTACTAATTATAATGTTTGTCTGTATAAAAATCATTTGGCAATGTAATAGTGACATTTTTTTTATCTAAGGTAGTTATGTCGTTCAAACATTTGCCACTTCATAAACGGCAATATTTTTGTTTATAAGAATGACAATCCAAATTAAATAAACAGGAAAGATCTCACCAGATTTTAACTACAGCATTCGGAAGCATGGCCTGGGTTGCCACAGGGTCACGAACCCCTATCGAGTTTCTAAGCGGTGATACACTGCGGTGTCTTCATTGAAGTTCAAGACGTCCAGCTCCTTCATTTTTAAAAGACGGTGACAATACTCGACGCTTCGATCTAGTTTGATGACCAGAAAGAAATAGCGCCGGTCGCTTAGCGAGTCTTCTTTGTAATATGGTACACGTGCCCTTAACGTAGCGGATTACAATTACGCCAAATAATAAATCACTTTTTAAAATGTGAATACATTCTGAATATTCTGTATTGTCGAAAGCGTTGCATCAATTAATTGGGTGTTTATGGCAACATTAAAATTTCCATTTACGGTTTCAGAAAACAGTTGAATTAAAACAATTTGTTTCGGTCACGTAAGTATTCCATCCAAATCAAAAATAGTGCATCAACTTTCTGCATTTTTAAAATACGTTGGCAATTTTACATTTGTAAAATTTATCGAACTTGGTGACTTATAAGATAACTAACAATAAATGTTGTAGCAATTTTACTCTTTCTAGAGTTGCACTACAATTTTCACTTTCACTTGCACTTTTTCGCAACGGATCATTATTATCAATTTGCAGTCCTCATCCCACTTCTGATGTCAGAGACGCATCGAAAATAAAAGGGGGCTTCGCTGGGCGTTTGTACTGGGTTAGACTGCATCGATAATTTATTACAAGTGAATAACGCACGACACTGACCGTTTACGCAATTTATTTACTATAGCAAAAGTTACGATTACAAATTTCAAACAAAGTCATTAACACAAACAAACAAAACTGATTTCATTAATATAAAAATTAAATTTATAAACGTTTAATGATCAACACTGGAACAAACGATCCGACACTAGCTCTTTTATCTTATCAAGTTGTCACCACTAAATCTCATTTCAATCTGCCCTCTTACAAGTTACATTTTCTAGCTAGTGTCGTTTCATTCGCATGAAAGAATTGTAATTTCACACGCGTTCCTTGCCCATATAAGGCAATATTAGAAAATATCAAATCCTTATTGGTTGATTCTAAGTTATTAAGTTACAAAGACTAAACATTTGAAACATAATTTATGGGAACACAAACAAATAAGTGCACGTGTACACAATCCATGGCCGCAGGCAGGGTTTATATTCGGTGCCTCCGACATATATATTGGATAGCAACGAAGGTTTCTCATTTTCATTATGAAAATGCACGGTTTTTACAGTTATCTCCGATAACGTTTTTTCATTGTTGAAATGTCTTAGTGATATCGTTCCTCGTGTTCGTGGCTCACCACGTTGAGATTTTCGAAAGAAATCCATGTGTAAACTCACAAAATGTATTTTTAGATACATGTTACATTTCAGAACTTTATGGTTTTGAAAGAGTTCTGAAACGAGTACTAAATAGTTTTAAGTTTTTCGATTGTTACGAAATTCAATGACGACCTTTTGCAGCTTTTCCAACTTTCTTCAAACTTTCCTCAAAGTATTGATCCTTTGTATAGGTTTCCTTATTTGGCCTTCAATGATTCTAGAGGGGCTGTTCTTTAAGTATAGAAAACCTGGAAAATTTTTAACTCAAGTTTAATGTGCAAGGTAGGAAGATAAGCGTGTTCAGGATTTACGAGTAGTTGAGAAGTTACGTTGTTGTCCAGGTATCAAATTTCTTTTAGGTCAATGCTTCTCCCGATATGATTTTTGCAATGCGATCTCTGCTAGCCCACTCACATAGAAAACAAAAAAATTTAGAATATACGAGTTGCAGACCTAACAAAAGTGCTATACAAATACTGTTGGTATTGTATCTTCAATAGCAACAAAAATTTCTCATTTCCAATGCGAAAACTGACAGTTTTTAAACTGAGTTTAACCTTGGTAACGTTTTTCCATTGTTGAAATGTCTTAGTAGAATCATTCATCATGTTCGTAGCTGATAACGCCGATATTTTCAGGAGAGAAGTCCGTTTGTGAAACGAGAAAATGTATTTTTAATGTTGCATTCAACGAGTTTTGAAACGAGTTCTCTACAGTACTCAGCTTTTCTATTTCAAAGAAATTCAGTTACGAACTTTTTAAAAGACATTCATGCAGCTTTTTCAACCTCATTCAAACTTTCCTCAAAGTAATGGTCTTCTAAGCTCCCTACAAATATACCTTCTTTCATTTCAGCTTCACTGATCCTAGGAAACTTGGACCTTGTTTATCCATCGCCTTAACATTTTGTTTTTATTTGCAATGGAGAAACATATACGGTGTTCAGGATTTGCAACTGGTTGAGAAGTTAAGTTTTGTTGTCCAGGTATCAAGTTTCTTTCGGGTCATTGTTTTTTGACAAAATGATTTTTACAATCTCTGCCATCCCACTAACGTAGAAAGCAACAAAATTCCTAGTTCAAGATCTAACAAAGCGCCGCATACATTCCAAGAATGCTGTTGGTGTTATATCTTCGATAGAAACGAAGGTTTCTCGTTTCCAATATGAAAAAGCATGGCTTTTACAGTTATCCTTGATAACGTTTTTTCATTGTTGAAATGTCGTAGTGAAATCGTTCATGGTGTTCGTGGTTCACCACGCTGAGATTTTCGAAAGAAGTCGATGTGTAAATTCAAAAAATGCATTTTTGGAGACGTGTTTCATTTCAGAACTTTATAGTTTTGAAGGAGTTCTGAAACGAGTGCACCATAGTTCTCAGTATTTCGATTGTTAAGAAATTCAATGACGACCTTTTGCAGTTTTTCCAACTTTCTTCAAACTTTCCTCAAAGTATTGGTCCTTTGTTATCAGCTTCCTTATTTGTAGATCTACAAGTTTGGCCTTTTTTATTTTGCCTTTACAGATGCTCTTTAAGTATAGAGAACTTGGAAAATTTTTGACTCGAGTTATACGTGCAAGGGAGAAAGAGAAATGTGTTCAGGATTTCCGAGTAGTTGAGAAGTTAGGTTTTTGTCCAGGTATCAAATTTCTTTTAGCTCAATGCTTCTGCCAATATTATTTTAGCAATCTCTGCTGGGCCGCTTACATAAAAAACAAAAAAATTAGTATATCCGAGATGGAGACCTAACAAAAGTACTATACAAATACTGTTGGTATTGTATGTTCAATAGCAACGAAGATTTCTCATTTCCAATACGAAAACTCACAGCTTTTAAACTGAGTTTAACAACCCCGATAACGTTTTCCATTGTTGAAACGTCTTAGTGGAATTATTCATCGTGTTCGTCGCTCACAACGCTGAGTTTATCAGGAGAGAAATCCATGTGTGAACATGTTACATTTTAAAGCTTTCTAGTTTTGAAAGAGTTCTGAAACAACTTCTGCATAGTTCTCTTTTTCTATTGCCAAGAAATTCAGTGACAATCTTTTGCAGTTTTTCCAACCTTCTTTAAACTTTCCTCATAATTTTGGTCCTTTGTATAAGCTTCCTTATTTGTGGACCTAACAAGTTTGCCATTTTTTATTTTAGCTTCACTGATCCTAGGGAACTTGTTTTTTAAGTATCATTCCCGTTTTTAATAGATCTACTTGTGATTTTTGTAATTTGAGCTGTTCTGAATATCTGTTAGCTTCCGCAACAATGATATCTAGTATGTCATTTATTATGATGTGTTTATAGATAATGCGCTGCAATAGTTTTACAAGGTTCCCACTTTTCTGTTATGGTTGGCTAAAGAAGCGCACGCAAAGTAGACGTTGAAACCGCTTCATCGCCTCAGAAATCTGACTCAGGTTTAACTTGGAATCTGATCCAGAGTCTTTGAAGATTCAGAAATTGAATCTGATGCTACAAATGGAGAAACAGAAAGTGGAACCGATGATTTACCATAACTACCATTTTTGCAATCCTGAATTTATTTTCCACCTAAAATTTTGAAATATTTATGCCCGTGACCCATCTGTGAAATAAGGCAAATTCACTGCAGAAATCAATGCGCTCCTTGTGAAACGTACGTATGAACGGTGGTCGTGAACGTGTTAAAGGAAGAAGAGAATCAAGAGTCATTTAAAAGCTAATGTGAATGGCGCTTTCACTTTGGATAAATCATTGAATTGGGGAACGACTTTTTCACCAGTTAATAAACTTGAGTATTTTATACGTATTACTTTGGATGATTCCTCCAAGATAAACAATCAAAGTGTTTAATTTCTGTTTAGAGAACGATGTTTAAACGACTCGGTCACTTCAATACCAGAACTGTCCGTTTAAACCAAATCATAAAAAAATAAAAACAAAATTGGTATTGACTGTTTTTTTTATAGAAAAAATGAACGTCATTTTAAATTGGACCGTGTCAAATTGATAATGAATGTTTTGTCTACTTCCGTTAAAGGTCTCGTCAAAACGCACTTGACAGAAACTGATCAACTAGACAAGTAACCTAAATCTTACAACTAAACAAAAGTATAGCAAAAAAGTATCAGCGTGGATAAATGCGACTTGGCAGGTAGATCATTTTGACCAAAACACCGCTCGTGTAAAATAACACCACATATAACTTCATCTCTAAGTCTTTTTCCCAGACAGTAGTCACGTGAATACAAACAAAAAATATTTCCAAAATCCAAAAAAATGAAGCCTAAATTATAATTGTGGTGTAAGAGGTGGCCTCCATCCACCCAAAACGACATCCTCACCTTTCCGTAATGCTCTGACGACCAAATATTGGCGCTATAAATAAATGAATCGAGAAAGACTACAAGAACAGTAAAATTGCAACAATACGCGGAAGACAATGGAAAACCACCGCGCAAAAGCTAATTCTCTTCCCAGGAAAATCGACAGCTGATGAGATGTCTTCAATAGTAATTAAGTCCGAAGAGAAAAATGTTCCCGGTTGCATCTGCGGAACTAGAGAAGATCAGTAAAAATATGGAAAATCGGAACATGTAACGTCTTAGCACGATCTTCTGCAGCAGATTGAGTCAAACAATGTCAGTTGCTTTGAAACTTGGATGTATATAGGTGTGACCAGTTTCACCAATGTAAACCATTCCCAAGGATTTTAATTACGAAAGCCGAATAAAGCGATAACACATTTAAAAACCATAAAAATAGAGAATCTCGTATAATAAAGTGTTGGATCTTTTTCCGATTTTGGCATCGTGGGATAGCCAAGGTCATATAGATTTATGTGGACTGTAGTATATCCGTATTAGTAAGTAAAAAAAGTGCAAAAAGTATGGTTAAAAATGTACTTTTTGATTACATGATGAGTGACAAGCAACAACGTGTCGTCTATGTTGCAAACAACTGTAACGATACCAAGCATTCTAAATATATGCAATTCTAAAATCTTTGCGAGAACTCGTTATGTACTGCAAGTCTTTCCTCGACAACCTAAGTATTCTCGTACGTATTCTAATTAAACATCACATAGATCGCATAAATCAGAATTGGACTTCAAAAATCTAATGTGTCCAGAATATAATGAATCTGTCACTGTCTATCTCTTGCCTAAATCAGTAACATTCAGTCAGTTTGTCTAAACCAGTGGTTCCCAAAGGTCTTCAAAATAATTCAGGGGGTCCGTGGAAAATTAAATTAATATGGGGGTTTCTGAACAACGTCAGGGGGTCCGCTCAAGGTTTATTATAAAATTAAAAAAACTGGTGTGGTCACCACACAACTTTCCTATAAGGAATGATGAAGGAATATTTACATATTTTTTTTAAGTTATGCTGTCATAAAACCATTTTGAAGTGATATTTACACGTTTGTATTGATTTTCTAGCATATTTTTGCGCCTCGATATTACTTGCCCCTTTAGTAAATAAGTTAAAAAAAATCGTCGCAGGCAGGATTCGAAACTATATTATATTTGTGAATTCATTTTAAATTACAAACTAAAAACTGTTAATTTTTTTTATTTAAATAAATTGTTAGGAAGAATTATCTCTATAAGAAACTGTAAAAATAATTCGAATAATTTACATACGTACAAAATTATATAAGAAAAACTGTTAAAAATGGCGGATAATACAATTCCGGTTTCTTTATCAAACACATCTTTTGACAGAGCCGAGAGAATATGAAAATTCAGCTTCATACCAAACTTCAAGTAATTAAGACTTTTGATTCGAGAGTTATCGTGGGTACATCCAAAGATAATTTAAATAAGATGCATGTATATAAAGTCAAAAAAATTTAAAGAAAAATTGTTATTTTTTAACGTATCTTGCTTTTCTTCCAAGATATAAAATTTTTTCTAAAAAAAAATTGTCGTAGGCTGGATTTGAACCTAGGATCATATATCGAATTCAATTTCAATTATAAACCAAATATCTAATAAACTGCTTAAGTTAGAAAAACATTTTATTTGAATAAATTGTTAAAAAAAATTAACTCTATAAGAAACTGTAAAAATAATTGGAATAATTTACATTCGTACCAAATTATATAAAAAAAACTGTTCAAAATGGCAGATACACCTACTTCCGGTTTCTTTATCAGACCCATCTTTTGATAGAACCGAGAAAATATGAAAAAATTTCAAGTTACTAGGACTTTTGGTTCGAGAGTTATCGTGGGTACAACGTTAAGCACACACACACGCACGCACGCACGCACGCACGCACACACACAATTTTTTTTGGTCAAAAATTCGTTTTTCTGATTCAGGAGATCTTGAAACGTAAAATTCTTGAAAAAAAAATTTTTTTTTAATGCGATCGCTATACTTTCCTCAGGAAATTAAAAATTGTGACACATTTTTATTAATATGGAAGTTAAAACACACAACGAATAAATTATTAGCAAGTTTTACGTCCTAAGTAAAATATAAATATAGACAGGTGCACAAAATACAAGTAATAACCTATACAGGTTTATAAAGAACCGCAATAGAGCCGATATCTGCACCCACGAATCTATAATATGAACTATTAAAAAGTCGTGCATCTAATCAACAGTTTAGATCTGTTTATACTTGATGTGAAGTACATACAACAAATTTTCCTAGTCTTGGACAAAAAGAAGTATAAATTTTTTGTTTTGTTACGCAGATAGCGTACTTTCATCACGTTAGTATAATTGAACAACCTCTTTATAATTTAAATTTAGTTAAACAAAGTTAAAATGTTGTTTAAGTTGATTAAAAAAATTATATATCAGTTATCAGTAATTCCTTAACATTCATTGAAGATTTCTTTTTTATTAAAAAAAAATAAAGGGATTGTAAGTTTTTCTAACACAGATGTGTTTCTAAGAATATATTATTAATGATTCTGTAAAAGAAGTTAGACATATTCGGTTTTATAATTTAATATAATGCACCTAAAAGTTATAGCTTACTATTTTATATTTTTGTTTATTTTGTTTACTTTCTCGAATAATCAAATTCGCGAATGTATATTACTGTACTATTATATTCTGTTGTTAATTAATTTTTGAATGATTTGTCTTGAAAAATTAATTGGTACACCATGAGTACCTACACAATATGTGACATTTACATGAAATTTTATCCTTACATCTCAAATAACTAATTCAAGAAAGCGTTACATTGCAGCATTCCATTAAAAAAATTGTAATTAACAGTGGTTTCCTATATCTTTTTGGGCCCCTTTTTTCAGATGAAAGATTGAGTAAGCCGGGAAAAAAATGCAGAAAATACAGTGTTGAATATATGAAATATGACTTTATTCTCTCACCACGAAATAGTAGTCTTCTATGTAATAAAACGATGTCAAACAATTCAATGAAACCTTGGAAGCTTAAGGAACGTTTAATAAAAACCCCTAGTGACAAAAAAGATAAGGATTTAACGTTTTTTCAAACAATCATAGAAAAATATTTGAAAACACCGACATTGCAAGAACTCATATGGACAACATCTAAGAGAGATGGCGATGGACTGCGTGCTTTTTATAATATAAGCCGCACACTATTGGCGACGAACTTATTCTCCCCACGAACAGTTCGGTTTTCGCAAGAAACACTCCACTGTCCATCAAGCCTTACGCGTCGTTGAGCAGATCACCGACGGTTTCAACCACCACGACGTCACCGGCGCCGTCTTTCTCGACATCGAGAAAGCATTCGACAAAGTCTGAAATCGCGGGCTACTTTACAAGATGTATGGTCTAGGCATCAACCACTCAATGGTCCAGCTCATCGGATCCTTCTTAAAACGACGCACGTTTGCGATCAAACTTTTCACCGCCAAGTCCACTCCACGACACATAGAAGCCGGCGTCCCTCAAGGATCAACGCTATCTCCACTTCGATACAACATTTTCACGGCAGACGTCCCAAAAATCCACGGACTCACCTACACATTCTACGCCGACGACACCGCCGTTTTGGCAACATCCCGCTCACCCGCTCCAGCCGAGAGAAATCTTCAAATGGCCCTCACGTCACTGGACAACTGGTACGATGACTGGAGAATAGAAGTCAATTCCACCAAAAGCGCCGCCATCCTCTTCAACCGAAGGAACATCGCTCCCACACGCCGCCTCCACATCAAAGGCAACGAAGTCTCCTGGGTAGACGAGACTAAATACCTCGGTCTCATCCTAGACAAAAAAATTCTATGGAAATCCCACATCACCCAGAAGCTGGCCTCTTCCAACGGCCTGCTGGTAAAATTACACCCCATGTTGTGCCGCAACAGCCGCCTCGACATCGACAACAAGTTTCTCATCTACAAGATGATCATCCGTCCTTCCATGACCTACGCAGCCTTAGTATAGTTCTACGCTGCCAAAACCCACACCACCCGAATTCAAATATTCCAAAATAAGATGCTACGAATGATCGCAGACGCCCTATGGTTCTTCCGAACAGACCGGCTCCACCAAGAACTCGACATCCCGATGGTCGCAGATTTCATCTGTCAATCCGCAGCTGTGCTCCATGCAGACCTCGCGGCCCACCCTAACCCACTAGTCCGAAGGCTTTGGGACTACGATCGAGATGACATGCCTAGGCACAAGCGGCCGAAGTGTGTCATCCTAAATTAAGTTAGAATGAAATGTACAACCCAGGGGAAAAGTTTGAAAGCGAAGAGGCAACTCGGAGGTGGAAAACCGATCCAACGGGGCTATTTAAGCAGATTATGTTACTATTTATGATTACGCTATAAAAATGTAAAATTGAAGTAGCAAATAAACATATATGTAATTGAATTGAAATTGACGAACTTATTGTACCAGCTGTAAGTGAGGTAATACGCACCGTGTTGCACAAACCAGCTTTCGATATTATAAAATGAATTGCACTGAGTAATAATAATGTACAAAGAAGGATCGACCAAATGGCTGAGTGTGTAGAAAACTCTTTATGTGACTGCTTAAAAACATTTGAATTCTCTATATAGCTCGACGAATCAGCATTATCAGGAAACGAATCTTTACTTTTAGCTTATGTGAGATTTGTAAAAGAAAAATTTTCCCAAGAATTATTATGTATTATCGGTACATTGTGTCATTCATCGACATCATTTGGTCGCAAAAAACCTAGTGAACGTTTGCATGAATCACTACTAATGCAGAAGTGCGTTGGTTATCTAAAAGTGCATGTTTGAATCGCTTCTATTCACTCTTTGATTCAGTATTGTAATCCCTAGAGAATAAAAACAAAGATTTGCGGCACAATTTAATTGTCTCAAAAAATGACATCGCTAATTTGAAACTACAAGGTGGCGCATTAAATTTAATCAAAGCTAAAAGTGTAATATCTGCGTTTGTTGCAAAACTTTTGCTGTACAAACAAAATTTGGAAAGAGGCGAATGTTCTGTTTCCAAATTTTTCAAAATTGCTAGATAGAGATGAAGATTTGTTCATGATTATAAGCGACTTTCGGCTTAGACCGCGTCGTAGTAAAACACCCAGACTTAGGCTTGGTCCTAGTCTCTTCTTGGGAGCTCTCAAAAAAAAGCTACTTACAGACCTAGCATTTCTAAAACGTTGCCGAGGCTCTCAAGAAGAGACTAGGACCAAGCTGAGTGTTTTACTACGACGCGGTCTAAGCAGAAAGTCGCTTATAATCATAAACATTACAACCGCGAAAGCTTAAGATTTTATATTATAAACCTCCACGGCGAAGAGGTGTTTTTACAAACTAGATCTTTAGATCGTTTGCGCCAAAAGAAAAAAAAGCTACTTACAGACCTAGCATTTCTAAAACGGTGCCGAGGCTCTCAAGAAGACACTAGGACCAAGCCTAAGTCTGGGTGTTTTACTACGACGCGTTCTAAGCCGAAAGTCGCTTATAATCATAAACATAACAACCGCGAAAGCTTAAGATTTTAGATTTGTTTGCTTATTGTCAACACTTAACCAAAGATTTGAAGACATTTTTCCTCGCATTTTTCACTTCGATATTGCCGACTCAGAGCACTAATACTAATAATTATCCACAAATGAGGAGCTGAAATCAATGTTTAAACAAGGATACGACAACTGCTGTTTACAAAAACAGATCCCAATTTTATATCCAGCGTTATGGGTTATTCTACAGAAGCTGTTGATTGCTTTTCCGTCTTCCTATTTGGTAGAACGTGGATTCAGTGCCGTTATGAGCCTCATCACAAAAAAAAACGATTAGAAATTAGTACTCGTGGAGATTTGTGGTTGCTACTCACAAACATTGATCCGAACATAAATACACTCATAACATCCCATGAGGTTGATCAAAGTCATTAAAATATTTTTTTTATATTTGACTGAGCCAAAATAGTTGGGGAACCACTGGTCTAAACATAATCTATCTTCTACTCCTAAGTCCACCGACGTTACTATACTACACAATGAATTGGTTGAATAATGAAAAACATAATTTTTGATAAGAAAATTTAAAAAAAATGTCCTTAACAGTGTTATAATAGTTTTTAGGTTTCTACCAGTAATTTGTTAATTCAAAGAAATTTCTGAATCAATAATGACTTTTTTATTTATAGTTTAAACTAGAAGCGAACATCGCCAAAAATAAATCTTTCCTTTAACGATCAACGCCTACATTCTCATTAAAACAAATTAGCTCAAAAAATAACTAGTCCGTGTTTGGAACATTCGAAAACGCGACATTAATTTTAAAACGTCAAGTAAAAAGACGCAAGAATTCAACTCACCTGTTCTTTAGCTAACTGAAACCACGTTGTAAGTATAATTGGTAATCTACTCTTATGATAATGTTTTGTCGTTTTAACACTAATAAACACATCGTCTAAACTTGTCGTTGGGGGCCTTAAAGTTGCCGTAACTGAAGGTATTTCACTCGTAATTTTATTATGGGACACAATTTCTTCGGCGCGATCCTCGGAAACGTAGTTGAACTCGTAGTGGTAGTCCTTGCCTTTTTCATTTAAAATTGCCTGAAAACAAGAAAAAAACGCTATTACGGAATCTAGAGACCTTATGTATTAATTTGAAAAATGTTTCCTAGTAAATTTCGGTATTTTAGTATTTACTACAATAAATTTTTGTAGATTATATAAATTTTACCGAATTCTTGAAACAAAAGCTTTGGTAACATTTCTTGCTTTAGTCGCGTTGATGAGAATTACGCAATTAGTGCTAAAGCTCGGGTAATAAATAATACGTTTATGAGATCAAAGACTTAATCGTCCAAAGACTTAGCGTTATTTACCGCAAACTGTTATTTTTATAAAGATCAGGTATAAAATAAATACGGCGAGTTTTTTAATATACGAGGCTTAATCAAAACATTCGTTTTTTCCTAATGATACGTGTTATTAAAATTTGTTAGCTCAAAAGTATTGTAAATTTGAACAAAAAGAAAACCAAAGTATTTGGAAGCTTTTGAACACTAGAAACGCCGAAGGGGTCAATTTGACCCTTCGTAAACTTTAAAACGTTTTAACTTTGTGTTTCTATCAACTTCAGTTTGTTTTGTACTACTTTTTAATATTAGATTATTGAAATAGACGGATTTTTCAAAATAAATATTATTTCCGATTCTAAACTGTTAAATTATAGAAAGGGTCAATTTGAGCACAAGTGACGCTTTAATGTATTCACAATCAGTAGCGGTTCTAGTTCAAATTTTGAGATGTTTTTTTATTATTTTTGTCGATTATACTGTAAACAAGTTTTAGGCCGTTTGTACTAAACATCGCATAAAATATCAAATTTGTTGAAAAAAAAGATTATGACGAGAAAAAACGTAAGTTCAAAAGATTGATGTAGAATTATTAAATGTACCAATTCCAAATATTAAAAGAACAAAAAAGCAGTAAGTAGATTCAAACGTAAAAGAAGTAACAACGGAACAGAAAAAGGAAAAAATCAGAAATAACGACACAAGGAAAGATCAGAGTGGAACAAAAAAAAGAGAAGAAAATAACTTACAAGGAACTTATTACGAAAAGGAATTACAAAACCTCGTTATGGAGTCACACCATAGAAAAAAAACCCGTCCCACAGCCAGTTTAACACGTGGGTCACGCGGGAAACACAAGTCATCCCAGTGTCACACCGAGTCATTGCACGCCCACGTCTTATTAAGTTATGTGTAGTCACTAAAACCAGTGCATGGACTCATCTGGTTTTCCGTTCATTTTGATTAATTATGTGGATAAGTGCATCCACGCCAGTTTTCATTACTTAGTAAAAAAGTTTATTATTTGGCCATAATTATTTCAAAATTGTAAGTGAACAATAAATTCACGAGTCGCGAAAATGGTAGTTACTGCTAAAGGAAGCGCACACGAACCACCACCATCTCAAAAATCCGACTCGGATTCAACATCCGAATCTGACCCAGGCGTCTTTGATGATTCTGAAGATTCGTATATAGATTCAGAAAATGAATCTGATACAAATAAAGAAACAGAAAATGGAGACGATGACAAAACCACAACAGAAAAGTAGGAACTTGTAAGAATATTGCAGTGCAATTAAAATTTTCTGAACACTATGGTGTGAAAAACAGAGGGACACATAAGAGCCTTATAATATCTCTAAACACATAACAGACGACATATTATTGTTGTGAATACTAACAGATATGCAGACCAGCTCAAAGCTAAAAAAATTACAAATAGATCTCTCAAAAACTAGAGTGACACTGACAGAGAAGAAATTCATCGCAAAATACATGGTTATGGGTATCAACAAGCTACCGCAAATACGTCTGTCTCTATTGGTTAAAAAATAAGCTTTATCAAGAAAGTAATGTCCCGTAATCGTTTTTTGATATATTGCTACAATGTTTGCATTTCGTTGACAATAGTGTTGTTGATCAACACATTATTAAATAAAAATTGTGTTCGTCTTTGTTCCTGTTCTTTGAAATTTTAATCGTTTACTATCTGTGAGTAGCTAAACCTTTCTGCCAGGTTTAGTCATAAAATTCCCACCCTTGCTTGGTGTTGCAATTTCAATGATGCACAGTATAGTTTAACAGCGTACACAAAAATATAACTATGTTGGCATTTAGAGAGAAGACTCGCTGACTCGGATGTCCCCGAACGCAGTTGAAACACAGAGAAAGAGTAAACGACGAAAACGTGTGCACATGATCGGAAAATATGATAGACCAGCGAAAAGAATAGGAGATGTACGAGATGCTACAAAAAATTGAAAGAGAAGATAGAAACCGTACCATTTGAAAAAGTCCATGTTATTCTTCCTTAAGACTGTAGAAGATCCAATTTTCCAACTGGGTTTTAGATCGCCACAAAAACGATGCAACACCGAAATCTATCTTTCCTAGACGTAATGGTGAAAAGAACTCAAGAGGGGAAACTACAACGCTATACTGGAACATGCAGAATGCAATGCATGAAGTGATAGATGGTCGAATGGGATATAAAAAACTGTCCAATCTTTTCATATTCCTCAAACCAGTCTAGAGCGCAGAATTGATGAAGTGAGAAATTGAAGAAATATCGATAATGCTGCCAGCAAAGGTTTTTGGCATTGAAATAAGTCTATTTTCAATGTTTTCGTTTGTATTTTGTTGGTAGGACTTGGTAGGCATAAACCTGTCTTCAATTAAACTCAACAAAATGAACTTGTTAGACATATTTTTGCAATGGAAGCTCAATTATTTGGCCTAAGCTTGAATGAATTATGCCATTTAGTATACGATTTGGCGAAAAAAAAAGAATTTGAAACATACGTTCAATCGTAAAAAATATATATGGTCAGGTATGGTTATATGAATTTTTGCAGAGACATCCAGAATAAGAATACGCACCCCAAAACCCACATCTCTTGCTCGGACTATGTGATTCAACCTCGGATTCAACAAAGTTTCTATGGCGGATTTCTTCAAATTACAAAGTACAACTTTGCTCCAGAGTGCATATGGAACCTGGGTGAGACAGGGATTACTACAGTTCCTAAGAAAGTTTCAAAAGTTCTAGGTCTGCGTGGGAAAAGACAAGTAGGAGGATTGGTGTTTGCTGAGAGAAGAATTCTATTACAGTAAAAACATGCATGAACTCAGCGGGAAACTTTATGCCTAATGCGTTTCATCCTTCTGTTGGATGCAAATGGTTCATAGAATTTACAAAACCTTCTAAAGACGTGTTCTTCTGTTGCTACATAGTCACGCCGCTCACACGAAAAACCTGGAACTTATTAACTTAGTCCGCTCGAGCAATGTCATTTGTTGCGCTTCTCACCACACTGCAATCATCGGATGTAACCCTTTGACATCGCCTTCGTAGCTGCCTTGAGTCATTATTACTCAGAAGAAGTGCGAAAATGGTGTCTTTGCACCATGATCGGGAAAGGAAGTGACGCATTCAAGACAGGTGCTTCTGTTAATGGAAAGAAGGGGATTGATGCTTACACCAGTTAAGACAACGGGGCAGCTAGATGTCACTGAAGATGATAACCATGATTCAGTATCACTTGCATTTTCGATAAATGAACATGCCAATGTTTCGATTAGCGATTAACCTAGAACTTCTGGAACAACGAGAAGAACGCAAACACCACCTTCTCCTAACCAAAACAAATCAGTGCGTTCAACAAGTTTTGCGGCGAGTCCGAGAGAAGTGATTAAATTGTCACAAGTTAGAAAACAAAAAGAAAAACAGACACGGAATGTGCGACGAAAAAAAACGGTAATTCTAACAGATCGCCTGTATAAAAACGAATTGGTTTTACAGCTTACCCCTAAGAGAAAGAAAAGTCTGTCAAGAGAAAATAGTGCAAAAAACTAGTTCCACCTGAGAACAAGAAATAAATGGCAAAAGCAGAAGAACAAGAAATTTTAGACTTCTACTCCGTTCTTCAAATACTTCTAGATAAAATTAGAGAAGAAAATGATCAAGTAATGATCATGGGAAATAAAGGTGTGGGTTGCATGAGAAGACATGGAGAAGAAAGAATGAATAATATAACAACATTTACTGGAGACAACCGCTAGAGGATAAATATACATTCGTAGCGGTAGAGAGAAACGCTAGAAGTATAGTTGATTACGTAGTATATATACCTACAAGAAATGGAAAATAGAATAAGTCAGATTAAAACGCTAGGAAAAAATGGATGACTTTTAAAAAAATAATATATACAATAGCAAAGAAAACCTGTAAAACAAAAATACATAAAAACCAGAAAAAGAAAAAACTAGCATAGAAAAGAAATCAAGAGACAAAACACGAAGTAGACAAACAAAAATACATAGGTAAAAGAAATATAGCAAAGAAAGTGGTACGAGAAGCAAATACGAAAAGCTGAGAAGACTTCGGAAAAGAAATCGAACAAACATTTCAAGAAAACAACAGGAAATTCTGGAATCCTGTAAGAAGTATGAAGAGAAATAAAAAACAAAATTAATGGATTAAAAACAGATATTAAAAGCATACTAAAAATATGGACAGAATTCTTCTCAATGAAATTTGGAATAGAAGTATGAGCAAATGGAAAAGAGACCACTAGAAATACAGTGGAACATCAGGAAATAATTGAAGAACAATAAACTCTAGAGAATATATACACTGAAGAACTAGATGTAGCAATGAAAACCATCAAACTAGGAAAGAAAAGCGGACAAGAGGAAATAGAACCAGAGATGATAAAATTCCTAGGAGAGAAAGGAAGAGAATGGTTACTAAATATATTTAAGAAACCATGGGAAACAGAAGAAATCCAGCAATAGTGGCAAAATAACATCATTCCAATTTACAAGAATAATATTCCAATTTACAAGAAAGAGGAGTATGCGGACTGTCAAAACTATAGTTTTATGCCTGTCCTCCAACACCTTTAAATTATACACCAAAATAGTAGAAAGAAGATTGAGAAAATACATTGACAATAAACTTGAAGAAGAACAAGCAGCGTTTAGAATAGGAAGACAAACGCACGATAATATCCACATATTAAAATGTATAATAGAACAGAAAGAAGAAATATTCTCTACATTCATTGACCTAAAAGCAGCGTTCGGCTCAAAACAGAGAATAATAATATGGGATTGCCTAAAACAACTAAAGGTACCCATGAAATTAGTAAGGGTGGTAAGAAGTATCTATAAAACAGTAAATGGAATAGTTAATGGAGAGGAATCAGAGTTTTTCCAGATGGAAGTAGGAATAAACAGAATGATAATCTAAGCCCACTTCTCTTTATAGTAATCATGGACAGATTGTTAAAAAATACTAGGACAAAAACCAAACAAAGGCAGACAGATATAGAGTATAATAATCTAGTACCAATCAAAATCGATTGCCTACAATATGCAGACGATATAGTGTTAGTATCAGATAACCACAAAAAGATGAAATAGTTGACGAAAATATGGAGTGAAGAAATAGAAGAAAAGCTAAAAATGGACATTAATATAAAGAAATGTAAAACAATGATCATAAATAACAAGAACAAAGAAGAAAATAGAAAAATATACATTAAAGAAGAAAAACTACGGAATGTAACAACATACGAATATCTAGGAAGTGGATAGTGGATAGATGGGGATGTAAATAACAGGGTAAAGTGTTAAAATCTATTACGTGTTAAATAAGACAATTTTTGGAAAACGAGAAATAGACAAGAAAACTAAAATAAGAGTGTATAACACAGTGGGATACCAATTCTTATATTCGCGAGTGATTGCAGGAAAAACATAGATGAATAGAAAAGGAAACGAAGAAATAAGACGAATGACACAAAAAGAAACAACAACGAAAATAGAATGGATGTGCTGCACAATATAAAAATAAGAAAAACGTTATCAACTTATGTTATCATAAGCATGACTTTGGTGGATTTTCCATAAATGTATGGGCTGAAATAATAGGTGAATGTCATAGCTTCTTTCATATTCCCAGATCGATTGAATGGCAAAAACTATTCTTACTGAACAGACTGGTTCAACTGATCGAAGACCTTCCCTTAGATGTAACAATTAGAATGTGGTTTCAACATGAAGAAGCCCACGTAATTTCAGCAAACAAGTTAGAACATGTCATAATGAAATATTTCTAAATAAATGGATCGGCAGAGGAGGCCAAGCGAAATACCCAGATTTAAATCCTCTAAATTTGTTTTTCTGGAGACTTATTAAAGCTTAGTGTATGAAACACCAGTTGTAGTTTTTATTCGCAATTCAATTAACAAATTTGGAAAATGCGGGATATATGAATATTGAAGATGGAAAATTTTATTAAGATATTTTTAATCTTTGATATTAGTCCGGTCAAATTAGACCAAAAAATAAGAGTGAAGGTGCATAAATTCCCATCAAGCTGAAAGTGAGTAAAATTGTTTAAAACATAATTAAAAACAACACTTCAAAACTCCCCATCGTTCAAGTACGAGGAAAAAATTTGATTCGAGGTCAAAGGTCAAAAAAATGGGGTTTTCGCGATTTTCTGCAAAACGGTAAGATTTATCGCAAAATCACTTCAGACACAAAATGTAGATCATAAGATTATCTATAAAAAAGGTATTCATATTTTTTTTCTGAAGCCACCATTTCTGAGATAAAATTACGTCCTAATAATATTCAAGAATTAGTAAAACGTGGCTCTGCTCATTATCAAAACAAAAAGGATATTTATCCGAGAGATAGTTCGGAGTCGGGGCGTAATTTTTCCAATAGTTACTTCTTTTACCGAACAAAGAAAAAATTGCGCGTTTTTGGTTGTTGTATTCCGAAACAAAAAATTCACTTGACTGCTTCTGCTGCAAAATTTTTAATGACAGCGGTTTGAAATTAAAATTGCTAGATATTTCTAACCGTTTTAATAAAAGTGAAATAATTGATTCTGAAATACAAAATGTAATAAACAGAGCAACTAAATACTGGCAAGCTATTATAGAAAGAATTTTCTACGTGATTCAGTTTTTAGGTCAGCAAAATTTAGCTTTTCGTGGAAGTAGTAATAAATTGTTTGAGAAAAACAATGTTAGCTTTTTAAAATGCATAGAAATGATTTCCAAATTCGACCCGATTATGTCAGAACATACAAAACGCTCTCAAATAAAAGACCACAAAAACTATCTCTGGGATAAGATACAAAATGAAGTAATCAACTTGATTGGTGAAAATATCAAATCTAAAATTTTAGAACTAACTAAAAAGGCAAAATATTATTCTATATTATTAGACTGCACTCCTGACTATATAGTCACCAAGAACAAATTTCAGTTTGTATAAGATTTGTTAATTTAACCTTCCGATTGACCCCAGACGTGTTGTTTTTGTTGTCTTTTCTTAAGTTTTTTTTACAACTGTCCCAATATTTTTTTAGCTGAGTTTCTTTCAACAATGTTTAATAATATATAACAAATTTTTCTATTGTTATTTGTTTTGCGACGTAAAAAAATATTGTCGTTGGGGTCATATTTGACCCCACTTGGTAACCGGCGTTCTAAAAAGTAATTCTAATATTTTGTTTGCATTTATCATCTAATCTGCTTGTTTCAACGTGTTATTCGTCTGAATCATGATTACTACCATTCCGTCTTTAGTCATTACATTCGGTGAGTTTGTTCGAATCAGTTGAAAAGTGTGTCTGCTGTGTTATTACATTTGATTGGAAATAGTTGTTGTTGAATTATGGCTACAAAATATTTGTCTCAGCGTGAAGTGGAAGAAATAGCTAGCAATATTAATTTACTGAATGAAATTGAAGATGAAATTTTATCTGACGATAGTGATGCCGAATTTGAAGAACTAAGTGTACCTGATGTAAACCCGATTGAAAGTTCGGAAGACGATGACAGTGATGATAATTCGCCCAATGATAAAGATATACTGGTGGGTAAACATGGTTCCATATGGAAAAAAGATAAACCTTATGTTAGAAGACGAAATCAGCGAAATATTCTAAAAACACCGCCATGATTAACAAAATTCAGTGAACATATTTCAACATGCCTAGATGCTTTCCATTTATTTATCTCGGAAGACATTATGGACATAATACTTAGAGAAACAAACATTCGAGCTAGAAGAATTGTAGGCGATACGTGGAAGCCAGTAGATGCAAATGAGTTACATGCATTTTTTGGATTACTGCTTCTAGCTGGTGGTTTGAAAGCACGCCAAGAACCAATATTGGAGCTGTGGAGTACGAAATACATGTCTCTCCATAGACCAATTTTGTGCTGCAATGTCTCGTAATCGAATGAGAGACCTTTTGAAATACATTCGATTTGACGATATGGACACCCGAGAAGAACGACGGGCAACAGATAAATTAGCAGCTATTCGTAACATCCACGATATTCTCGCTGCAAATTGCAACAAATCGAATAACCCTAATGCTGAAGCATGTATTGATGAACAACTTGTTCCTTTCCGTGGAAAATGTCCCTTTCGAGTGTATATGAAGTCGAAGCCAGATAAATACGGAATTGAAATCTGGGCTTTATGCGATGTTAGTAGCAGATATTGCTGGAATTTCCAAATACATACTGGTATGGTAGACAACGCTCTAGAACGGGAACAAGGTAAAACACAATTTTATCGTTTTATGCACGAGTATAAAATTTCATTTCTAGGGAAGCGGTTAGTTTTAGATTTGGTTGAGGGTTTGAGAAAGGGTTATGGCGAGGGGTGGTTAACTCCTAGAAATCCGTGTACAATTTACTTAAAGTTGCTTAAAATCTCTTGGAATTCATAAGATCTTTTAAAATACCGTAAAACCTTTAAAATCCCAGTAAAATCTTTGGAAATCCGTAAAATCTTTAGAAACCCCATAAAATCCTTGCCAAGCTTACAAAATGAGAAATCTAAAAACCTATCGAGCTATTCAATCGAATCGTTTTTTCAGAAAAGCAAACAAACTACCGAATCTACAAATCATAGTTCAGCACCCACTCCTAAAAGTCCAGATATCGTTGTAATTGGAGAGTGCTCGGAGAATTCATGAAACTGAAAGTGAAAATCGAGGTGAAAATAGTCAATCGGTTTTAGTTTCAAATAAGCAGAAGCAAGCGAATGTATGCCTGCAATTTTGGACTGGACCAGTTCAAATTTGCTGTCGGACAAACTTACAAGTCAGAGAATCGAGGTCAATAATTCCTGCCAGCTACCGCAAATGTCTCCATTACATCGAAAGTGGTTCTTTTTACAACTGCAATGAACTAAATCATAAAAAACTAAAACATGCTGCTGAATGGATGTATTATTTAGTTCTAACTAGTTTCCCTAAAACTTCTAAAATATGTGATGCCTGCCGAAAGGAAATAACTGCTTTAAAAGAACAAAAAGCGTAGGAAGTACCTGACCTAGACTGTGTTAATGATCCAACTTTTGATGTCCCAACTACGTCCTCACATATTGTATAGACTCTTAATACATCCTTAAAAGAACTTGGTAAATCACTCAAAGCATTACTCTGCTAAAAAAATAAAAAAGATAAAATGAGGCGAACATTATTTCCGCATTCTCAAGTCTTCTGATTATGAGCCAGAAAAACTGGAATTTTCTGTACTCAGTAATCTAAATGCAAATTTTTCAAGCGCACATAGAAAAAAAGTCATGATATTAACTTCTTTACCAGAGACATGAAGTGTACGTAAAATAATGTGAGAATTTAATGCACCTAATTTTATGGCAAGGCAAGCAAAAAAAACTTTTGAAATAAAAGGGAATACTGGCAAGTCCTGATCAAAAACCGGGTAAAAGCGTATCACAAGATATAGTAGAAACAGTGCGTTTGTTCTACGAAAGCGATGACGTAAGTAGAGTAATGCCAGACAAAAGAAATTATATTTCAGTGAAAGGTGGTAATGGATCCAAAAGTACAGTTCAAAAAAGATTAATTTTGTGTAACCTGCAGGAAGCATACATTCTTTTCAAAGTATCCTGAGATGAAAGTAGGATTTTCAAAGTTTGTGGAGTTAAGGCCAAAACAGTGTATTTTGGTAGAAAAAAGTAGTACCTTATGAAAATCAAATCCTCACGCGTCAACAACTTTTTGATTGGTCGATTCAAAATATTATAACTGTTAACTTTGGGCTTGTCAAGCAATAAGAGTATGTACATAAAAACTGAAAAGTTTATGAGTAACCGGTTTGATAAAGCACAGACCATAAAAGGAACTCGACAGTTCCATGCTTTTTTACCAATCAAAGACAACATGACCCAAATCCAAGTCAAAGTTTTATCGTATGACACAAATTACAGCACAGTGGCAACCACACAACTACTTGGGAAAATTTTAGATGTTAACGGTTATGTAACTGTTACATACAATAGTAAATGGTGACTAGTTTATGTGTTGGATAAAAATGAAAGTGAAGATAAAGTTAAAGTCACATTTCTGCACCCAGATGGTCCTTCCCCATTTTTTTCATATCCAAGTGGAAATTCTGACATTTTGTGGACATTTTTAAATGATATTTTGTGTACAGTTGACCCTGCTACTCCCACAGGAAGAATACACGGACTTTCTGAGGAGCGGCAAAATCAAATGAAGCCTTGAAGCAGTTAGACAAATAATAAGTTGATTAGTCGGTACTGTTCACTTAAACAAAACTAATGATATTTTATTAAAGACAAGTAATATTATTAAATGCTGCTTATTAAAATGTTTTGCTGTTATTTTTAAAGACTTCTAGCTAGATCCTAACTAAATTTCATACAATTTGTTCGAGGTATTGAGAAAATCTAAAACTTCAGGTAATTTATTGAATAACATGAAATAATTCTATACAAACTTGGCGTTTCATTATGTCGTGAACTGTGACCTTGAGTTGAAAATCGGAATTAATAAACTAAAAATTAATCATTTGACAAGTCTATGTGAATCTCAAAAACGTTAATCTATTTAAAAAGGCACTCATACTAATAAAAATTGAAAATAATCACATATTTATATATTGAATAAAAATTTGTTTACTTATAATAATACCTAAAGACTTATTAATAACAAAAATTAAGATAAGTTAGAAAAACTGTACCGGCGAATGTTTGTAAGACCATTGATGGTAAGACGCATGATAGCAACATTTTAACATATACGAGATTCTGAAAGACGTCTATATTCTTTACGTAAGTTTAATATTATAATTTATATTAGTATATGAAAACTTATTTAAGCTTTTCTGAATTTCTTTTCAATTTTTCCCATTAGGTTTATAAAAAACACAGAATATTTTGACTAAAAACCTAATTATATGTGCATTTTCGTAAAAACTGGGTTCACAATGTAATTTAAATGCAAATGAATCCATTGGAATCCCATTATGATACTTTGAGAATCCGCTTATAAAAACACAATGTAAAACAAGTTTTTAAAAAAATTTCAAAAATACGCATTTTTTAAGATTTCAAAATAAAATTTACAGTTCAAATTTGAAAAAAATATTTTCTCTTAATATATATTGTGTTGTATATCAAATTAAAGGGCATAAAAAAGCAACAAAATGACGCCACTCCCATCTCTCTAAGTCAACTAGGAGAACTACAATTATAATTTTGAAAAAGTCGGTCGAGATTTTTTTGCGTTTTCTGTGAACTTTACATAGCTCTAAATCCTAAACGGGTAAATATTTTTTAACAAGATTTTGTATTTTTCTTAGTTTTGACAAAGACTACAGGTGTGCAAAAATTCAACGAAATCTGAGATAGTGAAAAAAATCCTTGTATTGATTTGACATGGACTCCTAATTTAATTGAAATTTCTATTTTCAATGAACTACTTTACTTTACAGAAATCGTTCTTCAAATAGTAAATGTTTCAATTTGCCAAGGTAACAAGTTATATACTTATGTCCTAATAAAAGAGAGAATATTATAGAATTCTTCGTTTAGGATGGGCATGTAAAACCAATTTAATTTATTTTTGTGGCAACGTTTCGTGCTAAAAGCGAGCACTTCATCAGGCCAAAGAATAAAATCAAGTGGATCAATCCACCGACCAAGGACATAGGCAACTTTACGAGATTGTGTTTACTAAATAATAAATAAAACATTAAACATAAAATGGTCAATAATTAAAATTTTTTAAATAACGCAGGACATAAACGTTCAACAAACAATTGACAATTATTATGTATGTAGAAAGCCCCATTTAAAATTAGATTTACAGTTCAGTTATCTGTTAACCCAAAACACTCCAAAACAAAAAAAAACCTTTCATTAAGGGTTATCAAAAATAGGGCAACCAGCTTTTAAATATAAAAAAGTCTCTTAAAGCCACTTAAATTCCCGCCAAAAATCCTGTAACCTTTCAGAACATAAAAATATTCAAAAATCTTTGGAGATCTTTAAAAATTCCTGAAAATCCTTGTAGATTTCCAAAAATCTTCAAACATATTCAAGAATCCCTAAAAATCTACAAAAATTTTCAAAAACCGCTTGAAATCCTAAAAATCCCCAAAAATCTAGAAAGATTTCAAATCTGTGTACACATTTTGGAGAAGTTAACCACCCCTCGGGTTATGGTATTACCACAGATAATTTTTTTACGTCTATGTCTTTGGCGAAAGAGCTACTGCAGCAATCAAAAACCTTGACCGGAACAATTCGTAAAACACGTAGAGAAATACCAAAAGAATGTTTGCCAAAAAGAAATCGAGCAGAATACTTAAGCGAAATTCTATATGCAGAAGACACAATTTTAGTATCTTACGTACCTAAAAAATATAGAAGCGTTATGCTATTTTCAACGCAACACCAAGATTTGGAATTTTCCGGAGAAGACCTCAGTTACAAACCGCAAGTTATTTTGGACTATAATAGCTGCAAAGGAGCTGTGGACAGCGTCTATAAAATGGTGAAGGAATACTCATGCAGAAGAAATACAAATTGCTGACCTCTTGTTCTATTTTTTAATTTCCTTGATATTGCTGGCATGAATGCATTTATTCTATACACTACGAAATTTGGAAACTTTGAAAAAGGGAAAACATCCCGAAGGAGATTATTTTTGCAAAAACTTGGGTTTGAATTAGTAATCCCACATATCAAAAAACGGACACTTCAAGGACAATTTTAGTATCTTACGTACCTAAAAAATATAGAAGCGTTATGCTACTTATAACACAATACCAAGATTTGGAATTTTCCGGAGAAGACCTCAGTTACAAACCGCAAGTTATCTTGGACTATAATAGCTGCAAAGGAGATGTGGACAGCCTCGATAAAATGGTAAAGGAATAATTATGCAGAAGAAATACAAATCGGTGACCTCTTGTTCTATTTTTTAATTTCCTTGATATTGCTGCCATGAATGCATTTATTCTATACACTACGAAATTTGGAAATTTTGAAAAAGGGAAACCTCCCGAAGAAGATTATTTTTGCAAAAACTAGGGTTTGAATTAATAATCCCACATATCAAAAAACGTACACTTCAAGGATTACCAAGAACTGTGCAGAATGCAATAGCGATGGTTTTGGCAGACACAGAACCAGAGGAAGACCGCAAGACAAAACTATCGCTCGCCCAAAAAGAGGTCGTTGTAAAACATGTCCAAGAGCAAATGACAAAAAATGTTCGGAAACATGTGAAAAGTGCTAACTCTTTGTATGTAAACAACGATGCCAGAACAAAACTACAATAATATGTAATAGTTGTTGCCCTCACTAATTTATGTTTACATTTTATTTTTTTATTTTTATTAGTTTATATGAAATCTAATGTTAATTTAAAATATAAATAAAGGTTACCATTACAAATTAATCGGTTTTTCTTTACAAAATAAGAAAAAAAACTTGGAGTCACATCTGACCCCACTAGGTAACGGCGCGGCGCCTCAAAAATTGCTTGCTCCGAAGGTTAAAGATCACGGGAATTAGTATAGAAAAAAAAATTATTATTTTGTGCTATAGATGATGTTTCGGGTTGGCTTGACAAAATTTCTTTTGTCGGCGTTAGAGAAAGAAGACTTAAATATCAACGATTTGCGGGGTCAGGGTTACGACAATGGGGCAAATATGCGCGGTAGGCATAATGGTCTACAAAAAAAATTTTGGATTTCAATCCGCAAACTTTTTTTGATCCTTGTTGCAATCATACCCTAAATTTAATCGTCAATGATGCCGCAAAATCGAATACTTTGGGCATCGATTTTTTTCTTTGGTTCAAGAACTGTTTGTATTTTTTCAGCTTCTACTAAACGCTGGTCAATTCTGAAATCTAATTTATCTAATGTAACAAATTTAACTTTAAAACCTTTATCGGATACTCGATGGTCTAGTAAATTAGATGCAATAACTCCTTTAAGGTATCAACTTGGGAGGTTTATGATGCTCTGTTTGAAATAAGCGAAGGAAACTTTGAAAATAACGTAAAAAAATTGGCTGCATCGTTGGCCAAAAAATTTTGAGTTCATTTGAATTCTTATATTGTGGTATAATATTTTAAGAAACGTTAACATTGTTAGTAAAATTATTCAAAAACGGCACTTTGATGTTGCTTAGTGTTGTAATTATTTAAATAATTTGAATAACTTTTTGAAAGCTTATCGCTCCGATAAAGGTTTTAATGATCTATTGATTGATGCTAAAGAAATAGCATCCAGCTCAGACATAGAACCTACATCCAAAAAACGAAGAGGTCTAACAGCGCGAAAAATAAAAAAAACATTTTGATTATGAATGTGAGGATGAACTGACCCACGACGAAACTTTAAAGTTCAAAGTTGATTGTTTTTTTAATGCTCTAGATGTAATCATAACATCAGTGGATGAGAGATTCCAATTACTTTCTTCTTATTCGAATAATTTCGCGTTTTTATGGAATATTGATAAATTTAAGAATTATTCTGAAAACGAACAATTAGAATTGTCAAAAAGTTGAAAATTTATTAAACGACAAAACTTGTAATGAACGAGACATAACTGCCGTGGAACTTGTTAAAGAATTGCAATATTTACATAATTTTGATGAAAAAGTAATTACGTCTCCAGAAGAAACTTTAAATTATATAACAATTAACAACTTAGTGGATTCTTTTTCTAATACGAGCATAATACTTCGGATTTTATTAACAATGCTGGTTCCTGTTGCTACCGCAGAACGATCTTTTTCAAAACTCGAAATAATAAAAAAATATTTAAGATGGACCATGGGGCAAAACCGACTAAGTAATTTGCTATCATTTTAATAGAAACAAACCAGCTAAAAGAATTAGACACCGAAGATTCAATTAAACAATTTGCAAAAGTTAAAGCACGTAAAGCTCAATTCACTTAGCTAAAATAGTAATAACAATATCTAATACCTGGATATTAATCTTTAAAAGGTGACATGTTCATTATTAAAATTATATTATTGTTCTGTTTTTATTTGTCGATCAGTTTTTAATGTTTTAAATATTTTTTTATTTATTGTGCTTTTGTATCATGTATTAGATTTGTAACTAAAATACAAACATTTTGAGTTGTAATACTGTTAGAATATATTTCTGTGTTCTATAAATTTATAATTATGTTATGTACCTCAATGAAAAAATACTTGTATGGCTTATGGCTTGTACTTGTAAAATATAAAAATGAAAATAAATTTATGAAAATACTTTTTAAAATTATTTTTCAATAGTGGATGATAATACCTAACTTAACCCGTATCTGTAATCACATATGAACGTAATACGTTATTTTAAATTTGCACAAAGGCGCCAAAAGTGCAAGGCGCCGGCCTGACTTCGATCAAAATTTTAATTTTTTTAAAATCCCGCCACATTTTCAAATATTGATCAATGTAAACATTGCATTGTAAGTTTGCTTAATAATCATATAGGAAGTAATTGTGATACGGTATCAACAATTTCCTTCGAAATAATTTCGATTGTATTTACCTGCTCATTAAAATCGCCACGCGAGAATGACTGATAGGCCAATAAAGTACAGTACGCAACAAGTAACACCACAAAAATAGTCTGAAGAAGACGCCGAATTTTCCCGTTCATCTTTACATTTAAAGAATCACCTAGTCACGGTTCTAAATTGTTTACAAAAACAACTGCAAGACATTGTCCAAATTAAATACGAACGTAAACAAATGAAAAAGGCGCGTAACGAATAGTTCGAATGATTGTTTTGTACTGTTGAACCACATGAAACTTATGCTTGGCACGACTAGTATCTGGTCGTGTGTGCTAAATGAGCCCCCCTTCACTCTTTTAAGTTCACGTGTTAAGTTAGTTTAGTGTTGTAGGGGAATCCCCCTACTTCTTCATAACAACTTGCTGTCCTATTCACTATTTGTCTATTTTACCTGTTGCTTTTCAAACCATTCGAGTACCCGCATTTTTTTTTTATTTTCACGATGAAGTTATTATACCTGTAGGAGCAGGTGCAGCAAATCCGCAAGGATAATTAAAACTACTTGTTGGGTCTCGTCGGTGTTGTTCATATACATAACAACAAAATCGAGAATAAACCTCGACATGACGTCGCTGAGTTTTCTCAATTAATGTGGCTTGTAAACAACCTTTCTTAATCAAATATCGAAGATATCGAAATCGATTGCTTTTTGTTTATTTTGAGTATTCGGTATGAGACTTCTATGAGAGACTAAATTAGTATTATATCGCCACCTGTTGGTTACTACAACTCACTTGATATGTTGTAAAACAGAACGCTATGTTAATAAAGGCAGAAAATATAAATCTTTTCAAAATTGAACTAGAAGTAATTTTACAAAAATCGTTTCTGAATGTATAGCTGATTAATACTTGTATACTTGTTTTGAATACATACGTAAAATCAAAGACAATAGATAAAAGTTTTATTAAAATTTGGTACAACGAAGATTGTTTTATTCATTGTAATTATAATCAAAAGTATGCTTTTCCCACCGTAATAATTTATTAGTTAATCAATGGCGACATGTTTCGATTAAAATGATCATCACGAAACCTCTAAAATTGTATATACAAAAGTAGAATTACAACCTTAATTGTTATTATACTTTATCTTTCTTTCTTACATGTCAAAATTCATTTTCACCTAAATTTAATTCAAAATCTTTACTTATTGATTTTCTAGCATATTTGTGCGCCTCGATATTACTTACCCCTGTAGTAAATCATTTAAAAAAAAATGTCGCAGGCAGGATTCGAAACTATATTATATCTGTGAATTCATTTTAAATTACAAACTAAATATCTGATAAACTGTTAAGGGTTGTATTTAGTCAAATAAAATCTTAGTTTTGAAATTTAATAACCGCCTGTAGTATCTGCAAACCTCATGACACCAACTACCTGGCTCACTGCAGGGGTGCATGTAAACCATAAACCAGCAATTACCATTTGTAATATGATAGACATCTAAATCCCTTTCTTAAACAAACCAAACTTAAGTTTATTACTTATTCTTATTCAAAATGCTACAATTTTTTTTAACATAGTAAGTCCTTGATTAATAATTCTATTAATATTAAATTGCTGTGATTGTTTACACGGAAAAAATGTTTTTGGAAGAAACAAACAATATATTTTTAAATTAGTTACCAATAATGTTTAAGTATTAAAGATATTTTTAGAGTAATAGGTTGTATTTATTTAGAACCATTTAAATGCAAGCTTTCGAACTTGTTCTAAGTTCTTCGTCAGGCAAAATTAAATTAAAAAAAATTTAAAAAAAATATTTATGTATTTTATCATTAATTGTTTTGTTTTTGTTTTATACGAAATATAGATTACAATAACAAATTATAATTAATCATTTAATGGATATTTTACAAAGTTAGAGCTAATACTAACAGGATGTTGAACAACAATAAAATGTATTCTTATTCTTTTAATTTCTTTATTGTCGTTTTGAGATATTGACGATTAAATAAATTTCTAGTAATTATCATAGAGCTACAGAGGTGCATGTAAATTAGCTACTTGATAAACATCTAACATTTGCAATATTGTCAATCCTTTGAAACAATGAACCAATGTAAGTTTATTTATAAATTGTTATTAAAAACGTCCTGCAATTATTGTAAACGTAAAATGTGATTATTATTTTTTTAAGATTAATTTTTGATTATTTAAATCCTATTTATTGGTTGAATCTAATCATAGATACATTCCAGTCTAATATTAATAATAACTTTATTCTACAAATTACTTACATTCTCTCATTTAAACAGTAATTACCAAACATAATACGAAGTGATATTATCTGTGTTTAGTTGTTCATTCTTAGTTTTCGAGAATGTGTCGTACAGAGTTTGCAAACTCGAAATACTTGCGGTTGACTAAAACAAGACGTAGTATGAAAGAACAAATGCGTGCGGCAAAAGAAAGGGTGCGCACAGTTAGTGCACCATGTGTATCGCGTGTACACGATGAAGAAAGTGAAGTGAGATCGGCCATTTTCTTCTACTGAAGAAAATTTAATGGATAACGACATAAACTTTTACGTTGAGGAAGAAATATTTTCATCTGAAAATGAATATTATTTTGAAAATTCCAATGATTCCAAAAACTTTAATGATAACCCAACTGACTTTTCTGCGGTTTTAGATATTCCTAGTCCATCAAGTGCTACTTACGCCGTTTACCAAGATGAAGTTTGTCAAATTTATAATCGAGCATCAATTGACGCGATGAATAAAGCCGCCAAAGAAGAAACGAAACTAGCATTAGAACTAATAGAATTAGACGACCAAGGGGTCCAAACATTGCAGTTGTAACAGACGCAGCGTGGAGCAAACAGTCGTAGCGCACTAATTATAACGCTTTGTGAGGTTTTGCGTGTATAGTTGGACTACGGACAAAGAAGGTGCTCTATATGGCCGTTAAAAATTAGTTTTGTTTGGTGTGTGCACGGAAGAATTTGTACAAGAATAATCAATGTCCAGAGCACACCTGTTATGGAAATTGGACCGGTCCATCAACTGGAATTGAGGCAGTCATTTTAGTAAAGGATTTCCAAAAAACAATAGAGATGTATGAAATATGTAAAATTAGTGGGTGACGGCGATAGCAGCGTGCATCGAAAACTTGTGGAGTCGATGCCCTATGGTACTTCTACTGTAATACAAAAAAATGAATGCAAAAACCGTATTTTGCGTAATTACATAAATAAACTACGACAAATCAAAAAACCAAAAACGAATTAAAAGACATTATCTCAGAAAATATTCTCAGGCTTCGTAGTAAAGTTACTAAAGTCATTCAATTTAGAAAAATCCAAGATGTGACTACAGATATAAAAATTAGAGAACTAGAACTTGATGTTTTAAATGCACCGAAACATAATTTTTGTGATCATACGGTGTTATTTTTGTACCGTTGCTAAAACCAAAAACAATATTATTCCAGATTTTGAAGAAAGCGGTTTATTTAAGGAAATAATGACTGCAGTATGTCGTGTATCTTACGATTCCAAGAGTTTGGTACATGATGTTACCAACAATTCCGCAGCACTTTAAAATTCCCACGTTGCGAAATTTGATGGTGGTAAACGTGTGAATTTTGCTTTTCACCGTAGTTATCAAACTAGGAGTAAAACTGCTGTAGCGCATAATGAATTAGGTACACTCCACGAAATCGTCAAAACTACAGCCAATAGTACGTACGTAAGTAGTAGTTATTTTGCGACAAACAAAAGCGTAAAATTGATTTGCAATCAAAAAGCAATACGTTACCGTACTAAGTACTCTGGAATCGCAGATGCTGATTATAAACCGGATGCAGCTGAACCAACGCCGGATATGCTAGAGAAATAATTAAACGAAGCAGCGCAGAAATTTGTACAAAAATTGTTTTTGAAGCGAGAAGAAATTTTGAATAAAACTATTGGTGAACACCGAAGCAGTCGGTGGTACGAAGAGCGGTGGAAAATATTGACAGCGTCAAATTTTGACCGCATTTGTAAATTGTGCAGAGCAAGTTCGTATGCAAATGTAATAAAAAATGTATTATACCAACAGTTTATAGAAAGTGCTGCTAAAAGATATGGGGAAAAAATGAGCATTGAGCCATAGACGACTTTCAAGAGGTCACGAATATAAAGGTTAATCCTTGGGGTTTATTTGTGGATGAAATTCACCCATGTTTGGCAGCATCTCCAGACAAAGTAGTAGATGAAAATGCGATTGTAGAAATCAAATGCCCATACGGTGCAAAAATGTACACTCCGATGGAAGCCGTTATAAAGAATAAAATCAAATTTTGTCGAGTAGAGGAAATCGAATTAAAATTAAAACAAAATGACAGCTACATGTACCAAATTCAAGGGCAATTAAATATCGTAAGAAAAGACATTTGCTATTTTGTTGTTTGGATTCCTACTGGTATTTCTGTAGAAAAGATTAAAATCGATACTTTGTTTTGGGAGAAAAAAATGCTTTTGAAGCTTGAACAATTTTATTGTATAGCATTGTTACCCGAAATTTTGATTCAAGACAATCACGACAGCTACCTATTCGAGAGACATTTTTAAATTAATGTATGTGGAAAAAACTGTATCTTCTAAAATTCAATGTCAAGGATGTACATCTGTAAAGGTGTTACTTTTTCCTATTTTTTAAATTAATTTATATGCATACAAAATAATATACAGGCTGACTTATTATTATTTATACATAGTTGATTATTATTAGTTATGTTTATTTGTAAGATTGTTTATTTATGCGTTGACAACAGTATGTTGGTACCTATTTTGGACTGATGTATTTATTGTTTTAAATTTTTCTCGTTACTATTAACACTGTTAGCTAATATGTCGTAAATAAATATCTTTAGGCAATTTTGTTTTTATTCGTTATAAATGAATTTCAGTATTCTAATCAAATTGATTACGTACTTGGTGTATTATTAGATTGATTTTAATAAATAAATGCGTTAGCAAATTAAGTAGGTTTCTACCTGCAGTTTACAAACAGTTATAATCCTTTTGTTAGTAATCCGATTGTTTAACAACGGGTGGTCGCCGGCACAGGTCCGTGGTTAATGGGTTGCCTATATTTGTACGAAATTTTAATAAAATTAATAGAACATTTTTTAATCGCTAACTCAATTAATTCGTCACCATGTAAAATGTAAAGATACATCGATGCATGTAGGTAAGTAAAATACATGTATGTAACGGGGTAAAAGAATAAAAACTTATAAAGATAAATTCCGTTGGCAGTATCAATTAAAACTTATGTTTTATTTGTAACGTGATATTATCCATATTTATTTAAAAAAAAAACTTTTCGCGATTTAGCCCGCTGGAGAAAAGATTGTTTTAAATAATACTTAAATTACTTTTTTAATCATACTGCTAGAAAGTGAGATATCTTGATTAGCGTTTCACTATTCTACGGTGCAAGACGTCCTAACTAAATACAACCCTTAATGTAGTAATTAGGACTTTTGGTTCGAGAGTTATCGTGGGTACATCCAAAGATAATTTAAATAAGATGCAGCACTCCGTATATAAAGTCAAAAGAATTTTTCTTTCAAGATATAAAATTTTCTCTAAAAAAAAATTGTCGGAGGCTGGATACGAACCTAGGATCATATATCGAATTCAATTTAAATTATAAATTTCCTATAAGGAAAGTATAGCGATCGCAATTTTTTTTCAAAATTTTTTTTTTGAAGAGTTGTACGTTTCAAGGTCTCCTGAATCAGAAAAACGTATTTTTGACAAAAAACAAAAGACCTCCCAAAACCAATGCGAGCACACGCCTGGATCCCCGGGTCCCATGTGGAACCGGTAAAGATTCTGAAAAGGATCGAGATCCAGAATGCTAGTGTTGTAACCAGCAACTGGCGTGTAGTACGACAGGAAGAAGGACCTCAAGGGACAAACATTGATTGTCCTTATGGACCAAACTTTCTGGGACAAGATGGGGGCTATTTGCAACCATAGTCCCTACGTCAACCTCACTAGAGTTACGTTTAAACTCCTCTCCAAGACGAAGGTGGGGGGAGAGGAGGCGACCAGTATGGAGTGCGAAGAAACGACAGTGGTTGAGGGGCCCTCAGAGCGACCACAGCCCACTGCGTCATTCGTTGCACCACAGTTGGTAGGTACAGGTTTAAATAGTCAAACTTGTACAAATAAACCTGCATCACAGTAGGGCGGCATCTGCTGCCCTCTGCGCTTATATGAATAAACATCATATTCATGTAGCCCTGGTACAAGAACCCTGGACTTTTAAAAGGCAAATACGAGGTCTGGGATTGAGAGGAACGCGGTTCCATTGCTGAGCCAACCGAAACCAATCCCAGATCGTGCATTATAGCTAGAGATAGCGTTAAATTATTGCCACTTTGGGAATTCTGTTGCAGAGACTTGGCGGCAGTGACGTTGACAATGAAAAGGGATGGGAGCGAGAGGGAGCTAGTGCTCGGATCTGCATACCTCCCCTACGACCAACCAAATTCACCACCAACCATAGAAGTCTCCAGACTGGTGGACTAGTGTCAGCCAAAAGGATGGCAAATTCTTCTCGGATGCGATGCCAATGCGCACCACACTGTGTGGGGCAGCACGGACATCAACAAAAGGGGTGAGCCCTTTTAGATTATATTATTAAATTTTGTAAAATGTTTAAAACGGCAATTGCGGCCTATTTAAGACCGCTAGTAGGGTGCATGTTTTTTTAATAGCAAGATAATGATCTTTTCTAAACGTTCTGTAAAAAAAATTGTATAAAAAATCCTTATAAACTATAAAAAAAGTGATTTTAATGCAAACTTTTTGAAAGAAATTTTTCGAAAATTTTGTAAAATGTTTAAACGGCAATTGCGGTCTAATTAGGACAGCTATAAAGGAGCGGTTTTTTTAATAGGAAGATAATGAGCTTTTCTAAACGTTCTGTAAAAGAATTTTATCAAAAAGTTTTATAAATCATAAAAAAAGCGATTTAATGCAAATTTTTTGAAGACATTTTTGCAAAATGTTTAAACGTCTATTACGGCCTAACTAGGACAGCTAGACGGGTACAGTTTTTCTTATTAGCAAGATAATAATCTTTTTAAACGCTTTGTAAACAAAAAAGTTTTATAAACCTTACAAAAAGCAATTTTAATGCAAACTTTTTGGAAAAAAAATGTTGAAAATGTTGTAAAATGTTTAAACGGCAATTGCGGCTTATTTAGGACCGCTAGTAGGGTGCATGTTTTTTTAATAGCAAGATAATGATCTTTTCTAAACGTTCTGTAAAAAAATTGTATAAAAAATCCTTATAAACCATAAAAAAAGTGATTTTAATGCAAACTTTTTGAAAGAAATTTTTCGAAAATTTTCTAAAATGTAGAAACGGCAATTGCGGCCTAACTGGAACAGCTAGGAGGCTGCAGTTTTTTTTAATAAGAAAATAATGAGATTTTCTAAACGTTCTATAAAAAAAATTAATAATACAGCGTTATAAACCATAAAAAAAGTGATTTTAATGCAAACTTTTTGAAAGAATGTTTCGAAAATTTAGTAAAATGTTTAAACGGCAATTGCGGTCTAACTAGGACAGCTAGAAAGGTACAATTTTTTGTAATAGCAAGATAATGAGTTTTTCTAAAAGTTCCGTAAAAACGTTTTATAAAAACGCTTTATAAATCATAAAACTACCGCTTTCAAACAAATTTTTTGACGAAATTTTTGCAAAATGTTTAAACGTCAATTACGGCTTAACTAGGACAGCTAGACGGGTACAGTTTTTCTTACTAGCAAGATAATAATCTTTTTAAACGTTTTGTAAACAATTAAGTTTTATAAATCTTAAAAAAAGCAATTTTAATGCAAACTTTTTGGAAAAAAATCTCGAAAATTTTGTAAAATGTTTAAACGGCAATTGCGGCCTATTTAGGACCGCTAGTAGGGTGCATGTTTTTTTAATAGCAAGATAATGATCTTTTCTAAACGTTCTATAAAAAAAAATTAATAATACAGCGTTATAAACCATAAAAAAAGTGATTTTAATGCAAACTTTTTGAAAGAATGTTTCGAAAATTTTGTAAAATGTTTAAACGGCAATTGCGGTCTAACTAGGACAGCTAGAAAGGAGCGGTTGGTTTTAATAAGAAGATAATGAGCTTTTCTAAACATTCTGTAAAAGAATTTTATAAAAAAGTTTTATAAATCATAAAAAAAGCGATTTAATGCAAATTTTTTGAAGATCTTTTTGCAAAATGTTTAAACGTCAATTACGGCCTAACTAGGACAGCTAGACGGGTACAGTTTTTTTTACTAGCAAGATAATAATCTTTTTAAACGTTCTGTAAACAATAAAGTTTTATAAACCTTAAAAAAAGCAATTTTAATGCAAACGTTTTGGAAAAAAAATTTCGAAAATTTTGTAAAATGTTTAAACGGCAATTGCGGCCTAACTGGAACAGCTAGGAGGCTGCAGTTTTTTTTAATAAGAAAATAATGAGATTTTCTAAACGTTCTATAAAAAAAATTAATAATACAGCGTTATAAACCATAAAAAAAGTGATTTTAATGCAAACTTTTTGAAAGAATGTTTCGAAAATTTAGTAAAATGTTTAAACGGCAATTGCGGTCTAACTAGGACAGCTAGAAAGGTACAATTTTTTGTAATAGCAAGATAATGAGTTTTTCTAAAAGTTCTGTAAAAGAATTTTATAAAAAAGTTTTATAAATCATAAAAAAAGCGATTTAATGCAAATTTTTTGACGAAATTTTTGCAAAATGTTTAAACGTCAATTACGGCTTAACTAGGACAGCTAGACGGGTACAGTTTTTCTTACTAGCAAGATAATAATCTTTTTAAACGTTTTGTAAACAATTAAGTTTTATAAATCTTAAAAAAAGCAATTTTAATGCAAACTTTTTGGAAAAAAATCTCGAAAATTTTGTAAAATGTTTAAACGGCAATTGCGGCCTATTTAGGACCGCTAGTAGGGTGCATGTTTTTTTAATAGCAAGATAATGATCTTTTCTAAACGTTCTATAAAAAAAAATTAATAATACAGCGTTATAAACCATAAAAAAAGTGATTTTAATGCAAACTTTTTGAAAGAATGTTTCGAAAATTTTGTAAAATGTTTAAACGGCAATTGCGGTCTAACTAGGACAGCTAGAAAGGAGCGGTTGGTTTTAATAAGAAGATAATGAGCTTTTCTAAACATTCTGTAAAAGAATTTTATAAAAAAGTTTTATAAATCATAAAAAAAGCGATTTAATGCAAATTTTTTGAAGATCTTTTTGCAAAATGTTTAAACGTCAATTACGGCCTAACTAGGACAGCTAGACGGGTACAGTTTTTTTTACTAGCAAGATAATAATCTTTTTAAACGTTCTGTAAACAATAAAGTTTTATAAACCTTAAAAAAAGCAATTTTAATGCAAACGTTTTGGAAAAAAAATTTCGAAAATTTTGTAAAATGTTTAAACGGCAATTGCGGCCTATTTAGGACCGCTAGTAGAGTGCATGTTTTTTTAATAACAAGATAATGATCTTTTCTAAACGTTCTGTAAAAAAAGATTTATAAAAAATCCTTATAAACCATAAAAAAAGTGATTTTAATGCAAACTTTTTGAAAGAAATTTTTCTAAAATTTTATAAAATGCTCAAACAGCAATTGCGGCTTAACTGGGACAGCTAGGAGGTTGCAGTTTTTTTTAATAGGAAAATAATGAGCTTTTCTAAACGTTGTATAAAAAAAATTTATAATACAGCTTTATAAACCATGAAAAACAGTGATTTAAATGCAAAGTTTTTGAAAGAAATGTTTCTAAAATTTTATAAAATGTTCAAACGGCAATTGCGGCCTAACTAGGACAGCTAGGAAAAAAATTTTCTAAAATTTTGTAAAATCTTTAAATGGCAATTGCGGCCTAACTACAACAGCTAGAAAAAAATGCAGTTTTTTTAAATAGCAAGATAATGATTTTTTCTAAATGTTCTGTAAAAAAATTTATATTGAAACTTTCGAGAAATTATTTGCAAATGCAAGAGCCTTCTAGAAGCTGTTATCCATCTTCTAGAAGATATACCGAAAAATAGGGAACACTCAAGAAGGATTTGCAGATGTGTATAAATACCGAAGAGAGAAATCGTAGGTCAGTTATTGCTGGAATGCGAATACAGCAGTGTTAAGAGGATTATTAAAGTGGAAATAAATCGTTAGCACGCGTGTGTCTAGATAAATATACCGAGAATAATCGTGTACGTGATTTTTAGTGTAAACAAGTGTGAAGCTATCCGCGGACGTTATCTTATCTTCGTGTAAGTGATAGTGTTATACAACGGTTATACATAAATTAGTGTAAGTGTTTTCATTAAATATTATTAGATTTAATTAGTACGGTTAATTTAAAAGTGTACATACATATTTCTAGAATAAGTAAACGTATTTTTAATCGTTTTAAATAAATTAGTTTTGAATAAATAAATACGCAACAATATAAAAGCCTTTTAAACTATAAAAAAAGCGGTTTTAATGCAAACTTTTTAGAAGAAATTTTTCGAAAATTTTTCCAAATTTTTAAAAGGCAGTTGCGGTCTAACTAGAACAGTTAGAAGGTGGCAGTTTTTTTAATAGCAAGATAATGACTTTCTGTAAAAAAATGAATTAAAAAGTTTCATAAACCGAAAACAAAACGATTTTAATGCAAATTTTTTGAAGAAAATTTTGTAAAATGTTTAATCGCGATTACGGCTAACTAGAACAGCTAGAAGGGTGCAGTTTTTTAATAGTAAGGTAATGATTTTTTTTAAACGCTGTGTAAAAAAAATTATAAAAAAGAAAAAATTTTGTGAAAATTTGTCTAAATTTTTAAACGGCAGTTGCGGCCTAACTAGGACAGCTAGAAGGGTGCAGTTTTTTTAATAGCAAGATAATGACCTTTTCTTAACGCTTTGAAAAAAAAACTCATGAAAAAATAGAAACCATTAAAAAAATTTTGTAAAATGTTTAAACATCGATTTAAACCAATTCATAAAAATCTTTATTTGCATTTATCCTGACGAATGATAAAAAGCTTTACTTCAAGGAGGAACATTATCTAGCAGCCTTGGCTTTGCTCTGAACCTAGGAAAGAACGCCGCGTTCAGCTGAAGATGTACACCCAATTTGCCTTTTCCCACACAGTGATCAACATTTTAATTTATTATTTGGCACTGTCATTATGCCTGTCTCGTCTAAGTTGTAAATCCGTTCTGGTTATATATTTTTCAAGTGATGTTGGCTCAGGGGTGTTAAGTTTAATTTTTGGATGTTTGTTTAGAAAACCATATAACCAAGCTTTGCCGGACATTTGTGTGTCTCTGTTAAATTGATTAGCTAAGCCATTGCGTTAAGCTAACTGAAAATCTAAACTTTGACAGTCATTCAAAGTACAACCAAATAGTCGTGATTCCATAAACAAAACCAACCCTCCTTCTTGATCTGAAGAGAAGAGCGATCTGTTACGCCCTAGTTTCTTGTTTGCTGATTTCTCACGTTCGAGGGTCCCATTTTTATTTTTTTTTCTCTCTGGCTTCACTAGTTGTCCGAGGTACGCTAAATTGTTTTGCAACTTTAAGATAACCCATCCTCCATTCCAGAACCTCTTCTACCGCTTGACGCATATTTTCCTCATTCTAAGACTGTCGATCAGTTTTTCTTTTATATTTTTTCATCTTCTAATAAGCCTGGAACAAAATAAAATTTAAAATTATCTTTAAAATTTTTGTTTGTGGTTGGACAAAATGGGACTGTATCCAGTTTTACCCGACCGCTTGGTATCCCTATCCAAAATGGTTTTTTTTTTGAGTTTTTACAAAAAAGAAATAGTTGTCATAACCTCAAATGTTATGAAATATAGTCAATTACTTACAGAATCATAAAAATACTTACTGTTACATATATATTTTGCTTGTTTAAACTGAGAAAATCTTAATTACTCACCGATAAAACTAAGTATTATAAACTTGCTTTTTCAAACTGTCACTTACCACTCACCATAGAACAAAAATTAATCAGAACAACTACCTGCTACATTTAAGCAAACTGTATTTACAGCGATTAATACCAACAACCATCAGAAAGCGCTGCTCGCTCATTTTCAAATAATTTTTACCTTCTTCGTCTTTTTTGAACTGTGATAAAATAAATATATGTATTCTGTGTTATTACTTCTGTTTTGCCATTTGTTTTTTTTTCCAGCTGCGGGTGATTTAAACGGGGTCTCTCGTTTTATCGTTTTGGCGCTTTTATTATTTATAATTATTTTATAATCTACGAACTACGATTCTATCGTCGGAACAACTAAGTCAGTCGTCGGTCTCTTTTAGTTACGAAATAAACCACGTAACAAGTTATACTTTCGGATTCTAATAAAATAATTAGATTGCCCGGTCTAAGGAGCCTGCAACATCATTCTTATCTGTTATATTTATCGACGAACTCTTAATTGATAACTTCTATTATTTCTACGTCGCTTCTTTTTTTAACCTCTTTCTCTGTTAAAATAAATATATTTGTTGTTATAACCTGTGTTTCGCTTTTTGTTCTCTTTCAGTGTTCGACAGATTTAAACGGTATCTGCAAGTAATAGTTTCTAACCGTTTTGGCGTCTTTTTAATTATTTAATAATTAGCACACCAAAGATTATTAATCGCCTTCTCGCCAAATTGTATTGAACTAATTGTAGTATGGTTTGATGCACCTTTAAATAGTCGAAAATAAAATACGTTTTATTTAATAGCCATCTTTAATTCTTATCTAGTTACACACTAACTAAAACTCCCTAACCCTACAACGTTTGACATACAGGGTACTGCATAAAAATTTGTTCCCTAACATACCACATCCCTCCCCCACACGATGTAGACTCACACGCACTCACTCGCGATACCTCAGGGGAGGTTTCACGGACCGGATTCCTTCGTGGCGCGTCCGGCTGTTCTCGTAAAGGTGGTATTTTATTTTTAGCGCCCTCGACTAACTCGTGCGACTGATCTTGCTCGGTATTCGCAGTTTCGCCAGTCAAGCTGCCTTTCTTCTTGTATAATCATGCGTGGACGCATTTGGTCCCCATGTTTGCTCTTTGTGGAACCGCCTACCTCCACTAAAAAAGTATGGGCCCATTTGTTCGATAATTTCCCCCGGCGATGAGGCCTTTGTGGTGGGGTCGTTAACCCATACTGGCTGACGTTGTTCGAACCTCTTGAAAAGCGCGCCCCTGTCATGAAGATTTTTCTGCCGCGTTTGTTTCTTATCCATGCTTCTAACAATGTCGGGTTTCAATTGATCAAACAAAGATCTCAGACGTCTTCCGAACAGTACCTTACTGGGTTCCTTTTCGGTGAAGCGTTGTGTTGTATTCCTAAAAACGAAAAGGAAATTCTGCAGCCGTTCTTCGATGGGTTTGTTTGTCCCGCTGGCTGCGATTCTCTCTTTAAACGTCTTTACTGCTCTCTCCGCCAGACCGTTGGTCTGAGGATGGTAAGGGGTTGAGCGGATATTCGTAATTCCCTTCTCTCTACAAAAATGCGAGAATTCCTCGGAGATAAACTGTGGCCCATTATCAGAAACAATAATTTTTGAGTAACCCAGCCTGGAGAACATTTCTCTTAATTTGTTAATCATTCTACCGGCTGTGGTTCTCTTCATTGGCAAGATTTCCAATCAGCGTGAATAAGCATCGACGACCACCAACCACATTTTTCCTTTAAAATGACCTACAAAGTCAATGTGAATGCGTGACCATTGTTCCGGTGGTGGACTCCAAGGGTAGAGTGGCATTCTTGTGGTTGATTGTCTTGATTCTTGGCAAGTTGAGCACGTCTTAACAAAGTTTAAAGTATCTTTGTCAATGTGTGGCCAAAACACGTGTAATCGTGGGTTAGATTGCATGGCTGTTATTCTTGGGTGTCCCATCATGTTACATGTTATCCTTTAGAGATTTGGGTATGCATATTCTACCTTTCCATAATAAAATTTTATCTTCATATGAAAGTTCATCTCTCTTTTCATAATACGTTTTTAAGTTGTCCTGAATCTTGTTTTTTTTCAGTATGTGGTTATACATCTAATTACCTGTTGGAAAATTTCATCGCTGCTTGTTTTGAATTGTAAATTTGATTTTGTGATTGGCCCTAAGTGATGGAGTCTAAGAGTTAGTAATTGTGCTCGTTTCGGTAGCCCCACTTCTTCCGTTGTTGAACTTTCAGTTGTAGCCAAATGAAGTCCTGATAGTGCATCTGCTGGACCATTCTCTTTCCCAGGTTGGTACGCAATATCGAAATCGTAGCTATTTATTATCATTGCCCATCTCAGCAATTTATTGCTCGCAATCTTGGGCGTTTCACTATTTCTGCTAAAAATACGCTCTAAGGATATATGATCTGTTCGGATCGTAAAATGACGACCATACAGAAAATGATGAAAACGGCTTACCGCAAAAAGAATTCCGAGAACCTCTGTATCAAAGGTAGCGTAACGTTTCTCTACTTCGGAAAAAGTTCTTGAAGCAAAAGCCAAAAGTTTCAATTTCCCATCTGGAAATTGATGAAAAAGTACGGCACCAGCTCCTTTTTCACTTGCATCGCTTCACTATAGGTAAGTCTGGATTATAATGCACCAAAGTGTCGCTCGAAGTTAGTATTTTCTTTAATTTTTCGAAAATGGTGTTTTCTTCCTTCGTCCAAATGAAAATATTTTCTTTCTTCAAATGATTGTATAAGGGAATGCAAATGTCGTGTAGATTTTTAATAAATCTGCTGTAGTATGTAATTGAGCCTAAGAAAGAACCTCAATTTTTATGTGTTTGTGGGAGCTGGCATTTCACGAATCGCTTGTAAATGTGCGTCATGTTACGGTCGAATTTTCTTTACGTACGCCTATGTTGTTACGGACAAAATTTTCTTTACGTACGCCTATGTATGTTCAACGTGAAATTAGATTCGGGTTGACGCCCTTTAACGTTCGTTTCTCGTTGCGGGTCATTTTGCGGGAATTCGTCACACGTAAATGGTGTAAAATGGTTTGTACACATTGAATAGTTATGTTATCTATTACCATCTGGAAAACCAATTATAATTAGTGAATGATCTGATTTCTTCAAAGCGTTACAGGGTAAGCTACTGTCGTCTTTTAGAAAAAAATTTCGTTCGTAATTCTTTCTTCCTTTTAACAGCCATTTTGCGTTCCTTCCTTTTACATCTGGTACCTTATCGATAAATGGCTATCGTAAACGACTGCTAAATACGTCAGCACGTCGCCGTACACGGGCACCAGCGTAAAGCGATTTCCACGCCACGAAATTGGGGTCTTGCGGAGCCTTCCAGGGCAAAGAGTGCTACACGTGGATGACACGCCGTGACCTGTATTAACCACCTATTTGTGGTCCCACTTTATTCAGTAGTCGATACCAATTTACGAAGGGATGAACCTCGACAAATATTTGGATGGGACGATGCTAACTTTTTCTTTATAAGGCTTATGTTTATAACTAATTAAACTACAGACAAGGGGTACCACAGAATCCGACAACCGGGTTATATTTTTTATGCTTTCTTGTACCTTAAGTAACGATTGTTGTAGATGTTGATTTCGTGAGACATTTAGTTTGACACGAGTTGCGATTCAAATTGCTTACAGGATTACGTGTCGGGGAAAGTACTTTCTTCACACCAGGGGAAGTTCCTGTGTTTATTGGTAAGTGATTTTATATGTTTTATTTCGTAGTCAACCAGGTTACTCACGAAACTTTTGCTATTAGTTCTGTAATTATCGACATTGTTGTTTACCAGTTAAGTAGTAAATTTTACTTATGTTGAGTTGCGCATGCTGTGTCCTACCAACGATTGATTAACGTTAGTGCTATATTAATTTCGCACGCTTTGTTACGATAAGTTAACATTAACGTAGTACTTTATTATTACTGTGTTTGATTGTCAGTAATGCTTTATTACTAAATTATTTTGTGTACTTCGCATATTGTATGCAGACGAAATTTACTACCATCTACTCTTCGCTAGTCATGTCAATGTAACCTACGTATGTATTGTGTGTTGCCGATACTTCGGATATTTAGTTATACTCGGACTAAAATTATTCTTGTTCATGTTATCCAATTGTTACCAATTCGAACGTTAATCTACTTATCATTATAAAGGAATTAAAGTGAAATTGTTATTAACGATTTAGTTTTTTTTCTCTTTCGCTTCTTTCAGCATTACGAACCTAACATCTTGTTACAAGTTGACACCACCTGTCTTGAGCGGGACAGAAGTGACTTTGGATAAGCTCTGGCGCCCTTAAGTATCTTTTCGTTATTATCTAAGAACCCTCCCCTCTCACCGACTATTGTGATTTGGCCGTGCAGGTTCGTAAACTAGCAAAAAGCTTGTAACAGTCAGTTGAATGTAAACCCCCTACATCGATCACATGACCTAAAAAAGAAATATTTTTCTGGAACCACTTACACTTTGTCTTTTGTGTTCGCAGTCTTGCTGTTTGTAATCTGTTTAACACTTGTTCTAGTCGTGTCAAATGTAATTCTTCTGTTTCTTCTGTTACCAGGATGTCGTCTAGGTAGCAAACTATTCCCTCGGTTCCAGAGAGTAGCTGATCCATTATTCGTTGGAAACAAGACGGCGCAAAGTTTACTCCAAATGGTAGTCTCTTGTATTGATAATAACCTCGGTGAGTTGCTATGACCAGATGTTTCCTCGAATCGGGATGTACTTGTAATTGTAGTTTTGAGAAATATCTTCATCCATTTAACTTGGCTATAATGTCTTCGAACCGTGCTAACGGGTAGTCGTCTTTTGTTACGCATGGATTTATGGTAACTAAAAAATCACCACAGATTCTTATGCCTCCGTTTGACTTGACCGTCAGCACGATCGGTGTTGCCCATTCGATCGAGTTGTCCATCATGTTGACCGCTTCTAATACATCTTCTTCAACCAATCTATCCAATTCGGCCGTTACGTTTTTTTGCAAAGCGATAGGTACTGGTCTAGGCCGAAATGTTTTTGGTACTGCGTTTGGTTTCATGTGGATCTTGATTAGGGGCCCGTTAATTGCCCAAATTTTTCCACTGAAAAGGTCTTTAAGTGCTTCCAATAATTTTGACACTTGTTAAAGTTAACCGTTTGGTCTGATGTTGTTTCGTTGTCTCTCTCGTTTACCCTTGCTTCTGTTGATGCATTTGTTACTTGGCATAATTTTGCTCTGGTGGAAATGGTAACTTGAATTTTAAGCACCAATCAAGTCCGAATAATGGTATATCGTCTGACAAATCCGTTGCCGTAATTTTTTTTCGATTACTGAAAATGCTGCTCCTGGATCGTACAACATTTCCAATTCGAGGTCGTTGAGCGTTACTGTTAACATTCCCTTTTTTGCGCTATGCACGTGCCGGATAATAAAAGTATTTCTGAAGGTATCACTTTCTGAATGGCTACCTTGTTGATTGCTATCGTCGGTTTCACGAACGTGACGTGTATTATTTTTGTTAAGGTGTGTCAAATTTGTTCCTGTTCACAAATTTAACTTAATTTTAACACTCGTCGCCAAAAATGTAGTATGGTTTGATGCACCTTTAAGTAGTCAAAAATAAAATACGTTTTTTTTTTGATAGCCATCTTCAATCCCTATCTGGTTACACACTAACTAAAACTGAACTCCCTAACCCTACAACGTTTGATATACAGGGTACTGCATAAAAATGTGTCCCCTAACATACCACACTAATCCGCTTGCCTTTAAGTTACGGGTAAAATCACGCAACAGCTGCTACTGTTTAAACAAACGTGGAATGACTACCTTCTTAGCAGTGTTATCAATTAAGCTTGTTCAAACGAGTTTGAAATGCAATAAGAGTATTGCCAAACAGTGAATGGACAACATTTTGAAGAAAAATTATTAAGTACAACAAATTTTAAAATTTCAAATAGAAAATGTTTGTAAAATTATTTTGGAAACGGTAAACAATAAAAAAATTAAATTTAGTAATTATGTGTAATTTGATTTGCCTTTTAAAAATAGTTTTGAAAAAACCAGGATTGACATTAAAATATTGATAACGTCATAACTTTAGTTTAAAACACACTGTATAATATTTTCTTCTATGAAAAAGACTGCAACTGAAAACGCTAATCGACGTGTTTAAGCATTGTTTTTGTTAAAAAAAAGGTATTTGTACACTATATTTAAAATAAAAACAATATTTAAAAAAACAATGGTTTCACATATAGTACTTATATACAAAGTTTATATGTACGCAGTCTACTGTAAAACTTAATAACTCAAAGTTTTGATAGCTTGAACTTTGTAGCCAGCCACGGGCCATGGTTCAAGATATTGAAGTCTGAGTGTACTTGTTAACATTACATCCACGTATGTAACCTTTAGTATTCTGATTTATTAAATAATTTATTCTGATTTATTAAATAATTTTTTGACATAATGTAGCTGCAGGTTTATAGTCATGAAACGACAAATTGTTAAAAAATTACACACATATGTATATATGTATAATTAAAAAACTATTTTGCGCAAACAATTGGTTAAATGTTATCTATTTAAAATTGATGAAATGATTATACACACACTTCTTCAGAAGTGTTTTATTTTTAATCCAATTTGTATTAGATTGTATAAAAATAATCACATTTATCAAAAAACTAATTAAGTTTTTCATTCTTTTGACGAAAAAAGATTTTTTATTTGTAATTGATAATCGATGTTGTTGTCTGAATTCGCTATAAATATACGGTCCAAAACTTAATTTATCACTTCAAAAAAAATGAACGCTTTAAGTTTAGGTTTCATACTTACTTTATGTCACCTAGTTGTTTCGGGTCCTTTGGGGCTAGAAAAGGGTAAGCAAAATTAACGAAGCTGTAATTTTGTATTTTAATACATCTTTTAGGACCAAAATTAAACACAGTCGAGGAAAATGAAAAAGTTGTACGTATAGTTAAAAATTGCTTTTTTAATTTTAACTAAACAAAGTTTTTTTTAGATTAATTACTTAGTACGATTTGGTTATGTCAAAAAAGAAAGAACTTACACCAACGATCAAGTGAAAGAAGGATTGAAAAAGTTACAGAACTTTTTTAGGTTACCTGTAACGGGAGTTGCAGATGACGCAACTTTAGAAGTAAGTTGTGAGGTTTTTTTGGTAACCTGTATCAAATTAATTTTAGCTAATTAAAAAACCACGATGCAGCGTACCAGATGTAATGACAAATCATACAAAATTTGTGATAGGAAGCGCCGGCTTTACTAAAAAAACTATCACTTACACGTTTGTTTTTTGATTTTATTAAGGTAATTGTTAATTAACGTTCGAATATTTTTCTAGGTTTGGCAGATATAGTCCAAAGGTAAGTAACGCTGCAGTTGACGCGGACGTGCAACTCGCTTTAGGAATGTGGGCAAAAGACTCTGGTTTGACTTTTACGAAAGTTAACTCAAATGCTGATATACTGTTAGATTTTATGCCAAGACAACATAACGATGCGTATGTAGAACGATCTGTATTATTCTAATTCAAAGCTTTACTAACACTTAGGTATCCTTTTGACGGACCGTCGGGTGTATTAGCTCACGCTTTCTATCCATCTACACCCGAATCTGGTGATGTACATTTTGATGAAGAAGAAGATTGGAAAATAATGACTGCTCCATCTACTGGTACGTGTAAGCTTAACTTGAAAATAATATGTAAGTAAACATTGTTTTGCAGGTACTGACTTCTATAGTGTAGCTGTACACGAACTTGGACATTCATTAGGACTTGCACACTCGCCGGTCGCTGCAGCAGTTATGTATCCTACATACAAATACATAGACAAAACACATGGTTTGAACTACGACGACAAGTTGGGGATTTACACTATTTATGGTGAGTTTTGAGTAAATTCAAATTTAAAAAAATAATTGTTCAATTAGTCCTAGGAGGAAAGCCTTAAACGCAACAACATATTCAAACCATGTTTTCTAAAATAAAAATATTAATAACTCGTATGTAAAACTTTATTTTATATGTAAAATATGTAGTAAAAGTTTATATATTATACATGTAATCTATATCTATATAAATAAAAATGAATGTTGCTAAGCACAAAACTCGAGAACGGCTGGGCCAATTCAACTAATTTCTTTTTTATATGTTCCTTAAGACACACGGAAAGTTTTAATAAAGAGAAAAAAAAATTGATGAAAAATAGTGAAAGGTTCTCAAATTCAAAAGCCTTCTCGAACTTGTTATCAATTTTCCAAAACGTTCAGCGAAGGATGTGGAACATTCGCGAACGTTTCGCGAAAATGTATAATTTCGGTGCAAACAAATCAGAAGTTAGTTATTCCCGTAAGGTGAAGACGGCAGTGTTAAGAAGATTATTTAAGTTTAAATAAATAAGTAATTAGCGCGTGTTTGGAGATAAATATACGGAGTATAACCTTGTATATGACTTTAGTGTAAACAAACAATAAGTGTTAAATAGTTATCCGCGGACTTATCTTCGTGTAAATGATATAAATTAGTGTAAGTGTTTTTATTAAAAAAAAATACGGTTAATAATAATAAACGTGTACATATTTTAGTATAAATAAAATAAATTAGTTTTAATAATAAAATTTGTTACGTTAATATCTGGTGTCCGGTTTAAAACTCGTGGAAATCGTGCAAATAGATAAACTGTTCGCGATTTTTAAATACCATTAAGTAATTTAATATCGCTCACATTGATTGCGTACATAAATAAAACTTTAGTTCGGAATTCGCGTGTTTGTTTATAGCATTTAATCTTAGCTGTCCATTTCGTTAAACCAGTGTTGAGCTTTATTAAAATTCAGTGTTATTAAATTTTTTTTTTAATTATTCGTAGTTAAATTTATGCGGGTGTCGCGTTCCCAAGCAGTTAAAATGGATGCAAAACTATTTGAATTTCTTGAATCAATAAAAAATGGTCAAGAATCGATGAATAGAAAAATGGAAGAAAAGTGTTGCAAAAATTCGCAGAAAATGGAAGAGAATTCTAGAAAAATAAAAGAAAAATTGTGAGAAAATTCTAGAAGTTTAAAAAAAGAAATACAAACGAGCATAGAAAACCAAATTAAAATTGTTCAAGAGGAAACCCTAACAGATATGTTAAATTTAAAAGAAGAAATTTGCGAATCCGTGAATGACAAAATAGAAGAAGTAGAAGACAAATTAGAACAAAAGTTAAAAGAAAATTCAAGAACCATAGAAGACAAACTAGAGAAAAAATTGAGAGAAAAAATACAACTGCTTTAAGAAAGAATGACCCAAATGAATTGTCACGGTGAAGGAAGCGTCACGAGTGAAGAAACCACTCGTAAGTTCAAAGTTGTACCTCCGAATTTTGATGGTAAAGTTCCATGGTCAACCTATTACAAGCAGTTTAAAGCTACAGCTAATGGTTGAAGCAACAAGCAGAAAGCGATGTCTTTAATTATGTCCTTAAGTGGAGAAGCTCTTGTAATCTTGCAAAATATTTCTGACCACCTGCAAAAAAATTACGAACTTTTAATTTTACGTTTACAAATGAAATATGAAGATGCTCATCTTCAACAAGTGTATCAAGCTCAAATTAAAAGTCGGGTTCAGAAATCTGCCGAAAGTCTTCAAGAGTTTGAGGCTGACATAGCCAGATTAACACGGCTTGCGTATCCTACAGCACCAGATACCTTCTTGGAGCAGTTGGCTATTCAAACCTTTGTAGATGGCCTCCGACAACGAAACGCAACGGACTCTCCGGTTAGCTTGACCGAAGAGATTGGATGACGCTTTGGTGCATGCTTTGGAGTTTGAAGCAGCAAAACAAGCATCGCAACGATACGGTCACAAACTTTGCTGTGCTGCAGAAGTACCCCCGCAGACACTGGAAAGCATCGATGAGATAGCACGACGAATACTTTGGGAAAGAGGAGTGACGAATTTGAACTGCGATGAAATAAGCTATGTACGACGGCATCGACGCATAGGACAAGAAAAACGCTCGAAAATCGAAGTAACCGAAAGAGACAAAAGGTAATCTCGTTTAGTCAGGCTTCGGAGATTACAAATCAAATGGCATCGTCAATGGAGCAATTGCTTATCTCAGTGGCAAGAACAATGGAAGAAGTGTTCAGTTACTGGTTGACACGGGAGCGACGTAGACCATCATTTGTCCTGACATGTTGTTGGAAAACAAGAAGACATCACCAGTAACAGTGCGATTTCGAACGGCGACGGACGAAGAAATACCTAGAGGAATTAGAGTACTTGACCATCAAGTACTGGTAGCCGAAATCACGGAAGAAGTTATCCTGGGAATGGACGTGATAAAAAAGTATGGGTTCCATTTGGGTATGAAAAACAATGCCCTGAAGATCGACAATGAAGAAATTCCTTTTAATTCGTCAGAGAAGGCAGCCGTGTGAGTCTTATTGAGTAAAGAGGTGACTTTGCTTGCAAGGACTAAAAATGTGGTGATGGCACGCCTGGATGGAAATCTCCGGGATGGAGACATCCATTCAATGGCTACATACGCGCGATTCAACTAACGGATGGCGGTTTAGTTGATAAGGGACTAATCGTTGGTAGAACTTTAGTACGAGTAAAAAACACGATGCCAGTAAGGATCTTAAACAACAAATTAAATTCTGTAACGTTGAAAAAGAAGACCGTAGTAGGCCAATGCACGTCAGTATCTTAAATTGTGGGATGCGTGAAGTCTAACGAAGATAGGTCGCCAAAGAAGTGTCTACAACACGTATTGAACATTCTTACCACCAAATGCCAAAACCTCACTCAAGACCAGCTGGATAAAGTTAAACTAACGTGGTGAAACATAAAATTAATACCGGAGACGCTCGGCCGATACGATGACATCCACGCAGACTTTCTTTGGCGAAAAGAAAGAAAGCCGAACAAATAATTACGGATATGGAAAGAGAAGGCGTGACTGAACTTTCAAGTAGCCTATGGGCATCCCCAGTAGTACTTGTAAAGAAGAAGGATGGAAGGAAGGATCGTGAAAAAACAGCTTTTACGATTGGAACTGGTTCGTGGTATTTCACTTTGATGCCTTTCGGCCTGTGTAACGTTCCTGCAACGTTCGAGCGTTTGATGAAGACCATGTTGCGCGGACTGTCTTGGAAGACGTGCTTATTTTACCTGGACGACGTGATCATGGTTGGAAAGTTGTTTAAAGAACACTTGAACAACTTGGAAGAAGTGTTTCAGCGACTACGTAGGGGCTAATCTGAAACTAAGCCCAAAAAAGTGCCACGTATTTAAGAAGGAAGTACTGTACCTTGGCCACGTTGTATCTAGAGATGGAATAAAGGCTGACCCAGACAAAATCCAAGCGGTGCAAGCATGGCCAAGACCAACCGACTAACATCAGGTCCGAAGTTTCTGTGAGTTGTGCACCTATTATAGACGATTTGTACCGGAGCAAAATTTAGATGAAATGAAGACTGCGAAAATTGACGGAGGCTGACCCAACCAAGAAGCATCTACAGTTGCAGACGTATTAGTAAAAGGGGTTTTCTGTCGGTTTGGAGTTCCGTTGGAATTACATTCCAATCAAGACCGCAAATTAGAGTCTGGGTTGTTTCAAGAAGCCAACTGTTGAAAATTAAGAAAACTCGGACGACGCCTCTTCATCCTCAATCTGACGGCATGGTTGAGCGGATGAATCGAACAATGAAAAAATACTTAGCCGAAGTAAACAAACACCAAAGAGACTAGGATCAGTACTTTCAACTTTTATTAATAGCATACCGATTATCCGTTCACGAAAGCACAGGCCAAACACCATCCTGTGTGATGCTCGGTCGCGAAATAGGACTGCGATGCGACCTCCAATTTGGACGAAGACCGGAACAAGAAGTTGCTGGAGAAGATTACGTCAGCAAGCTGACCAAGAGGCTAGACGAAATACATGAAGATGTCCGTAAAAACACACAAATTGCCAGCGACAAGATAAAGACTAGATATGACGTCAATGCACAAAATGGAGGGTTTCAACCTGCCGACATGGTGTGGCCAAAGAAGACGTGGTTTGTCGCCGAAGCTGCAAAGACAATGGGAAGGCCTTTATGAAGTCGTGTAACGTATTAATGACGTCATATATCGCACCACCCAGAGGCTAGAGAAAGGTGGTTCACGTCGATCGTCTAGCCCCGTTTGCTGGTGATAACCACAATACACAATTTCAGGTCCGTACCGGAGTAATAAGCAGCGGAACCAGGAATCAAATCGAAGGAATGGAGTTCGGGAAGTGTATGAACTTATACGGAAATTCTGGAAAAGCTAGGTTCCGAGTTACCACCGAGGAACAAGAAGATCTGTTCCAAACACAAAAAAGTTACGCCATCGCACATTGCGTGAGCGAGGATCTTGACATGTCCACAGGAGTTGCAGTCGTGTTTAAAAAGAAGTTTGGGCAGCTAGATGAATTACGAAGACAGCAACTGGCAGTTGGAAAAGTTTTCAAACTACATGGTGACAGACGCTTTGTTTTCTATTTGCTCACCAAAAAATACTCAAGTACCAAGCCGTTATAAAAAAATTTGTGGCAAACATTACGGAAATTTAAGAGAAAAATAGAGTTCCATCATGTTATGAAATTGGGAGTACCTAAGCTTGGTTGTGGGTTAGATCAACTGAATTGAAGGAGAGTTCGAAACATGTTGGAGGTCGTCTTCCGAGGAACAGGGTCAGGAAAAATTCATTGACTGTTACTTTTATGGTCAAGGAAGTTGCCGAAATGGAGGAAGCTGCCGCTATCGCCACGATCCTTTCTACAGGTGTCGCATCCAGTTTCCTGTTCTGGAACAGAACGGTCCTAAGGAGGGGGCAGTAAAACGTTCTCAAATTCAAGAGCCTTCTCGAAGTTGAAGTTGATTTTCCAGAACGTTCACTAAAGGATGTGGAACATTCGCGAACTTTTTGCGAAAATGTATAAATTCGGTGCAAACAAATCAGAAGTTAGTTATTCCAATAATGTGAGATAAATATACTGAGATAACCTTGTACGTGACTTCAGTGTAAACAAACAATAAGTGTTAAATAGTTATTCGCAGACTTATCTTTGTGTAAGTGATATAAATTAGTGTAAACTTTTTATGAAATATCCTTAGATCTAATTAGTTCGGTTAATAATAATTTTAGTATAAATAAAATAAATTAGTTTTAATAATAAAATTCGCTACAATAGTAAAAACAGCACTTTTCTTTCTCCATAAAAGCCAGCTGTTTGCCTATGGAAAAAATCATCAAAGAAAATAATATCATCGTACGTGTCATTCACCATTAATTCTTCTGTGCGTGGCAGTTTCTTGTTTGTTTGTTATATTTTCATTTCTTTTGAAAACTAATTGTATGTTCAGTGTGTTTACGTTTAGACCCATGCCGCCAAAATGTGGGCGCAGTGATTTTAGTCGAAAAACTCGAAATGGTACAAATCAAGCAAATTTTCAATCTAATCGGACTACAGAACAACGTGAAGAGAGAAATGAAACTAAGAGAATTGTGTTACGTGCAACGCGTCGTCTGCAAACTGCTTTCAGTGTTTCACGAGCGACTTTCAGTTGCGATGTTTCAATTACAGTTCCTACCAATGCGTTGCTATTGGACCTATGAACTCAGTTTGAAATATAAAAATGAAGCAAAGCAGATTTGCTGTTGCCGGTGTCAGATGGCGACTACAAATTCTGCAAATTTATTTCATGGGAAATTCAACCGAAGAAATTGATCAACGTTGTGCAAATAACAGATCAGTGAGAAGGTCTATTATAGAACAATTACAAACTTTTTTTCATCAACACAATTAGTTGATTACATTGTTTAAAACGCCATTGGATCACATGCCATCTGATAATCATGAAATTGTAATCAGAGCTGATAAAACTCCAGTAGGACAACATGCAAGACGTTTCAATGCACCAACAATTGATGAAGTTGCCATTGTAATAGTTGGAGAAAATCTGGAAGTCCGTGATATAGTTTTACATCGCCGAAATGATCAGTTACAGCGTGTGTATAAAACACATCGCTCATATGACGCCTTACCATATCTAATCTTATTTTGGAAAGGTGAAGATGGTTATCATTTCTCAATCAAGATGATAAATCCCAATACAGGCAATTAGAAATTTGTGTCATTGGATTGTTTTTGTTTACTAATTATGTTGTTGTTGAATGACTGTCGTTAAAACATTATACTCCTATCGCTTGATGGTTCGTGAAAATAAAGAAAAGCACATATTGAAATTTCGGCGATTATTTCCTCAATATGCTGTTGATATGTATGTCAAAATAGAAACAGAACGATTGACATTCATCAGCTTGAACTAGAGCAAACTCGGTTCTGAAAAAGTATATTCACCTTCGAGATGCAATTACCACTAATAGAAAAATGCAAACAATGTCGGTCGGATGACAATTCTTCCAGCAACATATGTTGGAAGTAATAGAAGTTCTCGGCACATGAATGAATACGTTCAAAATGCCATTACATATGTTTGACATTATGGCACGGCAGATTTATTTAGCACATTCACATACAATACTAATTTAATTGTGAAACATAGTGTGTTTGGTGAGACACGTTGCTGGGTGTATTCTGTGATGTGGCGGAAACGTGGGTTGTTTCATGCTCATATCTTGATTTGGTTAATTGAGAAAATAAGACCAAATGAAGTTGACAAAATCATATCATTAACATTACTTCCAAGATGTACAGCCATGGTCATTGGAAATGTCCCTAAAATGAGCTATACCGCACATTCAGTCACATTCTAATAGTATTAATCTTATTTATACCTATAAATATATCCTAAGGTTATGGTTTTCTCTTTGTCGTATAAATACAAAAAGGTGATTACCATTACTTAATTTTGTATGTATTTCTCAAAACATACGAAAAGGCTTTTAAATATTACTCTCAAATAAGCGTTTTATAAAACCAAAATTTTCTTTATATTTTTTGTGCGAATTAAAAAACAAACACTTTTTTCTAATTTTGAATAACAATTTATTAACATATTTTTAATAAACATAGCACATACTATATCGTCAAATTTTTAGGTAATAAATGTTTTGAATAAAGATGCCGATATTATATTTGCAAAATTATTTAAAAAGTATTTGTTACGTCTAAATTTTAACTATTAATGTAATTTATTGAAATGTGTGTTCTGATAGTCATATTATTTTTGTATGTAGGATGTATAAACCTGGCTTATCAGACCCGGAGTAATGTTTGGTTATAAGAATATGCAGCGTTTGTTACTATAGTTTATAAACAATTTTTCTTATATAATAATTAATAAGTAACATCGATACTTGTTTTTTGTTATGAAATAACTGTTTATTTTTTCAATTTTTTAATTTGAATGTTTGTCCGGTCTATCTAAAAGTAGGTATTGTACCGGATATGCATCCTAGAGTTAAGTGAACTAACAAATACCTCACTTATTAATGATGTGTTTGTTAATGAAAGTGCGGTAATGCTCATTTTAAAGACATTTAATAGTATTGATCGTATTGACGTAAAGATATCTTGAGGTTATGGCTTTTTGTTTGTGGTATAAATACAAAAAGGTGATTACCATTATTAAATTGTATATGTGTTTCTTAAAATCATACGAGAAGACTTAAATATTACTCTGAAACAAGCCTTTTATGAAACCACAACTGCTTTTATGTTTTTGTGCAAATTAATAAACAATTCTACCGGATATGCATCTTAGGATTAAGCGGATTAATAAATACCTCACTTATTAATAAGTTTCATAATTACCTTTTGTAAATATATCATCAGGTTATGGCCTTCTGTCGTATAAATATAAATTTTTCATTTACAAAATTGTAATATAAATTGGGAGTTCCTAGTGGTAACATCATTGTTTATGTGATTATAATATTTTGTGAATATGCCTTAAAGATTAGGACAAATAGATTCTATCTTAGAATTAAGAGGAAGTATTGTTGGAATAGCACAAGCAGGAATGTCACCTCGAACAATATCACAACATATTGACTTATCGGTAAGCCTTTTTCTAAAGTATATTTTTTACATTGCATTGCAACACAGTCAGCATGTATTAAATATGATCACTAACAATACTATTTTATAAGATATTGGAATCTATTAAATTGACGTCAATTTTTTAAATAGATATATAATGTATAATGGCTGTTAATATAGTACTAATGATAAATGTAATCTAATACTAAAACCTTAACACTTTGTAGAATAAACAAATCCGGCGATGGATTACGAAAGATCAGGAAGTTGGTAATAGGTCACTTGTAAGCAACAGACCACCTAAGCCTAGAATTACTTCTCGGCAAGAAGATGCGGACATACTCGGATATACATTACAAAAAAACTTGCCAAAAAATAAAGGAAACGCTGAATATTAATTGCTCTGTTTCTACCATTCAGAGACGTTTACACGAATCAGATTTACATTGTAAAAAACCGGCAAGTAAACCTTACATTACAGAGCGTCATGCTGCAGCTCGGTTGCGCTTTTGTCGCCAATATTTAAATTTGGATTCGAGTACTGTTATCTTTACAGTTAAAAAAGTATTTTCTAGCACTGATCAATGTCTTACTACAGTGTGGAGACCACAAAACACTCGTTACAATATAGAACAAGTTTTGCCCAATAGGTAAAGTGGTAGAGTGACAGCTGGAGTGTGGGGATGGCCATCTCCAGCGGATCCAAGAGAGTTAGTGCAAGTGACACCATCTCGATTTACTTCAGAGCAATAACTGAATATTTTAGATAATGTCTTGATACCTTCTGTGAGAAGAATCATTCCACAAGATGAGCTGGAAATTATTCAAGTAGTCCAGGATAATTCTCCTGGTTATACAGCACGAACTGTTAGGGACTGGATTGAAGATCAAAACGAAGCTGAAATAATTGAATGGCCAGCGAGATCACCAGATTTGAACTCAATTGAAAATATGTGGGGTGCAATGATCAGAAACTGAGATAGTGATATTCAATTCAACACCTGAAAATATTATCTAACATTCACAATTAGTTTGGAAACGTTTTCGCGGATCACAGTTGTGTGAAAATTTAGTAACTCTATGCACAAAGTATTAATTATTTCTATACAACTTTTGCATTATTATTTTTTATATGATAATATGTTTTTTTATTTAATTATATTATTAAAATAAACTACAGCATGAACTGTAATGATAAATGTATGCTTATTTATTAACATTTTATTAACGCAAAAGTGAAGTGATACCTAAATAATTATTATTAAAATTAAAATAATATTAATAAATACGAAAATGTAATTATGATACTCATTAATAAGTGAAGTATTTAACCGCTTAAACAAAAAAAAAAGAATGTGACTATGTGAACAAAAATTTAAATAAATTACATTGTATTTGCACAAATATTTATCCTTACACCGGAAAATTCTGTTTGATAGTATCATTTATATTTAAACAAAATTAAAGTATAAAAGTTTCACTTTATTTATAAATAATTTTGCACATACAGCGAAATATTAATAGTACCTATGTAAAATTGTTTTTATAAAATCAGTAATTAGATTATTATTTACAATTTACCTTAATTTTATACGTTCAAAATTTTACTATTAATAAGTATGTATCTAAACTAAAGGTTTAAAATCGCTAATACATTTTCCATTAAAATTATGAATTTGGATATTTGGCAATTTAACATTGCGAATTTCATTTACGTTAACACCTAGTTCACATGTTATTAAATTTATTTTCTCGTCACATGTTTGAATAAAATTATTAATAAACGCTCCGACGTGAATAGTGAATACCTATATAAAATATCGTCATTTTCAACATCAGTTAATACTTGGTTTGCATCCAAACAAATAATTCTGGTATCTAATTGATTATTTGCTCAAAATATTCATTAAAACTCGATTTTCTAATAAGTAATTTATCTCTTAATTCAATTGATGGGGCATCTAACTTATGCTCGTTTACAAATCTATCAATTCCTTTAATTTGATTAATACTGCAACGATTATTAAAACTAACTAATTTATTTATACCAAAAATATGTACACTCGCCTTCAACCAAACTGACCGCTTAAGATCGTACCTATTCACATTCTAATAGCATTCAGATTCTAAAATTAATATCATTTACATTTTTCGTAAAATAACGAGTACTTTATCATACTTGTAATAATATCGACTAATTTAAATCATTGTTTCAACCAAACCACATTTATTTAAATATAGTATATATGTACATACAGTCTGTCCGAAAAGTATGGAATATATTATACAGGTCGATAAATATGCACTTTACACGAAAAAGTTGTAAATAAAAGTTATTTATCACTTAGTTATCTACCACCTGAGAGATATCAATTTAAATTTTTGCTGTAAACAAAATCGCAACGAATAACACTTAAATTTTTTTAAATGGCAAGGCACGTCTTTATTATACACATTTGATAGAGTCTTTTTTTCTCTTTTCAACCATATGAAACTTGAATACCTTTACATCAAAAAATTTTCAAGAAAAACAAGGACATGTCTAACAAATTTATTTTACTGAGCAGTATTAATCAGGTACGTAATATGTAGCATTGAAACAATTGAATGCACTGTCACAATAGCAAATATTAAACTTTAAATATCTTTACATAAAATTGTTATAACAAAAAAATGTATTTAAACTAAACTTACAATAAATGTTCAAAATGTAAACCATTCATAATTTGACAGTGGTAAATTCGATTTTTAAAACCATCGATTGCTTTTAAAATCATATCTCGAGTTATAGCTCTTATCTCAACTCTAATGCGATTCTTCAAATCTTCAACATTATCAGGTCTATTTACATAAATTTTGATTTTAATATAGCCCCAAAGAAAAAAATCTAGTGGACTTAAATCCGGCGAGCGAGCAGGCCATTCTATCGTACCTCTTCTGCCTATCCATGTATTTTGAAAAGTATTATTAAGAAAGTGGCGGACATTAATTCCAAAATGTGGAGGTGCCCCTTCTTGTTGAAGCCATATTCTGTTATGAGGTATATCTGGATCTACTTCATGTGGAAATAACTCGGCCAAAGCAGGAACTAACTCAAATCTTAAGAAATCGAAATAAATATTTGTCGTTAAACTACATTTAAAAAAATATGGCCCCAAAATTTGTCTTCCAATCATTCCTACCCAGACGTTGACTTTCTGCTGGTATTGGGTGTGTCCTTCTAGATACCAGTGAGGATTTTGTGAAGACCAGTAACGTGTGTTTTGTTTGTTAATTGTGCCGTTTAAACAAAACGTGACCTCATCAGTAAAAAGGATATTTTTATGAAAATGTGCATCTCGTTCAAGTTTGTTTGTTATTGTTTCACAAAACTTCAGCCTTCTGTCCAAATCGTCTTCAAATAATTCTTGAACTACACAAGCTTTATAAGGATGAAATTTTTCTTTTTTTAAAACGTCATGTACAGCCGATTTATTCAAATTATGGTCTCTAGCAATTTGCCGAACAGAAATTTGTGGATTTTCCTCAACAGACAAGAACACATTTTCTCGTTCCACATTACTTAATGACAAAGGTCTACCAGTTCTACTCGCATCTTTCACCGAACCTGTCTCTTGAAATTTCCGCCAAATTTTGCTTACCGTGGACTGCGAAATGTTTAATTCTGGATGCAAGTTATTAAATAAATTACATACTTCGTCTTGGGTTCTTCTTCTATCTCCATATCCCAGAATCATTAAAATTTCAATTCTATGTTTCTCAGATAATTGAGCCATATTTCAAGCACTAACAAATAGCAAAGTGCGACAGTGTTCTAAAGTGCATTCAATTGTTTCAATGCTACATATTACGTACCTGATTAATACTGCTCAGTAAAATAAATTTGTTAGACATGTCCTTGTTTTTCTTGAAAATTTTTTGATGTAAAGGTTCAAGTTTCATATGGTTGAAAAGAGAAAAAAAGACTCTATCAAATGAGTATAATAAAGACGTGCCTTGCCATTTAAAAAAATTAAGTGTTATTCGTTGCGATTTTGTTTACAGCAAAAATTTAAATTGATATCTCCCAGGTGGTAGATAACTAAGTGATAAACAACTTTTATTTACAACTTTTTCGTGTAAAGTGCATATTTATCGACCTGTATAATATATTCCATACTTTTCGGACACACTGTATATTAAATAATTGGGATATTTTTAAAAACGAGGCAGTTGAATTATCAACTAAATGGAGCATTGAACTTTGTTTCGCCAAAAAGTCTTGTTTTTGACAAACTGGATGAGCCCATTAAAAATAGTAAAGAATGTTTTAAAGTGAAATTTTTTTAATAAAGTAATTGACATAGTATTTACTCAATTAAATATTAAATTTAAATCCGTAAGTAGCCTTTTTAAATGTTTATCGCTGGTATATTTTGTCGCATCATCTGATGAAACTGTTTTGGTTGATTCCAAATTGTTGAAATGGCTTATTCTTCAGATATTTCTTTTAGTTTTGGGCCACAATTAATAAGACTTAAAATGTGTTTTTTTATTCAATTAAGACAAATTACTTCTATACGCGAAGTTGTTGAATTACTCTTAATTCACAACCCAGTCTCTCCCAAAAGATATTTACGAAGCAGTATATCTCAATCCCGTCTTAGCCACAATATCAATTGAAAAACAAATTGTTGGTCAACTTGATCTAAGTGAATTAATCGACCGATTAACAGTTTTAAGATTTGTAAATGTCTTAATATAGTTTATAACATAATCATGTATAATTAATTCAATATTACTATGTGAATATGTCATATATTTAAAAATTTTAAATCAATTATCATTAAATAATGTTTAAAATTGAAATTAAAAAATAAATACTAGAAAATTTAGAATTTAATTGAAACATTTGTGAGAAGAAAAAGGAGGAGCACAGATCTTATTTGCTTCAGGGCGCTGTATGTAGCTACGCCTCTGAATTTAAATAATCTAGCTCAAGTTGTAAATGAACTTTGGGAACGTTTCCGAGGATCCGACTACTACTAAAAATTAATTAACTTGATGCTGAACAGGTTAACGACATATATACGAATTATTAATTGTAACACTTTTATGTATTAAATAAACATATTTCTATAATAAAACTACTAACTAATAAGAAAAGCGATTAGGTATTAATCTACTTAAAGCTTGTTTAAATTTAGTTTAGTTTAAAACGATGATTTAAATTAGTCGACATTACTACAAAAAACGATTTTTTCATTTTATATAGCGATAAAGTAAATCGTTATTTTATAAAAAATGTAAGTAGTATTCATTTTAGAATCTGAAAGTCGTTTTGTGTTAAAAAACAGAACGATATGGTTTTTTATTTGATTGATCATTTGATGTATCTTTAATCACTCCGCTATTAAAATGATTTAATTAATTATGCATAGTAATTGTGAATATGTTATGAATACACTAGTAATGATAGTAGTATTAGAAGAAGCAATATTCTATATAAATATCTGATATTCTACAATTCTACAATTAATAGCATGCATAAGGTATTAAATCTCTAAAATACACTTTTTAAATATTAAATACATTTAAAATTTTATAATAAATACCAATCTAGTATTTCTATTATTTCTTTAGCTAGACAGGTAATAAAATTACAATGTTTTATTTGATTTAAGCTTCTAATGGGAAACACCACATACTATTAGAATGTGAATAGGTTGATCTTAAGCGGTCATTTTGGTTGCAGGCGATTGTACACGTTTATAACTAACCGAACTAATTAAATCTAAGGATATTTAACAAAAACACTTACACTAATTTTATATAGCACTATCACTTACATGAAGATAAAGTCCGCGGATAACATTTATTTATTTAAACACTTACGTTTGTTTACATTAAACTCACGTATAAGGTTATACGTATATTTATCTCGAATACACGCGTTAATCACTTATTTATTTAAACTTGACGCTTTCGAATTGCTGGAATAACTGTCCTATGATTTGTTTGCACCGCATTTATACATTTTGGCAAAACGTTCGCGAATGTTCCACATTCTTTCGGTGAACGTTCTGAAAAATGGATAACAACTTCAAGAAGGCACTTGAATTTGAGAATAATTTTTCGAAAGTTTTATTACATTTTAGAATTTTTGTTTTTAATTCAATCACTTCACTTTCAATGGTTCTTTTTGGTGCCATTGTAATTTAGAAAAATTAAAAATTAATTAATTATGTTTAATTGGAAAACACAACCTTGATCTGGTTTTCTTCAATTATCATCGATGCAAGCGCTTCAATGACTTTGATGTATAGAACCATTGTATTGGGATTTTACATTACCGATGGCGGCGCCACTGTTGCGCCTGTCATGGCGACGAATGGTAGTAATCGTTTTCGTAAGACACATTGAGCTAGGCGGTATTTGGTTGCTTTGTTAGAGATTTGTGAAGATTGTATTCGTTGTCTATACTTCAAAATAGTCTTTTTGAAGACCTTTATTGTATACAGGTAAACATTTTTGTTTGGGTTTACGTATTTTTTGTTTATGAAACCAAATTTGTTTTAGTAACCTAACCTGTAATGGATAGCAAGAACCGTAAATGCAATGTAAATTGTTGTGTGTATGGATGTCACAGCAGGAAAGATCGTGAAATAAATCTTAGTTTTCACCGTTTTCCAAAAGCACGAAGTGGTTTCGCATATATTACAAACAAATTAGAAATAATAGAAAAAGTTGATCGGTTAAAAGCTTGGGAACTAAAGCTGTTAATGGGAAAGCGCCTTACTTTTTGTCTACGAGTTTGTTCTATACACTTTATTGAAAATGATTTTATTTTGCCTGGTACGTAAGTAATACTTATAGTTGTCGCATAGCAAAAGAGTTAGAATTATCATATTCGTTAGTTATGAAACATTTATTCTAAGTTTTATTTGCTTATAAGTATCAAAACAAAACTTCCCAGACAAGCAATATCGCTGCTCTTCCAGATTCTAACTAACCGAATTCTGAAAAAGACAAATATTTGTTAGTTTCTGTTTGTAACCATATTTTTAGGTTAATAAAAAGCATACGAGATTATTATAAAATTAGAGCGTTCAGTAGAGTACTTACATACAAATTGCAGTATAGGAGACTGTAGAAGCCTTGAAAAAGACTTATTCCAAAAAGCACGACGAAAAACTGAGTAAAATAATAAGAAAAACTAAAAACCGGTAAGCACAAATAGCATGTAAATGATGCGATGCATACAGGCGATTACTACCATTGATGTTTACGTTTACGTCCGCATGGTGGCGTGTTGTTTAATGTAAAATTCCAATAACAATGATAGAACCTCGAATGGCGATATATGATAACAACGATAAGGCAAATACTTCTACTGCTTTCAAAATTTTCCAGATTTATTGTATTGTCGTTAATTTGCTTTTACTTAATTGCACCTTCTTTGTTTATTATTCTTGTAGCACAAAAATATTTAGTATTTATAGAATACTTTTAAACTTTAATTGATTAATTAATCATTATCGTTTAAAATCCGGCCCGAAGGACCGGCATGTTACGGACAAACCGTAAATAATAAAAATTGTTAGTGGATTGCATTTAATTTTAATTGAAATTGTTTACAATTGCATATAACATATGTGTATCGTGACAAACTTTAACTTGTTCTTACTTAAAATTGAAAAATGACATCTTCCTTTACTAAAAATGTCTAAGAATGTCTTTAATAAACAGCAGCTTATAGTTATAATCTAAACACAAACCATTTGCGTTATACGTTAACACAACAAATATTAGTGCAAATAGTTTTTATAAGTATGAAAAAAATATATTATAAACATCATTTAAAGACGTGAATAATAATAATGTGTTACAACTTCTACTAGATAAACAATACTTGCTACCATTAAACCAAAGAATAAAACGACAAATGCACACAGCAAATGTTTCAGATTTAAAGGAACTAGATTTTTAAATATTGGCTTTACTTTAGCGCTATCATACATTTTCTTGATATTTTTTTGTGTAATACCTGATTCGTCCATGCTTCTAATAAATAGGTTTAAAGGTTTTTTGAAATAATGACCAGCAGCAATTGCATACAAAGCATGCAGTTTGCCTATGACTAAATCAGTTGGTATGCTGTTAACATGTACATTTCCTCCAACTTCAGATTTAAGCATTTCCAATTCTAATTCTAACATCAACATAGCACAATTTTTGTAATTTAAAAACTTAGCTTTTTCAATGAATGATAAATCTTTATATTGCATTTGGTTTTTTATTTTACTGTAAATACTGTTAGATTCTTCTACATTTGAAAAAAACGTTTCTTTGATTACTAAAGAAGCTATTATTGATAAATTTGATTTTGCTAATTCTTCTAAACTTTTTATTCCAGGATTATGTTGTGGAGTAGTCAAAACTGTAACTAAATTTGATGTGAATCCCGTTTGAATATGTATTTGATATACAAGATAACAAATAATAATGTAACGAGCCTTGATGTTTTTTGGCACCGACACATAAAGTTCCCAAATCGTAGCTAAAAAAACATTTAAACAGATTTCCTCAAATTTGGAAATATTAAATAATTTCTTATCGAATGACAATATAAGCCATAACGCTAACGCAGTAATTCCAATCGATATAATGATCATAATCCAAACTTCTAATTTAAATATAACAAATAAAGTTTTTATAGGAGAAATTGTATCTCCGCCATGCACAACAATTATAACTTTATTTATAAGAAACGGGATAGAAAAATCAAGTACATCAGAATATAGACAATTATAAGTTCTCAAACTTATCGCAATAGCAGGTTGTTTTATAATATTCATTATCTCATCTCTACTGGTCATATCTTGTATTATAACTGTGCCATTAATTTTTTTGGCTAATCTATTCAAAAAATTGTTTAGAAATATTGACAAACAATCGTTTTTGTCTAAACCTATTGGTAAAAGCGTAATATTGCATTTACTTATGTCTTTATAATAAGTTGAAAATTCGATAGAAATATTACCATTGCAATCTTCAGAACGTACAATGTTTGCATATGTTCCACAATAATTTTCTTTGTCAAATGGATTGCTTGTGTGAATTTTAACAAAAAATGAATAATTATTTGTTTCTTGCGTAAGAAATACAACTTTGTGAATTTTCAAATTCCAAAAGAATTTAAACATACTTTGTAAATCTTTAGTAGTTTCGTTTATTACTACCAAGTATCGTCCATTTTGAGAACGTTTATGTATCCAAAAAGTACTAGAATTTAAGAAACTAAAAGTACTATTTAATAACTCTTGTTTTTGTAAGTGTATTATGTATGCAGCGCTCCGATCTAGTTTGGAATTTGTCTGGCTTGTACTTTGTGCGATCACATATGGATTTTTTAGTATTTTTGGTACTTCAATATTTACGTATTCATCGTATATAAAGGCTAAAGTTTCATCTTCGTTAAACATTTGATTTATAGTCTTTGATATACATGCATCCAAGTTTATATTTTGATACGCTGCAACCAAAAAAATATTAAAACTGGCACTCAAAGTAATAACAACAAAGTAAATGGAGAAATACATATTTGTTTAAACTGTTTGTTTGTATGGTTTAAGACATACTAGAAATACATGACACGATTTAGCTATCAATCGATAAATTAATATGTGTATGGACACAATTTATATTTCGTTTGTCTTAAAATATATAATTTATTACGACCTTACTTATATAAATGTAATAATATAATAACTTTAAATTGATGTGATTACTTTCTTCTTGTCTGCTATTATTTTTGACATATAATTTTACAAAAAGTAAAAATTCTGCTTTCAAATAAATAATATTATTTTGCAAGACAACAGTTAGTTATTATTATTTGTATCAGTAGTCCAGAAAGTGCTATTTTGCGAGTATGAGCCGAAGTGAAGCCGAGGCCTACAAAATGCGAATACTCGCAAAATACTTTTGGGACGTGTGATATACAAATTTTTTGTACTGATTTTTATAGTATTAATTTGTTAAAAGCAGTTATTTAAGTATTGATTTTTAATAAAATTTAATAACACATTGAAACGTTCGAGAAATTATTATCAAGTTCGAAGCGTTCACATAGTTATTATCAGCTTCTAGAACGTTTACCGAAGGATGTAGAAAATTCTCGGAATAGATAACAGAAATATATAAAAAAATTATCTGCGGACATTATTTTTCGAATGATTGTAATATATAAATTAGTTTTCTTTTTTAAATATCGTTAGGTTTAATTTTTTTTGTGTTGTGTTGTGATTGCTCGTCTTGCTGCACTATCTGTCTTTTCATTTCCAGGGATTCCTGAATGCCCAGGTACCCAAACAAACACAGGCTTGATTCCATATCCATTGAGATCGCACAGACACACCTGACATATATCGACCAAAGGGTCCCTCGTATACATGTTCGTTAAAGCATTTACAGCATTTAACGAATCGCTGATTATAATATAAGTTTTTTTTGTGCGTACCATGGGAATGCATAGCAGTGCTTTCCATATTGCACACTGTTCGGCTACATATACTGAAGTTTCAGCTTTCAGGGCCCAAAAATGGGTCACTTCATCTATTACAACAGCACATCCCGTTCCCAATTCACTTTTGGAACCATCGGTGCAGATAAGTGTCGTGTTTGTGTAGCTTTCAATGATATTTTTGAACGAACGTAAGTATTCTTCTTTCTTTGTTGTGCTTCTGTGTAAGTTTTTAAGTTCTAGTCTCACCTCAATTTCAGGTATCAACCATGGCGCGTGCTCATACTTACTTTCGTAAAATAGCGTGGGTACTGTTTCCTCTATTTTCTCCAGAAATTCCTTGAAACCTATGCCGAGGGGTCGTGTTATAGTTACTCTTGTAGCAAAAACATTTTCTACTGGGAAAAGAAATCTACTATTCGGGTGAGTTGATTGCGATTTAACCTTTATTATGTAACTTATCATTAGATGTTTCCTCCGGATGTCTAATGGGGGTAGGCCTGACTCACAATAGAGACTACAGACGGGGCTGGTAGGGAAAGCACCTAAACAATATCTTATTCCCATATTATGGATCCTATCTAGTTTTAGCAACCGCGATTTGCAAGCTGACGCATAAACAATAGCTCCATAATCCATTTGCGACATAATTAAGACGCGATATATGTTTAAAAGCGTTTGAGCTTCTGCACCCCATTTAGTATGGGATAGCACTTTTATTACGTCCATGGTTTTTACACATTTCTGTTTTAGATGTTCAATATGCACATCCCATGTAAGTTTGCTGTCAGAAAAGAGTCCTAGAAAGGCTGTTGATGGCGTGCGTACAATCGGTCTATCCTGAATATACAATAATGGGTCATCGTGCGGTTTACGGAGTCTACAAAAATGAACGCATTTGGTTTTGTTTTCAGAAAATTGGTAGCCAATTCTACTGCCATTTTGCAGAATATTATTAATTGCAGATTGTAATTTAACGATTATCTGTCGTACAGTAGCTCCAGTGCAATATATAGCCAGATCGTCTACATGTAGTGCCGAGAAAACATCCGAGTCAACTCCGTAAGCTATTTCATTTATTGCAATCAGAAACAGAGTACAGCTAAGCGTTGAGCCCTGTGGGACACCGTTTTCTAATATTTTAACATTTGACAGTGTGTTTCCTATTCCTACCTGAAAGTAACGATTGGACATAAAGGACTCGACAAATTTAGGTAATTTACCCCTTAAACCGTATTTATATAATTTTTTTAATATACCCTGCCTCCAGGTCATATCGTAGGCCCCTTTTATGTCAAAAAAGACCGCTATTAAGTGTTGTCTTGTTCTAAAAGCTTCCTGTATAACATTTTCTAGTTTCACTAGATGGTCCACCGTTGATCGGCCTTTTCTAAATTCTGCTTGGTACGATACTATTTTATGGTTTTTTTCAAGGTAGTATTGCAGTCTTTTATTCACCATTTTTTCCATCAGTTTACCTATACAGCATGTAAGGCTTATTGGTCGATAGTTTGCTGCATATAAAGGATTCTTTCCCCCTTTATGTACATATGGGTACCACTGTAGCTACCTTCCATTGTTCGAGGTATGTTCCCTGACTCCATAGGTCATTGAAAACCTTTAATAGATCGGTTTTTACTTGTGACGTTAAATGGCCTAGCATTTCATTTGATATTTCATGCGGTCCTGGTGCAGTCTTCTTAAGCTCTTTTACGGCTACTTTTAGCTCACCCATGTTGAAAGGTTTGTTATAGTCTAGTTCTTGTTCGGTACTGAAATTGAGAGGCCCTTCACTTTCATTTTTTTTTGCACAAATTCCGGATCATAGTTATTATTACTGCTCATACTGGCAAAGTGGCGGGCAAGAACCTCGGCGATTTCTTTTTCTTCCTCTAGGATATTGCCATTTTCGTTTCTTAAATGAGTTATTTGTTTATATCCAGCATTTCCTGATATTGCTTTTATTTTTCGCCACACCTGCCCTGTGTCTTGAGGAGATGATATTGTTGAAACATACTAGTTCCAGCTGTTTCTTTTACTTTCTAGAACAACACGTCTACTCACTGCTCTAGCTCTTTTGAACTGGATATGGTTTTCCATGGATGGTTCCCTTTGATATTTTCTGAAAGCAATTTTCTTACTCTTTATTGCCTTTTTAACTTCAGGATTCCACCAAGGCAAGGGTCGTTTAATACGTTTTTCATCTGATTTAGGTATACTAGTTTGAGCCGCATCTTTAATACATTTTGTTACATTATCCACATTTACAGGGCTATGTGTAACAAGGTTATTAGTAAAAGAATTCCAATCAGCTTTTTCTACAATCCATCTTTTATATATTACTTTTTCTCTTTCAGGTATATCCGTTCTTATAATAATTGGAAAATGGTCGCTGTTATGCAAGTCATTTATTACTTCCCACTTAAGACGAGGAGTTAGATTGGTAGAGACTAATGTAAGGTCAATAGCTGAAAACTTATTTGACCTAGCAATGTGATATATAGGCAAGCCGGTGTTTAGGATTACAATATCATCTCTGATCAGCCAATTTTCTAGTAATCTACCTTTCCTACACGTATTTTCTGATCCCCAAATCGGGTTATGGGCATTGAAATCTCTTGTAATAACGAAAGGTCGTGGAAGCTGATCAACAAGTTGGGAGATTTCATCTATTGTCCAATTATTATCAGGTAAGTAAATATTACAGACAGTGACTTGCAATGGTAAACGTATCTTAACGGCAACCGCTTGCAGACCTGTATTAATTTGAATCTTTTCATATACTACATTGTTTCGTAAGAGAATTAATACACCACCACTGCATCTTTGATTGTTAATACCGTCTCGCCGTTCAATATCGTAACCTCGTAAGCGATACGGTTGATTATGCCTAAGATGAGTTTCTTGAAAGCAAAAACACATTGGATTATACTCATGCAATATCATCTTTATGTCACAGTATCTCCTTATTATACCCCTACAATTCCATTGTATAATTTTATTTGTATCCATCGTAAAATGTTTGACTGGTTATTAAATAACATGTAGATAAAATTAAAAAAAGCAGATAACTGTGTATATATGGACAAAACAAATCAGATTAAAGACAAAGAAATGAATAAAATAGAAGACATACAATTATCCACCTTTATGCGTGGATTCTCTAGATGTAGACCGGGATCTCAAAGAATCTTGGGATTCATCCCTGGGTTTCCTAGTTTTACTTTTCGGCCAACCTCTTGGCTTCTTCACCATGTTGGTATCCTTTTGCTGGCTAAAAGAAGGCTGACTACCCTCGATGCAACGTTTTTCCTCAGGTGGTGTTCTCTGATCGTCTTTTCGTTTTTTATTTTTTCGATTAATATCAAGTGTAAGCTTCATACTCGTCACCTCTTCTGTGCTATCCTTTCTCAAAGCAAACACAGCCTTCAGCGCATCTACCAACCTAGGCAACAGTTCCCTTTCCAACTCTTTTACATCTATACTTTTAATTTCGGGGCTGATTGCTTGAACAGCTTGAATGGGTATTCGTGCTGGAGCAGTAGCGACTTGCGCAAAGGAAGTACTTGGTGTTACCATTGTGTCTACTTTCTTCTTTGCATCGAAGTAAGACAGCCTGTGCACTATTTTGATTTCTTGTATTTTCATTTCTTGTCCAAAGACCGCACACGTTTTTGCCGTGGCCTTATGCTGCCCTTGACAGTTTGGACATACAATAGGTTCTTCACACCTCGAACCCTCATGGGTGGGTTTTCCACATACACACCTCTTATCGTGCTTGCAATTTACTGACGAGTGTCCAAATCTTTGACAGTTAAAGCACCTTAAAGGATTTGGAATGTATGGGCGCACCTGTAATGGATAGAACGCGGCTTGTATCACCCTAGGAAGCTTCGTGACATTAAAAGTAAGTATATGGTTTGCAGTATCTATAAGCTCTCCATCACGTCTTGTCTTTATCCGTCTTACGTCCACTACACCTTGACTTTTTAGGTTTTCTTTGATCTCATTAATCTAGCAGTTTAGTAGATCTTGGCAGTATACAACTCCCTTCGACATATTAAGGGTGCCATGTGGTACAACCTCAATCTCACATCCCCCAAAACGTTCACATTTAATGAGTTGCTTAGATTGCTTACTGGACACGGTTTCAATTAGCAAATCTCCATTCGCTTTCTTAACCTCTTTCAGATTTCCTATTAGCCCGTACAAAGTTTTACTTATAAGAAAGGGACTTGTATTAGCAAAATCGCCTTCCTTCTTCTTGAGGACCAGGAACCGGGGCACAGAGTCCTCCTTTCCGCTGGTACCTAAAATCTCTTTTAGTGGAGGGAAAACCTTCTCACTGGCATTTTTTCTGGTGGCACCGGTACGAGGAAAGGAGCCACCTTCCATATCCTTGTTGGACCGAACATCTGGACCCTGGCCCTGGTGATTATTTGAAAAACTTTCCATATTTTGCATTTTTACGCTACTGCCAGCTATGCAGGGTGTAGAAAAAGAAACGGACAGCATCAGCGGAGCCCTGCCGAACCACTTCTAACTTCATGGTTGCGCTGAGTGCCCACTACGAAAAACATACAACAAAGAAAAAGGTATTGCTAGGTCCGTGGGGGCGCAACTCCCCAAAATCTGACGGACAGTCAGACCCCCTGCGGGGTAGGTTTAATTAGTGAAACGTTTAATAAGTTATTTGCAAATGCAAGAGCCTTCTAGAAGCTGTTATCCATCTTCTAGAAGATATACCAAAAAATCGGAAACACTCGAGAAGGATTCGCAAATGTGTTTAAATACCGAAGAGAGAAATCGTAGGTCAGTTATTGCTGGAATGCGAACACAGCAGTGTTAAGAAAATTATTAAAGTGGAAATAAATAAGTCGTTAGCACGCGTGTGTCTAGAGAAATATACCGAGAATAATCATGTACGTGATTTTTAGTGTAAACAAGTGTGAAGCTATCCGCGGACGTTATCTTATCTTTGTGTAAGTGATAGTGTTATACAACGGTTATACATAAATTAGTGTAAGTGTTTTCATTAAATATTATTAGATTTAATTAGTTCGGTTAATTTAAAAGTGTACATATTTCTAGAATAAGTAAACGTAGTTTTAATCGTTTAAATAAATTAGTTAATAATAAATCCGCAACATTAGTTACGCGTAGTTATAAACGTGTAAATATTTTTTTATAAATAAATTAGTTTTGGGATTCGTTACATTGGTGATACAGGTGTAACTCGTTATCAAACTAAAATAGATGCGAAAATATTTGAAATTCTCGAATCAATAAATAAAAAAATGGGTAAAAATTCTAGCAAAAATGGAAGAAACGTTTTGCAAAAATTTTCAAAAAATTGAAAAAAATTTATTTGAAAATACCCAGAAAATAGAGAGACATTGATAGAAAATTCTAGACGTTTAAAAGAAGAAATACAAACGAGCGTAGAAAATCAAATCAATTGTTTAAGAAGAAACTCGAGTAGATATGTTAAATTTAAAAAAGAAATTTGCAAATCTATGAATGACAAAATAGAAGCAGGAGGAGATAGAATAAAACTGCTTTAAGAAAGAATGAACCAAATGAATTGTCACGGCGTAGGAAGCGTCACGAGGAAAGATTTAATAATGTACCATAAGGAAGCAACCACATACAAGTTTAGAGTTGTACCTCCAAATTTTGATGGCAAAGTTCCATGGTCAACCTACTACAAGCAGTTTGAAGCCGCAGCTACAGTTAATAGTTAGAGCAACAAGCTGAAAGCGATGTCATTAATAGTGTCCTTACGTAGAAAAACTCTTGGAATCTGGTAAACTGTTCCTGACCACCTACAAAACAATTACGAACTTTTAATTTCACATTATAAATGAGAGATGAAGATGCTCATCTTCAACAAGTGTACCAAGCTCAAATTAAAAGTCGGTTTCAAAAAGCTGCCAAAAGTCTTCAAGAGTTTGAGGCTGACATCGCTAGATTAACACGGCTTAAGTATCTTACAGCACCAGATATCTTCTTGGAGCAGTTGGCTATTCAAGCGCTTTTGTAGATGGTCTCCGAGACAGCAAAACGCAGCAGACTCTCCGGTTAGCTCGACCAAAAACCTTGGATGAGTCTTAAACCCATTCTTTGGAGATTGAAGCAGCAACCCAGACGTCGCACCAAAGCAACCATAAGCTTCGTTGTGTTGCAGAAATACCCGCGCAGCCACAAGAAAGCTTTGAAAAAATAATGTGACGTGTATTTCGGGAACAAGTAGCTCGAGGAAGAGAAATAACATGCTGGAACTGCGGAGAGGTGAGTCACGTACGTCAACGCTGTACTAAATCTAAAAGATGACCAGATGAGCGTCCGAAAAACTAAAACAGGTCAACCAAATAAGGCAAAAGTCGACTTGCCATGCCATGCCATGCATCATTCAAGGAATCGCCTATGGAACAAGTGCATAGCATTTTTCTTGATGGCAAGATCAATGGAAGATGTGTTCAGTTACTGGTTGACACGGAAGCAACAAAGACCATCATTTGTCTTGACATCTTATTGGAAAACTAGATCACATCACCAGTAACTGTACGATTTCGAACGACGACAAACAAAAAAATACCTAAGAAGAAAGATGATTACCGGCAGCTTAACGACGTGACATAAAGGACAGCTATCTTTTACCGAGAATTGAGGATACGTTGTTAGGATGCTAGTGGATTTTCACCTTTTTGACGGAAGAAAGAGCAGAACTTAGATAGAATTAAGACTGCTAAAAATCTTTCCATTAACTAAAACAGGCCCTAGTAACTTCGTCAATTTTGTGTTATCCAAGAGAAGATGGAAATTTTGTTTTGGATACTGACGCAAGCAATACGGCCATAGGTGCAGGTTCAAGATGGACAAGAAAAAAATATCGCGTATTTTAGCAAGGTTTTGTTCAGGCCAGAAAGGAATTATTGCGTGACTAGGAGCGAGCTGTTAGCAGTCGTCAAATCCATCAAACATTTCTACAAATATTTGTATAGACGAAAATTTTTACTGAGAACAGACCACGCCACTTTAAAATGGCTACTGCAGTTCCGTAACCCGAAAAGACAAATGGCAAGATGGATCGAGAGACTGCAAGAGTATGACTATAACACAGAACATTGTGCCGGAAGCAGTCATCGGAACGCTGATGCCATGTCCATTGTTCGCGACTGGAAGAAAAAGTTGAATTATAATTTTAAATAATTTAATGTCTTTCCCATATAACTCTTTTTATTTATTAATTATTAGTGGCTACATGTTTCGACCTAACAATAATAATTAATAAATAAAAACAGTCATATGGGAAAGGCATTAAATCATTTAAAATTATTATTGAAAATCCCATTTTTTTAATAATAATAAAGCCGTCAGTGTAAAGACATAATCTTTTGGATCGTCGGGGTTGCTAGAAATCATTCTCGGATTACTCGGTACATAATAACCGTTTGCGACGCGGTTAGCAAACGCATAGTAACGTGGTTTTAAGAAACATTTAATTTTTTATGTCATTTAATTACAGTTATGTCTTTTCCTGTAAAGAGATTCGGAAGTACGTTACGTTCGCGCGGCTGACGTTTAAACAATTTAAATTTAGCGATTTAATTCGAAACTCGTAGCTTCAATACTTATTTTTTATTTCGTATCTTAATCTTGGGCATTGTTGTTAATTACTTACAGATCTGCAATAAACTTTAACTGATTATTACTGAAAGTTAGATATGCACCGACGTACTTAGGGCTTAGTTTTAAATTTTGCTTTGATACTTTTTCTCTTATTTGTTTTTTTGATGTCTTGCTGTTATGCAGTCCTAGTCTTAAATAAACTGTTGTAATAATCTTACTATAACGTACTGTTGTCTTATTCTCAACGCACAGTTGTGTTGCGGGTTTGAGTATCCTATCCTAGCACAGTTTCTTAATTTCTTTCCCTACTCACAAGGAATTTCTATTTTAAATGTAACAAAGTCTTTTGTCTCGCGCGTGATTTCTTTTATGTTATATAAATAACTGCTAAGGGAATGTACTCCTACGAGACAACAAAAACTAAAAGCTGATCAAACGTCGTGTCTTTGTTTGGCGCCCTACTAATTTTTGAGTGTTTTATTTACAGAAACATTTTTATGATACATTTTGATTAAAGATTTATTGGATATGATTGGTTTCTGATTACATGCTTTTTACACAATTTAACAAGTAGTTTTTTAATAAAACATACTTTAAATAAACTTAATTTTCATTTGGATGGTGCATTTTAAGGATTACCTAGTACTAAAAAACAACAATAATTATTATTTTAAAATCACTGGCAATTTAAAACTCACCATATAAAGTGTAAATACCTAATTTGTCGTCTTGTTCCAAACCGCGCTTTTTGTCAACAAACCGATAACTAGGAAACATAACTGCTCTTCTGAGATTAGAATGTCCAAGTCCTAATGAATGTCCAAGTTCGTGTAATACTACACTGAAAAAGTCAGTACCTAAAAAGCATAAGCAATATTTATTTAGTTTTATAAGTAACGGTGGCAAGTACCAGAAGATGAAGAAGTCATTATTTGCCAATCTTCTTCTTCATCAAGATGTAAATCGCCTGACAAATAAGTAGGTGGGTAAAAAGCGTGAGCTAATACACCGCCAGGTCCGTCGAAAGGATACCTAAATGTTTTACAGATATAACACATAATACTACATAAATTTTGTACATACAAATCGCCATGCGATCTTGGCATAAAATCTAACAATATATCAGGATCTATGTCAACTTTTGAAAAAGTCAAGCTAGAGTTTACCGCCCACATTTCTAAAGCAAGTTTTACATCTGCGTCAACTGCATCGTTATTCAGCTTTGGGCTGTATGTGCCAAACCTAAAAAGCATTTAACCGTTAATTGACAATTAACTTCAGATTCAAAAACGTACTTATATGTAATGTGTTTCTTTTTAAAAGGTTCGCTTGCTATATTATATTTATTCTTACTGGTTATTATATCGGGTACACCGCATCGTGGTTTTTTCATTAACTAAAACACATTTAAAAAAAGTTGAGAAACGTTTGCAAACTTACTTCTAAAGTAGCTTCATCTGCAACTCCCGTTTCGGAAAGACTAAAAAAATTCTGTAATTTTATCAATCCTTCTTTGATTTGGTCGTCACTGTAACTTCTCGCTTCCTCGAGGTAACCATAGCGTACTAAATAATTAATCTAAAAGCACATTTCCGACTTTAAAACTAAAAAGGTTTCGAACAACACTTACAACTTGATTATCTTCAGGTACGTTTAATTCTGATTCTAAAAAAACTGCATCAAAATACTCAATTAAACAGTTTTTTGTTTACCTTTTGGTCCTAAAGGACCAGCAGCAACCAAATTACACAGAGTAAGTATTAACGCTAAACTTAAAGCTTTCATTTTATTTAAGTTAAAAAGTTCAGTTCCAGATTGTATATTTATACTGAATCTAAATTATCATCTCTTATCAAGAATCGATAAGAAAATTTTTGAAAAATATTTTTTATTACCTAGGCAATAACAAGAACTACTTTAAAAAAGTTCTATCGTCCTTTTTTAAAATCTAAATAATTATCAAAATAATATTATTCTTTTTTACTTAAATGCAAAATAATAACAATAATATGATTTCGTGTATTGTACATATACTCGGAAATTGTTTTATATGATTATATAATTATATGGAATGTGACAAGTCATAAGATTAGAAATAATTTGGATAAACTGAGTAAATAAAACACTTAAAACGTTTATTTCTGATAGTAACCTAAAGTGGGCACTTGTACGATGAATTGCCATCTTTTGTTATAAATACGTATTATTAAAATCTGAAAAATATGAAACGTAAGCTGCCGCCACTCATGTCAGAAATTGCTTAATTTATATCAGTACAAGAAAAGATTGATATAGTCGTAAGAAAATAAACGCTTTCAACACTCTCAAAAATGTCATATAGAAACCAATAGAAACAATTACAAAATTAAATGGGTTTCAATAGTAATGAATTAGAATCAATAGGTTTCGTAGTATACTCTTTATAAATTTTAAATGGATCTTATGTGTGTTTCATATGTTTTTCTATTAAGAAATGTTTAATCAGTAATTACTTATCAAATTTTAGCAGTTTTTAACGGTTTCGTATCAGGAAGTATTTTGTTATGTTAAAAAACTTTTGTTACGCTTTTTCGTACAATATGAATTTTGCCCTGTCGTAAACGTCACCTACGGGTTGATCGTTGTTGGTTGTCATCGCCGCTATTAGTGAGTAAATCAATTGCGATTTTGATGTGTTCTTTGTAAGAGATTTGCCGGGGTAAAAATGCATTTTGATTTTACGACGCGATTTAATTTCTTCTTTTTCATCATAGGTGTTTAGTAAATTTTAATGACTGACAAAACATACACGGTATACAAGTATATGTCAGCCACTAACCTACGTTAATCTAGTAATTGAAACTAATATTTGTGTATTTTCTGCTGGGGTAAATAAATACGAAGAATTGGTAGCGCACCCGTTAATATAACTTTGGAAAGCTTAACGCACTTTGGGTTTTAATTATCGTATAAAACATTTTTAACATTTCATTTGTGATAACATGATAAAATATGTATCAGTTTAATTTTTAGAAGTTTTAAGGGAATCTTTTAGGTATGTCGTTAGCTAACCGCATATTAGAAACGCTGAGTAAGTGTCTTGTTTCTTATATTTAATTATTTGTTTTACAAAGTAGTTAGTCACTTTGATATGCTTTCTAGTTTGTTTGCTTGTGTGTTAGTGTGTTGCTTTGCCTTTTCTGTAATTGTTTGCCATTTCTTCCTATCTTCAATCTTTTCTCTCGCTCTGGTTATTCTAATTTTTTTAATGTCATTTATGACTTGATCTTCCTAGCGGAATTTAGGTCTTCCTCTCTGTCCAATGTTAAGTGGGTTCCCTTTCATCATTTTTTTATAATTGTTTCGTTTTTTCTTCTTTGCAAGTATCTGTACCACGTCATTTTCTTGGTTTTAATTATTCTCGTTATAGTTTCGTTTTCTAATATTTCATTCACTTCCGTATTCATAATCCTTTTATATTCTCCGTTTATTTGCTTGTGCCTCATTAGGTTTCTAATAACGCTTGTTTCAAAGATCTTCATTTTCTCTTCATCTTTATTGGTTAAGTATGTGGTCTCTCCGACATAGGTTACTACAGGCCTTATAACTGATTTGTATAGAATAATTTTCGTTTCCTTACGTATATGTTTACTTCTCATTATTTCTTTGTGTCTATGGAAACTGTTATTTTCAGCTTTTATGCTTTGCGCAATTTCTATGCTTTTGTCGTTTTAATTATTTATTATTATTCCCAAGTATCTATAGTTTTGTTTCACTTTATACTTATGTTTCCCTATTTTGGTTTCTTTTTCTTCTTCTGCTTGCTCACTTTTTCTTGTAATTTTCATATATTTTTTGTTTTTTTGATTTATTACAAATCCTCTTCTTTTTGCTGCATGCTCTATTTTATCTATTGTCTCTTCTAATCTTTTTTTATCTCTTGCTACTATCGCTACATCGTCTGCATATGCACTTGCACCATATTTTGTATAATTGTTCCCGTGATTTTACATTCTTTTATTATTCCTTCCATTGCCATGTTGAATAAGATTGTTGATAATCCGTCTCTTTGTCTAATTCCTCGTTTTATTGCTATTTTCTTTGTTGTTTCTTCATGTGTTTATACTACGGTTTCTGATTTTTCCATGGTTATTTTAATTAAACTTTTTAGTTTTTTGGGAATACCTTGTTCTCTTGCATCTTTTCTTGTCATTTTTGTCTTAAGGGTCGAAGGCTTGTTTAAAGTCTATATACATTATATGTATTTCATTACTTTTTTCGTACGTTTTTTCTATGATTTGTCTAAGTGTATGGATGGCCTCCATTGTTGATTTTCCTGACCAAAATTCATTTTGATATTTACCAATGGTCTTTTCAGTGTATTCGTTTAATCTTTTTTGTATCATTGTAGTTAGTATTTTGTACGTTGTGTTCAGTAGTGTTATTTGCCTGTAGTTATAATTCATTAAATCTTTTTTTTTTGGGTATTTGCCTAATAATTCCTGTTTTCTATTCTTGTGGTATTGTTTCCGTTTTCCGTGCTTTACCTATTACTTCGTATAGTCTTTTATCCAGTTCATTACTCCCATAATTTAACATTTCGTTACATTTATTATCTTTTCTTGTCGCTTTTTTATTTTTTAACTTACTTATAATTTTTTCTATTTCTTGTTTGTTACGTGCATAAATTTAAATAATGCATCACCCTGTACATCAATTTAATTAAAAATTGCTTTTGATATTTCTTGACGCCATCTATCGGGTTCGTTGGTCACTTTGTATTGACAGACGGCATCCGGTGTCAGACCGACATTTGCACTTTACCTTCGTACCTGTTAATATCTATGTCTGCGTGAATTGAATATCGTTTTCAAGAATCATCCACGTGCTGGGACACGATGGAAATTAGTAGTTTCTCTTAAATAATTGATTTCATACCCGCAGAGTAAGTGTTTTTATTATTTCTTTACTTAAACGTAATTTCTATGTCTTTTGGTTAGCACCATGTGCCACCTTCATGACTACGGATATTTGTATCGTTACATAAAATCCTCAAGGGGGAAATTCTAAGCGAAAGCAGAAGATCTTAATTACTGGATACGTTTGAATTCTATTCGGAGGCAATATCCTAACCTTAATAACTATCACATTGTTCGGAAGATCATAATTATTGGATACGATTGAATTCTACTCGAAGGCAATTACTTAATACCACCAGAGGCGTAACATTAATGTAACAGCAGACGATAAGTGTCGGTTCGATTACTGTCCTTTAAATGTGTCTTTATTTGTAGTTTGTGAGTCGCCAGGTAGACACGATTATTTTTCAGGAAGTTAAATTGCAGGTAGCCCGTAGGAAAAACGTTTTTCTGAAGAGCGCCCTGGAATTTTTGGTAAGTCACTTTTTCTTGTTCTTATTTATTCGTGTCGCTACGGTATATTCACGACTTACTATAATTATTACCTGTACGTGCAAATTTACGTGTTGCTTATGATTGTTACTAAGTTAAGTTAAGTAAATGACTTATCGCTCGCTGCTTATATCCATCGTAAAGTATTATTATTCATGTTAGTTATTGATAAATTTTATATATGTTTTGGTGGCTGCACTTTTGGTCGACGTGTAGTGTAAGTTGCCGATCCTACTGCTATTCTCGTTTCTTTATATTCTACACAGTACCGGTGTACATTTGACTATTTAGTTGTTAATACATTTATTTTTATAGAGGAATTAAAGTACCATTGTTGTTAATGATCGAGTTTCTTTTCCATTTTAGTCGTTTCTTTCAGCCGTTACGAATTTAACATCATAGTTACAAGTTTATTACCATTCCTGTGGTGAGCAAGCAGGAACTTACTTTGGATAGGCTCTGGCGCCCTTAATTATCTTTTATTTACCTCTAGCAACCCTACCCTCTCTCCGACTGTTGAGAGTTGGCCGTGCAGGTTCGTAACAGCTAAAGCTTGTAACAAATTGGCAGCCCAACGGATTGGGGCTTCGATTGCTCTCATATCGAATTTCTCATTCACTATATTTCTTTAACAATTTGCTTTAATTGTGATTAGCGTAGGATTACTGGTACTCATAGGTAACTTATACTGTCGAATTTCTCTAGACTTAGTGTGTAGCAAATTGGCTACCTGACTTTTCGATTCTTTTTCTTTTGAATTTCTCATTCGATATAATTCTTTCTGCTGTTTAGATTTTTTTTTTTTCTCTAATTAGTGTAGAATTACTAACAGGAATAGGTAGTTTATGTTATTGTTTACTTGCTATCGATTTAGTGTGTGCGATCATAAGTTCTTCTAGCTTTATTGATTCTTTTCTTAGTCTTACGTGGGTTCGATTTTACTTTGCTTTCTTTACTTAGTTATTGCTACTGGACTGGACGTCTGAGTTACTTCATTAACTTTTACTTTTATTTTTCTTTAGTGCTGCAGTTTGATTGTAGATTAGCACTTTGCTTACGTTTCTTTTAATCGGACCTTCGTTTTGATTTGTGGATTGACTCGACTACGTCGATTAATTTGTTTTCTTATTGGATTACTTATTGGATACGGCTTATACTTACTGTTATTTTGAATTTTGTCAGGCACATGGTGACGGATTTCCGTCGTAGTTAACTGCTCTGGTTAGTTTCTTGTTTACTTGTTATTGTTGTAGCTATGTATTCTTCAGATAAAGAACCACCACTTCTTACTTCATCAGACTCTGATTCGGAAATGAACTTGACTGATTGGAATATTACTTTCTCTGGTGAAGATCCGTTTGTACTAATGGAGTTTCTTATTCGTATTGATGAGTTGTGTTTGTCTCGTGAAGTTTCTCAGCACCAACTTTTTCTTTCAGCTTCTGATGTGTTATCGGGTAAAGCTCTTCTTGTGTTTAGAAGTAGACGACATACTTTGCGTTCTTGGAAAGAGGTTACTGCGATGCTGAAAGCTGAATTTCTGCCTGTAGATTATGATGAAAGGTTAATGGATACTATTCGTAATCGAGTGATGGAACCTAAGGAACCTATTGTGATGTACGTTGCTACTATGCAATATCTTTTTATGCAATTGTTAGAACCAGTCTCGGAGAAGACGCAGCTTAAAATCGTACGCCGCAACTTGGCTCCTTTGTATCAATCTCATTTTGCACTGGTGGATATTACATCCTTTTCTCAATTGATTTCTTTAGGCAAACGTTTGGAGTTGAACTTTAACCGTAGCAATTCTCGTAGTCTTATAACATCCGAAAGGAATGACTTACTTCTAGAATCATCTGTGATTAATACTGCTACTACCGCAGTTTCTGTTAATACGGTTGCTGATTCTCTTACTACTCCTCCCCTTCCTTCTTCTATAACTACTGAGTCTAATACGTGTATACACTGTCGTTCTAAAACTGAGAAACTTGTACGTCCTGTTTGTTCTTTAGCTTCTCTTTCTCCAAATTTTTCTTCAGTTTCTAGGATTATTAGGCCTACTAACGATCCTTGGTACTTAGGTTTGGTTTCTAGAGTTTCTGCTTGTCCTCGTCGTTTCTCTCGCTGGTGTCTTGTGAAAGGTCTTCTATGTAAACGTGTACGCATATCTTCATCTGACTCTTGCGTGTGGAAATTAGTTGTCCCTTCGGACCAACGCAAACAATTAATCCACGATCACCATCGTCCATCTGAGCGTGAACACCGCAGTGTTAGGAGTACGTTGGAAGCTCTTCGCTATCACTTCTACTGGCCTCATATGAGACCCAAGGTTGCTGAGTTCATACGTCACTGTTCTTGTTCGAACGCACAGCGTAGCAATCCTTTTAGGTCATGTCACGTTCTGCCAGCAACGATGAAGCTTTCCCACACTCGTGTTGCTACAAGGTCTACGCGTCTGCATAAGGATCGTGCTGTTTCTCCGGATGTAAAAGCCGCTTCTATTGCTGTTGCATCTTCTTCTTCAGTCGCTCCTAATTATTCCTTGTTGTCTCCTTCTTCTAATCGTTCTCTTCGCTTTCATCGGCGTCGCAATCGTCGTAAGTGCTAGTTCACCTTTTTGGGCTTTCGACTTTCGACCTTTGCAATTCTTTTGGTTCTTTTCTTTCAGTTTTGGTGGTTCGAGTCTTTGGATATGTCGTCGGTATCTTGTTGGTTGTAGCTTGGATGCTACCCAATTGTTCTTCTCATATTGCTGTCACCGATTTTCTTTTCTTTGCTTAAGTTTCTAGTACTTTTGTTTTGGTTTCTTTCTTCTCCATCTTACTTCAGGACAGACTACCTTTCCGTCTGTATATATTTATATCCGCTTAGTCGGCCTTTTTGGATCGGTACGTCATATATAGAATTCTCTTTTCTGCTTTTGGATTTGGTTTTTCTTTTCTTGAGTTTTCTATTCCGCTCGTCGGCATTAGAGTCTTGAAGTATATTTTCCAATTTGGGACAGCAATTGGTACGCATTCGTTCTATAACTAATAGTGATACATTTTCTCATACCTTGTTTTTTTCTATTCTTAGGGCGGTTGGTTGGGCACCGTAGGGTGGTCTCTCTTTTCATTCTTTTACGGGGTGAAGAATGAATCAGGCAGTTACATCAAGCCTTATCTTTCTCCGTCTGTTTCTTTTTATCCTTTCTTGTCTTTCTTACTTTGGATTTTTTTCTTTCGCTTTTTGGGATTTGTCTTTAGGGCAATTATCTCTTTCGCTTTTTCTTTTATCTGGATTTGTTGCTTGAATACTTTCTGGGTATTTTCTTTTAATAACTTCTTTCTTTAGTATTCACGCAACTATGGTTCTTTTCTTTTGCTTTCTTTCTCATTTACTTTTCTCGCTTTATTAGGTTCAGTGGGTTTTGTTTTGTTGCTTTTGGTTTGGAGTTTGGGATAGACTGCAACGTCACTTCTTGTACTTTGTACTTCCGCTTAGTCGGCATTTTTTGATGTTGTTAGTCACCGTTAGGATATTTCTCTTCTTTGGGTTTCTTTTGCTCCTGGAATATTCTAATCCGTTCTTCGGCATTTAGGTTCCAATGCGACATCCCAACGCAACGAGCACTGACTCACGATGCTTAATTGGCAAGTGAAGTTTTCAGTTCTTTATTGACTCATACTTTTTCTTTTTTCTTCTGGTTTTGTTTGAGGTTGCTTTGAAAGTTTTTCTCTCTGCTAAAGCTTAGTCTATCTTTATTTTCTTGGAGCCTCTGCAACCATATTCTTTTCTCTTTATTTGTTTTTTTTGCTAATTCTTTCTTTTGCTACATTGGGCTTAGTAAATTATTCGTTTTCCTGTGTAAGTCTGAAACTTGAAACAGACTACAACTCCGTTTTCTGTACTTTATGTACTTCCGCTTGCTCGGCTTTTCTGGATGTTGTTAGTCATTCTTGGGATATTTCTTTTGCTACTGTTCTCTTTGGGTTTTCTTGGGATATTCTATTCCGTTTATCGGCTTGTAAGTTTCATTGTTACAGTCCAACACAGTGACCGATAATTGACAAGTGCTCGCTTAGCAACTGATAGTTTCTTACGTTCTCTTCTTTCCTCTTCTTTCTTTTCTTCGAGTTCTAGTTCTGGGGATTATTAGTACTTGGGATTTTGGGTTACTTTTTTTGGCACCATTTTGAACGATGGTTTTGTACTTAAGGGTTGGGGCTTAAGGGGATTTTAGGGCTACTTAGTCCTGGACGCTTGTCCAAACTTCTACCTTTCCTATATTCTTTTCTTTTCTCTGGAATTCTTTTGATACTTACGTCCTTACTGTATTGGGTTACTGATTGTTTGTACCTTACTTTTTGGTATCGCTTTATGCGCTTCGGAAATTAGTAAACCATGTTGGTATTCTTCTTTGCTTTTAGATCAAATTACTCTTGGTTTCTTGGAGATACCTTTCGCTTCGTGCGCTTCTGTTACAGTTTTGGTTGTCGGCATTCTTAAGATTCTGGAAAACCTCTGTCTCTTCTGTATTTGTGGTAATCTGATGAGATTACACGGGGTTGGGTTTCTTGGAATTGGGTTGGTTTTGGATTTAAGGGTTCTATCCTTGGCGTATGCCTAAATTTCTGTCTTCATTTTAGCTTTTGTTTCGTTATCTCCGCTCCACGCTTTTATCTTGCTGGGGGGGGAATTCTGTTACGTGCATAAATTTAAATAATGCATCACCCTGTACATCAATTTAATTAAAAATTGCTTTTGATATTTCTTGACGCCATCTATCGGGTTCGTTGGTCACTTTGTATTGACAGACGGCATCCGGTGTCAGACCGACATTTGCACTTTACCTTCGTACCTGTTAATATCTATGTCTGCGTGAATTGAATATCGTTTTCAAGAATCATCCACGTGCTGGGACACGATGGAAATTAGTAGTTTCTCTTAAATAATTGATTTCATACCCGCAGAGTAAGTGTTTTTATTATTTCTTTACTTAAACGTAATTTCTATGTCTTTTGGTTAGCACCATGTGCCACCTTCATGACTACGGATATTTGTATCGTTACATAAAATCCTCAAGGGGGAAATTCTAAGCGAAAGCAGAAGATCTTAATTACTGGATACGTTTGAATTCTATTCGGAGGCAATATCCTAACCTTAATAACTATCACATTGTTCGGAAGATCATAATTATTGGATACGATTGAATTCTACTCGAAGGCAATTACTTAATACCACCAGAGGCGTAACATTAATGTAACAGCAGACGATAAGTGTCGGTTCGATTACTGTCCTTTAAATGTGTCTTTATTTGTAGTTTGTGAGTCGCCAGGTAGACACGATTATTTTTCAGGAAGTTAAATTGCAGGTAGCCCGTAGGAAAAACGTTTTTCTGAAGAGCGCCCTGGAATTTTTGGTAAGTCACTTTTTCTTGTTCTTATTTATTCGTGTCGCTACGGTATATTCACGACTTACTATAATTATTACCTGTACGTGCAAATTTACGTGTTGCTTATGATTGTTACTAAGTTAAGTTAAGTAAATGACTTATCGCTCGCTGCTTATATCCATCGTAAAGTATTATTATTCATGTTAGTTATTGATAAATTTTATATATGTTTTGGTGGCTGCACTTTTGGTCGACGTGTAGTGTAAGTTGCCGATCCTACTGCTATTCTCGTTTCTTTATATTCTATACAGTACCGGTGTACATTTGACTATTTAGTTGTTAATACATTTATTTTTATAGAGGAATTAAAGTACCATTGTTGTTAATGATCGAGTTTCTTTTCCATTTTAGTCGTTTCTTTCAGCCGTTACGAATTTAACATCATAGTTACAAGTTTATTACCATTCCTGTGGTGAGCAAGCAGGAACTTACTTTGGATAGGCTCTGGCGCCCTTAATTATCTTTTATTTACCTCTAGCAACCCTACCCTCTCTCCGACTGTTGAGAGTTGGCCGTGCAGGTTCGTAACAGCTAAAGCTTGTAACATGTTCTTGTGGTGATCTTGTCTTTATATTGTCCTCCTCATCTTCGTCTTGTGATTCTTCTTCTTGTTTTTTTTTGTTTTTTCAAGTAAATAATTTTCTTAGGTCTTCCTGTCTATATTTGCGGTTATATTATTTTTTTTTTGTGTTTGTTGGTGTTGTTTAGTGTTGCTCTTATTATCATTCCTTATTTCTTCTATTATTTTGTTGATGTACTCACGTTTCTTTTTTGTCATTAATTGTGCGCCTTCTTTTCTTATTCTCTTGTAATTCTCGTAATACTCTTGCATGCTGGTTCCTTTTTATTTTATTCTTGCTTCCCTTTTCTCATTATTATCTTTTCGCATTCTTCATTAAACCATCTGTTTATATTTTAACTCGTTTTGTCCGAATTATCTTTTTGCCGATTTTATCATAATTGTTTTCCACTCTTTCTCTATACTTTCTTTTTTTTTGTCTTTCTCTAGTAAGTTGTTTATCTCATTTTTGTATGTTTTCTTTTCTTGTTATTTATTTAGTTTTTCTATGTCTTATTTCTCTTTACCTTGTATATGTTTTTCTTCAACCATTCTTAGTTTCATTTTTGTTATAACCAGGTTGTGATCTGTTTCTACGCTTCTTTGTACGATCTTACATCCTCAATCATGCTCTCTCTTTTCCTTTTAATAAAAATATGGTCTATCTGATTGCCTTTATTCTTTCCAGGTATATTACATGTGATTATATGTTTTTTTGTGTTTAAATTTTGTACCTATAATGTATAATTCCGTTTTTGTTGCTAGGTGACATAACCTTATGTCGTTATTTCTTGTTATTTCATAGATAATTTCTTTCCCAGCCACGTCTTTTATGAAATATTCTCTTCCTATTTTCGCATTGTAATCTCCTAATACTATTAATGTATCGTGTTTGGGTATTTTTTCGCAACTTTCTTGTAGTTTGTTATAGAAAACTTCTTGCTCTTCTATTGCTGCTCCTTCATTTATTATGGATATGTTAACTATTGTACTTTTAATTTTGAGATATGATTTTATCCAATTTCTAAATTGTATTAGTTTGTTCATAATCTTTTTATCTATTACGAATGCCGTCTCATGTTCACCTTGTTTTTCATTTCCTCTATAAAATATTGAGTATTTTGCCTTGTTTACTGTTCCTTCGCCTCTCCATCTTATCTTTTGTAATGCTAATATACTAATTTTGTATCGTTCCATTTCTCTACCTATTTCTTCGATTTTACCTGTTTACAATAATGTTTTAATGTTCCATGTTTCTATTGTAATAATGTATCTTTTTTTATTCACTTTCTTTTTTCTTGTATATTGTACTGTTTCCTTTTCCTTTGCATCTGATTTAGGAGTTTTCTGTAAACCGTATCCTTGTTCATTGCTATGTTCGTCTTTGTTATTCTGTGCTTTATGCATGTTTCTTAGTTCTGTTAATTTTTTTTCATTTTCTTGAAACTTATCACTTTTTGGGGATCTTTCGTTTACAGTTCTTTTTTTCTATTTTTATCACTAATTTCTCCATTTTCTTGTTCTTCTTTCTCTCCTGTTTTGAATGTTTCGTTATTAATTATTAGTTTGTCATATCTTATTTGGGCTTTATACCTCTTATTTTTTGTTTCCTGCATGTACGGTATTAGTCTTTTTCTTTTCTCCTGTACTTCTTTAGGATAATCTTCAATGATCCAGATATCTGTGCTTTTTAGTGTTTTTGCATTTTTCAAATATTCATTTTTGTAGTTTGCTTCATTAGTTTAATCATTATTGGTCTTGTTTTTCCTTCATTGTATTTCCCAGTTTCTCTTGTTTCATTTAATTTTTCTTGTGTTAAACTTTATTCTTATTTCCTGTATTAACTTTGTCTTGCGTTTCTTTCTCGTTTTCGTTCTTTTTGTCTTTTATTGATTTTATTACAATGTTTTTCTTTTTCACTTCTCCTTGTAATATACTTTTTCTTTTGTCCTGTATCGCCATTTTTTCAAGAAGTTAGTTTTTACTCCTTTACCTGCTTTTTTTCCTGCATTACAGCATCTAGTTTTGAATTTAATTGCTGCATGTTTCTATGAATTTGATCGAACATACATCTCCGATATTTTTCTTTTTTTTCGTAATCCTTGTATATCGGTATTCGTTAACACGTAAAAATTTAAAGAATTATCACAATGTAAACCTAGGTCCGATAATGCAGATATCTACTCGCCACAAAAAAAAACACGTAATCGAAGCAGCCGGACCAAATCGTAATCAATGCCCGACAGCTGATAGGTAACTGCTTAATCTATTTAAGTACCGATAACAGTTTTCCAAAAATCAGGAAGTAGCCAAAACACAGGTCTATCCGTTGGGCAAAGAACCGTTACACTCGGTTGTAAAAAAAAACGGTTAGAGAGGTAAAAAGTAGAGCGTATACAAATAATGCTCAAAGGTGTGTAGGTGGCTGGAGTGGGCTGTCAAAAGAACCGCGAGGTGACAATGATTGACGGTATGCACTTAGATTAACACTCCGACTACCGAAATTCAAAAAAAACCGAACCGCGTCTATGCTTTACCTTACCGTTCAAGTATAGTCTTTATTCTTCTTTACCTTTGTTGTTGTTTTTGATACACTTACTTTAGAATTTCCGCTTTATATCTTGATATTTTTTACCATGTCTTTTCGTCTCTCAGCATGGCTTTAACGAGTGTTTCTAGAGAATACTAAAGTTACAAAAGAAAATTTTCGATTGTAATTGAAAAGAAGTATAAGAGTAGAAAAAGTGTCACATATTTGGGGTATAAAATAATGCAGGATAACGGAGAGAGGGCAGACGTAAGAGAAAGGATAGCCAAATCCAATAAAACAATAGGACAAGTTTGGAGTCCAGGAGAAAAAAAATTAAAATTGATATAGGTAGAAGGAAGATACTATTTCAAACATTAGTAAAACATATAATTTTGTACAAAGCGAAGTACTGGAAATGGATATTAGGGCTTAATAAAGAAACGCTGGGTTACATAGTAACAGATGAGGTAGAAACAGAAACAATAAGAGTGGACGCAATAAAACGAGCTGTGAAATACGAAGACAGCATGACAGAAAAAAAGAATGAAAAATTTTGCAAGCATATTGGAAATTCGTAAAAGGCAAGAAAATAAATGACGAGCAAAATAATAGAAGAGCGTACTACTAAAGACTGGATATGCAAGATAGGTAGAGAAGCTAAGAGGAGAAGAGAACAGTATGAGAGAAACTTTTGTTTACGTAAAACAGCAAAAAAGGAAAACAAAGATAAGACAGTCCAGATACAATGAGCACTACGACAAAATAAAGATAAAATGATTACTTTAGTATCTGGAGAAAAAGATGAACGAGAAAATGATAGCGAAATTTAGATGTGGACATGAAGAAAGAGGAAAAAATACTGCATGAAGGACACGGCGAGGTTATGCAGGCTGTGCGGAGACGGTTGACCACATGCTAAAAGAATCTAAAGAGCTGAGGGAAGAGAAAAAAACGAGGAAAATAAATACTGAAAAAAGGTGTGAAGAGGCAGAGTAGATAGAGGAAGCATGGAGTAAAAGAAAACGGATCAAGAGATTAAAATATAACTAATTTACAATGCAAATTAACTAACCTTTTCCGAATTCTATATACACAAAAGTAAATAACACCTACTTGATATTTCTTTTAAACCAAACTGTTCAACAAAAATGTGTATCGAAAGTCCATAAGATGTTCTTTCAAACGAGATTGAAAATATCCAAATTAGTTGAATGGTTCAGGAAATATTAAAATGTAAATATTGAAAAATGTATTAGCCTTCCTTTCTCTTATTATGACAGATACAAAAAAATATCATAAAGCAAAATGACACCGTATCACTTTAACTATCAAACTATGTTTTTAAAGATATGACTCATTGCCCTATTTTCCGAGATACTGTAAACTTTATGTTTTTTCATAGCATTTATGCTTTCTAGCGGTAAATTTACAACCTTCAAAATGATTTCCATTTATTCATAAGGATTTTTTTCCAAAACTTCTAGGTCTCATCATTGTCGAGATACATTCTCTTCGACTCCCTATCCGGACACCCAGTATATTGATTGATATGTTATAACTTTTATCTAATACACTTTAGAAAATATAGATGACTTTACAAATCCTACTTAGGCTTAGGGATCCGAGTTGCAAAGTTGCTTACATATTAGCATGTAAAACTGCATCAAAAAAGTAATTGGACACTTTTAAGCGCAACCTGAAAGGTAGGCAACCAACTTACGTTATAACAAAACGCCTATTTAGTTAAATTTGACAACATTGGCATTGTAGACATTACTTGCAGCGATATTACGAGGTTACTAACCATTCCTTATAATCACTGCGTTAAGCGTTCAAAGAATTTGTTTTTTACCTCCAAATATTTATCTAAATTGTACCCTAAAGTTTTAAATTCTTCTTCGCCGAATTTTCTATTTATTTATGTTCTCTGCTTAAGTAATTAAAAAAAATTAATTGTTATTTATGATTAAATAAGTTCCATCTATAGCTCAAATAATGATAAATTGTATGCTCGAATATGAAACTACTGTACTAATTAACCTAAAATTCTTAATATATCTGGATTAAATTAAAATCAACATTCCGATTTTCTTTGCAAAGGAAGTATTATCAGCATTCAAACGTAATTAGTGGTCGAACAACTGCAGTATAAATTCCCATTACTCATTTTAAATTATATTTGTTTAAAAAATTAAAGGATACATATCTACCTTTATAAAATCAAGTCTAATTTCTCACACAGAACGCTAAAAAAAATTCCAAATAAAATTTGAAAATACATACCTATGCTGTAAATCTAAAAATCACAAAATTAGAAATATGCGAAATGCAATTTGCAATTTCCTAGCGCATTTTTTTACATTTTAGATTATTATAGTACCTACTACATTTTAATAGAAATAATACCTTAGATTTTATTATAAACTAGCTGTACCCTGTCACGCTTCGCAGTGGCACATTGTGATTGAATGGTTGAGAAATGAGAAACAAAACAAAGATTTTTTCGAAATCAAAATGAATGAATAAATTATTAAAAACGAAAAATATAAGAAAATTATGAAAAATGTAATAAAAAATGCACCTCTTTATGTTTTCATTTTCTAACAGTGAATTGTTTTACATTTAATTGTTATTTTATTTGATTTTATTATTGAAATTAATTGATGTTTACTATATTGACATTCGTATTAATTAATAATTCCTAGTTTTAATTTAATTATATTTATATACATTAAAAGTGAGGTTAATCCAAAATAAATAATATAATTACGTCCACGTGTTAGATGTAATAAAAAAGATATAACCACTCACTTCTGTTAGAAATCCACTTGAATTATAATCCTTTTATTTTACCTGTCAGTTAATAATATTTTTACTGTCAATCTTTGATATAAAATATAACCTCTACCTACGATTTGGTGAAAGGCGCAGTTCGATAACAACGCTATCGAAAATTCTTGATTTAAGTGAATATTTAATTCAGATTGTATAATAATCAGAATCAGATGCAAATTTTTTTATAAATAAACAATGTAATTGGGAACGAAATTGTTTCTCATGTGACTGCGTCATGACTATTTTGGTTGTCAGCGAGTGTTTTCCTCGCTTACGGCAGATGGCGCGGTCACTGATACACAGCTGATCGTTAAAAAAACTCTTTTCTCGCGGTCGCAGATATGTGACTGATGCAAAAAAAATAGATAAAAACAATCCTTGATGCGGATTTTATATCATGTTAAAATTTCAACTCAATCGGTGCAGAAGTTTTTGAGTTTTTGAAGCGTACACAAACCAACATAACATTTTTATATATATAGATTATACATAAACACTATTTATATTACAAGAACAAAACTAGAGACAGAAAATCCTAATAAAAAACATGATTAAACAATATTTGTATTTTACATGCTAGTAATGGGTGTAATATCGAGTATTGGTTATACATTCCCATAGACGGTTTGGCACCGAATTGATTAAATTGGCACATACATTAGTTCCTCGAAATCTTTTCCACACGGTATTAATATGGCGATGCAAGTTGTTTATATTTCGTATTTCTATGTTATTGTTTAGTTCGTCGTTTCACAAACGCACGGTTGCCGCTCACAAATTCTCTGTATGACTTAGGTGGCCCACGGATTCTTTTAACTTCTGTTGGAAGAGCCATTCTTGAACTACCGCTGCCGTATGTATAGGAGAATTGTCCTGAACAAACCGAATTGGTCCTTCGTGATAAACTGCTCGTACGGAGGGCAACATAACGTCTCCGAAAATCGTCAGGTAAGTTTGAGCAGTTAAGCGTCCATCGACACGTGTTAATTACTCTGGGCCAGCATCACTTATCCATCCCCAGTACGCAGCACTAATTATCTCACTTCTTTTGTTAGGTTGCACATGTTTTGATTCATATCTAGAAGTATGTGGTCTCCAAAGGACTTTTTTACTTTTTACACCTTTCCAATCAAAACTTAAATGTTTTTCTGAAAACTGCAATCTCCGATAGGCATTTTTTTCAGTTATTACAGGTTTCTTTATAGGTTGATAGCTTTCAAAGTATTCCTTATTGTAGCTGTAGTCTTTCGCGAATGATGGGGGAAGTTGTGAATGGAGTCAAACGAGCATCTTAGATAATGTTTGTAATAAAAAATACTCTGACGGAATAAAGAATGTATAATTAAAAGTAAAAATAATAATTTGACCACGACAGCAATCGTAAGCACAGACCTCTGGGTATGGGTTGAATGGAAATAATTACAAAGACGTGAACTCTTTAAATTTATTAATTATAACTTAATATACTATTTACATTAAAAAACAATATTTGAATTAAACATATTAGAAATAAAACAGGATTTAAAATAAAATATTAGGGCGCCAACCACCTTTAAATTGGTGATGAATAAAAAGCGTAAAACCTTACACCTAATAAGTAATTAATATTAAATGCAAAAAAAATAGTAAACGGTTAATTTGTTATCGAGTGAACAGTTTTAATGACACAATTTAATTATTTGAAGGTAAAATGCAGTATCTTAATTTCAGTTGACTCACCATATAATATGACGTTATCGTATATCTTCTATTTTTAGCACATACTTTGTTGTAGTGATAAAATTTTTCAACAGGAATAAACCAATGTATAATAAACTTTAATAACTGATAATCCATTAATTAAACGACAAAACCAAAATAAAAGATCCAGTAAAAGAAAAGATCCAGAATAAAAATCCAATAAACGAAAAGACCCTAAATATAAATAATTAGAATGGTTTTTTGAATGACATGCTGTACTCACGTTACACTTAGCAACGGTCTTCAAAATAATTTCCTTTGTCTAACTACTGCGCAACATTGCGAAATCACTAAAAATGTTGAATTCAATAGAAAAATTATATCAAAATAAAGGTAAACTCACCAATAATTAGATGGAATGAATAAAAATTAAATTGCATGGGTTTTTACGCCATAATCAAGAAAATGTGTCTTCTCCGCATCACTACGACACGCACGCCAAGATTGTTCAAACGGAAATGGCAGTTTTAAGCTACAACTCAGGTAGATTTGAAACAACGCGACGTTGCCATTGTTGCCAAACTGAATAAATTTACGTGCAATATTAGTTGCAGAAAATAAATGAATGTAAAATTGAATTTTAATGTAATGAATTCAAACGGGACGTTACATGTTGTCTTTTTCAACTCTGGATAAAAGAGATGGCCTTCCACTTCTATAGGCGGTCTGCAAAGAGCGATCACTTTCCGCGCCTTGTTCTTCGCGTTAAATCCAATAATGGGTCACATTTTTCTAATAAAATAAATAATAGTTAATTAAAACTGCACAAAAAAGTTTACGTTTACTAAAAAACATCGATAAAGTAATGTTATTAATTTAAATGAAAAAGTTACGTCTTTGAAGTTAGCAGTACAAGGTTAGCAGAATTAAATAAAGTATAGTTAGGAATTTGTTGTGAAAGAAAAAAAAATTAACATTCTTACTTTTTTAGTTTGCGTTAGTTATACTTGAGGCAAGTTAGCAGTACGCCATTCTAAAAAGTGTTTTAATGAATTTATTTCCTGTTTAAAATGTGTGTAAAATAATAATAAAGCTGTCAGCTTTTTTTCTTCTATAATTAATTAACAACAATTTAGCAACAAATTTTAACACAACACATTTTAAACTTGCCTCAAGTTTAATGCATAATTAAAAAAGTAAGAAAGCTACAAGTTTTTTCTTTCGCAAGAAATTAGTAAGTCTTAATTATGTTTTGTTTAATTTTTCTAACTTTGTATTTCTAACTTGAGGGACGTGAAAAACTTGATACCCAATTGCTATGTAACTAAAAGTTTTAAAATTACATTATAAACAATTTCCTGTGATGTAGGTGAATAATTGTGCAATCTGAATTATACATCATATAATACCTATAAAATAGGTATATACACCCATGTTTAAAATTGATTAGAAAAGCAAAATAAAAAATTATCTTACCGATAAACCAATACGTGCAGCAATTACTCGGATAAAAAAATCGACATTATCGCAAAGCAATAATATTCCCTCTAGTTTCTAGTGATAACTCTGCTTGTCCAGGAAGACACAAAATAGCACTAAATATTATATATTACAAAATGAATTTTAAGTAACCCTTTTATATACCCTACTTAATAATAGCGGAGTCTTGAGCAGAAGGGAGCATTACTGGGGGTATGAAATACTCCGTAGAAGAACGGGGTTTCGGGTCTATAGAAACACTGCTTTAAGCGTAATTTTGATGAGAATTTCTGTATTTTTTCTTCTCAAATTGTAATTCAATCTTTGATTTTGGTTTCAATACGCTAAGTACTAGTAATAAAAGTAGAAAAACATTTGTAAATTTTTGTTTAGTAGGTAATTGAGATGTAATGAACGAAATTCAAATGATTCATTACGTTTGCCAAATATATATGGATTTATCAACATTGTCAAAAAAAGCAAAATAATAAGTACAAGTAAAGGAAACAAGTATACAATAATATAAATTAAAAAAAAATAGTTTAAAAACTATAAATTATTAATGTTTTGTAATTATTTCGTTAAAAAGTTTCACTTCTTTGTATTATTATATTTTGTTAATGTTATTGTACTTGTTTTATTATTATTTATTACTTAAAGCAAGATAAAACATTATTTCCTTATTTGGGAATATTTGCATTTTTTTATCTTATTTTTACACGATGTTTTTTTAAACCGGGGGCCACGCCCGCGCCTGGAACCGCTCCGTCTACTTAGAATTTCTGTATTATGTCGAAATTTGATGGGGCAACTATTGCGACACGTAAATTTATTTCTAATAGTATGAAACAACGCTTAGAATTAGAAAAAAAATGTTTATACTTTCTATTGGCCCAATAATTTTTGTTTGCGAGGATAAGTAAATTTGAGTTACGCATATCTTCTGTCTAATACGTAAACTAGTAGGTTTGATATCATCCATAAATTGGGTTAAATTAGCAAAGTTGAAGCATCTTTTCCGTGTATTACGACAGTGTAATCAAAAAAACAATTGAACATCGGATTTTACCTATATTCATAAAAATCCATTTTCTATAAAAAAGCAAACTACGAATAAATGTTATGAAAATTTGTAATGGGAATTAAGATTACAATTCAACCACTAATTACATTAAAATGATGATAATACTTCTTTTACAAAAAAAATCTGAATGTTGACTTTAATTTAATCCGGAAATATTAAAAATTTAGACTAATTAAAACAGCAATTTTATATTTGGGCATGAAGTTTAAATTTATTCGAGCTATTAATTGAACTTTTTTAAATTTATTTTGTTTTTAAATCAAATTAACTTTTTTAATTAAGTGCTATAGCATTCATTTAAAACTTGAGCAGAGAACATAAATACATACTTCAAATGCAATCTAATACAATTCAAAATAATGTTATCACGTTTTAATGAAACACGTCAAAGCTAGTAACATACACAGTAATTAGTACTAGAGAATAAAATAAATGAAAAAACAGTAAACGTTTTTTTTAATTGTTTTTATAGTACAACATTAGGTAGGTACCTATACTTACTATAATACAAAATTTAAACGACGTGGTTTTACACTTTAATCCTTGCTAATAAGGCTTTTTGTTACTCAATAACACTTATGGGGGGGATATACCCCCTTGATCTTCCTCCGTAAATACGCCACTGGCCAAAGCTTAAACAGAGTAATTTGTTTTTTTTAATAAAACCTAAAAGATTCATACCACCTAACACATATTTTATTAATCTGCATCAGTTTTTTTGGGTCGGTCTGAAAAACTCGATTTTTTTGGATCAAACCGTTACCGTGGACTCGGCCCGGTCTTAAACCTTAAATATATATACCCGAAGAACGACCCAAATACTGTTCTCTCGACCCGACTCGAAATTTGGTCCGAAATCAAATAGGGTTTTGAGCCGGGCCGGGCCAAAGCCCGAGCCGGGAATTATCCCTAACCAAAAAGTTAAAACAAAAACGAGTAGAATAAAGAAAGATTTGGATTAGAGTACCCACTTTATATTACTATCGAAAGTAAATACAACAATTTTTTGCGAGATATTTGTTTATTGAATTTTTTTATATTCTTTCTCTTTAAGTGCCATTTTCATTACGAAGAATTTTGAATGTTTTATGTTACCAAAAAAAGTCGCGCCACTCTTCATTTTTTCAAATGTAATTTTTATTAAGTAAATCCAAAAACTAAATTTAATCTTAAAAAACCTTGTTTTTGCACGTTTATGAGTAGCCGGATCAATCTCTTCTGCGTGTACCTAAAGCAACAGAGTGTTTTGTAATTATTTAAAAAATATATAAACTCACGATAAATATATTTAATACCATTGATGTCGTCTTCGTATAAGTCATTGTTTTTCTCAAAGTATCTATAAATAGGAAACATAACTGACTCATATACATTTGAATGCGCAAGTCCTAAAACGTGTCCAATTTCATGAAGAGTCACCGAAAAGAAGTCAACCTCTATAAACAACAAAATAAATTTGCGGTATCAATATAAGTTTTGTTTACTTTTAGGAGGAAAAATGATACGTTTTTCTTGTTCAGCCCAATTTTCTGTTTCGTCATAATGTACTTCGCCACCACGAGACGAAGCAACAATTGCATGAGCTAATACTCCGCCGGGTCCATCAAAAGGATGTCTAATGTGTTACCACTAATAATTAAAAAAAAAAGATTAAACGTTATTTTTACTTACCCATCATCATGATCTGCTGGCATAAAACCAAATCGAATATGAACTTTATGATAATCCTCGTCAACCTTGGTAAACTTTAAAAAAGCATATTTAGCCCATATTTCTAAAGCAAGTGCTATATTATCGTCAACATAACTGTTTGACAACTTTGAACTATACCTGCCAATGCTAGAAAAAAAACATATAAGTCGTTTATTCAATAACAGGTATGTATACGTTTACCTATACATAATATCTTTATCAGCAAGGCCTTTGGTGAGCAATTCAAATCTGCTGGTGTTAGAGTTAAAATCAGAAAACCCGCATCGTGGTTGTTTTATTAACTAAAATTATGTCTATGAGTGTTAAAAAAATACTAACAAAACTTACTTCGAGAGTTTCCGCATCTGGACGGCCTGTTACGGGCAGGTTAAAAAACTGTTGTAACCGTTTCAATCCAATTTTGTTGTTTCCTCTTGAGTGGCGCGCAGAATTTGGCAAGTAGCCGAAATCTTTTAAATATTTAGACTAAAAGTACCAATATCAGTTAAAATCATGAGTTAAATACACTTACAACTTCTCTATTTTCAACTACAGCTAATTCTGGTCCTGAAAAAAATGCGTCAACAAACTGAAATCGTTTGTTACATGTTTACCGTATTCAAAAGAACTTGAATTGACCGTGTCAGTTAAAACAAATGTAAAAATTAAAAACAACGCGTTCATTATCTAAATTTGAAGAGTACTTAGGATTATGTAGTTGTATTATAAAATAGATAGAAAAACTGAAATATGTGAGTCGATTGAAAACTTTTTTGTGTAGTTACTTGCAATTAACAAAACTATTAAAATTACAATACGATAATTTTGATAAAAATGTATTTAAAATGCTGTAATTAATCTATAAATTCTGCGTTACTAACGATTTAAACAAGTACTTAAACTGGCTATAAAAAATTATTTCTTACAACCAATAATATAGTGAAATCTATTAAAACGAAAAACGAGACCGTATAAATTTTCCGCTTTCGACAACTTTCCGCTTTGTCCAGTTTTATTATTTAAAAAAAAAATACATAGACAATATACTACATAGAAAAAAAATATATAAGTGCGTTTAATCTAAAATTTCTTTGTCGTTTGTAATAAATATTACTGAAAAGATTAAACTTAATTTTCGAGTTGATTTTTCTTTATTGACGAAAGAGTAAAATGTTTCTGGGTCACAGTCATTTTAAACACAAAAAAATATATCTAAGTGACTAATACGCATGTTTTTTGCATTTATGCTTTTGCAACCTATTACCACTATATTGGCGGACGAAATAATTTGTGCCAAGATAAAAGAGTCCTCTTTCAGATCAGTAAATATTACATTCTGAACCATCGTTTCATCTTTTTTTTATTTTTGAGGCTTTCGCGTTTCATATTTACACTTTTCACAAAATTTATGAAACTTAGTAAACTCACAAGCTTTGAAAAATTTACAATGTTTGACGTTTCGACAGTCATGTGGCTGTCTTCTTCAGAAAAAACTGAAACTAAAGATATAAGATCTTGACAAGCTTTTATATTACGCCGTTCGGGTCAATGGTACGTGACGGTTTCGATTCATTAGTTTTCCGGAACATGTTTTTCCATATTGGCGCTAGATCGATTTCATTATCTCTATTAAAATTGTCGTATTTTTAGATTTCAATAACTTCCTTGTATAGTCTAGGCCAGAAGTTTTGGGATTTAGCCAACATTGTTGCCTCTTCAAATTTTATTGTGTGACCGCTATCTAAAAAGTGTTCCGCAACAGCAGATCTTGTGCTATGTTTCTTTGTATCCGCTTTATGTTCTATTAATCTGGTAGCTATGTTGCGTCCCGTTTGTCCTATGTAAGCCAGCCCACACAAACAAGGGATGTAGTAAACCTCTGGTTCCTCAAGTGGTGCTTTTGTTTCTTTTGATTTTGAGAAATTAGCTGCTATTTTATTTGTTGCAGTGAAGATCATTTTGATATTTTTCCTTCTAAGTATTCTGGCTATTTCATCCGTGCAGCCTTTTATGTAAGGAAGGAAGGAAGTTGACACGGGTTCCTCCTTCTTTTGTTTTTCCTTACTGTGTTCGTTAATTGCTCGATATATGTCTGCTTTTCTGAAACCGTTTTTTATTAAAGCGTTTGTTAGGTGACCTAGCTTGGGCTTTAACGTGTTCGGTTCACTGATCGCCTTGGCTCTGTCTACTAAAATTTTTAGAACTGCAAGCTTCTGAGCTGGTTGATGATGTGATTTGATTTGTTGCCCATATTTTGAGTGACCAGTACGTCCAAGAACGGAATGCTTCTGTTTGTTTTCTTTTCCATGGTGAATTTGATGTTGAAATCTAATTGGTTGATGTGATCCAGAAAGTTGTGTAGTGTTTCTGTTCCATGAGACCAAATTACAAATGTATCGTCCACATAACGTAGCCATTTTGGTTTGAGGGTAGCCGTTTCTAATGCTTTTTCTTCAAAATCCTCCATAAATATATTGGTGATGACTGGGGAAAGTGGTGATCCCATGGCTGCCCCTTCAATTTGTTCGTATACAATATTGTTGAATGAGAAGTACGTGGACTTTAAGCATAGCTAAATTAGTCCGTTACGCTCCTCATCCAAATCCGTTTTTCGTAATTTGGTCTTGATGATTTCCAGTGCTGTTTGTAGAAGCACTTTTGTGAAGAGAGATGTCACCTTAAAACTGACTAAAATGTTCCAATTTAATTTCTTTAATTCTAGAAACAAATTGCTGGAAATTTTTTACGTGGTGGATGCCTTTTCCCGTAAGCAGTTGTAAAATGGTACATAAGTATCTAGCCAGAGGATGAGTGGCTGAACCTGTAGCACTCACAATGGGGCAAAGCGGTACCCCTAATTTGTGGATTTTTGGAAAGCCGTAAAGGTGCGGCATCCTGGTGTCTGTAGGAATTAGTCGTCACTTTTGATGTTCCGGGATCGTGCTGGCGGATTTTACAGCGGCCGAAAGGTGGACGATACATTTGTTATTTGGTCTCATGGAACAGAAACACTACACAACTTTCTGGATCACATCAACCAGTTAGATTTCAACATCAAATTCACCATGGAAAAGAAAACAAACAGAAGCATTCCGTTCTTGGACGTACTGGTCGCTCGAAATATGGACAACAAACTGGGACATCAAGTATATAGAAAACCGACACATACTGACAGATACCTCAACGCCGAATCACATCATCATCCAGCTTAGAAGTTGGCAGTTCTAAAAACTTTAGTACACAGGGCCAAGGCGATCAGTGAACCGAGCACGTTAAAGAGCTAGGTCACCTAACAAACGCCTTAATAAAAAACGGTTTCAGAAAAGCAGACATATATCGAGCAATTAAGAAACACAGTAAGGAAAAACCAAAGAAGGAGGAACCCGTGGCAACTTCCTTCCTTCCTTACATAAATGGCTGCACGGATAAAATAGCCAGGATACTTAGAGGGAAAAATATTCAAGTGGTCTTCACTGCAACAAATAAAATAGCAGCCAATTTCTCAAAATCAAAAGAAACAAAAGCACCACTCAAGGAACCAGGGGTTTACCACATCCCTTGTTCGTGTGGGATGGCTTACATAGGACAAACGGGACGCAACATAGCTACCAGATTAAAAGAACATAAGGCGGATACAAAGAAACATAACACAAGATCTGTTGTTGCGGAACACTTTTTAGACACCGGTCACACGATAAAATTTGAAGAGGCAACAATGTTGGCTAAATCCCAAAACTTCTGGCCTAGACTATACAAGGAAGCCATTTAAATCCAAAAGTACGACAATTTTAATAGAGATAATGGAATCAATCTAGCGCCAATATGGAAAAACATGTTCCGGAAAACTAATGAATCGGAACTGTCACGAACCATTGACCCGAACCGCGTAATATAAAGGTTTGTCAAGATCCTATATCTTCAGTTTCAGTTTTTTTCTAAAGAAGACAGCGACATGACTGTCGAAACGTCAAACATTGTAAATTTTTCAAAGTTTTATAAATTTTGTGAAAAGTGTAAATATGGAACGCGGTTCAAAATCCGAAAATAATTATTTGTTATCGTTTCATCCTGTTCAATGAATTCTGCTCTTAAGTCATAATCATCGGATTCCCTGTATTAGAGGATATTGGTGTCTGCAGATGATAAGTGTTTACTTTTTATATGTTTCACTGGATTTTGTTCTTTCTTTTCTTCCCTTCCATTGTATTTTTTCTGATTTCTTTTTGTTTGTCCTCGTCCCGCTTTTTTTGTTGTAATAGCTTATCATCTGAGATTACATTACTACCGCTGGTAATATCGTTTTGTCGTATCGAATAGGATAAAATAAAATATTTGGCAAAATATCGTCGTGTCGTCTTTTTAAAAAGTTTCTTTTCATAAAGTTTTCCTAGTTCCGATGTTATCGGACGATGCGAGTTTGGGTTGGCGAGATCCTTTTTTCCGTTCTTGAGAATAATGATTATTTACCAGTTTTCCAGCTGGTAAAAAAATAACCGCATTTTATGCAAGAGTTGAACAAATCAACGATCCTGGATGAAAGAAAATCTAGAATAACCGTTCGCAAAAAGTTACAGTGGATTCCGTTAAGTCGAGGAGCTTTATTCTTAGAGATTTTGTTAGCCACCACAGCCAAATCGTCGCTGATGACACCGGGTCCTGTTGGGAATTACTATGCAAAAAAGATCGAGATTTTATTTAAGCATGATAGAGATAGTTCGTCGAGAAATCGTCGTCTGGAAATAAAGTGGCTACTATTGATTTGATTGTGTCTTGTTCTGAAATGGTGTATCTGTTACCGTCTTTGACATTGCAACACGGTTGCATCGATAGGAACTTCTGAGAGGATTACCTATAAACTAACCCCTACAAACTCGTCTCCAAGTTTTTTTTGTGAGCAATTATTGGTTTACGTCTGCAGAAGTTTTTTGGCAGTGTTTATGCAAACAACTGTTACGTGCATAAATTTAAATATGCACTACCCTGTATATTGTTTGAATTAAAGTTACTTGTCCATTTCTCGACGCCATCTATCGGGCATTGTTGGTCCCTTCCGGTCGAGAAAACGAAAGCACTCATTTTTACTTTGACGTCGTACGCTACATAACCTGATGCCTGCGTAAATTAAAATTGTTTTCTTAAAACATCCACGTGTTGTGACACGATGTATCATGAAAATATCTATAATTAATTAATTTAGTCAACGCAGGCGCTATGTGCTATCTCCCAAATCTGGGTTTCCTTGTCTGTACAAGTTTAAAATCTACGTTGACAAAGTTGTAATAGAAAACATTGGATCTATGCACTCTGCGATACAAGGGCAGATACAATTGAATTTCTATTCGGAGACAATTGACGATTACATAATACCACCTTGTACAAAAGTGCATATGTACCAGATACGATTACTGTTTCCATTCGGAGGCGATTGATAACTAATACCACCTTGGACGAAAGGGCATGTGTAACAGCATACGATACGTTTTGGTTCCCTTACTTTTTATAATTGTTTCTTTTTACCTGTTGTAGAGTTTGTGAGTCACCAGGTAGACACGATTATTTTCAGATAGTTTGATTATAGGAAGCCAGTAAGAAAACGTTTTCTGAAAGTATACCTGAATCTTGTTAAGTCAATTTTTGAACATAACTATTTGTTGTCGCTACGGTGTTGCTCATAAATCATTTTAATTACTCGTGTCGAAACGTTGAAAATGATTTGCTTGTTATTATTATTACTCAATTAATTTAAGTTATATTGTTATCGCATGCTGATACGTCAACTCTCAATTATTATTATTATTAATGTAATTTACTTACAAAGATTTTTGTATGTCCTGGTTGTTACACTCTTGATTTAAGTGTATTGTAAGTTGCCGATAGTTCTGAAGTTGTAGTACCTGCGTATATTTGTAGTCGAGGTAAATTTATTTATTGTGATGCTATCAAATTATCTCTATTTGTTATTGATTCAAATTTTAATCTACGTATTCCTTCTAATATTAATTAAAGTACAATTGTTGTTAACGATTTGGTTTCTTTCTTCGTTTCCTCTAGCTTTACGAACCTTAAAAATTTTATACAAGTTTCGAGCTTCTTGTGCTGATCTAGCAGGAGCTATATCTGCAAAAAGAGATCTGGCGCCCATTAAAATAATATCACTTGAATCTCCCCTCTCTCCGACAAGCATTGTTTCAATCCTACAGTGAGTTGGCCGTGCAGGATTTGTAAATTACTAGAAAATTGTAGCACAACGCACCGTTCGCTTTAACTTTTCTAGCTTGAGACTCCACCACGGTACACCGGCTCTGCATCTTATATTTGCAAGAATTATCTTGGTCAACTTATCATTGATAGCGCCTACAAATTTGGAATCGTGGCAAAATGCACCACGTGGAAGATAAGAAAGAATTCAACTATAACATTATTCAGACGAACGGGATCTATGCGTTTGAAATTGAAGATTTTTTTAGGGATCTTTACAAGGTTAGATGCATTGACGGTTAGAATAGACCATGGTAGTCCTTTTCTAAGTTTTTTTCCTGAATAAACATGGGGACGCTAAAGTTACATTTATATTTGTTGAACCTAAATGTCTAGCGAAAGTGATAAGTTGATGGGGTTTGCTGACAACACAGAGGTCACGAGATTCTCTACACTTCGTTTGTCGGTCACCGGGAAGTGCAAAAGCGGCGATTTTGATATGAAGTCACCTGCTATGATAATAGGAATGCTTCTTAGTTCATCTAAAATGTTATCTAAGTGTTGGAGATGAATATAAACATTCTCACTGGAAGGCTTAATAAACGCCAGCAATTTCCAAGAAGGTGTTAAGTGGCTCCGACGGGCTTAACTATTGAAAACAATAGCCGAGTAATACCGCTTGTACCCTAAACCTGAACTAAACACGTATGGTTCTTGAGTCAGTAGAATGTCAATATTATGGTCGAAGGAGAAACTCATTGTTTTGAAGGTAGCAACACGAGCGTTGCGAAAATTCACCTCAAAGCAAACCTCAAAGTTATTTTAGTGTCTTCAAAGTTCATAATCGGTGTTGGATATTTTGGCGTCCAGCTTTTTTAGGTACGCTGGGCAGGTGTTACAAATCGCTTTATGCTTGACGACGTATTCTTTATAACTAAAACAAACGCAGTTTGCGCTCGTTGGGGCTTGTATTTGTCTTGTGCTTTTCAGCACAATGGCTCTATTACAAATCGTGGAAAACCCCTCACTGACAGTGGAAACAACATGTAACTCGAATATGGTCATTGACCCAGCACGCGTACGAAGCGACGTACACACGACGCGATGTCAAATGCTATCGTCAAACTTCCGGATAGTCCTCAAAAATTCAATGTCAATTTGATTTGTCTCTAAGACCAAAGCGCAACTGAACTGTGAGGTGTTCATCGGCAAAATGAAGTACTTTATCGGAAGCGTCGTGAAAGTTCTGCGAGATGATAGCTTCTTTTACCTGCTTAGCGAAAAAGTTTGAAGTAACGTCCGGGATAGAAATTCGAGAAAACGATTAGTCTTGGAACTTAACCACAACACAAGATATTATCGTGGATGACCGCAGATATTTATGGAAGGTCCTTTTTCTCGGATTCTAGTCAAATAGAGCTTTTGCCCGTCTTGGTAACTTGGGAATCTAAAACTTCTTTGAGAACTGTCTTTGTCTTATCAGCGGTGTTTAAAAAAGAATTTGGTTTAGAAATAATGCGATTAATTTACTTGTAAGTGCTTTGGCTTTTTCAACTATTTTAGAATCTGCCACTTGGGCATAAAATAGTTGGGCAGAAGGTGCAACAACAGTGGTGGAAAGCTTGACAGTGATTGCAAAGTTGTCTAAATGCCCGCAAGAGCGATACCAGCAGTTTTCGGCGAAACGCGATATGATATTATTGATTTTTGCAAGGTCGCTTGAATCCTGCTGACAATGTCAATCATTTCTAATTGTCTGGAAAAGGTAATTTTGCAATCAGAAATTACCTTTTAAGACGGAGGATATCGAAGTTGAACGATTCTTCAAAGCTGTCAGCCAGGGTGTTGGTATTATCAAGGGTATCATAGTAGTCTTTACGACGGCGCTTGATAAAGGCAGATAAAACTTCCATGACGGAAGAAGTAGAAGGAATAGAAAGGGTAGAGCGCGACGCTCGTAGAGTGGCTGTTGCTTGATACTTTTTTAGCTGTACACAGGAGCTTATTGCCAAAACGGTTGAACTTATAGCCTGTGAGTCATCGCCCACTTTTAACCTTGCGGACTTTGTCTGATTGCTCACTAAACGAATTAAAGTCTTTTTGCTTGAACTAAAGTTGAAAGATTTGTTTGCTATATGAAGAAAAAGAAAGAAGATTCAGAGGGGGAAGAGAATGTAGACCCACCATACCACCCAAATTTGCTTGGTACAAGTTTGCCACAAAAAGGATACATTCAGTAAGAAAATGTTGCGAGTAGATAGGATAGTTTTACAAGACCATCAGAATGGGTTAAGTATCTGTGCGTGCTATAAGAGTACGTGGTTCCGTAAGGCACCTGCATTACGGTTTATCCTCGCTTTTAGATTAATACTAAGTCGGTAAAAAAAGGATCTGCTAAAACGGAAATTAAACGTGTTATTTAAAAAAAAATGTAATAAACTAAAGTGACTCTAACTAAACATGCATAAGAAAAAGAAGTTGAGCCTGTAGCAGAGGTGCTGGAAAGTTTTGCGGTAACTGTTCGTACGCCTTTTAAGGCACCGGCAATGTTAACAGTTTGCTGCGTTACGCGACGAAAAATTATGGTTTTACGAAAAGTCGCTTAAATTCTGCTAAGTCAATCATTTCTGATTGCTTCGAAAGAGTCAATTTACATGCAGATATTAGTTTTGTAAGGCGCGTGACTTCAGTATTTTTGTTTTTAATTAACGTTGGTTTACGTTGTTAAAACAACCATTTGTCGGTTTTCTCTGATTTTGCATTTCCTTTGTGTTAATAAAATTTAGATTGCATTATAATTTATTACTTCGGGACAGTCATTATTACTTAATTTCAGTACGCTTGTTTGTTTTAGTAATTTGTATTTCGTTATCATTTGATAATTTTGCGTTTCTGGTGAAGACAAGTTTTTGGTGGCTCATGTTTGATTACGTTTTAACTTTGTACCTTTTGCATTTCTGTTTGTTGCATTTTGATCTTATGTGATTTTTTTACACTTTCTTTGTCGGAACGTGTATTAGCTTATAAAAGAGAACGCGGTTGTTATTAAGTCAGTAATAATGACGTAGGGATTCCAGAAGAAATTATATCTAGAGTTAAAAGATTGGGATTGTAAAGTTATGTATTTAGGGTTAAAACATAAATACTATAATTATACAAACTGTCATCGCTTCATCGAGTAAGTTTTATACCCCGTTTAAGACTGGGATTATTGTCTATCTTCGGGGTCCAGCCACCTGCAGCTTTTATTAGAAAACAAAATTACTTCAAATATTTACAATTTGCTTTTAATGCAAAAGATTTTATTACAATTTTATTCGAGTTAAGTGAAACTACTAGAGTCATAAGTTAGTTGTAAACGTGTAAATAACGTATTGTGTTTAGCCTTTAAAATATTTAATTGTTTCTTTGCTTTTGAAATCATTATCATTATTAAAGTTAACACGGTACAAAATACTAATTAATCAGCATGCTAATTTCAGAAATGAAAATGTCAACTTTATCACCTACCTAGTATTTTAAATTTAACAAATTGAACAAAACTATACAATAAATTGAACACGACCACATTAAGTATCCATGTTATCATTGCACGTATTTCCTTTATCACAAAAGTCATGCACTCAACTATCTAAGTCGTAGAACTGAAATGTTAATATGTTGCTATACGAACAACACAAACTATGAATGGAAATTTAATTAAAAATCTATTAATGCTAATTTGGCATCTAACATCCGGACCATAATGTATATAAATGGACTGTATAACTTGACAATTAAAATTTTTATTTTATTATTTTTTTAATCTTGTTTTCGTGCGTTTATGAGTAACTGCATCAATCCATTCTGCTTCTACCTAAATTAAGCGAGTTATTGTAATTATTTAAAAAATATATAAACTCACGATAAATATATGTAATGCCATCGATGTCGTCCTGGTATAAACCTTGGCTTTTGTTAACAAACCTATAAATGGGATACATAACTGACTGAGATACACGTGAATGCTCAAGTCCCAAAACGTGTCCAATTTCATGAATAGTCACCGAAAAAAAGTCAACGACTATAAACAACAAAATGGATTTGTGATATTAATCTAAGTTTTGTTTACCTGTAAATTGAATGTCCCATCTCTTTGGATCATACCATGTTTCTTCATCGTCAAAATGTATTTTGCCTCCACGAGAGTTAATATCAAGTGCATGAGCTAATATACCGCCAGGTCCATCAAAAAGTAATCTAGGGTATCACCACTATTAATTTAAAAAAAAAGATTTAACGTAATTTTTACTTACCCATCACCATGATCCTTTGACACAAAATCAAATCGAACATGAGCTTCCGTATTACTCACGGAAACTTGGGTAAAGCTTAAAAAAGCATGTTTAGCCCATATTTCGAAAGCAAGTGCTATATTATCGTCAACATAACGTTCTGGCAATTGTGAACTATACCTGCCAATGCTAGAAAAACACATGTAAGCCGTTTTTTTAATAATAAAACTGTAGCCATAGGCAGTGAAAATGAGCAAGTCCAGGCAGAAATTGAAAAACGTAGTCACAGTCTAAATAAAAACTCAATTTATTCTTCCAAGTAAATAAACAAAATGCATTACATTTTTACGTTTCACTTTCATATTTATATTTTACGTATTGAAAACTTTTTTAGCTCAGTTATAAACGTACATATATCGTTTTCGTAATAGGTATATACCGAATAATCGATAAACAATTATAGAAAACAACGCCACATTGAAGTTTGTGAGATTAATTAAAGAACACCGAATTAAAAACAGTAAGAATCTACTTATAATATATAATAAATATATTTACTCAAAAATATAGTTAACGGGTAATTTCCGGGAAAGTGCCAATTAGCATCATTGGACAAATATTTTTCAAATAAAAAATAATTTAATTTTTTGTTTTGCGTTTTATTTTTCAATATTGACTTTAAATAAATTAATAATTATCATTCAAAGATAAACAATTTCATTTAATAAAATTAATTAGTCCACTAGTCAAACATAATACTTTTATTGGCATGGTATTATTTCAAATGCTTTTCCCTAATTGCCCGATGTAAAATTAATTTTATAAAAAGATTACTTAGAATGTGATTCTATTAAACAGTTTACTGGTCTTACTTCCAGCTGAAATTCAGATAATTTAATATATGTAAATGTAAGAAGCAAAATTAGTCATTCTGTTTAAAATTTCCTGACAGTTAAAGTAATTAGCTAGTATATTATTACATATAATTAGATGCTAATACAATTCTTAACTCACGGTTAAACTTGTTTAGTCAGTATATTTTTAGTTGTGACCTTGTCATTTAAAAAAAATTACTTTTTTAATTTAGAGAGCCGTAAGCTGTTGAATTTACTGTATGAAACTGGAAAACTGGCTATCAATCGACCAGATGCATCACGTGATACTACACCGGCTCAAGATAATGTCATCATGGAACTGGCTGATAGTAAACGTTTTTTGTAATAATTTGAATAGGGATTATTCAGGTGTTACATTTTCTAATAAAAAAATCTTTGCAAGGCTCGCGTGTGCAATTATAGAAACCAAACGGAATCAAATACAATTTAAAAAATGTACTTTCCGAAAGAACAAATAGACGCACCAATGATGCTTTTTAGGGGTGTTCATCCAATTAATATTATAAACAGAATCAGTTAAGCTTTCAACTTACTTTTTTACTGATAAAATCGCAGGTGTGCTATTGAGTCTTTGAAATTAATTGTTTATCTCACAAATATTCTTTAAACTTAATTTCAAATGAACCATTGAAAGTTGGGTTATGTTAAATGCTTACATCCGTGCTCGTTCTAATCTATGGATTCAAAGGAAGAAATACTTGGGAAAATATGTAACACATTTAGAGGTAGCAGACACGTGGAGGTAACCCAACTTGCTGCAATAATACAAGAAAATGAAATCGAATCGTAAAATAGAACTATATTCTTACCCTAGCGAAACTTTCGCAAGGAACGCATCAAAACCGAAATTGATTTAGACATTAACAATGAGGATAGTCCACGATATTTAAAATGTATATATCACTGAGCATAGTGTTAATCTTCCTCAACGTCAAAAATAGAAGTAAAATGACATTTACGCTCGGAATAAAATTATGCACCACAAAATCTATACCAAAATGTTTCTAACATAACAAACTCCCTCACTCTTCCAGCAACATAAAAACTTGAAAAGTAGACACTAGCGTAAATGAAGAACAGAAATTTTTAGGCATACGCCAAGTACAGTACCTTAAAATCCGAATCCAACCTAATCACAATAACACCCAATCCAAGAAGAGGTTTTCTAGTTGACTAATTTTTACCAATCGGATGTGTCCAAAAGTCGCATGAAGCGACAAAAAGGTATATAAAATAGTACTCGTTGCAAAATCGACAGTAGTCAAAATTCTAGCAAAGCAGAAAAGTCAAAGCAGTACTATTACCAAACGACAATAAAAAAAGAAGTGGAATAAAAATGAGAGAAGTTTAGACCGCAGTCCAAGACAACGTCCTAAAATCCCATAAAACCGCAGCCCGCAGATACAAATCCCACGCTGAATATATTCCCAAATCGAAAATATTTCAAGAAGTAGAAAGAAGAAAACTAAGTAGAAATCTAAATATGTACCAATTTTTTTCTGTTAATATGCGGATTTAGAAAGAGAAAAACTAAGACTGTTGTGCCAAAAGGTCGTTAATAAACGGTGAGAGGTTCTTCCAAAAAAACCAAGCAGACCCTAAAGATCTCAGAGAGCAAAACCAACAACAAAAAATCTTAAGCAAAAAGCTTTTGGTTAAAAAGTCGACACAAATCCGACTGCCTAAAATGCAGAAAAACAAAATTAGAAATCCATAGTTACAATCACTAAGTTCCAAAAAGCCAAACACTACATAAGTGCACCAATCTCAGGCATAACGCAAAACGAGAAGAAAGAAAAGAAGTAAGCGTAAATAAGAAAAAAATAAAAAGAGAACTTGCTAATCTAACATCGTTATTCATTGCTTATTGAAAACAAAAGAAACCCAGAAAAAGTATTTTAACAGTTTTATTTGCTTCCAAATGTAAAGCATTACATACTGTGTTATATGTTACTGATGTTTGTACCGTATAAGATTTATTCTCAAAGCGCCTATTTCCCGCTACATTGGGGGAAATTACTGTCACTTCAAAATATAAAATATACCCGTCGTTACAATCTGTGTTTTTTTATCATTTGTTCTCTTTCAGCTTTGGATAGCTTTAAATGTTATCTGTCATCTTAATCTTTTATCGTTTTGGCGTCTTTTTAACTTACTTTATAATTTAGCACCTCAAAATTTACGACTCAATCACTGAATCAAACTGAGTTAGTTGCTGCCATTTAAGTTACGAGATAATTCTCGTAACAGAATTTGGCGTCCGACGTGGGGCTTGATTTTGTGTGCGCGATTATAATTCGTTCTATTTTTATTGGTTTTTCTACTCTACCTCTTTCTTCAGCTATTGTAACCGGTCTCAGCAAATGCAGCTTAAGATAATTCGTCGAAATCTAACACCGTTTTATCAATTTTCGTTAGCGTTGATTAAGATTGCATCTATCTCGCAGTTAGTATCGTTAGACAAGCGTTTAGAATCGAACATTAACTCTCGTAGTTTTTTTAATTTCCCAATATCAAAGACTAGTGACAAAGATCAAGAGCAATCTGTAGCCTTTGCTAGTAAGATTTCTACTTCTGCCTCTTTTGTTATTCTTGCTATTTGCTCTCTTAATGCTTCTACATTTTCTTTTTTTGTATCCACTTCTACCTCAAATACTTGTGTATACTGCTTCTTTCTCTTCCTCCTAATTTCTTTTTAGTTTTTAGGATTATTAGACCTACTACCGATCTTTAGTACTTAGATTTATTGTCTATAGTTACCGCTTCTTCTCGTCGTTTCTTTCGTTGGTGTGTTGTCAAACGTCTTTTGTGTAATCGTGTACGTGTTTTTTCTTCCATCGAACTAGCGCAAGCAACTTATTTAGGATCACCACATTACATCTAGCTGTGACCACCGCAGTGTTAGGCGCACATTGGAAGCTCTTCGCTGTCACTTCCACTGACCTCATATAAAACATAAGATTGCTGTTTATATGCTACTGTTCTTTATATTTAAATTAACAACAGAACCACGCTATTAGGTCACGTCACCCATTGTCAAGTACTATGTAGCGTTACTACAAAATTTTCCACTCGTCTAAAAAAAGATCGTGCTGTTTCTTCGGATGTAAAAACTGCTGCTATTGCTTTTGCATCTACTTAAGACACTTCAAATTATTCTTGCTGTCTCCTTATTCTAACTGTTCTCTTCTTTTTCATCGGCATTACAAGCGTCGTAAGTGCTAGTTCACTTTTTGGGACTTTTAAGTTTTGATCTTTACTATTTTTTTGGTTTTTGTTTTTTGGTTTTGGTAGTTTTTGATTACATCGTTGATATCCTGGCTGTTGTAGCTTAGATGCTTCCCAATTGTTCCTTATATTTTTCTGTAAGTTTCTAGTAAATTTTTTTCGGTTTTTTTCTTAACCATCTTATTTTGGGACATACTACTTTTCTATTTGTATATAGTTACATCCGTTTAGTCGAACATTTTGAGATTAGTAAGTCCCTAGTAAGACTGTCACTACGATTTTGGTTTAGTTTTTTCCTTTTGGGTTTTCTATTCCGCTCGTTGGCATTAAAGTCTTGTAGTAAACTTTTCGATTTGGGACAGTATTCGTTCTATGACTAACCGATACATTTTCCTTTCTCTTTCTTTTTTTTTCTATACATTTTAGGGTGATTGCTTAGGCATGGAAATGTTAGTCACTCATTTTAGTTTCTTTTACGAAAAAAAAAACAAATCAAACACTTATATCTTGTCTTATCTTTTTCCGCTGTCACTTTTTTTCCTTTCTTGTCTATCTTATTTTTCATTTTTTCTTCTTTTTCTTTTTGATCGGTTGATCACCTGCATGCCACATCGCTCCTTTTAGAGCAATTATCTGTTTTGATTTTTCTTTTTTTCTAAATCTAGGTTAGTTGCTTGAACATTTTCCTGCTTTTTATTAGTAATTTTTTTTCTTTCTAGTGTTTACTGCAATTACGTTTCTTTTTCTTCTATTTCTCAGTCACTTTTCTTGCTGTATTGGGTTTTGTTGTGCTTGGTTTGGAACTTGGGACGTACTGGAACGTCACTTCTTATACTTCTATTACTCTTGGAATATTCTAATCCGTTCTTTGGCTTTTAGGTTTTAATGTGACATAATTAGCAAGTAAAGCTTTTTATTTTTTCTTATTTACTTTTACTTCATTTCTTTTCTTTCTTTTGGTTTTGTGTTATTGCGGTATGGATTTTTCTTAGATTGGTACATTCTGGTGTTTGTTTTTTTGGTGACTTTGAAATTGTGGGTTTTGGATTATTAATTTTTTTTCTCTGCCTTTTAGGTAGTACGACTTATGTCGACTTTAATCAGAATCTTCTTTTTATTTGAGGGTTTTTTGTCGGTTTTTCTTTTGTTAGATCTTCAGGATCTGTTTGTTTTTTAGTGGAAGAAACTCATATCGACGACTTTTTGACACAGCAGTTTTTTTTTAATTTGTTTTTTAAACCCGCATATCACAATTCAAGATCTGCTAGATAGTGATTCTTGGACTGGGGTTTCATGGGATTTAAGAGCATTGTTTTTAACCGTGGTCTAAACTTTCCTATGCATGCTCTTATAGCGTAACGACCGATGTCGACTTACGAGTACCAGATACTTTATTTCTGTTGGTTTTTGATTCTTTGGAGTATCTTTCCGTTTCGGTCAACTTTTTGCGCATATTAGATTGGTGATACTTAGCGAACTGGGTTGGGTGATATTGTGTTTGGGTTGGTTTTAGATTTTAGGGTTTTGTTATTAGCGTATGCCTGAATTTATATTCTTCATTTTAGCTAGTGTCCACTCACCAAGTTTTTATATTGCTGGGGAGAGAATTTGTTATCTTAAAAGTGTTTTGGCACGATGTTTGTATCGTACGATTTTGTTTATTTTAGCAAATTTTAAGAATTTTTGAAAAGGTGCCACTAGCTATTCGCATTCTTAAAAAAAAAACTTAACTATAAGTATTATATATTCCTAATTTGATTCTTGTCATCGACGTTGTCAGTCGTTTGCACGCACGACTTACGTACCTATTAGGTTGTTGTCACAATTAACCATAAAACTTTTTCTGTGTGTAACATATTATTAGATGGTGCGCTTTGGTTCTCTAAATGACCGAGATTTGTATTTTTGTGTTATAATTTACAAATTTACATTTATTTGCTTTGGAATATAAAAGTCTTTGTACGACCTGTTCCCAATCGAAGAGGGCTTGCTTCAAAAATTAATGTCTCTCGTTTCTCTTTTTTAAGTTCTCGTTCTGTGATAAATAAATATACTCGTTGTTATAACCTGCGTTTTTGTCGTTTGTTTCTTTTTCAGCTTTGGATAGATTTAAACGGTATTTGTTATCCTAATCTTCCACCGCTTTAGCGTCTTTTTAATTTTCTTTATAATTCAGCACCTCAAAACTTACGACCCAATCATTTAATTAAACTGAGTTAGTCGCTGCCATTTAAGTTACGAGATAATTCTTGTAGCAACAAACGAAAATTCTATTGAATGTAAACTGTTCGAAGCTATACTGAGATAAGAACGTCTTCCGAGCTTGGATCGTGTCATTGTTGTAATCTCTTATACACACTATATCTGAGCATTAAATAACGTTAAAAAGCAGCCGGAAATCTAGCATGGCATGTGCCGTCTTACGGCGAGTTTCTACAATGGAAGAAGACTTCAAACACATTATTCTTTCCTGTACAGTTTGTCACGGAAATAAAAATAAAAGGTTTTTATAGTGTGAAAGAGATGTCTAGAAGACTGTTAATAGAAAAATACTAGAAACAGGAGAAAAAGTAGATTAGCTAAAAGGGCAAAAGGTAACCAATTTAAGAAGAAAACTGACAGACATCAGAAGTTTAATGTCATTTGTTCTGGATGAATTTAAAAAATTTTATATCACAAATTTAGATCAAAATGCTGATTTTGAGGACTAGAAGGATTTGGTGAACAAGTCGATTTTGAAATTAAAGAAAATTAGTTTTTGCAACTCTGACTTTTTTGTAACAATAATATTTAGTTAATAATATTCTTTAAATAAATACGTTTTTGAATCATTATACGGAAATTTATTTGTTAAATATAGACCCAAGAACAAAACCATTTTTTTATTTAGCAGTTTTCTCAAAAGAAATCTACACAAATTTGAGACACAACTTGTTTTTTAGACATTTGAAAAAAATTTGGGACATACATGTCTCGGATTTTAGAAAAAAGGCTCTTATAGTGGACCCCTACCTAAATACACGAAAAAAGTCAAAAAGTGAATAGAAATGAAACATTGTTTTTATTTTTTCATTTATCGACCGAATTCACAGATATAAGAGTTTGTTTCGGCACCGGCGCAATCGACGTAAGCCCACATAGAGCACATCAAACACATTACCCAGTGCTCTCTCTAAAAACTTTACACAACAAAAAATATAATCTGCGTCATTCCTGACTGGTGCCGATTCTTCCGGAGAAAGTTCCAATTCAGATGATTCGCTTGAAGAAATTTCACCAGTGTCTTCTTCACTGCTTGATGTCTCCTCAGCTGGTTTGAGACGTTTTTTGGCTTTCTTTTGCTTTTCCTCCTCGAAGTTCTTTTTGGAACAGATTTTTTTTAACTCACGCTCACGTCTTTAACTTGAAGACTGTTTGGTGGGCGGTTAGTTTCCTCTGGTTTCAATAGACTGCTTTAAGTCAGCCTTATATAGCGAAGAAGTTATGATTTGAGATTTACAGACTTTTTTTCTTCTTGTTAAAATATTTTTTTCACTTGTGGAATTGGCGCTCTTTCAAATGGACTCACATGAGAAGACTTTGATGTCTATATTTGTGTGGATTTTGAAGTGACAAGAAAAATCGTCTCCTGGCTTTGTCTACAGGAAGACGTCAATGGAATAGGTGATTCACAATTTTTTTAGTTATCATTGTTACGTTGGTTTGAGATGCTGGTATTCTCTAGATCTCATACCATCAAAAGCATTTACGACGCGATCGTTATAACGCAGCTACTGTCTGCTCTCTTCTCTGTATTATATTTTTAGAGGACCCCTTAAAGTTTGGTCCAGGGGCTGCATTTTATGCAAAGAATGCGATGGAAGTGAGATGATGTTGATATGGTTTTTTCTAACTAAATTGATTAAATCGATGTTCTGTGTGCGGCTGTAATGATCATCCGGAAATAGCAATACTGGTTTATTGCCAATGAGTTTAACAAACTGTACGAAACGTTGGAACCACAGGGTGAATACGTTGGTCTGGATCCAGTCTGAGAAGTAAACAGCAAAAATTGTTTCGAATGGAGGATTTGCCGCTTTTGACTGCACAATTGATATCCTACTCTCGTCGACGTTGAATATTCTATCCAAAGTATATCTTCCTTTCTCGTAGAGGTTCATACGATGATTGAAGAATACTTCCACGTTATCTTTGCTAAACCCCGGCGCTCTAGAATATGTAAGATGTTCCGGTAGGTTTTTTTTGGAGAGTTGTGCTTGGTGGCGTTTAACAAGCGGCCTGACCCACTTTCTTCCAGTTATATTGTAATCAAAAAAATGCTTCAGATTGTTTTATACAGCCAGCTGTTAAGCCATTCTTTGCAAGGCTGCACGCGTTCGTCCAAAAAACGATGCCTCTATAGCAAGACAATATTCAACCAACTCATTTCCAAGTGCTTCATTTAAAACAGTGGCCAAGTCGCTCTAAGGGCTTCATAGGCTTTGGTCATGTCATCTGATGACCAAACACTTAATTTTGGTTTTAAAATTTATTTGCGTTGTTTTTCGTAGTTTTTTAATTAATCTCGCAAAATTTTAATGTGGCGCACATGCGGAGACAGTAATAAATAATCTATTACGAAAACGATATACGTATATAATTGAACTAAAGAAGTAAGTACATAAGAAGATGTAACGTAAAAATGTGATGTACTTTGCTATACTGAACCTTCAGGTAGGAGAGGCAAAAACTTGGTTTACTTTTTAAACGATGATCTTTCGTGGCGCTATTGTGCTCACTCCATCATGGCTGTGTAGATGTGTGCTGTTTGTAATTTATTGGTAAATGTGTTTGTTTATTTATTTATTTAATTTTCATTTGTAAAAGGTTCAATCGGACAGTTGATCTTGGATGCGTTTTTTATTGACCATGATGAAGTGCGCACAATAGCGTAACGAAACGTCGCCGTTTAAAAAGCAAACCAAGTTGTGAGTTTTTGCTTCTCCTACTTGAAGGTCAAATACAGCTAAGTTATTAAGTAATATTAGAAGAAAAAAAAGTTTATTTACCTAGAAGATTAAAATGTTTCTGCTTGTACATGTTCATTTTCACTGTCCATGACTGCACCTAGTTACCTATACATAATATCTTTATCATAAAGGCCTTTGGTGAGCAATTCAAATCTGCTGGTATTAGAATTTAGATCAGAAATCCCGCATCGTGGTTTTTTTATTAGCTATAATTACTTCTATGAATTTTAAAAAATACTAACAAAACTTACTTCTAGAGTTTCCGCATCTGGACGGCCTGTTACGGGCAGATTAAAAAACTGTTGTAATCGTTTCAATCCAATTTTGTTGTTTCCTCTTGAGTGGCGCGCAGAGTTTGGCAAGTAGCCGAAATTTTTTAAATATTTAGACTAAAACTACCAATATCAGTTAAAATCATGAGTCAAATACACTTACAACTTCTCTATTTTCAACTACAGCCAATTCTGGTCCTGAAAAAAATGCGTCAACAAACTGAAATCGTTTGTTACATGTTTACCGTATTCAAAAGAACTTGAATTGACCGTGTCAGTTAAAACAAATGTTAAAATTAAAAACAACGCGTTCATTATCTAAAATTAAAGAATATTTAATCAAAATCTTGAATATCTCTATAGTTACCATGATTACGCTCGGAGAGCAACGTAATGCAGCCCGAGAGATGTATGTTGCTCGATGAGCGTAATCATCCAGTAACGGCAGTGGTGCACACAAGATCTGATTTTTCACTTAATATAAAATTCAAACTAAAAATGAACAGTTACTTAAGTTTTTATTACAAGCAAGTCTAGTAGCTTAGAACAATAAATAAATTGACGTTTAATTATTTACTTGTCAAATTAATTTTATAATCACAATGAACCTGCAAGAACTGCTCAAATATAGTGAAAAAAATCCACAAAAAGGAATAGAAAACTTGTTACCATCAAAATCTAAAGAAAAATGTGAAAATATACATCACTTTTGAAAGAAAGCATTATGCGAGAACGTTATGAATTCATAACGTATGTTTACATATTTCGTATCCTAGGCATTACGAGTAAATTACAACAAAGTGAACATAAAATAATAAAAACATAGATTTGAACAAACGCGATGCATGCAACTATCTTTTTCAAATGTTGGTGACTTACCTGGAAAATTCAAAGCTAAATATTTACTTGCTGTTTAGCTGATGCGATAATATTTTTGGTAAATTAAAAATTAATTTGTAAACGACTATTTTAGTGCATTTATTGGCAATTAATGAAACAATTAAAATTATACATACGATAATTTTGATAAGAATGCAGTAATTATACGTTACTGACGATTTAATCCAGCAGCATTCTAAAGTTTTAAGAATACTTAGCCTAGTTATAATAAAAATTATTTTATTTAAAATAACATACGAATATAAAAAAAACACAAAAAGATTTTTTTGTATATAACATCACTTAATATTTAACTCACCTGATTTGGCTCACTTGAAGCTAGCTGTGAAGAGGTGTTTCCGTTTCTTTTATACACATTCTACATTCAGGGTTGTCTTATATTTTTATATTAGTGACGTATTTCATAAGTAGACCGTGTTCTGTGAAGAGTCCGACAAGCTTATCTTAGTTGGTTTTTACCTAACATAAATTCTTTTACTCTCTTTCTGAATGGACTCGTGATAAACATTCTTGACCGTTTTAGTCCAGAAGCTGCCAACCAGTGTGAGCTATGTTTTTGTCTTAATAAGTATCTAATCTTCCCTTTGATAGTGTGTTACGATACTTTACGTCGTAACTTAAAAAGGCAGCGACTAACTCAGTTGTATTCGTTGATTGGGTCGTAAGCTTCGTGGTGCTAAATTAAATTTGTCGGCCTAACTTTTACATTCCAAAACTAATTAAATTTATATTTGTTAATTATAACACAAATATGCAAATCCTCAATGATTCAGAGAACCAGAGCGCACCGTCTAATAATATGTAACACTCAACCTGCTATGTACGTTTAATCGTTCGTTTTCACCGAAATAAGCAAAGCCGTACATACGGTGTTACCAGAAGTAAAGTTTTCTTGGTTTATACGGTCAATGAAACCAAAGCAAATGCGCCGAGTTTTCCTCAAACTAAATTATATTATTGCATAAAGTGGCTCTTCCAATTCGGTTAGAAATTTTTCAATACCTGAGTAACTGACGTAACATCATTATCATTATAGAATCTTCACATCGATGGAAAACGTGTGAGTGTCCAGAAACTCGCCCAATAAAAACTTTTACGAAAGTAATAAAAATACTACGCTCAATATTCGCATGAATGCATGTAAATAACCCGAAATGAAAGAAATCTCCGGATAAATGATTATTCTTTCATCGAACTACGATTTTAAAACTTTATGATGTCAAAACAATGTAGCAAAAGTGGGAGTTTTAGAATAAATATTATACGGTGCAAACATCACAAAAAACACTTTTAACATAACAAAATCCGTTCCGGCAGCATAACAACCTGGAAAGTAGACACTACCGTAAATAAAGAATAGAAATTTAGGCATACGCTAAGGACAGAACCTTAAAACCCAAAACCAACCCAAACGCAATAACACCTAACCCAAAAAAAAAACGTAAATGAAAGACGTTTTTCCAGTTCGCTAAGTATTACCAATCAAATATGTCTAAAAAGTTTGCACAAAGCGAAAAGATGATTCCAAGAATCAAAAACTCTAACCAACAGAAATAGAGTACCAGAAAAAGTAATTGTCAAAAGTCATCAGTCGTTACGCTATAAAACCAAGAAAGCTACGCAGTCTCGTAGTCATCACTGAAAGACAACTTTAAGCAAACCAAGAGAAAAGAAGTTGTTACGTGCAAAATTTTTATAATGCACTACCCTGTATATGGGTTTAATTAAAAATTACTTTTCTATTTCCCGACGCCATCTATCGGGCTCGTTGGTCTCTTCGTATTGAGTAGACGATATCTGGTGAGATACGGGCATTTTGACTTTAACATCGTTCACGATAACCTATGTCTGCGTGAATTAAAAATCGTTTTCATAAAACATCCACGTGTTGGGACACGATGGGTAATAAAAGTATTTTTCTTTAACTAATTTAATCCACGCAAGGTAAGTGGCTTTTGTTCTTTTTTTTTGATTAAGGGTAATTTTTATGTCTTTTTGTTAGCGCCATGTGCTACCTCCTAAGTATGGGTATTCTTGTCGTAATTTGAAATCTACAAGGGAAAATTATAATCGGAAGCTGTAGACCTAAGAACGCTGCGATACAAGGGCAGAATTTCTATGCGGAGGCAATTAATACCAGTAATTAATATCACCTTGTTCGGAAGAGCCTAAGTACCGGATACGATTGAATTTCTCTTCGGAGGCAATAAATTAATACCATCGTAGACGAAAAGACATTGTAACAGCATACGATAAGTTTCGGTTCTATTACTTTCTTTTAAATGTTTCTTTTACTTGTTGTAGTTTGTGAGTCGCCAGGTAGACACGATTATTTTCAGGAAGTTTAATTACAGGAAGCCAGTAGGAAAACGTTTTCTGAAGGTAACCCTGAATTTGGTAAGTCAATTTTTTTGCTTTTAATTATTCGCTGTGGCTACGGTGCTACTCATGACTAACGATAATTACCAATCGTGTCAAAACGTTCGAATTGATTTGTTTCTTATTATCGTAACTCAATTAGTCTAAGTTAAATTACTATTGCATGCTGTTTACGTCAACTGTCAATTATCATTATTAATGTAATTTACTTATGAAGATTTTTATATGTTCTAATGGTTACACTTTTGTTTTACGTGTAGTGTAAGTTGCCGATACTTCTGATATTTTAGTACCTGCTTATATTTGTACTTGGACTAAATTTAATCACTGTGATGCTATCAATTTATATCAAAATTGTTATTGATTCAAACTTTAATCTATTCATCATTCTAAAGTAATTAAAGTGCAATTGTTGTTAACGATTTAGTTTCTTTCTTCGTTTCCCCCAGCTTTACGAACCTTAACAATTTTGTACAAGCTTCGAGCCTCCTGTGCTGACCTAGCAGGAGCTATTTCTGCAAAGAACAACAGATCTGGCGCCCTTTAAAATAAAGTCACTTGAACCTCCTCTCTCTCCGACAGGTATGGTTTCAATCTTACAGTGAGTTGGCCGTGCAGGTTCGTAAATTACTAGAAGCTTGTAGCAAAGTATAAGAAAAAGAAAAATTTAGGTTACAGTCAAGGACAACGCTCTAAAATACCATGAAACTCTAGCTCACAGATACAAATCCTACCATGGTTATAAGTCCTTAAAACTAACTAAATCAAGAAGGAAAATAAAACCAAGTATCTAGCAGATTTTGAATGGTGATGTTTGGATTTAGAAAAAGAAAAGTAAAAAAAGGCAGCAGACGGTATGAGATTCTTCCACTAAAAAAACCAAACAGACCGTAAATATCTAAGAAAGCATTACCAACGAAAAGATCTCAAGCAATAAGATTGTGATCAAAAATCGACACAAATCGGATTACCTAAAAAAAAGAAGAAAAAGTTATCTAAAAGTTACAACTCGAAAATCGACAAAAAGCTAAACACTAAATTATACCAATATTAAAAAAAATTTAACCGCGTAATCCAAAACAAAACCGGAAAAAAGGAGTAAGAAAAAATAAAAAGAAATAAGAAGCTTCACTTAGTAATCGAACGTCGCTAGTCAGTGCTCGTCATGTTCAAATGTCACAACAAAACAGAAACTCACTAAACCTGGTAAAGCAAGAAAAGTAACTGAGGAAGAAAAGAAAAAGAAAATAAACATTTAAACACTAAAGAAAGAAGTTACTAAAAAGAAAAAAAAAGAAAGTGTTAAGCAACTAGCCAAGATTCAAGAAAAAAAGTATAACAAATAGTTGTCTCTGGCGAACCTTAAGGAGCAAAAGAGAAAAGAAAAAAAAGCAAGAAGAACAAAGAAGAAAAGAGACACAGACGGAGAAAAATAAGACTAGATGTTTTTATGTCTAACTAACCATTCAAGAAGTGAACTCAAAAGAAAGTCAAAAAGAAAAAATAATGGTTGGCACATAGAAAATCCCTAAACCCAAGAAGAAAGAAATAAAAAGTAGAAAAGATAGAGATGATAGGGAAAAACGGAGAAAGAGAAGGCTTGATGTTAATGCCTGATTCGCTCCTCTCTACGTAGAAAAATCAAACGTGAGGCCACCTCACGGTGCCCAACGAACTGCTCAAGAGGTATACCTTAAAGAGAATAAAAAATAGAAATATGGTTGGCACATGAAAAGTGCTAGACTCAAAAAGAAAGAATTGAAAAGTAGGAAAGATAGAGATAAGGAAAGACGGAGTAAGATACGGCTTGATGTTAATGTCTGAGAGACCACCCTACGGTGTTTAACGAACCGCCCTAGATATAGAAAAAAAAGAAGAAAGAAAAGATATCACAGTTAGTCGTAAAACGAATGCGTATCAATTGCTGTGCCAAATTGGGAAGTTTACCACAAGACTTTAATGCCAACAAGCGGAATCGGCAACTCAAGAAAAGAAAAACTAAATTCAAAAGCTGAAGAGAGTTTCCTAAAGATTACGTACCAATCCAAAAAGGCAGATTAAGCGAATATAAATGTATCCAGACGAAAAGATGGTTTGTCCTGAAGTAAAATAGAAAAGAAAGAAACCAAAAAAATTTATTAGAAATTTAACCAAAGAAAAGAATATGGGTGACAGCAAAATGAAAAAAAGCAAATAGACAGCATCCGAACCACAACCAGCAAGATACAAACGACGTATCTCAAGACTCGAACCACCAAAACCAAAAGACCAGAACCAAAAGAATAGCAAAGGTCGGAAGTCAAAAACTCAAAAAGTGAAGTAGCACTTACGACGCTTGCGACGCCGATGTAAGAAAAAAAAACTATTAGAAGAAGGGGACAGCAGAAAATAATAAGAAGCGACTAAAGAAGGAAATGCAAAAGCAATAGCAGCGGAAGAGACACCACAATCTCTATGTAGACGTGTAGACTTTATAGTGACACCAGTGTTGGAGAGCTTCGCCGTCCTTGGTAAAACGTGACGTGGCCTAATAGGGATGCTTCGTTGTGAATCCGAACAAGAACGATAACGTATAAACTCGGAAACCTTAGGTCTCACATGAGTCTAGTAGAAGTGACATCAAGAGCTTCTAAAGTGCGCTTACTACTGCGATGATCACAACTAGATGTAATGTGGTGATGTTGAATAAGTTGCTTTTGTTGGTCCGACGACCAACGAGAGAAACGACAAAGAGAAGAAGTAGCTTTAGACACTAAACTTAAGTACCAAGGATCGGTCTAATAATTCTAGAAACTCAAAAGAAATTAGAAGAAAAAGAAAGAAGAGAACGAACAGTACGTAAAGGCTTATCACTTTGAGAACGACAACAAACAAGTATTCAAAGTAGACTTAGATACAGAAGAAGAAAGTGTAGAAGCATTAAGAGAGCAAGTAACAGGAATAGCAGAAGAGACGGTAGAAGAAATCTTACTAGCAAAGGCTACAAATGGCTTTTGAACTTTGTCACTAATTTCTGGTCTTGAAAAATTAAAATAATTGCGAGAGTTGACGTGACTCCAAATGCTTGCTTGATAATACTAACTGCAAGATAGATGTGATCTCAATCAGCGCTAACGGTTTTAGATTTCAGCGAATGATCTTGAGCGTTTGCTCTGGGACCGGTTCCGACAGCTGAAGAAAATGGTACCGTATAGTAGTAACGTTTGTACCGATGGATTCGTTAGCTCTCATCGTACGATTGTGAATAGTATCCATTAAACGCTTAACAGAATCTAAAGATAAAAATTCTGACTTTGATTCGCGAGACTCATTTCTGAAGCAGAATCCGAAGAAGTGAAAAGTAGTTGTTCTTCATCTGAAGAATACATAGCTAACACACTAAAAGACACAATTAAACCTAAAACACTAGATTAATCAAAATAGTAAACCACAAGCAGAAATCTGGTAACACATGTCCGACTAAAAACCAAATCAAAATCGAAGTAAGTCGATAACTAAAACAAGTTAGGCCAACGTACTGATAAAAGAAAGAAAAATAAGTAATCCAACTACAAAGTCAGGTCTTTTTTGAGTAAAGCAAACTCACTAAAGACAACCAATAAATAGAAAAGTCAATAAAAATAGAACGAATTATAATCGCACACACGAATTCGGACCCAGATTTCAAATTTTTCAGTAACTTTTGTTTAAATTAATTTATGATTTAGCATTTCCTTTGTGTTAATAAAATTCAGATTGCATTATAAGTTATGCTTTCCTCTGACATTATGATCATTTGTTTATTTTAATACTATTAAGAGTTTCATTTATGTTTCGTTGTCATTTAATGATTTTGCGTTTGTTGTTTGTTTGTTACGTGCATAAATTTAAATAATGCATTACCCTGTATATTGGTTTAATTAAAAATTACTTTTATATTTCTCGACGCCATCTATCGGGTTCGTTGGTCACTTTGTATTGAGTAGGCGATATCCGGCGAGAGACCGGCATTTTGATTTTGACATCGGTCATATTCTAACCTATGTCTGCGTGAATTAAAAATCGTTTTCTAAAATCATCCACGTGGTGGGACACGATCGAAAATAGAAGTCTTCTGAATTAATTAATTTATTCACGCAGACGCCATGTGCTACCTCCTAAATAGGGGTATTCTGGTTGTACTTTAAATTCTACCAGGGTAAGTTGTGACTTCGTTGTGATCGTGAAGTATTCGAATCGTCACCGGCCATTCCTACCACAATCTGGCCCATGATTTCTAGTCGACACCGAAGTACGAGGGATGAACCTCGACACATATTCTGATGGGGCGAGTCTAAATATTTATAAGGCCTACAGTGATAACTTATTAAACCACAGACAAGGGGTACAATAGCATTCGACAACCGGGTTATATGATATATACTTTCTTTTACCTTAAGTAACGATTTTTGTAGATTTCACTTTCGTGAGGAATTAGTTTCACACGACTTGCTATTTCAGAGTGCTTACAGGATAGCTTGCCGAGGAAAGTACTTTCTTCGTACGAGTGGAAGTTCCTGTGTTAATGGTAAGTGTTTTTATGTACCTTTTTCGTTGTCAGCAAGGTCGCTCACGAAACTGTTGTGAATATTAATACCGTAATTATTAACGTGATTGGATTACCATTTAATTAGTAAATTTGCTTATGTTACGTATGCTGTGTACTTCCCATAATTATTATGATAATTTAATATTAATGCCATAATTATTATCACTGTTTTATTGTCAGTAATGCCATATTACTAATTATGTAAACGATATTTACTACGAACTATTCTTCGCTATCTATTTCACTGTAATTTACTTATGTACTGTGTGTTGCCGATACTACTGGCATTTCTGTAATGAGAATTCTTATATTCTGTGATAATCATCAACGATTCTAGATTAAAGTTGTTATTGTGGTTATTTGTTCTTTTATGACAACATACCTGTCTCTTTGGATCGTCGTTATCTAATAACAAACGCTGGCTACTCGAACAGCCGAGTAGAAGGATTACGAACCTAACATCGTGTTACAAGTTTATACCGTTCTGTCCTGAGCAAGATAGAGAATTACTTTGGGATAAGCTCTGGCGCCCTGCAACATCTTTTCTGTATTTAGTGTGGACCTCCCCTCTCTCCGACTATTGTGAGTTGGCCGTGCAGGTTCGTAAAATACCAAAAGCTTGTAACATGTTCATGTTTAATTACGTCTTAACTTGGTACCTTTCGCATCTCTGTTGGTTGCACTTTGATCGTATGCGATTTTTTATACTTTTCTTGTCGGAACGTGTGTTAGAGAGTCAATAGTAATGATGTCGTAGTACCAAAACGAATTATACCGAGAACTAAAAATTGTCGCGTGACGCGATGTGTGTTTGATTCCTTAGTATTGTAAAGTTATGTGTTTATGGTTGAAAAATATCCGAGGTCATAAATTTTGCATCGTATAAACCAACGTTCTGAATTCGCATTTTAGCGAATTAATAAATATTATCCCCAATCAACCCGTCACCGCCTCTACGAGTAAGTTTTTCCCATCATTTGAGACTTAGGTTATCGTCTAGCTTCTGGGTTCAGCCACCCGCAGCTTTCAATAGAAAACCAAATTACAATTTAGAAATTATGGTTATTGCAAAAGATTTTATGCAATTATATTTGAGTTCAGTGTAACTTAAAATTAATGTAATGATTGATTTGCTGTCGGTGAATAGGTTTAACTAATTGACAGATTTGTATTTTTGATTTGCTTTCATGCTAAATAAAATTTCCGTCATTTATAAAACGCACCGTTAATATTTTAGTAAGTTTTAATAACTTAATTTTTATGATTAGTATTTCTTTGCTTAATTTTTAAGTTTGTTTGCTCATATTATTAATAGGTAGCCATTATGTTTAAATTATGTCCTTTATTTAGTTAATTTAATCAATTTTAATTCACTGTTTTCTTTCATTGCATTTATTTTTTTTAAATTTTATAATGAATTTTAAATGTGTCAAAGCTTTTTAATCACATTTCATTTGAGTTGGTTTATGTATTATAATTTTAGCTTTGTGACGTTACAACCCTAAAGATAAGTTCATTGAGGGTTGTAACTACCTTAATGGGTTTCAGGGTGATCTTGGATTTATATGATATATACTTTCTTTTACCTTAAGTAACGATTTTTGTAGATTTCACTTTCGTGAGGAATTAGTTTCACACGACTTGCTATTTCAGAGTGCTTACAGGATAGCTTGCCGAGGAAAGTACTTTCTTCGTACGAGTGGAAGTTCCTGTGTTAATGGTAAGTGTTTTTATGTACCTTTTTCGTTGTCAGCAAGGTCGCTCACGAAACTGTTGTGAATATTAATACCGTAATTATTAACGTGATTGGATTACCATTTAATTAGTAAATTTGCTTATGTTACGTATGCTGTGTACTACCCATAATTATTATGATAATTTAATATTAATGCCATAATTATTATCACTGTTTTATTGTCAGTAATGCCATATTACTAATTATGTAAACGATATTTACTACGAACTATTCTTCGCTATCTATTTCACTGTAATTTACTTATGTACTGTGTGTTGCCGATACTACTGGCATTTCTATAATGAGAATTCTTATATTCTGTGATAATCATCAACGATTCTAGATTAAAGTTGTTATTGTGGTTATTTGTTTTTTTTATGACAACATACCTGTCTCTTTGGATCGTCGTTATCTAATAACAAACGCTGGCTACTCGAACAGCCGAGTAGAAGGATTACGAACCTAACATCGTGTTACAAGTTTATACCGTTCTGTCCTGAGCAAGATAGAAAATTACTTTGGGATAAGCTTTGGCGCCCTGCAACATCTTTTCTGTATTTAGTGTGGACCTCCCCTCTCTCCGACTATTGTGAGTTGGCCGTGCAGGTTCGTAAAATACCAAAAGCTTGTAACATGTTCATGTTTAATTACGTCTTAACTTGGTACCTTTCGCATCTCTGTTGGTTGCACTTTGATCGTATGCGATTTTTTTATACTTTTCTTGTCGGAACGTGTGTTAGGGAGTCAATAGTAATGATGTAGTAGTACCAAAACGAATTATACCGAGAACGTAACGCGATGTGTGTTTGATTCCTTAGTATTGTAAAGTTATGTGTTTATGGTTGAAAAATACCCGAGGTCATAAATTTTGCATCGTATAAACCAACGTTCTGAATTCGCATTTTAGCGAATTAATAAATATTATTCCCAATCAACCCGTCACCGCATCTACGAGTAAGTTTTTCCCATCACTTAAGACTTAGGTTATCGTCTAGCTTCTGGGTTCAGCCACCCGCAGCTTTCAATATAAAACCAAATTACAATTTAGAAATTATGGTTATTGCAAAAGATTTTATGCAATTATATTTGAGTTCAGTGTAACTTAAAATTAATGTAATGATTGATTTGCTGTCGGTGAATAGGTTTAACTAATTGACAGATTTGTATTTTTGATTTGCTTTCATGCTAAATAAAATTTCCGTCATTTATAAAACGCACCGTTAATATTTTAGTAAGTTTTAATAACTTAATTTTTATGATTAGTATTTCTTTGCTTAATTTTTAAGTTTGTTTGCTCATATTATTAATAGGTAGCCATTATGTTTAAATTATGTCCTTTATTTAGTTAATTTAATCAATTTTAATTCACTGTTTTCTTTCATTGCATTTATTTTTTTTTTAATTTTATAATAAATTTTAAATGTGTCAAAGCTTTTTAATCACATTTCATTTGAGTTGGTTTATGTATTATAATTTTAGCTTTGTGACGTTACAACCCTAAAGATAAGTTCATTGAGGGTTGTAACTACATTAATGGGTTTCAGAGTGATCTTGGATTTAGAAGCAACTTTCATCGTGTCTTTGATTAGCGTTCACAGATTTTGGGTGTCTTACTTCAGTATTTGAGATTTTCGAAATAGTCACGATTTTTTATTTTAAGCTAATTTACTCCTTACCGCTGAGCATCGAGTAAAAACAATTTTTTGCATGTAACAAATGTAAAAACCATGCAAAAGAAAATAGAAAACTTAAGACCCTTGATGTTTTGTTTGAAAACAAAATGCAGTCTTTCCTCATTTTTTCATATGTGATCTTTATTAAGCAATGGTTTTGGTAAACCCAAAAACTTAATTATATTTTAAAAAATCTTGTTTTTATGCAGTTCTCGCCGGATCAAGTTTTCTTGCTGATATCTAAATAAATATTGTTTTGGTCATTGTTTAAAATATATACAGGGTAAGTTACTACTACTTTTGGTCCCGTGTGTTGTAATGGTAGAAAATATGAGTCTAATTTTTTTGTGAGATATGTGTTAAAAACTATGTTTTGAAATTATTTTTACTTATACAGGGTGCTTTAGAAAAGTTGGGTTTTTTAAAAATTATTAGTTTAAAACTATAAACATTTTATTAAAGCTTATCTTTACCTATCTATTATTAATTTCCAAAAAATTTAAAAAGATAGTCCTTAACACATTACATATCTCACTAAAACATTAGGCTGATATCTCCCATCGTTTTGGCACAAGAGACCGAAGGAATAGCCGTAACTCACATCATATATATATTCGCTATAAAGATGTTGAATACCATCGATGTCGTCTTTGTATAAATTTCCCTCTTTGTCAAGCAACCTATATGTGGGATACATAATTGAGTTAGATTTATCTGAATGCGCTAGTCCTAAAACGTGTCCAATTTCATGAAGGGTCACCGAAAAGAAGTCAACCCCTACAAACAACAAAATACGGAATCTATACAATGATAAAAAGTCTTTCGGGTTTGGACCGTGTCATTGTTGTTGTAACCGAATTTGCTAACGTTTCGCTCACTTTTGCAAGGGGCTTCATCAGGGCGTGAGATAAATCGCAAAACTCAAACAAGCAACCGAAATCTATCAAAGAACCACTACAGAGATAGGTAATCAACTTGAAAACCAAGCCAGATTCTAAACTCCGTAGAAGTGACTTTAGAAGAAATAGTCTCCGTATATAAAGAAAAAGGATCGTCACGGATGGTTCAGCTCGACTCTGATTGGGTTACGGTTGTTAAGGGGCGTGTTTTCGATAAATGATTAATGACCGGGAACCAAAGAGGAGATAGCTCAAAACCATTATCGCGATTGAAGTTATTGGGGTGTTTGTTGAGTTCTATACTCTCTCGGAATTTCCTGTTGTAGTAGGATTGGAGTTTTGGCAATCAACAAAATTTTATCAAAATCTATCTTATGACCTGTAGTAAAATTATGTTCAGCAACCGCAGACTTGGAAACATACATTTTCCTTATACAACGATCATGTTCTGAAATGCGAGTAATGACGGAACGACCGGTTTCACCAATGTAGACTAAACCACATGAACAAGGAATTTGGTATACACCTTGAGATGAAAGTGTAGGAAATTTGTCTTTGGGAGAAGGTAGAATCTGAGAGATTTTCCCTGTCGAGTTGAATATGGGTTTAATACCATTCTAACGAAGAAGTTTCCCTATTTGATCTGTAACCTTGTGAATGTAGGGTAAAAAAACTAGTTTCGGATTGGATTCGGAAGTAGAAATGTCCTTAGGTAATCGAACACGTTGATGTAGACGAAGATTAATAACTCTATGAATAACTCGCTTCACATAACCATTGTTCACTAAAGTTCTAGTAAGATGACGGAATTCCGAGTCTAGATTCTCAGGTTGGCAAATAGAGAAGGCACGATGAACCAAAGATTCAATAACAGAATGTTTCTGTGTAGGATGATGATGATACGCAGCATGAAGGTATCTGTTCGTATGGGCGGTTTTGCAATAAACAGAATAGCCTAGAAGTCCGTCGGGCTTATGAGTCACAACAACGTCAAGAAATGGACTTACTTTTTATTTCCATAGTAAATTTGATATCTAAGTGTTGATTGTTAAGATGATCAAGAAACTTAAACAATTCGAGATGACCATGAAGCCAAACAAGAAACGTGTCGTCAACATACCTAAACCACACTTTAGGTTTTAATATTGATGATTCCAAATCAACCGTTTCAAAGGATTCCATAAAAATGTTAACTACAACAGGTAATAGAGGAGAACCCATAGCAGCACCAGAAACCTGTTCGTAAAACTTGTTATCAATTTGGAAATAAGTAGAGGATAGACACTTATCAATAAGAGGAACCAAACTCAAGTCCTTGCCATGTTGAGACAGAATTTGTTTGATAATAATAAGCGAATTCTTAATAGGAACTTTAGTAAAAAGTGAAGTAACATTAAAGCTTACGAGAAGATCTTGGGGTTCAAGTTTTATAGTATCTAGACGTCGAATAAAATGGTGAGAGTTAAGGATGTGAGAAAAAATTTTACCTGTAAAATCGCAAAGAATGTTGGCCAAGAACTTGGCTAGCTTGTAGGTAGGAGATTGGATAGTACTGACTATAAGTAGAAAAGGAGTACCTTGTTTGTGAACTTTGGTTTAGAATCTGATGGAGTAAGTCGACATTTAGTTTCAGGAGGTAGATTGGAAGATTTGGCTGACCTCACGTTTAATCCTCGAGGTGCGGTTGTGAGTTCGAGGAGCGTAAGTTTCCTCAGACAAAATAGATTGGATTTTTGCAACATACTCAATTTGGTTCAAAACTACAGTAGCGTTGCCTTTGTCAGCTGGAAGAACAATAATATCAGGGTTCTTACGAAGACTTTTTAGAGCTGACTCTTCCGACTTAGAAATGTTGGATTTAGGAATTTTAGATGATTCAACGATTTTGCCAGTGTTAATACGAATGGGATCTGAGATGTGGCAAGGAAAGTGTCTTATAGAAGACTCGACAGCACATAAAATATCTTCTTTAGGAATACGTTTGGGAGCAACCGCAAAATTCAAACCCTTAAAGAGCACCGATTCCTGTTCTGTGGTGAGGACCAAACTAGATAAATTCACAACTGTCTTTAAGGAGTTAGTAATGGATGAAACTTTACGATTTTTGGATTCCAATAATTTAAACTTTTTCAGATGACCTTCAGTAGTTAGTCGTAGAGTGGTATCAGACTATTGGTAAGTAAGTTGGCAACTTCGGTTACAACAACGACACGGTCCAAACCCGGAAGCCATTCTTATCATAGTACGTTTATGGTATCACATTTAGTTTTGTTTACCGCGAGTATTTTCATCTACCAAACTCTTTTGATCAATCCAAGTTTCTTCATCGTCATAATGTATTTGGCCACCATGAAACGAAACAAACATTGCATGCGCTAATACACGACCAGGTCCATCGAAAGGGTGACTAAAGTATTAACACTATTAATTAAAAAAAATAATTAAACTTAATTGTAACTCACCCATCACCATGATCTCCTCGAGAAAAATCAAACCGAATATGAACATTCTTATAATCCTTGTCAACTTTGGTAAAATTTAAGAAAGCATAGTTTGCCCATATGTTTAAAGCAAGTTCTATATTTTCGTCAACTTGTTGTTGTGGCAACTTTGAACTATAGCTGTCAATGCTAGAAAAATGCATAAAAATAGTTTATTTAACAATAGTTACACGTTTACCTATACGTAATTTCTTTATCAGAAATGCCGTGGGTGAGCAAATCAAATCTGCTGATATTAGCACTTAAATCAGAAAAACCGCATCGTGGTTTTCTTATTATCTATAATTAAGTCGATGCATGTTAAAAAATACTAACAAAACTTACTTTTAGAGTTTTCCAATCTGGAAAACCCGTTACGGGCAGCTTAAAAAATTTTTGTAACCGTCTCAATCCTTTTTTGTTTTTGTTTCTTGAGTGACATGCGTCTTTTGGCATGTAGCCAAAACTGGATAAGTATTTAGACTAAAAGTATTTTTTCTCTAATACCAGTTAAAATCGCAAGTTCACTACACTTACAACTTCTCTAATGGTAACTGTAGCATATTCTGGTTCTGCAAAGAATTTGTTAAGAAACTGAAATCGTTCGTTACATGTTTACCGTATTTAGAAAAATCTGAGTTGAGCGTGTCAGCCAAGACGCATGTTAAAATTAAAGACAACGCGTTCATTTTCTGAAATTAAAGAGTACTTAAGATTATGTATTATTGAGTTGTACTATTCAGTCAAACTCATCAAAGCTTTGAGATCATTTAAGATCGTTAGAGGCGATTACCGGAAGGGACATAAAGTTCTCGTAACAAAAAATAAGAAAACACAAAAAGTAGTCGCTAGAAACGTGTGCTGGTAAAAATAAGTAGTGCAGATAAATAAAGGTGAAAGTTATCCGCGGACATTGTTTATAATTATCCAGTGATAGTCATATATAAATTATTTTTTTTAATATCGTTACATTTTATTAATTTTAGTTAGTTTACTAAAAATTAGTTATATTTATAACAATCATATCTAAATTACGTGTAAATAATTATTTTAAATAAACTACTTTTAAAATTCGTTACAATTGGTATCAAGTGTCGGGTCGCGCTTTGAACGTCTAGATAAACAAGTAATTTAATTACGCTTCCTCGATAAGTTTGCGTGTGTTTATTAAAGTGTAAAATATTAAAAAAAAATTTTATTTGAATAAATTTTTAGGAAGAATTATCTTTATAAGAAACTAAAAATAATTCAAATAATTTACATACGTACAAAATTATATCAGAAAAACTGTTAAAAATGGCGGTTACACCCACTTCCGGTTTCTTTATCAAATCCATATTTTGACAAAGCAGAAAGAATATAAAAAACCATCTCCATACCAAATTTGAAGGTACTAGGACTTTCGATTCAAGAGTTATCGTGGGTAAATCGTTACACGCACACCTACACCAAAAATTTTTTGATCAAAAATATATTTTTTTGATTCAGGAGACCTTGAAACATAAAATTATGCAAAAAAAAATTTTTAATTGCGATTGTTATACTTTCCTTATTGGAAAGTAAAAATAGAAAAAAATTTTTAAAAATGCACAGACAATGAAAGAAAATTCTAAAAGAATGGAAGAAAAACTGCCTTCTCAAAAATTAGAAAAAACACGTGATAGTATTGGAAATAAAAAAAAAACTATCGAAGAACAAAACAGACTAGTGTGAGAACCAAATTAAAACTGTTCAAGAACAATTGAAAACAAAGCACAAACAAGTATTTTAAATTTAAGAAAAGCAGTAACAGACAAAATGAAATTTTTAGAAGTCACATTGAAGACAAATTAGAACAGAAAATTTAATTTTCTTGCGTTCTTCGTTATATACCGTCTTTCGGCTCCGCTTCGCTGATCCGTGTCCGTTCTGGTCTGTTGAGTTGCGTTCATAGACGTCTGCTGACTTCTTGCATGTTCTTCATGCAGCGTAGATCTCCATGTGTTGCTTAATCTGTATCCATCCTCACGGTTAAAGTTGTTAGGATTTTTCATTATTTCTTATTCGAGTATTATTCGCTGGTGATAGTTTCTGCTTCGTGCTAATACCTTTACGTTTCCGTAATCAATCCGGTGATCTCTTTTCTCATGCAGATGTTCCGCTACTGCAGATTTGTCTGTACGTTTGAGTTGAGTGTCACGTTGATGTTCTTTTTAACCTTGCATTGAATGCTCCTTTCTGTTTGGTCGATGTAACTTTTGCCGCACATACACTCTAATGTGTATATACCCTTGATGTGTAGTCTCGGAAGTTGATCTTTATTAGGTGGTATGAACTGATCTATTTTCTTCACTTCACTTAGAACCCTTTTTAATCTGTCAGTGACTCCGCCAACGTAGGGTAAGTAAGCATATGTTTCTGACGGTGTCAGCTTCTTTTTCTTTCTTCTTCTGTGGTCTGATTAATTTTTTGTTGTGGCCATTTTTTATAAGAGCGTCCTTGATGTGTTTGATTTCCTCCGGTTTGTGTTCATCACTAATTTTCTATGCTCTTCTTAGAAGTGTGTTAATGAGAGATTTCTTCTGCTGTGGATGGTGATAAGAGGATGCGTGTAGATACCCGTCTGTATGTGTTTCCTTGTGGTATAGGTTATGACTTAGCCTGTTGTTGTCCGTTCGTGTTACCAAAACGTCTAGAAAGGGCAGCGTTTTGTTCTTTTTGATCTCTATGGTAAATTTGATACTGTTGTGGGGTCCATTGATATGTTGAAGAAAACTTTGTAATTCTTCCCGTCTGTGAGACCATACGACAAAAGTGTCGTTCACATATCTGTACCAGCATTTCGGTTTCCTGTCGCTTGAGTTGACAGCTTTTTGTTCGAAAACTTCCATGAATATGTTGGCTATTACTGGTGACAGAGGTGATCCTATACTTGCGCCGTTTTTTTGTTCTCGCCATTCCACAAGAAGTAAGTTGACGTTAAACATAGTTTCACCAAATCGATCAAATCTTCTTCTAAACCTCGTGGCACTAGTTGCGGTTAGTTGCTGCTCCGAAAAATTGATGACTGTTTTTTCTATATGCAGCTCTGGTATCTTGGACACTCTAGACCCAGAACATTACACAAAACTAAACAAGAACCTTACTGCGAAAATTGAACGACGGATAAGAAAGGCGATCAAAGACTCATCTTTATCAACAGAAGAACAGAAAAGGCTGTTACCATCGGAAAGCCAACCTCCACGACTGTATGGGTTACCGAAAATTCATAAAACCAGAAACCTTCTAAGACCTATCGTCAGTACTTGTGGATCGCCGACTTACGAGTTAGCAAAATACTTAGCTAGAAGACTACAGCAGCACACCGGACAGACAACCAGCTACGTTAAGAATTTCGAACATTTTGTAGAAATTTTCCAAGGACTTGAAGTAACTACCAGTCACATACTAGTTAGTTTTGACGTAGAATCACTATACACCAATGTACCAGTGGAAGAAACATTAGAGATCATTAGACAACAACTAGTGCCACGAGCTTTACAAGAAGATTTGATCGAATTGGTGAGACTCTGTTTAACGTCAACCTACTTCCTGTAGAATGGTGAGTTCTATGAACAAAAAAACGGCGCAAGTATGGGATCACCACTGTCACCTGTAATAGCCAACATCTTCATTGAAGCTTTGGAACAAGAAGCTGTCAACTCAAACAACAGGAAACCGAAATGCTGGTACAACTACGTAGACGACACTTTTGTCGTATGGCTTCACAGACGGGAAGAATTACAAAGTTTTCTTCAACATATCAATGGACCCCACAACAGTATCAAATTCACCAAGGAGATCGAAAAGAACAAACGCTGCCCTTTATAGACATTTTGGTAATACAAACGGGCAACAACAGGCTAAGTCATAGCGTATACCGCAAGGGAACACATACAGACGGGTATCTACACGCATCCTCTCATCACCATCCACAACAGAAGAGATCCCTCACAACACACTTCTAAGAAGAGCAGAGAAAATTAGTGATAAAGAACACAAACCGGAGGAAATCAAACACATCAAGGACGCTCTCATAAAAAATGGATACAACAAAAAATGAACCAAACCACAGAAAAAGAAAGAGAAGCAATCTGAGGTTGCTGCGGAGACACCGTCAGAAACATATGCTTACTTACTCTACCTTGCCGGGGTCACTGACAGACTAAAGAGGGTTCTAGGAAAGAAGAACATCACTACACGTTATAACACAGTTAATTAAATAGATCAGTTCATACCACCTATTAAAGATTAACTTCCGAAACTACACACCAAGGGTATATACAAATTAGAGAGTATGTGCGGCAAAAGTTACATCGGCCAAACAGGAAGGAGCATTCAATGCAGGGTTAAAGAACATCAACGAGACGCTCAACTCAGACGCACAGACAAATCTGCAGTAGCGGAACATCTACATGTGAATGGAAATCACCGGATTGATTACGAAGAGGAAACTATCACCAGCGAATAATACTCGTATCACTAAAAATAATGAAAAATCCTAACAACTTCAACTGTGAGGATGGATATAGATTAAGCAACACATGGAGATCTACGCTGCGTGAAGAACATGCAAGAAGTCAGCAGACGTCTATAAACGCAACTCAACAGACCAGAACGGATCCGGATCAGCAAAGCGGAGCTGAAAGACGATATATAACGATAAACGCAAGACGATAACATCAGTCTTTAAAAATCTTCTGAAGAAACTGACAGTATAATCAGCGAAACGTTAAGTGAAAGTTTTGTGACGCGCCAACACCTGAAAAATATTGCTACATTAAACAACGGCTGTGAAAATTTACTAATGATAATCAGGAAGAAACTACGTACAAGTTTAAGGTTGTACCTTCAAATCACGGTAAAGTTCTATAGTCAACCTATGATAAACAGAGGTTAAAGCCGCAGCTGTAGCTTTTAGTTGGAGCAATATGCAGAAACGATGTCTTTAAAGATAGCCTGGAAAAGCGTTTAGAATTTTTTGGATTGTTCCTGGAAAATTACAAAATATTAATTCGACGTTTAGAAATTTTATATACAAATCTTTAATAAGTACACAAAGCCCAAATCTGGTTCAGAAAACTGCAGAGAGTTTGGAAGAGTTTGAGGTTAACATCGCTAAATTGACATGGTTTGCAAACCTTTGTAGACGGTTTCCGAACTAAGGAAACGCAGGAGACTTAAGACGTCGGATGACGTTTTAACTCACGCCTTAAACTTTAAAGCAGCAAACACACGTTGTAGCCATATGCTCTGCTGTGCTGCAGAAGTACCTGCGCAAACACAAATAAACATAAAAACGACGTTTATTCCGCGAACGAGTAGCTTAGAAAAGAAAATAATGTGCTGGAACTATATTAATAAACGTTGTTAGCAACATGAGTGAAATACGATGGCAGAGTCATCTCATAGTATAAATTTATACATGAATAATAACATATAAATGTAAATAATAGAAATGGAAACTTTAAAAGCTGATTTTATACCCGCGTAATTCAAATAAGTTTTGAATAAACCACAACGTATAACAATATTGACAAAAAAAGTATGAGTTGTATTTTGACTTAAATAAAATAATAAAAAGAAATTCTTTTTCATTCTCAGAAAAAGCAGTCGTGCAAGTCTTATTCAGTAAAGACGTAACTCTGTTAAAAAAAGCTAAACGTGTGGTGATGGTACGCCTGAACGAAAATCTCCGAAAAAGATACATTTGTGTTATTGAACCAATAAGAGGCAATTTAGTTGAAAAGCCACTACTAGTTGGCATAACGTTATTACTTTGGTGATTACGAGTAAAAAACACGGTGCTGGTAAGAATATTGAATGTCAACTCGGATCCGGTAACATTGAAAAAATAACCGTGATACGCCAATATACGCCAATATCTTAAATTGTAAAATGCGTAAATTTTGGTAAAACCACGTGGCCAAAGAATTGCCCACAACATCTATTAGACATTTTTACCTCCAAGTGCCAACATCTTAACAGTATCAAGATGTGTATGCGCTTGAGCATGGTTCCAAAGAAAGAAATGACGTGTCGAAGCACACCAAAGACGCTCGACCAATAAGACAACATCTACGTCGACTTTGTTTAGCAAAAAAAGAAAAAATCGCACAAATAATAACGGATGTAGAGAGAGAAAGTGTGATTATGAGCGTTTCTAGTGGTACTAGTGAAGAAGAAAGATATATCAAAAAGGTTATGCGTAGACTACAGCCAGTTTAGCAATGTGACAAAAAGAAGTTAATTTTTACCCAGAATTGACGATATTTTAGACACCGAGTTAAGATCCCAGTCGTTTTCCACGTTCGATTTTAAGCGTGGAAAGTGGAAGAGTGGAGCAGGTAGAATTGAAACCCAAAACCGTAAAAAGACCGCTTAGCTACTGCGACGTTCATGCGAAGACTGTCTTGCTTAGTTTATCTACACGACCTGATTGTAATTAGAAGATCGTTTGAAGATTATTTGAACAACTTGAAGAAAGTGTTTTATTGACTACGTGGAGAAAATCTGAAACTGAGCCAAAATAAATGCCACATATTTAAGAAAAAATGTAATAGCATGGCCACGTCGTTTCTAGAAATATAGTAAAGCTTGACCCAGACAAAGTTCGAGCTCTGCAAGGCATGGTCAAGACTAATCAATCAAACTTAAAGTTATCTTGGGTTGTGCACCTACTATAGACGAGTTGTACCTGGATTTACTAATATTACCAAACCTTTTACAAAATTGACTGAAGATAACGTAGAATTTAGATAGAATTAAGACTGCGAAAACGCTTACCATCAATGCTATAGTCACTTTCCTAATTTTAAGTAATCTAAGAAAATATTGAAGATTGGTTTTAGATGACGATGCAAGTAATCTGCCTATAGGTGCAAAACAAACAAAAAAAAGTCAGGTATTTTAGTAACGTTTTCACCAGACCAGAGAGGATTTACTGCGTAACTAAAAGAAAACTGTTGTTAAGTTCATTATAAAAACTTGTATGGACGCAAATTTTTACTAAGAAGGGACCTCGCCGCATTCAAAGTTTATTGGAATTTTGAAATTCGGAAAGACGAATGGCAAAATAGATCGTGAGATTTCAAGAATATAACTATGACCTAACACACTGTGCCGGAAGCAGTCATCGAAACGCTGATACCGTTTCAAAAAGACCATGTTTAGTAGATTGTTGGTTTTTTCCACGACTAAAAGAAAAGATCAAATGTCTGCAAAGAGCTGCTATAGTTGATGATAAGTGGAAATCTAAACAGTTGCTTCCTAAACTAAAAATCAAACGGACGACAACCAACTTGAGAAGAAGTGAATGTTTTGAAAAGAAACATCAAAATATTCTCAAGCAATCTCTAAACATTTTTGAAGGCACAAAGAACAAACTAGTTAATGGTGCCAAAAAACCGAGTGTCAGAAGTGTGCAGTATTTGCACGATGGTGCATCAGGAGAACACTTTAGCCTAAAAAAGACATTAGGCAAGAGAAACATTTTCTTGGGTAAATTGCAAAAAGAACGCCATAGTTTGCACGTCAAAAATATTTCAGTAAAAAAGCGCAAAGCACCAATAAAACAATGTAAAGTGAAAAGCTCTTTAGAAAGAGTAGCGATTCTTAGAAGCGAATTTGGAAAACTTCACAAAATAGACTGATGCTTACGTCATGTCCAGTCAAATAACAGTAGACGTTTTTCTTCTATCGATTGTGAGTTTCGTTAGAATTACACTCCGATCAAGACCGCAACTTCGAGTCTGCGCTGTTTCAAAAAGTTTGCCGACTACTAGAAATTAAAAAAACTAGGACGACGTTTCTTCATCCTCAATTTGATTGTGTTCACAAAAGCACAGGTCAAACACCATCTCGTTTCATGCTTGGTCTAGAAATACGACTACCATACTACCACCAATTTAGAAGAAAACCAAGAAAGAAATTGCTCAAGAAGACTACGTCAACAAATTGCTAAACAGTACATGAGACTTTACATTTTATTAGTTATAATTAGTTTATTAAAAATTAGATATATTTATAATAATCATATCTAAATAACGAGTAAATATTTAGTTATTGAACCTGTTTTTGTATTGCGATTATAATTTATTTAAACTTTAATATTAGAATTTTTTTTAATAACGTTTAGATATATAATTGAAAATTTTCTCTTTAAAGCTATGAGACATAAAAAAAAACACTACCATAAAATTCAAAGATGACATCGTCACAACGTCAACGCAGCTATGCACACTTTACCATATCACAATAGGTTAATGTAATACGTAGCACAGTGCACGCCGCTTATTGGAATCACGGATGTTATCAATCGGGTAATATTACTTTATTAAAGAACAGGTCGGACGTATGCTACTACATAAAAAAACACCGCTTATAGTACATAATTTTGGTTTATGTTATCAATTTTTTCCTTTTTAATTGTTGTTTTGCACATTTAGTTTTATTTTTGCAGTTTTATTCATTTATTTTGACATATCTAGGTAACATTACATCATTTAAACATCTGTAAAAGTGCAATCTTTGAGAATTAAATTGGAAAGCACGTGCGTTATTAGAATAACAGCTTAAAATAACTAGGTCTTATGCGATAACGTTATTTTGTATTTATTTTTATTTTTAGTGTCAGCAAGTTTCTGAGAAGAATTATGTAATTCTTAGAACAGTTAATTAAATATCATAAAGTTGTTTTTGATTTCTTTTTATTAACGGTACCAACAAACTATTTAATGCTACAGGTCTGTTGTTGGCTCAAGATTTAAGTTTTTTTCAAGGTTTTATAAAATTTTTTAATTTGACATTTTTTGCTTGTATTGATGCTATGAGTTTACCGTCTAAATTAATAATCTCTGTTAATCGCATATAGGCAGTATGTATTTACTGTTTCTAACAAATAAACATTTTTTTTCTGAATTTCCGATATTGTTACTATTCGGTTATTGTTATCAAAAACTTTAAGTACCAACGTGATTCTATTAAGCGGCGTGCACTGTATATAATAATTAAAATATGTTCAATAAGCACCGTAAAGTGTATAAATAATTGACCTTTTATCAATCAAATCATTCAATTAAAACCTGTTTGATTATTAACGCTTATCACAGAATCTGATGTTGCAATATAGATTACTGGGATAAATTTTTTGAGCCGTTAACTACACAACAAAACATGAAGATATTATGCCACGTAATACAAAGTAAAAAAGAAGAAGATGAAAAAATGTTTTTCTTACTACAAAAGATTTATCGGATATTTAAAAAACGCAAAGAAACTATCTGGACGACTATCAGAACAAAAAATAAAAAAACAACAGTATCAATAATCATGCAGATCAGAATATGCGCTTCAAAACGAAAATACTGAACATCATCAAATTAACAGAAAAAGTAAATTACTTTCATAAAATAGGTCCCAAAATTGATCCTTGTGGGGCCCCACATGTAACCTTATGATATAGTCTGCTGTTGTACTTGTCTAAATGTATAACTACGTAGCATTTTGTTTAAAATCCTTAACCACGATGACGAATTAAGAGCATTCTGTATATTTAACGAAACCAACGCTTCTATGTTCCGGGTCCGCCACGTACCTTCCTTGGCGTTACTTGCCAACTTATAGATTCTTATTAACGCGTCAGTAACTGAGTATCCGCATCTAAAGTCAAATTGTGCTGGCTATAGACCTCCTATCGACTCAAGCTCTGTTTGCAGTTTACACAGGAGTAGCCTTTCATATATATTTGCGAGACAGACAAATAGGCCTGGTTGATTGCTCATCCGCTTTACTCTTCGTCGGTTTGGGGATCAGTACGGCTTCTTTTTATTTGCTTGGAAAATTCTCGTTATTGTAGCGGATATTCTTTCGCTAGAATCTTCTCACATTCGATAGGAATGCCATCAAGCTCAGTGGCTTTCTTTTCAGGGAGACCTGGTATTGTCGCTTTTAAACTGCATTGTGTGGTGCGCAAGAAAGAGTTTTGTTATGATGCGAGCTGTTTCTTCACATGTTGGCGGGTTTCTATCATTCCCTAGTTTCAGTTTTTTTAACACAATCTTGTAGGCTGAATCCTAGGGGTTACTAACCAACTATACACACAGCTTTTTTTAAGCTTTTCTTTTGCTTTCTCTATGCCTTGTTTGTATAATTTTCTAATCTGTTGGTATATATTGTAGACATCTGCTTCGGTTTGAGAATAGCTGCGTTTGGTCATTCTCATTTGCCTCGTACTTGCGGTGATGCATTCCCTGCATTGTCGTTCTACCTTTTCCGTTCACTAATAGAGTGCATTGCATTTCCTTTCTCCTTTTGATCGTGGTATACTTTTGTTACAAGCAGTAGTTAGGGCTCTTGTGAGTTGCCCAGTGTTTAGCCCTCTATTACCAATGAGGCTATCCTTTAATGCGTAGATGTAATTCGCCAAATTAATTTGATTAAAATTCCAACATAAGTTACTTACAGACTGAGGGTTTCGCTGTATTTTGTTACCCTTTGTAGTTATAACAAAGAGGGTATAATTGTGGTCGCTGAGGCTGTTTTCCGACAATGCGCCCTACTCAACTCCTTTAGATGCCATATCTTTAGAGCACAGTGTGATGTCGATATATGAGCTCTTCGCTTTGCATTCAAATGTCGGCTTGAATTCTTCGTCAAGAACGATAATGTCTGTTGTGGCGGCTCAGTTGAAAATTTTGTCGCTCCTGTGACAAGTGCCTATAGCACTCCTATTCAACCGCTTTCGCGTTAAAGTCACCAGCAATAACTTTTGAACCCGTGGTATGTAACGTTCCGTTATCGTTTGATTTTAATTTAAATCAAAATTATGTTTTAATAACAACACGCCACTGCTTTTATTTAGATTTTTGAAAATATTGTTTAATTTTGGGAGTGGGAAAGAAAAGGAAAGGAGAGAGTGGTTACTCGTGGCAGCGTTAACACGTAAGTTGAATCTTTCCTTTAAGTGTTATTTGCCTAAATTTTTAATTAATTAATCTGTTGATTTGTCTTTTCTTGTGATAAATCAGTTTATCTTAAGATTCAACCTACAGTGAAAACTACTGTTGCTTATTTTTCTCAATTATTAAATTAAATAATTATTCTATGCAGTTTGAAACTAAATTAAATCAATCCTTATTCTGGTCATATTAATTGCCGTAATTAGGAAGTACCAAAAACAAGATTTTTATGCACTTCGTCGAATTGCTAAATGATATACATTTTTATCACGCTATTTTTCACCTTAGCGTTGTGTTATCGCCTGGTATCTCGGCGAACACTCAAACCGTTGGTTTTGAAAATTTCCATTAATTTATATATACAAGAATTGAGCAGCAAGATTACTCTTTCTGGTAGCACTTTGATAGAAACCTTTTTTTGGATCAAGCGAATGGTACTTCTGCATTTAATTAGTAGTTTGGTATTCATATTGCATAGATGTTTTAATTGTACATTATACTCATTGTTACTTAGTTATCTGCTGCCACAATTGACCTCTGTCTTAAATTTATGTTAAAAGTTCAAATTAAAATCATTAATTTTATTTATGTATATAACAATTCAATTTTTTTTGTATTTGAATTTAAATTATCAGGTCACTTATTGTATTAATATTTGATTTATTGCATTTAATGTGGTAACAATTTGGTTTACTTTAAACTGAGTTTTAGAATCGATTACTTGTGGTTCTTTTTTTTTTAGGAGACCAGGTATACCTCGTCGCAAATATAGTTTGAATTCCAGGAGTAGCGAACGATTTCTTCCAGCCAGTTGTTACCATCAATAATTTTTTAAGTTACATTCAGGCCTGTATAATTTAATTTTCTATCTTTTATTTTTATTTGAGTTTGTTATTAAATTTCAATTTTGTTTTACAACTCTTGTTTTATTGATAAGACAACAAACACCCTCCAGTGCCGTGGATGATAAGACTTGAAAATATTTCTTTAAATTTTATCTTACATAACTATAGTATTCTCTGGTATACGTTGTATGCCTGGCGCCCAACTCAATTTTTACGTCTTATCATACCTCGGGTTGTTTCATTGGATGCCCAGCTCTCTGGCTTAGCCGAGCCTGTCTCAAATGTTCAAACGAAGGTAACGTTACAGGTACTTCTCATAGTTATAAAGATATCGTCTACGTCCACACAGAACTCACTGTCACTAACGCTAAGCATGTCGTCCTTAAACTTGGATTCTTAACAAATATAGCTGTCGTCGACTTCCCATCCATTAGTAGTAATGCATTCTTAGCCATGTTAATTCATTAATCCAAATCACGTCTGCTTTAGATTTTGAGCCGCACTTCTCCGGCCAATGTTAATTTGCATGATTTTAATTGCTTTCATGTTGATTGTTGTAGTTCGTGGACTGTCTGACGTCATTTATGAGTCTCTTAAATTTAGAGTAAGTCATGGTACGTGGAGAGTGGTCTGGGCTGTCACAGACTGCGCAGTGCTTACTTTCGGCACAATTTGTCTAGGAGTGCCTCTCCTTATCACAGTTTAAGCATAACTTTCTCCAATTCTGTCCCTTTCAGCTTTTATTTACGTGCCCAATTTCCCAACATCTACCATACTTTACAGCTTCCATTCTTTTGAGAATTCGACATGAATTGAGGCATATCCTAATAAATTTACACGGTTGCAGTTGCTCTGCTGTTTTTGACAGAGCTGTGACCGTAATGAACTGTGAATCTGACTTAGCGTGTTTCAACTTACCTAATCTGAGTTTATCTGCTTTTTCCTCCCCGACTAAACTTACTAAAGCCTTTCTAATTTCATCGCTCATGGTGATCTCGTCTAGATTATGGATATGCAGAGTACGGCCTGGTCCTTTTAGTGTGCATACTGACCCTGAAACCTCCGTATTACCCTTAGATCTAATTGTCTTCAGCACCTCCCGGTTGTCTGAGGCTATCAGTAGGTAACCATTTTTAATTTTTCTAATGTACTTGAAAGAAGTGTTCATAGTTGTGGTCCCGACGGCAGCCTTGAAGCCTCTCAGCAAGTCCGCGTACGATTTTCCGTCGTTTTTTATTAGCAACGAACCCGTTTTACTAATCATGCTGACTGATGTTATCTCTTTTTCTTCCTCCTGCGACTGCAACTTGTAGATAGTGACGAGAAGCGTAACTTTCGACTCTCTAAAAACCAACTCGCCGATGTTCCTCACAAGAGTCAATTCATTGCCTATAATCACTAGCTTCAGATACCCTAAACCAGCTGTCTGGGCCCGTACTCTAGCCTTGGTTAATGGGGAGTTTGCCATCACCACAAGTAACACCATCTCCACACATGAGTACGAATAACAGCTTTTACAAGAAAAGTTCACAAATCGTACAAAAGCTACATTGCTGTATTCAAATGCCTTTCAACCAAGCAATACATCTAGAAGTAGTCAGTAGTAGACCACTGACGCATTTATGACAACTTATTAAAAATGTACATCTAAAAGAAGTCATTGTGAACAACTATACAGTAATAATGGAACACACTTTATACAAACAAGCAAAATAAAAATTCATCAACTAACAACGCAAACAGCAATTCAAGATTCAGCAAATAGTGGTACTTAGTGGCACTTTATTCTTCTGGCAATTCCTTACATTAAATAATTATGGGAATCTGAAGAAAAATCAATGAAAGACCATTTCAAACAAATAATTGGGAGCTCAACTTTAATTAATAAAGTACTAACGACACTACTACATCAGATAGAAGCATGGCTAAATTCCGGACCACTCTGCCTATGATAGAAGAAAATACAATTAACGTCAAATTTGAAGTATTAACTCCAAGCCATTTTCTCATAGAAACCAAAATGGTTTATACCTCAGTAACAAACAATTGATCATCCAGATGGCTATTCGGTACTCAGGTACATCCTGGCAACGATAACAAGGTACGAGTTGTCACGATCAAAAAACCTTTTTGAAAAAAGCATAACAAACTTAATTCCACTGCTAACATTTCTAGAAGAATTACTAACTCTACAAGAAAAGACTCAAAAGATCAAAGCTAGCACAATTCGGAACAACTACCACAAACGTATTTCCATGTGAAACATTATTAATATAAACTGCCTAATATTATTACTATTCTATATGGTTAGCATATAGCTAGGCAGAACAATCAATATGACATTCCCAACTAAGGTTATACATCCAAAATGTGTATAAATACGGTACACACAAATCGTAGGTCAGTTATTTCTGTAATTCGAAGACGGCAGTGTTAATAAGATTATTCAAGTCTAAATAAATAAGTATTTAACGCGTGTGAGATAAATAACCTGGTACGTGACTTTAACGTAAACAATAAGTGTTAAACAAGCGTGCGACTTTATCTTATTTTTGTGTGAGTGATACTGTTATACATAAATTATAGTGTAAGCGTTTTTATTAAATTTCTTTAGATTTAATTAGTTCGGTTAGTTTAAACGTGTATATATTTGTAGTATAAATAAATTAATTATTTTTAATAATAGTAAAAATTCGTTACAAGTGGCGTCATAACGGGGTATCGAACAGAATAAAGCGTACGCGAATTTTAGTGTGAATACCATTAAGTAATTTAATATCGCTCCCGTAATAAAAACATTGATTGCGTAAATAAATAAAACTTTATTCGCGTTTAATCGTAGCTGTTCCATTTCGTTAAAGTAGTGTATTTAAACTTATTATTCGTGGTTAAATTTATGCCGGTGACGCGGTTGCAAACACTTAAAATGGATTCAAAAATATTTGAAATTCTCGAATCGATGAATAAAAATATGGAAGAAAATAATAGGAAAATATGCAAAGATTCTTAGAAAACGGAAGAAAAACTGCCCGAAAATTCTAGAAAAATGAAAGAAAAGTTTTACAAAAATTCGCAGAAAATGGAGGAAATTTCTAAAAATTTAAAAGAAGAAATACGAACGAGCATTGAAAATCAAATAAAGAATATTGAGGAGCAAATACAAGTTAGTATAGAAAACCAAATTAAAATGGTTCAAGAGAAAAGCCAAGCAGATATGTTAAATTCAAAAGAAGGAATTTGCGAATCTGTGAATCACAAAATAGAAGCAATAGAGGAAAAATTAGAAGACAGAATGAAACTGCTTGAAGAAAAAATAAAACAAATGAATTGCCATGGTGAAAGCAGCGTCACAAGTGAAGATTTAATAATGGATCATCGGAAAGAAGCCACTCACAAGTTTAAAGTTGTACCGCCAAATTTTGATGGTAAAGTTCCATGGTCAACCTACTGCAAGCAGAAAGCGACGTCTTTAAGAGTGTCCTTACGTGGAGAAGCACTTGGTATTTTACAAATTGCTCCTGATCGCCTACAAGAAAATTACAAACTCTTAATTTCACGATTAGAAATGAGATATGGCGACGCTCATCTTCAATAAGTGTATCAAGCTCAAATTAAAAGTCGGGTTCGGAAAGCTGCCGAAAGTCTTCAAGAGTTTGAGGCCGACAGCGTCAGATTAACACGGCTTGCGTATTCTACAGCACCAAACACTTTCTCGGAGCAGTTGCCTATTTAAACCTTTGTAGACGACCTCCGAGACAAGGAAACGCAGCAGACTCTCCAGTTAGCTCGACCGAAGACGTCGGATGACGCTTTAACCCATGCTTTGGAGTTCGAAGCGGCGAAACAAACGTCGCACCGAAGTAGCCATAAGCTCCGTTGTTCTGCAGAAATATCCTCGCACACAGAAGAAAGCATTGAAGACATAGTGCGACGGGTATTTCGGAAACGAGTAGCTCGAGACAGAGAACTGACGTGCTAGAACTGCGGGGAAGTGGGCCGCATAAGACGACGCTGTACTAAGCCTAGAAGAAAACCAGAAGAACGTCCGGGAAACTAGAACGGGTCGACCGAATGAGGCGAAAGTCGACCTCAACGAGCCATGCCCCGGAGGTTACCATTCAAATGGCATTGCCTAGGGAGCAATTGCATAGCATTTATCTTGATGGCAAGATCAATGAAAAAAGCGTTCAGTTACTGGTTGACACGGGAGCGACAAAGACCATCATTCGTCCTGACATCTTATTGGAAAACGAGAAGACATAATCAGTAGCAGTACGGCTTCAAACGGCGACGGGCGAAGAAATACCTACTCACGGACAAGTCAAAGTAAGCATTGGTTTGGGAAATGGAGTACTCTACTATCAAGTACTGATAGCCAATATCACGGAAGAAGTTATCCTGGGAATGGACATGATAAAGAAGTATGGTTTCTATTTGGGTATGAAGAACGATGTCCTAAAGATCGACAATAAAGAAATTTTTTTTTATTCGTTAGAGAAAGAAGTCGTGCGAGTGTTATTGAGTGAAGACGTGACTCTGCCTACAAGGACTGAAAGTGTGGTGATGGCACGCTTGGATGGAAATCTTCGGGAAAGCAACATTTGCACGATTAAACCAACGGAAGGCGGCTTAGTTGAAAAGGGACTACTCGTTGGCAGAACTTTAGTACGAGTAAAAAACACGGTGCCAGTAAGGATCTTAAACATCAACTCAGATCCTGTAACGTTGAAAAAGAAGACCGTGGTAGGCCAATGCACGCCAGTATCTCAAATTGTGAGATGCATCAAGTCTAACGAAGATACGTCGCCGAAGAAGTGTCCACAACATCTAATGAACATTCTTACCACCAAATGCCAAAACCTCAGCCAAGACCAGCTGGCTAAAGTTAAACTGTTGATCCAAGAGTATCAAGATGTCTTCGAGCTAGAGAGTAGTTCCAAAAGAAGAACTAACGTGCTGAAACAAAATAATTACCGGAGACGCTTGGCCGATACGACAACATCCACGCACGCAGACTTCCTTTGGCGAAAGAGAGCAAGCTGAACAAATAATTACGGATATGGAAAGAGAAGGCGTGATTCAACCTTTAAGTAGCCGATGGGCATCCCCAGTGGTACTCGTAAAGAAGAAGGATAGATCAACGAGGTTTTGCGTAGAATACAGACAGCTAAACGACGAGACTAAAAAGGACCGCTACCCTTTACCCAGAATTGACGATACGTTAGAGACCCTGTCAGTATCCCAGTGGTTTTGTACGTTAGGTTTAAATAGTGGTTACTAGCAGGAATTGGAACCCAATGATTGTAAAAAAACAGGTTTTACGATTGGAACTGGTTTGTGGCAGTTCACTGTGATGCCCTTTAGCCTGTGTAACGCTCCTGCAACGTTTAACCGTTTGATGGATACCATCTTGTGCGGATTATCTTGGAAGACGTGATTGGTTTACCTGGACGACGTGATCGTATTTGGAAGGTCGTTTGAAGAACACTTGAACAAGTTGAAAAAAGTGTTTCAGCGACTACGTGAAGCTAATCTAAAACTGAGCCCAAAGAAGTGCCATGTATTTAAGAAGGAAGTGCAATAGCTTGGCCACGTCGTATCTAGAGATGGAATAAAAGCTGACCCAGACAAAATCCGAGCAGTGCAAGCATGGCCAAGGCCAATCGACAAACATCAGGTCCGAAATTTCCTTGGGTTGTGCACTTATTATAGACGATTTGTACTCGGATTTGCCAATATTGCCAAACTTTTGACGAAATTGACGGAAGAAAAAGCAGAATTTAGACAGAATAAAGACTGAGAAAATTCTTTCCATCAACCAGAACAGGCCTTAGTCACTTCGCCGATTTTGAGTTATCCAAGAAAAGATGAAAAATTTGTTTTGGATACCGACGCAAGCAATTTGGCCATAGGCGCGGTCATTTTGCAGGTTCAAGATGGACAAAAAAAAGGTTTTTGCGTATTTTAGCAAGGTTTTGTCGAGGCGAGAGAAGAATTATTGCGTGACTAAGAAGGAGCTGTTAGCAGTCGTCAAATACATCAAACATTTCTACAAATATTTGTATGGACGAAAATTTTTACTGAGAACAGACAACGCCGCTTTAAAATCCCTACTGCAGTTTCGTAATCCGGAAGGACAAGTGGCAAGATTTATCGAGAAACTGCAAGAGTATGACTATGACACAGAACACCGTGCCAGAAGCAGTCATCGGAACGCTGATGCCTTGTTCAGAAGACCATGTCTGGTGGACTGCAGCCATTGTTCGCGACTAGAAAAAAAAAATGGGAGAAAGTGAGTGCTTTAGGCAAAAACATCAAAGTGTACTGAGCGCAGTGGGACTCTTTGATGGTAATGCCAAAGAGCCGGGTGTCAGAAGTGTTGAAGCATCTACACGATGGTACATCAGGAGGACACTTTGGCATTAAGAAGACATTGGGAAAAGTTCGAGAACGATTCTACTAGGTGAACTGCAAAGAGGACATCATGAAATTTTGCCGTAAATGCACAGTCAGCGCATCAGGAAATGGTCCAGCAAAAAAGCGCAAAGCACCCATGAAGCAATACAACGTAGGAAGTTCTTTGGAAAGAGTAGGGATTGATATCGCAGGGCCGTGCCCAAAGTCCGATTTGGGAAATAAATACATCCTGGTGGCGATGTTTTATTTCTCGAAATGGACGGAAGCTTATGCTATACCCAATCAGGAAGCAGCTACAGTCGCAGACGTATTAGTAAGAGAGTTTTTCTGCCGGTTTGGAGTTCCGTTTATTTTAATTACACTTTGATCAAGGCCGCAATTTTGAGTCTGGGCTGTTTAACAAAGTTTGCCGATTGTTGGGAATTAAGAAAACTAGGACAACGCCTCTCTATCCTCAATTTGATAGCATGGTTGAGCGGATGAATCGTACAATGGGCAAGTACTTACACATTTTCCTAATGGCATATCGATTATCCGTTCACGAAAGCACAGGCCAAACACCATCCTGTGTGATGCTCGGTCGCGAAATACGACTGCCATGCGACCTCCAATTTGAATGACGACCGGAAGAAGTTGCTGGAAAAGATTACGTCAGCAAACTGACCAAGAAGCTAGACAAAGTACATGAAGAAGTCCGTAAAAACACACAAATTGCCAGCAACAGGATAAAGACTAGATATGACGTCAAGGCACAAAATGGCGGGTTTCAACCTGGCGACATGGTCTAGTTGTATAATCCCCAAAGGAAACGTGGTTTGTCGCTGAAGCTGCAAAGGCAATAGGAGGGTCCTTATGAAGTCGTGCAGCGTATTGATAACTTTATATATCGCAATCGAAAACCACCCAGAGGCAAGCCAAAAGTGGTCCATATCGATCCTCTAGATCCGTTTGTTGGAAATAACCATAATACGCAAGTTCAGGTCCGAATTAGAATAATAAGCAGCAGAACCAGGAATAAAATCAAAGGAATGGAGTTCGAGAAGTTTATAAACTTATACGGAGGTTCTGTTCCAAACACAAAAAGATTATGCCATTGCACATTGAGTGAGCGAGGATCTTGGCATGTCCAGAGGGGTTGCAGTCGTGTTTAAAAAGAAGTTTGGGCAGCTAGATAAATTACGAAGACAACAACCGGCAGTTGGAAAAGTTTTAGGACTACGTGGTGACAGACGCTTCGTTTTCTATTTGGTCACAAAGAAATACTCACGTACCACGCCGTTCTACAAAAATCTGTGGCAAACATTATGGAATCTCAAGAGAGAAATGGAGTTCCACCATGTTAAGAAATTGACAGTACCCAAGCTTAGTTGTGGCTTAGATCAACTGAATTGGAGGACAGTTCGAAACATGTTGAAGGTCGTCTTCCGAGGAACAGGCGTTCAAGTGTTGGTCTGTAGTTACCAACCAAAAAGAATATCGGGTCAGGAAAAGTCCATTGACTGTTACTTTTATGGTCAAGAAAGTTGCCAAAATGGAATAAGCTGCCGCTATCGCCACGATCCTTTCTACCGGTGTCGCATCCAGTTTCCTGTTCTGGGACAGAACAGTCCTAAGGAGGAGGCAGTGAAACGTTCTCAAATTCAAGAGCCTTCTCGAAGTTGTTATCCAAGTTCTAGAACGTATACCAAAAAATATAAAACATTCGAGAAGGATTCCCAAAATTTGTGTAAGTACGGTACACACAAATCGTAGGTCAGTTATTTCCGTAATTCGAAGACTACAGTGTTAATAAGATTATTCAAGTCTAAATAAATAAGTATTTAACGCGTGTGAGATAAATAACCTGGTACGTGACTTTAACGTAAACAATAAGCGTTAAACAAGTGTGCGACTTTATCTTACCTTCGTGTGAGTGATAGTGTTATACATAAATTATAGTGTAAGTGTTTTTATTAAATTTTCTTAGATTTAATTAGTTCGGTTAGTTTAAACGTGTATATATTAGTAGTATAAATAAATTAATTAGTTTTAATAATAATAAAAATTCGTTACAGTATAAATTAACAATACAGAGCAACGAATTTACAAGAAATTAGCACGTTTTAGAGAACGACTAAATAAAGGAATTGACCCCATCAACGAAATGAAGAAATGGTTCAAACAGTCGACGGAAACAATATAAATATTCAGATACTTAACATTTGTATCAAACTTTATCTCTGAAGTTAAGAACTATTACATAATGCTAGTAAAGATTCATCACGACAGAGGGCCACTCGGCGATATCATCAGCTTCTTAACTCGATAACATTATAAAACAAGTTAACTCTCAGCATATATCTAGAATCCCTCCATCGTCCGCAATCAAATAAAACATGGAACAAGATAAAAATTATTTTTGAATATTCTACATTATTGACATCTTTGACTACGATGTGATCCAGACCACGCCTATTCCAGGGAAATAGAAAATGGAACATATTGGGCTTTAAGCATCTCTAAGGAACTATTAGCAATAGATTACAACTTCCAACTATATTTTACTCTGGACGACAAAGTATTTAAGGACTGCATACTTTCCGCAAAGAACAAATTAATGTTTTCCCGACGGCAATAAATAATTTTAAAACAAGTCCAAACTGCGTCATCGACAGGATTTATCAGAGACTGAACCTTGTCGAACGTGGTATTTAAAAAAACTCGGTAAACGCAATGGTATGGCAACTAAACATGATCAACACATGGCTATTCATCGCCAGTTCACAAACCAAGGTAGCAATAAATTGTAATAGAGGAAGACAAGATGTGACCCTAAACAAAAACTCGAATCATCAACTGCTACATACAGTCGAAGCAAAATATATTAACCACTTATCGAAAAGGCAGTATACCAGTGATGGCAAGCTACTATACTATACATTTCCTTTAACGACACTTTGGAACATCATTTGCAACCTCACATGAAAAGACAGCTAGTACTGCTGTCAAATGACACCAGCAATCTTCAACAAGTAGAAGAAAACCTACACGACGACGTACAACAAACGATCTGGAAATTAATTCACCATCAATATTTGATAACTAGCCTTACCACCATCATCTTGTTCAGTGGAACCGCCATCATTGTGGCATCTATCAATACTGCACTAGAACGCACTCCAAACCACCAACACCACTGCAATCACAATTAGAAGTAAGCAGACTGTTAACTACACAAGAACGTACAACAGATATGATGGAGCCATAACCCTTTACCATGCCGAATTCTTCAAAATCGATCAGGCAATTTCTGCTATACTGGATGCTCGTTGTACTATGATCTAAGATGTAAGCTATCAAATACGCAAAATTAACTTCTTGCAAAAGTTCATATAATACATTTTTTAAAAATGTAATTGTGTTTGCGATCTACCTTTTTGAAAAATTGGTAACTTACCTGGAAAAATCAAATTTAAACACGTACTTTCTTTTCTGTTGATGGTGAGATTAATTATTAGTAATTTTCATGGCAAATTAAAAATTGTTTTGTAAACGACTATTTTTAGTGTATTTACTTGCAATTAACGAAACCATTAAAATTACACATACGATAATTTTGATAAAAATGGTTTTAATATGCTGTAATTATACTATAAATTTAGCGTTACTAACGGTTGAATCAAGCAACATTTTAAAGTTTTTAAAAGTACTAAACCTGGTTATAAATATTATTTTTGCAATTAATAATATACTGATTTTTGGTTTTGCCATAAAATGACGTATGCAAATATTAATAAAAAACGCCAATAAACTTCTAATTATAACATGCTTTAATATTATATATGTACATCGTTTATTATAAATAATATTCACAGAGTAATGTGCCACCATTATACAGAATTCGATTTGGTTTCGTTCCGTTTTTCCATTTCTAAAATACTTGATTCAAAGCGTTGTCTATGCTTTTCTTTAGGTTTTAAAAAACACTTAAAAAACGTTAAATGTAAAATATGCATTTAAAATATAAGTTTTTGTATATATAAAATCGAGAAATAGTATATTATTGAAACGTTCAAGAAATCATTCTCAAGTTGTTATCCATTTTTTAGAACGTTCACCGAAAGATATAGAACATTCGCGAAGGATTGCCAAAATATATAAAAGCGATGCAAATGAATCACCGATCAGTTATTTCAGTACTTCGAAGTCGACGGCGTTAAGAAGATTATTCAAGTTTAAATAAATAAGTGATTAACGCGTGTTGAGATAAATATACGGAGTACAACTTTGTACGTGACTTTAATGTAAACAATAAGTGTTAAACTGAAGTTATCCGCAGACTTTATCTTTCAAGTGAAAGTGCTATATAAATTAGTGTTGGTGTTTTTATTAAATATCCTTAGATTTAATTAGTTCGGTTAGTTATAAACGTGTACAAATTTTTAATATAAATAAATTAGTTTTAATAAACGTTACATTATAATACAAATGTAGAAAATAAGTCTTTAAAGCATGTGCGGAGAGTTTAAACGCACGACGCGAAGCGGAGTTTTTTTAACGGCGCCAATTATTTTTTTTGATTACGAAAATGTCAAAAAAGTGTGATCTTAAAAAGTAAAGTTTCCGAGATACCCGGTGTCAAAATTTAAAAAATGTAAGTAAAAGTTATGCCATGAAACCAATTGGAAAAAACATACAATTTTGACAGTTGTTAGAATTTTGTACTTGTTTCTTAAAAGTTCATGTTGTATTTTGCCGATTAATCATTACTTAATAGTATTTAAAATTCATGTTTCTTTCCTGGACTATTTCAAAATGGTCAGCCCTTTAAGTGAAAGAGAAATTTTGATGATCCGTTACGGATCTCACACAAGTGGAAGTTTGGCGTTTATTTAATAATAAATATCCTAACAGAAAAGAATGCGAGAGATCGTCCTAAAATGGGTCGTCCAAAAAAATGTTAAACTAAACGTTCTACTTAAGTTTTAAGAAAATCTACATTTATCCAATGGCCAAGTGGCAGCAGCCAACAAAATAGTTCAAAGTTCTGTCTTAAAATATTTGTTAAAAAAGTTTTGGTCTAAGAACTAAACGAAGATAATCTTGACCGCAAGTTACAGTTTTGCAGAACAACGTTTCCACGCCTGAATAGTGACAATCTCTAAGGATCATATTGTATTTCCCGACAAGTTGACAAAACTATAGATATTGGTCCCCTGAAAATAAACACTAGAAACTGGAACTCAAAGTCAGTTTCCACAAAAAATTAGCGTTTGGGCTAGGACTGTAGGTATCTTGGGTTTATTTTTTTTTAGAACCGCGTTGGTAAATTGTACGTTGAGTTTTTAAGAGTTAAATTTGTCCTTGCACGTGCAGTACTTTACCCAATTTGTTACAAGCTTTATGTCTTACGAACCTTGCACGGCCAACTCACACAGTCGGAGATAGGAGAGGTTCAAGGGAATTATGCTTAAGGGCGCCAGATCTAATCCAAATTAACACTTCTGCCTCGATCACGACAGACGGTCCAAACTTGTAACGAATTTTTAGGTTCGTAATCCTTGTTACTCTGGTGTTCGAGTAGCCAAAATTAGTTAATAGGTAACGATAGTTACAGGAGAAAGAAAAAAATAAAAGAGAGATTAACAAATATAACCACTTTAATGTGTTAACGTAGAAGATTAACAAGAATATATGAAATTTCTCCACTCATCCATGCTCAAACGATTACCAAGTATAATTAACAAATATAAAAACTTTAATTTAGTAGCGTAGCAAATTGACAGATATATATTAAATTTCTCAATCCATAAATACTAGAAAGGCTAACAATTATGATTAACAAGTGTAGAAAACTTTGATTTCGCAACATATAAGATTTACAAGATTATATCTAATTCTCAGTGCATGAATGCCCGCAGTATCGGCAACACACAATACACATGTAAGTCATATTGTTTGCACACAGCATGCGATACAAGTTAAATGATGATTAAAATTACCTTATTGGTGTATAAACAGTAAACGTAATTACGGACATTAACATTAACCAAAATTCTGTGAGTAACTTTCGTGACAACGATATAAAAATTAATCAAATAAACTCACCCAAAGTCCAGTGTCCACTTTCGCAAAGAAAACGTTTTTCCCGCTAGCGGCCTGTAATAAGTGTTTAATAGCAAATCGTGTCACACACTAACTCACGAAGAATAGGAAGCTACAAAATCAGTATTAATAAATCATTAAATGTTATATAAAAACCCGTTGTATAGAATGCTGTAGGTAGTAATTTCAAACAGGTGGTTGATAACACAATCGACTTTTATCCCCTAATCAGCATCTCCGACGCATTGTTCGACGAAACCTCGTTGTTATTTAAGTAGCAGGCCCTCACAACAGCTTATATGCTCGGTAAAGGTATTTATCAATCGTACTTATGCATCCTTATTACTGCTTAAAGCGAACAAGTGCTTGCAACGTGGTGAAACCGGCTATCACATTAATACAGAAATTACAAAGGAATCTTAATAGATTGGAGACAAAATATCTTACCCTGTGCCGAAAGAATCGTAATAAATTCGCAATCGCCCTATAAATTTGTGTTCATCACAAGTGATGTCCTTAAAAATGTAAGAATCAGTTCAAAATCCTCGACACCGACCCGTTCATGTAGTTGACAGCTTAACGATTTTGTCGTAAAATGACAGTCACAAGAAAAGATCGGCAGAGGGCGTCAAAACCGGAACCTAATTTTAATTCATATACAGGGTATTCCGTAATGAAAATTTCGCACGTAACAAACTGAGAAAGATCCAGATCTGCCTAATAACACGATATGGTACCAATATGATGGTGCGCCACCCCATTTTGGGAGAAGAGTTTGAGAATATTTAAACCAAACTCATAGATCGGTTTTAGAAGATCTATCAAATGGTCTCCCAGATCTGTTGATCTCACCCCCGTCGACTACTCCTTATGAGGGTATTTAAAAAGCATACTTTTAATAGACCTAATACCATCGACAAACTAGAAAGACAGAATTCTCAACGAAATGCGGGCAATTCCAAGCAATGCTTTTGGTAAGGTTCTTCAGGAGCTGTAGTGCGCGTTGATTGTAATATTAATTTCAATAAATTTTATTTTGGCACTGTATTATAAATAACAGAACATTTTTTTAAATGTCTTTTTTTCGCTCAGTGATGATAATACACTAGCAAAGGTAGTAGTAGTGGCAGGTAAACATTGTCCTGCCACTTGGTGTAAATTTACAAGTCTCACCGTGTTAGACATTGTTTGCTTTTCCCCATAGGCGCTGGTAATTGGTGGGCTTCGTGTGGTCGTGAAATTTAATTCAAAATTTGTTATACATTTATTCTTGTATATTCTTAAGAAAAACAAGTAAAAACAATGGCGGTCTTAATCCGCATCAAATCACGTTACCCTTTCCTTCCCGAACGCGCTTATGCGTGTGCACTGATCGACGCAAAACACTTCCATTTGCAAGACGCAAGTCAGCACCTGTATGTAATTGAATTACACGTCTTAGTAGCCACTGTAGAGGCGGGGCGTTGTCTTCTTGAAGTAAGACGATGGAATCAGGTTTCAATAGATTGGGTAGTCGTTGGAACCATTTTCGTCTTTGTTGATACTTAGGAACTACCTCACGACTCCAACGTTTCCAAAAGTGCTGGTAAATTTGTTGTGCTCTCCTAAACGCGGATAAGCGATTTTGTGGTGTATAGGTTAAGTCGGTTTCGGGAATGGAAGCTAAAGAACGACCAATTATAAAATGGCCAGGTGTTAATGGAGTAAGGTCCTACGCTTCAGAAGAAATCAAAGATAACGGTCTTGAGTTCAAAACCGTCAGAGTCGTATATAACTCTTCAAATGTCAAGTTTGAATTACCCAACATAAGCCTTAAATGCACCTTAACTGCATTGACTGAGCTTTCCCATAACCCTCCTTCGTGAGGAGATTTAGGATTAATAATTTATAGCTTTAGAGTGCAAGTAATCAATAATTTTATCTTGCGACTCCGGTTCATGTAATATTCCGAACCAAGAATCTAATTTTGCTTTTGCGCCTCAAAAATTCGTGGCGTTATCGCTAGATATAGTACCTGGCAACCCTCTGCGAGCGATAAAACGCTTAATGTGTTCAAAAATGAGTCAGTAGATAGATACGTTACTAATTCTAAATGCATGGCACAAGTTACCATGCAAACAACGTGCTTCCTTCATACGCCTATCTTTAATAAGAATCGGGCCAACATAGTCAAGGCCGAGATCGTAAAATGGGTGAACGAAATTTAAACGAGTTCCGGGTAAGTTTTCCATTAAAGGATGGCCAACAATTGGATTTGCCTTATAACAACTAATACACCTTCTAAAAATTCCCTTTACATAACCGAGTCCTCCAATAGGCCAAAATCTTTCCCTGAGTGTAGCAAGAAGTGTCTGTGCTCCACAATGGAGTAATTCAGTGTATAATCAACTCGGTAAGCTGATGGCCTTTGGGCAGTATCAATAGATACCTTTTCTCAAACGAAAAAAAAGAATGCCCCCAACACGAAGACACCCTTCGTCGTCTAAAAACGGATTAAGAGCTCGAATACGTAAAGATTTGACAACCCTGTTGTCATTAATTGATTTGATCTTATTTGGGAAGTAATATTGTTGGCATAACTTTACTAACCTGGTTAAAGAAATTTTTAACTCATCGACTTGCAGTGCGTTCTTGGGAATATTAGATTTTTGGCAATTCTTGACAAAACTCAAAATATAAGCAAATACTCTTTGAAGTTTTCCTAGTGTAGAATATCTTTTACAAAAGGCGTTGAAGAATTCGGTTTCCGCAGACATATTAAGTAGTACTGCGGAAGTTTTAAGCTCCACGACTTCATCAGACTCTATTATGTGGTCAGTACCAAAAGGTAATTCGGCTTCTAACAGAAGTTTGGGACCATGAAACCAAAGATTATTGTTTTTTAGATTTGTTTTACTCAACCCACGAGAAACCAAATCAGCTTGTTTGCTAGAAGTGGCAACATGGTGCCAATTTTGAATTTTAGTACATTCTTGGATAGTGGCGATATGGTTCGCGACAAACAAACCTTAGAATCGGTCCACAAAAAAATACGATTTGATTTAGATTTAAAGATATCAACAACCTTAGAACACTATTCAGCCAACAAGACCGCAGCACTGAATTTCAACCGTGGAATAGTGGTTGTGCGTAGAGGTGAGACTCGCGATTTTGAGAGTAAAAGGTTTGAAACAATACCGCCAGACGATGTAAGACAGCGCAAGAAAAAAGAGTAACCGCAAGCTACAGTGCTTGCATCGCAAAACCCGTGTATTTGGATTTCTGAACATTGAGACGGAATGACACAACGGTTAACCTTATGACGCTCAGTTCAGATAACTGGTCTCTAAAGTACCTCCATTTAGGAACAAGGCCGATAGAAATATAATCGTCCCAATTAAGGCCAGCCTGCCACAGAGCTTGCATCATTAATTTCCCTTATACAACAAGAGGTGCAAATTGACCCAAGGGATCGAAGACTCTTGTAACTGCAGAAAGTAGTTCTCTTTTTGTAGGAATAGCGTCGTCGACTTGCTTTTGAATCTTGCAGAATAAAGTACTCTTCTCAGCACCCCAATGGAAACCTAACGTTTTAGAATCAGCACGTCCGCCCAAGAAAACAGTGGCAAAATCTACCTCCGCTGTATTAGCAGAATCAAAAACCTTTAGTTTGTTAGACAGAAATTTCCTAATGACGAATCCAGAAGCTGCGACAATACAATATGCCTCATTCTTGAGGCAGATAGCTTCTTCAACAGAAGTTGTTGAAAACAGAAGATCGTCGATATAGAAACTTTTTGTAATGACTTTAGCGGCCTTCGCAAACGCGTCCTTGTTCAGTTCGGCGAGGTAACATAAGCACCGCGTGACCAGAAAGATGGCAGATGCTGTGCCGTCAGTAATAGTATTTAAACGGAAAATAGAAACAGGATCAGCGGGCATTTCCCTCCAAAGTATGTGTTGAAATTTCCTAAAGTCGGAGTTCACGTTGACCACGCGGTACATTTTAGCGATATCTCCGCAAATGGCAACTTCATGTGCGCGGGATTGCAATAGAATATCGAGCAAGCCATCCTGAACTTGAGAACCTACCAACTGTGAATCGTTCACAGAAACGCCAGTAGAAGATTTAGCACTGGCATCAAAAACGACGCGTAACTTCGTGGTTAAAGACGTTTGTTTTATTACTGCATGAAGAGGTAAGAATTGGGGTGGTACAGAACTACTATTAACAGAACCATCGATAGTTTCCAGGATAAGTTCTGACGGAGCAAAACCTTCATTTTGAGTGATCCTTGTCATATGTCAGAGTTTTTGGTATTCGAACATGAACTTGGGATATTCCTCAATAAATTTGGGTTTATTATGGAGACTTTTCTCTAATTGCATGAAACGCGTTTCCGCAATATTCAGTGAGTCTCCCAACAAAGTCAGCTTAGAGTTATATGGAATATACAAAGAAAAGTGATTACTCTCATCAATGCGTACAGTCTTTCGAAATTGTTCTTCACAGAACCTCTCTTGTGAAGAAAGCAAAGATAATTTCGAGTAGGGTTTGTGGTGGTCTAAGTCCCAAAACTGACGTAATTCTACATTGGACTCATAAATTTGATTAACAGTCTGACAACAAACTATTACGTCACTAGAATCGTCGTCCATCGATGAATGCACTGCCCGAGTTGTAGGTAAGTCGCCAGAAACGATCCAACTTAGCATCGTATTTTGCAAGATAGGCAAGTTTTTACCTAACGATAACTGCTCAGGTATTAGCAGTTTATAAAAAATAGAAGAATCGATTAACAAATCGATGTCACCAAGCTCATGGTATGAGCTGACGAGCAAGACGTAAATGAGGAGGAATGTTAAGAAGATCTTTCTTAAAACGACTCCTAAGCAATCTATCGGTAATAGTAGGAACCATTAAACAATCGATGTTTGAGTTGAATAAACTAGTAACAGATTGCAGTTGAATAGAAGTGTATTTTGAACAAGTAGAAATAAAGCCGTTCACCCCCTTAAGTGTCAAATTAATAAGCTTAATTGCAGTTTTCAATTTTTTGTGAATCCTTTCAGTGATGAGATTGTTTTGCGAGTCCAATAGACCTCGAACCTTAAAACATCTATCTCCGCAAACCACAGTAACCTGAACGGTAGCTAACAGAATTTCTAAAGACCTTGAAAATCTATAAACTAAAGAATCGGTAGGATTGCTAAAAGCAGTTACTAAAATCTAAAGGAGCACTCGAAGAAGCAACAGAAGCTTCGCCGTTATCACTCACGTTGGTAAGTCAAACGGAACTCTTGAAACAGAGCAGGTGATTATGACGCAACAATGGTTATATGAAGCAATATATTCATAGTGTTATTAATTGTAGTCTACATCCACGTACTCGATTACCTTAGGACATTTCTACTCCCGAATCCAACCCGAAATTGGCCTTTTTACCTTACATTCACAAGGTTACAGATCAAATAGAGAAACTTCTTTGTAAGAATGGTATTAAACTCTTATTCAACTCGACAGGCAAAATCTCTCAGATTCTTCCTTCTCCCAAACACAAATTTCCTACACTTTCATCTCAAGGTGTATACCAAATTCCTTGTTCATGTGGTTTAGTCTACATTGGTGAAACTGGTCGTTCCGTCATTACCTGCATTTCAGAAGATAATCGTTATATAAGAAAAAGGTTGCTAAACATCATTTTACTACAGGTCACAAAATAGATTTTGATAATGTTTCGTTGATTGCCAAATCTCCATTCTTTTCCAACAGGAAATTCCGAGAGAGCATAGAAATCATCAAACACCCCAATAACTTCAATCGCGATCATGGTTTTGAGCTATCCCCTCTTTATTAGTCATTTATCGAAAACACGCCCCTTATCAACCGTAAGCCAATCAGAGCCGAGCTTAACCATCCGTGACGATCCATTTCCTTTATATACGGAGACTATTTCTTCTTAAGTCACTTCTAAGGAGTTTCGAATCTAGCTTGGTTCACAAATTGATTACCTAACTCTGTAGTGGTTCTTTGTTAGATTTTCGTTTGCTTTTTCAAGTTATAGTTTTCTTTCTTACCTTTTCAAAGTTTGGATTATGGCTTGTTTCACAACTTGATAACCTAACTTTTGAGAAGTTCTTAGTTAGCTTTTGGTTGCTTGTTTGAGTTTTGGATTTATCTCACGCCCTGATGAAGCTCCTTACGAAAGTGGGCGAAACGTTGGCAACTTCGGTTACAATACAATGACACGGTCCAAACCCGAAAGACATTCTTATCCTAATAAACATCAATTTTCTTCAAAATGCTGGTATTTGGAAATTGATTTGATCAACATCGACATTTTTAGCTAAGAAACTAACGTAGCAGCAATTCCTAACGATGCACTAGCTAATGCGATTGTACTCTTGTAAGTATGAGCGAAATGAAAAATGTTTTGTCTGTGTCATCTGGCGCATCTAAAAAAATCTTGGTGAGTTTCAACATAATTTGATTGTAAATGGCCGTTTGCTTGTCAGTCAGCAATTGCTCATTAGTTACAACAACTCTATCGAAAATCCATGATAATTGTTGTTCTCGCTGTGTATCATCATCGTGAATGCTGAATGAATCAAATCTGCTGCTGAACGATTAGGCGATGACATACTCAAATTTTTAATGAAAAATCGATGCTTCGTTGTTAATTTCTGGTGTGTAGTCCATCTGTGATTTGTTTTCTGAATTTTGTGTAGTATATCTTTGATTATGTAATTTTTTATATTTATCCCATAGATTCGATAATTGTGCCGGAAAGCGTATCGTCAACAAAATGACGAAAAATTAACGATTTTGATGTTGTAAAGAGGCGAATGCAGCGTAATGTCTCAATGATTGTCGTCTTCTAGCAAATGCATTGCACGCGTCGTGATATGTATCGTGAAATTGGCTGTTGATACTTCGTAAATATTTAAAGGACGTTGGTTCTTGAATATTTACCAATAACAAACTCTAAAAGAAAAACATTAGCTCTGATTCAGATTAGCAGTGTGCTTGAGGGGTTAAGAGAGTAATCGGTTCTACCACATTGGTATTACTCCTTAAGACCGTTAAGAAAACTAGAGAATGCCATCTTTTGATTGCCTCTGAGAATCAAGAGACTCTTAAGAATATTAAAGTTGATGCGAAGTTAATAGGAGCCAAATGTTTAAGGTCACTGGCAGAACGCTCCAGATCCATAATTTGGACGATGTGACGACCGGAAAGAAAGTGCGTAAAGCGTTAGAGAAGATCGTAGGAAAGAATGAACCCAACAACATTAGGTTGGGACAACTAAGAACGGCTAGGAAGAAAACGCAAACAATAACTGTGACGGTTCCAAACGAAGTAGCAGATTGCATTATGAAAGCCGGCAGCATTAGAGTTTTACTAAACGTGTGCAAGGTGGTGGAGGGAGTGAACCTGACAATGTGTAACAAATGTTGGGAAACGGGTCACACAGCAAGTAAATGTGCTGGCCGAGACCGAAATAAGCTATTCCTAAATTGCGGAAAGGTGGAGCATATTAAAATAGCTTATATATCATGGACGTTATTTGTCCTATATTTAAAAAAACAAATCAAAAGGAAAAGAGCAGCCATTGTATACAAGCATTAGTGATAGTACAAACCTTCATTATAAACCAATCCAATACACGAAATCAAAACCAATCCTTGAACATCCTCAAAATAAATGTAGAGGAAAGAAGAGAGTACACACTGTCTCGTCTCAGTCATAGCGGAAAAATGTCAAACCGAAGCAGTACTGATTACTGAACCTAATATCAACATGGCATTAAACAAAAACTTAACTATGGATAGGGAACATAGAACCGCAATCTACATCAGGGATGGCAAAGCGACAGGGACAAGGAGTGTTGAATGAGACTGCTTTACGATGTTACACTTGCACAACAATAACTTGTATAACTGCTACGTCTCACCAAACGTTAGTGACTAGGTGTGCACAAATCTTTAAGACGACATCTCCAAGGAGATAAGAAGCAAGCGAGGGTCTACAGTGATAGCTTCACTGACGTTTGAATGTAACGGTAAAACATCACATATCGATGTAACGATGTGTTCTATAGAGGTAGCCTCTATACATCAGACGCGCAAGCAAGATAAAATTTGATTCGATTAACCACTCTAGTAACGTAACGTACGCAACGTACTTCCAAATCTCTTTACAAAAATCACTTCAATTTTTATGCACTGAATAGTCCAAAATTGTTTTTTGCGACGAAACTGCTAGATTACATCTTTGTCGTCACTCCTCTTTTCCGAAGTATTCGTCGCCTTATCTCGTCGATGCTTTTTAGTGCCTGCGCGGGTACTCCAAGGCATGCACTAAAGCATCATCCAATGTTTTCGGTCGAGCTAACCGTAGAGTCTGATGTGTTTCATTGTCTCGGAGGTCGTCTACAAAGGTTTGAATAGTCAACTGCTCCGAGAAGGTATATGGTGCTGTAATCTAGCGATGTCAGCCTCAAACTCGTTAAAACTTTCGGCGTCTTTCTAAACCCGACTTTTAACTTAAGCTTGGTATACTTGTTAACGATAAGCATCTCCATACCTCATTTCTAAAAGTGAAATTAAAAGTTCGTAATTTTTTTTGTAAGTGGTCAGGAACAGATTGCAAGATTCCAAGGGCTTTTCCACGTAAGGACACTATTAAATACTTCGCTTTCTGTTTGTTGTTCCAACCATTAGCTGTAGCTGTGGCTTAAAACTGCTTATAATAGGTTGGCCATTATTATTTGGAGGTACAACTTTAAACTTGTGCGGTTTCTTCCCGATGGTACATTATTAAATCTTCGCTCGAGACGCTTCCTTCACCATGGCAAATCATTTGGTTCATTCCTTCTTCAAGCAGTTTTATTCTAACTCCTACTGCTTCTATTTTGTCATTCATAGATTCGCAAATTTCTTCTTTTAAATTTAACATATCTGTTTGGGACAATTTTGATTTGATTTTCTATGCTCGTTTGTATTTCTTTTTTTAAACGTCTTAAATTTTCTATCAATTTTTCTTCTATTTTCTGAGTATTTTCATATAATTTTTCTTTCATTTTTCTAAAATTTTCTTCCATTTTCTACGAATCGTGAAACTTTCTCTCCATTTTCTGAGAATTTTTACAGTTTTTCTGGCATATCTTTAATTATCGATTCTTGACCATTCGAGAAATTCAAATAATTTTACATCTATTTTGGTGATAAGTTTTTACGTTCGGTTCCTTCTCTTTCTGGTTTGTTTTTGCTTTGAAGATTATACCCCTATTGTTTTTATAATTAAACGTTGCCAATTAATTGCGACCAGTTTGTAGCGGATGTACTACATGTTATTTCATATATTATGGTGTTAGTATTTATATTGAAACATTCACGAAATTTTTTTAAATTTCGAGAACGTTCCCGTACTTTTTATCTACGTCTAGAACGTTCACGAAAGAATGTAAACGCTTCTCGAATGTTTACAGAAATGTATAAATGCAGTACAAACAAATTGCAGGTCAGTTATTTCCTGTAATTTGAAGACGGTGGTGTTAAGATTATTCAAGTCGAAATAAATAAGTAATTAACGCGTGTGAGATAAATCTACGGTGTATAACCTTGTACGTGTTTAAATAAATAGAAGTTATCCGCGGACTTGATCTTCGTCTAAGTGATGGTGCTACACATAAATCAAACTGTAAGTGTTTTTATTAAATATCTTAAGGTTTTAATTAGTTTAGTATTAGTTTAATAATAAAATTCGTTACAATATGTACTTAATTTTATGACTAGATTTAACGTGCGTCGTACTTTTACAATTACGTTTCTCTATGAATGCATTTTGTAACTAATTTGATAACTATAAACAAATTTTGCGTAACACATACTTTTTGTTTGCCTGATAGTACAGTGTGTTGCCTATACTGCGTACTTTTGTATTATTTTTTTAAATTGAGTTGTGATACTAGTACCTTGGTGACGTGTTTAAAACATTAAATTATTTTCTTCTCTTATTAATTGGCTAGTTTTGATTTATACTTGTATACCGTTGTGGACTTTTGTATGTTGCGGGTTATGATGGTTGCTTTATCTCGAAAGATTTTTTTATTAGCGTTTTAAGGAATATGGCGCCCTTATCAGCCAACTATGATGGCATGAGGTAGCCGTAGTATGGTCCCCATAAACGAGAAAATATGCTACATGATTCTCATACAAAGTCATCTCAAACAAACTATTAAAAAACGCAAAAGAACTAAAAATAAAAAAAGTTTTCAATGAAGTAAAATTTTATTTAGGTTAGGTATTATATAGTTTATAAATTTATACGGAATTAATTTTGGGGTAATCCTAGATGTGGCGGTTTTCCTCCTAGTTCTAAACAAATAATTAGTTTTTTACTATAAATATTATATAAAAAAAACTTACGATAAATATAAAAAATTCCTTGTATATCGTCATAAGTCAAACCACGTTTTTTGTCGATGTACTTATAGTTAGCATGCATAACAGCTCGTTCATCGGCAGAATGTGAAAGTCCTAATGAATGTCCAAGCTCGTGAATAGCAACCGAGAAAAAATCGTAACCTACAACAGACATATTTAATTTGTGGTTTTTAGATTGCAGTTAAACGCACCATCTGGACTGGTTGGAGTGACAGCATTCCAAGGTTCTTCTTCATCAAAATGTACATCGCCTTCTAACCCTGGGACTATCGGAAAAAATGCGTGCGCCAAAGTGCCGCCAGGTCCATCAAATGGATAGCTAAAAGTTAAATAATTTTTGAAAAATAACGTGCATTCTTCTTCACGTACCCATCGTTGTGATCTTTTGGAACAAAATCTAGCTTGATGTCAGGATTTGATCCAACTTCTGAAATAGTTAAGTAAGCATGCTTTGACCACATTTTTAAAGCAAGTGCAACGCTTTCATCAACTTCTCGTCGAGATATCTTTGGACTATATCTGCCAAACCTAAACCAAATTTAGAGTAACCAAAATTTAAAATAATAATATAAAACCCACATGTATGTCAGATGTTTCTTGTCAAAGCCTGGACTTCCTACGAGGTATCTTGTACGATTGGTTACAATATCCGGAACGCCGCATCGTGGTTTTTTAATCAACTATAATTAACTTTAAACGTAAAAACTTTAAAAATATATGCCAACTTACTTCTAAAACATCTGCATCTACAACTCCAGTTACAGGTAGCTTAAAAAAAGTTTGTAGCTTTTTTATACTTTCGTGCAGTAGGTTTTGATTGTAAGTTTTAGCTTTTTCCATGTAACCATATCGTACTAAGTAATTAATCTAAAATGGTTCCACTTATTTTAAATTAAAAAAAGTTTTTGTACTTACAACTTGTTCTTGTTCAGATACTTTCAACTCAGGTTCTACAAAAATATATTTAGTACAAAATTAATTGATACGATTTTTACCTTTTCTGAGTTCTATAGGACTCGAAACGACCAGATGACTTATGGTAAGCACCAAAGCTATAGTTACAGCATTCATTTTCTTAAGCATTAAAGGTAGTGTTTCTGAGCCAGTATTTATAGTAGATCTAGATCTTTATATCAATTAGATAATACACAATACTAAACGTGTAAATATTTTATCAGGATTTTAAGAAAATGACTAGTTGATTTTAATTATAAGATTAAGTTTCACAAGTGTTTATGTAATTTGCAATCTCATTTTTTTAAAATTCTTGTTGTTAAAGAAACGAAACGTAATTTTCAAAAAAAGTTGATCTTTATTCGTATTTTATCGCAGGTTGGGGATCATCTATTTTTACTTAATTTTCAAAAATTCTAAAAAATTGAGTTACCATCGTTTTTTAAAAATTGCATTTGTTATCTTTTTACCTTATCATTGAATAACTATCATATATTTTACTTATGAAATCCTTGCATATGCAAACGCATATTGAAACATTCTCAGGCAGATAGCGAGTTATGTTCGTGGTTAATTACGAATAACACAAAAATAATAAACTTATATTAATTTTATTTTATATTTACAATTAATCCGTTTACTTCTGCGTTACAATTATATCTGATCGATCTTTTACATTTTGTGGTTTTAAATATATATTCTTAAACTAACTATGAAACTTAACCCTAACAACTTAAATGGTTCCTTTTCAGATGCATAAATAAAATATAGAAAAATACAAAGTGACAGAGGTAACAACTTAATTGGTTCTTTCCCAGATTCGTAAGTAAAAATTGGAAAAATATAAATAACAGGGGTCATTAACACATGTGCGTCCAAGCTCATAAAACACAAAAACACAAAAATGAATTTTAAGAAATATTTGATTAATTTATGAATACTATATTAGGGGAGAATATAACTCTTTCCTCCTTAAGATTGGACGTCCTCGTTCAAAGTAAAATTGAACTGGTTTCTACCGTGGATCACTAAGATTTTCATGTTTTTCAAGTAGTTTTAACACACGCGACTCCCATTTATAACACATTTTACTTTAATTTTTATTTGATGAAATTAAAACAAAACTTTTCTTCTTAATATATGTTGATGATGTTGTCCTTTCTTCCGGAGCCAATTGGATTTTGATGGATTGGGTTTTTTTTTGTTTTTGATTGGAAGTATGGGAAGTAATGATATCATTAGGACTTACATATAATAAAAATTGTGATACAAAAGAACATCATTCTTTTTTATATAACAGTTTGACGAATTAATTACGCTAAATCAATTTTCCATTTAAAGTTTTTTTTTTACAATTGTAAAGTTAAACGTTTAAAATATCTGGATTTCGGATACATAATTTAGAAAATATGGCAATTTTAAAGCGATCAAAATAATAAGTAAAGTCAAATTTTAATTTTATAATAAATTGATTGATGATCGATTGATAACACTTACTAATACTTAAACCGTTTCTGTTATAATATTTTAGTACATTTTTGTTTAATTTTCGAAATAATAGTTTTAATGATTTTTTTTTCTAACTTATATTTAAATTACACTAAAAAAATGATTTACTATTTATACGCTTATTAATAGTCACCGGTTTTTTACCCTACTAATTTTTGTTGTTTTCATTTTTTTTTCTTATAACTTAACTATTAATTTATAAACAACTATTATTCTCGAGACTACTACTAGCAGGCTTTCTTAATTCTTTCATATGTGTGATTTCAGTTTTATTTTTACTATTTTTTACCTTCACTCTATTATGCTCAAGAATTTCGATAATTTTATAAGGTCCTATAAACTTATTATTTTTCTTATTTCTACTTAAAGGATTTTTCTTATATACTAATTGATTTATCTTAAATTCATCATTTGTTTCTCTCTCTATGTTGGTTTTTTCTAATACTTTGTTTTTGTTAGATTCGATTTTTTGCTTTATTTGTTCGTACACAAATTTAAGTTTATTACTGTGATTTTCTACATAATTTGAATAAAATTCTTTTGGATTATATATATATTAAGACTTCTAAGATCAGTATGTCCGAATGCTATTTCAAAAGGAGTAAAATTCGTTGTGTTATGTATTGAGTGGTTGTACCCTAAAATTGCATAATTGATATTATTTTTCTGTGTTGGGTACAATTCTGCTAAAATTCTTAAATGTTCAATTAGTGTAGGATGAAATCTTTCGACTACTGCGTTAGATTCATGATGACCGGGTGTTGTAAAATGTATGTCAATGTTATGTAATTTAAGAAGTTCTTTAACAGTTTCGTTGTTAAATTCTTTTCCGCAATCTAAAATAAACTTTTGAGGAACACCAAATGTTGAAAAATAATCCGCTATAGCGTCGCATATACTAATAGCTGTTTTCCTTACTATTGGAATGGCTTGAGCAAATTTTGAAAAAGCATCTATAACATTTAAATAGATTTTTGAGTCGTAATAAAAAACATCCATGTGGCAAATTTGAAAAGGTTTTGAAGGTGTTTCAGTTAGTACTAAAGGTACATAAGCCGGTGTTCTTTCATATTTAGTTTTGTATATATCTCACAAGCGTTAATATATTTCGAAATATCTGCTTTCATATTAATCCAATAATAATTTTTTTTTAAATATTTTAAAGTTTCTATTATACCGCGATGGTTTGTTTTTCCTTCATGGTGGTTTTTGATTAGTAAAATTTGTTCTTCTATATTTTTTATTGTGTTGATTAGTTTTGTACATCTAATTAGTTTCAAAGCATTTGTATTGAAATTTTCTGAATAAAAATTCGTAAATTTTTTATAAATTTTAATTTATCAAAATAAATGTGATAAGTTGTGTTTGGTTTTAAGTAATCTGTTAACAACTTTATTATATATCCCTCGTTAAAATCTAGAGGCATTTTTGTGATAATTATTTTTTCGATGTTGGTATTGATCTTGTGTAATTTGTAATTGATTAATATTATTTTTAAAGATATGAATTTGGTTATTTTTGTTATTTACAATGTCATCTAAAATGGGTATTCCGTCGTTCAAAATCCCTTTTGATAATGAATGTGGCGTTTGTTCTGTCATGGAAGGTGCCTGACTGGAAAAGTTTATTGGTTTAGTTGTTTTATTGTTTGCAAGTAAATTTTCAGGTGTGTGATGTAAATATTCAAAAGTTTCGTTGTCAATATCTCCAGGGTGATTAATTAGTGAGTCCGTGTCGTGTATTGCATTTATTTGTATTCGTGATAGGGCATCAGCATTACTATTTAGTGTTCCTTTTTTATACATAATTTTAAAATCGAATTCTTGAAGTCTTAAGCGCCATCTGGTTAATTTGGAATTAGGTTCCTTAAGGTTAAAAAGCCAAACAAGAGGTCGGTGGTCAGTCACAATGGTAAATTTTCTACCGAAAAGATATGGTCTAAAGTATTTACACGACCAAACTATAGCAAGCAGTTCTTTTTCTATAGTACTGTATTTTTGCTCTGTCTCGTTCAAAGTTCTGGATGCGTAAGCGATAGGTTTGTCTTTGCTAATTGGTCCTTGTGACAAAACGCTGCCAAGTGCAACATTAGATGCGTCTGTCGTCAAAATAAATTCTTTGTCAAAATCAGGATATTGTAAAATTGGGCTATCGCAAAGAATGCTTTTACACAAGTTAAAACTATCTACGAACTCTTGACTATGAATCACTTTTGCGCCTTTCTTTAAACACATTGTTAAAGGTTTTGTTATTTTAGCAAAGTCTTTGATGAATTTTCTATAATATCCTATCAATCCTAAAAATGACTTTATTTCCTTTTGAGAATTAGGAATTGGAAATTTTTGAACGGCTAATATTTTATCGGGATTTGGTTTTACTCCATCTGGGGTAATAATATGTCCTAAATATGCAACTGGTTTTTGTAAAAAATGTGATTTATCTAATTGAATTTTAAAGTTTGCTTCTCGAAGTCTGTCAAATACGGTTTTTAATCTAGTAATGTGTTCTTGAAGTGAAGTACTAAAAATTATAATATCGTCGAGGTAAACCAAGCAAATTTCATTATGAAAACCTCTCGGTACATTGTCCATGACTCTCTGAAATGTACTGGGAGCATTTTTTAATCCAAATGGCATACGAACAAACTCGTAATGACCATTTAAGATAGAAAAAGCCGTTTTTGGGATATCTTGTTTATCTATTTCAATCTGATGAAACCCGGAGGCTAGGTCGAGTGTCGAAAAGTAATTTGATCTTCCTAGTTTGTCTAGTGTGTCGGTAATGTTAGGCAGAGGGTATTATCGTCAATAGTTTTTTCGTTAAGTTTTCGATCATCTATTACAATTCGCCATTTGTTTTTTCCAGAGGAATCTAATTTTTTTGGTACAATCCAAATTGGATTGGTTGAATAATTTTTTGTTCTAACATTTTTTAATTTGATTTTTGACTTATTGTTTATGAACTTCAGAGAATCTATATGATTTGGTGTAAATAGGATTGTCATCAGTAAGATTATTTTATGATTTATTTTATTAGTAAAACTAAACGGTATTTGTTCATTGGAAAATATGTCCCTATAACTATAACATAAATTTTTTATGCTTTTGATCTCTTCTTGATTGCAATGCTCTAACCTAATATTTTTTATATTTTCTTTTAAGATATTATCTTGTTCTATAGTTAGTTAATTTTCATTCTCTACTACATCTAAAAAATTAATTCATTTGGATTAATTATTTCTATATAAAATGGCTTAAAAAACGTAATTTTAGAGTTAATTTCTCCCGAGTTTATTATTGTTGTAATAATAAAATATCTTTCTATGGTAACTAGAGCCTGGGGCATTTCTAAATTGTTTCCAAAATTATGATAATTAATTATTCCTAATCCGCTTTTATAATCAACAGGGATTCTGACAATTTTTTGGGTTCTTGGTGGTATAACAACTGTATGGCAACAATTACCTTTGTACTGATTTATCTCATAATTAAATCTTAAACAAACTTGTGAAAATGGTGTAATTAACAACTTACGATTTACATATATGTTAGCTTTCAATTGACATAAAAGATCCATACCTATAAGACCATCATATTTATCGTTAAATTTAAAAAGATAAAATTTATGAGTTTCGTTAACACGAAAAATATTAAAAACGGGTATGATTGCTACTTCGTTATGAAAAGTAGTTTCGTGTGAGGTTTGGATGTTAAAGTTTTCGTTAAAAATGTTATTAGGATAATGAGTATAACATACGTTTGGATTTATTATGCTTCGAGTACTACCCGTATCAATTAAGAATATTGAATCTAATTTTGAAATATATACAGAAGGTAAATTATTAGATAAATTATTTAAGTTTATTATGTTATAGCGGTTTCTGTAGTTACCTCGTAAAAATTTTCATTTGGATTTGTTTGTTCAGGTTGTTCATAATCTTTACGATTACTGAAATCGTAATTTGAAGCTCTACTTGACCCGACAGTATTATTATCACTTTGATTTTCGGATATATATTCATTTTGTTCTAAATTATATAAATTGTTTTTTAAAGGCTTAGAGAAATTTGTATTTCGCGTTGAAATCGACACGGGTTACTGAAACTTTGAAATATGTGTGCTTGTCGACATTGGTTCGGTTTTGTTTTGAGGTGTATAATTGTATGAAGGTTTGAATACATCTTTAAGTTTTCCAAATGCTTCCTGATTACTAAAAAATCTTTTAGTTGGCAAATTTGACTTTGGTTGTATATTTATCGGATGGGAAGGAAATTGCGAATTAAAGCTTTCGTGTGCATTATACTGTGAATTGAAATGTGAAGGTTGAATATTTTGATAATTTGTTGGTCTAAAATTGTTATTTTGAATTTTATGATAATTTTTTTCATTATTTGGGTTAAACATAGTATTTTGAGTGGCATGACTTTGTTTCTGATATGACATAAAATTTTCCTCTTCTAATACATAAGATAAAGCTAATTCTAAAGTATCCGGGTTTCGTAACCGTGTCATATCTTGAACGGGACCTTGTAAACCACGTATAAAAGTTTTTAATGCCAATTGATCATAATTTTTCATTTGAAAGGTACGTTCTTCATTACTTAAACTTTCGCGTAGTAATTTTGAAGCAATAGCGCTTCTGCATTTTTGAATTCTTTGGCCAAATGATAAATACGACTCATTTCTTAAAGGACTAGTTATCAATAAATCCTGAACTAAACAATCCAAATTTCTTTGGTCTCCAAAACTCAATCTTAACAAGGATTTTAAATCTACCCAATTTCGAACTTTGGGACGACTACCAATAAGCATAAGAGCATTTCCGGTTAATTTACTTATGATAGCACGAATTAAGAATGTGTTTATAGGATCGTTCGGAATTTTATCATTCCGGTAATTTAAATTTAATTGCTCGCAATGTTCTATAAAAATTTCTAAAGTTTCTGAATTACCGTTAAAATTTGGTATTGTATCTATATACAATCGTAACATATTATAATTTACTTCGGTTGGTTGCGTCATTGTACTATTGTTTCTAAGACTTAAATTATTTAATTGAACTATCACGCTTTCGATATCAATTTTAAAAGAAAAAAAATTTTGATAATTAATCAATTTACTAAATAAAAATTATTCACTATAATAATTATTATTCTTAATAAATTTCTAATCTAATCCAGAATTTTTAATTAAAAAAATGTAAATCTTAATTTCGCATTCAATTCTCAAACTGTTATATATTACAACTAATGTTTAATTAATGACATAGGACTAATGATAAGGATGGCTCCTACCTTATAGATTGTGTACGCCAATTCTTCGGATGGACCACCGCGTAGATTTATTCTACTTAATTTTCTTATAGACGTTGGTTCGTACCCACAAAGAGTTGAAACTCACGAAAACAGTACTCAATGTAAGTTTTCTCGGGTTAGAATAAATTGAACTATTCTAACTATCCTAACGACTGCGCCAGTTATGTTCGTGGTTAATTACCAATAACACAAAAATAATAAACTTATATTAAATTTTATTTTATATTTACAATTGATCCGTTTACTTCTGCGTTACAATTATATCTGATCGATCTTTTACATTTTGTGGTTTTAAATATATATTCTTAAACTAACTATGAAACTTAATCCTAACAACTTAAATGGTTCCTTTTCAGATGCATAAATAAAATATAGAAAAATACAAAGTGACAGGGGTAAGAACTTAATTGGTTCTTTGCCAGATTCGTAAGTAAAAATTGGAAAAATCATTAACACATGTGCGTTCAGGCTCATAAAACACAAAAACACAAAAATGAATGTTAAGAAATATTTGATTAATTTATGAATACTATATTAGGGGAGAATATAACTAACGATCCTAGCCCGCAACATAAAAAGGTCCACAACGATACACACGTATAAATCACAGTCAGCTAATTAACAAGAAAGAAAGAAATACTTCAATAATGTTTTATATACGTCAATAAGTTATGTCAGCTGAATTTAACAAAATATTTCACAATTAAGCAGTGCGACAACACACTGTACCACAAAACAAAAGAATATGTAATACGAAAATGTCTTTACATTTACCAAATTAATTACCAAGTGCTTTGAATTGAAAGCTTCATTATAGAAGTACGACGCACGTTAAATCTACTCAAAAAATTGAATACATATGAACACTGACACAACAACATATGTATGATAGGTAAATAACATGAACGCCCGCTACAAGTTAGTCAAAACAAATCGACAACATTTAAGGATACTTACAGTTGATATTCAGGTCGACTAGATCTAGATTGACTCGTAATCATACATTGCTAATAGCTGAAAAAAATTCTATCGGACCAATAACACAATTAATTTTTTTAAACACAAACGCGTTTATGAGACCAAACAAAAAAATATCGGACTTTCTAGTTCCTTTACAAAGATGATTCTACGTAGTGTAGCGAATCCCAATTAATTTCTTCATACAAGTTTTCTCAAAACGTGATAGATATCGGAAGTAAGCATCAAGTCCTTTGATTTATAAAATCGGTACTTACCAGCACGACATTTAAGAATCACATGAAGGTGAAACCACACACGTGCTTAAAGCAATCCGTAACACAAAATTAATAAACATGGCACATTGCGTGCCTGACACACTTAAGCACTGAGTACAAGGTTACTTATATAAAAATTTGACGATAAAAGAAAGTAGAAATCCAAAAATTAATGAAATGTAATGTTGACAACCAACTAATTGAAATACTAAATGTAGAATACAAGTTACATCAAAATAAACGTTGCATAGTCTAGTCGAAGATGCAGCAAAAATATGAAAAGAAAAAAGACGTATATCTTTAACTTTGAACCGCTTTGTCAAAAACTACAATAATATTACAAGTTATTTGGCAAAGTTTCCAAAATTCTCGTAAATTAAGGTAAGCATTGCCGTTAGAAGTCAAACTAACTGTTAGCACTAAGCTTTATAACTAAATTAGCCGATACAACAGTCAAATTTAAAAAAATGTGAGGTCGGCGTTGTGTTCAAATTTTGTTGGAACAAAGTTTACGATATTATCTTGTTTACAAATAGTTTGTGACAATTTACCTTTTGTTGTTTTTTTGACAAACAAAGTCGTTTCCAGGATAGTTTGTTACGTGTCTTTACTAATAAATTTTTACATTTTGCTATTAACAAAAATTCTTAGTACCGGACTGTAAGTGAATGCGATTCTGGCGGTGTCATATTGTTCAACGGGCTAAACGCATCATTTGCGTAGCCAATTCGTTTAATATTATTATCGATTATTTGCTGCGACACTGTTTGTAGGGACTTTGATCCTTCAATTCAATTTAGAATGATTATTGAATAAAAATTCTCTTTATCAAAGGATTTGTATCGTTGTTATTGCTACAAAGCCGCCCGCAGTAATTTGACAAGGTTTCGAAGTTTTCATTTCACCCTCATTGTTACAGAAAGTTAAATCATTATCCTATTGATGATTTAAGGAACCACGTTTGTAAAGAAAATTTTTGGGCTTTGTTTGACTGTCGATAAGTTATATAGCTCTTTATGTCATTTACTTACGTTACGCTTTTAGTTTTGTTACTTGCTTATCTACATGTCTGCACATGAAACCTGCTGCTTTGTTAATTATATTAAGTTTTTAAAGTTGTTAATTGTTTATTTACATTTCTTTATATTAAGCCTTCAGCTAGTTTTATTATGTTTACGATCTTTATTAATATTTTATTTTTAGTCGAGTACAATTATCTAGCTTTCAAATTATATCGATATTGATTGTTACTGTTTACGTTTATGACTCAAACCAAACGAGTAACTTCAGTAATTGTTCACGACGTATTCAAGGTCGGTGATGGCTATTTAAGTCGGCGAATGCAAGATTGCACTCCTCATAAGTATCAGGTGTATTATACATAAGTAACTTATTAACAACTAGTCTATCAGCAAGAAAACCTCCAAATTCTGATGAGCTTTTGTAAAAGTAGACAAATTTATTTTAATTGTTATATTTTGTAAAAAAATTATACTTTCTTTACGGTCTCTACACATCGCTAGAGCTTTTATTCCATTTTCGATGTCTTTCAAAAATTGTATACAACACAAATAAAAAAGCAGTAATTATAACTTTTTAAAAATAAATATGTCTTTGTCAATTACGCTGGTGCTTTGAGTTTTTGGATGCGACCCACTTCTATCGTTTTGAAACGCACGATTTCCCCTTGCGAGCATTCAAACATAACAAAAAAATATATAAATAACCGTTAAAACTGAAACTACTTGTTTCTGGTAGAATCTTTTCTTTATATTTGTATTTAACCGTAAATAATATTCTCTAAACTGTTTTCTTTAATTAATAATGTTGTTAAATAATTCACTTTTAGATTACCTGCCTTAATTCAACCCAGTGAGGGCTTAATTTTGTAATTAGAACTAGTTTGGCAACACTCCGTATATTGCCGCCACCGTAATTAATCACTGTGATTTTTTTTGTAAACATTATCATTGTAGATAAACACCAGTAGTCAACACGTAAATTTGTAACTAAAATGTGATTAATGAATATAGTTAAAATAATCCATACTTAAAATGAATTAATTTAGAATAAAAATGTTTGTATTCGCAAAATCAATTTACAAAAAATATTATAGTAGTTATTTACTACTAAATAAAACAAATTTTTATTATCAGTTAATAAAATTACAAATGTAAAAGAATATTAACAAAAATCAAAAATTGAAAGCAGATGGTTAGCAATTAACTATGTGTCAATTACGTTTGACGTTCTTCCAAACTTTGGTCAATTTACTCTGTAAGTTTTTAAGTATAACAAAAGACAATACAAAAGCAACCGTCCGAACTAAGACAGTCTTACTTCTACGACTTGCTTCTGGTATAATCTTTTTCTTTCTGTGCTTAATTGTAAATAACATTCTGTGACACACCGTTCTGTACCTGGCTAACTCATTACCGTTACCGTACTCTCCTATTCTTTGTTAGAATTAATAATAAGTCAATGACTTAATTAATAAATTGCTCAAGTGGGAATGGCTTAGGATTTGTTAAAACGTTGACTTGGTACACCCACTAGTTTCTTAATCAAATATGAAACTCAAAACGTAGTTGATTTGGCGAATTAGTTAATCGCTCGAGCCAAGATGGCGTTAGATTAGTTAAGACGTTCGACACCTCTACGAATTGACTTTGTTTTTAAACGTGTTCTATATAATTAATAACTAAATTGCATAATTTAATTCTAGATCATTAGAACCAATTGTACAATACTCCGTATATTGCCGCTACCGTAAATAAATCACACCGTGATTTTTTTGCAAATATCATTGTAGATAAATACTAAAAGTCGACACACATACTAGGTTTGTAATTAAAATTCAATTAAACTGATAACAGCTCACGTGTACTAACTTATAAAACTTTAATTATTTATTAAAAAAATCGACTTTTACGATCGCAGTATAAACTTATTAGTTCGTTTAGGCGGTAGTAATCGACGCAGAATCAGGTTTTTCCATCTTTTTTTCTTACAATTCTAATTAAAGAGCAGTAGTTAGACGTTGTGGGGTTAATGATTCCCTCGACCAACATTAATTCTACGTCTCGTACAATGGTGGATTTTTTTAGGCGAGTACTGGTACGGTGGGACTCGGAATGGCGCGTCTTTTTTTCAATCTGATTACATTGTAGTGGTAGTGGTGGTAGAAACCCTGCCAAGTAGGACTTGTAGTTCCGACGTTACTAAAAACGATATAACAAAATCAGTTTTAGTGATCTCGCATTAGATTTCAGTCTGGTTAATAATTTGTAGTTGTTGGTCTGGTTTGGGTAGGTCCGTGGTTTTAGAACTAATCGTGATTTCATTGTCGAGCAAAATTGTGACTTAAACCTATTTCTAACAAAGCAACAGAGTCGCAGTTGTTGATAGTAGGCAAACAAACCAGAGTAGCAAAACCGTTTATTGTGGCCGAGGAACGTTGTTTTGATTCTTGAACCAGTTCCAGTAGAGATGTAAGTGTTGACATTACAAAGTGTGGTAGCAGAACTGGGTTTAACATTTCTATAATTGCAACGTGTTTCTCGGGGTCTAGCCTTAGCCAACACCCCAGAATTTATTTTTGCTGCAGGAACTCTGATACGGTTTTGTTGGAGGATTGCTTGCGACTATAAAATTGCGCTTTAAGTTGCAAAGTAATCTGGACAAAGTCGTATTTTTCACAAAAGAAACTCTTAAATTAAACTTGAAACAAACTCTGAATACGTTTTCTACCTTATAGATGCCTCTTTAGTTAATGTTTGTTAAACAATTTTTAAACGCTGACCTTCCGTCATTTGGTTGGTTTCAAAATGTTTTTTGATCGTTAAGACAAATATTGCTAATTTTTTTATAGAATCTTCGTTAAATGTCGGTAGTTTTTTATCGGTGTGTGATAGTAGATTAGTCACAATTTCGTCTATTGCTTTTTCTTACTGAATTAGTGGTTGTTGAACACCACTGAAATTATCCGTTTTGACAAAGCGGTTTTGGTGTTCCAGACTGCTACTGGTGACAAGACTCGTTGTTGGCATCTCCGATGCGGGATGGTGCGAGTTGCTTCCAAACTTGTCCCACGTACAAGACACAAATTGTTACACGAATGAACACAACGGTAAGCGTTTCTACCGTGACCATAACGGCCACCTACCAACATTAACCACAGCGACCAACATGACCACAAAGGCCACCTATTCTGTCGACCACAACGGCCACCGACGCCCGACGCAGTCAGTGGCCGTTGTAGTCACGAGCCAAACGAGTAACTTCAGTAATTGTTCACGACATATTTAAGGTCGGCGATGGCTATTTAAGTCGATGAATGCAAGATTGCACTCCTCAAAACTGTCAGGTGTATTATATATAGGTAACATATTATTACCTGCTGCACTAAAAGACTCCAAATTCAAGAATAACTCATACTTAATTGGTATTACATTTTGAAAGTCTTGTTATCAAGAATTTTATTGCATGTGATTACTTTGACTGTGAGTATTTGTTAATTGTTGATTGACTTTGTCTCTTATTTACTAAAACTTGTTTATGTAATTATTTGTTTTTTTTCTCAACCTAATTTCTTCAACAGTGGGATTACATCTACCTTTGGTGTTTCCAAACCAAGATTTCTACTCGTACGCTAAGAGTTGTAATAAAAAATACCGACGGAATAAAGAACGTATAATAAAAGTAAAAATACATTTAATTTGACCACGGCAAGCAATCGTAAGCACAGACCCTCAAGGTGATGGGTTGAATGATAATAACTACAAAGACGTGAACTCCGTTAATTTATTAACTATACTTAACATACTATTTACATTAGAGAACAATGAACAATATTTGAATTAAACATATTTAGAATAAAACAGTATTTAAAATAAAATATTTGGACGCCAACCACATTTAAGTGATGAATAAAAAGCGTAAAATCTTACACCTAATAAGTAATTAATATTAAATGCAAAAATAGTAAACGGTAAATTTGTTATCGAGTAGGTTTCCCGAAAGGTTTTAAACAACACAATTTAGTTATTTGAAGATAAATTGCAGCAACTTAATTTTAGTTGACTCACCATGTTTAATATAACGTTATCGGATATCTTCTATTTTTAGCACATCTTTGTTCTTGTGATAAAATTCTTCAACAGGAATGTAGATTTCAAAACACACCAGCCAGCATGAATTATCAATGTATAATAAACTTCATTAACGAAAAATCCAGTAATTAATCGACAAAACCAAAAAGAAAGATCCAAATAAAAACAAAAGATCCAATGAAAAGGAAAAGACCGTCACACCTTCAATGTAACGGTCTTCAAAACACATTCCTTTGTCTAACGTATTGCACAATATTGCGAAATAACAATAATTAGATGGAATGAATAAAAATTAAATTACATGGGTTTTTCGCCATAATCAAGAAAATTTTGCCTTCCTCGCATCACACACGTGAACTCGCAAGATGTTCACACGGAAGTGGAAGCTTAACCTTCAAACCTTCTACTCAAGTCAACTACGCAGACGCCTCCGAAATACAACGCGACGTTGTGAAACTGAATGAATTTACGTGCAATATTAGTTGCAAAAAATAAATGAATGTAAAATTGAATTTTAATTGTAATGAATTCAAACGGGACGTTACAGAGTGGCGCCCATTGTCTTTTCTTTTTTTGTAGTAAAATTCTCAACCACGCGCACTCATTGACACTGCAGCTAGCTGTGATGTCATAGTTGTTACTTTGTTTTGCACTTGTTCTTTGATACACGGTAGTAATTGCAATTAAGGTTGACTAAATGTCAGAACGTTTATTAAACAAGAAAAACCAAAATCTTACAAAAATGAAGTCAAAAATAAAACTTTTTAAAAAGTAAATTTTATCTGAAAATTTTATAGACGTTCATTCCAACTTTTTTCACAAGACGCCTGAATTAAGTAAAGAACTGCCTGCAAGAAAGCTTCCAAATCCTAATAAGCTTTAAAAATTCTCCGCTACGAGCATTCAAGCGTAGCAAAAAATTTATAAAAGTAACCGTTCAAACCAAAACTACTTGTTTATGGTAGCATCTTTTCTTTATATTTGTGTTTAACCGTATATAATATCCTGTGAACTGTTTTTTTTCAAACCCAAGCGACCGCTACTATACTCAGAAATTTTCCGACGTAATAACAACTATCTACTGTGCACCGGCTATTTTCGCATATCTTAATTCAATATGACAAGTAAAAATTCTGGTAACGCCAAAAACTTTTTCATCGTGTTGACATTAGCTTCTGAATTCTTTGGTGTTATTTTCAGTAACCGAAGTTAAGTCAGTGAATAATTACTAAATTGATCAAGCCAGGACAAACTAGAATTTGTTAAAACGTTGATTTGATACACTTACTTAGATCATATTTAAAAACCCCGAACGCAGTCGAATTAGCGGATTAATTTATCGCTCAAGCCAGAATGGTTTTTAGTTAAATTTAGTTAACAAATTTAATTTTCATTCAGCTACCTTAATTCAAGGCTTAATTTTCTCATTAGAATCAGTTTTACAACACCTCGTATATTGCCGCTACCGTAATTAACCACCGTAATTTTTTGCAAACATTATCATTGTAAATGTATGCTAGTAATCAACACATACCGTAAACTCGTAACTAAAATGTAATGAATTTAGATATCAAGTGCAGTGTAAGAGTTTGTACGAACTCGAGTGCTTAGAAAAATATCTGTTTTTGTCTAGGGCTTTTTCATGACCTCTTCAAGCTCCTCTGTTGGAATGCTATCAAAACCCGGAGCTTCTTTTTCTATTAAGTTTACTTGCTGCTTCTGTTATTTCTTAGATTATTATTAAATAAATGGCATCTATTGACCTGTCTGTCTACTACAGGTTTTTGGGAGAATAAAGACGTTGCCATCAGTACAACTAGTTCTATATCGGGTTCAACGTTAAGTCGACTCACTTTAAGTCTTTTATGCTTAGACTTTTTCGCATCCGATGTCTCATCAAAAATTTTGTGCTTGTGCTGCACGAAGAAAATTCTTCCCGGCAATAGTTTTGATAGAAGTTTACCATCGTTTACCAGTTGCTAAAGAATTACCCCTACGCAAAAGAAAAGAAAACATTGACAAAAGCTGGAAGATAAATTTGCTTTTTTATACGATTCTAAAAGTAATTCCATTGTCAGCAAAGAAGTAGGTAAGGACAGCCCCGTGCGCAGGATTTGTCCATGGGGGAGTTGGGAACAAAGAAGATCTCAAACATTCATAAAACATAAATTAGGTATTCAGTATTCGCCATCTATTTCCCCACCATGTTAAAAAATCCCCAATTTGGAGAAAATCCCCAACTCTGGCAAAGCTGCTAGTGATACATTTATATTTCAATGGGTCATAGGGGGGGTTTGAACCCCCAAAACCCCTCCCTTGCTCACGGGCCTGGGTAAGGATAGATAAAATGGTTTTCTATTTGTTAGTTATCTCCACTTTGTCATTAGAACTAGTTGTGCAACACTCCATATATTGCCGCTACCGTAATCAACTCCACCAAAAGTCAACACACATCATAAATTTGTAACTAAAATTCAATCGAATTGATAACAGCACACGTGTAGTAACTTGTAAACTTTAATTACTCGTAAAGAAATTATCGACTTTTGCGATCGCAGTATAAGCTTATCTGAGTAACTAAAATCTTCGTTCTGATTAGTAATTTTTTTGCTCGCCCCGTATGTGCCATAATTAATACAATTTTAAACACCAGCATTAACTTGAAATTCTTGGGCGTCATTTTACGTGGTATGGTACCGTTGCTTGTATTATTGCAACTTGGGAGTTTGTGTGCAGTTTGAAACGTATTTTTTCGGCTAATTTCTTTGCGGCTGTTAGAGCTTTTACTTGCTCCAGAAGCAGACTGTCGCTTGCAACGGTTACGATGTTTGCTAGATAAGTTTAAATTTCTGTCAAACAAAAAGTTTTGTATGTAATTTTTCCAAGAATCAGAATAGAGTATAATATTGTTCTGGTACACTAAGACGAAGTGACGTAAAAATTTCTTAGATTACAAGTTTTTGGAAACAGAACAAAACGTTTTTCAATCCTAACGGCATTACACAAACTGGTATACCGTTCCATTAAGTGTAGTGAATACTGTACGCAGTTTATAAACTAAATATAGTAGTACTTGACCATATCCATCTTTTAAGTTCAAAGTTAAGAAAACCTTAGCCGAACCAAGTTCTTTTAGTGTTTTTGTTGTAATTGGCAAGTTAGAGCTTTTGTCCTACATTTATTCGTTTAGGGGACGGTAGTCGCAGGGTTTTTCATCTTTTTTTTACGATTTTAATTGAAGAACAGTAGTTAAACTTTGTGGGCTTAATAATTTCATTGGCGGAAAGTCGTCCAGTATGTAACCGACCTGTGTTTGAAAACGCCAAAATGCAGGCATCGTCGTTTGTACGGCTTTGTGCTGTTACGACCATCTTTGTACAAGAATTGCAAGAATTTGTAGTTCCGGCGTTACTAAGAACGGTATAACAAAATTAATTCTAGGGATCACACATTAGATCTTAGTCTGGCTAATAATTTGTAGTTGTTGGTCTGGTTTTGATAGGTCTGCAGATTGAAATACGCAATTTTGGAACGGCACGTGCTTCATTGTCAAGAAAAATTGTGACCCAAACCCGTGTCTAACAAAGCAACTAGATAGCAGTTGTTGATGATAGGCAAACCAACCATGGTGACAAAATCGTTTATTGTGACCGAAGCTCGTTGCGTGCCTCAGTCACTCGAGGGTTTTTTGAGTTGTCGTTTCTGCATTTTTGATTCGCTTGGTTTGGTTTCTCAGCCGGTGGTCTTTGTTTTGATATTTGAACTAGTTTCAGTAGAGATGTAGGTGTTGACATTGCAGAACTGGGTTTAACATTTCTATAATTGTAACGTGTTTTTTGGTGTCTAGCCCTAGCCGAAGCCCCAGATTTTGTTTTTGCTGCAGAAATTCTGATACGGTTTTGTTGGAAGATTACTTGCGACCATAAAATTGCGCTGTAAGTTGCGAAGTGATCTGAACAGAGTCGTACGTTTCTAAGAGGAGATTCTTAAATTAAACTTCAAACAAACTTTGAATAAGTCTTCCACCGTAAAGAGCCCTCTTTTGTTCATGTTTGTCAAATAATTTTTAAACGCTAACCTTCGGTCATCTGGTTAGCTTCAAAATGTTTTTTGATAGTTTAGACAAATACTGCTGAAACTTTCATAGAATCTTTGTTAAAAGTTGGTAGTTCTGTATCGGCGTGCGCTAATAGTAGTTTGCGGAGGTTGGTCTCAACTTTGTCTATTGATTTTTTTTACTGAAATAGTGGTTGTTGAGCACCACTTTTTTGTTTTGACAAAGCGGTTTTGGTGTTCTGGATTGCTAGTGGTGACAAGACTTCTTGTTGTTGGCATCTCAGATGCGGGCTGCAGCGCGTTCCTTTCAAACTGGTGCAATACACAAGGCACAAATTGTTACACACTCGACGCAAATGAACACAACGGTAAGCGTTTCTACATGACTTAACGCATTATAAAGTGTAACGTACGCGTAGGTTTGTTTTGAACCGTTTACTCCTGGTCACGCGTATTACTGGTGTCGGTTTTAAGATGAAGCACGACCACAACGGCCGCTTGCCACAACGACCACCCGGAAGTGTGACCGTTGTAGTCACGACTACTGTCGCTACAATCTTCATGACCCCAATGGCCACCGTGACCACAACGGTTCCTAACGCAGTCAGCAGTCGATATTTAGATCGGGTGTCGGTGGTCGTTGTTGTCGCGGTAACCGTTGTAGTCACGACCACCGTGACCACCTATTTTGTCGACCACCCTGTATATTGAATTAAAATTAGATTTCGGTTTTGACGCCTTCTGCCGATCTTTCTTGTGCCTATCATTTTGCGGTCAAGTCATTAAGCTGTCAACTACCTAAAATGGCCTGTTTCGTTTAAATCTGGAAATTTTTAAGAACATTAACTGTAATGGAAATGAAATTATAAATTCATTACGTATTTAAAATAATTTATTTGTCACAGGGTAAGCTATTTACATCCGTTTTGTTAGGATTCTTTCGTAATTTCTTTCTTAATTTGATAGCCGTTCCGCCACGCTTTGGCCACATGTTCCGTTGTAATAACAAACCATCGAGAAATACCTTCACTAAACGCTTAGGATTCTGGAAGTCCTATTATCCACACCGAAATCGAATGTTACTTCTTAGATGTCAGACGATTGCAAGGAACAGCATTCGATACATCGGATTCTTATGTCTAATTTCTTGTATTATTAACCATTTTGTAGACTTTGATTTTCGTGACTTATTGCGTTGACACGATTTGCTATGCATAACTAATTCAGGCTACTCAACGAGGAAAACGTTTTCTTCGGGGAAGTACTGGATTGTGGTAAATTCTTTTTTTTTAAGAAGTCAAAGAAGGTCAATCACGAAATTTAACTTGTTTACCATACGCAATTGCAATAGTTTTAATATCATTTAGGTATTGTCAATAACTAATTCTGTGATATTGCATGCTGTGAACCTTTATTATTTAATGGGAAATTTTCTTCGTTTATCGACACCCGATGTGTAACTTATGTATTGTGGGTTGCTGACCCTTCCGGCATTTATGTATTTAGAATGTACCACAAAAATTTCTGAATTATCATTATTAATACTCTACGTTATTGAATTATATTTGTTAATACTCTACATTGTGGAATTATAGTTGTTATACCTATCTTATCTTTCATTTATGGTAACATACCTTTCTCTTTTATTGTGGTTACACGAACATCAGGGTAACAAGGATTACGAACCTAAAAATTCGTTACAAGCTTGGACCGCCTGTCTTGATCGAGGCAGAAGTGTTAATTATATTAGATCTGGCGCCCTTAAATATTATTTACTTAAACCTCCCCTTTCTCCAACTATGTGAGTTAGCCGTGCAAGGTTCGTAAGACCTATAAGCTTGTAACAACCGTAACCACAATAGCTACTTGCATTTTTGCCCATAACAGCCATCGTGACAACAACCGCCACCTATCTTCATGACTACAACTGTCACCGCGACAACAACGGCCACCGACGCCCGACGCAGTCGCCAATGGATTTTCAGATCGGACATCGGTGGTCATGACGATAGATAGCCGTTGTTGTCACAGTAGCTGTTATGCTCAAAAATGCAAGTGGCCGTTGTGATCACGGTGGTCGTTGTGGTTAAAGTTTGTAAGTGGCTGTTATGATAACGGTGGCCATTTTGGTCGTGATTATAACGGCCAAATTTTCGGGTAATCGTTGTAGTTTAGAAACTTTAAGATGTACCGGACGATCAGACTCAGTCGCCCATCAATCTTGTCGGTTTCATGAGGCTACAATTGTCCTAAGATGTTTTTAAGGTCGTGGGACCGTCGTTTGTGGTTGCTGGGTGATGGTATCAATACAATCAGTTTATAGTTTACTTTTTATACTCATATCAGCGGAAAAGATCCAAATGAAATTCGGTATGGAAAAATGTGCAATTCTATTCTATAGTCGGTGATTTTATACTTTTTTGTGTTTATTTGTTTGAATAAAATTTTAAAATTATAGTTTCAATTAGATTTTATTTAGTCATACGATTAAGTTAAGCGACATTTTATTGTAATATATACAGAGAAAGATAAAACTGTTTTTGTTGTACCAATAATACGTTCTCATAAATAAAATTGCAAAAATACGTACATAGCACATCAATGGTTTATGGCTTTCCTCCTTGAACTAAACCAAACTTTTTTTAAATATGAGTAATAAGAAAAAAACACTCACCATAAATGTAATAAATTCCACGCATATCGTCATCAGCTAAACCACGTTTTTTGTCAATGTATTGATAAGTTGGATACATGACAGCTGATGCATCTTCCGAATGTGAAAGTCCTAATGAATGTCCAAGCTCGTGAATAGCAACCGAGAAAAAGTCGTAACCTAGAACAGACAGAGTTGATTTGTAACTTTTAGATTGCAGTTAAACGCACCATCTGGATTTGATGGAGTGACAATATTCCAAGGTTCTTCTTCATCAAAATGTACGTCGCCTGCATATCCTGGAAATATTGGATAAAAAGCGTGCGCCAATATTCCGTGAGGCCCATCAAATGGATAGCTAAATGTTTAATAATTCAAAAAAAAGATAACGCGCATACTTTTTTACATACTTATCGTTATGGTTTTTTGGAACAAAATCCAGCATTAGATCAGGGTTTGATCCAACTTCTGAAAAACTTAAATGAGCATGTTTTCCCCACATTTGTAAAGCAAGTGCTACGCTTTCGTCAACGTCACGTCGAGGTACTTTCCAAGTATATCTGCCAAACCTAAACAAAATTTGAAATAAATTATTTCAAACAATATTAAAGCATACATGTATGTAAGATGTTTCTTGTCAAAGCCTTCGCTGCCCACGACGTATTTTGTACGATTGTTAAATATATCAGGAACACCGCATCGTGGTTTTTTGATCAACTATAATTAACTTTACACCTAAAAACTTTTAAAATATATGCCAACTTACTTCTAGAACATCTAGATCTACAACTCCAGTTACAGGCAACTTAAAAAAAGTTTGCAACTTTTTTAATCCTTCCTGTACGTAGTTTTGACTATAAACTTTAGCTTTCTCAATGTAACCATATTGTACTAAGTAGTTAATCTAAAAGTACTTTTATTTATTTCAAATATCAAAAAAATGTGTTTATTATACGTACAACTTCTTCTTGTCCAGCAGGGTTAAACTCAACTTCTTTTCTTAGTTCCAAAGAACTCGAAACAACTAAATGAGTTATAGTAAGCACCAAAGCGATTACAGTCAAAGCGTTCATCTTGTTTTTAATGTCGACAGTAATGTTTCTCAGCGTCTATTTATAATAAGTCTAAGGCTTTGTATCAGTTAGATAAACCGCAATATTTTACTCAGTTTTTAAGCATCAATTTGACAAATTGAAATGTTATCATTGTTTTAAAATGGAGATCCATTAGTAGATTAACTAAACTGCAATATCTATATCACAAGTGTTTAAGTAAAAATTAACGTTAAAAATGTTTTAGAAATAAATTAAACTTCTAGGCACCAAAAAATTCTCCTTAATAAAACCCGAAAAGAATTCTTTTTCATGGTTACCCTTATTTCAACCAATTCCCAAAAATTAAAAAAAAATGTAAAACCAAAGGTTTTCTTTAAAAGATTTCATCTTGCAAAATCAGCATTAGAAAGTTATATTTTTGCCCTTTTGCTCTAAAAAAATTGCAAAACCGCTGGAACAGATAGAATTGTAGCAGGGTTTATTGAATATTACACAAAGAAACTATGGAGAATGCTAAAAAAATATTTAAAGAAATAATTATCATGCGGACATACTAACTCGGTTCGCTCTTCTCGATCATGCTAAATTCGAAATGCTGACGGTCTCGATACTAACCGCTATAGTACTCCCCCTCCAGCGACGGAGTCGCGCTCGCGACCTTCGGCAAATCTGACTGGTGGCTTGATTACGCGGTCAGCTCTAGATGTAATGACTGTTGGTGTTGTTGTGCTTTGCTGCTGTTTATCCTCGGTAGGGACTGGTGTCGTTATCTCTAAACCTGAAGGGATTGGCGCGGCGCTCATCGTCCTCAGCGGCTGATCCCCGTAGATGGCATAAAGCATGGTTTTAGCCGATCCATTGCGACATTCACGTAGCTGCCATTGACCCGAACGGTAAATACTTTGCCGTTTCTAGCGAGAACTTCGTACGGGCCTCTATAGAGCTGCTGCAACGGTTTTCTCACTGTGTCATCTCGAGCACCACGTGAGAAAAGATGGAGGATTCCATCTCGATCAATACGGGTTTGCGGCGGGAAAAACAACCACGGACCCCATAAGACGAGTGGTAGAGCACGTTAAGGAGAGTAAAGCAAGAAATCATTACTGCACCGCGATCTCTCTGTATATCGAAGGGGCATTCGATAACGCGTGGTTCCCAACGATAATAGCGGAAATGAAGCGATGAAACATTCCGATCGATATAACTGACATAACGAAAGATTACTTCCGAAACAGGAAAGCCCAAGTAATACTGGCTAACGAGACGAGAAGCAGAAGAGTGGATAGAAGATGCCCCCAAGGCAGTTGCACCGGACCCGTCTACTGGAAACTGGTGTACGACACAATTTTCAGCATTAGACTTCCGGAAAACTGTACTCTCGTCGGGTATGCCGACGACACCATGCTTCTCGTAACCGCGCACAGTTTTAAAGCACTAAAAGCAACTGCGAACGAAGCACTAGCAGAAATAAACAAATGGGCAAGACGACAAAAGCTAAATTTTAACGTTGCAAAAAGCAAAGCGGTTTTTTACAGCAAACGTCCACAGCAAGAAAAGCCAACTTTCGTTCTGGGACAGGGCAGGATATATTGCAAGGACAATATAAGGTATTTAGGAGTTTTAATTGACAATAGATTAAGCAAGAACCTGCACTTCGACTACGTGACCAACAAAAGCCGAAAACTTGCAGGCAAAATCGGCTCGGCGGCCTCGTTAACGTGGGGTTTTAAAGGAGCAATTCAACCTGCCATAACGTACGCGTGCGAAATATGGCAGGAAGGTTGCAAAGTGAAAAGCGTCAATAAACTTCTAAGCGCTCAGCGAATATTAGTAATAAGAGCCGCGCAGGCTTACAGCACGGTTTCTACTGAAGCCGCACTAGTTTTGAGCGATTTACTGCCGATAGATTTGTTGTTACAGGAAATCGCAACGCTAAAACGTATCGAGAGATCGAACCGGTATATCAGAGGCCAAACCAAACTCGACGAAATGTGGTACATAGGGCGCGAAATAGAGGGATGTATACCAACCGTCGAGATGGGCCACCCGGCAGACCTGAGATCCTTCTGATTCCAACTTGGAGAGGAAAACATCCCGGCCTGGCGGTACTACACAGACATATCGGTATACGAGCAAGGAGACGCGGGAGCAGCTTTTGTGCTGTTCCAAAACGATAACGAGCTAACCGCAAAAAAGATGAAGTTATCGAACGGCTGCACGATCTTTCATTGTGAATTAATTCAGCATTTACTGAGGCAGACGCTGGACGTACCAGAGAGAGCAGCAATCGTATCCGACTCGAGAGCTGCGTTTGAAGCTCTAACGAGCGTCTCCAGGCAAACGGAGCTGATCTTCGAGGTCTGGAGACTCATAAGACAAGCCAACGACAAAACGCGAGTGGAGTTCCGCTAGACCAAAGCTCACGCGGGAACAGCGGGAAACGAACAAGCTGATCAACTGGCGAAAGAGGCTGCCTTAGCCTACGACATCGACGTCGAATATAGCCGAATTTCGAAAACCGCCATTAAAAACCGACTTCGCGAGCGAACGAATGCGGCATGGAACAAAAGATGGAGAAACGCAAGCACCGGAGGAAACATGTACACGTTTATACCGACGCTGGAAATTAGAAAGTCCGTACCTGTGACGTTCGACAGCAACACGGTACAATTAATGAGTAGCCACGGCAACTTCAAAGCCTACTTGAATAACATCGGGACATCGGACACAGAGCTATGCAAGTGCGGAAGCAGAGACGACGCTCATCACGTCCTCAACAGCTGTCCACTGACGCAACAGCAACGTGGCAACGCGGATGCCAGGCTAGTACGCATCGGACTAGCATGGCTAACAAACACGCAAGAAATCGGTTAAAACGCAACACGCGAGGAATAGTGGCGGGAGTTTAAACGGTTTGCGAATGCCCTCGATAGATTAAAACCGGATTCGACGGAAGGAATACGCGATCGGAAACGACAGAAACGGACACAAAATGCGCGACGACGACGACGACGACTACAACGCGGGAGAACGGGAAGGGCGAACTAGACGGGACGAAATAATGCGGGAGGGAATGGGCGCGTCGAATTTAGATAAGTTTAGTCAGTAATTAGTTAGTAGGAATAATTTATGAAATAGAGGGACGGGTCGGCGCGCACGGGGCAACACGGGAGGGAAGTGTATGAAATTAAGTTAGGTTTAGGCTTTCTTACGGGCCCGGCTCAGCATCATGTCGCTCGCCGCCCTCAAACAAGGGAGAGGAGTGCGGCCGACGCCGTGACACGCGACCGCAAGCGAATGGAACGGGGCACGAGCACTGCCCGGACGGGACGCATGAAGCGAGGCTGGTCTCTCTAAGAAGGCAAGTAGGTTAACGGGGCCAAAACGCATTGCTTCCGACGCGATCGGGATAGACACTAGATCCTTTCTTACCCGAGAAAAGATCGAACCGAAACGCCGCGGACGCGATCGGTGTAGGGACTAACTAGAGTTAGGACTCGACGGAGAACGAGCTGCAAAAACCGTACATCGTCGCTCTCTCGAGGGTGAGGGGCTGTCCTATCTGCGCCTGAGGGATGCGGCCCGAAGAGGGGGGGGGCACGCCGCCTAGAAGGGACGCGGTTGTAGCTCTTGTTGCGATGGAGAGTCAACTAAAATTAATTTAGGTTAGGCAGACCGTAGAGCGTTGATAGAGTCCAACGGCACCAAAGGACAAGAGTGACGCAAACGGACGCTAAGTGCGGGCAGCGTCACGCGGACGCCAAAATGCGGAAGGGAGGCCACGGGGCCTACATAGTGTTGAGTGCGTTGGGACAACTTTGTTGCGGTTTTAGATTAAACAAAATGAACTTGTATTTATTCCATTCGAATTTTATTTGTTTTTTACTAGACGTTTACTTTTACTTATTTATGTTACTTGTACCTTATGTTTTACTGTATGTTCATCTACTCTACTATCAACTTTATTTGTTTTATTTCACCTCATTTATCGCGCTGCTAGTTGCAGACAATGTAGACACGTACAGTTTAGTGGCCGTATCGATTTGGCGATTGTTTTGCAAATCCATCAGGAAACCGTGGTGGTTTAAAAAATCTGCACCGATTATAGGGCGCGACACGTGTGCTACGTAAAATTTCCACTTGTACGGTCGACGTAACCCGAAGTTTAAACATAACAACTCAGTCCCATAAGTGTCTATCCTAGAACCGTTAGCGGCGTACAAACTGAAATCCGACACGGCACTAGGTCTCTTTGCTTTCGCGGGTATCACTGAGACGTCAACACCGGTGTCGATTAAAAATCACGTTTCCGTCCTTTTGTCTGTTATAAAGAGGCGACTGCTGAGGGATCCGTTACTGAGTGCCTCATTCAGCCACAGACTTCTTAGTTTTCATGTTTCGTCAAGAACGCACAGGGTTGAGTGCATCCATTAGCTCGACTACCAAAACGACAGTGATAAAAACAAACATCCGGCTACGCGGATTTGCTGCCTGACCAGTATCGCGTTTGACTTTTTCCTCGTCTGCGCGCTCCGTTGCGATTCATCTGCTCGACCATCTTCGTAAGCTTTTCGACTTTACGCTCCAACGTCGAGATAGAAACGTGGGACGGTTTGCTGCGCTGTCGTTTCTGCGTGCGCGGATGCCTCTCGTCTGGAAACATGGAAGAATATCCAGAATAAGAGAGTATGCGTTACGCCTTTTCTGGACAGTATCTCACAGCCGTTGCCGATCACATAAGATCAAAACCTTTAAGTGACGCTTGGAAGGACGGAAAGTCGTTGAACAAAACGTGCTGATCAAGGAAATTGCACGTGCCAGTCTTGTCAAGGACTTTAGTGCAGCAAAATTCTTGCAAAAAAGAAGTAGGGGAGAATGCTCGGATATAACACAGAGAGTATCTACAAGAACGGTGTTATAAGTCCCAAAGATAGTTCTAAGGAATAGGGATTGGAGCGAGACCAGTTTCCTGACCACGTGTGAATGTCAAACTCTGTGGTAACAAATATCTAGACCATAGGTAAGCATGGGTATAAATCACTGTTAAATATATTTGCAATAGATTTTTTGTGTAGATTATATTTCAAGCGTGAGTATTTGTAGAACAAATGTAAGACACTTGTCAACCACGAATACGCAATGTTTTATAAAACTCAATTTGTTGTTAAGCAAAAGTTCGAGGTTTTGAATTCGGCAACCCTTCTAAGTCTCATCTAGAAATTGCAGACCTGTGACAGTGATGTCGTCCGCGTATCCAAAAATGTCAAAGTCTGTTAGTAGTTCTGTATAAGCAAGTCGTTTACAATCAAGATCGGCCTGAAAACTAAGCCTTTTAGACACCCCTTCGCCTGACGTATAGCCGCAGCTTTATCGTCGCTAGCAACTATTCAGTACTATTGAAATCTTATTTTCAACTCAGTGCAAGATCTTAAACTATCTATCGTCGAATCGTCGTCAGGAAACAGGGAGCAAACAATAGCTTTAATCATCTCGTATTCTGAGATAGTATATCTGTCGCCGTCTCGGACATTGAAGCACGTTTGGATTCACAGGAACTTACGAAAGGGCAACCTGTGAAGTCACTTGCCGCTAAGCTTTTTTTAACAAACCTTTGCCAGGAGCTATACTTTGCTATCTTTACGGCCAGTTTGTATCAGTGAAGCGCGGCATTTTAAGAGGCAAACCATTAAGGTTGTAAGTTTGCTGAAGTTTTTTAGTAGTGTTTTCGTAAACAACGCACTCTTTAACCTGCCTAACTTAGAACTCCGCCACGATACACCGGCTGTAGACTTTATGCGTAAGCGACTTAAACTACGTTGGCAAGAATCGGAACGTAAAAGATAAACAGTTAGGATTGCCACATTTAGGCGAACGGGATTAATGCATTTCTCATTAAAGATTATTTTAGGGCTAAGTTCTAGGTAGAGGGCTTCGACGGTTAACTTAAACCGTATCAGTCGGTAGCTATTTTTAATAACTATTGGAACAGCACGCCAGTTTAAAATTTGGCAACAGAAGGGGATGCCAAAGTGACGTCCATATTACTCAAGTCTGAGTGGCTGGAGAAGGTAAAAAGTTGGAGAGGTTTGTTGACGTTCACCGAAGAGGTTCTTTACGCATCATCCGCGGTTGTCGGTCACCAGAGAGTGTCCGAACGGCGCTTTTAAATTGAAGTCACTTGCTGTTATGATAGAAACGCCTCTTAATTCATCAAGAATTTTATTGAGATGTTAGAGATAAATGCGTACACCCTCACTCGGCGGCTAATAAATGCCGACAATTGCCAAGAAGGTGTGAATTGCGACAATTTACTTGCACAAACCTCAAAACTAATTAAGTGTCCTTATTGTCCACTAATTAGTGTTTGCTATTTTGACGTCGAACCGTTTTATATCGGCTAGACAGATAAATGAAGCTTTGTGTCTAATGACTTCACCTTTACGTTCAGAACGAACGTAGTTTGCGCATAAAAGGTCTTGCTCCGTGTTAGGGTATGTCTTGGTTTTATGCTTTTCAGCACAGTGGCCGCACTGTATTTCACTTATAGAGGCGTTTGAATGATGACTTCTGACAATTAAAGCAACGCCTAACACGTATAGGGTCATTGACCCTACACGGATTCTTGACGACATAAACGCGACGTGATGCCAAAAAGGATTATTGAACTTCTAGTGGGACCAGTGACCGTTAGTTGTGTCCTAAAGGCCAAAACGAAAAAAACTTTCATTTGCTTATCAGCAAGATAGGATTGCTTCCTTTGCGTGCTCAGAAGAGAGGTTTGTAGGAACATCGAGAATAGAAACACAAAGTAAAGATTTACCTTGCGGGTTGACGATCAGACCGGCTTTATCAAAGACAGCCGTGAGAAGAGTCCGTTCATTCAGATTCAAACTTTAATAGAGTTTTTGCATGCTTTAGTTACTTTGTCTAGTTATAAGCGGGTTGTTACGTGCATAAATAAAAATAATGCATCACCCTGTATATTGGTTTAATTAAAAATTACTTTTATATTTCTCGACGCCATCTATCGGGTTCGTTGGTCACTTCGTATTGAGTAGGCGATATCCGGCGAGATTACCGGCATTTTGACTTTAACATCGTGCATGTGTTAATCTATGTCTGCGTGAGTGAAAAATCGTTTTCTAAAATCATCCACGTGTTGGGACACGATGGAAATTAGAAGTTTCCTTAACTAACTAATTTATTCACGCAGAGTAAGTGGGTTTTGTTCTTTCTTTAATTAAAGGTAATTTTTATGTCTTTTTGTTAGCGCCATGTGCTACCTCCTAACTAGGGGTATTCTGGTTATAATTTAAAGTATACCAGGGAAAGTTGTGACTTCGTTGCGATCGTGGGGTATTTGAATCGTCACCGGCCATTCCTACCACAATCTGGCCCATAATTTCTAGTCGATACCGAAGTACGAGGGATGAACCTCGACACATATTCTGATGGGGCGATTCTAAATATTTATAAGGCCTACGGTTGGAATTAATTAAATCACAGACAAAGGGGTACAACAGCATCCGACTACCGGGTTGTGTTATGTGTGTTTGCTTTAAAATTTAAGTAATGATTTTGTAGATTTCACTTTCGTGAGGAATTAGTTTGACACGACTTGCTATTTCAGAGTGCTTACAGGATAGCGTGCCGAGGAAAGTACTTTCTTCGTACGAGTGGAAGTTCCTGTGTTTGTGGTAAGTGTTTTATGTATCTTATTTCGTCGTCAACAAGATCACTCACGAAACTTTCGCTAATAGTAATTCCGTAATGATTCACGTGATTGGATTACCATTTAATTAGTAAATTTGCTTATGTTACGTATGCTGTGTACTACCCATAATTATTATGATAATTTAATATTAATGCCATAACTATTATCACTGTTTTATTGTCAGTAATGCCATATTACTAGTTATGTAAACGATATTTACTATGAACTATTCTTCGCTATCTATTTCACTGTAGTTTACTTATGTACTGTGTGTTGCCGATACTACTGGCATTTCTGTAATGAGAATTCGACGTACCTGTGATAATAATCAACGATTCTAGATTAAAGTTGTTATTGTGGTTACTTGTTCTTTTATGACAACATACCTTTTTCTTTGGATCGTCGTTATCTAATAACAAACGTTGGCTACTCGAACAGCCGAGTATAAGAATTACAAACCTAAAATCGAGTTACAAGTTTATACCGTTCTGTCCTGAGCAAGATAGAAAATTACTTTGGGATAAGCTCTGGCGCCCTGCAACATCTTTTCTGTATTTAGTGTGGACCTCCCCTCTCTCCGACTATTGTGAGTTGGCAGTGCAGGTTCGTAAAATACCAAAAGCTTGTAACAGGGTTTAAGAGTTTCATTAGTGTCGTTTTAGTTTCGTCTGAAGTCTTCAAAGGAGAATCCGGCTTCGGCAGAATAACAACTGTCAAACGAGGAACAAGGCGGCTGCTTTCTGTTTTACTCAAAAAAAAAACTGTGACCCTGTCTGTTTTAGATCGGGGAGCCTAGGCATACGAAAAAAGGGCAAGGACTGCAGCAGAGAAGCTAAAAAGTTTGGACGTAACAGTTTACAAAGGTGTTTGTACATCTTTTAAGGCACTGGTAATGTCAGCAGTTTGCAGCGTTATTGTTTCAAATCTGCTGACTAAGTCAATCATTTCTGATTGTTTTGAAAGGGCCAATTTACAGGCAGATATTAGTTTTGTCAGGCGCGTGACGTCAATACCAATAGACTCTTCGGTGCTGCCAGGTAGGGATTTATCAAGAAGGAGGACAACCTCGTCGTGTTTACGACGACGTTTGGACGACACGGATTCAACCTCTATAAAGAAGCCTGATAGAGTAGGCGAGGTAAAGCGCGACAGCACGACGCTTGTAGAGTGTCGGCTGGAAAAAAACAGTACCTGACGCTACTCTTTTAGCCGTGCACGAGATTTTATTACCCAAACAGTGGACTGCGTTTCATTGCCTACCTTTAACCTAGTGGAGGTAACAGTCTAAAGCTTTGTAAAAAAGAACAACTACTACGGTACACACAAAATCATACTAATTTTTCAAAGTTACATTCGTTTTCACAACAACTTAACGCGTCATTTAATAAGTGAATATTCTGCAAAACTTTCATATTTTCCTTACGGCCTCTACACATTGCTAGAATTTTTATTCCATTTTTAATGTAATTTCGAAAACTATATACAACAGTGTAACGAAATAGCAAAGGTAGCCGTAATTGTTTTTAAAATTGAAAATGAATTTTTTGTCAATTACGCGTGGGTTTTGGTCTTTCGGATGCGACTTACCTCTACAGGTACTGGGACTGTCCTTAATTGTAAAAAGTATTCTATGACCCAACGCTTTGTATCTGGCTAACTCATTCCGTAATTGCTTTTTTTGTTTTTAAACCTAAACGACCGCTGCTGTACTTTGCTATTTTCCCTTTAAACTTAATAACGACTACCCGTTGTGCACCGGCTACTCTCATGTATTTTAATTTAATGTGTCGTGTAAAAATTCTCATAACGCCACAAACCTTCTCTTTGGATTGACCACCAGTTTCCAAATCGCTTTGTGCTATTTGCAGCAACCGAACTTAAGTCAGTAAATTAATGAATAAATTGCTCAAAGCAAGCTGGCTTAAGATTTGTTAAAACGGCCTACTAGTTTCTAAATCAAATTTTAAATTTCGAACGAAGTTGAGTTAGCAAATTAATTGATCGCTCAAGTCTCGATGGCTTAAGTTTAGTTAAGACGTTAGACACGTCTACGAATTGATTTTATTTCTGAACGTGTTTTTTTAGGTTAATAATTTGGTTACATAATTCATTTCTAGATTTCTCACTTTATTCTAACCTAGTAAAAGATTAATTTTCTCATTAGAACTAGTTTTGCAACATTCCGTATATTGCTGCCACCGTAGCTTTTTTGTAAACTTTATAAGTGTAGATAGTGGTTAACACATACCGTAAATTTCTAATTAAACTTTAATGAATAAATATAGTTAAAATAATACATTTTTAAAGTGAAGACTTGTTACGTACAACATTTTTCTAACGGAATACCCTGTATATAAATTAAAATTAGATTCCGGTTTTGACGCCCTCTGCCGATCTTTTCCTGTGACTGTCATTTTACGACAAAATGGTTAAGCTGTCAACTACATGAACGGGTCGGTGCCGAGGATCTTGAACTGATTCTTAAATTTTTAAGGACATCACTTGTGATGAACACAAATTTATAAGGCGATTGCAAATTTATTACGATTCTTTCGGCACAGGCCGGTTCCACCACGTTGCAAGAACTTGTTCGCTTCAAGCAGTAGTAAGCATGCATAAGTACGATTGATAAATACCGCTACCGAGCATATAAGCTGTAGTGAGGGCCTGCTACTTAAACAACAACGAGGTCTCGTCGAACAATGCGTCGGAGATGCTGATTTGTGAATAAAAGTCGATTGTGTTATCAACCACCTGTTCGAAATTACAACCTACAGCATTCGATACAACGGGTTCTTATATAACATTTAATGAAATCGTAATACTGATTTTGTAGCTTCCTATTTTTCGTGAGTTATTATGTGACACGATTTCTTCGTCAATATTTATTACAGGCTGCTAGCGAGGGAAAACGTTTTCTTTGCGCAAGTGAACACTGAACTTTGGGTAAGTTTATTTGATTACTTTTTATATCGCTGTCACGAAAGTTACTCACAGAACTTTGATTAATGTTAATGTCTGTAATTACGTTTACTGTTTATATACCAATAAGGTAATTTCATTTATCAGTCAACTTGTATCGCATGCTGTGTACAAACAATATTTACTACGAGATTTTCTGCGTACATTAAACTGGTTATATTTGTTAATCTGTCTTTTATTTTTTTCTTTCTCCTGTAATAATCGTTACCTATTAACTAATTTTGGCTACTCGAACATCAGAGTAACAAGGATTATGAACCTCAAATTTAGTTACAAGTTTGGACCGTCTGTCGTGATCGAGGCAGAAGTGTTAATTTTGGATTAGATCTGGCGCCCTTAAGCATAATTCTTTTAAACCCTCCCTATCTCCGACTGTGTGAGTTGGCCGTGCAAGGTTCGTAAGACATAAAGCTTGTAACAGACTTTCGAGACGCTTCTAATACATATTATTAATTTAAAAAAAATGTTTAAAAATCACACATACCATATACCAGTATCAAAAATTACGCAAATAATTCTAAGCAATTGTAAAATTATTGCTCACAATTTGTCGGCACTTAACGATACGACAAACAAACGCCAAAAATCTGTCAATAACTTGCAAACCACAAAAACTCGTACCCGACAAACTCAAGATTGCCAAAAAAGAATTCAGATTCTTTTAATATTGCACGATTATCTAAGAGCCCATAGTCTCCACTACTACACATGGTTTGTAAAAGATTTTTGGCAATCGCTGCACGGAAAGTAATACTTTAGGATCATAGTTTTGATAAAAGCGTCACTAAAGAAGCTAGCCTAAACAATAACGACTCACACAGAAGAAAAACGACATTAACAAAAACCAAAAAAAATGCCTTCAGTACGATTCCTTGACGCAATTCCATCACACGCAAAGGAGTAGAAAAAAATATGCAAACACAAGACTTGCCATTGGCCAAAATCACAAAAACCGTTTTTATTGGTCGGATAATTACCACGGCTTTTGCAAATACAAAACTCAGTATTGGTAAAAACTCCAGATTGTTTTCTATTGACTGAAACGCGTTTGTAAGCAGATGAACGATCAACAAAAAGACACTTGCTGAATCTCTTTGTTTTTTGCGCAATTACACCACTATCCGATGCAGTAACTAGAAGTGCTCCACACTTTGATAAAGAGAGCAAAAGTGATATGTGAACTAGAATTCTTAGAGAAAAAACAAAGTGCTTTATTAAAGATGGGCATCACAGGATGAATATTTTCAACGCGATCTAACGACAATCGACGAAAAGAAGGTACAGCATTTCTTCCACACATTTAAGGATGCACTGAAAAAGTAGAAAAACTACTCAAGAGAAATGAAGTTGAGATGGTTTTCAGTACTAAAGAGAAGATATCAATCTAGGAGTCTACAGTATGCTTTGCTCTTGTTGTAAGGTATATATAAGACAAACCGAAAGGAAGAACACTAAGCTGAACAAACACAAGAAGGAATAGCATGAGATCGGCAGTAGCGGAGAGAACCCTTAGAATCAAGAAGTTTAAACCATAGATTCAGTTGAAGTTACTCTGCTAGTGCAAGGATTAGAACTCCACACTAAAAAAACACCACATCCAGACAAGGCAAGCACAAAATATCCCAAAACGGCCTGTACAGTTCTTCTAAGGGAGCGTATTTACAACACCAGAAAGCAATTTTACTTAACTTTTGCAGGTATATTTTCCGTTGTCAAATAGCCTAAACCGGGATATCTATAACACAGTAAAGAAAATCACAATGGACAAAGCAACTAAGATAATGGAAACATCAACGAAAATGCAAAAGAAGTTTGACACACTAAGCGCAGTCCAAATTCATAGCACTCTCCAATGGAATGAACTTTGCTATAACCCGAAAACTATTTTGAAAGAGAACATCGAAACCACGATTAGACTTCTCACAGTGCATTTTAAGAATAAAATTAGGATTAAGACAACGAACATACTGCAGAAAACCAGACCGCCAAAATCCAACATAAACAAAGAAGAGCAAAAAATTTTACTATTGTTAAAAAGAAATCACCATCTCTCCAACCGACAAGAGAAAAGCTACAGTATTATTAAATACAGTAGACTACATCGCCAAGATAAATGCTCTCTTGGAGGACCCCACCTACGAGAAGATCCCAAGTAACTCTAATAAAACATTGGAGAAAGAAGTCTCAGGTGCCATCAAAGCATCTTCAATGCCAACAGCAAAACAGAGACTACCAAACAGCAAAGTCCTTCCCTTCTATGACCTTGTTAAGATCTACAATCCCAAAAATACTTCTTTCATCGATTGCCAGCGCAACAAGATCAACCGCCCACAAGCTAGCAAGGTACCTGTGCAACATTCTAGAGAATGTTACCGACACCTTGGTAAGCTTTAATGTTACTTACCTTTTTTAGCAAAATATTTATAGACCAAGCTTTGATAGCTAGAGAAAAAAGATGAAACCTTTATAGTGTGACTCCACTGCAAAGAAACTCTATGCAAATTAATGATGCACTTCAACAACCAACATCGAATTTACCATGGATGTGAAAAATGACGGGAGCATAGTATTTCGAGATGTTTTCGTAACCTGAAAGAGCTACGGCTTATTTAACTACAGGGTGTACAGGAAACCAACACACAAACTGGTATATAAACTCCACTATCCGATACAGAAACTAGAAGTGCAAAAAACCAAATTGATTCAAAGGCAACGAACGAAAAGACCAAGACAAAAAAATGCCAAAACAACAGCATTCTTGCCTTATATTCAAAGATGCACAAATAAAAAAAAAGACTACTCAAAAAACATAAAGTGCAAGTGGTTTTTAGTGTTAAAGAAAAGATATCGGCTCTGTTTCCGACAACCAAAAAAACCCAAAAAGAAACTTCAAAATCTTGGAGTCGATAGTATTATCTGCTTCTGTGGAAAGATATATATATATATAGGACAGACCGGAAAAAAGATGAACACCAGGCGACATGAATATATTGCCAAAGAAGAAATAGCATGAGATCGACGGTAGTGGAACATTCTCAGAGCACAAGGCAAACAATCGGCTTTCGAATCTAAAACACTTTTGGTGAAGAATCTACAAAAAAGCAATGAAGTTTTAGAAAGATGACAACAATTTATTAGAAACAACGAAATAGAGCTTCCTTCTACATAGAAACATTTATTCATAGACTGTAGAGAAATGGATTACTTCTCAAACTAATCCTTTTTGTCTTTTTACAAAATATTTACTGTTGTTTACATTGAATTAACTAAAAACATGGAATATTTTATAATTGCTATGAAACGATAAATATGATATGATTTTAATCTCGTCAGCGTTAATTGTTCGATAGATTTGACAGAATTAAGCACAATCACGATTAGAGAGTGAGATAATTTTGATTTCCAATTTCAAGCGTTTTGTTTGTTATTAAATAATCATTGACACTTAACCAACTGATAATGTAAATAAATACGCCGTGGTAATAAAATATCACAATCAAATTTCACATCAAAACAAGGTTTTTTTTCTAGATTTTATATCATCAAAACTTTCTTCAGCATATTCTTAAACAGACACATTACAACATTTTAAGTAAATTGAGTCAGCACAGATAAGCCGAATAACTATCGAATAACAAAGTTAAATTAAACAAATCGATATTCGAAATAAAATATTAAACAACAAGAAAAACAACTTAGAAAGCAACAAAAATTGTAATTTGCAAAACACCAACAACTATAATAAATTATAAACAAAAAACAAATAAGAGACAATCTAATAAAATAAAACTCAAATTTAACAAAAGTAGTTTTTTGAGTGCTCTGTACAAACTATATAAATCAAACTTCGTCATTTTAACGTTTTTTTTACGTATGGATTACGTTATACTATGAATTATCTGTTTTTTTACGTATATTTAAAAAAATTTTTTTACGTTTTATCAACAGGCTACTAAATATTGCGTTTGACTTTAACGTATTTTTTACGTCTTTACAAACGTAAAATAAATTTAACATATGATGCTCGTTTAATTAATATTTGATTGCGTAAAATTTATGTCACTTGCAAACGGATGTTGTACGTTATTTTTAAAACTTAAAATATCTATTAATTAAAACGTGTTTGGTTTAATGTGTTATTAACGTTTTGTTATTCTCTGTCAAACACGTCAATATTGCATTATTTGCATGTTGATAAACACTAAAGAATTAATCTTTACGTTAAATTTACGACACATATAACCATATATTTTACTAAAGGTGTTAGTTTTGATTTATTATAACCAATGTGTTACCTTTTAAGTTCGTCAATATTTCGTTTGAATTTAACGTATTATTTACGTGTGTCTAGCGGTAGCTACGCACAGTTTTATTCTCTACTTGTATTACACTTGTTTACGTTAAGCAAATGATGTACTTTGTAATATACAATTATTGTTACATTATTTTGTTATATTGTGTTGCATGTGTTAATTTTGAGAATGAATAGCTAACAATGCTTTATGCAACTGGGTCTAAGTTTATCTTTGTATAATGTTACATTAAGAAAGACGTTTTATATTACATCACATCAAACTTTTAGAAAAGCTAGCAAGTAAGAGTATACGTAGAAAACAAATAAATTTAACGTAAAAAAACGGAATTAACAAGTATTTAACGCAATGTAATTAATGTAATAAATACCCATTAGTTATTCTTTCTTTTAGGTTTTGACGACAGTCGTCCAACCTTGGAAGTTGGTTTCTGGGCTGGTTAAAGCGTTTGATAAATTTGGCTTAACGTTTTGACCAACATCTAGTGACCTTCTTTAGAAGATTACGAAACTGTTTTGTTTTTTTTCGTCTATTTATATTAACTGCACGTTTGTCTCAACTGGTCCGTAACGTCTTTAAATAAATGTTTCTAGCTAGCAGAAACCTCAATTGTTGCCATCCTTCTAGATCTCTATCCTTTCTTTGTCGATTAAAAGTGTCTGCTTCTGGCAAGTATTTTAGTTTCGTCGAAGTCGATTGCATGTATTGTGGTCTGAGAATGTTTTCCTACCGCCAATCTTATGCTACTCCTTCTCGTGTTTGCAATATGTTCGTGTAGCCTAGTGTTAATCTTTTTTCCGGTCTGTCCTATGTGTACCTTCTTACAAGAACAAAGAATACTGCCGACTCCGGTCAGTGTTTTTTGTAACACACTAATTGCAAAAGTTAGAAAATTAGTTTAGCGACTTACCTGTTTGTCTAGCTTTAAATTGGAGATGGCCGTAGGTTGAGATGGTAGTACCCTAAGTAAATTTGTGAATCGGTGCCTTGTGCCACCTTTTCTTGTAGCGAAAAAAAAGTCTGAGACAAAAAAAAGACGTAATGTTATAACAAAATTATTACTACAATTTATTTGGATTAATAGTGCACCACAGCAGGAAACAAAAGTGAGAGAGAGGAAGAGAGAGACAACGTATCGCAACAAATTCCAGATTTATAAACTATTCATAAGACACATTGATATACAAGTACATAAACCGTTCGTATTTAGTTGACACTCACATGATAACAAGGTTAAACAAAGAAATTGGATCAGAATTACAATAATCATTTAGATCTTATTGTAGATGTGGAACTAATAAGAATGACCGTATAATTAAATAAGAGAAAAACGCTACAGGTTCTCGTCGCAAACAACTAGTAATCAAGTGGCTTAAACGCGTTTACGTTTTGTATTCTTTTTTTGTAAATTAATCCCGCCGAGGTGGGCGACGTCACCCACACAAACAGTATGAAGTTTGGTTTAATAACCACAATATTAACTCAACGTGTTCCAAATACTTCCAAATCTCTTTACAGAAATCAATACAAATTAGCAATTATTATATATTAAGTTGTGCAATAGACATTTATAGTTATCGAAATTGCGTTTTCATGCGCTCACTAAATTGGCAGCAAACATTTAAATGGTTTATGTATTGTATAGTAAAGCAATTATTTTTATGCAGAAATAGTCAACTTCGTTCACGCATTAACCACCTTATTTTGTCGTTTACCTCCGCATGGATTGATGTTTAAACAATACAGTATAAATACATTCAATTACAAGTGTAAGAAAGGTAGTATACTCGAAATAGAATCTACGATGACGACAACGACGACTACTACTACTAAGTAATATTGATCTTAATTTTAAATCGTAATAGCCGACGTGCAATCTTCGGCTACGAATCAGAACGTCGGTGGTGGGGCCGACAGGTTGGTTCAAAGTAGCATCGGACGGTTCGTCGGCCAGCAAAAAAGCTTCTTCAAAAGCTTTTTGTATAGCCTTTTTATATTGTTTATAAAGCATATTGGGCTTTTTTTTGGGGATCAGTACCACATATGATGTCTTCCATGTTTTTGGAAAGCTGCCAGTGTAAATTTCTTCGTTCATTAGTTTTAAGATTGTTTCATTGTAAACCGTGGCTACAATCTTAATGACCTCGTTAGAGATGTCATCCAGCCCGGAAGCCTTTTTGGTTCCCATCTTGGAAAGCGCTTCCCGTACTTTTTCAAAGTTGAAGGAGGAAGGAGGAGTTGTCTCTTCAAAATGCCATGTAATTTTGAGATGTCTGGGAAACAAATTCTCAATAATTTTTTTTGCTTCAGTAACCGATGGGGCAGGCTGATTTTTTCCTAGCTTAAATTTTTTATAAACGAGTTTATAAGCTGTGCTCTAAGAGTTGTTGTCCACTTCCTTGCAAATTTCCTCCTACGCTTTATATTTGAATTTGTTGATAGCATCTTTATAATTGTCCCTGGTTTGTCTTGGTGTTTCGAGAACAGGTGGTGACACACTTACCTTCCTACTCCAAGACGCTTTCCTGCGATTATTGATACAGATCTTTCTAAGTCGCTCCCTCATATGACCTGAAAATTTTGTAACTTACAAAATTCCTAACGCATTTGTATATATTTGATTCTCCAAAAACTACTTTGCTATTGACGGTTTAATAGATTGTCCCAAATGTTTCCAATTTTGTATCGAAGTTTAAAAAAGCCAGAGCAAATCCAGTAAAAAAACTGGTGCACGCTGTTAATAGCGAAATCACTGTTGAAGAAATGTGTTCGCCAAACTCGGTTGTCTGCGTTTGACGGTATTTGCCTGGAGTGTATAAGGTGGCGTAAAACGCGACAATACACCAAGTTGACGCAGAGAACTGTGACTGGTAAACTGAGATTTATTGTCGGTGAGTATAATATTCCGTTTTATTCGATCGCACCTCAGGTCAAGAACGACACTGTCAGTCAGTTAACAAACTAAGTTAAATCGTTTTTATACCTATGAGACAGTGCGTCAACTACAATGTTCTAAGATCCGAGAAGGTATAACATTTTGTACTTGAACTATTGGATTTTGAGGATCCATTTTGCCAGGCAAGAGATTGGATTAACCATCGTCTTGAACTACTTCAAACTCCGATGATGGCTAATAACTTAAATCAAATCTTTTTAGTTTTTGGCCTAAGCTACACTAAAACATTTCAGTTTGATAACAAACCATTTGTTTAGTACGGTGGGTGTTCTACTGACGTATGTAATAAAATACTCTTTGTGCGTTATGTGTTGAGTTGATGTTTCCAAGGCCACTGATACTAGCGTCAAAGGCTCTTAAAAATCTCAACACGCCAACACTAGCGCGCTAGTGAAGGTTGTTTTGATGTCGATATAAGCTTTGTCTTGTGGAGCAGTTCAGAAATATAGGTTAATTTTTTGAAAGAGAAGTTTTTCTACATGGTACTACAGTTTTTATAGCCTACTCTGATACCGTTTAGCTGCACTCGTAGCAGGAACCATCGCGCGCGTCGTCTTAAGGTATTCTTCTTATAAATTTTAATTTAATATGTAATGTTATATCATATCGGTTCCGATGAATAAGGTCTGTTCATGTTCTGAGGTTTTCATTCATTATCATTATTGTGTGATTTAACTATCAGTTTGCTAGGGTCAGGTAAATACTTGTAAAAACAACTTTTTTGGGTTTCGTATTTATCTATTCATCTATTTATCATTCAAAATTTTTAAAAAACAAAACGTGCGCTTTTAATCGCATACCAAGTGTTTGTCCATAGATTACTATAAGTATTTAGATATACTCATAATACTTGGTTTATCTTAACTTAGTTCGATAAGTACCAGTGTGCAACTGATTGTTTATCTTTGCATCTTCCACGTGGAGGTAACACTGAAAGCGTATTAAAAAAAACTAAGAAATTTGCTGACGATTAAAATAATCTAAATAAAGAAAAACCAGTACCGTAGGAAATGCAAAAATATATATATAAGTTTAGCTTTATTCGTTGCCATTTGGCTTACAAATTTGATCGTGCTATATATACATATATAATACATTTTCTTATCCCTTCTCCCCCCTTAACTTTTTCCTCCTGCTCCATACTTCCTCCATCCATTCCGCTCCTTTTCCGTTTTCATCTAAGATTTCCTCTATTTTTATCACCTCTTCTCTTAGTTCCCTGCATTTCTGCCTCATGTGGTTAAGGTCTTCCGTTTCTTCTCCACATAGCCTGCACATTTTTTCTGGTTCTTCTTTCCAATATTTGTTCCTTAACTCCTCGTTGCCACATCTGAACCTTGCTACCATTTTTTTCTTTTTGTTGCTTTTATTCTCTCTATCTTTTAAATATTCCGGCACTCCTTCACCCTTGATATCTTTATAATTCCTATTATATCTGCCCTCTTTTATCTTTGTCCATCTTTCTTGTTTTTCGATGTCTCTATCTCTCCTTATTATTTCTTCCCTTATCCCTACTCCCTCTTCTCTTAATCTCTCCACTTCTTCACTCGCGTACCCGTTTCTTTTGTAATACTCTTCTCTGCCCTCCTGCCCGTACTTCACTTTCCCTCCCTTTATCTCTTTCCAACATTCTTGCAGTATTTTGCAATCTGTTCTTTCCCTCATTTCTTCCTCGTATTTTATTGCTCTTTTTCCTGTCTCCACCCTTATTTTTTCTATCTGTACCTCCTCTCTCACAATATACCCCGGTGTATCCCTGTCCAATCCTAACACCCATCTCCAGTATTTTTCCTGTAGCCCCTCTACCTCCCTCCACTCCTTCCAGCCCCATATTTCCGCTCCATACATTACCACCCCCTTTATTAATTTTTCAAACAACAATTTTCTTTTTTTTTTATATCCATCTTGCATACTCTTTCCCCACACCCCAGACGTGTCCTATTAGCCTGTTTCCTTTCTTCACCCTTTCCTTTATGTGTTCCCCCTCTTTATTATCTTGTTCTCTCTTTTTCTTTTCCCCCTCCTTTTCTAAATATCATTATCTTTGTTTTCTCCGTGTTTACTTCCATTTCATTTTTTTTTCATATATTTTTCTAGCGTTTTCATCATCTCTTTCATTTCCTTTTCCTCCTTAGCCACCAGCACTATGTCATCCGCATACGCCAACGACCATACCTTAGCTTTCCCTACCACTATCCCTCCTGTCTGTTGTCCTCTCATTGTTTGTTCCAGATCCCCCGTATATACTGAGAACAGGCTTGGGCTCAGTGGACATCCCTGCCTCAACCCTCTCTTTGTGATGAATTTCTCACTCTCTTCCCCATTCACTTTAACCCTGCTCCTCGTTTCTTTGTAGATTTCTTCTATTCTTTGTATTAATCTTTCATTGATTTTTTTTCTTTTCATATATTCCCACAGCTTTTCCCTATTAACTTTGTCAAAAGCAGCTTTTAGATCTACGAATAGTGCCACCATTTTCCCTCTTTTTTTTCTAGTTCTTTATTTGCTAAGTGTTTCAGTATATATATGTTGTCTATCGCCCTTCTTCCTTTTCTGAATCCCGCTTGTCCGTCTGGTACCAAACTTCTTTCCTCTATTTCCTTCCGTAGTCTTTCTTGCAGTATTGTCGCGTACAATTTGTATGCCGTGTTCAGTAATGTTACCCCTCTATAATTCTTGACTTTATTTTTTTCGCCTTTTTTATGGATTGGGCATATTATTCCCTCTCTCCATCTCTCTGGAAATCCTTCCCCTTTCCATATTTTGTTTAGTATTTCCGTCATCCTTTTTGCTACACTTTCTCCCCCGTATATCCACTCTTCTCCTTGTATCTTCTCATGTCGCCTTTCCTTTTTTATATTCTTTATCGCTTCCATTACCTCTTCTTCACTTATTCTATCCCTCTCTCCTTCTTCTTGTCTTACTACCGCGTCTTTTCTTTTTTCTTTTTTCTGCTTTTGTTCTTCCCCTCCCAACAGGTTCCGAAAATATATCTCCCATTCTTTAATTTTTATTCCCTTTGTCGTCATGTTTTTTTCCTCTGTTTCTTTAGGTACTTCCATACATCTTCTTCCGTTTTTATTCCTTTGATCTGCTCCTCTTGTTTCTTTTTGTTTTCTTCCTTCTTTCTGTGGCATGTTTTTTTGTATATTTTTACTGCTTCTTTGTATTCTTCTTTTTCTTTCCTCCCTTTTTTCCACTGTCTTAATGCTCTTCTTGCATTTTTCTTTGCTTCCTTGCATTCCTTATCCCACCATTTCTTCCATCCTGTTTTCTCCCCCTTCCATTTTCTAAATCTGACTCTCTCTGTTGCTTCCTCCATCATCTCTCTCATTTCCTCTACACTTTCTTGTTATTCCTTCCCTCTCCATACCGTTTTCCCTATTCTCTCTTTATATCTTTTTATACCCTCTTCTGTCCACTTTTTTTTAGTTATGTACTTCTCCTCATCCTCTCTCTCTTCTCTTTCCCTTCCTTCCATTGTCAATTCCAGTGGTTGATGGTCTGACTCTACCCTTTCTCCCACCTTAAATGTCTTTACCTTTTCTGCGGCCTCTTCATTTGTCATTGCAAAATCTATTATTGATTCTCCCCTTCCTCCTATGTACGTATATTCCATTCCTTCTTCTTCTCTGCTCCCATTTATTATTTCCCACAATTTTTCGTTGCACAATTCCAGCAGTTCTTCACCCTCTTTATTTATCACCTTGTCCTTTGTTTGTCTCTTTCCCGTCCCTTTTCTTTCTTGTATTCCCCCCTCTTCCCCTATTCTTGCGTTGAAGTCCCCTCCTACTATTATCAATCCCTCTTCCCTCTCTTCTATCATCTCTTTTATGTTTTTCCTTGTCTCTTTCATTCTACTGCTATAAACCGTCACTACTTTTATTTTTGTTTTTCCCCACTGTATGTTCCTTTCTACAACTCCTCTTCTCTGTTGCACTTTCTCTTTCTTTACCTAGCTCAACCATTTTTTTCTTATTCCCGTTATTATGCCCCCCTTTGCTCTTCCTTTTTTCTTTTCTCTTTCTGCATGTTGCACCACCCACTCAAATTCCTCCGGCAACTCTTTTTCCCACCACTCCCATTCTTTTTCTTTCATCCATGTTTCCTGTAATCCCACTACATCCTGTTCCTTGATGTACTTCCAGAAATCATGTTCCTTGTTTTTTATTCCCGCTACGTTCCAAAACAATACTCTCAGCTCACTCACCTCCCCCTGTGCTTCTTCCTTACTTTTTTTTTCTTCCTTCTTTTTCTTTTCCATTTCCATCTCTCATTATTCCTTTTCTTTGCCATTTCGTCAACTTTCTCTCCTTTACCACCCCCTTTGCCCTTTAGTTTTTTTCCTTTTGGTTCCCCACTTTCTCTCCCCTTTCTCTGCTCAGTCCCCTATCCTTGTCGTTCCATATGTATCTGTCTCCGTCTATCTCCATTTTTCTGTACCCTACCCATACTCTTTTTCCTTCCGCTCTTTTTTCCACCGCTATGTTCATTGTTTCTCTTTACACTCTTCTTTCCTCCCATGTCAAATCGTGACTTATATATATTCTTGTATTCTTTAATTTCTTCTTCTCCGCCATTACCTTCTGTTTTTCCTCCGATTTCCGCCACCACCATCTCATTTTCTTCTCTTTGTTTATTACTGTCACTTTTTCACCTCTACTTTTACATTTAATTTTTCTTCCAGCATCACTGCTAAATCTTTTGTGGTTTTTCACTTCTCCACCCCTTTATCACAATATTATTCTTTCTTTTCCATCTTTCCTCGTCTTCCGCTTTTTTCTCCAGTTTTTCTATTCTCTCCACCAGTTTCTCTTTTTCTTTTTCCCACGTCTTTTCTCTTTCTCCCATTTCTTTTTTCATTTCTTTGATTTCTTGTCTTATTCCTTGCATACTTTCTTCCATCTGTTTCATCATTTCTCTCATTAATTCTTTTAACTCCTCCATTTCTTTCATTCCTCCTTCTGTTCTTGAGGTTCTTCCTTCGCTCTCCTCCGATATCTTTTTAATGTCTGGTGATCTTATTGTTTTCTTTCCTCTTTCAAATATTTGTTGCCTTTCTTTTTCCTCTTCCTCTCTCTCTCTTTTATTCATCCCTTTCCCCCTTTTTTTATTACTTATTTATTTAGTTTTTTAATTTAGTTATTTATTCAATTTTTTTATATTATTTTTTTAAATTTATTGTTATTGTTATTTTTTTTTCTTAATTCCTCCTTACCATCTTTTCTTATAATAATATAATATATAAATAAAAATATATACGTCACTGTTATCAAGTGCGCGCTTGACCTATAAACTAGTCCACGATACCCGCTCGAATTTCCACACGTTATCTGAGCTCGCCTTTACCTTCTTAACCATAAATTTAATGTAATTATTCACTACTTACATTAAAACTGCACTTCTAATTACTTCCTTAACTGAATCTACTTCACAATTCTCAACACGCATACGTTTATTCACCAGTTTAATGTTTACAGCATAATCACTTTAATGTATCCAAAACTCCGCAATAATATTAACCAAAACACGTTCTCACTCAACCACCTTCAAAACACGATCAAATGCAAAAATATAAAAACACATTTGTGACATCCGAGATAACAAATTCCAACAAAAAAATTATGACAATACCAGAAAGTATGAGAAAAAAAATAACATCAAAATTATCTTGCTCAGCTTACAATGCAGATAACTAAGTTTAGAAAAATTAGTAGTGTCTACAAAAACTAAGATATATTTGGTCTTAGATGCTCTCTATGTTTTGTGGCATCTTTAACGGGTACTAATCCGAAACATGACAATTAATGGATCCAATGGCACATCAAGTTTTGCTAAATATTAAGCATGAGTTTGAGTAATCTTTGAAGTAACGTCTTCCGGGAGTTGTTGTGTTGTCATGTTAAAACCTGGCGCTTTTGTCTTTTGCAGTTGTTCGTTGAAACGTGTCTAATTGTATTTATTTATGGTGTAAGTTTTAATGTGTTTTCAGTAAGTATTTTTTGTATATAAAATTCTCTCCAAGTATTTCTTAATTTATAACCACCCTCTCTGTTAAAGTTTTGCGGTTTTTTATTATTTTCAGCGATTCTGTTATATGTCATTATTTATACATTTTCTATAAGTAATAATTTAAAGTAAAATTCACGCCGTCACTGTTTGCGGACACCACTGTTTGCAAAATGCGTAATCGTATTTGGCATTTACGGGAGGGGAGCGCGAACCAAACAAACATTCACTCTTTGATATTGCACACTTGACATTGCTGCGAACGTTCGATTTTATCAAGACGCTATTCGTTACATTTGGTATGCTGTTGCAGAACGACGACACAAATCTCGTCACTAAAGCAATAAAAAGTAGTGAACCTTACTACTTGTTACAAGGAACTTTGATGGGGTAAGTTTTTAGTATTTATTTTATTAATTGCTAGTCATTATACTTGTCAATTTATTAACTTGTCAGGACTGTATGTAAACGACATAGTTGATCAATTACGATTGTTTGGTAACTATTAACTTTACGTTACTCTACAACAAGTAGGTTGTAGTGAAACATAACCTAACAAGTCGATTAAGTCTTCACTTAGTGCTTTCGGCACTAATCGCTCCCTGATGAATCGAAATGTTTCTTCTACTGGTACATTGGTGAAAAGTGAAACGACATCAAAATATACTAAGATGTTTTGTTTGTTATTTACTGTAATAGTTTTAAAAATTTTCGTAGTTTTTTACTTGACTGCTTGTCGATCTTACATATTGTTGCAGTTCCTTAACTTGACAACGGTTAAAGGAAAAAATCGAACACAACTAATCTAACAGAAAAAAACATCCGCATTTAGTTAACTAAATTAAGTGATAAAAAATGAACGATTGCAAATCTAAAGTATATACAAACTAAGAAACAAAGTGAATCGTTAATCAAGCTTCAAGCTTGAATAATTTGACTATTAATTTTTAAAAATTAGTGTAAGCTACTTGTGACAGCATGAATATATTTGTAAGTTGTACATACGACTGACACAAAAAATATTTAAATTTAGAAAAAGGGTACTTAGATGGTTTAAAAATGCTTCTAGTGCTAGTAGCATAAAAAACGTCTCTCTAAAATGCTAGAAAGTAAAACAATAATTATACCACTGATATCACAAATGCTAAAGTTACATTTGATGCTGTAACACAATGTGGGTTAAGTTTTCAATTTTATTTGACATTTAACAGCCAAATCTTCACAAAATGGTAGATTCGACTTTCTCATTTAACAGATAATAGTTACTAAATACATTTAATATGCAACGATTGAATACAAGGCTTGTTAGATATCGTAGTTTTCAGAACATAACAAATAACAAGAATAAAGAATTTCTTGAGTTGACACATGGCGGTACCAAAATGTTGTTAGAATAAAAAAAATTAAATTTTGCCGCAAAATAGAAATGCATTATGACCGCAGCAATTTTTTCACATTAAACTATTGAAATTTTAATTGATTTACACCATCAATAATGCGGATGTTCTAAAATTTTTAAATTAAAGTTTCACTAAGCTTTTTGCTAACACTTGCTGTCTTTTTAAGGTTACCAAAATAGCAACCAAATCCAAAATCGCAGACGAAGTTTAAACTGAGCAAAGCAATTGGTTTTTCTTTTTACGTGTTTTGTCCAACTTTTGGTCATATGATAGATGTAGGTTTTTACGGCCATTGTTCATTTACCAATCCTATTCTTGTAAAGTAACAAATTTTACAAGCAGAACAGAACAGCAATGGGTTTGCTATTATCGCCAGTGATTGCTAACATTTTTCTGGAAATCTTTGAAGAAGAAGCTATACGATCGGGTAAAAGAAAACCCACATGGTGGTACCGCTACGTGAACGACACCTTCATAATATCTCAACATGGAATGGAACTTCTGCAACAATTCCTAAACTACATAACACTTGCACATAAATTTCGCTACAGAAGTTGCCTATCTTTTCTTGGCGCACTAGTAAAACGCACACATAACAAGCAAGGTCACTCGGTATACAGGAATAAAACTTATACAAACAGATATCTACCATGCTACATCAGATCAACACTCACAACAGAAAAGAACACTTCTACGACGAGCAGAAAACCATAGATTCTATGGGTAATTATACCAGTCTTTCCATTATTGTTCTTTGCTTTGTAGGGTTGATTAAAGAAGGCATTTATATCTGACTATGGATTTTTGTTTTCCACCATTAGATGGATGATATTTGTCTTGTTCATTCCATATTTTTGGATTAGTTTCTCTCTATATAGCTGCCAGCGTCGGCATTCATTTCGTCATCCATTTCGTTGCCGCAGAGAAAGCAGGAGGGGATTTCCTTCTTTCCAATGCCATTCAGGTATGTTTCACAGCAGCCATAGTCTGTTAGCACTTGGGTACTATGGTAGCTCAGATTTCCGTGTTTCCTATTACACCAGTGATGAAGGTCTGGAATGAGTTCTCTTATCCAGGCCGCTTTTGTATATTCTGATCATCTTGTTTGCCATTTCTGGATTGTAATGGCTTTCCTCTCCATTTTGCCCATTCCACTCCTAGCATTTCTCCTTTATTCATCTAACAGGTCTATTGGAATGGTACCTGCCAGGACACTCGCTACCTCTAACGAAACCGTCCTATAAGCTGATATTATTCTCAGCGCTAGTTTCCTTTGTGTTTTATTTACTAGGTTTCTCCATTTCGCGATATTCCATTCCTTATTCCATATCGACGCTGCGTATAATATAATTGAGTTTACAGCTGTCATTATAAGTTTCCTGATGGCTTGTGATGGTCTTTTTACGTTAACCATAAGTTTAACGAGTGTCTGTTGTTGGCCGACTTAACCACCTTCTTTACATGTGGACCAAAGAATAAATGCTTGTCTACAGCAACGCTTAGGTATATCATTGTGTCTTTGGGAATTACACGTTTCCCCTTATGCTTGAATCTAATTTGTCTAAGAATTCTTTAGTTTGTTATCGCACATCCATTTGTCTACTTTGACGACCCCTGCCCAAACATTTCCAGATCGTCCGCGTATGCTGTCAGGGCCACTTGTGAAGGGAGCTGGATAGACAGGAGATCATCATAAAATAGATTTTATAGCATTTGTCCCAGTATAGACCCTGTACGGGTGCGGTACACTAGATTCCAGGGTACCAAGTTAAATGCATTTTCAATGTCAAGCGATACCAGCGCCTTTATCTGCCAGGTTGTCTAGGTTCCTTTCTTGGCATTCCTTGCCAGTTCACAGATATAGTGCATCCAATGACAATTTTCCTTTTTTGAACGCAAATTGGACAAGGGACAAGTTACTTCAGTTCTCAATTTCTTCCTGGTTTCTTGACAGTAATAACCTTTCATAGATCTTACCCAGGTTGCTGTTAAAACATATGGACCTGTATGTTTGTTTTCTTTAACACTTTTTTGTTTCTTTGAAACCAGGACTTCCTGCGCTGCTTTCCACTGTCTAGGAAACGTTCCTCTCATCAGCCGCGGTTGTACATCTGTAGGAATATTGCAGGAAACTCTTTAACCGCTATCTTTATAATTTCCACGGGAATGCCGTCGGGTCCAAAGACTTTTTTGTTTTTGGCTGTTTTGGTTGCTTCTATTAACTCTTCCGTGGTGAACGGACGAAGTGGAGTGGTTTCACTTATCACCCATTTCATAGGGCGGTTCGGAAGAAAACGTTTGCGTATGATCTATATCGCTTTCTCGCATGATGGAGGGCTTTACTCCTTCTTTAATCTAAACTTTTTGGTAACAATCTTGTAGCCAGTTTCCCACGAGTTTTCCTCCAGTTCCGTGCACACAATGTTTCATGCTTTATTATTTGCAGTAGTTATGGCAGTCATGTATTGGCTCATTCTGGTTTATCCTTGATGCGCGCAACGCCTTCCTTCTGGTTGCAATAGATTTTTTCCTCAGTGCATTCAAGTTTTCTGACTGACTGAAAGGGAGTTATTACGCTTTCCTTTCCTTGCCCATGGCATGCTTTGTTACAAGCTTTATGTCTTACGAATCTTGCACGGCGAACTCACACAGGCGGAGATAGGGGAGGTTCACAGGAAGTATGCTTAAGGGCGCCAGATCTGATCCAAGATAACACTTCTGCCTCGATCACGACAGACGGTTCAAACTTGTAACTAAATTGGAGGTTCGTAATCCTTATTACTCTGATGGTCGAGTAGCCAAAATTAGTTAATAGATAACGATAATTACAGGTGAGAGGAAAATTACAAGAGAGATTAACAAATATAACCACTTTAATGTGTGAACGTCGAATATTAACAAGAATATATGAAATTTCTTCACTCATCCATGCTCGAATGATTTCTACGTATAATTAACAAATATCACAACTTTAATTTAGTAGCGTAGCAAATTGACAACTATACATTAAATTCTCAATCCATAAATACTAGAATGACTAACAATTTTTGTTAACAAATGTAGAAGAGTTTGATTTCGCAACACATAAGATTTACAAGATTATATCGAAGTTTTAATACATGAATGCCCGCAGTATCGGCAACACACAATACACATTGAAGTTATGTCGAAACGAACAGCACAGAAAATCTCGTAGTAAATGTGGTTTTCCCTCACAGCATGCGATACAGTTACGTGAATGATTAAAGTTACCTTATTGGCATGTAAGCAATAAACGTAATTACGGTCGTTAACATTCATCAAAATTCTGTGAGTAACTTTCGTGATCACGATATAAAAGTTAAGCAAATAACTCACCCCAAAATCCAGTGTCCACTTTTGCGAAGAAAACGTTTTCCCCGCCAGCGGCCTGTAATAAATAGTGAAAAGAAAAAAACCATTTTATGCAATTGACAGCTTCACGATTTTGTCGTAAAAATGACAGCCACGAGAAACGATCGGTATAGGGCGTCAAAACCGGAATCTAATTTCAATTCAATATACAGGGTCTTCCGAAATGAAAATTTCGTACGTAACAGCTTTGCTCGCAGGCTACAGTGAGAGCCTTGGTTATTTCGTCTACTTTATATTCTTCTTTTGTAGTTAACTATGTTCAATAAACGATCTTTTTCCTGCGCATTTAAATATTGCGATCTTGCCTATGTTTAGTATAACTAGGTTCTCGGCTGCCACCTACTCCAGGAGAACTTACTCTCTTTTATCATTTTTCCGCAAGCCCCATTCTGTTGTTGTCTGACCCCTAGTTTCTTAATTTTGAGTAACTCTTTTGCAATATTAGCCGAAGCTGTCACCGTGATAGACTGCGTGTCCCATCTTCTCGATCTTAGTTTTACAAATCTTAGTTCGTATTTTCTTCTCCCAGTATTCTAGATAGGGCTTTGCTGATATCTTCGACTGTCGTAACCTCATTCAAATTGTGGATATGCAAAGTGCGACCTGTCTTTTTTAGAGTACAGACAGTCCCTGTAACCTCCGCATTAACCTTTGTTTTAATGTTTTTTAGAATTTCCTAGCTTTCGGAGGCTATCCGTAGATGTCCATTCCTCATTTTTCTAACTGTCTTAAGCGGTGTATTAACAGTTGACTGTCCTACGGCTTTTTAACTCCCCTAAGAAGGTCTGCATATGATTGTCCTTTCTTTTTGGTGATTAATGTTCCACCGAGCAGTGTGTCTGTATACTTCTCTGTCTGTGACGTTACTGTAGCCTCATTGAGTTGTAACGAGATGTTAGAGTCCTTATAGATAAATTCACCAATATTTCTTACTAGCATCAACTCACTTACTATCGTCACCAACTGAAAGTGTCGAATTCCAGCTGCTTAAGCCCTATCCGCTTAAAAGATTGAGATGTTTCTTCAATTTCCCAGTTAAATTCAATATAATCGCATTTAAAATTGTTAAACAATCGGAACTAATCTGATATTGGTTTCCACGAGCTGCCACAGATACCGTACGCTCAAATCGGTATTGCTTTTTAACCCGATTTTATTAGTAGTAGAAGATTCGCATAAAAATTCTAAAACTAAATTTTGTAATTGATTATTTTATTACGATTTTATTTCGTGTGTAAAACAATCTTTGTGCATTTTATGGTTATTTTATTTTTTGTACGTAATAAATGTTAAATTGTTGGAGCTTTTAAACAATTAACCTATTCGCAAGTCAATTTATTTTTGTTTTGTTTTTAGAATTTAGTGACTTTACACACTAAAAGGTAGGTTCTAATAGTGTGTACACCGCATAGTGTGTTCTTCTAGTTGGCAAGTTCTAGAGATTTGTTATGTCGGTGACTTTTTTGGCGCCCTTTTGGTTTTGACTTTCGTTTTTTACATTTTTAGTTTTTCGAAGAGTCACTGATTTTTAAGTTATATCCTCAACCGCTTCCATTAAGCTTTGGGCAATTACATCATTTACGTTGCCCTTATTCAGGCATTTCTTTTATTAACATCTTTTGCATGTAACACGTTTCAACCAACAACTGACACGGATCAACAGAGTATAGCAACGCATAGGTTGTTACGTAAATATACCCGTAACGCAGGCCTCAGGTTAAACAACACTTTGTACACTCGCCTTCAACCAAAATGACCGCTTAAGATCGCACCTATTCACATTCTAATAGTATAGTGTTTCTCATTAGAGGTTTGAAGCAAATAAAGCATTGTAAAATAGCAAAATACTTCAATATGAATACTGTGAAAATACTTCAAATAGTCAATTAAATAAAAAACCACATCGTACTGTTCTTTTGTGCAAAACGACCTTCAGATTCTAAAATTAATATCATTTACATTTTTCGTAAAATAACGATTACTTTATCATATTTGTAGTAATGTCGACTAATTTAAATCATTGTTTCAACCAACCCACATTTATTTAAATATAGTATATATGTACATATATTATAAAAATACATTTATATTCTAAATAAAATACTCAAACTAATTAATATTTTGTATATAAACCGTTATTTTCCAAACATTCTGTTAACCTGTTCGGCATCGAGTTAATTAATTTTTCGCAGAAGTTCGATCCTCGGAAACGTTCCCAAACTTCATTTGCAGTTTGCACTCTATTATTTAAGTTTCTAGCCGGAATGTCAAGGCGATTATTGGTCCAAGCTCTGCTCTTAGCTGCCCACATGTTCTCGATGGAGTTTAAATCGGGAGATTTTGTTGGCCATTCTAAAGAAATTACGTCGTTTCTGTCCTCAAACCACTCATTTACGATTCTGCTTTTATGAATTTGCGAATTGTTTTGGACAATAACAATTTCTTCCAATTCTTCTTCTGGATAAAGTGTTCGCACACTTGGCACCAAAATTTCGTCTAGCACGCGAACGTAACTTTCAGACATAAATCGTGGTGTAGAAACTAGAAATTCACCCGGCCCAGCTTTTGAAATCCACTCCCAAAATCCACCAAAAATTTTTCTACTTTGTCGATTTTTACGAACATGTTCGGTACTGAATCTTGTATTTCGTGGTCGCCAAACTGTCATAGACGACTTTTGTGTCGATGAAAATACCTTTTCGTCTATAAAAATCACCGTACTCCAGTCTCTGTACAAATTATTTTGACAGAATCTAATTCTTGCTTGAGCAGGTTTACTTGCAAATAATCCCGAGTCGTTTAATCTGCGTCGTATCGTTGAAGCGCTGCAGTTTAAATGAACTTCTCCTCGAATTCGCGGAGCAGTTGTAAATGGAAAATTTTGAACGCACCTATGAATATTTGCATCTTCCTCTATGGTAGTTGTTTTATTTTTTCCTTTTGATTTTGTTATAAGAGAAACTTCTCCTTCTTCATCAAACCTTCGAAGCCACCGACGAACTTGGCGCACCTGTATACAGTGTGTCCGAAAAGTATGGAATATATTATACAGGTCGATAAATATGCACTTTACACGAAAAAGGTGTTAATAAAAGTTGTTTATCACTTAGTTATCTACCACCTGGGAGATATCAATTTAAATTTTTGCTGTAAACAAAATCGCAACGAATAACACTTACATTTTTTTAAACGGCAAGGCACGTCTTTATTATACTCATTTGATAGAGTCTTTTTTTCTCTTTTTAACCATATGAAACTTGAATACCTTTACATCAAAAAATTTTCAAGAAAAACAAGGACATGTCTAACAAATTTATTTTACTGAGCAGTATTAATCAGGTACGTAATATGTAGCATTGAAACAATTGAATGCTTTTTAGAACACTGTCACACTTTGCTATTTGTTAGTGCTTGAAATATGGCTCAATTATCTGAGAAACATAGAATTGAAATTTTAATGATTCTGGGATATGGAGATAGAAGAAGAACCCAAGACGAAGTATGTAATTTATTTAATAACTTGCATCCAGAATTAAACATTTCGCAGTCCACGGTAAGCAAAATTTGGCGGAAATTTCAAGAGACAGGTTCGGTGAAAGATGCGAGTAGAACTGGTAGACCTTTGTCATTAAGTAATGTGGAACGAGAAAATGTGTTCTTGTCTGTTGAGGAAAATCCACAAATTTATGTTCGGCAAATTGCTAGAGACCATAATTTGAATAAATCGGCTGTACATGACGTTTAAAGAAAAGAAAAATTTCATCCTTATAAAGCTTGTGTAGTTCAAGAATTATTTGAAGACGATTTGGACAGAAGGCTGGAGTTTTGTGAAACAATAACAAACAAACTTGAACGAGATGCACATTTTCATAAAAATATCCTTTTTACTGATGAGGCCACGTTTTGTTTAAACGGCACAATTAACAAACAAAACACACGTTACTGGTCTATACAAAATCCTCACTGGTATCTAGAAGGACACACCCAATACCAGCAGAAAGTCAACGTCTGGGTAGGAATGATTGGAAGTCAAATTTTGGGGCCATATTTTTTTGAAGATTTGAGTTAGTTCCTGCTTTGGCCGAGTTATTTCCACATGAAGTAGATCCAGATATACCTCATAACAGAATATGGCTTCAACAAGACGGGGCACCTCCACATTTTGGAATTAATGTCCGCCACTTTCTTAATAATACTTTTCAAAATACATGGATAGGCAGAAGAGGTACGATAGAATGGCCTGCTCGCTCGCCGGATTTAAGTCCACTAGATTTTTTTCTTTGGGGCTATATTAAAAGCAAAATTTATGTAAATAGACCTGATAATGTTGAAGATTTGAAAAATCGCATTAGAGTTGAGATAAGAGCTATAACTCGAGATATGATTTCAAAAGCAATCGATGGTTTTAAAAATCGAATTTACCACTGTCAAATTATGAATGGTTTACATTTTGAACATTTATTGTAAGTTTAGTTTAAATACATTTTTTTGTTATAACAATTTTATGTAAAGATATTTCAAGTTTAATATTTGCTATTGTGACAGTGCATTCAATTGTTTCAATGCTACATATTACGTACCTGATTAATACTGCCCAGTAAAATAAATTTGTTAGACATGTCCTTGTTTTTCTTGAAAATTTTTTGATGTAAAGGTATTCAAGTTTCATATGGTTGAAAAGAGAAAAAAAGACTCTATCAAATGAGTACAATAAAGACGTGCCTTGCCATTTAAAAAAATGTAAATGTTATTCGTTGCGATTTTGTTTACAGCAAAAATTTAAATTGATATCTCCCAGGTGGTAGATAACTAAGTGAAAAACAACTTTTATTTACAACTTTTTCGTGTAAAGTGCATATTTATCGACCTGTATAATATATTCCATACTTTTCGGACACACTGTATGTATTTAGTTAAGTAATTTACTTTAACCAAATGATTCAATTATTTTAGTAAATTACGTTTTCTTAAAATAAATAAGTTATTTTTTTTTAAAGAAAATACCTTTAATAAAGTTCAAAGTGTGTTTCTTTTCCACTTAATTTTTTTTTTTATTTATTCTGAACCCTGATTGTTTATTACCAACAGAATTTTAAAGAAAGAAACTCAAACACGACAAATTTTTGAAAACATTGATGTCGATTTTGGATTGTAATAATACATTAACGTGTGCATAATTTTAATTAATATCATATTCTAATTTTAGTTTATGGGATAAAATGAAACTAAGAAAACTTTTCGTTTAAGATTACTTAAAATGTTTTTTTAAGGATGTTTAAGATTAGTAATTAATCAATGATTCAGTCTATTTTAGAGGCTTATTACACTGGTCTGCATTAAAATCGGCCCTGATACCATTCTTGACGATTCTTATGTAAAATGACCTCCTGAATCCAAAAATTAACTCCGTTTTTACCCATCACCCACTTATTTTGGGGGAACCCCATATTTATTTTATTTTTTGCATTTTTTTTTCGAATTTTAACTTATAGCCGTTAAAATAAAAAAAATGGATGTTTAATAATTTAGAAGCGGAATATATTTTAGATAGTATCTAAATCAATCGAGTTTAATCATTAATAATTTATTTGAAATAAAGACGCGTTACGCCGAAGGATCTTTTTGCTAGGAGACATTTTATTTGAAATATGGTACCTACGCGGATCTTATATTTTCGATGTATCATTTATACATACCGTTCACTATAATTTTCTATATATTAAATTTAGAGAAGCTTTAAATTTTTAGATAGTTTTAATATATAAAATTAGACGTGTTGCTAAATTTTCATCTGAGAACGAAATAAATGTTAAACAATTTAGCATAAAATAGAAAACTCGTTATCAATTTAATCATTACAGTCCCTTATGACAAAACTTACATGCCGTAACTTCTGGTATTTAAGTTAGAATTAAAGTGTATCATCATATGGTAACTACATGATAATACATTTTCTTACGTCATTGTAAGGTATGAAAATTAATGAAAAAAATCTATTGCCAGTTTAACAAAATTTTGATTAATTTGAAAATACAACTGAGCAAACATTTATGTTAGAAAGCACTATTAGGTTTTGTTTATCAATAAATAATAAAACGTCTAGAAGCGTCGAGATCATTCAAAATCATTCCAAGCGATTGCCAAAAGGAACAAATGTTCTAGTGCCAGATAAAATGAGAATATAAAAGTAAATAGTTGAAAGTTGTCTTAAATCGTAAGAAGAATTTGACGGTCTAAATAAATCGCAAAGTGTTTAACGCGTGTGCTACGTGTAAATAAGTAGTATAGATAAATAAAAGTAAATCTTATCCGCGGACGGTATACGGTTACAGTGATAAATAAATAAGTGTTCTTTCCATTAAACTGTTAGTTTGTTATTTTACCTTAACTTTTTAGCAGGTTTATAATAACACTGGTCTGCATTAAAATCGGCCCTGATACCATTCTTGACGATTCTCATGTAAAATGATCTCCTGAATCCAGAAATGAGCTCCGTTTTTACCCATCACCCACCTATTTTGGGGGGACCACATTTTTATTTTATTTTTTGCATTTTTTTTAAATTTTAGTTTCTAGCCGTTAAACATCCCAAAGCAGGTAATAAAATTTATACCAAAGTATATGGAAAAAGTTTTGCTATAAAATGTATATAGAAACAACAATAAAATACAAATATATAAGAACAGTAAAAAAATATCAATAAACAGTTAAGAAGATTCACTGCACGACGCTGGCGATCTCAATACCACATGGAGGTTTGAACAGGAATTTTCGACAGGCTTGAACTTGCATTACTCTTCTCATTATAGTATATTACATTGTTTGCTTAACTGCTTCGATCAGTACATCTATAGCTGTTGCAGAGTTAACTTGTCGACGTTTTAAACCTGCTGGATTTTGTGTTCATTTTTGTTCATTTGTGTAAAACAGTAAAACTACTTTTACTCCGGATTTTTTCAAGTGACTAAGTGTGATTTGTGGTTAATGGCGGGCGTTGAATTACTGTTTAATTATGCAAGTGTAAAAATCATCCCGATAGCTTCTGCTATGTCTGCGGGGAATTAACTTTAAAAACGCAACGAAAACCTATGTCTCCCCTTGTTAAAACAGCTTATAAATTGTACTTTGATTGTCTAGTTGGCGACCAGGACAAGACTTGGGCTCCATCAGTTTGCTGTACTACTTGTTACAGTAGTTTGCCCAAATGGCTCAAAGGTGCCCATAAATCAATGCCATTTGCTGTGCCCATGGTTTGGCGTGAACCTCGCTGTCATCTTACAGATTGTTACTTTTGTATGACACCGTCGGGTTTTCGAGCAAAAGTAAGCATACAATTCAGTATCCCAATATTCCGTCAGCTCTAAGACCTGTTCCTCATAACGATTCTTTGCCAAACCCAGAGCCCCCAAACACTTATACTCTAGAGCCGGAAATTGATTTAAAAGACTCTGACCCACAACCTGGGGCTTCGAATGATACGTTCAATGATGATGAAGAGTATTCCGCAGATTTAGTTTCTCGGCAACCTCACTTCCTCACTCAATCGGAATTAAATGATCTTGTCAGGGATTTGCAATTACCCAAGACTAAATTTCAGCTCCTAGGATCGCCACTTCAACAGTGGAATTTTTTAGAAAAGGGAGTAAAAATATCTTCTTACAGGACCAGACAAGCAACTCTGAAATGTCGTTTCTTAGAAAATAAAGGTTTAGTGTTTTGCCCTAATGCAAATTTATTGATGACAGAGCTACAGATGCCATGTGACTTAGACAAATGGAGACTGTTTATAGACTCATCAAAAAGAAGCTTAAAAGTTGTCCTGTTGGCAAATGGGAATGACTTCCCATCAGTTCCAGTTACATACTCTGTTGATATGAAAGAAACGTACGAAAACATCTTTAGAATCCTTGATAAAATTAGTTATAAGTGGAAACTTTGCGCTGACTTAAAAGTTGTTGCTCTACTCACGGGCCTGCAATCAGGATTCACAAAATATTGCTGCTTCCTTTGTGAATGGGATAGCCGAGCCCGAGATAAGCATTACATCGTACGGGACTGGCCTCTGCGAGAAAATCTTATTCTTGGTCGGAAAAATGTCGCCCACAATCCTTTGGTTCCGAAGGAAAATATTTACTTACCACCTTTACACATCAAACTTGGATTGATCAAGCAGTTTGTGAAAGCAATGGACAAGACAGGTGGCGCATTTCAATTTTTGAAAACTAAATTTCCTCGTCTTAGCGAAGCTAAAATTAAAAAAGGCGTTTTTGTTGGTCCTCAGATTAGACAACTCTTCCAAGATTCGACGTTTATTGAACACCTAAATCGAAAAGAAAAACGAGCTTGGCTTGCATTTCAAAACGTTTGTAAGAACTTTCTGGGTAACCACAAAAGTGAAGATTATGTCGCTCACGTCGAGGAACTGCTTTTAGGACATAGAATGTAACATGTCTCTTAAAGTTTACTTCCTTCACTCGCATCTGGACTTTTTCCTTCAAAATTTAGAAGCAGTCTCGGATGAACACGGGGAACGGTTCCATCAAGACATCGCTAAGCTGAAGAAGAGATTTTCAGGGAAGTGGAATGCAAGCATGTTGGCGGAGTACTGCTGGTTTTTGAAACGAGAGAGCTGTACCTCAGGGTATAAAAGCAAAGCAAGCACCAAGTAACGATGAATATCTTTTTATTTATTACTGTTTATAGCTAAAATAGTTCTTTTTCCCATTTAAATTAAATTCATGTCCATATATTTATTATTATAATAATTATTATAATTATTATTATCGTTCGATAAATAAATTATAATTAATTTATCGAAAAGTGGTAAAATTAGAGATTTGGAGCTCCCTCGAAAATGGTGGGTGATGGAAGAAAACAGAAGACATATTTGGATTCAAGACGTCATTTTACATAAGAATCACCCAGAATAGTGTCAGGGCTCGATAAAAAATATTTTTTTGCAGACCAGTGTTATAAGCAAATACTAAAAATCTTACCGATAATCCATTTTGTAAAGCAATTTCACGTTGAGAAATTCCATTAGCAGTCATTCGATTGTCTTTGGATTTCAGGACTCAGGACACAAATGCAAAAATTTTATTTTGTTTGGTTTTGCGTTTTTGAGTCCGATTGTATATTAGTTACCTTTATTTTGAGATTCAGCATTTCCTAATAGGTTATAACTAACACTTAGCTACATATTATATGGTTCTCTCTTATTTTATTTTCACTGACAACAAAAATAAATTTGTTTGTTACTTTACGTACAGGTTCTGTTCGCCAATTCATAATAAGATAGTAGTTTGAGAACAGAAACGGCGTAATTTCTTTAGATTTTAGAATGAACAAAAAAATCATTTGACTTAAACCTCATTGAGAATATGTGGGTAGTTATAAGCAGAACATAGACAAACAATCGCCTTGACATTCTGACAAGCAATTCAAACAAGGGCGTAGCTATCCTGGAGCAGTTAGAGCAAACTGCTCCGAGCGCACGAATTTTGAGGGCGCACGAGCCAGGGAGCACAAATTTTAAAACAGCTTATCATAGTGTTATTTTACTAAATAGTTTTATCAGGGAGTAAAAGAGGTTTAATCAATATATAAACACAATTTGACAATACTTAATATATGTTGTGTGCGCTGTGCGACTGCTTAAAAGCTGAAATGTATCGTAATTGTACTTCTAGTATTAGTTTTTCGAGAGCGCTCTATGACGTTATCGTGATTTGTAGCCACTTTCAACTTTAAAAATGCACTATGGTTTGAAAAAAGATAAATGCGGCGATAAGCGGTTTAAAAAAATATCTATGCAAAGCTGTAATTTGTTGTCCTTGGTTCTTACAAAAAAGGTGTTTTTGAACTTTTGCCTTTGTAATAAGCCCTTAATTCTTATTAATTCTTACAAAAACAGGATTTAAAATACCAGGCCGCATGGGTTTTACATAAACTTGTTATTCACTTTCAATAGAAAAAAAAGAGTTTGTCTAACACGGTGGTCTTCCGGTGTTCAGGCTCTTGACGCGTTACGTTCTCGCCATTTTGTTGTTATTAAAATATTAGCCTACTTGGAATTAGATTAAAGAAGCCAAGACGAACAACGCAAACCTAAAAGTTTGATAACTTATTATAACAATTTTCAACTATTATCTTGATAATGCTGTCTTTACTTCTAACCCAATTCCAAAATATATATATATTAAATAATTGGGATATTGTTAAAAACGAGGCAGTTGAATTATCAACTAAATAGAGCATTAAACCTTGTTTCGTCAAAAAGAGATTAAGTCTAGTAAAAAAATCTTTGACAAACTGGATGATCCAATTCAAAATAGTAAAGAATGTTTTAAAGTGAAAGTTTTTTAATAAAATAATTGACATAGTATTTACACAATTAAATATTAAATTTAAATCCGTGCGTAAAGTAAGTAGACTTTTTAAATGTTTATCGTTAGTATATCTTGTCGCATCATCTGACGAAACTATTTTGGTTGATTCCAAATTGTTGAAATTGGCTTATTCTTCAAATATTTCTTTTAGTTTTGGACCACAATTAATAAGATTTAAAATGTGTTTTTTTATTCAATTAAGACAAATTACTTCTATACGCGAAGTTGCTGAATTACTCTTAATTCACACCCCAGTCTCTCTCAAAAAATATTTACGAAGCAGTATGTCTCAATCCCGTCTTAGCTCTTTGGCCACAATATCAGTTGAAAACCCAATTGCTGGTCAACTTGATATGAGTAAATTAATTGACCGATTAACAGTTTTAAGATTTGTAAATGTCTTAATGTAGTTTATAACATAATCATGTATAATTATTTCAATATTACTGTGTGAATATGTCATATATTTAAAAATTTTAAATCAATTGTCATTAAATAATTTTTAAAATTGAAATTAAAAAATAAAGAAGAGAAAATTTAGAATTTTATTGGAACATTTGTGAGAAAAAAAAGGAAGAGCACAGATCTTATTTGTTCCAGGGCGCTGTATATGTAGCTACGCCTGTGAATTTAAATAATGTAGCGCAAGTTGCAAATAAACTTTGGGAAAGTTTCCGAGAATCCGACTACTGCAAAAATTTAATTAACTTGATGCTGAACAGGTTAACGACATATATACGAAATATTATATGTAACGTTTTATGTATTAAATAAACATATTTCTATAATAAAACTACTAACTAATAAGAGAAGCGATTAGGTATTAATCTACTTAAAACTTGTTTAAATTTAGTTCAGTTTAAAACGATGATTTAAATTAGTCGACATTACCACAAAAAACGATTTTTTCAAGTTATATAACGATAACGTAAATCGTAATTTTAGAAAAAATGTAAATAGTATTCATTTTAGAATCTGAAGGTCGTTTTGTGCTAAAGAATAGAACGATATGGTTTTTTATTTAGTGGATCATTTGACGTATTTTTATTCCGTCTACTATTAAAAAGATTTAATTAATTATGCATAGTAATTGCAAATATGTTATAAAAACACTAGTAATGATAGTAGTTGAAGCAATATTCTATATAAATATCTGATATAAACAAAATTCTAGAATTAATAGCTTGTTTAAGCTTCTCTAAAATACACTTTTTAAATATTAAATACATTTAAAATTTTATAATAAACACCAATCTGGTATTTTTAATATTCCTTTAGATAGACAGGTAATAAAATTACAATGGTTTATTTGCTTTAAGCTTCTAATGGAAAACACACCATACCATTAGAATGTGAATAGGTACGATCTTAAGCGGTCATTTTGGTTGACGGCGATGTACATATAATTATTGTGTTACAATATGAAAGTATGAATTAATAGGTAAACGAAGAATAAAAGCTTGAATTGATGCAAATCCAGTTTAATCGTCTAACATAAGTTCTTCAACGGCTTCGCTCAAAAAACATGTATTTAATAGACATGTACAATTCCAAAAAGGGGCAAACACGAATCAAAATCAAAATACCCATTTATTACGTGGACAATGTGCAAATATTTCAAAATGGAGGTCTTACTGAACAAAACATACTGTCTTTGTTACATCGAAAACGAAAATGCCTTTTTTAACATGTATCCTTACGTCAAAATGACAATTAATGTTCTGTATGGAAAAGGTACGTTCCGGTACAAAATTCATACAGTACGTAACTTATATCAAAATATTTTTAACACAACAAGGTATATAAACCAAAGCAAAAAACAACAACAGCAGTCTTTAGAAATCTTCTGAAGAAGCTGACAGCGTGAGTAGCAAAATGTAAAGTTTTATGACGGCAACACCCGAAAGACTTTGAGTTATTTGAATAATTTGACATAGACAAAAAGTTAAGAAATATACTTTTTAAAGTAAAAGAAGCTGTACAACGCAATTTTGGGATACATAGCTGTTTACATGTTCAGATATTATTATTGTAAATACGTCATTCATAATTTGATGGAATTACGCGTTTTTTTGCTGACGCCACTTTTGGTCTGTATTCGGCAAATGTACTTCCGACTGGCATTAATTTATGATCTTCTATTACTGGCTCAACTAAACAAAGATGTTACACAATTTATTACATAAAAACCTAAAATACCACCTACCATTTTCCTTCGGATTTTCCGAAATTGCATTCGGTACTTTAATTCTATCTAAAACCAACCTCACGTGCAATTCTAATTCTTTCACATCTTTCACTTCTTCGAACGTAGTAATTTTAATTTTTTCTCCTTCAGATCGCGATAGAATCGTGTGCAACAAATAACATAAGCTTGTCTTTAAAACGTCTTCCCAAATTTGAGTTTCGCTATCGCACACACAAGGACAAAACACAGTGTCTAAAATAGGCAAAACGTTTTTATCAACATCAGTGAGTCCTATTAAAGTCGAAATCAAATGCAAAAGGCACGAAAGTGTAATTTGAGTTTTGGACAAGGTTTTCAATTCGCTCTCTAATTGTGTACCACAATTAATTATCCTCACATAAGTTTCCTCCAGAAGCATTTCCATATTTGATAACGGAGTTGGGTTTTTGTCTTTAAACTTTGAAATCAGCCGTTTTTGAATTGCTCTAAATTGTCCGCTTAAAAGACTGAGATTTGTCTAAAATTATGTAATGTAAGTAGTGTTAACAACCGGAGTGAACTCGTACCTGTAAAGTCTTCACAACTTGAAGCTGATCAAAATGTTCTTTGACAAACAAAAACAACTCGGATATCAACAAGGAATTGTTGTAACTCACAGAACAACCTTGTTTCTTTAATTTCCCAGCTAAATTCAATATAATCGCACTTAAAATTGTTAAACAATCGGAACTAATCTGATATTGGTTTCCACGAGCTGCCACAGATACCGTACGCTCAAAATCGGTATTGCTTTTTAACCCGATTTTATTAGTAGTAGAAGATTCGTATAAAAATTCTAAAAAAAGCAAATTACAAAAATTAACTTTTAGGAATGTACCTGGAAATAGCTGAGATAAGGAAAAAACTTCTTTATCCACGTTTAAAACAATCTTGTGTTTATGATCTTTTATTGTTTCGCTAGAACTTAGTAAGAGCTTTAAAGGTAATTCCGCGGTTTTTCGAATAACTTTAGGTACTCCCAAGTTAGAAATACAAGAAACGATGACTTCGACTTTTAGGCTTGGGCAGGGTAACGGTTCTTCGATGTAAATTTTTGTTTCAAATACTGTCTTTTGGGTTAAGTTTTTGTAAAAGGCAATTTCGTTGGTGCATTTTATGGGTTTTGACACTGTCGTGGATACTTGAACTTCTTCCAAAATTATATTAGGCATTAAAGTAACTAGTACTTGACAGGACTGGTACAAATCTGGCATATCACTGTTTAGGTGTGGGTTTATACTTACAAAAACTTGTAATTCTTTTTCTGCTGTAGCGTTAACTAATTTCGTATCTGAAATAGTAATGTTATAAAAAGATATAAAGACAGAATAGGGAAAACGGTATGGATAGGGAAGGAAGTACAAGAAAGTGTAGAGGAAATGAGAGAGATGATGGAGAAAGCAACAGAGAGAGTCAGATTTAGAAAATGGAAGGGGGAGAAAACTGGATGGAAGAAATGGTGGGATAAGGAATGCAAGGAAGCAAAGAAAAAGGCAAGAAGAGCATTAAGACAGTGGAAAAAAGGGAAGAAAGAAAAAGAAGAATACAAAGAAGCAGTAAAAATATACAAAAAAACATGCGATAGAAAGAAGGAGGAAAACAAAAAGAAACAAGAGGAGCAGATTAAAGGAATAAAAACGGAAGAAGATGTATGGAAGTACCTAAAGAAGCAGAGAAAACAAAACAGGACGACAAAGGGAATAAAAATTAAAGAATGGGAGATATATTTTCGCAACCTGTTGGGAGGGGAAGAACAAAAGCAGGAAAAAGAAAAAGGAAAAACGGTAGTAAGACAAGAAGAAGGAGATAGGGATAGAATAAGGGAGGAAGAAGTAATAGAGGCGATAAAGAATATAAAAAAGGAAAGGCGACAGGAGAAGATGGGATACAAGGAGAAGAGTGGATATACGGGGAGAAAATGTAGCAAAAAGGATGACGGAAATAATAAACAAAATATGGAAAGGGGAAGGATTCCCAGAGAGATGGAGAGAGGGAATAATATGCCCAATACATAAAAAAGGCGAAAAAAAGAAAGTCGAGAATTATAGAGGGGTAACATTACTGAGCTCGGCATACAATTGTACGCGACAATACTGCAAGAAAGATTACAGAAGGAAATAGAGGAAAGAAGTTTGGTACCAGACGGACAAGCGGGATTCAGAAAAGGAAGAAGGGCGATAGACAACATATATATAATGAAACACTTAGCAAATAAAGAACTAGAAAAAAAGAGGGAAAATGGTAGCACTATTCGTAGACCTAAAAGCTGCTTTTGACAAAGTGAATAGGCAAAAGCTGTGGGAATATATGAAAAGAAAAAATCAATGAAAGATTAATACAAAGAATAGAGGAAATATACGAAGAAACGAGAAGCAGGGTTAAAGTGAATGGGGAAGAGAGTGAGAAATTCATAACAAAGAGAGGGTTGAGGCAGGGATGTCCACTGAGCCCAAGCCTGTCCTCGGTATATACGGGGATCTGGAACAGACAATGAGAGGACAACAGACAGGAGGGATAGTGGTAGGGAAAGCTAAGGTATGGTCGTTGGCGTATGCGGATGACATAGTGCTGGTGGCTAAGGAGGAAAAGGAAATGAAAGAGATGATGAAAACGCTAGAAAAATATATGAAAAAAAAAAGAATTAGAAGTAAACACGGAGAAAACAAAGATAATGATATTTAGAAAAGGAGGGGGGAAAAGAAAAGAGAGGAGTGGAGATGGAGTGATGAGGAAGTGCAACAAGTGAAGGAATTTACATACCTGGGCTACACGATGAAACAGGATAATAAAGAGGGAGAACACATAAAGGAAAGGGTGAAGAAAGGAAACAGGCTAATAGGACAAGTATGGGGTGTGGGGGAAAGAATATTCAAGATGGATATAAAAAAAAGAAAATTGCTGTTCGGAAAATTAATAAAAGGGGTGGTAATGTATGGAGCGGAAATATGGGGCTGGAAGGAGTGGAGGGAGGTAGAGGGGCTACAGGAAAAATACTGGAGATGGGTGTTAGGATTGGACAGGGATACACCGGGGTATATTCTGAGAGAGGAGGTTCAGATAGAAAAAATAAGGATCGAGACAGGAAAAAGAGCAATAAAATACGAGGAAGAAATGAGGGAAAGAACAGATTGCAAAATTCTGCAAGAATGTTGGAAAGAGATAAAGGGAGGGAAAGTGAAGTACGGGCAGGAGGGCAGAGAAGAGTATTACAAAAGAAACGGGTACGCGAGTGAAGAAATGGAGAGATTAAGAGAAGAGGGGGTAGGGACAAGAGAAGAAATAATAAGAAGAGATAGAGACATCGAAAAACAAGAAAGATGGACAAAGATAAAAGAGAGCAGATATAATATTAATTATAAAGATATCAAGGGTGAAGGGGTGCCGGAATATTTAAAAGACGGTGAGATTAAAAGCAACAAAAGAAAAAAAATGGTGGCAAGGTTCAGATGTGGCAACGAGGAGTTAGGGAACAAATATTGGAAGGAAGAACCAGAAAAGTTGTGCAGGCTATGTGGAGAAGAAACGGAAGATCTGAACCACATGAGAAAGCGATGCAGGGAACTAAGAAAAAAGGTGATGAAAACAGTGGATATCTTAGATGAAAACGGAAAAGGAGCGGAATGGATGGAGGAAGTATGGAGCAGGAGGAAAAAGTTAAGGGGGGAGAAGGGATAAGAAAATGTAATATATATGTATAGACAACACGACCAAATTTGTAAGCCAAATGGCAATGAATAAAGCTAAACTTATATATAGTAATGTTATAAATTAATAATTGGTAATATAGAACGCACCACTTGAGTAATAGTTTCTAATTATTTTTGATAAAGAAAGTAATTCGGCTTCAGCTTCTTCGTAATCTAATTCTTGATGTGCCAGAGGAGTAGTGGAAAATAAATGTGGCTCTGTGCCTAAGTAGCTACAGATTAATCTTCCATCTTCAGTGAGCAAAACCAAAGCGCCTTGTACATTTTTAAAAAATGCGCGTTTTATTGCAACTGGCAAATTTGATAGCTGAGCGGCCCATTTCAACGTGGTGTTCATATAAATCAACAAAGTGGTTGTTTCAGAAACAACACACGACCATACCGCATTTTCGCCATCGCCTATAAATAATCTTAAAATGTCTGACAAAACTAAGTCATTATAGCAACCTAAAGTATACGCAAAAAAGCATATGGGAGTATAATCGAGTCTTTTTATAAACTTTGCAATTCCATTTTCGCTTAAGCAGTACAAATTTCTAGTACCTAAAGCAACTATGTACCCAATGTTGTTAAAATCGATCGTATATTGTAAATCAATCAACTCTTCTCCCATGTTGTAGCTCCAAGTACTTTTCACTCGGGTCCCAGTACCATCATCATCGTTTGAATTATGGCCAGCTTCAGATAAATGCTTGTATCTAAAAATTATATAAATACCACAGTTGAACAATTGGTAAAAGTACCTGAAACTGGTTAAACACCACGAAGAAGACGCCGTAACAAAACTGTCGCTTTTCTGCACGTAAATTAAAGGTGCTGGCAAAAGAAACTCAGGTAGGAAACAACAGAACGCAAAGCTTTCTTGTTCAAAAAATGTTAATAAACCATCCAATGATTGTACGCATATAAAATCGCGGGTTAGAACGCCGCCAAAAGAACCTAAGCAAAAATTTGACGCCGATCTCTTCAGTTTGTGTTCGTAAATTAACGGTAATGAGTTTTGAGTACCTAAAAAAATTAAAAACATTCGTAAAATAAATATACCTAAAAGATAATTGGTTAAAGTTGCAGGTTAATATGGTCAAAAGTTAAGTGCATCAAGTGATTAATGATCTTTTCCGTGGACGGTGTACTGTTACAGTGATAAATAAATTAATGTAAGTGTTGTTTCTATTAAGCTTTTAGTTTGTTATTTCACTTGTATTGTGTTTTAGTTAGGTTTATAATAATCAATATTCGTGTAAATACTTAGCTTAAATATATTAGTTTCATAATTCGTTACAATTGGTATCAGGTGTTAAGTCGCGATCTTAATGTGTAAATAAACAAGTAATTTAATATCGCTTTCGTGATAAATTCGCGAGTGTTTGTTTATTACCTGTTAATTATTTTTATTCCAGTTAATCAAATCTGTTTAATATTAAAATTCGACCGTAATTAAAATTTAGTGCCATATAAAAATAAATGTATTTCAAAAGTAACTGTATTGTTTGTGTTTATAATTTATGCCGGTAACTCGTTTGCTAGTAGTAAACATGGACGTGTGAATCAAGTAAGTACTAACCTTCAAACGAATACCGAACAGAAAACTCAAAAGGATACCTGCGGCGCTCTTTTTATCGCTTAAGTGCTAATCATATAGCGGGATCTCCTAAAAAAACGTATCCATAAGGTAGATATTGTTGGATGACAATAGTCTAACCTTCAGGTTAGTGAACACACCATACTTCAGTAACAAATGAAATGCCTCGTATTTAGCCAGAAGTTCACCCAACGCTGCGCCGCAAAACTGATTTTTAGTCATTACATGAAAATGAAGAAGTGTCGACTTATTTTCTTAATTCCCATAGCAGCACCATAATGTCTGCGACTGTAGTTACTTCTTGATTTGGTATTGCGTAAGCCTCCGTCTATTCCGCAAAATAATTCATCGCCACCAGGATGTATTTGTTTCCCAAATCAAATTCTGAGAACCGTCATGCGGTATCAATCGCTACTCTTTCTAAAGGGCTTTTCACGTTATAATGTTTCATTGGTGCTTTGCGAGGAACAACTTCCTGATGCGCAAATCGTCCACTTACAGCACCATTTCATTACATCATCTTTGTAGTTTACCCAGTAGAAACCTTCTCAAACTTTTTTTAATATCTTCCTTACTACAATGTGTCCTCCTGATGTACCTTTGTCCTCTGATACTCAGTTTTTCGACACTACCAACTGCATTCTGTTTTTCGTGTCCTCGACACTCTTTCGGAATTGCTTAAAAAACCATCTTCTACTCTCAAAAAGCATGCTTTGATGTTTCTAGCCAAAGCACTTACATTTTTCAGAGTTGGTCGTCGGTCGTTTGCTTTTCAGTTCAGGAGTAGTCTTATTTCGGGATCGTTTTCTTGTCTGCGACGCAACTGCGCAGATTCTCACTAGTCATCAACTATAGCAGCTCTTCGGAGACATACGATCTTTTTGCGAACAATGACTTCAAGCTGCCGGAATAAATCTTTTATCTTTAACTAAAGCTAAAGAGCGTTGATTTTCGATTTATTAGTTATTAGCGAAGCTGAATATAAAGGTCGGCAGTAATTTAATTAGTAATTTAATATTGATTTTGCGTGTAGCGATGTAGTTGTTTTTTTTTCACGATGCTTTAGAGCCTTACCTACACGAAGTTAAAGGTAGGCAAGCAAACGCAGATAAGTCCTCCATCTTAGGCAATAAGATCCTGTGCTCGGGTAAAAGCGTAAGCGTCAGGCACAGTATGTTTCCAGCCGGCCGGCGTCGCACTGTCACGTACTACCTCACCTACTCCATCAACCTCCTCTATGGAGGTTGAAATCGCATCTTCCAAGCGTCGTCAATTATGAACAATAAGAACACTCAATTAACTTTGAGGTTTAGTGCAAGTAAATCTTTACAATTCATGAGTTGCGACTTTCAAAGCTATGAGTTTCTTCTCCAACAACGACATTGATATCTTACTAACCCAACAGCCATACCTGTTTAATTCTGGTTCATAGTACAAACTCGTTGGCGCGGCTTCACCCATCAACAAGATTTCCGCATCCTCTTAACCGCGGTACTACTCGGCTATTGTTTTCAATAGTTCGAAGCCCACCGGAGTGGTTACACTCATTTAACGAATATCTGCACTGTAGTATCTATGATTACAGTTGGAAACATTTTCTTGGCAATCGTCGGCCCGAGTGACAATGTACGCATTCATCTCCAACAACTCGATAAAATTGCTAATAAACTTAGAGACGTTCTTATTATAATAGCAACTAACTTCAATTCAAAATCGCCGCTTTGGCACTTCCCGGTGACCGACGAGCGGGGACTATGTGTAGAAAACTTTGTGGGTGAGCGTCTGTGTTGTAAACGAACCACACCAATCTTTCACGTTCTTTAGTCATTTAGACTCGACAAACATTGACATCACTTTGGCATCCTCTTCTGTTGCCAGAAAAATCCAAAACTGGCACCTCTCCTAGAACAGAGTTCTATTGCTGCATATCTTCCACGTGGTGCTTTGTACTACGATCCTAGATATGTGGACGCCGTCATCGGTAAGTTGACCGAGATGATTTTCGATTCTTGCCAACGTAGCTTAAACCGCATACGCATAAGCTCTAGAGCCGATGTAACGTAGTGGAGTCTTAAGTTAGATTTGTTAAAGCGAGCGATGCGTTGTTTACGAAAGCCCCAGCAGACTTGCGTCTTACAAGGCCGCGCTTTACCGGTACAAACTGGCAGTGAAGACAGCAAAGTATAGGTCCTTGTAAGAATTTGTTGAAAAAACCTTAACAACAAGTACGTGGGAGTTGGTTTACAGGTTGTCCTGTCGTAAGTTCCTGTCGATCCAACCGTGCTCCAATGTCCGAGACGATAACAGATACCCTATTTCAGTACACGAGACTATTAAAGCTACTGTTTACACTCTGTTTCCTGACGACGATTCGACGACAAAAAACCTTTTGCCCAAATAAGATCTAGCACCAATTTGCAAATAAAATCTCAATAGAAGTATCCCGGACTTGACGGAATACAGTGTAATATACTACGTCTAATTGTACAAGATTCCTTTTCTTCTACAATCGTTAATTTGTTCAACTCACGCATTAAACGTAGTTATTTTTATAACCAGCTGGAAAGCTGGTAAACTCATTACCATTCTTAAACCTGGGAGGAAGGATCTCGGTAAATCCTAACTTGTACCGTCCGATAACTCTCTTATCAGAATTTGGCAAACTTTTTAAACGCGTGCTTCTTAAAAAGATACATAGCGAGATTCCTCTACAAAATATTTTCCATCCCAATCAACACAATCAATATGGCTTTGTTCCTGGCAAGACGACGATTGACGCAGCACGTAGAATACTGACCTAGGTACGACCAAACGTTCTCCAAGCACAGACTTACAATTATCATTGACATATCTGGAGCGTTCAACAACGTATGGTGGCCCTCAATAATAGAACCTCGTCGTTAAAAGATTACCTGTTAACACTACGTGCGTCATTCGTAGGTATTTATTGAATAGATCGATTACTTACTCCTCGAACTCCTTCACTGCGTCTCAACAACATTCCCGTCCGTAGGGTTTTCAAATTTAAGTACCTCGGAATTTTCTTTGATGACGGATTGAATTGAACAGTGCAGTTATACCCATGGCCTAGACACTCTCCTCGCTCCAATCTGTATTTCTTAGAACTATCCTTGTGCTTATCGCACCGTTCCCGTAGATCTTGTATATGTCACAAAAAGTCTGTGACGCATACAAGCATCTCCTTTTTTTGCTCAACGACTTTCTATCCTTTTCAGCAACCAAGCGTCACTTAAAGGTTTTGATCTTGGATAAATGGCAGCAGCTGTAGGACATTTCCAGAAAAGATGTAATCATCATACCGGATATCCTTACCTGGCTCAGAATGTCAAACGTCCTCTGGACGAAAGACAGTTCAAATCCTTTCTTCCCACGGCGGATTCTGTTGCCATTTAAAAAGCATTACCAGTTTTGGCAAAAGTTTGGTAATATTGGCAAAACCGGGTTTAAATCATCTATAATACGTGCACAACCCAAAGAAACTTCAGACCTGATGTTTATTGATTGGTCTAGGCCATGCTTACACTGCTCAGACTTTATCTAAGTCAACCGTTATTCCATTTCTAGATACAACGTGGCTAAGGTAGTTTAAATACGTGTCATTTTTTTGAGGTCAGTTTTAGATTTGCTTCGCGTAATCGTTGGAACACTTTCTTTAGGTTGTTCAAATGTCCTTCAAGCACGTCTTCCAAGACAGACCTTGCAAGACAAAGGCTCATATATTGCTGGAGCGTTACACAAGACGATGAGCATCACAGTGAACTACCACAAATAAGTTTCAATCGTAAAAGCAGTCTTTTCACGGGCCTTTGGTTCCAATTCTACCTGCCACTAACCACTCTTCAAATCGAACGTGGAAAATCACTAAGATCCTGACAAAATGTCTAGAGTATCGTGAATCTCGTTGATCAACTCTTCTTCTCTACTAGTACTACTGACGACGCCTATGGACCATTTGAAGGTTCAATCACACCTCCTATTTCCATATTCGTATTTATTTGTTCCGCTACTTCTCGTTTTGCCAAAGGAAATAATAATTTTGTGCTTCCTCACTCTTCTTTTTTACCACTCTCCAGCGCAAACACATCTAAATACTGCTGGATCAACGCTTTAACTGTAGCCAATAGTTACTTTTAGGTTACCATGAGTAGATATTTCTCGCCCGTCGCCGTTCAAAGTCGTACTATTACCGTTGATGTTTTCTTATTTGATAATAACACGTTAGAACGAATGATGGTTTTTGTCACTACCGTGTCAACCGGTAACTGAACATTTCGTCCAATAATCTTGTCGTCGAGATAAATGATGTGCAACTGTTTTCTAAGCGATGGCGTTTGAATGGTAAGTTCCGGTCCATGATTAGATGAGGTTAACTTTTGTTTCTTTTGGTCAACTCGTTCCAGGCTTTTGGGTGCTCTTTTTGTTTTCCTTTTAGGCTTAGTACGATGTTGTCGTACGTAGCCGATTTCACCACAGTTTGAAGTCGTCATTCCTCTTTCTCGAAGCATTTGTCGCACTATGGCTTCGATGCTTTCTCGTGTCTGTGTGGTTACTTCTGTAGAACAGCGGAGCTTATGGCTGCCTGCTTTGCTGCCTCAAACTCCAAAGTATGGGTTAAAGCCTCATCCATCGTGTTAGGTCGAGCTAACCGTAGAGTCTACTGCGTTTTGTTATCTCGGAGGCCACCTGTTGAAGATGAGCAACTCCATATTTTATTTCGTGAAATTTCCTTAAAGGTGGTCAGAAACAGTCTGCAAAATTTCAAGCGTTTCTCCACGTAAAGCCACTTTTAAAAAGTCTATTTGTGGTAAGTTAACCATGGAACTTTACCATCAAAATTTGGAGGTATAACCTTGAAGTTGTTAGTCGTTTCCTCCCAATGATACATTAATAACTTTTTGTTCATGACGCTTCTTTCATAATGACAATTAATTCGATTTATCTATTCTTTAAACAGTTTCATTTTATCTTCGAATTTGTCCTGTACTGCTTCTATTTTGTTGTTCATAGCTTCGCATATTTCTTTTTTTAAATTGAACATATCTGCTCAAGTTTCCTTCTGAACAATTTTGTCTATAGTTTTCTATAGTTTTTGTTTAATTTTCAATGTTCTTTCGCATTTCTTCTTTTAAGCTTCAACAATTTTTCTTCTATTTTTCTAGTATTTTCTTACATTTTCTGAGAACTGTCGACCATTTTTCTAATAATGCTACCTAAATCCATTACTTCGAGAATTTTAAACAGATACGAATCAACGTCTATTCTTTTTTCTACCAAATTTTCGCGGAGTCCTTTTTGTAGCACATTCCTCTATGTTCTCTTTTTAAATGAAAAAGTTTCTTTGTCGCCATTGTTCGTTCACTTATTACTATTAGAACAATTTTTTTATTATTAAATTTATTATTAATTAAAAAAAAGTTTAATATCGAAGGCTTCCACGGCCGGAATCTATACTAACATTAGAATGTCTTCCGGGTTTGGACCGTGTTCCTAAATCCAACATTTCTAAGTCGGAAGAGTCAGCTCTAAAAAGTCTTCGTAAGAACCCTGATATTATCGTTCTTCCAGCCGACAAAGGCAACGCCACTGTAGTTTTGAACCAAATGGATTATCGTACGAAAATCAATTCTATTTTGTCTGAGGAAACTTACGCTCTTCTAACCCATAACCCCACTTTGAGGATTGAACGCGAGGTTAGCTAAATCATCAAATCTTGCAATTTACCTCCTGAAACTAAACGTCGACTTACCTCATCAGATTGTAAACCACCTCGTCTATACGGACTTTCCAAAATTCACAAACAAGGTATTCCTTTTCGTCCTATCGTCAGTACTATCCAATCTCCTACTTACAAGCTAGCCAAGTTCTAGTCCAACATTCTTTGCGAGTTTACAGGTAAAACCTCTTCTCACATCCTCAACTCCCAGCATTTTATTCAACGTCTAGCAACTATAAAACTTGAACCCCAAGATCTTCTCGTGAGCTTTGATGTTACTTCACTTTTTACTAAAGTTCCTATTAAGGATTCGCTTATTATCATCAAACAGATTCTGTCTCAACATGGCAAGGACTTGACTTTGGTTCCTCTTATTGAAAAGTGTCTATCCTCTACTTACTTCCAATTTGATAACAAGTTTTACGAACAAGTTTCTGGTGCTGCTATGGGTTCTCCTCTATCACCTGTTGTAGCTAACATTTTTATAGAATCCTTTGAAACGGTTGCTTTGGAATCATCAATATTAAAACCTAAGGTGTGGTTTAGATATGTGGACGACACGTTTATTGTTTGGTCTCATGGTCATCTTGAATTGTCTAAGTTTCTTGATCATCTTAACAATCAACACTTAGATATCAAATTTACTATGGAAATCGAAAGTAATGGTTCTCTTCCATTTCTTGACGTTCTTGTGACTCGTAAGCCCGACAGACTTCTGGGCCATTCTGTTTATCGCAAACCCACCCATACGGACAGATACCTTCATGCTTCGTCTCATCATCATCCTGCACAGAAACGTTCTGCTATTGAATCTTTGGTCCATCGTGCCCTTTCTATTTGTCAACCTGAGAATCTAGACTCAGAACTCCGTCATCTTACTAGAACCTTAGTGAACAATGGTTATGTAAAGCGAGATATTCATAGAGTTATTAATCGTCGTTTACATCCACGTACTCGATTACCTAAGGACATTTCTACTCCCGAATCCAACCCGAAATTGGTCTTTTTACCCTACATTCACAAGGTTACAGATCAAATAGGGAAACTCCTTCGTAAGAATGGTATTAAACCCATTTTCAACTCGACAGGCCAAATCTCTCAGATTCTTCCTTCTCCCAAAGACAAATTTCCTACACTCTCATCTCAAGGTGTATACCAAATTCCCTGTTCTTGTGGTTTAGTCTACATTGGTGAAACCGGTCGTTCCGTCATTACTCGCATTTCAGAACATGATCGTTGTATAAGGAAAAGGTATACTTCCAATTCTGCGGTCGCTGAACATCATTTTACTACAGGTCACAAGATAGATTTTGATAATGTTACGTTGATTGCCAAATCTCCATTCTTTTTCAACAGGAAATTCCGAGAAAGCATAGAAATCATCAAACACCCCAATAACTTCAATCGCGATCATGGTTTCAAACTATCCCCTCTTTGGTTCCCGGTTATTAGTCATTTATCAAAAACACGCCCCCTAGCAACCTTAACCCAATCAGGGTCGAGCTCAACCATCCGTGACGATCCTTTTCCTTTAAATACGGAGACTATTTCTTCTTAAGTCAATTCTACGGAGTTTAGAATCTGGCTTGGTTCACAAGTTGATTTCCTAACTCGGTAGTGGTTCTTTGTTAGATTTTCGTTTGCTTTTTGAGGTTATCGTTTTCTTTCTTACCTTTTCAGAGTTTAGGTTATGGATTGTTTCACAAATGGATAGCCTAACTTTTGAGAAGTTCTTAGTTAGATTTCGATTGCTTGTTTGAGTTTTGCGATTTATCTCACGCCCTGATGAGGCCCCTTACGAAAGTGGGCGAAACGTTGGCAGCTTCGGTTGCAACTATGACACGGTCCAAACCCGGAAGACATTCTGATGTTAGTATAAAAAAAGTTTGTAAACAAACACGTACTAATCACTTGTTTATTGGTTTAACACACAACGTTTTATTAACGATTTAATATTACGGATTTCGTCCTACACACCTAATAGCAATGTAACGAATTTTAAAACTAAATTTATTTAAAACTAATTATTTACACATAATTTAGAACTAATTTTTACTAAACTTAATAAAATGTAACGATATTTAAGAAAAACCACTTACAAGTAATTTATCTATTACTATCACTCGATATTATCGTATAAACAATATCCGCGAAAGCTTGTACTTTTTATTTATCTAAACTGGTATTTATTGTTTTGAGAACATTCCGGTAATTACTTCAAATCATCTTAAATGATCTCAAAGTTTCTATGCGTTTTAATATTATAACCATCGTTTGTTATATAGATATAACGTGCGTGAATTGTACTTTAATTCTCTGGTTTTGTCTTTTTTTTTGTTAATTGTGGAAATAGACAAACAAACCACGACACTCAATCTCACAAAGGAGTGGCCTAATACCAAAAAGGAGATTGAAAATAGTGCACCAAGAGTACGTAGTCAGATATGAGAGCACTATAATGACATGCAGGCGAACATGATATTCCGGTCAAAGTAGCTGACATCCTGAAAAGAAGTTTGCTGGCACCTAATAATATTATAACAAGGAAAAACGTGGACATAATCAAAGACGGCATAGACAATGAGCAGGAAGAAACTGTAAAGTATACTTTTCTTGGTAGGCTGACAACGAAAAACAAGACAACATAGGCAAAAACAGCGTTCCTTGCGCTGACCATGGTTAGATATCGCGACCGGGCAGCTGGTTTAGAGCATCTAAAGCTAGTGGTTGTAGACAATGAATTGGCTCCTGTCAAGAACACCGGCGAGTTTGTTTTTAGGAAGTCGAAGGTTACGCTTTTCGTCACACTCGCAGTCGCAGTCGCAGGAGGAAGAAAAAGAAATAACAACAGTCAGCACGATTTGTAGGACGGGTACGTTGTTAATAAAAAAAACGACGGAAAATCGTAGGCACACCTGCTTAAGGGCGTCAAGGCTGCCGTCGGGACCACAATAACTGTAAACACTTCTTTCAAGTCCATTAGGAAAACTAAAAATGGCCACTTACTGATAGCCTCAGATAACCAGGAGGTGCTGGAGATAATTAGTTCTAAGGTTAATACGGAGATTTCACAGTCAATATGCACACTAAAGAGGTTAAGTTAAGTTTGGTCGGAGAGGAGAAAGCAGATAAACCCAGAATAGGTAAGCTAAATAGAATTTATTGTATATTACGATCACAGCTCCGTCAGAAACAGCAAAACAACTGCTACGGAGTAAATTTATTAGAGTAGGCCTAATTAATGTCGAATTCTCAAAATAGTGGAACCTGTAAAGTGTGATAGATGTTGGGAGACTGGGAACGTCAATAAAAACTGCAAAGGACAGAATTGGAAGAAGTTATATCTAAACTGTGGTAAGAAGGGGCACTCCAAGACAAATTGTGCGCAGTCTGTGACAGCCTGGATCACTCTCCGTGGACCAAGGCCTGTCTTAAATTCAAGAGACACATAAATGACATCAAAGCGCCTACGAATTACAACAACAAACTTGAAAGCAATTCGAATAATGCAAATTAACATTGGTCGCAGAAGAGCGCCCCAATTGCTAGTCCCTATGATAGCCGAAAAATATAAGGCAGACGTGATTTTGATTAATAAATCAAACATTAACATGGCTAAGAATGCACTACTACCAATGGATGGGGAATTGAAAACCGCTATTTGTATTCTTAATACAAATTTAGGGACGAAATTGTTGGTCAGGAAGTCATTTACAGTTCTGCAGTGTTGCAACATCAACGTCTTTAACTGCTGCATATCACTGGACAGTGAGTTCTGTGTGAACGTAGACGATATTTTTATAACTATGAGAAGTACCGAGGGTTCAAAAGTTATTGCTGGTGACTTGAACTCCAAAGCTGTTGAATGGGGGACTAAGCACACGTGTCACAGCGGTAACAAAAACCACGACTGGGCGACCACAACAGACATGATGGTTCTTAACAAGAGATCCGAGCCGACATTTGAGTGCGGAGCGAAGACCTCATATATCCACATCACACTGTGCTCTAAAGATATAGCATTTAGAGAGGTTGAGTGGGAAGTGTAGTCAGAAGACAGACTCAGTGACCACTACTATATCATCTTTGTTATAGATACAAAAGGTAACAAGATACAGCAAAGCCCTGAGTCTGTAAGTAACTTCCATTGGAATTTCGATAAGATCACTCTGATGAATTACAACTGCGCATTAAGGGGTAGTCTCATTGATAACAGAGAGCCAAACACTGAGCAACGCACAAGAGGATAATAAAAGTATGCCTCAACCGAAAGGAGAAAGAAGATGCAATACTCTCTATTGGTGGACAGAAAAGCTGGAAAGACCACGCAGGAAATGCATCACCGCAATTAGGATGTGAACGAGAATGGCCAAACTCTGCGATTCTTAAGCCAAAGCAGATGTCTACAGTATATACCAAGAGATTCGATAGTTATACAAACAAGACATAGACAAGGCAAAAAAGAAAACTTGGAATGAGTTGTGTTTAGAGTAGGATAGTAATCACTGGGGCTCAGCATATAAGATCGTGTCAAAACAACTGAAACTGGGAAGTCAACATGCGAAGAAACAACTCGCGTCATAACAAAACTCTTTCCTGCGTACCCCACAATGCAATTTAAGAGCGATAATACCAGGACCGCCTGCACTTTCATTAAGAAAGAATTGGAGGAGCCGATCAGAAAAGCTGGGTATAAGAAAGCTCCTGGCCTGATGGCATTTCCATAGAATGTGTAAAGATTCTAGCAAAAGAATATGGAGAAGTACTACTAAGAGTCTACAATACCGAATTAGTAGTCGGGAATTTCTCAAGCAAATGGAAGGAGGCCACACTGTTTCTGATCCCCAAACCGACTAAGAATAAAACGGATGAGCAATCAGCCAGGACTATTTGTCTGATAAACAATCTCGTAAAAATATATGAAAAGCTACTGCAAACAGAGCTTGAGTTGATCGGAGGTCCATCGCCAGCACAATTTAGCTTTACTTGCGGATACTCTCATTACTGACGAGCTGATTAGAAGTAAAGCCAAGGAAAGTACGTGGCAGACCAAAAACACCACCGTGGCCAAAGATGTTAGACAAAATGCTACGTAGAGGAATTGATGCACATCTAGTCAGAACCGTTGCTAGCTACTGTCGGATAGGAGCGTTATGTACTTAGACAAGTACAATAACAGGCTGGATCATAAGGTTACATGTGGGTCCCACTTTATAGAATATTTTTTACGATGACCCCCTATCCATCAAACTACCGACACAAATTACCCTAACAGCTAATGCAGACGACCTAGCGATTTATGGACAGGGACGTACTCAGGAATTAGAAAACGGAATGAACTAGGCTTTAGAGGCGGTCGACAGGTAAGATGAGGTCAAATGAGCTTTTACTGGCAAAGAACAAAACATAGGCGATTGTCTTTAAAGAGAGAAGGCATATAAGACCTTTACTGTACTTACACGGCCTAGTGCCGGTAGAAACAAAAGTCAGTATGATGTACTTAAGAGTGACGCTAGATAGCAGTGTAACTTTCGGTTGTCATCTTGCAATAGTTATGAAAAAGGCTAGTAAAACAGAAGCGGCTTTGAGCAAATTAATGACAAGAGTCAAAAATCCAAAACAAGTTACCAGGAGGATAATCCTGACTACGGTACTGAATACAGTTCTGTATGCTGTACCAGTGTGACATAATGTCTTTATGAATGAAATATTAAAGAGCGTGGTAAAAAAATGCAAAAAAGACTGTCTCAGGACAACGGATGCATATAGAACGGTAAAGCTGAAGGCTGCCAGAGTACTCGCTGGCATTCCGTCTATAGACTTATTGGCAGAAGAGTGCTGTGATGCCAGGAAGGGTATGACGAAGATAGCGATAAAAGAACTTGGCAGACCAGGTGGTCAGAATACACTAAAGCAGCCTAGACCAGAGTGCTGATCCGCGACCTACGCATGTGGATGAAGCTTAGAAACCTAAATTACCACAGCACACCCAGCACGGATGCTTCGGCAATTACCTGGACGGAATCCGGAAAAAGGACGAACCCATCCTGCTTCCTTTGCGGGGATAATATAGATGATGCCAAACATACTGTTTTTATGAGCAAACACTGGCAGACAGAGCGCGCAGTATTACAAAAACGGTATAAATTTGAGGAGGTGCTGGTTGAGGTCATGGTCTCTAGTAGGTAAGCTTGAAACAATAACAGTGCTTTCATAGCGGTATAATGCTACAGTTAAAAGAAGTGGAATGGAAGAATAGCGGAATATAATGTTGGTTTTTACTATAGCGACTAGACGAAAGGTCGAGCTCCGTTATACTCAAGGTATTGGGTGTTAGTTTACCATTTAGATGGGCTATTGTATGTTTACTATTTATGTATAAGGTATACTTTTTCTATCGAGGTTATGAAAAGGCGAAGAAAGCTATATCGCCAGCCACCTTGCAGAACTGACCGTGCTAAGGACCACTTGAGCCAGCTGCTGCGGGCAACGCCCTTATATATTAAAACACTCAATACAGGATATGAAAACTTCCTCCAGTTACATTCAGCAGATGTCCATTTCTGTGACAAAAGGACACACTATGAACGACCATCGGATATCTTTGTGCTATGTGAAACTTTTCATACAGTCACCCCAGTAAACACAAACGTAACTCCAATGTTACAATAATGTCTCAATAGAGTAACAGCGTAATATTGCGTTGCAAAGTACATCTCTGTAACATTTTATATTCCAATGATGTTACAAATAAGATTAAAATGTTACATCATTTTGTAATATAAATATTACATTACAACTTAGCACAAATGTAACATTGCTAAAAGTGATTACTGTTTTGTTACTTGTACATTGCATTTAATGCATTTGCAATACCTATGCAATCATTTTGTTTTAATAAATAATTAATACCCGTTGATTTGCAGTTCAATTTCAGTCGTTGTAAAAATTGTGCCAAGGCTTTTCGGCTGGAGATAATTAAAAAAAAGAATTACAAATTGCCAGGTGTTAACGTATCAAGGTTATTTGTAAAGATACAAAAAGCTTAATGTTAGATAATTATTTTAAAATAAATTATTTTCTATAAATTGATTAATAATAATTCAACCTAACATATGCTAGCAAGGTTTTTTAAAAATTGCAACTAATGTGCATTTATGAAATCGCTACGTTAGTTAAATGTAATATTAATGTTAACTAGACGTAACATTAACGTAACTGTAATATTTCATCTTAATGTAACATTGCTGTAACGGTTATGTATTGTGAGGCGGACATTTCAACGTGCATACGTATTACAAGTAACAAGTAATGTTATTGTTACATTTGCCGTATCATCAGTTACGTTGATGCAATGCTAATGTTATATCAATATGTTGACTGAGAAAGTACAAAAGTTTCATACTTGATACAAAAACCACCCTTCAGCGTGGGTAGAAAAACAAAAGAAGACGCTATAGGTATTTACATTTGATCAAATACTGAATCCTAATTATTAGCAAAGACAGAGACCAACTAAACCAAAATCCGTAGTCATACAATCACATTGATAAAACAAAGATATAAAAAATAGATAAACAACACACCAAAGTATTTGCCAGCAGCATGCAACATCGCGTTCTGAACCACATTGCTCACCAAATACTTACCATGTTCTGTAGATCCTTCCTTAGTCACCAAGCCATAAACAGCAACACTTTTAGGATACAAAACAGCAACATACAGTTGTGTTGATCCCGATACTAATCTACCAGTAGAAATTTGCAAGATAGGATCAGGAAAAATCTTCTCAATTAATAAATCGGATGGTTGAAACTCGCTGATAACACTATCTTCCTTCACTTCAGTCGATGGTTGATAAATACGTAAAATACCCGCATGACTACCAATTATAATTCGATCAGTCTCATCATTTACCTTCGATATCTCCAAACAATTTTGGTCAAACTTTTCATCGACATCGCAAATTATAGACCAAAAAGGACGACTTTTAAACAGGGACATTGTAAAAAAAGGTTATGTTCTAACTAACAATACAAACAAGTAAAAATCAATAACTTTCTATTTATATTAAAAGAGATTCAGTATTTTAATCAATAACTGAACAATTTGTCATTAAAAATAGGTACATCGTATAAAATATATACATTATAAAAAGAATTAAAATGTGTAAATCTATCACATATTGTGGACGGAATACTAAAAAAACAACGCATAATTTATGCGTAAAGTATAAACAGTAACATGATGGATGATACAAGACTTAACGTCGCAGTAGTGCGTTTAGACCCTGACTATAAAACAATCGAATTATTACAGCAACTTATCATGAAGGTTAAATACTCACGAAAATGTAGTAATTACATCTATCGCCCCTGCAACATTCTGAACACTTCCAATCTTGGTACCATATATGAGTACACAATGGCATAACACTGCTCCTATATCGAATACATTTCTCCATAGTTGAACATCGTTTTGATACGTAATATTGCTTAGCTGCACCGAACGTCCAATAAGGCGTGCTGCCCCAACTTATTTCCGAAAGGCAATAGTCCTCGCCTTGTTCGCATGTTTTAATTGTGTTCAGACACTTCTCTGCATTCTCCTCTTGGTTATCGCATACATAACATTCGAGGCAATTTGCTAATAAAATAAGTGGTTAACCACGCTATCAATTTTCATTTATACGTACTCAGATTTATGCTGATAACAATGATAATAACGAGAGATAAGTTTATCATTGTTATTATTATTGGTTTGTTTGTGATTCATGTATAAAGAAACTACGCCCAAAACATAACCTAATTTAACTTTATCTTAGAGAAATCTGCTTCTTCGTATCTATAATAATTCACTAGATGGGGCTTCTGTTGAAATAAACTTTTTGAATTTAAATTTTTCTTCCGTTAATTTTTAATAAATCAGTTACTACACAAGGAAATTATTAATAACGCATTGATTCACATATATCGCTAACGTATTTTCTTTATAACTTAATTTTTGTTAGAAATTCTGCACAACATATATCTATTATCGGAGTAAAAAGTTATGACCCCTGACTTTGAAGTCAAATAAGTGCAGTTTAGCTGCTAAAAGTATAATCCGTGCAATCAGTTAGACTACCTCCGTTGCTACTGTTCAGTAGACGACTGTAACCTGTAACTATCAGGCAGATTCTCTTTTGAAACGAGTGGACGATGTCTTAATGCCTGCCTTTTCCTAGCGGTTCTACCAATATTAAGGCAGCATATAAAAGGGTAGAGCAAACCACCGTAGGTATTAGCATTTTCTTCATGGTGGTCGGCCCAAACGTATTTAGCAGTATTTTATAGCTATGGTCGCCGTTGTTTAATTGAATAGAATAGCCTTTATTTGTCGTAAAAAAAGAATTTTTTTTGACAAAGAAATCGTATTATAAACTATACACAAAAATCCTACTACATAGAACAAAAAAAAAACAAAATGAAAGTAAAAATAAATTTAAAAAAAAAATAATAGTAATCCTAAACCCTCCACTGCTAATCAATTCTCTGTTTATACATTTATTACACTACATGTAGGGTAAGGTGGGGTAGGTTCGTACACGTTTTTTCAAAAATTAATATTGCAAAAATAAGAGAAAATTTTTGAGATATTTCTGGTGCTATGGATACTTTAGACTATTTCTAACATTTTAGCAACTATCTCAATCAAAAAATGCAGTTGTTTTCCTTTAGTTATATTTTTCCCCAAAAGATGCATTTGTCCGAATCTGCCCCATAGTGGGGCACATTTGGACAAGTCTAATAAAATTCAGAATTTATTCATTTTTAAGAGAATAAAAGACATACATAATAGAAATAGTTTATTGAACATTATAGCCATCAAAATTGAAATAAAATTTTATGAGCGAGCACATCCTGGAAGTTTCTGGTGCTTCCACAGGGTTAGGTATTTTTGAAACGATGTCTTCTCTGGAAACAGTCGAAATATCTTGCAAGTCTGGAAAGCGAAAACCACTTTTATACTTTTGTAAAAAATTTACTGTATAAGAGCCATCATTATTACAAGATTCCACTCTGCAAATGTAATGTAATGCCCTTTCGTTACTCGGAAATTTGACAATCAAATAATCATTACAATTGACGTCGTCATCCAATAGCATGGGCACATCATTGTCTTGAAACTCATCCAGGGAATCGGACAGATCGTCAAAAAATTTTGTCTCATGAACAATATTCTGTAGCAAATCCACATCAGAATCTGAGGAGTCACTTTCTATTTTCTTCAACTTTTTCTTTGGTGCCTTCCCTTTGCCCTTCTTCCTAACTTTTGTATTTTTTTTGTTCACTTCACCTCCACTTTGTAATATATTCCTCTTAGTGTTTTTCTTTGATTCTTCTTAAATTCTTTCCTTCTCCGGTGTACTCGTATAAATTCTGGATTTACCTAGTCGAGACTTTCCATTCGTTTTCCTCGCGCCTGCCTTTGGCAATGGTATGACAATGTAGACGGATAATATTTTAGCTTTTGGATTTGTAACGCGATTTACTATGTCATTTAATAACATTCTTATCGTCATAGTCACTTCATCAATTTTGGAATCGGCCACATTGCTAGTGCTCATGCTGATGGACGGAATAAACGAATTGTTATATGTAATAGAAGTTGATAGCAATTCACACTGTTTCATTTGAACTTCAGGATCTGCCCGATCTGTGACGAATGACCCCATCAAATCGTCAACATTAAAAATCATAGAATTAATAGGCCACAAGCCGGTACTGGAGAAGCTGCTGATAATGTTTTTTGGTGTAAAACTTTGCAGATAAGGATCTGCAGTGAGTTTAGCGATGTCATAAATTCCAATTGGTTTTCCAGGATTTGAAATCATGAAGTCATTAAAGGCAGCCTTACATCTGGTCTTAAATAGGTCATAAATGCTTCCTATCTAGGGGTTGCATCTTGTGGGTGCAATGGGGTGGAAATGATAGTAGAGCTATGCCATTTTCACGACAATAGTTTATTGCCTCAAGTGAAGTGTGTGTTTCATGGTTATCAAGCAACAAAAGGATTGGATTTGCTTGGATAGAACCAGTATGTTTTTGAATATGCTCCAATAACTAAAAAAAATTTTTGAAGACATCCACCCTGACTTCTCGGCAAAGCCTATTGCCCCAGGTATGGAATCATACATAACCTAATCCTTCATACGTACACGAAGGAATACATATCCCGGAGGAATTGTATTTCCCACAGCAGAAATGAAGCCGCACATTGTAACTAATACGCTCCTTTCAGCTGAAACGCACTGGCCCACTCCTTTTGTCCATGTTTCGGCAATAACTTTTGGAGCCTGAAGAACGGTTACCACACCAGTTTTGTCAGTATTCCAAATACGATTAGAAGAAAAATTGTATTTTTGTTGAACTTCTGCATAATTCTTAAAAAAAGAAGTAACATTGGTTTTGTTGAAAGCCACTGCTCGTGCAATGCTGGTATTTTCTGCTTTCCGATAGGAAAGTCTCTGATGACGACTCATGAATGATCTCATCCATTCTACCATAGCTATTTTATTTTTGCTCCATGTGTCTGGAATTTTTTTACATAACATACTTGCATATTCATATGCCAACTGCCGCGTAGACTTGTAGGTCAACCCATAAAATATTTTGAAAGATTGCTGTAAGTAAATTTCTAACTGCTTTTCTTTTCCTGGAGAGAATATTTGATGGGTAGCATATTTTGATAAAGGAGACGCATCATCATCTGAACTACTGCTTTCATTTCCCGAGTCAATTAAATTCTTCTTACTTTTGAGTTTCTTAAGACGGTCATAAAGAGTTGATTTTGGGATATTGAAAGTGCTTGCAGCTATGCGAATCGACATTTGGCGATTGAGCACCTATGACTTTATTTGTGAAGAGGGGTAAATTCGGACAGTCCGAAACTGCCCCACTCGATTTGTCCAAATGTGCCTCATTTACAAAAAAACAAGAAAATGACTGAATAAAAATTCCCGCGCAATTCACATTCTTTTTGATGAGGTTACATATCGCACAACATATTAATATCTACGGTAAATAGGATAAAACTTACCTCACTGTTTTTTTTTAAGCTTATAAAGCTTACAATAACTAAAAAAAAATATAAAAGCAGCACTGTTTTTCAATTTTCTCAAATAATTATTTCGAAAGTAATTGATGGCCGTCAACATTTACGTATCATAGATCTACTACTATAGAAGTATATTGTACTGTCAATACGACAGTGTGATAACACTGCAAGGCGGTAAATTTGAATTGTCCGGAGGTGCCCCATGTCCGATCCTACCCCACCTTATCCTAGTATTTTTCTCCTTTTTATAACTTATTACATCCATCCCACTCCTTCTCCTCCTTCTCCCAATATCTCCAACCTTCCTCTCTCCTCTTCTCTTAGTTCTATGCATTCCTTTAACATGTGCTCTATATTTTTCCACCCCTCCCCACATAGTCAACATCTCTTATCTTTATCTTTTTTTCAGTACTTATTTTCTGGCTCTTCATTCTCGCATCTAAATCTTGCTACCATTCTTTTTAATCTTAAGCTTTTTTTATATGTTTTTTATATATTTGTATATTTCTCATTATATTTTTCCTCTCGTATTCTTGCTCGTTTCTTGTCTCTGTATATCCTTATTTCTTCTTATTATCTCATCTTTTATTTCCCTTCCTGTCTCCCTTGTTTTCTCTACCTCTTCTCTCGCATATCCAACTATTTCAGAATACCTGCTTCTTTCATCTTTTCCATATTTAATTTTGCCATTCTTTACCTCTTTCCAGCACATTTGAAGCAATTTACATTCTTCTCTTTCTTTCATTTGTTCTTCGTAACACATAGCTCTCTTCCCAGCCTGTGCCCTTATATTTTCTAACTTCATTTCCTCCTCTACTATGTACCCTGGCGTTTCCCTCTCTAATCCTAACGTCCATTTCTAGTATTTTTCTTGTACTTTCTCCAATTCCTTCCATTCTTTCCACACCTATATTTCCGCCCCATACATTATCACACTCTTTATTAATTTGTTAAACAACCATATTCTTGTTTCTATTTGCTTCCCAAATCCCCTCTCTCCTATACCCTACACCTGACCTACAATTCTATTACATTTCTTTGCCAACCACTTTATGTGAGCCTTATCTTTATTGTATCTGATTCGATAACCCAAATACGTCACTTCATTTACACTTTCTATTACCTCGTCCCCCCACTTCTACTCTACTCTTTTTTTATCCCCCCTTTTCGAAACACTATCATCTTTGTTTTTTCCACATTTACACTTAAACACTTTTTTTCCAGATACTTTTTTACTGTCTTTATCATCTTCTTTTCTCTTTCTTTCTTCGCTATAATCACTATGTCATCCGCATACGCCAAAACTCACATTTTTAACCACCCCATTACGATTCCTCTACTTTTTTGTCCCATCAACTCTTTCTCTAAATCTTCTAAATATACAGCAAATAAACTAAGACTAAGCTTCACTTATCTTTCCATCTATTCTTACTTTGCACTTTGTCTCATTATATATTTCCTCTATATTCCTTACTAGTTCTTCCTCTATCTGTTTCTTTCTTAATATATTCCATAATTTACACCTATTTACATTATCAAACGCTGCTTTTATATCCAGAAATAACGCAAAAACTTTCCCTCTTTTCACTTCTAATTCTTTGTTTACTATCTGTTTTAATATGTATACATTATCTAATGCCCTTCTCCCTCTTCTAAACCCAGTCTGCCAGTCTGGTAAGACCTTTTTTTCCTTCATTTCTCTTTTCAGTCTTTTTTGCAAAATTGTCATATAAATAAAATTTTATATCCCACATTTGCCACACGTATACCTCTATTGTTTTTCACCTCTCTTCTGTCTCCTGCTTTGTAAACTGCGCATATCACCTGACCATATCTTATTTAAAATTTTTTCTATTCTTTCTTTCGTTCTCTCTCCTATATATTTCCATTGTTCTCCTTGCGTCCCATCCGTCCCTTCTGCCTTTCTTTTTTTTATTTTTCTTAATGCTTCTTCTATTTCTTCTTTTTGCATAGCAGTACTGCTCCCTTCTCTTGTTATCTTTTCTATTTCGAATTCACCCTTCCTCTCTTCTTTCCCCTCTACGACCTGTACGCAATGTTCTCTCCATTTTTATATATCAATTTGTATCCCCCCTTTTTTCCCATTTTCCATTCTTTATTCAAAAAGCTACATATGTCTGCTTCATTTTCTAACATTTTTATATGTTCTTCCAACTCTTTTTTATATTCCTTTTTTTTCTTACAACACTCTTTTCTATATTGCGACCTTAATCTTTTATATTCCTGTATATCAATTTTTCCTTTTTTCCACCTTCGTTTACCTCTTCTTACCTCCTGGCTTCCCTGCATTTTCTTATTCCACCACCTTTATGTTTTTTTCCAGTATTTTTTTCTTTCTACTGCTTTATCCATTTTACTAATCAATTCTTTCACTCTTTCATCTACTCCATCCTCCACCCATTGTTCTTCCTCTAATTTTTTCTTATAAACATCAATAATTTCATCTGTCCATACTTTTTTCTCCCTCCTAACTGTGTCTGAATTTTTTCTTTCTCTTCCAACTTACTTCCAATGGCTGATGATCAGAATCAATCTCTTCCCCTATTTTAAAAGTTTCTGTTTCCTTCAAAACCTCCCCACTAACCATTATATAATCTATTATAGATTCTCCCCTCTCACTTATATATGTATATTTTCCTCTATCCCCTTCCTCCATATTTCCATTGAGTATAGTCCACCCCTTCCCCTCACATAACTCTAATAGCTCTCTACCTTATTTGTTTAATGTCTTATCCATCGTTATTCTTTTTATTTCCTCCCCATTCACTATCATACCCCCACCTTCACCAATTCTCGCGTTAAAATCTCCACCTATTATTAATTTTCCTCTCTCCTCTTCCATCAGTAGCTGTTTCAATTTTCTTATTGTTTATTTCAGTTCTTGACCGTATACTGTTATCACTGTATATCTACCTTCATCTTCCTTTGATATTTGATTTACGACTATTCCTTGCTCTTGCATTTTATTTTCGCATTCTTCTACCACCCATTCTTCTCTTACTCCCGGTATTATACCCCCTTGAGCTCTTCCTTTTTTTTCTTTTCTTGTTGCGAACTGTACATTCCACCTATATCCCTCTAGTAAATTTACTTTCTATCTTTCCCAATCTTTCTCCTCCAGCCACGTTTCTACTAAACCCACATTGTCAAACCCTTCTATATACCTCCAAAAATCAGCTCCTTTATTTTTAACCCCTGCAACGTTCCAAAAAACTAATCCCCTTTCTTTTGTTTTTTTCTTATCGTTTTCATTTATCTTTGCCTGGTCGTCCCCTTTTTTTATCCTTTACCCTCTTTATTTTTAGTTTTTAGGCCCCGTTCTCTCTTATTTATTTTCTTTTACGTTCCAGTGCATCTCCTCTCCCTCATCCCATAATTTCATAAACCCTATTTTTGTTCTATTTCCTTCTTCCTTTATTTTTCTTCCTTCCATCTTTATATTTTTTAGTACCTGTCTTTCCACTGAAGTCATATCTTCATCTATAAATATCCTTGTTCCTCTTAGCCTTCTTTTTTTCTTTAATACTTCTAGTTTATTTTCTACTGAATCCAATTTTACTAGTATTAACCCACTCGCTAATTTAATTGCGTCTCTTATACCTTTTTCGAGTCCCAATTCATTTTTGAACAACTTATCCACTGGCTTTTTACGTTCTTCTCTTCCCTCTTGACCTTCCATTCTTCTGATAACTAAGTTCTTCCTTCTCTTTTCCCTTTCCATTACTTCCACCTTTCTTTCCAAATTTTCTATTTTCTCTTCCATGCTCTTATTTTTTTTCCACATATCGCATATCTCTCTTCGCTTTTATCTTTCTTTTTTTAACTCCTCCGCGATCTTTTCTAGATTAGATATTAATTTGTTGTTTTCTTCCCTCATCTACTTTATTTCTCTTATCATTTCTCATTACTCAGATTCTGACATAATTATTACTAATTATGTTTAATTGAAACAAGACACAAATATTAAAAAAAAACAAAATAAAAATGTCTATGAAAACAAAAGTCTGTAATGTACTGATAACAAAAACGCGTTGGACCTTTACACTAGTCACGATACTCGCTATAGCATTCGCATACTTTATCTGAACTCCGCAATAACAATAATAACCACGTCCTTACTCAACCGCTTTCAAAATACGCCGTTGTCTTATTAGCCGTAGCCATTATTACGTGGCGACTGTAGCTAAAGTGTTTGTCGATGTATACTCCAAGGTATTCTTGGAAAAGATTTTATGGTCCCTCGTCGTAGATGTAATGGCACCGATTCGTCTCTTGTCAGAAAATATTACTGCTTCAGTTTTGCGTGGCGCCACTCTGTTCATCTTTACCAAGAGCTCGTTTTCCGACCCAGCACTGGTCATTAAGGCGAGGTCGTCTGTAAAAGCTACTAATTGTGTCCTATCCTTCAGACTGACTATTAGTAAACCGTCAAAAGCAATATTCCTAAGAGCCAGGCACAGTACGGACACCGTGCAGGTTACCTGTATTGTCTTTGTCTTATAATGTCTTTATAATTATCGCCTACGCTAGAGAGTTGAACGCATTCTTAACGTCTAGCGTGACCATGACGCATACTCGCCTAGTTCTCTTGGTGCCCACACGAGTTTTTCTTGTTTACCAGTTAACAGATTTAATTGCGTTCATTGTCGATTTACTCTTTGTGAACTCATATTGTTTGACTGACCAAGTCTTTAATGTTTTTTCGCAGTCTTGCTAACAGCAGGTGCTCGTATACTTTCATCTGACTGTTTGGATCACTGGAACAATCCTTGTCTTTATTTATTAGACCTAGGTGGGCTGCTTGCCATTATCTTAGAAATTCTTGTGTTTCCAATAGGGTGTTTATTAAGAGTGTCAAAATATCTGGTTGTTGTTTTTCCACCTCCGCTAGCACTTACTCTGATTTCTCCTCAATGTTTGCAAATAAATCTTTTACCATAAGTTAAAGCAGAAAGACATTGATTGTGAGCAATCAGGCAAAGTCGGATAATTAAGACCGACGAATTTTGTAATTTTATCGTTTTTGATTTGTGTAAAGGTTGTTCCTTTCTACGTAGCTTTAGACATTTACCTCTAGGAGGGTAAAATTGAGTAACAACACACAGACTATAAACCTAACCGCTTCTGGCAAAATGATTCTATGTACGGCTAAAAGGGTATCAAACAACAAGCTTAGTTTCCAACCGACACTCAACAAAAGTTCTACTCCTTTAACCTTCTCTACCATAAAGCTTAACTTATCCAAGCGTCGTTGTGAAGACGAAGACGTTGCCTGACGGTATCGAAAAGTCCATCCATACCGATGTAATGCACTTAACAGAAATCATCTCTGCTTGTAAGATGAGACCAGTTACTCAAGAAAGCTACAAATAAAAAAACTGAAAATGTTAGTTAACTAAAAATAATCAAATAAAACACTGTAAGATAAGTCACATGCAGTTAAATACCTTACTTCGCCGTAGCTGGAAGAAAAATCGTCGAAACTTTCTGGTCTAAGAATGTGCACGTGCCAGCTCTTACAGGAACTTTAGAACACTATATTTACTTCAATAAGAGATGCAGAGGGGGATATTTTGCCACAACGCACAAGGAATCGATATGAACAGTACCTACGATATACCCCGAAGATCGTACGAAGGAATAGGAAATGTCGGAATGCCAGTTTCCTGACAATGTGGTTATATCGTAGTCTGTGGTACCAGATCTCTAGGCCATATGTAAGCATAGGAATGACTGCACTGTTGAAAATGGTCACCAATGATTTCGTATGTAGGTTCTAGTTAGGGCGAAAATATTTGTAGAAAAAGTGCAAGACAGTCTTGCGCTTGTCAACTACATAGGAACAGTGTTTAACGAAGCTTAGTTTATGATCGAGCAAAAGACCGAAGTACTTAAACTCGAAAACCTTTCGTTGAGTCGAAGTGAGGGATTCTTTTTTAAAAAAGAACCATGGCCAGGTGTTTGGTCTTGTGAGCTGAGACAGTTAATTTGTTGTTGACAGTCCAGCGAATCAGAAAGTCCAGGCACTGTCGTGATTTGGCCTCTAAGTCGCGTCTGTTGCCTGCGGATACTGTGATAGTAATACGTCCGCGTAAATGAAAATGTTACAGTTATCAGGTAAGTCTTGTTCCAGTAGAGAATCTACAAGAATCTAAGAAGAAAACAGATTTTTGTGAACATTCTTTCGTCAGTCGTGTTGTGTAGAAAGAACCAGAAACCTTTGCAGGCACTCTCTTAACGACCAGAGCCTCAATTATTAATGGCCACCATACGTTAGTAAACGCTCCTGAAATGTCTATAAAATGCATAATCTGTTAGAGACGCTCGTTTGTACTTTCGTCATTAATTTACAAATGGCGTCTGTCGTCGATTTGCTAGGAACGAAGCCGTACTGACTCAGATGTGGAGGAATGATGTCATGTACTTTCTTTAACAGTACTCGTTCGAATAATTTGCTAAGTTCTGAAAGTAGCGTAATCGGACGATATGAATTGGGGTTAAAGAGATCCCTCCTACTAAGCTTGAGAATCGTTATTAGCCTACCAGTTTTCCAACTATTTGGAAAATACCCGGATTGAACACAAGAGTTGAATAGGTCAATGAACTTAAAAAAGAGGAAATTTTGTACAACTGTACTCCGGCTGGTCCGAGAGCTTTATTCTTAGGAATTCTGCTAGCCACCGATGCTGTATCCTCTTTTGTAACCACCCAGTCATGTTGGGACTCAGTATTTGCAAACGATTGGAAACAAATTCGGGTTTGGTAAGAATCGTTGTTCGTTAAATCGTCATCTAGGAACAACGAAGTGACTTGATTGTGTCGAACTCTGTGAGAATATATCTCTCACCGTCACGAACGTTGGAGCATGGCTGGATATCAAAAAACTTGTGTGAGGATATCCAATAAACTAACCCCCACGGACTCGCCTCCAAACTTTTCTTTACGAACCTGTGCCAGCTTATATCGGTGAAGCGCGGCCTTGTACGAATATAGCCATTGAGTTTTTAGCTTTGCTGAAGCTTTTTGAGTATGCTTTTGCTTTTGCAAACAATAGCCGAGAAATACCGCATAGAAGTGGATGCGGTGATCCTATTGAAGAGCAAGACCGCACCAGCGAATCTATACCCTAAACCAGAAATATACACATATGACTCTTGGGTCAGTAAAATTTCTATGCCATTGCGCAATCCTAACAGTAAGAGAAGCGTTCTCACTGTCCATAACTGTCCATAACCGGTATGAAATATTTATCTCACATTGTTTTTATGACTATATCTTATACAATTTGCGCATACAGAGTTGGTCATTAAGTACTTCCGTACCTCCAAAGTATTTTAATGACATAATTAGTATTTGCCCTGTCTCTAGGTCCGATTTTTGTTATAATCTTAAGAGGTTCTTTAGCCTGTCTAACTATTTTATCAGAGGTGTCATCGAAATTTTGCTCGAGAATCGCCACTTTCAACTGTTCTGAGGAAAGTTTAAATGGAACGTTCGAGAGAGAAATCCTAGGAAAGGCTTTGTCTTGTGGTCTGTTTTTCGGACTCCAGGCGAACAGAGTTTCGTGTAACATTCGTCACTCGGTCTAGTCGTAGACCGAGCGTGGTAGGATTTAAGACCTCTATTAGAGTCGTTTTAGTCTCATCTACTGTTTTAAAATTTGTCTCGGGTTTTGGAACGATCACAACTGTAGATCGTTGAATAGGCGTGACGGAAAGTACTTTCACTCTGTCGGCAACTCTGTTCGACCGAGCTACTTAGACATACGAAACAGGACCAGTTGTGATTTGCTGGTCAGGAGCTGACAACTTGTCAGCATCAGAGATTTCCGAATGTTGCGTAGGCATTATTTTAGCCAAAGTGGATTTCTGAAATGGATTGGATGCGGGACAATTCATCCATTAATCCGTACGTCTGGCAACAGATTCTTTACCGATAGAAATTAACTTAGACATAATCAGAACCTCTGCGTCAAAGGATTGTTCCAGAGTAGTCAGCTGGGAAATATCGGAATTGGCATCATTGTCGTTTTCACGACGACGTTTGAAGGAACAGGATTCAACCTCCATAATAAAAGTTGATAAAGTAAGAGAAGTTGCGCGGCTTTCTAGAATTACGACCAGGGACTACTGCCGATTTAACCCTTTTAACCGTGCAACAAGAGATTATTGCCGTATAGATCTTATTACCTGAGCTTCGTTGCCCACCTTTAACCTCGAGGAGGTAGAGTTCTAAAGCTTTCCGTGGTAAGGAACTCACACTAATAGAAAATCGCAATATAATTAATAAATAAACAAACATATCCTGGTCTTTATACCAGGAATTGCAGTTACTGACAATTTAGAAAACATCAAGCCCCAAGGCAAATTGTTACCCTGAATATTTATTCTAGACGTTCTCTCAAACCAGTCTCTTGAGCACGTAAAAGAGCCTATCATATCGCAGAACTTTTACGACGCCCCCGACAAAATGCTGCATCACAGAAACAATTATCAAATATTCGGCCATCATTCCTCCGACTGTAAAAGCGACTAACAATGCGGCCATTTTGCTGAAAAACACAAACATGCCTTAACTCGAAATGAGTTCCTACATGCGCTAACTGTGTTTGTCTTGGCCACAAGGCAAACATCGTTAAGCACAATTATGAACGGCACTTAACTAACTGTGAAGTTCAAGTAAGTAAATCTAACCATGAGTTTCTCTTCTAACAATAATATAGACATTCTATACTGACTCAAGAGCCATACGTGTTTAGTTCAGGTTAAGGGTCTAAGCTCGTGCGCCTGTACCTTTCAACCAGATTGCCCCTACCTTTTCTATGCGTTACTACTTACTCGGCTAACACCTTCTTGGTAATCGTTACCATTCATTGACGGCCGAGCCAGGATGTTTGTATTCATTTCCAACACCTAGACAAAATTCTTGATAAACTAAGAGGCATTCTTATTGTCATACCAGGTGACTTCAATTGAAAATCCCCGCTTTGGCACCCCTTGGTGAATTGACTAACGAGGGCAATATGTAGAGCACCTCGTGAGTGGACGTGGTGCATTGTGCCACGATAAGTTGACCAAGATCATTCTTGAGCAGACGTAAAACATCAATGGCTTGCCGTTTATAATGACGCGGTTCACCTGTACCACCTGACAGTGAAAACAGCTAAGTATGACTCTTGGTAAAGTTTTATAGAAAAAGGCTTGGAGACAAGTGCGTGGGGATTAGTTTACAGGTTGTCTGACGACGACAACAGATACACAATCACAGTAATAGTATCCACATTATTTCCAGACAACGATGAACGGATGCGATTATTTTCCTAAGTTAATCACTATTCTTAAACTTGGAAGAAAAGATCTCGCCAACTTAAATTAGAATGGTCCGATAACTTTTCTATCGGAATTAGGCAAACTTTTTAAAAACACTCTTTTTGAAAAGATACACGACGATATTCCGGCAAACATTTTATTCCATTCCTGGCAAAACGACGACTGACGCCGACCGCACAATCAAACGTTTCCAAGACTAGCTATTTTTATTAACATTTCTGAAGTGTTTAATAAGGTATGGTGACAATCTATAATTGAAAGTTTAGTCGTTAAGAGAGTACCTGCCGCTGTTACGACTGACAAAGGGCTATGCATCAACAAGGCTCGGTTTTTTGGCCGACGTTGTGGAATTTAGTTGTTAACGATTTTTTAGATAAAAGCTTACCAGCAGACTGCGACATTTTAACTTATGCGGACAACATCGCCCTCACAGTGTCTTGAAATTCCCGACGAGAGTTGTAGGTAAAATCTAACTCGTGCTTAAATATTGTGACTAGCTAAGTATTTTTGCAGACAAAACTAAGAAGATACTTTTGCTTCCACTCTAAGACGAGATTTTTCACTGCGCTTCCATGATACTCTTGTCGGTAAGGTTTTTGAATTAAAGTTCTTTGGACTATTGCTCGACGACAAACTGAATTTTGTAAAACATTGCGCTTTCGTGGTTGACAAGTGTAAAAACATCTTGCAAATATCTTTGACAATGCAGTAATTCCCACGCTCATTTATAACCTAGACATTTGGTGCCTCGTTTCAATCCATAATTTTAAGAACTATTTTTGGGGTTTATCGCGGCGTAGATACCCACTGTGTCATCCTTTTTTCTACATCTCCTTTTGTAAAAAAATTACTGCACCAAAACTCTTTGCAAGACTGGCACGTGTAATTGTCTTGACCAACACGTTTCGCTCAACGGTTTCTCGTCCTCCATCTGCTAAATGCCATCTCAAGGTCTTGATCTTGACTGAATAGCAGCGGTTGAGAGACACTGCTCAGAAAAAACGCAACGCCTATTCCCTCATCCGCGATATCTTTATTTGGGTCACAACGTCCCACATTCTCTCGCCGTCTAGATCCTGTCTTTACACGGCGGATTTTGTTTTCACCTAAACAGCATTAGTCACTAGCTTCTCTTGTTCCACTCATCACGCTCGCCCAAGTCCCTTTCTTACTAACTCTCTAAGCACGTTTCCGTTACCTAGCCCATCCAACTGACTGTGACTAGATTTTTTTGTAGCTACTTTGTAGCCATGGGTCATTTTTGACGTCATAGCATAGTTTGACATATGCTTCATTTTTTTCAGCCAATATAGCGTTGCAGAGGGGTTTCCTTGTTTTTTTTGTCTAGATTTCTTGCTGGGGAGTTTTTGATGTACATTTATTTGTTTTTTTAGGCTACCTGGCTTTCTGGCACCGCTTTTAGAGTTTTGCTAAGTCCCATCGCTAGAGGGTTTATTCTTTTTAAGGGGGAGCATATTGGTATCACAGCACTGCGACAAAGTTCCCGTCATTTTCCCAAGACTGGTCATCTCTATTATTGGTCTGGATCCTAAAAATGTATTTATCATTTTCTCGGTTGATCTTTTTAATGTTGCAATTGGGCGGTTTGTTGTAATATCTTTTTGTGCCTGTATAGAAAATTCGATGTATTTATGATCACTAAGCGTTTGCTCCTCAGTTAACTTATGCCAGGTTCATAAATTTATCTTATCTTTCATTATAAGCTTGTACGTGACTTTAATGTAAACAAGTGTGTGAAGTTATCCGCGGACATTATCTTTCGAGTGATAGTGCTATATAAATTAGTGTAAGTGTTTTTATTAAATATCTTTAGATTTAATTAACCCGGTTAGTTATATACGTGTACATATTTTTAGTATAAATAAATTAGTTATAATAATCGTTACAATATTAGTCTCCGATCCTCCACTGTCTTAATCAAAAATATATATTAGAAACACGTCTTTAAGTGTTTAGTTGGTCACATAAAAAGTATAAAATTTATTTTCTTTTTATGGTAACATTTTTCAATATCTCCTGTGTATAATTGTGTGAATCTGTTAACAATACACGTTATGTGAAAAACATTATTGGTATAGTTTTCGCGTGGTATGAATATGTGGCGTTTGACGCTTGGCAACGCTGGAATATCGCCAGCTATAAGAAACTAAAAATTCCCGCGCTTACAGTAAGAGAATATCACGACCGTAAGCGAAAGGAAGTCGAACCACTTGCTGTCCAGCCTTTGTCGCGTGCACGTCTCGCCGCGAACCGCTTGTTCTGTTAAGTACCAATATCTTGTTAAGTTTGTAAATAAATATTCTTGTTTGCTATAGTGTAGTTTGTATTTTATGTTGGTGATTAAGACACCACAAATATTTCGCTTAGTCGCAAGTGTCATCTAAGAGTTGTACGTTACTGATTATCACTTTTCAGATTTCTACGTTAAGCAAACAACACGTATATTAACGCTATGCCCAAGGGTTACTTTTAAGTATTTTAGATCATCCACGCTGGTAGTGGGTACATAAACCGCAATTTTGGATGTGTTGATAGTGAGAGATTCGCTGGGGTAAGAATTGATTTTTATTTTATAGAGCAATTTAATTTCTCGTTGATTATTATAGCAAAATCCTGTATTAGTAGTTGTACTGCGATACTGTTGGCGAACCATTGCATTTCTTCTTCTACTTGCTTTTCTATTCATTTATGTTCTTAAAATAAATATACTCGTTGTTAGACTTCTAATAATCGATTTATCTACCTTAAGCGATGTCAAGTAAAAACGGGCATATGTAGTGTATATTTCTACCCGTTAACGTTATGTTAAAAACATCGTGGTATAGTTTTCGTGCGGTAGAATATTTCGCTTAGTTGCAAGTGTCATCTACGAGTTGTACGTTACTGATTATCGGTTTTTAGATTTCGACGTTAAGCAAACAACACGTATGTTAACGCCATGCCCAGGGGTTATTACATTTTAAGTATCTTAGATCATCCACGCTACTAGTGGGTATACAAACTGCAATTTTGGATGTGTTAATTGTGAGAGATTCGCTGGGGTAAGAATATATTTTTATTTTATAGCGCGATTTAATTTTTCGTTTATTATCATAGCAAAATCCTGTATTACTAGTTGTACTACGATATTGTTGGCGAACCATTGGTTTGTTGTATATTTCTTCTTCTACTTGCTTTAAATAAATATACTCGTTGTTAGACTTCTAATAATCGATTTATCTACCTTAAGCGTTGTCAAGTAAAAACGGGTTTGTAGTGTATATTTCTACCCATTTTAGCGCGTTTTTAATTAAATTATAATCGAAAATAAAGCTGAACAGACAAAAGACATTTCTTTTGTAAACCTACGTTAGAGTAAGAAAACAATTAAAATTTATCAAAGCGATAACACAATAAAAAAATTTATTCATACTAAGTTCGCATCTTTGCACATACTATAAAATATAGATTTTTTATTCTCTAATAAATTACTAGGCGAATCGCATTCGGCTATAGAACCTTTATCTAACACTACAATCCTATCGGAATCCATAATAGTGTTTAATCGATGGGCTATAGTTAAAATAGTACAATTCCTAAACTCGGCCCTAATAGTTTTCTGAATTAAAAAATCGGTTTCTAAATCAACAGCAGACGTAGCTTCGTCTAGGATGAGCACTTTTGACTTGCGCAATAAAGCCCTACTCAAGCATAGAAGTTGCCTTTGTCCCACTGATAGATTCTCGCCACCTTCGGTTACTTCGTGATTTAACCCAGCGGGTAAACCTAGAACGTGAATCAAACAAAATTTATTTTACAAATGTATTTACCTTCAACGTATTCTTTAAGATATGCTTGTTCTAAAGCCAACCACACCTCGTCGTCGTTGTATTTTTCGTAAGGATCCAAATTCATCCTAAGACTGCCAGAAAACAAAGCCGTGTCTTGTGGAATAATCGTTAAACGCGATCTTAACGGTTGTAGACCAATTTGCGAAATGCTAATATCGTCGATGATTATTTCACCTTCGGCAGCTTCGATTATTCTAAAACCTTCAGTGTATTATTCAGCGCGCGGTTCAAATGTTAGTACCTAAACAACGACAAAGTCAAACTCGATTTTCCCGCACCGGTTCTTCCAACAATCCCAACTTTTTCGCCAGATTTTATAATAATGTTTATGTGTTTGAGTGCCAAATCCAAGTCAGGCCTGTACTTGAATGAAAAGTTTTTAAAGATAATAACGCCTTTATCAGGCCACGTGATTGGAACGACTTTATTTGGAACGTCCCAAGCAGCTTCCTGATTAATTTCTCCATATTCTTTGATACGTTCGACTGATACAATATTCGTTTCTATGTCGGAAGTCATAACTACTAACGAGTTTAAGCATTGTGTGATTTGCAAAGCGTACGCTATAGATAAACCGACGTATCCGGCTATTGGGTTTTCGTCTAAGACGGCAAATAGAGCAGCGAAGAGAATAATTAAGTTTCCAACCATTTCCAATCTAACAGAAAGCCAGCGTTCCGCAATAATGCTTGGAAAATTACACGATTGATTAAAATCAACTTTTTCTTCGGATTCTTTTATTGATCTTTCAGTTACTCCGTACGCTCTTAAAACTGACGCTCCAGCTACGCTCTCGCTAAAATGGGAATAAATCGGAGAACGCGTGATCGATTCCAGTCGCTTTAACTGACGAGATGTGCCGATATAAAACCTTTGTATTAAATAGTAAATTATACCGACGGGTACTACCACTACTAAAAACATTGGCGTTGTGTAACTCACCACAAATAGAATTGCAAAAACCTATAAGAGTTAAAATAGACTTTGGCTTATATTGCCTAACTGGTCTTACCGATAAAAAGCAGTTAAACCAACCTTTGATGATCATAGGCAAACTGTTATCTAACACGTCGATGTCTTTGGAAAACCTGTTTAAAATTCGACCGATTGGTGTAACATCAAAGAATGTATTTGAAGGTGCCCTAACTATCCGTTGCAGTAGTGTATTGTGTAAAAGATGAGAGCCGTTTAAACACCCAATGTATAAACTGACCGCGGATAGAAACATAGACAGCACTGCAATGCGGTTGTTAAGATCAATAAACTGTTGATGTTAACTCACCCTGTCCTAGACCGAGACCTGCATAGACACCAAGATACACATCGCGCTCGTGTATAGTAGCATTAGTGTGTGAGGACCAAATACTTAACCATATACTTCCACCCACGCTATAAACCTGATACATTATGTGACATACAGTAGTAGCAATTGTTAAAATAAAACCAATTGCTTTAAAATAATACATAAACACGCTCCATTGTACTCTTCCTTCTTCCACTTTTTCTTCTTCGATTAATTTCTCCCCAGCAGGTTCTATCGTTTTTGTTACCTCCGCTTGAACTTCTGGTTTAACCGACATTTGGCTCTGAAGTACTCTACTAGAAACTTCTTTAGGCAAAGTGGAACTATTTAGCAACAACGTTAATTCATTCATGTCTTCATCTCCGCTTTCGACAACTTTATACAAATACTGAATAAGAAACTCGGAAAAATCTCCTTTTTTCTCCATTAACTCCTGGTAAGTGCCGTTTTCCGATATTTCCCCGTCCTTCATTACGATGATTTTATCCGCTTGTGGCAGATAAGTCAGATTATGAGTTACAAACAATCTTGTAGCGTGTTTTAACAGTCCGTGTGGTCCTATAACTTTGTCGAAAATGTGTTTTCCCACATGACTGTCGACGGCACTTAAAGGATCATCAAACATATACACCTGAGCTTTAGAATACACCGCCCTGGCTAAACTTATTCGTTGCTTTTGGCCACCGGACAAGTTAATACCTTTTTCGCCAACTTCAGTTTGATCGCCCGCTGGTAACATATCAAAGTCCTGTTTCAAAGCGCACGTCTCAACTACGGTGTTGTAAAAATCCTTATCTAAACTTTTGCCAAAAAGGATATTATCTTGTAAAGTAGCGTTTTGGATCCAATCTTGTTGGGAAACGTACGCAATGGTACCGAGCGTGTTTACAAACCCAGAAATTTTATTCATTTCTCCCAACAACGCCGAGATTAAGCTACTTTTTCCAGAACCGACTCGTCCGACAATCGCTGTTAAATAACCCCTTTCGCATTTTAAATTAATGTTTCTTAAAACCACGTCTTCGCCCCAACTGAAATTGCCGTTTTTAATCACAGCAGGATCTTCTAAAATTACAATTAGATCGTTTTAGACCAGGCGTTGTTAAATTACCGCAAGATGGGTCGTGTTTTACGTTATCGGGATCAAATTCTTCGCCGTTGAGAAACTTATTCAAACGTTTTACAGAAACGCAAGACTAAAATTACAAACATTTGAGTGTAATCATTTTTAACGGTTACAAAATAATGACCTCTGCAATCCAGACGATTACCAACGGCAGCACACCCATGGAAAAATGCATGTTAGCAAATAAAGTCAAAGAAACAAACGCCCTTTGTGGTGTTAAAATATTCGTTTCGTCTAAATTTACAAAAGTCACAAATGTGAGTAAGGCCACCTAAAAATACACGTGCAACACTGAAATCGCCAGCAAAATAACAAACCAAAAACGGCGCCAAAGAAAATATCAACGCCATAGTCGCGTTTAAATACGCAGCTTTTTTCAAAACTGCGATTTCGTTTCCTCGAATTTTCATTATTTTCTCTTCAAAGCTTGGTTCCCACCCGTATAATTTAAGCACTTTAATGCCGTTGAGAACTTCGTTAACGAGTTTGATTCGATCATCTTTGTTCTTCATCTGACTTAATTGTAGCATTTGGACGCGTTTTACTATAGCGCCGTTGACTGGTATTAACACAATCATAACGGCAACTCCTGCTAATACGGCAACTCCTAATAATTGCCAAAGGAAGTAAATGGAAATTAGTATTTGTAACGGTGCCGACCAAACCATGTTAATGTACGGTACCAATTCGGCGAAGATTTGAGCATCGACTTGCATTAGATTGATGATTTCGCCCATGGAACTTTCTTTTTTAGCCGAACTGGAAATTCGTAGAGATTTTCTGTAGATGGCCGATATCAGCGCGGTCCGAATTCGTATTCCGACTATGTGCATTCGATAGAAATACTGCGACAGGATTAGTGTTTGAACGCAAGCAGCTACGAACAAACAGACCACATACAAAAGACCGCGCCATTTTGGGCCACGGTTTTGTACGTACGTCAAAAGCAAACTACAAAAATAACATTACTCGTTTAAAAATTACAATAAAATAACTTACTTTAGAATAAGCGGACTGACAAAAGCCAGCAAATCTTGAATCAATCGTAGTATGGCTCCAAATAAAAAAGTCGGCCCAAAAGCTTTACACAACGATGGCAAAATCGATACAATCTTTTTGGTGGACGAATTAACAAATTCTATTTGAGTGGAACCAGATTTAAAGGCAGCGCGGCCGTAACCAAAAAAATTACTACAAACACGTCGTGTATAATAAACGACGATATAGAGGCAACTTACACTTGAGCTTTTTTCAAAGATTTTTCCCAGTACTTGTCAAACTTTGGAAAAACGACTTTAGACGTGTCTTCGTGTCGCAAATTCCACAGATCTGTGGTTTTTAAAGGTTGCCTGAAACCTTTATACGCCAATGTATCGAACCATTGGAAAAATATGCGACATAAAAAGCTCGATTCTTCCTCTGGGCACGGTTTCTGAAAGTACCAGGTTGTATAAACCGTCACTCGACGAGTACTACTTACAGTTAACGTTTCATAACCGGTGTAACCAGCAGGTTTGTCAGCAAAACAGTACAAAACCAACAGTATAACTTGTAAAACATACCCAAGCAAATAACCAACGTAATTATCAAAATTCTTCAAAGATTCTACCAAATCTATTATTTGCGACCGAAACTGCGGTGCTCCACAAATAACGCTTAAAAGCCAAAATAAAAACTGCACCCCAGACGTGCGTATTCCATATTTACGATTACAAATAACAAATATCCCTGCAAGTACCTAAAACCCACTGTCGTAAGTAATTTTTTTAATCCAAACACTCACCCAAGTCAATATTTTGATAATCGGAGTACAAATTTGCACGTTGTATATTATGTGGCTGCTTTCAATAGCTTTAATTAACGATAATAAATCTATTAAAGTTAGAGTAATTAGCACGAATATTAAAGCTAGTTTAGAAATATTGAAAAAATTCCACGGAATGTTTTTGTTTTGGCTACACTTAATGTAGTAAACATCTAAGCCTGCAAAAATCCAAAGAAAAATGCAAGGAATCCATACCAAAACCGTCTCTTCAAAACACTTAGTAAAATCGGGATTATCGCTGTCCCATGTTATAGAAGAATCCTGAAAATACGATTGATTTCGCTTCAAAATGATTAATTTTACGTACCCAAAAAGGAGAACCACAATGTTCATCCATTCCCACTCTAATACTAACGCTATAACCGTGTGAATCTCCTAATGAAAAACTAGTTTTTCGGTCGAAAAACAAACAAATAAAACCAACGTAAAATTACTACTTTAACAATAAACGTGTTGATTATTCAGCTATATTACATAAGATTGCGGCATGCAAAGTTGAGTATCATCATGCCTGAGTAGACTTGGCTTCTGAGGTAAGTATAAAAACTGGTATCTTCACGAATCCTTGTAATAGGTGAAGGTCTCGACGAGTTCAATAATTCTTAACAAAATTGTTGTGGAATTCGTATTTTTGAACGAGCATTTTTTGTTTACTTGTAATTAACTTTTTTTCCACAAAAACCGGAATCTCAATCAAACTGAATAATTACAATTAATTATAAAAGCAACATTTGCAAATGTTTGTACATAATTCAATTGCATTGGACGATAAAAATAAAATAACATTGATTCGCTTCATTAGATTAATTGGAAACGTATAAGAAAAAGAAACCTTGTCGGTAATTTTTTTTGATATTGCATTAACTTTTCTTCCGAGGTTGACTGCTACGAAACTAACACACCAGTTGACTACTTACCGATTTGAGGATTAATTATACTTTGATTTATTTATTATTATACATAAAATTGGTAAAATTAAACAAACAAATAACAACATTTTCAATAAATGCAAAGAAAAACTTTTCAAGCACAAAGATTAACTTTATATAAATAAGATATCCAAAATAATTAAAATTAGAATATAATTTATATGAATAATTGAGCTCGATCAATTTTTGAATGAATAAATAATAATTAGAAAAAATTATAATTGTTTACATTAAATTAATCCAAACGGTTACGCCCGTGGTTCCCAAATGTGTGCCGCGACGCCTCAAGACGCCGTACAGAGTAAACAAAAGCGTCGTAAGAAAGTACAACCATGGATAATGAAAATGGATGTATACAGGTAGAAACTAGAGACGTGGTCACAGTCTAAGAAATAAACGCAACTTATGAGCGTGCAATAAATATTTAAGTAAATAAATGAAGTACACTTTTCCTACACATCCATAATGAAATATGGAGCGAATGCAATGTTTTTACTTATGATATTTCAATTCGATACAGCAAATTTTTTTAAAATTTCTACTTCAAAACTTCTTCAGTTAGAATGTAATAGTTTTTAATGCAATTATTATTTATGTAACTGGTCATTATCCTTACAGAATGATTTTGTTCAGAATGTCTTTCTTTAGAAAGTTCTATTCAACGTTATGTATATGAACCCTAAAATTGAATAATTTCCTTTAGACAAAAAAATCTTTCCAATTATTTGTTATTGTGTTGATTATAGCTTCATTTATCTATTGAAAACAAAAATCAAATTAAAAACATACTTTTTGTGTTATAAAATATTTTAGGCAAAGATGCGTAACGAATACAGTTATCCGTTATCGCTAAATTTTGAAATTAAATAATCTCCATTAATTAAAAAACACCCATCCAATTATTTGATATTGTATTTAATCTAATTATCTATTGCATAAAAATTATCACAATTAAAAACATACTTTTTTAGTTAAAAAATATTTTAGATGGAGACGCAAATGTTATCGCTGAACTTTAACAATAAATAATTTCCTTTAAACAAAAAACACCCCTCCAATTATTCGATATTGTGTTGATTATAGCTTAATTTATCTGCTTCCAAAAAATTATCAATATGAAAAACATACTTTTTGAGTTATAAAATATTGAAACGTTCGAGAAGTTATTCCCAACTTTGAGAGCCTTCGCGAGGTTTTCTAGAACGTTCACCGAAGGATGCAGAACATACGGGAACGTTTTGTCACAATGTATAAATACCGAAGAAACAAATCGTAGATCAGTTATTTCCGTAATGCGAAAACAGTAGTGTTAAGAAGATTATTCAAGTCTAAATAAATAAGTCGTTAACGCGTGTTATAAATAAATCTACGAAGTACGTGACTTTAGTGTAAACAAGTGTGTGAAAGTATCCGCGGCTTTATCTTATCTTCGTGTAAGTTATATAAATTATAGTGTAAGTGTTTTTATTAAATATTATTAGATTTTATTAGTTCGGTTAATTTAAAAGTGTACATATTTCTAGTATAAGTAAAAATATTTTTAGTAGTTTAAAAAAAAAATAAAATGCGTTACAAATTAGCGTCAGTGTGGAGTATCGTTCGCGAATTTTAGTGTAAATATCATTAAGAAATATCGCTTCCGTAATAAAAACATTGATTGCGTAAATAACTGCTAAGTTCGCGATACGCGTGTTTATTTATAAAGTGTAATCATAGCCATATATCAGTTCGTTAAAATAGTGTTTATTAAACTTTTTCTTTTAACAAGTGCGTGATCGCGATATTAATTAAATTCATTTCCGTACACTAGTGGTTTAATATTAACAAGTGGATCGTTATTAAAATTTTGTGTTATACAAAAACTGCAATTTAAAAAGTAGTGTATTTAAACTTTATATTCGTGTTATATTGAAATTTATGCCGGTGACGCGTTTGCAAAAAGTGAAAATTGATTCAAAAATAATTGAAATTCTCGAATCGATGAATAAAAATATGGAAGAAAATAATAGGAAAATGGACAAAAATTCTCAGAAAATCGAAGCAAAACTGTCCGAAAATTCTAGAAAAATGGAAGAAAAATTTCACGAAAATTCGCAGAAAATTGAGGAAAAACTGTCGAAAAATCCCTGAAAAATGGAAGAAAAACTCTCCGAACATTCTCAGAAAATGGAGGAAAGTTCTAGAAGTTTAAAAGAAGAACTACGAACGAGCATAGAAAATCAAATCAAAATTGTTCAAGAGGAAACTCAAGCAGACATGTTAAATTTAAGAGAAGAAATATGCGAAGTTCTGGAAAACGGAAAACAATCTATGAATGAGAAAATAGAAGCAATAGAGGACAAATTAGAAAACAGAATGAAACTGCTTGAAGAAAGAATAAACCAAATGAATTACCATGGTGGAGAAAGTGTCACGAGTGAAGATTTAATAATGGACCGTCAGGAAGAAACCACCCACAAGTTTAAGGTTGTACCGCGAAATTTTAATGGTAAAGTTCCATGGTCAACCTACTACAAGCAGTTTGAAGCCGCAGCTACAGCTAATAGTTGGAGCAACAAGCAGAAAGCGACGTCTTTAATAGTGTCCTTACGTAGAGAAGCGCTTGGAATTTTACAAACTGTTCCTGACCACCTACAAGAAAATTATGAACTTTTAATTTCACGTTTAGAAATGAGATATGGAGATGCTCATCTTCAACAAGTGTACCAGGCTCAAATTAAAAGTCGGGTTCAAAAAGCTGCCGAAAGTCTTCGAGAGTTTGAGGCTGACATCGCCAAATTAACACGGCTTGCGTATCCTACAGCGCCAGATACCTTCTTGGAGCAATTGGCTATTCAAACCTTTGTAGATGGCCTCCGAGACAACGAAACGCAGCAGATTCTTCGGTTAGCTCGACCGAAGACGTTGGATGACGCTTTAACCCATGCTTTAGAGTTCAAGGCGGCAAAACAATTGTCGCACCGAAGCAGCCATAAGCTCCGTTGTGCCGCAGAAATACCCTCGCACTCAGAAGAAAGCATTGAAGACATAGTGCGACGTGTATTTCGGGAACAAGTACCTCGAGGAAGAGAAGTGACGTGTTGGAACTGTGGAGAAATGGGCCACGTACGACGACGTTGTACTAATCCCAAAAGAAGAGCGTTCGGAAAACTAGAACAGGTCGACCAAATGGAGCGAAAGTCGACCTCAACGAGCCATGCCCCGGAGATTACCATTCAAATGGCGTCGCCTAGGGAGCAATTGCATAGCATTTATCTCGATGGCAAGATCAATGGAAGAAGTGTTCAGTTACTGGTTGACAATGCACGCCAGTATCACAAATTGTGAGATGCGTGAAGTCGAACGAAGATACGTCGCCAAAGAAGTGTCCACAACATCTATTGGACATTCTTACCACCAAATGCCAAAACCTCAGCCAAGACCAGCTGGCTAAAGCTAAAGTGTTGATAGAAGAGTATCAACATGTGTTCGCGCTGGAGAGTAGTTCCAAAGAAAAAACTAACGTGGTGAAACATAAAATTAATACCGGAGACGCTCGGCCGATACGACAACATCCACGCAGACTTCCTTTAGCGAAAAGAGAAGAAGCCGAACAAATAATTACGGATATGGAGAGAAAAGGCGTGATTGAACCTTAAAGTAGCCCATGGGCATCCCCAGTTGTACTCGTAAAGCAGAAGGATGGATCAACGAGGTTTTGTGTAGACTACAGACAGCTAAACGACGTGACCAAAAAGGACAACTACCTTTTACCCAGAATTGATGATACGTTAGACACCCTGTCAGGATCCCAGTGGTTTTCCACGTTAGATTTAAAAAGTGGTTACTGGCAGTTAGAATTGGATCCCAAGGATCGTGAAAAAACAGCTTTTACAATTGGAACTGGCTTGTGGCAGTTCACTGTGATGCCCTTCGGCCTGTGTAACGCTCCTGCAACGTTCACGCGTTTGATGGAGATCATCTTGCGCGGATTGTCTTGGAAGACGTGCTTGGTTTGCCTGGACGACGTCATCGTAGTTAGAAGGTCATTTGAAGAACACTTGAACAACTTGAAGGAAGTGTTCCAGCGACTACGTGGGGCTAACCTCAAACTGAGCCCAAAGAAGTGCCACGTATTTCAGAAAGAAGTGCCATACCTTGGCCACGTCTTATCTAGAGATGAAGTAAAGGCTGACCCAGACAAAATCCGAGCAGTGCAAGCATGGCCAAGAACCAATCGACAAACATCAGGTCCAAAGTTTCTTCGGGTTGTGCACCTATTATAGACGATTTGTACCCGGATTTGCTAAGATTGCCAAACCTTTGACGAAATTGACGGAAGAAAGAGCAGAATTTAGATGGAATGAAGACTACGAAAATTCTTTCCATCAACAAAAACAGGCTCTAGTCTCTTTGCCGATTTTGAGTTATCCAACAGAAGATGGAAATTTTGTTTTGGATACCGATGCAAGCAATCTGGCCATAGGCGCGGTCCTTTCACAGGTTCAAGATGGAGAAGAAAAAGTTAGCGCGTATTTTAGCAAGGTTTTGTCCAAGCGTGACTAGGAGGGAGCTGTTAGCAGTCGTCAAGTCCATCGAACATTTCTACAAATATTTGTATGAACGAAAATTTTTACTGAGAACAGACCACGCCGCTTTAAAATGGCTACTGCAGTTCCGTAGCCCGGAAGAACAAGTGGCAAGATGGATCGAGAAACTGCAAGAGTATGACTATGACACAGAATACCGTGCCGGAAGCAGTCATCGGAACGCTGATGTCTTGTCCAGAAGACCATGTCCGGCGGACTGCAGCCATTGTTCGCGACTGAAAGAGAAAGTTGAATCCCTCCGGAGATCTGCTATGGTTGATGATGAGTGGGAACCTGAGCAGTTACGTCGCGAACAAGAAGACGATCCTGAAATAACACTACTCCTGGACTGGAAAGAAAGCGGCCGACGATCAACCTGAGAAGAAGTGAGTGCTTTTGGCAGAAACATCAAAGCGTACTGAGCGCAGTGGGACTCCTTGATAGTAGAAGACGGTCTTCTTAAGCAATCCCTAGAAAGTGCCGAGGGCACGGGAAACAGACTACAGTTGGTAGTGCCAAAGAGCAGGGTGTCAGAAGTGTTGAAGCATCTCTACGATGGGACATCAGGAGGACACTTTGACATTAAGAAGACGTTAGGTAAAGTGCGAGAACGATTCTACTGGATGAACTGCAACAAGGACGTCATGAAATGGTGCCGTAAATGCACAGTCTGCGCATCAGGAGATGGTCCAGCGAGAAAGCGCAAAGAACCCATGAAGCAATACAACGTAGGAAGCCCTTTAGAAAGAGTAGCGATTGATATCGCAAAGCCGTTCCCAGAATCCGATTCGGGAAATAAATATATCCTGGTGGCGATGGATTATTTCACGAAATGGACGGAGGCTTACGCCATACCCAATCAGGAAGCAGCTACAGTCGCAGACGTATTAGTAAAAAAGTTTTTCTGTCGGTTTGGAGTTGCGTTGGAATTACACTCCGATCAAGGCCGCAATTTTGAGTCTGGGCTGTTTCAAGAAGTTTGCCGACTGTTGGGAATTAAGAAAACTAGGACAACGCCTCTCCATCCTCAATCTGATGGCATGGTTGAACGGATGAATCGAACAATTGGCAAGTACTTAGCCAAGGTAGTATCCGAACACCAAAGAGACTGGGATCAGTACTTGCACCTTTTCCTAATGGCTTACCGATCATCCGTTCACGAAAGTACAGATCAAACACTATCCTATGTCTTGCTCGGTCGTGAAATACGATTGCCATGCGACCTTCAATTTGGACGAAGACCGGAAGAAGAAGTTGCTAAAGAAGATTACGTCAGCAAGCTGACCAAGAAGCTAAACGAAATACATGAAGAGGTCCGTAAAAACACACAAATTGCCAGTGACAGGATGAAGACTGGATATGACGTCAAGGCACACAATAGTGAGTTTCAACCTGGCGATTTAGTCTGGTTGTATAATCCTCAAAGAAGACGTGGTTTGTCGCCGAAGCTACAAAGGCAATGGGAGAGCCCCTATGAAGTCATGCAGCGTATTAATGACGTCATATATATATCACATCCGAAAACCGCCCAGAAGCAAACCAAAAATGGTCTACGTTGATCGTCTAGCCCCGTTTGCTGACGATAACCACAATACGCAAGTTCAGGTCCGAACCAGAGTAATAAGTAGCAGAACCAGGAATCCAATTGCGGAAATGGAGTTCGAGAAGTTTATGAACTTATACGGAGGTTCTGGAAAAGCTAGGTTCGGAGTTACCACCGAGGAACAACAAGACCTGTTCCAGGCACAAAAAGATTACGCCATCGCACATTGCGTGAGCTAGGATCTTGGCCTGTCCAGAGGGGTTGCAGTCGTGTTTAAAAAGAAGTCTGGGCAGCTAGATGAATTACGAAGACAGCAACCGGCAGTCGGAAAAGTTTTAGGACTACGTGGTGAGGGACGCTTCGTTTTCTATGTGGTCACCAAGAAATACTCACGTGTCAAGCCGTTATACAAAGATCTGTGGCGAACATTATGGAATCTCAAGAAAGAAATGGAGTTCCACCATGTTTAGAAATTGGCAGTACCCAAGCTTGGTTGTGGCTTAGATCAACTGAATTGGAGGACAGTTCGAAACATGTTGGAGGTCGCCTTCCGAGGAACAGCTGTTTAAGTGTTGGTCTGTAGTTACCAACCAAGAAGAATCAGGCCAGGAAAAGTCCATTGACTGTTACTTTTATGGTCAAGGAAGTTGCCGAAATGGAGAAAGCTGCCGCTATCGCCACGATCCTTTTTACCGGTGTCGCATCCAGTCTCCTGTTCTGGGACAGAACAGTCCTAAGAAGGGGGCAGTGAAACGTTGAGAAGTTATTCGCAACTTCGAGAGCCTTCGCGGGGTTTTCTAGAACGTTCACCGAAGGATGCAGAACATACGGGAACGTTGTCACAATGTATAAATACTGAACAAACAAATCGTAGGGCAGTTATTTCCGTAATGCGAAAACAGTAGTGTTAAGAAGATTATTCAAGTCTAAATAAATAAGTCGGTAACGCGTGTTATAAGTAAATCTACGAAGTACGTGACTTTAGTCTAAACAAGTGTGTGAAGCTATCCGCGGACTTTATCTTATCTTCGTGTAAGTGATAGTGTTATACATAAATTAGTGTAAGTGTTTTTATTAAATACTATTTGATTTATAGTTCGGTTAATTTAAAAGTGTACATATTAGTATAAGTAAAAATATTTTTAGTAGTAAAAAATAAATTAGTTTTAGTAATAAAATTCGTTACAATAATTTTTTTTAATCAAAGAACGCCCCTCTAATTATGTGATATTGTCTTGATTATAGCTTGATTTATCAATTTCAAAAAAATAACAATATGAAAAACATACTTATTAAGTTATAAAATATTTTAGGTGAAGACGCGTAAGGAATACAGTTAAACGTTATCGCTGAACTTTAAAATTAAATAATTGCCTTTAATCAAAAAACACTCTTTCAATTATTTGATATTGTGTTGGTTATAGCTTATTTTATCTATTGCAAAAAAAATAATGGAAATTAAAAATATATTTTTTGAGTTATAAAACAGTTTATGTAAAGACGCATATTGGATACAGTTAAACGTCATGGCTGAATTTTGAAATTAAATAATTTCCTTTAATCAAAAAACACCCCTCCAATTATTTAATATTGTGTTGATGATAGCTTCATTTATTTATTGCAAAAAAAAATTATCGAAAATAAAAACATGCTTTTTGAGTTATAAAATATTGTAATGTGAATTTAAAATCATTTATTAGAAACTAAGGGCTAAATACAGTTAACAAATTACTAAACGAAATAAAATGAATTGTAAATTAAAATATCTAAATTAAAATAAACGAATATGAATTAAAAACTAAAACGAAATTGCGGTTCTAGAACAGGTTCAAACTCATGACATCTGTAAAAGGAGTCATGGATAGTAAGCACAATTCTATCCATTTCTGCATCGTCCTTGTTGATAGAAATAACAGGCCACGGTCTTGTCGTTGACGATCGTGTTTCTCAAGTTGTAGCTGCAAACCAACACTTATGCTCGTGTACCCCGGAATATGACTTCTACCATATTCCGCGCCATCCTCCAATCCAGTTGGTCTAAACCGCAGCCAAGCTTGAAGATAGCCAGTTTTCTGATGTTTCGCATGACGAGATCTCTCAGTTCCAGCAAGGCGTTCCATAAGTCTGTATTCGGGCTTCTGATGAGACAATTCCTTGGTAACCAAATACTAGATGGGCCGTTGTTGATCTTGAATCTTCAAAACTCTTCTACTGTAGGTTGCTGTTTTCAAAGTTCATCCAAGCGTCCAAGCTTCCTCTTAAATACGACAGCAATCCCACTGGACATGCGCAAGTCTTGGGCAACACAGTGTGCAAGGGGGTACGTCAAACAGATCTTATACTTCTGTGATCACTCCAAACCGTATCTACTTTCGCTGTACCATTATAGGTGAACATAAACCACGCGAAGTCTTTCGCATCGTCCTTATCTGTCACTCTGTTGACCAATCTCGTGTCTTCATCGTCGTCCGTGTTGTTGCCGGCGTAGGGGGCCAACCAATTGATGTGTACTACTGTTAGCATCTTGGTAACTTTCGGACGCGGTAGATGACGTCATTTATTTTTGCCAAAATGACGTAAAGGTCTTCTCATTGTCTCTGTATCTTTGGAGACAACCCTCGTTTTCGTTGCGGGTTGTACAACTAAACCAGGTCACCAGATTAAAACTCTCCTTCTATGGCCCTTACGTCATATTGGTCTTTCATTCCCTCACTAGCGATTTGGATGTTCTTTCGGACTTTATAGTGGATGATCTGCATTCTCTTCTTTAATTGACTGACGTAGTCATCCTCAGCAACTTCTTCTCCAAGCTTGCATCCAAAGAATGGCACGGTAACCTTATCTAACGTCCAAACATCACACAAGCAGGAGTTTGCCCGGTGGTCTCGTCAGCAGACGATCGATACGCTATTAGAAACAAATGTAAATATTGGTCCCAGTCTTGTTAGTGTTCGGAGACCACTTTGGTGAGATACTTCCCCATCGTTCTATTCATCTGTTCCACCATCCCATCTGATTGCAGATGAGGAGGTGTAGTCCTGGTCTTTTTAATTCCTAGCATTCGACATACGTTTTGGAACAAGGCAGACTCGAAGTTACGCCTCTGATTTGAATGAAGCTCCAATGGAACCCCAAAGCGGCAGAAAAGGTCTTTCGTCCATTTGGTGAAATAATCCATGGCCATCAGAATGTACTTGTTGCCCTGTTCACTTTCTGGGAATGGGTCTGCGATGTCAATTGCTACTGTTTTAAGAACTAACGTTCTCGTCGAAAATACACAGTCTATGTAGCTGCTGCATAACTACACGCTCTTTTCGTAAACGTATTCGTACGCGTTGATTTAATAATACGATGTTTAATATAAAAATTATATTTGCAAACACCACTAATACTACATATATTTTTTTAAATTATTGTTCTAAGTAACCGTCTCAGACCGAGATGCAAAAATAGAACTAATAATTTTATTTAAAATATTTTAGGTTGCATTTAACCTTCCATTTCCTTTAAGGGGCGATTCTTATTGGTCGATAATAACAAAAAAGAGAAAGTGACCGTTGTATCTGAAACAAATGAAATACAATGAAACCAACAAGTAGGCTTTAACAAAAGATCTAACTAAACCTTGTTTGAGATGGTGGGATTGTAATTGGTACAAACAAAATCATTTATTATACCTTTCCTTATGCAATTTGTAAAATAGACAAACATCCTTATTAACTAATACTATGATAATAATTTTAACTACAATAATTTCTTTGTTGTACTGTCTCATAAGAGCCTTGCGCTTTCTAATTGCTTCGTTTCCAGACGCTCATAAATTACATTTGCGGCACCACTCCTTTACATCTTCTTTGCAGTTCACCCAATAGAACCTTTCCCGGACCTTTTCAAGCGTCCTCTTCACACCAAAATGTCCTCCAGAAGTTCCGTCATGCAAATGCTGCAATACTTCTGACACTCGGCTTCTCGGCACCACTAGCTGCAGTTTCGTCTCGGTGCCATCGTCGCTCTCCAGGGATCGCTTCAGAAAACCATTTTCCAATTTCAAGAAGTCCTACTCCGATTTTTTCACAAATTTGTCTTTATCCATTCGTTTTGTAATTTATTATCAACTCCCAGGAAGCACACTGACGTCATATGATGTGTCTTTCGCAATTATGATGTCAATAAGACGTAATGTACTGCCTAGGATAGTTCCGAATAACTCTCTTGTTCTCGACGTAGTTTAGCTGGTTGCCAATTATCAACAATCGCCGTTGTTCTGCGAAGCATGATAGTTTTCTCTTCTAGTCAAGATCAATGACACCAGTTAACCGGACATGGTCGTCTAGATTGAGCGTATGCGTTCCAGCACGATGTTCGCGGTATAAAAATCGTACTTCTACAATCGTTCAATCCATCTCGCAACTTGTCTTTCCGGTTTTCGAAATTGAAGAAGCCATTGCAGAGCATCATGGTCAGTATTTGTAGAAGTGTTCAACGAACTTGACAACAGCTCACAGTTCTCTTCTAGTTACACAATAATTCCTTTTAAACTTCGACAGGACTTGACTGAAGTATCCGATCACTGCTTCCACTTTTGAAGAATTCATTACAGTCGTCGTTCTAAGTGCGCCCTTCTTCGGTAAGTCTTGGCGGTTTCGCAATGTTGGTAAGTCCCAGCACGAATCTGCGATAATACGTACGCAATCCGAGAAAACTGCTCGATGCAAGAAACGATTAGAAATGCTGGTAGATACACCCATTCTTAAATTATTAATTATACTTTTTGTGTGCAGTTTTTTTACGCTATTTACCTACCTTACGTCTTCAACGTTTTTAAGTTAAGCTTCATTAACTATATATTAAGCCTTCAGCTAATTTTAGTGCATTCTGACCATTATTAATAATTTTCTTTCAGTCGAGTGTAATTATTTAGTCTTCAGCTTATGCCGTATTTGAGTATTACCGTTTACGTTCATGACTTGAGCCGATTCAGTAACCTTAGTAATTGTTCGTATTCAAGACCGGTGCTAGAAGTATATTACTGAAGTAAGAAGTAGTAATACATGCTATACTAAGGAAGTCCTGGGGTAAGTCTTACGTTACTTATAATAATTTGAACGATCACGTCTCGATACCGAAAACTTAAATTGTATGAAATTATTGCGTCTGTATGTATTTGTTATTGATCGATTTTGTATATAATTTAGTAAATTTCTCTTCGCGTTGTTTGCTTTTCTCCTATACTTAATTCCTTGTACTGCGGGTTCATATGTACCCTTGATATCTCCGAACCAAGGATTCTACAGGTACGCTAGGAGTGGTACTCGTTTTTTCTTTCTTTTTTTTATAACAGCATTTCCAACCTTTTATTCGCCGACATCTTAGCTAGCCGTGATATCGTGGTTGTTACCTGAGAAAAAAAGTTGGTAACAGCTTTTTTGAATATTCAATTCCAAATGTGCTAGACTTCAAAAAGTGGAGTGACCGTAGTTACTTGATAACCCATGGTATCTTGTATCGTTATTCTCCTGATTACGACGGTAAAGAGATGCAACAAGTTGTACCCAAAAGTCAGATACTCCGAATCCTTGGTCAGTACGGTATCGAACGTACCATCCATTCACTTCTTAAAACTGCTACAGCACAGGACTATCCTCGTATATTAATTGATGAAGTCATTGTAAGCTATGGCACTCCCTGAAAGGAACCAGTAATAGAAAAATTCAATTTGTGAGTGAAACTATGCGACAAGTAGCGTTCTGTCTAGGCTTTAAACAACAGTTGATCGCTACTACCACCCTAAAGTAAAAGAAAAAACGAAATTTCAAACTGTACAGATTATACAACGTGGAAAGATAAAGTTTCGTCGGTACGTTTTGTAATGAGCACGGTAATATGTTCTTCCGCAGGATTTACTCCTCCCTTTATTACTGTCGGACGTGAACTTCGCACCCTGGATGACGTCAATCGAGATCTCTGTGATTGTTGAAAATGACAATTCTGTGGCCCAAATCACACCTTATTTAACTCGCTTAGCAACTAAGCAAAAAGGTACGTTGCGATGTGCCACCATTACAAACAGACGATTAGGTGTTAGTGAAGAGATGGAAAATGTCGTAAGCCGCATAAAGAGTGGGAAACCCCCGGGGCCCAATGGGATCCTGTCGAATGATTGAGGACGACCTGCTGCATTGTGTCAACAGATGTTTTAGAAGAGGTTTCTTCACGAGAGTATGGAAGACTGGGAGTTTGACGCTAGTTCCAAACCTTACTAAACCTAAAAGAGCGGGGAGATTTAGACCGGTTTTAGGAAAATTCTTAGAAGTAATAGCAGAAGAAAGAATGTAAGAGTGTATGAAGATGGGAAATATTCTCACAACGACCACACCCTAAACCGTAATTTATTATTCAAAGCCAGCGTGGATAATTTAGGATGCTTAAAAATGTAAAAACTCACGGACTTCACACTAACACATACGTGTGACTTTCTTAACGTACAAAATGGGAGTAATCTTATTGGTTTCCGGTATGTAAAATGGCTTATTATAAAGCAAAATTCCTACAGTAAGAAAATTTTTATTCTTAACATAACAGTGTTTTAGAAAAGGCAAGTCTACCCTGAATGCAATTGGAGAGGTCCTAAAAAGAAAATGCTGCATCCTGGTGACGCTCGACTTTCAGAACACGTTCAACAGCGGCTATGGTCGGAATTCGTCAGGGCCATGAGAGACAAAGGTGCACCGGCGTACTTGTTAACCATAATAAAAGATTACCTCAGAGAACAGTGAACGTACATCGGAGTCCCGCAGTGGTCTGGGTTAGGACCGCTTCTGTAAAACCTCGACTACGACGGAGTACTAGTACTGGCGATGCCCTACGATGTTACGCTGCTGCGATACGCAGACTACTTAGCGGTGATAGTCGAAGGTAAAGCCGCAGGACAAAAAAGGAAACCTATAGGATGGGGAGCTAGTTAGAGAATTACGAGCTGTGTCTGGCCAAAGTGGTTGCCCTGGTCAGACAAACAAATGAAGAATTTTTTACGAGAGTGGTGGGTCTGAGCATCATAAGTGGGAAGGCCTTGAGGTACTTGCGCGTGTGGACAGGAGAGAACGGAAAGTGATTTAGTAAGACGTGTATGAGAAAGAGCGGAAAAATCTGTGAAGAGTTTGATTCGACTCATGCCCAGCGTCGAACCATCAAGCTCCGAACGGAGAAGAATCTATATAGAGGTAATACGCTCCGTTCTCCCTTATGAGGCCCGTATTTAAAAACACAGACTGGGGTCGAAGCACCACGTCGATATGTTAGAGAGGAAGGTTGTCCTGGGGATAACTGCGACATATAAGACGGTGTCGACGGAGGCTATCCTAGTGGTCGCCGGGATATCGCCCATTACGGAGTATGAAAAAAGAGGGTGAGGGATTTGAAACATCATCCATCTTTGGACAGGATGATAGAGGAGTGACAGGAAAAAGGGAATAGAGCAAGCAACGGCAGGTGAATGTACGAGCTGAAATAAAAAGCGACCATTGTGTGGTCCATTTCTGACGTACCACAATAGTTTTGGTTCCTATCTCACAAGGATTGGAAAGAGAGAAAAAATGCTTGTATTGCCACGCGAGTGGATAATGCAAAACACGCCCTAGAGTGTAAGGTGTTTTGAGTAAGATGGAAATGGAGTTGAAACACTGACGACGGATAATTTTGGGAAGTTTTTAAAGAAAGGAATTTAGAATTTTATGAAAAACAGAAGAGGATTAAAGCCTGGTAAAAGTCGGGTGAAAAAAGTCTTACTCACCTGAAGCAATACCCGAAAGGGTCTAACGGGTGAAGAGCCCAGACAAGAGTGGAAGAAGCCCATTTTTAGGAAGGAACATTTGTGTATCACATACAAGAATGGGATTGCTAAAAAACACAAAAGAAAACTTTATTTAAAATGTATTCATCAATTTGCAGATGTTATAAAACGTATCTACAAAATCTAGGCTAAAAAATCATAACTAAAGAGTATATTACAAAGTACTACATCTACGTATACAAAAAAAAAGTACTTGTACGTAGTAACATTTATATAAGTATATTGCACTAAGTTTATTGCAGAGTGTACACCAAAAGTATGGCAAGATTAAGTACTTGATTCACTTGTGCATTTTTTCTCGCAAGTTTTCTTTTTCATATATAAAAGTACGTTGTGTATAATAAGGCCAGTTTAAAAATTATTTAACAATTTTCTACAATAGAAAACTAATTTATTAAAAAAAATAAAACCTACGTGTTACTGGTAAACGTTTTTATATTTAATAAACAAATTATTAAGTATCACGCTGGTGCTCGTCGGCCGTATAAGTTATATCAAACCAGCATCTTTGGCCATTCCATAGAACACGGAACTCTTATTTTGTAGTAAATTACCAGGTGTATCGAATTCAACTATATCACCTCTATCTAAAACAATTACTCTATCAGAATCCATAATCGTATTCAATCTATGAGCTATGGTAAGAACAGTGCAATCTTTAAACTCGTCTCGAATCGTTCGTTGAATCAAATCATCGGTCTCCAAATCAACGGCTGCTGTTGCTTCGTCAAGAATTAACACTTTAGTTTTACGAAGCAAAGCTCTACTCAAACAAATCAATTGTCTTTGTCCGACCGAAAGATTTTCTCCACCTTCGCTTACTTCGTGATTTAATCCAGAGGGCAATCCTGTAAAAAGACACAAATCGAAACGAGGCTTAAACCGAGTCGATAAATACCTTTGATAAACTCCTTTAAATGTGCATGTTCTAGAGAGCGCCAAATTTCTTCATCGCTGTGATTGTCGAAAGGATCCAAATTCATTCGAAGACTGCCGGAGAATAGCACAGCGTCTTGAGGAATAATTGTTAAACGCGAACGTAAAGAGTGAAGGCCTATTTTCGATATATTGACGTTATCGATTATAATCTCACCTTGAGCAGCTTCTATGATTCTAAAATCGCGGTGAGTGGTCGATTAAAAAAAATCAAGAACAAAGGTACGTACCTAAACAACGACAGAGTTAAACTAGATTTTCCAGCACCGGTACGTCCGACAATTCCAACTTTCTCGCCCCCATTCACAGTAAAATTTATACCCTTAAGGACTAAATCTAATCCCGGCCTGTAACGCACAGCATAGTCTTTAAAAGTGACCGTACCTATATTCGGCCACGTTTCATCAGGCTTTGTGTTAGGTATGTCCCAAGGCGCTTCCTGAGCCGTTTCCCCATATTCCTTTATACGTTCCACTGCAACGATATTTGTCTCCACATCTGATGTCATACGCACTAACCAATTCAAAGTTTGGGTAATCTAAAATACGCACGTTAGTTACGAACAAAAACTTTCGAAAGAACCAACCTGAAGTGCGTACGTAACTGACAATCCAACGAGACCTGAATTTTGATCTTTACTCAGAACGGCAAATAACGCGGCAAACAGAATGATTAAATTTCCCACCATTTCCAAACGCACGGCTAACCATCGATTCGCTATTATGCTTGGAAAGTAGCACACTTGATTAAAATCAACTTTAGCCTCAGACTCGTTGATGAATCTTTCAGTTTGTCCATAGGCTCTTATTGCAGATGCGCCAGTTACGGTCTCTCCAAAATGCGAATAAATTGGAGAACGCGACACCGATTCTAAACGTTTCAATTGGCGCGACGTAGCAACATAAAATCGTTGTACTAAATAATAAACAATTCCAATTGGGATTATCACAGCAATAAATATAGGTGTTGTGTAACTGATTACAAAAAGAGTTGCTAAAACCTAAAAATTAAAGCATAAGTACATTTATCAATATTAAATGTACAATGCAAGATTTATACTCAACAACGATAATATTTAATTGTAAAACACGGAAATACGAACGAATATAAACCCCAAAGCAAAATCAGTGGTGCTTAAAATGAACGTTGTTAAAAAATTATCGATACCGCAAGTAAGAGAAAAATTGTGCAATGGTAAAAATATTGACAACTGCAGCTGATGTAATATAAATCAGGAGCCTGATTCGTATATGCGGCCGTTTTATGTTAAATCAGCTGCAGCATTTTCCAATCTTGGCCTATTCTGACACAACGCTTAGGCAAGCATAACTGTAACTGTTTAAAACACGTAAACTTCCATATCCTCATATCATTTAAAAAGTTTCATTGAACACGAAAAACGCGGTTTGCCACTGTATTCATTTTCTTTCCTATCGCGTAGATCTAAAAATCTATGACGGTACTGTTTTGAATAATCGACTTAAGTGACCAAAAACACAACGATCAGTAGGAAAAGAAGTTGAATATTTTTCGAAAAATACTCATCGATTACTTGGAGGGAAAAAACCAATAAGAGGAGAGTATTATTTTGCATTATTGGACCATCAAACAATACTCCGGTACATGCATCCATATAAATAATCGCAAAATTGAATGCTTCACAGCGCCTATCAAACGTAAACCACAGTCCCCGTGGGTTGCGCTACCTATCGGGTCCATCTCCAGGTGGTAGATAGGAGGATAGATGCCACGGTACGCATCTTTACTAGCGGAGCCGGGACAACCCTGTTTACCTTGGCAGGTGTTGGAGTCGCCGCTCAAAACCCGTACGTGCTCTAATACTACTATTTACGCAAAACAGCTCTCCCAGCTCAAGTTGTAGTGTCACGGCAAGAGCCAACGCTGGGATAACGATGCCTGTCGCCTGGTCAGTAGACAAGGCAACCAAACCCAAACCTCTTGCTGGCGCGTAAATCGCCAGCAATAAAATCTAAACATTGGCAACTCGTCAACAAGTGCAGCTTATCTGGATACCAAAAGATCAAGAGTGTAAAAGGAAATCTAATGGCGGACGGCTAGCTTAAAAGTGTACAACAGGGACATATGCATATCGAACCTGGAACCAGTATTTGGAATCTCCTATGGCACCGGAAAATCCGCAGCAAACTAGCAACTGAACATAAGAAACTTCAGGGGTAAGACACAAAAAACTCTTCCTTACAAAGCAACAATTACACACTCATAATGCACTATCAAGCATGAGTCGACGAAGGTTAAGCAAACTCACAGAACTAATAATAGGGTACTGTGGCCTTAACACACATATGCATAAAATGGGCCTGCAAACTAGCCCTTTATGCGCGCGGATACTTGGAGTACGGCGAAACTCCGCAGTATTTCCTGTGTAAATGTGAAGCATACCAAACGCAACGCACAACGATTCTTCGCAAACGAAGACTAACCGCCGTTTAGTTGAAAAAGGCCCTTTGGGATAGGTTTTTGAACTTCATTGACGAAACAAAACTGCCGAGGGAGTGAAAAATCGGATATGCACAAAAGAACCAAGGAAGCCGTAGTACTAAAGACAGTCCAAAAACAAACATGTTGTCTCCGAATGTACTGTCCGTAGAGATTAATAAACTTTATATTGCATAGTCGACATTAAAACCGACCTGTTAGATAAATTCGATGGTGAGGAATAACAATTAAATTGTACTTATCCGAGAAATTTCAAACACAGAGACTAAACCCAATGCGGTAGTCGACAAATCCGTGCTTCCGTAAAGAAACACCTCAAACACTACAAGCTACATACTTTTTAAAAATAAAAATATTGACGACAAAGACAATTATAAACATTTACAAGAAAGCAGGAAGTTCAAAACGTTCCGTGTTTCGGAAATGGACATGCAGGATAGACTGTGAAAAAACACGCATAAGCACGTAGAATTTAACCATCTTAACCTTAGCTTGAAACTGAAATCAAGGTGAGAGGAAAAGAAGCATCGAGATCGAGAAAAACAGAGCAAGTAAAATCAGCTAAACACAAACTGGATAATCAGCACTGTACTGTAAAGAAGATACAGACAGTCCACAACTAAAAAAAGAAGATCTATTAACAGTTATCAGAACTGGTACGTCCCTTGCCAGTCTGAAAAGAATCAACACAACCTAAAACAAGTAAATTTTAACTAAAATTGATACCAATTGGTCAACGATCTTGTAAAAAATAAGCCAAAACCAAAGCAAAACTCGTAATAACAAAGTTCTTAAAAAATAAAATTATTAGATTCTGAAACAAAAACGACTATTCGCTTACATCTATAACAGATCAAGTAATAAACAATAGAATTCCTGTAAAAAGCTCCTTATTGACTCCCTCCCACCATAACCACGCCCTTTTTTTAACCCTAACCAACCAGGGTTTCAGTTACCAACCGTGACGTTTTCGTTTACATTCATTTGTAATAGTAATTGTTACTAATTATTCTTTTGTTTGTCTGTGGATTTTACGAGCCACCGACGAAGAGATTCCTAAATTCAGATACAATGGGTGTATACAAAATTTATTCTCTTCTTATAATTACAACATGTAACCAATGCACATAGACCTTTCTCGCTTGTTTCGATAATATTCGTTTTTAAAACCCCAAAGCACACACACACACGTTTTAGCTAAGCAAATTTGAAAACGCCCAGTATAAATCTTATATGTACAAATGTCACAATAGAAGCAATTGACCTTTTTTTTATAAAGCAGTCATATTTAAACATAAGCTCGTTTGTGCAACGTTTAATGACATGAATAATAATTTGAATCTACTTCTATGGAACACAATTACAAGCAGAAAAATACCTCGAAAAAACAATAAGTCCCGTCAGAAAAGTAGAACGGCAAACTTGTGTCCATAACATCAACGTCTTTACTAAATCTAGCTATAATGCGACCAGAAGGTGTAACATCAAAAAACGATAAGGGGGCGCGCATTATTCCATTCAACATTACATTATGCATAACACGTGCGGCATACCAACAACCTAACGTGGGAGCTAAATCGGCAAATACGGCTGCGATCGCTGAAATATTCGACTAGTATTAAAATTTTCGAAGCGTTTTCATTATAGTAACATTGTGTATTTACAAAAAGCAGCTTGTAATTCAAGATAAGCGTGATCAAGCCAGATTTACACAAACTTAGTGAAAACAAGCATTATTGCGCACTATTCCTGAAAACTAAAACCGTAATTGTGTTCCATAACTCTAGTTACAGTGTTTGTGTCAGATATTGGTTGTATTAATATAAGCAAAGATCACACCAACAAGTTATCGGTCGTTAGTGGTACACTCAAGAAAAGAAAAATCGAGACACCGATGCTGCAAACGATAATTTTAGTGATGTAAATCGTATTAAGTCAGATTTTTGTTTTCTTCGGTGTATAAACTCTACGCATACTGTAGAACAGAATATACAATGACTAATCCTTTGTTCCTAAAAAGAATGCTATAGTCTAGTTCACAAGTTCAAAATGGTGTTAGTACTTGAAATAGCTCCTAAAAATATGAGTAATAGCTCATTGGATTCCGAATGACTGACGTCTAAAATGTTTTATTAGCACAAAAACAATTGCAAAAGCTATAAACAAATTAAGATGACTAAAAAGCATTTAGTTTTTCGCTAATAACTCCAAAATTGTAAGCGATAACCAAAGTGGTTTTAAAGAGAAGGAAATTTCCTATAAAAAAAGTTCTGAAGTCTATATCCATTATTTATAACTTTAATTTAACACCGCTACGAGATGTTTGCGCCGCCTCTAAAGAGAGTATCACATAAAATATTTTTTTATGTTCGCAATTGTTAACTAATGTCTTCATTAAAAAGAACAAAAACGCTTAAATAATTGGTTTATAATTTTTCTACTTCTTGGAGCATATACAGGGTATCAAATGTATCTCGAAAACTATTTGGTCTAGCAATACGAGAAAAAAATTTTATAGACTAAATCATATACAGGGAATTATATGAAAATATTTTCACTTTTGAAAACCCTTTGTGAGCGGCGCAGTCAGGGGATGGTTACAAAAAATCGTAATTTTCTTAATGATTTTAAATGTAAAGTAAACTTACCTAGTTCGAAAGCTTATCTAATTCAACATTAAATTTATCTATTACGAAATTTCTAAATCTCCATGCTAAACTGGTAAGTGAAGACATAACCTTTATAGACAAAAATGAACCTATATTGTCGATTAGAAAGGTTTTATTTTAAATAGTTTGTAACTGTCGTATAGTACGGAAGATTCTGCATTAGAAACACCAAATGGGACATTTCTTGAAATTTTCTTGTTAAATTGGTGTAGCATTTTAGTGAAAAGAAGCAGATTTTTGTAATTTTCAGTAAAAAATTAAATGAAAAGGCATTTGGGTCAATCCATTAAAAATCACCCAGACCATGTTGCTCAACATTTTTGTTCCTTTTAATTTTTTTACCAGTTACTCACCAATATTAGGTGAGGTCAAAACTGTATTTTAAATTATTTTTAGGCTAGTATTTTTTTTTGGCCGCCATTTAAAGTTTGTTTCGGTACCGTTTTTTGACTGAAAACAAGTTTTGCGTAAATGTCTATAACTCTGTTAATTTTGAAGATATCAAAACAAAATGAAAAACAAAATTTTCAGAATAAAATGCTCTAGATTTTTTGTTATACAAAGTGTTACCTTAATAGTAAGGAAAATGGAGAAAAAAATTTGTAAATACAAAGTTTAAATTAACTGAAATCAAGAACTGTAGTGCTGTAAAATCACTAAAAGAAAGAAAGACTCGCCTTCAATTTTTTTTCTTATGTAGATTTACTATAGTTTAACTTGTTTTAAAAATATATAAAGCTTGAGAACTTTTTCCTTTTTTTTAAATAAATTTCCAAAAATTACAAAAACATGAATTTTACCCATTTTTGAAGAAGAGTATCTCAAAAGGGACTGAGTCAAAAATTATGAAATTAATACAGATAGCACATCTTCATGGTATAAACAAGCTGTAAAAATTTGGTGACTGAGACTCAACTGGTTCCAGAGTTATGTGGTATCAAAGTTTTCCGAAAAAGCGGTGTCATACACGCACTACGGTTAACGGTAATCAAGGATAAAAATGCTTTTCCTATAAAAAAAATACTAATTAAAAATCAGTTCACAATGCATAAAAATGCCTAAACATAAAAAAAGAATATAGCATAAAAATGGCAAATATGTATACTGTAAATAAATTTGTAAATATATACACTATACATTTTATACTAAAATGGCCTCAGGAGTAATAAATTAATGTTTCATTTTTAGACATCTTTATTACTTGTTGATTAAAGTCTTAATAGAAATCATGTCTGTACTAGCTTAGGTAATACAAGTTTAGACTTGCACACTCCTTCCACAAACTAGTGTTGCAATGACTCAGTAAGCCAGTAGCTCTTAGAACCTTTCTGAGTGAACATGTAGTGAAGTGGTGTTGTGAAGTTTTATATTTTACTATTAGTGTTTTGATACAGTTTTTAGGTTTTTAATACTCAAAAATATTTTAAAAATAATTTTAATAATTATAGAGTAAACTTATTGAATCTGAACAAGAGCTTTTGTGTTAATAAAATGAGTTGTTTTGTGGGAGAACTAATTCGTGAGGAGTGTCATAAGCAAGACTATAAACCTGTGCCAAATGAAATACTTATGATGAGTGACCTACCTTTCGAAGAACAAAACTTATTAAAATTGAGAGTTAAAAATGAAATCAGTAATATTTGTCATTATCCCAAAACGAAATATTTAGAAAAATTTAACCATATCTTTGGGAGAAAATGTTGTGATCCCATGAGTGTACACAAAAAGCCAATTAAAAATGGATTGAGAAAAATTCTTTCAGCTCACCTTTGTAAGAAAACAAATTTTCAAGTTGAGTTAATACCCGGAAGAGCTCTTTGTCCAACATGCTTTACAAAAATATTTGTAAAAGAGCCAGATTGTGCAGAGATTGAAATGGAAAAAGATACAGATTTCATACCTGAAGCATATTAGGTAGTTAATGAATCCCCTTTAAACAAAGTTAGCTCAATATGTAATTCTTTAGATCTGTCCCCTTTAAGTAAGGTAGCTAAATTAAATAAAGAGCAAAGACATTAATCCCTGAAGAAAAAGACAGTTCAAATCGCAACTGCTGTTAAAAGGAGATTAGAAGAATCTTTTGACGAGGATTTAGCTGGCGAAGACCTTGCTAGTAATTTAAAAGAAAACGAATATGATATTTTGATACAAAAACTTAAAGAAAAATGCAGTTTGGCGAATAATGAAGAAATAATTCAAATTATTAGCCTTCTGCCCAGCAGGCGCGGCTCTAAACGGGGGGGGGGGCCAGGGGGGGCTATGCCCCCCCCCCGACATTGAAAATAGTACTGAAGTTTTTCTTACTTTGTATGTAATACATTCGCTTTTTTTATAATTGTGTAATTTATGATGCTTTATGGCTTGCAAGTAAAAGCTTGGTGCATAACGAAGTGTTATTCAATTTTATATTAACGCCATATTCAATACATTATTATTTAAAAATGTGATGAGCAAACCCCCCCCCCCCCCACCCCGCTTTAAACTGATGGAGCCCCCACCGAAATAAACTGCTGGAGCCGCGCCTGCTGCGCAGTCATGGTCAAGAAATAAAATAAAAGAATTTAGAGTTTCTGAATATATCGTAAATCTAACACGGGAACTTGTGAAAGAGAAGGTATCCTCCCGCATCTTTCTAAGAAGAAATTTCAGAAAGTACGTGATGAAGCAATTAAAAAAGTTATAGAATTTTACGAGGATGATTTGAACAGTCGATTGTGCCCTAGGAAAAAAAGAGTACGTTTCTATAATTGTTGACAATAGCAAAGTTCAAAAACAAAAAAGGCTTATTCTGCTTCCTTTAAATGAGCTGTTTAGTCATTTTAAACAGAATTACTTTAACCTAAAAATTGGCCGGTCAATGTTTTGTGCCGTGCGACCAAAGTGGTGTGTCCTCCCAGGATCATCTGGCACCCATAGCGTTTGCGTATGTAAATACCATCAAAACGTCAAGCTCGTCATTGAAGGAGCCAAATTCAACGTAAGTTACAGAGACTTGATGGAATACCTTGTATGTGATGTTGAGAATGACAGTTGTATGCTGGACAAGTGTTCAGAATGTCCTGGATCAGAAGGGCTTCTAGAAGCTTTGACAAATGAAATTGACAACTTGCCAGAAGAAGTTGTTTTCAAGCAATGGGTACATACCGACAGAGCTGACTTCATCACAAGATTATTACTAAAAGATGAGTTTTTAAATCATCTTATAGAAGAAATGGAAAAACTAAAATCACACCATTTTATTTCAAAAATTCAATCTGATTATTTCAAAGAACTTCAAGGTAACCTCAAAGACAGTGAATGTTTAGTCATTGGTGACTTTGCAGAGAACTTTACATTTTGTGTTGAGGATGAAATCCAAAGCTTTCACTGGACTAACAGGCAAGCAACGCTACACCCATTTGTTTTTTATTTCAAAAAAGAAAGAGAAATTTGTTGTAAAAGCATTTGTATCATAAGTGACCATCTCATTCATGACACTTCTACAGTTTATGAATTTCAAAAGCATCTTATCAAAGAAGTAAAGAAATCTTCACCCAAAGTAAAGAAAATGGTTTACTTCAGCGATGGTGCTAGCAGCCTGTACAAAAATAAGAAAAACTTTATTAATCTGTGCCAACATGACAATGATTTTGGATTGATAGCTGAGTGGAATTTCTTCGCTACGTCTCATGGGAAAAACTCTTGTGATGGTATAGGTGGTACCAGCAAAAGGAAAGTCACCAGAGTCAGCATGCAAAGACCATACAACGAATAAATTCTTACTCCAAAAGACATGTTCAAATATTGCACTAAAAAAATTAATGGAATAACATACATCTTTGTCTCTGCTCGAGAAATCAAATAAACAGAAGTCGAACTAATGAAAAGATTTGAGCTTTGCTTGCCTGTGAAAGGTACAAGAGGGTATCATCGGTTCGTTCCTGTGAATAACAATGAAATCAGATGTTTCACCACATCAACAAGTGAAGAATTCGATGAGCACAAAACTTCAATTGTGTTTACTAACACGGCATCCTTTACAGACAATGATTTTGTTGCGTGCATTTACGAAGATCAGTGGTGGTTGGGCATCGTCAAAGACATGAGCGATCAAAACAATGACCTACTAGTGCATGTTTTTCATCCAGCTGGCTCAAAAACTGCCTTTCAGATATCTCGAAAGGACATGGTGTGGGCACCAGTGAGTAAAGTTGTAAGGAAAATCACTGTGCACCGAAATTTCTACACTCTTTAATATTTTAATCAAAACATGAACTTTCACGTTAAGGCCTAATTGGGTTAAATGAATTACCAAAATGTTTTAGTGTTTATAAAATATGTTTATACAAATAACTAATATGTACATAAAGCATAAAAGTATGTTTCTCAGTGAATAAGTAAATTTAAAATCTTAATTACCATTAACCGTAATGACACCGCTTTTTCGGAAAACTTTGATACCACATAACTCTGGAACCAGTTGAGTCTCAGTCACCAAATTTTTACAGCTTGTTTATACCATGAAGATGTGCTATCTGTATTAATTTCATAATTTTTGACTCAGTCCCTTTTGAGATACTCTTCTTCAAAAATGGGTAAAATTCATGTTTTTGTAATTTTTAGAAATTTATTTAAAAAAAAAGGAAAAAGCTTTCAAGCTTTATATTTTTAAAACAAGTTAAACTATAGTAAATCTACATAAGAAAACAAATTGAAGGTGAGTCTTTCTTTCTTTTAGTGATTTCACAGCACTAAAGTTCCTGATTTCAGTTAATTCAAACTTTGCATTTACAAATTTTTTTCTCCACTTTCCTTACTATTAAGGTAACACTTTGTATGACAAAAAATCTAGAGCATTTTATTCTGAAAATTTTGTTTTTTATTTTGTCTTGATATCTTCAAAATTAACAGAGTTATAGACATTTACGCAAAACTTGTTTTCAGTCAAAAAACGGTACCGAAACAAACTTTAAATGGCCGCCAAAAAAAAGTACTAGCCTAAAAATAATTTTAAATACAGTTTTGAGCTCACCTAATATTGGTAAAAAAAAAAGAGAAACAAAAATGTAGAGCAACAAATCTTTTGTTTTCCGGGTGATTTTTTATGGATTGACCACCCACCATTAATATAAACTATGAGAATGCACTATACTGGGTTGTCTGGATAAGTACACGGAGCGGTTGTATCTCGACAATGGTAAGGCCTAGGCTTGGGTAAAAATTCTTATGAATAAGTGGGAAAATCACTGGAAATTATTTTAAAATTCGTAAATCCACCGTTAGGGGGCTTAACTGCTATGTGCGTTCCAAACATACATTAAACACATTTATTTTATGCTTTGTGTGAGGTCTGAAATGTTTTCGCTGCGTTGTAGCGCTTCAGTAGCGATCGTCATTTTTTTAATCGTATTTCGTCCCAAACATGGCTAAAAATCGCTTCTGTCGAAAGACAATAACTTGTTTTTTCAAACGAGATTCAAATAGGTCGAATGATTCAGGAGATATTAAAATGTAAATATCGAAAACGCATTGGCGTTCCTCTCCTTTATTATGACATTTTTTACAAAAGAATATCATAAAGCAAAATGATACCGTATCACTCGAGCTATCAAATTGTTTTCAAAGATATGGGACATCCTGAATTTTGTTTCTTTATAGCAGTTACGCTCTTTAGCGGTGGATTTACGAACGAAAATAATTTCCAGCCATTTCTCTTGCTTACTTGTTTATAAGTGTTTTTTTCCCAAACTTCTAGGCCTTTTACCATTGTCCAGATACAGCCGTTCCGGGCAACCTGTATACCAGTTTCTTTTTTTTCATGGTTCTTAACATGCACGCTGATTTTTTTAATCTAAATCTTTACTTATTCGTGTTTCTATTATTTTCAGTTTCTTTATATTTTTATTAACATGTTCGTATTTAATTCATAAACACACTTATTTCTATTTTAGTTTCAATAACATTTTAACTATACAGTAAGCTCGTAAAATATGGAATAAATTCATCGTTTTGTAAAGTTTTTTCGGACAGGTCGATTTTGTTTGTTTAAATGTCACTTTTTTCCGCCATTGGGATTTTTTGGTAGTGTTTTGTTTCCGAGTTCTGACGTCATATACGTTTTTTTTAAATGGCAACCCAATTTTTTTTCAAAAAATGTAAATAAAATGCATTTTAGTGTTTTAATTTAGTACACCGGATATCTTTCTACTTAATATCGAGAATCCTAAAAAGATTTATGGATAAGTTATTTAATATTGAAAAATCAACAAAATTTACTGAAATCGATATCAACAATCATCGACTAACCTACAACAAATGGAAATAATAATGAATAATAAAAGCAGACTTGTAAAAAAAATGAAAGTAAATATTTAAAGTGATCTCCAAGCATTTCTTGACAATATCGCATCCGCCGCTGAAACTCCTAAAGAACCTTATTAAGAATATCGTCTGGAATTGTCCGCATTTCGTTACAAATTCCGTCCTCCAGTTTGTCGATGGTATTTGGTCTATTGATATAGAGTTTGCTTTTTAAATACCCCATTAAGAAGTTGCCGAGGGGGTGAGATCAGGAGATCTAGGAGACCCTTCGATAGATCGCAAATGGGGTGGCGCACCATCATGTTGGTAATGGGCTCTGGTTTTTATAGATTTGGGTAAGATACTGCAAGTCGTCTCTTAAAAATTCAAGGTATGTTTCATCTGTCAACGCGCCCCCAAAGAAAAATGGATCCAAGATATGGTTACCTACAATGCCAGTCCAAACGTTAACTTTTTGTGGAAACTGACTATGCGTTTTCATTATTCGAGGAGACCAATATCTACAGTTTTGCCGATTTACTATGCCGTCGAGATAAAAGATAGCCTCGTTGGAAAATACAATATTTCGTAAGAATTCTTCGTCATCATTCAGGAGTTGTAACATGGTTTCGCTAAAATTTCTTGGACTAAAACCATTTTATACAGGAGCCATTTTGCCAACTTCAAATATTTTAAGACGAAACTTTGAACTATTTCGTTGTCTGCTGCCACTTGAAGCTCAAGTAGAACGTTTAATTTAACATCTTCTTGGACTGTTGGAAAACTCATTTATTTCTCTGTTAGGATATTTGTTATTAAGTAAACGGCAAACGTCAATTTCCGTGCGAACTCTGTCTCCGTAACCTATCATCATCAAATTTTCTATTCTTTCGCTAAACCGACGGACCATTTTCAAATAGTTGAGGAAAGAAACATAAATTTGAAATACTATTAAGTAATGATTAATCAGCAAAATACAACATAATCTTTCGAGGAACAAGTACAAAATTCTAGCAACTGTCAAAATCGTTTTTTCCAGTGCTTCCTTGATAATTGGCCTTATCGCATAACTTTTACTTATATTTTGAAGCTTTGGAACCGAATATCTATAAAATCTTTTCTTCAAAGTCACACTTTTTTGACATTTTCCTACTCAGAAAAATGAACTATCGAAATCCGTTAAAAAAATATGGGTCGCCATTTTTTAAAAAATTTGGATGACGTCATAGCTCGCAAACAAAACACTGGCAAAAATGTCAATGGCGGAAAAAGGTGACGTTTAGAGAAACAAAATCGACGTGTTCGAAGAAATTTTCTCAAATTTTATAATATAAGAAATATTGAATTTATTCCATACTTTACGACCTCACTGTGTACAGGGTTTCCTAAATTGGAAATTTGATAGAGAAACTCGTTAACTATAATAGATATGAGAAAATGGACCGCGTATCCTCGGTTTCTTTTTTCGAGAAAAACTAGATTTTTGGTTTTGAGGAATACGCGAAAGTTGGATTTTCTCAATTTTCGACACATGGCGATATTTCGGTTATTTTTCAAAGTAGAGAAAAACGAGTTGCGTAACCTTAAGTCACTTTTTTGAGTAAAATGCAATGGCGTTATATAATTTTGAATAACTTTATTATATTTTAAGTTATGGCATATAGTTCTGTTTTTTTTATTTAATGCAAATTATAGTAGGCTATTAGACAGTTAAAATCATTTGTTTTGTCTCTTTTCTATGATTTCATATTTTACTCATTTCATAAAATATCGATATTTTTTAGAAACACGTATTCCGTTGTACTTTTCTCATAGTAGGCTTCTATCATTGAAGATGGCTTTTCAAAATTATGAAGAATACGATATGATAGAATGCTCTAATCAAAGTGATAACTATTCTGCAGCGGAATTATATTTCGATCATTACCCAGAAATAAGACAACCTCATAGATCCATTTTTATGAGATTAAAACAAAATCTGAAGAATCATGGATCGTTTGACAAACCAAAAACAAGAAATTACATTATTCAAGATATGGATATCAGTGGTGGTTGGGCATCGTCAAAGACAAGAGCGATCAAGACAATGACCTACTAGTGCATTTTTTTCATCCAGCTGGCCCAAAAACTGCCTTCCAGATATCTCAAAAGGACGTGGCGTGGGTACCAGTGAGTAAAGTTGTAAGGAAAATCACTCCTACAGAACTAACAACAATTTCAGGAAGAACACACAACATTACTGAAAAACTGTGCACTGAAATTTACACTCTTTAATATTTTAATCAAATTATGAACTTTCACGTTAAGGCCTAATTGGGTTAAATGAATTGTCAAAATGTTTTAGTGTTTATAAAATATGTTTATACAAATAAAGAATAATTACATAAAGCATAAAAGTATGTTTCTCAGTGAATAAGTAAATTTAAAATCTTAATTACCATTAACCGTAGTGCGTGTATGACACCGCTTTTTCGGAAAACTTTAATACCACATAACTCTGGAACCAGTTGAGTCTCAGTCACCAAATTTCTACAGCTTGTTTATACCCTGAAGATGTGCTATCTGTATTAATTTCATAATTTTTGACTCAGTCCCTTTTGAGATACTTTTCTTCAAAAATGGGTAAAATTCATGTTTTTGTAATTTTTGGAAATTTATTTAAAAAAAAAAGGAAAAAGTTCTCAAGCTTTATATTTTTAAAACAAGTTAAACTATGTAAATCTACATAAGAAAAAAAATTGAAGGTGAGTCTTCCTTTCTTTTAGTGATTTTACAACACTAAAGTTCTTGATTTCAGTTAATTTAAACTTTGTATTTACAATTTTTTTTCTCCACTTTCCTTACTATTAAGGTAACACTTTGTATGACAAAAAATCTAGAGCATTTTATTCTGAAAACTTTGTTTTTTATTTTGTCTTGATATCTTCAAAATTAACAGATTTATAGACATTTACGCAAAACTTGTTTTCAGTCAAAAAACGGTAGCGAAGCAAACTTTAAATGGCCGCCAAAAAAAAGTACTAGCCTAAAAATAATTTTAAATACAGTTTTGAGCTCACCTAATGTTGGTGAGTAACTGGTAAAAAAATTAAGAGAAACAAAAATGTAGAGCAACAAATCTTTTGTTTTATGGGTGATTCTTAATGGATTGACCCATAAAAAAGATACAGGAAATTTTAGTTCGAGATACTCGATGCAGCGCTGCAGTCGATGGCATTTTTAGCAGATGTCGGTAACAAAACTGTACTTCAATAGCACCTTTTACACATTGTTTTACATAACTGTCGCGTACATAAAAAATAGTTATTTATTTAACGAGTTCGCGGGTAAATTTGCCGTTTTTTTCCACTAGTAGACATTTTAAACCCGAGCGCAAAAACTTGCAGACGGAAACAAAAGCAAAAAATTAGAAATTATGACAGTTAAGAACAATAAAATTAAGTAAACATAAACATATTTATTTTAAGTAAGTAATTTGTTTTAGCTGATGCAACATTATCAAATGTTTTAGAATGTTTAGTTCAAACAGAGTAGTGGAATATTTTTTCTAAGGAAGCTACTTTGAGCATAACATTTATGGTACCTTTGCACTAGATTGAAATTTCCAAAAAAAAATGTTACAAAACACAAACAAAATATTTGTTAAATAGCCTGAGCGCAGAGGTATTGGTAATTACACGTGCAATATTTAATTCGTAAAAATGAAAATACTTTAAATGGGTTTTCATAACAGCAAAATTTTATAGAGTGTAAGTGGAAACTTAGTACGAATAAAGTAAACACAAATTATGCAAAAATAAGAATTTCACAAAATAAATAATTTGGTAATTTTATAATACCATTGCAATCGGGTGATAAAATAGCTCAGGAAAAAATTCTCCGGTAAAAATTGCACAGGAAGAAATACCTCAGAATAATTTAATTGTTTAGATAAGAAGTAACGCAGTGTTCCATCCATAAGTAAACAATTGTTTTTATCAAAGATGATATAGTTTTATACACCTAAGTTTATACTTTGAACACGTTTATGCCATTTCACGAACTACTAAATACGCAAATCAGAGTCAAAACTTGTTTTAGTTACAACCAAAGATAAACGTGATCGTGTACATAAAGTACATTTTGTTAAGCTAGGTCAGTAATAATGCTAAAAAATAAACATTACTGTCTACTTTAATTATTTTATTAACAATGGATTTTGTTAATGATAGATAATTAAAGACACACAATGCGTTTCACGCATTTTACAGAATTCACCGGCCTAAAAATTTTAATTGCAAATATCTCAAAACTGGGCCACTTTAGACCAAATCTTTAAAGAAATAATTTTCATTTAACGCCACAAGGAAACTACTCCTTGAGTTTGTAGTCGTATTTCAGATACACCCTGTATAAGGTTAGTTTTGTGATTATAAGCGACATTCGGCTTAGACCGCGTCGTAGATAAACACTGAGACTTTTTAGGCTTGGTCCCAGTCTCTCCTTGTGAGTCAAAACAAGAAGTAGAACTTGGCCTTTGTCGTATTGTCGTTCGTGAACCCCAACAAACTGACGTTTCGCAAGACATTTACCACTCTGAAGATGCAAGCTGCAATGTATTAGCGAAAAAGTTTTTTTTTTCATTTTAATTTGTTGATAACTTCTATAATTTTTTATGTGATAATAAAACATTTTAATAAATTTCTCTAAACGTCAGTCATTCTGAATCCAATGAGCCAACACTCATATTTTTAAAGCTGTTTCAAGATTTAACTCCACTATGAACTTGTAAACTAGACAAATAACGGCTTGTAATTCTTTTTTTTTTAAAATATGCTAACGCAAGAAAAAACAGATTTTAACTTAAAGTTTGACATTTAGGTAGCAATTGGAACCGAGACCCTACATTCCGGAGAAGTTAAACATTGCCCAAGAAGACAACAAAAAACAACTGACTTAATTGTAATTAAAAACTCAAATTATTTAAAAATGCAAGACAAGACAGTATGTTAAAGAAATTATAAAAATATACAACGTACCCTAAACGTAAAAGGAATCATAGCTCTTATAGTATTAGGCAACTGTGTATCGACGTTATTAACATCGTTCGAAAAACGACTTAAAATCCGACCGATAGGGGTAGTTTCAAAAAAACTCGTTGGAATGCGTAGTACATTATGAAGCAAGTGTCGATGTGTATGTATTGATGCGTCCGTTGCGCCTCTTGCAAACGATAATTGCCATACGCAAATTGTAACAACTAAAATGGAAAAAAAATACATCAAAATCACTACCACTACACAATCTTCTTTACTACAAACACAAAACGTATTAGTGCTGAGGGAAAAAAACGTGCTTAACACAAAAACAACACAGCCAAAGACTTCCTTCATAATGTACTAGAAATCTACAACTATTATTGCAAAACTCCTCTAATGCATACATTTTTTTTGATTAAATATAACTGCCCAATTCAACATAGTTAAAGTGCACATACCAAACCAGTGCTCTCAATAACTTCGTAGACATTAAAGGCAAGTTCATCGTCAATACTCTCGATGTCTTTTGAAACACGACTTAATATCCTACCAATAGGAACGCATTCAAAAAACTGAACTGGATTTCGAAAAACGTGCTCCAGTAAATTTCTGTGTATCCTATCACCGGCGTTCACAGCTGATAATCACAATATTAATTCGGAAGAGCAAACCGATACGGCTAAAAGCAATTTCAAAAGTCAAATTTTAGAATAAAAAATTCAAGCAACATGCGTATATAAAAAAAAGTGTTAAAATGTATCGTGTAAATGCGAGTTTTAAATATAACTGCTTAGTTCTTAAACTACGTATAATTTACCGAAAAGAAACAATGAACAAATGATCGAAAAGTCTGCGGTAAGACTACGTCCAAGACTTCGACGTCTTTTGAAAATCTATTTAGAATTCGGCCAACCGGTGTTATATCAAAAAATGTATTGCCTGGGGCCCTTAATACGTTTGACAATAATAAATTGTGCAATAAACGGGCTCCATTTAAACAACCCATGAATAACGCCAAGGTTGATATTAAAAGTGTCACCACTGAAATATTTTATAATTAATCTGTGATCGTGTGTACATCGTGATTAAATAAAAGCAAACTCTACATAAGCAACTTTCAAATAAAAACAAAAAAGCAAATATTTCTTATAGTGCGCCTTATCACCCCACAATTCCCCTAAATATTACTAGAAAAATTACCGAAGTTGATGTGTACAAGACAGTGTAAAGAATAGATGGTAAAACTATGTCCAAAGTGGTGATATCGCTAGAAAATCTGTTTAGTAGACGTCCCAATGGAGTTACGTCAAAAACAGATAGAGGAGCTCGCATTGTATTATTTAGCAATTGGTTATGAATGTATCTTGCAGCTCTCATACTTCCTATGGCGTTAGCCATAGATGCCAAGAAAATGGCAACTCCTATAAATAAAAACCAAACAAAAATTTTGGTGTACTGAATTTCATCAAGGCGAATTTGTTAAAACTAATTTAAAAAAGAACTTTAGCGGTTGCGATAATCACGCTTACAACTTCGCATAAAAATCTAATTTAAAAATGTTACCACAATGAAAACTTGATAAAAATGGGATGTACTAAAACTAAAGAAATAAGGAAAGAAGAAAATAAAGAAGCCACGTATATAAAAAAGAATAAAAAGTGTTATAGGTAAAAAGAAAAAAGTGAAAACATTCGATTATTAAATAAAGAGAAATTGTTAAAAAAACACTTTAAGTAAGTATGACATGATATAACAAAAGAATAACTCATATTTAAACATTGGTCTATAAGTCGTTTGCTTTTGTGAATTTAAAAATATATTTAACATAGTTTAATCAAATTCTCGCAAAACTAAGTTGTGACAATTTTTATACTAATAGTACACTCAAGAAAAGAAAAAACGGGACACTAGCGCTTTCTAAGTAGTAACATAACTAACTGTGTAAACCGGGTTTAATGTTATCCATTACAACCCCACAAATAGATTTTACTACAGCATTATGTTAAACTGTAAACATTATTTTGTGTCAAAAAGCAATTATGTTAGAATGAAATGCCATTCAATTTACCGTTAATAATTTTTCTAAAATTAATATTTTTTTGTTCTAAAGTTAAGTAATACTTGTAATAGATAATGTGCATTGCGTTTACACAAACAGCTATATTTGTGCCTAGAAGCAGGTGTATCTCGTTTTTTCTTTTTCCCAGTGTGCATTATGTGAAGCAAGCACATTAGTGAACAGATTGCATTGAGGATTTTGTATAGCAAGCATAACATTTTGAAGTTTCCCAAAACCTGATCTTTAGTTTCAAATCGCGCTATGTTTAACTTATAGTCGCTAAAAGATCTAAAAATGAACTCCCTCATGCATAGTTAGAGAACACTCTTAAAAATGTAGTCTAAAGTTTAATTATTCATGACATTTAATTATGGATGACATATAAGCACTCAGATATTTATTTAACATCATAAACTTAGCGGTTGTAGCTTTGAGGTCTTGGCCCATCATTTCCAATTCTCGTCTTTCTAATTTCCCGTTTGTATCCATGTCAGTGTTAGTAATACTAGAACGTTATATACTTAAGCTTTGTACTCGTTTTTTTTCTAATAAAGTTATTACTCATCTTTATTTTGAGATATTCATTTGTTACTGTTTCCATTATAGATTCGCCGCATCAAAAAATTTTATCTTCTCCTTTTCCACTTTTTGTTTTCTTTTTCCTATTTAACTTTTTTTTATTTATTTATAAGTTGCTTTGATTTTGGATTATGTGCTCACTCCCTTTTTACCAACAAGATTTTGTCCGTTTCATAAAATACTTGCCTAATTGTTTTGTTTCTTTTACCATCATTGTTGATGTTTGTTTAGAAGTATTCTACTGTTATTACTTCCAGTTTTATCTTTTCCTCTTCCACTTTAACTATTTTTGTTTTCGTTATATTTATTTTATTAACTTATTTACTGGTCATTTTTTCGTGTTTGTTTGTCATTGCTGATCTTTGTTTCTAGATATTCTACTGTTATAGTATACCTTCGCCGCACAACAGAATTCTATCTTCCTCTCCTATTCCTCTACTTTCTTCTATCATTTATTTATCATTTTGTTGGTTTTCTTTTCTTTGGATTTTATACTCACTCCTTTTGTCCCAACAAGATTTCGACACTTTTGTAATTTATTTTGTTCCAAATTCTTCTGTATTTCTTTTACCATCATTTTATCTCCCTCTTCTTTTCCACTTTTGCTTTTTTTTCTATTTATTTTCTTCTCTCATTTATTTATAATTTGCTTTGCTTTGGATTTTCTCCTCATTCTTTTTTTCCCAACAAAATTTTGTTTCTTTTATAAAATACTGACGTAATTAATTTTGTTCTCAATTTTTCGCTTTCTTTTATCATCGTTGCTGATCTTTGTTTCGAAGTATTCCATTGTTATTACTTCCAGTATACCTTCGCCGCCTGGAACAATTTAATCTTCTTCTCTTCCATTTAAAGTATTTTTGTTTTCTTAATATTTATTCTATTTCTATTTAATTATCATTTTGTTATGTCGTTTTCGTTGTTTTACAGTTTAAGCTCACTCCATTTTTCACATCAAAATTTTGTCTGTTTGATAAAACACTTACGTACTTGAGTTTTTGTCGATTTTTCTTTGTTTCTTTTACCATGATTGCTGATCTTCGTTTCGAGGTGTTTTTGGTGAGTTAGCTTTAGTTTCTTTCTTTTCCGTTTGATAAAATGCTTGCGTACTGTTTTTGTTTTTTTACCCTCATTGTTGCTCTTTGTTTCGAGGTATTCCATTGTTATTGCTTCCAGTATACCTTCGTCGCATGCCACAATTTTATTTTCTTCTCCTCTTCGATTTAAGGTTATGTTTTTATTTACTTGTTTCTCTCAATTATTTATAATTTGCTTTTGCTTTGGATTCTGTGCTCACTCCATTTTTTCTCAAAAAGATTTTGTCTGTTTGATAAAATGCTTGCGTAATTTAGTTTTTCTCAATCTTTCTGTTTCTTTTTCCATCGTTTTCCCACTATACATTCGCCGCATCCCAAAACTTTATATTCTTCTCCTTTTCTACTTTAAATATTTTTTTTTCTATTTATTTTTCCTATCATTTATTTATAATTTGCTGTTGATTTGGATTTTGTACGCACTCCATTTTTTCCAAGAAAATTTTGTCTGTTTGATAAAATACTTTCATAGCTTATTATTTTATTCTCAATTTTTCTGTGTTTCTTTTACCATCATTGTTGGTATTTGTTTTGCAATATTCCATTGTTATTACTTCAAGTATACCTTCGCCGCAAATCAAAATTGTATCTTCTTCCCCTCTTCCATTTAGAGTATTTTGGTTTCTTTTATTTTTATTTTATTCTCTCATTTATTTATCATTCTGTTGTGTGATTTTGTTCTTTGCTTTGGATTTTATGCTAAATCCTTTTTTCCCCAACAAAGTTTTGCTTGTTTGATAAAATACTTTCATAACTTTTTTGTTCTCCTCAATTTTTCTTTGTTTCTTTTACCGTGATAGCTAATCTTTTTTGGAAGCATTCTATTGATAATACTTCCAGCATGCCTAGACCGCATATCACCACTGTATCTTTTTCTCTTCAATTTAAGGTGTTTTTTTTTCTATTTATTCCTTTTTCTCTTTTTTCTTTTACCATGATTGCTAATCTTTGTTTTGAAAGTATTCCATTGTTATTACTTCCAGCATATCTTGGGCCAATACCATAACTTTATGTTCTTCTGCTTTTGCATTTAAGGTATTTTATTGTGTATTTTCTTCTCTCATTTATTTATTATTTTATTTTATTTTATACTCGCTCCTTTTTCTCAACAAGATTTTGTCCGTTTGCTAATATACTTGAGTAATTTTTTTTGTTCCCAATTTGTCTATGTTTCTTTGACCATCATTGCTGACCTTTATCTTCTTCTCCTCTTCCATTTAAAGTATTTTATTTTATCTATTTTCTTCTCTCATTTATTTATCCTATTGTTATGTGTTTTTCTTTGTTTTGGATTTTATACTCACTTATTTTTTCCCAACAATGTTTGATAAAATACTTGCGTAATTTTTTTTGTTCCCTGATTTTGTGATCACTTGTTTCTTTTGTTTTTGTTTGATAAAATTATCTTATCACACATATTTTAATTCCAATTTTAATTATCAGTTCTAAAAAAATTTGGAAGACATAAAGAATCTACTTTTTTTTAAACCTTTGTTTGGTCGATTAAATATGAGCAAAATCAAGAAACTGACAATAATAATGTACAGCGCACAGAAGCAAACAAGTGACGCAGAAAATAATGCAACAAACTAATTGTAGTTAAAACTAAAGCGATACTTGCGCAACGCGTCTCTGGCATTTCACATTTGCTTCTGTCAACAGTATTTGTGAATTGTATTATATATATATTAAGCTCACAGACCTACAGACCAATAAAAAAAATTTGTCGCTTCCGCTAAAGTATTTTTTTCCCGAAAGTTAATCAAACTGCCTAATACAGAACACAATATTTAGGTTATTTGTATTATTAAGCTGCAAAAAATATTATTTTGAAGTTTCCTTATAGTTGCAAAACTAAAATTACTGTAATTGCAAAAGCCCTGCATTAAGTCCAAGAAAGTTGGTTTAATGTGCATTAACAAAAAAAACCTTCGTTAGTTCAAACAAAATTGCAACTACAAGAATTTACTTTAAAAGAAAAGCAGCAATGTTACCAAGAAAATCTATTAACATGCTTTGGTTGCACAGCAAAAACACTAAAGTCGTGCAACTAATCAATTAAACAAGACTTACCTTGTCCGATGCCAAGCCTTCCATACACACCAAGATACATATCTCGTTCGCTAGTTGTAGAAGACCACTCGCTTAACATAAACTAGATCCAACGGTAAAAAATTGAAACAACACATTAAGCAATATAGTCGACAAACTTAAAAACACTCCTATTGATTTTAAATAATGCACATAGACTTCCCATTTGACGCTTCCAGTTTCCGCCTTTTCTGCTTCAATTAATTTTTCTCCAACGACCAGTTTCTTTGTCGATTCGTTCGAGCTCGTTCGGCGCCTTATAGTTTTTTCGGGACTGCTGCTGTCGACCGATTTTTGATGTTGCAACGATCCATTTGCCATCTCCGATCCCGCTTCGGAAATCGACTCCGATATTCTAGATCGATGACGGCTTAACTGTCGTTTGAATTCGTCAGCCACTACCGTACCACTAAGTTGACTCTTTAATTCGTCCAACTGCTCATCGTCTACTTCTTCCTCTACCTCGTGTAAGTGTTGTATAATAAATTCAGAAAATGCACCTTTTCTATCCAACAATTCCTTGTAAGTACCAATTTCAGACACCGACCCATCTTTAAGTACAATTATTTTATCCACCATCGATAAGTACGTAATTCCATGTGTCACAAGTACTCGAGTTGACTTCTTCAGAAGACCATTTGGACCAACAACTTGTTCGAAAATGTGTTTCCCAACGTGACTGTCAACGGCGCTTAAAGGATCATCCAACAAATAAATATCCGCCTTGGAATAAACAGCTCTTGCCAAGCTCACTCTTTGTTTCTGCCCGCCGGATAAATTAATACCCTTTTCGACAATCTCCGTTTGATCGCCAGCAGATAACATTTCAAAATCAGGTCTAAGAGCACACGCGTCAATAATGCTATCGTACAGTTTCTGATTTAAAGCTTTTCCGAATAAAATATTATCCTGCAACGTTGCGTTTTGTATCCAAGCCTGTTGGGATACATAAGCGATTTGACCGATCGTGTTGACCTTTCCAGAAACTTTATCCATTTCGCCCAGAAGAGCAGACACTAAACTGCTTTTGCCAGAACCTACACTACCCACTACAGCCGTTAAATTGCCTTTTTCGAATTTTAAATTAATGTCTTTCAAAATAGGCTCTTCTCCCCAACTAAACGTTGCACCCTCGACTACAATAGGAGTTTCTAAAAAAAAACGTAACAGTCAAAAGTGTATTTGTTTCAAATTACGTACTTAATGATGGATCGTGTAGGACATTGTTTGAATCTAGCTCTTCACAGTTCATAAATTTGTTCAATCGTTTTATAGAGACAAATGTCTAAAAATGTATAGGTTTAGTAATCAATCGCTAAATTAAAAGACATTGGTTGATAAACAACGTTCAACCAATGTCCCCCTTAATAAAACGATTTGATGTGTTAGTATTAATGTGAAAATAGTTTTATGCTTACTTGCACCATGTTGGAAATCATCATTGGTAACATGCTCAACGGAAATCGCAGTACGTTAAAGAGCGACAGAGAAACAAATGCAGTCTTGGCGTCAAGCTCGTGCGTTTCGTCCACAAGAACGTAAGTACCGAAAGATACTAGTGATACCTAAGCACATGTAAAAGCCAAATAGATTTCTACGTTATCACTAATGAAAATGTTGTTTAGTAACTGTGTGCCACTAGATGGTTTATATAAGTTTTAATGTACCTGCACTGACCATACGACTACCATCGGGAACGCCCCCATTGAAAAATGCAGTGTCGAAAATAAAGAAAGAGATACAAACGCTATTTGGGGCGTAAACGCATTCTCTTCGTTTATGTAAACGTAGGTCAGGAAACTGACTAGCGTTACCTACAGCGTATATATTTATTTTAAACCATAAAGTATTAATATTATCATTGATTAATAAAATGCGTCTTTAGTCATACAATTATCACAATAAAATGTTTTATTTTCAAGTTATAATAGAAGTGTTCCCACAGGATCAAAGAACCAGCACAAGAAACACAGCAACGCAATCTCGTCATCAAAACGATTAATAGATAGGCGGTAACATTAAATCTATCGTAGTACCGTTTGACATTTGTCTTTAAATAGTCCAATCCATCGAACGTGTTACTTGGGCTGTTATTCGAGTGAAAGAAATGAAAGGAGAGACCAAGTTGACCACCATCCCAAAAACATTTTGCTTTACAATAGATATATGCTTAAACTTAATTTTTTATCAACCCAAGTCCTCATTCGTTCAAAAAAAAGTTTATGAGACTTTTAGCCAGGTAATGAAGAATAGTTTAAAGTTAAAACTAAAAATGCTGACCTACTTAACATAGATATAAAAGAAAACAACTGTAGCACACTAATTGTGAATTAAGTCTTCGACTCACCTGCTTTGGCTAGCTTAGGATCAGAGATAGTCGTGAGTTGAGACGATAGTACCCAAAGTAGAGTAATGAACCGGTGTCCTGCGCCACCTTTCCCTGCGAGTAGACAAGAGTAGGTTTGAGTTAAGAAAAAAGACCCACATTAACACGACTGAGCCGAAAAATGAGAACAAAAACGGCAATAAACCACTAAACAAAAAGATGAAGATAATACCAGTGCACTGTCAAGATATGAAAAAACCTGGGAAAAAATATAGAACTTAATCTAAGACACTAATAATGTTGGAAAAAACGTAACGTTGGAATAAACGAAGCATACGAAAACAAAAAGTAACGAAAATACTAAAAGTTTGTGAAACTATCAATACGCCAATTATTTTAAAAAAATACAAAAAACGTGCGAAATTGAAATAAAAAGACGAAACTAGTATGAAAGTGTCGAGAATTTCTAAAGAATAAATAGTTCAAAGATATATATTGGCAAAAAACACAGTCAATGTTTCGTCCATTTGGAACTCGTCGGCACTGGAAACATATCACTGCATTTGGCAGTTCTAATAAGTTGTCTGCCCACTTATCTCTGATGTTTTTTACAATTGGACAAAGATTCCTTAAGATGTGCATCTACTATAGACGATCTTTGCCAAATCTTTGATAAAACTGAATGAAGAAACAGAAAAATTTAGATGAAGACTGCACAAACACTTTCTATCAATTAAAACAGGCTCTAGCCACTTCGTCGATTTTAAATTTTCCAAGAAATGATGGAAAATTCGTTTTGAAAATTTTTACTAAGAACGAACCACACCGCATTGAAATGGCTATTGCAGTTTCGTAAACCGAAAGAACAAGTGGCCAGATAGATTGAGAGATTGCAAGAATATGACAATGACACAGAACATCGTGCCGAAAGCTGATGCCTTGTCCAGTGGACTGCAGCTATGTTCGCGACTTAAAGAAAAGATCAAATGTTTCCGAAGAAATAAAATTACTCCTGAACTGGAAGCCAAACGGCCGACGACCAACTTTGGAAGAAGTGTGCTTTGGGCAAAAACGTCAAAGCATAATGAGTGCAGTGGGATTCCTTGAGCGAGAAAGACGGTCTTCTTAAGCAATCCCTAGAGAGAGTTTAAAGGACACAGAAAACAGACTGCAGTTGGTAGTACCAAAGAACCGAGTGTCAAAAGTGTTGTAGCATCTTTACAATGGTACATCACAAGGACACTTTGCCCTGAAGAACACATTAGGAAAAGTACGAGAAAGATTCTATTGCATAAACTGTAAAGAAGACGTCAAGGAATGGTGCCGTGAATGCATGGTATGCGCATCAGAAAACTGTCCAACAAAAAAACGCAAAGCACTAGTGAAATATAACGTGGGAAGCCCTTTAGAGAGAGTAACAATTGACATCACAGAGCCGTTCTTGGTGATGATGGATTATGTTACGAAATGACCGAAGGCTACGCCATATTCAATCAAAAAGCAGCTTCAGTCGCAGAGGTTTTCGTGAAAGTTTTTCTGCCGGTTTGGAGTTCTGTTGGAATTACGTTCAAACCTAAGCCGCAACTTTGAATTTTGCTTCAAGAAGTTTGCCGACTGTTGGGAATTAAGAAAACTAGGACGACGCCTCTCCATCCTCAATATGGTGGCATGGTTGAACGGATGAAATCGAACAATGATCCGAACACCAAAAAGATTAAGATCAGTACTTGCAGCTCTTCCTAATGGCATATCGCGCATCTGTTCACAAAAGCACAAACCAAACACTATCCTGTATCATGCTTAGTGCATACAACCTCCAATTTAGACGAAGACCAGAAAAAGAAATTCCTGGAGAAGACTACGTTAGCAAATTGATAAAGAAGCTAGACGAAGTACAACACAAAATGATTTGGGTTAAAAGTCCACAAAAAATATTTGGTAACTTAACACTAGGAGTCCATACCAAACGTTCATTACAAAAAGTACAACCAAGAGTCCGCAAAAAAGATTCGATAAATGAACACTAAAAGTACGCAACGAGATCGCGACAATCATAGAAGTAAAAGTCCGCAAAAAACATTCAGAAAATTAACACTAAAAGGTAAGTACCAAATTCTGAATTATTATTAGGTTAACACCGCGGACTCTTGGCCTAACGACGACGATTCATCTTAAGGAGGGTAGTAGTTCGTACCCATTATTTGCATTTAATTCAAACCCCTATTCACAATTATTGTAACCGCTCGGCTATAGGTTACATCGTTGTCACCGAGGCTGCAGAGGCAATGAGAAAGCCCTTATGAAGCGGATTAATGATGTCATATATCGTATCCAAAAACCACCTAGAAGTAAGCCAAAAGTGGTCCACATCAATCGTCTAGCTCCGTTTGCTGGCGTTTGATAGAATGAATTTCGATAAATTTATGAGCATGTAAGAAGATTCTGGAAAGGCTAGGTTCAGAATTACAACCGAGGAGCAACAAACCCTGTTCCAAATACAATAGGAAATTCGAACGGCTAGATGAACTACGAAGACCGGCTGTCGGCAAAGTATTAAAACTACCTGATGACCGAAGCTTTATTTTCTATCTGGTCACCAAGAAGTACTCACGTGCAAAACCGTTATACGAAAATCTGTGACGAGCATTATGGAATCTCAACAGAGCTTCATTTCTCTGTTGAGATTCCATAATGCTCACAACATTAAGAAATTGGCAGTACCCAGGCTTGGTTGCGGCTTAGATCAACTAGATTAGAGGACAGTTCGAAAAATGCTAGAGGTCGTCTTCCGAGGAAGAGAGGTTCAAGTGTTGGTCTGCTGTTACCATCCAAGTAGAACATCGAGTCAGAAAAAGTCCATTGACTACTACTTTTATGCTCAACAATCTGTGACAGAACAGTCTTAAGAAAAGAGCCGTGAAGCGTTACCGAAGTTTTTGGAAACTTCGAGACGATGATCGAAACAGATGGAATGTTTTGGATCCTGATAAAGTAGAAATATAAAAAGTCCGAAACAAGTTAGTCCAGAAGTCGGAAATGTGTCGGTCTAAATAAATAAAGTATCAGTTTAGATAAACTTATCTTTTTTCAAAATTCGTTACAATCCATATATTCTCAAAATAACCAGAAAAAGACACATTTTATGAACCATTGATTTCTTCCATTTTCTCCATCTTACATATATTTTAACACATCTTTTATATCGACTTATATTAAAACTACATAAGCAATCGCACTAGTAGTAAACAGCGTTCTTATTATAGATACTTAGAACAATTCGAAACTTGAAAATAGGTGTGTAAGTGTAGCAGTGGTAGAAGATACTTCAAAAACATGCAACTAACGTTTTTAGGATAGATCATATTTGCTTAAACACGATTGATGCTGCTGCGCACAATAGTCAAGCACCACAAATCTATCTATTCATTCTATTCTCTTCTTCAATACCTTTCTATACTACCGTGGTAGACGTTCTTCACGTCGTGGGTTTCTTCAAAATGATGTTAGATACATCAAAAAGTAAAATTTTTTAGCAGAGCGTTTATTAAGGTTTGAGTATTCGTTATCGGTCAAAAATTGCTGAATTCGAGTGGCATTCAAGAAATAAAAAGAAAATCGTCGTCCAGCGACGATGAAATAGTTTCTCGGTGTATAAACATTGAAACAAGGATAAAAGAGATTGTTCCAGAATAGTGCGCATCTATAGCAAATCTAAAAATGTTTTTATAAAATAAACTTAGTTAAAACATTGTCCACTACTAGTGCTGCTATCTTACATTGACACCGTAATCAATAATTTACTTTATACAACAAAAAAAATCTATTTGAATAGTACTTTTGTCACATCATGTTCATCATTAAATTTAAAAAAAAACTTACCAAAAACGGCGCGCACGACCAAATGAAAGAAGTTCCTGCGTTCAAATAAGCTGCTTGCTTCAAAACCTTGATCTCCTTATCTCGAATCTTCAACACTTGCGCTTCGAAGCTTGGTTCCCAGGCATATAACTTCAACACTTTAATACCACTAAGAACTTCGTTCATAAGCTTCACTCTTTCGTCTTTGTTCTTCATTTGTCTGATTTGCAAGGTTTTGCCGCGATTGGCAATCACGCCGTTGACCGGGATTAAAACAATCATCACAGCTAAACCGGCAAGGACGGATGCTCCCAAAACTTGCCAAAGAAAATAAAGAGCTAAAACTATTTGCAACGGCGCCGACCATATCATGTTTAGGTAAGGTGTTAATTCGACAAATTTCTGTGCGTCGACGGACATCAGATTGACAATTTCGCCCACTGTGCTTTCTTTACGTGCTGAGTTCGACATTCGTAAGGCTTTTCTATATATGGCCGATATAAGTGCAGTTCGAATCCGTATTCCAACAATGAACATTCTATGAAAATATTGCGAAAGAACTAATGTCTGCAAAGATGCTGTGGCAAACAGCAACCCCACATACAAAAACCCTTTCCATTGCGCTTCGTTTTGTTCGACAAATTCTATCAACAAACTAAATCGACGTTTAATATTAGTAGGCGTTGAATCGATTTATACTTACTTTAAAACTTGCGGACTAACAAACGTTAAAATATCTTGAATTAATTTTAACGAGGATCCAAACAGAAACGTGGGTCCAACAGTTTTACACAACGCTGGCAAGATCGAGGCGTGTTTCTTTTTCGCGCTACTAACAAAAGTCACACGAGCTGAGTCAGATTTAAATGTGGCATTAGGGTATTGGGGAGTACTGTAAAAGGGTGTAACAAGGATTAATAAGGATATTTCAAAAAGCTACTTGTGCTCGGTAAGCTGGTTGCGGATGGTGGTGCTGCGGGTTGGGTGCGGTTACTTAAAGCATTTCTTGCAAGATCAAAAATTATTTGCGTGTATAAAATAAATCTAGGTGAAGCCAAACTCTATTAGTGATTAGGTTATATAGTGCGTGCAAAGCTAATTCTAGAGCAGTGTCTATTATTAGTATTGTGCTTAATAATAAATATTACAGGATAGACACCTTCGTCATTATACATGTTCGAGAACGCCAAGAAGACGGGATATGGCAAATAAAAGAAGAAAAAGCCGGCTCGTGACACGAACACGAAAATCCTACTTTTACAATAGGTAGTACCGTAGATAATTACCGTACCGGCTTCGAGTTTCTATTCGGCGTTCGACACCAAACCGAGCCAGAAATGAAGCTTTTACTTTACACCTGCTCGTGTTTTTTTTTGTTTAAGTATAGTTTCAGATTTTGTTATTTTATTGCTACCAAAGCTCATAGAAATGTAAACTTTTGGAGAACAAAAACCGAAAGCTTATCAATCGTTGTGACTTTGTTTAACGCCCTACTCGACTTATAACTATTTTATTTTCTTATATCTTTTTCTTTGGCTTCATATTATTCACGAAATTTAATTATCGTATTCTACGTCCATTCTACTAAGCAAGCCAAGCGAACATCTTTATGTTATGTTCTGTAAAAACTTTTTATTGCTAACGCCCTTTTTAGCACGTAAAAATACGGAAGATGCGCACCCGAGATAAATGATATGCCAAAATACATCAACCCTATAGAAAAAGTTGAAAGCTCGTGCCCAGAAAAGACTGGTTCTCCCGAAAAATGCAAAGAATAGGAAAAGAATAGAGCGCCAAAACAGGAAGCTCCTACTTTTACAATAGTACCGTAGATAATTTTGAATGTACCGGCTTCGACGTTCTATTTGGTGTTTGACACTAGTCCAGCCAGAAAATGGTCCGACGATCGGGAACCAACACTGTCTCTAAAATATCAACCAACAATAATTCAAACCAATTTAAAGCTGACCAACTTTTCACTTGGTTAAGTATCGAATTACCAATCTCGAGTCAACCGTAGGCGAAGACGTTAGACCAACCTTACAATAGAACCAAAAACACACTTCCAAGAACAAAGATCGTATTCACAAACTCCCCGAACGTCGCAAGTGTTCCTTCGTTGTTTGACAGATGTAAACAGAATCACCGTTTTGACGCACTTTATTTATTTTAATTAGCGCACCGAGGACCGTCTGCGGCCCTCTCTCCGAAATATTAAGCTAACCGCTTGCCTAACAAAATTTGGCGCCCAACGTGGCGCTCGATTACAAGTTTTTCTGTCTTCATTGATTACTTTACTTCTTGTCATTAGTAGGTTTGACTTACTCAAAATTTTGCTTTGCTTCTTTTGTTTTGTTGCAGGACCTGACTTCTCAGTTCGCTTACCTTTTACTACTTCTTATGAGTACGTTGGCTTCCGTGTTTTAATTTTTTTTAACTTGACTACGTCGGTTAAATCTTTCTTCCTATTAGATTATTATTGGTATTGTATCCATCGCTACTACTTGTACCTTCCTTTAGTTATAGACTTACTTATTTTTATTTTGATTGGAATAATAGTCATACACGTGTTCTTGTGCGAGATTCGGATACATCAGCAGAACCTCTACCTCGGTCTTCTGTACCTACTGCCAACCCTACCATTTGTGTTTAGTTTAGTCGCCCTAAGAGCGATAAATCCTGTTCCCGTTCTTACCGATTTGTCTTCTCGTTCTAGAATTATCGGCATTACTAAAAACCAATGGTAAAATTGATTTAGCGTCTAAAGTGTCTCCGTGTCCTCTTCGTTCTTCTCGTTGGTTTGTGGTTCACGGCCTTCTTTGTAAACGAGTCCGAGTTGGTAGTGCCGAACGATCAACGGAAGCCCATTATTATTAACCATCATGTACATTCCACTTCTGGTCATCGTAGTGTGGCTAAGACTTCTTATTTTTACTGGCCTCATGTCAGATCGAAAGCAGCCGAATACATTCGTTATTATCCTGTGTGTGTCGCAGAAATCGCGTATGTTGGAACAACGACAATTCTGTGATATTAACCTAGCTTGAGCTATTGGTATATAGTTACTTCAGCTTAGTTGGCCAATTTAAAATTGGTAAGTTACACTAAGTGATTTTGGTTTCCTATTCCGCTTGTCGGCATTTAAGTCGTGCAGTAAACTTTCCGATTTGGAGCAGCAATTGTTACGCATTCGTTCTATAACTAACTATATTATCTTTTTTCTTCTCTTTCTTTTATGGTTTTGAGCGGTTGAATGGACCCCGTGTCTCTCTTTTCGTTCTTCTACGGGGAGTAGAAGTCTTTCTCTATCTTTCCTACTTTTAATTTCTTTCTGTTTGAGCCTAGGGTTTCTATGTGCCAACAATTCTTTTTTCTATTTGATCCTCTTTATGGTTCGCCTCTTAAGCGGTTAGTTGTTTATTGAAGGGTTTGTCACCCCTTTCGTTTTTTCTACGAAGAGAAGAACGAAACAGGCGTCTACATCTTGTCTTATATTTCTCTGTCTGTCTGTTCTTTCTATTTTGTCTTTTTTTTTCTTTTCTCTTTTGCTCCTTAAGGTCGCCTTTTTCTCTTTTTTTCTTCTTAGTAACTTTTTTTTCTCATTAGTGTTCACTGCAACTATGCTTTTTTTCTTTCTTAGTTGCTTCTCTTCCTTTATCGGGTTTTTGCTAGTTGTGTTTGAGTTGAAACTTGCAACGTTGCTTCTTTTACTCGACGTACTTACGCTTTGCTTGTTTTTTTGTAGAAGAATCTCATACCGTCTGCTGACGACTTTGGCACAACTGTCTTAACTTTTCTTTTTGACTAAAACCGCATATCACCATTCAAGATCTGTTTTTATACTTCCTGAATTTAATTAGTTTTAGAGATCATATTCAGGGTTGGATTTGCTGTGGGATGGGCTTTCATGAGATTTTAGACCGTTGTCCTTGACTGTAGTCTAAACTTCTCTCTTTCCTATACCTATTCTTTTTCTCTTGGTTTGGTTAGGATTGTCCTTCAGTGATGTCTGTAGGACTGCGTTGCTTTTTTGGTTTTATAGCGTAACGACTGATGTCGACTTTTAACGTTCTTTAAAGAATCATTCCGCTTCATGCAACTTTTAGATACATTTGATTAGTAAAAGCAAACTAAGAAAACATGTTTTGTTTACGTTTCTTCTTGGGTTGGGTGTTATTGTATTTGGGTTGGTTTTGGATTTTATGGTTCTGTTCTTAGCGTATGCCTAAATTTCTTTTCTTCATTTTAGCTAGTAAATTTCATCTCAGAATCAGAATATTAACTGTCATTTTTTTCTGTTTTGGGAAGGATTGTACATGAAACTTAAGGTCCACGCTTCATTTTTAAATATTTGCCTCCATCCACGTTATTAATGGGTGCATTGATTTTACTTCATATGTGGTGCTTGTGAGGGTTTTGCTAAGCGACTTGGGTCACCACAACGTGTCTGTCCCTTTTGGAATTGTGCATGACGAGTCTATTAAGAACATCGAGTCGATAATTTGGAACACGTACGATTGTAGTTATTGGTTACTTACACCAATTGCAAGAACCCAAAACACACTTCCAAGAACAAAGATCGTATTCACAAATTCCCAGAACGTCACAAGTGATTCTTCGTTGTTCGACAGATGTAAACGGGATCACCGTTTTGGCCCTCTTTATTTATTTTAATTAGCATACCGAGGACCGTCTGCGACCCTCTCTCCGAAACATTGAGCTAGCAGCTTGCCTTAAGTTACCGGTAAACTTACATAACAAAATTTGGCGCCCAACGTGGCGCTCGATTACAACTTTTTCTGTCTTCATTGATTACTTTACTTCTCGTCATTAGTAGGTTTGACTTGCTCAACATTTTGCCTTGCTTCTTTTGTTTTGTTGCCAGACCAGTTCGCTTACCTTTTATTACTTCTTATGAGTACGTTGGCTTCCGTGCTTTAATTTTTTTTTATTAACTCGACTAAGTCGGTTAAATCTTTCTTCCTATTAGATTATTAGTGGTAGTGTATGCACCGCTACTACTTGTACCTTTATTTGTCGACTTACTTATTTTTATTTTGATTGGAATAATAGTCATACACGTGTGCTTGTGCGAGATACGGATACTTCAGCAGAACCTCTACCTCGGTCTTCGGTACCTATTGCCAACCCTACTATTTGTGTTCATTGTCGCCCTAAGAGCGATAAATCCTGTTCCTGTTCTTACTGATTTGTCTTCTCGTTCTAGAATTATCGGCGTTACTAAGAACCAATGGTAAAATCGATTTAATGTCTAAAGTGTCTCCGTGTCCTCTTCGTTTTTCTCGTTGGTTTGTGGTTCACGGTCTTCTTTGTAAACGAGTCCGAGTGTCTCAAGATTAAACATCTGTAGAAGTTGGTAGCGCCGAACGATCGACGAAAGCCCATTATTATTGACCACCATGTACATTCCACTTCTGGTCATCGTAGTGTGGCTAAGACTTCTTATTTTTACTGGACTTATGTCAGATCGAAAGCAACCGAATACATTCGTTATTATCCTGTGTGTGTAAACTTTTTTTCTTTACTTCTTTTTCTTTACTTCATTTTAGCTAGTGAAATTCATCTCGGAATCAGAATATTAACTATCATTTTTTTTCTGTTTTGGGAAGGATTGTACATGAAACTTAAGGTCCACGCTTCACTTTTCAATATTTACCTCCGTCCACGTTATTAATGGGTGCATTAATTTTACTTCATATGTGGTGCTTGTGAGGGTTTTGCTAAGCGACCTGGGTCACCACAACGTGTTTTGGAATTGTGCATGACGAGTCTATTAAGAACATCGAGTCGATAATTTGAAACACGTACGATTGTGGTTATTGGTTACTTACACCAATTGCCAGGCGTAATTTGGTGTAAAATCAAAGTACTTAAGTGATGGACGATTAAGTTTGAGTACACACCTGTATATTATGAGTGACAGTCACTTCAGAGAATTTTTCTTTTTCCTTCCACGTTTAGGAACTTTATGAAAAAATTCGGGTATGCTGTTAGCTAATAGCATATGCCTGGACAATTGTGAGTACAACGCTTTTACCATCTATTAATTTGTGTAGTTGTCGAACCTAAATACAGTCGACTTATGTGTTATCACGACTAATGCATTCAGATTTATTTGTGTTATTACCGGTTAAATCACAAGTTAGTGCGTTCTGCTTTTGATTGCGAAAATCACTGGATTCGCATCGATTCAAGTTTATATTCTTTACTTACCTATTAAGTTATACTTTCATATTGCTATACGATAATTATACGTACGATGTGTTGCCTAATCTAAGAGGCCAGCAACATCAGTTCTACACCGTTTTTTAACCTCTTTTGTGTTTTGCAATTTGTTTCCCTTCCTTGTTCGACCGATGTACTTAATATTTCCCTGTTTTGGCGCTCTTTTATCTGAATTAGTACACCGAGGACCGTCTGCAACCCTCTCTCCGGATTATTGAGCTAGCCGCCTATCTTAAGATATGGGTAAATATACGTAACAGCTTTTACCTTACACATGCTCGCGTTTTGGTGAAGTATAATTTCAGATTTTGTGTTATTTTATTGCTTCCAAAAAGTAATTTCCATAGGAATGTAAACTACAGAACGTTCTATTGGCAAACAAAAACCAAAAGCTTATCAAACGTTGTGACTTTGTTTGGCGCCCTACCCGACTTGTATTTTCCTCTGGCTTTCAACTGTTGACGAAATTCAATTATTGAATTACCTACGCCCATTCTACTAAACAAGCCAAGCAAACATCTTTATATTACGCGTGTAAGAAAACGCGCTCGTGCCCAGAAAAGACTGGCTCTACCGAGAAATGCATAGAATCGCAGGACTTCCCTTAATCGGACGTCCTATAAAACAACATTTATAAATAGCCTTCAACCAGAGCTCGCACTAAACAGATACGTTTCTTCAGAATAAAAATCCCCAACCGTTTGTTTTATTTCTTTTCTTCTTGTCTTGTCTCTCAGTGAAAACAATCTTAAATAATAATACGCTATTGTGGAAGGAGTCATTTTGATTCCACCACAGACAATAACTATATCAACGAATCGCCGTACTTTAGTCTTTCCTTGCATATTAAACCAAAACAAAACTGATAAAGAGGTGTACACCATAACTGTTATCAAGATGTAGCAAAAAAGATTACATAGTGCTTCTACTCTACATTAAAAAGCATGCAAAATTAGTCAAAAGGTAACACTCATAGTTCCTTAATTATAACTCAATACATGCCGCATTAATGTCCATAAAAAAACTACTTTCCATCATGTAGATATCAATATTTACATCCTCGTATTGCAACATATTGTATTCATAGAAAATAGTTTTTTTTCTAAACTTTTTAATAGCAATGTTAGTTTACTTACTGCAAAGTATTTCTAATAGTTTCTTGCCAGTACTTGTCAAACCTGGGAAAAACCTCCTGAGCCGTATCTTCATGCTTCAAATCCCATAAATCGTTGGTTTTCAAAGGATTTCTAAACCCTCTCCATGCCATAATGTCAAACCACTGATAAAAAATCCGCGACAAGAAGCTGGCACCTTCTTCGGGACATGGTTTCTACAACACAACCATAAGTAGTATATATTTACAAGTACAAGAACTTACTTTAGATTTCGGATACTTTGTAACAACAGGAGCTTTATCGGCGAAACAATTTAGTATGATCATTAAAAGTACTAACGGATAGTAAATTAAGTAACTGATATAAAAATAATATAAATCAGGCGTTTGTCTTTGCGACGATAAAATTTCAGTTCTAAATTGTGGTGCTCCAAATAGTCCAATAAGGAACCAAAAAAGGAACTGCACACCTGAGGTACGAAGGCCATGTTTACGGTTATATATTAAAAATAGTGCAGATAACGCCTGAAAGATACAATGTTTGGTGGTTTTACGCCTAGTCATGCTGATACTTACAAATGTTAGTATTTTAATGACCGGTGTGTAGATATCAACACCGTGCACGCTATACTCTTCACTATCTGAATGTTTTATTGCTATGCTTAAATCTACGATTGAGAGAATGATTAAAAATACTGTTACTAGCAGTTTGGCTATGTTAAGAAAGTTCCACGGTATATTCTTGTTTTTACTGTTTATAACGTAAAATATTTCCAAGCTGGAAAGGATCCATAGAAATATACACGGTACCCAAACCAACACAGTTTTCTCGAAACAAATTGTGAAATCGGGATCTTCGGTATCCCAGGTTAATGTAGTATTCTAAAACAGTGAAATGATTAAGTGACTCACAAGACTAATTACACGAAAAATTAAGAAAATCCTTCAATGGCAGAATTAAATAGAAAGTGTGTAATTTTTCTTAAGAATTGAAGCAAAAAACTTACCCAAAAGGGAGATCCACAAAACTCATCCAACGCAGAAACCGCCATTTTTAACACAATATATGACTTGCGCTATGGTGTAAGTTTAGCCTTCCAAAACATTTATTACGAATTTTCTTGTTGACGATTTTATTTAGAATAGCCGTGAAGTGTAGTTGTATTATCTAATCTATAACAATTAAAATTTTGATTAGTAATTGTGCCAAAAAGTACTTTCAAAGGAATTTCAAAAACCTAACCTTGATTTGTTCGAGCACACGAAATGAGTCCAAAACCTGTGTTTTTGGATGTCGATTCGACTATCGTTGAGAGAAATCTACGAATAACGGTAAATCAATGTTTTTTATAGTCGTTTTAGTGTTTTAATTAAAATTTTAAATAAGGTTATATCAACACATTTATTATTGTGTTTAGTGAACCTACGCCGGGACTATAACCGTTCTTTGATCTACCGTTAATTTAACTGTTTTAAATGATTTGTTACAGAAAAATGAGGAGGAGGAGTTTAATAAGTTTCTAACGTCAACAGAAGAGTATCCCTCAAAGCTAATAAAACCAATCCCTGGTAAGTTTATTCTTGCCATTATCTAAAGTATCCATTATTGTTTTATCTATTATTATACCTTTATTTATATAAGCACTTGATAGATGAATCGACGTTTTTAATGTTGCGGCAATGAAAACATTTATTTTACGTTTTAAAATTATTCAAAATTCTTTTATTGTTATATCAGTTAATAACATTTTTTAGTTCATTTCATGTTCAGTTCATATGCCTAACTCACTTGTTTCTATGTTATGTAGCAGTGAATGTTTATTGGTAATAGAAATCAAAACTATAAACTGGCATAACAGTCTGACTAATTCCATTTGTGTTTTAGTTAACTGAGAATGATATAGTACTGATAAGATAACACAAAAACTGAGAATCTATCTAAATAAATCGGAGAACATTCGCGAAAATGATGGAGTAGACTCTAATTATCTAAACAAATGCCTTCATTGTAACATCAATCTAATTTTGTGTATTATTTGAATCGAAGAGAGATATATAAAAGCAGACGAATTTCGTTAAAAAAATTTAATTCAATGTTCGTTGATGTATGATTGTGTAAATTGCTATTAATGTATCTACGGCAGAAATAGAAAAACAAATAAGACCAAAATGAATTAAAAAATAACACTGAAAAATATTCTAAAACGACAATTTATGGGTCTATTTATATGAATTTTCTTATTCACAATTACAATTATCTATGATACCATCTGTATAAATATTGACACTTTTTATCTGAATACAACCTGCATATTGTTACATGAGTGAGTTATTAAAAAACAATTTCCAGTTAGTTATCTTATATTTACAAATTTTGCCATATCTGTAGTACTTTTTGTGTAGAATTCTACACGTGGACTTAATATACTATGTCATGGAGAACTGACTTATAATTGAAGAATGTTTTGACTATATCAAATATTAATTAGAAAAAAATAATCTAATTTCCGTTTCCTTTTATAGTAACGGTATTTTTGTACTGTTTTGGCATTGAAAATCGCTAAACTACATAAAAAACACATTAAAGTTTGACCTAAAATTACTGGCAGTTCAAGTAATTCATATCAATGACACTAATGAGAATCTGAAGTTATGTAACATACATTTTTGTACAATTATTGAATCTACGAGTACAAACAAGTGTGTTTAATAATGATTCTGTGCAAGGACGTAGTAATTCTAATTAATTAAACTTACCAACCCAGTTAATTGTTTCTTTTCACTATTTTACTAAACTTGTTTGGTCGGGTGTACATTCTACTATGAGGATATTTTATCTTTGTAGATAAATTAAATTGTTGGTCTATATCGTTGAAGGGTAATCATATTGTGAAAAATACTATTGTCAACACTATCTACTAAAGGTCGATGAATTGTCTTGACTAGCGTCTTTTTCACAAGTGAGTGATATGCATTCATCACGAGGAAACTTTTTTTTTGCTTTTGTAACTAAATAACGCAAAATCGATAACTAAGTTATCAAATTCCAGAAGCAAATTATAACCCTCACTTAATCAGTGAAAACGAAGGAGGCAGTCATCAACTATCAGTTAGACCACTGGCACTGATGTATAAAAAGCAAATAAACATTTAGTTAATCACAATCACTAGCTTTCAAAGCACGTGCACTAATTTACAATTGCCACATTGAAACGACTCAATAACTACAAAGTTGCATCAACGCCGGTTCTATTGTTTGGAAAAAGGTAAAAAATAAGTACCGTACGTACTTAATTCCCCGAACAACTTAAGTGACTAAGCATTATTTTCTGGATAAATATTATTACTGTTTGCTGACATGTGCAATCGCTATTATTAATTTATATGATTAATTCTGAAGTGAACAAGGTAGAGCGATATTATGCAACTGAGGGAAATACAAAAAATCACTATTTTTCGATCATATTATATAACACACAATATTGTATAAAGTCCTTGCATTATGACCTTGTTTATAATTATGTTGTTAAAGCACCGACAGTAAAAATGTTATTTTTTGATAAAATTATTTATAATTACCAGAACAGCAGTTTCGCATTAAATTATCATTTCTAATTTGGCTACGTATAGATGATTTTCGAATTTTTCAAAACGAAATTAGGAGGTACAAAGTTATGATAAACACTATAAATTAAAATCAAAAGGAAATTCGTGTTATTTTGAAAGATTAAATGTTATCTAATGTATGTTTATTTATAAGCTTCTCGCTTAATAATTATGCACGGAATAATTATTTTAAGAAACGAAAATTGACTTTAACGGAAGTAATTAAAGCTATTTCAACGTTTCGATTACTTTCGTAACAAACTTCAGTAGGACTCGAAATGTTTGATAACGATTAAGTTATTTAAATAATTGTTTTATTTTATATTGTTGTATTAGTTTAGTATAATGAGAACAAGAAAATTTTTTTTAAAAAATATCAACTTTTTTTATTTTTGAATTTAATTTGCAACTAAATGGTTTACGGCAGATATTTACTAATAATATAATTCTTAACTTACTCATTTACAATTATCTTCTTTTACTTTTATAAATAATTTTAATGCGTTATGTATGTAAAGCAGGTACATGCGAAATTATTTATTGTAATTTATGTATGTTAATTTAACATTTTTTTATTACTCAAAATTACGAAGCAAATTAGAAATTAATTTTTTTGTGTAAATTACCGTAACAAGATTTTTTTTCTATCGCGAATCACACCGTATAATGATGAATATATTAAAATTTTAACTTTAATCATGAAAAAACGTACATTTTTAATGGAGAATAATGATCTAGAATGATCGCCAATATTGCACTGGACAAATCCAAAAAAGGTTTTTCACCGGGTCTAGACTACAACCGCCACCCGGATCATAACGGCCACCCACCAACTTTAATGACAACAGCCACCTATTCTGTCGACCACAACGGGAAGTAGTCAGTTTTCCGACGGGCATTGGAGCATTTAGAAACTTTATACAAAGATGAACCGGTATGCAGACTTTGTCAGGACGAAGATAAAACAGCATATCATATCTTTTGGAAAACCCAGCATTAGAGCGCAAAAGACACCAACTAGAGTGAAGCCTTAACTCTATTGACAACCGCAAGCTGATAGAGAATATCGCAAGTGTAATAAAAAATACGGATGTCGAACTCTCGACGTGAAAGCGCCGGACAGTACAAAAAGCCCAAAGGGCTGACGTACGCATACCAGAATATAGGCAATCGGAACTTTTAATGTAAAGTAACTCTTCTTTCAATTTTCACTGTAAAGCAAAGAACTGCCGAGTTTAAACGAACGTGCAAAATTCTCCAGATGATAAGGATACCCGAAAAGTGTAAAAACACTTGAACTGCAAAAAAACGCATTTGCAGGATTTACTCTATTCTTCAGATTTGGATCACTCAGAGTTCTATCTTTTCCTAAAACTCAAAGTTTTTGTTGTAAAATTTTTTGTATAATCAAGAAGCGGCTGAACCTGTATCTACAAAGATTTGCAATTTCACATGACATCTACTAACAATTGCACCAACACATGCTCCCATCTATAGACGAGCCAGAAAACTTTTCACACCACCCTCGTATGTTAGTTAATTCGGTGAAAAGGGGCATGACCACAACGGCCACCTATTCTGTCGACCGCAACGGCCACCATGACCACAACGGCCACTTGCATTTTTGACCATAACAGCCACCGTGACAACGGCCACTTATCTTTATGACCACTGCGACCACAACGGCCACAGACACCTGATCTGAAAATCGACTGCCGACGCCAGTTACAGTGACCTCTGTGACTATAACGACCACCTCTGCTCGTAACCACAACGGCCACCATAAACATAACGGCTACCTATTTTGTCAACCACAACGGCCACCGCGACCACAAAAGCCACCGCGATCATAGCGACTACCAATCGTTATTCATCATGAGTTTCGATGATATTTAGTTTGCATTTCTAGCTTAGTGGTGTATTTTTCATTTTCTTTTGTGGTTATCCATTGTCAAAATGGAGCGTATTAGGTAGTATTTCAAAGCTTGCAAATCGTGCTTATTGGATATATAATTTTTTTTGTTTTAGTTCACTATTGGAAACACAGAATTGTACTAATTTGTGTTTTACACTATGTCGTTTAAGTTGTAAACAAATTAATAATGGGTTATGAATCTAATTAAAATGTCTTCAATTTTATATGGCACATACACGAATGTGTCAGCGACGCTGCACCTCTTTACACTTTAGTTTTGAAAGATACATCATGCATGCACTAATTTTGATAAACAGGAGATTTAGATATTTCTATGGATGTATAATCAAAACAAAAAAAAAATTCTATACGATTGCGATTAAAGTGAGTCTAAATACCGCGAGAATACCGCATCGATTGGTATTTTCAGCTATAATACCCTTAGAGCATTGATAATACCAAGATAAGTTTGTCATAGAGTCTGTTGAAATCGTGTTTCTTGCTAAAGCCGATGACCGAGTGCTATTACCTTAAAGAAACAAGCTTGAAATATTCCCTACAACAAAATTTTCAGTATTTATCAATGCTCAAAGTGTATTCGGTAAGATAATTTTTTACTACTTTCCAAATAGAGGAAAGGAGTTTAGTACCAGACGGACTAGCGGGATTCAAAACTGGAAGAAGATTGATAGGTAACATATATATATTGAGACACTTAACGAATAGAGAGCTAGAGAAAAAAAAGGAGAGGGTTGAGACAGAGATTTCCATTGAGCCCAAGCCTGTTTGGAGTATATACGGGGGATTTAGAGGAGGCAATGAGAGGACAACAGATAGGAGGGATAGTAGTAGGAACAGTAAAGGTGTAGTCGTTGGCGTATGCGGATGACATAGTGTTGGTGGCTAAGGTGGAAAAGGAAATAACGGAGATGGTGAAAACGTTGGAAAAATGGAAGTAAATACGGAGAAAACAAAAATAATGGAATTTATAAATGGAGGGGGGGAAAGAAAAAGAGAGGAGTAGAAATAAAGGGAAGAAAAAGTGAAGAAATTCACATACCTGGGTTGCACGATGAAGCAAGATAATGAAGAGGGGAACACATAAAGGAAAGAGTGAGGAAGGGAAACAGATTAATAGGACAAGTGCGGAGTGTGGGGGAAAAGTTGTTTGGGGTGGACATAGAAATACGAAGTCTGCTGTTTGAGAAGCTAATAAAAAGTGTGTTGATTTATGGGGTGGAAAGAGTATAAAGAGGTAGAAGGAATACAAGAAAAATACTGGAAATAGGTATTAGGGCTAGCCAGAGGAACACCGGGGTAAATTATAAGAGAGGAAATGCAGACAGAAAAAATAAGAGTAGAGACAGGAAAAAGGGCTATAAAATACGAGGAAGAACTGAGGGAAAGAAGCGAATGCAAAATACTACAGGAATGTTGGAAAGAGATAAAGGAAGGGAGATTGAAGTACGGGCAGGATGGCAGAGAAGAATATTACAAAAGAAACGGGTACGCGAGAGAAGAAGTAGAGAGATTAAGGGAAGGAGAGGAAATAATAAAGAGAGATAGGGACATAGAAAATTAGGAAAGATGGACAAAAATAAAAGAGGGCAGATAGAATATGAATTATAAGAATATCAAGAGAGAAGGGTGCCAGAATCTCTGAAAGGGAATAAAAGCAAAAAAAAAAGAAAAAAAACGATAGCAAGGTTCAGATGTGGGAACGAAGTGTTAGGAAAATAAATACTGGACAAAAGAGGAAGAAAAGATGTGCAGACTACATGGAGAAGAGACGGAGGACCTTAAACACATGAGGAACCAATGCAGGAAGTTAAGAGAAAAGGTTAAGAAAATAGAGGAAATCTTAAACGAAAACGGAAAAGGATCGGAGTGGATGGAAGAAGTATGGAGAAGGACGAAACAACTAAGAGGAGAGGATTAGAACGGAAATATAAATTTAAAAAAGAATGTAATATAATGTAAATGCAAAAAAAGGGGGAGTAAAATTGTAAATAGGAGAACATGAATTAGTTTATGACACTCAGGTGGACAAATAAAATTAAACTTATATAACACTTTCCATGATTTTTGATCAATTAATTCAAATTAATTGTGTTTTATGGTGTATTTTCTAAAAGAATTTTGTTAATTTTGTGTTTACAAAATACAATTGCGTACGATCTTGAAGAATTAGTTTAAATCTTTGTGCAGTTTATATTTGTTAATTTCTGATGGTACTTCCAGCAGTATGTAAATTTTTTTTTAAAATTTTGCAACGGTTATGCTGCTTATTCTCTGCATCTACTAAAAGGTAGAAAATTATAAATAATCCTATTATACTTCAACTATTATGTGAGTTTGAACAAACTTATAATTTCATAGAAAAACTAATTGGTGCAAATAACTACAACAAATCATTATCCGAAGCTAAAAGTTTATTACATTAATTGCAACGAATGCAATTTATTTTAGGTTTATTAGTGTGGTTTACAAAAAAGTTCTTAATTTTGGTTTCATTTTAGTAAATAAAATTAAATACAAAGTTGAGAATTTAAGATCAACATTTGACAAATTTTTCGACGACGCGACGCCGACGCAAAAATTATAGCAATAAACTTAAACGTTTCAGAACACAACTCTGTAGAAAGAGTTCGAAAAGATCCTCCGAACTGGCCAAAGATGAAGTTTTACAAATACGGATAGAGTAATTTTGGTGTTGTTCTCAATATTGTGATTGATACAGTTATTACACAAATAGATTAAAGTTTTAAAAATATACACAATGATATCGCTGATTTTGCATTAATCACGGATGTAAAAACATCCGCACAGATTATCCAAATTTTCCCCAATTTAGACGCATAATTTCCAAGGAATAAACAAAACGTTCTTTTTTTACCTCTTGTGGTATTATACTTAAAAACAACTATCAATGTAGTATTCTCGCGATATTTAGACACACTTCAATCACAAGCGTTTTAATTATACATAGAAATATCTCAAAACCAAAAAGTAAGGAGCTTACATATTTAATGTTTACACATCAAATCTAAGGAGTGCAACGTCGCTTACACATTTTTTTAATTAGCATTCGTGTATGTGCCATATAAAATTGACGGCATTTTAATTTGATTCCAAACCCATTAATTAATGTATCTAAAACTTGAACGCCATAGTTTATATGTATTTGTAACCCAAGTCGTAGAATCGCTCGGTTTTTTTCTAAATATTGGATTAAAACTCAAATTAGTACAATTGTGTTTCCAATGGCGCAGTAAAATAATAGTTATTTTAATTTACATAAAAGTCAGGAAAATCTTACATTACTGAAAAAGAACTAAATTGAAATACGAGGCACTGTGTGCCGAGTATTTTAAAGCTCCGATGCCGTCGCGGTGGCCATTGTGCTCGCGGTAGCCATTGTGGTCAAGGTGGCTGTTGTAATCGCGGCGGCAGTTGTGATCGCGGTGGCCGTTGTGGTAGCGGTGGCCGTTGTGGTCGACAAAATAGGCGGCCGTTGTGGTTACGACCAGAGGTAGCCGTTATAGTCACAGAGGTCGCTGTAGCTGGCGTCGGCAGTCGATTTTTAGATCGGCCGTCGGAGGTCGTTGTGGTCTCGGTGGCCGTTGTGGTCATAAAGTTAGGTGGCTGTTATGGTCAAAAATGCAAGTGGCCGTTGTGGTCGACAGAATACGTGGCCGTTGTGGTCACGGTGGCCGTTGTCGTTAAAGTTGGTAGGTGGCCGTTGTAGTCATGTCCACCTGAGTGTCATAAACTAATTCATGTTCTCCTATTTACAATTTTAGTCCCCATTTTTTTTGCATTTACATTATATTACATTCTTTTTTACATTTATATTTCCTTTCTAATCCTCTCCTCTTAGTTGTTTCGTCCTTCTCAATACTTCTTCCATCCACTCAGCTCCCTTTCCGTTTTCTTTTAAGATTTCCTCTATTTTCTTAACCTCTTCTCTTAACTCCCTGCATTGGTTCCTCATGTGTTTAAGGTCCTCCGTCTCTTCTCCATGTAGTCTGCACATCTTTTCTTCCTCTTTTGTCCAGTATTTATTTCCTAACTGTTCGTTCCCACATCTGAACCTTGCTATCGTTTTTTTTTCTTTTTTTTTGCTTTTATTCCCTTTCCCTTTCAGATATTCTGGCACCATTCTCTCTTGATATTCTTATAATTCATATTATATCTGCCCTCTTTTATCTTTGTCTATCTTTCCTGTTTTTCTATGTCCCTATCTCTCTTTATTATTTCCTCTCCTACCCTTACTCCCTCTTCCCTTAATCTCTCTGCTTCTTCTCTCGCGTACTTGTGCCTTTTGTAATATTCTTCTCTGCCATCCTGCCCGTACTTCAATGTTCCTCCCTTTATCACTTTCCAACATTCCTGTAGTATTTTGCATTCGGTTCTTTCCCTCAGTTCTTCCTTGTATTTTATAGCCCTTTTTCCTGTCTCTACTCTTATTTTTTCTGCCTGCATTTCCTCTCTTATAATTTACCCCGGTGTTTCTCTGGCTAGCCCTAATACACACTTCCAGTATTTTTCTTGTATCCCTACCACCTCTTAATACTCTTTCTACCCCCATATTTCCGCCCCATAAATCAACACACTTTTTATTAGCTTCTCAAACAGCAGACTTCGTATTTCTATGTACCAAACTCCTTTCCTCTATTTGGAAAGTAGTAAAAAATTATCTTACCGAATACACTTTGAGCATTGATAAATACTGAAAATTTTGTTGAAGAGAATGTTTCAAGCTTGTTTCTTTGAGGTAATAGCACTCGGTCATCAGCTTCGTGCTATTAGCAAGAAACACGCTTTCAACAGACTCTATGACAAACTTATCTTGGTATTATCAATGCTCTAAGGGCATTATAGCTGAAAACACCAATCGTTGCGTTATTCTCGCGGTATTTAGACACACTTCAATCGCAATCGTATAGAATTTTTTTTTTTTTGATTATACATCCATAGGAATATCTAAATCTCATGTTTATCAAAACTAGTGCGTGCATGACCTATTTCTCAAAACTAAAGTGTAAAGAGGTGCAGCGTCACTGACACATTCGTGTATGTGCCATATAAAATTGAAAGCATTTTAATTAGATTCCGAACCCATCATTTAATTTGTGTGAACTAAAATTAAAAAATTTTATATATCCAATAAGCACGATTTGCAAGCTTTGAAATACTACCTGACACGCTCCATTTTGACAATGGATGACCACAAAAGAAAATGAAAAATACACCACTAAGCTAGAAATGCAAACTAAATATCATCGAAACTCATGATGAATGATGTTCCCACATCTGAACCTTGCTATCGTTTTTTTTTCTTTTTTTTTTTGCTTTTATTCCCTTTCCCTTTCAGATATTCTGGCACCCTTCTCTCTTGATATTCTTATAATTCATATTATATCTGCCCTCTTTTATTTTTGTCCATCTTTCCTAATTTTCTATGTCTCTATCTCTCTTTATTATTTCCTCTCCTTCCCTTACTCCCTCTTCCCTTAATCTCTCTACTTCCGCTCGCGTACCCGTTTCTTTTGTAATATTCTTCTCTGCCATCCTGTCCGTACTTCAATCTTCCTCTTTTTATCTCTTTCCAACATTCTTGTAGTATTTTGCATTCGGTTCTTTCCCTCAGTTCTTCCTCGTATTTTATAGCCCTTTTTTCTGTATCGACTCTTATTTTTTCTGCCTGCATTTCCTCTCTTATAATTTACCCCGGTGTTCCTCTGGCTAGCCCTAATACCCATTTCCAGTATTTTTCTTGTATCCCTTCTACCTCTTTATACTCTTTCCATCCCCATATTTCCGCCCCATAAATCAACACACTTTTTATTAGCTTCTCCAACAGCAGACTTTTTTTTCTATGTCCACTTCAAACAACTTTCCCCCACACTCCACATTAATCTGTTTTCCTTCCTCACTCTTTTCTTTATGTGTTCCCCTCTTCAGTATCCTGCTTTATCGTGCAACCTAAGTATGTGAATTTCTTCACTTTTTCTTCCCTCTGTGTCTACTCCTCTCTTTTTCTTTTTCCCCCTCCATTTTTAAATTCCATTATTTTTGTTTTCTCCGTATTTACTTCCATTTTTCCAACGTTTTTATCATCTCCGTTATTTCCTTTTCCATCTTAGCCACCAACATATGTCATCCGCATACGCCAACGACCACACATTTACTTTTCCTACTACTATCCCTCCTATCTGATGTTCTCTTATTGTCTCCTCTAAATCCCCCGTATATACTGCAAACAGGCTTGGGCTCAATGGAAATCCCTGTCTCAACCTTCTCCTTTTTTTCTCTAGCTCTCTATTCGTTAAGTGTCTCAATATATATATGTTGCCTATCATTCTTCTTCCAGATTTGAATCCCGCTAGTCCGTCTGGTACCAAACTTCTTTCCTCTATTTGGATAGTAGTAAAAAATTATCTCACCGAATACACTTTGAGCATTGATAAATACTGAAAATTTTGTTGTATAGAATGTTTCAAGGTTGTTTCTTTAAGGTAATAGCACTCGGTCATCGGCTTCGTGCTATATGCAAGAAACACGCTTTCAACAGACTCTATGACAAACTTATCTTGGTATTATCAATGCTCTAAGGGTATCATAGCTGAAAACACCAATCGATGCGGATTCTCGCGGTATTTAGACTCACTTCAATCGCAATCGTATAGCAATTTTTTTTGTTTTCATTATACATCCATAGAAATATCCAAATCTCCTGTTTATCAAAATTAGTGCATGCATGACCTATTTCTCAAAACTAAAGTGTAAAGAAGTGCAGCGTCGCTGACACATTCGTGTATGTGCCATATAAAATTGAAGGCATTTTAATTAGATTCCTAACCCATTATTTAATTTGTCTGCAACTTAAACGAGATAGTGTAAAACACAAATTAGTACAATTCTGTGTTTCCAATAGTGAACTAAAATAAAAAAAATTATATATCCAAGAAGCACGATTTGCAAGCTTTGAAATACTACCTGACACGCTCCATTTTGACAATGGATGACTACAAAAGAAAATGAAAAAGACACCACTAAGCTAGAAATGCAAACTAAATATCATCGAAACTCATGATGAATGACGATTGGTAGTCGCTATGATCGCGGTGGCTTTTGTGGTCGCGGTGGCCGTTGTGGCTGACAAAATAGGTAGCCGTTATGTTTATAGTGGCCGTTGTGGTTACGAGCAGAGGTGGTCGTTATAGTCACAGAGTTCACTGTAACTGGCGTCGGCAGTCGATTTTCAGATCAGGCGTCGGTGGCCGTTGTGGTCATAAAGATAAGTGGCCGTTGTTGTCACGGTGGCTGTTATAGTCAAAAATGCAAATGGCCGTTATGGTCATGGTGGCCGCAGTGGTCGACAGAATAGGTGGCCGTTGTGGTCACGGTGGACGTTGTGCTTAAAGTTGGTAGGTGGCCGTTATGGTCACGGTGGCCGTTGTTGTCGTGACTACAACGGCCACACTTCCGGGTAGCCGTTGTGGTCATGCCCCTTTTCACCGAATTAACTAACATACGAGGGTGGTGTGAAAATTTTTCTGGCTCGTCTATAGATGGGAGCATCTGTTGGTGCTATAGTTAGTCATGTGAAATTGCAAATCTTTGTAGATACAGGTTCAGTCACTTCTTGATTAAACCAAAAATTTTCCAACAAAGATTTTAAGTTTTGGGAAAAGATAGAACTCCGAGTGAGCCAAATCTGAGGAATAGAGTGAATGCTGCAAATGCGTTTTTTTGCAGTTCAAATGTTTTTACACTTTTCGAGTGTCTTTATCATGTGGAGGATTTTGGACGTTCGTTTAAACTCGGCAGTTCTTTGTTTTACAGTGAAAACTGAAGAGAGAAGAGTTACTTTAGATTAAAAGTTCCGACTCCCTATACCTGGCATGCGCACGTCAGTCCTTTGGGCTTTTTGTACTGTCCGGCGCTTTCAAGTCGAGAGTTCGACATCCGTATCATTTAGTAGACTTGCGATATTCTCTATCAGCTTGCGGTTGTCAATAGAGTTAGGGCTTCACTCTAGTTGGTATTTCATATATGCTATTTCATCTTCGTGTTGAAAAAGTCTGCATACCGGTCCATTTTTGTATAAATTTTCTAAACGCTTCAATGACCGTCGGAAAACTGACTACTTGCTTGATATGAGTTTCTTTCAGTCTTAACAGGGCTTTGGTGGTCTGTGACTTTGGAGGTTTTATCAATATTTTGCAATGTATTGCTTAATTGCAGTTTTCTTCATTTCGCTGACGGGTGGCATTAACCCATATATTTATTGCTGAGCTGGCTGGATTTTTTTGTGTTTTACTTTTTTTAGACCAGGTTCTATACCTGTGATTGCTTTGCGAGCTGGTTCGCTTTTTCATTTCTTACTATACCACGGTGACCTGGGAACCAGCATAGTCTTACTGTGTTCTTAAGGTTTGAAGTTTGAGTTTGCATTCATTGTCTACGTTTTCAGTGCTGCCTAACTGTCTGTACCTAGGTGTATATTTTGATTGTACAATTTCTTTTCTATGCTGATATTTATGCATATGTTAATAGCTTGCATTTCAGCTTGAAACATAAGCCTCCTTTCAAATTTATATCCATCCGTGTAAAATATGATGTTCTATTTGTTAGGGTTCTTAGTTGGTCCGGATCTCAACCAATGTGAACTGTGTAGTTCTTTCCAAGTCAAAGACTTGATTTATTAAGTCAGAGTCCGTGATTTTGCCATGTCCTACATAGATTATTAGCTGTAGTTTTCCAGTGGCCAGTGCTTTGTAATCTGTAAGCTTCGATTCTGGCTTCACCTTCTAAGAAGAAGTGCAGAGGTGATAGATTTAAAGTGCCATTTAGTGCTTGACTTGAGGTGCCTTTAAAGGCTCCGGAAATGAACCGATTAGCCAGATATTGTATCCTGCTAATTTTGTGTTTTGCAGTTACTTGTTGGGTTTTGGGCCACCAGAGGATTATGCCGTATGAGATTATTGGTCGAGCTATGGTTTTATACATCCAGAGGGTCAATTCCGAGTTGAACCGTCACTTACTGCCTATAGCTTTGTCCTCAATAACTAATGCTTGTATGCACCTGGTGATTGTTTTGTTAAGGTGGAAGTCCTGACTTAATTTGAAGTCGATGGTTAGTCCTAAGTTCTCAACCTCACTCACCCAGTTGACGTTTGTCTCAAACAGTTTTAAGTTGATTCTGTTTTTAGTGTTTCTTCTACGAGGGAAGTTGACAAGAGTGGCTTTATCTAAAATTATTCTCTAGGCACCACTTTTCACATTGCATTGTGTACAGTATTCTGGTATTTGTCACGTGTCAGTATGATAATGTCATCAGCATATCGTTGATGCACCATAGGAACGGAAGGAGTACTTCTCTCTGTGGACATCCCCGTGTCGCTTGTACTGTCTTTTCCTTGTCAAACAATTTGACATTCACAGTTCTCGTGTTAAGCTTTGCCATGGTCTATCTTATCGTAGTATTGTCCACTGATGGTTTGTCATTGCCTTTTCTATGAGTGATAGGAGGCGTTGTCGAAAGCTCTCTGTATATCTAGGAAGGCTCGAACTGCTTACTCCTTACTCTCCATGACTTTTCTACCAGTTGGTGTAGTGCTGTATCACATAATCACGCTGACATTTGTAGATCGGAAATGCGGTTAAAACCTCTTCCCTCCAATGCCAGCCTACTAATATTTTCAATATTTTAAGAAGGAATGACTTTAGAGTGATGGGTCTGTAAGTGTAAGATTTAGTTTCTGCGTAACTGCTTTTACCCGGTTTTAGGATGAATTCCACTTTAGTCATTCTCCAGGCTTGGGGAATGTAGGTTAGTGCTTTGAATATGCCTCGGAGTGGGTTAAGTAGTATATCTATCCCGTCCTGTACCATTACGGGTTGTATGCCATTGTTGCCAACAATTTTGAAAGGACTATAGAGGTTAATTGCCTACTTGATCCTTTCTTTGCTAACTACTGTTTTTGCTCTTTTCCAGTCTTCTCTTCTACGGGTATGGCTGGTTTTAACCAAATAAGTTTGTTCCACTGCTTCGGGTAAATGACTTTTTTATTAAGAGATATTGTCTCGCTCTTGGCTGTAGTGTATTTTGTACCTACTGGGTTTATGGCCTGCTGTGGAAAGCGTGGTTTCCACCACCTGTTGATTTTTTTCCCAGGTTGCTACCTTGACCTGTTTGTCATTTTTTTTGTCAGGGTTTTATAGTAGCTGTTCCAGTTTTTGATGTTTTTAGACCTATTAAACAAACGCCTGACTTCTTGTCTGGTTTTTCTAAGTTTTCGCATTACCAATTTGTGTGTTTTTTAATTCTTTGCTGACTAGGAACTATTAGAGGACAGCTGCTATAAAAGGAGTCTATAATGGCGTTTTTATTTGATCGGCTGTAGACTCTAGCACTACTGTATTAGAAAATCTAAATTGTTGATGTTCTATTTTGTTTTGTAGTTTTTGTTCATATAGGTCCTAGTCCGTCTTTCTTGAATTATCGGATGCTCTTTGGTTTACTTCTCGTTGAGACAATTTGAAGCTAATATAATTATGTTCTGATCGTGATGGCTCGTTTAAGACTTGCCATTTGTTTATTGTTTGACTAATATTAACAGTTGTAACGGTAATATCTATAACTTTCTGTCTGTTGGAAAGGTTGGTGTATTGCCTACATTAACTACTACTAGATTGTTAGCTAGGATAAATTCCAACAATGACTCATTTTAAATATTGCAGTCAGTGCTGACCCAAGTGGTGTGGTGTGCTTTTGCGTCCAGCTTAGGATGAGGTCTAAGTGAACCGGACAATACTAGTTTCTTTAATTCTTTGCTGGGCGGTGGCTGCTCGGAATCGGCTGGGTGGTAGATTGAGCTTAGAATGGCTTGGTTGCTACTTTTCTCACTATTCTATTTTATTTTTACCGTGGTAATATCTCCAGAACATAATTCCATCAGTGGTATAAAGTCAAGATAATTTATTATTATTATTAGAACGGACGAGGAAAGTGATCTTATTGACGCCTATGTACGGTACGTAGCTGATTAACTGAAGTGCTCGTTCTGCACTGTTGTTTATTATTACTGTGACCGTTCTGTCCCTCTCTTCTAGAGGAGTGACGGTAAATATCTCTCAAGCGTCGCTCTTTTACTTTTAGCTTGGTTTTAGCCCATAGGTGCAGCTTAGATACTTACTTACTCAACCAGAGTTTTATGAGTTCATTCTTACATGCAACCACTAGGCCAGCTTGCTACTTTGTCAGTTTGACATCTGGGTAGCCTACAGGGTAGATGGCTATCTTCACCGTGGTGGTTGCCTCAGCGAAATTAAGTTTACTTTGAGTGCCTGTCTTTGATGTTGACGGCTTCTCAGCTACCAGCTTTGCTTTTTTTTGTTTCTACATGAGAAAGGATGGTATCGTGTGAGCGCGGCCTTATTTCTTTGCGTAAGTACGACTGTTGTGCTCTCGGATTTTAAAGCTGGATCTATAGCCCTCTTCTTCTCAATCTTCTGTTTTCTCTTAAAGTTGGGGTCATACCTAAGCCCTTGGTTTTGCAGGATTGTTTATCACGTTCCCTGCGTTCCTTGGCTGTAAGTTTCTGCTTTTTGAGGAACACCTTGCCTAGTTAGGTGGCTATGTCTTCTCCTGTTATGACTTCCTGCTTGGTGACTGTTCTTCACTATCAGTCTGGACTGTCAGCTCCGCAGTACAGGTGTAATAAATTTGTTGTTCCTACGAGTGAAAATTTTCCGCAACTAGATATAAAAAGTTGGCTTAATACTTCTGGAGGGCGGCTAGTATTCAGAAGGCTCCGTTCGTGACGCATATTATAAGCCTCTTCGTCTACGCCTCTGTTATGTACGGATACCGCGTGACACATTTGAAGCAAGAGGCTCTCCGTCGTGAGTTTTAGGATTTTCGCTCCTTTATCCCTTTGGTCCGGGCGTTTAGATAAGGTCCTCCGCCTATCTGCTTGTGAGACATGACCACAGTCAGCAGTCTAGGCATGGTTAATAGATTTTACTAAGTGGGACTGACATTTTAATTGATACCCTAATGCAAGTTCTTCGCCAGCACACTACAGCTGGGCGTTGGGAGGTCGGTCTGCGAGGAGGCTTTCATCTTCATGTTGCCGAGCTCTTCCCGTTCAGAGAGGTTACTGGTCGCCACCCAGCCTACGCTAGCGAGCTGGGCCTCCTATCCACCCGATTGTTACCGCATATGCTACTATACACATTTACTGGTTTAAACGAATGGTTTGCACTAACAGTTGTGCTAGAATGAGGGGAAGAATTTATTTGATTGTTATTGTCATCTACGCCCGAAGCTGAGAACTTTTCAATCAATCCTCTTAAGTAAAAGAACTACAAAAATTGAAAAGTTCCTACCTTTCAAAATATTAAAAAACGTGCGGGTGAAATTCTTTGAGAGATCTGCAAATGCATAAGCAAGAACGTATCTGGAGAACCTGACCATAGTGGCAGTATTATAGTAGGAAACCAAAACATTCGGTTTATTGTGTTTTTTGTTTTGGAAAACTTTAGGTATATTTTTCTGATTATCCCTCACGTTAAAATAAAAAAGTTTCCGGTATTGGTGTGTATCTTTTGTTAGATTTATAGTACTCCCAATATTACACAATGTCTGTTTTTTTCTCATTATTTAAACACAAACATTAACACAATTCTTTTGTAAATATGGTTAAGATTAGATATAAAAACGCAATGCAATTATTTAATGTTTATTTTGTTACAGGTTTTTGTATAAAAACAAAAGAAGTTGGTACTGATACGAAGGTGTTTGTAAATATTTGTCAAACCGATGCTCTTCCTCCCCCTGAGGATTTGTCTGAAAGCGAATTGACCAGGTTGTGCGATTCGGATGAGCCTTGTAACTTTCGAATTCCATTGAGTATAGGCGAAGTTCGCGTGGAGAGCGACAAAAAGGGCGTTGATGCGAAAGCAATCGACGTTGCAATAAATCCAAAGTTTTTTCTTAAAATAGAAAATACTTCATTATTCAAAAGCTTCTTTCTCGCTGTAGTATTTGAAGGTTTGAGCGATAAGCATCATATGCACGTAACGGACGAACGTATTGTGCTGAAAAATAGGAAAGCTTATGGGAATCTGCAGTTGCATAGGATACAACAGCGAGAGATTGATGAAAAAATCAATGCGATTAACAACAAACGAGAAATACTTTTAGAACCTGAGAGTGGTCCATCGAAGCCAAAGATTGAGGTACTATCTAGCACTTCTTACGTCGAAGGCGTAAGTGACGTAAAAACGCCCGAATACAGGCTTTTTAAGAAGTTGAACGAAGTGAACGTTCTTTATGGAGAGTTTAAATTGCCAAATCTACCCGATGCGAACCAAATTACTTTGGATGTCGGCGAAGATAGGATTGTTTTAGAGTCTAAGAAATATAAATACTTTTTAGATGTGTTTCTTCCGTGTGATGTCTCAGAAAATGTAATTGCGAGCTTTGATACGAAGTCCAAGGTAAGTTATCCTTCCATTTCAAGCAATTGAAAGATCACTCTTATGAAGTCCTTAGATACATCGCACTTTTTTATGGTATTATCGCAAAGCTAGTTTGTGATGTTTAAATCACAGGGGATATTGTTTGTTTGGAGGAAGTTTATATAAATGTTTTTGTGTTCAGTTTTATCTATTTGGCTATATAGACTTGATGATCCCTGCCTCGCCAATATGTCTGATTTGGTTTCTCTCTCTCGGATTCAGAGCACTGATGCATTGAGTTGCTTTAGGTGTTTCTAAACCAACTTTTAGGGTTGCTTAACTGTCTGACAATAATAAGATATGGTTTCTTGGTACAATACACATTCATTTTTTTACAGCAGATGATCCGTTCTGCCGTCTTTTGTCTAGCACCACTTCTTTCCTTACCACGCAGTCTATTGATCTAGCTAACAGGGGGATTGGCACATGATGTTTCTTGATTTTTGCTAACTGACAGTCTGTCAGTAGGTAGTGAGGTCCTGGATACGGAAGCAACTCTGCTAAAGTTGTGCAAACAAATGTGAGCCAAAAGTACACACACATATAGTCAGTCAGTCAGCATAAGTTACTACGCAGAATTTAGAATTAAAAGCCAGAGGTTACTCTGATTGCTCTGCATTTAATAACTTCCAAAGATAAATAATTTAAGAAATTAACGCAAATTAATTTTCAAGGACTCTAATTAAATTTTAATTTAAATTGGATCATCTTAGTATAAAGCATAAACGATGTAAGACTAATGTATCTATATAATTTTGTTGCTGAATAATCTGACTTTATAGTCGTTGGTATCTAGGCAAACCCGGGTGTTAGTCTCGGTCTGAGACAGGTCTTAGTGTGTAAGTTAGTGCCATGATAGTACTGAAAACCAAAAATATTTTGGTAATTAAAAGCTTCGATCTCTTTTGGAACATAGAAGGGTCCGGTAATTTGAATAAATCATTTCATTTTCGGAAAGATCTTCCTGGTAATGGAACCCACTCTTAAGAATCTAAGTGCATTGATCATTTGGTTTTGTCATTGTCATTGACAACGCGATATTTACATAGTGCTCGAACCCAAAAGGGAAACCGAAACAGTTTAGTCATGGTTTCTTTTTTGTCTTAGTAAATTTCGGTGATTAGTTCTACAGATCTTTTTAGAATATATGTGACTTACTACTTAGCAGAATTTTCCAAGCCTTAGCTTACCCAGTGTTGTTTAATCCGAACAATGTCGTAACACTCTACAAGAATACACAACGGAGTTGCCTTACTGCTTACTTGTGGGGTCTCCACGTTTTCAAATCATGTTTCCTTGTTCCGTTTCTGGGAATGGGTCTGCGATGTGAACTGCTACTCTTTCGAATGGACTTCCGACGTTGTACTGTCTCATAGGAGCCTTGCGCTTTGCAATTGGTCCGTTTCCAGACGCGCATAAGTTACATTTGCCTCGGTGCTATCGCCGCTCTCCATGAATCCTTTTAGAAGACCATTTTCTAATTTCAAAGCCCAATACGCTTTCACTTTGCGCGCTGATTTCTTTCCAAATTGGTCTTTGTCCATTCGCTTTGTAATTTATTATCAACTGTAGTTTCAGGTCACTCTCTTGTTCTCGACGTAGTTAAACTGAATGCCAATTATTGTAAATCGTCGTTCTTCTGCGAAGCATGTTAGTTTTCTCTTCTAGTCGAGAACAATGACTACAGTTAATCCGGCATGTGCGTCTGCGTTGCGATGACTGATTCCAACAAGATGTTCTGTATCAAAATCGTAGATACTGCTGCAATCGTTCAATCCATCTCGCAACTTGTTCTTCCGGGTTTCGAAATTGAAGAACCCATTTCAGATGAGCATAGTCTGTCCGCAGAAGAAATTTCCATCCATATAAGTATCTCTAGAAGTGTTTAACGGACTTAACAACAGCTAACAGTTCTGTTCTAGTTAAAGAATAATTCGTCTCAGGTTTCGACAGTACTTTACAGAAGTATCCGATCACCCTTTCTTCTCCATTCTGAATTTGAAAAAGTATACCTCCTATTGCGAGGTTGCTAGTTTCAGTGTCCAGCACAAACTTGCCGCTCGAGGATAACTCAATATTGGTGCCGTAACTAAAGACTGTTTTAATTTTTAAAAGGTCTAATTATAGTAATCGTTCTAAGTAAAATCGCGTCTTTCTTCGGTCTGGTGTTGTCAGCGGTTTTGCAATGCTGACAATTCCCAGCACGAATCTGGGATAATAAGTGCACAATCCGAGAAAACTGCGAAGTTCGTATTTATTCTTTGGTATTGGCTAATCTAGAACTTTCTTAATTTTATCCGAGTCCGGCATCACTCTCGTCTAGGATACAATGTGTCCTAAATACTTTACTTTTTTTCTGAAGATATGGCACTTCTTTGTACTTAATTTCAGGCTTGCACTTCGCAATCGTTGAAACACTTTCAAATTTTTCAAATGCTCTACGAACCATTTTTCAACCACAATCACGTCGTTCAAATACACCAGGCACGTCTTCCAAGACAGTTCTCGCAAGATCGTCTCCAACAAACGCCAGAAGCGTTGCACTATCCAAAGGGCATTACCATTTCTCACGGTCCTTTCATTCCAAGTCGATTGTCCTATCCCAGTATTCTTCCTCAAACTTACCCGGTTTGGACTGGTATTCATAATTCTAACTAGTATTACGTTTTTGACCTTCACCAGAGATTTACCAACTAGTAGTCCTTGGGCGAATATTTCATTTTTGGTTAGTTCGATGCTACGAATGGAACTTTCCCGAAGATCTCCATCCAGACGTCTCATCACAACGCTCTTAGTTCGTCCAGGTAAAACGACATCCCTTACTAGAACAACCCTCGTTTTTCTATCTTTCAACAAATGAAAAAAAATTTCTTTGTTCTCTAGTTTTCCATATCTAAATGGAATCTAAACTTCCTTAAGGGTCAATTCCCAAGATCATTTCTTCAGTTATGTCAGCTACCGGTATCTGCTGATTATTTGATTTATTTCCAATACAAATAGTCACCATCATTTCTCCATGAACTGGGTCTGTTTCGACAGTTGCGATCTTTAGTTGTACCGTGATTGGCGTTATTCTTCCATATTTTCCAACTACATCTGGCGCACTATTGTTCTCGTCGCTCCTGTGTCAACCAATAGTTCAATTCCTTGTCAAGGAGTTAGTTGGCGATACAGCGTGGGTGGTGATCTCCGGGGCATCCTTGTTGGAGGTTGACTTTTTGCCTTTTTTTTGGATGACCTCCACTAGTTTTCCGATGGCTCTTTTGTTCTTGGTTTGGGACAGCGGCGTCGAATGTGACCCAGTTCACCGGAGTACCAACATGTAGGGCCTCGACGTACACGACTTGTTTGGTCACGTAATACTCGCCGAAGTAGCTCTTCAATGCTTTCCTGTCGTTCTTCTTGAGCCTCTACCATATTACGAAAACGATGACTACCTCGATGGGACGCCTGCTTTGCCGCTTCAAACTCTAACGCATGTGCCAGCGCGTCGTCGAGCGTCTTAGCTCGAACTAATCACAACGTTTGTTGTGTATTGCTGTCCCTTAAACGTCGACAAAAGTTTGTACTGCCAGTTGTTCCAGAAAACTACATGGAGCTGTAGGGTAAGCTAGTCTCACCAAACGCACAATATCCGCTTCAAGCTCTTGAAGGCTTTTGACATGATTCTTTACCTCGCATGCTACACCTATTGAAGATGGGTACGTGTCTCCATATCGCATCTCCAGACGTGAGGTCAGCAGTTGATAATCCATTTGTTGGTAATCAGTGATGGTTCGCAAGATGTTTATTGCTTCTCCTCGGAGGGCAACAATCAACGAAGTGGCTTACTCTTGGTCGTTCCATCCATTGGCCATTGAAGCAGCTTCAAATCGTTTGTAGTACGTCGACCACGGTGTCTTGCCATCGAACGTCGCCGGTGCGATCCGTATTCTTGATGTTACTTGATGTCACTTCACTTTCATTTTTGGGTATTGCGTTTTTGTCACATGTCTTTCGCCTTGTAGTCTTTCTTTCGTTAGTTCAAATCTTCTATTTTTCTTGTTTCTTCTTCTAACCTTCTGGAATGTTCTAATCATTTTTCTTCCATAATCATGGAAGTTTCCATCAATTTCTCTTTCTATTACTCTAGATGTTTCTATTAGTTTCTCTTCAACGTTCATCTATAAATTATTGGAATATTCTAGTAGTTGCTTTATGCTCTCTTGAAACGTTCTGGAAATTTCCAAAAATTTTTCATTGAGTTTATTGGAAATTTCTTTTAACTTTTCTCCCAGAATTTTAGAATTCTCTGACATCTATCCATAGGTAATATATAAAGAAGAAAATCAACTAAAACACCAGCTATGTAATCATTCCGATTACTTTAAACACACAACTGCAGCTGTTTATTGCTTTCAAAAGAAATTAATCCAGTTCTTAAACAACAAATTTGATCTTGTCAAAAAAATTTATTATTCTTTTGGCGAGTGTGCAGGGCAATACAGGAACAAAAAGAACTTTTCAAATATATGCGATCATAAGGAAGATTTTAATGTTGAAGCCGAATGGCCTTCACCAGAGCTTCACCAACTAGTAGTCCTTGGGCGAATATTTCATTTTTGGTTGGTTCGATGCTACGAATGGAACCTTCTCGGAGATCTCCATCCAGACGTCCCATCACAATGCTCTCATTTCGTCTAAATAAAACGTCATCCTTTACTAGAACAACCCTCACCTTTTCATCTTTCGACGAATGAAAAAAAAATTATCCGTTCTCTAGTTTGAGGACATCATTTTCCATGTACCTATAAATGGAATCCACACTGCTTTATAAAGTTCGTTCTCAAGATTATTTTTTCAGTTATGTCAGCTACCAGTATTTGATGATTAATTGATTTATTTCCAATACAAATAATCACCATCATTTCTTCATGAATTGCATCTGTTTGGCCAGTTGCTGTCTTTAGTTGTATCGTTATTGGTGTTATTCTTCCATATTCTCGAACTACATCTGGGCGCACTATTCTTCTCGTCACTCCTGTGTCAACCAATAGTTTAACTCCTCGTCGATTGATGGTGCCATCAACATAAATGCTATTCAGGTATTTGAACTAACGAAAAAAAGACTACATCCGAAAAAGCCAAAAGTCGACCAACAACCGTGCCCCGGAGACCACCATCCACGCTGCATCGCCAACTAACTACCTGAATAGCATCTATGTTGAAGGCACCATCAATCGACGAGGAGTTGAACTATTGGTTGACACAGGAGTGACGAGAACAACAGTGCGCCCAGATGTAGTTCGAGAATGGAGAAGAAAGGATGATCGGTTACTTCTGTAAAGTCCTGTCGAAGCCTGAGACGAATTATTGTGTAACTAGAATAGAATTGTTAGCTGTTGTTAAGTCCGTTGAACACTTCTAGAAATGCTTATATGGATGGAAATTTCTTCATGCTCCTCTGAAATGGGTTCTTCAATTTCGAAACCCGGAAGGACAAGTTGCGAGATGGATTGAACGATTGCAGCAGTATCTACGATTTTGATACAGAACATCTTGCTGGAATCAGTCATCGCAACGCAGACGCACATGCCGGATTAACTGTGGTCATTGTTCTCGACTAGAAGAGAAAACTAACATGCTTCGCAGAAGAACGACGATTGACAATAATTGGCATTCAGCTTAACAGCGCGGATGGAGATCTCCGGGGCACGGTTGTCCGCTTCAAGCTCTTGAAAGCTTTCTGACGACTTTTGTCATGATTCTTTACCTGCACCTATTGAAGATGGGTACGTGTCTCCATATCGCATCTTCAGACGTGAGGTCAGCAGTTGATAATCCATTTGTTGGTAATCAGTGATGGTTCGCAAGATGTTTATCGGTTCTTCAGGTACTTGGAGGTCGACTTTTGGCCTTTTTTTTTGGATGACCTCAACTAGTTTTCCGATGGCTCTTGTGTTCTTGGTTTGGGACAGCGGCGTCGAATGTGACCCAGTTCACCGCAGTTCCAACATGTAGGGCCTCGACGTACACGACTTGTTTGGTCACGTAATACTCGTCGAAGTAGCTCTTCAATGCTTTCCTGTCGTTCTTCTTGATCCTCTACTATATTACGAACACGATGACTACCTCGATGGGACGTCTGCTTTGCCGCTTCAAACTCTAACGCATGTGTCTTAGGTCAAGCTAATCGCAGCGTTTGTTGTGTATCGCTGTCCCTTAAACATCGACAAAAGTTTGTACTGCCAGTTGTTCCAGAAAACTACATGGAGCTGTAGGGTAACCTAGCCTCACCAAACGCGCAATATCCGCTTCAAGCTCTTGAAGGCTTTCTGACGACTTTTGACATGATTCTTTACGTCGCGTGGTACACCTGTTGAAGATGGGTACGTGTCTCCATATCGCATCTCCAGACGTGAGGTTAGCAGTTGATAATCCATTTGTTGGTAATCAGTGATGGATCGCAATATGTTTATCGGTTCTCCTCGGAGGACAACAATCAACGAAGTGGCTTACTCTTGGTCGTTCCATCCATTGGCCATTGAAGCAGCTTCAAATCGTTTGTAGTACGTCGACCACGGTGTCTTGCCCTCGAACATCGCCCGTGCGATCCGTATTCTTGATGTTACTTGATGTCACTTCACTTTCATTTTCGGGTATTGCGTTTTTGGAGTCACATGTTCTTCGCCTTGTAGTCTTTCTTTCGTTAGTTCAAATCTTCTATTTTTCTTGTTTCTTCTTCTAACCTTCTGGAATTTTCTAATAATTTTTCATCCATAATCATGGAAGTCTCTATCAATTTATCTTCTATTACTCTAGATGTTTATATTAGTTTCTCTTCAACGTTCATCTATAAATTAATGGAATATTCTAGTAGTTGCTTTATGCTCTCTTGAAACGTTCTGGAATTTTCCAAAAAATTTTCATTGAGTTTATTGGAAATTTCTTTTAACTTTTCTCCCAGAATTTTAGAATTCTCTGACATCTATCCATAGGTAATATATAAAGAAGAAAATCAACTAAAACACCAGCTATGTAATCATTCCGATTACTTTAAACACACAACTGCAGCTGTTTATTGCTTTCAAAAGAAATTAATCCAGTTCTTAAACAAATTTGATCTTGGCAAAAAAATTTATTATTCTTTTGGCGAGTGTGCAGGGCAATACAGAAACAAAAAGAACTTTTCAAATGTATGCGATCATAAGGAAGATTTTAATGTTGAAGCCGAATGGCCTTCACCAGAGCGTCACCAACTAGTAGTCCTTGGGCGAATATTTCATTTTTGGTTGGTTCGATGCTACGAATGGAACCTTCTCGGAGATCTCCATCCAGACGTCCCATCACAATGCTCTCAGTTCGTCTAAATAAAACGTCATCCTTTACTAGAACAACCCTCACCTTTTCATCTTTCGACGAATGAAAAAAAAATTCTCCGTTCTCTAGTTTGAGGACATCATTTTCCATGTACCCATAAATGGAATCCACACTGCTTTATAAAGTTCGTTCTCAAGATTATTTTTTCAGTTATGTCAGCTACCAGTATTTGATGATTAATTGATTTATTTCCAATACAAATAGTCACCATCATTTCTTCATGAATTGCAACTGTTTGGCCAGTTGCTGTCTTTAGTTGTATCGTTATTGGTGTTATTCTTCCATATTCTCGAACTACATCTGGGCGCACTATTCTTCTCGTCACTCCTGTGTCAACCAATAGTTCAACTCCTCGTCCATTGATGGTGCCATCAACATAGATGCTATTCAGGTAGTTAGTTGGCGATGCAGCGTGGATGGTGATCTCCGGGGCACGGTTGTTGGAGGTCGACTTTTGGCTCTTTCGGATGACCTCCACTAGTTTTCCGATGACTCTTGTGTTCTTGGTTTGGGACAGCGGCGTCGAATGTGACCCAGTTCACCGCAGTTCCAACATGTAAGGCCTCGACATACACGACTTGTTTGGTCACGTAATACCAGTCGAAGTAGTTCTTCAATGCTTTCCTGTGGTTCTTCTTGATCCTCTACCATATTACGAACACGATGACTACCTCGATGAGACGCCAGCGCGTCGTCGAGCGTCTTAGGTCGAGCTAATCGCAGTGTTTGTTGTGTATCGCTGTCCCTTAAACATCGACAAAAGTTTGTACTGCCAGTTGTTCCAGAAAACTACATGGAGCTGTAGGGTAAGCTAGTCTCACCAAACGCGCAATATCCGCCTCAAGCTCTTGAAGGCTTTCTGACGACTTTTAACATGATTCTTTACCTCGCGTGGTACACCTGTTGAAGATGGGTGTCTCCATATCGCATCTCCAGACGTGAGATCAGCAGTTGATAATCCATTTGTTGGTAATCAGTGATGGTCTGCAAGATGTTTATCGCTTCTCCTCGGAGGGCAACAATCAACGAAGTGGCTTTCTCTTGGTCGGTCCATCCATTGGCCATTGAAGCAGCTTCAAATCGTTTGTAGTACGTCGACCACAGTATCTTGCCATCGAACGTCGCCGGTGCGATCCGTATTCTTGATGTTACTTGATGTCACTTCACTTTCATTTTTGGGTATTGCGTTTCTGTCACATGTCTTTCGCCTTGTAGTCTTTCTTTCGTTAGTTCATATCTTCTATTTTTCTTGTTTCTTCTTCTAACCTTCTGGAATTTTCTAATAATTTTTCTTCCATAATCATGGAAGTTTCCATCAATTTCTCTTCTATTACTCTACTTCTGTTAGTTTCTCTTTAACGTTCATCTATAAATTAATGAAATATTCTTGTAGTTGCTTTATGTTCTCTTGAAAAGTTCTGGAATTCTCCAAAAATGTTTATTTGAAATTTCTTTTAACTTTTCTCTCAGAATTTTAGAATTTTTTTCCATTTTAGTAGTACTTTCAGTTAATTTTTTTTCCAGCGTTCTAGAATTTTCTTCTAATTTAGCAAAATTTTCTTTTAAAAATCCTAATATTTCTGTATCTATTTTGACACTTTGGGAAGGCGAAACCGGCATTCACTCGCAAAAAAAGTACACACAAATTGTTTATTAAAAATAATCCCACTTCTGACACCAGTGTAACGAGAATTTAAAAACCGTTTATTAGAAACTAATGGTTAATAACAATTTAGAAATAATTAAACGAAATAAAACGTCCCCGACTATTTTAGAAGAAAAGTTTGAGGGAAACAAGATTAAGAAACCTTCCCTGTCTGTAGACGATGTTCATTAGAAACATTTGAAAAGAACTCAACTGAGTTCATACAATTGTTCTGTATAAAACTTACTGCTTTAGTAATCCATGACTTTGTTGCTTTAGCAACAGAGTTCTTTTCTGAATGATGTTAAAGGAAATTTAAAAGTTGGAGTTCTGTGTGTTTGTTGATTTTTCAGAAAATTTCAGCTTTATCAATCAAGATGAGGCTAAGGATCTTACTGGGTGAGCGAACGTGACATCATCTATTCATAGGTAATATATAAAGAAAATGAACTAAAACACCAATTATGTAATCATTTCTGATTACTTTAAACACACAACTGCAGCTGTGTATTGCTTTCAAAACAAATGAATCCAGGTCTTAAACAAAAAAATATATTATTCTTTTGGCGAGTGTGCAGGGCAATACAGAAACAAAAAGAACATTTTAAATCTATGCCATGATAAGGAAGATTTTGATGTTGAAGCCGAATGGTACTTCTTCGCATGGTAAGGGACCTTGCAATGGGGTTGGGGGTACCCTTAAAAGGTTAGCTACTAAGGCAAGTTTGCAGAGACCTTTTGAAAATCAAATTCTATTCCTAAAGGATCTTTTCGACTGTGAGCAGTTGAAAACATAAAGCCTGTAGGTAAACTTTGAATTTTCTACCCAAAAAGACCATATTGAAACAGAAAGATTCTTGGAGGAAACGCATGCTTTTATCCCCCTACAAACAAGCACATTAAGAATATTAGTCAAACCATTTTCAAATTCAAAGATGATGAGGTCAAACTCACATTCCTTCACTCTGCTGGACCTGCTCCATCCTTTACCTTTCAAAGAAAATATTTTGTGGCTCAGGGTCACAAACATTCTTTGTGAAGTGAACCCAGTTACAACGACAGGGCGAGCCTACAAAATTTTTAATGAAGAAAAAAGACCCATGAAGCTCTTGAGATACACCGCAGCCAATAGTTTCTTTGAATGTTTGTACTTTATAACCTCTTCTATTTGAAATGAAAAATTCTTTGTGAATTCATTAGTACCTACTATATATTAGTTTGTTCTTCACATTATATTCATGTAAATGTTGTAATTAGTGTAATGGTTTAATCGAATTCCCAGCATCTGATTATAATACTTTACTACATTGGGTCAAAATTAACTTTGATTAATAAAAATTAAAGAAAATCAACATATTATGGCTATTGCAATTACATAGTTTCTTTAGGCGATAGTTTAAGGCTTACGAGCCTGTTGTCTTTCGTCCCATTGCTGCCTCATCATAATTCTTATAATATTTATTAACAAAAACCTTATCAACACTGAACACTGAATTTTTTCAATTTTTTAAAAAGTGCGCTTTTGAGAAATTCAAATTTTGAAAAAAAACTTCCTCTTAACCCGTTTTTAGCTGCATGTCATAAAAATAGCTTTAAAATGACAAATTTCAACTCTCTATTTTGTCTAGGAGAGTTGCAATTTCAAGATGACGCGACAGGTCAACGCGTTTTTCCAAAACTTTACACAGCGATTTTCTGAAAACCGTTTGAGAAATAGGGCTGAAATTTGTTTTTTTTCTTAGACTACATAAAGGTCAGCTAATGGTGAAGGAAAAGTTGTTAAAAGTGTGTTGATTTGACGCGGAATGGCCCAGCGATATGTTTTAACACATTAAGAAATTATTTTTTTAAACAATTAAAAATGTTATAAAAAGTCTATTGTGTACTTTCTTTATATACAAATATTATATTATTTTTAATGTAATAACAAAAGGGGGAAAGGGATGAATAAAAGAGAGAGAGAGGAAGAGGAAAAACAAAGGCAACAAATATTTGAAAGCGGAAAGAGAACAATAAGATCACCAGACGTTAAAAAGATATCGGAGGAGAACGAAGGAAAAACCTCAAGAACAGAAGGAGGAAGGAAAGAAATGGAGGAGTTAAAAGAATTATTGAGAGAAATGATGAAACAGATGGAAGAAAATATGCAAAGAATAAGACAAGAAATCAAAGAAATGAAAAAAGAAATGAGAGAAAGAGAAAAGAAGTGGGAGAAAGAAAAAGAGAAACTGGTGGAGAGAATAGAAAAACTGGAGAAAAAGCGGAAGACGAGGAAAGATGGAAAAGAAAAAATAATATCGCGATAAAGGGGTGGAGAAGTGAAAAACCACAAAAAGATTTAGCAGTGATGCTGGAAGAAAAATTAAATTTAAAAGTAGAGGTGAAAAAAGTGACAGTAATAAACAAAGAGAAGAAAAATGAGATGGTGGTGGCGGAAATCGGAGGGTGGGAGGAAAAATTGAAGGTAATGGAGGAGAAGAAGAAATTAAAGAATACAAGAATATATATGTCACGATTTAACATGGGAGGAAAGAAGAGTGCAAAGAGAAATAATGAACATAGCGATGGAAAGAAGAGCGGAAGGAAAAAGAGTATAGGTAGGGTACAGAAAAATGGAGATAGACGGAGACAGATACATATGGAACGACAAGGATAGGGGACTGTGCAGAGAAAGAGAAGAGAAAGTGGGGAACCAAAAGGCGAAAAACTAAAGGGCAAAGGGGGTGGTAAAGGAGGGAAAGTTGACGAAACGGCAAAGAAAAGGAATAATGAGAGATGGAAATGGAAAAGAAAAAGAAGGGAGAAAAAGAAAGTAAGGAAGAAGCACGGGGGAGGTGAGTGAGCTGAGAGTATTGTTTTGGAACGTAGCAGGAATAAAAACAAGGAACATGACTTCTGGAAGTACATCAAGGAACAGGATGTAGTGGGATTACAGGAAACATGGATGGAAGAAAAAGAATGGGAGTGGTGGGAAAAAGAGTTGCCAGAGGAATTTGAGTGGGTGGTGCAACATGCAGAAAGAGAAAAGAAAAAGGAGAGCAAAGGGGGTATAATAACGGGAATAAGAAAAAATGGTTGAACCAGGAAAAGGAGAAAGTGCAACAGAGAAGAGGAGTTGTAGAAAGGAACATGCAGTGGGGAAAAACAAAAATAAAAGCGGTGACGGTTTATAGCAGTAGAATGAAAGAGACAAGGAAAAACTTAGAAGAGATGATAGATGAGAGGGAAGAGAGATTGATAATAGTAGGAGGGGACTTCAACGCAAGAATAGGGGAAGAGGGGGGAATACAAGAAAGAAAAGGGACAGGAAAGAGACAAACAAAGGACAAGGTGATAAATAAAGAGGGGAGAGGAACTGCTGGAATTGTGCAACGAAAAAGGGTGGGAAATAATGAACGGGAACAGAGAAGATGATGGAAAGGGGGAATTTACGTACATAGGAGGAAGGGGAGAATCAATAATAGATTTTGTAATGACAAATGAAGAGGCCGCAGAAAAGGTAAAGACATTTAAGGTGGGAGAAAGAGTAGAGTCAGACCATCAACCACTGGAATTGACAATGGAAGGAAGGGAAAGAGAAGAGAGAGAGAAAGAGGAGAAGTACATAACTAAAAAAAAGTGGACAGAAGAGAGTATAAAAAGATATAAAGAGAGAATACGGAAAACGGTATGGATAGGGAAGGAAGTACAAGAAAGTGTAGAGGAAATGAGAGAGATGATGGAGAAAGCAACAGAGATAGTCAGATTTAGAAAATGGAAGGGGGAGAAAACTGGATGGAAGAAATGGTGGGATAAGGAATGCAAGGAAGCAAAAGAAAAGGCAAGAAGAGCATTAAGACAGTGGAAAAAGGGAAGAAAGAAAAAGAAGAATACAAAGAAGCAGTAAAAATATACAAAAAAACATGCGACAGAAAGAAGGAGGAAAACAAAAAGAAACAAGAGAAGCAGATCAAAGGAATAAAAACGGAAGATGTATGGAAGTACCTAAAGAAGCAGAGGAAAAAAAAACAGGACGACAAAGGGAATAAAAATTAAAGAATGGGAGATATATTTTCGGAACCTGTTGGGAGGGGAAGAACAAAAGCAGGAAAAAGAAAAAAGGAAAGACGCGGTAGTAAGACAAGAAGAAGGAGATAGGGATAGAATAAGGGAGGAAGAAGTAATACAGGCGATAAAGAATATAAAAAAAGGAAAGGCGACAGAAGAAGATGGGATACAAGAAGAAGAGTGGATATACGGAGGAGAAAATGTAGCAAATAGGATGACGGAAATAATAAACAAAATATGGAAAGGGGAAGGATTCCCAGAGAGATGGAGAGAGGAAATAATATGCCCAATACATAAAAAAGGCGAAAAAAAGAAAGTCGAGAATTATAGAGGGGTAACATTACTGAGCTCGGCATACAAATTGTACGCGACAATACTGCAAGAAAGATTACAGAAGGAAATAGAGGAAAGAAGTTTGGTACCAGACGGACAAGCGGGATTTAGAAAAGGAAGAAGGGCGATAAACAACATATATATAATGAAACACTTAGCAAATAAAGAACTAGAAAAAAAAGAGGGAAAATGGTAGCACTATTCGTAGACCTAAAAGCTGCTTTTGACAAAGTGAACAGGGAAAAGCTGTGGGAATATATGAAAAGAAAAAAAATCAATGAAAGATTAATACAAAAAATAGAGGAAATATACGAAGAAACGAGAAGCAGGGTTAAAGTGGATGGGGAAGAGAGTGAGAAATTCATAACAAAGAGAGGGTTGAGGCAGGGATGTCCACTGAGCTCAAGCCTGTTCTCGGTATATACGGGGGATCTGGAAGAGACAATGAGAGGACAACAGACAGGAGGGATAGTGGTAGGGAAAGTTAAGGTATGGTCGTTGGTGTATGCGGATGACATAGTGCTGGTGGCTAAGGAGGAAAAGGAAATGAAAGAGATGATGAAAACGCTAGAAAAATATATGAAAAAAAAAATGGAAGTAAACACGGAGAAAACAAAGATAATGATATTTAGAAAAGGAGGGGGGAAAAGAAAAAGAGAGGAGTGGATATGGAGTGATGAGAAAGTGCAACAAGTGAAGGAATTTACATACCTGGGAAGGAAAGGGTGAAGAAAGGAAACAGGCTAATAAGACAAGTATGGGGTGTGGGGGAAAGAATATTCAAGATGGATATAAAAAAAAGAAAATTGCCGTTCGAAAAATTAATAAAGGGGGTGGTAATATATGGAGCGGAAATATGGGGCTGGAAGGAGTGGAGGGAGGTAGAGGGGCTACAGGAAAAATACTGGAGATGGGTGTTAGGATTGGACAGGGATACACCGGGGTATATTGTGAGAGAGGAGGTTCAGATAGAAAAAATAAGGATTGAGACAGGAAAAAGAGCAATAAAATACGAGGAAGAAATGAGGGAAAGAACAGATTGCAAAATTCTGCAAGAATGTTGAAAAGAGATAAAGGGAGGGAAAGTGAAGTACGGGCAGGAAGGCAGAGAATAGTATTACAAAAGAAACGGATACGCGAGTGAAGAAGTGGAGAGATTAAGAGAAGAGGGGGTAGGGACAAGAGAAGAAATAATAAGGAGAGATAGAGACATCGAAAAACAAGAAAGATGGACAAAGATAAAAGAGAGCAGATATAATAGGAATTATAAAGATATCAAGGGTGAAGGGGTGCCGGAATATTTAAAAGACAGTGAGATTAAAAGCAACAAAAGAAAAAAAATGGTGGCAAGGTTTAGATGTGGCAACGCGGAGTTAGGGAACAAATATTGGAAGGAAGAACCAGAAAAGTTGTGCAGGCTATGTGGAGAAGAAACGGAAGATCTGAACCACATGAGAAAGAGATGCAGCGAACTAAGAGAAGAGGTGATGAAAACAGTGGATATCTTAGATGAAAACAGAAAAGGAGCGGAATGGATGGAGGAAGTATGGAGCAGGAGGAAAAAGTTAAGGGGGGAGAAGGGATAAGAAAATGTAATATATATGTATAGACAACACGACCAAATTTGTAAGCCAAATGGCAATGAATAAAGTTAAACTTATATATATTATTTTTAATGCCATGGCATGTATGTATGCCGCTTCATAGTGATGCTAACTCATTTTACGACTGCACAAGGTCGTCAAATTAGACGCCGGCTCCGTCAATTCTCACGTGCATGTAAGCTATGCATCTCTGTTAAATATAGATATTATTTAAAAGCGATTATTTTATTGTTTGAAAATGAATTGTATAAAATGTTTTTGTGGAAATGTCTTCTATTTGAACTATTAGAGGTGTTAACGAAGAAATCGTATAAATTGAACAAGTATATACGAACATATCAATTTGAAGAAATTAACAGACATAGACGATAAGACCTCAAGTCTGAAGGATAGTAACTAGGACTTGTAATAAAAAATAGAAAGTTGTGAAAAAAATAATGAAAGCAACGCTGAAAACTTGCAGTAGTGTAAGTTTAAATGACACTAATCCACCTCTAAAAAATCGATGAGTTCAAATGAGCAGCTGTGTTTTCTCCTAAATAATAAACACAATCAAAAACTAATTTAAAAAAATGTAGTCAAAATTTAATTCTGCATTTTACTCGCTTAAAAAGATTGTTATTTTCGTTTGCATTTTGCCCAAAGGTGAAAGCAGTTTATTGTCATTAATATTTAATTGTATTTTTTTAATTCCCATTACCATGTTTTACTCAAATTTAAAAATATGTGAATAACGAATGTAAATATATTACAATTTTATTTTGTTTTCAGATTTTAACAATAAAAATGTCTACAAAATCAACATGAAGTTTAAACAATACACAATAATGTAACTATAAGTGCTACCAGAAATATATCACTTAAAAACAACCACAAAAAAATCGACGATAAAAGCAACTTTTATGTATGTTCACAAAAACATTTTAAATAAATTGTTTGTGCTCATGTTTGTTTCGATTACGCTGCCTTTACATACAACTGGAATGTATAGATGAAATATTAATTAAAGCTTATATTCTTAGTAGGAACTATAAGGTGAAATATATATAAACATATTTATAACGCGACTGCCTAAGTATATAGGCACAGATACTAAAATCTTGAACTTTAAATTAATATTAAGTAAGCTATAGATAATGTTTACCTTCAATTAAATCAATTAATAATTGACTTATTAATGAGAATATGTAATTTGATATGTCATTGTGGCTTATAATTATCACTAGAAATTTTATTGCTATAATTTTGAGGCACTTAATCTAAGGATTACATAAGCTTTGGTATCAGCTAATTGTGACGCGAAATTTAGAAAAATCAAATTTCTGTATAAAAAGTGGGTCGTTCTATACGAAACAGCCGAAACACATATGGTATTAAATAAACTGTGTTAAAACCTATTAGGGCACAAGTAACGTATTTACATCCTAACTCTACAAAATTCTTGTGCTTGTTTTGTAGAGAATTTTCTGATTTTCGCAGTACATTGACGTCTTCACGCATCAATGTACAAAGTAAATTATAACATAAAATGCTACCTAATTCTTTAGTCATAAATACAAGGAAGAATCCAATTATCGTTCTTAAAAATAATGACCCTAGCATCGATAAAGATGGCCATATTATTGTGTACGGTGGGCTTAATTCAGAAACAACCATTTTACCAGTTTGGTAGTTTAACGAAGACCCTATTAAGAGGCCAACACATACGGATACTACCATTGTTGTGTCTCCCCTGGAAATAAGATAATTTTGGATTAATGCACTAAAGCGATACAGAATTTACCTAGTGGGGGTCCATTTTCCACTATTAGGGTAATAAACAATCATCAAGACAGATACAACTAGTAACAAAATAGGCGAAGTCGCATTAGTTAAAAAATAACTATCTATTTTGTCGACTAATGGTATTAATGGCAACATTAAAGCTACAGTCAAACACAATCCAGCAATAACATCCTAAAATCCATTCTTTAGAAACGATCACCTATTTATAATGCGTATCATTACTAAAACGGTGTGCATGCCCAAATAGATACGACTAACGCACACCAACAAACACCAACTAGTGGCAATGATGAAACCAGCAGCCGTACAATACTGGTATCGATCCATCGTATACAGCAGCACAGAAAATGGAATAGAAAGCCCGACCATGGCATGAGTTGAAGGCATACCATATTCCAAAGCCCATTTACTTTGCAGCTTTACAACCGGGTATCCAGGTCTTTCCCATTTAATCACATCCTTAACGCTTTGTCCTAATAACATCAGTACCAGTAACAACACCATTAACCCACGCCAAAAAAAATCTTACCTACGTACATAACAATAGTCCACACTAAAATCACCCGTCGACCAACAGCCCCATCGATGTTAAAGAACCAAAACGGTATAAAACAAGTATAGAAAGTTTCGTCACCCAAAGCTGTACCAAAAACAAAAAGGTAATACCAAAATTTATTTTGAATTTCGAACTCGTTGCCTTTTGAGTTGACAACTTTAACCCCAAAAAATTTTTGAATGTTCGCAACTAAACCTGGATGTTTCAAATAAGTGAAAATTTCCATGTTTGCTAATTTTTCATAGCTTTCACTACAGAAAGGGCGATTTTTCCACCGGTTATCCGCACTGCAGATGTATCTCTGTTTAAAAAACCGACATCTTAATTATTCTAACCATGTTCTAACCTATTATTTCTTCGCTGTTGCTTTAGCTGCGTTTGCGTCGTTGCCACGTCTACTATAAATCTTTTGTGATAACTAGAACCAAAGATACTAGAACAATGTAGTTCCAGAATGCGTCACAACCGTAGGAATGTGTTTTCATAAGAAACGATAAAAAACCACAATGAAAAAATAAATTAAGATTAAACTTTGTCACATTTTATAGTGAGAATTCATTTTGAGTTGTGGGAAAAATGTAATTGTTGACATTATTTAATTACGATACGAATTTAGTTTTTGTAAATAACTCTATTAAATAATACATAGAAGTTTAAACATTTCAAAACATGAAATGCATTTCAAAATATTTCAATAACTTAAAACAGCATAGAAATAATTAAGTTGTCGAGTTAGAATCAATTCATTCCCTGAACCGATTCGATTCTTTGATTCTTTAAAAAAAACACTTAGTTTCTTTGTACAGTATCCTCTGAGGAAATTGGATTATTACTTGTTTTAATCTTTAATTTGATTTAATCACGCTGTGTTACATATGGTATAAATATATTATATTGTTGCGGATTTATTTATTAAAAACTACTAATTTATTTAAACGACTAAAAATATGTTTTACTTATACTAGAAATATAAATATGTATACTTTTAAATTAACCGAACTAATTAAATCTAATAATATTTAATAAAACACCTACAGTATAATTTATGTATAACAAACGCCAGCAGTTACACGAAGATAAGATAAAGTCCGCGGATATCTTCACACACTTTTTTACACTAAAATCACGTACACGATTATTCTCTGTATATTTATGTACACACGCGTGCTAACGACATATTTATCTCAACTCGAATAATCTTCTCAACACTGCTGTATTCACATTCCGGCAATAACTGACCTACTATTTCTCTCTTCGGTATTTATACACATCTGCAAATCCTTCTCGAGTGTTCCCTATCTTTCGGTATTTCTTCTAGAAGATGGGTAACAGCTTCCAGAAGGCTCTTGAATTTGCAGATAACTTTTAGAACGTTTCAATATTTACTTCTTGTATTATAATTTAAAAACATTTGACCGGACATGTTCATTAGACGTTTTTATTTGTTAATGAAATCATAAGTTGTTGTTTTTTTGTTGAATTCGTTTAGTTACATGTCTGATAGTAACTGAATCAATGCACCACTTTCTTATATCAAATGATTCTTATTCGTTCACTTTAAAGCGTTGTTTACACTAATTTATTTGGTAAACGAATTTATGATCAAATGGTTCATCCTGTAAACATTAGTGTTACGATTCATTTTTGAGATTCGTTTCCACGATTGCTTTTTCCGATGATTTTTCTTCTTAGTACTACTGTAGTGTACTTGAAAATTAATTAAAAATATCTATTTTAACTTAATAGGATTCGTCGGTGTGCACGCCGCTTATTGAAATCACGTACCATATTATCAGTTGCATGTCAGTTAACGGGATCGCGTTTGTATTACATCACTTTTACGTTATCAGGGTACATTGGTAACATATGCTACATAACTACTAGTACTTTCTTCGTAATAAATCAGCACTAAAAAAATTATATTTGTATGATTTAGTAATTTATAATTAGCAATTAATTGAGATATTCACGTTTACATTATTTTCAGTGTTGTAAATAGATAATTTTTAAATTATATAGATATAGATAAATTTTTTTCTTTCAAAAATTATCTAGTATTATATAATAGATAAACTATTCAAACTTTATATAGATAACAGATAATAGATGAAATAATCTAGGTAGTAACAACGATAGATGGAGTTCATTTGAAGAACTACTATGGAATACGGGAAATTACTGAAGAAAAACATACATATTGTAACTGAAATTTTACGAGATACTCGATTTTTTATAAATGTTATTTAAATAATTTAAATAAAAAATTATATATATATACAGATACATATAACTTATATATTTTTTGATTGTATCTAGATACATATAAATAGATAAAAAATATGAATCTAGATTAATATATCTATATGAATTTATATAGATAATTTACAACACTGATTATTTTTTTATTGTATGGGCTTATACAAATTAAATACAAGAAAAATACAGAAATTACAGAACGACAATAACATAAAATGTCGGACAGGTTTTTGCAACTATGTATATAAAAAACTGTAATTTAGCCAATAACATGGCATAAATTTAGCGACGTCACTATCAGATAATAACACTTACGTTTATTTAACGTTATTGGTTATTTATGGTTTTACATATTTTCGAATGTGTCTAACCAAGATTCTAAGTCTGTTAAAGATGCTGATATATTTCCTTTTAAAAGATAAAATAAATAAAAAATTAGCAGTAACGTAAGAAGTGAGGTGTCTCGAAGCTACCACACAGAGATGCTTATAGCGATCGACAAATTATCGGATTCGGAAAATCAATTTAAAAAAAAAATGTAAGCATCGTTGATTAAATACGCTTATAAAACATTCGTTATCGAAAACGATGCACAAAAAAACAATAAAATTGCACCAAGCCAAATAAACAATTAAAAATTATGTGAACTTTTCCGTTCTCTAAGAATCAAACGTTCACAAATAAAAACTATTAGATTTAGAACCAAATAAAAGCACGAACGATTTTCAAATCAAAAGAACGATTTATTGTTGGGATTTGTTCGTACAATTTCCTTAGACGATTTTATTTATCATTTAAATCATAAGTTGCTCTTTTTTTTGAAATTGTTTAGTAATGTGTCTGATAGTAACTGAATCAATATATCATTTTCTTGTATCAAAAGGTTCTGACTCGTTCACTTTAAAGCGTTGTTTACACTGATTTGTTTGGTGAACGATTTGATGGTTCGTGTAATCTATTTTTTTATTCTTATAAATATGTACGGTGTTTTATAAGTAGTAGAGTTTACGCTGCACACAATTTTTTTAAAGAAAAAAACCTCATACTGATATCGAAAGTATCAGTGATTATAAACATTTATAAATCATCAATGTTTTCGCAGTGCATCAAAAAAACAAATAAATTACACTAAACCGAATGAAAAACTAAGAATGTTAAGTGAATTTCCCAATTCTGTGAAAAACGAAAGTTTAAAAATAAATAATAAGGAAAACAAAAACATTAGTCTTAGAATCAAATAGAAATACGTGCAATTTGAGATTTATTTTTGGAATACGTTTCTACAATTTCTTTTTTTGGACAATATATTTGCTTAATACTACAGTAATGCACTTGAAAATTAATTAAAAATATTTATTTTAACTTAATCGGCTTAGTCTGTGTGCACGCCGCTTATTGGAATCACCTATGTTATTATTAGTTGCGTCTCAGCCAACTAGATAGCGTTTGTATTACATCACTTTTGCGTTATTAGAGTACATTTTTGTAACGTACCCCACATAACCACTAATGCTTTTTTGTAATAAATTTGTAGCATGTGAACCTCGTCAACAATAAAAAGAATTTTATTTATTTGATTTAGTAGTTTGTTAAAAGTTAATTGAGAGAAAAATACAGAAATTACAAAACAATATTAACATAAAATAGCAAACAATTTTTGAGATTGTGTAAAAAAATTTAATTGGGCCAATAAGATGGCAGAAATTTGGCGACGTTACTATCAGATAATAACACTTACGTTTATTTAACGTCATTAGTTATGGTTGTACATATTTTCAAATTTGTCTTACTAAGATTCTAAGTCTGTTAAAGATGCCGCTATATTTGTTTTTAAATGATAAAAAATTGAAGGTGACGTAACTAGTGAGATGTCTCCAGGGCACTACACAGATATGCTTATAACCGATAGATTATTTATCCGATTTTGAAAATCACTTTATTAATAATAAATCCAAAGCAACAGTAATTAAAACATTTATAAAACATTTGTTGTCGAGATCGATAACTTTTCCGGTGTACAGAAAAACAATAAAATTACACCATCTCGTTCTCTAAGAATCAAAAATTGAGGAGCAAGGAAAATAAATGAAAATATTAAGTAAACTTCTCAATTTTCTAAAAAACAAAAGTTTATCAAAAGGAAAATAAAAACATTATTCTTAGAATCAAACAAAAGCACGTGCGATTTGAAACCCAAAACAACGATTCATTTTTTAGATTCGTTTAGATTTCTTTTTCAAATGATTTTTTTGCTTAGTACGGCAGTAATATACTTGAAAACTAATTTAAATTATTTATTTTAACTTAATCGGCCTAGTCTGTGTGTATGCCGCTTATTGGAATCACGTACGATATTCTCAGTTTTTACTTTATTTTTTGGTACAACATACAAATTAAATACAAGAAAAATACAGAAATTACAAAACAATAATACTATAAAATAACAAACTGTTTTTGCTACTGTGTAAGAAAACTATAATTTGGCCAATGACAGAAATTTAGTGACGTCACTATCAGATAATAACACTTACGTTTATTTAACGTCATTGGTTATTTAAGATTGTTCAATTTTCGAATTTATCTAACCAAGATTTTAGGTCTGTTAGCGATGCAGATACATTTATCTGTAAAAGCTAAAAATTAAGAAATGAGCAGTGACGTATCTAGCGAGGTGTCTTGAGATCACTACGTAGAGATGCTTATAAAGACAGACAAATTCTTTGATTCTGCAAAACAATTTATTGAAAAAAATCTAAAGCATAAGAGATTAAAAACGTTTATACAGGATTTGTTATTGAGAACAAAAAAACAATAAAAGTGCACCAAATCAAATAAACAACTGAGACTCATGTAAACTTCTTCTTTTTCTAAGAATCAAAAATTAAAGAGCAAAGAAAATAAAGAATGTTAGTCTTAGAATCAAATAGACGCACGTGCGATTTTGGATTCGAAATAACGATTAATTGTTGGGGTTTGTTGTTACGATTTTCTTAGGTCCGGTTTCACCAACTAAAATTTAACTCTAGATTAACTAACCTACGAATAAATTTAAAATCCTGTCACATCATTGGTTAGCTTAAAACCACTAACCAATGATATGACAGGATTTTAAATTTAATCGTAGGTTAGTTAATCTACAGTTAAATTTTAGTTGGTGAAACCGGACCTTATTAGACGATTTTATTTATTATTTAAATCATAAGTTGCTTTCTTTTTGTTGCAATTCTTTAGTAACATGTCTGATAATAACTAAATCATTGTATTATTTTTTTGTATCAAATGATTCTGAATCGTTCACTTTAACGCGTGGTTTACACTGGCTTGTTTGGTGAACGAGTTAGCGTAATCTATTTTATTATTCTTATAGATATGTACGGTGTTTTATACGTAGTAAAGTTTACCCTACATACATTTTATTTAAAGAAAAAAAACCTAAAAACTGAAATTTAAATGATTAATGATTATAAACATTTATAAAGCGTCGATATCTTCTCGGGCATCAAAATACAAATAAAAATTACACAAAATCAAAAGAACAACTGAGAATATTAGGTAAACTTCCCAATTTTCTGAGAATCAAAAGTTTAAAAAAATTAAGAAAATAAATACAATAGTGTCTTAGCATCAAATAGAAGCAGGTGCGATTTCGGATTCAAAACTATGATTCAATTGGAATTTGTTTTAACGATTTCTTTTTCAGATTTCTTAATCGGCTTAGTCTGATTGCGTTTTTATTACATCACTTTTACGTTATTAGACTACATTTGTAACGTACCCCACATAACCACTAGTACTTTTTTTGTAATAAATTTGAGTATGTAAACCTTTTCAACAATAAAAGAAATTTTATTTATTTGGTTTAGTAATTTGTTAAAAGTTAATTGAGAGATTTACGTTTACCTCATTTTTTAGTTGCATACAAGAAAAATACAAAAATTACAAAACAATAATAACATAAAACAGCAAACAATTTTTGCGACTGTGTAAAAAAACTGTAATTTGGCGAATAAGATAGAAATTTAGCGACATCACTATCAGATAATAACACTTACGTTTATTTAACGTCATTGGTTATAGTTGTACATATTTCTGTTAAAGATGCCGATATATTTGCTTTTAAATGATAAAAAAATAAGAAATTGAAGGTGACGTAACTAGTGAGGTGTCTCCAGGGCATCACACAGATATGCTTATAACGATGGATTAATTATTCGATTCTGAAAATCAATTAATTAATAATAAATCTTACAACATCAGCAATTAAAAACAATTGTTATCAAGAACGATTACTTTTTCGGTGTACAAAAAAACAATAAAATTACACCAAAGCAAATAAACAACGGACAATATCATGTGAACTTCTTGTTCTTTAAGAATCAAAAATTGAGGATCAAGGAAAATAAATGAAAATATTAAGTCTACTTCTCAATTTTCTGAAAAACAAAAGTTTAAAAAAAGGAAGATAAAAACATTATTCTTCTGTGTGCATGCCGCTTATTGGAATCACGTACGATGTTATCAATTGCGTATCAGCTAACTTGATCGCGTTTTTATTACATCGCTTTTATGTTATTCGAGTATATTTGTAACGAACTCCATATAACCATTAGTACTTTCTTCGTAATAAATTTGAGTCAGCAATAAAAGAAAATGTTTTTGTTTGATTCAGTAGTTTGTTAAAAGTTAATCATTAATTAATCGATTTTGAAAATCAATTAATTAATAATAAATCTTACAACATCAGCAATTAAAAACAATTGTTATCGAGAACGATTACTTTTTCGGCGCACAAAAAAACAATAAAATTGCACCAAATCAAACAAACAACTGAGAATCATGTAAACTTCTTCTTTCTCTAAGAATAAAAAATTAAGGAATAAAGAAAATAAACACTGTTAGTCTTAGAATCAAATAGAAACACGTGCGATTTCGGATTCGAAACAAAAATTCATTGTTGGGATATGTTTCTATGATTTCCTTAGACGATTTTATTTATCATTTAAATCATAAGTTGCTTCTTCTGTTGACGTCGTTTAGTAACATGTCTGATAGGAACTGAATCAATGTATCACTTTCTCGTATCGAATGAGTTTGACTCGTTCACTTTAAAGCGTTGTTTACACTGGTTCGTTGGTGAACGATTTCTTTGTCAGATGATTTTTCTTCTTAGTAGCAGTGATCTACTTGAAAATTAATTTAAATTATTTATTTTAATTTAATCGGCTTAGTCTGTGTGCATGCCGCTTATTGGAATCACTTTTAGACGTCTTTCAGGATCTCGTGAACTGTGGCGCTGTAGTCTGTATATGTCAAAATATTGTTATTATCCGTCTTACAAACATTTGCTGGTACATTTTTTCTAACCTATCTTTGCTTTTATCGTTGTATTTTTTCTTAATAGGCCCTTAGAAAGGAACAAATATAAAAACCAGTTTTTGGATTTTGAACTAATATCTAGCACCGAGGCAGAAGAGGCAGCAAAAAGACTTGCTACGAGCACAGGACCTGATGGAGTTCCTGCTGAGGTGGTAAAAGTAGTAGCTATACAAAGAGCACAAATCTGGGCTAATGTGTTAAACTCGTGTGTCAGAGAAGGTAATTTTCCACTGTGCTGGAAAAAAAAGCAAACTTAGTACTAATACCAAAGGGAGAGACGAGCTCGACATATAGACCTATTTGTCTAATAGACGCTGCGGGCAAGATATTGGAGAGCGTACTGGCCGAGCGCCTCAAACATAAAATTGATAAAAAGCTTGCTGACAACCAATTTGGCTTTAGAAAAGGGAGGTCAACAATAGACGCAATAAGAGTCGTGACGAAAGAAATAAAAGAGGTCAACACTGGGACATGGAGGACAAGGCAGGTTTGCCTAGTGATAGCAATAGATGTACAAAATGCGTTCAACTCGGCATCTAGACGACAAATAATGAAGGCACTAGTAGAAATGGGGATACCAGGATATCTAATAAATATACTACAGGACTACTTGATAGATCAAAGCACACAGATAAATGACTCGAAGGGAAGAAATATAGTACACAAAGTAACCTCCGGGATTCTAAAAGGTTTGGTCCTTGGGCCAATTCTATGGAATGTCATGTACGACGGAGTACTAAGATTAAGTATGCCAGATGGGGTTAAACTGATTGGCTTTGCAGATGATCTCACAATAGTTACAAGATCCAAGCAGATAGAAGAAGCAGTATGTAGAGCAAAGATAGCAATGGAAATCATTAACAAATGGATGACGGAAAACAGACTAAAGCTGGTTCCAGAGAAAACAAAAGTAGGACTACTGACGGGGTAAAAAAGAATCACAGTGCTAAATTTAGAACTACTAGGACAAAAAATAATAACCCAGAAAAAAATCAAGGTCCTTTGTATAACCATTGATAAAAACCTCAGTTTCATTGAGCACGTCAAGACGATAACAGATAGGGCTCTTTACAAAAGCAAACGTATTGAGGAGGATACTTCCAAATCATGGAGGAGCCAGATCATCAAAGAGGAAAGTTATAGCACACGCGGTGGATTCAATCGTATTGTACGGAGCAGAGATTTGGCAGGAAGCAATCAAATTTGGAACAGTAAATAAACTATTAGATAGGGTGCAAAAAATCTTAGCAATAAGAATTAGCCGAGCTTACAGCACAGTAAACACACAAGACGTTATGGTGGTTGCTGGAATCTCACCGCTACAGATCCTGGCTAAAAAAAGAAAAGAAAAAATGGACACTAATGCAACAATAGCGGAATGGCAGAAACAATGGGAAGACAGAGAGTCATGAACAAAAAAACTGATTCCAAACATATACTCCTAGATACACAGAAAACACGGGGAACTGAGTTACTATACGACGCAGCTGCTGACTGGGCAAGGTGAAAATAGAGAATACTTACACAAAATTAAAAAAAGAGAAAATTACAACTGCGCGGATTGTAGTGAAAAGGATGATAAAGAACATGCGGTGTTTAAATGTAAAAGATGGAAGGAAGAAAGAAGAAAAATCGAAAAAAAGATAGGAGAAGAAATAAAAGCATCTAGCATCATTAGCGTAATGTGCAAGAACAAGGATAAATGGAAAGAAATAGAAAGTTGGTACACAAAAATAATCAAGAAAAGAGAGGAGGAAGCAAGGAAGAGAGAAAAAGGGATAAGTAACTAAGGAGACGGATAATTGGCAAACTAACATAGCGAAGAATGCGAAAGCGGTACCCTATGATGGTGAAAAGGAGATGTGAGGAGAGGTTTTAGTGGGTATGCCTTGCCAAGATGGCAAGGAGAATGCCACAACCCTCCCGGGAAGCCAATAAATGGTATCCCCTCCTCAAAAAAAAAAAGGTACCATATACTGGTGAAAAGGAGATGTGAAGAGAGGTTTTAGTAGATAGGCCTTGCCAAGATGGCAAGGAGAATCCCACAACCTCCCCCCCCCCCCCCCCGGGAAGCCAATAAATGGTTTCCCCTAATAAAGGCCTTTAGGTATTATTATAAGTAAACTCAATTTTGTTTAATAAATAAATATCTGATTTTCTTATTTTTTATTGATGTGAGTGCTTTTTAAATAGACTAACGATTTTGGAATTCAGATAGACTTGTCAAATTTTTGACTTTTAGTTTATTAATTCCGATTTTAACTCAAGGTCACAGTTCATGACATAATGAAACGCCTCTGCGTTATTCGAGTACATTTGTATAACGAATCCCATATAACCATTAGTACTTTCTTCGTAATAAATTTGAGTCAGCAATAAAAAAATGTTTTTGTTTGATTCAGTAGTTTGTTAAAAGTTAATTGACTGATTTACGTTTACTTTATTTTTTGGTACAACATACAAATTAAATACAAGAAAAATACAGAAATTACAAAACAATAATATTATAAAATAACGAATTGTTTTTGCTACTGTGTAAGAAAACTATAATTTGACCAATGAGATCATAGAAATTTTGTGACGTCACTATCAGATAATAAGACTTACGTTTATTTAACGTCATTGGTTATAGTTGTACATATTTTCAAACTTGTCTTACAAAGATTGTAAGTCTGTTAAAGATGCCGCTATATTTGTTTTTAAATGATAAAAAAATTGAAGGTGACGTAACTAGTGAGATGTCTCCAGGGCACCACACAGATATGCTTATAACCGATAGATTAATTATCCGATTCTGAAAATCAATTTATTAATAATAAATCCAAAGCATCAGTGATTAAAAACATTTATAAAACATTTGTTGTCGAGAACGATCTCTTTTCGGGTGTACAAAAAACAATAAAATTACACCATCTCGTTCTCTAAGAATCAAAAATTGAGGAGCAAGGAAAATAAATGAAAAGATTAAGTAAACTTCTCAATTTTCTGAAAAACGAAAGTTTAAAAAAAGCAAAATAAAAACATTATTCTTAGAATCAAATAAAAGCACGTGCGATTTGAAACCCAAAACAACGATTCATTTTTTATATTCGTTTAAAAGATTTCTTTTTCAGATAATTTTTCTTCTTAGTACGGCAGTGATCTACTTGAAAATTAATTAAAACTATTTATTTTAACTTAATCGGTCTAGTCTGTGTGCATGCCGCTTATTGGAATCACGTACGATATTCTCAATTGCATCTCAGCTAACTTGATCGCGTTTTTATTACATCGCTTTTACGTTATTCGAGTATATTTGTAACGAACTCCATATAACCATTAGTACTTTCTTCGTAATAAATTTGAGTCAGCAATAAAAAAAAATGTTTTTGTTTGATTCAGTAGTTTGTTAAAAGTTAATTGAGTGATTTACGTTTACCTCATTTTTTAGTTGCATACAAGAAAAATACAGAAATTACGAAACAATAATGACATAAAATAGCGAACATTTTTTGCGACTGTGTAAAAAAACTGTGACTTGGCCAATAAGATAGAAATTTAGCGACATCACTATCAGATAATAACACTTACGTTTATTTAACGTCATTGGTTATAGTTGTACATATTTTCGAACTTGTTTTACTAAGATTCTAAGTCTGTTAAAGATGCCGATATATTTGCTTTTAAATGATAAAAAAATTAAAAATTGAAGGTGACGTAACTAGTGAGGTGTCTCCAGGGCATCACACAGATATGCTTATAACGATGAATTAATTATACGATTCTGAAAATCAATCAATTAATAATAAATCTTAAAACATTAGCAATTAAAAACATTTGTTGTCGAGAACGATTACTTTTTCGGTGTACAAAAAAACAATAAAATTACACCAAACCAAATAAACAACGGACAATCATGTGAACTTCTTGTTCTATAAGTTTCAAAAATTGAGGATCAAGGAAAATAAATGAAAATATTAAGTCTACTTCTCAGTTTTTTGAAAAACGAAAGTTTAAAAAAAGGAACATAAAAACATTATTCTTAGAATCAAATCAAAGCATTTGAAATCCAAGACAACGATTCATTTTTTAGATTCGTTTATACGATTTCTTTTTCAGATGATTTTTTTGCTTAGAACGGCAGTACTATGCTTGAAAATTACTTTAAATTATTTATTTTAACTTAATTGGCCTAGTCTGTATGCATGCCGCTTATTGGAATCACGTACGATATTATCAATTGCGTATCAGCTAACTTGATCCCGTTTTTATTACATCACTGGAGTACATTTGTAACGAACCCCATATAATCATTAGTACTTTCTTCGTAATTTAAATTGAGTATGTGAACCTCACGTTAGCAAAAAAAAATGTATTTGTTTGATTCGTTAAAAGTTAATTGAGAGATTTACGTTTACTTTATTTTTTGGTTACATGCAAATTAAATACAAGAAAAATTCAAAAATGACAAAACAATATTACTATAAAATAGCAAACGGTTCATGCGACTGTGTAAGAAAACTATAATTTCAACAATGAGATCATAGAAATTTAGTGACGTCACTATCAGATAATAAGACTTACGTTTATTTAACGTCATTGGTTATTTATGGTTGTTCATATTTTCAAACTTGTCTAACCAAGATTTTAGGTTTGTAAGAGATGTAAATACATTTGCTTTTAAAATATAAAAAATAAGAAATGAGCAGTGACGTATCTAGCGTGCTGTCTCGAGATCACCACACAGAGATTCTTATGACGACATAAAAATTATCTGATTATGAAAATCAATTTATTTAAAAAAATCTAAAGCATCAAAAACGTTTATACAACATTTGTTATGAAAACGATTGCTTTTTCGGTGCACAAAAAAACAATAAAATTGCAGCAAATCAAACAAACTACTGAGAATCATGTAAACTTCTTCTTTCTCTAAGAATAAAAAATTGAGGAATAAAGAAAATAAACACTGTTAGTCTTATAATCACACGTGCGATTTCGGATTCGAAACAAAAATTCATTGTTGGGATATGTTTCTACGATTTCATTAGACGATTTTATTTATCATTTAAATCATAAGTTGCTTCTTCTGTTGACATCGTTTACTAACATGTCTAATAGTAACTGAATCAATGTATCACTTTCTCGTATCGAATGAGTTTGACTCGTTCACTTTAAAGCGTTGTTTACACTAGTTCGTTGGTGAACGATTTCTTTGTCAGATGATTTTTCTTCTTACTACGGTAGTGATCTACTTGAAAATTAATTTAAACTATTTATTTTAACTTAATCGGCCTAGTCTGTGTGCATGCCGCTTATTGGAATCACTTTTAGACGTCTTTCAGGATCTCGTGAACTGTGGCGCTGTAGTCTGTATATGTCAAAATATTGTTATTATCCGTCTTACAAACATTTGCCGGTACATTTTTCTAACCTATCTTTGCTTTTATCGTTGTATTACTTGTTAATAGGCCTTTAGAAAGGAACAAATATAAAAACCTGCTTTTGGATTTTGAACCAATATCTAGCACGGGCTAGGCGGCAAAAAGACTTGCTACGAGCAAAGCTCCAGGACCTGATGGAGTTCCTGCCGAGGTGGTAAAAGTAGTAGCTATACAAAGAGCACAGATCTGGGCCAATGTGTTAAACTCGTGTGTCAGAGAAGATAATTTTTCACTGTGCTGGAAAAAAAGCAAACCTAGTACTAATACCAAAGGGAGAGACGAGCTCGACATATAGACCTATTTGTCTGATAGACGCTGCGGGCAAGATGTTGGAGAGGGTACTGGCCGAGCGCCTCAAACATAAAATTGATAAGAAGCTTGCTGACAACCAATTTGGCTTTAGAAAAGGGAGGTCAACAATAGACGCAATAAGAGTCGTGACGAAAGAAATAAAAGAGGCCAACACTGGGACATTAAGGACAAGGCAGTTTTGCCTAGTGATAGCAATAGATGTACAAAATGCCTTCAACTCGGAATCTAGAAGATAAATAATGAAGGCACTAGTGCAAATGGAAATACCAGGATATCTAATAAATATACTACAGGACTACTTGATAGATCGAAGCATACAGATAAATGACTCGAAAGAAAGAAATATAGTACACAAAGTAACCTCCGGGGTTCCACAAGGTTCGGTTCTTGGGCCAATTCTATGGAATGTCATGTAAGACGGAGTATTAAGATTAAGTATGCCAGATGGAGTTAAACTGACTTTCTTTGCAGATGATCTCACAATAGTTACAAGATACAAACAGACACAAGAGGCAGTATATAGAGCAAAGATATCAAATCATTAACAAATGGATGACAGAAAACAGACTAAAGCTGGTTCCAAAGAAAACAAAAGTAGGACTAATGACGGGGAAAAGAAGAATTACAGCGCTAAATTTAGAACTACTACAGCAAAAAATAATAACCCAGAAAAGTATCGAGGTCCTTGGTATAACCATTGATAAAAACCTCAGCTTCATTAAGCACGTCAAGACGATAACAGATAGGGCTCTTACAAAAGCAAACGTATTGAGGAGGATAATACTTCCAAATCATGGAGGAGCCAAATCATCAAAGAAGAAAGTTATAGCAACGCGGTGGATTCAATCGTATTGTACGGAGCAGAGATTTGGCAGGAAGCAATCAAATTTGGAACAGTAAATAAACTATTAGATAGGGTGCAAAGAATCCTAGCAATAAGAATTAGTCGAGCTTACAGAACAGTAAACAAACAAGACGTTATGGTGGTTGCTGGAATCCCACTACAGATCCTGGCTAAAAAAAGAAAAGATAAAATGGACACTAGTGCAACAATAGCGGAATGGCAGAAACAGTGGGAAGACAGAGAGTCATGGACAAAAAACTGATTCTAAACGTATACTCATGGATACACAGAAAACACGGGGAACTGAGTTAATATACGACGCAGCTGCTGACTGGGCAAGGTGAAAATAGAGAATACTTACACAAAATTAAAAAAAGAGAAAATGACAACTGCGCGGATTGTAGTGAAAAGGATGATAACGAACATGCGGTGTTTAAATGTAAAAGATGGAAGGAAGAAAGAAGGAAAATCGAAAAAAAGATAGGAGAAGAAATAAAAATCTAACATCATTAGCGTAATGTGCGAGAACCAGGATAAATGGAAAGAAATAGAAAGTTGGTACACCAAAATAATCAAGAAAAGAGAAGAGGAAGCAAGGAAGAGAGAAAAAGGGATAAATAAGTAAGGAGGCGGCTAATTGGCAAACTAGCATAGCGAAGAATGCGAAAGCGGTACCCTATGCTGGTGAAAAGGAGATGTGAGGAGAGGAGGAGAATGCCACAACCCTCCCCGCGAAGCCAATAAATGGTTCCCCTCCTCAAAAAAAAAAAAGGCTTCTAGGTATTATTATAAGTAAATTCAATTTTGTTTAATAAATAAATATCTGATTTTTTAAATTTTTTATTGATGTGAATGTTTTTTAAATAGACTAACGATTTTGGAATTTAGCTAGACTTGTCAAATTTTTGACTTTTAGTTTATTAATTCCGATTTTCGACTCAAGGTCACAGTTCACGACATAATGAAACGCCTCTACCTTATTCGACTACATTTGTATAACGAATCCCATATAACCATTAGTACTTTCTTCGTAATAAATTTGAGTATGTGAACCTCAACGTCAGCAATAAAAAAAGTATTTTTTTGATTTAGTAGTTTGTTAAAAGTTGAATGAGAGATTAACGTTTACCTTATTTTTTGGAAACAAATCAAATACAAGAAAAATACAGAAGTAACAAAACAATAATACTATAAAATAGCGAACAGTTTTTGTTACTGGGTAAGGAAATTATAATTTGGCCAATGAGATGACCGAAATTTAGTGACGTCACTATCAGATAATAACACTTACGTTTATATAACGTCATTGGTTATTTATGCTCGTTCATATTTTCGAATTTGTCTAACCAAGATTTTAGGTCTGTTAGCGATGCAGATACATTTGCTTTTAAAAGTTAAAAAACAAGAAATGAGCAGTGACGTATCTAGCGAGGTGTCTCAAGATCATCACACAGAGATACTATGACGACAGACAAATGAAATGATTCTGAAAATCAATTTGTTAATAAAAATCTAAACATTAAAAACGTTTATACAGCATTTGTTTGAAAATGATTCCTTTTTCTGTGCACAAAAAACAATAAAATTGCACCAAATCAAATAAACAACTGAGAATCATGTAAACTTCTTTTTTTTTCTAAGAATCAAATAAGCACGTGCGATTTTAAATTCGAAACAACGACTCATTGTTGGGATTTGTTTCTAAGATTCCATTAGAAGATTTTATTGATTATTTAAATCATTAGTTGTTTTTTTTTTGAAATCGCGAAATTACGATTCTGAGTCGTTCTCTTTAAAGCGTGGTTTACACTGCTTTGTTTGGTGAACGAATTGATGGTTCATCGTGTAATGTATTTTATTATTCTTATAGATATTGAAACGTTCCAGAAGTTATCCGCAAATTCAAGAGCCTTCTCGAAGTCGTTATCCATCTTCTAGAAGATATACCGAAAGATAGGGAACACTCGAGAAGGATTTCCAAATGTGTATAAATACCGAAGAAACAAATCGTAGGTCAGTTATTGCCGTAATGCGAATACAGCAGTGTTAAGAAGATTATTGAAGTCTAAATAAATAAGTCGTTAGCGCGTGTGTGTACATAAATATACGGAGAATAATTTTGTACGTGATTTTAGTGTAAACAAGTTTGTGAAGATATCAGCGAACTTTATCTTATCTTCGTGTAACTGCTGGCGTTCGTTATACATAAATTATACTGTAGGTGTTTTATTAAATATTATTAGATTTAATTAGTATTCGGTTATTTAAAAAGTGTACATATTTCTATAAGTAAAAATATTTTTAGTCGTTTAAATAAATTAGTTTTAATGATAAAATTCGTTACAAATTGGTGTCAGGTGAATCAATAAAAAATGGTCAAGAATCGATGACTAGAAAAATGGAAGAAAATTCTAGAAGTTTAAAAGAAGAAATACGGGCGAGCATGGAAAATCAAATAAAGACTATTGAGGAACAAATACAAGTTAGTGTAAGAAACCATATCAAAATTGTGCAAGAGGAAACCCAAGCAGATATGCTAAATTTAAAAGAAGAAATTTGGGAATCTATGAATAAGAAAATGGAAGCAATAGAGGACAAATTAGAAGACTGAATGAAACTGCTTGAAGAAAAAATAAACCAAATGAATTACCATGGTGAAGGAAGGGTCACGAGTGAAGATTTAATAATAGACCGCCAGGATGAAAGCACTTACAAGTTTAAGGTTGTACCGCTAAATTTTGATGGTAAAGTTCCATGGTCAGCCTACTACAAGCAGTTTGAAGTCGCAGCTACAGCTAATGGTTGGAGCAACAAGCAGAAAGCGACGTCTTTAATAGTGTCCTTACGTGGAGAAGCGTTTGGAATTTTACAAACTGTTCCTGACCATCTACAAGAAGATTACGAACTCTTAATATCACGATTAGAAATGAGATATGGAGATGCCCATCTTCAACAAGTCTATCAAGCTTAAATTAAAAGTCGGGTTCAGAAAGCTCCCGAAAGTCTTCAAGAGTTTGAGGCTGACATCGCCAGACTAGCACGGTTTGCGTATCCTACTGCGCCAGATACCTTCTTGGAGCAGTTGGCAATTCAAACCTTTGTAGACGGCTTTCGAGACAACGAACCGCAGCAGACTCTCCGGTTAGCGCGACCGAAGACATTGGATGACGCTTTGGTGCATGCTTTGGAGTTTGAAGCAGCAAAACAAGCATTGCAACGAGATGGTCATAGACTCTGCTGTGCTGCAGAAGTATCCGTGCAGACACTGGAAAGCATCGAGGAGATAGCGCGACGAATACTTCGGGAAAGAGGAGTGACAACTTTGAACTGCGACGAAATAGGCCATGTACGACGGCATCGCACTAAACCTAAGGAGAGGACACGAAGAGCGTTCAAAAATTTGGAACGAGGCGAGCAAAAGAGACAAAAAGTAATCTCATGTAGTCAGACTCCGGAGGTTACAATCCAAATGGTATCGCCTAGGGAACAATTTCATAGCATTTATCTCGATGGCAAGATCAATGGGAGAAGCGTCCAGTTACTGGTTGACACGGGAGCGACGAAGAATATCATTCGTCCTGACATGTTATTGGAAAACAAGAAGACATCACCAGTAACAGTACGACTTCGAACGGCGACGGGCGACGAAATACCTACTCACGGACAAGTCAAAGTAATCATTGGTTTGGGAAATGGAGTACTCGACCATGAAGTACTGGTAGCCGACATCACGGAAGAAGTTATCCTGGGAATGGACGTGATAAAGAAGTATGGGTTCCATTTGGATATGAAGAACGATGTCCTAAAGATCGACAATGAAGAAATTCTTTTTCATTCGTCAGAGAAGGCAGCCGTGCGAGTCTTATTGAGTGAAGACGTGACTCTGCCTGCAAGGACTGAAAGTGTGGTGATGGCAGGCCTGGATGGTAGTCTCCGGGAAAGCTACATACGCGCGATTAAACCAATGGAGGGCGGCTTAGTTGAAAAGGGACTACTCGTTGGCAGAACTTTAGTACGAGTGAAGAACACGATGCCAGTAAGGATCTTAAACATCAACTCAGATCATGTAACATTGAAAAAGAAGACCGTGGTAGGCCAATGCACGCCAGTATCACAAATTGTGAGATGCGTGAAGTCAAACGAAGATAGGTCGCCGAAGAAGTGTCTACAACATCTAATGGACATTCTTACTACCAAATTCGAAAACCTCAGCCAAGACCAGCTGGCTAAAGCTAAAGTGTTGATCCAAGAGTATCAAGATGTGTTCGCGCTGGAGAGTGGCTCCAAAGGAAGAACTAACGTGGTGAAACATAAAATTAATACCGAAGACGCTCGACCGATACGACAACATCCACGCAGACTTCCTTTGGCGAAAAGACAAGAAGCCGAACAAATAATACGGATATGGAGAGAGAAAGCGTGATTAAACCTTCAAGTAGCCCATGGGCATTCCCAGTGGAACTCGTAAAGAAGAAGGATGGATCAACGAGGTTTTGCGTAGACTACAGGCAGCTAAACGACGTGACCAAAAAGGACAGTTACCCTTTGCCCAGAATTGACGATACGCTAGACACCCTGTCAGGATCCCAGTGGTTTTCTACGTTAGATTTAAAGAGTGGATACTGGCAGGTAGAATTAGAAGCCAAGGATCGTAAAAAAACAGCTTTTACGATTGGAACTGGTTTGTGGCAGTTCACTGTAATGCCCTTCGGCCTGTGTAACGCTCCTGCAACGTTCGAGCGTTTGATGAAGACCATCTTGCGCGGATTGTCTTGGAAGACGTGCTCGGTTTACCTGGACGACGTGATCGTGGTTGGAAGATCGTTTGAAGAACACTTGAACAACCTGAAGGAAGTGTTCCAGCGACTACGTGGAGCTAACCTCAAACTGAGCCTACAGAAGTGCCACGTATTTAAGAAGGAAGTGCAATACCTTGGCCACATCGTATCTAGAGATGGAGTAAGGGCTGACCCAGACAAAATCTGAGCAGTGCAAGCATGGCCAAGACCAATCGACAAACATCATGTCCGCAATTTCCTTCGGTTGTGCACTTATTATAGAAGATTTATACCCGGATTTGCCAATATTGCCAAACCGTTGACAAAATTAACGCAAGAAAAAGCAGAATTTATATGAAAACTGCGAAAATTCTTTTAATCAACTAAACAGGCCCTAGTCACTTCGCCGATTTTAAGTTATCCAAGAGAAAATGGAAAATTTGTTTTGGATACCGACGCAAATTTTTACTGAGAACAGACCAAGCCGCTTTAAAATGGCTGCTGCAGTTCCGTAACCCGGAAGTACAAGTGGCAAGATGGATCGAAAGACTGCAAGAGTTTGACTATGACACAGAACACCGTGCCGGAAGCAGTCATCGGAACGCTGATGCCTTGTTCAGAAGACCATGTCCGGTAGACTGCAGCCATTGTTCGCGACTGGAAGAAAAAGTTGAATGCCTCCGGAAAACTGCTATGGTTGATGATGAGTGGGAACCTGAGCAATTACGTCGCGAACAAGAAGACGGTCCTGAAATAAGACTACTCCTGGACTGGAAAGAAAGCGGCCGACGACCAACCTGGGAAAAAGTGAGTGCTTTGGGCAGAAACATCAAAACGTAATGGGCGCAGTGGGACTCCTTGATAGTAGAAGACGGTCTTCTTAAGCGATCCTTAGAAAGTGTTGAGGGCACGGGAAACAGACTACAGTTGGTAGTGCCAAAGAGCCGGGTGGCAGAAGTGTTAAAGCATTTCCACGATGGGACATCAGAAGGACACTTTGGCATTAAGAAGACATTGGGTAAAGTACGAGAACCATTCTACTGGGTGAACTGCAAAAAGGACGTCATGAAATAGTTCCGCAATTGCACGGTCTGCGCATCAGGAAATGGTCCAGCGAGAAAGCGCAAAGCACCCATGAAGCAATACAACGTAGGAAGCCCTTTGGAAAGAGTAGCGATCGACATCGCAAGGCCGTTCCCAGAATCCTATTCGGGAAATAAATACATCCTGGTGGTGATGGATTATTTTACGAAATAGACGGAGGCTTACGCCATACCCAATCAGAAAGCAGCTACAGTCGCAGACGTATTAGTAAAAGAATTTTTCTGTCGGTTTGGAGTTTTGTTGGAATTACACTCGGATCAAGGCCGCAATTTTGAGTCTGGGCTGTTTCAAGAAGTTTGCCGACTGTTGAGAATTAAGGAAACTAGGACAACGCCTCTCCATGCTCAATCTGATGGCATGCATAACTAGAACAGTGGACAAGTACTTAGCCAAGGTAGTGTCCAAACACCAAAGAGACTGGGATCAGTACTTGCACCTTTTCCTAATGGCATACCAATCATCAGGAAAGCACAGGCCAAACACCATCCTGTCTAATGCTCGGTCGTGAAATACGATTGCCATGCGACCTTCAATTTGAACGAAGACCGGAAGAAGAAGTCGCTGGAGAAGATTACGTCAGCAAGCTGGCCAAGAGGCTAGACGAAGTACATGAAGAGGTCCGTAAAAACACACAAATTACCAGCGACAGGATGAAGACCAGATATGATGTCAAGGTGTAAAATGGTGTTTTTCAACCTGGCGATATGGTTTGGTTGTATAATCCTCAAAGGAGACGTGGTTTGTCGTCGAAGCTGCAAAGGCAATGAGAGGGCCCCTATGAAGTCGTGCAGCGTATTAATGACGTCACATATTGCATCCGAAAACCGCCTAGAGGCAAGCCAAAAGTGGTCCACGTCGATCGTCTAGCTCCGTTTGCTGACGATAACTACAATACGCAAGTTCAGATCCGAACCAGAGTGGTAAGCAGCAGAACCAGGAATCAAACCAAAGGAATGGAGTTCGAGAAGTGTATGAACTTATACGGAGGTTCTGGAAAAGCTAGGTTCGGAGTTACCACCGAGGAACAACAAGACCTGTTCCAGACACAAAAAGATTACGCCATCGCACATTGCGTGGGCGAGGATCTTGACATGTCCAGAGGGGTTGTAGTCGTGTTTAAAAAGAAGTTTGGGCAGCTAGATGAATTACGAAGACAGCAACCGGCAGTCGGAAAAGTTTTAGGACTACGTGGTGACGGACGCTTCGTTTTCTATTTGGTCACCAAGAAATACTCACGTGTCAAGCCGTTATTCAAAGATCTGTGGCGAACATTATGAAATCTCAAGAGAGAAATGGTGTTCCACCATGTTAAGAAATTGGCAGTACCCAAGATTGGTTGTGACTTAGATCAACTTAATTGGAGGACGGTTCGAAACATGTTAGAGGTCGTCTTCCGAGGAACAGGCGTCCAAGTGTTGGTCTGTAGTTACTAACCAAGGAGAATATTGGGTCAGGAAAAGTCCATTGACTGTTACTTTTATGGTCAAGGAAGTTGTCGGAATGGAGGAAGCTGCCGCTATCGCCACGATCCTTTTTACCGGTGTCGCATCCAGTCTCCTGTTCTGGGACAGAACAGTCTTAAGAAGTAGGCAGTGAAAAGTTCGAGAAGTTATTCGCAAATTCAATAGCCTTCTCGAAGTTGTTATCCATCTTCTAGAAGATATACCGAAAGATAAGGGACACTCGAGAAGGATTTCCAAATGTGTATAAATACCGAAGAAACAAATCGTAGGTCAGTTATTGCCGTAATGCGAAGACAGCAGTGTTAAGAAGATTCGAGTCTAAATAAGTAAGTCTTTGGCGCGTGTGTGTACATAAATATACGGAGAATAATCTTGTACGTAATTTTAGTGAAAAAAAGTGTGTGAAGCTATCCGAGAACTTTATCTTATCTTCCTGTAAGTGATCTAAAGTAGTTTTAGGTGTTTTTATTAAATACTATTATTAGATTTAATTAGTTCGGTTAATTTAAAAACTGTACATGTTTCTAGTATAAGTAAAAATATTTTTAGTCGTTTAAATAAATTAGTTTTAATAATAAAATTCGTTACAATATGTATGGTGTTTCATATGTTGTAAAGTATTTGGTATTTGAGATTCGAAACTACTATTCATTTGGAATTTGTTTCTACGGTTTCAGTTTCAGATGATTTTTTTTTATCGATGTGCTTTATATAATGTACCTGAAAATTAATTAAAAATGTTTTATTTGTTTGAATTGGCCTAGTCTGAAATACCATTGCTCGCATGCCGCTTACACGTAAAAATATTGATTTGTTTATAGTAATTGTCAAATAAGTATGAACCGGTCTTATCTATATTGGCACTTGATCCTCTTTAGTGTGTAAATTTCTTTGATTTATCGACGACGACAGTGCCAGCCAATTAGATCTTGTTTTTATTACATCAATTTTACGTTATAATTATGTTTATTTAACATCATTGGTCATTTATGATTGCTTGGTCTTTAACGGTTTTTCCATTTGGTATATATTAAAACGTACCTTTGCGAGTTTGCTATTTTACAGAAAAGAGACTCTATTTATTATCCATCATCAAAAAATACTTTGTAAATCTAATTACAGACATTCACACGTAATTATTAATAAAATAAATACGAGATTAACTGTGAAAAAAAGCGAATTAAAAAACAATATTGTTTGTTAGTGTCGGATTTTAAATATTGCCTTAAAAACAATACTCAATATTCGCAGTTTCTTGTGGCGAATCTTTTAATGAAAGTATTTTACAAAAATTCTATATTGCTTCTGTTTTATCTTGAAAAATGTTAGTCAAAGACGGGTATTTGAAAAATTTGAACTTTGTTGGTAGTGATATCGATATCTGTAGTATAGACATTCTTAGATACGATAAGAATACAAGAAAGTAAGACCTTTGGATATTAACAGAGCTCTTTGCATTAGTTGTAGAAAGATCAACGTATCGAAATAATTCTCATCTTTGATATTAAAGTTCTATGTATTTAAGCAATTCGATTAAAAGGAAATAAAATTATCGACGACTTTTAAACTGGAAAACACAATATTTATTTTTTGATATCAATTTGAGATTTGAATCTGACGCGTATTAAAAATACTACCACACCCTATGAGTTGTCATTTATTTAGGGTTGATTGTTTGAATTTAATTTTAGTGTGTTGGCTGTACGTTCACGATCAGCTCAAATTATCCAATCATCGCAAAGAATGTTTTGTTGCTAAACGGTGGGGACTTCTGCCGCCATATTTTTCCGTTAACGGTGCGCGCTCAGTTGGTCGGTGTCGTGTGTGTAAGTTTGTGTATTCGTACAATTTTTGTTAAGGAATATCTGCAAAAAAGGTAGGAATTTATTCAATTCATCAATTAAACACTTGATTTTATTTACGCACGAATAATAATTTCCAAACTAAATTCGCATTTATAGCGTAATATTCCCGATCGGATCTAATACATACGCAGCACCTTAAAACCGGTAGACATTAGCGTTTTTTTCCCCGAAAACTTCGCCGAAATTACTTAAATTTATAAACACGTCGGTTAGAATTTTATTGGTATTTTTATATAAGAAAGTTTTGTGGGTGTGGAAATTATAATTCTTGTAAAGCATATGGTGGAATGGGGGTAGCTGTTTAGGTTTGTGGGTTTCGTCTGCCCTTGCGTCGAGACAGCTGTCTGAAGGGTGTTGGTCCCCACATGTCTGCGTCAGATTATAATCCGCACCTTTGAAAAATTTCCGTTTTCAATGAAATCTGATTAAAAACGTCACTTTCGGGTGACTTTCTAACTGTCATAGTTACTTTTGTAGAAAAGTGACTCATCCCCAAGAATCAACAGCACAGAGTTGAGGTAGGTTTTTGTGAAAATACCTAAAGTTTATTTTTAATTTGCATTGCATCGAGCTTTTAAAACAATAATTTGCTGTTATTAACAAGTGGTCTCCATTGTCTAAATGCCGAATTCATTGATCGGGACAGCTTCAATTGTACCGGGATTCGGACGACTGCATGGCAACCTGCTACAGGGACGCCTACGTAGTTTACAAGTTTTCAAGTTCGTATTTCATGGGGACTGAAGTTCAACACCTGCACAACAGTAATTATTAATTAATCTTCAACTTCTTTAATAACAGTTTACGCAAAACATTTTGACGCTTTGTTCACGCTAAAATTAAAATAACCGTTTTAAAGATTGCCACAATTAGTGCCTAGATTTCTCTTTAAAAAATAAGATCTGGATTCCTAGCGATTGATGTGTAACCTGTTAGGTCCTTTCAAATTTTATTGGATTACAGAATTTTCTATCCACAAATTTCGTTTCCGTATTCAAACGTTTTTCGCAACAGCTGCTCTGCATTCGTTTGAAAAGTTTTCTATTACAGGGTGCGGCAAACATTTAACACAGTAAACGTGTTTAACGAAAATAACTAAAAAAGCGCACTTTTTATTGAGATGAGATCGTTCTTAAGCTAAATTAAGTTAGATAATAAATGGCGTAAGCTAGATCTTATTGTAAAAAAGATAATTGGGGTACCAAATTAAGGGGGTAAAGAAAATTTTCAAAAACACATTTTAAAATTTTTTTATGGATTCGAAATTCAATGTAACAAGACTCAAATAGTAACAGTACATGTTAAAATTTACATAATTTCTGATTTATACTACTAGAGTCTCTTTGATTTATGTGAAAAACTATATTCCTTTTATGATAAAATAATTTTCTGAAAATTTTAGTCCGATTGTTTAATATTACTTCTGCATAGTTGTCTGCGCTATAGTTCCCAAGAAAGTTGTGCATGAAAAGCACAAATGTGTCCCAAGCTGCTTGTTCTCGTTACGTGAGCTCCAATCTGAACAATGGATCTCATCTCAACATTCGTATTTCTGGTTCACGAAGACTCCTGTTTTCAATTTTGCGTCAGTTTCCAAACTTACCTTTTAGATACTGAAAACCACGATTTGTTTGATTCATCGCTGCAAGACGCAGTTTGATATGAAGTGGAGGTGGTAAATTTTATATGATCCACAAGATGTACATATTGAACGTTGTGCTGTCCGACCACAGGAAAATTTCTGGATAGTTATATTCCATATAGGTGAGCACGTGTGCTTTGTGTTGTGCTTTGTGTACCCAGTCTGCATTCCTAACAGAAGGCCTACCACCTTCAAATCATTGCAACTAATCCAATTATGCTTCAAGTGCTTAATCAGTATCAACAAACAGTTCATTGTTTCGTAGATTTTCTTAATTTCCACGGCATGAACAATAAGAATTGTTGGTTTCTGGTTGCCACTGTTTAGTAGTGTAGCTTTGAGACCGCTTGAGCCAAAGTCAATAAAAAGTCTTCACTCTTCTGCTACGTATTCGTTATTCTTCATGAGTCTTGTTACGTCATGATAGAAGCAGACAGTGTTCAACAGCATAGTCTGCTGCGAATATCATTGTCGAACACGAAAATGCGCAGTTTTAGCACCTTCTCTGGAGTAAGTTCCTTTCCGACAAGGCCAAATCACGTCAGCAATTTTGCTATATCATGAGTTAATTTCCCGATAGTCCTCGAAAAGCCGGCATTTGTATTATGCCCATCATTAGCTCGACTCCCACAAATGATTTTATTTCCGCAGGTATGGTGTCGATCGAAGTTCCAATAACCATTATTGAATATAGGTTTCTATGGTACGAAAAGTACTCAAATCATCAAAAAATTATTGGAAGTAAGGTAAAGGTACCAGTAGTAGACATGTTAAGGTTCAAAATTTACAAAATAGTATCTTGCAAGAAAGTGGTTTGAAAGAAAAATGTGAACTAAATACCTTTGGAAAGCCTATGCTTTGCTCTTTACGATAGTGCTCCTCTCTAAATTTTAACCACAAAATATTGGTTATCATATCGAGAAAAAGATAATGTAACAAATGTTCCAATAGTCGACACTTAAAATTACCAATGTTGTAATAGTCGACATGGGTTTTGTTGCATTAGTCGACACATTTTACTGAACACTTTCATTGGGAATAAATATTATTGCAATAAGTCAAACTTTTTATTAAACAATACTATATTTAATTTAAGACACATTTAGAGATTTTTTAAAACGGCAGCTCACTCGCTCCCCTTTTACAATAAGTTCAGGTTCTTCAACAAGTCTAACTATTTCTTTTAGATTTATCTCACCAATGTCTTTTTCTTCTGCCACATACTCCTTCTTCTCACTGTCAGTATTCTTCAGTTCCATTACAACTATATTGCCATCTTCTCTTAACTCTTGGATGACACAAAGGTACACAAACACTGTTAAATTTCTTTTTCCCCCTTTGAATTTGGCAAGGATGAAGGTGCCTTGCTTTAATTCATCCAACGAAACTTCTTCACCTTCATTTCCATCATCACTAATAGCCAGTTCCAACTCGGAATCTCTAGACTCTTGCAGGGAAAAGTCGCTTTGTGAGTGAGATGAAGAAGAATTGGAATTGTTACTCTTTCTTTTAGAATTTAATTTTTGCTCCTTTTTGTCTTCTTTTTCCTTGGTCTTAGCTTGAGACTCTTTTCTTTTTGCTTCCCTCAATAGCTTTCTGTCCTCTTTCTCCTTCTCAGCTGCTCTTTTCTTGTCATCTCTTTTCATATAATATTCCAGCATTTGTGGTGATGTGACTACAGCAGGTAGTTTTTCTCGTCGCTTGGTTGATCTAAGCTGTACTGGTTGTGACCACAGTAGTACTCTCTTGAAAGGGCTTGGAAGAATACATCCATCAGATGTGGGTGGTGTCAAACCAGCGACATTGTCTGAAGTGTAACTGTCTTTTGTAACTGAAAGATTGAGACCGGATGTTGTTGGTTGGTTCATTCTTGTAAGTACAGGAATCAAACTGGATATGGATGGTCGATCTATCATCAAAACGGCTTCATCAATGTCCCTGCCAGAAGAACATTCATTTCTTGAAAGGATAATTGCAGAACCTGGAGCAGACTGTTCGTCTTCTGGAACTAAAACGACTTGATCAGGGTCCTTACAGGGAGTACGTTCGTTTCTTGAAGAAATGGGAAAATCTGGAGCAGACTGTTGGTCGTCTGGAAAACAAATTGTTAACTGAGTACACACATTCATGTCATGGGCTAAATTTTGTATACCTTATGGATCAATTGTAAGTGACTCTATCGTAGCAGATTGTGCTACTAGATTAATAGAATTCTGTAACATTACTGGCCATTTAAAGTTAGAATTAAGTACTCTTACACTGATTTTTTATTTTCTCGATGCAGATTTTTTACTTACCTCCTGACCCATTTTTGTTTTCCAGAGTGTCCATAGATCAAATAAAGATTTGTCCTCAGTTGCCCCAGCCCATTCGCTTTCGTTCTTCAGGAAATAAGCAAGTTTTTCCTTTCCAATCTCTTGTTCAAATATGACGAAGAAATGTTTTTCCTCGGTTCCTTATGGTTTAGGTTGTTCTACATGTTTTGGCTCGACTCTCACTTCTGCTGGATTCCATTGAAATAGACCGCATTTTCTGAAGCCATTGGATATTGTTTTTTCAGTAATAGATAGAAGGACTTGTTTAAGCAATGCAGCAAAGTCTTGTTTCTTAATTTGTTCTCCGTTGTGCTCCATTCTCCAGTCATGGCCTTTCTGTCTCCACGCTGTTTTCAACACAGGAAAGACAGCAACATCCATTGGTTGGAGAATGTGTGTGGCATTTGGATACAATGCTACCAACTTTATTCCATTTTCCTCACACAACTGGCTTAGAGGTAACGATAGGTGAGACACATGACCATCTAAGAAAAAGACAATGGGCAGTTGAATGTCTTGGTTTTTAATCCAGGGTAGAAAAATATTTGCAATGTATTCAAAAAACAACTCGTGCATCATCCAACCATTCTGAGATTTTCCCATAGACCAGTCATGAGGAAAAACCTCGGCAATGTGCTGAGGTATCCTGCTATAACGATACACTAGCATAGGAGGCGCAATTTGTCCAACAGCATTGGCAGTGAGCAGGGTTGTAATATTGAGTTTTTCATCATTTCCTGAAACGGTATATACACTCTTACAGCCTTTTGGCGCCAACACCTTGCCAGGTTTGGGATTTAAAAAGAACGCCGTTTCATCGGCATTGAATACCCTCGTTGGATCTCTCATAGCCGCGTCTAAGTTCATTTCTTTTAAATAAGAGGAAACTTCTTCAAACCAGTAGTTTATATTTTCTTGGGTGACAGCTCGCCTCATAATTGTCAAATTTTGACTAACTCTAAAACTCTGCTCAGGGTGTCTTTTCTGAAATAGGTCCAACCATTTCCTACCAGGTACAGCATTTCTCTTGAAATCCACTTTTAATTCTTTTGCTAACTTTCCAACGCTATGGATGAACGTATCCTTTGTTACAGGAAACCCCGATTTTGCCATAGATTTTACCCATTCAGTGAGTATTTCTTCTTGTTCAGAACTGAATGTACCTGAAGGCCTCATTTTTCTCTTAAGTGGCACACGCCCCTTATGTTTGTCCATAAGGGTTACCCTAGGCACACTGTGTTTCTTTGCGGCCCTCTTATAGGACATCCCTTTATTAACATCTTCAATAGCTGCGAGCATATTCTCCACTAGATATTTTAGAAAAGTTTCTTTTTGGCTCGCCATATCTATCAAAACATCACCCTGTATAAGAAAGTTTAAAACACAAGAATGCTGTTGCAGGATTTTTGATAGTAAATTGCAGATTTAGTATTCGGCACTGGTTGTTTCAATAGTCAACACGCCGGTGTCGAATACTGATTACCGTCGCTGAAATGAAGTCGCGAATATTTGTCTCCTATACGCATTCAGTGTAATATTCGGATGTGTTTATGAGTATATAAGAAACACATATTTTACGGTTTCAGTACTCGACACCCCACGCAAAAAACAACGTTTCAGCTCGGAAGTGAGACGGACATAATAACACGAACGTATTAAAGCATCACCTACTATCCCTGCGTCAAAATCAAAAAGAAAGTTGCACGGAGAAAATAGAAATATTTTTTTATAAACTTACCTCTTAACAAAGTAAGCACACGTTACAAAAACCGCGAAAATAGCACGTGTCCTCTTTACAATGGAATCTTTCGGAAATGCACGTCTATCAGCATATGGCTGCGCCGAGGTAATGGCGGGCGTTGAACAGTGTTGCCATTACGTGCAGTTTGCGGAAATGTTGCCGGCAATTCTTGTTTTATAAGATTAAATTTGGGGTGTCGAGAATAGGTACTGTGTCGATTACTGGTACTTTTACGTTATGTCAATGGTGAGTGCTGTTCATGTGGTGTATCGAAAAAACGTTATTTTGGGTATGTTACGTGTTGCAATTCATATTTTGATTATTTGTAGCTGTCTTTTGAGTGAGTTTCAGTGTTCTTGCTCTTAGTTTTCTTAGAATGTTGTGCCACTATAGCAAAGGGTACATCATCTGATTCCCATTTACTGAGCATAGCAGTGGGTAAGATTGGGTTGATAATCGTGATTCATATCATTGTAACCAGCACCGAACACCTCTTGGTCGTCTGAAGACGATCCAACATTCGTGCAAGCAATACTGGAAATTTGTGTAAGATGCTATTGCTTTCACTTGTAACAAATGTTTCTAGCAGCATATATTTGGCATTGAGATCAAAGATATATTGAAGACTGACGTAATATATTATTGACATTTACCGAACTGAACCGAACAGATGGCTGATCTACCATGACAGCTACTTATAAAAAAAATTATACACACTGAAATACGACGCGAATAAAAAATCAGCTGGTGCCAAACGTTCACAGTGAATGTATCTCATGTTGTTGATTGCATCGGATGAAAGAAGAATTGGTACTGGGTAATCCGTAACATGCACCACAGGTTTTAGAGCGAACTGACAATCCGGATACACGATTTTTGACTTGTTTTTCTTGCAGTACCCGAATATGCTCATCATGCCGAAGTAGGAATCTGAGCGGGGATCTTTCGGCTCCGACCAAATAATCGGAACAGCAAAAGGCATTCGATGTAGCTTACCATTTAACCACAAACAATCGCACTTATTTATCTTTCGTTTACTGAATCACCATATACCGAATCCTCTTATACATGATTTGCGTATTACTTCGACTGTTGATTAATAAAATACCGAGCCGCACTAGCACGAACTATTCTTTAGTTTTTTTCGATGAGACTGGCAGACCAACAGGAGAAATTGCACGAGAACTAATTTGATAAAACATGTTGAATCCTGCCCGCGGACAAATTAGAACTTGCCCAAGTCCTCCTGTTTGTTTTTATACAATCAACCACACACTTACAGTTTGGTTTAGCTGGGTAATTGCTATCAGAAAAATCACAAGATTGATTTTAATGAAACTCAGTAATCATTCTTCCAAAAGGTCCGAGCTAAATTATATTTTTAGAAAAATTCCATCTTGTTAGGTTTTGATGTAATTCACTTTTAAAATTTGCACAAAAACGTGTATGTGTTTTTGTTTGCGGTGACATTTTCAATCGATTAACTCTATAACAATAAAAATAAATAATATATGTAATGTTATAAAAGGCAACACAAAAGTTAATTTACGTTACTCTCGTCGAAAGTTTCATAGCATAACTCACTCACATGCAACGCTCGGCCGTTGTATTAACGTTCGTTATGCTATGATGTACTTTCGTTACGTAAATTACTATTTTGTTCTGCCAACATCACGAACGTCAATATTCGTTCGTTAGTGTAGTTACGTGATGGGCGAAAAAAGTTCGAGAGTGGCAAAGTAAAAAGTAGGAATAAGTGTTTTTATTCTTCATTCCTAAAAGTTTCATAAACACTGCAACCAAACAATCTCTTAGATAATCCTCACAGTTACTTATTGGAAACGCATTTAAAGAGAAAGAATTCATAACAAGGCTAAGTAATCTACTAAGATGTGCATGTCTGGGAATTAAGGACGTCCACTGCAGCGATGGAAACATTCGACCTGGTAGAATCACAAGCTTTGGCATCAGCCTATTGGCTAAGATTTAACGGATCTGGGTAGAATAGAATAGAAAATAATTACGTGCCGTGCGTGTAAGAGCTTGTGGACTGAAAAAGCCAACGAGGACAACATACCTTCTAGAAAGAGAGAAAATTAATTATTAAGACTTTTGAAGGAGCACTTTTTGTTTTTTACTGTTAGATCTGAAATAGCAATTTAAATATTTTAAATAGAAAAACCCGGAGCACATACATCTTTGTTTTTCAATAACAATTAAATTGAGATGACGTAAATGCCAAAACATTAAAATTGTTTTTGGTCGTATTCGTTTTCTCACGCAAGGCAGTCAGGCGCGATATTTTCATTCAAAACAAAATTTTTCCTTGATAATTTAATTTATTTATAAATTGCATGGGATTTGTTGTTTGACGTTCGTTCTTCTCGAAGCAATTATTACGAGGTCATTGTCAAACTTAGAACTTATTTCAAATTGACGTTGCTTAACATTTTCATTTGTTTTAAAAAAGATTTTTTCTATGGTTGTGTTTAAAAATGTCTGTATATGTTTATGTCATAAGCAGTTATACGGTTTTTGAGAAAAAAATTATACTTTGCTTACTTTTAACGATATATGTATTCAAAATCGAAAATTTTCAGTTTGAAATGATCTATATTTTTGATTTTTACAATGGATGTTTACGACATATAGTTATAGTTACCATCTCGTGAGTATCTCACGAACTACTGTTACATGAGTATATACAAAATGTTCCAGAATGGGCAATCTTCAGGATTCAGATAGGACACATGAAAACAATATAAGTTTTTATATACATTCTTTTTCCTACGGAGATACGGTCTCATAACGGACGCCTCTGGAAATCGTTTCTTTTAAAATTACTCTTGAAGTACTAGGTGTAATTTAATAAAATTTTAATATAATGGTTACTAGATATGTCTCTTTAACATGAACTCTTTTATTTGCATTTCCTAGCTCTAAAAACTGAAGATTGTTGGACCCTCCACAGTATCTCAACATTAGTCCTTATTAATCATTTTTAGTAAGTTTTTTCGATTGTCTATTGGCTTAGCATAGACTAAAGTTTTTAAGTAACCCCAAAAAGAAAATCTAAAGGATTTAATTCGGGTGATTGAGGAGGCCAAGCTACTGGTCTTTTTCCTTTCTATCGATTTTCGAAGTTCTTGTTTAGGTGTTCTCGAACTAGCACTAGACTAAAATGTGGTGGGTCCCCATCATGCATGAACCACATACCACGTCCTATTGCCAAAGATAGATCTTCTGGCTAATTCTTTTGAAGGAATTCCAAATAGAGTTTTTCAGTTAACCTTCTTGGTAAAAGAGATGGTCCGATGAAATTTTGCCCAACTATTCCGGGCCACACGTTGATGGGTTCAAATTGGTGCTGATGATGGTTTAATAGAAGCATGTCAATTTTTCTCTGTCTAAATAGCAAATTATGGAGTTGATAATGCCGTTTTTAGAAAATCTAGCTTCGTCCGTAAAGAGAACGGAACCAATGCAATTTGAATCGCTTCTATGCCGATCTAAAACTCACTTAGAAAATTCCATCTTCTGAGGAAAGTCTTCAGGAAGAAATGGATGGAATTTTTTGAGGATTTTACGGATGCACCTCTCTAAGAATTCTAAAAATCATGTTGGTTAATGAAACTGGACAGTCAATATTCGGACACTTGTTGAAGGATCTGCTTCTACTACCTCGTAGTTTTTATCTGTATCTTTCAAATGACGATCCACTCTTTCTTTTCTTATCCTTGGAAATCTTTCTTCGTAAAGCCGTATGGCTTCTAAGGCGTGTCGGCATATTCAGCAAACGTAAACTCCATTAATAGTTAACTAACCACGGAGAAAAATAAGAAAAAAGAACGAACATTTCAAAACACTGTGACTGACATTGATTTTCAACTGACACTGGAAAAAATATTTTTATTTAAATCGGCACATGTCAAGAAAACCATAGCAACAAAGTTAGTTCCGGGCTCTGAAGATGTCCACTGCGACGTGTGACGAAATCTCGAAATATCGTACAGGGTTTTAAAAAATTACTGTGTTAGAGCTAGTTCGTCCCTGGCAAACTAAATAAGTCGAATTTGAATAAAAGGTACCATGTTAAAGAGACTAGGTAACCATCATATTAAAAAATTATATAATAGACCTAGTACTTTCAGAATTATTTTAAAACAAACGATTTCCAGTGGCGTCCGTCATGAACCCGTATCTCCGTAGGAAAAAAAGTGTCCCACAAAGTGCCCACATATTCTGGAACATCTTGTATATGGCTGATTTTTGCTTCACTTTTTTATATGCAGCTGATATTCGAGTTAGTCATCCAGTATATTAGTAGTGAAGATAAATATCATTGGTATTTACTAATTTGGTTGAAAAATTAATAAAGATAATATGCCATTCACAAAGTTTAATGGGCGAACCCGAAATTATAAACATCGTAAAAAAACTTGTAAAAAAAAAAGACTACATACTGAATCATTCTTTTTGGTTTATAAAGCTTTGTTGTTGATATTTTTACATATTTGGTACACAGACAATCAACTGACGAAAATTCAATTTCGCACCATTGAAACATTGTTATTTGTGTTTGAAATAATTTAAAGTTGATCTGCATAATTATTTGTTTTTGTAAACCTAACAATTTTTTCTGTATATGTAGCAAAAATTTTTGGACGATCACTGTATGTGCTCACAAATATTTAACGTTGAATATAATTTTTTTTAAATCGTTCAGCAACAAAGTCATTTGAACGATTAAATGAAAATACAATTAAAATGTAGGCGATTGTTGAAGTGTTATTAAACGAAAAAAGGTGCGATTTAGATTAATGGTCACACCTTGAAACCTCGTTAAAAAGAAGAATTTGAGGTCTCGTTACGTTCAGGAAGGAGCAATTGTGCCAACGACTCTTGTAATCTCTTTGTTAAAAATAGGTAATTAAATGTCAGTGCACTTCTATTATTAACATTAGACAATTTTTTGTCGTATTAAAAGTTATTTGTTGCAAAAAGTTCGCAACTAATTTTAAAAACCGTTACCCATTGTTGCCGGTTCGATTTTGCCATTTTCACTATCGCGTACAATCTATGCAAATTTACCCGTATGGGGTTCCGAAAGTTGTGCGTTCCAAATTTCTTTTTTTTTATAACAAATGAGTTAGATTGTTAATGACTGTCATATATTAATTATTCGTCAATTGTAAATTATATTGCATTAATAATACAATAAAAGAAATATGGTGTTTTCAACCCAGCGCGATTTCTTATAACCTACGATTGTTATTGCAGACGTTTTATCACAATAGAATTTTTTTGTTATATAAATAGTTGTTGATAACTGAATCAATCGTAAATGAATACTTTAGCTATAATCTATCAATTTGTATTGACAATGGAAAGGTTTTATACTGCTGTAAAGTTTTTCCGTTCAATGAGCACATGGACAAACTCGGGTAGTTGTATAAAAGGGTAAGTTGAAAAAGGCAATAGTTATGTGTTGTTTGAGTACTGCTGTATAAGGATAATTTTTATACTTAAAGAATTCGTGTGTTAGCATTTGAAATAGTTATTTTTACAAGTCATTCTTACTGCTAAAAAGTTATTAATAATCGATTTTGCTGTGTTTTGTAAACTCATTCTTCCTCATTCTTAGAAACCTGTTTATCAATATTATATCATAAGAATACACCCTAAACAAGAACAATACAGTTCTACGACACCTATCGAACCATTTAGAGAATGTAATGAAAATTGCAATTATGAACTCAAAGTTAGGAGTTTTTTCGAGTTGATGGGAAATCTAAACTAGGAGGCAATTTTTAGCTGTATACATGACTTGAACATGGTAATTTATTCTTTCTTAGTTCGCTCCTCTTCAAGAATCTCTTCTCTTATCGCAGTCTTTTTTCGGTCTTCCTTCTTCATCCAAAACTGATTTTTTTGGTTTTTTCTCGGTTTTTAACTTTAATGTCTAAGATTTTTTACCCATTGTCCATTCTTTCATAGCATCCTTATCCGTATTTTACTGTTACGTTCTATACTATAGAATTAATAAAGCACGAACCAGGCATTCTATTGGAAACTGTAGTAGATGTATTTAACGATTATTTGGTTAGAGCTGAAAGCTTACCATCGGACTGGAATCTAGCATAGATCAGTTCGATGTATAAAAACAGAAACAAACAAACAAAAGGGATCAAGCCTGGATAATATTTTCACACTTCAGGAAATCATAGAAAAACGGAAAGCAAGAAACTTAATTACACATCTTATATTTATTGATATAGAAAAAGCTTATGACACAGTACTTTTGATAAAGTTTTTTAGCGTTTTTTGACGAAAAGGGTCTTAAACAGGGATGTTGCTTGACACCTACTCTGTGAAAAATTTACATTTAAAAAACCTGGCAAAATGGAAACGGAAATGTTTAGGAATGGGAATAGAAATGGCGGATACATGCTTCAACAACTACGAACTGTGAAGACCACATTGATTATATGTTTAGAAGGCTTAAGGAGGAATATGGATTATGAGCTTAAACATCCAAAAACCAGAATATTTAAGAGTAGGAGGAGTAAGGAGACTACAACTTACAAGTGCGGTAGATATAAATATTTAGAGAATATTATATCAAGTGAGCAAGCATCGAGATATAAGATGCAGAGTTCAACAAGGTCAGAATTCGTGCGGATGTTAAACTCATTACTATGGTCGAATAAAATTAAAAATAATACTAAGATACTATCTACAGAGGGAGTGTGGACATATTGACATATGGCAATTATCAAAAAAAAAATAAAGAAAAGGTAAATAGAGTAGAAATGAACTTTCTAAGGAGAGCAAGCACCGAATAAAGAAATTAGAGGACGTACATAAAGAATTGACACTACTACAGACAGAATAGAAACAAGGCAGCTGCTATGGTATAGGCCTGTAAGGAGAATGGAGGAAATTCGGTGGTCAAAGCGAACTTTAAATTATGTCCCAACAAACGGAAAAAATAGACCAACAATGACTTGGATAGACCGAATTACCGGAAAGATTAGGGACAGAGCTATAGAAGAAAAGGAATAGAGAGATAGAAGCAGATCGCGTTTTTTCTACGTCTATCTATCTACTTTTTCTTCATTATTCTTTCTTCCTTGATCCGGGGATTTTCTCCAGGTCACGTTTGAAAGGAAAATTTTGGCTTTAACCAGTTGTCGATAACACTGGTCTGCAAAAAAATATTTTTTATCGAGCCCTGACACTATTCCGGGTGATTCTTATGTAAAATGACGTCCTGAATCCAAATGTCTTCCGTTTTCTTCCATCGCCCACCATTTTCGAAGGAGCCCCAAATCTCTAATTTTACCACTTTTTGATAAATTAATTATAATTTATTTATCGAACGATAATAATAATTCTAATAATTATTATAATAATAAATATATGGACATGAATTTAATTTAAATGGGAAAAGAACTATTTTAGCTATAAACAGTAATAAATAAAAAGATATTCATCGTTACTTGGTGCTTGCTTTCCTTTTATACCCTGAGGTACAGCTCTCTCGTTTCAAAAACCAGCAGTACTCCGCCAACATGCTTGCATTCCACTTCCCTGAAAATCTCTTCTCCAGCTTAGCGATGTCTTGATGGAACCGTTCCCCGTGTTCATCCGAGACTGCTCCTAAATTTTCAGGGAAAAGTCCAGATGCGAGTGAAGGAAGTGAACTTTAAGAGACATGTTACATCCTATGTCCTTGTACGCTAAAAGCAGTTCCTCGACGTGAGCGACATAATCTTCACTTTTGTGGTTACCCAGGAAGTTCTTACAAACGTTTTGAAATGCAAGCCAAGCTCGTTTTTCTTTTCGATTTAGGTGTTCAATGAACGTCGAATCTTGGAAGAGTTGTCTAATCTGGGGACCAACAAAAACGCCTTCTTTAATTTTAGCTTCGCTAAGACGAGGAGATTTAGTTTTCAAAAATTGAAATGCGCCACCTGTCTTGTTCACTGCTTTCACAAACTGCTTGATCAATCCAAGTTTGATGTGTAACGGTGGTAAGTAAATATTTTCCTTCGGAACCAAAGGATTGTGGGCGACATTTTTCTGACCAGGAATAAGATTTTCTCGCAGAGGCCAGTCCCGTACGATGTAATGTTTATCTCGGGCTCGGCTATCCCATTCATAAAGGAAGCAGCAATATTTTGTGAATCCTGATTGCAGGCCCGTGAGTAGAGCAACAACTTTTAAGCCAGCGCAAAGTTTCCACTTCTAATCATGATAACTAATTTTATCAAGGATTCTGAAGATGTTTTTGTACGTTTCCTTCATATCAACAGAGTATGCAATTGGAACTGATGGGAAGTCATTCCCATTTGCGAACAGGACAACTTTTAAGCTTGTTTTTGATGAGTCTATAAACAGTCTCCATTTGTCTGAGTCACATGGCATCAATAGCTCTGTCATCAATAAATTTGCATTAGGACAGAACACTAAACCTTTATCTTCTGAGAAGAGACATTTCAGGGTTGCTTGTCTGGCCCTGTAAGAAGATATTTTTACTCCCTTTTCTAAGAGATTCCATTGTTGAAGTCGCGATCCTAGGAGCTGAGATTTAGTTTTGGGTAACTGCAAATCCCTGACAAGCCGAGAAACTAAATCTGCGGAATACTCTTCATCATCATTGAACGTATCATTCGAAGCCCCAGGTTGTGGCTCAGAGTCTTTTAAATCAATTTCCGGCTCTAGAGTATAAGTGTTTGGGGGCTCTGGGATTGGCAAAGTATCGTTATGAGGAAGAGGTCTTAGAGCTGACGGAATATTGGGATACTGAGTTGTATGCTTACTTTTGCTCGAAAACCCGATGGTGGAAGTCATACAAAAATAACAATATGTAAGATGACAGCGAGGTTCACGTCAAACCATGGGCACAGCAAATGGCATTGATTTACGAATACCTTTGAGCCATTTGGTCAAACTGTTGTAACAAGTCGTACAGCAAACTGATGGAGCCCAAGTCTTGTCCTGGTCGCCAACTTGACAATCAAAGTACAATTTATAAGCTGTTTTAACAAGCGGAGAAAGGGGGTTTCGTTGCACTTTTAAAGTTAATTCTTCGCAGACATAGCAGAAGCTATCGGGATGATTTTTACACTCGCGTGGCATAACTAAACAGTAATTCAACGCCCGACATTAACCACAAATCACACTTAGTCACTTGAAAAAATCCGGAGTAAAAGTAGTTTTACTGGTTTACACAAATGAACAAAAGTGAACACAAAATCTAGCACGTTTAAAACGTCGACAAGTTAACTCTGCAACATCTATAGATGTACTGATCGAAGCAGTTAAGCAAACAATGTAATATACTATAATGAGAAGAGTAATGCAAGTTCAAGCCTGTCGAAAATTCCTGTTCAAACCTGCATGTGGTATTGAGATCGCCAGCGTCGTGCAGTGAATCTTCCTAACTGTTTATTGATATTTTTTTACTGTTCTTATATATTTGTATTTTATTGTTGTTTCTATATACATTTTATAGCAAAACTTTTGCCATATACTTTGGTATAAATTTTATAACCTGCTTTGGGATGTTTAACGGCTATAAGTTAAAATTCTAAAAAAAAATGCAAAAAATAAAATAAAAATAGGGTCCCTCCAAAATAGGTGGGTGATGGGTTAAAACGGAGCTCATTTTTAGATTCAGGAGGTCATTTTACATAAGATTCGTCAAGAATGGTATCAGGGCCGATTTTCATGCAGACCAGTGTAATTAGTCTAGTCTCATGTTTTTTACTTATCTTTTGCCAATAGTTGCTTTACTGCTTTGTTAATTGTATATTTCGTTGATTACATTAAGATAGATTTCTTTATATAAGTCCTTCAGCTAATTTTATTGTGTTCAAAATTGTCTATTAGTATTTTACTCTCGGTCGAGTATAATTATCTAGCCTTCAGCTTATGTCGTAACTACTGAGTATACCCTATTTACGTTCGTGACTTCAACAGAACCGAGTATCTTTACTGTTTCTGGGTCTTGATTCCTTTTCTGGCTGTGAGGAAGACTATTGCGGTTAAGGGAGTACCGGTTGCTTATGTGGACTATCCTGGTGAGGCCCAACGACGCGCAGATTTGATTACATCTTCACGTGATGGTTTGAGGTGGTATAAAGACTTCAACGCCACAAAATCGTTCGCCACTTCATCTACGAAATCTTAGGCTGTGATAGGATTCTTGAGTCATTTCCTAGAGTCACGGTCTTGCTTGTAACAACCACGGGTAGCTGATATGTCGGTGAGTAGGCGTGATTGAGAATGTTGCTAAAAAAAATAAAGAAATGGGCGCTACGCGTAGTTTCTTTGGTTCGGAGGTTGTCAACTCGAATTGCACCGGAATTTAATTTGTCTATTTTAGATACTACGTTATTGGTAGAATGATTTAACTTCTTTGTAAAGATGAGGATGAAAGGAAGGCTTTGAACCTATACCAATTTGCTGAAATTACTTTAAATTAGCAAGACAGACTAATGGCGGCGACCGTAATATCTAAAATCTAAAGACTTTCGCAAAGAAAATTTTCATTCAATAAACATTCCAATCACTAGAAGCCTAAAAATAAAATAACGTGAAATTAAATAAAACAAAAATATTTACAACTTAACGATCAAAGTCGCACAAAAAGTAGGGTACTAGGAACACGTAACATTTTAAAAAACAGCTTTTGCTCAAGTTTGAAACGATTATAATAGATGAAAACAGCAACGAAATACATCAATTGCTAACGTTACATCTCAACAGAAACTAAGGGATTAAACATTTTTTGAACAGTTATTTAACTGGAAACTATGAGCAGGGAGCAAACAAATCGGTTGTTTCAAAAAATGTCGATGCTGTGCGCAACATGATCCGTTTGCCGTGAGTTAAAGGGATTCTTAGCTGTAATATATTTGATTTCACATAAATATTTGTTCAAAATTCAAAAATAAGTTTACCTCAATTAGTCTAAGAGAATGCTAAAAAAAAGACGATCGATACAATGAAAAGTTTGTATACAACATTGTAACAGGAGACGAAACTTGGATATAGTCGTATGATCGGGAAACTAAGCAACAGTCAACGGTTTATGTGTTCCAAGATGAACCGAATCCAGCAAAAGTAGTTCATTCGTGAAGCATTTCCAAGAATATGATCGCCTCTGTAGGGCCTTATTCGGCAACCAGACAACGAAACCGCCATTACTCTGGTCCTCGTTGAGAGTTCATCTAGCTAACCTAAAACGATCCGGAGACGCTTTGTTGCAAGGTCCATGAAGAGTTTTGTTTTCCGCATGATCGTTCAGGATCCATGGAAACTAATATCGGAGAAATATGGCTCGGAACGCGGACACTGCAATTGCTGCAGTGTCTGGATCGTCTCCTCGGACCCTACAAATCAGGGCTCGTAAAAATATTCACAGCTGGTTTCTTACGTGAATTACCTCTAATCGATAGAAAAACGTAGATAAGGAAACTGGAGTTTGCACAGACTTTGGTACCGCGCGGAGGGTCTCATTGGACTGGCGATTCGTGTCGACGAAAACACTACTTTAGAGGCAAAATAACTGAAATCCAAAAGCGCCGCAATCGAATGTCAAACTAAACATGCTCGAAAACGCTGATAACTACGTACTCTTTAAGACATTGAAACTTTGACATACTTTTCTACTGTTGATAACGCAAAGAGAAGGATTCGAAAGTGACGAATGTAACAGAAATTTGATTTATTTACAAGTGATTGACTGGAAGCTTTTTTTACCTTTAATTTGTCTGAAGCAAATTTTAGTGCTCTGACTACTGCAATTTTGTTTTGGGTCAAGTTATTTTGGTATATTGTTGCTGACTAGCTTTTTGGTCCCACCGATTACGGTTTTGGGTATCGACCAGAAGTTCATGACATGCTAAGTCTACCCCGACGATTAGATAGAAATTGGGAGATAGTATCGTACCTACTGAATTGATTGACACCACCATTTGAAATATTTTTCTTCTTTTGTTTTGTCTTGTTACTCCATAGTAGTGTCGGTTGTCTGTCTGTTGGTTGATTGTATCATTCACCTTTCCTTACTCATGATCATCTGATTATATCTTGACCTATTAGTTTTCTTATTTTAGACTTTCGGATTATGTCTATTAGTGTTACGTCAACTATATTTTTGATGCCATATAGATCACGCTACTGTCATATTTGCGGACGGCAATTTATTCTTCATATAGGCATACGGAAGTTGATCTGTTATGTTTTATTTTGTGGATGCGTGCTTGGAATTTTTGTGTTTTGGAATATTGTTGCTGAAGAGCTTTTTGGTCTAACAGTTAACAGCTTTGGGTATCGATCTACCCCGACGATAAGCTTAAAACTTATAGATACTATCTGACCTACTGAGTTGATCGACACTATCATTTGAAAGATTCTTTGTTCATTTTGCTTTGTTACTCCATAATCCATATTACTATATCTTGAACTGGTTGTCTTCTTATTGTAGACTTTCGGATTCTGTCTTTTAGTGCCACTTCAACTATATTTTTGGTGCCATATGGATCACGCCGCTGTCATATATTTGGACTTTTTGCGGACATCAATCTACCTAATCTTCATGTAGGCATCCGGATGTTGGGCTGCTTTAATGCATTAGTCTGTCAGCTAGGATTTTATTTGGTTTAAGTTGTTGATCTGTTTCATGATAAGCTTTGTTGCTGGTTATGTATGTTTATCTGTGATTTGATCTCTCTTTCTCAACATCTTTAAAATTGTGCTCAGCAACGTTATTTTGCTATAGTTCCCTTCTCAATCCGTTCTTGAATATGTGTGACAGTAGATTTTAATTTAGTTTGTTTCCCAGTACCACACTATAGAATCTAATCAATTTGAAAATCTGATTGTCTATGGCACTAGTTGTCTTATAGGGAGTGTATACCATCTGATCAAATTTGACTTTTGGCCTTTAGTTCCTTTATCGATTTTATTTATGGTCTCAATCGACTCATGGCGCGTTCCCCGCAGTAGATATTTGAGTTTCGGAAACAGGAAAACGTTTGGGAAACGAAATCTGGCGAGTCCGGTGACTGAGCAATGACTTTTATTTTGTGTTTGGTCAAAAATTACAAGGCTGAAATACGATTATCGTGGTGAAAAATCCATGAATTGTTTGCTCACAAATCCGACCGTTTACGACAAATTGCTTCACTTACGGCCGGTTCCACCAACACGACTTACACTTAAGCAACGCTTAAAAACAATCGTTGCTATAGTTTTAACAATTGTATCCAAGTTTTTAAGCTTTGCTTAAGTTTAAGTTGTGTTTGTGGAACCGGCCGTTAGACGCCTCAAAATGGTCAAGTAGTATTCCTTATTGACTGTTTGATCCTCTGGAACGATTTCATAGTGAACCACACCACAGTAAACGAAGAAAACGGTGAACATCAGCTTGATTTTTGGCCGACTTGATTTTGGTTTTTTCGGTTTTGGCTAAGTGTTGGCGCGTCATTCGCTAGGTTTTTGGGCAACACTGGGACGCGATAACAACAACGTCATATTATAAACCCACGTCTCGTCACTAGTAATAATATGTTTGATGAATATAGGGTTATCAGCTACGTTGGCAACCATCTCTTTTGCGATCCCTACTCGACGTTTATTTTTGCAAAAAAATCAGGTCTTTTGGTCTGGCGGCGACGCGCTTCCTACCCAAAGCATCAACCACAATGTGTTGAGATGATCCATAAGAAATGTTGAAAGCCTCTGCTGTCTCTCTAATACCATACGACGATTTCCGAGCACAGTTTTCTTCATCTTTTTGATGTTATTGTCGTAAACAAATGGCTATATTAAACCCGTACTAATGACGTATCCCGCTCAAAATTTACACGAGTGTTAAATAATTTTTTTCCTTGTTAAGTTCCGTTTCCTTTGCCCTAATTTTTGTTAGTGTTATCGCGTACATTTTTATACACTGGGTTTCAAATAAAATGCACCACATAGAAGGAGTAGATGCGGAGGACTGAAATTTTGTATGTAAAACTGTAATATATGGACGAATAAATGATTAAAATTTGGAATGAAAATGTTGATATATTCAAAAAATATACATGGTGTTATCAACATATCCACGCTTCTTTTACTTTTATTTCTGAGCCTTTATCGTTATAGTTTTTCAGATTTTTTTAGATTTTGTTATCAGTTGTCATTGCTTAGATGTGTCAGAATGCCACGATTTCGCAGACAATTAAGGCCTTTTGAGAGTGGGCCAATTATTGGTATGCAGGAAGCTGGGTTGGGATATCGTAAAATCGCCATAAGACTAGGACGTACTCATTCAACAATATTAAGAACATGTCGAGGATGGCAGGAGGAACAGCTGCAAATACGACGTAAAGGTACTGAACGACCCAGAGTCACGCATGAACGAGAAGATTGTCTGTTAAGAAGAAGTGTCGTTTAAGACTCCTGGGAACTATCGCGTTCAGTTGGAATAAACTGGATACGAGCAGTTGGTCGCAGAGTCTCTATGAGTACTGTCTGTCGTCGAATCCGCTCTTGTGGATTGCGATCATATCGACCAAACTCTCGTATTCGTCTAACACCTCACCACCAAGAAGTCAGATTTTAATGGTGCCAAGCCAAACAACATTGGCTACATGAATGGAACAACATTATTTTTTCTGATGAGTCTAGGTTCTGATTGTGGCATTCGGACGGGGCGTACACGTGTGCGGAGACCTAGAGGACAACGCTACGATTTACAGTTTGTATAACGAAGACATACTGGCTTAGCACCTGGTGTAATGGTTTGGGCTGGCATTTACTGGAGAGGCCTCTATCCTTTAACATTTATTCAAGACACGTTAAACGCTCGACGTTACTTAGAAGCAGTTCTTCTACCTCTTCTTCAAGAACGTCTAGATGCTATCTGTCAACAAGATAATGTGCGACCGCATGTGGCGGTAATGACACAGAGAGCTTTTTAAAGGGAATGAAGTAAATTTGCTACCGTGGCCTGCTACATCGCCATATTAATCGCCAATAGAACATGTCTGGGACATGATGGACAGAAGATTGCGTTATCTAGCTCACCTTCCAAATACCATAGAAGAATTGCGACAACAGCTTCAAATAGCCTGGGATCAGAGTCCCCAGGTATACTTCTTGCATACAAGCACGTGGTGATGTTACACATTATTGACATTTTTATAATAAAACGTTGTGTTGCTCCTTCCAAATTGTAATCATTTATTTGTCTATATGTAACAGTTTTACATACAAAATTTCAGCCCTCCACGTATACTCCTTCTATGTGGTGTATTTTATTTGAAACCCAGTGTAGTTAGGCGTACAAAATTCGTAATCGTAGTGTCGTTTTCTTTGGTTTCTTTTCTTCTTTGATAAGTAACCATCACTAATGGCTGAAAAAGTCGTAGCGTAGCAGCAATCAGAACTGTTGCTTTTGTGACTGTTTTAGAGGAAAACAACCATCATCTTTTATCATCGTGGAAAAATGTCTTGTGTCTGCTAAAAGACTTTCAAGTAGAGAATTGATTAACTAAAAGAATAATTAGGCATAACAATCTTTCTCAATTTCCAAATTGATTCTTTTTGTTCTTTGATTCTTTCTACTCAATCGGGCAGTTGTTACGTTATATAATCGTTTTTAATCCTACGTTAGTCGCATCAGTCGTAACTGAATAAATTGGCAGTTGGTTAATTGATAGCTACTTGCTTAAAGAATCAATACAGGGCGTTTTCCGGTAGTTGGTACTTTAGAAGTATCTAAAGAAGGAACAGCCAAATTATTTTTAAATGTGTGATTGAATGTGTTCAAAAAAAATATTGAGTACCAGTTACTATTGGAATTTCGTCCGGTTTCCCATTGTAAAGTTTAGGATGCAAAGTCGATCATAAACGTGGTTATGTTAATGAAATATTGCTAATAAAGCAAGGTGTTGTAAAAGTTGAACTTTACGGAATGTTTTCACAAAATTGATAAATTAAAATGCCTTAGGAACATCGCGTGTTAACTGAAACCTACCAAATTTCAATGTCGAAGTTTGATGGTGTGATTTAAAACTTGTTTATAAATGGGAAGGCATGTGCACGATTTAATGAAAATGCTTTACTATACAAGACTGCCTTGTTTTACATCGATAAAGCTTGAATCGAAGCTCAGAATGCTTATGTGCTTGAGTTTCTTGTAATTGGTTCCTAATGGATAATTAATGAACACGTTGTTAAATCCATGATTGATGCTTTATCGCTTTGGGCAATTTAAAAGTTTTCAAAATCATAAATCATACGCTTCGTTGAGTGTAAAGAAAAACATCGATAGTGTTAAACAAAAGTAATAAAAGTGTCAGAAGCGAAGGAAGCTTAACTTATGTCGTTAGAATAATATGAATTTAATTCTTTTGTCGATTGTTTGGTGCGTTGAATTATTCAAAAGAACAATTGGTTAGAGCTTTTGTAAGATGATTTGATATCCTTCGAGGAACTTCCTTTCATACTGATTGTGAGTATAACCAAAATGTGAGGTCAAATCTACACATATTCTAATTACGCTACAGATAGAAATCGTTTTAATATGTTGATATATGCAAAATGGTGGTGAATTTGTAGAAGCTTAAAAAGCACAAAACGCGTACAACGGTGATGCGTAAATTGAATTGTAATCAGATACATAAAACTATTCCCTACGACAGGAAGCTTGTCTGCTTAAAAATAAATAATTACATATTTCCTCGCCTTTATACCTACATATAATGTATTAATTCAAAACGATATTGTAAAAATGGCATTTAATTTTCCGTATAACCGACCAAGTGGAATATACGCTGCAGCCGTGCACCAGGATTTTGTTTATACGAATTAGTAATTGCTTTTAAGCTTAAAACTAATACACGATTGGATTTATTTTATTTGCTTCTTTAAAAACAAATTACACTTTAAAGCCGGTTTCTCTCAAGTATGTGAGATAATTATCGACGTTCTGTAAGTTTACGAGATCTCTATCTGTTGAAGCAGCGTACGCTTTCGTAGAAATGTTATTATATACCTACTGCCCATTTTCAGCTCGGAAACGTATAATTTACCTTTACGTAACTTGTACATAAACTATTAAATTATTGGAACGTTACACATAGTCGAAGTTTTTGTTCTTTCGGAATTCTTTATTGTGTGCCGTCTTGAATGCGGTTGTGTTGAGGTATATCCAGCATATAGTAGATCAAGAAAGAAATTTTGAATTGATAATTTAATCATCACATATGAGCCTATATCGACTACGAACAAAAGCTTCATAAATTTCACCCCCATGAAGAAAATCCGAGTCACTACATTGTACATGGATAGTTTCGCCGGGCCCTTGAAATGGTGGCAATGGAAACTGGGGCAAATCGGCAATTAAATTATTAATGTCTCGTCGACACATGTACGAGCGACATGACAGCGTGACAAAACATATCGTTAACGAAATTACACAAAATACAATAAAACTAATTGTCGATATTTGCGAAACCTCGTCATCGCATACATTTCGTAACAGTCGATTAACGCATTTGTTGTTGCAAAAAACATATTTAGAAGAATTTTGTTGAGTGCTACAAAATTGCAAACAATTGTTTTCGTCCGAGTTGTCTAAACACGTCGAACTTCCATCGCACAGTTGTGTTTGGTTATAACAACCGACACCATTTAAACATTGAAGCCGGTTTTTGCATTTTGCTGAACAATTTAATTCGTCGTCGCCTTCGGGACAATTCAAAACACCATCGCAACGTTGTTTCGTAGGCGAGAAACAAACTCCAGACGTGTTGTCACAAGGCACTTTATCATTTTCACATTTGCCGCAGAAACTTTCATCCGAGTGATCTTCGCAATCGAATTTACTATCGCAGACATTTTTTATATTATAACAACCTTTTCCATCGAGACAAGCTAAATCAGATTTCCCACATGTAGTTGCATTTCGAACCGAAAACATCAATCGCAAACTGATTTTTTTCACAGCTACTAATACCACGCGAATCATTTCGGAACCGTTTAAAACTCGAACTACTTCACCATCTCCAGCTGCCAATTCTCTATAATGCACACCGTGTGAAATCGAAACGTTATTCCCAAAACTTAGTTCACTTACGATTATTGTGGTTATGGTGTTGTTATCGGCTTTGATAAACCACGAACAGTTATTTCGGCAAGGGTAATCACTGATGTTGACCGATATTACACCACGCTTCTCTTTTATTTCTTTCTGTGCGCACCAACTAGCTTCTGTTGATATTAGAAGCATATGCCACGCTATACACCTAAGCATCAACATTTTTGACAGTTGTGTGACGTTTTTGGTTGTTTTCAAAATTGGACGTCAAAAAATTGAGGATACGGTCACGTATTCTTCAAGACTGACATGATCACAGACAAAATTTTCTTGTGGTTTGGCATATCTTCTTTTAAACTTATTTTGGTATTTCTCTGATGAAAGTGTGAGGTTGCAACAAGAACATCACTTTAATCTCCAGGTTAAACGAATTCCGTTTTGAGCGAACCTAACTTGTGTGGAGGAACTATTTTAAGAAGAAAAAATATGTTGTGGTTTTCTCCTCGTTAGATGATTTTTTGCTCGTTTCTTTTTCTTCATATTCAATGTTCGTTCTTCCTTTTCTATTTAATTTTTACTTAGACTTTTAAATGTAGTCGGCCGACGGTGGATTTTTGGAGATCCGAGTCTGCTTTAATATGCAGATAGTCAGATAGTATTTTTAGTTTAGTTTACGCTGATTGAACCAAAAACTAATGGTGAAAGTCAAATTTGGAAAAAAATGCCTAAATATCTTTGCGTTATTTTTAAATTGATGTATTTCCCTATCTACAAAGGGTACTACTCGTATCAAACGGTGGTAGCTTGTAGATGGTGTGTCAGCAGCGCTTAACACTGATAGTCAGTCTTTTCTAACTTACTTGCAGCCGATTTTTGCTAGCCAGCTTTGCACCTCAACAAGTCTCTTGCAGGCACCTAAGGTTGTGTGGTAGAAATCACCAAGGCGGGGATAGAGTATCTAAGCACCCTGTTTTTAAGGGATTCTATCTAACCTGTGCCAGTCTAGTTTTCAAGCCCGCAAAAATCTAACACCAATTAGATAGGGCACTGGATAGTAAAGATTTTTGGTGGGGTTTTTCAAATGTTTTCCTATCTCCTTCGGAAATTTTTGTCGCGGTTAGGTCAAGTTGGACTAGTTGCCGTGGGACTCTTCTTCGCTGATGCGTATTCCTTTGCTACCTCGCTGGGGTGCTAGGGTTCGTTTAGCCTTTAGTTAATGTACATATGTACATAGTCCATATGCCTATTGTAATCTTTTACCATTTTGGGACAACTAACATCTTAACGAATTTTTTCTTTGTTCTATTTCTGTTTTGGTAGGATTGTGGTAGTTTCCTGATAATATCAATATAAATTTGAAATGCGGAAATGTGTCCTATCGAATTTGCTCTTAGCCACGCTGTTTAGCCTTGCTTTATAGATTGTGCCGCATATATAGATGAATACTGCTTCGCCTCTTGGCGTGTATGGGTTCGTCTATGGATTGGTACTCATTTTATTTAATTCATTTATTTAGTGAAGAAAGAAATGTTTCACTAAGAGCATTTAAAAGGAACCTCACTATCACTAAGGTGACTGTACCCCAATAGCTAACTGAAGCGGTCTCTAGACATACATGAGCTAATATAATAATTCCTGAGCTCTTCTCTAGAAGACCAACAGTCTTTGTAACTAGGCACTTTTTTCAAATCCATGATAAGTCTGTAAAGAAATCACTTTTATCAACTCCAATGGAAACAAATCTAAGAACATTTCTGTTGGAGTTTCAATTGCTTCAGGCACCAGCATTTTGGTCGAAGTAATTTATTTTTGTGCATTGGTTACTTCAATAGTCCATACTATTTCATCATTATATGTCGCACTAGTAGGAATATCCCAAAAATATACCAAGGAGTTCTCATTCTCACTCTCTCAGTGATCGTCATCATCGTTGGTGACATATAGCTTTTCTCTGTTATAGGTATCTACAAACATATCAACTGCTGAGAGATTGTAAAAACAATCACTTCACAGATTCACAGTCGGACGGAATTTCATCGATTGTTATGATATGTTTTGTATAAAAGAGCAGACACATTTTCTGACCCCATTTGTTATAAAACTTTAAATGACTAGTTCGTTTTTCGCCTTACATTTAAAAAATAATATCCATACAACAAAAGTGCGGTTAGAAACTAAATTATTATACAACGAGGTTTGTTTGGTGCTTGCAAATATTTACGAACATATTTTTTATTTAAAAAATAACTTACATACCTCATATTGTTAAAAATCTAAACTCACATGGCACCTAACACTCAGGTAAGCATACATACACGATGGTTTGATCAGTCAACCGGTAGAAACTTAGATAAAGCAATTTCAGTTTGTGGTTCCTTTAGCTAACCACTAGTCCTCAAAGAGTTAAAGTGTATATGTCGCTGTCGAGGTTGGGCGCAGACAGATAACTGTAGAGTTTGGTTTATAACTTGCGTTACGTTTACTATACGTATGAACCAGTTAACTCTAACCGGTAACCGATGATTAACTAGAGACCGAGCTCAGGCAGCTGGTTTAGGGCAGCTGAAGTTAATAGTTGTAGGCAATAAATTGGCTCCTGTGAGTTAATTTTCTCGTCACTCTGTACAAGTCGCACAAGGAAGAAAAAGAGTTAACACCAGTCAGCACGATTAGTACGACGGGTACGTTGTTAATAAAAAAACCGACAGGAAATCGTACGTGGACCTGCTTAGGGTCGTCAAGGCTGCCGTCGGGACCACAACTGTGAACACTTCTTTCCAGTCGGTTAAGAAAACTAAAAGTGGTCACTTATTGATAGCCTCAGACAACCAGAAAGTGCTGGAGACAATTAGATTTAAAGTTAATACGGAGTTTGCAGGGTCAATATGCACGCTACAGGGGTCAGGCTGTACTCTGCAGATCCATAATCTAGATGAGGTCACCATGAGCAACATAGTTAGCGAGGCCTTAGTAAGTTTAGTCAGTGAGGAAAAGGCAGATAAACTCAGACTGGGTAAGCTGAGACTAGCTAAATGGGATTTATAGTTCATCACGGTCACAGCTCTGTCAGAAACAGCAGAATAACTGCTACAGAGTAAATTTATTAGGGTAGGCCTCAATTCATGTCGAATTTTCGATAGAGTGGAAGCTGTAAAGTGTGGTAGATGTTGGGAGACTGGGCACGTTAATAAAAGCTGCAAGGGACAGGATAAGAGGAAGTTATGCCTAAACTGTAGTAAGGAAATTGTGACAAAAGTAAGCACCGTGCAGTCTGTGACAACCTGGACACTCTGTGGCCTGTCCTAAATTCAGGAGACACATAAACGACATCAGACCGTCCACGAACTACAACAACAAACATGGAAGCAATTAGAATAATGCACAATCGCTAGTTTCTGTTATGCCGAAAAATATAAGGCAGACATGATTTTGATTAATGAACCAAATATTAACATGAATGACTAAGCATGCACTGCTACCATTGGATAGGGAATCGAGGACAGCTATTTATGTTAGGAATACAAATTTAGGGACGAAATGCTTGGTCTGGGAGTCATTTACAGTTCTGCATCAACGTCTTCAACTGCTACATATCACCGAACGTTAGTGATAGTGATTTCTGTGGGTACGTAGAGGATATCTTTATAACTACTAGAAGTGCCGCGGGTTCAAAAGTTATTACTGGTAACTATAACGCGAAGGCGGTTGAACAGGGAGCTAAGCGCACGTGTCACAGGGTGACAAGATTCTTGACTGGGCGGACACAAAATAAATGATAATTCATAACAAGGGATCCAAGCCGACATTTAAGTGCGGAACGAAGAGCTTATATATCGACATCACACTGTGCTCTAAGGATGTGGCATTTAGAGGGGTTGAGTGGGAAGTGTTGTTATTATCCTCTTTGTTATAGATACAAAAGGTTACAAGAAACAGCGAAGCCCTCAGTCTGTAAATAACTTCCGTTGGAATTTCAATAAGATCAATCTGGCAAATTACATCTGCGTATTAAGGGATAGTCTCATTGATAATAGAGGGCTAAACACTGAGCAACACCCAAGAGGGTTAAACACTGAGCAACTCACAAGAGCCCTAACGACTGCATATAATAAAAGTATGCCTCGATCGAAAGGAGGAAGGAGACGCAATGCACTCTACTGGTGGACAGAAAGGCTGGAACGAAGACGCATGGAATGCATCACCGCAAGAAGGAGATGGTCAAACGCTGCGATTCTCAAGCCAAAGCAGATGTCTACAGTATATACCAAGAGATTAGAAAGTTATACAAACAAGGCATAGACAAGGCAAAAAAGAAAGCTTGGAACGAGCTGTGTGTAGAGTTGGATAGTAACCTCTGGGGTTCAGCATACAAGATTGTGTCAAAAAAAAACTGAAACTGGGAGGTGATAGGAACCCGCCGACATGCGAAGAAGCGGCTCACATCATAACAAAACTCTTATCTTGCGCACCTCACTATGCAGTTTAAGAGCAAAAATACCAGGATCTCCTTCACTTTCACCAAGGAAGAATTGGAGGAGTCGATCAGAAAAGCTGGGAATAAGAAAGCCCTTGGGTCTGATGGCATTGCCATGGAATGTGTGAAGATTCTAGCGAAAGAATATCCGGAAGTACTACTAAGAGTCTACAATAACGAATTTGTAGTCGAGAATTTCCAAGCAAATGGAAGGAGGCAAGACTGGTTCTGATCCGCAAACCGACTAAGAGTGAAGCTGATGAGCAATCAGCCAGGCGTGTTTGTCTGATAAACAGCTTCGCAAAAATATATTAAATGCTACTCTTGTGTAGACTGCACACAGAGCTTGAGTCTAAGAGGTCTATCGCCACCACAATTTGATTTTAGACGCGGATACTCCACTACTGATGCGCTGATGAAAAACCATAAGTTGGCAAGTAAGGTCAAGGAAGGTACGTGGCGGACCAGGAATATAGGGGCGATGGTTTCGTTAGATATACAGAATGCTTTTAATTCGGCACCATAGCCTAGGATCTTAGACAAAACGCTACGTAGAGGAATTGATGCACATTTAGTCAGAATCGTTACTGGCTACCTGTCGGATAGGAACGTCATATACTTCGACAACTTGAATAACAGGTTGTATCATAAGGTTACATGTGCGGTCCCACAGGGATCCGTTTTGGGTCTCACTTTATGGAATATTTTTTACGATGACCTCCTATCCATCAAACTACCGACACAAATTACCGTAACAGCTTACGCTGGCGATTTTTGGACAGGGACGTACTCATCAGAAATGAACCAGGCTTTAGGGGCGGTTGACAGGTGGATGAGGACAAATGAACTTCTAGTAGCATAGAACAAAGCTAAGGCAATTGTCTTTAAAGGAAGAAGGCATATAAGACCTATACGGTTCCTACACGGCATGGTGCCGGTAGAAACAAAGGTCAGTATGATGCACTTAAGAATGACGCTAGACAGCAGTCTAACTTTTGGTTGTCATCTTGCAAAGATTATGGAGAAGGCTAGTAAAAGAGAAGCGGTTTTAAGCAAATTAATGACAAGAGTCAAAGGGTCAAAACAAGCTACCAGGAGGATAATCCTAACTACGTTGCTGAATACAGTTCTGTATGCAGTAACAGTGTGGCATAATGTCTTTAAGAACATTAGATTAAGGAGCATAGCAGAAAAAATGCAAAGAAAAATGGTTCTGAGGATAACGGCTGGATATAGGACGGTATCGTTGGAGGCCGCCAGAGTACTTGCCTATAGACTTATTGGCAGAAGAGCGCTGTAATGCCAAGGACGGTGTGACGAAGATAGCCAGAAAGGAATTGACGCTCCGAGCTTGGCAGACCAGATAGTCAGAATACACTAAAGCAGCCTGGACCAGAGTGCTGATCCCCGACCTACGCATGTGGACAGAGAGGAAGCTTGGAGGCTTGAATTACCACAGCACACAAGTTTTCACCGGGCACGGATGCTTCGGCAAGTACCTTGCCGGAAGAAGGAGAACTTATTCTGCTTCTTATGCGGGGATGATATAGATGATGCCGAGCATACAGTTTTTATGTGCAGACACTGGCAGGCAGAGCGCGCAGTATTACAAAGGAAGTATACATTTGGGAAGGAGGTGCTGGTTGAGGTCATGGCCTCTAGTGCTGGTTTTACTCAATGTATTGGGTGTGAGTTTACCATTTAGATGGGCTGTTGTTGTATGTTTACTACTTATGTGTAGGGTATACTTTATTCTATCGAGGTTATGCAAGGGCGAAGAAAGCTAGATTGCGTGCCACCTTGCATAACTGACCGTGCTAAGGATCACTTGAGTTCGCTGCGGCAGGCCAACGCCCTTATTTGATTAAAAAAATATGATTAACTGTGACGTTGATGTTTGATGATCTCAAGTAGCTAGCAAAGATGGACCATTATATAGGTTTCGTTCAACCATAAGGTTGTTGACACGCCGTTGGTTGCTCATCGGTCAACAAGAAGTGCCAAAGCGGCGATTTAGTTAACATCATCTGCAGTTATGATATGAGCGCTTGTTACATCGATTTCAATTTAATTTTTAATTCCAGGCGCAGTTGATTTAAGAAAAGTTAACAATCTAAAGTTTGTTTTGGATCTTGGTGTTTTTCATGTTCTTCTAGCTTGGTACTCACCACTACATTTTGCTTTGTACTTGTTCACTAATTAGTGTTCATAAGGAGTACAATATATTTTACCACAGTGAATAAGAGGGACAAGTTACACATTACTACAATAAAAAAAATATTGGTTTTAATGTTGTCTTGCAAACGTCGGATTGGGGTTCCATGTCTTCTTGTATCTGTATTTATGATTATAAGCGATTTTCGGCTTAGACCGCGTCGTAGTTAAACACCCAGACTTAAGCTTGGTCCTAGTTTCTTCTTGAGAGCCAAAACAAGAAGTAGAACTTCGCCTTTGCCGTATTGTCGTCACTGACAAAAGTCAGTTTGTTTGAGTTCACGAACGACAATACAGCAAAGGCCAAGTTCTACTTCTTGTTTTGGCTCTCAAGAAGAGACTAGGACCAAGCCTAAGTCTGGGCGTTTAACTACCACGCGGTCTAAGCCGAAAGTCGCTTATAATCATAAACATAACAACCGTGAAAGCTTAAGATTTTATTTTCTTATATCTGGTTTTTTTCATTTACAGAGTTTTCTTTTTTTCTTGGTCTGTTTCATTTCTCTGTTGAATTTTCTGGTTCAAATACGGTTTTTGTTATTCTATCACATTTTATAACCATATACCGCTTCAGTTGTTTATTTCATTTTTTGGTTTTTGAGTTTTCTTGCTTTTTTATTTTCTGTTTTCTTTATCAGATTGTAGGTGTTACGTGGTGTTAAATTTCATTTTTACACCCGGCTTCTTCATAAGGCGATGAAACCGAAGATGATCTATTTCATCTTCTTCATATTGTTCTTGGAATTGTTTCTTTTCTTTGTCTTATATCGTTCTTATTTCTATTCTTCTTTTCTGGTTTCATAATAATTTAATTTTGCCTAAAGTTTTATATTGTCAGATTCTTTCAGTTTCTTTTTTTGTTATAATTTGTCTCTTATTTTTTTTTTTAGCATTCCAGATTTTCTTAATTTTTCTTAGGAGTAATATGTCTAAATTGTGAATTTTATTCTTATATCATCTTTTTTCGCCGTACATTCTCGTGCAGCTCACTTCTCTGTTCTGATCGGGCATTAAAGTCTCTCCATGTTATTGTTTTACCCTCTTGTTTTGGACAACAATTTTTGTATTTTTATATAAAATACAATCGTTTTTTGTTGTTCTCTTTATTAGGGAATACCGAGGGGAATACGTTTGTGTGAGGTTGACTTTTTTCCTAATTGTAAACATCACTAATTAACAATTTTTCTTTGTTTTTCATTTTTAGCATTTTGTATATTAAACTCTCGTTACTGTTCAGGTTTTATCGGTTATAAACCATTTTTTATTTTCTTCTTTTTTTATTCTGTTCATGTTTATCAATCAATCTCGTTTCTTCTTCTTTATTGCTTGGTATTTTTTTAAATTTATATTTATATTTAGTTATTATTGAGTAATAGTTAAAATTATTTATATCTTGTAATCTCACTTCCTGAGTTTTTTTTATATCTATTGTACATCCTATTCTATTCTTGTATGTTATTCTTATTTCCGCCTTGTTTTCTGTTTATTTTGTGCCTCAATTTTTTGGTCTTTATAATAAAACAAAACCTTTCTCAATATTGCGTTGATTCAGTATATGAAACACACTAAAAACGATGATTTCTTTGTGTTCAGAAAGAAAATGCTGTTCTTTTTCAGTTCTATTATTAACTCCATCTTGGAACGGAGATATGTTTTTGTTTACATTTTTTTCTCTAAATATCATGACACAGACCAAAGAGTGAATGCGAATCCTTTTACTACTTCTACTAAAAGCAGCGTTTTTATTATCAAACCTCGTATCCGTTTCAAAAATACTCTTGTTTATTAATAACCTCCCCTATTGCAAATACGACCTCTTTATCTTCCAGCTGATTTCAGTTGTTATTTGACCTTGTTTATAATTGTTTCCTTTTTTTTGAGTATCGTTACCGTGCCAGGAATCTAAAATAAGTGAAAGATGGAAGCCCCCCACCCAATAGTTCCTTCTTACAACCACTGATATTTAAATAAATATTTAAATCTACGCTTTTGTTTAATTCCAATAACAAATTCCATTTTTATAAACATAGAACGTTGTAATGATAATAATTAAAGATTATAGAATAAAAACAAGATAAAATTTCCGCTCATTTAACTTACTTAAATTAACACTTACTAATTATTTAAATTTATTATTGCTACGCATCGGGAAATTTTGTTTATTTTTAGAGTAGATTAAAAGGGAGTATCCCGCCCAAAGGGGAACTGGAGCTAGCGATAAGATAGTAAAAAGTTTAAATAAAAAAAAATTACTAAAATTGATTTTTTTTAATCGTGTGGTGGAATAATAGAATGAAGGAGGGGCACGTCCCAAAGCTGTGTTTGTGTGAAGCACGAAGAAAATTACTTACCATTTGTTAGTTGGAATGTGTGCATAGTTTTTAAACTGTCACTGTCTGGTATCCATTGTATCCTTGTCATATCAAAAGACCTTGAATAGTGCTTACGTACTGAAATTATTATTGGGCTTAATACAGCCAGTTCGTTCCCCTCTTCTTTAGCCGGTTTATGGTCACTGTTGTAAATGTAGTTGATTGTTAATAGATCTTCCAGTATTAGGATTTTAGGAATCGTTTTCGGTAGTTAATGGGACTTTTGTGAACGTAGTGTTAAGTGTTTAATTATTAGAAGGATTGTACATTACAAAGGTAAATTAAATGCGCTTTTAACATAATTGAAACGCTTGGTTTAGTTTTCTTGTGAAACGTTCCTGACATGCATTCTTGACATCATTCAGCTAGATCAACATTTTTTTAATTATTTTCTTGTGTTTACGGGGAGCGTACTAAAAATATGCATCTTTACAGTCATTTTTTCATTGTTCATTCCCTGCTTTTAAAATTCTGGCAAAATTAAATTTCGCTTCACGAAAAATGGATGTATAAAAATAGATGTGGTTAACAACGTCGCGTTAATTTTTAGAAACCCGTCTTCCAGTAAAAATGTTTTATGAAAACATTTTATTACACTTCCTAAAGGCATTAACTCATGAATTTTATCTTGAGTTACTAATTAATTGTATGTAACTAAGTTTTCTAATCTGAAAACCAGTTAGATTCCAACAGAAGTTGCTTAAATAATTCATAAATCGCTTATTTTATCAAAGTATTTGTTTTTAAATTTAATTAATGTAATCAATTTTTCTGAAGAATTTGATACTGCTTTCGAACTCAAAGGTTTGTTATTCAATATCATAGGTAAAAGTCAAATATTGACAGTTACTGATTATTATAACTAATGATGTTTGTGTAGATAATAAAATTTATAGTAATTGCGCAAATTTCACGTCCTTTTAACATAAATCTTCGCGCTTGTGTATACTTGAACAATAAGCAAAAGTAACCTGATGATTCACTGGATATCAAATGTAATAGAAATTTAATGATTCATGGCGATTGTATTTGTTGCATAAAATGGCTATGCTTTGATATATGAATAACATTATACGGGAACACGCAGTTAATCTTACGTCGTTTCTTCGTTTTCAGATTTATTGCAATATAAACAATGGGTGCGAGGCAATCCAGAAGATCGGTGGACATTACCACGACCCCAAAAAAAGGCGAAGTCGAAAGCCCAATTGAAGGCGAAGGAAAAGTAGAAAAAATTGGAGACCTCGAAAGCAAAATTACCACCAACGGTTCTATCCACAACGAAATCGAATATGCCGTAAGTTGAATTTAAAAAATTTTTTTATTGGTCCTTGATTTTTGGAATGTTGAACACAGCTGCTATTGATATGTTGTTTGTTTGGTTGAGGGTGTATGTTTGTGAAATAATAGTTGGGTACAGATGCTACTTGTAGACATCTATGCGGCAGATGTTTTTGGTGATCTTTTATATAAATACACGCAATGAGTGCCCTTTAGTTTTAATCGTGAACCCTATTGTACCGTTTTTTCCTAAAAATAACAGGATCGCATTAATAGAAATCGTCTCTGCGTGACATGTTCTTCCTTTCCTGCTTCCGCTTGACGCGAATAGTGCGCATTGTGCATCTATTATTGATGTAAATTATTTTCTATTTGGTAATGTCGGGTATTTTTATGTAAATCGTTTGCTTTATTAAAGCAATTTATCACATTAAAATGTTTAATATGTGTACCAGTAGTATCAAAAGCGTGTGAAAACTTTCTTAGCATTTATTATATTATTATACAATGTGTGAAAGAATGTTGAAAAATCGACCACCCCCGAATCACACTAAAGAGGATTAAAAAAAAAAGGGATTTAAGTGTTGTCACCTAACTCTGACGTATTAAATTTTGGAAAAATACCCGCATTGAAGGTTTCTAAAAAAATAATACTGGCTTTTTTGGATCATTTGTGGTGTCGTTATTATAACAATTTAACGAATGGAGGCGTTTAATAAACGATACAATTTTTGCAAGTAACTAAATGGAGTCATATCTCAATCTGCATAAGTCAAAAGGTTAACGTATTCAGATTTAAGTGCCTCAAGTCGAAAAACTTATGTTTTTTGTCCAGTTTTAATTTAATTAAGCGTGCAAATCCCTTAATCCGAAAACGGCACTTATTTAATTTTGAGTATATCAACTTGTGCTAATCGAATTTAAATCATTTAATGTAGGTCGCTGTTGTAATGCTGCAAATTTAATTAATAAATTTTGAACAAAACACTCCTACGTTTCATGAAAAAAAAACACCCTCGCGAGAATACACTTGTTTGTGACCTCATATTTTCTAATTAAATGCTTTCTCCGCCCAAATGCAGTTTAAATAACTTCAGGAAATGAAGATTTTTAACACGAAACACCCGCAAGTGGTTCATTTTGGAAATTATTTATTTTATTAAATTGAACTCTTTTGAAATATCCTCAAAAGTTATATGTTATAAAATATAGTACAAATAATAAGAAGCTCATAAAAACCCACGTTTTGCAAATCCTTCAGTCACATTCTTAAAAGTAGTTGGGTTTCCTAATTCCTTTATTCTTTGTGTTTCTTGGTGTGTCTGAGGTAATTGGAAAATCAGATGCTGATAAATAATCGTCGTTGCTTCTATTTAAATTTTGTCAATAATAATTTATCATCAAAAAAGTCGCTAGCAATCTTAAACAATAAAATCAGCGAAATCCTGTTAGGGGACCAAATCTACAGCTGTTTTCAGCATTCTGTATGGGACTGGCAAGTTACACATCTCTCCCATCTTTACGTAACTTGTGGATACGGTCCCAATAGAACTTTTTTTGAAGCAAATCATTAATGGGCTCAATTTGCCACTTTTTCGTAAGTTTTGATTGAGGTGCTGCTTAGAAAGTGCGCTTGCCATCGACTGAAACAATAATCTGAAGGAGCAGGTTCTTTTAAGATGCTTTACACTGGTTTTGAAATGTGTGATGGTGCGTTTTCACGAAGCTAAATTACTTTGTTCTGTTTTGTGACTCATTGAGGTCGTTTTAGGATCAATGCGTCATTCAAATTGATTAACTGTTAGCTGTAGCGATCCGAATTTCCATGTTGATGGTTGAAGTCTTAAGCAAAAAAGCCTTTTTTTAATTTGTTTATTTTGAACTCGTCCAAGTATTTTGTAGTTTATGATATGGACATTGTCGAGTCCTTAGTTTCGATTTATGGAAATTTATTTAGGTGGCCAACACATCAATTTTGCTGCTTTTTCAAAAAACGCTGTTTTGAACCGATAATTCGAAAGAAGAAGATGTTGGATGTTTCTTTAGCGTTCTTTTTAGACATTTAGGAAATATGACAGTACAGAGAGATTTGTAAATTAGTCTGTTTTCGATAGTACGCCAAAGTAAACGTCTCGTATCATTTTGTAAACAATGAAAAAAGGCTTAACACACCAACCGAAATCAAAGCACAGTTGGATTCAACACTATTGAAATTTAACGGCCAAAAACTGGGTTGTTGAACTTGAGCGTTGTTTATGAGCACAAATGAGGAATCCCAGTGAACGTCTTCGATATGATAGAAACAGTCTACCAAAAATAAAACTTAATTGTTGATTTTTGGTATGATGTCCTGGATTAATTAGGTTTCCTAATTTCTTGACTGGAATAGTTTCTTTTAAAATTCTGTATATGTGCTGCTAGCAATTTCTGCCACTTTTCGAATATCTTCGTTGTTCTTGGTATGTCTGAAGTAAATGGTAAGACAGAATGCTGAAGTTGCATGGTAGATGCATCGTTGTTTACAAACTGTAGAACACTATCTATCGAGGTGGAGGCTTCTATTTAAATTTTGCCAAAAATAAGTTATTATCATCTGAAACAAGATAGTCAGCAAAATTAACTGCTACCGACCAAATCTTCGTTCTCGCCATTTTGCATGGTACCGGTTAGCTTCACATCTCTTCCAAGTGACTTGTAGATACTGTTGCAATAGAACTTTTTTTGCAACAAATCACTAAGAGACGCAATTTTCTACGTTTTGATGAAGCGCTGCTCAGAAAGTGCGTGTGCCATCGATCGAAACAATCATCTGAAAGAGCAAGACTTTAAGATGTCTTAAACTGGTTTTGAAACGTTATGGTGCGTTATCCTGAAGCTAAATTACTTTGTTGTGTTTTGTGACCCATTGAGATAGTTACACGATCGATGCGTGATTCAAATTGATTAATTGTTGTCGGTATAGTTTAACCAGGTTGACGTCAATGTTGATAGTTGAGCTCGTGATTTTGTGCGTTGGGATTGTTTTTGTCGAATTCTTCATTTAGGTGGCCGAGACAATTTTGGCGCTTTTTCAAAAAAGACTATGTTTTGAATCGATAATTCGAAAAACATCGACTATTGCTCAACGTTTTTTGTAAGTAAGTTTTGTATGTCTTTGTCAAATGCTGGATTTTCTCTTAGAGCTCTATCTAGTCTCTTGGACAATTTTTGATGTTTTTTGTTGTGGCGAAACAACTTAAACTAGTTCTAACATATGGGAATGAGGGGTACATTGGTTCAGCTAAAAGAGAAATATAGATAGTTTTTTTTCTCCTAATTTTACTCAAAATTTAACTGCATAGTACTAAGTCTAAATCTAAAAATAACACGAAAAAAATTGGTGCGGTAACAATAAAAACAATTGAAATATGACAGTACTTAGAGATTTGTCAATCAGTCTGTTTTTGACAATACGCCAAAGTGATTGTCTCGAATGATTTTGTAAACGATGCAAGAACTTAGTTGAGAGCAGTGATAAAATACTTTGATTTGGAAGACCAACCGAAATCAAGGCAGAGTTGGATTCAACACTGTTTCGAATTTAATGATCAAAAATTGGGGCGGACGTATGAGCACAAATGATGAATCTCAGTGAACGTTCAAAAACTGTTCCGGATATGATTGAAAGAGTCGATCGTGTCGTATTGGATGAGCGTTGAGTAAAAATGCGCGAGACACTGTGCACAGACTCTTACCTGATGAATTGTAAAAGAAAACATACTGGTGCTATAGTTGCTCACACTAAAAATAAAACTGAATTGTTTGAGTGTTTCTCGCAATTTTTTGGCAATCCGAGGAACTTTTGGGTCAATGAAACCTAGGTTTTGTTGGTATGAAAGGGTATGGCATTCAAATTAATTTGGTGGACTTCTTACAAAAGCGGAGAACTATATATGGCGAGTATTATGCCAAATTTTTGCAACAACTTAGCTACAAGCTCAAAGAGGAATAACCGAATTTGACCAAGAAAGTGATAAGGATAACGCACTTGCCCACAAGTCTGCGATTACAATGGTCAAAATTCATTAATTGAGATTTGAATTAATGCCTCATTTGTTCATTTTCCAGATTATTATCATTATGCCCTTAACGATTATTATCTGTTTCCAAACCTGAAAAAATGGCTCTACGGTAAGACTTCTCTGTCACCAAAAAAGGTAAAAACGATTTTTTTGTTAGCAGGGCGGTTGTAGCATTATCATCAAATTATCTTACTTGACTACTTAGAAAAGCGGAAAACAATAAATGGCCATTTTTTTACAATAACTGGACTACAAAATCAATGAGGACTAGCTCAATTTGGACAAAGAAGAAAGTGTTTTTATATCAGAAGTCTATTACAAATCTACGATTGCAATGGTCAAAATTCATTAATTGGGATTTGAATAAGTGCCTCTAGCTCATTTTCCAGATTTGGTCCCCTGTGATTATCATCTGTTTCCAAATTTAAAAAAAAATGATTTGGCGGTAAGACTATATTGGAAAGAAAAGGTTTTGATTTAGAAAGATCATGATCAAAATTTGTTGTGCTGGTGCTATTATTTTTTTTATATATATCATTCCCTTAATAGATAGTATTGGTAGTTTTAGTATGTGTACACTGGCGTCTCTTCTCAAGTATTCAAACATATAACGGAAGGTTTTGTTCTCTGTGTCGTTGATGTTGTTTCCATATTCTTTTTCCAAATTTCTCATCATTAAAAATGTTTTTTTAAATTTTCTGTTTTAGTGTTTTGTCCACATTTTATTTTACTGCAATTTATAGTTTCTTTTTTCCAATAGCAGCTGCACTGTGATACAAATGTGTGCATTCGGGATTTGACTTTTTGTTCGTCTTGTTTTTTCTTTATTTTTTAATATTGGCGGAGAAACATAATTCTGTTTCCTAACTTTCAATGCTAACCGTTGATAGCTTAACGTTATGAACCATACAATGTGGCAAAAATCTTTTTGTTTGAGAACCATAATGCAGGGGCGAGAAAAACTTTCAATTGCCATTTACTATGCCAATTATACTGACTAAACGTTCTTGTTCAGCAAAAGATATTTGCTTTACTTTTTTCTTTTTTTAGCTATGCTTCTGGTGACAGCAAGACTAGATACTTACATCTCTTCAAAATTAAAAATTTTTTGAGGAGAAAATTTGGTTGGTAGTTCTAGAATTCAAAAATTCTTCTACAGTTGATTTGTTCAACTCAGAAATTTGTGGTGGTATTTTCTAGTTTTTGCATACTGATTTTTTACGTCACATGTAGCAGTTTTTGGATTTTTAAGGCGTATCTGCTTGCTCGGTCTGTTTTCTTCACATTAGTCGTGACTATGTAGGACAATTTAAAAAAAACGCCAACCGGTTAAATTTTTTCTTCACTTTGGTGCGCTAAAGCTAATTTCACATTCTTCTTTTTTTTTTTTTCTATAATCGTTACGTGAATTAAGTTTTTTTCTTTACTTTGGTATGCTCGTAAAGCTACTTCCATATTGTCTTTTTTTCTGCTTTTTACGATTACCATTACTTGACTTGAGTTCTTTTTTCTACACTTTAGTATGGTCATAAAGCTAATTCACTTTGGGAAGATTGTAAAACTAATTTCATATCTTTTTTTTCTGCTTTGTATAATTTCTAGTTGAGCTAAGTTCTTTTTTTCTCACTTTTATATCTTCTTTTTTCTATTTTCTACAATTGCCACGTGAGTTGAATTCTTTTTTCTCTACTTTAGTATGATCGTAACGCTAATTTAGTTTGGTATGGTCGTAAAACTAATTTCATGTACTCTTATTCTACTTTTATTGTTTTTCCCACATTGGTTTACTCGTACAGCTGATTTTATATTCTCTTTTTTCTACTTTCTACAATTGCCAAGTGAGTTGAGTTTTTTTTCTTTATTTTGGTATGATTGTAAAGCTAATTCATGCTCGTAAAACTAATTTTATATCCTTTCTTTTCTACTGTCTATAATTTCCACGCGAGTTGCGTTCTTATTTTCTTAGTTAGTATGCTCGTACAGCTGATTCCATATTCTCTTTTTTCTGCTTTTTATAATTGTCACGTAAGTTGAGTTTTTTTTCTACTTTGGCATGATCGTAAAGCTAATTCACTTTTGAATGATCGTAAAACTTTTCATATCCTCTTTTTGCAACTTTCTATAAATTCCACGCAAACTGAGTTCTTTTTTTTCTTACTTTGGCATACTCGTAAAGCTTATTTCATGTTCTCTTTTTTTACATTCTACAATTGCTACGTGAGTTGAAATCTTACTTTCTCACTATGGCATAGTCATAAAGTTAATTCCATATCTCTTTTTTTCTACAATTGCAACGTCAGCTCAGTTTTTTCTCCACTTTGGTATCATCATAAAGCTAATTTTTTTATAATTGCCACTTGAGTTGAGTTTTTTTTTCTTTAGTTTGGTATGATCGTAAAGCTAATTCACGTTGGTATGGCCGTAAAATTAATTTGAAATTCTCTTTTTTTCTACTTTATACAATTGCCACGTGATTCCATATTTTCCCTTTTCTGCTTTTTATAACTGCCAGGTGCGTTGAGTTCTTTTCCACTTTGGTATGCTTGTAAAGTTTGATTCGATCTTTTTTTCTACTTCCTACAATTGTTCGTAAAGGTAGTTCTTGTTTCTACTTTCTACAAATGCTATGTGAATTGAGTTTTTTTGCTCCACTTTGGTATGATCGTAAAGCTAATTCACCTTGGTATGATCGTAAAACTAATTTCATATCTTCTTTTTTCTACTTTCTATCAGGTGCGCAACTAAGTTTCTGCTGTTTTTCGAAAGATGGCTCCAGCAGTAAGTGCTGGTCGATTGTGACTTATCCAAAACGTCATAAATCAAGCTTAGATACATGGTAAACAAACCGCTTCAACACATTAGTTATTTTGCTTTTGCGTCATATGCTTTTGATTGTGTGAAAATGTCTGATTTTGTGCCAAATAATCGTCATTTGCGGGAAGTGTTGCTTTTCTTCTTTCATTCGAAGAAAACGGCGGCTGAAGCTCATCGAGAACTCATAAAAGTTTACGGATAAGCTGCTCTAAGTGAAACAACGTGCCGTGATTGGTTTCGTCGCTTCAAAGACGGTGATTTCAATGTTGACGACCGTTCGCGTGTAGGACGGCCAAAAATCTTCGAAAATGCTGAATTGGAGGCATTGCTCAATGAGGATGAGCTGTTGAAACCGAACGAAACCATCACTGGGGAACGGTATCGAACTCAATTGATGTGATTGAGCCGAGCATTGCGTGAAAACCGACCACAATACGAGCAGAGGCACGAAAAAGTAATTCTACAGCATGACAACGCTCGGCCAAATCCGTTAAAACGTACTTGGAAACGCTCAAATGGGAAGTCCTACCGCACCCGCCATATTCCCCAGATATTGCGCCGATTATTACTTGTTCCGTTCGATGGTACATGGTCTGGCTGATCAGCAGTTCCGCTTATATGAAGACATCTCAAAATGGTTTGATTCGTGGATAGCCTCAAAAGACGAACACTTCTACCGTCAAGGTATTCGAGCTCTGCCAGAAAGATGGGAAACAGTTTGAATGATTCATTTGTAACCATTTTCACAATAAAGTTGCATTTTCATATTAAAAAAAACAGCGAGAACTTAGTTGCGCACCTGATATAATTTCTTTTTTTTTTCGTTACTTGGTATGTTCGTACAGCTGATTTTATATTCTCTTTTTTCTGCTTTTTATAATTCCCATGTGAGTGGAGTTTTTTTCTACTTCTTTATGCTTGCCAAATGAGTTTTCTTTTCTCTTTACTTTGGCATGCTTGTAAAACTAATTCACCTTGGTATTGTAAGCTAATGTCAAATCTTCTGTTTCTTCTACTTGCTATAATTTCCAACGCGAACTGAGTTCTCTTTTCTTCACTGTGTTGTGCTTGTACACCTAATTCCATATTTTTTTTTACTTTCTACAATTGCCACGCGGGTTGAGTTTTTACTTCCCCACTTTGGTATGCTCCTACAGCTGATTTCATATTCTCTTTTTTCTGCTGTCTATAATTTCCAAGTAAGTTGAGTTTTTTTTCTTCACTTTGGTACCTATGTTCGTAAAGCTAATTCCATATCTTCTTTTTTCTACTTTCTGCAATTGCCACGTGAGTTATGTTCTTACTTCCCCACTTTGACATGATCGTAAAGATAATCTAAAGAATATCTTCTTTTTTCTGCTTTCTATAATTTTCACGCGAGCTGAGTTTTTTTTCCCACTTCGGTTCGCTCGGACAGCTGATTTCATATTCTCTTTTTTTCTGATTTCTATAATTGCCACGTAAGTTGAGTTTTTTCTTCTCTACTTTGGTATTCTCGTACAGCCATACCTTCTTTTTTTTAGTTTTTGCAATTGCCACGTGAGTTATGTTCTTACTTCTCCACTTTGCCATGATCGTAAAGATAATCTAAAGAATATCTTCTTTTTTCTGCTTTCTATAATTTTCACGCGAGCTGAGTTCTTTTTTTGTCACTTTTGTTTGCTCGGACAGCTGATTCCATATTCTCTTTTTTTCTGATTTCTGTAATTGCCACGTGAGTTTAGTTTTTTTTTCCTAATTCGGTATGCTCGTAAAGCTAATTCCAGATTCTCCTTCTTTTATTTACTTCTCTAACTACGGCGTGAGTTACAGAATTAGATGCACATGTAATGTAGTTTTAATATTTGATTTCTTAATTCGATATCAGCCACGTTACTTTAAATTGTATTTATTTTTAGGACAAGGAGGAAAACGAAAAAGACGACGAGGTTGTAAAAGAAAATGGAGTGCCAGATCCTGAGAATTCGAAAACGCCAGAAGCTGAAGTTACGATCGGAGAAAGTTTGAGCGAATCGACAGATCCTAACGAGAAATCGTTGGAATCTTTAGAAAAGTCTGAGGAAGTTGTCGAAAACAACAAGAAAAACAAGGATAAATCCAAAAAGAAGAAGTGGTCGTTTAGAAGTATTTCGTTTTCGAGAAAAGACAAATCGAAACCTAGTAAAGATTCGGAAAAGAATGGAGAAGTTAAAGAAATCAACGAGGAGGTAAGCTTTTTTTAATATTTCAAATTTGTCGTCGAAATTATTTGTAACATACATGCACGGCACGGTGGTACTAATTCGGTTTATAATGGTATTATTTCAATTGTTATGCAGACCTGGAAGTGCGTGCAGAACCCCAAGTTAAGGGAATCTATGCAGAGGGTATTTGGATCGATAGTGAGAGTTAAGCGTCGGTTGCTATGCCAACGAGATCTGCGGAATCCCAAAAACCACCCTCAACTAAACGTTTCTTAACTAATTATATGTTGCATTTATAATTACTTTTCATATTCAAAGAAACGGATTTGAGCTAATTGAAAACGCTTATGCCTCAAAGCACAAGATCGACTTTTTTAATACTTTTTTTCATTTCATTGCACTTGTTATTCTGAATTAGACGAGTTTAATTTAATGCCACCGCCACACCGAACCGGATTTACACATTGAAAATGCTTGTACTCGATTAAATGAATAGATTGCTGCATAATTAGCGGGTTCTGTTCGCTCTGGATTATTTTTTTTGTCAATTTTATCTAGAACTTTGTATTTTATAATACGTCCAAGCTTCGGAATCGAGTTATTAAAAGCTTTTGTTGGTACTTTTCGCTTTTTCGTAAAACGGGAAATGATTTTACAGTTGCGTGTATAAGAGGCACTGGCGAGGAAAAGTTTTAATCCCGTGGGTAATTTAGAGGAAGTAGGAATATTAAGTATTTTTGTAGCTATCACGTTAACGGCATTTTAATCTTTAAATAGCATTCGTCACAACTTCGTTTATAAAAATTTTTCTTTTTTTTGTATCAATTTTCTTCAATGTTTATTCGGATTTATGGACTTGAACTATTTTGTCATCGATATATTTTAGTGCTTTATCGTCTATTTATTGAACGTTTTAAATACGACTATAATTCGGAACATAAAATATGCGCAATTTGGTGATAAAATTGCGGTTGGGGACACTACGTGACACCAGAAGCGACTGTGGAAAACTACGTTTTGAAAACAATTTTAGTATGCAACTTATTAGTAGTAATGCAAACATTAGATAATTATTGCAAAAGCACGCATAAAACATTGATAAGCAAGAAAAATGCAAATGTCAACCGTTAATTGATGATTAATTTATTATTTATAACGAATAGTTATTAATTATTGATTATGGTAATATTTATGTTCATTAGATTAAATTAAAAGTCATTTATCTGATAACCTTTCTAAAAGCGTTTTCTTGGCGGCAAAAACATCTTTTCGTCGCAATTAAATATTTGGACAAACATTGTTTAGTCTTAATGAAGCGAATAACTTAGTCATTCTTATAATTAAACTATTTATTGTATGTTTAAGTTTATGGAAAAAGCGACTTTAATTGAAGAAATTGTCGTTGAACTAATGAACGATAATTTGTTCTATTTTTTGCATTTGTTTAACGCTCCACAAATATTTGTAATGATTCACGTAGAAATTTCCGGTTTATAATTTTGGTAGCTATTTAGCGATTCGTGTCATCCTCCTATAAATTCCTTATACTCGCATGAATTTATTTTTGGAAAAATCTGTGTCATTTCATTATTTCTACTTATCAAGGTGATTCATTAACACTATTTAAATGTTTGCTTTATATGGATGATATAGATTTTAAAAACAAAAGATCTCTCTCTTTGCATTTCCTGTAGACGCGATGAGTCACGTTATCCACATGCAAGAGACACTCCCACTTGACCGCCTGACAAGCACCCACTGATTTCATATAAAGGTAGGTAGATAACCTGAAGTCCATTATTTTTGAATTAACGGCTTAATGAAGAAAAAAGTAACCTGGTATTAATTTTTCTTTGTCTAAAACTTCTCTAACGTTTTTTTTGCACTAATGGTTCTCTTAACTGTCGTATTCCAGTTAAACTATCGTAAGGTAGGTCTAATCTCTAACTATCAAATTTGGTGTTGGAAACAAAATCATTGAGCTGAAAATGATTGATTTCATTTAATGTAGGAATATTTCGTTGCTATGATCAATGTCAGTGTAATTTATATGTTGATTTGACGAAACGTCGAAATTTAGAATGAAACACGTTAGGTTTTTTGTTTTGGTAAAACAGTACCGGTTTTTTAATGGCCATACTCAAGGTCGTCAGTAACTTCTTCGATTAAAATTTTTCTACTAAACCAACCGAAGAAACTCTGTGCAACTGGGATGGTTATTTTATCTTTGACAAGTATAACAGTTATTTTTCCGCCAGTAAAAAATTGAACGTTATTTTTAAACAGTTTTCAGCATGACAGCTCGAGCATGCTTCAGTACATTTGTGTCAAGTTTCAGTCTTTCATCTCATAACACGACCAGTAATTTGCTAAGAATCGCATCTCAATTGGCAAAAATAAAGAACAAAGCTAACAAACATTAAAATTTAGAGTCAATCGTTTAATTAAATTTCAAAATAAACTTATCTAGGATTGTGCGTTATTCGACTAAAGTTAATAAATTTGAATGAACGATTAAAAATTAATTTCGTTAACTACTAAATAACACAGCACATTAATTCTATTCTAAATAATATTTTTATTCATAAATACAAATTTTGATGTTTATTCATAATTTATTGTTGTTTGTAGATACAAATTTTAACAGAAATGCTTTAACATTCTCTAAGAAATGTTTGAATTTTTATTCGACACCTTAACATTCGAATTACGACTCAGTTTTTAATTGTTACTCGGAGCAAATGATTCGAATGACGATTACATTTTTATCGAATTCTAGGAATCGGTAGAATGACGATTGAATTTTCTTCAATTAATCGTAATCAGTTAGATAATAAATATATTTTTGTTTGTCACTAAGAATTATTTCAATCACAATTGAATGATAAATTACGCTTTTAGTCATTAATCAAGAATGCATACCAGAATAATAAAGTTTTCTAGGATTGAACCGTGTCAATGGTAGAACCAAAGTTACTAATCTTAGAATGATTACTGTGAATCAGTAAAATAACGCTAGTGTTTTTATTCATAATTTTAACTCAGTTCAATGAAAAATCATATTTTTATTGCCACGAAAAATCTTTTGTATCCTTATTGAATTTTTATTCGTATTAAAATTTCATTCGAATGACAATGATGATACAATATTACAAGCGTCTGAATCAGTTAGATAATAAATACATTTTTATTTGTCACTCGGAATAATTTCAATTGCTGTTGAATATTCGACTATTAAGTTTTTATTCATTATTCAAGAATGCATGTCAAGAACGTTTTTCAAAATAAAATCATGTCAATGGTGTAACAAAAGTTGCTAATCTCGAAAGACGTTCTTATTTTTTTATAAATTCTAATTTTACACATAATAGTCATTGAATGAATTTTAACTCTCATTCGTCACTTTATCGGTCTGGTTTCCATTGCTTATTTTACTTCAGTTCAATGATAAATCACGTTTTTATTCGTCACTTGTATTTTTGAAGTCATATTCTTCATTAAATATTCGAATGAGGAATACATTTTTATTTGTCGCTCTGAAGTAGTATTTAGAACATAACAAAATACTTAATTTAACTCACTATGATCCGGGTCTGATTATGACAGTATTCTATCAAGCATTTTAATCACTGGGAATAATTTCAATTGCTATTAGGTATTTATTCGTAATTCAAAATTAATTGAATAATAAATAGTATTTTTCTTAATTACTTAAGAATGCATACCAACATAGAAACGTCTCTGGGATTGAACCGTGTCAATGATGTAAACAAAGTTGCTAATCTCGGAAGACGTTCTTATTTTAGTATAAATTTTGACCGTGAAAACTTTCGCTGTTACACACATAGTCATTGAATGAATATTAACCTTCATTTCTCACCTATATTCGAATTATGAATTAGTTTTTATTTATTCATCGGAATAATTTTATCGACGATTAAATTTTTAATCAACAAAATAACTAGACTCTTTTTATTCATTTTAAACTGTTTAATGATAAATCACATTTTATTCGTCATTAAAAATCATTTGCGTTTTTATTGAGTTATCATTCGTAATTAAATATTATTCGAATGACGAATACATTTTTATTTGCCGCTCGGAAGTAGTATTTCCAACATAAAAAAATTATCAATTTAACTTACTATGATCGGGGTCTGATTATGCCAGTATCCTATCAAGCATCTTAATCACTGGGAATAATTTCATTTGCTATTGGATGTTCGAGTATTAGGTTTTTATTCGTCATTCAAAATCAGTTAAATAATAAATTGCATTTTTATTAATTGCTTAAGAATGCATACCAACCTAAAAACGTCTCTGAAATTGATGTAACTAAAGTTGATAATCTCTGAAAACGTTCTTATTTTAGTATAAATTTTGATCGTAAAAGCTTCTGCAATAATAAATAACATTTCATTCGTCACTAAAAATCATTTACGTTTTTATTGAATTCTCATTCGTAATTAAATATTATTCGAATGACGAATACATGTTTATTTGTCGCTCCGAAGTAATATTCCGAACATAAATTTAATTTACAGTTGAATAATAAATTACATTTTTAATCATTATTCAAGATTCAAATTAAGAACGTCTTTGAAATTGAACCATGTCAATGGTGTAACCAAAGTTGCTAATTTCTGAAGACGTTCTTACTTTAGCATAAATTTCGTCCGTGGAGCTTCTACTATTACACACAATAGTCATTGTATAAATATTAACTCTCTTCGTCACTTACATTCGAATTATTAATCCATCTTTATTTGTTCATCGGAATGATTTTAACCACGATTACATTTTCAATGATCGCTTGGAATCAGCAAAATAACTATTTTATTTATTTTAACTGATAAATCACATTAAAAATCATTTGTATCTCTATTGACTCCTCATTCGTAATTAAATATTATTCGAATGACGAATACATTTGTATTTGTCGTTTGGAAGTAGTATTCAGAACATAACAAAATACTTAATTCAACTTACTATGATCGGAGTCTGATGATTCAATATTCTATGCTATCAACCATCTTAATCAGTTATATTATAAATACATTTTTATTTGTTACTCTGAATCATTTCAGTTGCGCTTGAACTATTAAGTTTTTATTCGCAATTTAAATTAATTGAATAATAAATTAAATGTTTAATCATTATTCAAGATTGTATACCAAAATGAGGATGTCCTTGGAATTAAACCTTATGAATGGTGTAACCTAAATTGCTTATCTCTAAAGACATTCTTATGTTAGTATAAATTTTGACCGTGGAAGCTTTCGCTGTTATACACAACAGCCATTGAATGAATAATAACCCTCATTAGTCAATTGCATTTGAATTATTATTAATTTATATTTGTTTGTTGAAATGATTTTGACTACAATTAATATTTTCATGATACATTGGAATTAGTAGAATCTATGCTATTTTTATTCATTTTAACTCAGTTGAATGATAAATCACATTTTATTCGTCACTAAAAATCATTTGAATTTACTGAATTATCATTCGATTAAATATTATTTTATTGACGAATACATTTTTATTTGTTGCTAAGAAGTATTACTCCGAACATAACAAAATACTGAATTTAAGTTACAATGATCGGGGTCTGATTATAACAGTATTCAATCAAGCATTCTAATCACTCAGAATAATTTCAAGTGCTCTTGAATTTTCTATTTCTATTAAGTTTTTATTGGTCATTTGAATCAATTGAATAATAAATTATATTTTTATTCGTTACTCAAGAATGAATCCGAAGTGAAGAACGTCTTCTATTGTGTAACCAAAGTTGCTGATGTCTAAAGACGTTCTTATTTTAGTGTAAATTCTATTGTTACACGTAATAGACATTGAATGAGTGTAACTTTTATTCGTCACTTAAATTCGAATTATTAATAAATTTTCACTCTGATGGATTTAAATGAAAAAATATGTTCTTGTCGAAGCATTAGTTTTAATTAAAAGTTATTCCAATGACGAATACATTTTTATTTGTCACTTAGAAGTAATATACCGAACAAAATATTCAATTTAACTTACTATGAGAATAGAGAATAAATACATTTTTATTTGTTACTCGGAATCATTTCAGTTGCTGTTGAACTATTAAGTTTTTATTCGCAAGTTAATTCAATGGACAATTAATTAAATTTTTATTTATTAACCAAGAATGTATACCAAAATAAGAACGTATTCTAGGATTAAACCTTGTCAATGATTTAATCAAAGCTGTTAATCTCTAAAGACGTTCTTATTTTAGTATACATTTCGGCCGTGGAAGCTTCCAGTGTTACACACAATAGTCAACGAAAGATACATTCATTTGAATTGTTAATTATTTTTTATTCGTCGCGTAATTTAAATCAACTGAATAATTAATTACATTTTTATTCATTACTCAAGAATCAATGCTTCTAGAGTTGGACCGTTTCAATCGTGTAACTAAAGTTGCTTAGCTCTGAAGACTTTCTTCTTTTAGTATAAATTCCAGTCATTGATTCGTTATTTACATTTGAATTCTGAATTAATTTTTATATGTTCATGATTTTAACGACGATTACATTTTTAATCAGTAAAATAATTATACTGTTGTTATTTATTGTAACTTATTTGAATGATAAATCACATTTTATTCGTTATCAAAAATTATTTGTGTTTCTAATGAATCCGCCTTCGTAATTAAATATTACTCGAATGGCGAATACATTTTTATTTGTGCTCGGAAGTAGTAAGGAATATAACAAAATACCTAATTTAACTTACTATGATCGGAATCTGGTGATGATTCATTTTATTCGTAATTTAAATCAATTGAATAATAAATTAAATTTTTTAACATTATTCAAGATTCTATACCAATATGAGAATTAAACCTTGCCAATGGTGTAACCTAAGTTGCTTATTTCTAAATCCATTCTTATTTTAGTATAAATTTCGACCGTGGAAGCTTCCAATGTTACACACAATAGTCATTAAACGAATGCTAACTCACATACGTCACTTACATTTGAATTATTAATTAATTTGTGTCGCTCGGATTGATTGAAATTACGATTACAATTTTTATGATCCTTAGGAATCGTCAAAATAAGGATTGTATTTTTATTTATTATTTTAACTCAGTTCAACGACGAATCACATTTTTATTCGTAACTTTGATCGAAGTCTCATTCTTAATTAAATATTATTCGAATGACTAATACATTTTTATTTGTCATTCTAGAGTAATATTTCGAACATTACAAAATACTCAGTTTAACTTACTATGATCGGGAATGATGTAATTTTTTATCAAGCAGTTTATTCAATCGGAGAATAAATACATATTTATTTGTCACTCGGAATCATTTCAATTGCTCTCTTGAACTGTTAAGTTTTTATTCGTAATTTAAATCAATTGAATAGTTAATTACATTATTATTCGATCCTCAAGAATGTATACCAAAATAAGTCTTCTAGGATTGAACTGTGTCAATGGTGTAACCAAAGTTGCCAATCTCGTAAGCATAAATAGTAGTCGTGGAAGTTTGCGCTGTTACACACAATAACCATTTGAATATGTCATTTATTGCTCGGATTGTTAATTAACTTTTATTTGTCACTCTGATTAATTTAAATGACGATTATTTTTTAAATCAGTCACTTAAGAATCTATACTGAAATAAGAATATCTTTTAGGATTAGACCGTGACAAAGGTAAAACTAAAGCTGACAGTTCCGTAGGACTTTCTTATTTTGGTATAAACCCAGACTGTTACAGAAGTTATTTGATTGAAGATTATTCGTCACTTTTCATTCCAATGATACTTAATTTTTGTCTATTGATCGGAATGATTCAAGGGACGTTTACATGTTTAATGATTACTCGAAATCTTACTACTTACTATGATCAGATGGAAAAAGCTTTGTTAGTGTTTTTGACGAAATTATAATTCAAAACTAAAATAATATTTAATTTGTACACTTAGAAGTCTGATGGAGCTATAATATTCTATCAATCGAAGTTTGTGCGTATATTATGGATTTTTAATCTCGCATAGAAACAAGTTTTTTACTTTTTTGTGCAGGATCAGCGCTTATAGCACAGATTTTTTTATTCGCTATTTTGGGTTCGGATAAATGCATTATTGTAGTTTTTTTTAATGAAACTTCTGAGTGGATTGTTCGTTTATCGTTTTTAGCAATTGTCGAATTTTGCATAAAAATGGGTTTGTTCCAATTGAAAAAAAATTCAAAATGGATTGAGGGGGTCATCTTTTTTTTCGAATGAAACAATACTAATCTTATTGATTTCATAGTTCTGGACTTTTTTCCCTCAAATGGCGACTGTTGAATTTCTTGGAAGATACCAAAAGTTTTTAATAGTTTTTTGTCAGCAAATCTATGGAAATTGTTATGAATCAGTAAGAATAAAAATGTCCGACAAACTCTCGCCACTAAGCCAAATTTTTTTAATTTGAATGTCAACGACAGGGTTTCTGATTTAAATTTTGAAAGATAATAGTTTTTTTGGCTAAATTTGAGATTGTTAATTATCAATTTTTGGAAAGTTGATAACTGTTTGATCCGGGAGCCGTGTAAGAAATATAAGATCAAAAATATGTGTCTAACAATAAGTATTATACATTAGGAAGTTGCACCCCCTTCTCTTAATAAAAGCCTATAATTATCATCTAAGTAAATGAATTTTTGTGGGGATTCAAGAATGAATCATTAACTTAATTAAAATTAATTTTAATTCTCGCGATGTAGAAAAAATATTTGCGTGCCGGTGGTACAGCCTGAAATTTTAGAAGTCTTCTGGGGAATACTTTTGAGATGTTTTATTCGAAATAATTTACGTTGTGCGTCAAAAAGAAAACGAGCACATATTAATCAGACGAAAAAGGGGGCTCCATACCCATTTGTAAATGCGAAAAGGAACTACTGCGCAAATAATTTGAATTAGTTAATACTTTTCAAGGAAATCGACAGTATTTGAATAAACGTGGAAAAATGCGTGAACTATGTGAATTGTTTGCCAAATCGTTTAATCAATTTAAATTGTTTCCGAATATGCTGGCAGTGCTACTACCTACCGGACTAAATTACAGTTATCTGCACAAGTGGTTCTTAAATTAGAACAATGTGTTTTATTTCTGTTTAATCTTGGCATTGACATTGGGGGAAGTTAAATTAACTTAATTTGTGTCAATTTCAGCAAGGAACGCTTGATTAATACCCCCAGCTTAATAAGCGTCCGTTAACTTATTTTTATTCTTGTTTGTTGCTCTGAAAAAAAAAATCTGTTGACTGAAACATTTCCTGTAGTATTACGTTGTTTTCTATTTGTGGAAAAATTCATTTAATGTTTTTAGTTTGAGTATATTACGTACGCAATTTTCTTTAATATTTGGACTTGAGGAATTATAGTTTTTTTTTGGTAAAATTCTGAGGATTTTGTTAAAAAATTGATAGTGATAACCGTTGCAAATCTGTAGCTTTTAATGTTCTTCAACTTCACATTCTTTTGCGAAAATTAGCATATTTACCATCGATTCCAGACCAGATAAACTAGTTTTCGAACGAAAGAAGACTCAGTTTCTGTTGGCCTTCAGACGATGGTTGCAAATTCATCGCCCAAAATGAAGCAAATGCAATGCGTTGGTAATGCGTAATAAGTATGCTTATTTATATACAAATAACAGTTCCAAAAGCAATATAAATCGGAAATAGATTTTGCGAAAGCGCATTTAATGGCCAAGTGCGTGTGAAGGAATTAAGTTGTTTTTAAATTAATCCGTGCACACGTTTTGGCATTAATCTTAGTAAAATTGCGATCTACTAAGAACGAAAGTAGGCGTCTTATTACGACGTTAAATTCTCAAAACATATTTACGATTTTGAAACCGTTTAATGTTCAATATTAACATTACAAAATCGTCAGATTCTGTCTCGGTACATTCAAATAAAAATAAAATTGTCCTTGATGGATAAATTAAATTCTTGAGTGTCAAAGTCACCCGTATGCGTTTCCCACAAGTTTTTGAAATTTGATACCAGTACGTTGCTGTAACTGACACAGGAATTAATAATGTTTAACCAATGTTATACATTTGTCCTTTTGTTGATGTAAAACGAGACGTCAGTAGTTTGCTCCCGATTTAGATTATTTGTGGTTTTGTCTTTCCACAAGTTTAATCGGAAATAGAGCGGACTCATTTAAAAATCCGCAAAAAATATGCAACGTGACATTGAACCATGAGCCTCAAAATAAAGCGTTTATTGCACTGCTGGAATCTATTTTTAATCTTTTACACGGATTCCTTCGCTCTTTCGTAGCTCGAAGGACCAAATATTTAATCTTGCGACTTCTATAAATAGTTACTCTAGAAGATGTATGTTGTTACAACAAATACTCTATACGGGTTTATATTTCAAGGCGCCGTTGCGCTTCTCGAACTCGGACACTATTTTTATTACATTCTTTTTTGCATCCTACTCGTAAACGATTGCAGCAACGTAGTTGGATATCCACGGAGTGGTATGCAACTTAAGTTGGGGTGTCTAAGAAAGAAAGCTATAAATATATCCCACAGATGTACTAGTCTCAGTACTTGCTGAATATTTGTATTAAACGGGTCTTATCCTTAAGTGTCGTTTCAAAAAAAAATGGAAAATCAGGTAAATTTTGGAAACGCGAAAAAGTTTTTTGTGAACATGTGCACAACTTTAGTTGCTTTTGTTTTTTTGTGCTTTAATTTCATTCCCAAATTGGAGATGTTTAAACTCAGGGTATTTTTATTTATTTATTTTTTTAAATAGCATGAGCCGTTTATGGTGTTTAGATCTGTTAACAATTAACTTAAATTAATTTTTTTTAAATTTAACAATTACAACTCCGAGGTTTTTAATTTTAATACGCACATACACAATAAACTTACACAGGAATAATGTCGATTAAGCGGTGATGGATTCGTTTAAGGATTTATTTACGTAAAATTAATTATTAATTACAGACTGCCGAGGAAACAACCGCCACTCCTGTTACTCCAGAAGCTGGTAAAGTAGAAAACGAAACTACGCTTGCGACTCCAGCCGATGCTCCTTTAACAAATGGAGATGCATCGCCAAAAACGGACGACGTTCCCGAGGAGGCGCCTAAACCGAGCGAAGCGCCGGTGGAACCGCCAAAAGTCGAAGAACCCGTAGCTATCGAAACGCCTAAAGAAGTAATAGAGCCTAAAGTGGAAGAACCAAAGCCCGAAGAACCAAAAATAGAAGAAACTAAAGCCGTAGAACCAAAAGTAGAAGAGAAGAAAATCGAAGAACCTAAACACGAAGAAGAAATTAAAAACGAAGTAGCAATAGAAGAGAAAGTTGAATCACACCCGGTCGCAGTCGAGGAATCGAAAGAGGTGCGTAACGAGGAAGTTCCTCCTCCCTTGCCCTCCTCAAACCCACCATCCCCGGTGACGGTATTTGCAGAATCCACCATGGCTGACACGGTCCCTACACAAGTTCCTATAACCGAACCGACTCTTCCAATTGTCGAACCCGTTTCGGAAACTCCTTCAAAGGACAGTATAACCCAAGAAGTTTTACCGCTTTCACCCGCTCTCGAAATGGGAGACGCCAAATGTAGCATCGAACCCACATCCTTGATCACGGAATCGAGTCCCGTTCAGTCTATCGCAACTAATTTATCCGAACCGCTTGTAGAACCATCCGTCGAATCTGTTCCTCTACCAATAGTTGAGAGTACGCTAGAATCCGCCCCATCAGACGCTTGCGTAGATCCACCCGTTGCAACTGACTCTTCTATCTCAATTAGCGAATCAGTCCCCGTTCCCAGTTCGCCCCCTAAACAAGAACCCGTTCCAGAAGTACCCTCGCCCACCAAAAAAGAATTGTCCGATTCCGAAGCGCTTCCTATAGAACCAGTTTTATATGCCGTCGATCAAGTAATAAACGCCGACTCCTTACCGGATATATCGACAGAATCGTTACCTTCATTACCCGAACCTTCGTCAGAAAGTCTTCCAGAACCAATGTCTCTTCCCCCCGTAGATTGTGTGCCGGAACCGATAGCACCAGAATCTGATACATTACCAGAACCCATCCCTAACATCCCTCTTGAATCTGAAAAGGTTCAAGAATCCGTTGCAGATATACCGCTTCCACCCTCTGAAGTGGTTCTCACCAATGGAGACGCTCATGGTCCACCTTCACCCGTCGTCAGCGAATCGACGATATCGTCGCAAGAAGCCCCGATCAAACAGGTGAATACCGCAATCGATATGGAAAGTATCTTTTAATTAACAGTTTGTTTTTTAATTTTTGAAGTATTTTGTACTAACACGATTCGAACTGTCCTCGCTTTTCTCCTAAAAATCCACACTAATAATTAACTTTAGAAAATTTGATTTGTAGTGTTGTCGGGTTGTGCTCATTTGTATTCGAGGTGTGTTTGTATGTCCTTTCCGAGTTACTTATTATTCTAAGAGACACCTTAATTCATCCTTGATTTGTTGTGATTTTTTTTAGAACGCGTGTTAATTTTTTTCGAAAAACTTTTATTGCAGGTTGTATCAGCTTCCGAAACGTCCGCAACAGAAAGTACAGAAGAAAGGCACGAAAGTGGCGATAAACCTGAAATTGTGGTACGTAGGCGTCGTTAATAAATCGTTTTTCGTAATTTTATTTAATTTCAGGAAGCAGCTCCTATTGCAGCTACAACAGAAGAATAAAATTATGTGTTTAGAATATATTATTTTTAAATTTAACAATGAACTTTTTTAATGTGTTGAAAAAAATTTAAAAGGATCATTCCTGGCAGTGGCCGTTTTGACCAAATGCAACCATTGACACTGCCAATAATCAATTTCAGCTGAAAGTAATTGACAGCGAAAAATTGAATAGTTGAGAACAAAATGTTTTAATACTCGTATAATTGAATAATCTAAAGCATCTTAGTGAAGTTTGGACAATTTTTATACACGTCGTTGATGCGACTTTTTTAAAAGGGAAAAATACTATACGATATTGTAAAATATTATTAAAGTGAATGTATTTAGTGTGTTAGGGGAGCTTCACAAAATAATCTCATGTATACCACCACCGTTATTACAATTTATTATCGGGTTGTTTGGATTTAAATCGAAATTTTTCACTGTTACTCTGAAAGGTTTTATTTATTCTTCTCGGCTTTGTAGTATAATAGACACATATTTTATTTAAATTAGCGTTATGTTTAGTTTCTTTGCAAAAGGAATACAAACGACACAGTTATCAATTTGTCTTTGTAATTTGTAATATACATTTTGAATCTTGTGGTGATTTCATTATTGTATAGAGATTCGTTAATACATAAAAGTGTATAAGCTACGGCTGTCAAATATTTAATTATTTTATAGAGGTATAATTATTGTGCTAAGTGTATTTTAATTGAGGCATCTCTAGCGTGTATTTGTTTGTTTGTATTTAAACTCGAAACAAACCAACAAAAATGTCGTTAAAATTGTATATTTGCAAAATTATTCATTTGTACATTATTTACAACGAAATTTCGGGCTTCGGTGTTCCTTAATTCATAAATGTTAGTCTTTAGCTTCTAAACATAAAATATTTAGTTGTTTATTTTAGTAACCCAAATGCAACGACTCTTTTGATTCATCGCTTCGGAGCGATTTATCAAAATGGCTGTGCATTGGTGATAATTATCCTCATGTAAGTGTGAATGTGTCTATATAAATATATATTCGGGATATTTCCTAAGTTTTATTTGTTTGTTTTGCATTTTTTAAAATACAAAAGTTGGGTAAAGTGTAACTACCGAAATATAGAAAGATTTGCCAACATCAGTGTTACCTCCAAATTTGGGTTCGTCGTGAAGTGAATTACATTTTGAAGGCAGTAACAAAGGTAAGCACGTACTTCTGGATATATGCTCCAGTTTTCTTTAGAAAATTGAAGAGCGAGGATGTGGGCTTGAAACAAATTTTGACTTTTGAAATTTAAAGCTGTAACTGGCACGTAATTTAGAACTCATTTTTAATTGAACTAACTAATAAAATCTAACGATTTTTAAGAAAAACAACTTACAAGTAACACACAAATTGTGAAGGTGTAAAAAAAGTATTTTGCTTACTCACCTATTTGGCTAGTTTCAATTGGAGATGGTAGTACTTCGACGCGTTAGTACCCAACTTCGTCTGATAAGCCGGTGCCCTGGGCTAGGGAGACGACACCCAAATCCGCAACACAAACTGCGTTGAGAATAAAACAATAGAATGTTATAGTAAAATTATTGTAGATCTGGAAGTAATTAAAAGTAATACCTTAGATTGAGATACAAAAGAAAAAAAATGATTTAATTCACAAGTTCCGAATGAAATGGCTAAATTTAAGTAGTTATATTACCGTAACGTAAGCAACGTACTTCCGAATCTCTTTATAAAAAAGATAGAATTGTAATTAAGTGAAAAAAAATTAGAATTTTTTCCAAAACTACGTGATCAAGCATTCGCTGACTTTGTAGCCAATGCTTATCACTTGAATTGTTCAAGTACCGAATAATCTCGGAGTTATTTCTGAAGAAACCCCGACCATTTAATGCAATACGTCTCCGCACTGACAGCCTTAATCCATCGCTTGACCTCGCATGGTTCCACGTTTAAAAATTAAAGCTGTAGCAACTCTTTCCAGGGTACGTCACTGGAGAAGATAAAACAATCAAATGCATACCGCATGAATATTCGGCAGTCATGCAACAACCAAATTGCGCTACGGTCGTGAAGGTACGCGAGTACCTGTTGTTCGTGCGTTGCAACGGATCTTCACCGTTCGACATTTAAATTACTTTATATTAATGATATTACTTTGTACGTTCGTTTGAAAGTGTTTCCTAAAATATTGTTTAGGACCTTAATGTTAAAAAGCAACGTTTATTTTGTGTTTGTAGTTAATTCAATAGATGCATTTAACCTTTCGTGTTTTAATTCTGTGGGAAAATTACTGATAACGAAATAGCTCTACCATCTCGAGTTACATCTGGCGCCCAACGTGGGGCAACTACAGATAAAGCACGAACTGCGTTTAAGCAAAATTGTGTGTTGACTATTTTCGCGAAAATTAAAATTTCGAGTTATTAAAATTCTATTGTGCAATTACTGAAACGATTGTGTACAAACGCAGTGTTACGGTGACAATTAATTAAAATCAAACGTTGGTGTGAACTTGTGTTCGAAAAAACCGCCAATATTAGTGATAAAAAGGTAAAACACAATTATCATCTGCGTTCGACATCGACAAAAACAACGATGGCTGAACAGGTGGCGATGAGTCAACAACAGCTAGAACAACTGCTACGCAGCATTTCGGTAAATCCAAATCCAACCGCAGTGACAGCTTCTGTGGGATCAGGTAATTTTGCACAATGTAAATCACGGTATTCAGGGTCAAAGGAAGAAGACGTAGAAGCATTTATTAATGCGATTAGTATTTATAAGGAGTGCGTTAATGTAAATGACGCTAACGCGTTACGTGGATTACCCATGTTATTGGATAAATTAGCAGCAACATGGTGGCAAGGAACAAAAGATTCCATAACTACCTGGGAAGCAGCATTGACGGCCTTACGCCATGCCTTTGGTATAAATAAGCCCGCACACAAAATATTTCGCGAACTTTTTTCTCGTGAACAAGGCGATCGCGAACCGACGGACATATTTGTAACTAACGCTAGGGCCTTACTTTTGCGCTTACCTGCACAACCTATTCTTCATGACGGTCACAAACTAGACATGATTTACGGATTAATAAATCGAAGAATTCGGCAAAGAATATCGCGTAACGAAATCACATCTTTTGACAACCTAATAGAACACGCCCGATCTCTTGAAGAATCGATTGCAGAAGTAAGTCGAGAATATAAACCTCAACCTGATTCAAAACCAACGCTGAGATGTAATTTTTGCAAACATTTTGGACACAATCAGTCTGAGTGTAGAAAGATACGGAAAGGTAACACAGAATCTCCCAAAACTGCTAGTGCACCCACCGCTGAAGTTGTATACCAATCGTCGTCGGCTATAAAATGTTTCGGTTGCGGTAGCTTGGGCTTTGTAAGGTCCAATTGTCCGACCTGTCGACACAAAAACCCATCAACCGCACGGATAACTGTAAATGATGCGGCGCCGATTGAACTCATGTTAACGGATGCAGGAGCAGCCAATACGAGACCTCTTCTTGCCATAACGGTGAGTGGTTTAAAATGATTAGCATACATTGATACCGGAGCAAAATGCAGTATTGCCGGTCATCGATTATACAAACATTTGATGGAACAAAAAATTCCTTACTCCGTAAATAACATACAAATCGTCCTTGCGGATGGGGAACCGAAAAACGCAGTAGCACATTCTTTTACCTGCGATGTTACATTAGAAGATCGTTGTGTAAAGACTACGTTTGTGGCGATACCCGAGCATACGTCCGGTAAAACACTTTTAGGCTTAGATTTTATTGCCGCAGCCAATAACATTATTGAGATTGCACGGATGCAATGGTCTTTTGCAGATAACCGTTTAGAATTATATGATTTCTTGGAGGAACCTCGCTCTCGAGAAGTACACGTCGATTCATTTGAAACCACTTTACGTTCAGATGAGGGGATACAATTAACCGAAGCTGAACAAACGGCACTAGTAGGAGTGTTGAACGAAAACCAAGATGTATTTATTGAAAGTGGTGAAGCGACTCCGTACGCCGAGCATGAGATCAGGTTAACTGATGACAAACCAATCTCAGTACCACTATACCGCCTTTCTCCGAAGAAAACTGGCATCCTTAAACAAGAACTAGATAGGTTACTAGAGTTAGGAATTGTAGAAGAGTGTGAATCCTCAAAGCATACGAACTTCGAATAGAATACCTACCAGGTAAACATAACGTTGTGGCTGATATGTTATCTCGACCGCCGTGCACTGAGGCAACAAATGATTCCTGTGGAATATGTCATGTAAATGTTATGATGCCGCGCACATCACCTCGATACCTTCGAGAAAAGCAATTGGAAGATCCAAGCCTACGGCAGATTATCGAGTGTTTCGAATCTCAAAAGGCAGACACCACTGATTATTCTCGGTGGACGGATCGAGGATATGTTATGACGCAAGGCGTCCTCTATAGATACTCACCTGATGGTCAATCCGAAGAGGCACAGTTAGTCATACCTACCTCGAGCGTTAAAGATATCCTCCATGAGTGTCACGATGCACCGGATGCCGGACACTACGGTGTTGACAAAACCATCGCTAAAGTTAGTGCTAGGTATTACTGGCCTACACTGAGGCGTGACATTGCCCACCATGTTCGAAAATGTTTGGAATGTCAAAGATTTAAGCCAAGCAATCTAAAACCGGCAGGACTGCTACAAACCCCAGTGCTTGCCAAAAAGTGCGAGACGCTTGCCATAGATCTGTTTGGGCCCTTACCGAATGGTGAACATGGAGAACGTTGGGTACTTGCTGTGGAAGATACCGGAACTAAATGGATGGAGTTATTCGCTTTGAAACAGGCCACCGCCAAGACTTGTGCCCGAGTACTGATCGATGAAATATTTCTCCGATATGGGACTCCTAGACGTATAATAAGTGATAATGGTGTTCAATTCATTAGTGACGTGATGCAAAAGGTTACCTATTGTTTGGGTATAAAACAGAACCTGATTCCTCTTTATCATCCGTGTTCGAATCCAGAGGAACGACGAAACAAGGATTTGAAGACTCAATTATCAATATTAGTACACGAAGACCACACAAAATGGCCCGAGTCGCTACCCTCTGTACGTTTTGCCATGAACAGTGCAAAAAATTTATCCACTGGATACACCCCAGCGTACCTATCCTTTGCAAGAGAAATGCGTACTCCAATGGACGTGCATCATGATCTTCGCGCTATCATCGATAATGAAAACGTAGTAGTAGAAATAACGCCGTACCTTCGTAAGTTAGCTAGTACTTTCAGTCGTTCCCGTGAGACAAATGAACTACGACAAGACGAGTCTAAACGGTGTTCAGACTTACGCCATAGGGAAGTCGCTCCTTATGAACCTGGTGACAAAGTTCTCGTGGAAGTGCACGCGTTAAGTGACGCCGCGAAAGGATATACGTCGAAGTTCGCACCTCGCCGAGATGGACCGTATCTAATAGAAACACAGTGTTCACCGACCACGTATAAAATCGCGAGTGTCAGCAACCCAAACGAGATTATTGGGTCTTATCATGTGTCCGCACTTCGACCTTTTGTGGAGGACGACAACAACGATGAAGTATTTGCCCCTATTCGTCCAATCAAACGTCGAGGACGACCCAAGATTAGTCAAGAAGTTGTTATCAAACAACCAGATGCACAACCAGTGACAGCAGCTCTAGAAGTAGTCACGACGGTGAAGTCACTCAGTAATGGACGACCTGTCCGCCGGCGACAACCAAAACAGCCATGTGTGGGAGAATGTTGTCGTACATCAACAACACACCCAACTTCGTTTGATTCGTCGAGTACCACGAACTAAGATTTGGATGTCACCGGGACGGTAGTTCCATCCAAAGGGGGAGGATGTCGCAACTCTTTCCAGGGTACGTCACTGGAGAAGATAAAACAATCAAATGCATACCGCATGAATATTCGACAGTCATGCAACAACCAAATTGCGCTACGGTCGTGTACGTACGCGAGTACCTGTTGTTCGTGCGTTGCAACGGATCTTCACCGTTCGACATTTAAATTACTTTATATTAATGATATTACTTTGTACGTTCGTTTGAAAGTGTTTCCTAAAATATTGTTTAGGACCTTAATGTTAAAAAGCAACGTTTATTTTGTGTTTGTAGTTAATTCAATAGATGCATTTAACCTTTCGTGTTTTAATTCTGTAGGAAAATTAGTGATAACGAAATAGCTCTACCATCTCGAGTTACAAAGCATAAATACTTTGAAGTGCAGGTGTAATATAAAAAAGATAGTATACTAGATATAGAATGTTCACGAACGACAGCATCCGTAGACCGGTTAGTAACCCCTTTTCCGAAACTTCAGTAATAATGAAGCACGAGGGTAACAAAGAGCGTAAGTAGATCTTCGTTTCAAATTACAATACGAAAATTAACATCGAGCAGGCTTCGCACAGGTGTATACGTTCTGCATCGAGAGAAAAAATATTGACATAAGGTTCTACCCTTACCGAGTGTTTTTCTGCAATTCATCCGTACAACCATGCCATCTGACTGAGGAGGCGTCGTTCTAGTTTTCTTAATTCAAACATCAGTTGGCAAACTTTGCAGACTCAAAGTTGCAGCTTTTGTCTGAACTTAATTCCAACGGAAGTCTAAACCGGCAGAAAAAATCTTGCACTAAAACGTTCGAGACTGTAGCTGCCACCAAGATTTATTTGTTTCCCCAATCAAATACTGGGATCGACTCTGCGATGTCATTTGCTACTTTCCCTAAAGGGCTTCTCACGCTATATTGTTTCATCGGTGCTTTGGACTTTTTCGCTGAACCATTTCCTGATGCGCAGACTGTACACTTACGGTAGCATTCCATGACGTCCAGTTCAGGAGTAATATTTCGACCGTTACCTTGTTTGCGGACACATTCAATTTTTTCTTCAAGTCGAGAACATTAGCTGCAGTCTGTGGACATGGTCTTCTGGACAAGGCATTAGCGTTTCGATGACTGCTTCCGGCACGGCGTTCTAGTTTATAGTCATATTCTTGCAATCTCTTGATCCATCTTGCCACTAGTCCTTCCGGATTATGATATGTGGCTTAGTAAAAATTTTCGTCCATGCAAATATTTGTAAAAGTGTTATATGGCGACTGCTAACAGGTCTCTCCTAGTCACGAAGTAATTCTTTTCTGAACAGGACAAAACCTTGCTAAAATACGTGACATTTATGCAGCTATGAAAGGTCGGCAGTTTTTGTTGATGGAAAGAGTTTTTGCGGCCTTTTTCATCCCATCTAAATTCTGCTATTTCTTCAGTTAATTTTGTCAAGGATTGGGCAATACTAGCAAATCCGGGTAAAAATTGTTTACAGCAGGTGCACGATTTCTTCAGGTTGTTCAAATGTTTTTCAAACGACCTTATGTGGTATAACCAACACACACGAATTGCGAACTAATCACTTGTTTATTTACACAATATCATATTACCCAGTGGACTATCAGCCCACACCTGACACCAATATCACGGATTTTTAAACTAATTTATTTAAAACTGCGTAACTTTGTTCGGAGACTTTTTTATTTTTCTACTTTATCAGGATCCAGAACGTTCCATCTCTTTCGACCATCATATCGAAGTTTCCAAATACTTCGGAAACTCATCAATACAACGTGTTACAATGAGAATGATCGATGTTAACGTTAAATAAAAATCAGAAATTTATTATAACATCTCTGCATAATTGCTTCTTAATCTCATCTCGTCTTTGAGTTGATGGATGATGGTTGGATTATTGGCATAGACTTTACTCTTCAGATTGCTCCATAGAAAGAAGTCTAACGGTGTCAAACTGCAAGATCTCGGTGGTCAATTAACTTTCCTGTTTCGGGAGATTATGTACCCGGAAAACTTCTCATGCAGTAAAGCTATTGTGGCGTGGGATATGTGGCAAAACTACATGCCATCGATGTGATAATCATCCAATATTATTTAACATTGCGCAGTAGCGCCATTTGTTTGAACGTCTATTTTCCTAATAGGCTTCAATAGTTTTAACACGTTTAATCGTCAACTTCTTCATGATTCAATTTGTAAACGACTGAAAATATCAAAACAAAAAACTAAAACTCAAAATACAGTTTACGTTTAAGCTCCATTCAAACGTCTTACTTAACAAATAGAAGAACCTTCAAGATCTTGGAGTCTACAAAATTTCCTGCTCCTGTGGGAATGTATACATAGGACGGACTGTAAGGAAGATTAATACCAGGTTGTACAAACGTATTACACCTGGTGATTGTTTTGTCAAAATGGGAGTTCCAAGTTAACTTGGAGTCAATGGTTAGTCCGAAGTACTTAACCTCTCCCAGTTGACTCGAACAGTTTTCAATTGACTCTGTTTGTAGTGTTTCTTCTACGAGTGAAGGTGAGAAAGGTGGCTTTGTTAAGATTATTTTCAAGATATCACTCTTCGGTTATCTTTAATGCTGTTTTTATTACATTGTATATAGTACTCATGGTATTTTCCACGTGTTAGTACGACAATAATATTGGTACATCCTTGAGTGTAATAGATATACTCTTTGGTAATAGCCTCTGTCGTTTAAGAGTTTATCGACTGTAGCGGAGAGAGTACTCCTCCCTATGAACATTCCCTTATCGCTGGTACCGTTTTTTCCTTACCAAACTATTTTATATTTACAGTTCTTGTAAAAGCATTATCATAGTATTGTCGATCTGATGGTTTACCAATGCCCTTTCCATGGAGTGATAACAGGTGTTGCGAAAAGCTCCTTATATAGCAAAAAACTCTCCAACTGCCTACTCCTTACACTTCATGACTTTTTAAATTTTTTCCACTAGCTGGTGTAGTGCTGTATTACACGACTTATTTGGTAAGCATGTTGATATTTCTGGATCGGCAATGCTATTTAAGCCACTTCTTTCCAATGCCGCTCTACTAATCTTCTTAATGTTTTAAGGAGGAATGACGTTAGACTGATGGAACTGTAAGATTTAGCTTTTGCGTAGCTGCTCTTACCCGGCTTTGTGATGAATACCACTTCAGTCACTCTTCGGGTTTGAGGGATGTATCCTAGGTGCGAGACTTGCTTGGGACATGTTTCTTATTGGGTTAAGAGTAGTATATCGATCTATCCCTTTTTGTAGCGTTCACAGGTTGTATGCCATATCACACTTTTGAAAGGACTGAAAAGGCTAATTGACCACTTTTGTCTTTCTTTGATCTTTTCTGGTGTTCCCTTCTAGGAGTCTGGCCGGTTTCAATCAAATTGGGTTGTTTATTGCTCCAGGTAAATGAGGTTTTATCATTCTCGGTTTTTAAGAGCGTCTCTTGTGTTTGTCGGTTGCTTTGAGATAATGTTGTAGAGTCATGTTGTGAAACAAATGGTCTCTACCTTCTGACAGAATTTTTTCCAGGCTACTGCCTTGGCTGTCTTGGTCTTTTGGCCATATTCTGTTAGCTTTATTGCAGCTTTTCTAGTTTTTGGTGGCTTTAGGCTTATTGAACAGACGCTTAATTTTTTGTTTGGTTGGACTATTAAAAGACAGCTCCTCTTTATTTAAAGATCTGAACTGCGGGTGTTCTATCTTGTCTTGTAGTTTTTGTTTATATAGTCTGCTCTTTGGCTTACTTCCCGTTGAGACAGTTCGAAGCTAATTTAATTATAGTCAGATAGTGATGGCTCGTCTAAGACTTGCCATTTGTTCACTGTTTGACTAATATTCGTAGTTGCAATATCTATAACTTTCTATCTGTTGGAGTTATGAAAGGTTGATGTATTGCCTACATTAACTACTACTAGATTGTTTGTTAAGATAAATTCCAACAATGACTCACCTTTTATGTTGTGTGGTGTGCGTTTGCATCGCAGCCAAGGATGAGGTTCAGATCGTCTTGTAAAACTGACAATACTAGCTTCTCTAATTCTTCGCTGGGTGGTGGCTCCCAGAAATCGGATGGGAGCTTATAATCGCTTGATCACTACCTTTTTCACTTTTATTTTTACCGTAGTAATATCTCTATAGCAGAATTCCATTAGTGGTCAAAATTATTTCTTATTATTACATGTTCTAGGACTTACATAATTATAAATAAGCTTCCTTTTAGCAGTCCCTAGGCCACAGATCTCTCATTTGACTATTGATGGTTCCTGGATAAGTTCTAAGTCATAGTCTTCTGTTAGCAGCTTCCTGCACAGATTTGCACTGGCTGCTTTACAGTGGTGTAGGTTAATTTCTAGTATTCTTAGGTTTTGCCTTATTATATTATAATGTTAAAAATTGATTTAGTATAATGTTTGTCCCCTGTATTAAATTTATTCTCGGTACGCCCACTTTTCGTTGTTTGAGTAGGGACAAAATGTCAAATTTTAAATACAATCTCTTCTTCCGGTAAAGTTTGAAGAACGCAGACATCATCTAACGTTGTGTACGCCCAACGAGACTTTCATTGTTAAATATTTCACGCACTATTATGTGGATACGAAATTGAATATTGTGCCGATCTGAGTGAACGTCTGTATTTTTGTGGGTTTCCATACCTCCACCCGTGTTCTTTATCTGTGGAGTTAATAAGCACATGTTCTAATTGGAAAATTTCTTTGATGACATCACGTCACTGGAGTTAATACCACCTACACTTTCGAGGGGTTGAATACAACTATCATCATATTGGAGGAAACAATTGCCGAATTTACGAAGTTGATTTGAGGGAAATTTGCTTATTTTCAGTGAACGTATAAATTAAAAAGGGGCTTACTTGTGATAACGCTGTATGTACATCTTTGTAAGGTTTTAGTTAAGTTTTAAGAAATGCTGATAAGGTGCCACTAACTAGTCGCATGCTTTGAGGAAAACTAACTGTAAGTATTATACCTCTTATTTTATGGTCACTCGATTGTAATGACGACTGTACGTACTTATTAGGTCGTTAACACAATAAATTATGAAGTCGTTTAGTTCTGTCACATATCATTATATGGTGCGATTTGATTATCTAGATATTCGTATCGTTGTATTTTAATTTACAAGATGAATTCGTTTCTACTCTGAATGTAAAAGTTAGGCCGACAACGTCACTTTGTTATACGACGTGCTGCCTAGTCAAAGGCTGATTTAGTATTTTGTCTGTGATACCGACCTACGTATTAGTGTTTGATCAAATTTATATACATTTAATGTTATATTTCTTTCTAACGTAAACTGTTGTCTGTGATAAAATAAATATACTCTGTGTTACCACTTCTCTTTTGTCATTTGTTTTATTTCAGCTGCGGGTAGATCTTCCACTTTAGTCTTTTATCGTTTTGACACGTTTTTAAATTCATATATGTTATAATTTAACATCACGAAGTTTACGACTCAATCGCCGGAACAACTGAGTTAGCCTTCATTCTTTTAAGTTACAAGTAACATCACGTAACATGATGAAGAACTTTATTGAGGCCTATGTGTGCTAGGCAGTTGATTGATTGAAGTGTTCGTTTTGCACTGTCGTATATCGATACTGCAAACGTTCTCCCGCCGTCTTCTAGAGACTACCCTAACAGAATCGACAATCTTCGCCCGCTACTTTATCTCTAGTTTGGCATTAGCTCATGGGTGTAGCTTAAATACTTGCTCACTCAACCAGAGTTTTATGAGTTCGTCCTTTTATACATAGGTGCCTGCTTCGAAGTAGTGGCTGGTGAAGAGGGGTGTTTTCATTTTTCATACCAAAGACGGTGCCAATCAAGCTCTGACTATATCGCCTTGCTCATTTGTCAGTGTAACACTTGAGTAGCTTACAGGGTTGATGGCTTTCACCGTGGTGGCTGCCTCAACAAAATCAAGTTTGCTTTGTGTGTCTGTTTTTGATAGAGACGATAGCATTGTCTGGTCATGACTTTTTATTCTACTTAGTAGCTACGGTTGTTCTGCTCTCAGGATTTGAAGCTGTGTCTATTGCCCTCTTCCTCTCCATTTGATGTTTTTTTTAAAGTTGGGGAATGCTTAGCGCGTTCTCTGCGTTCCTTGGCTATATAAGTTTGGCCTTTTTGAGGGACACCTTGGCTAGTGAAGTGGCTGTGTCTTTTCTTTATATGACCTCTTTCCTTCTCGGCAGACTGTCTTGGTAAAGATTCCATCAATCTTTATACAAGTAAGGTTGATTAATTCTGATCTGGGCGGTTAAACCAAGGCCCCTTGCCTATTTGCTTATGAGACACGACCACAGTCAGTAGCTATGGCATGGCTTATGTCTGGGCATGGCTTCTTATTCTACTTAGTAGCTACGGTTGTTCTGCTCTCGGGATTTGAAGCTGGGTCTATTGCCCTCTTCTTCTCCATTTGCTGTTTTATTTTAAAGTTGGGGAATGCTTAGCGCGTTCTCTGTGTTCCTTGGCTATATAAGTTTGGCCTTTTTGAGGGACACCTTGACTAGTAAAGTGGCGGTGTGTTTTTTGTTATGATCTCTTTCCTGCTCGGCGGACTGTCTTGGTCGCCGAAGTTTGTGCCGTATTAACCGGAAGCGGTGAAGATTCCATCGATCTTCATACAAGTAAAAATTTCCCGCAACTATATATAAAAAATTGACTTAATACTTCTGGAGAGCGCCTGGTATTCAAAAGGCTCATTTCATGACGCATATTATAAACTTTTGGGCCTACATCTGATGGTGCTCTGTTTTGCACGGGACACATTTGAAGTAATAGGTTGTTTTGTCGGATAGGCTGATCTTCTAGACAGCCATGCATCTCTTTGGCCTGGTTTCCTTTGTAAAATTTAGAATTTGTATTGAAGTTGATTCCTTTTGGTCTGGGCGGTTAAACCAAGGCCTCTCGCCTATTTGCTCATGATACACGACCACAGTGAGTAGTTATGGCATGGTTTATCGGTTCCACAATGTGAGACCGGCATCGTTTTTATACCCCAGTGCCACGACATTACAGCTGGGCGGGTCAGTCTGCGAGGCGGTTTTTATCTTTATGTTTTGAAGTTTATCTCGCTTAGAGAGCCCACGCTATAGCAAGTTGTGACTCCTATCTGCCACTTGGAGACGCGATCGATGAGTACCCACCCTCACAAACAGTGTACATGAACTGTACGTACATAATATATCCAATCCGTGTCATAACAGTGGCTTTTATCCTTTGATAAATACTAAGGTACTCTTCATTTTATCTTTTTAAAACCACAATAAAGGTTGAAAGATAGTAAAACGACACTTCTTCTTCTTCTCGAGTCCTTAAACCAACAGTTTTATATGTCCTTCCAGTGGCGAGCACAGGCTATGGCCCTGTCGGTGGCTGCGGTGAGGTCCTCCATGGTGCATTTTTCGTCGAGGAGTCGGCAGATCGGAAGATGTTCCATGGTCTGTCTTTCCCCGCAGTCGCATAAATCGCTGTCGCTAGAGTACCCCCACTTGGTCATGTTGACTTTGGATCTGCCAGTTCTAGTGCGTAGGCGGTTTAGGCTTTTCCACGTAGTCCAGTCCAGATCACCGCCAGCGGGTAGGTGTTCTCCCACTTCTAGGCTGGTACCGTCGATTGCGTCGGTGTTTTTAACGCGTTCGCGCCATGAATCCAACCTCGCTGCTTTAGCTGTTGAGTCCAGGGGTTTCTCGGGTATGAAGCTTTTTCGGGATTTTAGGCGTTTGTCGACGTTGGTATGGCCGTACAATGTATGTCTGGGGTCCTCTAGTTGCCTCAGCTTTTCCCGCCTACTCGCTACATTTCTTCTTATGTCTGGTGGAGCAATACCGGCTAATAGGTAGAGGCTGTTGATGGGTGTCGGTTTCAGGCATCCCGTGATGTAGCGACAGCTCTCGTTGAGCACCGGGTCGAGTTTTTTGGCATGAGATGACCGCTCCCAAACTGGGCACGCAAATTCTGCTGTGGAGTAGCAGAGTGCGAGTGCAGTAGAGCGCAGGGTGGTCGGGTTGGCGCCCCACTTGGTGTTGGCCAGTTTTCTGAGGATATTCTTCCGAGCGCTGACTTTCCCCTTCGTCTTTTCCACGTGGGCCCTATAAGTCAGGGTCCGGTCAAGGACGACTCCGAGGTACACTGGGTTCTGGTGGTGTTCTATTTCCGTACCATTCCAGGTGATGCGTAACTTCCGGTTTGCTTCCCGATGTTGCAGATGGAAAGCAATTACCTGTGTTTTGGTCGGATTTGGTCTCAGGTAGTTCTTGCTGTAGTAGGTTGAGAGGTTCTATAGTGCAGATGTAAGGACTCTCTCGATGGTGGTGAACTCTTTCTCCTGTGCTGTGACGCACAGATCGTCAGCATATAAGAAACTCCTGCAATTAGGGTGGATGGGCTGATCGTTGGTGTAGATATTGAAGAGGGTCGGTGCTAGCACACTTCCCTGAGGGAGGCCGTTCTGTTGCCGTCTCCAGCGGCTCTTCTGCTTGCAGAGTTCTACATAGAATCGTCTGTTTTCAAATAGCGATTTGATGACTTGCACTAGGTGGTAGTCGTGTGTCATGTCGTAGATCTTCGAGAGGAGCATCCTATGGTTCACAGTATCGTATGCAGCTGAGAGATCTACAAATACTGCGCCTGTGATTTGCCCGGGCGGAAGCCAGGTTGTTCTGGGATTAGGTGTTCTTCGATCAGGAGAGACAGATGGTTCAGGATGAGACGTTCATAGAGTTTGTGGAGGTGGCAGAGAAGTGATAATGGTCTGAAGTTTTTGGGGTCCGAGGCGTCTTTGCCCGGTTTTAGGAGGGCAATGACACGTGCCTGCCGCCATAGCTTCGGGATGTTATATGAAGAAGAGCAGTTCTTAAACAGCTCTAATATCCACTCTCTTGTCCTTGGTCCGAAGTGTTTTATTTGTTCTGAGCAAATGTCGTCCATTCCAGCCGCTTTACCATTTTTCAGGTTCTTAATACAGATGTTGAGCTCTTCCATGGCGAAGGTGATATTGAAGCTGTTGTTTTCTTTGCCAGGTTGTCGCTTGATCCTCATCTTAGGTTGTTTAGTTGGTGCTTTCCCGTTTAGAAGAAGTTGGCTTGCAACCTGGTTTGCAGTGACATTATGGTGTTGTTCAGCCTTTTTGGGGTCGTTGCTTAGCTTCTTGATGGTGAGCCAGGCTTTCCTACTGCTGTGGGTCATGTCCACACTTTCAATCATGTTTTGCCATGACTTCTGTCTTTCTTCCTGTATCTTTGGTGCTAGTTCTGTACCAGATGCAATGGTGCTATCCGAGAACGGATTTGCTTGGAATAGCTGTTGGCACTTCTGATATTCGTCTATTATCTCATGGGAGAGTCCTGGCACGTAGCTGGTTCTACATCCTCGTGGTATGTTCTTTCTGGATGCAGTACGTACGGCGTCAACGAACAGGTTGTAGTTGGTCTGTGACGGTTCGATGTTTGCCACTTTCGTGTCCAGGTTCTCTGCAAATCCTGTCCAGTCTGCTTTTTTGAAGTTGAAACGGCGGCGGAATGGGGCCGTGATTGGTGTGACTGCTGGTGATGCGCTAATGGATATCGGCCTGTGCTGTGTGTGTGGTATGGGTTCCAGCACGGCTTTACTGCAGAGGTCAGCGATGTTGTTGCTTACGAAGGCTAGGTCTGGGTTGTACCCCCGTTTCCATCTAGAACTGTTGAAGGACTTCGGGAGTTTGGGGCCGTGGATTAGACTGAGGTGGTTTGCATCGCTCCACGTCTCAACCAAGTCGCAATTTTCATCTGTTTTGGCGTAGTCCCAGTTGACGTGGTGACTGTTAAAGTCACCGATGATGATGTGAGTCTTGTTCCGATCGAAGTTTAGCGGTTTAGCGAAGTCAAACCGTTCCCCGGGTGGCTTATAGACCGAGGTGATAGAGATGCTGTCCAGTTCCACTGTCAGGATTTCGATGTTGTTGGCTTGAGACATGTTGGCCGTCTTGACGATGAGATCGCTCTTCGTGAAGATGGCGCTACCGTATTTCTCGTGCTGGCACTCTAATATTAGCTTCATACCAGGGATCCGTGGGCGGTTGTTGTTTTGGCCTCGGTGGGTCTCTTGCAGACAGAGCACATGACATTTGTGGTCTGTGCAGATTTTTGCCATAATGTCTTGTTTGGCTCCTGTGAGCCCCTTGACGTTAGCAGAGATGACAGTCAGTGCCAGCCCTGGAAAGGGCCCTTTGGGGTGACACTGATGCACTGTGCTGGTATGCATAGTAACGCTGTTTAGTTGAGGTGAGTAGTAGGATTTGCAGATTAAAGATCTGACAGGGGTCGCGACGAGAACGCTCCTACTTTGACCCCCAAAAAAAACACACTGTTATCATATTGTTTATAATCAAAATCTTTATCTACTATTACGTACGTGCAGTTAACGTACATTAAAGAAGTGTACATGAACAAATGTACATAAGATGTACCAGTAATGTACGCAGAATGGACGAAGTGTGTTATATAGGATAACCACTAGAGTACTTTTTTCGTAATAAATTTAAGTGGGAACCTTAAAGTCAGTAATAAAATAATTTTTGTATGCAAGTTTTATTTAATAGTTAGTTAAAAGTTAATAGAAACATTTACGTTTAGTTGGGTTATACAAATGAAATATAAGTAAAACAAAATAACAAAACGGCAGTAACATAAAATGGTGAAGTTTTTGCGACTGTGTGAAAAACTGTAATTTGACCAATATATAATGACAGACATTTAGCGAGGTTACTGGTTGAGAATAACAGTTACGTTTATTTTACGTCATTGGTCATGTATGGTTGGTGGGATACAAATAAAATATGGAAAAACGATAGTTAAAATGGCGTAGTTTTTGAGACTGTGTAAAAACCTGAAATTTGACGAATAAGTTGACAGACATTTAGCGACGTTGCTCATAGGCAACAACAATTATGTTTATTTAACGTCATAAATCAACAGGTTAGAAAAAATCAGCATATTCAACACAATTGTATTTTTATTAAGCAAAATCTAATATAAAATTAAAAAAACTTAAGTATACATTCTTGTAGAACAGTCTTTTGCTATAAGCACAGACTAAAAAAAGCAGTTAAAACTACTAAAACAATATATTATATATAATTCGATTCAACTAAAGAAAATATAAATACAATATAAATAAATTGAACTAAAATAAAAATTTAAACAATTACGGACTGGTAATTAACTGTTTGACTTTCTCCAAATCTAAAATAAGTTTATTAACTTGTCCAATGTCCATTTCAAAATTAACAGTTTTCCTCGTATTTTCATTCTCCTTTCTGAAACAGTGTAAATCGACTTGTAACAGTGGTTCTCTAAGCGTAGCCAATTTGGAACTCCCCATAATCCATTTTAGTTTCCAATCGATGTTTTGCACAATATTAGCATTGGTTTTATGTAATTCGTCACATAGCACTGCTTGATAAATTTGACTCTTCCTATTGTCATAACATTCTTTAATTATCTGTTGATACTTTGGAGTAACGGTTTTAATAACATTTTCCCAATTTTCCGATTTGAGAACGTTTTCTTTGTATAAATTTTGTACGTAATTTGTCGCAATCCTATGATCATCCTTAGTCCATTCAATGTCATCATTTCCAACGTTGAAATTTGAGTGATTTTTAGTGATTAGATCGTCGACGCAATTGTGAAGAAACTGCAAATATTTGATTAGAATTTTGTATGTTTTTAGAGTGAAAATTACCCGATGTAAGGCTTCTTCGTTCGTTATTTTTAAAAGGGTTGCTGCCATTATTGTCGTATAAATTGCACTGTTGCCACTCTCAAAGCACGTTTTTAAGTGTTCTAAATTGATGATAAAACTATTTACTTGTCGTTAGTGTGTTATCGTCTCATTAAAATTCCAAAATACGTGTAAACATAAACAAACTTAATTTTATCAAAATAATATTTACTTATTCATTCATGACTGGGCAATAAAAATACTTTCTAATTCGGTACTTCTCTACACAGTTCTAGAAAGTATTTTTTTTTACTTTTTATAAATTTATATCTTTTTGAGTTTTCTTCTTTTTACAAAAGTAGATTTTAGTTTATTCTGTTTCTAGAAATATTTTTTTAGGTCTTTTTTCCCTAAATTGTTTTTAAATGTTATTTTTCTTAAAAACAAAAAATCTTAAACAATTTTTTATTTGGCTATTATGTTAGTAACGTAACAGACGTGATAAAAATATAAAGTATTTAAACTATGTAACGATTTCATTATAATTTGGTATTAGCACATAAAAATTAAAATTTTTGAACTGGTTCCTAAACGTGACAACGCTGTAAAACGCCTGTACCAACTTAAACATTTCAAACCGAAAAATCACCAGAGGGTGTTGTATGTTGTATGCTGTAAATGTTTGAGGTTTCGGAAAATAAACTTGCGCTTTTCTTCTAATAAATACTCTTTAACTTTGTAAAAATTATAAAAATCGTTTTTAGTGTTCTTTTTTATGTTATTGGACGATGGCCGAATATCTAGCATCCATTTTTGGTACAGAAAAGGACAAGTAAGTTCATTATTTTGTGGTACATATACCGGATCGTTTATTTACAGAGTAAATTGTTCTTTCTACTTTAAAATTGGAGCATGTCGCCATGGAGATCGTTGCTCCCGTATTCACAATAAACCAACATTCTCACAAACTTGCTTATTGCAAAATCTCTACGTTAATCCACAGAATTCGGCAAAGTCTGCGGACGGAAGCCACTGTAAGATAACAATCAATTGCTAATACCTACTAAAAATGCGTTTATTTTAGTGGTCGCTAATGTATCTGACGAAGAAATGCAAGAACATTATGACAACTTCTTCGAAGATGTTTTCGTCGAATGCGAGGATAAATACGGCGAAATTGAAGAAATGAATGTGTGCGATAACTTAGGTGATCATCTCGTTGGTAATGTCTACATTAAGGTACGATTGTTAGTTTTTTCACTAATCTGTGATTTAAAAGTAACTTACAGTTTCGACGCGAAGAAGACGCCGAAAGAGCAGTGAACGATTTGAACAATCGTTGGTTTGGAGGACGTCCAGTTTATGCAGAATTAAGTCCAGTTACTGATTTTCGTGAAGCTTGTTGCAGACAATACGAAATGGGCGAATGCACCCGTTCTGGCTTTTGCAATTTCATGCATCTTAAACCTATATCACGAGAATTACGTAGGTATTTGTATTCACGTCGTAAGCGCGGTGGTACGACCGGCATTGGAGGTGGTGCTCCACCGCCTAATCGTCGTTCAAGATCGCATTCTCCACGCAGGCGGTCTCGTTCTAAAGGGCGTAGTCGTAGTCCTCGTCATAGACGCAGTGGACGGTACTAACCGATTATGTTTTAAATTTCTTTAATTGCTGTGAGTGGAATTTTTGATATGAAAAGATCACAGGTTTTATTTTTTTTTTTGATCAAATTTTATTTTAGGAAATATTACTGTATAATTCTTTTCGTTTTGTACTTGCTCGTACAAAATAAATTGTTTGTCAACTAAATGTACTTCCTCCTTATAAAACGATTGAAAAAATGTAAGTTTGCAGGAGGGAAGTAGTTTGTATAAAAAATTCTTTCTGATTATATTGTATTTGGAATTTGAAATATAAATTCAATTCTTATGATGTACTTCATTAGTTTTGCCTAACTCGGTATATATATGCGAATTGTCGATAAAACAGTGATCGTCATAGTGAAGAATACCTAAGATTTGAAAGAGTATTATAAGTGTTGTAAGTTTATTATGTAAAAAAGCCTAATATTTATAATAACTAGAAATATAGAGATTTATGTTGATTTCGCGATAAAAGATTGATAATGTTCATAAAATTTAATGCATGAAATAGAAAAATATCTGATTGGTCCATTTATCGACGATCATAAAACAACGCCAATTAGGTTCTTTCAAATGTTTTAAACGTTCTTCTGTTACTACGCGTAGTTCGTTATTCGGGTTAAATTATTGTTTCGTTATTTAATTTAAATGTAACTATAACTTATTGTGTGTGATTTGTGAGTACGCGAACTTTGTTGTTTCTACCAGTACTTTGGGCAGCTTCGGAGTTACCGCAGCCGTACGCATTGCAAGGTAAGACTATAATTCTGAATTGTAATATAAGTTGGTGCTTGTACTAAAAATATGTCCACGTTTGTTGTTTATAAATGATAATTTAGCTGTGGTTAAGAAAAAAACTTTTGGATTTTCAAGGTTTTTGTATAACCTCAATGCGATCGATATAAACCTAGGCCAACTAAACTTCGCAGATCATTTAGTGTTAAATATATGGTATATACTGCATCCCTTTATAGAAAATAGTTTACACTTTTTAGTAAATTATGGCTTAAACATAAATTTTAGTTTTGTCCTAAAATAAATTTATGAGTATTCTAGAATATTCCGTTTGTCAATTCTTTGTAAATATAATGGCCGCATTCATGTAAACATAGCGGCTTAGATAAAGCGTAAGCGTCTGAACACCCAAAATTTATCATTTAAATATTTGTTGAATTATCAGTAAAATAATAAAGCTTGTTGCTTTGTAAGTACCGGGTGTCCGAATAAGGATGCTGTATCTCAACAATGATAAAGCTTAGAGGTTTGGGAAAAAATCCTTACAAATAAAGTGGGCAAAGAAAATGGCTGGAAATTATTTTAAAGTACCTAAATCCACTACTAACAAGGTTCACGATATCTCGGAAAGTTAGGCGATGAGCTATACTTTTGAAAACATAATTTGATCGCTTGAGTAATAAGTACGGTATCATTTTGCTTTATATTTTTTCGTATTTGTCATAAGGGAAAGGGAGGCCAATGCATTTTTCAATATTTACATGGTAATATCTTCTAAACCAGTGATTCCCAAAGTGGTCTATATCAACCCCCAGGGGTCTATGACAACCTGCAAGGGGTCTACAACGAAAAAAAAAAATTGGAGGTCTATTAAATGAAAATGGATCTCAACATACACTAATAGTACCTATTTACTTACATTATACTATATTATAATATAAAGACATACATTATTTATAAAAGTACCTATGAAGTAAAAAAATTATTATACATATATGTTTATAAAATTGTGTAAGTTGTAGGATGTAGGCATTCGCTTTGTGGTCGCAATACATTTTGAACTTGTAAAACCTGCACATAATGATATACCAGTATCATCTTGTTACAAGCATACGCGCAGTCTCAGAGCTTCGCGAACTTGCACTGACTTGTTCAATTCGTCACTCTATAAATACGAATGTGAGACAAATACGTTTATTCGTTTCCTGAATTTTGAAAAGGAAAGTGCTAAAAAAATATTTAAAAAAATATAAACTGGTAGTTTATCACACAAATTATAGTGAATCAGTGTTATTTTGTTTGAGAGTGCCGGAGAAAAGTAAGTATATTGTTTTTTATTAAATTTTAGTTTTGTACACGTAGTTAGTAAAGATAGATAAATTACGCCAATCATGACTTCAGTTATTAGTAGTTTAATAATCAAATCATGCAAATAATTACACGAGTACTCCTTAATATGTAGTGTTTCTTTTTCAAAGTTTTAGCCGAGGGGTTACGCACGGCTGTACTCTGGTGTACATGCTCTGTGTACTCATATGTAATCTGCAGTACTCATATGTACTCTGCACAACTCATATGTACTCAGGTGAATTAATGTATTCTGATAGTGTACTCATTTAAAGTCATGTGTATTCAAGGTGTACTCATATGTGCTTAAAATATACTTTTGTGTAAGATACGCCTCCAAATGAACTCGGTGTATCACCGAATGCTACCGAATCTGATGTTTGCATCAGTCGGGTGTTATGATGATGTTTTTGACGCCACTTTTCTACGTGATATATGCATATCTAGTTTTAGAATTAAAAAATAATACGAATGTCATTAATACGGTTACTAACATTATGTTGTTCGAACTCATTTTGTTAAAAAATAACTTCAATTTCTCATACTGATTGCTTGATTAATAATGAAACGCCTACTTGTAAATACCCGATAATAATTTACAGATTCCAAATTAAAAAACTTTTAAATTTTGCCCTGTACTTTTCTATATGGAAGAAAATGAAATTGCAACTGCAACTATTAAATTAACAGTATTTGATCAATTGGAAGATCATATAAATACTGTGAAGGCTTTTCCAAAGTACATAAAAACATTGTTTGTTGTAACGGGGTTTGATAGCATTACAAGTTTAACCGAAATAAACGATATCAATTATGTCGAAAAATTTGCAGGGAACAAAATCCCTAAACTTTTTCTTAGCGAAAAGGAACGTTTTCTTAGTATATAAGCAGCATGCCCTGAAAACTTTGAAATCGTAAGAGGTCACAAGAAATTGATAATCCAATTAGTGTTACTTTAAAAAAAATCAAGAACAGCAGAAATTTCATCCAAACCAATTCGATAAATTGATAAAGCGCTCATGTACGTTGCTGACTTTGATTTGACCTTTGAAAACCATGGTGTGTCAGTTCGACCTAAATCTTACATTAAGAAAAAAATGCTGAACTGGATCCGAGTATTAGAGAAGATATAACGGCTAATGTAGATTTGTCGAAAGAAAGATGAAGATCACATCAAAGGTGATATTAAGTTTTACTGCTCAAAAATTGTGGACGTCTTAAAATGAAAGTGTTTTCAAGATAAATGTTTATAATTGGCGGACGTTTACTATACGAAACGTTGTATGCCAACTTAAAAAATGTAATTCTGTCACTAAGCACTGTATGTTGGTACATTCAATCAGAGGAACCAGTCGAAGTAGTATATTTTACTTCAATCGTTTAAAAGAATCTTTAAGACAAAAAGGTTTACCGATGGTAGTATGGCTGAGTGAAGATGGTACACGACTAACAGAGAAAGTGGAGTATAACGCAGTTTCTAATAAATTGGTAAGACTCACGCTTCCTTTGAAGGACAATAGACTGCTTGAGACAAATGCATATTTGGCCATTTCTGCATATCATTATCATGCAAGATTATTGTCATAACTATAAGTATTCTAATTATGCCTACGTGATAATAACCAAAGTTTTGGGTACGGAAGCGCCATCCTTTTGTGTTGGCTTGTTTGTAACGAATAATCGGTTTACCCATGAAAATATTTTGGAAAGATGGGAAGTTGGATAAAATGACTTCTGATAAAAAGCGATGAAATTGGTTCCACAAAAGAAATCTGATAACACTGATACAAAGTGGTCCTGGCATCATTTAATATTCATTCTCTAGATGTCTATTTAAGACACTATTCACATTAGTACTAAATTAATTTACAAATTGGTAAACACCAAGTTTCAACAAGTCACATTCAAGAAATAATTAGAAACGTTTCAAAAGATAACCACATGCTAACTAGTACAGACATAAGCGGTGAAGATAAAATGAATTTTAAGAAGCACAGAAATTATCTTGTTCTTTCATTTCTTTACTAGCTTCTGAAAACGCCAAAGAAACTAAAACATATTTGACACTAATTCATAACATCGTATCTTCATTTTTGGACAAAAATTTAAGCGTGAGCGAGAACGAATATACAAAATTTGGTTTGTCGTATTCTTTCTCAGAGGTTGGAGACGATGGATAATATCGACTCAGAAGTATACGTTATCAAAACAAAATTATTTCTACTAATTCATTTCAATTTATAGAACTCAATACTCACGCGTTTTTAAGTTTAGTTCTGAAATTCCAATCAGTTTCTTGTTTAAAACCAGAAATGCTTTTGTCCTGGTTGTTTTCTAGTCAACCATGCGAGCAGCTGTTCAGGTCGGCGAGATCTTTAACCTCTACTTTTTCCACCATCATAAATATTTCAATTTTACAATTGCTAAATAGATTACGCCGCATCCAGTTTATTGAACATGCAAAAATAAACTTGAAATCATCAAACATCACATTTTTCAAACCACGAAGAGTCGACGTTAGTGGAAACATTTGATGTAGATTATGACAGTGCCGACAAATTATCTGAAATTGTTGAAAACGCATTGTTTGCAATGAATTTAACTTATTAGGAATCAAACTGGATGAAAATTGTTTTGCTGAAAATGCAGTTCCACAATCCAATTCCGATTTAGATGAAAATACCTTGAACCACTGCATTTTTTTAAAGTAAATTTGAGATTCTTATACAAATAAATTAATTTGTTTTCACAGTACAGTAACAAATTTTTCTTACAGTACATTGGCAGTTGATTATTTGTTTTTGATTTATTTTTTATTTAATATTAATTAATATTTACCATTCTTTTGTAAACATAGTTATACCTGAAAAGGTGTACTATACATACATTTTTATATGAACCAGATGTACTCATGTGTACTCTGCTGTAATCACTGTACTCATCTGTATTCAGTGTACTCATCTGTACTCAGTGTACTCTTCTGTATTCAAATGTACTAGTGTACTCAAGTGTACTCATATGATCGCAACCTGTACTCACTGTATTCGTACTCAAGTGTACAATTAATTACGTCGTGATTAACCCCTCGGTTTTAGCAATCGTTATTATAATTACAGTGCAATTTCCGTAATCCGAACTAACTGTTGCAAGGAGATGTTCGGATTATGGAATGTTTTCGGAAAAATCTAAAAAAAGAGAACTGTACATACATATTACGTATGTATTTTATTATTAACATACAATATAATGTTACCACTTTGAAAGATAAATTAAGAAAATAAGAAATCCACAAATGTACAGCTGCGTGTTTTTTGTAGAATTTCCAATACACACTCATTTGTTGTTTTTTTTTTCATAGAATTTAAATGTTTACATATAGGAAATTTCGTTTACTATAAGCTTCAATGTTTTGTAATAGCAAACAATATAATAAACAAGCTGCCACTTTTTTTAGACCTTTTTCTTTTAATAGTCACCGCAACTTCGAATCGATCAACTAATTAATTTACTAATCCAGTCAATCTATACATCCAGCATTGATGTAAAAGGTCGGGTAGTTCTAATTTTTTGGTATGTTGTATGTAAAGGGTCACTGTTAAATGCGCCAAGTTTTCGACCTCGCTAGTGTTCCGCGGGCATGAAGCATGAAGGAGTGATTTAACAAAAAAACTACTCAGTACTTTTTTAAAGTATAGTATGTTTGTCATAATTTATAAAAAAAATCATCTTCCTGAGAATAATAGTTTTTGAGTTGCAGCCATTTAAATTTTTAGCTAATTTTCAAAAGTTTCAAAAATTGTTAGTTTTTCACTTAGGTTTTCTGCATCATCATCATCCAGTTCGCATAGTGGTTCCATTTCAGTAGAAATGAAATCTACTTCTATTTTCTGTACATTGTCACAGGACTAACCGCAGCAAAATGAACATATTGCTGAACATTTCAATCCTGCTTTTCGGCATCCACACGAAGTACTACAACCTTTTTTACAGGAACACGAAATGAATTTCAGGAGAGCTTGTGGAGCTGGGTCCTTTTATCATTTTCTTTGGGCTGAGGCCACGAGCTGACTGTACCCATCCCCATTCTCTACTCCCAACCATTTCTGCACCTGAACAAAAAGTCAATGTATGAAACACAAATCGAACATTAAACAAGTAATGTACATTACCTGGTGGTAAGTCCTCAGAGAGTGTAATCGTGCAGCATCCTGGGTAGGCGGAAGTCTGGCAGGATGGAAGATCTGACAAATAATTTATACCACAGGTCATTGAGGTGTTCTTTGACTTGCTTGCTACCAATAATTGCACTCCCACTGCAGCAACTTGCTTAGGTGTGGCATTAGAATTAAGAAATGTTGTGGCCGCTTTTTGCAGCTGTGGTTGTTTTTGAACGAGTGACAAGATTTTATTTTTCCCATGCCCATACAGGCAGGATGTGAAAGCATGAACAACAAGAATCAAGTGAGACAGTGAAGGCACGTTCAATGAGGTTGATGAATAGAAAACATCTTGTGTTTTGCACATTTTTTAAAATATATGTTTGTTTCACATTTGACCAATCCTGTGAGAAGCACCAGGAGGTTTATATCTTCGCCCACAATAATCATTGCATCGTACTGGGGGCATTTGGAAATAGCAGAGGTGACAATCAAGACGCCTGCATTCTCAGGTGCTTGTTGTACTGGAATATCAACACTTTCCATGTGTTTTTAGCATGTTGATCAACCGAGCTTTGTTGCTTTCATTTCCAAAAAATTTTGGTTGAGGTACTGTAGCAACCATTGATTCTTCAAACATTAAATCAGGGGAAGAATGAGCTTTAACTCTACGACCACGTTCACTACTCTTTGTACTTTTTTGACCTGCCTCTGATGGATACCCATCAAAAACTACCATAACCTTTGAGCCATAGTGAGACTTTAAATATTTTATGTAAGTTGCTATTATAGTTTTGAAAGTAGCATTGCTGGGCCAAACCACATTGTGGAGTAAGTGCCCACCATCAACTACAAAAACGTGATGTTTTCCTTGTATTTTATTCTTCTTAATTGGTGTAAAATCTGTGTATAGAGACGATTTAGTGCCTTTACGCATACCTTCATTAGTAAATAAGGACATCGGGTATGGTGACATTTCATAGGAAAAAAAATTCTTTATGTCATCATCGGTCTGTTTTACCAAGCACATTCTATGAAATAGCGTGAGAGGATCAATGGTCACTCTTTTTTCGCCAACATTCACATAATTTACAACACTTCCAAGCGTCATAACTTTGTCTTTTCGCTTGAATTTCACTTCTGAAAAATTAGTATTGACGATTGTGAGCATAAGCTTTATACCAATCTCCTGAGACATATGGCAGTTCACATTTTCGGGTGCAATCACTCCACTGTTAATCGAAATTAGACAATATGGGTTAGGAAATGGAGGATGTTGAGAAAACCACAATGGTTTCAGTGCCAGCTTTATCTCGAATAATACGAGAAGGCCGGGTATCAACATGTTGCTCAGAGGTTGCTGATTCAATGCCACAGTAAGTTTCTACCTCGCTGCAGATGTTCTGCAAATACACCATTCCTAGTGTCCAACAAAGGAGGACAGTGTCAGTAATGCCACGTCCTCTGGTTAGGCCGCCTGAGGATTTCATCGTCTTCATGAGCGTCTGCTCAACTAAATACCAGACCAGAATTTTCTTGTCAGCCGGATCGTAAAATATCCTTTACTTGCGAACTTATTATATTCCACAGGATCCATTCATTTTTTGAATCGTTGTCAGATGAAGAACCCAGTTGCCTGACCTTTCTGCTTCGATAAATTGTTTGTTTGATGTTACCATACGAAAGTATTGTACCCACAACTTGGCCGTGGGGCCATTGCTTTCCATTTGGGAGAGAGCATTTCGAAATTTTGTTGCAACGTTCTGAAAATTGTCGTTCTCTTGGGACGTCAAAATCACGGATCTGTCATCAGTTAGTAGCCACTCATCTAAGAGATGCCTCTCTTCCATGTTGAAAGTCATCGTTTCCAGAATTCCAGTAGCCAATGCTAAATGAGTTAAAATATGAGCCCGCACTGCTCGTCCATATGCATGCCCGGACATGATCTTTTCCACACTATTCTCCGCGTAAATAGTCGAAAAAAGTTTTTTCAGACCACTGCCATTCATAATCACACCAATAGATCCCATAAAAGAAATCAATAGGTGGAAACCTCCCAGCCTCATTTACAACTATTTCCTTGCCTTTCAAATACAGCTGATCACAAGTTACAAAACAAGTTTTTTTATTACACTTTTTCCTGGCAAATAGAAGAGCTGTTAAGATGGTGTCTGGATTAGATGGGGGGAAGTTTATAAATGGAAGGCATACAACTTTAGATTGTTTATAACTTTTATCCTTCATCGCCTCTTCGATAAAACCATTCTAACCTGCAACATTTTTTTTTCTTCAAGCATCTTCCATACAGCCAAGTGATATCAGTAGCCGAAGGGACTATTTCATCATCGTGAAGTAGGTGGATAGTGTTTAAATCTGCAACTGTAATGGACGCCAATTCTTTTGAGAAAGTTTTATCAAAAGTTTGAAGCTCTATAGGCGCAATAGCCTCCACAATACCAGAGGCAGTGTATTTCTTTACTTTGGTAATATTATTGTCTGGTTTCATTGAAGCGCTAAGAGTTATTGCCATGACACCTCCCAAGGCGTGAAAAGTGCCTGAACCGTCCAATGTATGGACATTAAAATCGGCGTTGTCAAATACGAACTGCACAAAACCACCGTCATCGATCTCTAGCTTGTCAGGGCGTAAAATTGCCGATGTTGTTAGGGACAAGGTGTCATTGTAACTAGATGAGAAGCCTAGAGATTACAGCAGTTCAATGAGGTGCTTTGATCCAAATTTATGGTACAAATACACACCAACTCCAAGTAAAAGTGAGGATAAAAACGAACGAGGTCAAACTGCAGCTATTAGGGCATGCGACATTGCAACACATTTCTTTTTCCACTTATCCAGGCTGCTACGCTTTGAAGATAAGAATTTCAAAAAATTTTAACACTGATTTGGGGATTACTGAATCTACATTTTCCAAGAAATTATCAGAAGGTGTATATTTATCTGTTTCATACGGTTGTGCACGAATGTCTCCCAACATGAGTTCAGCAGCAGCTTCTATTACCCTCATTTTTCTTCTTCAGGGTCCAATTTGTTACTCTCATACCAGGAAGATATATCCTGGTATTTCTTAAACAGATGACTTTTAATGGTCCGAGTGTCAGGACGGTAATCCCCAGGAATTTGACTTATCAGCTCTTCAAATGAAAACTGGCATTCTTCAGAGTTTTCCTGAAGGAATGAATATATATGTTCCATTGCCCGTTCCACGTTGGAAGCTGGTCGGTATCTTCTTTTATGTTCAGTGGATGGCGCTGCGTACACATCAAGTGCAACTAAATCAATTTCTTGTTCCCCAATCCGTTGTTTGATTTTCATTGCCCAATCATCACCTCGTTGATCGGCGGCTTTTAATATTTGATTTTTCATTGCATTTATTTCCACAGTTATCACATTATTCCTTTTCGACAGCTTCTCTTTCTTCTGGGCTTCAAGGAATGTGTTAGTTATCTCTTCTCCGCAAAGGAAACAACAGTGTTGAAAATCAAAAGTTTCGGTAGAAGATCTTGTTAATTTCGTAGGTGCAGTGCTCAACTTTTTGTGACGAAGATACGCTGCTATCAATTTCGGGTTGTTATGTCTCTTTTGGCAAGCACTGCGCACGGACACTTGTTTCACGCATTTAAAAAAATTATGATCCTTAATTTCCCTAGCAACTGGACTTGAAAACACTTGCTATTCCTTTTTCTTTTATCAACACAACATCCCCCTTCTTTAAACTAGTTTTACAAATAAAGCACAAGTCTGATAAAGTTGAGGGACCACCGGTAATCGACGAACAAGACATGCTACAGTCACTTATAATACACTATTGTTACACCATGTAATGCCTTTTTATTATACAATATCACTATATTAATAAAAAAGTAAAATACGATGCGGCGAAACTGCACTCATAAAAACTTCGCGCAATAAATAAATACAAAGGACAGCAAACAACTAATTATGAAAACTCTTGACAACTGACTCAACACTCTTCTCACAACTGATTTTGTATTCTGTGGAGGGGAGGTCGGCACCAACCACCCCTTCCTTCGAACCAGTCTCCAATCGACCTTCATTTGAATACGTGGCATATTCTTTACCACGTTTTATAATATTATTTATGTTGCAGTGTCAATATACCAATCGTCTTATAATGTAGATACATTACCTAATTTAAACAAACAGCTTATCAGCCGTCTTGTTTTAGAAGCTAATGATAGAAACCCCATTTTAATCACTGATTAAAACCACCTGAAACCAGTGAAAAATCAGAAATACTAACTGAAAACTAACAATCCTTGAAAATATTGAATATTCGTTCAAAATTTGAATGGCTGTAACTCAAAAAGTATTATTCTCAGGAAGATAATTTCTTTTTTAATTATGGAAAATATACTACAGGTACTTTAAGAAAGTACTGAACAACTTTTTTGTTAAACCGCTCTTTCACGCTCAAAATTCGAGAAAACCAGAAAAGGGTCAAAAATTGTGCCATTTTTCAGCGCCTGCGGCGCCCGCGGAACGCTAGCGAGGTCAAAAACTTGGGGCATTTAACAGTGACTCTTACATACAACATACCAAACAATTAGAACAAGAAAAATATGCAACAACTTATGCGTAGCAGGTAAGCTTACGTACGATGATTGTTTGCTTAAATCTGGCTCGATTATAATCAAATTGGTTCAAAGAAACTTGATGGGTATTAAGTTAGCGTACAAACAACAGCTGTATTACATGTTACGATGCTTTAAAAGTTACGACTGAAACTAAAGTTTTATGGTTTGCAATTAAAATGTTGAATGTTACAAATTAGAAAAAATAATCATGAATATGGTGAAATCAAATAACAACGACTGACGGCTGAATATAAACGAATTACAAATAAGAAAGTGGTTTTCTAATACGATTAGTATACATTAGTTTGCTTCATGCTCGAGGCAGTAATCGCCATATAGAAATTTCACCTAATATAAGCGTCTGGAGGTTATTGGATTATTATCTCCATGGACAACAAGAAGCAGAATTTTTATTAATAACTGTTGAGAGAGAGCTGACACAAACCTTAACAGACTTGCTAAAAAAATTTTTAATAGTATTGAAGCAACATTGTTGACGTTATTTTAACAAATTTTTTCTGCGACCGCAGAAAATCACTTAATTCAGTTAGAAAATTTTTAATACGTTATTCAGGATTATTGTACGTAAAGGGAATATTCAACGAGAAAACTTAAATATAAAGAAGAATTACTTACGATTTAGCGGAAAGCGTTATGAACAATTAAACGATTGCAGCCAAAAACACCGAATAAAAATTCCTTTCGCTCGTGTTTTCTTTCCGGAACGGTCAATTTCAATTACGTATTGGCAACAGTGCCGTCGAGAAACCGGTGCCGGCGTGTTTTTCTTCCGAAATATATTTAGCAATTACACGGTGACTTGGGCATATCAGCCGAGCTTCATTTTTAATATACTGTCAAATGTGCCATTCTACAAAGACTGTCCGAATACCGATCTTTGTGGGACCTCGCATGTCACCTGGAGAGTTCTCCTGGTGCCTACGCGAGTCGTCTTAGCCCAGCAGTCGACGGTTTTTAGAGCATCCATTGTGGATCTGCTGCGCATAAATCTATATTGTTTGCCTGATAGACCTCTTGTCCCCTCTACGCTGTCTCTCTATCAAGCATTAGGTGTTCGTATAGTTTAGCAATAGTGTTTAGTAAACAGAGTGTTTTATATTTACTTGCTTTGTTCGGTGCATTTTTCTTTTATTCAAAAGAACCAGCCTGACTCTTTTTCATGAGTCGGTAAATAATTTCACTTGGAGCATGTGGTTTATCAAGCGTGTTAGTGCACGTTGGGGTTGCTAGCGGTGACCTTCGCCAGAGCTTCGGCCGTTTGTCCGGGCCAGATGTCTTCTTATTGTTTAGTTTTTTTAGCAGTAACAATTATGTGGAGGGGCGAGTGGATAGGTATTATGTCTACATCTCGTTATGATTTTTCGAGGAAAAGAGTGAAATTTAGAGCACGCAATTCTCCACATGACGTGACCTATTGTCTTAGATAGTGAACAGTCTTTGGGTTCCTTGCAGTTTATTCTATTGTCTTCTTTGCCGCAATTATGGAAACAGTGCTTTTTATTGGGTCCACGGTAGTTCATCTCTAGACGCCCATTTTCCTAGCATCTATGGCAGTTATCGTCTGGATTGCGTTTAATGATTCGGCAGGGGTGATGCTAATTTTAATGGTTTTCAAACCGAGTAGATGCTTATTAAAGGTATGGCTACTACTGTGACGATTTTCTTCTCACCGTAACTTGGTCTTAACTTATTCTTATTGAGTTTACACCCGACGTGTTAACTTAAGCGCGTATGACCATGTCGACCTCGCCCGAGGTATGTCCTTAATGTAAATAACGATTTTGTTACGATTGGACAATGAGGTGCTGGTATTGATCTTGGTCATTTTGGTCACGAGGATCGTATTAATCGAATGCGCTCTGGTTTCAAAACTACCTACACAACGTAGGAGTTTTCGCAGAACAGTTAACTGTAATGGGAATATTCACAGCAGAGTTTTTGGCTGGTTCTTCGAATGGTGACTCGACATGTTTCGAAGAAATGCCGCGGAAAATTTTGGATTCCAATGCCTCAGCAGAAATTAATACTTTCCAGGTTAAGTTGGCACTTATCGGTTAATAGCGATAAATGATGTTCTTTATTACATCTCACATTGCCATTGAAAAAGTTTAATACTAACACGAAGTTATCTAACCAGATTTGTGGATCCAAAGCTTCAGGCGCTGCTCGGCCAATCATCATTTGCTGTTTGTCGTGGAAACACGAACACGGGATGTAAAAGATTGCCATTGGCACAAATTATACCCGCTTGGGTAATTCCATCCATAATTAAATCTAAATTTGACAGTCTAGTGGTTATTATTCACGTTATAAATATCTATGACACTCAGTAGATTCATTATGTAATATGTTTAATAATTTTTTTTGTTTCAGGTAAGTGAACAGAATGCATTTGTAAGTAGTAATTCTTTATTTATGTATGAATGGTAAAATTTGATTTGTTTTAATAGTGTATGACAAAAGACATTAATTTAAAGGTAGCCCATAACTCATATCAGTTTGATTAAATATGTATCTATCTTAAGATAAAATAATACTCTCAGTAAGATATAAAATTCTATGAAAAAACTATTTTAGATAATTTTAAGTTGCCAAAATCTTGCATTGACGTGCATTGGTATTCTTTATACCTATTCCCAAAAAAATAGATATAGTACCTTACAATACAAAATAGGAAATGCCACTGGTTATCTAAGTTAATACGGTCGACAATTTTCAACACGACGATACAAAATTTGAATCACTGTAAGCATATAAATTAAAATCGATCAACTATTAATGTTTACATGTAGGTGCGAATAATATTAACAAAATAATGAATAGCAACGTTTAAATGAGTACAAAATGGAAAACCTAACACATCAAAGTTTCTTAAAGCAAGTAGCTAATGGCAGCTACATCCGAAGTTATTCCCGAAACTTGCGAAGTATGCAAGCTTACATGCAACTACGTGTGTTTTTCAAAAGCTGGTCTTGACTAGTTATAAATTATTAAGGATACTTGATTAGAATACAGTCAACGTGCTCAATAATTTTATAACATAAAGCTGAAGGCGTTTTATAACTTCAACTGAAAGTAAATTATTAATTCTGATCTTTAGATAAACTCCTGGTAGCTAAATACTATTACTATAACCAGCTAAAAAGAGGATTGACGCAACAACGTATTTATTTAAAATATCGCCCCTTTGGCCGCGATTAGACTGCAGTAGCGTACGATCATGTTTTTCAATTTCTTAACACCGTTTTTTGAACTTGCGATTGTTTATTTCAAAAAACTAGTAGGTTAATGGATTTATAGCGAAACAACATTCTTAGATAATTTGTAAACAGATTTGTTTAAAACATCTTTTTACCTAAATCGCCATTTGTATCTTTTTCAAACACATCGCATATTTAGTAGATAAGATAAGCACGTGCATGATAATAAATTTATTGCTACAAACAACATGTTTATGTTACAAAAGAACATGTTATTTAAAATCTGTTAAATGTCTTGGAATTATGATACCCGCCGCTGAATTTTGAGTTCAACCTATTCATAAGTAATCACCTTTGGAGATAAAAATTAACCAATGCAATTTTAGTTTAATAAGATTTAACACTCCTTTTACAATGCGGTTCACTATGATTATCAAACGTGTGGTTTTCAATACATATTATTTTGATAAGTACGTTACATCGCTAACAAAAATGTTTGTACTACATTAGCTGCGCGAAAAGTGATTGACGTTCCCAATTTTGCGTGAAACGGGTTCTAATATAAGTAATACTGTAATACTGAATCGTTATAATAATTTTAAATTACTAGAAGCAACATGTTCTACGTCATTTACCTGTGGGGGCATCGAGAATTGCCTTAATTTGGTTAGTATACAGAATCAATCTTTATTTAAGTGAATTCGTTAAAAGCGTAGTAGAAATAATCGACAATAAAAATTAAATAGAAAGAAGAATTACTTACAATCAAACAAACAGGCTCTTAATCAGAATCGACCCACTTACACCTTCTTAGAACAGGAAAAATGACGGCCTCTCGTAAGTATCGAATAACCTGAAATATCTCACCAGTGACGTAGTAAAATTTAATTACAATTACGGCTTTTGGAAAATTAATAAGTACTGACACGTAACAAAACAGTAGATTTTCTGAAAAGGACATGGACATCAAAAATGGAGCACGTACGAAATGACGAAATAAGAAGAAGAACTAGACGAATATACATAACACTACAGATACTATCGAATCATGACAGTGACTATGGTGTGGGCACGTAACAAGAATGGGAAATTAAAGATGACCGAAAATGGTACTAGAATACTGTACTGAAAATAAATGAAAGAGGGGAAAACCGGGAAGTAGGTTAGCTAACGGAAATAGAAGAGGGAATAATTGCCAACGCAGTTTAAACTGAGCAAAATACATACTAGAGTAGCCGTAACAAGGTTTTTAACATAACACGTTGTAATTTTACGAGCATATGATGGAAAGAGAATTATGCATCTAATAGTGTATTATTTGATGAAGCAGCATTTATGCTAAATGGCACGGTAAATCGATATATTTGTCGATATTGGTCGAGAACTAACCTAGATTGGGTACAACAAACACAATATCTGCAAAAAGTAACAGGTCACATCATAGGACTATTTTTTTTTGATGCAACAAAACGCTGATAGATATCTTCAACTACTCATAGTCATGGATCTCCGAATTTCTTTTGCTGACAATGGAGGTGTTGATCACATAATTTTCTTCCAAGACGATCGAGATGGCCTATTGAGATTTTTCTTCTGGGGGTTATGTAAAGAATAAAATAATACAAAGAGAGATTTTATTGGAAACGATTTTATGATTTTGGGGTAAAATTGACCATTTGGGTGAAGTTGACGAACTATTCTAAACTTGCAAAAACTTGTAGTTTTGGTTCTTTGCCTGCTTAAGTAGTGCAGTTTTTTCTGATGCGTTAAACTGAGCAGCCAAACATCGTTCATCATTAAATAATTTGCCAAGATATTATTGGGTTAAAGAATTTTTAGGATGTCACAAGCACAGTTTAAGTGAGGTGAGCGATTAAGAAACAATATAAAAAAGTGCTGTCCAATTTCATTGATGAAGTAAGTAAAACATTTAAGGGAGTCAAAAGTTATGTTTCATTATGATGAGAGATGTGGTAAAAAATTATGTTGTGCGTTTTGGCACATATGGAGATATTACCATTCTATGTTGTATGTAAAACGAAAAAAATATGGGACTTGTTGCATGAAGATGGACTAAGGGAGTTTCCCTAGCTATGAAAAAAGTGCTGCTCGAAGAGAACACGTTAAAGTTCTTTACTTTGGTTCGACGCAGTTGGTTTTACAGACTTTTCTTTTCTTTTAAATAGAACGTTGTCCTGCTGCCGCAGACTCAAGTGGTTCTATTTACGGTCAGTCATGACAGGTGGTAACACCAGAAAGTTTTCTTCATCCTGGCATGACCTTGATCAATCTCTTAACTCTCCTCACATTTCACTAGGTCTGACCACTTTGGTGTAACCAGCGACAAGCAGCACTTAATTTAGAGCACATAGTCTTACAAACTAAGTTTGGACTCATATAATCAAAACGAACAATGGACTAAAATGGATTAACGAATAGGCTGATTGTATAAGTGGGCTACAACAGTTTCTATAATATGACTATGGACATCGGTAATAATATGGTTCTAGTATGGACCCTTGAGGAACTCTGCAGGTCATTTGGTGCATCTTAAAGGTGTAATCATCCGTGTACGTGATCGTCCTGTTAGTTAAGTAGCTATTAATGATTTTAATTAGGTGTGCGTTGATGCCTATTTTTCACAGCTTTTCGATTAATAAAATTCACGGCACAGTATTGAATGCGTTTTGAATGTCGATCGAGATAAGTACCCCTATCTCCTTAGTATGCCACGTCCCTTCCTTTGCGTTATCCGTCAGCACCCGGATGTTCTCAATCGCGTCTATTGTGGATTTACCATTTCTGAACTCATATTCATGAGGGAACAAGTCTCCATGGGTTTCAATCTGCCTTTTAATCCTATTTGCAAGCAGACGTTCATACAGTTTTGCAGTGTTATTTAGTAGGCAGATTTTTTGTCGTCGCTCTGGCTTTTGGGCATTAAGACCAGGAGTACCTTTTTTCCATTGGCCAGGAAACCTACCGTTAACTAATTCGTCGTTCACAATTAGTAAGTAAAAGTTGCTACAATCAGGACAATCTCGTTTGGGATTCCATCCAAACTCGGAGCCTTTTTAAGTAAAGGCTTTGTTGTAGCTTCAATCAGTTCTTCTTCCGTAAAGTGCGGCGGACAAGTGGTCTCTCCAAAATGCCATTTATTTAATTGTTGTTCTGGGAACAGTGACTTGATGAGACAAATTGCTTGCTCCCTATTTGGTGCTTTCGTGGTGTTACCTAGTTTTTTTGATAAAATTAAACCCCGTTCTACATGGATTGTTATCGAGTTCTGAGCACACATCCTCCCAAGCCTTTTTTGCTTTCTCTATGGCTTCCTTGTAGCCTTTCTTAATTTTTTGGTATTTATCCTGAGCCTTTGCGTCCCCTTTGGATTTAATGCTACGTGATGCTTTTCTCCTTTTGCTAATACATGTCGTCCTTAGTTGTTCTAGCTTCTTTGACCACCAATACAGTGCGTTCTTGTTTTTTCTACCTTTGTTGCGAGGCATACTCTCATTGCAGTAATGTGTGATTGCTTGGTTAAATTTTTGCAGGTTTATTGAGTCATTTTCTATTTCTATTTGCTCTTTTAGTACAGGCTTAAGTTTAGTCACATCCAGTTTATTGAGGTTCCATCCTTGTTTAACTTTTTTTTTACAATCTTCTGCGCCACCTCTTTGTTTTTACAGACTAGCTCACAACTATTTTACCCTACAATTGAAGAAATAAAAATTGGCGATAACGTTTACTTATCGGTAATTTATTCCATGTTTAAACAAAACTGTTAAGTAAAATTCCGCTAGTCAATTTTTTTCGAGAACAAAAAACCCAAAATTGCGTTATGTTTTAACCAAAAGAAACAACCTTTACGGCTTAAAGTTAAAAATTGTGTTACTGTACCATTGCATCAAGTAAAAAGACAATGGGGCGAATCTAAAACCTGCCCCAGAAGACAATTTTTGCTTGATTTAGAGCTTTCTGCATTTGAGTAATTTAGTTTAGTTTTATTTATGCGGCAGTCGTCAAATTTATGCATTTTAATAGGTTAATGTTGATACCTATTTACAAAAATAGCAATGACAGTCAGTTTGGTTAGTTCAATTGAAATAGTTAGCAATGTAAACTAGGTTTGCTATCGAATGCGATCGGCAATCATTCGTGGTCGTTCGCGATGCGATTCAAAAATTCAAATTAGACAAATAATAAACATTGACAATACTAGAAGGTTAAATGGTTTATCCGTAAAAACTAAAAAAAAAAACAATATATCCTATTTTTCAATGATTTGGAACAGTAAACTGCATTTTATTTTCAAATGTAATATATTCGTGTATAAATAAACGAGTATAATCTTCATAAGAATAAATAAATCCAACTTAATTGTCATTAAATTTTCACAAGTTACGTTCTTTTATGGGCGGGGAAGGTACTATAATTAGCATTATAAACAAGGAATTCGTATTTCTCCTGTCACCCATATCCTGCTTTACTATAATAGTATAAATAATTGTTCTTATTGTATTTTACTTTTATATACATTTACTATTTTTAGTTTTTAAGTCACAAAAAATGCAATTTAATTTTTTTATTGTACTTTATTTATTCAAAAATAAGAATATATTGATTATTTAGTTTTTGCGGATAAACAATTTGACCTTCTGGTGCTACTTATTTGTTTAATTTGAATTTTATGAATTTCTTGAATAGCACGCGACGGGTACGAATGATTGTCGATCGCATTCGCTAAATAGCCTAGTTTATGTCGCTCACTATTTGATTCGAACTAGCCAAGGTGTTCCGTGTTTTGTTTAGCTGAGTGTACATCTTAGTTAAAATACCAAATTTATCATATCAGGCCAAACATACTCGACATAAAATTTTTACACATTTACGGTGGGCATTTGATTTTATATATCAAAACGCAAAACTATTACAGTAACAAAAATAACTCATAATGCACCCAAACTTCATGATAAGATTAAATGTATTTTTAACATAACAAAAGGAAGTTGGTTATTTTATTTTTTAAGAAATCTATTAAAACATATTTTTGAAAAAGTGGTTAAGATTAAAAAAAATAAAATATACATTGATTAAGAAACGATACGTTTTAAAAAAAATATTTACAAGTTAATGATGTTTTAAAACAAGTTACAATTCTTCAGGTTCGTGAATCAGTTTATCATAGACATATTTTTCTGATGAAGATCCACTGTACTTCGGTCTTCTGTTATAAGTTGTTTTAACTCTATAGCAATTGAAGAGTCGACAGCACATTATTATGCACATAACGCATAATAAAATAAAAACGACCGATATGCAAACGGTAACCACTAAAATTTAGTTAATGCGTTACTTATTCATAATAATTAACAACACTTACAAATAAATCCGCCAAATCCTAAACGATTAATGAGACCTGAAATAATGTGTCAGAAAGTATGATGCAAAATGATCATCTTACCATCAAGTTCGGTGTACACGTTGATGTAAGGAAATTTAACCGAAGTTGCGTCTGCAAATTTGACATTAAAATATTGCACCCTTACTAATGTGGTACTCACTTTCATACTTTAGATCCGATTCCGTAACATTAATTGTTTCTGCAATATAAGACTGATTTACAAACTACAGGTATTCAAAATAACTCACTATTTAAACTTGCTGCGGTTGATAGTTCCTGGTTGGATGATGCAACAGTTTCTGCAAATTGGACGTAGAAGACAATTGTTAGTAAAATAAACATATTTAGGACTATCGAACTTACGATTTATGGATGTAGTTGTTGCTATTATATTGCTAACGGAAGTGGTGCCATTATCTAATAAACAGAAAAGTTTGTTAGTTATTGTGGTGCGAAAAAGATAACTATTTATTGATCAAGGTTGTCATGGTCATGAAGGTTTAGAATCTAGATGACTCGGCTAATTTTTCGTATGATTATGAGTTTCATATGTGCAACACTGAACTTATCTACCGTTCTGTATTCTGTAAACTAAATGCTCTTTAAACCATACTTTAATCGGTCTCTTGGTTTGTTCTACATATATTTGGTCACAGTTTTTGCAGTTTATTTTATATATTCTTTATTTATCCTTAATGTCTACTGGATCTTTCGGGTTTCCTAAATAACTTTGTAGGCTATTTTAGGAATTAATTGTTTTGTTAATGTTCTTCGTGTAAACAGGATGATTAGGTAATATGGCATATTTTTGTGAATTTTTTTTTATTATGTTCTTAGGTGGTAATGTTTTTCACGTGTAATTTGTGTTTTTGTTTTTGAATAATGTTTGACACAATTTTCTCTGAAAATCCATTATATGCAGCATATATTGTATGAAGTTCATGTTTAACATTTCGTTTACTCAATGGAAAATTTAGTAGTCTATGGACTAGGAAGTTAAAGTCTGCAAGTTTATGCTGTATACAGTGGTTGGAATCACTTCTCACAAACGTAATCGTGCTTGTCGTTTTCCGGTATATGTCAAATTCAATTTTACTGTTCGTCCTTGAAACATGAGTAGGAAGAAAGGGTAATTTTTAATTCGCTTTTTAGCTCGCTTTCAAATCTACTCATGAATAAGTTAGCGATAAACGGAGAGAGACTGTTATCCATTGCTGTTCCTTCTTCTTGTTTATAAAATTTGCCATTAATTTTAAAGGTTTGATTTTGACATTGTCTAAATGGTTATGCAGCAGCATTTTTTTAAATAGTTTAAGGTTTCAGCGACGGGAATACTTGGAAAGAAACAACTGATACCGAAAAATACTAATAATTCATATGCTACCAATTCTATGTTTTTAATTCTGTTAACAAATTCATGAGAATTCGCAATACTAAAACTTGATTGTTGGTACTGTTAAATTTATTGGATAACCATTTTGACGATAGGTATGTAGGCGCGTTGATACCAGAAACGATAGGTCGCATAGCGTTACCTGGTGTGTGGATCTTAGGTAAGATCTTGGCAGAATAGAGATAGAGATACTTAAAATTAGAATTGACTTAATTGATAGCCTCCAGCAGAAGCTAATGAATTAATTAGGACTCCTTCCCAATTGACCGAACACGTGGTGGTATCATAAATCGCGGGAAATTACGGGAAAATCAACGTACATCGCAAAAATATGAGCCAAATGCTTACCACAGGAAGAATTTCTCAAAAACAGCAATAATAATGCACCCATTTATCACACAGATGCTTGTGACATTTTAAGAAATGAAAACTTTGCTGGGCGCTTCTGTTAGAACATATATCTGAAGTGTATCACAGTCACCGGAAAAATACCTTCAATTTGGCATCTTGTCCCTACTCTCGCGATGAAAAGTGGGCGTTCCGAGAACAAATTTTATACTAAAGCATTTTTAACATATTAATTGAATCATGTTTTTAGCTGATTTTCTTCTTCTAATCTGCTAAGCTTCTTTTTATGAGTGTTTGTAAAGGTTTTATGTTGATTGATGTTGTTACATAACCATTAGGACAATGCAGAGGTTCATAACTATTCAAAACTCGCTTGCTTGTGTATTGATCAAATCCTCTTTCAAATTAAAGACAAATTTTATAAATGAGAAAAACGAACAACAATAGGCAACATTCCATCTCCGTTTATGGCTAACTTATTTATGAGTAGACCTAAAACGCGAGTTGGACTATTTTTCTAAAGTGTGGCTGCGCTATGTGGACGACATTTTTGCTATAATAGACACCAAGATATTCAATCCTACAGAGTTTCTGGATGAGCTAAACTAAAAATTCGAATCTATCAAATTTACTTACGAAACAAAAATTAATGGAAGATTATCCTTTCTTGATACCTTTGTTTCAAGAAAGTGCGGTAAATTTGATTTTGACATATACTGAAAAACAACAAGCACGAGCAGGTTTGTGATAAGTGATTCTAACCACTGTGTACAGCATCAACTTGCAAACTTTAGTTTTTTAGTTCATAGACTACGACATTTTCTATTGGCCAAATGTCAGTTTGGATGCAACGTGTCGGTGGTCAACTAGAAATAACTTTATAAGTAAACTTAGTAGAAGATATAACACCAGACATTGCCATGACAGTTAACAGAAGCAATTATACTGAACGACGTAGAACTAACAGAAAAAATTTTCAAAGCTATTTGTATTGAAACTCATAGAAGCTTTGAGATCATTCACGATGATTTGAGGTGATTACCGGAAGGGAAAAATGTTCTCGAAACAAATAACATAAGAATATTAAAAGTATCCAAAAGAACTAGGTGTTATCCTAATCGGAAGTGTAAGTGTAAGTAATCGGTCTAAACAAATGGGTGGCCAGTGAAAATAAATACTAGTTTAAGATAAACTAAAGTGCGACAGTGTTTATAAATATCGAATGATAGTCATATATGGATTATTTGTCAGTTTGTTTCATTAGTTAGTTTAACTAAAAGTTACGTACATTGACTGAAAGCATAGCAGTGGCGTGAATAAGGGGAGTGAACAGGGTGATCAATCACCCCCCAGACGCTAATTCGAAAAAATACTAATTGTACCAAAATCAACTTTAAAACTTTTGGCAATAGTTGGCGCAGATTTTGCTTAACCTACGAATGCATGAAAACAATCGAAAGCTCCACGTATTACTAATTAACAGTATTTGCTACAATACACAGACCACCGGTTCGGGGGAAGCCAATGCTGTTGTTAGATGGGAGAACGGCGATGAGCGGAAAGGCGCGTGTTTCTAAAAATAGCACAAGTCACAGTGACTCTAATGTGAATTTAGGTCCGGTTGCATAAAGCACTATAATTAACTACGCGATTATGTCGTTAAGCGTCGTCATTGGCACAAAATCAATTGTTTTGCTGACAACATTCTCAAATCAATAGCTATGATTTAGTTAACAGCGGCGTCTGCTAACAGCATAGTTAACTATGCTTTATGCAACCGAGTTTTAGTGATTTATTTTACTGTTAGTTTTAGGCTAATTTAATTTAATTAGATGCAGTTTTTTTCTTGCTGAATAATATGTCAGGCAAAAGATAGGGCCAGTGTTTAATATCGGACATGTTTAAAACAAGGCAATTAGAAGACGGTTCTTTGCTTGAAGCTGAAAATGAACCTGTTTCTTCTATTCAATTGTCTTTAGAAAGTTCATCTTCTTCAGACCTTAAGAGTGGATTATTTAATCCTAATGACATTGGACTTTATTTGAACAAAAGGTAACCCTCTTTCACCTACAAGTTCCTTGTCTTGGAAAAGTTTCATAAACAAAAGTTGAGATTTCAGTTTTTATGGTTACCCGCGGCTATTTTACTCAGAAAAAGAAGAGGGAGCTTTCTATAGATTTTGTATTTTATTTGCCAAACACGGGACAGGAGTAAACAGTCAGAAGTTCGGTTCATTGGTGATACAAAGATTCACAAACTGGGTAAAAGCCCAAGAAGTTTTTAAGCGTCACGCTGAAAGCAACTATCATATTGCGCATTACTAATTTCAAAAATCTGAAGAAGACTGGAAATGAGGTCTTTGCAGGTTATCAATCAGCTTCATATAGTACACGCAGTGAAACGATCCTTAGAAATAGACACGACTTAAAACTTGATTGAAACCGTCATACTATGTGAGCGACAATAGCTTGCCTTGAGAGGTCACAGGAACTCTGGAAGTATTGTAATGAGTTTGCTATGTACTGAGCAAACTGAAGGGAATTTTAGAGTTTTTTTGAGATGCAGAAGCCAAGGAGATCAAGACTCAAGACAAGAAAGAAAACGGTAAACTTGAAAAAGCAAACGAAAATCTAACAAAGAACCACTACAGAGTTAGGTAATCAACTTGTGAACCAAGCCAGATTCTAAACTCCATAGAAGTGATTTAAGAGGAAATATTCTCCTGTTGAAAAAGAATGGAGATTTGGTAATCACCGAAACGTTATCAAAATCTATCCTGTGACTTGTAGTAAAATGATGTTCAGCAACCGCAGACTTAGAAATATGCCTTTTCTTTATACAACGATCATGTTCTGAAATGCGAGTAATGACGAAATAACTCTATGAATATAATATAAGCATGAGGGTATCTGTCCGTCGAGATGACCATGAGACCAGACAATAAACGTGTCGTCAACATACCTAAACCAAACTATAGGTTTTAATATTGATGATTCCCAAGTAACCATTTCGAAGGATTCCATAAAAAACCCATAGCATCACCAGAAATCTGTTCGTAAAACTTGTTATCAAATTGGAAGTAAGTAGAGGAAAGACACTTATCAATAAGAAGAACCAAACTCAAGTCCTTGCCATGTTAAGGCAGAATCTGTTTGATGACTGGTCTATGATGAGACATCAGCCATGTCTGGTCAGTACAACGGTGTCAAGAAATTTGTGCAAGGCAAGCATCTTTTAGTTTTGTATACACACTGCGCGAGTCACTCCTTAAATTTTGCTGTAAGAAGAACACGTGAAGTCCAAGAAATACGTAATTGTATTGAAACTATCGAAAAATGCTACATATTTTTTAATACGCCTAAAGTGCAGGCTATTCTCAACGATGTAATTGAGAAATTAGAAGTAGATCCAAAAATTAAAAGCTTAAAAAGGTTGTGTCCTACTCGTTGGGTGGCAAAGTTTGATGTATTTCGGGATTTTATGTAATTGATTTTGTTCTTAAATCACTTGACATCATTTTCTCTTGAAAGGATGACTCTGAAGTCAACAATTTGAAGTGGGCAGTATTAAACACAAAGTTTTATGTTGCTATACACGTTATTACAAGTGTATTACAAGGATTTAAAAGAAGCTGTTGTGTTAGCTGAGGATATCCTATAAGAGGCATCTCATGCGTCCTAATGCTGAGGAAGAGTTTCATGAAATGTTTAACTAAGTCAAAACAGTTGTATTGGATATAGTTATCGACGTGAAACTTCCTAGACTCTGTTCAAAACAAAAGAACAGTAGTAATGCACCAGTATATATAATGAGTGCGCTAATGTGACCAGCAAAGATGAGCAAGTTGAAAAACATTATAGAATAAACTTATTTTTATATCACAGCTAGAAGAAAGATTCAAAAAACAGAAAGCTGTTTTTGAAGGCTTTCAATGCTTGATGAGTCTTGAACTAAACAGCACAACAAAAACGATGGTAGATGCTTTAGTTCGGTTTTATGAAGACGACGTTTCCTTAAACAAGGATGAAATTTGTGTGGAACTTGAGGAAAGATATTGACAGAACAGAAAATCACAAAGTTTTAAAGTCGGCTGTTACCAGCATTTTACATGTGACCAAACATTGTACCCTTTTATCTACGAGCTGTTGAAAATCCTGTACACACTACTTGTAACGAGATGCATTTCAGAACGGCATTTTTTATCAATGAAGGGAATAAAAACTTACCTCAGGAACAGTGGCGTCTTAAAAGCTAGGCGGAGTAGGCGGCCGCCTAGGGCCTCGAGCTTGCGTGGGGGCCCCCAAAGATACCAAAAGCACAGAAATTTTACTTGATAATATTATTATTATAAAGCCTTCCAAAAATTGTTTTTTTGTTTGGTTTGACTACCTAGGGGCTCCAAAGTGGCTCTGCCGCCTAGGGCCCCGACGATCCTTAATCCGCCACTGCTCAGGAATATTACTGGACAACTAGGTTATTTTTAAAAGTAAGATGAATATTACGTACAGAGGCTTCATAAATGATTGGATCCCACGTGACACATATGTTAGGCAACCAACATTGCTTGGATTGGTATAACGTAAAAAAAAATTACTAAATGAAAAATTTGACTTGTAACCTCTAAATTAAGGTTAAGTAATTAATTGAAAACGGTAACACATTAATAACAATACCTGTTTATTTGAAATAAAAATATAATAACATTTATTGAAAATTTATAACCAATATTCAATGTTTATGATTATAAGCGACTTTCGACTTAGACCGCGTCGTAGTAAAACACCCAGACTTAGGCTTGGTCGTAGTCAAGAAGTTTTGTCAAAATAAGCAGGGTGCTAAAGAAACTAAAACTATCTTTACGACTAAGGATACTCTGAACACCTGGTTTACATCTGTTAAAGATAAACAAGGGGCTCTAAAACATGCCGGAGTTTACAAAATTTCTTGTTCCTGTGGATCAAGTTATATAGGACAGACGGGACGCTCTATTGAAGTTAGAGTAAAAGAACATATGGCTGACTGCAAACACCGAGTAATAACGAAGTCAGTCAAGCGGTAACGGAAAGATAAGGTCCGTTGATCACGCTAATCGCTATTGGTATAAATATCGTCACTTACACTTTTTCTTTCAGTGACATTTACCACTCTGAAGATGCAAGCTGCAATGTCTTGCGAAACGTCAGTTTGTTTGGGTTCACGAACGACAATACGGCAAAGACTAAGTTCTACTTCTTGTTTAGTCTCTGAAGAGACTAGGACCAAGCCTAAGTCTGGGTGTTTAACTACGACGCGGTCTAAGCTTATAATCATATTCAAAATTTTTATTAGAAAAATGGAATAAAAAGAAAGGTATTGAATACTAAATAAGAAGAGTGATGATACTGTGTGTCAATCTTGAAATCAAAACTTGGAAGCTTTGGTTACAACACTGACACGGTTCAAACCCGAAACATTCTTTGTTTTTATTTTGTCGTTAATAGATAAGGTTAAACTGCGTTTACGCAATCTCGTTTTTTCTTGTTTTGAGTGTGCTTGCCTGCTTCATAAGCTTGCGAAGCATTCTGTGTTTGGTTTGTCGTATGATTTCGCGGAATAGACTGCTTTTGACAGTTTTAAATTTTTTTTGCTAATAGAAAAAATTGTTATTCAAAATTTCCAAGTACAATAGCAACGATTCTTAAGATTTAATCGGGGGTTATTAGTTTTGGCCATCTTGGTTGCGAGTATATAATTCATACTAAACTGTAGTGATACGGGATTTACTGAAAAAATGAAGTCACATATTAGCATTTATTTCTATGTCATATTTGTTCAAAATCAATACTTGAATCAACTAGTGGTTAAAAATATACAAACATTTCGATGTTGGTTTGAATGTACGTGTTTTAATTTGTGATCAAGCAACATCCGATAGGTGTTTGAGAACTTAGGAGTAATAGTTGAAAATCCGTGCTTTAATATATCACTGGTCTGCAAAAAAATATTTTTTATCGAGCCCTGACACTATTCCGGGTGATTCTTATGTAAAATGACGTCCTGAATCCAAATATGTCTTCCGTTTTCTTCCATCACCCACCATTTTCGAGGGAGCCCCAAATATCGAAGATATTCTATGTGCTGTTGAGTCTTCTATAAGACATCTTCCTTGCCACATTTCAGATCCCATTCGTATTAACACTGACAAAATCCTTGAGTTATCTAAAATTCCTAAATCCAACATTTCTAAGTCGGAAAAGTCAGCTCTAAAAAGTCTTCGTAAGAACCCTGATATTATTGTTCTTCAAGCCGACAAAGGCAACGCCACTGTAGTTGTGAACCAAATTGATTATGTTACGAAAATCAATTCTATTTTGTCTGAGAAAACTTACGCTCTTCTAACCCATAACCCCACTTCGAGGATTGAACGTGAGGTTAGCCAAATCACCAAACTTCCAATCTACCTCCTGAAACTAAACGTCGACTTACCCCATCAGATTCTAAACCACCTCGTCTATACGGACTTCCCAAAATTTACAAACAAGGTATTCCTTTTCGACCTATCGTTAGTACTATCCAATCTCCTACCTACAAGCTAGCCAAGTTCTTGTCCAACATTCTTTGCGAGTTTACAGGTAGAAATAGATATCAAATTTACTATGGAAATCGAAAGTAATGGTTCTCTTCCATTTCTTGACGTTCTTGTGACTCGTAAGCCCGACGGACTTCTGGGCCATTCTGTTTATCGCAAACCTACCCATACGGACAGATACCTTCATGCTTCGTCTCATCATCATCCTGCACAGAAACGTTCTGTTATTGAATTTTTGGTCCATCGTGCCTTTTCTATTTGTCAACCTGAGAATCTAGACTCAGAACTCCGTCATCTTACTAGAACCTTAGTGAACAATGGTTATGTAAAGCGAGATATTTATAGAGTTATTAATCGTCGTTTACATCTCGTACTCGATTACCAAAGGACATTTCAACTCCCGAATCCAACCCGAAATTGGCCTTTTTACCCTACATTTACAAGGTTACAGATCAAATAGGGAAACTCCTTCGTAAGAATGGTATTAAACCCATATTTAACTCGACAGGCAAAATTTCTCAGATTCTTCCTTCTCCCAAAGACAAATTTCCCACACTTTCATCTCAAGGTGTATACCAAATTCCCTGTTCTTGTGGTTTAGTCTACATTGGTGAAACCGGTCGTTCCGTCATTACTCGCATTCCAGAACATGATCGTTGTATAAGGAAAAGGTATACTTTCAAGTCTGCGGTCGCTGAACATCATTTTACTACAGGTCACAAGATAGATTTTGATAATGTTTCGTTGATTGCTAAATCTCCATTCTCTTTCAACAGGAATTTTCGAGAAAGCATAGAAATTATCAAACACCCCAATAACTTCAATCGCGATCATGGTTTCGAACTATCCTCTATTTGGTTCCCGGTTATTAGTCATTTATCAAAAACACGCCCCCTAGCAACCGTAACCCAATCAGAGTCGAGCTTAACCATCCATGACGATCCTTTTCCTTTAAATACGGAGACTATTTCTTCTTAAGTCACTTCTACGGAGTTTAGAATCTGGCTTGGTTCACAAGTTGATTACATAACTCGGTAGTGGTTCTTTGTTAGATTTTCGTTTGCTTTTTCAGGTTATCGTTTTCTTTCTTACCTTTTCAGACTTTAGGTTATGGCTTGTTTCACAAGTGGATAACCTAACTTTTGAGAAGTTCTTAGATTTCGATTGCTTGTTTGAGTTTTGCGATTTATCTCACGCCCTGATGAAGCCCCTTACGAAAGTAGGCGAAACGTTGGCAGCTTTGGTTCCAACTATGACACGGTCCAAACCCGGGAGACATTCTAATGTTGGTATACATCCTATGTCCTTGTACGCTATTAGCAGTTCCTCGACGTAAGCGATATAATCTTTACTTTTGTGGTTACAAACGTTTTGAAATGCAAGCCAAGCTCGTTTTTCTTTTCGATTTAGGTGTTCAATAAACGTATCTTGGAAGAGTTGTCTAATCTGGGGACCAACAAAAACGCCTTCTTTGATTTTAGTTTCGATTAGACGAGGAAATTTAGTTTTCAAAAATTGAAATGCGCCACCTGTCTTGTCTACTGCTTTTACAAACTGCTTGATTAATCCAAGTTTGATGTGTAAAGGTGTTAAGTAAATATTTTCCTTCGGAACCAAAGGATTGTGGGCGACATTTTTCTGACCAGGAATAAGATTTTCTCGCAGAGGCCAGTCCCGTACGATGTAATGTTTATCTCGTTCTCGGCTATCCCATTCACAAAGGTAGCAGCAATATTTTGTGAATCCTGATTGCAGGCCCGTGAGTAGAGCAACAACTTTTAAGTCAGCGCAAAGTTTCCACTTATAATCATGATAACTAATTTTATCAAGGATTCTGAAGATGTTTTCGTACGTTTCCTTCATATCAACAGAGTATGCAACTGGAACTGATAGGAAGTCATTCCCATTTGCCAACAGGACAACTTTTAAGCTTGTTTTGGATGAGTCTATAAACAGTCTCCATTTGTCTGGGTCACATGGCATCTGTAGCTCTGTCATCAATAAATTTGCATTAGGGCAGAACACTAAACCTTTATCTTCTGAGAAAAGAAATTTTAGGGTTGCTTGTTTGGTCCTGTAAGAAGATATTTTTTACTCCCTTTTCTAAGAGATTCCACTGTTGAAGTCGCGATCCTAGGAGCTGAGATTTAGTCTTGGGTAATTGCAAATCCCTGACAAGATCATTTAATTCCGATTGAGTGAGGAGGTGAGGTTGCCGAGAAACTAAATCTGCGGAATACTCTTCATTATTATTGAATGTATCATTCGAAGCCCCAGGTTGTGGCTCAGAGTCTTTTAAATCAATTTCCGGCTCTAGAGTATAAGTGTTTGGGGGCTCTGGGATTGGCAAAGTATCGTTATGAGGAACAGGTCTTAGAGCTGAAGGAATATTGGGATACTGAATTGTGTGCTTACTTTTGCTCGAAAACCCGACGCCAAATCATGGGCACAGAAAATGGCATTGATTTACGGGTACCTTTGAGCCATTTGGTCAAACTACTGTAACAAGTCGTACAGCAAACTGATGGAGCCCAAGTCTTGTCCTGGTCGCCAACTTGATAATCAAAGTACAATTTATAAGCTGTTTTAACAAGCGGAGAAAGGGGTTTTCGTTGCGCTTTTAAAGTTAATTCCCCGCAGACATAGCAGAAGCTATCGGGATGATTTTTACACTCGCGTGGCATAATTAAACGGTAATTCAACGCCCGACATTAACCACAAATCACACTTAGTCACTTGAAAAAATCTGGAGTAAAAGTAGCTTTACTGTTTTACACAAATGAACAAAAATAAACACAAAATCCAGCACGTTTAAAACGTCGACAAGTTAACTCTGCAACGGCTATAGATGTACTGATCGAAGCAGTTAAGTAAACAATGTAATATACTATAATGAGAAGAGTAATGCAAGTTCAAGCCTGTCGAAAATTCCTGTTCAAACCTGCATGTGGTATTGAGATCGCCAGCGTCGTGCAGTGAATCTTTCTAACTGTTTATTGATATTTTTTTACTGTTCTTATATATTTGTATTTTATTGTTGTTTCTATATACATTTTATAGCAAAATTTTTGCAATATACTTTGGTATAAATTTTATTACCTGCTTTGGGATGTTTAACGGCTATAAGTTAAAATTCTAAAAAAAATGCAAAAAATAAAATAAAAATGGGGTCCCCCCAAAATAGGTGGGTGATGGGTAAAAAGGGAGCTCATTTTTGGATTCAGGAGGTCATTTTACATAAGAATCGTCAAGAATGGTATCAGGGCCGATTTTCATGCAGACTAGTGTATATTAGACCAGTGTTTCTCAAACTGTGTTCCGTAGACCAATTAGTGCTCCGCAAAACAATTCCCAGTTTTCCACTAAAAGGTAGGACAAGTTTACAATTAAAAATATTTTTATTACACATATACAGGGTTATTCATGCTATACGGCTTGGAATGTTGTGGCCAAAATACGTGACTTTCAAAACATTTTACTCTTGGTATATATAAATATATGGTTACTTTTTAAAATTATTTTTATATTGTACAGGGTGTCGTAAAAGCATTAAAATTGTGTTTTTTAATGAGATCTTCTGTATATTTTTGCTGTTTTAAATTTTTTGATCCAAATAAGTTTGTGTTTTAATAACGTTTATGAGGCCTAAAACTTAAGTTTTTTTTTAAAATAATTTGAATTTTGTCATAATATAACCTAATTTTCATGTTTGAGATACTCAAGAAGTATCTTAAGTTATGGGAGCAAAATTTACATCATATTAGATATCTTAATTTTAATAAACTTTACATCTTATACAGGGTGTCTAACAATGAAAACCTATTAATTAAGTAATTTAAGTGGCTACAACTTGATTAATTTAAATTGAACGCAATATTTTTTAATTTACCAAAAAATGTACTTTTTCGTTACTTATCGAATAGTAGGTATTAGAATGTTCTGTAGCTAAGTCTTCTCGTTTTTACACAATACGTCAAATAATTTTTTTTTTCATTTGATGTGTTTTTAATAAAAGTTCTGAGGAATCTAGTTGCCTGTTGTATTTAGAAATATCAGATAGTTAGCAAATATAACAATAATAATAAAGAATATTTTTACAAATTTTTAGAAACTTGGAACGTAGTTTATAGTTCAACAAGCTATAGCAGCAATAACGATAATAACATAAAACAAAAGCAAAATATTTATAACAGATGTTTTAAATGTCGACCGTCTATTTCAAGACACTTACATATCCTTTGTGAATAACTGCTAACACTCAGGGCAACATTTGTGAGGTTACAGTGTCTCTTATGCGTCTTTTCATATTGTGTGGTGTTGCTGGTGGCGTATTGTAAACAAATCTTTTTATGTGCCTCTATGAAAAAAAATGGTGTAATTAGTTTCGAGGATTTTTGAGAAGAGGGCCAATTGTAAAATCTGTTTTGTCCAATCCATCTGTTTTATTTTAATTTATCGTTAGTATCTTATTACCATTATTACTGTTATAGTCTGTTGGATTATAAATTATTATTCCTATAACTGTTAATTATTTGATATAACCTAATAGGCAACTAGATTCATCAGATTTTTTATTGAAAAAACATCAAATGGTGCAAAAAACAATTATTTGGCTTGTTGTGTCAAAACGGGAAGACATAGCTATAGAAAATTCTAATACCTACTATTCGATAGGTATTTTTTGGTTAATTAAAAAAATGGCGTTCTATTTAAATTTTTAAAGTTATAGCCATTTAAATTTCTTATTTGATAGATTTTAATTTTTTAACACCTTGTATAAGGGTGTAAGTTTATTATAATTGGGTTATAAAATATGATCTAGTGGTGCACTTTACTGTAAATTTTGCATCTCTAACTTAGATACTTCTTTAAGGTTTAGGACTCATAATCGTTATTAAAACACACCCTTATTTTGATCGGAGAATCCAGAATGTAATAATATGCAGGGGTTTTATTTAAAAAACACAACTTTGATACTTTTACGGTCTTTGCAACATCTTGTATAATATGAAAAATATAATAGACGACCCCCATATATCGCAAATATAATAAAAAAAAACTTACTGTTTTCACTGCCAGATGGCCGTACAGTGGTAGCGGAAGATTGTGAAACGACACCTAAGATAAAAAAAGTTTTTTTTTTATCGTTTTCGATTAAGAATACAAGCGAAAGCACTTACACTGTATAATTATATTAAAAAACACAAACACTGTTATAACAAACATGTTAAATACGATGTTCGTAAGAAACCGTACTTCAAGTAGTCACTCATAAAATGTGTTTAAAACTAATTAATTAGCTTATCCGACTTCCTTTCTGTGTTTGTTTCGTAATAAAAAAACCGCAAAACCGTTTTTATCTTTTACATTGTTTCAAAGTCAAATAACTATGCCGGTTAATCGATCGCGGATAAAATTTCTAATTGTCAGGGTGTTTCTCGTATAGAAATAAATTGTGTAGTCGATAATCGGCAAGGATAATTATTAAAATATGTGGGTTTATTTAGGAAAAAAAACAGTTTAATGCATAAGCCCAATTCAACAAAATTCTGGTTATGAATATTCTCTATATTTCAACTAACAGTTAGACAGGTGGATTAAGTCGTGATGGATATCTATTCTGAAGTATACAGATGGCTTGTTACAATGTATAAAATTGTCAGCGTTCAAACTAGAAAAATATCAATCAAGTCGAAATTAAATCATAAAAGTGTGCATTTTTTGAATTCGTTCGATGGTAAATGCCTTAAATTTATTCGTCATGCGATTAAACCGGCTTAAAAAGTTGGTTGTATAATTTTTTTAATTTGTGACACGATTATTATTTGGATACGTGTTGGACAGCTTGGTTTTGTATTACAAAATATGTTGCTTTTGAATCGATTTCATTGGTCTCTCAAGAGCAGAGACTAGAGCTGTTTTGTTATTTTAAGACTTATCAGCACTGGTATATTTTGATTCAGTTTTCACAATTGTCATAGCTTATATTTCTTTCGGATGTAAGTTACATGTGTAACCTTCTGCCAAACGCCATCTCGTAGTATTCAGTGCTAAGTGTGTAATTTTAACAGGTAGGAAACTTTGAAGTCTGCAAGTTTAAAAAAATGGTTTTAATGTTTTGCGGAATAAAATTTCTAACTGTACTATTTAAAAGCTAAAATTTAATTATAAAATTGATTACTTTAATAATATTTAGTTTTTGTTGTTTTAACAATAAGTAATTTTTGTATACAAATAGTGTTAATAATATAATTTCTGAAAAATACAGAATAGAACAAAAACTATTCGATGTTATTTTAAAGTTCATATTTTTTTGGTTTGTTATTCTTTGCTGTACTTGTAGTCTTCATTGCGTGTCTACAAAGAAAAATGTCAAAGAGAGATATACAAACAATAAAAATATTTAAAAAAACTTTTTATCAAAACTAAAATTGTTTTTATTTGCTATATCCAACTAAATAAAAAACTACGGAATCAGTAATTGCTATATTTTTTTACCAAATTATATTTGTTTGAATGATTGCTTTGTATCGAATTTTTTCAGTTGCATTGTATTTTACAAGTTTAAATTGTGTAAATACAACGTATTGTTAAAAAAATAATTAAAAAAAAGCTTTTATAATATAGAATAAATAAGAATTAAATATTACGTATAGTATAGGGTTTTTAAAAATTACAAAATACATATTTTAGTAAATACCCCAAAAATGTTTTAAAAGTTTATTGTTCAATATTAATTTTTGAGACAAAATTTGAGCTTTATAGGTATTATAATTGAGATAAGTATCCGAAAACTTGAATGGTGTGTGACAACAGTGTAGAAACATAAACATCGTTAAATTACAATCAGAAAAATGATTTTTTTAAAGAAAACATGAAAACAAATTGTGAAGTGAATGTATCCTTTTGACACAGATTAAAAAAATAAAAGTCATTTGATAAATAAAAAGTCATTAAAAGAGGAAAAAAAAGGTTGCCAGATTTAGGAAAAGTGATAAAAGCAGGTGACACAAAATGGAGAAAAAAATAATGGAAATACTGAATGGCATAAAGCAGAACTTGAGAAAGGTAAAAATTGAACAAAAGGAATTGAATACAAAAGTAGAAGAGAACGCAAATGCAATAGCTTTTCGCAAGGAGAAAATGGACTATTAAAGAAACAAATAGATTAAACAACAAGAATAAATGTACTGGAAAAGGAGATAAAAAAAACGTAATAATCTTTGGAATTGTAGAAGAAAATGACGAGAACAAGGAGAACCGGTGAAAAAATAGAACAAATATGTAAAAAGATGCGACTAGATGAGAAGAAGTTTCTGTAAAATAGTGGAATACCACTAAGAAGAAATGAATAAAAAATAATGGTAGAACTGGCGTCAGGGAAATAGAATTGCTCAAAATTAAAAAATACATAACGCACACAAACACATAGATAACTGAAGATTACCCCAGGGAAGTAAGAAAATCAAAAAACTTGAATGTTATCTAAGAAAAGCAAAGGAAGAAGGATGTGCGGCAAAAATGCGATAGAGCTGAATAACAAAGGGTTTAGTTTAGAAGATGTAGAAAAGATGGGCTTCTTACGGAGCAATAAAAAAAGTAATAAAGAACAGAAGTCGAGAACAGTGACTGAAAGATCACCGAGTGATACCGAAAAGGAAGCGATGAAAAAGCAGTGGCGAATGATAATTAAGACGGCACGGCGATCAAAAGACGAATAAGCAAAAAAAGTAGAAGTCATTTTTAGTGCAGAAAGAATCAATATAAATTGTTTTGGAACAGTGGTGAGCAAATAACATAAAGAACAGAAGAACACAGAAATATTGTAATAGAAAGCAAGCGAAAAAGATCCTTTTAATATAACATAAAAGTACAGTTAGTATTTTGACAATCGGAGAAAGGTCATTGAGAGAGGAAATGCAAGGTTGCCAGATTTAGGAAAAGAAACCAGAAGCGGAGTAAACGAAACAAAATGGAGGATAAAATCATAGAAATCCTGAACGGCATAAAACAAGACTTGAGCGAAGTAAAAACCGAATTAAAGGGATTAAATACAAAAATGGAAGAAACTGCAGAGGCAGTAAATGAATTGCAAAGAGAAAATGGGGCACTAAGGAAACAGGTAGCGAATCAGGAAATAAGAATTGAGATACTGGAAAAAGAGGTAGAGATGAAAAACATAATTCATGGAATGGCAGAGGAAAATGATGAGGACGAAGACAAGTTAATGAAAAAAATAGAAAAAATGTATTAAAAGATGGCACTGGATGAGAAGAAGGTACTGCAACGTAGTCAAATAACAAGAATGGTAAAATTTCAGAAAGGAAAAAATAGAACAATAATGGGGGAACTAGCATCATGGAAACAAAACATAGAAATTTTTAAAGCTACAAAATTTTTATAGGGCACAAACATATGGATAACTGAAGACTCTAGGGCAGTAAGAGAACAAAGGAAAAAACTAGGATACTATTTAAAAAACGCAAAGGGAAAAAGGATGCTTGGTAAAAAGGAGATATAATAAACTAATCGTGAATAGCAATAAAAAATAAAAGACCAGAACAGTGAGTGAAAGGTCACCAGGAAACGCAGAAAATGAAGCGTTTAAAAAGCAATTCCGAAGGATAACAAATACAACTCGACGATCAAAAAACGAATAAATGAGAAAAAGCGGGCAAAATTAAAGATGACGGCAGGATACCAAAAAGGATATGATTTTGGAAAATGGATCAATAAACAACAAAAAAGAAAACAAAAATGAGATAAGGATAGAAACTTGGAACATAAAAACGTTACTGAAAGAAGGAAATATGATGGAAATCGCAAAAGAAATAACAAGATATCAAGTAGATGTGGCTGCAGTGCAAGAGGTACGATAGAAAGGAAAATGGGAAATAACAAAAAAAGATTTCACACTATTGTACTCAGGAGAAAGAAAGCAAAGAGCAAATGGGGTTGCCTTTTACCTAAATAATAAAGCAAGTGGAAAAACATTATGCTTTAAACCAATAAACGATAGACAAGCTTATATAAGAATTGAAGCCATACCTACAAATTGGTCAATTATCGCCGACGGAAAAAGCTGATGAAAATGATAAGGAAAAATTATACCAAGAATTAGAAAAACTAACAGAAGAAACATCAAGGCATGATATGATAATTGTGGTTTGAGATTTCAACGCACAGATAGGCAAAGAAAAATTCGCAAGTAAAGTGGCAGTAAAGCATACGATACATGATGACACAAACGATAATGGAAGTAGACTGTGAATTTGTAGCATCAACAAACATGATAATAAGTAGCACATAAGTAGCAAAAAAAAGGAAACCAGATAGACCACGTACTGGTAGCAAAGACAAACGTTACTTCAATAAGAGATGTAAAAACATTTAGAGGTGCGAGTGCCCATACCATTTTTTGGTTATAACAAAAATGAAACGAACAAATTTAACGAACAAAGAACAATAAAGGCAAAGAGAATCGCTGGGAAATAGACAAGTTTACACAAAAAGAAATGAAAACGAAATACAAGGAAGCAACGCAACAAAAACTAGCAACAGTAGAAATAGAGGAAGATGAAGATAGCAAATGCACATAAAGGAAACACGACATATATAAAGCAGCGCAGGATACAATCGGATACAAAAGTAATAAGAGAATGCAGGAGTGGTTTGATAAGGACTGTGAGAAGGCAATAGAGCAAAAAAATAGGACAAGACAAAAATGGATAAGGATTAATGCAGAAGAAGACATAAATAAACTGGAAATAAAATAAGAAACAGAGGAATGAAAGATGAAAATGTAATGTTGCAAAACAGTGCTGGAAAAGTGAAAGAAATATGGAAAGAACACTTTCAAAAGCTGCTGTGTACACCCCCTTGCGATATGAAGAAGGACCCAGTAAGGCAAGAAGGGGCTAGTAAAAACGGAGAGGAATGCAAATAACAGAACCAACGTATGAAGAAATCAAGGAGATAATAGCGAGACAAAAAAATGGAAAGGCCTCAGGAACACATCAAATATGTGGAGAAATGATTAAGTACAGTGACGAAAGTGCACAAAAAAAATTATATCAGATAATAAAGGAGATTTGGAGTACGGAAAGAATACTAAGAGACTGGAGTGAAGGCATTATCGTGACAATACACAAAAAAGGACATAAAGAAGTATGCAGTAATTATAGAGGCATTGTGTTGCTAAATTCAGCCTATGAAATATTCTCCACAATGCTCTATAGAAAACTGACAGAGCACTTGAAAATACGTAGCTACCAAATTTGGGTTTACCAAAAATCTGTAATACATGCTATCCACATAATTAGACAGATATTAGAGAAAAGCAATGAATTTAATATCACATTGTAGGTACATGATTTTTGTAGACTTTAAGCAAGCTTTTGATAGAATTAACAGGAGGAAATTGATACAAGCCTTGAGAGACGATAGAGTACCACAAAAATTAATAAGACTAAAAGAAGCAACGCTAACAAACATATGCGCAACAATAAGAACAACAGAGGGGGATACCGGCAAGGAGATGCCCTGTCAGCCACTCTGTTTAAGGTAGCAGTGGAAAGTGTGATAAGAAAACTAAACTGTTAAGGAACAATAATCAATAGAGAAAGACAAATAATAGCATACGCAGATGACGTGGTAATAATAAACAGCAGCTCCGTAGTTCCTTTAGCAGTCCAAACATCTTTTTAAATGCGACTGCAACCCCTTAGGACATGTCAAGATCCTTGCACACGCAATGTGCGATGGCGTAATATTTTCGTGTCTTATTGTTCTTCAGTTGTAACTCCTAACCTAGCTTTTCCAGAACCTCAGTATATGCTCATAAACTTATCGAAGTCCATTCCTTCAACTTGATTTCTGATTCTGCTAGTTTTTACTTTGGTTCGGACCTGAACTTACATAATGTGGTTATGGCCAGCAAACGGAGCTAGACGATCGATGTGGACCATTTTTGGGGCTTACCTCTGGGTGGTTTTTGGATCCGATATGACGTCATTAATACGCTGCACGACTTCATAAGGGTCTTCATATTGCCTCTAGAGTTTCGGCGACAAACCACATCTTCTTTGGGGATTATACAACTACACTATGTCGCCAGGTTGAAACCCACAATTTTGTGCCTTGACGTCATATTTCGTCTTTATTCTGTTGCTGGCAATTTGTGTGTTTTTACTGACTGCCTCATGTATTTCGTCTAGCTTCTTGTTGATCTAGTCTTTTCCAATAACTTCTTCCGGTTTTGGTTCAAATTGGAGGTCGTAAGGCAGTCGTATTTCGCGACCGAGCATACACAGGATGGTGTATGGCCTGTGCTTTCGTGAACGTATGATCGGTATGACATTAGGAAAAGGTACAAGTACTGATCCCAGTTTTTTTGGTACTCGGACACTCCTTTGGCTAAGTATTTTCCCATTGTTCGATTTATCCGCTCAATCATGCCATCAGATTCCGGACGGAGAAACGTCCTCTTAGTTTTGTTAATTCCTAACAGTCGGCAAACTTCTTGCCCAGATTCAAAGGTGCAGTCTTTGCCGGAGTGTAATTACAATGGAACTCCATACCGACAGAAAAACTTTTTCAATAATACGTTTGCGACTGTAGCTCTTTTTTGATTGCCATCGCTAGCAGGCTGTATTTGTGCCCCGAATCAGATTCTGGGAACAGCTCTGCGATGTCAATCGCTACTCTTTCTAAAGGGTTTCCCACGTTATACTACTTCATCGGGCTTTGTGCTTTTTTGCTGGACCATGTCCTGATGCACAAACCGTGTACCAACTATTTGAAGGTTTAATCACGCTTTCTCTCTCTATATTCGTAATTATTTATTTGGTTTCTTCTCTTTTTGGCAAAGGAAGTTGGCGTGGATGTTGTCATATCGGTCGAGCGTCTTTGGTATTAATGTTATGTTTCACCACGTTAGTTCTTCCTTTGGAAACACTCTCCAGCGCAAATACATGATGATACTAATGGATCAACACTTTAACTTTAGCCAGCTGGTCTTGGGTGAGGTTTTGGCATTTGGAGTAAGAATGTCCAATAGCTGTTGTGGGCACCTCTTCGGCGACGTATATTCATTAGAATTCAAGCATTTTACAGTTTCAGATACTGGCGTGCATTGGCGTACCACGTTCTTCTTTTTCACCGTTACTAAATCTGAGTTGACATTCAAGATCGTTACTGGCATTGTGTTTTTCAGTCGTACTAAAGTTCTGCGAACGAGTAGTCCTTTTTCAACTAAGTCGCCTTTCATTCAGCAGGCAGAGTCATGTCTTCACTCAATAAGTCACACGGCAGCCTTTTCTGAGGAATGAAAAAGAATTTCTTCGCTGTTGATCTTCAGGACATCGTTTTTCATATCAAAATGGAACCCATACTTCTCTATAATGTTCAATATAGGATGGTTGAGTACTTCATTTCTTAAACCAGTGGTTACTTTGACTTGTCCGTGAGTAGGTATTTCTTCGTCCGTCGCCGTTCGAAGTCGTGCTGTTACTGGAGATGCTTTCTCATTTTCCCGTAATATGTCTGCATTAACGATGGCCTTCGTTACTCTCGTTTCAACCAGTAACTGAACACTTTGTCCATTAATCTTGCCATTGAGATAAATGCTATGCAATTGCTCCCTAGGCGATGACATTTGAATTGTTATTTTCCAAGACATGGCTCGTTAAGGTCCACTTTCACCCTATTTAGTCAACCTATTCTAGTTTTCCGGGCGCTTTTCTAGTCTTCTTTTGGGCTTAGTACAGCGTTGTTGTACGTGGCCAACTAATTTATTTATAACGAAATATTTACACGTTTATAATTACACGTAACTAATTAAATCTAACGATATTTAAGAAAAACACACTGATTTATATATTACTATCACTTGTAAAATAATGTCCGCGGATAACTTCTATTTATCTAAAACTGATACTTGTTTATATTAAAGGCACGTACGTTTTAACTCCCTTATATTTATCTTTAACACACACGTTGATTACTTATTTATTTTAACAGTCTTCTAAATACTTCCAACTTCAAAAAACTGACTTATGATTCATTTGAACCGTTTTCTATATTTGTTATCTTTTTAGAGAATTTTCTACATTCTTCGGTAAACGTTCTCGAAGTTGACAATAACATCGCGAACGTTTCACTACCGTACACGTTTATGTTCAGCGAGAGTTTTTTACAATTGCACACGCTGTTGTTTGTTATTACTTAATACTCTTAACGAATTTTAAAACTAAATTTATTTTCAACTATTTACACAATTATTTATTTATATAAACCTCACTAAAAGAACAAAGCAAGCTAAGCAAAATAGCAAACTACCAATTTAATAGAAACAACATTTACATTAATTTATATATCACTGTAACCGTATACCATCGGCAGATAAGATTAACTTTTTTATTTATCTACACTACTTTTTTACACTGGCACACGCGTTAATCTCAATCTACTCAACGGACACTATTATTACGAAGTCGGTCGCGTGTGACGTAGTAAGTGTCGAACAAGACTTTGAATATTGTTGTGCCAGGTGTATACTGGGAAAATTGCATGTAACAGTCTTATGTATTTATAGATCACCAACAGGAAATTTACACGAGTTTACCGAGAAACTATTCGAAATTCTAAACATTATTTGTAAGCATAGTGACAAGTTAGTGGTTTGTGGTGACTTTAATATAAACGAAACAATAAATTCAGTAGGCTATTCACAACTAGTGGACCTATTCTCGTCTTTTAGATTAAGATCTCATATTATGGAACCAACTAGAATGCAAGGAAATTCGCGATCACAGCTGGATTACATATTTTTTTTTTCTAAACGAAAAAGTGGTTGCTAGTGATGTTATCCCTACAACTCTTTCTGATCACACAGCCCAAAGTATTACAATTAATAAAAAAATAGTTTCCAACATAATATATAGTACATCGAGAATATTTAGCAAAAATAATAAATCTCAATTTTACTACAGTTTAAGTAAAGAATCTTGGAACGAAGTTTATAACACTACAAATGTCAACACCAAATATGATATTTTTTTGGGTATCATGAGTTATTATTTTGAATGCTCCTTTCCAAAAATACGAGTAAAGTCTACAGATTCTAAAAGAACTCCTAAATGGATTGATCCACAGATAAAACTAGCAGCTCGATCAGTACATGATCTTTACTTACTGAGTAAAGAATCGAACAATCAGATCATCAATTTGCAATACAAAATCAAAAAACAGGAATACAAATTGCTACTTAAAAATGCTAAAAAAAGCTACAACGAAAATTACATCGCAAGCAGCAACAATAAAATGAAGTCCGTGTGGAATTTAATAAACAACAGCATTCAAACAGCACCCAAAAATCTACAACCAAGTCTAAGGGACGAGACTGGTAACACTGTAACAAATCCGGTTATGGTAGCAACAATGTTTAATAATTTTTTTACATCGGAAGAAAAACCACTTGTCAATAACTTATCTACGTACACTATCGACAACCATCATCGATCCATGTTTCTATATCCCACTGACGTAAAAGAAGTCACCTCAGTTATTCAAATAGTTGCTCATAAAAAATCTTATGGGTTTGATAACATACCAGGAAATATTCTCAAAGAAGTTGTTTGTTGGATAGCGCCTCCTTTAGTTGACATTATAAATAAATCATGTTCAGATGGTATATTTCCGGACTCCCTTAAAATTGCAAAAGTCATACCTATTCTAAAGAAAGGTAGCTCGATGGATATCAACAACTATCGACCGATTTCAATACTATCAGTTTTTAGTAAAATTATAGAAAAGATTATATATAGTCGGTTAATACTGTACCTGAACAAAAACAATCTATTGTCAAAAAGTCAGTATGGGTTTCTAAAAAATAAATCAACATACGATGCAGTTTTCAAATCTGTTTCTACTATTTTGGATGATATGGATAAGAAAAACAAGTTGCCTCCATATACTTTGATCTGAGCAAGGCATTCGACACAATTGATCATTCAATACTCTTACACAAAATGAATGCCATGGGCATTAGAGGTACTCCTTTGAAATGGTTTTCAACGTATCTTACACAACGTCGTCAATACGTGAACCTTAGTTATCAGGAAAATGATTGCATTCTTTCAATTTCATCCAGATATAAAGAAACATCAAAAGGAGTCCCACAAGGATCCATTTTAGGTCCCATATTGTTTTTAATATATGTAAACGATCTTATAGACCATATAAAATGCAGCTTATTATATCAGTTTGCGGATGATACATCAGTGATAATCAGCTCCAGTAATTCTCAGTGCCTAGCAGATCTAGCAACGCAGTGTTTATCATCAATGGCTACTTGGTGTGATAGGAATCAATTAATCCTGAATGATAAAAAAACAAAACTAATAGTATTTTCTACAAAAACTCATACCAATCAGAGTCTTTATGTAAACTTAAAGGGCAAGTCATTGCCTGTTTCAAATTATCACAACTTTTTAGGCATATTTGTGGACAGTACAATTAAGTGGGAAGTACATGTTACTCACCTGTATTCAAAAATAAGTAGCATGTATTATGCATTTTATAAAATAAGGGACACAGTCAGTTTAGATACACTTAAGCAGTTGTATTTTGCGCATGTTCACAGTAGGTTAAGATATGGTATTATCCTCTGGGGAAACAACAGACTGCTCCATAAACTCTTTGTGCTACAAAAACGTATATTAAGGTGTATAAAAAAGCTACCTTCCAAAACACAATGTAAATCAGTCTTTATTGAGATGAAAATAATGACAGTCGTATCACTATACATATACGAAATCGTGATTTTTGTAAGGAAAAACTTAAACCTGTTTCCCCTAAACAAAGACTTTTATAGCATCATGCACACACGCAACAATAGTAACTTATCCACACCCTCTCATCGATTAAAAATCTTTTCTGATGGACCCTTTTACAGTGCCATCAAAACTTTCAATGCATTACCCACAAATATTAAAAGTATTAATAATTTAAGTTCATTTAAATTTGAGCTAAAGAACTATTTAATTGATAAATGTTTCTATTCACTAACCGAATTTGTTTATTAGTTTTCTTTCTTTGTTATTGTACGTAATAGTTCCATAAGACATTTATAATTGTATGCACACTTTGACAATGTTTTGTACCTTCGGTATATATAACAATAAACTATTATTCTTATTATTATTATTATTATTATTATTATTATTATTATTATTATTATTATTATTAAACACTTACGTGCGCAATTTATTTACTTAGACCGTCAATTCTTCTTAAAAGTTTTGACTAACTGTAACTTTCACCTTTTGTATTCACACCTTATCTGATACTCGAATATTTTTCCTCTTTCGGCATTTGCTTTGAATGATCTCGAAACTTCAAGTTTTTTTTTTCTAAAAAAATTAAACTAAAGTATTTCAAATAACAATAACTTGCCAGGAAAACCTCGTACATTTGTGACGTTATAATACAATACATTTTGAATATAACACGTTATCTTTATGTTGTGCTGATTTTGGTTTATCGAATACGTCTGACGTTACCTTTAGTTTAAGATAAATTGATTTTGGTTACGATCAGTAAATTTTTTCGTTATTTATTCTAGTAATCTCGCAGTACAGATCAAATATTTTTTATACTCGTTAGGAGCTTATAACAGCTTTCAGAACATTTGTTTGTCAATGGATTTATCAGATTGTATTTATTTAATGTATTCCATTTGCTTTTACGGTCTTAATGTTTATTTTTATATTATTTTCGTATATAAAGGGAAAAAATGTTTGATGAGTTTTGTGTTTTGAATATTTGCGAATTTATTTAAAAATTTGACACAAAAGCTGATTGTGTGTATGACGTAGGAGATGAGAAATCTTGTATAATATTTTTGTTCATAATTTTTACATATATATACGATATATAAATAGTTAATTGTTTGTCTGAAAGGCAATCAAATTGTCAAATGTCACAAGGTTGACATTCTAAACAATTCGATAATAGATTTATTTTAAAATGACATTTAATAAACTTGGAATAATATCTAGGCAATCAAAATTAGTTATGTATAGTCCTATAGTAACTTTTACTAAATGTAAATTTAGTGAAGCGTGCTATATAACGAAGTCATGTTTCAGCTACATTTCATTTTTATTGTTTTTCTTAGTGAGTACTTTTGTAGAACGTACGTTCACCTTGCAGTCCAATTATAATCTATTATATAATACTTTTAAAATTGAAAGAATTTTGTCAATGTTTGTATTGTTGTATTTTTAAGATTTGTTGGAAAATCGCGTACAAAAGAAAATATGTCAAAGCACGGTACAGATTAATTCAATTTTCATTTTTACGACTTTGCATGCATCATTTTCCAACCACGTCGGACGTCCTTTTCATGCATAATCTAGAAAACGCACATAAACGTACGAATAGGCAATTTCACTACCCTTTCCATCAATTCTCAACTCAATTTTCCATATAAAAATTGGAATTTTCGGTTATGTTTATCAAATAATATACGTTAAATCGTATCTGTCGACGTTTTCTCCCCACGTAGAAATTTCCTTATCAAAATAAAAATAAAACCAAAAAAAATCAAATATTTAATAAGGTGTCAGTTTAAGTTTAGAAACTTCCATTCGTTATCGTTTTGCATTTGCATCGTTTGTGTTGTTTGCAATACTTTGACAGCTTTAAACATTCACGTTGAAGTGAATTACAAATACAAACAGACAACGAGAGCTGCAATTAAATATCAAGGGTTGCATTTGCATAATTCTTGTTTTCGGTATAATTTGGAATTGTTACCTCACAATCTCAGACGGTTTTCATTCAACCCTAATATGAACCACCTGAAATGCATAATTCATTCTGATTTTTTTTATAAACACTCAACGTTAAAATGCTATTCATACCTGATAAATCGCTTTTTCCCTTTTTATTTTCGCGTAATAACCTCAGACTTAAATAACGACGAAAAGAATCGTGAGGTAAATTCCGATCTAAAATGGTAATTATTTCATTTCTCTTTTTTCTTTCATTTTACCCAGTTTATTACAGCATTGTTATTAAACTCGTTACTTTAGTGTTTGCAATTAAAATTCGTTTGTTGTTGACAGTTTTCGATTATTTTTACTATTGTGTCAGAAGTGTTAAATATTATTTATTGCTCAAAATGTTTTAATTGTACAGAAGGGTTTTTTAGTGTTTTTTTATCGCCAAATAGAGCAGGTTTTGATGATACTATTAAAAGTAATTATTCAGTTTCTTACGTAAATATTGTAACGATTATTAAAACTAATTTATTTATACTAAAAATATGTACACGTTTATAACTAACCGAACTAATTAAATCTAAGAATATTTAATAAAAACACACAATTTATAATTTATATAGCACTATCACTCAAAAGATAATGTCCGCGGATAACTTCACACACTTGTTTACATTAAAGTCACGTACAAGGTTATACTCCGTATATTTATCTCGACACGCGTTAATCACTTATTTATTTAAACCTAATATAATCTTCTTAATACTGCCGACTTCGAATTACTGAAATAACTCACTTTATATTTGTTTGTACCGCATTTATACATTTTGACCATCCTTCGAGAATTTTCTATATCTTTCGGTGAACGTTCTGGAAATGGATAAAAACTTCGTGAAGGCTCTCGAACTTGAGAATAATTTTTCGAACGTTTCAATATATATTTTTAGTATACCTACTATAGGATTAAAGTTTAAAAAATAAAGACTGCAAATCTGACTAATTTTATATTTAAACGTAAACGGTATGTATTTTAATTACCGTTTATTCCCATTATTATTATTAATATAACCCAATGAATAATAGTAACATTGTTCCAAAATTCACGTTTTTCTCATTTAATGTCAAATTATTGTGACATTAAACTATTAATTGTTTTTTTTTGATGCTATACACTTTCGAGGGCACTAACTAAAGCTTTAAATCTGTTTTGACATATCTAGAGACTCACATCTAGTAGGTTTGCAAATTTAAAATCTTGGGCTAAAGTTACCTGGACCATGTACAACTTTGGCCTAGCCATCGGATTTATTAACAAAATATTCAAAATCTCATCTTCAAATTACATTGGGCTCATGTCACCCTAAACAGTTTGTTTCTTACTATATTATGTTCATTTTTACGTAAAAAAATAGGTTTTGGGGTAGTACCTAATTGTTCGCACAAAGTAAAAAAAAGAGAAAAAAAACAGTTTTGAATAAATCCATTGTTATAAAAAAAAGAATTGTTATCTTTAGAAATGTCATGAACATTATAAATTCATGACATATTAGCAAGTAGTGACATCTATGTAATTAGAAGTAAATGCATCGACGGTAACGAACAGGACACCATCTTAATAGCAAAAGCCAAGGCCAAATTAGTTTTAACTATCGATCCCTCTTTGTTTACGCACTTGAAGGACGCGAAAACAGCAAAAGATGTATGGACAAGTTTAAAAAATTTGTACGACAGTGGTTTCGTGAGAAAAATTGGCCTTTTACGGACTTTGATATCCGTTTGGAAAATCATGATTCCATGGATTCTTACGTCAATCAGATTGTGGAGACATCGCAGAAATTAAGGCGAACAGGATTCAAGATCGACGAGGAATGGGTTGGATCACTGTTACTGGCGGGACTTCCGGAAAAATATTACCCTATGATAATGGCACTGGAACATTCAGGAATAAGTATTACTACAGATTCCATTAAAACAAAATTGCTGGACATGCAGACAGGTGGCAGAGATGGCAGCAGAAGTGGTGCTTTTATAGCGAACAGTAAACCAAGTCATCGAAAGCCATCGCGAGATGGCGGTAGTGGTACAAGTTCGCGTGAAAAATCATCAGCTGACAGGCAAGGTCAAGGTAGTTCAGGTTTTGTAAACAAAAACAAAGACTTGAGTAATATTGTTTGTTTCAAATGCAAAAAGAACGGACATTACAAGTTGAAGTATCCCAATAACAAGCCTGAGGGTGTTTATAGTGCGGTTTTTTCGATAGGACAGTTTAGTGACACAGACTGGTATGTTTATAGTGGTGAGAGCATGCATTTGACTGCTAAGAAAGAATGGTTGATAAAATGCACGTAGTCCTGATTTACCTGACATTGTTGTGGCTAACCGATCGAAAATTAAGTCATGCAGTCTGATTTTTCAAACTATTTTCAAAACTTAATTTTTTTTATACATTGTACTGTAGGACCTTCAGAAGTAATTTCCTGAATATTGCCAGGGTACTTTTCACCATTGTAACCAACCAAAACAAAGTTATCTACAGCATAATTTGCTATATCGCAGTTCTGCACATTAGAGGGATGGTTTTCAAGATCTGAAAAAGAGTCGCTCACATCATCACACTATAAACATATTTCCAAGTCGTTGTCGATTTCTTCTGATGAAGAAGATCCAGTTCTGGTTCTCTTCTATACAGTGGCTGTTTTCTTCTTAGAAAACCAGTTTGATGAACCTGTTGAAAAAGATTTGGAATCAGAACTGACAGATGATATTTGTTGTTCTGCAGAAGCTTTGTTTTGAATGGCTGTCATCTTCTCTTTGGGCAAACTACTAGCTTTCTCAGATGCGGTATTTCTCTTAGAAATCGGTTTTTTGCAGACAGTTTTTTTCTTCTAAACTTGTTTTTGTTGGATAATGTCTGAACATCTGCAGTTACACTTCTAGCGGAGACGTTAACTTTCTTCATCTTTATCCTGGTACCAGCCGTTTGCACAAAGTCACCCCTCTTCTTCTCTAACTGTTCTAGGAATGCCTCCCTTACAGCATTTGCATCTACTGCTGATTGTTTACTTGGCATTCGATCTAAGATTGGTTTTGATACGAGTGAGTATATCCCACATTTTCGACGAATAAAAGGAGATAGAAAGAAAAACACTTGCACAATCACTTCACCCAATAATAATCAAAATTTTGCACTCACCTAATTGATATTCTCCCCAGGTTCCGAGGTTCACATTATTAGATTTTTATTCAGCTAGAACAATATTTTAAACGACATAGAACCTATTATTGAAAAATGTTTAACGTCTTTAATTAGATTGTCCCATCATCACCCTTCTCAGAAATTATCAGTAGTGAATTATTTAGTATACAGAGCAAACACTACAATAGAAAAAGGATTAAACAAACTATTACGAAGCTTACGTCTGCGAAACCAAGAGTAACAGCGGAATATACCCTATGTCAAAAGTACTACGGACGGTATTGGAAAAATGTTGTCTAAACACAACATTGTTACTAGGTTTTCTACTTTTCCTAAATTGGGCCAACTGTTAAATCCGGTGAAGGACGTTATTCCTTTTCAATCCGACGGTGTTTATAGCATTCCTTGCTCTTGTAGTTGTACATACATAGGAAAAACGGATAGAAGCGTGGGAATTCGTATTAAGGAGCATCAAAGGTGTGGTCGTCTTAAATAATTTTCAACCACGTCAGCGGTGGCGGAACACGTACTAGAAACGGGTCATCAAATTATGTTTAAAACACTAAAATTTTGGCGAATGTTTCTAATTACGACCAGCAAAAAAAAATCTTCTTAATATTAACTGAGATTTTAGTTTTCCTTTAACGGAGATTTGGAAACCAATTTTATCAATCGGCGGTCGGTCTATAAAAACGAGACTTCACGGCGGAATCAATCAGTTTGTTCCAGGTTCTAAAGATGTCCACTGAGACGTATGACAAAAGCTCAACTTGTGTGATAACGTCAACATCAAAATTATTTAGAATGGAAAATTGTATTACGAATGCCACGTGTGGAAACCTGAATTCTACTACAGCTCTAACTATTTAAATATATTAGTTTTAACTAACAGCGATGCTAGAAGAATTAGCTGGTCTACTACATACTCTCTCTCTAGGGATAACGTTAAGAAATCTGGTAGGTTTGGCCTCTTTGAGTGACAGTTTGGGTTACTGGTTGGTTGATCGGTAACGTTACGACTGCTGGTTCTGATGGTGGAATTTTATAAGACTTTGGTTGTACTGCATGGTTTAATGGAAAAGCCGACTTCAAACAATCAAATTAAATTGTTTTAGTAGTTCAATATGTAGCTATATCAAAAAAATATAATCTTTTTACAACTTTGTAAGGTCTAACAGGAACAGGTTGTAGCTGGATTAAACGTTTACCATAGGTTTTGATAGTAAATTTGTTTGCGGGATATAATTCTCTTTTAGCCACATAGTATGGTTTGGTTTGTGAGTAGACACACACATTTCTGCTTCAGGATCAATCAAAAATCGTTTTTCTGTAAGTTTTTGATGACTGTGAGTTCAACAATTTGATTTTCAAGACGTTCTATTTTTTCATTTTTTGAGCTGGAGCTTACACTTGTAGCGCAAACACCATAAGTAGGTGCATTTATTTGCATGTCTGGCCACTGGACCAAAAGTTTCAATGTTGTCAATTCGTTGCATGTGATCAAAACCTCGAGCCACAGTTTTGGTTTTTAATGTTCCATTTACTTTTTCACGTAGCACCCACTTACATGCCACTGTTTTATTTCGTCCGATAAATTTACTAACTCTTATGCTTCCATAGATTTTAGAGCATCAATTTCTTCTTGCATTGTCTTCTTCTATATTGGATCATTCTTTGGTTAAAATATCATCAACTTCACCAGTCATTACATAATCAACATACATAAGATCGATTTATATTTTTTTGATTTTGTTGGCGTCTTAACTTCTGTTTCTGATTTTAACTTTTGCAATTTTTATAATACTTCTCTTAACTTTGATCGTATTCTATATTAGGCCTCAAATTATTTTCATCGTGAGTATTTAAGTTTTCAATTGTTTTACAACTTATTTCCATGTAACCAGACAGTCTGAATCAATTTTCTCATCAAAAATGACATTGTACTTCAACATATCTTTCATTTTGTAAATAAACTCTATATCCATGTTCTTCCAAATCATAATCAATAAAAATACATTTTTTGATCATTTTATCAAATTTTTGACGTTGATGATTAGGTATCATCATGTAGTATTCACATCCAAAACTTTTCATGAAGTCTAAATTTACTTGACGACGAGACCACAAATGTTAAATTTGTCAGCAACGTTACTAGTTCCAGTTGGATTTATAAAAACTGAATAGTTTAAAGCTTCAGCTCACAGTGATGGATCAAGATTTTTGGCATAAATTTCTGATCGTGCTGCTTCTACCATTGTACGCATTTTCTTTTCAGTTCTTCCATTTTGTTGAGGTGTGTAATTCGCTGATCTTTTATTAAATATTTCTAGTCTTTTGAAAATGTTCTTACTTCTGACATTTTGAATTTTTGTTCCATTATCTGACATCAAGATTTTCCCTTTTTTTATTTTCTACTAGATTCAGACAAAAATCTAGTTCTTTGATTGCTTTTTTTAGAAAACAAATATAATGTTCAAAATTGACTAAAATCGTCTTCAAATATTTTGTATCGTTTAGAGACAAAACATTAATTTTCTCTAGATCAACATTAATTTTATCAATATTACAATGAAACGGACAAGGTTTCTAACAAAACCAAATAACTCACAGCGAATCTCTAAGAGAAAATAAAAATTGGTTTAAAATCCCCACCGTGGGTGTCAAATAAGACTGAAATATCCATCTGGAGACGCGCTAGTTATCAGTACCATACTAAGAATCTTATTAAAATACGAAAATGGGAAAGGTTAATACAACGACACGTAACAGAGGACACAGACAAAAAAGGGTAGAAGTGGAACCATGTAATAGGCAGAATACTACAAGAAGGAAACAAAACATGGGGAGAAACAGCAATACTAGCAAAAAACAAAAAAGAATGAAAAAATGCATACATTCATAATAGTTTAGATAATAATTTGTTACGTGTCATTAGCATTACCGGTTCACATAATCGTATTTTAATAAAATTTCTAGTACGTTATTCGCCGGAATATTTTGATATCCACGGTGGGAATTTTTTACCACTTCTTTTTTTTTCTGTTAAAAGGCGATGTGAGTGGTTTAATTTTGATACAAACCTTGTCCGTTCAAGTTGATTTTACTAAAATGAAGTTTTTCTACTTTATATTTACTATGTCTTCAGCGTTATTAACTATGCTCTATTACACATATTAAGCATTTTTTAGAATATCGTTATTATTTTGCTTTCAGCGTTAAACTTATTCAAATTGGTGTAATTTATTATATACATGAACTTGATTCCGATCGAGTATTCTTAATTATTATTTGTAGTCAATGCCAGAATGTAGCTAAGGTACTCGATGATTGTAAGCTTACACTCTTTGACAGGTTGAGAAATTGAACAATTCCGAAAAACTTAACGGTAGCTATTTTTTATTTTCTTAATTATTTTGGTGTCTTCTATTTTATGATTATTTTCGGTTATATGTAGGGCAACACTGGATTTATCTATTTTTTTATATTTGACATGAGCTAAATGCTCTTTATAATAGGTTTTCAGGGGTCTTCTAGTTTGTCCTATATATATTTGGTTACAGCTTTTACAACTAATTTTATATATTCCCGATTTATCGCACATATCTATTGGATCTTTTGGGTTACCTAAAAGGTTTTTTATGTTATTGTCAGTGGTTGTTACTATTATGTAAACAAATTTTGAAAATATTTTTTGAATTCCTTTAGTTAATGCGGGATAATACGGAAGTTTTACATATTTATTTTCTTTTTTACTGTTAATGTTTTGTGACGTAGTCACATTTTTAATATTCAATTTGTTTCTGCTTTCTAATGATATTATTGACTATTGATTCCGAAAATCGATTGTATGTTGCAATATGTTTAATATATTTTAATTCTTTGTTAAAATTATTTTATGACAATGTGAAATTCATTAATCGTTGAATCAAAAATTGAACAGCAGCAAGTTTAGATGACAAGCTATGGTTTTCGGAATTGTTCAACTTAGTGTAAAAATCAGTGAGACGTATCAGTTCGCTGAGGACGACAGCATAGTTGTATTTTTTATTTTCTGAATTAATTCGGTGTCTTCTATTTTATGATTATTTTTGACTATATGTAGGGCAACACCGGATTTATCTATTTTTTTATGTTTGACATGAGCTAAGTGCTCTTTAAATAGGTTTTTAAGGGTCTTCTAGTTTGTCTTATATATATTTGGTTACAGTTTGTACAACTAATTTTATATATTCTCGATTTATCGCACATATCTATTGGATCTTTTGGGTTACCTAAAAGGTTTTTTATGTTATTGTCAGTGGTTGTTACTATTCTGTAACCAAATTTTGAAAAGATTTTTTCAAGTCCTCTAGTATAGGCGGGATAATACGAAACTTTTACATATTTATTTTCTTTTTTACTGTTAATATTTTGTGACGTAGTCACATTTTTAATATTCAATTTGTTTCTGCTTTATAATGATATTATTGACTGTTGATTCCGAAAATCGATTGTATGTTGCAATATGTTTAATATATTTTAATTCTTTGTTAAAATCATTTGACAATGGGAAATTCATTAATCGTTGAATAAAAAATTGAACAGCAGCAAGTTTACATGACAAGCTATGGTTTTCGGAATTGTTCAACTTAGTGTAAAAATCAGTGAGACGTATCAGTTCGCTGAGGACGACAGCATAGTTGTATTTTTTATTTTCTGAATTAATTTGGTGTCTTCTATTTTATGATTATTTTCGACTATATGTAGGGCAGCACTGGATTTATCTATTTTTTTAATGTTTGACATGAGCTAAGTGCTCTTTAAATGGGTTTTTAAGGGTCTTTTAGTTTGTCCTATATATATTTGGTTACAGTATGTACAACTAATTTTATATATTCTCGATTTATCGCACATATCTATTGGATCTTTTGGGTTACCTAAAAGGTTTTTTATGTTTGTCAGTGATTGTTACTATGCTGTAGTTTACTGTTAATATTTTGTGACGTAGTCACATTTTTAATATTTAATTTGTTTCTGATTTTTAACGATATTATTGATTATTGATTCCGAAAATCGATTGTATGTTGCAATATGTTTATTATATTTTAATTTTTTGTTATAATTATTTTTTTTTATTTGGTTACAGTTTGTACAACAAATTTTATATATTCTCGATTTGTCGCACATATCTATTGGATCTTTTGGGTTACCTAAAAGGTTTTTTATGTTATTGTCAGTGATTGTTACTATGCTGTAACCAAATTTTGAAAAGATTTTTTAAAGTTTCCTAGTATATGCGGAATAATACGGAAGTTTTACATATCTATTTTATTTTTTACTGTTAATATTTTGTGACGTAGTAACATTTTTAATATTTAATTTGTTTCTGATTTCTAATGATATTATTGACTATTGATTCCGAAAATCGATTGTATGTGGCAATATGTTTAATTTATTTTAATTCTTTGTTAAAGTTATTTTTTGACAATGGGAAATTCATTAATCGTCGAATCAAAAATTAAACAGCAGCAAGTTTACATGACAAGCTATGGTTATCGGAATTGTTCAACTTAGTGTAAAAATCAGTGAGACGTATCAGTTCGCTGAGGACGACAGCATAGCTGAATTTTTAATTTTTTTAATTAATTTGGTGTCTTCTATTTTATGATTATTTTCGACTATATGTAGGGCAAAACTGGGTTTATCTATTTTTTTATATTTGACATGAGCAAAGTGCTATTTATAACGGGTTGTCCGGGGTTTTCTAGTCTGTCTTATATATATTCGGTTACAGCTTTTACAACTACTTTTATATATTCCCGATTTATCGTACATATCTATTGGATTCTTTGGGTTACCTAAAAAGTTCTTTATGTTATTGTCAGTGGTTGTTACTATTCTGTAACCAAATCTTGAATAGATTTTTTGATGTCCTCTAGTATATGCGTGATAATACGAAACTTTTACATATTTATTTTCTTTTTTACTGTTAATATTTTGTGACGTAGTCACATTTTTAATATTTAATTTGTGATTGTTACTATGCTGTAACCAAATTTTGAAAAGATTTTTTAAAGTTTCCTAGTATATGCGGAATAATACGGAAGTTTTACATATTTATTTTCTTTTTTACTGTTAATATTTTGTGACGTAGTCACATTTTTAATATTTAATTTGTTTCTGATTTCTAACGATATTATTGACTATTGATTCCGAAAATCGATTGTATGTTGCAATATGTTTAATATATTTTAATTCTTTGTTAAAATTATTTTTTAACAATGGGAAATTCATTAATCGTTGAATCAAAAATTGAACAGCAGCAAGTTTACATGACAAGCTATGGTTTTCGGAATTGTTCAAGTTAGTGTGAAAACCAGTGAGACGTATCAGTTCGCTGAGGATGACAGCATAGCTGTATTTTTTATTTTCCTAATTAATTCAATGTCTTCTATTTTATGATTATTTTTGACTATCTGTAGAGCAACACTGGATTTATCTATTTTTTTATATTTGACATGAGCTAAGTGCTCTTTAAATAGGTTTTCAGGGGTCTTCTAGTTTGTCCTATATATGTTTGGTTACAGCTTTTACAACTAATTTTATATATTCCCGATTTATCGCACATATCTATTGGATCTTTTGGGTTACCTAAAAGGTTTTTTATGTTATTGTCAGTGGTTGTTACTATTCTGTAACTAAATTTTGAAAAGGTTTTTTGAAGTCCTGTAGTATATGCGTGATAATACGAAACTTTTACATATTTATTTTCTTTTTTACTGTTAATATTTTGTGACGTAGTCACATTTTTAATATTTAATTTGTTTCTGCTTTATAATGATATTATTGATTGTTGATTCCGAAAATCGATTGTATGTTGCAATATGTTTAATATATTTTAATTCTTTGTTAAAATTATTTTTTGACAATGGGAAATTCATTAATCGTTGAATCAAAAATTGAACAGCAGCAAGTTTACATGACAAGCTATGGTTTTCGGAATTGTTCAACTTAGTGTGAAAATCAGTGAGACGTATCAGTTCGCTGAGGACGACAGCATAGTTGTATTTTTTATTTTCTTAATTAATTTGGTGTCTTCTATTTTATGATTATTTTCGACTATATGTAGGGCAACACTGGATTTATCTATTTTTTTATATTTGACATGAGCTAAGTGCTCTTTAAATGGGTTTTCAGGGGTCTTCTAGTTTGTTCTATATATATTTGGTTACAGCTTTTACAACTAATTTTATATATTCCCGATTTATCGCACATATCTATTGGATCTTTTGGGTTACCTAAAAGGTTTTTTATGTTATTGTCAGTGGTTGTTACTATTCTGTAACCAAATTTTGAAAAGGTTTTTTGAAGTCCTCTAGCATATGCGTGATAATACGGAAGTTTTACATATTTATTTTCTTTTTTACTGTTAATATTTGGGACGTAGTCACATTTTTAATATTTAATTTGTTTCTGCTTTCTAATGATATTATTGACTATTGATTCCGAAAATCGATTGTATGTTGCAATATGTTTAATATATTTTAATTCTTTGACTATGATTGGTAAACCCTTTATGTTAGGAGTGGCTATAAAAACTACTTGAAGAGTTTTCTTATGGCGACGTTTCGTGGAACGGTTGTGTCCACTTCTTCAGGCCAACTGAATTTGTTAAAAAGAAAACAACATAAGTAAAAACGGCAGTTACAATCCGGTGAGAGCTACAAACTATTCTTCTACTTATTATAAATGCTATTTTTTTATAATTATAGATGATTAATTACGGAAAACAAATAAAAAGTAGACTGGTCCGCAAACAACGTCATAAATGTAAAATTAATAAATAACAAAAAACAAAAAACAATTAATATAAATTACACGAAACCTGTACAAACTAAATCACTAACAAACAATTTTATGGTCGTGTGATATAAAATATGAGCAATGAAAAGATAACCCAAAACATACCCAAGGTCTAGGAAATTTTAGAGATAAGGTTATTATAAACTGTACTAAGTTTGTTAGTATCAGTGTTGAAATTAACATTATTCTTATGTTTTGTGATAAATATCAGTTCTGCAACTAATCTTTTATAAAATTTCGGTTCCACATCTAATATAGAAGGATTACTAAAATCAAAATTATGTTGTAAATTAATATGGTGGAGAGCAAGAGCTGTTGTAGCTCTCACCGGATTGTAACTGCCGTTTTTACTTATGTTGTTTTCTTTTTAATAAATTCAGGTGGCCTGAAGAAGTGGACACAACCGTTCCACGAAACGTCGCCATAAGAAAACTCTTCAAGTAGTTTTTATAGCCACTCCTAACATAAAGAGTTTACCAATCATAGTTGAATTCTTTGCTAAAATTTTTTGACAATGGGAAATTCATTAATCGTTGAATCAAAAATTGAACAGCAGCAAGTTTACATGAGAAGCTATGGTTTTCGGAATTGTTCAACTTAGTGTGAAAATTAGTGAGGATGCTGAGGACGACAGCATAGCTGTCGAAACACGTGTACGACAAGTATTCAATTTATTGTAGTTGCTGGGTTATTGTGAATCAAATATCTCGGTGATATTTGTTTGGTTTTATTCTATTTATTGGAAAGCCGGTTTGTATGTACACTTGGTGTCAAAGACTTTTTCCAGTACAAAGGAAGGGTGCGTGTTTTTTTCTCTTTTTATTATAGTTTTTCAAAGCACGCTCACTTACCTACATTTCAGCTCGCCGTGACGACGTGGTTGTTAACAACAGGACTCGTTGTAACAAATGGTTGATACCAAATTTAATTGTAAAATAAAAAGTAAATACATAGCAAAAATATGTAAACCCGACACAGATTGGTAGAAGCGTATATGTTTATAATAAAAATTAATTTAATAGAATTATTGAGTGGTTTTACTCCACCAGCTTCAAGATAACGCGCGCAATAACCGCTACCACAAGGCAGACAAGTGAAGGCGAAAAAGGGTATAAAAGCCGTTGCACCATATCTGAAATATACTTTTTCTGAGACTTCTCTCCAAAAACCTTTATCTTTAGTACTTGTACGGTTAGGTATATCTTGACCGTGAATATTTATAATAATTATTTAAACCTTCTTGTAGTTACATACTGCACGTTGCTTGAAACTTCGAAACAATTGATTCTGACTAGGAGTATCGAAATAGTTATTTCAGTTATCTTGGTGTTCAAATAAAGTTGAACTTTGACGAAGAAAGGTATTCATAACGATTAATAAGTGTTTGATGACAGAGCCATCTCATAGTGTAATTTTACTATGTGTTACCGCCGTTTTAGCTATTTACAGTGAACTTTTGTCACATTACACTATGAGATGGCTTTGCCATCAAACACTTATTAATTGTTACCTTCGTTATACTTGAATATAAAGCTATAGGAGCGTCAATGCAATTGTGGGAATTACATTAGAGTGTATCTCCTACTGCTGAAGAGCCCCAAAAGGACGAAACGGCTGCCCAGTAGTCTACTCTGGTGGCATTTGCACAATTACATTGACATTGCTTTACCCCCATTGTCTTTTTACGTTGTAGTTTTATCCCGCAGAATTATTCAAAGCTGACTTTGAATTTCGTGGGTGTTAAATCAATTTCAACGTGTTACCGCCGTTATAGCTATTTACGGTATTCATAACTCGCGGTCGAATTATATACACTGAGGGCCGTAGTTAATTTAATTTGTTGTTTTCTTTTTTTAGTTGGAGCATTGTTAGTAGTTTTTATTTATTTGAAGTTATAATTATTTACTCTCTTCATTTAACTATCTGTTTTTAAAATAAAAGGAATTATAGTATATAAATGATGAAAAAGAAACGTTACTGCTAAGGTACACAATTCTTTTTGAAATCGCTGAAAAAATATAGATATCAGAATTTGAAATTAGTTCACTACGCCTGCAGTATATCCAATCTAAGATACGACAAAAGCAGGAGTAAAATGTGAATAAGAAAAAAAAATTATCTACGTAATATATATTTTTTTGGATAAATTACAATAATAATTGTTAACTTAAATTATGATTTTGTAAAGGTAAATAAGTGCAGTAAATATTCTACATATAAGTTCAGAAAACGTTTTTTTCTTATTTGAATATTTTTGGGTTAAGTTTATTACTTCTTTAAAACTTGATCTGTAAGAGTTTTTTCGTGTAATAAATTCAGCAATGAAAAAAATTTAAATGAAATAAAAACGTAATAAACTTATCGCAAAATTAATATAAAGAAGTATAGCAATATCTCCGTTTCAGAGAAAATAGAACGGGATGAAAAATTAACTACATCATACCGAACAAAATATGTCCTTAACAAAACGGTAGCCATTTAGAACATTTATTTTTACGATTTTTTGAATTATTAAACAAATAGCTGTAGTATGTTTCTTGATAAAAACAAATGCGTTGGGCGCTATGCAAATTTAGTTTTTTAAATCCGTAACATAAGAAATTTTAAGATAGTCGTGTGGAAAATTGAACAGTATTACGCTCGAGTTTAATACAAACGAAATGCTAGAACGCGTGTGCGTATGTGTCTATTTGCCGAACTTTTAAATAAGTCCATTTCCCTTTGCAATATCATTCTCGAAGTACCCTTTTCTATTTGTCACAGTCTTCTAGAGAGCACCCCTTATCGTGTGCCAAACATTATCTGAACCTCGCAGAGTTTAATATGGTAATGCGTCTGTACCGCACTGCTAATGTGTATTTATGATGTTATCAAGCTATAAAATTTACGATATCTTTGCAATATTGCGGATTGCAATCAACATTATTAGTGCTAATATATGAATCTCGTTTAACATTTCCTTTAGCTCATGCAGATGTGCTCGTTTCATATTTTGGTGTGTTAATAACGCATGTGTGCGTATACTGCGGCTTAATTTGTACATTCGCGTTTAATTTATTACGTGTCAAGCCCCCTTTTGTATTATATAAAATTGCGAAAAGTCACAAAGTTAATTACCCCCTTTTAATGTTACACATTTGCAACACGGAAAGACATAGCAAAACCAAAATGTTGTGGTCAACAACGTAACAAGTAATTATGGAAGATGCGTTTGTAACGACGCCCCTTCAGGGAATAGTCGTAAGAAGTAGAAAACTCAACTTGAAATGACATTGTCACAAACAGCCACAACCCGAAATTAATTGGAGGGTTTTTGATAATGAGATGTTATCGAAACTAATCACGGTTTTAATGAAACCGTAACATCGTTTTTTACGAGCTTTTTCTTTTGTTATAGATAGAAATAAATACGTTTGGCATTGTATTTTGTTTACTCGCACGCAGACAAAATTTTCAATATTTCAATCTTTATATAAAACGAATTGGTTTCATAATATTTGTTTAGTGAATAAACTTGGACTTTTATAGCTTTTGTATTATTGTTTACGTGTCGCTAGCAATAACAACTACGTTTGGATTCTTCGTTTAAACGCACATTTATCGATACTGATCGAAACGGTTATATACATATATGTTTCGCTTGAGTAAAAATAATAATTTTGAAGGAAAAAGACAATAAGATATTTTTGGTGGAATCGTTATCGCTCATGTGATTTAAAATGTTGTCAGAGGTGTGAACAGAATCTATTATACTTACACATCTATGTACGCACGTTATATTTACTTAGTAAACCATTAAAACATGTTTTCATTTATGTGGTCCTTCGATCCGAATAAAAAAATTGGCGACTTCTTTTTAGGTATTGCATTGTAAAGTCGTGTTTCTTTGTATGTAGGTTAAAAATTTCAGTGTATTACACGATCGATTCAAATTTGATTTGAGGCGGTTGATACTATTGTAGCCACGAACGTGGTGTGACTGTATTCAGTGTTGTTATCAATCAGCATTTGCTATTATTTAAGCTATCGCTCGTAGTTTCCTGTTAAAATACACTATACGCGATTTGTAAATTGACATATGTGTGTTTTACTTGAAATATATCTTTTGTATTGATATCAGAGATAAGCAAAATCGGTCTTGATCTTAGAATATCTGTTATTTTGTCGTTTATTTTTTTGTTGTGCTTTCTATAAATAAATTAGATAGGCTTTAACTAATTAAACACAAGAGTTTTATAGTTTGATATGGAGCAGCAATGTCTCTCTTTCTAGTTTTATCTAACTAACAGGTTCAGTTAGAATGTTAAGACAATTATACATACATATGCACACATTTATATAATATTGCTACTATTTTGAGCCTAAAAAAACGTCAAAGGTGCATATTGTCCAATCTATCTCCATAGGCGGGGTTGAATACTTTTCGCCAAACATTAGACACGTAACTTAGAGCTACACTAACGTACACAAAAAAATCCAAACTCTGTTGTAGCATAATTGGTAATATCCCATCGGGACCTAGAGCTATATATAGTGCAAAAAAACCAAAAAGCGTGTTTTTAGCATTAATTCTAGAGTTTCCTCTCCGAGTCAAGTATAACTTCTCTGTGGTTTTTGCAATGATCCTACTTTACTCTAGTTATGTTTCTGCAAAATCTTCTGTAGTCTAGCACATTCTGACAATTTTTCAAACTCCTCACAATGCTTTTTCCAGACTTTTTCTTCGCTTTTTTAATAGCATTACCATATTTTGGTATTCTTCCTATCTTCCAGTCTTTCTGACGCGGTTAAAAAGCTTACGAGTTTGTTCCCTTAGAAAGAAAAGTTCCGAATTCAACCAAAAGGTCTCTCCGCTGTTTTTCTTTACTTTTAACGGGCAACTATTTTCATAAGTCTTTTTAATATATATCTCGATGACATCGTTCTATTTCTACCTAGGTTCGAAGTTCGACTTAAGTCTGTTTCTAAAGAGACCTCAGCGGCAAGTTCTTGAATTTCAGTACGTATTCACTTCTTTTTGTAGCAATTTTAATTTAAATTTTATTTACATATGGGCAGAGAGTGATAGTTGAGTTCACACATGCTACTCTATTATTTTTCTACACACGTGTGTGATGTGTCAATCGTAACGTCGATTACGTTCTTGTTCTTGTATCTGTGACAAAGGTAGGCTGGTCCTCTCGATTTACGATTTCTGGTTTATTACTAATAATAGATTCTAAAAATTCCTCACTTCTACTGTTGTCTCCAGTGCTTTCCCAAATCCTAAAGTGTGCATTGGAGTTACAACACAGCATCAGTTGTATTTTGTTTTGTCTATAAAACTGTCCCAATTCCACAACTTTTCGTGATGGTGGTCGTTTTGGTTGATCATATAGAAGATATACCGTTTCGTTTCGTATCTTTGTATTTGTCTTTACTACCGATATGTTTTTCGTGATAAGTTCCCACATCGGTTGTAAGTGGTTATCACTCATTGTTAAAATGCAAACTCTTGGATGGTTACTTCTTGGAATAAAGAATTCTCAGTCACCACACAAACTTAGTCCTCTATAAACCCAAGGTTCTTACATCAGTACAATATATCGACACTGTTCATTCTTGCATAGTTCTGTAGGACAGCCGAAGCTGCTTTGCAGTGATGTAGATTTGTCTATAAGACTGCGAAGACACTTGCCTTACAGATAAGACGTCATCCCTATCGCCGTCGTTGGTTCTATACTCGCCTCTGCTTCGTCGATCTCAGTGTTTTTTGCACCCTCTACCTTCCTCTCCGAGACGTCTGAATAAGACTTGAAGAAGATTTAGTATGCAGTCAAAACTATGTGTTTTTTCTTATGAACTTTCACAGATGAGAAAGAAAAGTTGTTGTCCTTTTGAATCTTTCTTCTTATCCACAACACTCCGGGTTTCTATTAGAAGCTCTGGCTTTTATACCTGTAGACTTTTTCCGTTTCCATACGAGTACCGGAATCCATACCATGACCTTAGCTGGTTTTGAAACGTCCTTAACATCAACAATGTTAAACTTTACACCTGACCAACGTTCTTTTTTAGGGTCTGCGCCAGCTAATCTTTAGTAGACTGATCGGCAGAGGACGCCAATACAGGACCCCCTTTTAAGTTAACACCAGAAAATCTAAGAACTTAATAAAACCCGCCTGTTCTTTGCATAAGACAACACATGGATATAGTTGCTGAATTAATGCCATTCGAGTATCAGACAATAACCGCAGCATAAGAAGTGGAAGATTTCGCCCCTGTATTCTTCTTTGTTGGCGATCGTGTTGCTGTGCTTAGAGTACTGCTTTCTGATCGGTTACGTTTTATGCTCTCTATATTTTGGCTTGACTCCTTTAGTGTTAAGAGACCTTTGTTCTTGGTGTCTTAGGTTCCTTGGCTCTCCCTTGCTACTAAAATTTTTCCTTGCGGAGCTTCCTTCAAGCAGCACTTGAAAGTAGTCTACTCTTCTTCATTTCTAATCCAGGTCAAAACCGTAGAGGAGTCACTTCTAAAATATTTTCCCAATTCTCGAGAAATCCACATCGAAGCGAATGGTACAACATCACGACGATTGTTGCCAATAAAAGTTAGAATCGAGAACTTCTCCAAAGACCCAGCATTCATTACTCCCATAGGCGTCTTTGCTGGCATCGCAAACATCATTGGTCTCACCTGTACCACCAATTATCTATCTTGGGATCGTAATACAAAAAAATGTCCGCAGTTCAATTTGCCATTTAAAAAATGATTCTCTGCTTATCTCATCTACCTCGTCGTCCCAGCCTAATGCTTCTCTCCATAACTTCTGCAGGAGTATTGTGACGGGACACATACACCCAAGCGGGTCGAAAATGCGTTAATGCGCTGACAGTATAATTCTCTTTGTGACGATTTGATCATTGACCTTAGTTTCACCTGAAACACACAACTTGTGATGTAACCCACAAATACCATACCTTCCGGCGGAAGAAATTTTATTCCATATTCAAGCTTCGGTTAGATCATTTTGACAACGTTACCATTGTAATGTTTATAGAACTGATATTTAACGAGCAAATTTTACAACATAACCTTTCTCTTTCATTTCTTTACAATACGTAGCTTTACTAGTGAAGAACTTAAAGAGGAATGTCCTGATTCTTCGCACAAGTTTTTATTGTCATCTTTACTGGAAGACGAAGACACATGTATTTTCCTTTTGGGAATACGAGCTCCTTTCTTCTTCTCCAACTCTATCTTTCTCTAGTGTATCTACACTTACGACGACTACGGTTAGACTGTAGCCTGTTATGTTAGTTGGTAGTTCAATTTTCGAGTATAAAAATTTCTTCAAGTATAAAATTTGTCCCTACACTCTACTACATTCTTTCTTCGGGATGTCAAATTTTAGATCGCATATTTTATTTCACTTAATGCAAGACCTGGTGCAATACAGACGAGTTCTGTAACCTCTGTATTTTTATACGCCCAACAAGGCTTTCACCATTAGATGATTTCACGCGGATATGCTAACTAGTTGGGAAAATTTCCATGACGTCACGTTATTGAAACGTAACTATTCAGACCGTCAAGGGTTGGAAACCTTCAGGATTGTACTTCTTCTGAGAAGAGCTGCTACTATAAATTACTTTTTGTTTAGTTGAAGGGAAATGCTGCGTATTTGCGATCTCAAATGATTGGATGTTTTGTGTTGGATTTAATATTACGTTTTAGGTAACTCAAGTACGGAATTAGCTAATCCCCTACTGGATAAAACTTAACTGTGAGTATTACAATTTCAAATTTTACGATTTGTATTTCGGTGGTCATGTCTATTGTTGACCGCACGTGCATGTTAGGTTAACACAATTAATATCATTTTATGCTTCAGAAAGTCGTATGCAGAGCGCGTTGAGTCTCAAAGGCTTAAATTGTTTGGTTGTATACTTTTGCGAATATAAATTCATACTTTCTGCGTATGTAAAAGTTTAGACCGACAGGGTCAGTTTATTGTACGGTGTGTTGCCCAGTAATGGGCGCAACTTATATTTGATTCGACCCACTTATTAACGTTTGGAAAAGATTAACTTATGTACCTTCTTCGTCCTCTTTGGAATTATCGTCTGTGATAAAATAAGTATATATTCTGTGTTATTACTTTTGTCGTGTTATTTGTTCTTTTCCAGCTGCAAGTATTGTTAGACGATATCTCCCTAATTTAATCTTTCATCGTCTTGGCGCACTTTCTTTTAGATTTAAGTTATAATTTAGCATTACAAAGCCTGCGATCTCTCTCCGGAGAAACTGTGTTAGCCGTTGCTTTCGTTTTGTTACAAGAAGACCAGCGTAACAAATATTTGCTCCCTAACTCAAGGAACCTGATTTTCTCGTAACAAATTTTGGCACCCAACTGTTCGGACTCGATTTTTGTGTGTGCGATTATAATTGCTTCTAGTTTTATTAATTCTTTTACTTTTTCTTTGTCTTTCCTGGGTTCGATTTACTTGAAGTTTTGCTTCGCTTCTTTAGTTATTGCTGCAAGACTTGACGTTCGAGTTACTTCACTAACTGTTACTTGTTTGATTTTAGTGCTGTGGTTTGACTTTATATTAGGAATTTACTTACTTTTCTTTTAATTGGATTTCTGGTCAGACGCGTGTCGTTAGACTCCTGTTTTGATTTTTGGATTAACTCGACTACGTCGATTAACCTTTTTTGGCTTATTAGATTAGTTACTTATTAGTGATACTACTGGCTTTTACTGTTATTGTGATTTGAATCAAACATGTATCAGCTTTCTGAGTTTGATTTATTATTTTGATTCTACTGTTTAGGTTTTGTTGTGATTCTTCAGATGAAGGACCACCACTTCTTACTTCTTTGGACTCTGATTCAGAAGCGAACTTAGGAAATTGGAATGTAACGTTTTCTGGTGACGAACCTCCTTTACTTATAGAATTTCTTATTCGTATTGACGAGTTGTGTTTATCTTGTGGTGTTTCACAGCATCAACTTTTTCTATCAGCGTTTGAAGTTTTATCTGGCAAAGCTCTTCTTGTTTTTAGGACGAAACGAGGTTCTTCACCATCGTGGAACGATGTTGCTGCTCTTTTGAAGTCGGAGTTTTTACCTTTGGATTATGCTGAGCACTTGATGGATTCTATTCGCAGTCGTACGATGGGAGCTGACGAAACCATCGGTACGTACGTTACTACCATGCGATACCTCTTCCTTGAGCTAGCAGAACCGGTCTCAGAGCAAATGCAGCTGAAGGTCATTCGCCGGAATCTAACGCCGTTCTATCAACTTCTTTTAGCGTTGATTGAAATCAAATCTATCGCTGAATTAATATCTTTAGGCAAGCGTTTGGAGTCGAACATCAATTCTCGTGATTTTTCAACTTCTCAACAACAGAGATTGGTGACAAAGTTCAATAGTCATCTGTAGTCTTTGCTAGTAAGAGTTCTACTTCCGTCTCTTTTGCTGTTCCTGTTACTTGTTCTTTTAATACTTTTACAATTTCTTCTTCTGTATTTACTTCTACTTCGAATACTTGTGTTCGTTGTCGTTCTCAAGGTGCTCAGTCTTTACGTACTGTTCGTTCTCTTCTTTCTCTTCCTTCTAATTTCTTTTCAGATTCTAAGATTATTGGACCTACTACTGATCCTTGGTATTTAGGTATGACGTCTAAAGTTACTGCTTCTGGTTTCTTGTGAAAAGTTTTTTATGTAAACGTGTACGCATTTCCTCTTCTGATCCTTGCGTCTGGGAGTTAGTTGTACCATTGGATCAGCGCAAGCAACTAATTCCGGATCATCACATTAATTCTGATTGTGATCGCAGTGTTAGGTGCACTTTATAAGCTCTTCGGTGTCACTTCTACTGGCTTCTTATGAGACCCAAGGTTGCTGAGTTCATACGATATTGTTCTTGTTCGAACTCGCAACGAAACAACTCTATTAGGTCACGTTACGTTTTGCCAAGTAAGACGAAACTTTCCAACACTGGTGTCGCTACAAGGTCTACGCGTCTACATAAGGATCATGGTGTTTCTCCTGATGTACAAGCTACTACTCTTACATCCACTTTGTCAATCACTTGTGCTTATTCTTTGCTGTCTTGTTCTTCTAATCTTTCTCTTTTTTTCATCGGCGTCGCAAGCGTCGTAAGTGCTAGTTCACTTTTTGGACTTTCGACCTTTGCTCTTCTTTTGGTTTTTTTCGTTTTAGTGGTTCCATTTTTTGAATACGTTATTAGTAACTTGTTTGTTGTGGTTCGGATGCTATTTATTTGCTTTCAACTATTTTGCTGTCACCGATATTATTTTTTTTTGGTTAAGTTTCTGCTAAAATTCTTTTGGTTTCTTTCTTCTCCATCTTACTTTAGGACATACTACCTTTTGGTCTGTATACATTTATATTCGCCTAGTTGGTCTTTTTGGATTGGTACGTCATCTATAGAATTCTCTCTTCTGTTTTTGGATTTGAATTTTTGTCTTTTATTAATTTTTTTATTCCGCTCGTCGGCATTAAAGTCTTGAAGTATACTTTCCAATTTGGGACAACAATTAGTACGCTTTTGTTCTATGACTAACTGTGATATCTTTTCTCCTCTCTTTCTTTTTCTTTTTTTATTTTGGGCGGTTGCATGGGCACCGTAGTCTCTCTTTTCGTTCTTCTACGGGGTGAAGAACGAATCATGCATTAACATCTAGCGTTATCTTTCTCCGTCTTTCTCTATTTCTTATCTTTTCTACTTTTCATTTTTTTCTTCTTGGCAACTATTCTTCTATCCTTTTTTTAGCTCCTTTAAGGTTCACTTCTTGGGTGGTTAGTTGGACATAGAAACCTTTAGGCTTATTTTTTTCCATCTATCTCTTTTCTTCTTTTCATGTCTTCCTTACTTTTCTTTTTTTTTGTTTCTAAAGGTTCGCCTTTAGGACATTGTCTCTTCTACTATTTTTTCTTTTTATCTTGGTTTGTTGTTTGAATACTTTTTTTCTTTTCTTTTTAATAACTTCTTTTTTTAAGTGTTCACGCAACTGTTTCTTTTCTTTCTCAGTTACTTTTCTTGCTTAATGGGATTTCGTGGGTTTTTGTTTGGTTGAGTTTGGTTTGGAGCTTGGAATAGACTGCAATGTCGCTTCTGGTACTTTATACTTCCGCTTAGTCGGCATTTTTGATGTTGTCAGTCACCGTTAGGATATTTCTCTTTTTTGGTTTTCTTTTGCTCTTGGAATCTTCTAATCTGTTCTTCGGCATTTACATTCTAATGTGACATTCCCACACAACGAGCATTGACTTACGACGCGACGTTTAATTAGCAAGTGAAGCTTCCTGTTTTTCTTTATTGACTCTTACTTCTTTTTCTTTCTTTCTTTTGGTTTTGTTTTGGGTTACGCGGTTTAAATTTTTCTTGGATTGGCATTCATTTAGTGTTAAGCTCTTTGGTGACTTTGTTGTTGTGACTCTTGGATTACTGATTTTTTCTCTGCCTTTTAGGTAGTCCGACTTATGTCGACTTTTTAATCAGATTCTTTTTTTGCTTGAGATTTCTTTGTTGGTTTTTTTTTGCCTAGATCTTTAGGGTTTGTTTGGTTTTTTTGGTAGAAGAATCTCATATCGTCTGTTGACAAATTTTTGGACACAACTGCATTAGCTTTTCTTTTTGACTTTTTCTAAATCCGTGTATCACAATTCAACATTTGTTAGATACTTGGTTTTTCTTTTTTACTTCTTGCGTTTTGGGAACTTATATTTGGGGTTGGAGTTGTATTTGTGGGCTGGGTTTTCAAGCGATTTTAGGACGTTGTCCTTGACCGTGGTCTAAACTTTTTTTTTCCTGTAATTCTTCTTTTTCTCTTGTTTTGCTTGTCCGTCAGTGAGGTCTATGAGACTGCGTTGTTCTCTTGCTTTATAGCGTAACGACTGATGTCGACTGCCAACGAGTACCTGTTCTGATTTTTTTTTCTGTTGGTTGGTTTTACGTTTACTCGAACGGAAGTGACAAACGATGCTCGTTAGATAGCATCGAAAAGTGAACGACCAATTTCAAGTCAACCAAGAATGTATAGAGTAGCGTAATTTCAAATTTAGAGCACGTTACATCGCCTCGTGATTGTATTATCACTTCAAATTTCTTGAAAATGTGATAATTTTTTATAAAGTTGTTGTTTACAGCTTATATGCTGTTTCTTTTGCTTCCATCATTACAACGAGGTGTAATGATGAAAGTGAAAGTAGTGCTTCCATGACTGCTGTGGGCGTAGTTATTATTACTCTTGTTATCAGCAGACATGCCATTCTCCGTGCTTTGCCGAACTTGGAAACCGTGCTTTTCAAGTTGGTTTACTCACCCTATACAAGCGCACCGTATGTGATGATGTATCTTGTCACCACAGTATATTTTGGTCATTAAGGGTTTCATTAAGAACACGGACGGCTTTTGTTGTGACGTTTTTCAGATGAGCGTTGAAAGTTGTTACTTGCCGTTAGTTATTAGGTTTTCACAATTGGTATTTTTAACAAAATTTTGAGTACGGCCCTGGTACAGGTTTACTTGATTTTTGACTTCTGCTGCTCGTACTAGATTTTGTTTGGAATTTTTAATTTATTTAATTTTACGACGTTACTATTACGCTTTTATCAAGCGAAGAGTTTGTGAAAGAAGATTCCTTTTGAAGGTTGTTAGATTGGTTTCTTGGTATTAGAATCTGCGTGCAGTTAACAAAATGACGATTCAGGTCATATTTCGTTTTGCTAAAATTTAACGTTATTGCAACAAGATAGGTTAGGAGTCAAGTTTCTAGTAAACACGTAGTTTTTCTCGTAACTAAAAGAGCGACGACTAACTCAGTTGTTCCGGCGGTTGAGTCGTAAGCTTCGTGGTGTTAAATTATAAAATGAGTTTAAAAAAGCGCCAAAACGATGAAAGATTAGGGTAAGAGACAACGTTTAAATGACAATGCAGATGTGGTAACACAGAGCATATTTATTTTATCACAGACACCAATTCACGCCAGAAGAAGAAGGTTCTTAAGTATATTTATATAAATATATATCAAACGCTATCACGTAGGTCGGTATCACAGACAAAATATAAACTACGCCTTTGACTGGGCAACACGTCGTACAGCAAAGTAACTTAGTCGGCCTAACTTTTGTATTCAGTAAAGGACTGACTTTACATTCGTAAATTAAAACACTAAAATCGAATATTTAAAGAATCAAAGCTTACGGTATAATCATGTGTGACACAACAAAACGATTTTATAATTGTGTTAACCTAACGTACGGTCGTTCTTACAATTGACTGACCACTAAAATACTAAGAGTTAAAATAGAAAGCGTAAAACTTACAATTAGTTTTTCCTCAGGTATGCGACTAGCTAGTGCACTTTACCAGTATTACCTAAAACTTAATTGAAATCTGACAAAGACGTACATACCGCGTTATCACAAGTAAACTCCTTTTATTCACATGATCACTGAAAATAAACGAATGCGCAGAGTTTCTCTCAAATTAATTTCGTAATTTTTGTCAAAAGTTTTTTCCAATATGTATAATAATTCCATCCAACCTTTAGAAGGTGTAGATAGTGTTAGCTACAGCGAGGTGACGCCATCATTGAAATTTTCATAATTATAACATTTGTTTATATCTCCACAGACACAGAAAACGTGTGAGGGTATGGAAACTCGTTACAGACAATTACGGAAGAATTAAATTAAACTACAAACACAAGAAATAAATTCTCACTCTAAATAAAGACTTTCACTCAGATCATAACAATATTCTAATTCATATTCACATAGACGTGCGTGAAACACTTAACGATGAAAGTCTTTTTGGGCGTATACACTAGATGATGTTTGCGTTCTTTAAACTTTACCGGAAGAAATGAAATCGTGTTTCTTTAAAATCCGATATTGTAACTCAACAACAAAAAGTGGGCGTATCGAGAGTAAACTTTATACAGGGGACAAACAATATACTAAAGCATTTTTAACATAACATATTTTGTGAAAAGTGGAAACATTTTCTATTTCACACCTATCCAACACTTAGTCGATCAATTCCAATCCAATACACTTACTTTGGGCGGACAACCTCAGTCGTTACAGCAAAAAAGAAACTTGACTTCGACTAGCTGTAGCTACCTATAAAATTTTTTACTACGTAATAAAGTATGTAAACTTTATTAATTGTCTTTAGAAAAGTTTAAGTGCTCGCGGTTATTTTGTTTATGATTATAAGCGACTTTTAGCTTAGACCGTGTTGTACATAAACACCCCGACTTTATAGGCTTGGTCCTAGTCTCTACCCTGTCTCAGTGATATTTACCACTCTGAAGATGCAAGTTGCAATGTCTTGCGAAACGTCAGTTTGTTTGGGTTTATCAACGACAATACAGCAAAGGCCAAGTTTTACTTCCTGTTTTGGCTCTCAAGGAGAGACTAGGACCAAGCCTAAAAAGTCTGGGTGTTTAATTACGACGCCGTCTAAGCCGAAAGTCGCTTATAATCATAGTTTTGTTTAAGTTTATCACATATGTTATATGAACGTATTTTTATTTCTTTAAATTAAGCTGAATTTAATCATGTTAAGCAGTCAGCGTTATTACTTATATTAAGCCTTCAGCTTTTTATGGTGTAGTTAAGATCATTAATTAATACTTGTATTTTGCTTTCAGTCGAGTATATTATACAGCCTTTAGTTTATTTCGCAATTAATTATAACTGAAGCAGAAATTATTAGTTGCTACTACAATAAGGAACTTCAGGTTTAGGGGTTAGTTTTACGTTCTTATACTAATTTAAAATCATGTAATGTAATTGTTAATGTTTGATCAATCCTGCCTTAGGTGATTTAATTTAATTGTGCTTAACATTTACTGAATTTGTCGAATCGAAAAAGCTCGTTTTCCATTAAATTGAATAGAAGCTCGCATAATACCCGGTGCCACACGAATCGCGGAGTCTTATTTAAAACAATGGATTAATAATTTTTATATGTGGAGTATCTAGTAATAGAAGCAGTGTTCTGGAATTTAAGAAACAGACCTCGTAAATCAGAAAACAACACTAATTGTACAAATTTTGCAGTAATTAAAAAACTCCCATTGTGTTTGCACTACATAATATTTGAAAAGCGTATTATATAATAAATATTTATGCGAACGTTTTCATTTTAAATTAATATTGTCAAATTGTAATATCTCAACAAACAATTAAAAAAGTAGAATTAATGTAATTTAAAAGAAAACGCAATGATTGGTTAAACAAAATTGAAAGCAAACAAAGAGAGGTAGTTTAAGAATACCTACATGAAATTGCAAGCAGCTTCATTAATATTTAGTTTACGGCAGCAGACGTATTCTACAACAAAGAATTATCCACAGTAACAGCCATTTTGTTTATAAAACCAACAAAAGAGGAAATTTTAAAACGAATTCGCTTTTAGAAAACTAACTAGAAACATAAAAAATGGCTGTGGCGCAACTTAATGGTTAGTGCAGTCATTGTGTTTTTGCATAAAAAGTTTATTACCACAAATTAACATCTGTACACGACAGGTCATTATACATTACGTACAACAAAAAACATTTTATACAATTTAAAGTTTAGGAATAAAATTCCAAACGCGTTTAAAGCAGAAAAACATACAAAGCAAACAGAATTTAAAGGGTAAAACAGGTGCTGAGAGTAATTAGACTTGTTCTTTAAACCCAAAAGAAAAACAAAAAGCTTCTCCCGCTGCTTTTAGACTTTAGCCGTTTACTCGTATAAATTGAGGACGGCTTGATTATAAGACGGGCTCTCGTAAAGAATCTAAGAGATGTTTACCATAGTGAATACAAATGAGTTACTATTTTTTGTTTTTTTTTTAATTTGTTTTTGAAAAAAAGACAAAATTAAGTGCTGGACAGTAATCAATTATGGGAATTTTTGTTGTATCGATTGCAAATAACAGCTGTTGAAGTACATTCAATTCGACGAGAAAAAGAGCTTTTACATCGGGGTGGTTGATTTTTCTTTTAGACGATATTGCACATCTGTAGAATACTTTTATTTACAAACGTTTACGCTCTTATATCAAAACTATGATAGCTCAGTGAGATACATTTAAAAAGAAAACGAATTCGAATTGTTGCTTATTCAATCGTTTTCTAATAAGTCGCTGCTGCTTTGTATCTTTATTGAATACGAGTAACGCCTAGAGAAATGTTCTTTATTTTACTTTTAACTTTAGTTTACGTTATTGTTTCTACCAAATAATATACAATTTTCACGTTACATTTCAAAAAGTACAATTCAGAAATAATAATTTACTTCAACGGGGTTAAAAGACGTCAGTTTTAATACAGTCAGTTGTCATGAAAGTAGGCCTAGAGTCTAGACAGAGGAAAGTATCTTGACAAAGCGCGTAGGATTGCAAAATTTTGTGACATATTTATATTTGACAAATACATATAATTAATTTTATACAAACTAACATAGCGGTATGAATATGACATACTTTCGAAAAGATGTATATTTTGTAACGAGTAAAGAATAATAGTCATTGCCAAGTATGAAAGATTGCAACCGAGACGAAGGCGAGACTGCAATTCACACGAGTTGGCCAGTTGCCAGAGTGTGTCGAAGATGGTGCAAACTAGACAGTCTACTCTCCACCACATTTCACAAATACTTGATGGGATTTAAATCCGGTGATCAGGGTGTTCACGACAAATAATTAACGTCTGCTTCTTGGAGGAAGTCCATTGTTCAACGAGCAATATGGAGACTTGCGTTGTCTTGCTGAAAAAGGGCGTGTAGACGATCATCTAGATAAATCAGTAAAGCAATTTGTAGGACATCATAAACATGACGCACAGTTGTCATACTGCTTTGAATAAAGACAAGTGTTGGTTGATTATCATAGACAACAGCCCTCCAAACCATTACTCCAGCAGTTTTGTGTTAGTGCCTCTCAACTGGAAATCCAATATCACGTCGCTCTTCACGTCGAATTCTTACCTTTCTATGACCACCGTGCATACCTAGACAAAATCGAGATTCGTCGCTTAAGACGACATGCCATTTTAAGCGTATTAGCAAAACGGTCTCGTAGAACCAGTTGTCTTGAGTGCCCCAGTTTACCAGTTGCTCTTCTTTGTGTTCTTCTACCTTCTTCTGTCTACACACACTTTACGTGGGACTTAAACGCAAAACACCCAGCGTGGGAAGGTAAAACATACAATAAAACAGGAACAGAAGTATGGGATCTAATAAACACTCACAACGGAAACCTTGGGAACGAGATCTAACAATAGCATTCGACGCAAACATCACGAATTGGGAAATAACGAAAGACGAGACGCTGAGTGACCACAAACTAATCAGATACAACATAGAAGGGGACGACTATGACAAACAAGCAACTAAAAAGTTCATACATGCAAAAGCAAATTGGAATGTATTTGAAAAACACATAGCAAACTTTTTAGAAACAGTAAACATTAGAAACATCAAAACAGCAGAGAGCTTAAATACCATAACCGTAAACATCACCAATAACATAATAAAAGCACGTAAAAATAGTATGCCTTTTAGCGTCAACAAAAACAATAATACAAAATACTGGGGGTCCAAAGAATTAACAAGACAAAGGAGCGCAGTAAGAAAACAACGAAGGGAATACCAAAATTGCCAAAATCCAGAAAGCAGGAAAATGAAACAAGAGGAATATAAGCTAAGGAATTCCTATAAAAAAGCATTAAAACATAGCAACCTACAAGCCTTTAGGGAGTACTGCACCGCTTTTAGCTTCAAGGATCTTTGGCACAGTTCCTATAAAATAATATCTTGCAGGACAAATAAAAAATCTCAAATAAACACAATCAAAGACAACAACGGAAAGTGGACTACATCACACGAGGAAACTAATCTAGTTCTGCTCGAAAAATATTTCCCATGCGATAACGAAGATGATTTGCAACAAAAATAAATAAGAAGCAGATCTAAAAAATTAACAATAAAAACCAAAGAACCTCCCTTCACCGAAAAAGAGGTGAAAGACATCTGCAAATATACAAATAACAAAAAAGCACCTGGACCCGATAATCTTACATGGCCGATTATAAAGAAAGCCATTTACGTAAACGCGGAATGGTGGACAAATTACTTTAATAAGTGCATGGACCTGAGAGTATTCCCAGAAATTTTTAAAGAAGCTAAGATAGTATGGATACCAACACCGAACAACAAAGGAGTAAGACCAATTAGTCTACTGTCAACGCTAGGTAAAATACTTGACAAGCTGTGCACAAACCGCCTCGGACACTTCCTAGAAAACAACTCTTTACTAAACAACGAACAATATGGTTTTAGAAAAGCAAGAACCACGACGATGGCAATCCAAAGGGCACTGGAAGTAGTCGACAACAACAAAAAACGAGGTAAACACAGCCTAGTGGTGACACTAGACCTCCAGAATGCATTCAATACGGCATGGTATCCATCTATCTTAGCACAATTAGGAGAGTGGAAAGTCCCAAGAAACTTACTAGAAACCATCCGCAGTTTTACAAAAAACAGGAAAGTTAAAAGCGGCTCAATAACAAAAGATATAAATAGAGGTTGCCCACAGGGGCCGTGCTTAGGGCCGATCCTCTGGCTAATAATAATGGAGAGTTGGTTTCGAAAAATGAGGGAAAAAGCCAAAGACAACCTACACGTACAAGTTTTTGCAGACGACCAACTATTAATAATCAGTGGCAGCTCAGCAAAAAACAGAAAATCTATGGAAGGAAATTTGGCAAGAGTGCGTAAACTGGGCGCAAACGCATATACTTATTTATGGCGAGGAAAAAACGGAAATGCTGTTCTTTCTAGCAATGCAATACATAAGACCACCGACAATAAAAATAAAAAAACCTGCCAACAAAAATGACTGACCCCATAAAATACCTCGGCATTACTATCGACATAAAAAGACATTTCATAGAACACCTACGAACAGTTGAAACGAAGCTAGAGCAACTGGCAAACAAGCTGTTTGCAGTAGCAGGGAAAACGTGGGGTTGGAAGCCGGAAATATTAAGCCAGGTATACAAGCAGGCCATAAAACCTGTCATAATATACGGATACGAAATATGGGGAAAAAAGATAACGGACCCTGGAGTGAAAAAGATTCTCGACTACAACAAGACCAATACTACTAAGAATTCCGAAAACCTACCAAACAACACCCACAAGAGCTCTTGAAGTAATAACCGGAACAAGCCCGATATGGGCAGAAATGACGGCGATGTGAGAAATCCACAAAATAGAACGAGAAACACCAGTAGCGGCTAAAATGCACATACACCCGGCATTAAGCGCCACCTTATTCAATAAAACAACACAAACAAAGAAAAGCGATTTTGTTATATATACAGACGGGTCAAAGAGCGAGGAAAGAGTAATATCAGCCCCATTAATAGAAAAAGACAACCAAGAATTGATTGATATCATTGAGAGACAATTACCCGACTACAGCAGCAGCGCACATGCCGAAATAGCAGCCATTCAACTAGCGATGGAATGGATTAACACGCACGCAGTCCCAGGATGCATAGCTACTACTACTACATAGAACAGATAACAAGACAGCAATGGCGCAAATTAGACAACTAAACCCAAAACAAAAATGATAGCACGCATCCAAAAAATAGCTGTAGAAATACACACGAAGAATAGCGAAATTGAAATTGAATGGGTAAAAGGGTACGACGGAATAGTAGGCAACAAAAAAGGGCACAGAAGAGCAACAAGGTAAGGAATGAGCGGTTTAACGTAGAACTTTCTAAGCAAGCTGCCAAACGAAAAACTATCGACAGGACAATGGAAATATGGCAAAAAGTATGGGACGAGGCTAGTCAGGGTAGACAATTATATATAATAGTACCCACAGTAAGACTAGAAAGGCTGCAATTATCAGCGGAAGCAGTATGGGTAGCAACGGGACATGGACCCTTCTATGAATATTATAGCAGGTTCAAATTAAGAACCCCGGAAAGACTATGCCAGTGTGAGAAAACCGACAGTGAGCACATACTGTATGAATGTGAGGAACCAAGAAGGGTAGAAACAAGGACTAATCTGGTAAAGAAACTCGGACACATAAGAGAAAAATGGCCGCTAACCTACGAAAATCAGGGGAATCTGAAGGAAATTGTAAAGATAATTGACGAAACTCTACCCCTTTTTATCTTAGACGAGGAAAGATGATTAAAGGTAACAACAAAACTTGGGTAATAGGTAAAGGACGAACGGAACAAGGGCAAAAACGGCATATAAGTTAAGTTAAGTAAGTGTAAAACGTATTTTAAGAGCAGAAAGGTTCTAAGAGTAAGGGGGAGGCAGGATCAGTCATCTACATTGCAACTAGACACAACAGACGTGTGAAACTCTTCCGTGGACGGGGCCTAACCGGACAAATGGTGTCCTAAGCTAACCACCTAGGCTGGACCCTCTCTTCTGTACCTGCAGGGCGAGTGCGAGCAGAGGTACCACCTTAAGGGAAAGCTATAAGCTATATTATCATAACCCAGAGCACGCTGTGCAGAAAGGGGGGGGGGTAGACGAAACACCACGAGGAACAAGGTTTGGTGGGTCAAATCAGCGGAGGATGGGTCACACGCACTAAAATATCATCAACCATCTACATCATCGGCCAAACCGGACTCGTAGAACAAATTCGGGAGAAATCAAAGCCCAGAATTCCATAAGTCCAAGCCGGAAATACGAAACAGCTTTAACATAAAATGTAAACAATCTCGGCTTTCCCGCTCATTTTTGGAAGGCGGAGGCAGTGGGTTCCCAATGACTTTGGTGCCGCTCGATAGAAAATTAAGTTAAAGCCTAATACCGAAAGGTGGGTAAGCTAAAGAAAACTACTTTTCTTAAAATAAATCACTGTCTACACACACCCGTTACCGTGATGGCAGTACAATTAATACGTCGGACAATTTTGCGATAGGATAAACCAACGATTGGCAACAATTCTACCCTTAACAAAGTTGCTAACATGGTAATAACTTTGACGTCGTCGAACTCGAGGAATTTTGTTACGTTTAACACTACGTAGGAGGAAGGAGGACCCACCATACTTCTAGAACTAAGTATTTGTACGTGTTATGAGAGCACGTGGTTCTACGAGACATCTGCTTTACGGCTTATCCTCGCTCTAGGTTAACACTAAGTCGACAAGGAAAAGGATCTGCATATAGATGAGGAAAACTAAAGGAAGGCAGAGTATTCATCAAAAAGCGACAGCTAAAACAAAAATAAAACGTGTGTTATTAACTAAAAAAGTAATAAACTAAAGTGACTCTAAATCAGCATGCAATGTTATATAACGAAACTAAACTCATACTTTTCCATAGCTGCATGCAAAATAATAAAACTTAATTATCATGCATCAGTTAGCAAAACTAAGGAAACTATATCTAATAAATGCTCTGCAAAAAGTATATATACATTTACATCAGGCACCAGTGTAAGGATGGCCTGAGGGGATTTAGGATAGGGGTTGATCGTAGCTAACAGGTCACCCTGAACGTAATCAAATTTTCGACAAGCGAGAATCTGATTTGCTGGGGTGTCAGGAACGCCACACAAAGGACAGCTGTCGTCATTTAAAACACTAATGCGTTTTAAATGACAACGAAATTCGCCGTGTGAAGAAAGGATTAGGACTGCCTCTCGTCCGGGGACGTGGGACATTCTGACCCAGGTTAGGATATCCGCGATAAGGAAGTAGGCGTTACGGTCTTTCTGGGCAGTGTTTCACAACCGCTGCTATTCAAAGGACGGAAAGCCATTGAGCGAAACATGCTGGTCAAGGAATATGCACGTGTCAGCCTTGCCAAGAACTTTGGTGCAGTAAGTTTTCTGCAAAAGGAAATTTAGAGTGGATGCTTAGATTTGACACAGAGGGTCTGTACGGGAACGGTGAGATAAGCCATGAGGATAGTTCTAAGGAATAGAGATTGGAGTGAGGCTATTTTTGTGAGCACGTGGGAATGTCGAAATTTGTGCTACCAAATGTTTAGGCCATAAGTGAGCATGGGTATAACTCCACTGTTAAAGATATTTGCAAGAGAGGTTGTGTAGGTTCGATTTCAAGCGCGAGTATTTGTAAAACAAATGCAAGACGGTCTTACTCTTGTCAACCACGAATGCTAAATGTTTTACAAAACTCAATTTCAAGCAAAAGTCTATGGTACTTGAATTCGAAAACCTTACGGACGGGAATGTTGTTGAGGCGCAGTGAAGGATCTTGTTTTAAAGTGGAGTCAAAAACTATGTACTTAGTATTGTCCGCTGAAACCGTTAGTTTACTGCTGCCAGTCCAGCTTGTCACTATGTTTAGGCACGTGTTGGATTTTGCCTCGTCTAGAAATTGCGGACACCGAGAGAGTGATGTCGTCCGCATATGCGAAAGTTTTGCAGTTTGTTGGTAGCTCTGTGCTAAGCAAGTCGTTTATAACGTGCTACAAGCTTATAGGTATTACAAACCTTGCACGGTCAACTCACAGTAGTCAGAGATACGGGTGGTTCAAATATATAGAATTTAAAGGGCGCCAGATCTTGCTTAGTAAAGCTTCTGTTTCTATCAATACATAAGGTCCAAGCTTGTAACAAAATAAGGTTCGTAATCCTAAACGGACAAAAAAAGAGCGACAAATATGTATAACAACTTTAATTTAATATCGTAGATTATTAACGAGTACAAGAAATTTATCGTAAATTATTTCATCAATAAATGCCGGAAGTATCGGTAACACAATACATAACTTACACATAGGGTGTTTATAGCAAAGAAAATTAAATTGATAATGACAAATATCTATGATTAACAGCACGCGCAACACAAAAATAATTAATGAGAATACCTAAATGGTATTGAAACAATTGTTATTACGTACTTTATGACAACGCAAATGTAATTAAATAAAACTTACCACAATTCAGTACTTGCCCGAAGAAAACGTTTTCCTTGTTGAGTCGATCTGGAATATTTATGATCAAGCAAATCGTGTCAACACAATAACCCACGAAAGCAAAAATCTACAAAATTATTAATTCATGCCAAAAAAAAATTGACATAAAAACCGATTATCGAATGCTGTTGCACACGTCGTAGAAAATTTGTTGTCGAAGCTTTGTTTTCAGCTTTAACGTAGGCCTTTAGAAATTATGATTTTTCCATAAAGGTATTTGGTCGATATTAAGTCCTCATCGATCGAGAATACAACGAAACATGTGGCGGGTCGTGCCAACAAATTAACAAGGAAATTATTAATGAATTCTAAACACTAATAGGAAAACCTTGCCCTGTGATGAATAAACTAATAGAAATGCGTTTTCAATTTATATCATAGTTACTACATACGCAGATGATGAATTTTAGCATAACAAGCACGATTTTAAGTAATTGACGGTTGAACGTCTTGGCAGGAAATGAAGTAAAACGAAACTTGTTAGAGGGCGTCGAAAGTAGAAATCTAACTTTAATGTAATGAATATACAGGGTATTACATTTTGAAATTTATGCACGTAGCAAACCAGATACGATCGGCTCAAAAACCAAGTCTTGTTGACACCCCTTTGTCAGTCGCTTGGCATAAACAAAACGGGATACGTTCGAAGAATAAGTTCGATAGATAACTACGATTGACGAGCGTGGCACCAGCAAATACTCTTTTAACGTAGAGAGCTTTTATTTTTGAGGGTCTCCATACGTTGCCATATTGACTGGGATGGAAAAGCATTTGTGGAGGAATGTTATCATGACTCTTTTTAAGAAGCATACGTTCAAAAAGTTTGCCAAGTTCTGATAACAGAGTTATCAAACGGTACGAGTTGGTATTTACAAGATGAGATAAAGCGCTGCCTTGTAAGAGAAAAGCTATTATGGTTTTAGGTTTGCTGGTTTTTTTTTAGTTGTGTTTTCGTAAACAACGCGCCGCTTGCTTTAATCTGTCTTACTTAGGACTCTACTACGATACACCGACTCTAGAGCTTATGCGTATGCGGTTTACGCTACGTTGGCGAGAATCGAAAATCATTCTGGTCAACTTACGAATGATGGCACAGAACACCACGTGAAAGATTAGCAGGAATGGAACTTGAGATTGCCATATTTGAGCTAACGGAATCTGTGCGTTTATAATCAAAGATGCTCTTAGGGATAGGTTCTAGATAGGGGGCTTTGACAGCCGTATTAGTTGGTGGTCGTTTTCAATCACTTCTGGAACAACACATCAGTTTAGGATTTTTCCGGCAACAGAAGGGGACGCCAAAGTCACGCTGATGTTTGTCGAGTCTAAATGGCTAGAGAAGGGGAAAGGTTGGTAAGGTTCGTTGATAACGCAGAGTTCAGCTACGAGGTTCTCCACGCATCGTTCGTCGGTCACCGGGGAGTGCCAAAACGGCGATTTCGAATTGAAGGCACTTGTTATTATGATAGAAACGCCTCTTAGTTCATCAAGATTTTGATCGAGATGTTGGAGATGAATGCGTACATCCTCACTCGGCGGCCAATAAACGCCAGCGATTACTAAGGATGTGTTTCCAACCGTAATCATAGATACTACAGTGCAGTAATTCGTTAAATGACTAATTGTAAGCACTCCGATGGGCTTCGCACTATTGAAAACAAGAGCCGAGTAGTACCACATAGAAGAGGATGCGGAAATTCCGTTGAAGGGCGCAGCCGTACTAGCGAACTTGTACCTTAAATCAGAACTAAACACGTATGGCTCTTGTGTCAGTACGATGTCAATGTCACTGTCGGAGGAGAAATTCGTAGCTTTAAAAGTCAGAACCTTAAAGTTAATTGAGTGTCCTTATTGTGAATAATTAGTGTTTGCTATTTTGGCGTTGAGCCGTTTCATATATGCTGAACAGGTATTGGATTAGTGTCTGTATCTAATGACTTTAGGCCCAAAACGAGCGCAGTTTGCGCATGAAGGGTCTTGCTCCGTGTTAGGGCATGTCTTGGTTTTGTGTTTTTCAGTGCAATGGCCGCACTGTATTTCATTTTTACAGTCGTTCGAATGATGGCCAAACTTCTGACAATTAAAGCAACGCGTAACACGTATATGGTCCCGATTATAAGTGAGTTTCGGTTTAGATCGCGTCGTATTTGAACAGCCAGACTTTTTAGGCTTGGTCTTAGTCTCTCCTTGAGAGCCGAAACAAGTTTTATCGTCTACACTGTGTTGTAATCGTTTACGACATATACGGGTGGGGGACCAGAACCAGAAAGAAATTGTCATTTTATCCATTTGCTTGTTTTACATTGTTGGGATCGTTGTTAGTATAAGGGCACTAGTGTGCTACTTCGTTTTTACTTAATTTTCCTAATTGGTTATTTCTATTATACTTTTAGCGAATTTACTGAGGAAGAATTGTTCAATGTATTACTCGGATTAAGCTAATTTGTTAATTGCGTGATGTTCTCAGGTATAAAAGGGATTTTAAAATGGCATCGTCACGTTACTTTAATTACGACTAACTTTTTAGCGAGTTTTGTGTCTACCATCCGGCTATCTCACCGATATAGAATAAGATCTGTGGAGTCCACTGTATCTATGAAACCAGGGGTCTCAAAAGATGACTCGCGCCTTCTAAAATTCTATTTGCGTCGTATAATTTTTAAATTGTATTTGATTTTATAATTAACAGTCAGCCTTATGCGTATTACTTATAGTATTTAATCAAAGTGTAGATCATACTGATTCCTTTTACTTTTAGTCGCAATCTTTAAATCATCTTTAATCTTAGGTAACGCAATTTGTTCTTGAGTACACTGACGTGACATCCGTCAAGTTTTTTCGAACATTTTCAACGTAGTCAAAGTCAAAGTTAGGCACATAATCGTCGTACGTAAGATTACATACTACACATACTTTCGTTCTAGAATATATAGAAATAGTGAACATTGCTACTTGTGACAACGAACTTTCGGTTGAGGTAAGTTTTAGTACTCATATTTTTTTATTTGCTTTTCATTATAATTGTCGATTATTTAACTAGCTTTGCGACTGCATGTTAAACGAAGGAGTTTATCGAGTACGTTTGAAGTTAGGGTGATTGTAAATTACGTTATATGTTGTGCATGTTAGCATCGAATACAATTAGGTGTACAAAGTGTTGTCTGATCTAAAAGGCCGCCATCAATATTATAAATTGTGATATTTGTATTTATTAATTGGAGTATTAAATTTTTATTTATTTGTCGGCCCTACTAGACTCTCTTGGCGCAAATAAAAGTTACAATCCTTTTGAATGAAATTGAATCTAATTTTTCGTAAGCAAATTATTACCGATAAAAATAATACCCAAAATTCTCAAAGAATTGATGACGTATTTGGATGAAATAGAGCAAATAAAAGGAATTTGAATTACTTGCAATTGCAGGTTGACACCCTACTTTAACGTACAAGAATTTTTCATCAATATTATTTTAAAATTAGTTTGTGATATCTATTATAATATATAGTCTAGTGTGCAAAAGTAACTCACGAAGGAAAACAAGATTTCTTAAACCTTTTCGTTTTGTGAAAATGCGGAAATTGTGTCAATTAATTGGATTCTAGCCATTTTCTTATGATACTTTAATTTTTTGTTACTGGAAAGCATCTAATAATGGTATTGTCTTCTTCATTTTATTAGTTTTAACAGCCAAGGGGGGTCATACCCATTATTACTTATATACGATATATTTTTGTTAGTAACTTTTTTTTTTATTATAGCTATGTTAAATACACTGGTCTGCAAAAAAATATTTTTAATCGAGCACTGACACTATTCCGGGTGATTCTTATGTAAAATGACGTCCTGAATCCAAATATGTTTTCCGCTTTCTTCCATCACCCACCATTTTCGAGGGAGCCACAAATCTCTAATTTTACCACTTTTTGATAAATTAATTATAATTTATTTATCGAACGATAATAATAATTATAATAATTATTATAATAATAAATATATGGACATGAATTTAATTTAAATGGGAAAAAGAACTATTTTAGCTATAAACAGTAATAAATAAAAAGATATTCATCGTTACTTGGTGCTTGCTTTCCTTTTATACCTTGAGGTGCAGCTCTCTCGTTTCAAAAACCAGCAGTGCTCCGCCAACATGCTTGCATTCCACTTCCCTGAAAATCTCTTCTCCAGCTTAGCGATGTCTTGATGGAACCGTTCTCCGTGTTCATCCGAGACTGCTCCTAAATTTTCAGGGGAAAAGTCCAGATGCGAGTAAAGGAAGTGAACTTTAAGAGACATTTACATCCAATGTCCTTGTACGCTAAAAGCAGTTCCTCGACGTGAGCGACATAATCTTCACTTTTGTGGTTACCCAGGAAGTTCTTACGAACGTTTTGAAATGCAAGCCAAGCTTGTTTTTCTTTTCGATTTAGGTGTTCAATAAACGTCGAATCTTGGAAGAGTTGTCTAATCTGGGGACCAACAAAAACGCCTTCTTTGATTTTAGCTTCGCTAAGACGAGGAAATTTAGTTTTCAAAAATTGAAATGCGCCACCTGTCTTATCCACTGCTTTCACAAACTGCTTGATCAATCCAAGTTGATGTGTAAAGGTGGTAAGTAAATATTTTCCTTCGGAACTAAAGGATTGTGGGCGACATTTTTCTGACCAGGAATAACACTTTCTCGCAGAGGCCAGTCCCGTACAATGTAATGTTTATCTCGGGCTCGGCTATCTCATTCACAAAGGAAGCAGCAATATTTTGTGAATCCTCATTGCAGGCCCGTGAGTAGCGCAACAACTTTTAAGTCAGTGCAAAGTTTCCAGTTATAATCATGATAACTAATTTTATCAAGGATTCTGAAGATGTTTTGTACGTTTCCTTTATATCAACATAGTATGCAACTGGAACTGATGGGAAGTCATTCCCATTTGCCAACAGGACAACTTTTAAGCTTGTTTTTGATGAGTCTATAAACAGTCTCTATTTGTTTGGGTCACATTGCATCTGTAGCTCTGTCATCAATAAATTTGCATTAGGGCAGAACACTAAACTTTTATCTTCTGAGAAAAGACATTTCAGGGTTGCTTGTCTGGTCCTGTAAGAAGATATTTTTACTCCCTTTTTTAAGAGATTCCACTGTTGAAGTCGCGATCCTAGGAGCTGAGATTTTGTCTTGGGTAACTGCAAATCCTTGACAAGATCATTTAATTCCGATTGAGTGAGGAGGTGAGGTTGCCGAGAAACTAGATCTGCGGAATACTCTTCATCATCATTGAACGTATCATTCGAAGCCCCAGGTTGTGGCTCAGAGTCTTTTAAATCAATTTCCGGCTCTAGAGTATAAGTGTTTAAGGGCTCTGGGATTGGCAAAGTATCGTTATGAGGAACAGGTCTTAGAGCTGACGGAATATTGGGATACTGAATTGTATGCTTACTTTTGCTCGAAAACCCGACGGTGGAAGTCTTACAAAAGTAACAATCTGTAAGATGACAGCGAGGTTCACGCCAAACTATGGGCACAGCAAATGGCATTAATTTACGGGTACCTTTGAGCCATTTGGTCAAACTACTGTAAGAAGTCGTACAGCAAACTGATGGAGTTTAAGTTTTGTCCTGGTCGCCAACTTGACAATCAAAGTACAATTTATAAGCTGTTTTAACAAGCGGAGAAACGGGTTTGCGTTGCGCTTTTAAAGTTAATTCCCCGCAGACATAGCAAAAGCTATCGGGATGATTTTTACAATCGCGTGGCATAATTAAACGGTAATTCAACGCCCGACATTAACCACAAATCACACTTAGTCACTTGAAAAAATCCGTAGTACAAGTAGTTTTACTGTTTTACACAAATGAACAAAAATGAACACAAAATCTAGCACGTTTAAAACGTCGACAAGTTAACTCTGCAACAGCTATAGATGTACTGACCGAAGCAGTTAAGCAAACAATGTAATATACTATAATGAGAAGAGTAATGCAAGTTCAAGCCTGTCGAAAATTCCTGTTCAAACCTGCATGTGGTATTGAGATCGCCAGCGTCGTGCATTGAATCTTCCTAACTGTTTATTGATATTTTTTTACTGTTCTTATATATTTGTATTTTATTGGTGTTTCTATATACATTTTATACCAAAACTTTTGCCATTTACTTTGGTATAAATTTTATAACCTGCTTTGGGATGTTTAACGCCTATAAGTTAAAATTCTAAAAAAAATGCAAAAAATAAAATAAAAATGGGGTCCCCCAAAAAAAGGTGGGTGATGGGTAAAAACGGAGCTCATTTTTGGATTCAGGAGGTCATTTTACATATGGATTGTCAAGAATGGTATCAGGGCCGATTTTCATGCAGACCAGTGTAATTTATATAAAATATATGTTTGGTCTGTTTTATTTTAAAGTAATTAATTTTCTAAGCAGTATGGGAAATTTTATTTATTTTTATTTCGATTCAAAAATTTAATTTAACCTAATGGTTTTTAGAATTCTTCTACAACGGCATTTGCTCATTATTTATCAAGAAGTTATGGAATTTATTCTGCTAATATTAATTCTATTAGCTTATTTCGATGAAATTAAATTAAAACCGGCAAACCGGACGTTTTTATATTGTTTCAGGAAATATAATTGCTTTTGTGAATTAGAATTATTTAATGAGGTATACGCATAATTTCAGCATTCTTTATTGTAAACGAAAATTATTAATTTTAGGATAAAACCAAAAACTTTCTTTTCACTTATGAAAAGATGGATACTATTTACTTGAAATTTATTATTAATTTCTAATAAATGATGTTTTTAAAACGTTTATTTATATAAATATGTATGTGGGATACTTTCACATCATAAACAATACGAAAATTAACAATTAGATTTACATTACAGGAAACCCATTATTGACAAATAACTTTTTCATGATTTCATTTTAATGTTCTCGGTTACGGGTACTGACATTTGCTGCGGGTGATTCCTACAGTCAAATCCCGTTTACACCATTAACATTTCTATTTGTCACAAAAAGTTTGTCTCGATTTTTTTCAAAACGAGTGTACTACATTTTTTGTAAAGATGTACTTTTCTATTTTTTTTTGTTATAATTTTCTACGAATCTTATAACAATATTGTTCATTATAATTCTCAATGTTGTTTAATACAGTTTAACTAAATCAATTACTTTGTCTTTCTAATCTATACCAAAGACTAACCTAGTAAGTGTATTATTACCACTAGGATTTATAGTATTATTAATAGCAAACTTAGTGTTACATAATGCTTTGCTCATTTACAAGGGTCCGTACAAATTTTATTAATTATTGTGCTGATGAATATTAAACCGTTCGACCTGCCTATTAGCTCCAGGAGTATTACTATTAAACACAAACATCCTTAACATTGCCCAACTTCAGAAATTCGTTGAATGCAATTGAAATGAAAGCTCAACATCTGTCAGATATAATCCTTTTGAAACTGCTGTAACAATTAAAGTATCATGTTGAATGGGTTATTCGGTTTACGTTATAATGAATAATAATAGAAGAAGTTTCATAAACTATAATCAAATGTCAAGTTCATTAAAAAAAATCTTTCAGGTACAATTCATTTTGAAAATTAGAGATATTTCTTTAATGTGTGGTTTTAGATGAAAACTTATGTTAGTTTTAGTTTGGAAAGCACCAACTACTTCTAACTTTTGGCAATTACTAAATTTTCAAAAGTTGATCTATATTTCAACCGATTTACAATGCATGTCATAAAAAGGAAACCAATTTCGTTAAGTACTATATATAACTTTTTTTGTTTTATTGTTAACTAATTCAAATATACATAAAATAAGCAATAAGTTTGGCTTTATAGAGATGACATTTTTGTTGTTGTTTCTATGCTGTGATCACATAATTATAATTTACTAAAATTAATTTTTATAATGGAAAAGAAATGCACTAAACAGGAATTCGATTATTTAAATTAATTAAGACGTCGAAAAAGGCACAAAACTGTAAAACGCAGAAAAATAGGCAACGTTTCAACTCGAGTCCTTAAAACAACCTTTCCGGCGCCATTTTAATTTATGTTAAACTATATAGTAAAATATAGAGCACGCTTATAAATACACATTAAAATTACCTGAGCGTTCGCGTAAACAGATATTTTCATTAAAGCCCAACAAAAACGTTGTTTAAAATCCATTTGAAACGAATCGTGTGTCCTTTCGTGCACCTGTTGCATAATATACAAAAGGTATTTATCGCATGCAAATTCAAATCTTTATTCACTGAAATATATGTTGGCAGCGCTGTTATTTATTTTGCTCCCGTAACAAATAATTTAACGTAAAATATGTTATATAAAATAAACCTTTGGTTTTTTTGACGTTTAAATATTACTTTTGTTATTACTTCTAGTTTCGTTTTCTTTGTAGAATTGCGCACATAAAAGGAATCGTTAAAAACGCAAACGTAATTTGTTAATTTTATTGACAGATAAATCGACTGATACTGAAAAATTTCTGCTCGTTATGTAGTTGTTGACTTTCGTGGTTTTTTATGATAGCGCTGTAATTTGTTTTCATAGATAACTAAACAAATCGATAGTGTTTAGTTTGTGTTCTGAATGCACATTGTGTTCAATACAAAAAAATAAAAATTATGCCGGATAATCGTTTTGTGTTTGTATTGAATACAACAATTATCTATAAATTTCAGTTCGGTTTTGTTTAAAAATAATTATTATTTGATTGCGCTTTGTTGTAATGGGAAAATTGGAAGTTATTACATATTAGATTTTTTTATGTAGGCTTTAGTAAAGCTATTGTTGTATTTTTTTTTTACTGACAAATTTATGCTATACCGATGCCGTCGGTTACGATGGTTGCTCGGTTTTCTATATCTTGTCATGATTCCTATTTCTTAAAAAAAAATTTTCTCCAGTTTTTTTAAATATTAACATAACTTCTATTTTTTTGCCTGTTTTGTTCAATTTTATTCTGTTTGTGCCTATTTAGTATTATTTTCAGTCCTAATTTAATTTTTTTGGTGATTCATCTTTTAGTTTTTGAATTCACATTTTTTTTATAGTTTTTAAGATTTCACTTTAATATTTGAATCGTTTTACAGCTTACTTACTTAGATAATATCGAGGTCATTAATTGCATTAATCTTGCCATTATGTGGACTATAAGGTTCTAGTAATAACCAATTTGTAAGAAAAAAATTAGAAGAGTGAGCCTCGTCCACACAAGTTCACGGAAGAAGGGAAACTTCTTTGTTATGTAACGCACTAATTATGAAAGCCTAAAAATATTAAAGTAGATTGTCGACTCACCTGTTTGGCTAGCTTACATCGAAGATGGTCGTGCATTAGGTTGCTCGTATCCAACTTTGTCTGATGAGACCTTTTCTTCTGCGAAGAAAAAATCCCAAAAAGAACAAAAAGGCTGGGCCGGACAAAAAAAATGTTTAAAATTCGTAATCCCAATTGTATTTTTTTAGAAGGAAAAAGTTCTATCGACATCATAAGACGTTAGTGGAGCAAATTTTAATGCCGATGTTTCCGTTATTGTTAAAAATATTTTCTGTTGATGCTTCATGACCTCACCTTTTTGAGTTGTTAAAAAGGTCAAAAGAAGGGTTTTTTGATGTGACGGAATCTAATTTTTGATTAATTTTTCTTCTTATAGTACCTGGACATGCTCTTATAATTGTTCTTATTCTTTCGAATGTAGCGAAAGATTCGGTCATTGCGGTTTCGCTTTTTTCTAGCTTCTTTAATTCGTCAGGAATGCCGGAAAAGTGTGTTTTTATAAAAACTAGTCCTCTTTTAACAGCTTCGTCATTAAAAGCTTTTTGAGATTTAGCAATTGCTGCAGAGGCCGTCTTGTCAAATAATTCAACCACTTGAAGTAAGAAAATTTAATTAATGTATAAGACAATGTTAGATTATAGTATGAACTGTACCTTTAATTTTTTCAAAATGTGTGGCATAAAAAATGCAAGTAGATAACCAAGTTCTCCATCTTGTTATGATAGGTTCCGGTGGAAGTTTAACATCTGGAAGTTTTTCTTCGTCCTTACTCGTAATGGTGCTTTCAAAAAACAAGATCTAGTAATCAAAAAGAGAATCTAATATGTTAGACATTTTTACCTTTTTGGTGGCAGAAATTAACTTGTTTACTATTGCAATTCACACACCCTATGTACTGCATGTGCCAGACAAGTTAAATGTTTTAAATTCGGATAAAATTTTTGTTGTTACGTACGAAATTTTCATTACGGAATAGCCTGTATGTAATTGAAATTAGATTCTGAATTTTGTTACAAGCTTTATGTCTTACGAACCTTGCACAGCTAACTCACACACTTGGAGGTAGGGGAGATTCACAGGAAGTATGCTTAAGGGCGCCAGATCTGATCCAAGATAACACTTTTGCCTCGATCACGACAGACGATCCAAACTTGTAACTCAATTTGAGGTTCGTAATCTTTATTACTCTGATGTTCGAGTAGCCAAAATTAGTTAATAGATAACGATAATCACAGGAGAAAGCAAAATAACGAGAGAGATTAACAATTATAATCACTTTAATGTATTAACGTTGGATACTAATAAGAATATATGAAATTTCTTCACCTATCGATGCTCGAATGGTTTCCACGTAGAATTAACAAATATCACAGTTTTAAATTAGTGGCGCAGTAAAGTGACAACTATACGCTACATGCAAGTGTAGAAAACTTTGATTTCGTAATACATAAGATTTACTAGATTATATCGAATTCTAATACAGGAATGCCCGCAGTATCGGCAACACACACTACACGTTGAAGTTATGTCGAAATGAACAGCACCGAAAATCTCGGAATAAATATGTTTTTCCCTCACAGCATGCGATACAGTTACGTAAATGATTAAGATTGCCTTATTGGTATATAAGCAATAACGAAATTACGGTCGTTAACATTAATTACAATTCGGTGAGTAACTTTCGTGATCACGATATAAAAGTTAAGCAAATAACTCACCCCAAAATCCAGCATCCACTTTCGCGAAGAAAACGTTTTCCCGCCAGCGGCCTGTAATAAATAGTGAAAAGCAAATCGTATCACACACTAACTCACAACGAACAAGAAGCTAAAAAAATAGTTTTAATAAATCATTAAATGTTATATAAAAACCCGTTGCATCGTATACTGTAGGTAACAATTTAGCACAGGTGGCTGATAACACAATCGACTAGTATACACGACGCAACATCTCCCACAGTAGGCTTGTCGAGACCCCGTTTTCGTGGCGGAGAATATGCCTTCCAGAATCGTACGTGTTCGGTAACGGTATTCCTCAATAATAATTAACCCTTAACACATCCTTTATTGAAACGCACATGTGCTCGAACGTGGGGAAACGGCCTGTGACGACTCAAATATTTCACGAACGTATTTTAATTAGAATTTGATTCCCATTAGTACGGATGTCTCTTGAAATTATTTCTTTACGTCATACAGGCCATTTTAGGCAATCCACAACTTCACGATTCTGTCGCAAAAAAAATGTGAACCTCCTCTACCTCCGACTGTGTGAGTTGGCTGTGCAAGGTTCGTAAGACATAAAGCTTGTAACAAACTACAAAATTTGCTATATATCGACCTCTGCAATCGGTTGTTTCATCAACCGAAGTCAAAATGTAATGGTCCTCAATTTCATTCCTTATTGTCTGTATTTTCTATAAAAGGTAAATAATTTTTCTCAAAGTTGATTCATCTGGAACAACTTGTTCGGTGTATTTTTTGAGGAAATTGCGAAATTGATATTATCAAGTTTTTTAAGAGTAATTTGAGCCGACACCAATGCTTCGCACAAATCTAGAGCAAAAGTTGTTTTTCATGGGTCAGGTTTATTCTGTTGATCTTCTATAACGTTTTTTAACAATAGTTGTTTCATAGTTTTTTGAATATTTTTTAAATGTAAACTACTACCCAAGTGTTGTTTTACGTGGTACTTTTTAGTAGCACCGATCTAAAATAATACATATAGTAGTAATTAAAAGCATTTAAATTAAGATAATACAAACTTACTGATTTTGAACAAACTTGACAAAAAAGGTTTTCCCCGTCGGTTGTTAAATTATTGTCCAATGTACTCCACTTGTAATAATTTTCAAATTTTGATTATTAGGTGGCATTTTTTAAATCTTACTCACAGCACAACAGCAATAGACTATCACAATGTGACAATATCACAGGTATTTATAACAAACAAAGAATATTTTAGTCATGTGTTTCAGTCATTAAAGGAATCCCACCGGACAGAATTATAATGATCTATATTTCTTTGCTTTACTTAGGTACTGAATAGGCCTATAAAATATGATTCATTCCGAAATCCTTCCGGCTTTGTAAATAGTGTTTTGTTAAGTCTGTCATTGTACATAATTCTAGTATAAATTTTTACAGTAGTTCTTCTCTATAAGCGGTTTTTGTATTTAATGTTTTCTGGAAATCATTGATTAACAAAACATGAAAATTCCTGTTGTTATTTATAGGTTCATGGTAAGACCTTTTTAGCAAAAAATTTTAATTATATTATTGTACGTAATTTAAGTAAAATTCTGTAATGCGTTTTTGTCATCTACCTATTAAAACACTGTTTACACAAACTTTTTAAAATTTATATGTAAAAAGGCAATATAAAATAATACTCTGTAAATAGGCAAAAAAGACAAAAAGACTGTCCGCTCTTTAGTTATAAGAGACTTAATTACGATTTAATGTAGACTAGTACTGAATCACAACTATAATAGACAAAGAAGAGAAACAAGATACAGAAGATAACACAGCGAAGTTTTAGACTAAGTATTAGTCGTCGGTACATCTCTAAGTTATGCTTCACACATCGTAGTTACGCCAGTGATAACAAGCAGCATCTAAAGTAAAGAAAAGTTATTGGCCGACAGCAATCGCTTAACTTGACTAAAGACTAAACTAAACTGGACTAAACGCGTTTGCGTTAGAATCTTTCTTATTAAAACTCACACCGGATTGTATAACGTTGAATGTGCAAACGAGATTTAAAAAATCTAGTTTAACTAACTTTTTTAAAACAAATCATATTCACCGCGTACTTCCGAATCTCCTTACAAAACGAATTTATAGAAATGTGCTAGTAATTTAACTGTTAATGACATTAATAACAAGTCAGGTGACATAAATAGTAACAACAACAATAAACAAATTTACATGATACTGAACGTAATTTAAATGACGTAATAAAGCAACGTTATCACGCAGTTCGCGACCTCGTACCAACGATTAGCGCTTTAAATTTGAAGCACCGAACAATTTGGTTATAGTAAACTTTATGAAATCACTTCGGAAACGACTTAACAATAGTGGTTTATTCCCACGTTTATCCCCGTTTTACTCATCATATTAGTTATTGAAACATCAATACCTCAAAGTACGGTACTACAAGGAAACACGCTCATTGAGATAGGTCATACCACTTTCTTTTCGATTAAACTGTTTCCGAAGTTAACAGATATTAGTAAACATGAAGTTAATATAGAAGAAACTATAAAAACAAGACAATTGGCATTTTGCAACCACATGTGGGTAAATTCATAACTAACCTCACTTAGGTTTCCAATGAAAAAGCAACACGAAAACTTAATCTCTAGCGGCTCCTTAAAAGTCTACGTGCGCTGTATCGAGAAAAGATTTCTCTAAAAAAACATTTTCATAAGGTAGATGTTGACGGATGACACATTTTATCCATTACCTAGTGTTGTTTTCAAACCTATTACTAGCACCACAGTTAAAGTAACATTGGCGTTTGAACACATCCGGAAATCAAGCAGAGTCTACTAAAAACCTTACTAACCCTGCGGTATTTACTCTCACGCCGCTACGATAGCAAAGTTGTTTAATCGACAGTCAGAATCCTATTAAAACGTATTTTAAATCGTTACATTTAATTAATTTGTTTTATTTTTATATATTGATGAAAAAGTAAAATGTTCCTGGGATTCTGCCATTTTAAATTAACTGAACACTGTTATACTTTATATTAATATAATGGTCTTCTTTTGTTCCCATTTGTAGCAAACATTTACATGTTCGAGGAGAGAGCACTGGCGACCAGCAATTTGAAACCAAAGCGCTGGTACGGATATGTAGACAACATCATTGTAGTGTAGTCCAATTTACCATGGATGTGGAAGCATATTATTTCTAAATGTTTTTGTAACCAGGAAAGTCGGCGGCTCATTAGGTCACCGGCTATACAGGAAACCAACAAACACAAACAGGTATCTAAGCGCTACCACCCGATGTAGAAACTAGGGATACTCCACACTTTGGTGAAGAAGGCAAATGTGATGTAATAATAACAATTTAGTGGTATGATGGCAGGGGATAGGTACCCTAGATTTATGTCTTGTGTTGTACTGATGCTTATCGCGAACGAAATTAAACACGTAAGACATGTTTCTCATGAACATGAAACATTTAAACACATAAAGAGCTGGGACTGTTAGCAGTCTTATATTGCAGTTTATTTGTAAGTTGTAACGTGGGATTTTTTAACATAATAGTAAGATCGTCCGTATAGAGAACTGGAAGGATATCAAGTGACTCTACAAAACATGGAAGATTGTTGATTATAGTTAAAAATAATATACTTTCCTGTGAAACTCCATACTTCACTGCCAAACGACTACAACTAGTATCACCACTAGTATTAGTAAGAACAACCCTGCAAGACCTATCGGGGAGATATTATTTGAACCACTCAAAGGCTGGCATTTAAATGCATAATTGCTTTATTTTGTTTAGGAGAATTGTTATGACTAAAAAATCGAGTATTTTTCATAAAAGGAAGAAAGTATACTAACAGGGCGGTAGACCAAGACAAGAAGATATCAGAACAGCAGCATTTGTACCATACATTGAAGGATGCACGGATAAAACGGGAAGACTACTTAATAGAAATGAAGTGCTAAAGAGAAGAAATTAACTTTGGTTCCGAAATCCAAAACATCCAAGAAGAAACTTCTCAGGACGCTACAGTATTCTCTGCTTCTGTGGGAAGATATATAGGACAGACCGGATGGAAGATCAACACTAAGCTACATGAACATATTGCAGATACCAGACGTGGGCATGCATTCGATTTTGACGAAACGAGAACACTTGCCAGAGTCAGACACTTTTGTTCAAAAATCTACAGGTAAGCGATGGACAGTGAACGAGCAATTAATATAATTATTTGAACTCAAGGGGAAGCAAAACAGTTTTGTAAATTTTCTGAAGGTCACTAGATGTTGGCCGAAATCAAGTCAAATTCATCAACGAGGTGGTAACTAGCCCGGAAATCAAATTTCAAGATTAATGTGTAAAACGTTTTTGCTGAAAGGCCAAAACGTAACGTGTCTACAAAGTTGTGATTTAGATAATTAAAAAACAGTCGCGTACAAAGTCGCTCGCTAGAAAAGGATCGTTTGGAAAACAGCGGTTAGGTATCAGGTTATCCGGTCTAGGATTTTTGGCAAGATGTGTTCACCAAGTAACGATTGTCTAAGTGATTAGATTTAAGGTTTTTGATGAAGCGCTTGTTAAAAACAAATTATCCAGATGGCTGCGATAAGGTATTAAATATAGGTTTGGTGTAGGTTGATACTTTTTTATTTTGCAGTTTACTGCATCTTTCTAGGTAGCGTGAAGTTAGAGAATTGAAATATGCCAGATTCTAATATGCGTTTATTGCCAATGTAAAAAATAAAATAAATTTAAAATTGTGAAACAATCGTATGTACAAAAATAAAAGTTAAATTATATAAATGAATTATACTGACAGCAGTAGTGGGTCGGCTGTGGTACTGCTTCCAAGTGCCTACAAAAGGTTAAACACGTATTTTTAGTTCTTAAGTTAATTATTTAATTTTCGGTGATTACGGATAGGAGCATTGCAGAAAACGTATTACAAGTAATTATTAAACTAACGAATATAACTGAAATGACGGTAGTTTAGGTTAATGTCGGTTTTCAAATGATACTTTACTGGAGGTATTTACATTGAATCCGAGAGTGATGTTACTAAAACAAGGAAACTGAACTTCGTTCGGTTTACGATAAAGTTTAATCGTAGGTTAGGGTTCTCGAAGTTCGAGTTATTATGCTACCGAGTTACTTTGACAATACTAACATTGTTGCGCTGTATCGACGGGTTATTAATTGGTGCTGACGATAAGGGCAAACGCGTTTCCAGTAGCGTCACGGGGTACCGTATTTGCTGTCTGAAATTGCGGAGAGGATCTAATACTGACTTCATGCGTTAATGGTTAAAACTAAATAATAAGAATTCGAAAACTGAAAATAACAGAAAATAAAACGACAAAAAAATTAACAAAATGGACACCTTAATCGATGTTACGTAGTCGAGGGAGTTTTTTGGTCGGACGGTTTGAATAGGAAAATCTAAGTTAGCTTTAAAAGTGATCTGTTTGAACAGGAGTTTCAAAGCGTGTTTTAGAAGCGGACGGTTTGAATAGGAGATTCAAAATTTTTTTTATGAGACCTCTGACATACAATAATGATTTTGGGTTAAATATTGGGAATTTCTTATTTGCAATTTAACTAAATGTAACCTTGTAGCCTGTAATACGTATCTGGCTAAAAATTCCTGTAAAGTTTTAAGCAATTATTACAAATTAAATAATTATACAGGAAAAATGACCACAGGAATTTTGTGCTAAGGTTTACAGAGAGACGCTCGCCGGAAGAGAATCTGGACATTAGTATTTTAATAATCAAAATGTTGAATGATCTGTATTTCTGATTCTTGTTACTTGTTAGACAGAAATCGTTTTTCAGGCATTCTGGGAAAAGGCAATGAAAACCGGCTTGTGTCACATATTCAAAGTTTGTCAGCAGCTGGATTTGCACCGGATAGGCATACAATTTGTACACTTGTTTATAAATTTGCAGAAAAGTTAAATGTCAAACATAAATTCGATGCGGAGAGAGAAATGGCAGGTTTTGCTTGGATGCAGTCGTTCTTAGAAAAACATCCCGAACTGTCCGTCAGGCAAGCAGAAGGTTTGTCATTATCCAGAGCACGTGGAATGAATCCAGATGACGTCAGAAAATTTTTTGAGCTCTTGAATCAAATTCTAACAAAACACAATTTATTAGAGAAACCATTCCATATCTTGAATATGGATGAGACGGGGGTACAATAGCCAACGAAACGTAGCCACAATTACTACAGAGTTTTCTTTCAGAGTTGTGCTTATCTTCCACGTTTAAGGATCTATGGTCGCATAGAATCACTACAAGCTATTAAATTTTTGGAGGAGTTGTATCGTTCTCATAGAACTAAGGATGTTCACGTCCTTACATCGAAGGAAAGAGATGAAAATGTTACTATTGTCGCCTGTTGCAACGCGGATGGACGTTTTCTTCCCGCAGTGTTGATATTCAAAGGAGTGAATAAAAAGGCAGAATTTTCGAATGGCTTACCAGCAGGATCTAAGGTTTACATGAATAAAAAGTCATCATTCATCAATTCTGAGTTATTCTTCCTCTGCTTAAAAGAACATTTCATTCCCAACAAACCATCCGGAAAATGCCTTCTTGTTTTAGATGGACATACGTTCCATAGCACGGATATTAACATACTGCAGGTAGCAGACGATAATGACATTATCACTCTCTGCTTACCAAGTCACTGTACGCAAGCCCTACAGCCCCTAGATAGAAGTTTTTTTGGCCCGTTCAAAACTTATTTTCAACACGAAGCCCACCTCGGGACGAAAAATCATAGCAACAGGAATTTTACAAGGTACCAAGCAGGTGATGTAATCGGAAAAGCTTGGATCAGAGCAGCCTCCATAGCAAGTGCCATAAATGCGTTTAAAGCTTGTGGAATACATCCCTTACATCTAAATGCCATTCTTGACCACTTTTTCGGCATAGCAGATGCTGCAGATGTTGTTGGAATTTCTGAAACTACGTCCACTAACAATGAAGAACCACCGACACCACTAGCACCAAGATCTGTCACACCTGATCTCGTGCCTATTGTAGAGGCAAGGGAGAAGGGAGAAACAAACACAAATTCACGCACATCAGCAACGAAGAATATCACCCCAATCGCCGATTCCAGTAGTTCCGATTCCAATGTTTAAGCGGAGGAAGCAAGGTGCGACAGTGTTGAATTCGCCCCAAAACATAGAAAAACACAGGATCCAAATCGCAAGGAAGACAACGGTCAATCGAAAAGCAATAACGAAGAAAAGTTTAACCAGAGAGTCTATGAAGGCGCGAGTCGGTAAGTTCAGCGATAAAAGAACCAAGGTGAAGAAAACAACTGTGAAATGGAGCAGCAGTGATGAGGAACCTCTTGCCAAGCAAGGAAAGAGCGATGCTAGCGATGATTGTGAATGTATGGAGTGTTTCGAACTGTACTTTAAAACAACTAAAACTGTTTCCTGGCTCCAGTGTTTAGAATGTGAGCAATGGCTGCATGAAACGTGCACCATGTATGGAGAAAGGTGCAATTCGTGTTCCAGAAGTGCAATGAAACAAAAAAAGGGAGCTGCTGCTAGTACTTCATAAGGCAGCATATCTCCCCTTCTTCTGTGGCGTCTCTCCCACCATGAGGGGAGAGATGTCTCTTTGCATACAAAATAATTTTAATTTTTTTATACCTGTAAACAAAAATGTGATGACTTTATTTTTTATGATATTTGTAGAGTAATGTTAATTGTTTGATACACTAGCTGGAAGAGTTCAAAAATACATGATTTTGCATGTTACAGTATTTCTTAGAAATGTGCGACTTACCCTAGCTATTTATGCACCAAGGGCGTTATTACGATGATTACGTCAAGAAAGCAACGTGATGCAGCACGAGGGTTGCATGTTGTTCAATGGGCGTAATCATCCAGTAACGCCAGTGGTGCATACAAAGAATTTGTTTTTTACTTTATTTAAAATAAAAACTAAAAGAGAACAATTACTTGATTTTCTATTACAAGTATATGTAGTAGTTTAGAACAATAAATAGTTTGACGTTTAATTTTTTACTTGTCAAATTGATTTTACAATCACAATAATTGTACAAGAATAGCTTAAATATGTTTTAAAAAAATGCACAAAAAGAAATAGAAAACTTGTTACTATCTAAATCTAAACACAAATATGAAAAGAGATATCATTTTGAGAACGTAATGAGACGGGCGTAATGAATTTATAACGCCCTCTCATTATGCCCCGGTGGTTATGTATATGTTTACGTATCTCGTATCCTAGGAATTATGAGTAAATAATAACGAAGTAAAAAATAAAAAAAACATGTCGATTTTTCTATAAATTTTCGTTTAAATTTAAAGTTTTCAAGCAGTATTAGGTGTTAAATTGAAAAATAATTGAGCTTCATTCGCATGGAATGTCTTCTTGATTAAAACTTTTTTATAACTTTCGACGATTGTCGATTGATTCTCTTCAGTTAAAATCATTTGCACATTCGAATTCTTTACTTCTACTTTTTAAATTTCGACGTAATTGTTTTTGATATTAAATTAATATTTTTGATTAACGGATGAAATAACTACGGTGAAAAAATGGTTTGAATGTTCTAAATTATTTGCGCGTTCGTAAGAAATTTCAGAGACTGATTTATTTGATGCGATAAATGTTTTGCAATAAATAGAAGATACATCTACAAGATATTGACCGTTTAACCTTAAGGTTATCTAAAAGACTTCATGTATTACTATCAAGACTAAATTGCTCGTGATATTGATTGATTAGAAAAGTTATTATTTTGATGTGATAAACCATGAACGCGTTAAAATAAACGTTTGTTTTTAATTTATCGAGTTATTAAGTCTTTAATTGACGCCACATTCAATCCAAAAACCAACAAACTTAATACTTAAAGCTTTAATCCTCTAACATTTTAAACGCAAAATCCCCTAAAAGTTTTTTTTTTATTCCACCTTGTATTATGTATGTCACATACGAATGAAAATTTAATGCAGTGTCCCCGTTCTTGCGTAAATTTTTAACGTGAAACTATCGTATGGTAATGTGGCTACGTTTAAAAACTTACGGCGGAATAATTTAATGGGACAGATTTTTTTTAAATTCAAATTATAACTTAATCTTTTAATGTTAATGCGGTAGATTTACTTTGGCTTCAAGTTTCGTATTTTTATCGGCACGGTATTATGTAACTTAATGGATTTTTTTAAATATTTTTCTATTCAAAAAGAATTTTGCGGATTGTTAACTGTAAATGGGTACAAAATGTCTGGATGATAAAGATCTGAAATGCAGCTGTATAATGGAGGTTTTGTGTGTGCACGGTATAGGGAAACCTTTTTGATGGATTTTGTCTCAAATTTCGTCAAATTTTAAAAGCATTATCAAGCTTCAGTGGTAATTTATTATAAAGTTATTATTTGATTTATGACTTTAATGTTAGTTTTACTCTTAATGTTTAACAGCTAGCTTATAGTTAAAACTTTCATCGTTTTTATAGAATAGTTTGCACAAAAGGTGTGCATGTTCAGTACGTATGTACTAGTTGTAGACTATTGAAATTCCAACTATCAAGTTTTGTAGTTATAAGTTTGGGCTACTCAAGTTTTACATTACTCCAGGCTGTTTTTTTGTTTTTGCACATTGCTCGGTGTACTACAATTTTTACAAATTCTGTATAAAAAATTATATTAAAAACTGTCACATTTATGTACTATCTGTATGTATATACATATCACAAAAATAAAAATTTTTAGATGCAAAGACGTCGTGTGCCACAACTCATTCTATTGGTAATATCTTGGCAATTCACCATGTATAACATAATACTGCAATATGTGAATATTTTCAATTCTTGTATTGTCGACAAAGTCTGCTTTTATAACTTTGAACTTACAATTTTACCAAACTTTCCGAAACTTTTTTTTATTAAATTTATTTGTGACTGCAAGTAAATTGGTTCTCGCATTTTAACTTTACATCTTGATGTAATTTTACTGCAATCGTTTATATACGTTGTTTTTTTATTATCGATTTACATTTCATATTTTATTACAAGAAAACTATTTAAAGAACAAATTAAATGGAATATTTATTAGAGTACAAATCACTTTGAAGGGAAAATGTAAGAAAAATTATCTTCTCTAATTAAAAGAAAAAGAGAAAACGTTACATAAACAATAATAGCTTAAAACTAAATTAAAATTTTAATAGTTTATCATGAAATCACAGAACTTCTATTAAAAATTGTATATTATAAATCGAGTTCAAAGTAGGTAGGTATATCTCGTTTTATATAATCCACGTTGTAAAATAATTAAAATTGCTTCTATCTGAAATCCGGGGTAAGGTTATTTCAGTTTTTCATTACTTTATACTTTGTGTAAAACGTTTTTCTGTTTTTTTCCACAGAAAGATAAAAATAACATTGCAAAAAGGGAAGAAACTTTGTAATCAGATCTGAGTGATGATACAGATTCGCAGTTACTGCTAAGGATGGCACAATTTAGTACCAGAGGTGCAATGTACACTCAGAAAAGGAAAAAACGGGACACAACTTGTTTCCAAGTACAAACATAGTATTTGTTTCTTTCGGACGTGTTCCGAGTCGAGATTGCAAGTGCGCAATGCGATAACAAAAACTGGCAGCTCTTAAGGTCAGTCACCGCGATAAATTTAATAATAAACAAAGAATAATACTTTAACATAAAATAGTAATAATATTAGCGTCGGAAATAAATTATAGTGCATTCCAGACTATTTATTACAAGGGGCGGCCAAAATGCCAACCCTCGAGTATAATGATTTTGTACCGGTAAAGTGCACCCAAATATACAATGTAATGACCCAAACCTATTGCTGCAGCTCTATTGTCAAATATTCAACAAGTAGCATCTAATTATTCTATGTAGCAACAGCAACAACTATAAATACTCACTTTTTAGCCACAAAATTTAGATTCTCAAGCGCCTTATCAACAAACGCAGTCAGAATGGATTACTGTGATAAATAAAAGACGCTTAAGAAACTCTGAAGCACTGAACACTAAAAAGCAAACGAAAACAAAACCATTAGAAACAAAAAACAGGTTTAGCAGTTTACCAGAAAAAAAATATGGGAGCAAAGATAAAAACCAACAAGGTAACATAAAAGTAACATATAGCCATCTACAAGGCAGAAGTAATTTAACATATTGGTTATGAAACTGTAACATTTTCGTTACTGTTATTATTTGATTTTAAATTATCTGTATGAATTTAATTAAATGCTGCGTGTAAACCTTCCTTTATTTTTATTTTGTGGAGTCACTACTTTTTAGGGCGAGGTCAGCCTTGAAATTCATTCGGTACTTAGTTTTTGAGTAGTGCGCTTGTAAGACTTAATTTTTAAGCCATGTAGCTTTTATTTTACCTTATATCTACAATATCTTTATTTAAAAAGTCTGTGTTAAAAATACATGTATGTTAAATTTTATTTTGATACATATATCTAATTTCACGTTTCTAATTATTTTAGACTTTTTTTTTACTACCGAAATTATCTTAGAGATTGCCACTGCACTCATAATCCGATACGATTTGGAATAAAGATAAAACTAAAATGCAAAAGATCCTGATCGATTTTCCTTAAGCATAATTTGCTTTCAATTTTCAATCGTGGAATTTTCCCAAGAAGAATGATGTCATCGACTCGAAATCTGAACACTTTCATTGTAAGCGAATTTTGAAGATTACCTTGAACTGTGGATGGTATAACAAAAAAGCCACTAGCAATGTTCTACAGTATCATTAAATGCGAACCTCCTTATGTCAAAAGAATAACCTGTTAATTCACCAGATGCCAGGCTTTTGGTCAAACGACAAAAAACTGCTGAAAATCATTTAGATGCGTTAAATGCGTATATGTTAACATGAAACCAAGGATTGCATTTGCAAAATACGCGATGACAACGTAAAACGCGGCAACTGTAACGGCGACCATCTCGCCAATTACAGAACAACTCGAACTGCTTTAAGAAAAAAAAAGACTCTCAGCCACAGACACAAATTACACCAACCCAACATATTCAGCCAGGAATGTCCCACGCGCAAACAGCCAACAATAATAAGACACAAAATAATCTAGGATTACCAATAATCAAACTCAAAAAAATGATTGGGCAGAGAAGTACAGTGCTCAACTTACTTACCACTGTGCAAATTAGCATGATGGCTAAACATCTGAAATATAAAATAGCCAAGCTGAATGCCAATGGCCTTCATCAACATGCCCAAGAACTTAAAACATTTTTACAGGATGGAAATATAGACATCATGATGATCTCTGAGACGTCCTTTACGGACAAGTACTACTTGCAGATTCCTAAATATCAATTATGTCACACAAAACACCCAAGTGACAAACCGCATGGAGAAACCGCCATCTTCATAAGAGATAGCATAAGCATTATGCAAGAAAGAAATTTATTCAAGATTAATTACAAGCCACCAGCGTAAACATTGAAAGAGAGCGTTGCCCGACTATATCAGCCATCTACCACCTACCTAAACACCTCAACAAAAAGGAGCACTTTAAAAAATTTTTCAAAACATTAGGCAACAAATTCTTGCAAAACATCCAACATGGGATTCGAAGATGCCAACTCTAAAAGGCAAAGAACTCTTCAAAGCAATGAAAGCAAATAATTTACAACATTTATCTATTGGCGAACCAACATATTCGCTTACAGATAACAAAAGGATTTGACACTAAGAAATCTAAAGCAGAAACCTACTTTGACTTATATCATCAGACCACTTCATAGTAATGCTAACTGTCTATTCACAAATCTTGAGTAAAGAAAAACAACTTTGTTTCTACAACAATAAAATACATTAGGATGGATTTAGGGAAAAGTTAGACTAATCTCGGTGGAATATTTAAGAGGGTGCATGGTTTGCTATACTTACTTTCATAATACTACTAGAGAAAAGTGAAATATCGCCGGGTGTTAAAAATAAAATCTTAGCAAAAACACAGCTGCGGAAACAATGACAACAAGCCAAAACTGAAGAAAAAAAATTAAATAAAGCCACTAAATAACTCGAAAATTTAGTTCAAAAAGAACAGACCCAAAGTTTTTAAAAAAGTTTTACGCCAACAACAGACACGGTGTACTTTTTCTGAAAAGCCACAGGAAAGTTAAAAAAACAATTTTCCGATCAAAAAGAACCAGACTTGGGCCAGAAACAATGAAAAATCTAGAAAACGTATTTAAATCCTTCTTCTCAGTTCTGTCTATTGAAGAGGAAAATGAGATAACACCCTTCTTGTATGTCACATTCCAAATGGAATTGCCTCACAGAAAACTCAAAATCAAGGAGATAAAACAGGTTATAATCAAGAAAATAAACATAAAAAAGGCATCAGGATTCGACCTCATTACTGGTAAAATATTGCAAGATTGCTGAAAAATGTTACAAATTAAGAACCTCGGATTTAATGCAATACTGATATTAAACTACTTTTTCAGTACCTGAAAAACTATTCAAATCGTTACGATTCTCAAACCAAGGATAAGCCAAAAGATGTTTCTTTCTACAAGCTCATAAACTTACAGTTAATGCTCTCCAAAGTCTTTGAAAAGTTATACGTTAAAAAAGTTAACATAGTAATAGCATAAAGGGAAATTCCGAAAATTAATGATCTAAACGCCAAAAGGTACTGCTCTCCAACTTTCTTCGACAGATCTCAAGCTTTTGATAAGGTATGGCACAGCGGTTTACAAATCAAGCCAAAGAAGCTCTTTAACTCTACTATCAATTATTTAAATAATACTTAACAGATAGACACTTCTTAGTGAAGTAGGGCAGTGAATACACCGATTTACATACTATAATTAAAATTATGCTTGAACAACAAAATACTGCTATAGCAGTCCATTTTTAAACCAACAAAGCGATGCTTCACGATATTCCCATATAATCTGTCAAGACTGCCATACATCGATTCAGTTCATCTTGGTTTATCCTAATATGTTGGCTAATCAGTTAAACGTGCGTGAAGTCAAAGTGCATAAGCTAAAACGAATGCTGCCATCAGACCTATCTATAGGCCTAGATAAGCAGATTGCAGATCTCTGTTTTGTGCGCAAAGTGTTGCTGTAGGAACTACTCTACTACAGCGCATACCCTGACCAGTCGAAGGGTAGATTTGGTTTGCTGGCTTTCTTTTTTTATATTTACCGCACGCCGTCTTTACTCGAGCTAGATAGAAAGTCGTCTACAAATCTACGTTATAAAAATTTGGCACCTAACGTGGTACCTTGTTTTTCTTTAGATTCTTCACATTTCGTTAGGTTGGAGTTTAGTTGTTTATTTAGTAGTTCTTAAATTTATTAAGATGTTGCAACTAGGAAAGTATAATGTAAATTATTTAAAGAAAGATGACCAAGAAGTTGAACTAAGAAAAGTAGGTTTAAAACAAGAGATAAAGTGCACGCGTTGGACATTCAGGATTTACAACTGATAGTTGTAGGGCAAGAAATGGTACCAGCCAGGAATCTAGGCAAATTTGGTTTTATAGATTCCCCGGTTACCCTACACTGCTCACAATCAGTCACTTCTAAACATCTGGAGTCGAACAAAACAGAGCCCTCCAGGATCGCACCATAAACGGGGTCGATGATTATTAAGAACGAGGGTAAGGCCTACGCGGGTCTTCTGATGGGCGTCAAAAGTTTTATTGGTTTTTTACATCCCTGTAGTCTCTACTCAAAACAGTAAGAAAAACCAAAAATGGGCATCTTCTAATTACGTCGGACAACCATAAAACATTACAATCAAACAGCAAAGGCACTCGCTCTGGACAATGGAGTGCTGGGCATTTAAGACAGAAATTGCTAAAAAAATAGAAGCATTATTACATAATACATAGATAGTAGAACCAAAAGCCACCATACAATACTTTAAGTTAAGATAAGCAGAAGAAGGGTAGCGCAAACTCTTCTACCCGTGATGGCCGGGCGCTGGAATGCTAATGCGATCATTATAAACGAGTTCAACATACACACGTTAGCTTATGCATGGACGATGAGCGAAAAACTGCAATCTATGTAAGGAATAACAATCTCGCTATAAAATGTTTCTCTAAAAACAACTACGGAACATACATATCTGCTATATCCCACCTAACAACACTCACCCAATAAATATCAACGAAGTCACCCGTATCCTGACGACTGCATGTTATCGTAGTATGCCGCGTTCAAAGGGGGACAAGCACAACAATGCGTTCTAGTGGTGGTCTGAGGAACCGGAAGTACTGCGTAAAGCATGTATAATTGCTCGAAGAAGATTGTAAATATGCACTAAACTCAGACACGCGGACAAACGAGAGGCAGAGAAATTGTACAAAGAAAAAAAGAACCCAGTACAAAACGGCCATTTACCAAGCCAAAATACACGCTTGGGATGACTTTTGTGTAGAATAAATTAGATGACAATCCGTGGGACTCTGCCTATAAGATCATTGCTAAAAAATTGAAGTTGGACAAGCCAACTTGGCCCCTCGGATTGCGAAATTGCAGCTTTTATTATTACTAAAATATTTCTCACGCTGGATGTAAAATGGAATCCTCCCACATCTACACCAATACGGCCATTTGATAATACAGAGCTACAGGAAGCCATATTTAATTCAAGCAATAAAAAAGTTCCTGGGCTTGATAGCATCCCAAATAGAAGCAATTAAAATCATGGCTAAGGAATTTCCATAAATTTTGCTAAAAATATATAACGACGAGCTTGCCACGGGAAGCTTCTCGGCGAAGTGGAAGCATGCTCTCTCTCTCTCTTTCTGTCTTTCTAATTCCTAAGAAAGCTAATAAAGAGATATCTTTACGCCCCATTTGTCTCATTGATAACATTGCAAAAATCTACGAACACCTATTTCTTGGTAGACTAACACAAGAAATCATAAACGATGGTGACCATTTCCCCGCACAGTACGGCTTAAGAAAGAGCAAGTCTACCGCAGATGCTTTAATTTGCATATATAACCTGGCTAAGTCCGCTAAAGAAGGTACTTGGAGGACTCGAAAGATTTGGGCAATAGTCTCTTTCGACATTAAAAACGCCTTTAACTCGGTGCCGTGGAACCTGGTTATTTGAAAAATGAGGATAAAAGAGATTGATCAACACATTACAAACATCATCACTAGCTACTTAACGGATAGGAGGATTACGTACAAGGATAGTTTAAACTACTCTATTCAACTTCAGGTTACATGTGAAGTTTCACAGGGATCGATATTGAGCTCAACCCTCTGGAACTTATTCTATGATAACATACTATCAAGAATCTACTGCACTTGAGCTACAAGAAAATATAAATTTTGCTATCTCTAAAGTAGACGACTGGATGAAGACACTTGAAGTAGCCGAAGAGAAGACAGAAGTGCTAGCCGTCACGGGTAGGCGGAAAATTAGACACATTAAATTTATGCATGGAAGGTCATCCGTTGCCATAAAGGAAACTATCTATGGTGGGTAACATTCGACCACCAACTATCCTTTGGGCCACATTTAAAGAATACGCTAAATAAGACAAATAGAAGAGAAACAACATTGGCAAAACTAATAACCAACGTCAAGGGTTCACGACCGTCCATTAGAAAATTAATTATGTCCACCGTTCAATCCAGCGTGGCACCACATATTCACAAGCTGAAAAAAGGTATAACGCCAAGAATAGCATGACGAAAGTAAAACGACAGGAACTCATTCCGGGGAAATGGCAAGATAAGTGGTCGGCATACCCGAAATCGGTCTGGACGCGGGAGCTCATTCCGGACCTGAGGAGGAGGAGGAGGAGGATGTGGACCTACCAAACTACCCGAACTTGCTTGGTACAAGTTCGCCACAAAATAGGATAGGTAAGAAAGAACATGTTTTATTTAAAGGACAAGTCTGGTTAAAACTCAGTTGGATGGGATAAGGTAACAGTACGTACTTTGAGAGCACGCGGTTTAGCGACGCACTTGCTTTTTGGCTTATTCTTGCATCTAAGGCATAAAACCAAGTAGGTAGGAAAAGGACTTAGAAAATTGTAAAGGAACTAAGAGAGGCAGATTAGCTAAGTAGCTACGGCGAAAATGAACTAAAAAGATTATTCAAATAAAAATACTGAACTAAATGACTCTAAAATAAAATGCATGCTATTAATGTTAATAAAAACTAAATACCTACTTTGCCATAGCGTACTTACAGAAATATAAACAAAACCACGCAAAATTTGTTAGCAAAATAAAACTTCATTCTTATTGTAAACTCTGGTCTTTCTTTGCGAATGGTCTATATACGTTAACATCAGGCACCAGTGCGAGGATGACTTGCGGGGAGTCGGGAAATGGGCTAACAATGGTTGACAGGGCACTCCGATCCTCATCGAATTCGCGGCAAGTGAGAATCCGATGCGCCGGAGTGTCAGGAACGCCGCACGACGGACACCTGTTGTCATTCAAAACGCTAATGCGCTTTAGGTGACAACGAAATCCGCCTTGTGAAGACAGGATTTGGACGGCATTTCGTCCGGGGATGTAGGACATTCTGACCCAGGTAAGGATATCCGGGATAAGAAAATAGGCATTACGCCCTTTATGGGAAGTGTCTCACAGCCGCTGCCATCCAACCAAGATCAAGACTTTTAAGTGACGATTGGCCGCTGAAAAGGACGGAAAATCGTCATTTGAAACATGCTGGTCAAGGAAATTGCACGATCCAACCTTGCAAAGAACTTTGGTGCAGTAGATTTCCTGCAATAGATATAGGGGAGGATGTTTAGAAATAACACAGAGGGTATCGACGGGAACGGTACGATAAGCTTTTAGGATAGTTTTCAGGAATGAGGATTGGAGCGAGGCCAGTTTTCTGACCACGTAGGAATGTCGAAGTCTGTGGTACCAAATGTCTAAGCCATAAGTGAGCATGGGAATGACTGCATTGCCGAAGATATTCGCAAGATGTTTTTTGTGAAGATTCCATTTCAGCCGTGAGTATTTGTAGAACAAGTGCAAGACGCTCTTACACTTGTCGAAAGCGCAATGTTTAACAAAACTCAGCTTGTCGTCGAGCAATAGTCCGAGGTACTTGAATTCAAAGACCCTACGGACAGGAGTATCGTGGAGGCGCAGTGAAGGATCTCGTCTTAGCGTAGAGCCAAAAACCATGTACTTAGTCTTGTCTGCAGAAATACTTAGTTTATTGCTGCCAGCCCAGCTAGTCACAATATTTAGGCACGTGTTAGATTTTGCCTCCAAGTCTCGTCTGGAATTTGCGGACACTGTGACGGTTATGTCGCCCGCATAAGCAAAAATGTCGCAGTCTGCTAGTAAGTCTTTGTCTCGAAGATCATTTACCACAAAGTCGGCTCAAAAACCGAGCCTTGTGGACAGCCCTTCGTCAGTCGTTTCGTAAAAGTTGAACGTGAAACGTTTGCAGAATAAGTTATTGATCTGTTCGACAAATAGCTACGAATGACGCGCGTGGCGTCTGCAGGTACTCTCTTAACGACGAGAGCTTCGATTATAGAGGGCCACCATACGTTGTCGAACGCTCCAGAAATGTTTATGAAAATAGCTAGTCTGTATTTGGAAACGTTCGATTGTACAATTGCCATATTGTCTAGGATGGAATAAGACGGTTGGCGAGATCCTTCTTTGCGGGCTTGATAATAGTGATTAGTTCAGCTGGTAGGAAAATAGCCAATTTTTATACAAGAGTTGAACAGGTCAACGATCGTTGATGAGAGAGAATCTAGAACAACCGTTCGCAAAACATTACAATGTATTCCGTCAAGTCCAGTAGCTTTATTTCTAGGAATTTTGCTAGCCACCGCGGCTAAATCGTTTCTAGTGACCACCCAGTCCTGTCGGGAATTACTTACCAAAAGAGATCGGGATCTTATTTGGGAATGATAGGCATTGTCCTTTGAGGGATCGTCGTCCGGGAATAATGTGGAAACTATTACTCTGATCTTGTCTAATTCTGAAATAGTGTATCTGTCGCCGTCTTTAACATTTGAGCACGGTTGGATCGACAGGAACTTACGGGAGGATAACCTGTAAACTAACCCCCAGGGACTCGTTGCCAAGCTTTTTTCCACGAAACTTTGCCATGAGCTATATTTCGCTGTCTTTACTGCCAGTTTGTACCGGTGAAGCGCGGCCTTATAAGAGGCAAGCCATTGAGGTTTTACGTGGGCACGGGCTTTTTGGTGGTGTTTTCGTAAAGAACGCACCGCTCGCTTTAACCTGTCTAACTTAGGACTCCACCACGGTACACCAGCTCTAGATCTTAGGCGTATGCTGTTTAAGCCATTTTGACAAGAGTCCTGAGGAACTGAAACACGAGAAAACACGGTCAGCTAAGCTATCTTAGTACTCAGGTTTTCAGTGATTACGGTTGTTTTGCCTCCTTCCTGGCCGTCATCCGCAAAAAAGAAGAGTTATATGGTTTTCTGTGCGGGGATACAATAGACAGCCTCCGCCATACTATTTCCAATGTTACTTCTAGCAAACGGATAGGGAGGTGATGAATTTATTTTCAGCGGGTTATTCTAGGCCACTTCTTGACTGTGTATTCTACTAGTGGCTTATGAGGTGGCGCCCTTTTTTTTCCTTTAGTGATATTTTAGTGGTGTTTGGGGATGTAACCAACAGGATCCGCTGAAGAGAAGTTGGTTACAGTCAAGTCTGTCAGTCCGTTCGACGAAAGAACTACGCTTTGTCTAACTTCTTTTAGATTAAACGTAAAGTTGGTTATTCTACTAATAAAATAATGAATTTAGAAACCAAACTTTAAAAGGTATATGGTATTTTAAGGACTTTTGTTTAAGTTCTGACGAATTTGAAATTTAGAAGGGGGGGGGTGAATCGTAACGTTATTGTTTTAATTATATTCTTGTGCTAGTCGTGTTAGCATACCTAATTTGTGCTAGCCGGAGCCTTTCTACCTACCAGGTCGTCTACAATGTCACGTTATAGGTTGTTTTTTTCGAATCTATATAAAGCCACATCTAAACAATAATGGAATAAAACTTTGTTATACTTTTTGATTCAAGAAACAATTTATACGTTGGAAATGGACATGGAATCACTTGCGATAATTTTATTTTATTTTACATCTGATAACTTTGCGCAATTTTCTCTTTGATTAAAACAAAACATTGTTAGAAACACTTAGAAAATCCCATTGTGAGGCTTCAATAAAACTCAGGCCAATAAGAAGCAAGTATATGCATAACCGAGATCCTTTGTTGGCTGCATACGCGCTTTAAAAAAACATTTGGCAACAAAAAAATGCTATAAGGTTTGTATTTACAGTTACTTTTATTAAGTAGTAACTTAAATTACAAAATGACACCGCCATCAAATTTTGTTTATGGTTATCCTCTTCATATTTAAAATGTAAGCTACAATGTTGGTCGATCCATTTGTGGAAATACATTAGAGTATATCTCCTACTGCCGATGAGTCTTAAAAAGGCTAAACGACCAGTGGTTCACTCTGGTAGCATTTGCACAATAGCATTGACATTGTTTCACCCCCAATGTATTTATGTTGCATTTTAATCAAAACTATTTTGAATTACGCTGGTTTATAATTAATTTTACAACGTTCTTCGTCTTATAGTCTACAGTTATCTTTATTACGTTATAACTTTCACTACGAGATGGCACCACTATCAAATTTTTTATAGGTTTTTCTAGTATCTATAGTATTTAAATTTTTTAATCTTTTTTTTGAAATTTTTTTGTGTCCTCTTTGTAAATTCTTTAAACCATTTTAATCATTTTTATTTTATTATTAAATGATTTTAAAACGTATCCCAGTATATAAAATACAGATTAAAAGTGATAAATAATCTATGATTAATGTTTCTTATCTATGGAGAGAATTTAGAAGATTAAACCTGAAAGTGCTAATTATGAAAGTAAAAAAAAAACTAATTTTTTACCACATGAAAACTAGCAGAAGTGTGAAATAAAAACCGTTAAACCGAGAAAAACTCAAATATAACTTTCTTAAAAAGTGGAAGTGTTTATGATTTCTGTTTAAGCAACAAACATTAATTACCTTTTACTGTATTGTATTTGACGTTTAAAAAAGATTTGTGGTTAAGAAAATTAATATTGCATTTTCTCTTTTAAACAGAAAATCTATACAACGGTGAAAAAATTAAAAACAGCCTGGAGGTGTTAAAAAGTATTTAATGCGAAACGAATACTTAAATGTATGAAAATTAAAATTACGAGTATAAATCTTTTAGATTGGAATTTTATTAAAATTAACTGCTGTATACATTTACAAACTTTTTTCAATGAAATTGTACTTTCAGTCATTTACTGCGTGTTTTCATTATGTAGAGACACGCTCAATATCGACGTTTTTTGAATGTATTTAGTATTACGTATTACATATTTTTTTCGTTTTCGTTTGTTGTTTTTTTTTTAATTTTTAGTTTTCGATTTTTTTTATTTTCGTTTAGTTGTTACAGTTTTTATTCTATTTTTTAAATTTAAGAATCATAGATCGGGCAATTTAATTCAGTTTTTTACAGTTTATTTGATTTACAATTTTTTGCTGCACACTCGTACATTGTTGATTTATAACCAAAACTTGCACGTTGAATGCTAGAAGTCAAATCAACTATCATCTCGATATACAGGGTGCCCTACTTAAGCGCACTTCCTCCATATCTCCCTTAATAATAAAAACATCGAAAAATTATCTTAAAATAAGTTTTAACAAATTGTAACATTCAAATGTAATCGTAGAGCGTGTGCGTCAGAAATGAAAAATAGATGCATAACGTGTACGAATTTTTTAAGTTAATAATTATCGTTTTGAAGATAATCTTATATTTAATGTGAACCGTTAGTTACCAATAAAATTCTAATTAAGTGGCTGTAAATGTTTTAGTTACAAGTTTTATTTAAGTTGTCTAAAATTACACTAAAATAATACCGGTACATCTAATGGCGCCCAACGTGGGGCTGTTTCAACGCAATTTTTAAAGTGGCAAATTGTGCAAACGGTACTAGAAACCCATAAAACAATTTGGAAAGCATCGGGAGTGCAGGGAAAGTAAGAAAAGTTTCAGAAGAAACTTATTGTAAGTACAATTTCAATTTATTTGAAGATGCCGTTTTGCGGGAAATTCCAAGCATAATTCATTGATTAACGCAGTGCTTTTGTATTTACGCGATTTATTCGTACAATCATACAACCGCGTGTTGCTAATCTGTTCAATGACATCTAGTGTAAACTAAATATAAACATTTAAAAACGTTTTATAATTTTGTGCACTGATTAAATGTAACGTAGTTGTTTTCAATTTCGCGTATATAAACAGCTGATTTATTTTATTGAATGATTAAATATTGCGCTAATTAATTTTCGTAATTGTGCATACAGCATGTGCCTATCTGGTCTGTATCTAAAATTATCGAACTGAAATTCAAACGCTACAGACTAAGTTTTTTTACTTAGTTAGTATATTACGAACATTGTTTATACTGCATAACTTACGGAGCCGTACCGACCGTCCGCTTGAAGATGGTCCAATTTATATAAAAATTCAATCTGATACGGAAAATTCAATTCAAGTTATAGAACGCTCTACCATTAATATGACTGACGAACAAATCTAAACGTTCATTGCAAATATTGGTGCTTCTATCCAAAGTGCTAATTCACCTAATTTAACGTTTCAGCAAAATTCTGGAAACTTTTCTAAGCGCTTTTTTAGATTTTCCGGTAACAAAACGGAAGATTGTGATGCATTTATTTATAGATGCTATCACAGTGTACAAAGATTGTCTAAATATTACCGATGAAAATGCAATTAAAGGATTGTCAGTGCTACTTGGTCACGCTGCAACTTGGTAGCATGATAGAAAAGCTGCTGTCGCATCTTGGGATGAAGCTTTAAAGTCGTTGCGTCATGCTTTCGGTTATAAAAAAAAAGCCTTACCAAATATTACGGGAGCTGTTTTCTACAGAACAAGGTGATAAGCAACCAACGGATATTTTCGTTGCCAATGCTCGCTCACTCTTATCGCGTTTGCCTATTTACCCTGAATTACACGAAATTTATAAATTAAATATGATTTATGGTCGTTTGAACTCTAGAATTAGAACACTGTTACCAAGAGAAGGAATTACTGATTTTTCTACTCTTGTTGACAAAGCTCGATCTGTTGAATAAAATTTTATGGACAAACGTGATGTTTACTTACCACAAAAAAAATCATTTGCTTGCTAATGATAAGTTCTTAGACCTAAATGCACCTATGGTCATAACTATGGTCACATGAAAGACGGTTGCTGGTTTTCTAGCGCGCTCACAAAAACCCATTACTGAAAATCATTCTTCGCCTTCTGTTAACAAACTTGTCTGTTTTGGGTGTGGTAAACCAGGATTCGTAAGATCTCAATGTCTTCAACGCCCACCTTGTACTTACAAAAACTATTTGAAAGACTTGTTTAAACTATGTGTAAATCGTTCAAAGTGTACGTTCGCGTGTGATTCGGTTTCTTATCTCGAATATTTGATAACGCCAGGTGGAATACAAGCCAACTGTGAAAAAACTCGCGCAATAATTGATATCCCACGACTCACTAATGTCAAGCATGTCATCTCGTTCTTACAAACGTGTAGCTGGTTTCGGCGATTTATTAAACATTTCGCCGACATTTCGAAACCGTTTAGTTTATTGACTCGCAAAGCAGCAAAATTTAAATGGGGAGATGCTGAAGAAACCGCATTTACTAAGTTAAAACATGCATTATCGTCTCCTCCAATTTGAAGGCAAGCAGATTTAAATCTGCTTTATGTCATCAAATGTGATGCAAGTTCATACTCTATCAGCGCATGAAAGGAGTATATTAGTCGCCTTCTCACTCCTGCTGAAGTCAATTACTGTTGTACGGAACGTGAAGTTCTAAGTTTGGTGTATGCTGTAAAAAAATTTAGAAGGATCACAAGTTATTATAAAAACTGATCATCAACCTCTCAAATATGATCTACAAATAGATTATATACCTGGAAAAACTAACGTCATAGCCGACTGCCTTTCACGACCGCCTTCGGACACTGATATACAACGGACTGTTTCAGTTAGTACTGTAACACAAAAATCTGCAAGAAATCTTAGGGAGCAACAAAATGACGATTCAAACATCAAAAAGATCATAGATACCTTTGAATCGGACAACCCGAGTCTAATTGATTATACTCGATGGAGCGATCGTGGTTATGTCATGTTATCTGGTGTGCTGTATCGTTACGTGCCTGATGTTGACTCCTGCTCAATTAGATGTCCCAAATCAGCATCATGACTAATCTACCACCGAACACTATGGTATTGAGAAAACATTACGTAGAATTTCTAATAGTTTTTACTGGCTTACTATGCATCAAGATGTCACTAACCATGTGAAAAAATATATAGCTTGCCAGCGTTATAAGCCCACTAACCTAAAACCTGCTGGGTTGCTACAAACTGCTATCTCCAATCAGCGCTTTGAGACGCTTGCAATTGATTTGTTTGGACCACTTCCCGAAGCCCTTACTGACGAGAAATGGGTGTTTGCAGTTCAAAATACCGCTACTAAATAGATGGAGCTGTTTGCATTGACTACCGCCACTGCAAAATGTCTTGTCGACGAAGTAATTTTACGGTATGGAACACCACGTTGAGTCATCAGTGACAATGGACCTCAATTCGTTTGTGAAGTAATGCAAATAGTAACCTATTGCTTAGGTTTTTGTCAAAATTTGATTCATGTCTACCATCCTTCAGCAAATCCCGAAGAAACAGAGATCTAAAAACCCAATTGGGGATCATTTGTGGTGAAGATCATACCCAATGGAAAGAAGCTTTGCCTGCAGTAAGGTTTTCAATGAATACGTGTATGAACAGTAGCACAGGGTATTCACTGGCGTTTCTTGCTTTTGGAAGAGAACCACGAACACCATACAAAGTGCATCACGATCTACGTGCTATTATTCAAAACGAAAATTTTGTACCTGAGATCACCTAATACTTGAAAAACATAGATCAAGTGATAAAACGTGCCAGAGAAACCCATGAACTAAAACAGGATGTTGCAAAGAAACATGCTGATAAAGCTAGACGTGAAGTTACTCCGTACAACGTCGGTGATTTGGTCTTTGTCGATGTACACCAATTGAGTAATTCAGTCAAGCAGTTTACGTCCAAGCTCGCTCCTAGAGGCGACGGACCATATTTGATTACTAAGCGAAACTGGCCTACTTCTTACCAGGTGGCTCATATCCACGAACCGGATGTGCACCTTGGCAATTATCATGTATCGGCTCTCAAGCCGTATATTAAAGGAACGACGGAAACTCCCATCTGTTCTATCTGCCCACGAGGAAGACCGAAAAATCTACTGCGGTAAGTTCTGATCTTGCCTCAAATATTAACCATTATGTTGCAGATGGCGTTCCTGTTACTCTCTCCAATCTTCCATCTTTAAGTCTGCTTTTGCTTTTGCGCCATTTTGAATATCTCGTGAATGATCGCACTTAGAGCAATGCGGTTTGGACTATTTGATTTGAGAAGAAACTTTTCGTTAAGAAATCATTGAAATTTTTAACTGTCAAATTTTTTTTGAACGCCAATAAAATTTTTTTCTTAAATGGAAGTATGCATTTTTTTCTTGTCTATGAAACGCAAACTTTAATTTTTTTTCTTCTGATATCACGTTTTTGCACTTATTTCCATCGGTTTTTGAGATCTTTAGAGATTTTGAAAATTTCTGTGAATTCGCTATAATCTTGCATGCCTTGGATAACGGTTTGCTTGTTTCAATGTTGAATAGACGGCTGGCTACGTCTAATGTGGCTCTCATTATAATTTTGCTATTATACATCGTAATGATCTGAGTAAATGTAATTATTGAGGTTATTTTAAAAATAATGAAATTTAAAATTTGCAAACAGTTTTATAATATTTATTAATTTACAACAAATTACAGCAAATGCTCGAAATACATACCATTGTGCTCTAAACACTTTCTCATTCGCATTTTAAAGTTGTTGTTGACATTGTTCAAAATATCTGGCGTAATTTCTCTAAAGGCAGCTGTAATTCTGTGTCGCATATCCTCTGCTGTAGTAGGTTGATACGCATAAACTTTATTTTTTATGTAGCCCCAAAGAAAGAAATCGCATTTTGTACAGTCAGGCGATTGAATTGGCTCTCCTCTTCCGATCCAGCGATCCTAGAAATGCGCGTTTAAGAAATTTCTGATTTCTTGAGTAGCATGACACGATGCTCCGTCGTGTTGTAGCCACATATTCTGTCTTACTGCCAAGGGGACATCTTCTAATAATTCGTGTTGCCGGTTTTGTAAAAAGTGTAGGTACATTCTTCCATTTAGGTTCCCATCCAAAAAGTACGGTCCGATTACTCGATCGCCCAAAATTCCGCCTCATATGTATTGGGAAGTTGTACGAGAAATACGAGGGTTATCAGTATCATAATAATGAAAAATGTGCCGATTAACCAACCCATTTTTGTGGAAAGTCGATTCATCAGAAAAGAGGACGTTTTTAAAAAAAATCCTCTTTTTCGTTAAATTTGTTTGTGGCCCATTCTGCAAACGTCGTCCGCGACCCAAAATTTCTGATGTAACTGAATGTGGTATGGATGGTATTTGTGTTGTTTAATGATTCTTTGCACTGTTGTCTTGCTAATTTAGTTTCTCTGAGTAGCTCCCTTATGCTGATATTCTTATTTTCTTGAATACACAACAAGACCACGGATTGATTTTCTTCTATGCGAACCGAATTTCTTCTGTTCCTTGGTAAAAGATTCACGGAGCCATTGGCGAGAAATCTTTTTAATATTTTTTTTAAAATGTTTCGTCCAAGAGCTCGTTTTTCTGGGAAACGCTGGGAGTAAATTCGCGATGCCAACAGGGGATTTCTATTACACCCTCCAAGAACGAAGACCATGTCTATCATTTGCTTAAATTTAAAACCATCTTGAACAACACAACGACAAGAACAAGACCAAAAAAAAAACAGCAGAAATTTAAAACGAACAAAGAATAACTATAAAAGAACAAGAATAGAACAACAAACACAATGCAAACAGGATAATCCGAACATCTTGCACAAATTAGTTCGGATTACGGAGATTGCACTGGTTGCACTGTAATTATAATAACGATTGCTAAAACTTTGAAAAACAAACTATTGAGGAGTACTCGTGTAATTTTGCATGATTTGAATATTAAACTACTAATAACTGAAATCATGATTTGCGTAATTTATCTATCTTTGCTAACTACGAGTACAAAACTAAAATTTAGTAAAAAACAATGTACTTACTTTTCTCCGGCACTCTCAAACAAAATAACACTGATTCACTATAATTTGTGTGATAAACTACCAGTTTATATTTTTTTAAATATTTTTTTAGCACTTTCCTTTTCAAGATTCAGGAAACGAATAAACGTATTTGTCTTACATCAGTATTTATAAAGACGAATTGAACAAGTCAGTACAAGTTCGCGAAGCTCTGAGACTGCGCGTATGTTTGTAATAAGATGATACTGGTATATCATTATGTGCAGGTTTTTACAAGTTCAAAATGTATTGCGACCACAAAGCGAATGGCTACATCCTACAACTTACACAGTTTTGGAAACATATACAGGGTGTCCCACGAGGTACTGTACATACTGTAATGGTACGTTTCTTACGCCAATTTAAGTAGAAAACCATAGTCATAGTTACACAGATACAAGCGTTCAAAGTTTATAAATGCTCACACATTTTCTGAAAATTATTATTATTGAAAACAGAAAATCGAACTACAAAACAAACAAAAAAAAACAAACAAAAAAAATTACATCAAATGCTCAAAATGACCTCCTTCGGCATTAATACAACGACGGCTGCGATCTAAAATAAACCGAGTAACCGCTCGAAGCACCTGCTGGTTGTTCCGTGTTTGTTGACACACATCCAGGATACGCTGTATTAGTTCAGCTCTGGTATTAACTTTTACCTCGTATACTAAACTTTTCACATGACCCCACAGATTGAAGTCCAAAGGTGTGAGATCGGGCGATCTCGGTGGCCAAGCATGCGGGCCTCCACGCCCAATCCACCTATTGGGGTAAGCAACATTTAGATATTCGGTCACATGCCGACTAAAATGTGGAGGAGCTCCATCATGTTGCAGAAACATTTGTTGTCTTGTTAGTAAAGGTACTTCTTCCAAAAGCGGTAGCAATTCATTCCGCAAAAAGTTAGCATATGCTTCTCCTGTCAGACGTTCCTCAAAGAAAAAAGGTCCAATAAGTTGATCGTCAATCATGCCACACCATACGTTAACAGAAAATCTGCGCTGAAAGTTAGTTTCTGTTGTGCCATGTGGATTTTGATATGACCACAAATAAGAATTACGTGTATTGTTCACTCCATCTCTAGTAAATTGCGCCTCGTCGCTAAATAAAATGAATCGAACTAATTGTGGATTTACCTGTAGCCAGTGGCAGAAATTCAACCGGGCAGCAAAATCTCCAGGTTCCAGATGCTGAACTTGTTGTATGTGATAGGCATACAAAAACCCATCATGTAATGTTCGCCATACTGACATACGGGGGAGTCCCGTTCGAGAAGAAATTCTTCTAGTACTCAACCCTGGACTCCTATCAACCATCTGTAGAATGTTTTCCTGCGCATTCACATTTAACTGCACAGGACGGTCAGATCTTGTTGAAACTGAGGTAAATGAACCATGAGTCCGTACATGTTGAAACACAGAAGAAAAGGTTTGGTGATTTGGCACCCTCCTGTTGGGAAATCTTCGTTCATATTCCCTAATGGCAGATCTCGCATTTCCATCACAAAATCCATAAATGTAAAAGATATCAGCATACTCTTCGTTAGAAAAATGAGAAGGCATTTTGCATTTAAATTACACTTCATTTAATAAAATCGACTGTGACATTAGTAGAAAAGAAAGCAATAAATGACATATTGTTCGGTTTTTGTTTCCCAGTTGACTAAGAATAATTAATTTCCAAAAAATGTGTGATCAGTTATAAACTTTTAACGCTTGTATCTGTGTAACTATGGCGAATTGGACCTATGTTTATAGGACGTTTTCTACTTAAATTGACCTAAGGAACATATCATTTCAATATGTACAGTACCTCGTGGGACACCCTGTATAATAATTTTTTTACTTTTTTACTTTTATAAATTATGTATATGTCTTTATATTATAAGATAGAATAATGTAAGTAAATAGGAACTATCAGTGTATGTTGAGATCCACTATCATGGACCCCTATTTTCATTTCATGACCCCCAAATTTTTTTTCGCTGACGTAGACCCCATGCAGGTTGTCATAGACCCCTGGGGGTCGATATAGACCACTTTGGGAATCACTGGTTTAAAGCATAAAGAAGGTCATTAAACTGGCCTTTATTACTTTCCTATAAGGAAAGTATCGCGATCGCATTTTTTTTTCAATTTTTTTTTTGCATAATTTCACGTTTCAAGGTCTCCTGAATCAGAAAAAAAAGTATTTTTGACAAAAAAATTTTGGGTGTCTGTGTGTGTGTAAAGATGTACCCACGATAATTCTCGAACCAAAAGTCCTAGTAACTTAAAATTTGATATGGAGTTGGTTTTTCATATTCTCTCGGTTCTATCAAGATATGGGTCTGATTGTAACACCCCGGTGGCTCACAGTCTCGGCGTTGGATTTAAATCGTTATTAATTTAAACACAATTAACATACATTTATTCTGCAAATTAAATATGTAATTGTAACAATAAATCTCTACAGGTGGTGTAGTTTTATTTCCTGTTTCATAACAAATAAAATGTATTTTATTAATGTTATTAACTTCGGTGGAATGCGGCCTACCACTTTCCGTGAAATCGAACTTGATTGAATGCGGCCCACACAATTTAACCTGCAAAAAAACCTGTACTTTTCTAGAAGTATGATAAGCGTAAATGGCGTGGTTACAATTCTGTTGAAAACTGTGCTAACATTAATTTAACAGGGATAAAAGCGGAAAATTATTCGGGTATGATAATAAAGGTTATAAGACAGGTGTAACAAATTAAGCTTTCCAGGGAAGACACTGCTACGGTAAACTGAGTTTGATTTCTAATTTACGACGGGTTGACCACGTGTCTATTAATGACAACGTTTCAGACAAATAACACGGTGAAATTCAATAACGTTATTACTATTATGGGTTGTTGCGGTTTAGTTATACGGTGAATCGAAACTTCGGCAAGTTCAGGTGAGTATTTCAAAATTGACACCGATTTGAAATGATTACTTTTAGATCTCAGCCCGAAACCAAAATGTAGCGATGCTAAACGTATTGAGATACTTTAAACCAGCCTGGCTCAAGCAGTAGCTCAACGCATCAACTTCAACTACATTAAGGGTTGAAAGTAACTGTAGATTTAAGTTACGCAAGACAAATCCTACACCAGCCTGGTGCAAGTGATTTGTCCCTTCACTAACGGACTGAGGTGCGCTATGAACAAATACTATTCGGTGAAACCGGAGCTTGTGGTCAACTTGAGGGAGGGCGTTTGGACGTAACAGGGTTCTAATACAAAACGGCAAAGTGAATGCAAAAATCGTAAGAGTAGCAGGGTCGAAGCGGGTCGGTATGAGTTGAGAATGTCCAGGTACGATAGCAGGTTTTGGTTAGTCGGTGCTTACAATTATATAGGATCAGGATCGGTTCGGAAAAGAGTTAGCCGGGTACAAAAGCATGAAGTCGTGAAGTAATAAGAATCGGATAAACACAGGTCGGGTTTCGGAAAAGAGGTTCTACCAGAACGGGTCTCGGCAGAGAGAGAGTTTTCAACGTTGACGGCGGCTTTTATTCGTTGTTTCGTTCTGGTTGACTGGTTATTCGGCAGGGGAGAGTCGCGCGCTTCGAAGCGGTAGAGGTGGTCCGCAGCCGAGCGTCCAAAGCTCACGCGTAATTGGACCAAATTTATATATAATTTTCAAAACAATTACGGCCACCTCTGCCGTTTCGTTACATGATAAAGAAACCGAAAGTGGGTGTCGCCATTTTTAACAGTTTTTTTTAATATAATTTCGTACGTATGTAAATTATTCGAATGATTTTTACAGTTTCTTATAGAGTTAATTCTTTTTAACCATTTGTTCAAATAAAAATTTCTAACACCAACAGTTTATTAGATATTTGATTTATAATTGAAATTGATTTCCATATATGATCCTACGTTCGAATCCAGCCTACGACAATTTTTTTTAGAAAAAAATTCCATATCTTGAAAGGAAGGCATGATACATTAAAAAATAACAATTTTTCTCTAAATTCTTTTGACTTGTTTATATAGGGAGTGCTGCATCTTTTTTAAATTATTTTTGGATATACCCACGATGACTCTCGAACCAAAAGTCCTAATTACTTGAAATTTGGTATGGAGCTGGCTTCTCATATTCTCTCGGTTCTATCAAAAGATGGGTTTGATAAAGAAACCGCCATTTTTAACGTTTTTTTTTATACAATTTTGTACGTATGTGAATTATTTCAATTATGCTTACAGTTTCTTATAGAGTTAATTCTTTCTAATAATTTATTTCAATAAAAAAATTTTCTAACATTAACAGTTTATAAGATATTTGACTTGTTTGTATACAAAATGCTGCATCTTATTTAAAATATCTTTGGATGTACCCACGATAACTCGAACCAAAAGTCCTAATTACTTGAAGTTTGATATGTACCTGGCTTTTCATATTTTCTCGCTTCTATCAAAATATGGATTTGATAAAGAAACCGGAAGTGGGTGTATTCGTCATTTTTAACTGTTTTTCTTATATAATTTTGTACGTATGTAAATTATTCGAGTTACTTTTACAGTTTCTTATAGAGATAATTCTTCCTAACAATTTATTCAAATAAAAAAATTTCTAACAATAATTTATCAGATATTTAGTTTGTTATTTAAAATAAATTCATAAATATAATATAGTTTCGAATCCTGCCTGCGACGATTTTTTTACTGATTTACTAAAGGGTAAGTAATATCGAGGCGCACAAATATGCTAGGAAATCAATACAAACGTGTACATATCACTTCAAATTGCTTTATGACAGCGTAACCTTAAAAAAATATGTAAATATTTCTTTATTATTCCTTATAGGAAATTCGTGTGCTGACCAAACCAGTTTTTTTATTATTAAGAAATCCAAAAATGCAATAAAAATTGTATCATTTCCTTTGAAAAAATGAAGTTGGGTCCGGCCCAGCAGATATGGGACACTCTGTATAACTGAAGATAATTTTAGGAGATGGAGAATTTGATTTGATAAAACTTATTTTAAGATAATTTTACGCTATTTTCACCCTGTATAGTAAAGTAACATACTCGAAACGTTCTGGAACGTTCGACGCGGTACCGAAAGTGGAATTTTTTAAACGATGATAAGCTTAGGTATCACAGTTTGGAGTACTAATAGAAAGTAAAGGTTTTGCATATCTTTTACCACACATATACCGGCTTTAGTTGTTAGTCCTCTTCAATAATACATAAAACCATTTTGTGTGCTTATTAACAGAAAACGAGTATATAGTTTTCTGTACTTTTTGCTCATGTTTAAATTCTTTTCATTTTTGAAACAAAAGAATTTTAGATTTAATTAAAATAAACTTCTAAATCTATGTTATTATAATCTTAACCATGTAATTATTCCCGGAAGACTTTTACTTAGAAGTAGCGAGAACGAATAAATTTGAACGTTAATACAATGAGATTTAGAACGTAATGCTTTTGAAGAATATCACTTGAACTGACACAATAATCCTATTTAGTTGGCAACAACACAAAATGCGTGAGTAACAGGAATCTCGCCCTAAATTCAATATTTTGAGGACTTCAAAGCCGTATTTCTTTCTATTATTTTGTACAAAGTATGACGTTTGTTGACCAATGTACTACTCCATCATTATTTCTGATATTAGCTGTAGGGAAGTTACAGTTCTGTGGGAATTTGTCGCAGTTGAATCGATAAACGTTATTATAAAATAAGTGGAAAATATATTTTGTTTTCTCCATTTTCAACACACATAACAAAAAAAACCTTAAAAGTCACAAATATTTTAAAATTTATGTGAGATGTTTATAAAAAATTAATTTGTAACGTTCTGTAAAACACAGTCACGTAATAAATTATAAATTTACTTGGATAAATAAAGCGCTAAATACAGGTGGATTTTTTCCTACAATTATAAATAAGCTTATTATTGACAGTTCTGTAAACAGAAAAACTACTTCATTTATCGATTGATAAAATTTTAATTATACAATATTTGCAAAATCTGTAACGAAATCAGTAATATTATACTTTTTTCTAAATTGTGGTTTTGTCACTTATTTTTTAATAAATTGGTCAATATTTTGTATTAACCGTTTGTATTTGACGCGTAGAACGACGTTTTATCTTTTTCTGAATCCATGGACTTGTTTCTACTCACAGATGGTTCTACTAGCAATGTAACTGTAGAAGTTTAGCAATTTACAGGAACTAAATTTGACTCAACTTTTTAGGTTTTTTAATTACAATAATTGCACATTGACAAAATGAAAATTTTTTTCTTTACATAAATTTTTTAGTTACAAATACAACAATCTTGAGTTCAGTTATGAGTCTAGGTTTCGGTTACAGCTCATCTGGTCAAACAAGGGACTCGGAAAATATGTGAACTAAATTTGTGGTGATAAAACAATCAAATACAATAAATGTGTCAATAAAAGAATATTGTTAATATAATGAATTAAAATTGTGAGAAACAAGAAGTTGTAGACGAACAATTCCCAGCGTACAATTATGTCTCTTACTGAAAATGTTTATCAGTAAGTTAAAGAACATAATATTATGGAATTAGCAATATCACAAACGAGCTGTTTTAATATGGAGGAGAGAACTTAGCTCAAGAAGTAACAATTCCTTGAGACATAGAATTCAAGTATAACTATCCAGATCATTAAGAAGGGCAGCAAAATCAGCACAAAAATTACCGTGGAGATCTAGTGGAGGATATAAAATCTGTAACGAAAGATAAGACGCCATCATTATAGACAATGCCAGAAACATTCAAAATGAGAGTTTTTGTAGAAAAAAAACAAGTACAAGAAGTAATGTCCTAATATTTAGGCATAAGTTAGATTTTACTTTCAAGTCTTGTCGGTACCTTGCGAACACTGACGGTGATCTTCGCATAAGCAAAAATGTCGCTGGTAAATCTTTGTCTAATAATCGTTCACTTCAAAAACCGAGCTTTGTGAACATCCCTTTGTAAATCGTGTAGTAAAAACTAAACGTAAAAATTTCGTAAAATATGTTATGGATCTACTCGATACATATATGTATGTATCTTTTTGACAAGTGTTGAGAAGGTTGAATAGTTTGCCTAATTTCGTTAGCAACGTTATCGGACAATACGAATTAGTGTGTCTATTAGTGTTAGAGATCAGTACAAGAATTCTTGCTCGGCGACCAATAAACACTGTAACCATAGATATTGCATTACAGTCATTTGTTAAATGGTTGAGTCATACCATTCCGACGAGCTTCGAACTATTAAAAACAATAACCGAGTCGTACCGCATAGAAGAGGTTGCGGAAATTTTGTTGAGGGTAGAGCCGCACTAGAGAGTTGGTACTTTGAACCGAACTAAACGCGTATGGTCTTCGGGCCAATAGTATGTCTTATAGCTTTGAAAGTCACAACACGAGGAATAAATACATGTTCACAGACAGTAAATCCCGTATTTAAAAATCTTGCGTTAGACAAGCAACGACAGGCGGTGGTGGCATCGTAACAGGACCATGGCGGGGGTGTGTCTCGGCTGCTTGTAGTTGTCGTAAAGCAAAGCGGCTACAGCGAGGGCTACGACGGGTTTAGGGTGCGAATACGGCTTTCGTGCGACGTGGACAACGACTTCTAAGGGGACTACGGCACGCAGGTGAGATCAATGATGGCCTTTACTGCCCAGTTGTGACTTAGTGCTAGTGGCGGGCGACGGAGACAAGAAAAGCGTGAGTTGGACACCCAGTTTTTGATGTTCATTAAGCAGTAAAGACCTGCGGCTCAGATCTCTTCTCGTAGTTATCAAAATAATTTGACTAGTCAACAACAGAGTCATTTTTTCAGCTGGGAGATCTTTTTTTAAACCTTCGAATTGCCCTCGGGCAAGGTAGTAGATATAGTAGGGTGCTTGTTTGTGATTAGCCGAAATTGACGAGAGTCATGGTAGAATCTTTTTGGAAAATGGCAAAGGTAACAATCTTTCCGGTACCAACCTTCTCTTATTTTTGTCTAAAGAGACTATACCGATCATTAAAGAAATATTATAAGCACGCAGTCTATCGACATCTCTCTTAAATGTTGTTCCTATGAATTCTTGTAACGTCAGTTTTTTAATATATTTTTTTTTTTGATTGAAAAAAGTCGCTATGGATTTTTATTAAATGTTCCTTAACCTTCCGATTACTATTGGGGTCTTTTTTGACCCCAGACGTATTGCTTTTGTTGTCTTTTCTTAAGTTTTTTTTACAACTGTCCCAATATTTTTTTAGCTGAGTTTCTTTCAACAATGTTTAATAAAATATAACAAATTTTTCAATTGTTATTTGTTTTGCGACGTAAAAAAAATATTGTCGTTGGGGTTATATTGGAGTCCACTTGGTAACCGACGCTATAAAAAGTAATTCTAATATTTTGTCTGCATGCATTTGTCATTCAATCTGCTTGTTTTAACGTGTTATTCGCCTAAATCATGATTACTACCATTCCGTCTTTAGTCATTACATTCGCTGAGTTTGTTCGAATCAGTTGAAAAGTGTGTCTGCTGTGTTATTACATTTGATTGGAAATAGTTGTTGTTGAATTAGGGCTAGAAAATATTTGTCTCAGCGTGAAGTGAAAGAAATAGCTAGCAATATTAATTTACTGAATGAAATTGAAGATGAAATTTATCTGACGATAGTGATGCCGAATTTGAAGAAGTAAGTGTACCTGATGTAAACCCGATTGAAAGTTCGGAAGACGATGACAGTGATGATAATTCGCCCAATGATAAAGATATACTGGTGAGTACAGATGGTACCATATGGAAAAAAGATAAGCCTCATGTTAGAAGACGAAATTAGCGAAATATTCTAAAAACGCCGCCAGGATTAACAAAATTCAGTGAACATATTTCAACATGTCTAGATGCTTTCCATTTATTTATTTTGGAAGACATTATGGACATAATACTTAGAGAAACAAACATTCGAGCTAGAAGAATTGTAGGCGATACGTGGAAGCCAGTAGATGCGGATGAGTTACATGCATTTTTTGGATTACTGCTTCTAGCTGGTGGTTTGAAAGCACGCCAAGAACCAATATTTTGGAGCTGTGGAGGACAAAATACATGTCTCTCCATAGACCAATTTTTTGTGCTGCAATGTCTCCTAATCGAATGAGAGACCTTTTGAATTACATTTGATTTGACGATATGGACACCCGAGAAGAACGACGGGCAACAGATAAATTAGCAGCTATTGGTAACATTCACGATATTTTCGCTGCAAGTTGCAAAAAAATCGAATAATCTTGAAGTATGTATTGATGAACAACTTGTTCCTTTCCGTGGAAAATGTCCCTTTCGAGTGTATATGAAGTCGAAGCCAGATAAATACGGAATTAAAATCTGGGCTTTATGCGATGTTAGTAACAGATATTGCTGGAATTTCCAAATATATACTGGAATTGTAGACAACGCTTCAGAACGGGAACAAGGTAAAACACAATTTTATCGTTTTATGCACGAGTATAAAATTTCATTTCTAGGGAAGCGGGTAGTTTTGGATTTGGTTGAGGGTTTGAGAGAGGGTTATGGTATTACCACATATAATTTTTTTACGTCTATGTCTTTGGCGAAGGAGCTACTGCAGCAATCAAAAACCTTAACCGAAACAATTCGTAAAACACGTAGAGAAATACCAAAAAAATTGTTGCCAAAAAGAAATCGAGCAGAATACTCAAGCGAAATTCTATATGGAGAAGACACAATTTTAGTATCTTACGTACCTAAAAAATATAGAAGCGTTATGCTACTTTCAACGCAACACCAAGATTTGGAATTGTCCGGAGAAGACCTCAGTTACAAACCGCAAGTTATCTTGGACTATAATAGCTGCAAAGGAGCGGTGGATAGCGTCGATAAAACGGCGAAGGAATACTCATGCAGACGAAATAAAAATCGCTGGGTTCTATTTTTTAATTTCCTTGATATTGCTGCCACGAATGCATTTATTCTATACACTACGAAATTTGGAAATTTTGAAACAGGGAAAACATCCCGAAGGAGATTATTTTTCCAAAAACTTGGATTCGAATTAGTAATCCCACATATCAAAAAACGTACACTTTAAGGATTACCAAGACATGTGCAGAATGCAATAGCGATGGTTTTGGCAGACACAGAACCAGAGGAAGTGGGACCGCAAGACGAAACTATCGCTCGCCGAAAAAGAGGTTGTTGTAAGATATATTCAAGAGCAAATGACAAAAAATGTTCGGAAACATGTGAAAAGTGCAAACTCTTTGTATGTAAACAACATTGCCAGAAAAAAACTACAATAATATGTAATAGTTGTTGTTCTCACTGATTTATGTTTACATTTTATTTTTATATTTTTATTAGTTTATATGAAATCTAATGTTAATTTAAAATATTATTAAAGGTTATCATTACAAATTAATTGGTTTTTCTTTACAAAATAAGAAAAAAAACTTGGGGTTAAATCTGACCCCACTTGGTAATCGGCGTCTCAAAAATTGCTTGGTAATCCGAAGGTTAATAAAAATGAGAAAGTTCTGCTCGCGATTGGACTCGGCCAATTTTTTATGGTTGCAATAATAAAGAAATAGAACTTTCTCGTAACACTGCGCTAATATCAAAAAATTTTTGTTAAGTGGATCTATCTAGGGTATACTGAACGTTGAAATGAGATTGGTTCTTGTATACAATTGACCATAAATTTTAAAATACGCTGCACAACATAATTAAAGCTTATATTGGAAGCAAGGGGGAGATGAGGTTAATCTCAATTTGAAAAAAGGTATAGTGACTCATTTAAAAAGAAGTATGTTTGGTTCACTCTGGTAATACGTAACATCATATATAAAATATAGTTAGATATTATTTTTACATTTTTTTAAATTAAAGATTAAATTAATCTAATGATATATTTCTTTTGGTTTCAGGTAGGTGGCACAGAATTCACTTGTAAGTACCATTTATTTGTTTATGTATTTATTTTAACAAATTTAAAACTTAGTTTATTTTAACTATACATGCTTATCGTTTTTTATACATCTAATTAAACATAAACACACAATGCAAACTAAATAAATAATAAAGTAGCAATTTTATAAAAACAACATCTTTAATTTATATATCACTGTAATCGTATACTCTCCGCGGATAAGATTGTTTTTTTATCTACACTGGTACACGTTAAACACTTATTTTGCACTTATTTCTTTACACCGCTAAATTATTCTTAAAACTGACTCCAACTTTTTTGGATTCTCTTTTATGTTTTTATCTTATTTAGAACTAGAACTCTCTGTCTCGGTCTGTAATCGCTTTGACTGACTTCAAGGCTTTCTCGATTTTGGCAACTTCTTTGCGTAAAGAAGTAGCGGTCAATATACTTTTTCCGGCTCAATGTTCTATTTGGATAGTGACGGCAGACAAACACTTGGACGCTTGTTCCTCGGAAGACGACCTCTAACATATTTTGAACTGTCCTCGAATCCAGTTAATATAACCCGCTACAAGCTTGGGTACTGCAAATTTCTTAATATTATGGAACTTCATTTCTCTTTTGAGATTTTATAATCCCCGCCATATATTCTCGTATAACATCTTTACCCATGAGTATTTCTTCACAAAGAAAATCGAGCACCGGTCATCACATAGTTTTCAGACTTTGCCGAACGCCGGTTGCTGTTGTTTTAGTTTATCTGACTCCGTCATTTCAAGGTCTTTACTCACACAGTGTGTAATGGCGCAATCTCTTCGTGCTTGAAACAGGAATTGTTAGGCCTCGGCCGTAACCCCAACCTTTTTTTCTAGAACCCCGTGCATGCACGTAAACTTATCGAAGAATATTTTATTGACTTGATCTTACTCCAGATGTATCTGGTCTTGGTCAACATTGTTATCGTCAGCAAACGGGGCTATACGATCAATGTGGACCACTTTTGACTTGCTTCTGAGTAGCTTTTGGATACGGTATACGACGTCAGTAATAAGCTGCATAACTTTTTGTTTGATTATTTAAAATCTGTAGATGCATTTTGTTTTGCGGATTTTGCTGAAGTTAGATTTGGAATTAACGGAATTACTCACATTAATAAATGTTTAAACCACAACTCGCGATTTGCGACCAAACATGCCAGTTTGTTAAACATATCGTCAAAACGAAATTTAATTTTTTAAAAAAAAGTTTTAGAAAATAAATACAGGTAAATGTCTCAAGAAACTTTGTCATTAATAATGCTACAGAACTGCCCTCCGATAGTTCTTTCAGCTTTGGCGACAAACCACGTTTTCTCTGAGGATTATATAACCGCACTATGCCGCCTGGTTGAAACTCGCCGTTTTGTGCCTTGACGTCATACGTGGTCTTCATTCAGTCGCTAGAATTTGCGTGTTTTTATGAATCGCTTTATGTACTTCGTCTAGCCTCTTCATCAACTTGCTGACGTAGTCTTCTCCGAATTTTTTTTCTTACGGGTTTTGTCCAAATCGGAGGTTGCATGGGAGTCGTATTTTGCGACCGAGCATGATACATGATGGTGCTTGGCCTGTGCTTGTGTGAAGAGAGGATCCATTTCCAAATGCTGAGACACTTTTGATACTCGGCTGTTGCGCATATCAACTGCAGTCAGTTTAACGTATCTTTAATACTTTCTAGGGATTGTTTAAGAAGACCGTCCTTCACTTTCAAGGAGTTTTATTGTGCCCAGTATGCTTTGACGTTTCTGTCTAAAGCACTTAATTTTTCCCAGGTTGGTCGTCGGTCATTTGATTTCTAGTTTACGAATAGTCTTGATTCGGGATCATTTTCTTGTGCACGATGTAACTGTACAATTTTCTGGTGGTCATCAGCCATAGCAGTTCTTTAGAGATGCTTGATCTTTTTGTCTAGTCGTGGACAATAGCTTCAGTCTGCCTACATAGTGTCTTTCACAAGACATCAGCGTGCTAATTACTGCTTCCGGCACGGTGTTTTGTGTCGTATTCATAGTCTTGAAATCTCTTGATCTATTTTTCCACTTGTCCTTTCGGATTACGAAACTGCAATAATTTTTTCAATACGGCGTGGTCTGTCTTTAGTAAAAATTTGCCTGTATACAAGTATTTATAAAAGTGCTCTATGCACTTAACAACTTCTAATAGTTATTTTGTAAACACGCAGTAATTCCTTTGTGGCTTGGACAAAACTTAGCTAAAATACGCGATGACTTTTTTTGTACCTGTGAATGGACTTATGACCAGATTACTTGCATTGGTATCCAAAATAAAATTTTCATCTTTTCTTGGATAACTTAAAATTGACGAAGTGACTTTGGTCACCGTTGTCAAAGGTTTGGCTATATTAGCAAATCTGGGTATAGTAATCGCACAATCCTAGCAAACTGCGAACTTGATGTTTGTTAGTTGGTTTTGGTCATGTTTACAGACTTTGTCTGAGTCAGCCTTTACTCCATCTCTAAATACGACATGGCGAAGGTATTGCAATTCCTCTTTAAATACGTTACAATTTTTGTGCTTAATTTCAGATTTCCTACACGTAGTCATTGGAAAACTTCTTTAAGGTTGTTCAAATTTTTTTCAGACCTTCCAACTGCAATCACGTCATACAGATACGCAAAACTTCATTAATTAATCTTTAGTTTTTCCCAGTACTCATTATATCTTGTCTTTTCATAATCGTTAAGTCGGCTTCTTCTTGCTTCGTTAAACGAAGTCGGCGTGAGTGTTGTATTGGTATTGATTTTATGTTTTACTGCGTTAGTTCTTTTTTGGAACCACTTTACAGCGCGAATACATCTTAATACTGGTGAAGTAGAAGTGAATATGTCTCATACCTGTTATGGACACTTTTTTGGTGATGCAGCTTCGTTGGAGTTCACGGATATCATAATTTGAGATACTGAAGGACTTTGGTTTACCATGGTCTTCTTTTCAACGTTACTGGATCTGAGTTGACATATAAGGCATCGTTTTTTTAACTCGTATTATTGTAGTAGTTTTTTTTTCAGTAAAGTTGACTTTATAGGTATAAAAAAACGCTAATAAAAAATTTAATGAAAAACACACGATCACTTTTAAAATGGTACTAACATTAGAATGTCTTCCGGGTTTGAACCCTGTCATAGTTGCAACCGAAGCTGCCAACGTTTCGCCCACTTTCGTAAGGGGCTTCATCGGGGCGTGAGATAAATCGCAAAACTCAAACAAGCAATCGAAATCTAACTAAGAACTTCTCAAAAGTTAGGTTATCCACTTGTGAAACAAGCCAGCTTCGGTTGCAACTATGACACGGTCCAAACCCGGAAGACATTCTAATGTTAGTACTGATAAATTTAGTTTTTGATTTATTTAAATTATAAACATTTTGATCATGTATTGCACTTAACGTCATATTATTGTCGATCACCAATTTCTTAATAGCTTTTGGTTCTTGAATTGTTACATAACAATCTTTTATTTGTTGAATAAACTGCTTTATCTGTTTCATTCGTAACAATGTTTTTATTTAAACTGCAACTTTATTGCATTGTTTATTCGTCTTATATATACCAACAAAAAAGGACGACTTGATTTTACTATAGGTCATTTAAAGCTTTGTGTGTAGGTAACGGAGGAGTAAGCTTACTCAAAGTCATTTGAATCTTTCTATACAGGTCATGGAGAAAGAGTAATTCATATGGTGAAGGACTAGTACACGCGGAGAAATCTTTCTTCTGTGTAGGTCAGTGAAGAAGAGTACTTCTCTTCGTGTGTTATGTGTAGGTCAACCGACGTCTCTATGTAGGTCAGGGAGGAGTACTCTTCCTCTTGTCACAGAACTCTCCAACTTACTTTAATCACTACTGTTTATAAACTTGCACACTCACTTGTTTGTTTAACACACAACGTTTTCTTAACGGTTTTGTATTACTGCACGTTAATATCCCAAGTAGCATCAAAGTGAGAATAACTTATACTGCCACTTCAGTTTAGTGATTATTACGTATTTAACACTTTATATGCAACTTCATAGTAATTATAACTTTATTCTATTGATTTATAGTGGAAATTACGTGGATACATAGAAACTTAAAACAGTTTGATCGAAGTAAACGTTGTTGTCCATTTGTAAAATAAAGAAGGGATGTAGATGAGAAAGTAAACAACATTTAAAAATGAGACAGAGATATAAATACATTAAAGCAGTTTCTGAAATGCTCAGGGCCACTAATGGTCACCACGCCGCCACTTGGCAGCGACGTGGATTTTACCTGGCTGTAATGTTATTTTATAAGTGATAAAATGGTTGTAATCACGTAACGACCACCCAATATTTGTTCCCCATTTTGGTGGTAGCCACGGTATAGAACTGTTTCTGTAACGTGGTAGTGACTAGTGGCACGCCACTCTACAGTTCCTACGAATGTGGCTGCCACGTCGCAATCACCAAAAATGCTAGTTGGGATATTATCCTACACCTGACGTCAATTGTAACGAGTTTAAAACTTAATTTATTTTAATTATTCAGACAATTGTTGGTTATTATAGACATGACTAAAAACACAATACAACAAGCTAGGAAAAATAACAAACGCTTATATTAATTTATATATCACCGCAACCGTATACAGTCCGCGTATAATATTTACTTTTATTTATCTACACTATTTATTTACACTGGTACGCGCGTTAAACACTTATTTCGATTAGACTGACTGCAACTTTCTTCGATTACATTTTACCTTTTTACTTTTTTCCAGATTAGAACATTCTATCTCTTTTGGTAATTGCTTCAAATGATATTGAATAATCTCGAGGTTTCAAGACGTTTTAATACAAACTGGCACTGTTTATAACTTGTGTCCCACGCTAGGGGTACCCTTTGGTATTTAACATGGGAAAATTGAAATTATTTTTTTCCTGCTTCCCAAATTAAAAAATCGCAAAAATTTTGACGCAGATTTAAAGTGGCACTTAAAACGTTTCTAAAAACAATTTTTTGATTATAATTTGATAATTAATAAATTAATTACAGGCATTTGAAATTCGAAATTTAGAAGGCTTTTCGCGCATGCGATTCAGATCGGCTTTCTTCGGTTTTTAAAGTAATATGGATGCTAAAATTAAATTGTAGCCCGTCAAATCAACATTATGAAACTTTATTTTTGAAAAAATGGAAATTTGAAGAACAAAGACTAGAAAAATTACATTTGAAAATTGTCTGTAGCAGACTAGAAAAAAAGTAATTAATCAAACATGAATTTACATTTACGTAGGTATCTACGAACACTCATCGTGGTACCAATAGGTCGAACGCAGGAAGATTCTTCGAATAATCGTCGTGCAGAAAAATTCATTTCAATTGAGAATTTGTGGCCCTATAAAGGGCCTTTTTAACATTGTCGATCCGTTGCTTGGCGGAACGACCACGGCGAATCACCTATTTGGGTATGAGGTGTTCAAAAATGCCTCCTGCTTGAACTGTACAATAAGTTAGCCGTTCAACAAATCTTTTTCGTGTTTCGGCTAATTTACGAATGGTAATAGCTCGGCATATCACTAGAATTTTATCCTTTAATGCGTCCCTATTTTCATACCGTTTTCCTCCTTTGAATAATTTTTCTTTTAAGTAACTACACAAAAAAAATCGTACGGGTTTAAATCAGGGGACCTAGCAGGCCATGTAATGGAACCATTCTTGCCTATCCATTGATTTGGAAATGCTTCATTCAGAAGTCCAGTGTTTAGTCTAGCAGTATGGGCTGGAGCACCATCCTGCATAAAACAGACTTGGTGATTTTCACCCGCAACATCATTTAGTTGTGGAAACACTTCTTCTAGTAGAAGGTAATAATATTTTATGGAAGTAAGTGTACCTTCATTGAAAAAAGGACCAATAACATGACTTCCCAGCAAGCCCATCCAAAGATTGACAGTTTGTCGCCATTGACTTGGTCCAATTTGTGTGGATTTTCGAGAGACCATGTACGATTATTTTGTCGATTTGGTCTTTCATCAAGTCCAAATGAACATTCATCCGAAAAACAAATGTTTTTTACAAAATCGCGATTGGTATTGTTCAGTTCGGTGATTATTTCACAAAATCTCATACGAGCATAATAATCGTGTGGTAATAATTCTTGTTGGCATTGCCAATGGTAACTTTTAAACCCCTCCTGTTTGAGGTACCTGAATGCTGACAACCTAGGAACACCTACATTAATTTCAATTTCTCGCAAACTAACATCAAGATCTTGGTCTACAGCTGAAAGAACTGCCAACTTCTGAGGGTTGTCTTCATGATCGTGTAAGGGTGGTGGACGCTGACATTTACATGGTGGATTTACGGAGCCAGTGGTTTCAAATAATTGTATCGTTTTTTTGATGCTCTTTAAAGAAGGTATTGGTCTATCTGCGAAAAAACCAGCAGTCTTTTCGAATTTGGACCTTTGAAACACCTCGAAAATATTGTTTTACCACAAGAATTTTTTCTTCTACATTCATTTTCTGCTCATCACAAGACCGAGATCATCTTCAATAGGTGCAATTACTGACGAAGACGTAAAAAAATCATTAATTGTGTCACCACCATCTGCAAATGTCACAGATGCTAACAAAGTTTGCCCTCCTCCATGGCAAAGAGTACCAGATAGTATAGACCGCTACCCAAAAAAAAAGAGAATATCTGTTAGCCCACCAAACATACAAAGTTCTATTGAAGTGCACACGGGAATTAATACCTCGAATAGATTCAGTGGATTACCGATAGACTTAACCGAGGACCTAACGCCAGCTACAGCTACCCATAATAGAAAAAATAGCAAGCCCCCACCTATTGTCCTTTATGGCATAGAAGAGTTATCTAAACTAACAGAATTACTAAATAAGTTTGTGCTTAGAGATAGCTTCACGTACAAGATCATTAACAGGGACCAGCTAAGAGTAATGTCACAGACACCTGAAACTTATAAAAACTTAATAGAAGTTGTTCGAACCAACGGCCTTATTGGACACACCTTCACACAGAAGCAAAACAAATGTAACGGAATTGTTGTCAACAACCTGCACCACACCACTCCAAAAACAGCCATTATAGAGGAGATTGAGAATACTGGAAACAAGGTCAGAGGTGAAGTCATCTGTGCAATATCAAGAAAAAATAAAAAGCCACTCAATATGTTTTTCGTGAACATTGAACCAGGCCCTAACAACCCAGATGTAAACAATATAAAATATATATACCACACTAAAGTCAAGATAGAGGACCCAAGAAAATCGACTGAGATCCCTCAGTGCACTAGGTGGCAACAATACGGCCATACAAAAAACAACTGTATGCGTCCCCACAGGTGTGTCAAATGTGGTAAACGACACAAAACCACTGATTGTCCAAAAAAAGACAAGAATACACCGGCCACCTGCGCTCTCTGTCATGGTGACCACTCAGCCAATTACAAGGGCTGTCAAGTGTATAAAGAGATAAAGGCTCGAAAAATGGGAAATATTGCAAACAAAAGAGACCTAGTAATAGCAAAACAACCCACACAAACAACAATACCACCCCCCCTTACTCAAGATAATTTTCCTCCATTAAAACTTGGCAACCAGCAGTCAAGCAACCAGCAAAGAAACATTGCACATACATCTGAAACTATGTCCAACATCATGAATGATGTTTGCTGGACCCGAAAAATAGAGAATGCACATTCTCAGTCAACAAGCTCCTTAGAGCAGATAATAATAAAGCAATCAGAAAAAAATGATATCCTCATAACACAAATAGGCACCCTAATGGGTCTCCTAACGACACTCATAGCTCAGAACCAGAAATGAAATTCATGCGTATAGCTGCATGGAATATCAATGGCTTATCTCCAAATAAGCACGAGATTGAGCTGTTTATAAACCACAACAAAATTGATGTTCTATTAATTTCCGAAACACATATGACTGATCAAAGAGTGATTAAAATCAAGGGATATACCGTATGCTACGTTAATCATCCAGACGGCACATCACATGCTGGAGCTGCTATAGTAATAAAAGAAAACATAAGATATCATATGTTACCACCATATACACAAGCACATATACAGGCTGCTATAGTATCTGTCGACGACTGGCAGGGCTCGTTGAATGTGGCTGCAGTGTACTGACCTCCTTCCCCCCCCCGACATCGAATCGACGAGCAGATGTACAATGACTTCTTTCGCACATTGGGCGGTAGATATCTGTCGGGAGGCGACTGGAATGCCAAAAACACATTTTGGGGCTCCTGATTAACAAATACGAAAGACCGAACTTTGAAAAATGCTATTGACAGCAATAATCTTAATGTACTTTCAACAGGGGAACCGACTCATTGGCCAACTGACCCAAATAAAATCCCAGACCTCATAGACTTCTTCGTCACCAAAGGAATATCAGGACTCTACACAAAAATTAAATCATGCCTGGATGGCTCTTCCGACCACACGCCTATCATATGTACACTAAGCACTACAGTGATCCTAAAACAATTAACCGAGACTTTATACAACCATAAAACTGACTAGGAAGCATTCCGGGATTACATTGAAGATAATACCACACTCTGTATACCTCTTAAAACGGAAGATGATATAAAAAGTGCGGCGTTGTATACTACCAACTTAATTCAAAAAGCAGCTTGGCTATCATCTCCCTATATAGAAGTAACATCGAAAAATTTGGACACTACCGTGGAAATTAGAGAAATGATAGCTGTAAAAAGAAAAATAAGGCGACAATGGCATACTAGTAGGAATCACCAAGACAGAAAGGCACTAAACAAAGCTCAAAAAATACTGAAATCAATGCTCAAAGAACTAGAGAATAGGACTTTGCAAGACAAATTAAAGACTTTATCACCATACAAAGCAGAAGATTATACACTCTGGAAAATGACTAAATCACTAAAAAAGCCAAAAGAATACATGCCTCCTCTAAGAAAATCTGATGACAGTTGGTCAAGGAAACCCGCAGATAAAGCAGAATTATTCGCCACCTTCCTAAAAAGTGTGTTCAAATCCGATGAAGCTAATGTTGACGACACAGAAAAAACGATCGACGGGATCTTAAATAGCGATCAGCAAATGTCTCTACCCTTGAAATCAGTCACCCCAGCAGAAGTCAAAAAAACCATAGCTCAACTAAAACAAAAGAAAGCTCCCGGTTTTGACCTGATAACGGCAGAAGTTCTGAAACAGCTACCAAAGAAAGGTATAGTTCTGCTGACAATCCTCTTTAATGCAGTGTTGAGACTACAATACTTCCCAAATCTGTGGAAAGTGTCTATTATAAATATGGTACTTAAACCGGGGAAGATTCTCACAGAAGTCACATCTTACAGACCTATAAGTCTTCTCCCAGTACTATCAAAACTTACTGAGAAACTAATATTAAGTCGACTTCTCCCAGTTCTTGAAGAGCAAAAAATAATACCAGACCATCAATTCGGATTTCGGGCACACCATGGAACGACTGAACAAATACACCGAGTAGCTCACACAATACGACAGACGCTGGAGAGGAAAGAGTACTGCACGGCCGTATTCCTAGACATACAACAGGCCTTTGACCGTGTATGGCATAAGGATCTCTTATATAAGCTAAAACTACTCCTTCCAAACACTGAGTACATGCTGTTGAGGTCTTATCTGGAACAACGAATTTACCAAGTCAAGTGCGGAGATTGCCTGTCATCCATCTGCCAAATAGAAGCAGGAGTGCCTCAAGGATCGGTGCTGGGCCCTATCCTCTACACAATATTTACCGCTGATATACCTATCACAGAAGAAGTAGTAACTGCAACCTATGCAGATGACACTGCAATCTTTTCTAGCAGTAAAGATCCTAGTCTAGCATCCGTAAAACTACAAAAACATCTAGATAGAATCGGAATATGGCTAAAGATGTGGCGAATAAGAGCTAGTCCTGCAAAATCAGTTCACATAACATTTACTTTGAATAGAGGTGCCTGTCCACCTGTTACACTTAACGGAGATATCTTGACACAGCAAACAACAGTGAAATACCTGGGTATGCATCTGGACAAACGGCTTACGTGGAGGGATCACATTAAGGCAAAGAGAGAACAAGCAAACAAAAAGTTCAGGGATATGCACTGGCTGCTGGGCAGGCAATCGACTCTCAGTTTGGAGAATAAGCTCCTGATATACAAATTCATTATAAAACCAGTATGGACATATGGTATACAACTCTGGGGGTCAGCTAGTCACTCAAATATAGAAATACTAAAGCGCTTTCAAAATAAAGCATTAAAAACTTTGACCAATGCTCCATGGTTCATAAGGAACACAGAAGTGCATGAATATCTGCAACTCCTTACAGTCAGAGCAGAAATAGAGAAGTCTTCTGATGCCTATAAGCAGAGACTTGAAAAACACATAAATAGTTTAGCCACAGAGCTCCTTAACACTAAGGACTCTATATTCCGCCTAAAAAGAATACGACTAGTAGGTTAGTAGGTATATGTGTAAATTAAAACGTAATTGCTTGCAAAGTACCGATACGTGGTTAAACAGTTGAGTTGAGCCATGGATCAAATCGTCCCGTGCTTTAAAATCCATTCACGATTTTGATTAGTTGTTCTAATGTGTGGTTTCTAGCTTTACGGATTTACAGATTCAATTTATTTGCGGATTTATTTGATTTGAATATTTAATTAGATTTCAGATTCATTTAATTAGATGAATTTATGTGCGGATTTATTTGTTAATTGCAGATTAATTTGATCGCAAGAATTAATTAGATTTTAGATTAATAGAACTGATTAAACCGGAAGATATTTAATTATTTTCATAACAATTTGAGGTGATCGGAAGTGTTAATAGTTCTATTGAAGTTAAATGACCGTAAGCTTTCCTTCGATTACTGATAGTTTTCATATCATTTGGTAAACAAATGTAAAATTTTAATTGTTTAATTACTTATGCGTTAAGTCTATAAATTAAACGCTTATTTATTTATTTGTTATTAAAATTAATATTTTTTGCTCGGTAAAAAAGTTTGTAAGAGTAGATTTTTCATAAAAATTAAAAAAAAATATTTAATGAGGAATTAAAAAAAAAAGCAATTGTTAATTATACTAGAGGTAAAGATGGAGATATCCTTTGTTTATAATATAATTTATATTATAGACTAAGGACAACTGAAAATATACATTTGACAAGTTTTTCCAAGATTATTTGTGAAACTTCAAATATCTCGAATCTAACTTTGTGTCGCATGGTATATCATTGCATAACTATGTTCAAACGATGATACTCAAACAGTGCTGAGATACCAGAAAATGATATGTCTATCTCAGGACTTACAATTTGTAACATAATATCTTTATCCACTTATCCCTTCATTTGTTATGTAAATGGCTACCTACACTACTTTTGTTTAATATTAGAATATTTACCCTAGCACACTACTTTATGTCGATTTTAATTACTTCTACTCGTCATTGCTTGTTCTTGATTATTAAAATAATTTAAAAACAATAGTTTTCTGTCAATAATTTAAAAAAGCTAGAAAAAGCAAAGGAAATGTAATGCTTGCTCGATGTGGAATTTCCATATCTCCAAGCGCAAATCTACATCGAACTATAGAAAACTAACTCCCGTTTACTAATTGTAAGAAAAATTATACGTTTGGTTTTAATGAATACTCTGAATATTCTATTTGATCTGTATGCTTGCATGATTCACAATTCTGAAATCAATGTGCTACGAGGTCGAGCTACAAAATCATCGTGTTCAAAGTTTATTTTATGAATGTTTCATAATTCATAAGGATCTTTTTGCATGTAAAATATCTAACTGGAACGATTAAATTACGTTTAATTCTGACGAAAAAGTGAAGAAATAAAGTCATTTCAGTTTGCGAGTTGATAAATGAACGACCTACATATAAATGGTTGAGCGTTTTGCATCAACATTTTAATTATGTACATGTCGGATGAATCTCATCTAGTTTTATGTAGAGCCCTAATTCAAATAGATGAAAACTATCTGATACGTCTCGCTCATTATACGTAGATTAATGCGAAACTCGACTCGTTCCTCTTGCTTATTTTCACAACGACGCCCTTTACGATATTTGATTGATGGCCGTTTGGAGGTTTGCTTGGATTTGATTCTACCTCGATTCCCAGACATCCGTAGGGAACATTGTGCTCTCTAAGGAGTGCTGTTCAATAAAAATCCGCCCTACCAATTTCGAACATACGCATTTATCAACACCGGATTTGTCTCTTTAACCATTTATTCAATCAAATTTTTAATTTGTTTTCGCATTAATCTTATCCCTTTTAAAAATTTTTTTTCTAAATGTCAACGACGGGCGTGATTTATTTTTAACTATTAACATTATTATTGGATGCGACGTTTATTGAATATTTGACAACGCCATTAATTTTGTTTAAATGGAAAAACGTAAAATTGTTACTTAACATTGGTATGCTCAGATTCTAGTTGTGACATTTCTTAATGGTTATTTTTTAGCTTTTAAATAATATCTTTATTGTCAATTATTATCTGGTGAAAATATCTGTTTTAGACATTTTTTTAAACAAATTACAAATAAAGTGGCATAAAATTGATATGCCAACGATGTTAAACGTTTTTGAATAAAAATTAATAGTACAAAAATGATTTAAATTAAAAATAGAAAACATCAAATGTAAACTAACATGATGAATTATGTTTTTGAAAATAAGTTTAAAAAAACAGGAACGTTTTCAACAATTTTTTACGTTAAACATGCTATATGTATATTAGCATTATCAATTGTGGGAGTCGACAAATTTTGTATTTTTCACTCAACTTAGGCCTTTATTCATTTGAATAATGAAACATTGTGCAGATCTCTTTGTTGCGTCTACTTTTGAAAATTTTTTTAGTCAAGTTCTGGTTTAAGACTTCTATCTCGTTTATTTTTTATTATTACATCATGTATAATGTGTCATTTTTTTGCTGATTTAGTGCTTTTCTGTTCGAAGACGAAAAAGAAAGAATGTTTTGCTAAAATCTGGCTTCAATTACCTTTAAACTTAACGCACGATACAGTAAAAGCAACGGTAGCTCTGATATCGGAGAGTGGCGTGGGTAAATGAATTAGTACAAATTCTTAAATGTGCAGATTATAACCGTTGAAAAAGGCGCTAGAACAAGAATAACTACAGGTGCTCGTTCATACTTCTATGCCACTGAAAGAATACAAGTAGAACATAGATAGACTAACCAGATTTATAAAAAGAACTTATAAAGTATACACTATTTGTAAATGCAATACGAGTGCAATATGACAGTAATAAGATATATTAACTCTTCGAGTTATGCAACACACTGTACTATAAGCAGTTAAACAAACTAAAAATAATAGTTTTAACATTGTAGTTTAATGTCTGAAGTTGATATAAATTGAAAAAGAATGGCGCACACTAGGTCAGATTAAATAATCTGAACATTAATTATTCCACAGACTAATTGTGGTAACAAACAAACGTATACTCAGTCGCCGTGCGTACGGTTGACACTGACCGAACTAATTCTAAGATCGGCGCTTATGACATCAATTGAAACGTACCAACGTAGCACTGTACACTGAAATTGCCTGATTGTATTTATGGAGGAGTAAGCTGCAGCCCATAACTGCAAGCCGTAGAACCATATCGGTCAAAAGATTCTTTTATACAATAGTATTTTGAAGGCCGTTGATAACTGTGAGTTTCGACCTAGCAACCAGCACATTTTCCTATATTTAAGTCATTGCTTTTGTTTAGTCTAGATTGTTGTTTTTGTGGTTGGAAATAAGTCTGCAGTATACAGCAGGTACAGCAACGGTTCCAATACACTCCCCTGAGAGACTCCGGAGTTGATTCGGTATAAAGTGGTAAGCTTGTCTTGCACTTTGACTAAAAAGTCTGTTAGTTAGGCCTGGCTCACATCAAGAGATACTGCTGAGCAATATGTTTTTGTTTTTAAAGAATTGATTATTTTCTGTAATAGTCTATGCACTTGGTCTATAGTTGAGTGCTGAACACAAAAATTAAATGTTTTGGAAATAGATTTATTCTGCTTAACACTAACTTTTCACACACTTTCGAGAAAAGTGAGAGCAGATTTATTAGTCTGTAAGATTCTATCTGTTCAGGTGGTTTGTTAGAAATTTTTATTCATTTTTTTGTAGTCCTTGTAGAACTTTAGTGGTGATTAGATCATAGCCTGGCAATTTGTTATTTTTTAAGCTTTAAATTACAGATTTGAATTTTTTAGTTCTAAGTCGTTTGATAGAAAGGTGCATCTAAAGTCGTGATGGTAGAAATTGCTCAACTTTGTTTTCTTATTTTAGAGTGGCCTCTGTGAGGTATGACTTAAATTTTCCTCTTATTTAATCCTTATTCAACCTATTTTTGGATGTAAATTTTTCCTTGTCTTCTATCTTTTCTATATCATGTTTTTTGACGTTGTCTTCCCATCTCATCTGGGAGCGTCTTCGTTCTCTTTTTCCCAGCTAGGGGCGCCAATTCGTAATTTGTATATTCCATCGCTTATCTTTGCGTCGAGCGTTATGATTCGCAAATTGCCATTTTAGTTGAGTTGCTTTTTTTGTCACATCTTTGACTTTTGTCCTTGCTTTTATCTATTGCAAGACCGGAACAACAGAAAGTTGAAACGATAATGGCCAATCGACCTGAAGTAAGGTAGTGGAGGTCTGTTCGGTGGAGAAGACCACATCAGGACACTAATGAATTCAGTATTTTTAAGTATATTCTAAGTCAGTCAAACAGCATATGTAATTGCTGTTTTCAATTAATAAATAAATAATGCAAAATTTTTCTGTTTTTTAAAATATGGCTTAAATACCATCTCTAAATACTGTTGCTTTTGCTAAAGATTTTTGCGAAGAAGAATGTGCTGTATCAGTCGTATTAACTTTTTTGTGGCTGTTCATAGAGAATAGTCAGAAGCTGCAAATAGAGGTAACGTTTCCCAATAGAACTGTACAGCTTGATTTTTAGACGTTTAAGAAGTTTAGTAGTAACTTGCTTGAAGTTCGTTCTGCCGATTGGAGATCTGATGTTTTATCAACGCCTTTTTAAGTTTCCTTTTTTCTGCTATTAGTCTTTAGACTGCAATTGGGCATTTGTCAGACCGTGTATCTGAGTTCGCTCTTGGAGTCGCAGCCCATGCCGCTTTTTGTACTAATTGGTTAATGAGCTTTACCGCATTTAGTAGATCGTCTTGCGTTTGTTGCAAGTTGCAATTAGTTCTGTCAGTGCTTAAGTACGAAGATTTTTCAGTATGCAAAGCTTGAGAGCTAAAAGATTCAGTAGAACTGGAGAATGGTCGGAATCTATAAAAAAATTATACTTATGTTTTTGATAATGAAGTGATCCAGAAAATTAAACAATTTCTTGATATCGGATGGTTGGTAAGTCTACTTTCAGGTAGATATAAAATTTAAGTTTTCATCAGTTCTTCACCTTTAGTGGTTGTAATTTTAGAACCTCGACTTGTATGTTTTGAAAATCGACGCCGTCGATGAAACAGTTGCCAAATGTTCTAAAATAGTGTTCAAAATGTTATTGTTTAATAGGATGGCGTGGTGGACAGTAAACTGCTGACAGGGACAATGGTTCAACCTAGTTTTCAACTACAACTAACGTAACTTGCAGTTGCACTGCACTGTATTTGCTAATTTCAGTGTTTATTGAGATTCTTATAATAATAGCAGTACTAGCGTAGCCAGTTCTCTCTGGATACAGTGTTGCATAAGTGGGATAGTTATGATATCTTTAAAAAACTTCTCCCAGTAAACGGAACTTCTAAGATTAGCATAAAATCTACATCATGTAGTTGTAAAAATGACTTCAAGCGCGTGTTGTTAAATGTGATAAAAAGCAAAATGTTATGTAACACACTAATTGCAAACGTTGAGACAAAAAAGATTTAGATTTTCCACTGACCTGCGTTGGTTCACTTAGTATCGGAGATGGTCGTGGGTTGAGATGGTAGTACCCATTGTACAGTGGTGAGCCGGTGCCTTGCGCCACCTTTGTTTGCGTGTAGAAAAGTACTTTTGAGGTAAGGGAAAAGACTCCCAAACTTGCAACACAACTGTGTGTAAAGAAGAAAACAATAGTATGTTGTGACAAAAGTAATCTTACAATTTATTCTGACTAGTAGCACACACACAAAAAGAAAGACAATGATAGAGTGATACAACGAAAATGAAGTGCAAATACGTTCGTATTACCTGTTTATTAGATAGTTTATTTTATCCTTAACACGTTTACGAGTGGAAGGTTGCCTACACGTCAGCTTGAAATATACCAAAATGAAATTTAAATCGTTACAGTTACTTACGGTTTATAATCTCTTTTTAATACTAGTAAGGTGCAACCATCCCTAAAAGCTGAAAATAAATACACAGATATATCACAGTGGTATCACAAATCAGACTAATTAGGTTAGCATCAATTCTGAAACACTACGTGCGCAAGACTTCAAATTTTTTAATTTTGTAGTTAGATTTTTAATTTAATGCATTGATAGAATTTTATAAGCATGGTTTTATTATCTTTCTTATTATAATAATAAACTTAACAAATTGGGTGTCGTTAACGGTCACAACACGATTTTTTTTAATTTATGAAATATATTCGCGACGACGATATTCCAAAATTAAACAGCAAACATGAAATTGAACACGTAATTTATTATGTACCTTTATAAACGCTAGAAACGATGAATGAAAATTAAATCTATTTGCAAAACGTAAATGTGCATCATACTTCAGCGATTCTTCCTACAAACATTGATTGATGATTTTACATTTGATTTTTGCTAAAACGAGCTTTACCGACCCTTTAAAGTCACATGCGTTTGCTATGCAGTCTGCGTGTAAAATATCGAATGCGTGAATGAACCAGAAGAAAAAAAAACTCTAATGGTACTAAGTCAAAAACAAGATAACATAACAAATCTTTATATTTTTTAAAGCTTAACTTGTTAAATTTGTGCATTTTAACTCACATTATTTTTATAAACAATTAACATAAGCATTGAGAATCATTTAAAATTCCGGTCTTAATTGTTGGATTTTGGAATAAAAAGTTTTTTTACAACTGGTTCTTTTAAAACAATCTAAAGAAAACGTTGTATATGGTGTAGAGTCTGCTATATGACATCTTATTTAAATGTTAATATTATAAAGGACCACGAGAAATAATAATTTAAGAATTACACGCTGGAACATTACATTTTTGGTTAGCAGAAAGCAATAGATCATTATAGAATTTAAGCAAGGAAAAAATAACACGGAGCATTAGAACAGATGGCGAGAAGCTGCACCTCAACAAAGCACTTAAGAAGAATGGTGACGCAGACTTCTACATAAAGAAAGCCACGATAAAGCAGACGAAGCAGCAAACCAAAACAAAAACAACGAAAGGGATAGATTGTTTACCGTACATAGTAAGAGTCACTGAGAGAATTGAAGAAACAGGAGATACAAGTATGCTTTAGCACCACCATGTTAAGCTAACAGTATCTACGAACAGCAAAGGACAGGCTAGCAGGGACAATAACGGTAGGTATTTATAAAATAAGGTGCCAGTTCTATGTCGGATAAACAGGAAGAACAGTGAAGAAACGAATTAAACAACATGAGAGAGACATGAGATTCAAAAGAATTGGACAATCGGCAGTGACAAAATACACAAATGGATTTGACAACGTAGAAGTGATAACTACCACTAAGAAAGAGACTAATCAGGGAAGCCGTAGAGATAGAAAACAACAAGACCGTCAACAGAGAAAATGGGTATCATTTCAGGAACACATGGAAGAGCTTACTGCTGAGAATGCACATGGGGCATATATAAGGAGTACAACGATCGATAAACAATCAGCTTAGTTATCCTGAAAAATTTGGCAGTATGGACACCGAAACGTAGAGTAAGTTTTCACACACGGCGAAACCCAGAAAAAGTTATTAGTAATAGTACACCGACTGTCTATATTTTAAATAAATTTAAAATATTGTTACTGTCAAAAATGAGTTATTTAAAAGAAACACGTGTATGATTGTTATCTGATGTTGATGAAGATGTAGTACGGACATTAAAAATGATCAAGATCGACAAGAAGAATATCAAGATTAGTTCGACGCTATTAAAGAAAACGGTGAAGTTGATAATAAAACCGATTTTTACTTTCCTATAAGTCCTAGTAACTTGAAACTTAGTATGGAGCTGGTTTTTCATATTTTCTCGGTTCTATTAAAAGATGGGTTTAATAAAGAAACCGGAAGTAGGCGTATCTGCCATTTTGAACAGTTTTTCTTATATAATTTTGTACGAATGTAAATTATTCGAATTATTTTTACAGTTTCTTATAGAGTTAATTCTTTTTAAGAATTTATTCAAATAAAACTTTTTTTCTAACATAAGCACTTTATTAGATATTTGATTTATAATTGATATTGAATTTGATGTATGATCCTAGGTTCGAATCCAGCCTACGACATTTTTTTTAAGAAAAAATTTTATATCTTGAAAGAAAAGCAAGATACGTTAAAAAATAACAATTTTTCTCTAAATTCTTTTGATTTTATATACGGAGTGCTGCATCTTATTTAAATTATCTTTGGATGTAGCCACGATAACTCTCGAACCAAAAGTCCTATTACTTGAAGTTTGGTATGAAGCTGGCTTTTCATATTCTCTCGGCTCTATCAAAAGATGTGTTTGATAAAGAAACCGGAATTGGATGTAACCGCTATTTTTAACAGTTCTTCATACATAATTTTGTACGTATGTAAATTATTCGAATTATTTTTACAATTTCTTATAGAGATAATTCTTCCTAACAATTTATTCAACTAAAAAAATTCTAACATTAACAGTTTATCAGATATTTAGTTTGTAATTTAAAATGAATTCACAAATATAATATAGTTTCGAATCCTGCCTGCGACGATTTTTTTTAACTGATTTACGAAAGGGGTAAGTAATATCGAGGCGCACAAATATGCTAGAAAATCAATACAAACGTTTAAATATCACTACAAAATGGTTTTATGAAAGCATAACTTTAAAAAAATATGTAAATATTCCTTCATCATTCCTTATAGGAAAGTCGTGTGGTAACCACACCAGTTTTTTTTAAAGAATTTAAGAATAAAAATATTTTGTCTTAGGAAAAAGTAAAATTGAACTACAACGGCATTTTAGACTGTGCAATGTATTTGTGAACAGAAGAAGGTTTATTCCTGGTGATGATTGACGTGGATGATGTTCTGGCTATCTCCGAAGACATTAAGGAGTTAAAACATTTCAAGAGTCATCTGAAGTAGAGCTTTGGGGCTAAGAACTTTGGAAACGTTTTGCACTGTTCTAGATTAGAGTTATCTGAGAATGCAGAAAGAATAACCAGTCAGAAGGATTAACTATCGGATGTACTACAACGATTCAACATGACTGAAGTAAATTTTGTAACAACTTTAATAAAAAAATCAGAAACAATTGGAAAAATTGCGGAATCTACTACGCGGGTAGAAGCATTAATGTATCTGGTTACGAATGTGAGATTATATATTTTTAATGCTCTTAAGTTGTTTGAGGTACTTGAGAGGAACAGAAAGAGGTAAAGGAATCAAGAAGCATCGGTTGACTACGTTGGTTCAGACTGGGTTAATTGAATCGACGTCAGAAGGTAACATCGACATGGTTTTTGTTAGGAGGTAGTTTACTTTTTTCAATCAAGGAAAGACGTAACGTAGGGTGACACACATCAACGGAAGCTGAACATTTAGCATTTACTGAAACAGCAAAAAAATCCATTAATTTGAGGTTTTCGATTGAGCTCGAATTCTATGAATTGGGACAAGTGAATCTAGCCAGTGATAACCATGGAGCTGAAAAATAGGCGTTATTCTACAGTAAAGCAGAATAGATTGATGTGAGGCAACATTTTATTGGATAGATCTTAATTAGCGAAAAAGATTTCAAGGTTGAATATGCTTCTGTTGAGGATGTTTTGGCTAAATCCCACGACTAAAACATCAAAAATGCTTTGAAATTGTCGGCATTTTAGAACTCCAGATATAAACAGCTTATCGTCATTTTGGTTTTGCAATGATAATAAAAGATTTAATTTGGTAAAGGTTCTTTCTCCTCCTCTGTATATGTACTAATTAATTTGGAATTCTTCGTTTAGGAGGGGCATGTAAAATTAATTCATTTTTGTGGCAACGTCTCGTGCTAATAGCGAGCACTTCATCAGGCCAAAGAACAAAACCATTGACCATTTTAGTTTAATGTTTTTTTTATTATATAGTAAACACAAACTCGTAAAGTTGCCTATGTCCTTGGTCGGTGGATTGATCCATTTGATTTTATTCTTTGGCCTGATGAAGTACTCGCTTTTAGCACGAAACGTCGCCACAAAAATGAATTAAAGTGGTTTTACATGCCCCTCCTAAACGAAGAATTCCAAATTAATTAGTAAAAAATTTAATCTTAACAATTCTAATAAAAAAACGTTTTACTTTGTCAGCTTTAGTCTGAATTTTGACGGGTAGACATGTTGAAATATAAATAATAGTGTATTACAAGCAAGGTGGGAACGTTTTTATTACTGCCGAGATCAACCATACCTTGCTGAGACGCAAAACGATAATTTCTTTTTTGTTTTATATTTATTTATAGTGTTTTTTATTTTTATATTTGTCTATATTTTTTTATCATAATTATTAATTTGGACATTTCTAAAGATTAACTGTAAAATCAATTCCGGATCGTGGGTGGGTGTGAAAACTGTCACTTCTTAACCGCTGGCTTAGTAACGGTAAAATATGATCAACTTACCAACTTTTTATATATTAATAATTTGGATATTACTATAATGATTGTGAAGATTCGTGCGGTACCTTTCGATGTAGAAGGTCGTATATACATTTAAGGAAACGTAAAAGTGAAATACAAGTGTAGAAGTTGGAGAAGATAGTGAGTGAAGGAACTGGAGTTAGTAGTGGTAGTAAGAGGGAAGAAAGAGAGAAAAAGGGGTGGGTAACGGAGGAAGGGTGTAAAAGAATAAATAAATTAACTAGAAAATAGAAACCGTGGTGGAAAAGTATAAAACTGTGAAGGACTAGTAAGATTAAGGCGAATAAACAGTATAATCGAGAAGGTCAGCGATAAAAGATAACCTACATTAATAGAAATTATTGCATTTAAATCGAAATTAAAGCGAAATCACTACAAGTAAGACGTTTTAAAACACGAATAAGGAAGAAAAGAAGGTGAGGAAGAATTAAAAAAAATAAAAAGTAAAAAGGGAAAAGGAATGAATAAAAGAGAGAGAGAGAGGGGAAGAGAAAAAAAAAGACAACAAATATTTGAAAGAGGAAAGAAAACAATAAGATCACCGGACATTAAAAAGATAACGGAGGAAATTGAAGGAAAAACTTTAAGAACAGAAGGAGGAAGGAAAGAAATGGAGGAGTTAAAAGAATTAGTGAGGGAAATGATGAAACAGATGGAAGAAAATATGCAAGGAATAAGGCAAGAAATCAAAGAAATGAGAAAAGAAATAAGAAAAAGAGTATGGGTAGGATATAGGAAAATATAGGATAGACGGGGACAGATACATATGGAACGACAGGGATAAGGCTCTGAGCAGAGAAAGGGAAAAAGAAATTGGTAACCAAAGGGAAAATACTATAAAGGTAAGAAAGTTGACGAAATGGCAAAGAAAAGGAATAATGAGTGATGGAAAAGGAAGAGAAAAAGGAGGAAAAAAAAGTAAGGAAGAAGTACAGGGGGAGGTGAGTGAGCTGAGAGTATTGTTTTGGAACGTAGCGAGAATAAAAAAACAAGGAACAGGATTTTTGGAAGAACATTAAGGAACAGGATGTTGTGGGATTACAGGAAACATGGATGGCAGAAAAAGAATGGGAGTGGTGGGAAAAAGAGTTGAGTGGGTGGTGCAACATGCAGAAAGAGAGAAGAATAAAGGGCGGCAAAGGGGGGTATAATAACGGAAATAAGAAAAAAATGGTTGAGTCAGGAAAAGAAAGAGAAAGTGCAACAGAGAAGAGGAGTTGTAGAAAGGAAGCTACAGTGGGGGAAAACAAAAATAAAAGTAGCGACGGTTTATAGCAGTAGAATGAAAGTGACAAGAAAAACATAGAAAAGATGATAGATGAGAGGGATGAGGGATTGATAATAGTAGGAGGGGACTTCATCGCAATAATAGTGGAAGAGGGGGGGAATACAAGAAAGAAAAGGAACGGAAAAGAGACAAACAAAGGACAAAGTGATAAATAAAGAGGGAGAAGTACTGCTGGAAATATGCAACGAAAAAGGGTAGGAAATAAATGGGAACAGAGAAGAAAAAGGAATGGGGGAATATACGTACATAGGAGGAAGAGGAGAATCAATAATAGATTTTGTAATGACAAATGAAGAGGCTGGAGAAAAGGTGAAGCCATTTAAAGTGAGAGAAAGGGTAGAGTCAGACCACCAACCATTGGAATTGACAATGGAAGGAAGAGAATGAGAAGAGAGAGCAGAAGAGGTGGAGTACATAACGAAAAACAGGTGGACAGAAGAGGGTATAAAAATATATAAAGAGAGAATTGGGAAAACGGTATGGGTAGGGAAGGGATAACAAAAGAGTGTAGAGGAAATGAGAGAGATGATAGAGAAAGAAACAGACAGAGTCAGATTTAGGAAGTGGAAGGGCGAGAAAACAGGATGGAAGAAATGGTAGGATAGAGAATGCAAGGAAACAAAGAAACATGCAAAGAGAACATTAAGACAGTGCAAAAAGGGGAGGAAAGAAAAAAAGAATACAAAGAAGCAGTAAAAGTATACAAAAAAACATGCGAGAGAAAGAAGGAAGAAAACAAAAAGAAACAAAAGGAGCAAATCAAAGGAATAAAAACGGAAGATATATGGAAGTACCTAAAGAAAGAAAGGGGAAAAAACATGACGACAAAGGGAATACAAATTAAAGAATGGAAGATATATTTTAGGAACCTACTGGGAGGGGAAGAACAAAATCAGAAAAAAGAAAAGGCGCATTAGTAAGACGGGAAGAAGGAGATAGGAATAGAATAAATAAAAACGAAGTAATAGAGGCAATAAAGAAGATAAAAAAAGAAAAGGCGGTAGGAGAAGATGGGATACAAGGCGAAGGGTGCGTATACGGGGAGGAAAATGTAACAAAAAGGATGACGGAAATACTTAATAAAATATGGAAAGGGGAAGGATTCCCGGAGAGATGGAGAGAGGGAATAATATGCCAGACCCATAAAAAAGGAGAAAGAAATAAAGTCAAGAATTACAGAGGGGTAACATTATTAAGCACGACATACAAATTATGTGCAACAGTACTACAAAGAAGACTACAGAAGGAAATAGAGGAAAGAAGTTTGGTACCAGACGGACAAGCGGAATCCAGAAAAGGAAGCAAAGTGATAGACAACATATATATACTGAAACATTTGGCGAATAGAGAGTTAGAAAAGAAAGAGGGATAATGGTGGCACTATTCGTAGATCTAAAAGTCACTTTTGACAGAGTGAACAGGGAAAAACTGTGGAAATACATAAAGAGAAAAAAAATCAATGAAAAATTAATAGAAATAATAGATGAAATCTACGAAGAAACGAGGAGCAGGGTCAAAGTATATCGGGAAGAGAGCGAGAAATTCATTGCAAAGAGAGATTTACATACCTGGGCTACACGATGAAGCAGGATAATAAGGAGGGAGAACACATAAAGCAAAGAGTGAAGAAAGGAAACAGGTTAATCGGACAAGTGTGGGGGAAAGGGTATTCGAGATGGATATAGAAAAAAGAAAGTTGTTGTTTGAAAAGTTAATAAAAGGGGTGCTGATGTATGGGACGGAAATATAGGGGAGGAAGGAGTGGAGGGAAGTAGAGGGTCTACAGGAAAAATACTGGAGATGGGTTTTGGAGCTGGACAGAGATACATCGGGGTATATTGTGAGAGAGGAGGTACAGGTAGCAAAAATAAGAGTAGAGACAGGAAAAAGGGCTGTAAAATACGAGGAAAAACTGTGGAAAAAACAGAATGCAAAATACTGCAAGAATGTTGGAAACAGATAAAGGGAAGAAAAATGAAGTACGGACAGGAGGGCAAAGAAGAGTATTACAAAAGAAACGGGTACGCGAGAGAAGAATTGGAGGGATTAAGAGAAGAGGGAGTAGGGGTAAGGGAACAAATAATAAGGAGAGATAGGGACATCGAAAAACAAGAAAGATGGACAAGGATAAAAGAGGGCAGATATAATAGGAATTATAAGGAAATCAAGGGTGAAGAGGTGCCAGAATATTTAAAGGATATAAGGAATAAAAGCAACAAAAAGAAAAAAAATGATAGCACGGTTCAGACGTGGGAACGAAGAGTTAAATAACAAATACTGGAAAAAAGAAAAAGAAAAGATGTGCAGACTATGCGGAGAAGAGACGGAGGACCTTAATCACATGAGAGATAGATGCAGAGAATTAAGAGAAGAGGTTATGAAAATAGAGGAAATCTTAGACGAAAACGGAAATGGAGCGGAGTGGATGGAAGAAGTATGGAGAAGGAGGAAAAAGTTAAGAGAAGAGGAAGAATAATGAAATATATTTTTAAAAAAATGTAAAAAAATGTAAATAGAATGTTATGTAGTAATTGTAAATAGGGGAAGCACGAACCAATTTGTAAGCTTAAGCAACAAATAAAGTTAAACTTATATAATGACGGTGAATAAAATAATTGTTTGAATACAACGTTATCAATATATTTCAAAAATGAATTGCATTGCGGTCTCTACAGGTATTATTCAAAATTAAAAAACTTAAAATTGTACGTTGACTAAGTAAGTTTATTTTATTTTCGTTTAAAATTTACTTTATTTATTATTAACGATATAAATGATCTCTTAACGAGATTATAAAAAAAATATATAGTTGCCGTAACTTTCAATTTAAATTGGCAATTACACGTCGACGTAGAAAAGTCGATCGACTTTATTTTGATTTTGCGATGACCATCTTCACGATGAATATCATTATATTTATCACGGTTTTTCGTTTATTTTTTAACAGTAATTTGTAAAATTAAATTTTTATAAAACGCGAGTTTCACAGCGTATTTTTAATTAAAATATTTAAACGCTTTTTTTTGTACTTTTTAATTATAATCTTGTTTTTCTGTTTTTACAACGTTACTATTTTAATAACGGTAAGTGCGTTTATGTGATTTTTGTTGGTTGTGATTCTACTACAAAAAAGTTAAAAAAGAATATAATGAATTATAAAACTTAAATGTTTGTTTTAATTATAGTGTTTGTGCTTTTATCTTCACTTTTATTGATATCAATTATTATTATCGTTTTACAAGTATTTTTACAACGTTTTGAAAACTTTATCGTTGTTAGTTATTTGAATATTATTACGTAGTATATACACAACAATTAGAGGACACTATACAAATTAAAACAAGACAATAACAGCAATAATAAAAGACATTGCTATAGTATAGAATATGAACGAATACTATGATCAGACGAGAAAAGAATATCAAAGAAAAGTCGATAATGAATTTATTAAACAAGAACACTCAGATGAAAACTGGGTATTAGAGAAAAGGTAGAAAATATTTAGGGAAAAAATCTACACAACAGCAAAAAATAGTCATACAAAAACACCATGGTGGAGTGAAAATCAAAAATAAAAAGTCATGAAGAAGATATAGAGGAATATCTAACTAAAAGAAATATATCCATGGAAGAAGTAAGAGGAGCCAAAAGAAATGCTGGGGCGATTTTGGCAAAGAAATGGAACAGACGTATCAAATAAATAACAGAAAATTCTGGAATACAATAAAATCAATGAAAAGAAAATTGCAAAAACAATAAGGAATAACAATAACAAAATTAAATCAGATATACAGGGTATGCTTGGAGTATAGGCTAAATATTTCAATATTTTCAAGTAGAAGAAAGAGAGCATGATAAGCGAAATATAACATGAAAAAGACGATAGTCAAAGAAGGAGGAGATAAATAAGGAAGAACTTGATAAAGCAATAAAAGACATTACATTAAGAAAGGCAAATGGCCAAGATAACTAGAACTAGAAATGATAAGGTATCTAAGGGAACTGGTATATCATGGCTGTTAAATATATGTAGTGAAGCATGGCAGACACAAGTAATCTTATAAGAATGGAATGAAAACATAAAGCAGGAGAATACGCAAATTGTGATAACAACAGTCATTTGTTTGGCATTTAACAGTTTTAAATTGTTTAGGAGAATCTTGATGGTTTCTGTCATGTTCTTCTATTCGGTGCTTTACTGGTGTTTTTGTTTGTCTGAAGTAACACTTTCCGCACGGATATATTATCTTGTATACACCTCTTGCTGTTTTTTCTTTCGCTCTTGATAGACACTGTTGGTGGTTCTTAAACACTGTCTGTGGATGAACATAAAGCTGGAATTGGGAATACCAATCGTTGAAGCGAAGGAAGTACGACAAGAGGAATTCTAAAGAAAACAGAAGAAGTCTGAGAAAAAGTACATCAAGTCTATACAGATCTACAACTATATTTGAAAAAGATTATACCAATACGACGAGGAAAAAAAGAATGGGATTTTATCGACCAAATAACTTGGAACGCAGCAGGTGAAAAAATTGCAAATATGGAAAAAATAAATAATAAAAGACAAACAAAATAACTGAAAAATGTTGTAATTAACGTATCTGTTTTGGCCATACGGAAGTGGAACAGCGGACTGTATTTATTGTTTGAGAAAGGAGGGGACTTCCGGTAGCAACCCACCGAATTATTAGTAAACGAACTCGGAAATTACTTACATAATGTTTCTGGGTCTTCTAGGAAAACGCTCGCGTTAACATACCGCCCACCCAACATGAGCGATGCTCTATTTTAAAGAAAATTAAAAATATAAAACAAGAATAAAATAGAAAAAAGGAAGAAGGAAAAAAAATTTAAACAGGTCCTGGAAGCGGAGCTAACCGCGAAAGCGAGCGAGTGAGATGACCACCTGTTGTTTTAACGGTGACTATCCGAGAGAGACCATCAGGTTCTGGGTGTAACGCGGTCACTCGACCAAACAACTATGACATAAGCGGTCGGTTGGAATCCCGAACTACATCACCCACTTGAAGACCGGGGTTATGTTGAAACCATTTTGTACGTTGACTTAAGGTATGCAAATATTCAGCAGACCAGCGACGCCAAAAGTACTGTATTATGCTGTTTTGATGACGCCAGCGTTGTTTGAAGGTAAAGTGATTAGTATCTAGAAATGAAGGAGAAGATAGTAAAGGCTCACCAATAAGAAAATGGTCCGGACTCAAATAGTTTGCAGCTTTGGCGGGATCAGATGAAAGATCGCACAACGGACGGCTAATTATTACTGCTTGGATTTGAGAAAATATGGTACAAAACTATTCCAATGTAAAGGCCGTGTTATCAATTTTGCGATATAACAGACGCTTAGCGGATTTAATAGCGGCTTCCCAAAGTCCTCCAAAATGAGGAGCATATGGAGGATTAAAGACCCATTGAATACTACGAAGTGAGAGACGTTTGCACAATGAATGATTGCTTTTGCACAAAAAATCATATAGCTCAGCAAACTGTCTAGCTGCGCCAACAAAATTGCGGCCACAGTCCGATCTGAGGCGAGATGGTATTCCCCGATGCTCGATGAACCTGTCTAAATAAGCAAAGAAAGCTTCCGTAGATAAAGACGAACCAAACTCTAGATGTACAGCTTTGGTTGCGGTGCAGACAAACAAACATAGATAGCCTTTTGTAGTTCGAGACGAACGAAGAGTATTAACCTTTACAGTGAAAGGTCCTGCATAATCTACGCCGATTATGGTGAAAGCCCTTTGCGGGTTGACGCGATCCGCGGGCAAAGGCGCCATCGTTGGCTTGAACGTGTTAGCTCTAAAACGATGACACGTCATGCAATGACGGATGCGCTTTCTCAGAAGACTACGCAGCGAAATGATCCAGAATTTAGTTTGTAATAAAGCTTGGACGGTCTGAGGACCAGAATGACGAGAGACAACATGATAGTACGAACACAAAAGAGCGGAGAGATGAGCTTGCTGAGGTAATACCAGCGGATGACGAGAAGAAGGCGGCAAAACGAGGTGGCTCAGCCTTTCGCCCACCTTAAGGAGACTCCCCTCATCCATAAACGGAGACAACTGTTCAGCCGAAAAGGAGGCGTTTACGCAGCGCAATCACTTCTCTATAATAAGCGGCTGGAGTTATGCGGACGCAAGCATGCGTAGCCTTTTGTAGTTCGGCAGGAGATAGAGGCAGAAGCTTGTTATCAGAAGAAAAGGTTGTGTTACGAGTTTGAGTGTTTTGAAACAAAACGAAGTATACATGCAAACGTCCGTTGCATTTTTAGAAAAGAAGAGAATCGTTCGATGACGGGGAGCAAAGGATGAGAAGGTACGAGGCGAGGAAGAAGAGTTGCGCCAACTTTAAGACCAGGTAACAAAGAATCCAAAACGGTAGGAACAACAAGAGACGGCCACTGCGACAAAGGCTTACTTAGAAAAGTAGGACCGGAAACCCAGAAAGAAGCGCTGCTCATAACGTCAGGAGTAGTACCACGACAGGATAAAACAGCAGAATTTTTGGCAGTATCAACGTGATGGTATTGTTGTCGTTCAGTCAGATTGAAAATAGTGACAATACGGTTAGCGACAAAGGTATGAAGACGATGCGGAGGAAGAGAGAGAGCCACGCAAGAACTACTTGAGCGTCAGTGTAAAGGCGAGCTTTTCTAATAATACTAATGTCAAAAAGAGGTTTAATCGAATGGAAAAGGCGCGCCAGCAAGAGCGCTCCACATAGTTTGAGTCTTGGAATTGACAGAACTTTTAATGGGGCGAGCTTTGACTTAGCGATTATGAGGTGGCACGATTGTATTTGTCGAGACTCAGCGGAACTAGAGCAGGCGTAAACAGCAGCAGTAAATCCCTTCTGAGAAGTATTACAGAATCCAACAACGTGTAAGATTTTATGAAAAGAAGGGGATATGCATCTTGGTATGTGTATTTGGGAAAGGTAAGGCTAACCGTCGACCAATTTGGTCTATTGGGAAGCAAGAGCAGGGCAAAGAACATCATCCCAATCAAGCTCATTGGTCCCATATACGTTGTAGAACGAGCTTCATTGTAAAAACCAGAGGGGGAAGGAACCCTAGAGGATCAAATATTCTAGCAATATAAGAAAGAACTGCTCTTTTGGGGCAGTCGCCACTAAAGGGCTGAGCTTAAAAGGAAACAGTGTCTAAACGAGTCTTAAGAGACTTATCCTCGGTCGAAAACATTAGAGGAGTTTATAAATGATCTTCAGGAAGACCTTCAAAAAATTTAGGAACATTACTGGATCATTTTCGCAATTCAAAACCTCCTTTTCCCAAAAGACGAGAAAGCTCGGTGCGGAGAATTAGTGTGTCCTCGACGGTGCCAACACTGGTTATCACGTTATCAACATACGTATTCTTAAGGATAGCGACGGACGCAGTCGGGTAATGAGATCCTTCGTCCTTAACTAATTGTTGAAGACATCGCTGATCCAGGTAAGCTGAAGGAGTTAAGCCGTAAGTTACCGTATTTAGTTCATACTCGATGACAGGATTATGAATGGATTCGCGCCAATAAATGTGTTGTAAACAACGATCTTCACGACGTAACAAAATTTGTCTATACATGTGAATGTCACAACACAACGCGATCGGATTTAACCTAAACGTTATCAGAATAGTGAAAATATCCATTTGTAGCTTAGGACCATTTAAAAGTTGCTCGTTTAAAAATTTACCATAAAGAGAAGACGAACCGTTAAAAACCAAAATAATCTTCGTCCCCTTTTCACTACATTTCGAAATTGGGGTAGCACGTATGACAAAGAAGAAGTAGCAACGGACATGTGACCCAAGTCTCGATACTCATACATAAATTGTTGATAAGCAGCATAGCGGGAAGGATCTCGAATTAAACGCTTTTCTAAGTTTGAAAAGGCTGTGTACGATGACTTTGAATTAACAGATACCTTGACATATCGACCTTCGGAGGTTCGGGCATGAGTATCGCTAAACAGGCGTTTGCACCATTCGTCATCAGGGTTAAGGATCTTTACCACGGGCACTTCTTCGACTTCCCAGAACTTGACGATGTAGGATTGGACTGAAGAGTTCGAAGAGAGACAGCCAAAGAAGTTAACGAACCCAGACTTACAGGACCTACAATAACTCGCCAAATATAATAGGAAAAATTGAAGGATTACCTTTAATAATAGAGAAACCCTCTCGAATGACTGTAGGAAATAGATCAGTTCCGATAAGCATTTCTATCTTGCCAGGTACATGAAAATATTTATCTACTAGTTGACGATGTCTTAGACTAGAATAGACTTGTTCGGAAAGACGGGCCGACGAGAGGTCTTGAGATATTAAAGAAAGTACGTAAGGAGTAGCTGTGATAATTTTGGAGGAGTAACGAGATTTTATTACACAGTCAACAGTGCCAAGAGTATGGGAGCCTATTTTTCCAATTCCCGAAATTTGTAACTGAGAAGGGCTGGGAGTTAAACCTAAACCTTCAACCATTGCGCTAGTAATAGCAGGGACTTACGAACCTGGATCCAGAACTGCTCTAACAGGACGAAACTCACCGCAACTATCTCGGAGCAGTGCTTGAATTGTACCTAGAAAAAGCGTATGATTGAAATGAGTAGGCGGAAGGCAACAAGACATTGTTTGAGCAGCTGTGATATTACTTGAGGAAGTCGCCGCTTTCGAAAGTACTGGATTAGAATTATCTTCCTTATCCAAATGCAGTAATGAATAATGTTTTCGGCTGCCACAATGCACACACGATCGTTCAGATTTACAATCTGTTATTAAATGAGCTCCGAGACAATTAAAACAACGCGTGTGGTTACGCATTGCTTTGCCTCTTTCATCTATGGACATTCGTTGAAATTCTGGCAACCAAGTAATACTGTGATCAGATCTACATACAGGACATCGCCGAGATGATGATAGGGAACGATTGTAAGTAGAATTAACTTTATTAGTTTTAAAGGACGAAGCGGCTACATGCGGCTTGGAAGTTAAAGCAACCTCCTTATCTCAAAGAGGAACTGAAGCAGCGGCTATAAGGATTTTTGGTTTGACTTTGGTCAAAGAATGTGATTTGGATGCAGCTGCAGATAGTTCGACACTACGCACTTGTCGATTGATGAACTCAATAAGTTCCTTATAAGTAGGAAAATCAACTTGTTGTCGCCGAGATTCAAATTCACGAGAGGTAGATGGATCCAAATTACGCACAGCTAAATAAACTTGTTTTGCTTGTGAATTTTCTTTCATTGGCTATGACCATACCAATTTAACTTATTCCGTTCTATTACAACTCGGTCGTTTTTAAGTTTTTTGTTTTTGGCTGATGATTTGTCACGGCATGGCGTTGTTTAAATACTTAGATAGACTTTTAGTGTTAATTTATATTTTGTGTAAATAATAATAAAAAGTTTTACAAAGTTTTTTTTTGTTGTTTGACACTGACATGAAAATTTTGTTTAAACTGTAACCGACAAAATTTTCGATTAAGGCGATTGCATTTAAAACTTGAATCTACAACAGAATAAACAAAAATAACGTTGAGTATATTATATAAAACCAGGTAACGTCCCGTCTTTTTGTTCGTAACAAAATGTTTGTCTCGATTTTTTTCAAAACGAGTGTACATTATAACTTATTATGTAGGTTTGTAGAATATAATTTTGTAATAAAACCTTTTTCTAAAAATCTACATCTAATTGTTCATTTGAATGCTCATTTGTAACAGTTTAAACTAAAACGTTCTTTAAGTATTTATAGAGAGAATCACCATAAAACTGTCAATTAATTTTCTATATTACACAAAAGTATAGGTTTTTTAACCCAAGCAGAGTTGTTTTTAATAATCCGTAATAATAAAGTAGTTAACCGAGAAAACCGCACCAAAGAAAACCCGCCCTAATAGTAATCTTTCCCGTTCAATTTATTCATGACTAATTACAAAAATTTGCATAATACTACCATTAATGCTTAAAATTACATCTATTGTCGTATTTTTGTATAAGTACCATCACACAAAGTAATTAAAATTAAATATTTCAAACACTATATATTAACAATTTTTTAAAAAATGCTTAAAATACAACGTCTTTTAGTGCTACAACAACAGCCAATAGGAAATCAAACAATGGTTAAAATAAAAGAAAACTTAATTAAAAATAAGCACGTCGATGTAGTCTTAACCCACCATAGAAAAACGCTACTATTTACATTAAAACAACGGAAACAGACGCTCTCGAATAATTACAAATTGCAATCGCGTGATTAATTGGTAATGAGAGTGTTATCTTCCTCGAACACCATTAATTAAATTCATATTCGTCGTCGCATTTAACTCAACCGCAATTCGTCATGCTTGCGAAAATGAACATTTCAAAAAATTAAAGAGCAAATCACAAATTTAACTAATGGATCATCCCGTGACTTCCGAGTCAAATTTCCCGATCAAATTTGGCATAGAAAAACGAATCCTCTTGCGACACTAGAAAATCTATTCTCGGAAAATGTGGGTTAAGCACTATCGAGTTTTAACAAAGAAGTAATTGAGATTTTTTTTTAAATTAAAATTAATAAATTTTTATGTTGCGGATGTAGTAAAAAAAGAAGCAAAAATATTCATAAGGCCGACGCTGACGAAATGGAGCATTTAGTAACTCGTAACTTAATAAAAGTTTCGTCAACTTGATAATTAACAGTAGTAAAAAGATGGCAGCATAATGGAATAATGGAAATTTTATTATAATAATTAACAGAGTTTTTAAGTAATTCTAAAAAACTTATAACTCTTTTTTTCTATTTTTGTCTGTATTCTTATTTAAAACAATGAGATATTTAAAAGAAATTTTTTGGAGATACTTAATTAAAAAAGTTAATTATACGCTTTCAATTCTGGAAAATCCAATGTCTAAAAAGACAATAAATTAGAATAAAAGTAAAACTACACAATAAATTGTAGTCAATATAAAACAGTTTAAGAAGAATTTATATTAGAAGAGTTGTACTTCTGGATCTAATAACATTATGTGAAATCGATGCAAAAGAAGAATTAAAAATTCATAATAAAAAATGTTTACACTAAAAAATTGTTCTTGTATTTACGAAGTGAAACAAAATTCAAATGCTTTGATTAGTAAAAAAAAGTACTGTATTACATGGTTAAATTGTATAAAGCAAGTTCAAAACTCTTTTTTCAATATATAAATAATCACTAAAACTTTCTATGTTTCAAACTGAAATAAATAGAATCAATAAAATCTGAGGCGAACGCCATCTTGTAGAAACGGAGTTACGTATGAGTTGGTAACAAATATAACCACAAAATACGTATTGTCAAGGACAAGAATGTTTAACCCTACATTCCCTATAATATATTGGACAACTAACTAATAAATTAAAACTGAACCAAAAATCGGCTGTATGCAGGACAGGAAAAATATTGTTATTTGATTGGTAAACGACATATGCCTGCAATAGTTACCATCTTGTGGGTATGTCACAAATTACTATTCAAGAAAACTACATGTAAGAAATTAATGCGTTTTCAATAGTAGTAGAGAACAGGGGAAAAGGGAGGAGTGATTATAGGAGGGGAAGTAAAGAGAATAGTTAGCATGGATAAGACAGTTAATAGGAATGGGAAAATGTTAGTGGAGATATGTGAGGAAAAAGGGTGGTCAATTCTTAATGGAAATATAGAGGAGGGGGACAGAGGTGACTACACTTATATGGGAGGGAGGGGGGAATCGGTGATCGATTACGTGATAGTGAGTGGGGAGATGTGGGAGGACATAGAAAGGTTTAAAGTGGGGGATGAAGAGGAATCGGATCATCAGCCACTGGAAGTGATTTTAAAAGGAAAAGAGCAAGGAAATAAGGAGGAACAGAGGGGATGGGGTGTGAAAAAGGTGTAGAATGAGGAAAGCATAGAAAGATATAAGATGAAGTTGGAGCAAGTGATTTGGAGAGATGTAGGGGGGAAGAAGGACTAAAGGAGTTGACTGCAGAAATGGAAAGAGGAACGAAAATAGGTGGTGAAATAGAGAATGTAGAGAGGCAAAAACAGAGATGAGAAATGCTAGAAGAAGATGGAAGAAAGGTATAATAGATGTACAAGAGTATACGGAGAAGAAAGTGAATTTTCAAATATATGTTTTGATAGAAAGGTGTCGTATAAAGAGGAAATGGAGAAACAAGTAAAGGAAATAAAGAAAGAAGGAGAAGTGTGGGAATTTCTAAACAAGGAGAGAAGAAGAGGTAAGAGGAGAAGAGGTTAAACGGATATAAAGGTGTGGTTGGGTTCTTGTATGGAGCGTTTGGAGGGAACAATAGAAGGACCAGGGCAGGTGATATTGCAAGGGGTAAATACAATACAGGAGGGGTGGGAGATAACGAAAGAGGAAATGGAGGAAGTAATAAATAGACTAAAATTAAGAAAGACGGCAGGAATAGACGGTACGCAAGGAGAGCAATGGAAATATGTAGGGGAGAGAGTGAGAGGAAATAAAAGAAAATTTTTTAATACAATATGGAAAGGGGAGGAATTGCCAGGGAGTTGGAAAGAAAGTTTAATTTTGCCGGTTTATAAGAGAGGAGATAGGAAGGAGATAAAGAATTATAGAGGGATTAGTGTCACTAATGTAAGTTATAAATTGTATGCCATGATTATACAAAGGAGGTTGGAAAAGGAAGTGGAAGAAAAAAGTCTATTACCAGATTGGCAGATGGGATTTAGAGTGGGAAGAAGGGTAATAGACAATGTTTATATATTGAAACAGTTAGTGAATGGAGAGCTAGATAAGAAAAGGGGTAAGGTATACGCGTTCTTTATGAACATAGAAGCTGCGTTTGATAATGTCAATAGAGAAAAGTTATGGAGGGTGTTAAGGAAAAGGGGAATAGAGGAACAACTAGTGAGGAAACTGGAAGGGATATATAAAGAGACTAAGAATAGGGTAAAAATAGGGGATAGTGTTAGTGAAGTGTTTTGGACGAGGAAGGGGCTAAGGCAGGGGTGTCCTCTTAGCCCTATTTTATTTGCACTGTATATAGGGGACATAGAGGAAGTGTTGAAGGGAGGACAGTGTGGTGGGGTGGTCATGGAGGGAGGGATTAAAGTGTGGGTGTTGGCATATGCAGACGATATGGTCATGGTGGCAAAAAATGAGTTGGAGATGAGAGGTATGATAAATACGATAAAGAGGTACCTGGAAACGAAAGATTTGGGTTTAAATGTAAGAAAGTCTAAGATGGTAGTTTTTCAAAAAGGGAGAGGAGGGAAAAAAAGGAGGAGTTAAGTTGGGGAGAACAGAAGATAGAGGCAGTGAATGAAGTGACATATTTGGGATATAGGCTAAGGTTAGATAATAAAGATGATGCGCATATAAAGGAGTTAGCAAAGAAGGGTAACGGGGTATTAGGGCAGGTATGGAGTTTAGGGGAAAGAGTATTTGGGAAAGAGATCAAGAAGAGAAGATGGCTGTTCGAAAAATTGATTAAAAGTGTGATGATGTACGGGGTAAAGGTATGTGGTTGGAAAGAGTGGAGCCTATTGGAAAAGGTGCAAATAAAATATTGGAAATAGATACTAGGTTTAGACAAGGAGACGCCAGGGTACATAATAGAAGAGGAGGGGAAGTTAGAGAAGATTAGAATAGAAGCAGGGAAAGGGGCGATGGGTTATGAAGAGACAATGAAGGTAAGGAGGGAATGTAAAATTTTGCAATGTTGCTGGAGGACGGTAAAAGATAGCAAAAATATATATGGGCAGGAAGAAAGGAAACTGTACTACCAACGAGGAGGTTTCGCAAGAGAGGAGGTGGAAAGAAGGAGAGAGGAAGGGAGGTTAAATACGGAGGAGATAGTAAGAAGAGATAAAGACTCGCAGGTGCAAGAGAGGGAAGGAAAGATAAGGGAAGGAAAGTATAACGTAAGGTATGGGAATATAGTGTCCAGGCGGGTTTCTAAGTATCTGATGGGGAGGAGAAGCTTAGGAGAGAAACGGCTTATAGCCAGGTTTAAATGTGGAAATGAGGAGAATTTAAATAAGTATTGGAAGGAGGATGTAATGAGGAGATGTAGATTATGTGGGGAGGGATGGGAGGACATAGAGCACTTGAGTGAGGAGTGTGACGAGCTAAGGGAAGAAAGGAGGGGGAGGAAGGCTTTGCTTGGGGTGAAGGGGGAGGTATTGAATTGGATGAAAGCAGTAAAGGAAAAAAGGATAAGAGGGGAGGGTTAGGTCTAACGAAATAGAACAGTAAGATGGTGATGGGAATAATTTATAGGAGAAAGTTATTTTAGTTTATAAATTTCTGTACGTATTATATGTATTGTATTGTTGTGTAAGGGGAGAGGATGTGGGGGTAACGTGACCCATTGTAAGGCCGAATGGCTTAGCAATTATTAATAAACAAATAAATAGTAGTTTATGAGATACCCACAAGATGGGTGTGATCACAACGCTAACATTACAAGAATTTTCTCGTAACTCAAAGACAAGCGTCTAACTCAGTTTGATTCGGCAAGCGGGTCGCATGTCTCAGTGTGCTAATCTTACACTAAACTAAAAAAAAAACGCCAAAGCAAGTAAATATCACATTGTTTAAATATATCGATGACTAAAAAAACAAATTGGCATAACACCATCTAACTACAATATATTGATTTAAAACAAGATAATTAAACCAACAGAGAAAGAAGTAGACCAATAACAATTATAGGTTCGTCGACTAATATAAAAATATAATATCGATTTAGGCCTCTTCGTTCAGGCAACACACCATACATCCAATTATATTCAATTGCTAACAAACGTTATAAGTGATTAATATTAATTTAAATATAAATACTATTTGATCAAACTACTTTGTCTACTAATGAGTCGCGAAATAATTCGACAATCGAAAATGACAATAATGAATCGCAAAAAAGTTAAATATGAGCAGAAAAACTTACCCAACAACAATTTTTCGTTAATAGTAGTCACCACTACACCTTTTTTCTGATTTAAAAACGAAATTACGCGTGATATATAAACCGATTACATAAAAACAAAATTGGATTTTAAAACGTAGTACCTACAAAGCTGTTGTGAGTAATCATTTATTTATAACATATTTACATTTGGAAACATTAATTGAAACTAAATGTTTATACAAACATTTCTATGAACTTGCGATGGAGGTCGTTGGTTAGTAGCTTCGTACTGTTGACTTCTGAATCCGCGTCGGACTGCAGTGCGGCTGTTAGACACCAACGGATGGTCTGTTCATCTGCTGGTGACGGTTGGTTGAACCTGGTGATGAGGCGCCTCGAGCGATAGTCGGCTGGGCGTCGTGGGCGACGTTTGGTGAGGATCCGCCGAGTCTTGCATATATAGCGAGAGTAATAATGGAATCTTCGCTACTTGTCTCCAACGGTAGAATGGTCTACTTTTTTAGTTGTTTGTTTAGGCGTCTGTTAGATGGATCTATAGACAGACAATTTCTGAGTGGAGTACGTGCGATTTGACATTAAGGTATCTGTCAGTGTGTTTTAGTGACCAGTACGTCCCCAAGAACGTAATGCTTTCGTTTATTTTGATCTCCATGATGAATTTGATGTTTGGCTGTAAATGATTAATGTGATTCAGACATTATTATTAAAGTGCTTTGTCAAAGTCCTTCTTGAATACCACTATAATAATATCCAATGTTGTTTGTACTGGGATCTTTGTGAAGAGAAACGTGACATTAAAACTGACCAAGATATTTTGTGCTTTCAATTTCACCTCCCTGGTCTACGAGACAAAGTGCTAAATGTTTTCAAACTGATTTTTTCTGTAAGTGGTTGTAAAATATCACATAAGTATCTTCTCAGAAGGTGAGTGGCCACACTTTTAGAGTTGTCATTAATTTAATGATCTTTGAAATACCATAAGAGTATTATAACCTGCCGTCTGAAAGAATTAAGCATTTCTTGTGAGGAAGATGTGGACCCACCAAACCACCCGAACTTGCTTGGTACAAGTTCGCCACAAAATAGGATAGGTAAAAAAGAAACATGTTTCATTTAAAAGACAAGTCTGGTTAAGACTCGGTTGGATGGGCTAAGATATCGGTACGTGCTTTGAGAGCACGCGGTTCAGCGAGGCACCTGCCTTTCGGCTTATCCCCGCTTCTAAGGCATAAAACCAAGTAGGTGGGAAAAGTACTTAGAAAATTTTGAACGGGAACTAAGAGAGGCAGATTAGTTAAGTAGCTACGGGGAAAAAGAAACTAAAAAGGTTATTCAAAATAAAAATACTGAAATAAATGACTCTAAAAAAATAAAATACATGCTATTAATGTTAATAAAAACTAAATACCTACTTTGCCATAGCGTACTTATAGAAAATAAACAAAACCATGCATAATTCGTTAGCAAAATAAAACTTCGTTCTTATTTAAACTCTGGTCTCTCTTTGCGAATGGTCTATATACGTTAACATCAGGCACCAGTGCGAGGATGGCCTGAGGGGAATTGGGATAGGGGTTGACAATGGATGACAAGGCACTCCGATCATCATCGAATTCGCGACAAGCGAGAATCCGATGCGCCGGAGTGTCAGGAACGCCACAGGACGAACACTTGTCATCATCTAAAACGCTAATGCGTTTTAGATGACAACGAAATCTGCCGTGTGAAGACAGGATTTAGACGGCCTCTCGTCCAGGGACGTGGGGCATTCTGACCCAGGTAAGGATATCCGGGATAAGAGAATAGGCATTACGCCTTTTATGGGAAGTGTCCCACAGCCGCTGCCATTCACCCAAGATCAAGACCTTTAAATGACGTTTGGCCGCTGAAAAGGACGGAAAATCGTCGTTTGAAACGTGCTGGTCAAGGAAATTGCACGAGCCAGCCTTGCGAAGAACTTTGGTGCAGTAGATTTCCTGCAATAGGAGATGTAGTGGAGGATGTTTAGAAATAACACAGAGGGTACCGACGGGAACAGTACGATACGCCCCTAGGATAGTTCTCAGGAATAAGGATTGGAGCGAGGCCAGTTTCCTGACCACGTGGGAATGTCGAAGTCTGTGGTACCAAATGTCTAGTCCATAAGTGAGCATGGGAATGACTGCATTGTCGAAAATATTCGCAAGATGTTTTTTGTGAAGGTTCCATTTCAAACGTGAGTATTTGTAGAACAAGTGCACGACACTCTTACACTTGTCAACCACGAAAGCGCAATGTTTTACAAAACTCAGTTTGTCGTCAAGCAAAAGTCCGAGGTACTTGAATTCGAAGACCCTTCGGACTGGAGTATCGTGGAGGCGCAGTGAAGGATCTCGTCTTAGTGTAGAGCCAAAAACCATGTACTTAGTCTTGTCTACAGAAATACTTAGTTTATTGCTGCCAGCCCAGCCGGTCACAATATTTAAGCACGTTTGTTTGAATGTATTAAACAATGTTGCTTGATGTGAAGTAATAACATTCTGCTGAACTTTCATTGTTTATTATTTTGAAATGAATATACATTTCAAAATAATAAACAATGAAAGTTCAGCAGAATGTTATTACTTCAAATGAATATACATTTCAAAATAATAAACAATGAAAGTTCAGCAGAATGTTATTACTTCACATTTAAGCACGTGTTAGATTTTGCCTCCAAGTCGTTCGCATAAGCGAAAATGTCGCAGTCTGTTGGTAAGTCTTTGTCTAGAAGATCGTTTACCACCAAGTTCCACAAAGTCGGCCCAAAAACCGAGCCTTGTGGACAGCCCTTCGTCAGTCGTTTCGTAAACGTAGAAAGTGAAACGTTCGCGGAGTAAGTTATCGATCTGTTCGACAAATAGCTACGAATGACGCGCGTGGCGTCTGCAGGTACCTTCTTAACGACGAGAGCTTCTATTATAGAGGGCCACCATACGTTGTTGAACGCTCCAGAAATGTCTATGAAAATAGCTAGTCTGTATTTGGAAACGTTCGATTGTACAATTGTCATTAATCGACGGGCGGCGTCGGTTGTCGTTTTGCCAGGAACGAAGCCATATTGATTAGGATGGAATAAGACGTTAGGGAGAATGTCGTCATGTATCTTTTTTAGAAGTGTCCTTTTGAAAAGTTTACCTAGTTTAGATAACAAAGTTATCGGACGGTACGAGTTGGGGTTTACGAGATCCTTCTTTCCGGGCTTGAGAATAGTGATTAGTTTACCAGCTTTCCAGCTGGTAGGAAAATAGCCAATTTTTATACAAGAGTTGAACAGGTCAACGATCGTTGATGAGAGAGAATCTAGAACACCCGTTCGCAAAACATTACAATGTATTCCGTCAAGTCCAGGAGCTTTGTTTCTAGGAATTTTGCCAGCCATCGCGGCTAAATCGTCGCTAGTGACCACCCAGTCCTGTTGGGAATTGCTTAGCAAAAGAGATCGGAATCTTATTTGAGCATGATGGGCATTGTCCTTCGAGGGATCGTCGTCCGGGAATAATGTGGAAACTATAACTTTGATCGTGTCCAGTTCTGAAATAGTGTATCTGTCGCCGTCTTTAACATTTGAGCACGGTTGGATCGACAGGAGTTTACGGGAGGATAACCTGTTAACTAACCCCCAGGGACTCGTTGCCAGGCTTTTTTCCACGAAACTTTGCCATGAGCTATATTTCGCTGTCTTCACTGCCAGTTTGTACCGGTGAAGCGCGGTCTTATATGAGGCAAGCCATTGAGATTTGACGTCGGCAGGGGCTTTTTGGTGGTGTTTTCGTAAACAACGCACCGCTCGCTTTAACCTATCTAACTTGGGACTCCACCAAGGTACACCAGCTCTAGATTTTAAGCGTATGTTGTTTGAGCCATTGTGGCAAGCGTCGAAAATCATCCTGGTCAACTTATCGATGAGGGCGTCCACAGATTTAGGATCGTGGCACGAAGCACCACGAGGAAGATACAAACGAATCAAACTTGAGATAGCCTCATTTAGGCGAACGGGATCAATACGTTTATAATCAAGGATTCTTTTAGGGATCGGAACGTGGTTGGGGACCTTGACGGTTAATTCAAACCGTATCAGTCAATGGTCACTTTTAATTACATCTGGAATGATGCGCCAGTTTGATATTTTTTTGGCTAAACAAGAAGAAGCTAATGTGACGTCTATATTAGTTGAGCCTAGATGGCTAGCGAAAGTGGAAGGTTGATATGGTTTGTCGCGTTTACCCACGAGGTTCTCCACACATCGTCCTCGTTCGTTGGTCACCGGGGAGTGCCAAAGCGGCAATTTCGAGTTGAAGTCACCTGCTATGATAATATGAGTGCCTCTTAATTCATCAAGAATTTTATCTAAGTGTTGGAGATGAATACGAACATCCTCACTCGGCGGCCAATAAACGCCAACGATTTCCAGGGAGGTGTTTCCAACCGTAACCATGGTTACTGCATTGCAGTCGTTAGTTAAATGGCTGACTGTTACCACTCCGACGGGTTTCGAACTATTAAAAACAATAGCCGAGTAGTACCGCATAGAAGAGGATGCGGCTATCCTGTTGAAGGGTACAGCCGCCCCAGCGAGCTTGTACCCTGAACCTGAACTAAACACGTATGGCTCTTGGGTCAGTAGTATGTCTATATTATTGTCGGAGGAGAAACCCATTGCTTCGAAAGTCGCAACACGTGAATTGCGAAGATTCACTTGCGCAAACCTCAAAGTTAATTGAGTGTCCTCAAAGTCCATAATCTGTATTAGAGATTTTGGCGTCAAGCCTTTTCAGGTAGGCTGGGCAAGTGTTGGAAATGGCTTTGTGTTTGACAACGTCTCCTTTATGGCCAAAGCGAACGCAGTTCGCGCATGTAGGGTCTCTTTCCAAGTTAGGGCATGCTTTTGTTTCGTGCTTTTCAGCACAGTGGCTGCACTGTATCTCGCTTTTACAGTCGCTCGAGTGGTGGCCGTAGTTCTGGCAATTGAAACAGCGAGTGACTCGGATGTGGTCATTGACCCTACACGCATTCCACGCTACATAAACGCGACGCGATGCCAAAAAGTATCGTCGCACTTCGGCATGGACCTCAATGATCCAATTGCCGTTAGGTTGGTCTCTAGGACCGAAACGGAAAAGGACTTTTAGATGCTGATTGGCCAAGTGTAGGACCTCATCAGAGGCGTCATGAAAATTCTGGGAAATAATAGCCTCTTTCACCTGCTCAGGGGAGAGGTTAGTCGGAACGTTTACTAAGGATAGGCGAGGTAAGGATTTGCCTTGAGGCTTAACCACAGGGCCGACTTTGTCCAGGATGTCCAAAGGAATTTTGGTCAGGTCGGTCTTTTTTGATTCTAGTCTAATCGAGCTTTTGCCGGTCTTAGTCACACGGTCGAGTCGAAGGCCGTACTTTTGAGGGTCGAGGACTTTCATTAAAGTCGTCTTCGTTTCGTCGGCAGACTTAAGAGGAGAGTCGGGTTTGGGCACTATGACAACTGTCGAACGGGATACGGGAGAGACGGATTTTTCAGAAGGTACTTTCACCTTCTCGACAATTTTAGAGCAAGCCGCTTGGGCATATGATAGTTGGACGGGAGGCGCAGCGATGGAAGTAGTGACAAGTTTGGCCGAGACGTTTTGCAAGGCTGTTTGGACATCAGCCAAGGTATTAGCAATGTCAGCAGTTTGCTGCGAGAAGCGATGGGAAATCAAGGATTTTCGAAATGTCGCCTAAAGTCTGCTGACAATGTCAATCATTTCTGATTGACGGGAAGTCGTGATCTTACAAGCAGAGATCACTTTGGTAAGACGTAGGATGTCGGCGTCGAATAGGGATTCGATACGGTCAGAAGTGGTATCGGAAGGAATATCATCGTCGTCGTCTTCACGACGACGCTTGGTAGGGGCGGATTCAGCTTCCATGGCGGAGGAGGCTGAAGGAGACGGAGAGGTAGAGCGCGACAGCGCGACGCTCGTGGAGTGCCGGCTGGAGAAATGCACTGATACCTAGCCGTTCACAGGAGCTTATTGCCAGAAACGGTTGGACTTATAGCCTGTGAGTCGTTGCCCACCTTTAACCTCGTGGAGGTAAGGGTCTAAAACACCGTGAAAAGGAACAACTTTATCACAAAATAACAACAGTATGATTACAAAATTACAAAATTACTGTCGGCCTTAATTATCCGACTTCGCTTGATTTGCTCACAATGAATAATAATCAAATTCCTTTTGCTTTAGCTAAAGGCGAAAGATTTATTCGCTAACTGAAGAGAAACCAGAGTATTGGAATCGTGCTAGAGGATTTTATAGCAGATAAATTATTTGTCTACATGGTTCTTATTGGACTCATTTTTAATGGTTTGTATGCCAAATCTTGCAGTAATGCGTCTGTTATATTCATGATTGAGCTCTCTTATAGCAATTCTCTAATTCCGGTTGACGTTAGATACTGTAGACTGTTTTGACCTTCACATTTTCTTAAAATTGTTGCAGAAGAATTCTGAGTGTGGTTTTCCTTAAGCTGACTACGTCTTCCTTTGGTACGAATCTTTGTGTAGTGGCAAAATTTAACCCTTTGAATAGAATAACTGTTGCGGGCTCACTGGGTATGATTCGATTATTCTGTCTGGGATAAAAATCTTTGATTAGGAACTATGGAGTTATAAACTATTAGAACTCTAGGGTTTTTTTTCATTTGTACGATGTCATGCTAACTACACACACACCTTTAAGATACCATGCCGTAATCTTGTTAATGAGTACGATCCCAACAAGAAAACCTCCACTCCGGGTTTAAACCGTGTTGTAACCGAAGTTTCGCCCACTTTTGTAAGATAGCTTATCAAAGCGTGAGATAAATTGAAGAACTCAAACAAGCAACCGAAATCTAACTAATAACATCTCAGAAGTTAGGTAATCAACTTGTGAACGAAACCAGATTCTAAACTCTAAAAGATAAAAAAGGAAACGATAAATCTAACAAAAAGCAACTACAGATTTAGGTAATCGACTTGTGAATTAAAGCAGATTCTAAACTTCATGAAATTGACTTAAGAAGACGTAGTCTCCGTATATAAAGAAAAAGTATCGTCACAGCTGGTTAAATTCGACTCTGATTGGGTTACGGTCAAAAATGGGCGTGATTTCGATAAAGGAGAAATGACCGGGAACCAAAGATGAGATAACTGGAAATCATGATCACCATAAAAGTTACTAAAGTGTTCGATAATTTCTATACTCTCTCGGATTTTCCTATTCACGAAAACTAGAGATTAAAACAGAATCGTTATCAAAAACAATATAGTGACCTGCAGTAAAATAATGTAACAACCGGTTTCCCCAATGTAGACTAACCATATGAACAAGAAATTTGGTAAACACCTTGAAGTATAAATGTCCTTAGGTAATCAAGCACAATTGTTCACCAAGGTTCTAGTAACATAGCCGTAGAAGCCTTTGCTATTACAAGAAAACCTTTATTCTAAGCCTCAACAATACACGCTTAATTTTGAAATGAGGACAAAGTCTATGTTATTAATAAAACAAATTTATAGATTTTATCTTTTCGAGTGGGTATTGTTCTATTTTAATTTTTTGACACTACACTAAAGCTTGCGTATTAGTTTCTTTTTAAATATTTTTTTTATATCATTTGTTTGTTAAAAGCTCTTTTTTATGCTATTGTTTTATTTGAAAAAACACCACTAGTAGTTTAACTATTTTCTCATAATTATCTTTAATTATTATCTAGGTAATAGTGCAAATTATAATTATTTCAATACGGATAGAGGATATATATTTTACTTATCGTCAAAAATTAACCGGATCTTATCAATGACACCCGCATCCCTCGGAAACAGAACACAAACTCTATGAACTCTACCCACCACATCTGTCTGTAATAGCACCCTTCAAAACTGTATCTTTCTCTTAATTGCTGCAATTTAAATCTTGTAGCGGCTACAACAAAATAGTAAAGCTATTATAGATATAAAACCAAAATAAAGTGTGTCTAAATAGACATTTTAATGTTAATGTATGTAAAACATGCGGTGAAAAATTACCATAATAGGTACCTCAGCAACAGAGAATAGCATGCTACGCAAAAAAAACTGCAAAAGAGTCTTCGTAATCCGTTACACCCTGTTAAATTATGTGATCAATACCATCTACATCAATAAGTAGATTATGTACTCTGTGACACATTTAACAATCCATTCTGCATTTTCCACGTTGGTTTCAATTACTTTATGTAAAATCGTCCACTTTGCATCACAGTATTCAAATGAAACCTCAACAACTTGGCATGCTGTTAAAAGTCGTTTATTAAATGGAAGTTTTTCTACTTCTTGCAAAGAAAGCTATTTATCACCAATAAAGACGTAACTACATTTCTTTTGTGTTTTTAGAAAACGCGTTTCTTCAAACATATTTATAATATTATTTTTAAAACTTTTATCAAAATTTAACAATCGCTATCCTTTTCATAACACAAATATTTCAAGATATAAAATGTACACTCATATGTAATTTAACTTTACGCTAAAATAAAAGACTTAATTTGATTTTAGTTTTAGTTGGTTTTACCACAATTGTAAAAAACAAAGTGAACTAAATATCAAACTAGTATTTTTTTTCAGGCGTGGCTCAAAAAATCAACTAGCAAAATTCCGGTATTGTTTAAAAGTATCAACAGCAGAAATAAAGTGAACATCAAAATTAAATATGTTTTAATTCCTTTTGGCCAGCTTTGAAAATCGTCTCATCTTTACACGATTTGGATCACAGTTGGCCATAATTTGACCAAATAGAAATGACTAGCATCATACTTAATGCATTATATTGTTTATTTTTAGTAATTAATACTTTGATTTCTTCTTTGCCTTAAATATTGAAACGTTCTTGAAGTTATTGCCAGCTTCGAAACAACGACCAAAAGATATTTAATATTCCAGACACAGATAACACAAATATATAAAAACTATTCAAAGGAAGCTGAGGTCAGTTTTTCAAATAAAATCGAAAGTGTTAAGAAACTACTTTGTTGGTTTAAATAAATTTGTTTTCTCTGAGTTTTCATTTATTCACGTTTTGGCGCCTTTTTACATAAATTAGAATCAACAGGCTAAACTCTAATAATTACTATATCTACACCCTACTTTCCATAACTTTGAGCTATCGTTGTCCTTCGCTACTGTGGATTAGTCACAGGTAATTGGTCGCACTTCAGCCGAGTACAGAGTTTACATTTTATTGTAACGCTCTTAATTTTTTCTTGAAGTACAGGCCCAATCAACAATTTGATGTTAAATCATAGTCAAGTAGTGCCTCGACAGGAAACATGAAAACTACGCGTACTTTCGTTGTGCTTTCTTCTTTCACTACTGCGTGGTGTGATAAATAAACAATATTGTCATCGTTTTTATTTCCTGCAAGTATCATGAATTTTGAATTAATATACTTTTGTAATACTTTATCACATTTTGTTTTTAATTTATTTATAGCTGGTCATCTTTCTAAATTTTTAAATCTTCTCAGAACTATATTCTTTGAATTATCAGGTAGTTTTGGACTTTCTCTTTGTAATGTATCTACAATTCTTATTACTCCTTTTTGTTGTCTTTTGATAAATGTCTTCTGCTCTAAGCTTTTTAGGCGCGGGATTTTTTCTCTCGCATGGCATAGATTCCGCATCCCACAATCGTTCCATTATTTGTTCTAATGTAAGTAACAATGTTATTATGATCTTTTGTACCTTCTACAGGTACACCACTGGATATGATCCAGTCAAAGTAAATTTTCTTGACCTTTTTATGCCATTTTTTAATATTTCCGTGCAGTAAATCGATTTAATCAATTAATGATTGGAATGAATGGAAAAAAGTCTAAGCTTGGTTATCATCAAATCTGTAAGTTACTTGACTATAAATACAATGCATTTGACCTTGATACTATTTATGCGTAACATGTGACAAGATTTACCATGTGGGCGTGGTATTCTCAACTGTGGTCTTTGTCTCAGCTTTAATTATATCTCATATACCCGTTTAGACACATGTATGAAAACATCTTCATATTCTTTGAATCAATCATGTTACGGTAGTAATGAAATGTGCGTTGTTACTGGATTTAACGAATTTGACGAAGTAATTTTAGTCGTAATCTGATTATTGGTTATTGCGTAACAGACGAATATTTTTGTTTTTTAAATGGGAACTTATTGTTTCTATCCCAAAATATGATGCATCGATGTAATTTGTCTATGAATCCAATAAAATATTAGACGCATTCGGAAAATATTTAATTAATAACCCGATTAAAATTTATTATAATAACGTACAATAAAAAATAAGAGGTGTATCTTGTTGATAACGTTAGGACGTACTTAAATAATAAATAACCAAATAGACATAAACGTTCAAATACAGTACGCAATATTAAATTTTCTATTAAGTAAACAATATTTAAAAAAAAAAACTATAAAATAAAATCGTACAGACAATAGATTTGCGGAGAAAGTTGTGTAAAATATTGTTGCCAACTTTTTGGTATAGTAGGTTGTTAGCGCGAGCGTTTTCTTTTTAAGCCGTTATCCTCGCGTTGCATTTTTGGGTTTGTGACTTGCTGTCCCCTCTTTTAAGTTTTATTGTAAATGCAAGGTTTTGATAAATACGACAGTACGTTACTTAGTTTTGAACCGATTATTACGTCTCCTTTCTCGAATTCTATTTCGTTAATTTTTCTTAAATGTTAATTGTGATGTTTAGTGCTTAAACCGTGCGCCCCTTTGTGCGTGCTAAAGACTTATCTCCACCAACCAGGGAATTAAGATCAGGGTAAGTCGAGCAATCGCTCATTTCTGGGTGAATCGAGGCCTTGATTTATTACGGGTTTGGGTGGTTGTGCGCTCCCGATTTTTCAGAAGAACCAGAAACTTAACGTAAGTAATTCGCAATTTCGTATACTGATAATTACGGTGGGTTGCTACCGGAAGTCCTCTCCTTTCTTTGACATTAAATACAGTCCGCTGCTCGACTTCCGTGTGGCCGAAACATAGGTTTTGTTGGTAACAACCACGTCACCACAGCTAGCTGCGATGTCGGTGAGTAAGCGTGGTTGAAAAAACCAGCCAAAAAAGCGCCACTCCTAATATTGGCAATATTCTTAGCTCGGAGACACCTCAATCAACGATAAATCGTAACACGCGTATATATAATTCTATCAAACTATCACACTTACTTCTCATTACAAGCCTTGATATACTAGTACTTTACAGAAAAAAAAACTTCTGGTTACATAAGCTAATACGGTCAACAGTTTTCAACACAACAATAGCATATTTTAATCACCGGTGACAATGGATATCACCGTAAACTTATAAAGCAAAATCGATCAACTATTAGTGTTTACATGCAATATTATAATTTAGAAAAATGATGACTAACAACATTTAAATGAGTATAAAGTGAAAAAGTTACCCCATCAAAGCTCCATAGCCCCTGTGCTGTAGTCATATGGTAACATTCTTCAAAAACTCTTCTAACTCAGAATACGGAAGCACAATAGCATTCTGGACGATGCAGATGTATGGCAACAACATTTTAAAACGCACTTATGAAGTGGCTCTACCTATATTGTTGATTAGCACCAAAGTTTTGTTGAAATGCCCGTCTGTTATCAGCTGTTTGCGTAGTACAGTAATCAGTGTAGTGTAACTACATAATTTGCTGATTAGAAACATTGTTTTCAATATTATTTGTTTAAAATTATCAATATGTAATAATCGTTTTGTGTAAACTGTTACGTGCATAAGTTTCAAAATGCACTACCCTGTATATTCTTGTTTGAATTAAAGTTAGTCTTCCATTTCTTGACGCCATCTATCGAGCATCGTTGGTCTCTTCCGTGCGAGTAATCAAAAAATCGTCAATTTACGTTCACGTCGTTTGCTACAGAAAAATATGCCTACTTGAAATAAACTTGATTTCTTAAGACATCCATGTGTTGTGACACGATGTATCATGAAAACATCTATAATTAGTTAAATTATTCAACGCATAGTAAGTGTCTCCTATTCTTTTTCGGATTAAAGGTAATTTCCATGTCGTTTCCTTAGCGCCACGTGCTACCTCCCAAATGTGGGTTTCCTTGTCTGTACAAGTTTAAAGATCGACGATGGAAAAGTTTTAACAGGAAGCATTGAACCTAAGAACACTGCGACACAAGGGCAGATACGATTAATATTTCTATTCGGAGACAATTGACGTTTAACTAATACCACCTTAGACAAAAGTGCATATGTAAGAGTAAACGATACGTTTCGGTTCTCTTACCTTTCATAAATGTTACTTTTTACCTGTTGTCGAGTTTGTGCGTCACCAGGTAGAAACAATTATTTTCAAGTAGTTTGATTACAAAAAGCCAATAGAAAAACGTTTCCTAAAAGTAAACCTGGATCTTGATCAGTCAATTTTTGGTTTTAACTATTCGCTGTCGCTACGGTGCTTCTCATGAATCATATTTACTAATCGCGTCGAAACGTTTAAAAAGATATGCTTCTTATTACTGTTAGTCAATTAGTTTTCGCATGCTGATAACGTCAACTGTCAATTATTGTTGTTAATGTAATTTACTTACAAAGATTTTTGTATGTCCTGGCTGTTACACTTATGATTTCTTCGATTCCTCCAGCTTTACGAACCTTAATTACTTAATAAAAGCTTTGGGCCTCCTATAGCAGAAGCTATATCTGCAAAACGAGATCTGGCGCCCATTAAAATAAACTTATCACTTAAACCTCCCCTCTCTTCGATAGGTTTTGTTTCAATCCTACAGCCGTGCATGCAAATTACTAGAAGCTTGTAACAAAACTGTTTACAAGTTTGCCCTAATTGTATGTAAGAATCATTTGAATTTGAAATAGAAGATAGTCATATGGCAACGTTGAACAGCATTTGACCCATTTGTTTTGAGTAATATGTAACATGGATTTTCCGAGTATAAGTTGTTCATTCTTTTATTCCAAGCAAGAAGAAGAGATCGATGAAGATAAGGACGAATTACAAAAATTAATTGTTTCTGATAATGAATCAGACGATTTATTTACTTTGCAGATAAGTTCGGAATGACTGAGAACACAAAAGACAGTTACTACAAGGTATGTCCGTTAATAAACAAGATAAGAGCAAATTGTCAACAATTTCATGCTGAAAACCAGTATTCCATTGATAAAAAAATGGTCCCTTAAAAGAGTACTTACCCCTACCTGGGGAAACACGCTTTCGAAGAACTGCAAATTTATCTTAATGAATTGAACGAAGAAGAGAAGTCATTTGGCGTAGAAGCCTCTGTAGTGATTATATTATGTAAAACAGTTCATGACCCAAAGAATACAGTTGTATGCGGTATACGCAGCTCTGTAAAGTTCGACTCGAGTAAAACAGATCCCGGAAGTTATTGGGTATACGACATCATTCCCGAATATATTACTCTTTCCACAATTTAATAACGACTTGAATAAGATTAGATCAAATCTACCAAACTCGCTATACAAATTTTCAATTACTAAAAGCAAAATGGTCAGTATACAGGAACAATTTTTGTTTCAGTAAAATCGCTAAAAACGCAATAGAAATAATTGGCGATGAAGATTAAATAGAAAGAAAAGGTACGTAAAATTAAGCGGACAGACTCCTTATCAAAATCGATCCACTCACAGCGACTTAAGACAAAATATATAAACAAGGAAGTAACCACCGGCACAATCCCCTCTAATAAGTATGGAATAATTTGAATTATCCGATCAGTGGGGTCCGGATACCAGTGGCGTAGTAAAATTTAATTACAGTTACGATTTTTGGAAGTTTAATAAGTAATGACACGTAACAACATTATTCAACAACAGAAACACAAATTACAGCAGAAAATCCAGTAGATCTTAAGAATAAATGAAGAATATATCAAATCAACTGTCAAAACTGCGATCAAATATATGTAAAACAAACCAAAAGACCAATTAAAAATGGTTTAAAGAGCACTTGGCTCAAATCAGAAGGGTAGATAAATCTAATATATGTTTAATCAAACAATAATAGAAACGTGTTGGACGCATATAAAAGCCTAGAAATTATAAAACATAAAAAAGTAATAAATAATTAAATTAAATAATGACGATCGAAGACCATTAGGTTTCTCCGAACTTTTAAACCTACATGAACGATCATGTGCATCGGAGCACACCAAGTAATAGTATGGAAAAAATAATTTCCGCTGATGATGGTAGTATAGCACAATATTTCTTCCGGTTATACCATATTTTAAAATAAAAATTTTTATTTCTTATTGTAGCATTATTGTTAATTGATATATTCAAGCTTGAGTTCTTTAATAATTCAAATTTTCTATTCCTGTATTATTGGCGTCGTTATCATAGTTTCGTTTCTAATTAAGTTAAATACTGCTGGGATTCACTTACTCAACATTCATTAGAAATAATGTCGTTACTGACAAGATTTGTATCGAGGTCGTCGATTATTTCAATTGGTTTTATATGTCGTTCGCGTGCATGTTAATTATGAATTTCTGTCAAGTATAACAGTTTTTGTAGAATCTATAATAGATAAGGCATAACGAGACGTTATATTATTTTTCGATTAGTTCGCATTAACAATACTTTTTTTAGTTTTGTTTCTTGTTATCATTTTTAATATCTCACAGTTTTGCTTTTTACGTTAACAAGTATCAGATTGAAATAAAAAAATATACGGTCATTTTTAATTAATTGTTCCTAGGAAAGCTGTAACTTTACCCCTAAGCGTCTACTATTGTACAGTTTATTAATTTATTTAAAACAACTGGTATATTATATTGATTCGTTCGATGTTAATTTTACATACTGTTAAATAGAGTGAAATAAGTCAATTTTCAATTTTAACTACAGAAAAATACCATTAAACAATGCAATTTATTTTTTGTTACAGCATAAGTATTTGTTTAACTTTTAACTGTTATATTCAAAATTGTCATTTTAATCAACGTAAAAAATAAAATTCCGTACAATTTAACAATCGATCAAAAATAGCTCGTGGGAATTGGTACAAGGTAATAGTTACAAAACACAACATCTACACAGGTAATAAATCTTGGATTTATTATTATGAGCCCAAAAGGAAACAGCAATCGACTACATATGTCTTTGTTACGTGCCGTTAATCATTAGATTTCCAAAATTCGTAAATTAATAAAATTCTTGCCACGTGACTGGTACGCGGGCACCACAGGTTGGATATTTTAGCCTGATTCGATATCTGCGGTTGTGCGTTCAATCGTAAGTAATTCCTTTTTATTTAATTTTAAATCGTCGTTACTCTTACGCTTTTAACGATTTAAATAAAATGTAGATTTTCTATTGACGGAATTAAAACAATTTTCTTATTATTCAATACTCACAGATAATGGCTACCAGACGCCATTTTGCTTTTGTTAATTTAAAAACTCTTTACAGTAAATTTGGCAAAGGCTTAAGGCCTTTCTTCAAGCTCAACTATAAAGAGTTAACGTATTATTTCCTTGGTAATGGTGTTTCGAACCAATTCAGTCAGGTGTAGTTGAGGTGAGGTTAATAACCGAAGGTTTTCGATGTGCGTTACTTGACTTGCGCTATTAATGTGTGACGCCTTTTGTAACTGTGCTACATATTTATTTATATTTCTATTTATTATGCCTTCAGCTTGATTAATTGTGTTGTATTACTCATATCAAGCCTTTAACTAGAATTTAAGATCAATTAGCATACATTTATGATTATAAGCGACTTTAGGGTTAGACCGCGTCGTAGTTGAACACCCAGACTTAGGCTTGGTCCTAGTCTCTTCAATTCAATTCAATTTCATACATGTTCATTCACTTTTTCGATATTTAACATTTCTAAAGTTTAATCATATTTGATAACAATCTAGCTTACATAACCCCATTGGATCGGTTTTCTACCTCCGAGTTGCCTCTTTGGTTTCTAACTGTTCCGCTGGGTTGAACATTTTATTCTAACTTAATTTAAGATGCCACACTTCGGCCGCTTGTGCCTAGGCATGTCATCTTAATCGTAGTCCCAAAGTCTTCCGACGAGTGGGTTGGGGTGAGCCGCGAGGTCTGCATGGAGCATAGCTGCGGATTGACGGATGAAATCTGCAACTATCGGGATGTCGAGTTCTTGGTGGAGCCGGTCTGTTCGGAAGAACCATGAGGCGTCTGCGATCATTCGGAGCATCTTATTTTGGAATATTTGAATTCGGGTGGTGTGGGTTTTGGCAGCGTAGAACCATACTGAGGCTGCGTAGGTCATGGAAGGACGGATGATCATCTTGTAGATGAGAAGCTTGTTATCGATGTCGAGGCGGCTGTTGCAGCACAACATGGGGTATAATTTTACCAGCAGGCCGTTGGAAGAGGCCAGCTTCTGGGTGATGTGGGATTTCCATAGAAATTTTTTGTCCAGGGTGAGACCGAGGTATTTAGTCTCGTCTACCCGGGGGACTTTGTTGCCTTTGATGTGGAGGCGGCGTGTGGGAGCAATGTTCTTTCGGTTAAAGAGGATGGCGGCGCTTTTGGTGGGATTGACTTCTATTGTCCAGTCGTCGTACCAGTTGTCCAGTGACGTGAGGGCCATTTGAAGATTTCTCTCGGCTTGAGCGGGTGAGCGGGATGTTGCCGAAACGGCGGTGTCGTCGGCGTAGAATGTATAGGTGAGTCCGTCGATTTTTGGGACGTCTGCCGTGAAAATGTTGTATAGAAGTGGGGATAGCGTTGATCCTTGAAGGACGCCGGCTTCTATGTGTCGTGGAGTGGACTTAGCGGTGAAAAGTTTGATCGCAAACGAGCGTCGATTTAGGAAGGATCCGATGAGCTGGACCATTGAGTGGTTGATGCCTAGACCATACATCTTGTAAAGTAGCCCGCGATGCCAGACTTTGTCGAATGCTTTCTCGATGTCGAGAAAGACGGCGCCGGTGACGTCGCGGTGGTTGAAACCGTCGGTGATCTGCTCAACGACGCGTAAGGCTTGATGGACAGTGGAGTGTTTCTTGCGAAAACCGAACTGTTCGTGGGGGATGATTTGGTTGGTATCGACCTGTTCCTGTAATCTAGTGAGAATTATTCGTTCTAATAACTTACCCAGCGTCGGCAGTAAGCTGATTGGACAGTAGTTTTGGGGCATAACGTGATCCTTTCCTGGTTTGGGGATTAGTATGACGTCTGCGGTTTTCCATTGACGTGGAAAGTTTCGAAGTCGTAGACAAGCGTTGAAAATTGCAGTTAGGGTGGCTATACCCTTTTTGGGAAGAAGTTTGAGGGTTTTGTTGGAAATGCCGTCGTTTACGGGAGCTTTGCGCGGTTTGAGATTTTTAATCACCTCTTCGATTTCCTTCGGAGTGGTGGCCTGATGAGGTCGATTGGGTTGGCCGTCAGGATGCTTCTGACTTGTGCGACGGAAGTCTTCGTCGTCTGGATGATTTGCTCTGAATTGGAGTTCGAGCGTGTCGGCGAAAGCTTCGGCTTTGTCTAAGTCAGTGTAGGGGACCGTGAACGGCGGGCATAGGTGGCTTGTTCCTGTTTTTTAGGATGTTGGTCATTTGCCACACGCGGTTATCTTGTGCATTTAGGGATTGGAGTTTGTCGCTGAAGAGAAGATTTCGGTGTTGCTCGATTTGTGTTCGAATCGCGGTTTAAGCTGCGTCCTAGTCTCTTCTTGAGAGCCAAAACAAGAAGTAGAATTATTAATCATTTATCGAAAACACGCTCCTTAGGAAGCGTAACCCAATCAGAGTCGAGCTTAACCCTACGTAACAATCCTTCTCCCATATACAGGGAAACTATTCCTTCTTAAGTCACTTCTACGGAGTTTAGAATCTGGTTTGGTTCACACGTTGATTACCTAACTCTGTAATGATTCTTTGTTTGCTTCAAGTTATCGTTTTCCTTCTTACCTTTTCAGAGTTTGGATTATGGTTTGTTTCACAAGTTGATAACTTAACTTTTGAGAAGTTCTTAGTTAGATGTTTCTATATTTCTGTTATCTGTATCAAGAATCTTCTACATCCTTCGGTAAATATTCTCGAAGTTGACAATAACGAGAACGTTTCGTTTATATACTGGGGGTCCCAAGTAAGAATGTATATTCGCTATAACGCTTAAACAAATTTTATAATTTTAAAAAATACAAAAAAATTAAAGACATGCAATAAATCAGGAGTACAAAGACTATTTGAAAACAATGGTAAAACCGATAAATTATATTATATAATTTCCGTTAACAAGGGAAAGCCCTGGTAATTCAGTACCTGCTTAAATTTTCTCAGGCTCTAATTATAGTGTGAGACTCTGCATGCACTGAATTAAGCAGTGGAAATAACGTTGGGAGATATTCTCCCATTTCTCAAAAAGAATAATTTGCAGATCATTTAGGGAAGCTGGTGAGTCAGGTTTTTTTCTTACTTGCTTATCTAATACAAATGTTCCAAACATGTTCTATAGGATCTATGTCAAGACAACTTCTTCTTGTTATTCTTCTTCTTCAAGCTTTGTTTAACTCATTTTTAAATGTAGGTTTCCGTTGTTTTCCATCTTGACCTCTTCTTTTTCACATAAAAAGCCCGCATATTTTTTCCCATCTCATCTGAGGGCGTACTCGTTCTCGCTCATCGTAAACTGTTTCGTTTTTTATCTTTTAAAGTTCATCATTTATCTTTCCATTTCTCTCTGTGTTATCGCCATTTTTTCCACATTTTCCTTTGTTGTTAAAGTCCACGTCTGAGCTCCACGGGTCAGAACGGGCAAAACAAAACGTTTGTGTGGCAAAATTTTTCTGTTTTTTAAAATATGGCTAATTTTCTCTAATAATCTCTGTTTCTTGGTTTTTTTTGTTCAGTTTAATATGTTGACCTAAGTATATGTATTCATCAACTTTTTTTATTTCTTATTTATCAATAGTTGTGTTCATCTATATTTGTCAATTTAGTTTTTGGAGTGTTCATTTGTAAGCCCATTCATTTAGATTGTTCATTTAATTTTCTTATCATGATTTGTAGTTGTTCCTCGTCATTAGCTATCAGCATGATGCCGTTTGCATTTTTAATATTATTTAAAAAAATTTCATTGATATTAATGCCCTTTGTCTTCTAGTCAAATGCTCTAAAGAGGTCATCCAATGCTGCTATGAATACTTTTGGAGAAAAAGAATCTCCTTGTCTTACTCCTCTTCTTATTGGAATGTTTTCTATTTTCTGATCCTGTAACTCAATCTTGATAGATATTGTAAATCGGAGTCATGCATCTATAATCAACTTTGATTTTTCATAATGCTTTTTGAATGACCCATTCTTCGATTGTGTCAAATTCTTTTTGTTAATTTATAAGCGCAATAAACAGAGACAGATGGTATTCATTTGCTTTTTCTATCATCAGCTAGACAGTTAGTGAGTGGTTTGTGTTGCTAATTTTTTTTTCTTGAACCCGGCTTGTTGTTTTTTGATTTCTATCTTTGTACTATTTATTTCTCAATCTCCAGCATGTCCTCTAAGTTTACATTTAAGATTTTATTCTTTAGCATTTGTTCTGTTTGATTCGTGGGGTTTTGTTTTGACTCGTATAGTGTGCTATAATATTCTGTAATTAATTCTTTTATTTCTTTAATGTCTTACTCCTTTCTTTTTCTCCCTTTTATGAATAAAATTGATGTTTTTGTTCTTTCGTATTGTTTCTTCTATTTTGTTTTCTTAACATGTTTTTTTATCAATCTTCTTATTAATTTGTTCAGTTCAACATATTCAATAGTTTTTTGTTTTTTTGCCCTATTGGATTCTTTTTTTTAACATTTGTTTAATAGTAACCGTTCTGTTGATTTCTTTTCTTGAGTCTAGGTGTTTTGTGCTGCCTTTATTATTGTTGATATTAGTAGTGTATTTACTTTCATATTTTTTTACGTTCTTATCTTCTGACTATGTTTTAATTTCGCCTTAATAAACATTCATATTTTTTTAATTTTGATCGAATCGAATTTCTGTTTCGTTTCCTTTTTTGTTCTTTTTGGTTTTATGTACAAACTAATTTTTGCCACCATTCTGTGATCGCTTCCTACTGTGCATTGATTAAGCACGCTTACATATTTAATCATTTCCTTGTTTTGTGATATTACGTAATCAATTTCGTTTTTGACTTGACCGTTTGGGCTGACCCAGATTTATTTATTTTGGAGTTTCTTTTGCATATAGTTTTTCACTTTCTAAGAAGTTGTATAGTTGCATTTCTGTGTCCAAGTCCATATTTTCCCACCTTGTCTTCTCCTTTTTCTGTCTTTTTGCCAAGCTTAACGTTAAAGTCTTCAATACTAATTTCTTATTTTGTTTGCAATCTATAGAGACATTTTCATAAAAATTTTCTATTTCATCATCATCGTGCGTTATGGTGGGGGCGTATGTTTGTATTATTTGTTTTGATATTTTGGGGTTTATTTCTAGTATTCTGTAGGCTATTCTTGCTGTCATACCTTTGAACTATTTTACCATTTCTGTTGTGTTTCGGAAAACAATAAATCCGACTCCTCCAGTGCTATTATCTTCACATTTATTGTAGTATAGTGTGCCTTGACTAGAGCTTTATTGCTGTTTCTACTTTTCTTCGTATCTTCGCTATGCCAATTACATTCCATTAGATGTTTTTTAGTTTTTCTTAATTCTTAAACTCTATCTGTATTGCTCAAAGTTCTGACATTGTATGTTCCAATAAATAATTTCATGTTGTTTTGTTTAGTCTTTTTTCTGGTTCCTTTTGACAATAATGCGGTAATAACTTTGGTTAAACAACTCACTTTAATCTTGCTTTAACTAATCTTTGACAAATTGTAGACAACTTAAAAGAGGAATTTTTATTAGCGATCAGTCTACTAAAGATCCAATGATGCGGACTCTAGAAAAAAAATTTTGTTCACGTGCAAAACTTAACATCGCTGATGCTAAGAACGTTCTAAATCTAGCTAGGATAAAAAAGACAACAACTTATCCTTCTTATGAGTGAAAGCTAATGGAAAAAAATAAAGTCTCTACTGCAGACCTTATTTAAATCTTTCTTATTCATATGTCTAGAAAGTAAAAAGAAGGAGCAGCAGATGGAGATCGACAAAGTAAGGGCGAGTATCGAACTAACGACCTTGACAGATGAGACATCTCAGCTGTAATGCTAGTGTCTTCGCGGTTTTACAGTTAACTTACAACACTGTAAAGCAATTTCGAGTTTGGTAAAACATGGGTACTAAAGCCGGAAACGATTCTTGGAATATACTCTAGAGTAATAATTCACACAGTCACATATGGATCTACAAATTTGTCGCATAAATCCAAAAAAAGAGAATTCATAACTAGACTCAGCAAGTTACAGAGGTTTGCTTGTCTAGGAAACATAAAAGCAATGTCAACAACGCCCACTGCAACAATGAAAACTTTGCTGGACTGTCTACCTTTACATTTAGTGGTAGAATTAGAAGTTTTGACGACAGTGTACCGGTTAAAATCTAACGGATGGGAAAACATCCGTGCTAGAATAGGATACCATACCAGATTTTTAATGAGATAAACAAAAACGACATGTGCATAAAATCAGACAGAACTGGTTCAATTATCGACTTCCACAAACCTTATCGGGTAGTTATACCAACAAAGGAAAAAGAAGGAGATAGACAACAACCAAGAAAGCAGCAAGCAATCATCTGGTATACAGGTTTCAAAGCTTTACAAAGCACTGGAGCCAAAATCGCTAGCAGTAGATTAGGGAACAACTTTAACCGTAGCAAGAAATGATTAAGAAATCCTGTCACAATAAAAAAATCCAAATCGTTGACCGATAGGCAAGCAGCATCAAGAACTTTAAACGCTCTTGCTAGTTTGTCTAGCTGAGCGCAACAAAGTTACTCTACAATGAAAAAAGACATCAAAGAAACAAAAAAACAGACTTATTAGTAAAAAACTAGTTCTCTTTCTCTTCTGACCTGTAGTCGAGCATATAAGACCATCAGAAGGGAGATTAGAAACTTATTAAGACAAAAACATACCTCACACTGGCAGCTCCTAAAGTAAAACAGTTGAAGATGTTTATTACGGGACTATCCAAAGAAAAATTAATTAAGTTAGATTAAAACAAGCTAAGACTACTAAGACTCCGACTCTTCACTGAATACTGGTCACTAATAAAACATCTCACTAATATAAAAGTGAAAAACAATCCTGAGTGTGAAATGTAGAAAGTAACGTTAAAGAAACGTACTTTTTTCTTATAGAAAGGTTTAAGGACTTGAGTTTGGTTCCTCTTATTGATAAGTGTCTATCCTCTACTTACTTCCAATTTGATAACAAGTTTTACGAACAGGTTTCTGGTGCTGCTATGGGTTCTCCTCTATCACCTGTTGTAGCCAACATTTTTATGGAATCCTTTGAAACGGTTGTTTTAGAATTATTAATATCACTGGTCTGCATGAAAATCGGCCCTGATACCATTCTTGACGATTCTTATGTAAAATGATCTCCTGAATCCAAAAATGAGCTCCGTTTTTACCCATCACCCACCTATTTTGGGGGTACCCCATTTTTATTTTATTTTTTGCATTTATTTTTAGAACTTTAACTTATCGCCGTTAAACATCGCAAAGTAGGTAATAAAATTTATACCAAAGTATATGGCAAAAGTTTTGCTATAAAATGTATATAGAAACAACAATAAAATACAAATATATAAGAACAGTAAAAAAATATCAATAAACAGTTAGGAAGATTCACTGCACGACGCTGGCTATCTCAATACCACATGCAGGTTTGAACAGGAATTTTCGACAGGCTTGAACTTGCATTACTCTTCTCATTATAGTATATTACATTGTTTGCTTAACTGCTTCGATCAGTACATCTATAGCTGTTGCAGAGTTAACTTGTCGACGTTTTAAACGTGCTGGATTTTGTGTTCATTTTTGTTCATTTGTGTAAAACAGTAAAACTACTTTTACTCCGGATTTTTTCAAGTGACTAAGTGTGATTTGTGGTTAATGTCGGGCGTTGAATTACTGTTTAATTATGCCACGCGAGTGTAAAAATCATCCCGATAGTTTCTGTTATGTCTGCGGGGAATTAACTTTAAAAGTGCAACGAAAACTCCTTTCTCCGCTTGTTAAAACAGCTTATAAATTGTACTTTGATTGTCAAGTTGACGACCACGACAAGACTTGGGCTCCATCAGTTTGCTGTACGATTTGTTACAGTAGTTTGACCAAATAGCTTAAAGGTACCCGTAAATCAATGCTATTTGCTGTGCCCATAGTTTGACGTGAACCTCGCTGTCATCTTACAGATTGTTACTTTCGTATGACTTCTACCGTCGGGTTTTCGAGCAAAAGTAAGCATACAATTCAGTATCCCAATATTCCGTTAGCTTTAAGACCTGTTCCTCATAACGATACTTTGCCAATCCCAGAGCCCCCAAACACTTATACTCTAGAGCCGGAAATTGATTTAAAAGACTCTGAGCCACAACCTGGGGCTTCGAATGATACGTTCAATGATGATGAAGAGTATTCCGCAGATTTAGTTTCTCGGCAACTTCACCTCCTCACTCAATCGGAATTAAATGATCTTGTCAGGGATTTGCAGTTACCCAAGACTAAATCTCAGTTCCTAGGATCGCGACTTCAACAGTGGAATCTCTTAGAAAAAGGAATAAAAATATCTTCTTACAGAACCAGACAAGCAACCCTGAAATGTCTTTTCTCAGAAGATAAAGGTTTAGTGTTCTGCCCTAATGCAAATTTATTGATGACAGAGCTACAGATGCCATGTGACCCAGACAAATGGAGTTTCAGTTGCATACTCTGTTGATATGAAGGAATTTATCAAAAAGTTGTAAAATTAGAGATTTGGGGCTCCCTCGAAAATGGTGGGTGATGGAAGAAAACGGAAGACATATTTGGATTCAGGACGTCATTTTACATAAGGATCACCCGGAATAGTGTCGAGGGCTTGATAAAAAATATTTTTTTGCAGACCAGTGTATTAAAACCTAAAGTGTGATTTGGGTATGTTGACGACACGTTTATTGTTTGGTCTCATGGTCATCTCGAATTGTCTAAGTTTCTTGATCATCTTAATAATCAACATCGCAAACCCTCACTTACGGACAGATACCTTCATGCTTTGTCTCATCATCATCTTGCACAGAAACGTTCTGTTATTGGATCTTTGGTTCGTCGTGCCTTTTCTATTTGCCAACTTGAGAATCTAGACTCGGAACTTTGTAATCTTACTAGAACCTTACTGAACAATGGTTATGTGAAGCGAGATATTTATAGAGTTATTAATTGTCGTCTACATCCACGTACTCGATTACCTGACATTTTTACTTCCGAATTCAATCCCAAATTGTCCTTTTTACCCTACATTCACAAGGTTACAGATCAAATAGGGAAACTTCTTCGTAAGAATGGTATTAAACCCATATTCAACTCGACAGACAAAATCTCTCAGATTCTACCTTCTCCCAAAGACAAATTTTCTACACTTTCATCTTAAGGTGTATACCAAATTTCTTGTTCATGTGGTTTAGTCTACATTGGTGAAACCGGTCGTTCCGTCATTACTCGCATTTCAGAACATGATCGTTGATACGTCATTTTACTACAGGTCACAAAATAGATTTTGATAATGTTTCGTTGATTGCCAAATCTCCATTCTTGTTCAACAGAAAATTTCTAGAGAGCATAGAAATTATCAAACACCCCAATAACTTCAATCGCTATCATGGTTTCGAGCTATCCTCTCTTTGGTTCCCGGTTGTTAATCATTTATCGAACGCCCCTTAGCAACCGTAACCCAATCAGTGTCGAGCTTAACCATCCGTCTCCTTTATATACGGAGATTATTTCTTCTTAAGTCACTTCTACAAACTTTAGAATCTGGCTTGGTTCACAAATTGATTACCTAACTCTCTAGTGGTTCTTTGTTAGATTTTCGTTTACTTTTTCAAGTTATCGTTTTCCTTCTTACCTATTCAGAGTTGGATTATGGCTTGTTTCACAAGTTGATAACCTAACTTTTGAGAAGTTCTTAGTTAGATTTCGGTTGCTTGTTTGAGTTTTGCGATTTATCTCACATCCTGATGCAGACCCTTACGAAAGTGGGCGAAACGTTGGCAACTTCGGTTACAACAACAATGACACGGTCCAAACCCGGACGACATTCTTATCATAGTATCAGTTTTAGATAAAATTAACAAATGCGGACTTAGTGATATTAACACATAAATTAATGTAAGTGTTTATCTTAAATATCGTTAGATTTAATTAGATACGTCTGGTTCTATCGTGTAAATATTTAGTTTGTAAATAAATTAAGTTTAAAATTCGTTACACAAGTAATTAAACTTTTAACGTTTTAATATTTGCGACGTTTTTTCTTAACTTTAGGTAGGTAACGCTTTTATTAATATTTTGACAACCGTAACATGTATTTTCTAAAAAAGATGAATTGTTTATGGTATGAAGACCTTCGCGTGCTGTTGTAATACCTAAAACTTTTTATATTAAAACAAAACGTTTAAATTGATAAAAAGCTAGGTAAACTTGTTACCAACGTCTACTCACTAAACTATTTATTAGATTTGACTATTACGTTAAAACTTTTGAAAAGTTTTTGATTCGTCATTAATGTAATAGCTTTTGCGGAATAGGACTTCGAAAGTTAGTTACTCAGTTGTGTTTGTAAATAAATAAGGAATATTGAATTTTTCTGTATATGAAAATTGTTCGATTGTACATATGTAATAATTGTAAATTGTGACATTTATTGTCGAAAAGCGTAAGAACGCCAAATTAAACGCATCATAATTACAAAATAATGACTATTCATTGATGAAGAGAAGTTAACCACGTTTACTTTGCTAAATTTCGAATTGGAATAAATTGTGCAACAGTCGGCTGACGAAGGGTTCGAGTCTCTAAGGACCTTTTACGATATTGAATGTAGGATGATATTTGAAGTTTAGCAGAATAAATCTGAATATTGATTTATACACGTTGAAAGCAGTGTTGAAGTAGTACCGTTTCAGTTAGCTACATTCATTCCTGTTTTGCATATCTTTCAGTCAACGCGCAATTTACAAAATTGAAAAATCTCTCACATCCAATTTTAACCGTCTTTTTCACTTATAAATCATTTCTCAATGAATCTAAATGAAAAAAAAAAGTTTGCACGTTGAATTGAAACCAAGTCAAAATGTTATTTCATGGCTGGACGGTCGGTCTAAATTGGATACCGCATAGGGTCATCATCATCTAGTGGGTTGGCACTAAACTAATGCTTTTTCATTTGACGTGTCAGGGTTAGGGGTGTTTTACGATCCGCTTTGATTAAAACTACAAGGATAACGTTTCCCCTAATAATAAGTTTAAAGTTAGGATTAAGTCCATCCGTCGATGTTTTTCATATTTTACTCTCATATTCGAAATAAAAGAAAAAGCAAACAAAGCCATATGGATATGTTCAGATTTCGAGAATGTAGGTAATTCGATACAAAGGTATGCACGACCGAGAAACACAATACAAACTCTCGAAGGTAGATTTGCCGCTTCAGTGGTCAATAGATGGTGGCTGTCAGTTTGACATACGTGTTGCCTCGTTGACCAATCCTAGACAGTTGGTTCTGCAGCTGTGATTAATTGATCTATTGGGTATTTTTAAACTTCTTCAGGTTAATACTCAATAACCTTTGTCCCTAAAAATTCTTTCAGAAAACATAATAAATTTATTTTCGAGAGTACAAAAGTGAGGGGTTCCGCAATAAAATATTAATTAAAGACTTGTCACAAAGAGCTATTTCAACATTGTTAAGAATAGTTACTTTTTTATGGTAGTTAACAATTTATCTACGTCGACCTTTTTGAATTAGTCGTAAAAACGAAACGTTTAGGTAAAACTCGATTTAAAAAATCAAAGTTCGTGCTGTAATATACAGCGTGTGTTTTTCTACTAAGACTGAAAACAAAAACGTGTTAAAAAACCAATACAATAATTTGAAAAGTTACACGAATGTAAGTAAATAAAAATTGAATTGGTAATAACTGTGTTGCATTCGTATTGTTTCAATTAAATTTTGTAGTTTAATTAAACAAGCATAGTTTTGACAAATTATTAATCTATAAAACATTCAAATACATAATTAAAAAACGTTTTTTTAATTCGAATACATTATTTTGTGTTAGAATTATTTCGTTTGTAAATTCGAGCAATTACAACGGTTATTTTTTTAATCATTTGTTGCATTGTGTATTGATTAAATCGTTGTAACATCAAAGGCTTTCGCCTAGTAGAAACAAAGTTAATCTAAAACTATTACAGAATTAATATGATAGAGATGACAAAAAATTAATGTTTACTTACAGGAGTTATTTGAGACATAAAACCTTTTACCATGAAACATATCAAATCAATTTTGTATAAATGGTGTACTTATTATAATAAAAAAGTGATCTCTTTGTTCAAATATTTCTGTTCAGCATTATTCATTTTCTTTATCTCTCTATTATTTTGTGTCTCTTTCTAGGAACCAAGATATTCGCATATATGAACAAACACAGTTTTGTTTTTCTTCTCATGATTATTATCTTTTGTTGTTTCTTTATTCTTATATCTTTTGTCTTTTCTACATGCTGCAACTGGCTCTTGATCTTCATTTAACTTTTTTTATATTGTTTGTGTTTGTGTCAAAAGCGGTTTTAAGATTCTTTTTGAGATTGAGGTGTATATAACAGTTTATAATTGGTATACTGTAAAAATACGTCTGATTGCCAATGGTCTGCAAAAAAATATTTTTTATCTAGCCCTGACAATATTCCGGGTGATTCTTATGTAAAATGACCTGAATCCAAATATGTCTTCCGTTTTCTTCCATCACCCACTATTTTTGAGGGAGCCCCATATCTCTAATTTTACCACTTTTCGATAAATTAATTATAATTTATTTATCGAACGATAATAATAGTTATAATAATTATTATAATAATAAATATATGGACATGAATTTAATTTAAATGGGATAAAGAACTATTTTAGCTATAAACAGTAATAAATAAATAGATATTCATCGTTACTTGGTGCTTGCTTTCCTTTTATACCCTGAGGTACAGCTCTCTCGTTTCAAAAACCAGCAGTACTCCGCCAACGTGCTTGCATTCCACATCCCTGAAAATATCTTTTCCACCTTAGCGATGTCTTAATGGAACTGTTCTCCGTGTTCATCCAAGACTGCTCCTAAATTTTCAGGGAAAAAGTCCAGATGCGAGTGAAGGAAGTGAACTTTAAGAGACATGTTACATCCTATGTCCTTGTACGCTAAAAGCAGTTCCTCGACGTGAGCGACATAATCTTCACTTTTGTGGTTACCCAGGAAGTTCGTACAAACGTTTTGAAATGCAACCCAAGCTCGTTTTTCATTTCGATTTAGGTGTTCAATAAACGTCGAATCTTGGAAGAGTTGTCTAATCTGGAGACCAACAAAAACGCCTTCTTTGATTTTAGCTTCGCTAAGACGAGGAAATTTAGTTTTCAAAAATTGAAATGCGCCACCTGTCTTGTCCACTGCTTTTACAAACTGCTTGATCAATCCAAGTTTGATGTGTAAATGTGGTAAGTAAATATTTTCCTTCGGAACCAAAGGATTGTGGGCGACATTTTTCTGACCAGGAATAAGATTTTCTCGCAGAGGCCAGTCCCGTACGATGTAATGTTTATCTCGGGCTCGGCTATCCCATTCACAAAGGAAGCATCAATATTTTGTGAATCCTGATTGCAGGCCCGTGAGTAGAGCAACAACTTTTAAGTCAGCGCAAAGTTTCCACTTATAATCATGATAACTAATTTTATCAAGAATTCTGAAGATGTTTTCGTACGTTTCCTTCATATCAACAGAGTATGCAACTGGAACTGATGGGAAGTCATTCCCATTTGCCAACAGGACAACTTTTAAGCTTGTTTTTGATGAGCCTATAAACAGTCTTCATTTGTCCGGGTCACATGGCATCTGTAGCTCTGTCATCAATAAATTTGCATTAGGGCAGAACACTAAACCTTTATCTTCTGAGAAAAGATATTTCAGGGTTGCTTGTCTGGTCCTGTAAGAAGATATTTTTACTCCCTTTTCTAAGAGATTCCACTGTCGAAGTCGCGATCCTAGGAGCTGAGATTTAGTCTTGGGTAACTGCAAATCCCGGACAAGATCATTTAATTCCGATTGAGTGAGGAGGTGAGGTTGCCGAGAAACTAAATCTGCGGAATACTCTTTATCATCATTGAACATATCAATCGAAGCCCCAGGTTGTAGCTCAGAGTCTTTTAAATCAATTTCCGACTCTAGAGTATAAGTGTTTGGGGGCTCTGGGATTGGTAAAGTATCGTTATGAGGAACAGGTCTTATAGCTGACGGAATATTGGGATACTGAATTGTATGCTTACTTTTGCTCGAAAACCCGACGGTGGAAGTCATACAAAAGTAACAATCTGTAATATGACAGCGAGGTTCACGCCAAACCATGGGCACAGCAAATGGCATTGATTTACGGGTACCTTTGAGCCATTTGGTCAAACTACTGTAACAAGTCGTACAGCAAACTGATGGAGCCCAAGTCTTGTCCTGGTCGCCAACTTGACAATCAAAGTACAATTTATAAGCTGTTTTAACAAGCGGAGAAAGGGGTTTTCGTTGTGCTTTTAAAGTTAATAACCCCCCGCAGACATAGCAGAAGCTATCGGGATGATTTTTACACTCGCGTGGCATAATTAAACAGTAATTCAACGCCCGACATTAACTACAAATCACACTTACTCACTTGAAAAAATCCGGAGTAAAAATAGTTTTACTGTTTTACACAAATGAACAAAAATTAACACAAAATCCAGCACGCTTAAAACGTCGACAAGTTAACTCTGCAACAGCTATAGATGTACTGATCGAAGCAGTTAAGCAAACAATGTAATATACTATAATGAGAAGAGTAATGCAAGTTCAAGCCTGTCGAAAATTCCTGTTCAAACCTGCATGTGGTATTGAGATCGCCAGCGTCGTGCAGTGAATCTTCCTAACTGTTTATTGATATTTTTTTACTGTTCTTATATATTTGTATTTTATTGTTGTTTCTATATACATTTTATAGCAAATCTTTTGCCATATACTTTGGTATAATTTTAATACCTGCTTTGGGATGTTTAACGGCTATAAGTTAAAATTCTAAAAAAAAATGCAAAAAATAAAATAAAAATGGGGTCTCCCCAAAATAGGTGGGTGATGGGTAAAAACGGAGCTCATTTTTGGATTCAGGAGGTCATTTTACATAAGAATCGTGAAGAATGGTATCAGGGCCGATTTTCATGCAGACCAGTGTTGTCTATTGCTTTTATGGCAATTTTAAGACGTGATCCGGCAGTGAACTCTTTTGTTTACGCTATTGCATATGTTTTGTAAACTTGATTTGATAGATCTCTATAAGTTTTTGTTTGTTGTACGTAATTTAGGAGGACAAACGGCACTCACACACTTGTTGATTTAACTGGTCTTGTTTTTATATTTATTTAACTATAGATTTTAAAATCTGAACCCCAATTTTTATTTTTTATTGCAATTCAGTCTGTTCTAGTCTAAATCTAATATTATGTTTTATACCTCAGATGCCTAATATATGGAAATAAGTCCTTCCCACAAACGCTTTAGTAATTGGTTAATTTAAAGTACGCGGCAATATTACAATTAACGTCTGATGCACTTTGCGAAATGATTGTATATTAATAATCTTCGTAATTCAGCGTTTCGTTTAACTTTTATTAGTATTTATTATACGTACACAATTTATTATTTTAAAATAGTTTTTTAAAGACCATCTACTATCGTTGATATCAAGCTAAGAAGTAATTTCTTTAAAAATTTCTACCTGACAATTCAATAATTTGTATGGGTTTTCTAATACATTATTATGGATCTTTTGCTAATACAAAAACGTAACCAAAACATTTATCATAATCCATAATTTACAGCTACAGCAGCAGATAACTTACTTTATTTGCCTCAAAAAAGTTTTTGGACACGTTTAAGCGCGACCTGCAAGGTAAGCAACCAAACTTACGTTACGTTACGCATTGGGATTATAAACATTATTTGCAACGATATTACGAGGTTACTAACCATTCTTTATATTAAAATAGTGGAATTTTTAGGTGATTTAAATTTAATTAATATTTCGTTAATTCATAAAATAAAATAAAATAATTAACATTTCGTTAATCACAGACAGTTAATTAATGTAAGGATTAGAGGAGAAGGGAAATTATGTCGGATTCCGAGGAAGGGTGGTCAGAAGGGAAAAGAAAAAGGCAAGCTACGGTGGAGGAGGTGTTCAGGAAGAGCACCAAAGTAAGGAAATCACCGGTACCGGAAGGAAAAGAGAGGAAAGATGGTGAGTTAGTGGAAATGTGTAAAGAACTGTTAAAGGAGCTAAAGAGTATAAGAGAGGAACAAATTAAGATGGGTAAGAAGTTGGAAGAGAATAATAAAGAGGTAAAGGAGATGAAAGAAGAATTAAGAAAGTCAAATGAAGAATGGAAAAGAAAATTTGAAGATATGGGAGAAAAGTATAGAAAGTTGGAGGCCAGATTGGAGAAGATAGAGAGAAGCTGGGAAAAAACGGAAAAAAAGGAAAACAAACATAAGCATAAGAGGTATGGAAGTGAAAGATGGAAAGAAGGAGCAAAAGTAGCAAGTGGAAAATTGGATGAAGAAGGATTTAAATATAGAGAAAACAGTGGTAGAAACTAGAAAGTTAGCAGAGCGTGTAATGTTAGTAAGGATGGGTACATTTGAGGATAAGTTAGATGTATGGAAGCAAAAAAGAAGGTTGAGGTACGAGCATTTATTTAGACGATGACATGACGAGAAGAGAAATGGATATACAAAAGAAGATAAGACATGAGGCGAGTAAGATGAAGGGAGAGGGGAAAAGTATTAAAATAGGATTCTTAAAAGTGTGGGTGGAAGGTGAAGAAAGGAGAGGGGAACTCTAGTGAAGAAGGGGACAAAAAACTAAGAGTTGTGGGAGGGAAAGATGGATCAAGTGATGTTGGCTTAGCAAGTTTTAAGGAAAAAGAGATGGAAAAGCTGAATCAAATAAAATTATTGTTTTGGAATGTGGCAGGCATAAAAAATAAGGGAGAGGATTTCTAGAGATACGTAGAGGGTTTTGATATGATGGGAATGTCGGAAACATGGTTGGAGAAAAAAGACTGGGAAGTATGGAAGGAAAAATTACCAGAGGGGTATAATTGGAAGGTGGAATTTGCAACTAGAAAAGAAAGTAAAGGTAGAGCAAGGGGAGGGATACTAACGGGTATAAAAAGGAACTGGTCGGTTGAAGAAGAGGAGGGAGACGAGAAGCAAGGGAAAGGGATTGTAAAAAATTATGTGGTCAGAGAAGGAAAGGAAAATATATAGTGTTAACAGTTTATGGGCGGGATATGAGGATGATAAGTGAACAGATTGAGAAAATGGTACAGGGGGAGGAAAAGGAAAATATTATTATAGGGGGTGATTTTAACACGAGAACAGGGGAAAAGGGAAGAGTGATTATAGGAGGGGAAGTGAAGAGAAGAGTAAGCATGGATAAGACAGTTAATAGGAATTGGAAAATGTTAGTGGAGATATGTGAGGAAAAAGGGTGGTCAATTCTTAATGGAAATATAGAGGAGGGGGACAGGGGTGACTACACTTATATGGGAGGGAGGGAGGAATCGGTGATCGATTACGTGATAGTGAGTGGAGAGATGTGGGAGGACATAGAAAGTTTTAAAGTGGGGGATGAAGAAGAATCGGGTCATCAGCCACTGGAAGTGATTTTAAAAGGAAAAGAGAAAGGAAGTAAGGAGGAACAGAGGGGATGGGGAGTAAAAAAGGTGTGGACTGAGGAAAGTATAAAAAGATATAAGATAAAGTTGGAGCAAGTGATTTGGGGAGATGTAGGGGGGGAAGAAGGACTAAAGGTGTTGACTGCAGAAATGGAGAAGGCAGTAGAAAAGAAAAGGTTTGAGAGAAGACAAGGAAAAAAGAGGAACGAAAATAGGTGGTGGAATAGAGAATGTAGAGAGGCAAAAACAGAGATGAGAAAGGCTAGAAGAAAATGGAAGAAAGGTATAATAGATGTGCAGGAGTATAAGGAGAAGAAAGTGAATTTTAAGAATGTATGTTATGAGAGAAAGGTGTCGTATAAAGAGGAAATGGAGAATGAAGTAAAAGAAATAAAGAAAGAAGGAGAAGTGTGGGAATTTCTAAACAAGGAGAGAAGAAGAGGTAAGAGGAGAGGAGGTTTAACGGATATAAAGGTGTGGTTGGGCTATTGTATGGAGCGTTTGGAGGGAACAATAGAAGGACCAGGACAGATGATATTGCAAGGGGTAAATACAATACAGGAGGGGTGGGAGATAACGAAAGAGGAAATGGAGGAAGCAATAAATAGACTATAATTAAGAAAGACGGCAGGAACGGACGGTACGCACGGAGAGCAATGGAAATATGTAGGGGAGAGAAGGAGAGGAAATGTAAGAAAATTTTTTAATACAATATGGAAAGGGGAGGAATTGCCAGGGAGTTGTAAAGAAAGATTAATTCTGCGGGTATATAAGGGAGGGGATAGAAAGGAGGTAAAGAATTATAGAGGGATTAGTGTCACTAATATATAAGTTATAAATTGTATGCCATGATTATACAAAGGAGGTGGAAGAAAAAAGACTATTACCAGATTGGCAGATGGGATTTAGAGTGGGAAGAAGGGCAATAGACAATGTTTATATATTGAAACAGTTAGTGAATGGAGAGCTAGATAAGAAAAGGGGTAAGGTATACGCGTTGTTTATGGACATAGAAGCTGCGTTTGATAATGTAAATAGGGAAAAGTTATGGAGGGTGTTAAGGAAAAAGGGAATGGAGGAACATCTAGTGAGGAAACTGGAAAGGATATATAAAGAGACTAAGAATAGGGTAAAAATAGGGGATAGTGTTAGTGAAGTGTTTTGGACGAGGAAGGGGCTAAGGCAGGGGTGTCCTCTTAGCCCTATTTTAATTGCACTGTATATAGGGGACATAGAAGAAGTGTTGAAGGGAGGTCACTGTGGTGGGGTTGTCATGGAGGGAGGGATTAAAGTGTGGGTGTTGGCATATGCAGACGGTATGGTGATGGTGGCAAAAAATGAGTTGGAGATGAAAGGTATGATAATTACGATATAGAGGTACCTGGAAAGGAAAGATTTGGGTTTAAATGTGAGAAAGTCTAAGATGGTAGTTTTTCAAAAAGGGAGAGGAGGGAAGAAAAAGGAGGAGTTAAGTTGGGGAGAACAGAAGATAGAGGCAGTGAAGGAAGTGACATATTTGGGATATAGGCTAAGGTATGATAATAAAGATGATGCGCATATAAGGGAGTTAGCAAAGAAGGGTAACAGGGTATTAGGGCAGGTATGGAGTTTAGGGGAAAGAGTATTTGGGAAGGAGATCGAGAAGAGAAGATGGCTGTTTGAAAAATTGATTAAAAGTGTGATGATGTACCGGGTGGGGGTATGGGGTTGGAAAGAGTACCTATTGGAAAGGGTACAAATAAAATATTGGAAATGGATACTAGGTTTAGACAGGGAGACGCCAAGGTACATAATAGAGGAAGGGGGAAGTTAGAGAAGATTAGAATAGAAGCGGGGAAAAGGGCGATGGGTTATGAAGAGACAATGAAGAGTAGGAGAGAATGTAAAATTTTGCAATGTTGCTGGAGGACGGTAAAAGATAGCAAATGCATATATGGACAGGAAGAAAGAAAACTGTACTACCAACGAGGTGGTTTTGCAAGAGAAGAGGTGGAAAGAAGGAGAGAGGAAGGGAGGTTAAATACGGAAGAGATAGTAAGAAGAGATAAAGACTCGCAGGTGCAAGAGAGGGAAGGAAAAATAAGGGAAAGAAAGTATAACGTAAGGTATGGGAATATAGTGTCCAGGGGGGTTCCTAAGTATCTGATGGGGAGGAGAAGCTTAGGAGAGAAAAGACTAATAGCCAGGGTTAGATGTGGTAATGAGGAGAATATAAATAAGTATTGGAAGGAGGATGTAATGAGGAGATGTAGATTATGTAGGGAGGGATGGAAGGACATAGAGCACTTGAGTGAGGAGTGTGGCGAGCTAAGGGAAGAAATTAGGGGGAGGAAGGTTTTGCTTGGGGAGGAGGGGGAAGGATTGGATTGAATGAAAGCAGTAAAGGAAAGAAGGATAAGAGGGGAGGGTTAGGTCTAACGATTTAGAATATTAAGATGGTGAAGGGAAGATTTTATGGGAGAAAGTTATTTTAGTTTTAAATTTCTGTACGTTTTATTTTATTATGCTAAGAGAATGATGTAAGGATAACGTAACCCATTGTAAGGCCGAATGGCTTAACAATTAACAATAAATAATAATATTAACTTCATTTATTTGCATAGGTGTTTCTGTATCTGCGGTATACAATGTGCTTACTGAATATAACACAAATCACATTCTCATATTTGATAATGTTACGGATACAATGAAAAGCACCCTAAGATGTATTGTGTATTTGTTCTTTTTACGTAACGAACCACCAACAGTACAGAATATATAGGATTAAGTACAGGATTTGTTGAATGAATTGCTTATTTTCGAATCGAAAAAAACTATCATAAAGCAATGAATTCTGTAATGTTCTAAAACTGGTTTGAGTTTTTGCTAAGTAACTTAGAACAAAGTGCAGTAATAGTGTTAGATAATGATTTATATCATAGCAGAAATGTATAAAAAATACAATTTCCACACTTTTCAGTTGGAATTCATATCGAATCTTTGTCGTTCATTTTCAAAATCGGAAGGAGCTGCCGGGAAAAAGTGGCTCAGAGGATTTTTAAAACGACACACAAAACTTTTGGTTGAATCACCGCAAGCTATGTTCAGGGCACAGATTTGAAGTTTAAATAAAGAGAATGTTACTGCATTATATAAAAAGGAAATCCATTATTAACCGGGAACCGCATAGATTGTATAATTAGACTAAACGTGAATTGCCGTAGTACAGCATAAAAGAAGTAAGACAAGCCTATCTTGCAGGCCGCGGTTAAAAGTGCCCAAAAACTTTTTTAAGGCAGTGTACCTACATATCTACCTACATTAACGATTTATATTAACTTCATTTATTTGCATAGATGTTTCTGTATCTGCGGTATACAATGTGCTTACTGAATATAACACAAATCACATTCTTATAAATAAAAGAGTCATCAATAAAAAGTTACTAATAAAAATAAATCTTAACATCATTCTGGAATTATAACGTTTTTCTTTACCGAGTTTATTTACACAACGCAATTTTGCTAATACGAAATAAGCGATTTATCTGCACTGGAAAAATTTTATGTGTACCTACTACTATACTGACTAATTACTGTAGTTAATAATTTAATTAATAACTATGTATTGTAAACTAGTTTGTTTAAAACTAAATATTTATACAGTTAGAACTACACGTAACTAATTAAATCTAACGATATTTAAGAAGAACACTAATATAGATATTACTATTACTCGAAAAATAATGTTTGCGGATAACTTCGTTTTATCTAAGCCGGTACTGGTTTACATTGAAAGCACGTACGCTTATACGCCGTTATATTTATTTTTCACTGGCACGAGCACTTTATCTATTTATCTTAGCACGCACGTTAATCACTTATTTATTTAAACCGACAGTCTTCTTAACTTCCGACTTCAAAAAACTGAGTTTGGCTCCCTTGGAATACTTATTATATTCTGTTATCTGTATCTAGAATGTTCAACATTCTTCGGTCATTGTCTTGAAATTGACAATAACTGCGACAATCTCATAAAAATAATACTACATACAGTGTTTGTGAGTTGTTTTTCGAATGAAGGAAAAACTGGCTAATAATGGTAAACTTGCCTAATTTTGTTTTTAGTGCACTGAATTTTATACTATCGTAGCACTTTGCTTCTGATTACAACTATAATAATTATACTAGGACCAGGGGCGGATGTAGAAACATTGAAAGGGGGGGAGGGCTCACCAGAATAACATCATAATAGGGTAGAGTTTATATTCTATCCAAAGGGGGCCCGGGCCAAGTAGGCGACTAAGGATTAAGTTAAATTATCAATTTTAATAAAACTAAGTTTAAAAAAATGAATTTTTACTGTTTATTTTGTTACAAACAACGTTTTTGCATTCCTTAGAAACGTACAGAGTTCAACGTTGTTGTTATTATTCAAAATCAATCTAATAATTGTTATTAAATTTACTAAACAAACATTACGATGAGATCTTATGTATAGGCAACCAACAATCTTCTAACACCACCTTAAAATACAAAGTAAATTTATTGCGCAAGGAAGTGTAAAATAGAAATTGATCGAAGGAAAAAAATTATTTATGATTTTTTCGACTTGAATTGAAAATGTCAATCAATCTTTATTCCATGCGAAATTCTTATTGAATAAATTGGAAGTTAAATCAACAAACATTTATAGGTGAAATTTTTATAGGCCGTTTTTATTATTATTTATTTAATTTCATTTAGCTACAAATGCTGCATTTGAAAAGTACTTGTTTACTGTAGTTTTAATAGTCGAGGACTAGTTTTGAATATTTTAATAAAGTTATACTTAAATCTGAAGAGAATGTACGCGATAAACTACAAAGATTAACCAAAAACGGAGATGGAGACCCTTACAAGAAAAATCTGTATTAATAGAAGTGTAACAAAAAAGGGGAATTAGCAGATGTCGTTAGCACGTAAATAGCACACAATTTTCCAATAGTTTTCATTCGTGTGTATCAAAGCAGCTGTAGAGCTTTAGGCGGCGTTATCGTCAGGCAAATATACGTTAGCATTTATTTACATACACCTGCAAATAGTATATGCTTATAATTTTTCCACTTTTCTTTACAAAACACTCATATTAGGAAATTTTGTGTAACTATAAAAGACATGAAAGCCTTCAATGGAAGAAATTAAAATGTAATATAAATGCAACTTATGTTTCCTGATCAGTGCCAGAAAAACGAGGGGGATCCAACTCAACATGTAAAGACTGGGATCTATGGAACAATGATGGTAGGGGCCTCTTTTGCAAACATTACATTCCCTGGGGGTCTCCGTACTTACCCTTCACAATATCATAGAGTATATATCCAGGAATCAGGCACGCTTCAAAGAAACTTTAAAATAGAAAACGAAAGTCGGGCTTGATCATTAATCATTGCAAAAGCGGTGTATTTACACAAACGATTGTTTAAACTTCAATGAGGTTTTACTTATTATACAATATTTTTCTTATTTTGGTTCGATATATAAAAAAAAGAAACTTGTAGTTTAATCAACTCGTCCCTTTCACAGTAAAAAGCGAGGGGGTGTTTTATTACGCTTTTAAAAGCTTTCCCATCATATAAATATTGTCTTATAATATCTCATAAAAGCACTAAAGAGTAATATAGTCGATTGATCGTAGTGAAAAACTCGGTTATTGTTTGCAAAAACATACGCCCCAATTTTTTACTTTTATTTACACGTTTGCTATATTGGTTACTGCAAACACGAGGGTTCTTAAAAATTGTTTCGTTAGAGTGATATCGAATGATAAATAACGCTTGTGCTTGGCGCTCTATGATATAAAACCCCGACATACATATAAAACAAAAGTGTTACGATGACAAATGCACGTCGCTAAAAAGGGGCTTACTAGATGTTTCGTGTTAAACGTAATGTAAATTTGTTAGTTGTTTTTTATCGTAAAGTTATCAATATTTGCCGAAGAAGAGTTTGCATTTGACATTTTTCTTTTTCGTATAGCTATAAATATTTTTGTTTCGAATTATATTAACTTTTGACGTTTGTAGACATTTATTGTTGATATATTTTAAGCAAACATTAAACAAAGAAATTACATTATCATATAACAAAAGAATAACAAAGTTGTTTTAAAGTTTCATGCAGAATAAACTTAAACAACATTCGTTTTGTATTAAAATTGACGCTTTTTAGTCAGGGAACCATTGTAGCAAGAGATAATAGGTATAAAAGTAACTTTAATTTAATTAAAAAATATCAGAGAAACGAAACAACGGGTAAATTAGCAATAAATAGCTATATTAACATAAATCAAAATAAGTTATAGAGATTTTGTAACTAAAACTCTTGCAAAATTATAAAATGTCATTGATCTTTCTTGATTCACATCGTTCTAAAAAAGACAAAAAAATTAATATTGAAACGTTCGAGAAGTTATTCGCAACTTCGAGAGCCTTCGCCAGGTTTTCTAGAATGTTCACCGAAGGATGTGGACCATACGGAAACATTTTGCCAAAATGTAAAAATACTGTGCAAATAAATCCGAGGTCACTTATTTCCCGTAATTCGAGGACGGCAGTGTTAAGAAGATTATTCAAGTCTAAATAAATAAGTCGTTAATGCGTGTGAGATAAATCTACGGTGAATAATCTGGTACGTGACTTTAACGTAAACAAGTGGTAAACAAGTGTGTGACTTTATCTTATCTTCGTGTCAGTGATAGATATTAAATATTATTAGATTTAGTTAGTTCGGTTAGTTTAAACGTGTATATATTTTTAGTAGTTTAAATAAATTAGTTTTAATAATAAAATCGTTACAATATTTTAGTAACTATAGTTATGGTATGTTTGTATTAACCATGAAATTTATAACACTAAGGTAGAAAGTAAATTATAAATACCATAATTTATGGTACTCTTGTCAGAAAAATTAACTACTGTAACGTACAATTTGTGGAGGAGGAGGAGGAAGGAGGAAATGGATCCACCAACACCAATTACCCGAACTTGCTTGGTTCAAGTTGGCCACATAGAAGATTGAACGATTTAGGATATAATTTCGAGATGAAGGATCGTCTGTTTAGACTAGTTGGATGGGCTATGTTACAGGTTCGTGCTTAGAGAGCACGACGTTCCGCGAGGCACCTACCTTTTGGATTATCCTCGTTTCTTAGGCTAGAAACCAAGTAGGCGGGAAAAGGAAACGTTATTGTAATGGACACGATGAGGCCAGTTAGTCAAGTAAGCTACGGCTAAAGAGAAACTGAAAATGTTGGTAAAACTAAAAATAATCAAAATAAAATGCTCTAAAATAATAAACCCCCATGCAATTAAATAACTAAATAAATACCATACTTCGTCGTAGCTGACTATATAAAAAAATCAAAATACCATGCAAAAATAAATTAAGTTGGACACTGGTCTTACGTTTGACTCTGGTCTTTTCTAGCGAATACAATGAGTTCGTTAACATTGTAACGGGTTCACTCTGGTTCTTGGGGTACTCCGGTCATCATCGAACTCCCGACATGCGAGAATCCTATGTACGGAGTATCAGGAAAACCACACGACAGGCATCGGTCGTTATCTGAAACGCTAATGCGTTTCAGATGGCAACGGAAGCTGCCGTGCGCTGTGAGAATTTGGAAGGCCGCTCGTCTCGGATCGTGGGACATGTTGATCCAGTTTAGGATATTGGATATTGGGTATCATGGAATAGGCGTAGGATGACTGCACTATTGAAAATGGTCATGGTGGGATCTCTTGACTACGGGGAGCCAAAAACCATCTACTTGGTCTGAAACTGTCAATTTGTTGTTGGCAGCCCAGCAAGTCAGAGTGTCCAGGCACTGTCGTGATTTTGCCTCTAGGTCGCGTCATCCGCGTAGGCAAAAACGTTGCAGTTATCAGGTAAGTCTCGTTTAAGTAAGGAATCAACAACAACATTCCACAAGGTCGGCCCGAAAACCGAGCCTTGGGGGCAACCTTTTGTCAGCCGTTTTGTATAAGAAAAGCCAGAAACGTTTGTGGATCGAGCGACTCGATAAATAATTACGAATGACGCGCATTGCGTCTGCAGGTGCTTTCTTGACGACGAGAGCTTCATTAATTTACGAATGGCGTCTGTCGTCGATTTGCCAGGAACAAAGCCAAAGTATTGACTAGGATGGAATAATCGTTGTGGAGGAATACTGTTATGTAATTTCTTTAACAATACACGTTCCAAAAGTTTACCTATTTCTGAAAGTAGCGTTATCGGACGGTACGAATTAGGGCTAGCGAGATCTCTCTTACGAGGCTTAAGAAACGTGATTAGCTTACCAGTTTTCCAACTGTTTGGAAAATACCCGCATTGAACACAAAAATTAAATAGGTTAATGAACGTAGAAGAGAGGGAATCTTGTACGACTGTTCTTAGAACGTTACAGTGTACTCCGTTGAGTTCGAAAGCTTTATTCTTGGGAATTTTGCTAGCCACCGACGATATGTCTCTTTTGTAATCACCTAGTCTGGTCGGGATTCAATATTTGCAAAAGATCGGGATTTGATTCGGGCTTGGTAAGAATCGTTGTTCGTTGGATCGTCGTCTGGGAAAAGGGAACTAACAATTGACTTAATTGTGTCTTGCTCTGTGAGAGTGTATCTGTCACCGTCACGGACGTTAGAGTATGGTTGGCTAGCCAAGAATTTTTGTGAGGAAATTCTATAAACTAATCCGCACGGACTCGCTGCCAAACTTTTCTTAACAAACCTTTGCCATGAGCTAAAATTTGCGTTCTTTACTGCCAGTTTGTACCGGTGAAGCGGCATTATACGAATTTGGCCATTGAGTTTTTAGCTCTGCAGGAGTTTTTTGTGTTTGCTTTCTTAAGCAACGTACGACTCGCTTCAACCTATTTAGCTTTGGACTCCACCACGGTACACCAGCTCTAGAATTCGAGCGAATTCGGTTTAAGCTATTTCGGCTAGACTCGACAATCAGCCTGGTCAGCTTATCAATAGAGACGTCTATAGAATTAGGATTATGGCACTTAGCTCAACGTGGAAGAAGAAGTAGGAAGGAGCGCGCTGACCTCTTTGTTTAGCTTGACAGGATCTATGTGTTTTACGTCTAAGATACGCTTGGGAGTCGGAACCGGTCAAGAATTTTCGACGTTTAAATCAAAACGTATAAATCGGTGGTCACTTTCAATCACCTCAGGGATTACTTCCCAGTTAGAAATTTTTCTTGCTAAAACTTGCGATGCTAGAGTGACATCAATGTTTGAAGAACCTTGGTGACTAGCAAAGGTAAAAGGTTGGTTGGGCTCACTTACAACAAATAGGTCACGTTCACGCACGAGGTTCTCTACGCTTCTGCCTTGTTCGTCAGTAAGCAAGGAGCGCCAAAGTTGCGATTTAGAATTAAAGTCACGTGCTATAATAATTGAGACGCTTCTTAGTTTATCCAAGACTCTGTGTAGATGTTGTAGATGAATGCAAACATTCTCGCTTAGTAGTCAATATACGCCAATGACACCCAAGGAGGTGTTTCTAACTGTAATCATGGATACGGTAGTGCAGTCATTAGTTAGATGGCTGAGGGTAACTACTCCGACGGGCTTCACGCTATTGAAAACAATAACCGAGAAATACCGCATAGAAGTGAATGCGGTGATCCTGTTGAAGGGCAAGGCCGCCCCAGCGAGCCTATACCCTGAACCACAACGATACACATAGGGCTCTTGGGTCAGCAAAATGTCAATGTCGTTGTCGGAGAAGCCCATGACTTCCAAGTTTGCAGCACGAGAACGCTGAAGATTCACTTGCGCAATCTTAAGAGTTAGAGGAGCGTCCTCACTGTCTATAATCAGTGTTAGCAATCTTGGCGTCAAGCCTCTTTAGGTACACCATGCAGTTATTGGAAGACGTCTTGTGTTTTATCACCTCATCTTTATGGCCATATCTGGCACAGTTTGCACATGCAGGGTCTCGTGCGCTGTTTGAGCAATCTTTAGTTTTGTGCTTTTCAGCACAAACACCGCATTGAATTTCGCTTTTACATTCACCTGATTGGTGGCCGAACTTTTGGAATTTATAGCACCTTTTGATGCGTACATGTTCATTGAGCCTGCATGAATTCCATGCAACGTAAACACGACGACTGGCCATGAGGTATTTTTTTACTTCCGGAGGTAGTTCAATTATCTAATCGCAATTGGATCTATCTCTGGGCCCGAATTTAAATAGCACCTTCAGGTATTCTCTGGCCTGTTGCATTATTTCATTAGTGGCGACATCGAAGTTTTGCTCAAGGATCGCCTCTTTTACCTGTTCGGGGGAGAGGTTGGTAGGAATGTCCGTGATAGAGATCTTAGGAAGGATTTTTCCTTGCGGTCTGATGACGAGGCCGGCTTTGTCAATGATATCCGTTGGGATTTTGGAAAGGTCGGTCTTTTCGGACTCCAAGCGAACGGAGTTTCGTCCCATTTTTGTCATTCGGTCTAGTCTTAGACCAACTATAGTAGGATTAAGAACTGTCATGAGCTTTGTTTTGGTCTCGTCAGATGTCTTTATGTTAGACTCAGGCTTGGGAACTATCACAACTGTGGACCTTGGGACTGTCGCGATGGATTTACCGGAAGGTACCTTCACTCTGTCTGCTACTCTGCTAGACCGAGCTACTTGAGAGTAAGAAACAGGATCAGTTGTGACTTGTTGGATGGCTAGTGATGACAACTTGTCAGTCACCGTCTTCAAGGCAGTTTGTACGCCCCTAAGAGCGTTCGAAATATATGAATGTTGCTGCGACATTCTTTTGACAAGAGTTGATCTACGGAAGATAGCTTGAATGCGAGACAATACATCCATTAATTCAGTTCGTCTGGAGGTAGAAATCAGCTTAGACATAGTTAGGACCTCTGCTTCGAAGGATTCTTCGAGTGTGGACAGTTGGGAGTCATCGGATTCGTCGTCGGACTCGGCTTTGCGACGACGCTTGGCACTGGCAGACTCAACCTCCATGGCGGAGGCCGAGGGGACGGGAGAAGGTGCGTGCGACAGGATTACGGCGAATAACTAGTGTCGACGTACCCTTTGGCCGTGCAACAGATTATTATTGCCGTATAGGACTTATAACCTGAGCTTCGTTGCCCATCTTTAACCACGTGGAGGTAGGGTTCTAAAGCTTTTCGTGTAGAGGAATTTACGCTGTAGAAAATCAAAGTATATATATAATAATTAACAAATTAATAAAATCGTCTGGTCTTAATACTAGGAATCGCAGTTGCTCACAATTTAGAAAATCAGTTACCTAAGCTTTAGCTAAAGGTGAAAGATTTATTCGCATATTGAAGAGAAACCAGAGTAATTTGGGGAGATGAGATGTTTGGCTTACCGTTTGGCTAGCTTCGCCGCAGATGGTCGTGGGTTGGATGATTAGAAAAAAAAGTACTCTTCCGATAAGCCAATGCCCTTTGCGCCACCTTTTCTTACGGATGAGTAATGTACTGAACGTCTGGGCTAGAGAAAAGGAAATCCCAGACCCGCAATCCCCAAAATACATTAAGAAATAAAACACTTGTTCAAGTAAGAAAAAGACAGTTTCGTTTATTAATTTTTTTTTCTGTATCGTTTATCTAAGACAACTACTCTCACGAAAGAAAATAGAGATAGGAGTCGAATCCTCGTTGTTTACAAAATTTTTACTTCTTCTGTGGCTACGCCACTGGTATCGTTATAATTATGACACAAATACTGAAAATACAAAACAAGTCTAAAATAGACTCTGGAAGCAGGTATTTTCATATAACAATGGTAGTAATAGTTATAAATACGTCCACGTAATTGATTTGATTACAATCCGCCCGTGGCCATGACGTCAAGTTTGCGAGTCAGATATTTACATGGGATTATATTACCCGGTAACATCACACCAAACTTTGACGCGTACTTCTAATCTAAACATTACCTTATTTGTAGGCATGTTGAAAAGTGGGAAGTTACCAGAAATGATCCACCCCAAAGTTGTTTCTTTTAGAATGGGCTTATGTTTACTCAAAGAAACGTGACCATCTAACAAAAGATCATAAAGTAGTAATGCTCCTATTAAAATATCAATAGGAGCCGACATGTTGAAATTATCATCGGCTAACATAATTCCATAGGGCATAACGAGATCGCGTCTGTCAAAACTTACGACAGGTAGGCTAGCAGATATTGTTGGTATTATTAAGCAAGTAAGGTTAGTTGCAAAATCCGAATAACGTGAACGCATTTCGACGGTGGTAGTGCCGTTAACCCGTGAAGAACTCGTATTAATGCCCATAATAATGATATCAGAAGGTTCTTTATTTAAGTGGAGTTTATCAAAAAATGATTTAGTTATAAACGATTGCTGACTAGCAGAATCCAGAATACACCTAGCATTAAACCATCCGCCCGTACTCTTGACTCTTACGACGGCCGTAGCTAGTAGCACCTGCATGGTAGATTCGACTTGTGAACCAAGCCACGGAGTTTAGAATCTGGCTTGGTTCACAAGTTGATTACCTAACTCGGTAGTGGTTCTTTGTTAGATTTTTTTTTGCTTTTTCAAGTTATCGTTTTCTTTCTTACGTTTTCAGAGTTTAGATTATCGCTTGTTTCACAAGTAGATAACCTAACTTTTGAGAAGTTCTTAGTTAGATTTCGGCTACTTGTTTGAGTGTTGCGATTTATCTCACGCCCTGATGAAGCCCCTTGCGAAAGTGGGCGAAACGTTGGCAACTTCGGTTCCAACAACAATGACACGGTCCAAACCCGGAAGACATTCTAATGTTAAATTTGTCAATGTTTGGAAGGTTGTTATTGTTGTGTACAAGAGACGCAAAAATTTCATAAAAGGGCGTGAAGTTTCCATCAAAATTAGGAATTTGAATCTTTGGTAATCTGGCACTTGCCATATGATTAAATGAAGAAACTATCTCATCAGAAGTCGTTGCTTTTGGTAGGTTTGTGCATTTATTATAAAAAACAGTTGCTCGTGTGCAAATTTTTATAAACCGTGTGTTAAAATCAGTATAATCACGAAATCTCGTTGTGTCTACTTCCTCCGCATCAAGTTTAGTAGTTACATCCTGGTAGTCCTGATCTAACATTTTAAAATTGTCAAATCTTAGGTTAAACTCAATAAAATCATTATCTTTTAAAAGTTCTGAATCTATGAATCTACGTATGACTCAAAGGACACGAGTTTATTAACCAACGTTTTACTGGTCGCAAGTAACAGTTTTATTTCTTTGCTGTGTGGCATCTTAAATAAGAAGTATAGCTTAACAACAAACAAGAGCAAGAACTTTGCAAGTTTCGGGAATAACTTTGGATGGAGCTGCCATTAGCTACCTGTTTCAGGGAACTTCTGTGGGTTTAGTTTTTCATTTTGTACTTATTTAACCGACATTGCAGGTGAAGATCAACTTAGTTGTGATTGTTTGAGAGACGACCTGAACGCTTGTGATTCAAAAACTTGTTTTTATTGTTTTCTTTATTTTTATCTTGTTAGCTTAAAGACCGATTTTAGGAGACGGTGCACACACTTACTTGCAGATGTTCTTTTGTTAGTGTTTTAACGTCTATCAGAGTGGCGGTGTTAGTAGGTATTATACATATCTGCAAATACACGTTAATCTTTACTATTCCGATTTTTGATTGTTTTTTTTATTGTCTCTATTAGGTACAATTTTTTTTGTTGGTCTAAGAATGTGTTTTCTAATATTTTACGTTTGTATGTGAGGGGACAGAAAAATAATAAATGTATTAGGCGTTACAGTGTTTAAATAAAACGCACTATAAAGTTTTTATACACGTTTAGAATTTGCTACTTGTAACGGTGGTCACATTTTATTGTCTTGTAATGAAATCACTAAAGGAGAAGTTAAAGAGATAGTTTAAGATTAGTACCGCTTAGAATAATCTACATACCTTAGAATATTGCAAATTTGGTTTAAAAATCGATTACTGAACAGTCGAGATTCTTAGATTACGGAAATGAGATTTTCCTGTATAATGTTTATATTTTAATAAAATGAAAATGCTGCCCAGTAATGTGGTAACTCGAATCAATATTTACTGAGTATAATGTCACTAACGTATATATCTTATGGCAAACAATTCTGAAAATGCTACAAATAACCAAAGTAAAAACAATGTTAATCAAATGATGACTGCAAAAAAGGGTGACAACGCAATTTAATTGCAAGATCGTGTCGAACGTGATCTGCATTTCCTTATGTGCAAGATCAACGGGGTTATGTTCTTCAAACCGCTTAAACTAAGCCATTTAACGTTTCCTGCCTTTTCAGCTAGAATGGATTTCATTTTACTCATTTAGCATGCAATCAAAGCACCCTCGTCGAGCTTAAGCTCTAAACGACGACGATATAAAGCAAAATTGTTTACAAACATAATTTTATTATTGAAATTTGTCGAAATTCTCCTTAATTATTTGTGCCCTTTTATTATTCGACTCAAAGGTGTTGTAAATTTGACTTAACGAGATTTGGAATCGATATTCTTTGTGTGCTGGTGCACACCGGGTGCTGTAAATAAATTTTCTCGTCCTTTATATTAGTTCAAATTTGAAACCGAACAAAATCTTAAATTTACAGTTTTCCTTGTTTAATTAAAAAAAATTCTAATGCGATTAAACCGTTCTTTGTTTATATTATCTCTCAAACACCAGGTGTACAATGTTTCAGAAAATAGGTAAACAATAGACCAACTTATAAGTTATTAAATATTTACGTTTTCTAAAGATTTTGTTGCCATCAGTAGACTTTTTTGTGTAGTATTAGAAATGAACTGGAAAACGTATATATAAATCTAATCTTATTAGTAAGGTGAGAGTTTTGAATCTGCAATTTCTTATATCGCGTTTAAATCTAGATGTACTTTATTTGTTTAAATAATTTGACAAATCAAAATAATATACTGCGTGTCTAAACAAACAATATATGTTCTAAATTGTCTGTACAAACGTTTAGAATGGAAATATTTATTCAAAATTTTATTGGAACAAAGTTATATAGAAAAAAGAGATTTGTTCCTTTAAATCTTTAAAACTGATGTTCGTTACCGACCGACCGACAATTGAATGATTTATTTACTGGTGAAGAAACATTTCATTCTAAAAGATTCGTTTCTGTAGTGTCAAAAATTCTAAATGTCTATTTCACAAACAGTGATTTACGAAACACCACAAGAATCGCTACGGTACAAACAAAAATGACAACACTAAACACCACATCATATATGACATAGTTAGAAATATGTTAAATTATCCTGCATACACCAGAGGTCTTTCTAAAACATTTTCAAATAGAATAGTCACAAACTAACAAAAATTTACAAAATTTTTGGACGTGCAAGATAAATCGAGAATATTAAAAATGTATTGTAAAGATTGTAATCAAGTATATGTTGGGCAAACAAGAAGATATCGAAACGTTCCAGAAATCATTCTCATGATCGAAGTTGATATTCTATTTTTCAGAACGTCCACCGAAAGATATAGAACATTCGCAAAGATTGTCAAAATGTACGAATGCGCTACAAACGAATCATAGGTCAGTTATTTGAGTAATTCGAAGTCGGCAGTGTTAAGAAAATTATTCAAGTTTAAATAAATAAGTGATTAACGCGTGTCAAGATAAATACGACAAATTAAACTCGTACGTGACTTTAATGTAAACAACAAGTGTTAGACTGAAGTTATCCGCGGACTTTATCTTTCGAGTAAGTGATAGTGCGATATAAATAGGTCTAAGTGTTTTCATTAAATATCCTTAGATTTAATTACTTCGGTTAGTTATAAACTTGTATATATTTTTAGTGTAAATAATCGTTACAGTGGTGTCAAGTGTGGAGTTTCCGAATTTACTGTAAATATCATTAAGTAATTTAATATCGCTCTCGTAATAAAAAAAATGATTACGTAAATAATTACACTTTAGTTCGGGATTCGCGTGTTTATTTATGGCGTGTAATTCAAATGTTTCAACTTATGCCGGTAACTCGTTATCAAACTAAAATGGATGCGAAGTTATTTGAATTTTTTGAATCAATAAAAAATGGTTAAGAATCGATGAACAGAAAAATTCTAGTAAAATGAAAGAAAAACTGTTCGAAAATTCTCAGAAAATGGAAGAAAATTCTAGGAAAATAGAAGAAAAATTGTTCGAAAATTCTAGAAGTTTAAAAGAAGAAATACGAACGAGCATTGAAAATCAAATAAACACTATTGAAGAGTTGGAGTTCGAAGCAGCAAGACAGGCGTCGCACCGAAGCAGTGATGAGCTCCGTTGTGCTGCAAAAATACCTTCGCACACAGAAGAAAGTATTGGAGAAATAGTGCGACGTGTATTTTGGGAACAAGTAGCTTGAGGAAGAGAAGTGACGTGCTGGAACTGCGGGGAAGTGGGCCACGTACGACGACGGTGTACTAAGCCCAAAAGCCCAAGAGCACCCGGAAAACTAGTACAAATTGACCGAATCGGGCGATAGTCGACCTCAACGAGCCAGACCCCGAAGATTACCATTCAAATAGCATCGCCGATGGAGCAATTGCATAGCATTTATCTGAATGGCAAGATCAATGGAAGAAGTGTTCAGTTACTGGTTGACATGGGAGCGACGAAAACCATCATTCGTCTTGACATGTTATTGGAAAACGAGAAGACATCACCAGTAACACTACGACTTCAAACGGCGATGAAATACCTACTCACGGACAAGTCAATTTAACCATTGGTTTGGGAAATGGAGTACTCGACCATCAAGTACTAGTAGGCGACATCACGGAAGAAGTTATCCTGGGAATGGACGTGATACAGAAGTATGGGTTCCACTTGGATATGAAGAACGATGTTCTGAAGATCGACAATGAAGAAATGCTGTATTGTGGCCTGTAGTAAAATAATGTTTCACAATGGCAGACTTTTTAGAGAGTTTTCACGGTCGTTGTCGCGTCACAAAACTTTCACCTAACATTTTGTTGATCATGCTGTCAGCTTCTTCAGAAGATTTCTAAAGACTGATGTTATCGTCTTGCGTTCTTTGTTCTATACCATATTTCGGTTCCGGTTCGCTGATCCGTGTCCGTTCTAGTCTGTTGAGTTGCGTTCATAGACATCTGCTGGCTTCTTGCATGTTCTTCACGCAGCGTAGATCTCCATGTGTTAGAGTTGTTGGGATTTTTTGTTATTTCCAGTGATTCGAGTATTCTTCGCTGGTGATAGTGTATGCTTCGTGCTAAGACCGTTACGTTTCCGTAATCAATCCGGTGATCTCCAGTCTCAGGTAGATGTTCCGCTACTGCAGTTTTGTCTGTGCGTCTGAGTTGAGCGTCTCGTTAATGTTCTTTAACCCTGCATTGAATGCTTCTTCCTGTTTAACCGATGGAACTTTTGCTGCACATACACTCTAATTTGTATATACCCTATAGTTACCTCAAGTCCTTGGAGAATCTCCACGAAATGTTTGGAATTCTTAATGTAGCTGGTTGTAGTTTGCTAACTCGTAAGTCGGTGATCCACAGGTACTGACGATAGGTCTTAGAGGGTTTCTGGTTTTATGAATTTTCGGTAACCCATACAGTCGTGGAGGTTGGCTTTCCGATGGTAACAGCCTTTTTTGTTCTTCTGTTAGTATAGATGAGTATTTGATCGCCTTTTTTATGCATCGTTCAATTTTCGCAGTAGAGTCCTTGTTTATTTTTGTGTAATGGTCTGGGTCTAGTAGAGTGTCCTGATGTAGATATCCTTATCCATTATTACTGTAGCGTTACCTTTATCCGTTCGTAGAATGATTACTTTTTCATTCTTACGTAAGTCAAGTAACGCTGTTTTCTCATTATTGGTTATGTTTTTTGATGGTGGTTTGGCTAGTCAACATCTTCATGGAAGTTTTCGAACAAGAAACTGTCAACTCAAGCGACAGGAAACCGAAATGCTGGTACAGATACGTGGACGACACTTTTGTCGTATGGCCACACAGACGGGAAGAATTACAAAGTTTTCTTCAACATATCAATGGACCCTCTAACAGTATCAAATTTACCATGGAGATTAAAAAGAACAAAACGCTGCCCTTTTTAGACGTTCTGGTAACACGAACGGACAACAACAAGTTAAGTCATAACTTATACCGCAAGGAAACACATATAGACAATATCTACACGAATCCTCTTATCACCATCCACAACAGAAGAGATCCCTCATTAACACACTTCTAAGAAGAGCAGAGAAAATTAGTGATGAACACAAGCAGGAGGAAATCAAACACGTCAAAAACACTCTTATAAATAATGGCTACAACAAAAAATTAATCAGACCACAGAAGAAGAAAGAGAAGCAAGATGAGGTTACCGCGGAGGCACCGTCAAAAACATATGCTTACTTACATGCCGGAGTCATTGACAGATTGAAAAGGGTTCTAGGAAAGAACATCACTACACGTTATAACACAGTGAAGAAAATAGATCAGCTCATACCACCTAAAAAAGATCAACTTCCGAGACTACACAAAATATATACAAATTAGAGTGTATGTGCAGCAAAAGTTACATCGGCTAAACAGGAAGGAGCATTCAGTGCAGGGTTAAATAACATTAACGAGACGTTCAACTCAGACGCACAGACAAATCTGCAGTAGCGGAACATCTACATGAGAATGGAGATCACCGGATTGATTACGGAAACCTAACGGTATTAGCACGAAACAGACAGACACTATCATCAGCGAATAATACTCGAATCACTGGAAATAATGAAATATCCTAGCAACTTCAACCGTAAGGATGTATACAGATTAAGCAACACATGGAGATCTACGCTTCCTGAAGAACATGCAAAAAGCCAGCAGACGTCTATGAACGCAACTCAACAGACCAGAATGGACCATCGAAGCGGAACCGAAAGACGATATATAACGGGGAACGCGAGACGATAACATCAGTTAAGTGAAAGATTTGTGATGCGGCATCACCCGAAAAACAGTGCTACAACCCAATTTTTGTTCAACATTTTTTCCGAGTTTACAGGTAAAACATCCTTAACTCTCATCATTTCATTAAACTTTTGAAATCTAGAAAGTTTGAACCGTACGATCTTAGTTTTGATGTCACTTTTTATCAAAGTTCCTGTTAGAGATTCGACTATTATTATCGAGCAAATTCTGTCTCACCATGACAAATATTTAGGTTTGGTTCTTCTTATTGAAAAATGTTTATCAGTCATTTACTTTTAGTTTGATTACAAGTTTTACGAAAAAGTTTTGGGCGCCGCTATAACTTCTTATTTAGTTTCTTTTAGCTAACATTTTTATGGAATCTTTTGGAACGGTTGCTTTGAAATCGTAGATATTAAAATCTAAAGTTTGGTCTAGGTATGTTGATGGCACTTTTATTGTTTGGTTCTATAGTCGTCTCGAGATTTCTTGATAATATAAATAACCAACACTTTGATATCAAGTTTACCATGGAAATCGAAAAGAATGGTACTCTTCCATTTGATGACGTATTTGTGACAGGTCAACATGACGGACTTTTAGGACATTCTGCTTATGGCTAACCTACATATACGGACAAATATTTTCAGGCTTTGTCATCATCCGGCACAGAAACATTCCGTTAATGAATTTTTGTTTCATCGTGCTTTTTTCTATTTGCCAACCTGGGAATCTAGACTCGAAACTACGTTAATCTCAGTAGAAGTTTTTTAAACAATGGTTATATGAAACAGGAGATCCAGATAGTTACAAATCGTCGTCTACATCTCCGTACTCCAGTACCTAAGAACATTTCGACTTTCGGTTGCAATTCAAAATTGGCATTCTTACCTTACATTTATCAGGTAACAGATCAAATAGGAAAATTTCTTCGTTAGAATGGTATTACTTATATTCAACTCGACAGGTAAAATCTCACAAATTCTAGCTTCTTTCTTCTAAGGACAACTTTTCTGCATATGTTACGTGTTTTTTCTTGTAACTAAAAGAGCGACGACTAACTGAGTTGTTTCGGTGAATGAGTCGTAAGCTTCGTGGTGTTAGATTATAAAATGAATTTAAAAAGGCGCCAAAACGATGAAAGACTAGTGTGGGAGACGCCGTTTAAATTTACCCGCAGCTGAAATAGAAGAAATGACAAGACAGAAGTGGCAACACAGAGAATATTTTTTTTATTACAGACAGCAGTTTACGTTAGAAGAAGGTACATAAATATATTTATATAAATTGTATCAAACACTAGCACCTAAGTCGGTATCACAGACAAAATATAAACTACGCCTTTGACTGGGCAACACATAGTACAGCAAAGTGACCTAGTTGGTTTAACTTATAAAAAATCGAAGATTTAGAGAATTAAAGCGCACCGTATAATAATATGTGACACAACAAAACGATTTTATAATTAATTGTGTTACCAAAGTAAAATGTACGCACAGTCGTTCTTACAATTGACTGACCACTAAAATACTAAGAATTACGTAGAAAGTATAATACTTACAATTAGTTTTTCTCACAGTATGCGGCTAGCTAGCGGCACAGTACCAGCATTTTCTAAAACTTAAAAGTGAAATCTTATAAAAACGTACATACGGCGTGATCACAAGTAAACCTCTTATTCATGCAATTATTGAAAATAAACGACTGCGCAGAGTGTCCTTCAAATTAATTTCGTAATTTTTGGTTTCTTCCAATACGAATAATAATTGCATTCAATTTCTCGAAGGTGTAGACAGTGTACAGCGACGTGACGTTATCATGGAATTGTTTTCAATTACATATGCTTATTATCTCCACAGACAAAAAAAACGTGTGGGAGCATGGAAACCCGCTACAATAAATTACGGAAAAATTAAATTAAACCACAAACACAAGAAGTAAACTTTTACCCTAAACCACAAACACAAGAAGTAAACGTTTACCCCAAATAAAGACTTTCACACAGATCGCAACAATATTCTATTTCATATTTATATGAAGGTGCGTGAAATACTTAACAATGAAAGCCTTGTTGGGCGTACACAACGCTAGATCATGTTTGCGTGGGTGTACCGAGACTAAATTTTATACAGGGAAAAAACATTATACTAAAGCATTTTTAACATAACACATACCAAATTTCTTGTTCATGTGGTTTAGTCTATATCGGTGAAACTGGTCGTTCCGTATTTCAGATAATAATAATCATTTATTTAAGTCTGCCGTTTCTGAACATTATTTTACTACAGGCCACAATACAGATTTTGCTAACGTTTTAGTTACTGCAAAATCTCCAGTCGTCTTCAATATGAAAGTCTGAGTAAGCATAGAAATCATCAAACATCTCAATAACTTCAATCGGGGCAACGGTTTTAAACCATGTTCTATTTGATTTTGGGTTGTTATTGGTTTATCGAAGACACCCATTTTTGAACGTAACCTAATCAAAGTCGAGTTTATCCCATCGATACGGAAACAACTACTTTTTAAGTCACTTCTGTGGAGTTGAGAATATGGCTTGGTTCACAAGTTGATTACCAAACTTCGTAGTAATTCTTTGTTAGATTATTGTTTACTTCTTTAAATTTTTAATTTTTTTTTATCCTGATGAAACTCTTTATAAAAGTGAGCCAAACGTCCTAATCTTAAAGTTTTAAAAAACTTACAGTGGACAACAACAGTTATGAAGAGGTTATTGGAAAATTTGTCGGTGATTGTTTGGCGACGAAAAAACATATTTTGAAAAATGGACTTTTTTTATCATTAGACTATTTACTAGGACGTACCATATGTAAAAGCCCAAATACACTAAGCTGCAATAGAATCTGCAAAATTGTTTATTGGGGTCGTTTTAGTGGACATATTAAAAAAAGCAAAAAAGGTCAAATTTAGAAATCTGCTACTTCTTTTGTTTTGAGTTGAATTCACTTTTGTTAAACGCCGTAGTCAAATATTGGTGGTTCTAAAATACAAACTAAAGTTAAAATGAAAAGGAAATTTTGATTTTTACAAATTTTTTTTCTATTTTTTAAACTGAAGACTTGCGCTATTGAAAACCCGTATGAAAACTATAATAAGCAAAAGAATAGGTTAGAACAATCTTCCCCAATCTTTTTTATCGCCGGACCGGTCAACGTTTGATAATTTTGCTGATGGCGCTGAGGGGGGGGAGTCTGTAACAAATTTTTAACTAAGTATTTACGTGTACATTAGATATGATTATTATAAATATAACTAATTTTTAATACAATTAACACTAATAAAATTAACGATATTTAAGAAAAATGACTAATTTACATATGACTATCATTTATTTACACTTGCACACGCATTAGCTTATTTATTCAGACCGACAAATTCTTCTTCCAGCGGTGACTTTTTTCCTGAGAGAAATTTTTGCAATGGCTTTCGTAATTCAAATACTCTGATTTTTCTTATTTCTGAGTATAAGAAAAAGCTTCTGTACTCTGCGTTTATCTCCTTTTTAGCCATAGGAATACGATTAGCACAATATACACGTACACCAAGCACTATTAAACATAAGAAAATACCGGTGAACAAGCAGAAGAGTGATACACATCTTTTCTTTACCAAAGCTACAACGCCACTGTCGCTTGCAGCCGTGATATCACGATATTTTGCGCAAGTGCAGTATTGGTACAGTTTTAGCTTATGGAAAGAACACAAATCCCAAAGAAATACACCGCGTTAAACAAAATGGAAATAATTTAATGTTTCTTCATCGGTCCGCTACTATTTGATCTATGGACCGATACCGGTCCGCGACCCACAGCATCTATTTGATCTATAAGGTATTACTACAGAGTTCTTTTTGCATAAAGAAGACGTTTTTGCAGTAAAAGTGAATTGTAATCAATTCAGTTTTATATTCCAATAAAGACGACAAAAATTTGAACATATTAGATATTCACATCTGAAGTTCTTTCGGCTAGATCTAGTCGATGAGGTACGGATGATTTTATGTTATTTCAAAAGAAGAACTAAATAAACTGGTCAATTCTATAACATATGCAGTAGTCATCAAAAACAATCATACTAAAATTAGTAGATTAATTAACGTTTATAATATTGGAGGACTTTTATTAATCGACATATATAAAAATGTGTGCTTTTTATTGATAATTCTGTTTTTATACAATAAAAAAAAGAAACACACTATTGTGATCTATTAGATATAGACAATGTGCGAATACAAAATATTTGGAAACATTTTACTGATTTTATTTTCAAGGTTCCAACATAGATTTTGTGTTTTGAACTGCTAAGATAGTATTTGCTGACCGTGTCTGAAAGTTTAAAAACTACATGTGTTACGTGTATTGGGTTATTAAAGTAATAACTTCTAAGAAAACTGACATTGGACATGTTTCCTTGTGCAGACGGGTGACCGGAATCGACGACTTAAATGCAATGTTTTTGGCACTGAATATTACATGAAAACATTTAATTTTAAATAGAATTTTTAAACAAATTAATTAAAATATGAGCTGTATTTTTGTTGTTAAATTTAATTGTTTCTTACTTATTTTTCATTTTATTGCGTAATTTTGTTTTATAAGCGCCGAATTTAATCCTCCCTTTATACATATTTTAAAATTTACTTGTTTCACGTACCTATATCTGACGCATTAAGTGACTTCTATATAAAATAACTTTGATTGACATTTTAAATTAAATTATTTGATGAAACAGTCAAATATAAAAAAAAATGTTGTCATTTTAAGTATTTTTGTAATAGTCGATTTGATCAAATTTCCATTATATACGCTTTGAAACAAACAATTTATATTGTTATTTGAAAATATCATTTTTAATAAACGTCATATAATTAAATTTATTTAAATTCGAAATTACTTTTACATTACATTACAAGAGAAAAAAAGTAATTTTGTAATTGATTGTTCTAGCAGGGTGTCTACAAGTTTGTAAACTTTAAAAAAAGCTAAACGATTGTTAATTAAAACCGAATTTACTAACCAATGTCAACATCGAATAAATATGTAAAAATTAAGCTAACAGAACTAAATTGATGTAAAAATAAAAATTAGGGACGTTTTCAGCATGAAAGTTTGTAACCGAACCGAAGGCGAGGCTGCAATTCATTCGAGTTGGCAATGTACATTTTTTACAAATTATACACTATATCGTTAATAGTTTTTCAAAGTCAAATAAAAATTTAACAAGAACAACTTATGCGGATACTAAAAACCTAAACTTAAACATTTGTGTTAATAATACCTCAGATGACTATGCCAAACTTTGTATTTATTTTATTTTAATTTGTTTGCGTTTATATTACAAGTTGTAAGTGTTACTATATTTAATTCCCGACTTTTAGCTATTCATCTCTATTTACAAAAATGTTGAGTATAATGTACGTGGTTTAAATACGAGCAATTTGAATTCAAACTAATTATTATTTTAATTTTTTAATACATTAATTTTAAGTAAAATTTAATATGGATGAGCTGGATTCTTCTAAGCATGCCTGGTTATTCATGCATGTGTTAATGTAGTTTTCATAAGTAGTTATGTATATTTTTACTCTTTATTACATTATAATCTTACAAAAACAGTCTATTTGCACGGTGTCGCTAGTTTCTTAAAAATTATGGTTGGTTCTATAGCTAATCTTTTATATATTGACGTTTATGTTGACAAGTGCGCAAAAACTTTCAAAGACGGTTTACCAATGCAAAAAATTAAAATTTGTGGTAGTCAAGAGCTATAAATTGTTTTTATAATTCATTATCTTGTACGGAAATGACTTTGACCTGTACAGAAATGAAATTGGTCAATGAAACGTTGTATTATCTGTTAGTCGTAGAAAAATAATAATTTTGAATTTTAATTTAAAAAGAGGACACTCAAAAACTTTATAAAGACAAATAGATGAATCTAAAAAACAAACTAATTTAAGGTGATTTTTCTTTCTCATTCGCAGTTGATTTTTCTATTTGTCAGTTAACATCAGAAAGTTAACGTAAGTACATTACTAACTACCAATATCGTAACGTCCCCATTTCTGTAGTTAATTATTGAGTCCGCAGGAAAAAAAATGTGTGTAATTGAGAGTAAATGATTATTAACGCCGAAAGATTGTCGCATTTTGTTTTTTAAACTGCGTTGGTTTACTTTTCGCACTTGTTACACAAATACCTATTTCTGTAACTTGAACGCTTAAAACAAATCTTTTATTTCAATTGTTTTCTTATGTTAATCATTTCCTAAGCATCCACAAATAGCCAAAAAAAGATTACGTGTGAAAGCAGTACATTAAAAAAAAATTACAAACAAATTATGATTGATTAATTAATTTTTAATTTTTTTGTTTTGTTTAACCAATATATTGTGAGACACACTTTAACAATTAATGTTGCTTTTGTATTGAGTTTTAGTAAAGGTAGTGTTAGGATTATATGCAATTATTTAAAGGTTTGTAGTTAGCCATAAAGCTAAGGTATTGATTTGATGGCCGAACTGTTGCTTTGTCGCCAAATGTTGTTACGGCTGCGTCTTTTTCTGTATCTATTCTTTCTTTCGAGGTTTTTGCCTTATTTAGCCGTGGCGCACAAGAGGTCGTGCACCGCTTTTTGTTTACCCCTGATCTGGAGCACTTTAACGTTTGTGTTGTTTGCCATTATTTTATTTTGTTTGTGTTCCGTTTCCACTTGCGGTTGTTAGTTTGTTTAGGTGTTTGTTATATATTGGACAATACTTTGTCCATATACTGTGTTCTGTTAAGTCACAAAGCGGGTTTTTTGCGTTTTGCATTGGTTGAACAGTTGAAACAGCAGCTCCTCCGATTAACACTTTCACAGATTTTAGCGTTATGGCCTAGGCTCCAACACCAGCCACATTTATCGTTGGGTCTTTTTTTTAGTATTCGGCAAAGGGTTATACGTAACCGGACTCTTCTTGTTGTCTCTAGTATCTTGAAACTATTGTCTCTGATGTTATTGTTGCAGAGATTTGCATTCCTTTAACACTGGAGCGAAGTGGAGAATCGACAGGATCGGAAAGAAAAAAACAAAAGACAAGAAATTGTACAAGAAGTTTTTGCAAGGAGTAAGAGAACAAAAAGCAGCCCGAGAAAGGAGGAAAGTGGTAAGGAGAAGCACGAGGCAATGGAGATGTGTAGGGAGAAGATTAGAGAAATAAAGCAGACGAGGGAAGAGAACAATACATTAGTAGTAAATCTGGAAAAGGTCACGGAGAACTTAAGAAAAGAAAGAGAAGAGCGAAGGGAGATATGCGATATGTGGGAGAATAAAATAAGAGCATCGAAGGGAAGAGAAGAACGTAAAAAGCAAGTGAATAACTAAAATAAAATAGCGAGTGGGTTAATACTGGTGAAATTGGACTCTGTAGAAGATAAGCTAGAAATATTAAAGAAAAAAGGAAGGCTAAGAGGAACAAGGATATTTATAGATGAAGATATGACTTCAGTGGAAAGAGAGGTACAAACAAAACATAAGGATGAAAGAAAGAAAACTAAAGAAAGAAGGAAAAATAACAAAAGGGTTTATGAAATTATGGGTTGAGGGAGAGGAGATGCACTGAAACGTAAAAGAAAATAAATTAGAGAGGAAGCCAAAAAAACTAGAAATAAAGGGGGTAAAGGATAAAACAAATGAGGACGACTAGGCAAAGATCAAGGAAAACGATAAGAAAAAAACGAAGGAAATAGGTTTAGTATTTTGGAACGTTGCAGGGGTTAAAAATAAAAGAGCTGAATTTTGAAAGTATATAGAAGGGTTTGACATTGTGGGTTCAGTAGAAATGTGGCTGGAGGAGAATGATTGGGAAAGATGAAAAGTAACTTTACCAGATGGATATAGATGGAATTTACAGTTCGCGACAAGAAAACGAAAAAGAAGGAAGAGCGCAAGGAGGTATAATATTGATACCAAGAGAAGAAAGGGTGGTAGAAGAAGAGGAGAATAAAAAGCAAGCAGTAAATCAAATATTAAGGGAAGATGAGGGTAAATATAAGGTGATAACAGCGTACGATTAAGAAATGAAACAAACAATAAGGAACTTGAAGCAGCTACTGATTGAAGAGAAGAGAGGAAAATTAATAATAGGTGGGGATTTTAACGACAGAATTGGAGAAGGTGAGTCTACGATAGTGAATGGGGAGGAAATAAAAAGAGTAACAATGGATAAGATATTAAACAAACAAGGTAGAGAGCTATTACAGTTATGTGACGGGAAGGGGTGGGCTATACTCAACGGAAATATGGAATAAAAGGGGAACAAGAAAAGAAGTACCGGTTACAAAAACTAACTTGCTTAATTATTTTAAAACAAGACAAATATTGAATCAAACACCGTAAAATTACAAAGCAAACCGATCAAGTATTAACGAATAACGGGAGAGAGAGAGAGAGAGAGAGAAATTAGAAGTGAACGTTTAATTTAGTACAAAACATAAAACTTACCTCTAACTTAAAGTTTCTTAACGCACGTAGCTACATCAATAATGTTATTCTCGAAACTTGTGAAAATTGTAAGCTTACATTCATTAACGTGTGTTTGCCAAACTCTGGCCTTGTCTATATAAATATATTTAATCAAAATAAAGTCAACGTAAACAACAATTATTTAAATACAAATAAAGCTGAAGGCTATATAATGTACTCAACTGAAAGTAAAAATTAATTAGTAATTTTAGTTATACAAAAAAACAGCTAAGAGCTGAATATAATTAAATCGTGAAAGGCTGAACAAAAAAACAAAATATAATTTATGACTTTATTTAAATAATGCAAACACACACATCAAATTACACTTAAGTTGTCGAAGAAACGCAGTTATGTTGAAGAGAAAATTTCTAAATTAGAGACAAAATTACACTGAAGTTGTAGAAGATACGTAGCTATGTTACAAAACTAGAAATGTTTCAATACCGTCAAGACACTCTGTTCCATCTGTATCATCCGGCTAAACTACCATTTGTGGGATTCAAACAATTCGTTAAATAGAAATAGTGACTCCGACATATCTTGTAATCTGTAAAACGTTAAATATTAGCCAAATAAACGATGGCGTCAGATCGTTATTTTGTTACCCGCGCGCAATTTTTTAATTTGTGGAAAACTTGCTCCAAGGACTTTTAATGAACAGAATTGCCCATTTGTAATTCACTTCGAGTTCAAAGATATCGAACTTACGTGCAACGCGCACTGAAGTAGAAAGTCAAATAGGTTCGAAAATAATCCACCAGTGGTGTCGGCGTACCAGTGACGTGGTAAAAATTCAGTTAACATACGACAAGTTAGATGTAGCACAAGATTGATAACTATACTATAATTTTTAAGATTCAAAATTTTATTGATTTTGACATGTAAGTTTTCGTTACCGAATCAATAATATCTGCTCTTTTGTCACTGGCTAGTCGAAGCGTTTCTAGAACTCCATCAGAAAACACTACTTCAGCAAGGTTACGAAGATGGCGGGAAATTGTTAATAGTTTTTTGTTGCCAAAAGGTTTGTTTTCAAAGAACTGTTGTGTATTATGGTTATTTTTTTTTCTATAAAGAATGTATGGTAAATTTTGTTACGCTGGTTTACTCGTAACCAAAAAAAACCTTGGAGGGTCGCAGGTTTCGTGATACAAGCTTATTAACTAAATCTAAAAAGGCACTAAAACGATAAAAGACTAAATTAGGGAGATATCGTTTTAATCTACCCGCAGATGAAAAAAAAACAAATAACACAACAGAAATGATAACACAGAATATATATTTATTTTATCACAGACGGTAGTTAAACATGACGAAGTAGGTATAATTGTAAAAGTTTTCTAAACGCTAGTACATTGGCTGATATCACAGGCGAAATATAAGTTACGCCCTCGACTGGGCAACACGTTGTACAGTAAAGTGACTTAGTCGGTCTAGCTTTTACACTTAAAAAAGGAATGACTTTACATTCTTAAATTAAATTACAAGACTACGAATATTAAAGGTCTAGGGAATCAAAGCGCACCAGATAATAATATGACACAAAAAAAGGTTTTAACTTTAATTGTGATTACAACCTAGTATGTACGTATGGACGACTAACCACCAAACTATTAAAAATTAAAGTAAAAAATGTAATACTTATAGTTATGTTTTATCCAGTAAGGGATTAGCTAAGTCCGTACCAGTATTACTCCATTAAAAAACATAAAAGAAAACATACATACGACGATATCACAGGTAAATTGTGTCTTTAATTCATACGATCCTTGAAATAAACCAATGCGCCGATAAAATTAATAATGCAGTAGAAAGGAAAAGATACAAGAAAAACATAAAAGAGTATAGAGAAAAGAGGCGGTGAAATAAGGAATGCAGGGAAGGTAAAAGCATGTGGAAAAAAGGAAAAATTGATATTCAGGAATATAAAAGATTAAGATCACAATATAGAAAAGAGTGTTGTAAGAGAAAAGAGAAATATAGAAAAGAGTTAAAGGAACAAATAAAAATGTTAGAAAATGAAGGAGACATGTGGCGCTTTTTGAATAAGGAAAGAAAAATTAGTAAAAAAGAGGGATTACAAATTGATATGAAAAAATGGAGAGAACATTGTGTATAGGTCATAGGTGGGGAAGAAAAGAGAAAGGGTGAATTTGAAATAGAAAGGATAACAAGAAGAGGGAGCAGTACGGCTATACAGGAAGAAGAAATAGAAGCATTAAGAAAAATAAAAAAAGGAATGGCAGAAGGGACGGATGGGACGCAAGGAGAACAATTGAAATATACAGGAGAGAGAACGAAAGAAAGAATAGGGAGAATTTTACATAAGATATGATTAGGTGAAGGGTTTCCGGAAGATTGTAAAGAAGTAATAATATGCCCAGTTTACAAAGGAGGAGGCAGAAGAGAGGTAAAAAACTATAGAGGTATAAGTGTTGCAAATGTGGAATATAAGATTTATATGACAATTTTGCAAAAAAGACTGGAAAGAGAAATCGAGGAAAAAGAAATCTTACCAGACTGGCAGACATGATTTAGAATTGGGAGAAGGGTATTAGATAATGTATACATATTGAAACAGATAGTAAACAAAAAATTAAAAGTGAAGAGAGGAAAAGTTTTTGCGTTATTTTTGGATATAAAAGCAGCATTTGATAATGTAAATAGGAGTAAATTATGGAATATATTGAGGAAGAAACAGATAGAGGAAGAACTAGTTAAGAATATAGAGGAAATATATAATGAGACAAAGTGTAAAGTAAGAATAGATAGAAAGTGTAGCGTTTTGGACAAATAAAGGATTAAGGCAGGGGTACCCACTTAGTCTTAATTTATTTGCAGTACATTTAGAGGATTTAGAGAAAGAGTTGAGGAATAGTAATAGGAGGTTAAAAGTGTTGGTTTTGGCGTATGCGGATGACATAGTGATTATAGCGAAGAAAGAAATAGAAATGAAAGAGATGATAAAGACAGTAAAAAAGTATCTGAAAAAAGTGTTTAAATGTAAATGTGAGAAAAACAAAGATAGTAGTGTTCCAAAAAGGGAGTAGGGGATAAAAAAGAGTGGCGTGAAAGTGGGGAGACGAGGTAATAGAAAGTGTAAATGACGTGACTTATTTGGGTTATCGAATCAGATACGAAATAAAAATGAGGCTCATATAAAGTGGTTGGCGAAGAAATGTAAAGAATAGTAGGTCTGGTGTGGAGTACAAGAGAGAGGGGGTTTGGGAAGCAAATAGAAGCAAGAAGATTATTGTTAAACAAATTAATAAAGAGCGTAATGATGTACGGGGCGGAAATATGGAGGTGGAAGAAATGGGGGGAATTTGAGTAAGTACAAGAAAAATACTGGAAATGGACGTTAGGATCAGGAAGGGAAACGCCAGGGTACATACTAGAGGAGGAAATGAAAATAGAAAAGCTAAGAGTACAGGCGGGGAAGAGAGCAATGTGTTACGATGAAAAAATGAAAAAAAGAGAAGAATGTAAATTGCTTCAAATGTGCTGGAGATAGGTAAAGAATCAAAAAATTAAACATAGACCAGAATAAAGTATTATGAAAGAATTGGATATGCGAGCAAAAAAGTAGAGAAAATAAGGGAGACAGGAAGGGAAATAAAAGATGAAGTAATAAGAGGAGATGAGAGTATACAGAGACAAGAAACAAAAGCAAGAATAAAAGAAAGGAAATACAATGAGAGATATACAAATATTCCAAGGTACATAAAACGCGAATAAAGCTTGAGATTAAAAAGAATGGTAGATAAAGATAGGAGATGTATACTATGCGGGGAGGGGTGTTAAAATATAGAGCACATGGACTAAGAGAAGAGGAGAGAGGAAGGTTGGAGATTTTGGGAAAAGGAAGAGAAGGAGTGGAATGGATGGAAGAGGTATTAAAAAGGAAGAAGATTACAAGTAGTGTTTTGATTAGCGGTGAAGGATTTAAGATTATATTTTTTTATGTAGTAGGATAATTTTACTTTTAGTTTTAAAAAAATACGAATTCTTTGTTAAAAATTTCTTTTTATAACAGATAAAGGTTATTAATTAATTAACTTTTTCCAGCTTTGACTCGAAGGTTCTACTAAGCGTCTTGGCTTGAGCTTTATTTTCAGCCATTAGGACCATGTTGCTTTTTTTGTTTTTTTTACTGCTTCGAGGGTATTCTTTTTCGTCTTGTTTTTTGTTTTACTTCAATTGTCGTTAAATATATTCTAACACTTCATCTAATTTGTTTCATTTTTGTTTTTTATTTCTTTCTTTACTCGTGGTTGGTGAAAACTTTTGCTTTATTGTTACTCTTCATTCTTATAGTGTCTCTCATCCGTTTTTTTGTGTTACATTGTTCGTTATTCGATAAGCAACTAAAAAATAGTAGTTTTTTATTGACTTGGTATTTTAGAACGTATCTGATTTAAATGTTGTATGGCCTGTTTATTATTTTATGGCATTTGTTTATTCATGTACTTCTTTTCCAATCGCAAATTTACTCTATTTAATATTGATTCTGTGAAATACATAATAAAACGAGTCTAATGCATAATTCAATTTGCCAACTATAATAAATGCACTGGCTTTTCTAAAAATTTCGGAAAGTCGGCAACTTTATTTTATGAAAGCTATATAAATATTAAGCAATGCGTCACTAAGGAACCAACGAATGAAACTTGCAAGAAGTACGAATAATAATTTGGTCAGTGACGTTGATATCACAAAAGCGAATGTAGATTATTTTTTTTTACTTTATTCAGTTTTTACATTTATATGTGAACACACTTACGGTTACATAACTTTTTTGTAACAAGAAGCGAAAATTAGATATGGTAACTTTATTATTCAAATGCTTGATGCATTTAAATTAGTCTCTTCTTGTACCATAATTCTGCTGTAACGAATGCTGATGGTTTTTAAACAAATGTGTGACAATATAATTATGTAATTTTGTTGAATCGTAATTAACAGAAATGTTTAAAGTTTAATTTAGTTGTATGGAACAATGCAATTTAGGAAAGAGCGCCAATATTTTTCTAAACGTAACGTTCCACGTATTTCTAAAAAGAAAACATTTATTTCAAACAAGTTTATTTAATTATAATGTATTTGTATTTCATAAATCAACAGAAAATATACAATTCCTTGTACAAATAAAACTTCATTATAATTATTACATTATGAAATATTCAGAATTAAGGATTTGTTGTAATTTAAATAAACAATAATAAAATATTCACAGGTTACAGAATTAACATGGGTTTCAGGGCACATTTCCATTATTATTTATGAGAAATTGTGGTGCTTGAAGGTTAGACGTGCTTTTAATTATTACGGAAAGTATTACAGTTTTGTACTGATTTTAAATTTCAATTAACGTTGAAATATGTTATACGTAATGAGTCGTTTATGGACAATTTCAATTTGTTTTTAAGTAACACTTTTATGGTACACGAAATCAATCTTTGTGTTGTGTATTTTTTTAAATTCTGACCGATTTTTAGCAATTTTGGTTTTTGATAGATTGAAAGGTTAACTTGAAGCCATAAAGGCGTTATGTTAACTATTTTTAAACACTTAGTAAATTTTTCGAGTGTACTATAGATAACATATTGAAACGTCTTAAAACCTCGAGATTATTCAAGATCATTCAACATGATTACCAAAAGGAACAGAATGTGTTAGTCCCAGATAAGGAGAGAATATAAAAGATAATCCCTGAAAGTTACAGTCACTCTTAAGTATTAAGAAGAATTGGGCGGTCTAAATAAAGTTGCGAAATTAGTGTTGAACGCGTGTGCCAGTGTAAATAAATAGTGTAGATAAGTAACAGTGTTTATCAGTCTTCAGTGATTAAATTTACTTGTAAGGTGTGTTTCTTAAATATCGTTAGCTATTAATTTTATTAGTGTTAGTTGTAGTGATAAGCGAGATATCGGTACCGGTGACTTTGTCGCTGTTACTAAAATATTAGCGACTAATAGAAATACAAAACCAGTTACCGGTGATTCCGTAACTACTGTACGGTTATTGGTGAAATTATTAACTTTTTCATTGTCCGTCGCCAATTCACTGGTGACCAAAAAGTAGCCGGTAAGTCCATCACTTGGTAGCTGTATTGTGCTTTAGTTTACGTATCGTATCTAAGACAATCGTATAAATAGTTAAATATAAATTATAAATTTGTTACAATTGGCGGTAAGATGTAGGACGATCTTAACATACCGTAATATAAAACCGTTGTTATGTGTTAAACAAACCAGTGATTAGTGCGTGTTTCGCGTGTGTTTGTTTATAAGTTAGTTTTTTAAACAGTAAACATAGAAGCAAAACTATTTCAATTTTTCAAATAAAAAAATGATCAAGAATTAATAAATAAAAATATAGAAAACACATTTTGTGAAAATTTTCAGAAAATGAAAGAAAATGCTAGAAAATTAAGAAAACTGGCATTAAAAATGAAATAAAGGCCACTGGGGAACCAATACAATTTAGTGCAGGAGACTAGATTTAAATAATTCAAGAAAAAAAGCAAAGCGGTATTTTGATTTCAAGAGATTCAGTAAGAGACAAAACTGAAGAAGTAGAAGACAAATTAGAACAAAAGTTGGAAAAAATTTAAGAATCTTAGAAGACAAACTAAAGCAAAAATCAGTCAAAAGAAGTTCCATCGACAATTTACAACAAATAGTTTAAATCGGCAGCTATAACCGATAGTTAGACCATAAAGCAGAAAGCAAAGTTTTAATATTGGCTTTATTTGAAGAAGCGTTTGAAATTTTGCAGACTGTTCCTGACTACCTCTAAGAAAATAATGAACTTTTAATTTTACGCTTAGAAATGAGAAACGGAGAATCTTATCTTCAACAAATATACCAAGTCTAAATAAAAAATCAGGTTTAGAAAGTTGCTGATTGTCTTCAAGAGTCGGAAGCTGACGGTTTGCGTATCCTACAGCACCAGATATCTTTTTAGAGCAATAGACTACTTAAACTTTTGTAAACGGCCTTGAGGCAGCGAAACGCAGTAGATTCTACAATTAGCTTAACCTAAGACGTTGAATGACGTTTTAACTCATGTCTTTGAAACAGCAAAACAGGCGTCGCACCGAGGCAGTTATAAGCTCTGCCAGTGGCGGCTGGTGATCAAACATACAAGAGGGTCATTTAAAAAAACGCAATTAAGGCAAAAAGTCTAAAAAACATTCGTACAATAACACGATTTATTTTTAAGTTCAATTATATTTAAGATATTTGTCTATCTTTACAATTACCAAAATGATCAATAACAAGCTCATTGAAATTTACAATGTTTTTAATGCACACAATCTTTCTTGTCCAATACTATTGCCGATTGCCTACAATTTTTTTTTTAATTTAGAGAAACACTGCTCACATTCTACGGTAGTCATAGGTAAAGTCAATCAATTATTTTATTTAAAGATGTATCTTTTTTGACAAACATTTTTATTGTGGTCTTTAATTGAATTTTGGTAAGCGCTGTCCAATTGTAAGCAAATATTGACGCTACTGAGAGTAGCATAATTCATAGAATTTTTTATGTGACTCCCCGACAACCAGTGCTTTTTACTTTTCCTTTTAACGCTATAAATCCGTAACTTTATTTTTACACCATAAAGATTAATGAATCATGTGAAAACAGTAAACATACGAAACAGTAAAATTCTTAAAATAACAGTTGACTTTTTTATTTTTATGTTTACTGGTTTGTCGAATTTTAAGTAAAGGTTGAAGACGAGCATTAAATTCTAAACGTGTAAACTATTATTAGCTATTATTTTTTTAATGTTTTGTACCACCGTCATTATGAAAAAAAAGTCGTCTCTTACAAACGAATATTATCGGTCAACTAAGAAAATTGACTGTAAATTTTGTCAATGTGATAAGAAATGTGCATTTCAGCATCTGTTTTACGCATACGTGCTACGAAGATAATGGTAAATGACGTAAGTCACGTAAGCATTGCACTGCACATTGCACTGAGTAGTAGGCCCGGCTAGAGACCCCACGAAAGCATTTAAACATGTACTGATTTTTTTTTTAACTTGTATAAAATTGTATTATGTGTGTCACTCTTGCCTACAATAACTATCATTTATGATTCGGCTTTAACATAGTTAACATTTGGTATACATGCGGGCACGAGTACGTGTCAGCTTCGGGTAAATTTGCAAGCTTTCGTATCTGTTGCGTTTAAATTGACAATTATTTCCACGCATGAAATTCAAACGCTGACAATTTCATTTAAACGCAAATTTTCTGTAATTTTAAAGTTAATAAAATAACTTTTTTGGAGGATCATTGACCAAATGACCTAATATAGAAGCCACCACTGAGCCCTGCTGTGCTATAGAAGTACCCGCGCAAACACAAGAAAGCATCGAAGAAATAGTGCGACGTGTGTTCTGAGAGCTAGTAGCTCGTGGAAGAAAAATGACATTTTGGAACTGTCGAAAAATAAGTCTGGTATGACGACTCTGTAATGAACTCAAATGAGGAACAGAAGAGCGTCTGGAAAACTAGAACAAGTCCACGATCCATGTCCTAAAGATACACAAAGTGTGGTGATGATGCGCTCGAGTGGAAATTTTCGGGAAGACTACAGTCGCGTTATTGAACCAATGGAAGGCACCTTGGTTGAAAAAACAAAGACATAAATATCAACGGGCATGGAGATACAAAGCGTAATTAAACTTTAAAATAGTCCATCATAGTCCATAGTCCTTCAGTGGTAAAAATAAGATCTAATAACGAGATTTTGCGTGGACTACAGATAACTTAACGAAGTGACCAAAAAGGTCAGTTACCCTTTACCAATTGACGATATTTTAAATATTCTGTCAGAATCCCAGAATCCCAGTAGTTCTTCACATTGTATTGAAAGAGTGGTTTGATGGAAACTATCTTGCGAAAACTGTCTTTGAAGAGGCGCTTTGATTATCTGGATGACGTGATTGTGGTTGGAACGTCGTTTGAAGAAGATTTGAACAAACTGAATGAATTGTTTAACGGCTACGTGAAGCAAATCCGAAACTGAGCTAAAAGAAATACTACGAATTAAAAAAGAAGTGCAATATCTTGGTAACGTTTTATCGATAGATGACTGACCCAGACGAAGTCCGAGCAGTGCATTCATGGCCAAAACCAATTGACAAGCATCAAGTTTGCAGTTTCCTCGTCAACTAAAGCAGACCCCAGTCACTTTGTCGATTATTCAAGAGAATTTCGTCATAGCTGCAGTTCTTGCGCAGGTGCAAGATGGACAAGAAATAGTCATTGCGTATTTTAGCAAAGTTTTGTTCAAGTTAGAGATACATTATTTAGCGACTAGAAGAAAACTGTTAGCAGTCGTCAAGTCTATAGAGCACTTTTATAAATATCTTTATGAACGCAAATGGACAAATCAAGTCGCATTGAAATAGCTATTAGAGTTTTGTAATCTGGAAGGACAAGTAGCAAAATGGATCGAAAGATTGCAAGAGTATTAGTAAGACACAAGACAACGCTAATGTCTTGTAAAGGAAACCATGTACGGCAGATTGCAGTTATTATTTACAACTAGAAGAAGAGATCGAATCTCTTTGAAGAACTGTTTTGGTTGATGACGAGTAGGAACCTGAGCAGTTTTTTCGTAAACAAAAAAATTGATTCCGAATTAAAACTATTCTTGAACTAAAAATCGAACGGCCGACGAGCAACTTGAGAAGAAGTGTGTGTTTTGGGTAGGAACATTAAAATATACTGGGCGCAGTGGGACTTCTTTAGACTGAAATAAGAACACACTGCAGCTGTTAGTTTCGAAGATTCGAGTGTTTGAGGTGTTGATGAATTTGCACGATGATACAACAGAAGGACACTTTGGCGAGAAGAAGACATTTGGGAAAGTACGTAAAAGATCCTATGAGGTGAATTGCAAAGAGGACGTCATAGAATGATGCGGTAAGTGCACGGTCTGTGCATTTGGAAATGATTCAGTGAAAATAAAACAGAGCGTCGATACGACAATGTAACGTAGAAAACCTTTTAAAGAGAGTTGCGATTGACATTTCAGGACCGTTTCCAGAATCTGATTTAGGAAATAACTATATCTTGATGGCGATGGGTTGCTTTACAAAATGGATGGATACTAAATCAGAAGGCGACAAGAATCTCAGACGTTTTGGTAAGAATGTTTTTTTACTGGTTCGGAGTTCTTTTAGAATTACATTCCGACCAAAGCCGTTACTTCGAGTATGCTTTATTTTAGGAAGTTTGCGGACTGTTTAGAATTAAGAAAACTAAAACTACGCTTTTCTGTCCTCAGTCTGATGGCATGCTTGAACGGATGAATTAAACAATGGAAAAATATTTAGCCAAAATGGCGTTTAAACATTAAAGGGACCAGTACTTTCACTTGTTTGTAATAGCTACCAATTATCGGTATCGAGAGCACAGGCCGCACGCCATCCTGTGTCATGCTTGGCTGCGAAATACGATTGTCATGCGCTCAATTTTGACAAACATCGGAAGAAAAAACTGCTGAAGACGACTGTTACCAACTTTACATACTTGTGACTTTTGTTAGTAACAACTAAGCCAGCATATTTAGCTAAGATGTCGGTGAGTGGGCGTGGTTGAGAATGCTATACTATATCAAGAGATTAGGTAATAGATGCCACTGCAAGCGTACTGGTAGAGTCTTTAATTCAGAGACTAGGTACATATGAACGTACGTTTGGCAAACTTTGGTTTTGTATACGAATATTTAAATAAGGATACTCGATCGGATCAAGTCAACGTACAAAAAATCACACAAGTTTGAATCAAGCCGAAGGCTGAACTATAGATTCGACTGATACTAAAATATAAGTAATGATCTTAAAATTTACTAAAACAAGAAAGAAATAAATATGTAACGCAGAATGCAGATCAATAAAGTTGAATTGTAAGGCTTGCTACTTGCTACTTGTAGACCACATTGAAAACAACACTGACACTTAGCTACAGATACACAATAATTATACTGGGTTGAATCGGTCTGCTAGGTATGAGACGTGATTATAAAGGGATTTGTACTTTCACCCTTAGTAGTTAAGTTTACATAAATGACATCGACCTTACGTCAAATTTGTTTTAAATTAGCAAAAGCAACAAGGCGTCCGTAGTCATTTACCTGTGAGCAATTGAGTTCAAAGAAAATTGATTTAACTTCTGTGATACAAGTAGAGGATCTTCATTTAATTCAAATTACTAAAAGCGTAATAATAACGATCTAAATTTAATAAAAAGAAATTACTTACGATTGAACCGATAAACTTCTTACAAAATTCAATCTACTCATAGCACACGCATGTCAGACACGAAAACTTAAATTGTATAGTCAGTGACGTTGCTCCTGCTAGTTCAGTAGTAAGAATTTTGTCGAAATACGAAAAATATGGCACAGAAGTCTTGTTGCGGTTTAGATTGGAGAACAGTTTCAAATATGTTAGCGATCGTCTTTGGATGAACAGGCGTTCAACTGTCTGCAGTTACCATCGAAGCAGAACATTGGGCCAGAAAAAGTTTATTGACTCTGCTTCTATACACTAGAAAGTTGGCGATATGGAGAAAATTTTATCGGTGCTACGTCCAGTTTCTTGTGCTGGAACGGAACAGTCCAGATGAGGGGACAGTAAAACGATTTGAAACCTCGAGATTGTTCAAAGCGATTAACAAAATGTTTATGTCCCAGATAAGATGAAAACATAAAAGGTAATTGCTGAAATTTGCTGTCAATTTTAAGTGAAGAATAAAGTTGCGAAGTAAACATTTAACGCGTGTGCCAGTGTAGATAAATAAAAGTAAATTTTATTCGATGGCAGTGCTCTTAAATCTCTAGTGATAGTCATATTTAATGCTTGTAAGTTGTTTTTCTTAAATATCGCTAGATATACACTTTATTAGTAATTGTTGTATTGTGCTTTAGTTTATTAAAAATTAGTTAAATTTAGTAGTAGTTTTTAAAATCGTTGCAATATGTTATCAGCTTTTATTGAGCTTCGTGCGGTAACTTTCGATGTAGAAGGTCGTATTTACATTTAAGGAAACGTAAAAGTGCAATACAAGTGTAGACGTTGGAGAAGATAGTTAGTGAAGGAACTAGAGTTAGTAGTGGTAGTAGGAGAAAAGAAAGAGAGAAAAAAGGGGTGGGTAAAGGAGGAAGGGTGTAAAATAATAAATAAATTAAGTGAAAAATAGAAACCGTGGTGGAAAAGTATAAAACTGTAACGAACAAGTGAGATTAAAGTGAATAAACAGTATTATCGAGAAGGTCAGCGATAACACCCTCCTACATTAATAGAAATTATTGCATTTAAATTGAAATTAAAGCGAAATCACTACAAATGGAACGTTTCAAAAACACGAAAAAGGGAAAAGGAACGAATAAAAGAGAGAAAGAGGAAAAGGAAAAGGAAAGACAACAAATATTTGAAAGAGGAAAGAAAACAACAAAAGATAACGGAGGAAATCGAAGGAAACACCTCAAGAACAGAAGGAGGAATGAAAGAAATGGAGGAGTTAAAAGAATTAATGAGAGAAATGATGAAACAGATAAAAGAAAATATGCAAGGAATAAGGCAAGAAATCAAAGAAATGAAAAAAGAAACAGAAGAAAAGGAAAAGAAGTGGAATAAAGTAAAAGAGGAACTGGTGGAGAGAATAGAAAACTGGAGAAAAAAACGGAAGATAAGGAAAGATGGAAAAGAAGAATAACGTGATAAAGGGGTGGAGAAGTGAAGAACCACAAAAGATTTAGCATTGATGTTGGAAGAAAACTTAAATGTAAAAGTAAAAGTGAAAAAGTGATAGTAATAAACAAAGAGAAAAAATGAGATAGTTGTGGCGGAAATGGGTGGATGGGAGAAAAAGCAGAAGGTGATGGCGGAAAAGAAGAAATTAAGGAATAAGAAGAATATATATGTCACGATTTGACATGAGAAGAAAGAAGAGTGCAAAAAGAAATAATGAACATAGCGGTGGAAAAAAAAGCGGAAGGGAAAAGAGTATGGGTAGGATACAGAAAAATGGAGATAGACGGAGACAGAGACATATGGAACGACAGGAATAGAGGCCTGAGCAAAGAAAGGGGAGAGAAAATAGGTAACCAAAAGGCAAAAAACTAAAGGGCGTAGGGGGGACGATAAAGGAAAGAAAGTTGACGAAATGGCAAAGAAAAGGAATAATGAGTGATGAAAAAGGAAAAGTAAAAAAATAAGGAAAAAAAGAAAGTAAGAAAGAAGCACAAGAGGAGGTGAGTGAGCTGAGAGTATTGTTTTGGAACGTAGCGGGAATAAAAAACAAGGAACAACATTTTTGGAAGTACATCAAGGAACAGGATGTAGTAGGATTACAGCAGACATGGATGGAAAAAAAAGAATGGGAGTGGTGGGAAAAAGAGTTGTCGGAGGAATTTGAGTGAGTGGTGCAACATGCAGAAAGAGAGAAGAATAAAGGGAGAGCAAAGGGGGGTGTAATAACGGCAATAAGAATAAAATTGTTGAATCAGGAAAAGAAAGAGAAAGTGCAACAGAAAAGAGGAGTTGTAGAAAGGAACATACACTGGGGAAAAAATAAAAATAAAAGTAGTGACGGTTTATAGTAGTAGAATGAAAGAGACAAGGAAAAACATAGAAGAGATGATAGAAGAGAGGGAGGAGGGATTGATAATAGTAGGAGGGGACTTCAACGCAAGAATAAGGGAAGAGGGGGGAACATTAGTAAGGAAAGGGACGGGAAAGAGACAAACAAAGGACAAAGTGATAAATAAAGAGGGAGAAGAACTGCTGGAAATGTGCAACAAAAAAGGGTGGGAAATAATGAATGGGAACAGAAAAGAAAAAAGAATGGGGGAATATACGTACTTAGAAGGAAGGGGAGAATCAATAATAGAGTTTGTAATGACAAATAAAGAGGGTGGAGAAAAGGTGAATACATTTAAAGTGGGAGAAAGGGTAGAGTCAGACCATCAACCACTGGAATTGACAATGGAAGGAAGAGAAAGAGAAGAGAGAAAAAAAATGAGGAGTACATAACAAAAAAATGGTAGACAGAAGAGGGTATAAAAAGATATAAAGAGAGAATAGGGAAAACGGTATGGGTATGGAAGGGATTACAAGAGAGTTTAGAGGAAATGAGAGAGATGATGGAGAAAACAACAAAGATAGTTAGATTTAGAAAGTGGAATGGGGAGAAAACAGGATGGAAGAAATGGTGGGATAGAGAATGCAAGGAAGCAAAGAAAAATGCAAGGAGAGCATTAAGACAGTGGAAAAAAAGGAGAAAAGAGAATGAAGAATACAAAGAAGCAGTAAAAATATACAAGAAAACATGCAAGAGAAATAAGGAAGAAAGCAAGAGGAAACAAGAGGAGCAAATCAAAGGATTAAAAGCGTTAGAAGATGTATGGAAGTACCTAAAGAAAGAAAGGAGAAAAACATGACGACAAAGGGAATACAAATTAAAGAATGGAAGATATATTTTAGGAACCTGCTGGGAGGGGAAGAACAAAATCAGAAAAAAGAAAAGACGCAGTAGTAAGACGAGAAGAAGGAGATAGGGATAGAATAAATGAAGGCGAAGTAATAGAGGCAATAAAGAAGATAAAAAAAGGAAAAGCAGCAGGAGAGGATGGGATACAAGGCGAAGAGTGGGTATACGGTGAAGAAAATGTAGCAAAAAGGATGACGGAAATACTAAACAAAATATGGAAAGGGGAAGAATTCCCCGAGAGAGGGAATAATATGGTGGCTAAGGAGGAAAAGGAAATGAAAGAAATGAGGAAAACGCTGGAAAAATATATGAAAAAAAAAAGAAATGGAAGTAAACACGGAGAAAACAAAAGTAATGATATTTAGAAAAAAAGAGGGGGAAAGAAAAAGAGAGGAGTGGAAATGGAAGTATGAGGGAGTACAGAAAGTGAAGGAATTTACATACCTGGGCTACACCATGAAGCAGGATAATAAGGAGGGAGAACACATAAAGGAAACAGTGAGGAAAGGAAACAGGTTAATAGGACAAGTGTGGGGTGTGGAGGAAAAATATTCGAGATGGATATGGATAAAAGAAAGTTGTTGTCTGAAAAGTTAATAAAGGGGGTGGTGATGTATGGGGCGGAAATATGGGTCTGGAAAAAGTGGAGGGAGGTAGAGGGACTACAGGAAAAATACTGGAGATGGGTTTTGGGACTGTACAGAGATACACCGGGGTATATTGTGAGAGAGAAGGTATAAGTAGCAAAAATAAGAGTAGAGACAGGAAAAAGGGCCATAAAATACGAGGAAGAAGTAAGGGAAAGAATAAAATGCAAGATACTGCAAAAATGTTGGAAAGAGATAAAGGGAGGGAAAGTGAAGTACGGGCAGGAGGGCAGAGAAGAGTATTACAAAAGAAACGGGTACGCGAGAGAAGAAGTGAAAAGATTAAGAGAAGAGGAAGTAGGGGTAAGGGAAGAAATAATAAGGAAAGATAGGGACATGGCAAAACAAGAAGATGGACAAGGATAAAAGAGGGCAGATATAATAGGAATTATAAGAAATCAAGAGTGAAGGGGTACCAGAATATTTAAAGAATATAGAGAACAAAAGCAACAAAAGGAAGAAAATGATAGCACGGGAACGAGGAGTTAGGTAACAAATACTGAAAAAAAAGATGTGCAGACTATGTGGAGAAGAGACGGAGGACGTTAACCACATGAGAGAGAAATGAAGTGAATTAAGAGAATAGGTTATGAAAATAGAGGAAATCTTAGACGAAAACGGAAATGGAGCGGAGTGGATGGAAGAATTATGGAGAAGCAGGAAGAAGTTAAGAGGAGAGGAGGGATGTAATATAAGGTAGTAATTGTAAAGCACGAACAAATTCATAAGCTTAGGCAACAAATAAAGTTACACTTATATATATAGCTTTTATTGTATCAATTTTAAATATTGAATATCATTTTCGTCAAATACAATTAATTTGTACTGTCTCTTTCATTTAAAAAAAAAGCAGCGGTTCCTATAAAATAAAATTTTAATCAAAGATGCTATTTTATTATTAACTTGCGTACCATCATATTCTTAATTAAAAATTATTGATTTACACCGATTTTTAATTTTAATTATAAAAAACATGCTAATTAAATTCTTACATACATGATATTATCATAAGTCTGATAGTTTTGTTTACTTTGTTTCTTAATTTTAATTTCTCGCAAAAGTTTGTAAACAAAATTAGACTGGAAAGTTTAGATTAAAGTTTTAATCTAAAAACAATTAAACGTTAAACATATAAATAACTTAAAACCACCCAGCAAAATTAAAATGAAGAAATAATTAATTGAAATTAAAAATTCACGTAGATTTTGTATAATTTTATATTGGTAATTTGTGTTTACTTCAACGTGGTAAAAAGCAATTACAAACTTTTGATTCAATGCCTGTTAGATAATACGAGTAAAAGAAATCTTTATAGTGTCAACGAATGAAACTGTTTTAATCTTTTTGGGCAATAGTTTTCAAAAATTTGTCATACAAGCAAGGGAATCGGTACACATATTCACTGTTACTGTCTCATTGAAATGTTGTAAAGTCCCCAAAAAAAAAGTTGTGCTGAAGCTGTAATCGTTCAAAATGGCGACCAAAATACAGTTTTTTGGGTTTTATTACTTCACCGTTGCGTTTAGAAAAATAATTCTTAAACAAAAGTTGTTTGTCATGTAATTATCCATATATTTTATTATAACCATTTTTTTGTGTGAACAACGAAACATGCACAAAATGGCGTCGTTTTATAGTCCGTATAGAAAATGTAAATAAATTCACTTAACATTATGTAATACTTGTTTCTGAAATTAGTGGATTTATTTTGAGCATACCAACCAACACCTGTGAATAAAATTTAGAATTATTAACACAATAAAAATGCTTTTGTTTCAGATTTACTGTAGGTATTGACTAATAGAACCATGGAAGATGAAAGGTGTTGTTTTTGTGATGGGGACCTAAAAAAAGGATGTAGTGTAGTGACTAATCGAGGATTATTAACTATTATACAAACAAGCAAATCAGTAGAAGATAGACTTTGGGAAAAGTTACAAAATGTTAAAGAACTTAAAGTGCACAAGGCTTGCAGCAACTATTATACTAAACCTAGTACTATAACAGCTAAGAAAAAAAAACTGCACGACAACAAAAATAATTAATCCTGTGTCTCTAAACCAACAACATGGATCAAAATGCCAGCATTTGATTACAAAACGACCTGCCTTTTTTACGGAGTCGAGGTTGCAGTCCCTGATTCAAAATTATCAAAAAATAGGAGAAAGCGCATATCCATGGTTCAGACGTTTAAGGAACAGATGCAATTTTGAAAATATGTGGTGAACGGAAAGACGATTTAAGTGAAATTGATAAAAAAGAGTGGAGCATGTAGATTTACCAGCAGCTGAAGCTAGATACCATCATGAATGCTACGTTACTTTTAGAAATCTGCCAAAAGTAAAATCAGGACAGTCAAGCAAAGATGCTCAAGAAACAGTTTTAGATATGTTGTATCACTATATCGAGGAAGGAAAAGAATGCCAGTATTCGTTAATTGAAATAAAAGACATAGTGAAACCTCTTGAAATAGAAAACGTAGACATTTCAAACTACATTTTGAAGACTAGGCTTAAATCACATTTCCAAGATCAATTGATTGTTACAGAACAAAAGGGTGGTTCACGTCAGACTTTATTTTCCTTCTTGGGAACTACCAGAAAGTTACTGTATGATCAATGGTATTTAGACAGGAAGAAAAATACAGAAAATGAAAGGCTACGGATTGTGGAAAAGGCTGCTAAAATAATTCTACAGGACATCCGTGCAAAAACTTACGATGTGTTAGTATATCCATCTGTAGAAGAGATGGGAAATATTGAATCAGATATTGTACCCGATTCTTTGCAGTTGTTCATGCAAAATGTTATACAAGGAAAATCTAAAAGTCAAAAAGAAAAACCAAAAATAGCTGCTATAAACTACGCCATCATATCGGCCTGCCGCCCGAGATCATTCATTTCTCCTATTCAATTGGAAGTTGGTGTCCATCTTCACTGTAAATTTGGATCGCGATATCTAATCGATGTTCTTCACTCTCTGTTAGTTTGTTCTTCGTACAATGAGGCTATTGGTTACCTGAACTGTGCTAGCCAAAATGGCCAACCTGAACAACAAGACTTCAGTTTCATGCAGTTTGTATTTGACAACGCAGATGTCAACACAAGAACTCTTGATGGCAAAGGAACTGTTCATGTTCTTGGTGGTATACCGTGTTAAACTCCAGCACTTCGCCTACAATTCGAGATGTAAAGAAGAAAATGACTCTAATAACAAATTGTATACCTATTGTAAACTATAAGAATCCAACTAAGCCAGGCTGGAAAAAAGTCAAGATACAACCAGTCGATATGAACACAGAACTAGTACAACAGGGCTTAAAATGCAATGTACCATGGATTTGTCGGTTTTTGTTCTCGGAAAACCGAATTCCATTTTAAAATGCATACATGCAAGACGCCCATCAGGAGGATGGAGCATATGCAACTACCAAAATATTGCCAGTTCCTTTTATAAACTTAGAAGGTAGTAACCTAAGTGCAATAAACTCAGCACTAATGTATGCTGTGCTTGAAAGCCAAATTAAGAAGAAACCCTGCATTGTTACCTTCGACCAGCCGCTATTTCCGAAGGCAGCTGAAATCGTATCGTCAGCAGACTCTAGCAGCCCACTTTCAACAATTCATGTACGGCTCGGGGGTTTTCATTTGATGATGAGTTTTTTAGGGTCCATAGGTTACATTATGAGAAGAAGTGGGGTTGAAGAGCTTTGGGCAACTGTATATGCAAAGAACACAGTTCCCCATCTTTCACCGGGCCATGCTTTTTCTAGATCGTTGAGGGCATATTTGCTCACAGTTTGTGGTTTGTTTAACTCACTAGCTGACATGTACCCTGAACTTAAAAATTAGTCCTTTAAGCCACTTTCAAGCGTAAGTTAGGAGTTACTTAGGAATGAAATATCATCCGAGGAATTAGAATCATCAGTTTTATGTAACAAAATGATAAACGATTTGCAGAAACTGTGTGAAAAAACAAAAAAGAACAATAGAACAGCAAAATTGTGGCTTCAGTACATTGATCTCATAATACTTGTGATGGAATTCATCAGTGCCGAAAGAACTGGAAATTGGAAAAAGCACACTGAGATAATCAAACTTATGATTTCTATCTTCCATGCTGCGGGCCATAATTTGTATGCCAAATGCGCTCACCTCTACCTTCAATTGACACTTGAATATGAAAAGAAAATGTCACCAGACGACTTAAAAAAATTCACAACAGATGAGTTTTTTACTGTCCGTTATGCAAAAAGATTTTGTTTAGGTGTATGGACTGACATGGTCATAGAGCAGTCGCTGAACCGTCCAATGAAATCAATTGGAGGGCTTGCCCATGGTCGAGGTATAAATGAAAGGACTTTGTTACGTTGGATCCTTGCCATTGTCCACAGAGATATCAAGGGCTGTTGAACAGTTTACCAGTGTCACTTTCACTTCAACTGAGCAACATAAAGAACAGGGTACTAGTCGACAAATTCGTGACCATAAGGATGTAGACACTTTTTGTAATTGGTTATTACAACACAGTCCATTCCATCAAGAGTCGGGAGAGCTAATCAACATCGCTTCAGGTCTTGTTGCCGATGATAAAGTTACCTGTGACCAAGCCATAGAAAAGGGTATGTATTCATTAAGAGCAACGGAAGGCAAAGATTTCGGTGCAGTCGTAATTCACAGAAAAGATAAAGTTACACCACTAGCAATAATGACCTCTGGTATCATTATAAACAACGAGGTAGTAACTGTCAATACACAGCAACTTTGTAACAGAATTATTGTTGTTGTACATGATCGAAAGGAGTTAAAAAGATGCTTTCAGTACACGGAAAAAAAGGTTATGCGGAATTGATATGTACCATGCAAAAGGCTGTTGGTTTTGAGTCAAGCCGATGTACGCTTGCATTAAACTTTTATTTTATTAGATTGTAGCTGCAATTGCATTGCAATAAGAGATTTAGTTTAAATTTTAGTAAATTTACGTTAAATGTTATTTGAACGTGGATCAATTTTAGAAAAAAAGCAAATGCTTTAAATATGAAATCGTAATGCTTAAATTCAGTATAATATTTCTCTCCGTGTATGAGCTTGCACCCAGACGCCCAACATTGTTTTATAGTGTGTCCTTGAGGAAAAATAAAAAATCATCACTGGTCAGAGCTTTTGAATGTGAAGACTCTACTTCTTTGCCCAGTGATTGTGTTCACGTAATTGATGATGGTCACTTACTTCACAGTGTTATATGGCCACGACCTGCAACTTATGAGGATGTACTCAACAGCTATATATCTTATGTGAAATCACATTATGGAGACCAATGTACCATTGTATTTGATGGATACCCAAACCAGCCAACTATTAAGAGTTGTGAACAAAGAAGAAGGGCTACGAAAAGAACATCTGCAAATATACAAATAAATAATTTCTCAACAACAACAACACAGGCAGACTTTCTGTCTAATACCATCAATAAGAAACAACTTATAAACATATTAATAAGTCGTTGCCAAAAAACAAACGTACAAGTCAGTCCAGCAGAATCAGATGCGGACTGTCTCTTCGTTTCAACAGCCATTGATAAAGCCAAAACTGGTTGTAAGGTTGTCGTTGTTGGGCAGGACACCGATCTACTTGTTCTTCTTACTTCAAACGCATCTATTTCTCATACATTTTTTTCTATCGTCCAGCTTCAAAAAAAAGCAAACCAACATTGTTTAGCATTTCCCGACAAAAAAATGTTCTGGGTGAAATCTGTGATGTACTTCTTTTTGCACATGCAATGTCTTGATGTGACACCACATCAGGTGTGTACAATCAAGGAAAACTGAAAGCTAATACAATTTTACAGAAAAATCCAGACCTGCGGTCAATTGTAAAAGATTTCAATCAGCCCTTGGCCCCACAAGAAGACATTGGAGCTGCAGGAGAGAAATTTTTAATGAATTTGTATGGTTATACGAAAAGTACATGTCTCAATGAAGTGAGGTACTTCAGATATAACAACATTATATCGAAACAGCAAGTGAATAAATCATTTGACTTGGCATCACTTCCTCCAACCAGCGCTGCGGCTATGCAACATTCTTATCGTGTATACTTGCAAGTACAACATTGGAATGGCAATATGTTGGAACCAACGTTATGGGGGTGGTCAAAAAATAATGATAAGTTAGTTCCCGTTACTTCTTCCATCCAACCAGCATCACCTGAATTATTAAAACTGGTGTTCTGTATTTGTCAAAGACTATGCTCTAACAAACACTGTGAGTGCGTAAAATCAAGGCTCCGATGTACACCGATTTGCACTACGTGTCAAGGCTTGACATGCGAAAACTGTGCAGAAGATGATAACATTGATATTGAAGAAAATGATGATGACATTATCTAAATAACAACTTTTATATTTCCTATATTTGTTATTTGCGAACATTTTATGTATGAAATCTCAAGAACAATAACCAATTTCGTTTCCGTATTTATTTCATTTCAATTTTGTTTTACATGAATTTTTGTTTATCTTTTTAATATATATTTGCTTATGACACTTGATATACTGTATTATTTTATAAAACCAGAAGTTGCTCTCAAATAATTATTTGCTATTGCAATACGTTATCAAAGTGATATTAAACACATTATTATTGACGCGAATGAAAAGAAAAAGACATTTTGTGCCATTATAGTTGGTCACACAAAAAAATGGTAATAATAAAATATCTTGATAATTACATGTCAAACAACTTTTGTTTAAGAATTTTTTTTCTAAACGCAACGGTGAAGTAATAAAACTCAAAAAACTGTATTTTGGCCACCATTTTGAACGATTGCAGCTTCAGCACAACTTTTTTTTTGGAGGACTTTATAACATTTTAATGAGACGGTAACAATAAATATATGTACCGATTCTCTTGCTTGTATGACACATTTTTTTGAGAATATCTAAAATGTTTGGACTACAAAGGGAGAATCGAGAAAAGAATATTGAATTTTGAGTCAAAATTAGTCCTTTCCGATTTTACACACGTTTTAAATTTAATTTTTATTTAAACTGTTAGTAACTAAATAACAGTAGCTAGTAATAACAAGATGATTTTCGAGGAAGTTGAGACACAAGTTATAAAGCTAAGGGTGGGAAGTTAAAAACGTTTGGTGGATAAATCGTTTGTCTTTATAATCGTGAAGATTAAAGATAAAGTACAGTCGGATTTAAAACAAGATTGTGTTTGGTTAATCGTTTTTTAAATGCATATTTAAATTGCATGTATAAAACGTTTATTTTAGTTATTAGTTAACTAGAAAGGTGAGAAACTGTAAAGAAGCAACGTAATAAATCGAAATTAATATTAATGTTGCGTTGGTTTTTAATTAACGAAGTAGGCGCCAAATAAATTTGAAAAAATCGACAATTTGCCTTGATCTGTTAAATTAATGATTTTATCTAAGACAACAAAGCTCTCGCTCTATAAACGTTATCCTAAAATTTATCACGGATACCAAGTTGATGGAGTGTAACATTATGAAGGGCACAATAAGAGGCTTCAGTTGCATCACACCCCATAAGTGCTGTAATTACAATCGATATGCGACACAGTCATTTTCAGTTGAAACTAAAACGAAATTTAGAATTCGGTTGTGGCACGTTATACAAAAAAACATTAAATTATAACCTAATTTGAATTAAAGATACCCCATATCACGTATGGTAATTAGTAATTATATCTCCCCGTTACAAGCACAACACACGCTACGGTCGGGCGTTTACTAAAGAGTGATTAGCTGATCTCTTTCTGCTCGAGGCTTAAATACGATGGATACGTTGGCTGTTATATCTTCAAAGCGGTCAGAGCGTGGCGTTATCAAATTATGGAATATGAATGATGATTGTTGTTCTGAAGAGGCAATTTTGGCCGCCAGGCAGCACACGCGAATACAACAACCGCTCCAGATAATAATTATTTTTGGATATTTATTAAGGTCCTAAAAACTATTCTGTTACTTTTTTTACGAATGGTCGTTTCGCACGCGGATAACTAAAAAAATTATAAATAGACACACGTTCGCATTTCTTTGAATTAAAAATTAAACGACGCATTTATTTATTTATGTATTCGTGCGCTGACGTTCAGTTTTCTTTTTGCAAACGTACATCATCGAATGTCAAAAATTTATATACTTTGTTCCACTTTGAAAAGAATTTCAATAAAAAAATAATATCAGCTTGTGGATATTGATGTTGACATTTATTGAATTTTATTTAATATTTTGTTTAAAAAGCGATTGACTTGAAAATATGATGAATTTCTTTTGTATTTTTAAATATTTTCTTTTTGTAAATATTTTATTTCCAAATTTCTCATTTTATTAAAGTAGTATTGGATTTGTAAAAGAGATAAATGCTTTCGGATTGGGTAACTTATAGTAGAAACTTTGCGAAAGATTTTAATTTTAAATTGAACTTCGGTTTTGTAAAATAAGTTTCTGGGGATTTTTTTCTAATTTTCGGATTGGAATTTAACAAAATTATAAAGATGAAAGACGTTATATAAACATCGTGCACAAAATCCAAATACTATACACATAAATTTTTGTTTATTTAAAACCTTATTTACATTTTTTTTATCTTTTTGCTCTCTATCTGTTCTAATTCCACAATTATTCTGTAAAAAATATTTGTTTCGAAAATTTCAGCAAAAGTCTATTTACATACTTCCTGCTTAATTAAATGAAAAAAAGATTTTAAAAAAGATTACACAGTTCTCAAGATTTCTAAGATTATGGTAACTATTTTAAAGTCGTTCAAAAAAATGTTTGTTTTTTATTAAAAACCTATAAATGTACAAGTCTGACTCTATGTTACTCTCCTACTTTTAGACTAAGTGTTGACTTGTTCCACTTGAACCTTTGTTTAAATTTATGTCGAAAAGGGAAATTTTAGACATAGAAACAAGCAAGCCTCAAATTAAAAAAATGTGTTGCTGTAAGAAAGTCATTCGAATCACTTGAAGGTGGACAAAGTGGGGGAGAATTTAAGATGGTTTTAATCTTTGCAAGTCTCACTAAGTAATCTTTGAACCCCAAAAGGGAGATTAAGGATAGCATTTCTAGAATGCGTAGCTTGTCCTGCCAGCTTGCCTCGTCAGTAATGCGAACCCTGATCAAGAAGAAAACTATCGAAAATCTCTACACTATTCAAGGCATACGGAATACTGATGGAGTGCTGACGTTGTAAACTAAATCTCGGACGAGTAAAAAAAAATTAGAACAGAAAGGGCGTTAAAACATTTAGTCACATTCGAAGACTGTTACGAGAAAATAAGGTTCCTCGAGTTGGACAGCCAATATTTGTTACGCTGGTCTTCTTGTAACAAAACAAAGCAACGGCTAGCACAGCTTCTTCGGAGAGCGATGGCAGGCTTTGTGATGCTAAATTATAACTTAAATCTAAAAAAAGGCACCAAGACGATGAAAGATTAAATAAGGAGATACCGTCTAACTCTACCCGTAGCTGGAAAAGAATAAATAACACCACAGAAGTAATAACACAAAATATATATTTATTTTATCACAGACAATAATTTCAAAGAGGACAAAGAAGGTACATAAATCAAAATTTTCCAAACGTTGATACGTTTACAACAAAACAATTTAAGTCTTTGAGACTCAACGTGCACTGCATATGACTTTGTGTGCGCAAATTGATCTTATTATTAATTATGTTAACTTAACATGCACATATGGTCAACAATCGACATGACCACCGAAATGCAAATCGAAATATTTGAAATTGTAATACTGACAGTTAGGTTTTATCCAGTAGGGGATTAGCTAATTCCGTACTTGTGTTACCTAAAAAGTAATATTAAATCCAACACAAACGAACATATAGCGTTAACACAAGTAAAGTTTCATTTTAGCATAAGAAAATAAGTTATCATAGTAGTTTATCTCAAAAGAGGTACAATCCTGAAGGTTTTCAACCCTTGACGGTGTAAATAACGTTTTCAATAACGTGACGTCATAGAAGTATTCCCAACTATGCCACCTGTTCGTTGTCTTTAGCGATAACGGTAAACGTGTGATGGGTACCGAAATCCGACAATTAGCACAGAATCAAATTAAACCCACAATAAAGAGAAAACTTACCCCGATTTAGCTTTCACAAATTTAATCGCATATTTGCGCGAAACGATCTAAAGGCGAAGACCGCGCTGGGCGTAAAAATACAGAGCTGGTCGATGGTCTTACAAGAAGTAAAATTAAATATGCTGTCTAAAATTTGACATCTCGACGAAAGAGATGGGGGTTCTAAGGACAAATTTCATACTTGAAGATAAAGTTTTATACTCGAGAATTGAACTAGTAATTTTTAACATAAGACATGATGATGATCGAAGAAGAATGGCCGGTGGAAATCTTCCGGGCGACCACAACTGAGAGTGCAACCTTAGACAATACTGTGCTCTTTATTCAAGCAGGGAATGAAAATATTCCAGAAAAAGTTACAAGCATCTTAAAAGGTCGTACTTTGACGGCTGAAAACATTTTCACCACAAAAAACGTCGACATAATCGAGGATGACTCCGGCATTAAGCAAGAGGAATGAGATACACGTTCGTGAGAGGTCTGGCAGCGGACAAGAAAACAGCGTGAACTGACTCAGTTTTCGATGCGTTATCTAAAGTGACAGATAGGGCACAAGCTGCTTGATTAAAGCGGCTAAACCTGGAAGTAGTTGGTAAAGAAATGACGTCGGCGAGAAATCTAGCGGAGTTTGTATATAAGAAGTCAAACGTCACGCTGTTTATTTCGCACGCTAAATCACAGGCCAAACTAGAGATCCAGGCATGCAACTAGCGAGTTTATCTGACAGGACAGGAACTCGTATAACCAAAAATAATGAGAGACCATACGCGGACTTACTTAGAGGGGTCTAGACGGCTGTCGGAGTTTTAACAGTAGACACTACTTTAAAAGCGGTAAGGAAAACAAGAAACGGCCACCTACGCCGAGATTTGGGGGGTCCATATGTACTTTGAAGGGACTATACACAACTTCGACGAGGTTACGACCGTGGACGAAATCAGAGAGGCCCTAGTCAGCCTTATAGGCGAGTAGATGATTAGTAAAAGTAGACTGGGAAAGCTCAGACCAGCGAGGTGGGATACTCAGTCTATCACTGTTAATGTTCCAGCGGACACGGCTGATCAGCTGTTAAAAACTAAGTTTTTGAGGGTAAGTCTGAACTCATGCAAAGTATTAGAACGAGTGGAGGCAGTAAAATGCACTCGATGTTGGGAGAGTTACTAAAAAATTGTAAAAGTAAGGATAGAAGGAAACTATGCTTAAATTGCGACAAGAAAGGCTATATAAAAGCAAATTGTACTGAAGATAAACAATGCGTAGTATGCGATAGCCACGATCACGCACCATGGCCGATGGTCTCTCCGAACCCAACATTACATGGGCAATTAAAAAAAATGTAGTCATCGACAAAAAGCTGCACAACTATCTACATACATTAGGAACTTAACTCAATCTGTATGGATAATCGCAGGAAGGCGTCTCGGAGTAGGAAGGTAGGTGTGTCACCAACTGTCCTCGAAACACTAAGATAAACCAGGGTCATTTATAAAGATGCTATCAAAAGAGCCAAAAATAAAGCGTAGGAGGATTTTTGCAAGTAACTGGACAACAACCCGAGGGGCACAGCTTATACACTCGTTTCCAAAAAATGTAAACTACGAAAAAATCAGCAGAAATTATTGAGAATTTGTTTCTCAGACATCCCAAAATTACACGCAGCGCTTTCCAAAATGGGGACCAGAAAGGCTTCTGGAGCGGATGGCATCCCTAACGCGGTCATTAAGATTGTAGCCATGGTTTACAATGAAACAATCTTAAAACTAATTAACGAAAACACCTTTCTAAAAACATGGTAGACGGCATATGTGGTACTGATCCCCAGAAAACAAAATGGTTACGGGCCAATATGCTTTATAAACAATAAATGATCTTTCGACACACCAATTCGGGTTTAGGAAAAATAGATTTACTATGGATGCACTAAATCGTATAGGAGACTTGGCCTTGGCAGCCAGGGAAGGCACCCGGAGAACTAGGCAAATAGGGGCACTGGTATCGATAGATATCAAAACGTCTTCAACACCGTCTTCTGGGAACCCCTAAACAAAGCAATGAAAAGAATGAACATCAACCCACATCTAGTTAAGATTGTTGCGGACTATTTGTCAGATAGGTCAATAATAAATTTACTCAGACGGCAAAAATCAATTGCTAAAACACCAGATGACGTGTGGGGTCCTACAGGGTTTCATCGTAGGTTCTACACTATGAAACATATTCTATAATGACCTGTTAAACCTTAACTCACGGCATTTGGTGATGATTTAGCGATTTTCGGACAGGGATTCAACACACAATCCTTAAAATTAACTATTGTTTAGAACTGGTAAATTATAGGCTCGAGAACCTCACGGTTGCGGCTAACAAAACCGAGGCTATCGCTTTCACAGACAGACGAATTCTGGAGCCAATTAGTTTCACGCATGAAGAAGTCGAAGTTCTAACAAAAGATACTATGAAATACGTGGGGCTGATGCTAGACAAAAACCTGAACTTTAGACCGCATGTCAAGCAAGCTGCTATCAAAGCAGCGGCCAAAAGGAGGTTAATAATGTTGACTGTTATGTCAAACTTTCTCTACGCGGTCCCTGTATGACTTTCTGCTCTAAAGATCGGGAGATACAGGACTATTGCAGTCATCGTTTCCATAGATTTACTGGCGGAGGAGAGAAGTCAGGAAGGTGGAGTTCTTACTAAAATGACAGGCTTGTTGGGAATCGTATCCTAAAGCAGTTTGGACCCACATCTTAATCCCAAACCTTCATGCATGGGTAACTCGAAAGCACGGATTGCTTAACTTCCATAGCACGCAGGCATTTACCGGCTATGGGTGTTTCGGGAATTATCTAAATGGTATTTAAAAAAAAGAAGACTTCTCGTGCTTTCTGTATGAAGAATCTAACGATGATGCCAACCAAACCGTTTTTTAATGTAGACAATGGCATAAAGAAACGTTGATTCTGGAACACAAATGGTTTGCCACCGGGCTTGCACTCAAAGAGCAGTTATCAAAACGCGACCTTAACTTATCTACATTTATGATGAAGCTACAGTAGTTTACATCAAACTAACCAAGGTTATGGTAACAAGAAGAAAACCGTAAAGTGATACCACCTACCACAACTGACCGAGGGCTGGGCCACTTGAGCCTGCTGTGGCAGCTCAAGCCTAATTTAAAAAAATCTTTGGCAAGTATCGTAGTGAGTCCTTCATAGTTAAACGTCTGGGAATTTGTGATTTGAAGCAGATGACACATTTCACACTCGCTTCCCATAGTCCACCAAAATTAGAACTTAAGAGTGAGTTAAAATACCAGACAATATCACGATTTGTCAATTGATTTTCAAACAAAGGATCTTTCACGTTTTAAGAAAATCTGAAATTTTTCTTAACTGCCTTACTGCACCGATAAAGTTTTTTTCCTGATCACTGTAAAAGTGACGAGACGTAAATCGATCAAGACTAGTCAAAAAAGCATCAGTAGAGAAAGATGATACTAGTTCTATATGGAAATAAACAAATAAACACACAGAACAACACTTTTTTTTGGCGGTGATTATATTTACAGAGCTAAAAGAAAAGACATCTGGTTTAGGGTTCTACTGAATGCCTAAAATTCTGTGAGTTACTAATGAATCTGATACTAGAGGAAAAGATTTTGCATCAAGAATTTGAGACTAAATGAATTTTACAAGCAACGAACTATGGTTTAACCATTTTTGCAAACTAAAGCCGCCAAGCTCAGTTAGTTCCAGCTGAACTTGAAGAATCTCTTTTTTGGAATCAGCACCTGAGCATTAATGTTTGGCTTGGAGTATTCGGGGGTCATGTACTAGAATCAAGAGAATCATACGGCAGACCAATACTTTTTGTTTTTGCAGTCTACCTTAGAGGACTATTTGGATAATGTTCCAGCGGTGCTTTCGCTCATAGATCTCGACAATGCGTACAGTTGTTGAATGGTTGGAAACCAACTCAATGTATTTGTAATAGGTCACCGGATCTGACATCTTTCGATTCTTCATCGTGCGTTATCTTTACTCCCAAATATTAATATTCCAAATGGGTTCTCCCTCCATGGCATGGTTAAGTATTTGGGCAGGAGTCTCCATGATTTGTTCGGCACGTCTTTTAATATCAATTTTTATTTTAGAAACACTTACGTATGCCGCATCACTACCATGATTGTGGTTACCCGAGGAGCACAAATATTCGTCATCCACTGTTGTATGGACACGACCTAGGCACTTGTCCGCTTTTCGCTCACATCTCCAAAATTTTTTTGTTCCATCTTTGCTTGCCTTGTCAAAAACGTACATGTAACCATTATAGGACACCTTTTTTTTGTTCCGCTTTGAGTATCTTCCATAATTAAATGTAGACTTGGACACTATTACGCTCACAAAATTATGGCAACAAATATCTGCAGACAACTGAAGAGAGTGATGTGGAAGAGAAAGTTTAAATACTAAAATTTTCTAATTACACTATTGTTCTTAATTGCTTTCTGAGCACACGACAAGAGCTTTGCAAATAATAATGGGTACCTAATGATTCCAATTATTAGGATTTACACTAATCTTCTTAATTGCTTTCTGATCACAGGACAAGACAATAATTAAAATATTTTTCAGATTAAATGTACAACAATTAAGAAAATACCGATATTGCAAAATTTACTTTAAATATTCAGTAACATAAAGGGTAATGTAAAGTAGCGTTTTGAAAGTGCGTTGGTAAAATTTTCTTGCATAACATAACTATGGCGCTGAAACGCCTAGCGCGCAAACGCCGGCGCCCAATCGCCGGCGCACAAACGTCCTGCTTCGTATTGTAGTTACCTCTTATTTATTACATGACATACATTATGACCAAAGTGACTAATTGATTAATCATCAACCTAAAGATTCACTTTCTTCAGTTTCCCGTTCATCCACCTCTGAATCACCATTATTCACTGTAAATTTTTGACAATCTTATCAACTAAACTATCTGTTTTGCACATTTCTTGACAAAGATGTAACACATGATTGCACTGCTTTTTCCAATCTTCATTCATTAAATCAGAAAATTCATTTCCAACAAACTTTTTAATATGAATACTTTGTTGTGCGACTTTTCTTTGTACGGGACTCTATATGGAATTAATTGGGTTTTAGTGTATTACAGCTGTTCTTGTAATGAAATTTAAGTTTTAAAAACTATTATTTTTTTGTTGCAGTAGCAGGAAGTTTAAAATCGCTTTTAGTTGGATATATGTATTGACAAGCTACTTGTTATTTATCGAAAAAATTAATGACATTATGAATAATATTTCGTGCTTCTGAACGAACAATTTTTCGGGTTTTACTTTCCATGGATTAAAACTGTAATACAAAAAGTTACTTTAATTATTGATTATTACTGGTTTTGTACTATAAGCACAATAAATCAATTATTTTGTGTAAATAAATAAAAACAATTTTAACACAATTTGTTCTTTAATTAATTAGCATATTTTTTAGAGTTTTTGTAAGCTTGATGGCACAGTACTTTTTTTTTAAATTTATTTTAAGAGGTGTTTGTCTAGCGTTCCTGCACTGGGGTATCCTTGGTCCTTTTGTGCACCTCTGATTTATTATGATTATGATGAGGACATCAGTTCTGTTTCGTCAATAAAGTCCAGAAGTTTATTCCAAAGGGCTTTTTTCAACTCATCATCGTTTAGCTTTGGTTTTCCGAGAATCGCTGTGCGTTGCATTTGTTACGCTTTGCATTTGCACGGCATAGTGGACTGATTTGCAGTCCTATTTTATGCATATGTTTGAATACAGTGCCCTGTAATTAATCCCGTGAGTTTCCTTAATTTTTGTCGAATTATTTTTTTTCCGGTTTCTTATGCGATTCCAAACACGGGTTCAGGTCCGATATATGTCCTTTTTTGCTAGTGCATCCGTCATTAGGTTACCCTTTACTTTCTGGTCTTTTGGTATCCAGATGAGCTGCACTGGTTGGCGAGTTGGCGACTGTTTATGCATGCCATAATCAGTTTGGACTTTATTACTGGTGATCTTAGCGCCAGTAGTGCTGCTTGGCTGGCAGACATTATTGATATCGGCCCATTTGTGTATGATTTTGAGTCGATAATGTTTCTGACACACCAGTCAATAGCAGCAACTTCAGCTTGGAAAGCGGATGCATATTTACCCAAAGTCAGCGAAAATTGCTTCCTATGGTGCTTGTCGCCATATACTCCTGCTCCGGTACCGTTGCGATTTTCGGTCCCATCTGTGTAACAGATAGTTTCTTTAACCGCGGCCGGGTAAATGTTTTTTGTCCATTCGTCTCGTGACGGTATTATCACTTTAAATTTCTTTAAAATGTGATAATTTTTTGTGGAGTCGGATCTCATAGTTAAGAATGCTGCTTGTCTTGCTTCTATCATTACAACGAAGTGTAATGGTGGAAGTGAAAGTAGTGTTTCCATGGCTGCTGTGGGCGTGGTTCTCATCGCTCTTGTTACCAGTAAACATGCCATTCTCTGTATTTTGCTTAGCTTTGCAGCTGTGCTTTTAAGGTTGGTTCTCTCACCCTATACAATATATAACCATTTGGTCATTGTGGGTTTCAATCTCCACGTGTTCCCGTCTATTTGTATGGTTGTATTAAGAACCATGATGGCCTTCGTTGTGACTTTTTGCAGATGAGCATTGAAAGTCAGTTTGGTATCAAGAGTAAGTACCAGATATTTGACTTCTTTTGAAATCGATATACTCCGTATATCGTAAGTAGTTTTATGTCATACGTTTTCCGTCGTTTGGTAAACGGAACAATTGCCGTTTTAGTTGGGTTCACTGATAGCCCTCTTTTTTGCACCATTTTTTGACGGTGTTTAGTGCATTTTGCATTATGTTTTATACAGTTGCCCCAAACTTCCCGTTGGTGATAATGGTGAGATCGTCATCCGCCAGCCGCTTTGGCCTCCACAGTGCTACCGTACAAAGTAGCTGTTACTGTCCGATTCCGGAGCAGTGAGTTGACCCCGTTTTGGACTAGAGGTGTGATTTCTTTTTTTCCATTGCCCTTGCAATTGAGGTGATGGTAGTATTGTCAAATGCTCTTTCAATATCTAGAAAAGCACTCAATGCAATATTATTGTATTGGATTGCATTTTCACATTTGCTTATTAGTTGGTGAATTGCTAGCTCGCAAGATTTTCCAGATTTGTAAGCATACTGGTTTCGGTGCAGAGGCGAAGCCTTTAGTGCCCTGTCCCGTATATACCTGTCGACTACTTTTTCAAGTAGTTTTAAGATGAAAGAAGTTAGGCTGATCGGTCTGTAAGATTTTGCCTGGGCGTACGTAGATCTCTCTGGCTTTGGCATAAATACCACTTTGACAATCCGCCAGCTGTTTGGTATGTGCGAAGGTGCTAAGCTGGTTCTGAGAATTTCGTATACTGCGTTTTGAAGAGCAGCAAATCCTTTTTGCAACATGAAAGGGTTTAAACATATTGATTCCCCATTCTAGGTTTTTAGGATTGATTATTATTGTCGCTAAGTCCCAGTTCCTTTTGGGTGCCCGTCTGTTTGGTACTTCAGTTAACGACGAACCCGAGAAGTGTTTTTGCAGTAGTTCTTGCAAAGTACTTTCAACCGAGTCTGTAAACTTTCCGTTTTCGGTCAGCAAGGAACCAATGTTTCTAATGCGGTCTTTGCTCAGAGTCTTTTAGAGTCGAGAACTTGTAGGTTCGTTTTTACGTCCCTACAGTACCTTCTGCTTGATTTTCTTTTTGGTTTTTTATGGCATTGTTGTATGTTGTGAGGTTGGTTTTGTATTCATTCCAGTCTCCGCTTTTTTTTTACTGTATTAAATAGCTTTCTGTTGGACAGGCTTGGCCCACTAAAGGTTTGTTAAACAAATCCCAGTCGGTTTTTCTCGGGGTTCTGTATTCCATTACGAGTTTCCTGTCTGATTCAATGTTGAATCGAATATATCTATGGTCAGATAAAGAAGGTTCATCTGATACATGCCACATTTTTATTATTTTGCTCGCTTTTGGACTAGCAAGCGTAAGGTCAATAACTTCACTGCGTGACACGGTTATAAACGTGGGCGCATCTCCGTTATTTATTATGTCTAAATTGCCTTTTAAAATAAGTTCTAAAAGTTTCTCACCTGTTGGATTTGTGTTTGTCCTCCCCCATTGGCATCGCATCCAAGAATCAGCGGTTTGTTGGCCCCACTGTTAATCAGCCTGTGGATTATTTTGGCGGCGGTGATCCTGTCTGGTCGTAAGGGAAGTAACCGAATCCGATAATGAACTCTCTCCGGTTGCCTTCCTCTACTACAGATATTTTAGCTGCCACTAGGTCTCTAGAACATAAATCCCACAGTGGCATTGCGTTTAATGAATTTTTTACAATAATGCATGTGCGAGGGTTGTGCACAAGCTGAGCCGCAAGCAGCCATCGGCATGGACAGTTCAGCCTTTTTATTGTTTCCTTGTGGATCCATGGCTCCTGTACAAGGGCAATGATCAATATCGTGTGTTACGATATAAGCGCCGAGGGCCTCTGAGTCTAGATTTGCCGTCAACAAGTTCTTTCTGGCTCTGCGTTTACATCCTTAGCCTCGCGGACATCCTTTGTAGCATCAGGTTTTTTGCTGTCCTTTTTGGAGTCGGCCAGCTCCCGGAGAGGGATCCTTGAAAATCCATGGTGCAATTGGTTAGTTGACGCTTCCACCTTCTCCCAGGACCCCCTTGTCTATAAACAGGACGTATTGGGTTCTTTTAGGATCTGGTTTAGAGTTAACCACCCGCTACGTTTCGGTACTGATGTTGTTTTGTACTGATATTCTTTTCAATAGTGTGGCCGGTTCCAGTGCTGTTCCCGGGACCCAAGTGATAACCTTCTTGGGTGCAGGAAGGTTTTTGAGATAAATAATCTCTAGTTTCCTATTCTGGACCAGTGATTTCTTAATATTTGACATGCCGACTAGCCACTCTCTGGTTGCTTTGTCTGCGGACGTTATTTTTAGAAACCCCCCTTTGTGGGTACATTTCTGAAAACGCGGAGAAGCTTTTCCCTTCTCCAATTCGTCAATCCATCCAAGTATCGAGGTTTTTATGACCTCGGATTCTTCAGGACTGATAGTGTTCTCAGGAAACCTTTTTGGTATAATTGCAGGAGCAATTCCCGTCAGAGTGTCCCTGATTGTCTTTTTTTAGGTTTCTTCGACCCCTCGACTTCGCTTTATCGGTCGTTTCTGTGACAGCGGTGTGCTACTGCTAGAAAGGTTGCGTTTTTGCGCCCTTGTTCCGACAGTTGCGTGCGCCGTCTGGTGTCGCTGTTGCGTTCCTGACGTGCCCGCCTTTGCTTCTTGTGTAGGTGGGTTTCGCTCTCGCGTCCGCGCCATTGAAGTGGAACCGGTTGCCTGCGTTCCTAATTCTTTTTGTTTTTTAAGCTTTTGCTTTGCCGCCCCTGAAAGCTTTTTGTTCGTTTCGGGTTCGCGCTCAGCGTCAGCCGTTATTTTTGGGTTCTGCTCAGTTTCAGTCTTTTTTTAAATTTAAATTTTGGGTCGATGGTTCCATATATGTTGCCACGAGTGCCGAGGAAAGAAGGTCGCCGTGCGCAGTGCATTGATACGCACGGAAGGTTATATACAACGGGGTTTGCTTGGTGCCCCGAGGTTGGAACCAGTGACGACTACTCTTCTATCCAGTCGCGCATCTATCGGCCTGGTCCTTTCCATCTTAGATTTAGGTTTTTGATGGGGTTGTCTACTCTTGCTCTAGACAACACCCCCCAACACTGCTTGTTCGTGAGACATGTCCACAGCAGCAAGAAGTTTGGGTTTGGCGTTATCCCAGTGTTGGCTCTTGCCACGACACTACAGCTTGAGCTGGGAAAGCTGGTTCGAGTGACAGTAGTATTAACTCCAACAACACCTGCCAAGGTAAACAAGGTTGTGCCGGGTCAGCTGATGAAGCTGCGTACCGTTACATCCTCTCCTATCCACCACCTGGAGATGCGCCCGATAGGTAGCTCAACCCACGGGTGGCACAGTACTTACTGTGAGCTGAGACGTGAACCTTACTTTGGTCAGAAAAAAATTGAGTTACTCTCAAGTCGCGCCTAAAGAAGTTTTAGTTCAATAAAAAAAGTTTCTTTTTAGAATGGTAGAATTTATATAAGCTAAGCTTTTGCTCATATTGGACTGACTCTAATTTTCTGTACACAAATGAGAAGTTTGTCGTTTTATCATTTTCATACTTAGAATTAACATTTGTGTTATGAATATTTTTCTAGTATTTTGATTTATGATTTTTTTAGGGGAAAGTTTGTGCTTGTTTAAACTAAAAGGATTACTTTGGTTTGCCGGTTACATTTTATGGACGCGATAGTTCTAGCCTTAAAATGTAAGAAATTTACAAAAGGAAAAAACAAAAACAACAAATAAACAGACCCGTATTTATTTAATTTACAACACTGTTTTTTTTTTAATTACAATCATTTTGTAATAAAGATACACAATGCTTCTGTACGAATACGTAAGCTGTTTGTGTTAGTGTAAAACATATCATTTAATTGTAAATTATTAGCTGACTAGGTCACGTCTAGGCTAAACCTATGTTTGAGCACACCCAGCTTGCTACGTGTAATTTCATCAAACAGATACTAATTATAGGTTTCAACTTCCAATGTCTTTCTCAACAGTACAGGATTTTGATTCTTTTGTACAAGAATTTCCACAAGAGAAAAAAAAGGTAATTATTGAAGTTGTGGCATATACGAAATGCTTAGACGCTGCGGTTTTTTTGAGAAATATTCGTTTAAAACATATGCTGGGATAAAACTAAAAGTGTAGAATATATTGCGTGCTTTGTGTACTTTGTTGTTTCTGCTTGAAATCACTGTTAATTGTAATTAAACCCTCTAGGCGTTTTCTTGATTAAAAAGTTTTTAATGAGATACTTACTTTGATATTATGCGAAATTAATCACGTAGTTATAATTGATTTTAATATTTAACACGAATTGGTGTAAAACACTGCTTAAGTTGATTTAGACAACGAGGAAGAATGGGCCATTTAGCGATAAAGTTTTTCTCAAATTTAATTTTGTTAACATTATGAATTATTTATCATTTAATAACAACGAAGAAACAAAAACAATGGTTATGTACATACTCGGTTTTGTTATTTCAAAATATTTCGAAACGTTAGCTTTGATTAATGCCGAAGGAAAAATGGGGTGGATATTAAGTTGCGTGTTATTACAATAAGAACTGCTACATATAATCATCTTAAGCCATTAATTAATATGCGCGTCGTCTCCAACTTCCAGTTATGATTACAACCACCCATTAAATTTAATCTTAAAACAGCGGCTCAAAGTTATTCTACCAAAATATGTTAGGTTAGGTTAATAAGTGATGCTTATAAGCATAAATTTTGTTCTTAAGCGCAAAGTCGTCGGATAATGCTATAAGTTTAAAGTAAACGGGAAACGATATAAATTAGTAAAGTGTACGATGCGGGGGCTAAAAAATTATGGCGCAGAATGACAATAAAATGCGATGCTTAACTTAGTTGTTTTTTATTACAAATTGTTTACATTTTTATATAAATTCTAAAATGGTTACTTATTAGCAAGTGTTTCATCTTCTTATGGATACGCTGATGAATTTTTTGGATATTCACAAAATGAAATATATAATTTAGTTTTTGACGTTAAATTAAATTTTAGTAGTAGATGCTTTTTAGGTTAATGTTTTGGTAGTTAGGTTAATCACTTGTTGTTTTGGGGTCTTTTTATTCTTATTTTTGTCTATTGTTATGGCGTTTTAAGCCAGTGGTTCCCAGCTCAATTTAGACCACCTCAAGAAAAATTGTTTAATGCTTCTCTCTCGCATAATAATTATTCCTATTATCAAAATATTGTTGTATAACTAAATTTAAAATTCAACCTCAAATGTATTGAAATTTTTGTAATTGACAACTACTAATACATAGAAATCTTGATAATTTCCACTGCAAATTTTGGCAATTATTCTTCAACTCAAATAATTGATTTTTTGCACTGAGTTGTTGCTCAAAAAAAATTTCTGTTGATGTCTATCAGTGTGAACAGCAGTTTTTGGTTCTTGTTAGTTTTATTTTTGCAGGTTTTTCTCTGTTTTGATGTCTTTTTATGCAAGTGCTTCTAAACTTTATTTAGATAACCGCCTTCTTTTCAAGAAAAATTGATTAATGCTTCTCTCTCGCTTAATAATTATTCCTATTATTAACATATTGTTCTTCTAGAGTACAACCCAATCTAAACAAATATTCGTTCTCAAATGTATTGGAAATTTTGTAAAGGACAAGTATTAATTAATAGAGAGCTATCACTATCATTTCCACTACAAAGTTTGTCAATTAATCTGCCAGTCAATGAATTGTTTCTTTGCACCGTATCGTTGCAAAACAACAGTTTTGGTGCTTGTAATTTTTATTTTTTCAGGTTTTTGTCTATTGTTGTTTTTTAAAGTCAGTAGTTCCCAACTTTATTTGGACCACCGCTCTTTTTACAAGAAAAATTGTTTAATGCTCCTCTCCTGAATAATAATTATTACTAATATTAACATATTGTTGCGTATTTATTTATTAAAAACTAATTTATTTAAACGACTAAAAATACGTTTACTTATTCTAGAAATATGTACACTTTTAAACTAACCGAACTAATAAAATCTAATAATAAAAACACTTACACTATAATTTATATCACTTACAAGAAGATAAGATAACGTCCTCGGATAGCCTCACACTTGTTTACACTAATAATCACGTACACGATTATTCTCGGTATATTTATGTAGACACACGCGTGCTAACGATTTATTTCCACTTGATACTTGATAATCTTCTTAACATTGCTGCATTCGCATTCCACCAATAACTGACCTACGATTTGTTTCGGCGGTTTATATATACATACGGAAATCGTTCTCGAGTGTTCCCTACTTTTCGCTATATCTTCTAGAAAATTGATAACAGCTTCTAGAAGGCTCTTGCATTTGCAAATAACTTCTCGAACGTTTCACTGCCCCCTTCTTAGGACTGTTCCGTCCCAGAACAGGAGACTGGATGCGACACCGGTAAAAAGGATCGTGGCGATAACGGCAGCTTCCTCCATTTCGGCAACTTCCTTGACCATAAAAGTAACAGTCAATTGACTTTTCCTGACCCAATACTCTTCTCGGTTGGTAACTACAGACCAACACTTGAATGCCTGTTCCTCGGAAGACGACCTCCAACATGTTTCGAACTGTCCTCCAATTCAGTTGATCTAAGCCACAACCAAGCTTGGGTACTGCCAATTTCTTAACATGATGGAACTCCATTTGTCTCTTGAGACTCCATAATGTTCGCCACAGATCTTTGTATAACGGCTTGACACGTGAGTATTTCTTGATGACCAGATAGAAAACGAAGCGTCCGTCACCACGTAGTCCTAAAACTTTTCCGACTGCCGGTTGCTGTCTTCGTAATTCATCTAGCTGCCCAAACTTCTTTTTAAACACGACTGCAACCCCTTTGGACATGTCAAGGTCCTCGCTCACGCAATGTGCGATGGCGTAATCTTTTTGTGTCTGAACAGGTCTTGTGGTTCATCGGTGGTAACTCCGAACCTAGCTTTTCCAGAACCTCTGTATAAGTTCATAAACTTCTCGAACTCCATTTCTTCGATTGGATTCCTGGTTCTGCTACTTATTACTCTGGTTCGGACCTGAGCTTGCGCATTGTGGTTATCGCCAGCAAACGGGGCTAGACGATCGACGTGGACCACTTTTGGCTTGCCTCTGGGCGGTTTTCGGATGCGGTATATAACGTCGTTAATACGCTGCACGATTTCATAGGGGCCCTCCCATTACCTTTGCAGCTTCGGCGACAAACCACGTCTCCTTTGAGGGTTATACAACCAGACCATATCGCCAGCTTGAAACCCACCATTTTGCGCCTTGACGTCATATCTTGTTTTCATCCTGTCGCTGGCAAATTGTGTGTTTTTACGGACCTCTTCATGTACTTCGTCTAACCTCTTGGCCAGCTTGCTGACGTAATCTTCTCCAGCAACTTCTTCTTCCGGTCTTCGCCCAAATTGAAGATCGCATAGTAATCTTATCTCACGACCGAGCATGACACAGGATGGTGTTTGGCCTGTGCTTTCGTGAACGGATGATCGGTATGCCATTAAGAAAAGGTGCAAGTACTGATCCCAGTCTCTTTGGTGTTCGGACACTACCTTGGCTAAGTACTTGCCCATTGTTCGATTAATCCGTTCAACCATGCCGTCAGATTGAGGATGGAGAGGCGTTGTCCTAGTCTTCTTAATTCCTAACAGTCGGCAAACTTCTTGAAACAGCCCAGACTCAAAATTGCGGCCTTGATCGGAGTGTAATTCCAACGGAACTCCAAACCGGCAGAAAAACTCCTTTACTAATACGTCTGCGACTGTAGCTGCTTCCTGGTTGGGTATGGCGTAAGCCTCCGTCCATTTCGTGAAATAATCCATCGCCACCAGTATGTATTTATTTCCCGAATCGGATTCTGGGAACGGCCCTGCGATGTCAATCGCTACTCTTTCCAAAGGGCTTCCTACGTTGTATTGTTTCATGGGTGCTTTGCGCTTTCTCGCTGGACCATTTCCTGATGCGCAGACTATGCATTTACGGCACCATTTCATGACGTCCTCTTTGCAGTTCATCCAGTAGAATCGTTCTGGCACTTTACCCAACGTCTTCTTAATGCCAAAGTGTCCTCCTGATGTCCCATCGTGGAGATGCTTCAACACTTCGGTCACCCTGCTCTTCGGTACTACCAGCTGTAGTCTGTTTCCCGTGCCCTCGGCACTTTCTAGGGATCGCTTAAGAAGACCGTCTTCTACTATCAAGGAGTCCCACTGCGCCCAGTACGCTTTGATATTTTTGCCCAAAGCACTCACTTCTTCCCAGGTTGGTCGTCGGCCGCTTTTTTTCAGTCCAGGAGTAGTCTTATTTCAGGATCGTCTTTTTGTTCGCGACGTAACTGCTCAGGTTCCCACTCATCATCAACCATAGCAGTTCTCCGGAGGCATTCGACTTTTTCTTCCAGTCGCGAACAATGGCTGCAGTCCGCCGGACATGGTCTTCTGGACAAGGCATCAGCGTTCCGATGACTGCTTCCGGCACGGTGTTCTGTGTCGTAGTCATACTCTTGCAGTCTCTCGATTCATCTTGCCACTTGTCCTTCTGGGTTACGGAACTGCAGAAGCCACTTTAAAGCGGCGTGGACTGTTCTCAGTAAAAATTTTCGTCCATACAAATACTTGTAGAAATGTTCGATGGACTTAACGACTGCTAACAGCTCCTTCCTAGTCACGCAATAATTCCTTTCTGGCCTGGACAACACCTTGCTAAAATACGCGATAACTTTTTCTCGTCCATCTTGAACCTGCGAAAGGACCGCGCCTATGGCCAGATTGCTTGCGTCGGTATCCAAAACAAATTTTCCATCTTCTCTTGGATAACTCAAAATCGGCGAAGTGACCAGGGCCTGTTTTAGTTGGTTAAAAGAATTTTTGCAGTCTTCTATGGTTCTTGAATTTTCTTTTAACTTCTCTTCTAATTTGTCTTGTACTTCTTCTATTATGTCATTCACAGAATCGCAAATTTCTTCTTTTAAGTTTACCATGTCTGCTTGGGTTTCCTCTTGAACAATTTTAATTTGATTTTCTATGCTCGTTCGTATTTCTTCTTTTAAACTTCTAGAATTTTCCAACAACTTTTCTTCCATTTTTCTAGAATTTTCTTCCATTTTCTGAGAATTTTCTTTAAACGTTTCTTCCATTTTTCTATTCATCGATTCCTGACCATTTTTGATTGATTCAAGAAATTCAAATAGCTTTGCATCCATTTTAACTGCTTGCGAACGCGTCACCGGCATAAATTTAAATATAACACGAATATAAAGTTTAAATACACTACTTTTTAAAATGCAGTTTTTGTATAACACAAAATTTAATAACTATCCACTTATTAATATTAAACCACTAGTGTACGGAAACGAATCTAATTAATATCGCGATCACGCACTTTTTTATTCTAATGATGTCTGACTATTAGTGTGAACAACAGTTTTTGGTTTTTGTTATTTTTATTATAGCAGGTTTTTGTTTTCTATTTTAATGTCTTTTTATGCCAGTGCTTCCAAACGTTATTTAGATTACCTCCTTCTTTGCAAGAAAAATTGTTTAATGCTCTTCTCTCGCATAATAATTATTCCTATTATCAACATCCTGTTCTTCTGGAGTACAAACCAATCTAAAAAAAATATTCATTTTCAAATGTATTGGAAATTTTGTAAATAAATAGTATTACTAGAGAGAACTCTTTATCATTTCAACTACAAAGTTTGTCAATTATTCTGCAACTCAAATAATTGCGTTTTTGCACTAAATCGTTGCTCAAAAAAATTTTTCTATTGATGTCTGACTATCAGTATGAACAGCAGTTTTTGGTTTGCATAATAATTATTCCTATTGTTCCACATTGTTCTTCTAAACTACAACTCAATTAAAAAAATAAATTCATTCTGAAATGTATTGGAAATTTTGTAAATGAGAAGTATTACTAGCGAGAAGTCTTTATCATTTCCACTACAAAGCTTGCCAATTATTCTGCAACTTAAATAATTGCCTTTTTGCACTGAATCGTTGCTCAAAAAATTTTTGTAATGATGTCTGACTATTAGTGTGATCAACAGTTTCTTGTTTTTCTTATTTTTATTTTTGAAGATTTTTCTTTGTTTCTATGTTCTTTTATGCCAGTGCTTCCAAACTTTATTTGGAACACAGCTTCCTTGCAGGAAAAATTGTTTAATGCTCTTCTTTCGCATAATAATTATCCTATTATTAACATATTCTTTTTATATTTTTATATTCACCACTAGCGAGAAATCTTTATCACAGCCACTACAAAGTTTGTCAATTATTCTGCAACTTAAATAATTGCCTTTTTGCACTGAATCGTTGCTCAAAAATTTTTTTTATTGATTTCTGACTATCAGTATGAACAGCAGTTTTTGGTTTTTGTTAGTTTTATTTTTGCAGGTTTTTCTCTGTTTTGATGTCTTGTTATGCCAGAGCTTCAAAACATTGTTTAGGAAAAATTGTTTTATGCTCCTCTCTCGCATAATAATTATCTCTATTATTAGCACATTGTTCTTGTAGAGTACAACCCAATCTAAAAAAATATTCATTCTAAAATGTATTGGAAATTTTGTAAATGAAAAGTATTACTAGAGAAAAATCTTTATCACTGCCACTACAAAGTTTGTCAATTATACTGCAACTCAAATAATTGCTTCTTTGCACTGCATCGTTGCTCAAAAATTTTTTTTTATTGATGTTTGATTATCAGTATGAACAGCAGTTTTTGGTTTTTGTTAGTTTTATTTTTGCAGGGTTTTCTCTGTTTTGATGTTTTTTTTATGCCAGACCTAAAAAACTTTGTTTAGGAAAATTGTTTAATGCTCCTCTCTTGCATAATAATTATTCCTATTGTTCCACATTGTTCTTTTAAACTACAACCCAATTAAAAAAATAAATTCATTCTGAAATGTATTGGAAATTCTGTAAATCAGAAGTATTACTAGCGAGAAGTCTTTATCATTTCCACTACAACGTTTACCAATTATTCTGCAATATAAATAATTGCCTTTTTGCACTGAATCGTTGCTCAAAAAATTTTTGTAATGATGTCTGACTATTAGTGTGATCAACAGTTTTTTGTTTTTCTTATTTTTATTTTTGCAGATTTTTCTTTGTTTCTATGTCTTTTTATGCCAGTGCTTCCAAACTATATTTGGAACACAGCTTCCTTGCAGGAAAAATTGTTTAATGCTCTTCTTTCGCATAATAATTATCCTATTATTAACATATTCTTTTTCTAGACTACAACCCAATCTAAAAAAAAAAATATTCATTCTCAAATGTATGGGAAATTTTGTAAATGAGAAGTATTACTAGCGAGAAATCTTTATCATTTCCACTACAAAGTTTGTCAATTATTCTGCAACTTAAATAATTGCCTTTTTGCACTGAATCGTTGGTCAAAAAAATTTTTCTATTGATTTCTGACTATCAGTATGAACAGCAGTTTTTCGTTTTTATTAGTTTTATTTTTGCAGGGTTTTCTCTGTTTTTAATGCCAGAGCTAAAAAACTTTGTTTAGAAAAATTGTTTAATGCTGCTCTCTTGCATAATAATTATTCCTATTGTTAACACATTGTTCTTCTAAACTACAACCCAATCTAAAAAATATATTCATTCTCAAATGTATTGGAAATTTTGTAAATGAGAAGTATAACTAACGAGAAATCTTTATCATTTCCACTACAAAGTTTGCCAATTATTCTGCAACTTAAATAATTGCCTTTTTGCACTGAATCGTTGGTCAAAAAATTTTTCTATTGATGTCTGACTATACGTGTGAACAGCAGTTTTTGGTATTTTTATTTTTGCAGGATTTTCTCTATTTTGATGTCTTTTTATGCCAGTACTTCGAAACTATTTGTTTAGATAACCGTATTCTTTGCAGGAAAAATTGTTTAATGCTTTTATTTCGCATAATAATTATTCCTATTATTAACATATTGTTTTTCAAGAGTACAACTCAATCTAGAAAAAATATTTTATCTCAAATGTATTGGAAATTTTGTAAATCACAAGTGGCAATAGAAAGAAATCTTTATCTTTTCCACTACAAAGTTTGTAAATTATTCTGCAACTCAAATAATTGTTTATCTGCACTGAATTGTTGCTCAATTTTTTTTTGTCATGATGTCTGACTATTAACGTGAACAATAGTTTTTGGTTTTTGTTATTTTTATTTTTGCAGGTTTTTTTCTATTTGATGTCTTTTTATACCAGTACTTCCAAGCTTTATTTAAGTCACCGTCTTCGTTGCAAGAAACACTATTTAATTCTCCTCTTTCGCATGATAATTATTCCTATTATTAACATATTGTTTTTCTAGAGTACAACGCAATTTAAAAAAAAATATTCATCCTAAAATGTATTGAAAATGTTGTAAATGACAAGTATTAATAGAGAGAAATTTGTATCATTTCCACTACAAAGTTTGTCAATTATTCTGCATCTGAAATAATTCTTTTTTTGCACTGACTCGTTGCTCATAAGCAAATTTTCTATTGATGTCTCACTATACGTGTGAACAGCAGTTTTTGGTTTTTGTTGTTTTTATTTTTGCAGGATTTTTTCTATTTTAATGTCTTTTTATGCCAGTACTTTGAAACTTTATTTAGATCACCGCATTCTTTGTAGGAAAAATTGTTTAATACTTATCTCTCGCGTAATACTTATTCATATGATTAACATATAGTTCTTCTACAGTACAACTCAATCTAGAAAAAATATTTTTTCTCAAATGTATTGGAAATTTTGTAAATGACAAGTACAAATAGAGAGAAACCTTTATCATTTCCACTACAAAGTTTGTCAATTATTCTGCAACTCAAATAATTGTTTCTCTGCACTGAATTGTAACTCAAAAAATTTTTTTTAATGATGTCTAACTATTAGTGTGACAACAGTTTTTGGTTTTTGTTATTTTTATTTTTGCAGTCTTTTTTTTATTTTGATGTCCTTTTATGCCAGTACTTCGAAACTTTATTAGGTCACTGTATTATTTGCTGGAAAAATTGTTTAATTCTTCTCTCTCGCATAACAATTATTACTATTAATAACATACTGTTCTTCTAGAGTACAACTCAATCTAGAAAAAATATCTTTTCTCAAATGTATTGGAAATTTTGTAAATGACAAGTATTAATAGAGAGAAATCTTTATCATTTCTACTACAAAGTTTGTCAATTCTTCTGCAACTCAAATAATTGTTTTTCTGCACTGAATTGTTGCTCAAAAAATTTTTTTAATGATGTCTGACTATTAGTGTGAACAACAGTTTTTGGTTTTTGTTATTTTTATTTTTGCAGGTTTTTTTCTATTTTGATGTCTTTTTATGCTAGTGCTGCCAAACTTTATTTAGATCACGGTCTTCTTTTCAAGAAAAATTTATTTCCGCTACAAAGTTTGTGAATTCAAGAAAAATTGATTAATGCTTCTCTCTCGCTTAATAACTTAAATTTTTTTTCTATTGATGTCTGACTATTAGTTTGAACAACAGTTTTTGGTTTTTATTAGTTTTATTTGTGCAGGTTTTTCTCAATTTTTAAGTTTTTTTATGCCAGTGCTTTCCGACTTTATTTAAATCATCGTCTTCTTTGCAAGAAAAATTGTTTATGCTCCTCACCCAAATAATAATTATTGCTAATATTAACATGTTGTTTTTCTTATTACAACCTAATCTAAATTTTTGCAGTTTTTAGCCTATTGTTGTATTTTTAAGTCAGTAGTGTCCAACTTTATTTAGACCACCGCTTTGCTTTGCAAGAAAAATTATTTAATGCTCCTCTCTCGCATAATAATTATTCTATAATACAACTGAATTTAAAAGTAAAATTCATTCTTAAATGTATTGGAACATTTTGTGAATGACAAATATTAATAAAAAGAAATCATTATCATTTTCAGTACAAAGTTTGTCATTTAATTTGCTACTCAAGGAATTGTTACCTTGCATTTGCATTGAATCGTTGCTTAAAGGAATTTTTCTGATTATGTCTAACGTTGTTTTGTGATAAACAACAGTTTTTAATACTATCGACTGCCGGCAAGTTTAATTCATCGCTAATTGTGCGTTGTTATCCCGTTTTTGCGATTAACAAGGAAATGTAATATGATGCTTGTACTTCATTATCTTTTTACCTTTAAAACGCTGCAAAAGAGTTTGATATTGTTAATTTGAACAAATATTTCTTCTCTAGTTCCGGAAATTAGAATACTTCTTTTTTTCTTCGGTGTGGATTCGAACGAAATTTTTTTTGACTATTTCCGATTTTTTAAATTGAAATGAATTTTAGATGTTCCGAAAGTACCTATTTTGGGATTGTCGCTAATATTTTCTGAATTCAAAATTTTTATTTTTTTTAATTTGTTTATATTTAGTTTAAGTTCTGAAATACGATTAATATTAAAAATACAAAAAATGACGAAAAATAATAAGCCTTTTAAGTTGCGAATCAAGAAAGGCAGTAAATCCTTACAGTAGAATTTATTATCTTTCTTAAAAACCCCAATTAAATCTATTTTTTTGTGCTGCCAACATCGCAAAAGGCAATATTTGTTCGTTAGTGTAGTTACGTAATAGACAAAAATATTTTCGCGTGGCAAAATGAAAACTAGAAATCCACATAAAACTAAGTGTTCAAAGTTAATTAATAACAGGTGGAAGTCATATAAAAATATTGAAATTCAGTTAAAATTGAAAAAAAAAAATGATGTTGAAGTTAATGTCAAATTTGACAGATTTATGTAGTATCAACATTGTATTTCTGTAGTTGTTATTTATTTTTTAAAAATGCATATAATTTTACAAAGGGTAACACAGAAAATAATGTACGTTACTCTCGTTGAAAGTTTCATAACATAACTCACTCACGTACAACGCTATGATGTAGTTTCGCCGCTTGTTACGTAAATTACTATTAATTTACAACATTAGAACTAAAACCACAAATTTTTTTTCACTTTTTTATAAACAAATGAACTACAGCCACTAATACTTTTTAAATTAATGTCTTTAAATTTTAATGAATTTTTTCTTTTAATTCTGACAAATTATATGCTAAATATTACAGGTGTATAGTAACTTAATAATTTTCTTTAAATTATATATACAGTTTAGATTTTTTGCTAATAAATTCTTATATGTTTATAAATAATATCTATATATGTTTTCAAAAGACTCAATTTTATAAAATATAAGACATAGCAATTACGAATTCAGCTCAGCGTATCTGCCAACTTACAATCAAACCAAAAAGGTTAATTGAATAAATCTTAATAAGTTCTATCAGTCTATGTAAGAAACTTTTTAAACACAAATCGAATTTATACGTTTTTTAGTGCCTTAAAAAATGCTTCTATTTTATAGAAAAATCGCAAAACTTGAAGATATTTGTTGCTATATTTTTTAATTATTAGTTTGCATTTTTATTCTTTACTTTCTGTATTTGAATTTTTTTAAATTTATGTGCTTCAATGCATAACGACGTTATTTGTCAATTTTTTAACATATACACTCATGCAGAAAAAAAACGGAACTTATAGCTGTGTAAACGAGGTTTAACCTGATCTATTACAAGACAGGTCTTACACGGTTTGTAATTGCAATGTAATTTTAATTTTGTCTGTTAAGATTTGAACAAAGTTCTTTAAAACATTTTGGTTTTTTTATATTATAATGATATTCAGTTAGCGCTTAACTATAATAATTTTAATGTTATTTAGGTAACAATTAAATATTTGTTTTTTTTTGCTTTGTTGCTATTTTTTTATTGCAATAAACATACTTTACTTACAAACGTGAATTTAACAAAATTACAAAAAAAATAAGAAATATTATACCCTGTTTTTTACATTGAAATTTCTCCCTTGTGGATTTTTAATATTTTTATTGACTAAAAATAAAAAATTAAACATAATTTGGGATTTTGATACAAAAACTAGAGAGCAAATTGAAGTATTAAATAAATTCAATTCAATTCAAAATAAAAAATTAAGAAATTTTGAAAAAAATAGAGGAAAAATAAAGAGACTGATTTTATTTAAAAAAGATTAAAATGAAGACTGAAAAATGGAAAAAATTATTTTTATTCTTTTGGGTTCGTTTCTTAATAACCCTCGCACTTAAACTGTAAGCTTGTTGTGTTTCATAAAGTTGCAACTCACAAGTTCTACTTCCTCAATGAATTTCAGGGTTATATTAATGTTTGTTTGCTATTAATTTTTGGACGAACACTTAGTATGTAAAGAGGTATTTCGTCTTTCTCTAACACCTCTTACATTCAGGATTGTCTTTCATTTTTACTTTCCTATAAGGAAAGTATACCGATCGCAATTTTTTTTCAAAAAAATTTTTTTGCGTAATTTCACGTTTCAAGGTCTCCTGAACCAGAAAAAATTATTTTTGACAAAAAAATTTTGGGTGTCCGTGTGTAACGATGTACCCACGATAACTCTCGAACCAAAAATCCTAATAACTTGAAATTTGGTATGGAGCTGGCTTTTCATATTCTCTCGGTTTTATCAAAAGATGGGTCTGATAAAGAAACCGAAAGTGGGTGTATCCGCCATTTTTAACAGTTTTTCTTATATAATTTTGTACGTATATAAATTATTCGAATTATTTTTACAGTTTTTTATGGAGATGAAAAAATTTCTAACATTAACAATTTATCAGATATTTAATTTGCAATTTAAAATGAATTCACAAATATAATATAGTTTCGAATTCTGCCTGTTTTTTTTTACTGATTTACTAAAGGGGTAAGTAATATCGAGGCGGACAAATATGCTAGAAAATCAATACAAACGTGTACATATCACTTTATAATGGTTTTATGACAACATAACCGTAAAAAATATGTAGATATTCCTTCGTCATTCCTTATAAGAAAGTCGTGTGGTGACCACGCCAGTTTTTTATATTAGTGAAATGCTTTATAAATAGACAGCGTTTTGTAGAAAGTTCGACAGTCCATTTTAGTTAGTTTTTACTTAATTTAATTAGTTCTTTAACTCTTTTTTTGTATGGTCTCGTGATAAACATTTTTGATAGTTTTAGTCTAGAAGTTGCCAATCAGTTTGAGGTATGTTTTTGCTTTAATAAGTTCTTCTCTTCTCCCTGATGGTCTTATATGCTAGACTTGGCTTAGGCTCTATTGAACGTATCTCAGCTTCTGTTTTACTAATAGGTCTGTTTTTTTTGTTTCCTTCGTCTCTTTGATGTCTTTTTGTTCATTGCTGAGTAACTCTGTTGTACTCAGCTTACACAATCTCTAACTGCTCTAGAGCGTACTGTTACTGAGTTTAACGTATTGGGTCGCACTATTTTAATAGGATTTTATATTATTTATTGAACACAGCAGATATTGCATATATTTTTGCTTGGAATACGGTTGTTAGGTAGCACAGTTTTACGTTAAAGTTGCTTTCTGATCTACTGCCAGCGATTCCCGTTTCAGAATCTTGTGCAGTTTTGTCTACCTACTTTTAACTATCCGATAAGGTTTGTAGAACTGGATAATTGTCTGATTTCATGCTTTGCATGCAGTTTTTATTTATCTGATGTCAAATCTCGGTATGGATAGTACTCTAGCACGAGTGTTCCTCCATCCATTAGATTTTAACCGGTACACTGCTGCCAAAGATTTTGATTCTAGCACTAACTGTAGAGGTGGATAGTGTAGCAAAGTTTTCATTGCTGTAGTAGGCGTTGTTGACTCTGTCTCTGTGATTCCTAGACATGGAAGTCTCAGTAACTTGTTGAGTCTTGATATGGATTCTCTTATTTTAGATTTATTTCACTAAAGAGATATCTATATGTGACTGTCGGAACTACTTTAGAGTATACCCAAAAAATTATTTCCTGTTTTAGTCATGTTTTACTTGTCAAGCTCAAAATGCCCGAATAGCTTTGATTGTTTTATCTAATTCAGCTTTATATATTGATTTAGTATCTACAGTGAGTTTCAAATATTGAACTTGATTGCTTATTTGAAGTTTTTTTTTCCACAATTTTAAATTGTGTAGTTTTCTTCTCCTTGTAAAGGCTACTATTATTGTCTTGGCAAAGTTTACTGTTAGCCCCTCTGTCGTACGTCATTTTTAGTACTGTTTACATGTTGTTTAAAACAACTGCTCTGAACTTACCACATATCAACATAGTGATTATCATTTGCATATCCTTGTGCATGTATTTTGTGCTGGTCAAATTCCCACAAAATATTGTCTACTATTAAGCTCCGCAATAGACGCGATAACACTTTTCTTTGCAGACGTCCTTTAGCGGTAAGTACCTTTTTGGTTACTTTGGCCAGCGAGCTTGTAAGCAGCGAACTACTGCATAACTGATCCATTCTTCTTTGGACCGGGAAACTCTTTGACTCTTGACAGCTTTTTAATAGAGTCAAAAGAGGTGTAATATTTACTCTATATCAAAGAAAGCTTCCAGTGCAATTTCTTTGTTTAAAAAAAGTTTAAAGTTTACACGATTTACCCGTTTGGTAAGCATGTTGGTGTCGATGCAAAAGTGCTACACTTTGTGATTCATTTTTAAGTTGATTATTTATTAATTTTTTAACAGTCTTGCGCATAACAGACGCCAAGCTATTTAATTGGACGAAAAGATTTTGCTTGGGCGTTTGATTCTCTTTCTGGTTTAGGTATGAAAACTACTTTTACTTTTTGCTAATTCTCTGGGACGTAACCTAGAGCTATACTACTATACTAGCTGTAAATAATGTAAAAGAGGCAAGGTATAGAACTTAAAATAAAACAAAGAAAGTTTTAAAATGAAAATAAATAAGAGAGGTATTTTATTAAGTAAACAATTGAATGCAGTTGAAGAAATTGAAAAAATAAATGTAGATATATATCCCAGTCATTATAGGTTATTACCTGGAAGTAAATAGTACAAAGCTGAAAATTGGCAGTGATATAGTTTACATGATCCTTTGCAACATACCAAATTACAAAATGGCGAACAAAAAAGCTTATTTGTTAATTATCTCGCTTATAAGCGCTCAAACGGAAAATTTTCAAGTAACATAAATTAAAGATCTTCAAAATCTCTACAAAAAATGTCATATACTATTTTATCGTAGGACTAGTAGTTTTCTCGCAACATTAAGACCTAGAATCACATGGATAAAAAATGAAACTAGATATACTCAGGATCCTGAAAACAGATATTTTTATTCCTTAATTTAACATTATTATGGTTATGATACATAAAAAAATCAACTAGATATGACTCAAAGCTGTTATGGTATGACGTATTATATTAGGTAAATGTAAACCTGTGTTCCTTCCATCCTGTGGTTACGATAAGGAAACTAAACTTTAAAGTAGGCAACATTAAAATGATCTAACACTTACTGTATATATCTATACCTTACATTATTTCTACGATTGCTCTCTTTCTTAGTCCTCTGATCCTTCTTCTTCCAGTGCGTGGTTTTTACACGCAGTTCCACGACAACGACCACATAATTGAGAACACGCAAGGCCTGCCTTTCTGCATTCGCAACCAGGAATGCAATCCGTCTTGCAGTTACATGTTATCAGATGAAGAAGTTCATTGGGTGCCGGAGGTGTAGTACTTGGCACAGGAATCAGCATGTCTGAAGCCTCACGCCATCCCCAGTTGATTGGCTTAATGGTGTCATTTTCTCCGTGCCAAATTTGTACTTGCAGATACACCCTAAAAGAATGCAGACGAGCTGCATCCGAAGTTGGAGGTAATGAGGCTAGCTCAAATGACGCCGTTACTTTCTGTCGTGTAATGGTATTTTGGAATGTGACATATCGAAGATCGTTTAATATCTTACATTGTTTTTCTCCATATAGTCGCAAAAGGAATTTTTCGCATACAGACGCAATCATGAAAGGTTCAGAATTTAGACAATTAAAAATTGATATTTCCTTTCTAAGATTTTTGTCTTCAGCCAAAATTTTGTAAGCGGATCTCTTCTCCTTGCGAAATAGTGCTGACGTTGAATCGCAACCTGTCATCGCATGCAGGAACAGCATGCAATGCTTCATTTCGCTAATCGTACCCTGTATCTTACAGATATCGAACACCTTGTCTTGCTTAGATGCTACCGCAGCTGGTTTCAGAAAATAGAGAAGACGATTGTAGTGTGGCGTTGTCCGGGCCAAAAGCATCACTAAAATATCAGTATCAGTTCCAACTACAGTGACTGTTTTCCCACTGGATTGAACTTCTAGTGCAGTGGAGACAATCGGCGTATCAGCATCTGACGCTGCTTGATACGTAGTGATATTCGAATGTTGAAACTTTGTGCGTAAAGCCTTTATTAATCGGGACTTGTTCTTTCCACTACCCAAAAAGTCACGCTGTTGTGCTGGAATGGTAGCTTCATCAAAAACAACTTCACGAGAGTTTGTACCAGCTCTCCGGAACTGTTCTTGACATTTTATGGAAGGAGGACCATCGTATCCATCAAACATCACAATGGAGGACGGCCCGTAATGAGTGAGGACGTAAGCTACATACGATGTAGAAATTTGACCATACGTTGATGGATGGGACCAGATAACCTTGTGCAGAAGATAACCAACATCTATAACGTATACATTTTCATTAGAATAGCACCGTTCCGTACACGGCTCAAGCTTTTCGATAAAATCAGCAAGGACTGACTTTTGTGTCTTTCTCATTTTTGATCCATCGAAAAGGGAAGTGGGGTAGGGCGCAAGTTCATAATGCATATACTGCTTAAATTCTAACTGCGATTTTAAAACACATGCTATTCTAAGAAACAGTTGCTGGGGATTAACAGGAATTACCTCGTCGCGAACTGTTACCGTGCCGTTCATAAACGATATTGGGGTAACTTTATCTTTCCTTTTGAGTTTTACATCTGTAAATTCTAGTCCCGTCATTCTGTTTTGTGCCTCGAGGCCATGCTCGAAGGCACAGTCACAATTAATTGACGAATCCGCAACAATGTCTGTAGATAACGAAATCAGTTTGTCTTGTACTGTTTCATCAAAGGGAGACTGTTCCTCAAACCACGAAAGAATCTGTCTATGGTCATGAAGGTCACGAGATTTTCGACTGTCTCGTAGTTCAACGTGCTGTTCAGAGGATACATGAGTGAGTCGACACAGTGTCTCCATTGCATTACAAACTCTCGTGCATGCTTGCTGTCCTAAAATCCAGCGAGCAAGAGTGCTATTCGTTATTCCTCGGCCATGGGTGAGACCTTAGGTCTTAAAAGATCGCATGAGGTTTTGTTCAATTACCATATCCGTCCACGTGCCTGACCAAAACTTATGAGTGCGACAAATAGTAAAATAGCTCAGGTTGCAAAACTTATAAAATTCCTCTGCAGACATTCTATTTTCTAAGTTTTCCATTTCCTGCAAATACAGGTGGGCACACTTTGCGTATTGCAGGTGTCCTGCAGCATGAAAAAACGGCAACATGCTTCATATACATTCCAAATGCAGTATCCAATCTCTTGACCTCTCCGCTCTTATATATAATTGCATTAGTGCTACCAACCGGTAATATTCTACCCAAAGCTTTGCTGTGCGACTTGTACTGGCAACTACTTCACATCGTTCTTCAAAACGTTCTGAAACTCAGATCAGTGTATCGTTGGTCACAAGGTATTCTGGCAAGCAGAAATTATCCATAAAATCTGTTTGCAGATTACTGATCTCTTTCTTTGTAGTTTCCTCGAGGTCTGTCTGTTGCATTAACATTACTCCAATAACCAATTGTGTGAGAAAATGTGCCTTAACAGATCGACTATAAGCGTGGCCAGTCATCATGTGGCTAATTGCCGCTTTGGCATATACTAAAAACCACACATCTTCTAACCCACTTCCGCCCATGATGTATCCGATTGAACCGATATAGGACATTAATAGGTGAAAGCCGCCTAATCTTACTACAACATTCGTCAAATCTCCACTAATGTTGCTAGCGACGATATCAGATGCTTTAAGATATAGAGGCTGATCGAATGTTACAAAGCAATGCTTCTGGTTTTGCTTTAGGCACTGAGAAGCTGCAAACTTAAGTGCAGTTTAAATGGTGCTCATATTGGAAGGATCTAACTTTATGAAAGGCAACGGTTCTACGCTAGTAATATGGTAAGGTGTGCATTTGTCGAAACCTGTTTGCATAAATCCGTTCCACGAGGGAGTACCAAGATTTCTTAAGCTGTGACAGACTAACCATAGGCGGTTCAACAAAAGAAATTTATGGCTGAATTTAGAACGGATAGGTAATTTGTGAACAGCAGACACATCGCGCATTGTAATTTTAACTAATCCAGCTTTTGCAGGCGCCCTATACCATACAACTGGAAAGTCACCATAGGCAGCAATGTTGTCTGCCTTTAGATCTTTTATTATCCTTGGAACAGCGCATATGACTTTTTCTATATCTGCAGGTGGTGTTGTGCACTTAATGCTACCCATGCAATGAAAACTGTTTAAGCCATCAATCGTTTTGACGTTATAGTCAGCATTGTCAAACACGAATTGTGTAAATTTGTCTGTGTCGTCACTTTGTTTATTTCTTGCTATCAAAGAGTTTTCCAATATTAGGCTTTGAAGCGAAACGTCTATGCGCGTAAAGGCCAACACCAAGCAGCAGGGGCGAAAGAAAAGATCGAGGCCTGCAACCGGACATCACTGCTTGTTCGAGGGCAGCTCGCTTCAACTCCAAACCTTCCGAGTCGATCTTTGATTGGAGTATTACGCCAAAGAAACATCTTAGAGAATCCGGTATTGTAGATCTGAGACTTTCAACAGATAAGTGATGGACAGGAGAATATTCGTCCATGTTGTTTACCAGAATTCTTATGTCCTCTCTTATTATTTCTGCAGAAATTTTGACTATTTGACGTCTTTCCTCGTATTTATCTTCTTTCTTTTCGGTATGAGTTATGCAGAATTTTGTGAGCCGAATCCTTAAAACTGGCTACTGCGTTTTGACCTGACTTTTCAGTTATAACAATGTTATCGCCATAGCGCTACTGAAGTTTCAATTTTAGCCATTTACAACTGTATCCTTCGTGTTGATTCTTAAGATAACTTTGGAACCGACTTGCCAAATCGGTAATAGAATTCTTCGCTATTTTCCATGAACTGGCAAAGACTGTCAAATGCTGCTGTTAGCATGGAATCTTCAATTTTTCCACGGTGCCTAGTTGTTGCAGGTTCCTTACTAAGTTCCAACTGACAATTTTGATGGTATCTTGCCTCCGCCGCTACTAAATCACCTACGTTGTTAATACGTGCCAATACAGTCCGTCCTAATAAATTGTCTCTTTTTAAAGCATGAGCAACAAAAGTTGTTTTAAAGGGGATTGTTTCGACGTGATGAACAGTATTTCTGTATTTTAAAGCTTTTTTGTTTTCAACATTTTTTTTGCTTCCAATCCGCAAAACATACAGTGGGTTTTGAAATCAAATCCGTTCCCATCCGAAGCAGCTCTAGTGCGGGATTGAGGTTCTTTCTTTTCAGTCTCCGGAATCGGTTGCACCTTTTTAGCAGAAGCCTGGATATTAGTTTTACCAATATATGTTTTACGGCAAATTGAATGGAGTTTGATCTGTTGAACACCTTCCAGTTTTTTTGATAAACCATCTTGTCTTTGCTCACAGTTGCCAGACCAAGTTTTACGACGTTATAAGCCAATGGAGAGAACTTATACTATCTATGTACTTACCAATTGCTGGTGCTATATATTTCGTTTTATTCGAGCACTTTGTATTGGATTTTTTTTACATCATTATAAATTTCACAAATATAAGATACAAAACACACTTTTAATGTCAATAGTTTTATAAACAAATGGTTATACACAGAACAATAGTTAAGTAGCTAGGTACTTATTAATATAATTATTCAAACTAAACGTACAGTGATTTTAAAGCTTTTTGAAACAATAAAACACCTGCACGGATGACTAAGATCTGTAGTGACCAATTCGCTTGCACTACCCGTTTTACGCAAAGATGTTTGTATTTTAATAAATTTTGTAAATATTTAATTTAATGACCTGTGTATCTCTAGTTTCATTTTTAGTGTTAGATCATTTTAATGTTGCCTACTTTGCAGTTTAGTTTCCTTATCGTAACCACAAGATGGAAGGAACACAGGTTTACATTTACCTAATATAATACGTCATACCATAACAGCTTTGAGTCATATCTAGTTGATTTTTTTATGTATCATAACCATAATAATGTTAAATTAAGGAATAAAAATATCTGTTTTCAGGATCCTGAGTATATCTAGTTTCATTTTCTATCCATGTGATTCCAGGTCTTAATGTTGCGAGAAAACTACTAGTCCTACGATAAAATAGTATATGACATTTTTTGTAGAGATTTTAAAGATCTTTAATTTATGTTAATTGAAAATTTACCGTTGGAGCGCTTATAAGCGAGATAATTAACAAATAAGCTTTTTTGTCCGCCATTTTGTAATATGGCGGCTAACGCACGCGGAGGATTGATGGTGAACTTTGGTATGTTGGAAAGGATCATGTAAACTATATCTCTGCCAATTTTCACCTTTGTACTATTTACTTCCAGGTTTAGCCGAAATTCTAACTATAATGACTGGGCTAATAGGTCGAGGAAATCTTAAATGAAGAGATAAGAAAAACAGACAAAATGCAATTTTATTTTATCAACTTTAAACTTTTGGGAAAAAATAATAGAAAAAATTAATTTAGTTCCAACAACTTTATGATTTTGGTTAATGAAACGGAATCAAAATTAACATATTGGATAACACTGTATATAATCAATGATAACACTCAACAATCAAAACAAAAGTAAAAAGTCGAAAAGATTATTTTTTATCAAAATCTTGCGTTTTTTCTTTCTTTCTGTAATTTTTATTAGAGAATTTTCTACAATAATGCTACTTCAGTTTTTTTCTTTTGGTTCTTGAAAGTATTCAGTTTTGACCCAAAATTTTCAACGTTTATTTTTATTAAATCTTTTTTTTTCAAATTTAAAATTAAAATACAAATTACATGTTTTTACTTTTATTGTTTTCCTAAAATTTCCAAATTGCCTATTTTTTTGCTTTACTTTTTATTTTAAAATTTCTAAAATTCGCTTTGATTTATTAAAAGAAAATGTAATAAACGATTTCTCAGTTGTATTCACTTTGATGAAATTTTTATTTTTTAATCTTTTTCTACAAAATAAATTTTTCTCAATTGAAAAAAATTGCAGTCATTTTCTTCACTTTTTTTAGTCGTCAACTTTTCTTTTATAGTTTTTCTAAAATAAGCTTTGATATATTTATTAAAATAAATGATAATTCGTTTTTAAACTTTCGATTGTTTACTAAGTTTTTAATTTTTTCTTTATGTTTTACTTAAATTTTAAACGTTGGCTTTTATTTAATACGGCAATTTTTGTTTCAGAATATTTTGGATTGATAAGAAAATTTGCTATTTTTATTTGGTAAGTTTTTCACTTTAAGTCACCATAAATATTAAAGATCTACAAAATATAAATTTTAATGCAAAAACCCGAATAAAATTAGTTTTTTTGTTATTCAAGAGGTGGTTTATTTGACCTTTTTTTGATCTTTTTTTTTTGTAGTTATTTGGTGCAATTTTTTGTGCTACGTCTATTACGATTTTTTTTTGTTTTTAAGTCATAAAATTCATTAAATTGTACTAAATAAATTTTTCATATTCTGCAAACTTTATTTGTGATGTTTCACAGATGGAAGTTAACAATATCTTTACTCAGTAACTAAAAAAAATCGTACTATTCAACTTGCTTCCAATACAAGTTTAATTTTCTTTTTAATATAAACTTTAACATTGTTTTAATGAATGTTGAATTTGAAATCTAAAGAAACGCGTCTTTTTATATCTTTTAATAAACTCTTCGGTAAACTTATTTCTCACGTTTGTTTTTCATCTATTGCTAGCTTTTTGGCATTTGTTTTATTTTCTACACTCGATAAGGCAACAAAATTGAACAAAAATTTGTTTACTGATGGTTACATTTTTCTAAGACATTTAAAATGTCTCAACTCAACGTTAATAATAATCTTGTTATAGGGCAATAACGTTTTTATTAACATGCTATCGTGCAAGCATAGTAAATGTAGTTACAGATAAGAATATCGTTAAAAACAAGTAGAATTTTATCGTAGACTTTCAAATGATCAGTTTATTTTTTGTAGTATTCGCGTAAACAATCAATCGAATACTGTTTCAACTTACAAAAGCGACGCGTGTGGAATATTAAAAAAACTTTTGGAATTCTCGTTGTCAAACAATAAACCAAACTTATTGGAAAATAATATACGAAACTAATTAGTTTTGTTGTATTCATCAGAGAATACAAATGTGAATTAAAACGTTTTAAATGTCAAAACTAATTAAATAATGTGTAATTATGAACGATGATATAGCGTTTTTGCCATATTATTTTGTGCGTTATGTTGTATTCTGTTTCTGTTATAAATTCGGAATTCAATTGTAATTTTTAATAAACAATGCTCAAAAACTGTGTAGGTAGATATTCTTAATTGTAAAAGACGGAAATTTAGGTAGAAATGCAAAGTTTCGATCAGTGTGAATACAAGTAGTTAATTAAAATTCCTAAAATTTTGTTTTAAATAATTTGCAATGTATACGTTAAAAATTATGAAAAGTAATCTTACACGACAGAATAAACTACAATTCAGCTGGAAACGTTGTTTAAAAAAAATTCTAAACATTAATTTTTTTTAATAAATTTTTATCGCAGTCGTATAATATCGATAACGATAACATTTCATCGCTCACAAAACGCTAGAAATTATACATACGTCGACATAAAAAAGTTGTGCAATTAAATAAACGTTAACATTGTTTTGGTCTTATTTAAACAGTTTAAACGAATACGTAACGGCAACAATAAAATTTAATGGTAATTTATGTTTCTTCATCGAAAAGTGGACAGAGGTAGAGGTAATCAAGTTAGTAAAAAAAATTGTATAAAAGTACTATATTTAAAGTGCTTTAATTACCCAAAGTACTTAACCGATAATAAAGTAAAGGCAACGGCAGCTCTGATATTGGAGAGTGGCGTGGATTAAGTAATTAGCACAAATCTTTAATGTGCAGATTATAATCGATTAAAAAAATTGCTAAAACAAGAGTATTTAACTACAGGCGCTTGTTCATACTTGTACTTAACTGAAGAAATACTAGTAGAACACATATAAGATAACAATATTCGTAAGTGAAATATCACCGTAATAAGAAATCAACATGTTACCAACCGTAAATCTCAGGAGGTTCTGTTGATAATAACCACATCACTACGGCTAGATAAGATGTCGGGGAGTGGGCGTGATTGAGAATGCTATACCATATCAAGATGAATAATAATAGGCGCCGCTCCGAGCGTATCAGCATAGTTCTTGGTTTATAAACACCAACGTTAAAATTAGTATAATAACATAAGACTTACCCTAGACCTAAAGTTTCTTGTTTTAGGTAGCTAGTAATCAAGCTACTTCAGTAATAATACTTTTGAACTTTTGATGAGTGTAAGCTTACAATCGCCGACTTACATTTGCTAAAATAAGTATGGATATTTTATCGGAAGTCAACGTACACAAAATTACACAAGTTTTAAATAAGCTAAAGACTGAACTCTAGACTCGACTGAAAGTAAAATATTAATTATGGTTTGAAGTTATACTAAAAATAGCCGAGGATTTAATACAAATAAAAGGACATAACATAATTAAGAATTTTTAAGGCTTAGTAGACAATAGAAATATAGATAAATACGTAACCCAGAATACAAATTAATAAAGTTGAAGCGTAGTACAACTAAACCACATCGAAAACGACACCTAATAAGTAGCCACAGTTGTTCGAAAACTAATTAGAGGTCATCAATCTCACAGTAATTATACCGGTCTACTAGGTACGAGACATATGATTGCAAGGGGATTAACACTTTTACCCTAAGTAGTTGAATTTGAATAAATGACCTTGCACTTCCGTTAAATTTGCTGTAAAGGATTTTAAATCAGCAAAAACAAAATGGCGTCTGTTTTTTTATCTGTGACGAATTAAGTACAAAGAAGATTGATTTAATTCTTTTAATACAAATAGAGGATTTTTGTTTCATTCAAAACACTAAACGCGTAATAATGACGACAATGTGAAATTAAGTAAAAAAAAATCACCTACGATTAAATGTACAAGGTTTCTACAAAACTCAATCTACTTACAACAAACGTCAACCGGGTAATGAAAATCCGGCGAATGTTGACACGAAAAGCTGAATCGTATAGTCAGTCCAATAGTAAAAATCTAGTCAAAATACTAACATTGTTTGACGTTATTACTAACGACACATAGCAAATAAATCAAATTCTAGAGAATATACTGAACTTTCGAGTTGGGCAACACACTGTACAATAATGCAAATATACAAAAATAATGATTTTAAAATTGAACTTTAACATATAAACTTGATATAAAATGAATGCAAATCAAGCTCCGAGCTTGAATAAATTGAACGTTAATATTTGGTATATTTGTGATATCAAAAGGCAGTTCATACGACAGACAACAAAATGTGATAAAAAACAAAGTAAGGTACAACCATTCCTAAAAACTAAAAAGTAAATACACAAATATATTGCACTGTTATCACAAATGTGGCTAATCAGTTGAGACCTGCGCTAGACTTTGTAGTGAAATTTTGCATTATGTATAGGTGTATTGGTATAATTTTATAAGCGAGTTTCTATTATCTTCTCCATTATAAAAATAAACTGTTTATTTTGGGTGACTAATTCGACAATTCCCACCAGTTTACTAAAAGTGTTGACGACGACGATAATCCCCAAAGAACATGAAAGATTTGATCTGCCAAGAAATTTAAAAATGAGTCAAACATGATTGAAGGATACAGTCATAAATTCTAGAAATGACGTAAAAAAATTAAATCTAAATGCAAAACGTAAATGTGCATCATACCTCGGCGAAATCTTTCTACAAGCATCAATTGGTTTTACATTTGAATGCAATAAAACAATTAGGTGATCCAAGATTTAAAAAGTTTTGTCGAGCATTTAAGCAGTCTAATCTCCCCAGTAACATAAAAATAGGCACTAGCTAAAAAGAAGAACAGAAATTTAAGCATACGCCAAAGATAAAACCCTAAAACCCGATCCCAACTCAATCGGATGTGCCCAAAAGACTCATGAAATGGAATGATACTTCCAAGAACCAAAGTAACGCAATTATGTAAGCATTACCGAACGATAATCCAGAACAAACCAAGAAGAGGTAAAGGAAAGAAAGAAGTTTAGAGTATAGTCAAAAACAAATCCCTAAAATTTTACGAAACTCTAGCAATAAATACTAGTCTACGACTAGAAGTTGAGGCAGCAACACAGTAGCATAGAGAAAAAGTTAATTGATACATATATTACATTAAAATTGGTTACGTAATCAAACATTTACATATTTGTGGTACAGCTTATTGATTTCGTATAAACAAAGTATCGCTTTAGATGCAACTAAAAGCGAATAAGAGAAAATTTTGTACTTACATAAAGAATCTTGTCTAATAGATCTAGCGAATCAGGTTCGGCCAATATTTGAATCTAAAATTTGAATAATAAGTTACACACAAATATATGAAGTAAAAAACATTGTGTTACGCGTCGTTAGTCATTAAGTTTGCACGATTCGTATTTCTACAAGTTTCTTGATACGGCACCGCTAGCGAGCGCATCATTGGCTGTATAATTTGATATTTGGTTGGGTATACATCGTCGTATACCAGTTCCCGTTCCATTTTTCTTTTGGTTGGCTCAATCCGAATTGGCTTACAAATGGAGATTTTTTTGTTTGGAATTTGTTAGACCGGTTTTTTGCTGCTTAAAAATTCGCGTGCTGCAAGGTAGGCTTGGAGTTGTTTCCTACAACTATATTTATGAAAAATGGAAACATGCTCTATTTCACACCTATCTAACTCTTTGTGGATCAATTTCAATCCAATATAAATAGTTTGGGTGTATGACTTAAGTAGTTGCTGCAAAAAGGGGACCTTGACTTCGACCAGCTGTCGCTAATTAGAAAAATTTCTTTTTGATATAGTGTACTTATCTTCAGCGTAATTAATTGTGTCTAATTTTATAACTTGAATTACGTACGCATTTGCATGTCTTTAAATTCAATTTTTTAAGCCTTCGGCTATTTTTATTATATCTAAGATCATTAATTTTTTTCCACTCGAGTATATTGAAACAGCTTTCAGTTGGTGTTGCTATTGAGTATTTTAGTTTACGCATCCTTAAATATTAGTCGTATTCATGGCCAGTATGGCAAATTTCAGTCGACGATTGCAGCATTGCACTCTGCACTGTTATTGATTGCTTATGATTAAAAATTACTAAATCTTTTTGAAAAGTAGTAGTATACAATAATTTATTCACCTTATGTGACCGTGTCCTTAATTAATTGTGTTTAATATTTACCGAATTTGTTTTACTATCGATTGTAAAATACATACACCTAATTTCTTACGTTCTGTCGTGGATGGTTGTTTGCTTTTCTTCTAATTTCTTTGACAGTGGGTTCATAAGTACCTTCGGTGTTTCCGAACTAAGGATTCTACAGGTACGCACGGAGTGGCGACTATTTTTTTTCTTTTTTCTGTTTATATTTTATATCATTTCTAGCTACGTATACTCACCGACGTCTCAGCTAGCTGTGCTGACGTGGTTGTTACCAACAGGATCCGCTGGAAAAAAAGTATAGTAACTAATACTTCAGCAAATCAACGTTTGCCATTGCTTTAATAGGCTTCTAAAGAAATTTTTTGTTTAATCTATCCACGTATTTGCGTTGGTGTCGATGTGGTTTCATGCATTGAAATCCCAGCAGCAAATCTCAAATCGTATGATCCCTAGTGGACGTTGATTGCATTATCCGCATTTGGATTCTTCTAGATCAAAACCGAGATCATAAAAGCCGTGCGTGAAACACGTGCGCTGGTATACTACTAGTAAAAAAGAATAGCTATCTTGAAATAAAACAATAATTTCTTAACTTACTCCAAAACGATCTTGCTAGAAAAAATTGCTCTCACAACTAATTACAACGGCAGGAAAGCGAGATAACCACAGATATAGTATAAATACAAGATCTCATCGGGCACATCCAATTAGCTTAACTGCATGGTAGTGATAAATACGAAATTCCGGAAATGTTCAAACTTTAGAGCGATTGCAATTACTTATTATAGAAAAAGTAAACGTTACACAATAGCGTCGAAAGTGAAGCATAGCGTAACAAACGTCAATGCGTCGCGAGGCCATAGGCAAACGAATATTGATGTTGCCATAACGGCAGTACAAAAATTATGTATTCAACATTTCTGGAAACCTTAAAATGCATACACGTGAATAGGAAATACATAATTTATTTCGTTTATATTTTTAATGAAACCATTTTATATTAATTTTAAAGCAAATTATATTTTATTCCCAAATTGACAAAACATAAAATATTTTACGCTTCGTAATAAACGGAAATTTTAAAAACAGCAAATTTTTTCTTTAGTGATTACGTTTATTAAGTATTGGTCATAGAAATTATTAAAATTGAACATTACGTACGTTTCGGTTTTAAGTTTATTCATAGGTTTAATAATATTGTATTTTAAAATCTGAAAATACATAATAATTATTTAAGTTAGTAAATAGATAATATTTACTTAAACTTACCTACAATTTTTCATTTTCAATAAAAAACATTTCAATATTAAATTAAATAATTCACAATTATTAAATAAAATTTTTACTAATGCGGAAACGTTGTAAAGCTAGATAAAGAAAACTATGAAATTTTAAAAATGTTTTTTTTAATTTATTATAGAACTAAGAAATATCTAAAAAAAATTTACCATAAAAATAAAAGAAATAAGATAAAATAAAAATCAATAAAAACAAAAAGTTTTTTATTATTAAATTATAATTAAATGTTTATGAAATGATAGAATAAAAAGTTGAATTAAGATTTTCTATGTCAGTTGTATAATTTACTGCAATAGGACTTTTTTTAATTTTTATCATCTCATATTAGTCTCATTTTTAAATTTTTGTCCTTATATAAGATTTTAGGTGTAGATAATGTTGCGTTTCTTTTTTATTTTTTGTTAAACTTTTATGTTGGTTTATTCTATTTTTCAAGCATTGTTTTGTTTGCTTAATATAACTACTATTGCAATTTAGGCAATTGAATTGATATACACCATTAGAATCATAAAAATGTTAGTTTTGGCTTTTAGGTTTTTAAACAAAATTTTCCAAGTGTAGAATAATTTTTGAAAGCAATAATAAAATTGTATTTTTTTAATTCTTTTTCTAAAGTATAAGATAAATTAGGTATAAATGGTTACGACACAAATTTTTTTTGCTTCATTATTATTAATAATATTTTTTTTTAAATTTAGATTAATAGTAGGTGATGTATTAGCTGAATTTAAGCTTATATTATTTCCATTTTTAAAAAGTCTATTCTTTTTTTTAGTATTAGTTTTTATGAAATGTTGAGGAAAGCTATTTTGGATTACAAAATTTTTAATTATATTAATATTTTCAGAATTAAATTTAGGTGAAGATAAAATGATTCCTCTGTCAATTAAATTATTAATTATACTTTTCTTATATTTAATGAAAGTAAATAAATTCAAATTTATGTATCTACTAGTTTTTACATTTTTTCTATACCAATTTGTGTCAATTTTATTATTTAAATTTCTAATAAGTGTCATATCTAGAAAAATTATTGATTTGTAATTATTTTCTTTTTTTATAGTGAATTTTAGTCTTGGATTAAAGCTATTAAAATTATATTTATATTATTTTCATAAGTTGCAACTATAGTTATATTGGGCAAACAAAACAATACTTGAAAAATAGAATAAACCAACATAAAAATTTAATAAAAAATTAAAAAACAAAAAAGAAACACAAAATTATCCTAAAACTGCTCTCTTTGATCATTCTATAGAAAACAATCATAACTTTAACTTTAATTCACCTAAAATCTTACTAACATAAGGAAAAAAAATTAAAAATGAGACTAATTTATGAGATGATACAAATTAAAAAAAGTGTGCAGTAAATTATAGAACTGACAGAAAATCTTAATTTAATTTATTATTGCATAAACATTTAATTATAATTTAATAATGAAAAACTTTTTGTTTTTATTAATTTTTATTTTATCTTATTTCACTTTCTCAAATTTATAATGATAAAAATTTTATTTTAATTTTTTTTATTCATTAGTTCTATATTAAAAAAAATATTTTTAAAATTTCATAGTTTTATTTATCTAGCTTTAGAACGTTCGCGCATTAGTAAAAAATTTATTTAATAATTGTCATTTAAATAACCTTCACTGCACATTAAATTATTTAATTTAATATTAAAATGTTTTTATTAAAAATGAAAAATTGTAGCTAAGTTTAAGAAAATATTATCTTTTTACTAACTTAAATAATTATTATGTATTTCATTTTCAGATTTTAAAATGTAAAATTATTGAAGCTATGAATAAGCTTAAAAGCGAAACGTACGTAAGGTTCAATTTTAATCATTTATATGACCAATACTTAATAAACGGAATTACTAAAGAAAAAAATTTCATTCATTACAAAGTGTATACGTTTTTAACAGCTTATATCAAAAATTTATAAAATATTTTACGCAACTTTTGTTGTCAGGATCGAATACGATTAGTGCCAATCAAAAATTATGGGAATCAACAAATAAATCATTTGGAATGTGTGTGATATTTTTACACTCACATAAGGAAATCAATTTTTAGAAAGAATTTGACATTTATAATATATACATAAAGCAATTCCAAGTTTCTTTTTATGTAAAACACAACTAATTTATATTTGTAATTATTATACCGTACATTCCTTTGGTTTAATTAGTACCCTAATTATATTACGTTGATATGAAGTTATTTCTATAAACAATATATGTGTTCTTAGGTACCTACATTAACGTGAAAATTATAATTATAAAGTTGAACTTTATATAAGAACAAATTAAAAAACAAGCAGTAAATAAAACGTGCAAAGTTACAACGTTTGCATTAAATTAAATAATGGCAAAAAACAAAACAAAAAATAAACATCTAAGTAGATCAAAAAAGTTTATTTTGAATAAAATACTAAACTTTTATAAATAGATTAGTTAACTCGAGTTTTTCAAAAGTTTTTTTTTAAACAAACGTACTTAAAATATTTGTTTTGGAAATTATATTTGCGAATGTATTTGTGTTTTGATGATAAATAAAAAAGCATTTGGTGTAAGATAATTGCTTAGTAAACATTTAATTACATTATTATGTTTCAAAGAATACGATATCAAGTTTATAATCATGTTAGGTTTTTGTTAATGATTTTTTCCATTTTTGAGAAACTTTACTATAGGTATTGTGATAAGACCACAAACTGTTTGGTGATAAATATTAAATTCAGTTTAATATTTGTTAGTTTATTTTTTATGACAATTACAAAATAAAATATGTCATCTTTTCTATTTTAATTATTTTGTTATATGTATGACAACTAAACCTATTATAAACAAAACAGAAAATTATGACAACGTAAGTAAATAAATAGTTTTAATTAAACAGTGTAGATGGCATCAAAGTGCTAAAATTTGAAATTAGTCACTTAACACGCCCCTCTCAAATTTTGCGCTTTAACAAATTTTTAATCCTATGGCATCAACATGACGATAATGTACAGGTCCTGGAAGTAGCTTCGTAAGAATGTCAGCTGGCATTATTTTAGTTGGAACATGCTTCAAATGTATCTCATTATTTTTCACCAACTGACGAACAAAATGATATCTTGTAGCAATATGCTTAGTACGTGAGTGACATGTAGCATTTTCTGCAATGTATTTTGCTCCACGATTATCAGTTCCAAGATCTATCATTGATAAATCATTTAATTTCAATTCTAGCATTCAATTTCGTAAATATAATGCTTTGCGAGATGTTTCTGATAGAGCTACATATTCTGACTCCGTTGATGAGATTGCAACTGATTGTTGTTTCTTTGAACGCCATGATATTGCAGTTCCACCTTATATAAATACATATCCTATACATGAAATTCGGTAGTTCTCATCATTAGCATGATCAGCATCAGAATATCCTTGGATTCCAAATTTATTCTTTTTAAATACTAGCCTATAATTTTGCGTATCTTGTAGATAACGTAAGACACGTTTTGCTGCTGACCAATGAATTTGATACTTTTTATTGAACTGTGATAATCTATTAACAGTAAATGTGATGTCTGGACGAGTAGCATTTGCTAAATACATTAGTGATCCAATTAATTGTCTAAATGGTTTTTCTTCATCTTTTCTTCGATATGAATTTCCCGCCGGTGATTTTGCTTGAGAGTCACTTGGAGTTTTTACTGGATTGCATTCCTCTATATGGAACCTTTTTAAAAGATCTTTTACATATTTTTGTTGACTTAATTCAATTTCTCCATTAATTTGATTGATTTCGATTCCTAAACAATGTCGTGCTAAACCAAGGTCTTTTATCTCAAATCTCTTTGCAAGTCCAGCTCTAATTCTCTCAACTTTTTGCTTATTTCTTGATATATATGTATATAAGATATCGTCGACATATACGACCAAAATTGTATATTGATGTTGTAATAAAAACAGGTATCACTAGCTGCTGGAGTTAATCCAAGACTTTCTAATTCTTCAATCAATATTTTATTCCATTGATGACTAGCTTGTTGTAAACCATCCAATCCTTTTTTAAGTTTGCAAACATTATTTTGGGATATTGTTTGAAACATCTTATAAGCAATTTTTCCTAAATTACTATTTTTGCCATCTTTTTTAATAATTTCTTTTAACGCTTCTTTAATATACTCTGGCAGTTCCATAAATATCTCTTCTTCCAAGTATCCATTCAAATAAGCTGATACAACATCCATTTGGAAAACTGGCAAATTTTCTCGCACAGCCAATGCCATCAAAAGTCTGATCTGAGTCCAACCTAGCTACAGGTGCAAAAGTATCAGTGAAATCTATTCCTTGTCGTTGTGTAAATCCACGAGCAACAACTCGAGCTTTCCTCCGTTCAAGTGTTCCATCAGGTTTGAATTTATTCCTTAGAACAATTTTACAAGTGACAACATTTCTATTATTTGGCCGTTCAACTATTTCCCACATGATATTTTTAATGAAACTACGAATCTCTTCAGTAATAACTTCCATCCATTCAGTTGCTTCGTCTCCAGTCATTGCTTCTTTTAATGTTATATCGGCAAAATTTACTTCTTCAATTGTTTCATTTTCATTTTCTGATGCATCAACATATATTTCATCGTCACTTAAATCTTCTTGGATTTCATCTTCATTATCATATTCCTCTTGGTCTTCATTCATATTTGCTGTGTGTCCAGTGTTGTAAATTTTTCGTGGTCTTCCTCTTCTGCCTGATTTTTTAATCCGTGGTCTTCCTGGTTTTCGATGTAAAATTTGTCTTGGTACGCAATCTTTGTTTATTGGATCATTTTCAATTTCTTCATTTTTATTTTGAGTTTTAATTGGTATATGAACACATTTAATATTTTCTTCATTTTTATCAAAAGCTTTATCTGCTTTTACTTCATTTGAAAATTGATTATTAAGGATTTGTACATCTCTTGCAACAATAACCTTTTCCTCAATTAGAATACATATTCGATAAGCTTTTGATTCTTCTGAATAACCAACTAGAATACCTTCTTTTGAACGCGGATCAAACTTTGATTTTCCTTATTGTTTTCCTAAGACGAACGTTTTTACTCCGAAAACTTTGAAATTACTCAAATCAGGTACTTCCTTGTTCCAGATTTCAAATGGAGAATGTTTATGTAAACTAGATGTTGGACACCTATTTCTTAAATAATTTGAAGTAGCTACAGCCTCAGTCCAGAATCCATGAATTAATCTGGATTGGATTAAAAGACATCGTGCCATTTCAATTAATGTCCTGTTTTTCCGCTCTGCTACTCCGTTTTGCCGTGGTGTATACGGAACAGTTAGACGTCGAGATATACCATTTTTCTTCAGAAATTCGTCAAACTCTTTACTACAATATTCTGTTCCATTATCCGACATCAAACATTTAATTTTACAATTTGTCTGGGTTCCAACACGTTTTTTATATTCATTGAAAGCTTGAAAAACACCACTTTTGTCATGTAAAAATCGAACTTCACACCTTCGTGTACTATCATCAATGAATGTTACAAAATACCGAACACGTCCCAATGATTCTACTCTTAACGGTCCCCAAACATCAGTTTGTATCAATTCTAATTTCTTTGTGAATTGTTCAGACTTCTTAGGAAACGGTAATGCAGTCATTTTTCCTTGTAAACAAATATGACACGGTTCCAATTTCTTTTCTTCATTAATCTTAATTCCAACAGCTAATCCTTTTTTGAAATTTCTAACAAATCTTCTCTATTCAAATGACCTAGACGATGATGCCATAACTTTAAACTTGCTGAATTATTTACTGCCGCATTTGCTTGCTCTTCACTGTTTGTTTCCAAATCTTTGCGCAATCAATTTTATTTCGCCGTCTTTTCCAAAAATAGATGCTCCAGTTTTAGAAAACCTGACAGTATTTTCGTGGTCTGTAATCCTCGCAACAGATAACAGATTAATTCTTAATTCTTTTACTAATAATGTATCATTAAGTTTTACCGACCTGTTTGTTTTTCCATCTGTAGTAAAAACACGAGCAGTTCCTTTTGCTACAATTTCAGTTTGTACATCACTGGCTAATAAAACATTTCTATTTGTTGACGTCATATTAATGAATGCTGCTTTATTATTACACATATGAGATTTGCATCCACTATCTAAACACCATCGATTATTACCTGATACTTGCTTCGTATGAAGAGCTTCTTCCGTTACTTGAGATGTATCTTCGACTTGAACCTCAACTTTTGATGAATATTCTTGTTTATTATTATTTACTTTATCTGGGCAATGTGTCTAACTTTATTACATATGAAACAATTATACTTGAATGGTTTACTAAAATTACCATTGTTTTTGCGTGGACTTTTTTGATATCCACTACCTTGATATTCACTTCCTTGATATCCACCTCTTCGATTTTCACTTCCTTGATATTTACATCTTTGATAACCACTTACTTGACTTTTAATTCCTTGACTTCTACTACTTTGATACTGTTTAAAACTTTTAACTAACATAACCTCTGCATTTTCCGTATCACGTTGACTTTAAACATCATACTTTTCAATAACTTTTTCTCGAAGTATATCTGGCTTAGGCAATTCATTTTGAGACTCCATAACACATCTAAACATTTCAAATCTTGATGGCAATGCATTAAGAAGTAATATTGATTGTAAATCATCATGCATTTCGACACCCATGGCTGACAATTTTGCAATTATATCAAAAAATTCCATCAGTTGAGTACGAAAATCACTGTTTTCTGATCTCTTATAAGATGTTACTCGTTTGAGTAAACTTGCTCGTTTTACCGGTCCCTTAGAGGCATACTCGGACTTTAACTTGTCCCAAATTTGTTTTGAAGTATTTAAACCTTTTACCATTCGTAATAAACTCGGATCAATAGCAATTATTAAGTGTGATTTAGCTTTAGCATCTTCTTCTTCTTCCCATTTTTTGACACCCTGAACTGACGCATTATCATTTTCAACTAACTCGGGTTTTGGTTTCTTGTCATTTACATATCCCCATGTGCTATTTTTTACCATTACAGCTTCAATTTGCTTAGCCCATGTATCATAGTTTCCCTTCGTAAAAGGCTTGATTGTACTGATGACAAAAACATTTTTTTTTTAATTTAATTTTTACAGCGTTCTGGGCCCATAACCTGATAAATATTAAATTCAGTTTAATATTTGTTAGTTTATTTTTCCTTTTCTATTTTAATTATTTTTTTTATGTATGACAACTAAACCTATTATAAACAAAACAGAAAATCATGACAACGTAAGTAAATAAATAGTTTTAATTAAACAGTGTAGATGGCATCAAAGTGCTAAAATTTGAAATTAGTCACTTAACATTTGGAGACGTTTTACTTTGTAAACTCCTGATCTATGGGGGTTATTGGTAACTAGGAAATTTTTTTTTTTAATTTTGGAAAAAGAAAAACTTTACTATTATAATATTAAAAGAAATTTAGTGAAACGTACGAATGAGATAATGTTTGAAAGTAAATGAAATGAAGAGAGAGAAAATTTAAACATTTTAAATAAATAAAAAAAAACATGTAAAATTAGAGATAATATCAATTTGTTACCAACGTTAATTTTTTTTAAGATTTTTATTACTAAGAAATTAAAACAAATAAGTTTTGTTATGAATAAAGTTTAAGGATTTGGTTTTCCTTACAAGATAAATAGTTTACGTATAATAAAATATTACAACTTTTAATATATCGATAACCCAAACTCTAACTGTATTTCATATAATAAACTAATTTCTTTAAATAATAAAAGATTTAATAAAAATGAAATAAATTTTCTCAAATTTGACCTAAAATACAACAACAATAAACTGAATCCAAACTTGGCTGATGAATTCAAAATTGAATAACAATGTAGTTTACATAAAACGACCAATAACACAAACTCCAATCATCTTGGGGTTATCTGTGACAACAAATTAAATAATATTTCTATCCCTGTTGGAAAATTTAACTATTTTCTTAAGCTCAATAACATTCAAATTATTAGTAGAAATTCATCTCCTCGCACTAAATTTATGCAATTTTTTTATTAACTCTATGTATTATACAATCTGGTTTTCATAATAGGGCAATAAGTATTTTATAAGATTTATGTATAATATATTTAGATATAGGAGTGTGAGGTAGAGATTCAGCAAACCCTCTTCTTACGTCAGCTTGCTATTTTATCATTAATTATTATAATTTATAATAACGAAATATTGTTTGATATAAGTTTGTTTGAAGTACTTTGTTTTCGAATCTTTCTAACATTTGGTTTTCCGAGCGTCGCTGAGAAATTTGGTTTTTTGACGTTTTGGTTATCATCTCGTGACATCCTCCAAAATATTCCTGATTTTGTTTTGTTTACCCTTATGTCTTTCTCGTCGCTGGTTTGTGACGTTTCGGTTGACGAGTCTCTTAATAAATGCTTCCAAATGTAATGAAGCTCTATTCCGTCGTCCCTATTGAAATTGTTGCTATCTTTCTGAATCTTTAATCTCTGACTCTGGCAAGTGTCCAGATTTCGTTAAAGTCGATTGCATGTCCTGTGGTCTGGGAGTGTTCCGCTACCGCCGATCGAATGTTGTTTTTTCTAGTGTCTGTTATTAGTTTGTTTACCTTGGTGATGATCTTTCTTTCAACCCGTTTTATGTACATTTTCATACAGAAGCAAAGAATACTGTAGACTCCAGTATCTTAAAGTTTCTGCTTGGGTTCTTTGACTTTCGAGAACAGTAAAATGGGCGCCAGGTTCTATGTCCGCGTAGACTTACCTGGTTTGGGTGGTGTTATGGAAGAAACGTATAAAGGAGGTTTAATACAATATTTTTTTAACTCTTTTTTATATATACAATCTGCCCATAATAGAGGGCAATAAGTACACTATATGTTTAAGGTAAGATTACAGCGTAAACTTTCATGCATACACTTGTGGAGAAGGATTCCATCGAGCCCTCTCCTTACAATTTCTTAAATAATTAGGAATAAAAATATTGCTTTCCTTAAAATATTTAGACTAGACAAATAACGTGGATGATAAATAATTACTAATTAATTAATTATTCAATTGAACAAAACGATACCTTAAAATGACACCGTATCTCGGTAAGGTAACTATGGTCAACTCAGCTATGACGTCAGAAATTGCGAGACGCTGTGTTGTGAGCATTGAAGCACAAACTCATGGATGTGAAAATATAGAAGTGTTACTCATGAAAGACCTGTGCGCTGACTTCTTGATCGGTCACGATATGCTGAATCTGATCATAACCTTCAGTGGGAACAAACATCCGCTTGAGACGAGTTCACTAGCTATTGCAAACGTCGCCCCAGTGTCTTTATTTACTTACCGGACTCCTGACTGTAAACCAGTAATAACTAAGTCGAGGCGCCACACGGTAGAAGATCGGCAGTTTATTGTCACAGAAATTGAAAGACTGCTAAAGAAGAATATTATCAAACCCAGCGACTTTTCATCGCGTGCTCAAGCATTTGTTATTAACGGTGAAAATCGTAAAAAAGAATGGTTATCGATTATTCACAAACCATAAACAAATTTACCCTCTTCCCAGAATAGAAGAATTAATTTTGCGAATATCGAAATATAAAGTATTCAGTAGAATTAACCTTAAAAATGCCTACCATCAAGTGTAAATCATTCATTCCGAGCGAATGACCCAAGCCTTTTTTTTATCTAAGAAGGCTGTCGCTGCTTTCAACTTTCTCAAGAACTCTGTCGATAACGCCGCTCTAGCTGCTATTGAGGACGACGTTCCATTTCACGTTAAAACTGATGCCTCTGATTATGCTATAGGTGCTATCGATATCTTTTCTTCTCAAGAACGTCTGAGTCTGTGCAAAGACACTCGTCAATTGAAAAAGAAGCATATACACTAGTTGAATAATTACGTTACTGGAGGCACTACGTCATAGGTAGACATTTTGAAGTCTTCACTGATCAACGTTCGGTGGCGATCATGTTTGTTCAACTGCATCTAAGCAAAATCAAGAATGAAAAGATCATGCGCTGGAGACTAGAACTCACATGTTTCAAGTATGACATTGTTTTCCGTTCAGGGAGCAAAAACGCAACTGCATACGTCCTCTTTAGAATTTCAGCGGCTACTACCTCCGGAATCGATTTGATGGAGCTGCATCAGGCTCTTTGTCATCCAGCAATAACCCGTATGGTCTACTGGATTCTGTTCAAAAACCTGCCTTTCTCGGTGGAGGAAGTAAACAAAACTATTATTGGTTGTACAACATGTCTAGAACTAAAGCCGCGCTTCTACAGAAATGAAGGTACCTTAATCAATGCCGTGGCACGTTTCGAAAGGTTAAATATTGATTTTAAAGGCCCATTGCCTTCTACCAACAAAAACTGTTATAGATAAGTACTCGAGGTATTTCTTTGCCATACCTTGCTCCGATATATTTGCCGCTACGGTCATTAGCAGCTTACAGAATATATTTTCACTGTTCGGAATGTCCACGTACGTACACTCTGACAGATAGTCTTCATTTATTTTAAATGAATTGAAATCTTACCTAATTTCTCATGACATTGTCACTAGTTGTGCTTATAACCCAGCATGAAATGGCCAAGTGGAAACATACAATGGCATAATCTGAAAAACTATAGAACAGGCTTTAAAATCGTAAGGTTTAAGTATACAGCAATAAGCACTGGTCTTGCAGCTCTGTTTTATGCACAGCTACAAATGCCACTTCTTACAAAAGAATGTTTACTCATGTTAGAAGATCACATAGTGGCTGTTCACTCCCTACTTGGCTGTCAATTCCAGGACTGATAAAAAACTTTGACAGAGGAAGCAAATACGAATTTCTTGTCTACGAAGTCAACCCTGAGTATGCACATCTTATATTACCGAATGGGCGAGAAATTAGAGTTTCTCTGCGATATCTCGCTCCTAGAGGAGATACAACCAAGAATCAGGACATGAATTGTACTCTTGTAAAATGTTACGCTGGTTTTCTGGTAATAACAAAAAAAGAGGCAACGGCTAAGACAGTTTCCCCGGAGTGGGAATCGCAGGCTTTGTGGTACTAAATTATAGATAAAAGCTGAAAAGGCGCCAAGACGTTAAATTAGGGAGAGATCGTCTAACTCTACCCGTAACTGGAAAAGAACAAATAACACGACAGAAGTAATAACACAGAATATATATTTATTGTATCACAGAAGTGGTTGCAGACGAAGGCATTATATGAGGATAGTTACATAAACGGTGCAAACAATATTAAATGGGTTATCACAATCTAAGTTACGCCCGTTGTTGGGACAACAACTCGCACATCTACGTGCCCTAATCAATCTAACTATTAAATTTAACGTAGGAATGACTTCAGTTTATTAGGTTTAACTTTGAAAATGCGAAAATCAAAGTATCGAGAATCAAAGCGCACCCGATAAGTATGTGACGCATGAAAAAAGTTTAATATTAATTGTGATTACAATCTAGTATGTACGTGTGGCCATTCTAATAATCGACATGACCAACAAAGTAAAATAGAAAATGCAATACTTACAGTTGTGAATGTTCAGTAGGGTATTAGCTAATCCCGTACCAGTCTGACCTAAAACATAACATACTGTGTGAGCACAAATAATTTGTTTTATTGTATACAATGGTAGTAAAGAATGCGCCGAGCTTCCCTCTAATTAACTTCGCAGTTTATCAGTATTTCTTTTCATAAAATGGTGTATATCCCCTTAACTCCTAGCGACCTGACGTCATGGAAACTTTTCGACAAAACAGGCGTTCCAGGTGTTACGAACGTCAATGATAATTTGATGATAACCTTACAGGTGGAGGGATCGAACCCGCTAAAGAATTAATTGAAGCTCTCAATGCAAAAACGTTATAAAATTACAAGCTTTCACTCAATACCACTTAAAAATTAGCCCACATATTCACGTATAGTTAGTGAATAACTTAATAATGAAAGCTTTTTGTTGGGCCAAAAAGATCGCTATGGACGATTCGTACTTTAGCAAACGTTAGCAGAAAATGAATTCGTTTTGACAACTGGCTACGAAGAAAAGGTAGGGATGTCGATGAACAAATTTTATACTTGAAAAATATTTATACTTGTAAATTGAACTACTAACTTTTTAACATAACAAAAACCATCCCAACATCCATGTCAAACCAAGATTATCATGCTATACGACGATACCGGCAGGTACTAGATACTTCCATCAGAACAAACGACGAACAAGAACAAGAAAATAAGTATCGATATGAACTCTCCAAATCCTTATTTAGTAACTCTGTTTAACGTTCTCTTGTCTGGATCAGACAGAGGTAGAGATCCAGTAAACCCTATTCTTACGCCTGCTTACTATTTTATGATTAATTTATTATAATTTACAATAACGAGATATTGTTTGACATAAGTTTGTCTGAAGTACTTTTTTTTTAATCTTTCTACCGTTTCCAAATTTGTTGTAGAAGCATTCTTGCTTTTAGGTTTTTGCGGTAGTTGTTCAATGTTAAAGTTTGGTTTCCAGGATGGAATAGTTACCGCGTCGCTGATAAATTTGGTTTTTTAAGATTTTGGTCATCATTTCGTTGGATTCTACAGAAGATTTCTGAAATTCTTTTCTTTACCTTTCAAATATTTATACTAATTGCTTCATTGGTTTGTGAAAATTCGGTTGACCGGTTCTATGCCTTGTGGTCTGAGAGTGTTCCTATGTATACTTTCCCACAGGAGCAGGGGATACTGTAGACTCGGGCATCTTTAAGTTTTTCTTGTGTTTTTTTTGGCTTTCGAGAACTGGGTTGACATCTTCTCTTTAGGACTGATGACTACCTTTACTTCATTTCACTTGAGAAGTCTTCCTATTTGTCCGTGTATCCTCGTCAAAAATCTTAGGAGTTACTGAAGACAAAAATAAACCTCGGTTAATTTAATCTTGTCGAAAAATAGTCGTGAATTAGTAAAATATGTTAGTACTAAATAAATGGGCGCCAGGTTCTACGTCGGCGTGGTTTGGGTGAATATAATCAACTCGCAACAAAAACACTCAATGTAAAGAATATTTAATACAATTTACATTTTCTATTCTTTTGTGAACAATTCAATGTGTATTAAATTGTGTACAGTGTGACTGAAATTCGAGTTCCAACATGAATATCTCGCTTATTATATAAGAGATAGAAATTGGTTAAATGGAGGCAAATTTGCTAAATTTTACGCTGTTTTATTATCTGGTAAAAAATTGGTTTCTTGAACGGTTCATTCTAAATTTGAAAAAAATTTCCAACATTGGCTATTATTACTATATTTGCGATCATTTTGAAAAATTATTACATTTGCAAAGCAACTTTTACAGGCGCATTTGAAAGTAGGTAGTATTCCTTTTTAAATTGATTCGATTTTGTTTTACAAACAAAAAGTTAACTCTTTCTTATGGGCGCGATATAACCACATTGTCAGATTGCATTTAATTTTATTGAAACCGTAAATTATGACGTATTGACATTTTAAACAATTTTGAGTAAAAAAACTACAAAAAGCGGAAATCTATGGTAAACGTAATAATCAAATTGCCTAGATGCAGACGCTACAAGCAAACGTCAACGTCAAAATAAAAGTCGATTTTTTATTCATCACACAGAAATTCTTTTATAAGTGTACAAAGGTACCTAGAAACATATCCAGAGAGAAGACGGCCGTCAGTCCAATATTTTGCTAGGCTTAAAATAAATGTTTAAAAACGTTCCTTTTTTTTGCAATACACAATGGTAGACGTTTCTTACTTAGTTTTCTACAACACGTTGTATTATTCTACAGGAAATGACATTAATTACTCGTAAAACAGCTTCTCGTGGGTCTTCTAGATTTGTATAATTATGGTTTGTTTCCCCATTTGTTCTTATCCATCTAGCAGGCAACTTGTTACAAGCTTTAGGTTTTACAAACCTTGCACCGCCCACTCACACAGTCGGAGGTAGGGGAGGTTCACAAGAAGTATGCTTAAGGGCGCCAGAGCTGATCCAAGATAACACTTCTGCCTCGCTCACGACAGACGGTCCAAACTTGTAACTCAATTGGAGGTTCGTAATCCTTATTACTCTGATGGTCGAGTAGCCACAGTTTGTTACTAGGTAACGACGATCAAAAGAGAAAGGTATGTTGCCATAAAAGAAAGAGTAACTAGTATAACAACTTTAATTTAGTAACGTCGATGGTTATCACAAATATATCGAATTTTCAGTACATGAATGCCAGCCGTATCGGCAACACACAATACATAGGTAAGTTAAGTTGAAGCGAACAGCGAAGAATAGTTGGTAGTAAATATTGTTTGTACACAGTATTCGAAACACACAAAATAATTAATGGTATTACCTTAATGGTAATAAAACAAGGATAGCACTTACGAGATTAACATTAAAGTTTCGTAGTAAATAGTGGTTGTACGCAGCATGCGAAACACACACAACAAAAAAATAACTAATGATACGATCTTACTGATAATAAAACAGTGATAGTAATTACTGAATTAATACTAAACTTTCATAATAATTATTGGTTGTACATAGCATGCGAAACACACAAAGAAATAACTAATGATACGACCTTACTGATAATAAAACAGTGATAGTAATTACTGAATTAATACTAAACTTTCGTAATAATTATTGGTTGTACACAGCATGCGAAATATACAAAATAACTAATGATACTACCTTAATGGTAATAAAACAATGATAGCAATTACGGAATTAACATTAGCTAAAGTTTCGTGAGCGACCTTTCTGACAGCGAACAAATAAATAAATAAACTTACCCACAATACAGTAACTCCTACTTGGTCGAAGAAAGCGCTTTCCCCGGCAAGTGGGCCTGAAATAAATTTTGAGTAGCAAATCGTGTCAAACCAATGCCTCACGAAATCAAAATCTACAAAAATGGTTACTTATTGTTAAAGAAAGTATATATAACAACCCGGTTGTCGAATGCTGTTGTACACCGTCGATGACAGTTGGTTTCGCAGGTGTTTGCCGCCTGAGTAGAATCTCGCAGAAGGGTGATTATCTTCGGTTTATTTAGTTTTAACCGTAGGCCTTATAGATCGAGTTATACTCGTCCCACGAAAGCATTTTCGAAGTTAATCCTTCATAATTCGTTATCGAATAGAAACATGTGCCAGAACGTGGTGGAACGGCTATGAAATTAACGAAAAATTACAACAGAATTTTTATAAACGACAGCAATTATCTTACCCGGTGACGACTCAAAACCGGAATCTAATTTCAATTACATATACAGGGTATTCCGTAATGAAAATTTTGTACGTAACAAACTGTTTATGCAATTGGTCCTTGACGATTCTTGCATTGTATGTCGATGTTTTATCTTGCTGCTATTACAAAAATTCTGAAGATGAACTTTATAATTTAGTACTTGATGGTTCAAAAAATCCAAATACTGTGTTACGTACAATTTTACCCGTAAACGAAACGTAACCTACTAGCTCGACGGAATTAAGCGAGTGGATCGCAGGTCTCGGTAAGGTGATTATTAAGTAATTTCAAAAGGCGCCAAAACAGTGTTACAAGCTTTAGGTCTTACGAACCTTGCACGGCCAACTCACACAGTCGGAGATAGGGGAGGTTCAAGGAAATTATAATTAAGGGCGCCAGATCAATCCTAATTAACACTTCTGCCTCGATCACGACAGACGGTCCAAACTTGTAACGAATTTTTAGGTTCGTAATCCTTGTTACTCTGGTGTTCGGGTAACCACAATTTAAAGAGAAAGGTATGTTACCATAAAAGAAAGATTAACAGGTATAAAAACTTTAATGTAGTAACGTAGAAGATTAACAGGAGTATATTTGATTTCTCAATTCATAAATGCTAGAAAGATTAACAAGTATAATTAACAGGTGTAAAAACTTTAATTTAGCAACGTAAAAGATTAATAGGAGTATGTTTAATTTCTTAATTCATAAATGCTAGAAATATCGGCAACACACAATGCATAGGTTAAGTTGCATCCAAATAGCGAAGAAAAATTCGTAATAAATATTGTTTGTACACAGCATGCGATACACCCTAAATGATAATTGAAATTACCTTAATGGTATTGTAACAGTAAACGTAATTACGGAAATTAACATTAGCCAAAGTTCCGTGAGTGACTTTTATGACAGCGAAGAAAAATAATCAAACAGGCTTACCCAAAATCCAGTGCCTACTTGCGCGAAGAAAACGTTTTCCCCGGTAGCAGCCTAGAATAGATATTGAATAGCAAATCGTGTCACACAATAACTCACGAAGATAAGAAGCTACAAAATCGTTAATAATAATAAATTAAATGAGATATAAAACCCGTTGTGTCGAATGCTGTTAGTTGTAATTACGAACAGGTGGGTGGTAACGCAATCGACTGGTGTACAAGAAATAACATCTCCAAAGTAATGCTTGTCGAGACTTTGTTTTCGTTGTGGGTAATATGCCTTCCCAAAATCTTACACGTTCGGTAACGGTATTTATCAATAGTAATTATTCTTCATTGTTCTTTATTGAATTGAACATGTGATTGAAGCGTGGCGAAACCGGCTATCAAATTAATACAGAAATTACAAAGGAATCTTAATAAACCGGATGCAAAATATCTTACCCTGTGCCGAATAGATTACAATAAATTCGTACTCATCACAATGAATGCACTTAGAATCTTAGGAATTAGGTCAAATTTTTCGACGCAGACCGTCTCACGTAGTTGACAGCTTCAAAATGGCTCCGCAACCTCTCAGTAACCAAACAGATTGGCAGAGGGCGTCAAAACCAGAATCTAATTTTAAGTCGATATACAGGGTACTACGTTATGAAAATTTCGGACGTAACAACTGTTGGAAACTGGTAATGGAAGACACCGTTTAAATCTACTTAAAAAGAACAAATGACAACGCACAGGTGCAACGAATATATGTTACATGTATAGCCCTTCTTGCAGCCGAAACGGAACTATATGCTTTTTATTCATATGCAGTCAAAAATGAAACTGATAGCTGATACTCTGACGGTAGTAAAACATGGGCTTTCTGGGACGAAACTTATACGGTACGGAGATCATACTAAAACACTTTTAACATAACAGTTTCTCATCAAAGACAAACGTTCCAACAATGCGATTTTTCAACAAACCCAACCAGATGGTTAAACTAAACCTTTATTATTTATCTGTGAAAATGTAAAAATATTTCATTTTTAAAAAATCCTGGACAGGTATTTGTTTGCTTACAACTTCTAAACTAGTTTCCTTATTCTCTGCTGACAGCTTACTTTCATACTTGTTACGAGAATTTTTTCGTAACTTGAATGCTTGAGGCTAGCTCGATATGATTCTGCAGGCGGGTTGCAAGTCTCGGTGTGTTAATCCTACAAGATTCTGGTTTTTTTTTACAGTCGTAGAATCAACGGTTGCGGTACATCACATCAACACAGGTCACAATTTTGATTTTTCTAACCCTACAATTTTAGACGTGGAACAATATTTCAATAAACGCTTGATAGCCGAGATGATTTTCATTACTAAGCACAACTATAATGTTAACTTTAATGCTGATACTAATAATTTAAGCAGCATTTACCAAAAAATTTATTGAATTTTGTGATTGGTTCATCGGACAGTTCATATTGGTGTACACCTAATAAGTTAATTATAGTTAGACGATACAATATATTTTAAAATGTACCTATAATCTACCATGTTAAACCTAATGTGCTTCTTTTGGTTCTTCAATAAATAGTAGCTATGATGAAGTGCGCACAATAGCGCTACGAAACGTCGCCTGTAAAAAATCTAAAGTGTGAGTTTTTTGCCTCTCCTACTTGAAAGTGTAATACAACTACTTAGCAATTATTTGACGTGGCAGTATCCCAAATCGCCATCACAATTACTTACGGGAAAATCAAATTAAGTCACAAAAATAGAAATCAATTCTTGTCCCGGAAAAACCTTCACATATGAAGCAAAACTACTACACCTATTAATAACGAAAAAAATATTTTTAAATGAACGCCTCACTGGACGCATACGTTAGATGGCCATGTACAATCACTCTGGAAGTCGACAGAAATATTTTTTTTTTCTCTTGAATAATCCCATCCGTCAAGAAAAACAACAAAATGACAGCCAGCAACAGCGCGTTTTGGGTCGAAACTTATACAATACGCAATCTATATAAGAACAATTTTAACATAACACACTTCCTTCTAGGTTTTTCGAATGCTTCGTATTGTTTTAAATTGGTGTTCAAAATAACAAAATTTTAGACTGACGCTTGTCATATCTCTGAATTTCTCTAGGCATCTTTGTGCACTTACAAAAGAATTGCTGTGTAATGAATCAAAAGCAAATAGGATATCGCGTTTTTCTTTGTTTGAAAATACCATCTTTGCAAATTGGCTTTTATTTTGACGTTTGCTTGTAGTTTTGTTTCCATGGAAACACAATTAAAAGTTACATTTGGACAACTTGATTTTTACGCTTACCATGAATTATAATAATATAACTAAATAACTAAACTAATAATAACTAAATTTACCTTGCAAATGTAATATTTTTCAAAACGTTTGCAAATAAAGGAAGTATGATCGATTTTCGAAATTTGTAATCTTCAGTTTTTTTCAAATTATTTATAAGCGAAATCTCTACGTTGGAATTCGAATTCAATCACATTGTATATTTTACATTGATTTTTAATATTTAATTTGAATTATTAATTTTCAATTGTTGGCAAATCGAATTTTTTTAATTGCTTTTTTCAATGCGTTATAATAATATTTTTTTATTATAAAATAAATTTGTAACTGAATCTTTTCTTAACTTTAGATAATAATTTAATTGTTAATATACTCACTTTAACGTTATAAATGTTTCTAGTTAATACCAAATACAAAATTGCTTTAATTGATAAATCGGGAACCTACATATAAAAATGTCATAATTGTAACTCTTCGTATATAGGACAAACCAATTGTAAATTCTGAGTAAAGTGTTATAAAAAAATATTTCATTAATTTTCTCATTCAAATCTAAGGGTTCATTTAATTTAATTAAAGCCTATAAAATTCTACATCTGTGTAATAAAAAAATAAAACGTAATTTTTTAGAGATAAAAGAATAGTATATTAAAACACAAGTTACAGAATGAACGCGCTTCAAGCACGAGACCGGGTTTCATACACGAGCCGCGCAGCGGTGAGTTTATGAAGCGGTCGAGTGATTGAAGCGTATTCTATGACGTGTGTTTTATACTATTTTCTCTATTTTGATACAATAATTAATGTTTTTCGTATAATTTGAATTTTAAAACAACATTGGGAAACTTTATTATTTTATTGAATTGGCAACACTTACACTTTGACATATTGAAATTTATGTGTTAACCTAAAATCATACGAAATTATCTCTTTATACCTTTATAAGTAAATAAATTTGAATTAATAAAACGTGTTTATTTTATTTTGGCGTCAAAATTGGAATTTCAATTGTTCAATTCCAATAATTTTGATTTCTTTTTCATGTAACGTCAACTTACGATGCAGAGATACCAACTTTGAAAAAACTAACATTACTAAAATTCGTGTAAGAATTTGTTTATTCTTACACGGATTTTAGTGTAAGAATGGCTAATTCTCATGTCGAAATAGAGAAAATGTATTATAATATTCTATTTTTAAAATAATTTTTCTTTTTAGATTAATTTAAAGAAATATTTTTTTCAAATTTTACTTATCTCGATTTAAAAATTCTGTATCTACTAAGACTTTTCTTTTGTCTGTTTTATTTCTTTTTGTAAGTTTTATAATGTAATGTTTACAAAATTGTCAATTTTTATATTAAACTTTTTCAATTTAATTCATTATTTTTAAATAAATTATTTTCATTTTGCATTTAAGTTTAAAGTTAGATTTAATCAATGGATTAAATTTTTTTCGACTTGCATATATCTACATATTATCTTTGTTAAATTATTATTTTCTAATTAAAAAAATAACGTTTTATTTAAAAATCAAATTTTGTTTATTTTCTTTTTTAATTATAGAAATTCGTTGTGCGAAGTGTGTTCGTAAGTATTATCTCAGTAACAACAAAGAAGTAAAACCAACAACGTTTTCATTTTGATAAGAATAATTGAGGGGGGGAAAGTTAAGTTTTGAAGCATGTTATAGGGAGACTTTGTTTGTTGGGATTATCTTAAGGATTATTTAGTTTCGAATACTACAAACATTAATATTTACTTTCATGTTATTAAAAACTATTTTACAATGATATTATGTAAAAATATACCGTTATCTTAATGATATTTTATAAAATTTAATTATTTTTGCGTGTGAATGCGAATTATTCCTAAAATTATAATTAATGTCAAATAGATGCTTTGTTGAAGGTTATTTTTTATCGGTCAATGTCAAAACCGTTCTGAAATCGAAAAAAAGTTTCAGTAAAGGTTTTTTAAAATAGGTCGTAGATTTTGTTGATAATTGTTAAAAATACACCTAGGTATTGAATAGTAAATTATTTTCTGAAAAAGTTCGTTTGCGTGGACTTGTTAACTAACTTAATGAATTCTGATAGAATTCCATTAGGAGTGGTTGCTTTATTAGCCTTTGTCATCTTGATTTACTTCAAAATATAACATGCCGTCTTGAAACAGTAAGATGTATTATACTTTTCATTTAAATCAAATTAATTTTTTTAATTTGATTTTTATGACATTCTTAAACATCTGTTTTCTTTTAATAAAAAAAGCCTTTCTTTCTTAATACATTCTATTCTTAAAATTAGTACCGGATTTACCACTAAGCGCAAGCAAAAGAGGGCCGCAGCGTTATGTAAAAAAAAACATTTTTTATTAAAAAAAATGAATTTTTGTTTTCTAAAATTAATAATTACCGCAACTGTAAATCGAATACATTACTTTTGCATATAAACAATACAATCTTGTTACAAGCTCATAGGTCTTACGAACCTTGCACGGCCAACTCATACAGTCGGAGGTAGGGGAGATTTTGCATGCTGTTTTTGGAGTAGTTGTTTTCGATGGTCTTTACTAATTTTGCTCATGAAGATTCTTGAAAGTATTTCTTTAAATTACTTATCAAATTATTAGGTATATTTCATTGTCGGAATAAAGTAATCTTTAAGGACTTTTTGAACGTACGGTGTTGAGTTGTAAAAGACTACAGCAATTTCTAGTATTGGAATTAGTAATATTTAAATAAAAGGTTTTGTTGAATATAACCTCCATACTATGATTAATACTAAACAATAAAATTTGTAGTAATTTGAAAATGTATTTAATATTTGTAATTGTTTTTGCAAATTTCAAAACGAGATTAAAGAGATTGTCAACGTTGATAATGCCTGAATTTAGAAACAAGTTGCTATTGGTCAATTTCAAAACCATCATGAGGCAACGCCAATAACATTTTTTAAAATAGTACAAAGCAATCCATGATATTCTCATAGTTGACACGTCACCTATTCATACTTGTTTACACCGGTACTTGATTATCGCGAAATGTATCGTTCGGGTTAATAACTGAACCGTTAATATAATTGTAGTTAAGTAATTACACAATTTGTGAATATGTGCGGTTTGTTTTATGTGTAAATATGCACTTTCAAGCCGAAAGTTTCAGCAGAGTCGAAATGATCACAGCCGCAGGATGCATCGTAAGGTAAGGTTAATATTGCAAATAATCTTTTATTCTAACCAATGATTCTAATATTCGTGTTATATTTAAATAAGAATACATTGTAATTTAGGTGTAGTTACACAAAGCTTTTAGATTTTTAAGGTTGTTGTATAACGCTGACGTATTTGTTATCTTTTCTAACCTAAGCCAACTAAACATATCCGAATCATTCTCGCTCGGTATACGTCGCGTTTCTTTATTAAATTTACAAAACCTTAGTAAAGTAGGGTGTACCCATGCATTTTAGTGTCTTAGTTTTAAATTCGTCATCTTCAACGACAAGCTTAATACCTCTATGTAGAATGATGTTTTTTAAACCTTTTGAATTGATTTAACTATCAGCCATCAAAAACTTGAATAAAATTATTTAGAAGTCCTTAGGTGTAAGCTTCCAACTGCTAAATTCGACACATGCGCAAGAATTTTTAAAATGATAAAAACAATTTAAAAAAATAGTTTTAGTATCTTCGTTAAATTCAGCTTTTCATTGATGACAAATGCAGCAATAAATAAATATTTTGTAGGAGGAAGTACGAGGAAATCTGAAGTTTGTAGATGCTTTTATTCTTCTTTCTTTCGTTTTATTAGGGCTATCACTTTTGTTTCTACTATTTTTCTTTAAGTTTTTTTTGGTTAATCATTTTTTTTAAGCGAAACTTTTTTAGCGAGGGTAAATGTGATATTTTTGTTAGGTCGCACCCTAACGACAAAAGGGGGCAGCACAGTCGCAGCAAACTATATTTTTTTACCTACTTACATTTTTGACGTTTATGTTGTATCATGTAAACCCACCTCTATTATTCATAATAAGTTGCACACCTCTATTAGCGTCTTAAAAAGCGCTAACTTCAATTTAAAAAGAAAAAAAAATTATGTCAAAAAACGAGGTTGAAATAACATAACTTCTTATGGTAATAAACGTTTCTAAATAGTAGCAAAGTTGTTTAGAGGCTGCGTAAATAATCCATCACAGGTTATGGGCCCAGATTGCTTAATAACAAAAACGAAGAATAGAATATAAATTTTCTGTAAAAGTGTGTTATTGTACATATTTTATGCAATGTCGTCAAACGGTAAAGAAAACTCTGTAGAAAAATTGAAGGGTTCGGAGAATTGTAACACTTGGAAATACTCTATTCAAGCGCTACTTGAATTAAATGATTTAGAAAATTGCATTTTGGAAACCGGCACCGAGACAGATGCGACAAAGTTAAAAAAAGCAAAAGCAAAATTGGTTTTGGCGATTGATCCAGCCTTGTATGTACACATACAATCATGTGCAACAGCAGCGGAAATATGGAAAGTCTTAAAAACCATGTTTGAAGATAAAGGCTTGACTCGTCGTATCGGTTTGTTAAAGATGTTTATATCGACGAATTTGGAATCGTGTTCATCGATGGATGAATATATTAACAAAATTATTGGAACAGTCAATAAATTAACAGAAATAGGTTTTCCAATTTCCGAAGAATATGTTGGATCATTTTTATTAGCTGGACTTACAGACGACTATAAACCATTCATAATGGGTATAGAAAGTTCGGGAATAAAGATAACAGGCGATGGAATAAAAACTCGTTTGTATGAAATTGGTCCATCGGTAAGTGGAAATGAGCAGGCTTTTTTTGGAAAGAAGTTTAAAGGCAAGAAATCGCGAACGAAAGCGTCTTGTTTTAATTGCAAAAGGCCAGGGCATTTTGCCAATAAATGTCCGGATAAATTGAGACAGAAGAAAGATGAGAAAACTGAAAATGCATTTAGTGTAGTCTTTGCGTCAAGGGGTTTAGATAAAAACGATTGGTTTTTGGATTCGGGCGCTTCACAGCATATGACTGCAAACGAACATTGGTTAACGAATACTAAATCTACGACAACGAAAAGCATTTGTGCTGCAAATAATGAACGATTATCAGTAAAATGTGTTGGTGACACTAAAATAACTTGTAACGATGAAGTTATTACAGTGAAAAATGTACTGCATGTTCCGGGTCTCGCTGCAAATTTGTTATCTGTGTCGAAGATAACTGAATCGGGTAATCAAGTAAAATTTGATAAAACCAGGTGTTCAATAATAAACGGCAATAACGAAAAAATTGCAAGGGCGATTTTGATTGACGGTGTTTATGTATTGAAAGCGAAGAATGTGTACGCAATGACCGCGAAACAAACAGACAGTATAGTGACGTGGCATCGAAAATTAGGCCATTTGAATTTTAACGAAATTCAAAAAATGAAAAAAGACAAAGTTGGTGGAATCTCTTACAGTTCAGTAGACACTCAGCTAATCTGTGAAGTATGTGCAAAAGCAAAATAAGCGAAATTGCCTTTCAGGCTATCTGAAAAACGAGCAAGCAATTTTTTAGACTTAGTGCATAGTGATTTAAACGGACCAATGGAGAATACATCAATTGGTGGGTCAAAGTATATCATGACATTCATAGACGATTATTCAAGAAAAGTATTAAATTTGTATACTTTTTGCAAAATAAAAGTGAAGCTTTTGAGGTGTTCTGCGAGTTTAAGTCGATGGTTGAAAATCAAACCGAACGGAAGGTAAAGATTTTGAGATCGGACAATGGTGGTGAGTTTATAAATCATAATTTTAAAAATTTGTTTAAAAAATGTGGCATAATTAACCAAACTACAGTTCCACACACTCCTGAACAGAATGATAGAGTCGAACGTATGTATAGGACGATTGTAGAGCGTGCAAAATGTCTTTTGTTTGACGCTGGCCTCGAAAAAAAATTCTGGGCAGAAGCAGTCAATACCGCAGTCTACTTAATAAATAGATCTCCAGCAAAAGCCACTAGAAAAATGCCAGAAGAGTTGTGGACAAAATCCAAAGTGAATTTGGACAATTTACGGATATTTGGAACCAAGGTCATGACTCATATTCCGAAAGCTCAACGAAAGAAGTGGGATCCGAAATCTGAGCAACTACATTTCGTTGGATATTGTGAAGGCACAAAAGCATATCGTCTGATTGATAAAAAATCAGGAAAAATAACGAAGGCTAGGGATGTAATTTTTTGGGAACATTCAAAAATAAATTGTAATCCAAAAGGGGCTGATGATTCCGATTATGTTGAAGTGGAGAACAACGATCTATCCACCGTCAAACCCATCAAATCAAGACGGGAACAAATATCGAGAAGAGGATACAAATTCAGTGGGGGTTTCCAACTCAGAATATACAACTGACGTGAACAAAAATCAAGATGAATTGAACATTACTGACGATTCTTCACATGATAACTATGACTCCGAATGTTCGGATGACAAGTTATATGTTCCAGGGAGAAATGTTACAATGCCGACTGAGGAGCTTATTCGACGACCTGTGAGGGAGAAAAAAGCACCTAGTCGATTACAAGATTTTGTCATGTTGTCAACTTCTGAATCAATACGAGAACCATTAACTGTTTATGAAGCATTAAACAGCGAACAAAAAGAGGAATGGTTAAATGCGATGAAAAATGAACATGATTCATTGGTGGAAAATGAAACATGGAGTTTGGTCGATTTACCGCCCAACAAAAGGGTTTTAAAAACGAAATGGGTATTTAAATCAAAATATAATGACGAAGGCAACATAGCAAAATTCAAAGCTCGCCTAGTAGCCAAAGGATACGCACAAATATCAGGTATTGATTACGAGGATACGTATTCGCCGGTAATAAGATATGGGTCCATTCGGTACTTAATGGCTGTAACTGCAAAATTTAGATTCAAGATAGTTCAAATGGATGCAGTGACTGCATTTTTGCAAGGAGATTTAAATGAAGAAATCTATATAAATCAACCGGAAAGATTCGAAAATGGAACTTTGAAAGTATGCAGATTGAAAAAGGCGATGTACGGTTTAAAACAAAGTGGAAGGCAATGGAACAAAAAATTGGACCAAGCTTTAAAGAAATTTAGATTCAAAAGATTTAAAGCTGATCCATGTGTGTACGTACAGCTTGAAGAAGGAAAAATAGATATGATAATTGCCGTTTGTGTCGACGATTTTTTAATATTTTGGATGGATACAGAAAAAAGGCAGACGATTAAAAATTTATTATCGAAATAATTTAAAATGAAGGATCTTGGACGTGCAAAGTGTTGTGTCGGATTAAGAATTTCACAAGACAAAGAAGGAAATTGTTATCTCGATCAGGAAAATTACATACATCAAATCCTTGAAAGGTTTAACATGAAAGATTGCAATTCTTTGTCAACACCATCGGATCCTAATCAAAAATTGTCAAAACAGATGTCTCCAAAATCTGAAAAGGATGATGAAGAATCGTATCAACAGGTAGTTGGCGCGTTATTATACTTAGTTCAAGAAACTCGACCTGACATATAGTTTTCTGTAGGAGATGTGAGTCGATATAATAATTGTTTCGAACGAGCTCACTGGTTAGCAGTAAAACGTATCATGAGATACCTAAAAGGTACTGCCAGTTTAAAACTAAAGTTTAATAAAACTGGTCCATTGAATATCGAGGGATATTCCGATTCAGATTGGGCCTCCGATCTGGATAAAAGAAGATCATGTACAGGCTACGTGTTTAAACTTCAAGATGGAGCCATTTCATGGAGTAGCCGCCGACAGCCAACAGTAGCTCTTTCATCTACAGAAGCCGAATATATGGCTTTGTCATCAGCCATTCAAGAAGCTATTTGGTTAAATCAATTTGGCCAGGAACTTGGGTTAAAGATGTCCAACGAACCGATAAAGATTTACTGCGATAACAGAGGGGTAATACATTTATCCAATAATGATGCCTTTCAACAAAGATCGAAGCACATCGATATTCGCTACCACTTCATTCGTGACGTCTTGGAGAAGAAGCTGGTTAAAGTGACCTACACACCAACAGAAGAAATGGTGGCCGATGTACTAACGAAAGCAGTTCCGAGTGCAAAGCAGACTTTTTGTGTTAGTAACATGGGTTTGATTGATATTGAAATTTAAAATATTGTGCAATGTTTGTAAAATTTTAATATAGTGGGGGTGTTGTATCATGTAAACCCACCTCTATTATTCATAATAAGTTGCACACCTCTATTAGCGTCTTAAAAAGCGCTAACTTCAATCTAAAAAGAAAAAAAATATAATGTCAAAAAACGAGGTTGAAATAACATAACTTCTTATTGTAATAAACGTTTATAAAAAGTAGCAAAGTTGTTTAGAGGCTGCGTAAATAATCCATCACAGCCTCGTGTTGCTCATTGTTGACCGTAAATAATTTTTAATTAATTTTAATTTACTAAAGCTCTTCTCGCACTAAGCAAACAGATACGCAAATTGTCATAAATAACTTCAGTGCGACGATAAGATTTGGAAGGGATTCTGTAAAATCTCATTTCACGATGGATTTCAAAAAGTCTACGGATACCCAATCAGACACTGTAACATTGGCTGCTTTTAAATGTCTTCTCAACCGTGGTACCTCTAGGAGAAGTTCTTTCAACTCCTCGATGTTTGCCGAAAGCAAAGTATGCACAACCTCGAAGAATGAAGCTACATCTTCAATGGACTTCGATCTAGTTCGAAGTTCCGTATTGAATCGGTCGAGACATTCCAGCATGTCCTTTTGATTTTCAGCTGTCAGTGTGAGTCCTTCATCGGTGACCATCTCACCGTCCATTCGTTTTTTACGACAAATTTGCTTTTCCATTGGAATATCGTATTCCTCCGATTTTTTCGCAGCGAGACCTATTGATTCTTCTACATGATCCCGTTTTTCTTGAACATAAAGTCGAAGTGCCTCTATTTTTACAGCTAACCGGTCAAGACTCAAGCTTTTACTTTGCAATGCAATCTGAGCACAATTTATTTCCTTTAGTACATAATTCCAAAAGAAAAGGTAACAAAGAAAAGAGAAATTACATACAGCAGGTATAAGGTTCTGCGCAGTATCTCTGGTGTCTACATTTTCTTGTTGATCACATAATTCCCAAATTGCAATCACGACCTCATCAAAATTTTCTGCTAGTATTTTTACTGCAGCATAATGAGCACTACAACGCGTTGTTGAAAGTCTTTTAACCGATGCTTTGCTGTGTTTAACAAGAACTTGCCAGCGGCTAGTGGAAGCAGAGAAAAATGTAAAAATTGACTCTACTGTTCCAAAAAATGATACACAAGATACTGTTTGTGCAAATGAGTGTTGGCCACATAAATTAATTGAATGATCAATACGTCCAACAAAAACTGCTTTTTTGTTTTTAGCTTTAATAAAGGCTTGTACTCCTCCATGTACGCCACTCATAACAGCTGCATTGTCATAGCCTTGAGAACGACACATCATAATATCTAAACCGTCACTTTCAAGCTTCATCACTTAAATCAGCGGCTTTTTTTCCTTAATCCAAGGAATACTTCTTTGACTTCCACTTTTTTATTATTCATTTTTACGAAACGAATCACTTCAGACAATTGATCAACATGTGAAATGTCGGGTGTGCTATCAAACATGACACCGAAATAGTTTGCCAATTTAATTTCGTTGAGAAGTTTAGATTTTACGTTATTCGACAAAACACTTATGAATTCATTTTGTATATGGCGACAGGTATGATACTTTTGATGATTTACCATGCTCCAAGTTCAAGATGTGCTCTTTCAGCACTACATCATACTTTGAAAGTAGTTTGACTAGTTCTAAGAAGTTATCTTTATTTGTAGAACCTTCTCCTGCATCATGTCCACGAAATGCTAGGTTTTGTTTAGCCAGGAACAAAATTATATCTCATAATCTAGATAAAAGAGTCTTCCACTTGTGTTTTTCAGTATCAATTAATTGCAAGACCGCGTCATCTATTGTTTTGTGCAATATTAGCCTCATTTCTAAAGTTTTCCACTTTTCAAGGTTTTCCAGATGTTCATTTGAAGTTTCATGGTGGCCCACTTTGGGATTTAGTTTTCACCACTTCTGAAATCCAGTCACAAATGCAGATTTTGTATCAGTGCTATTGGTGGCAGCAAACAAACGGCAGCAGAAGCAGTACTTCTTCGTGATAGGAGAATAAACCATCCACGATCGCAGAATATTTGAACCATCGGGCATCTTCTTATAAAACCATTCTTTTGAAAGATGTCAAATATCGCCTTTAGTATTTAACCCGTATCTAGATACACTGCCAAATGGTCCTTCTCTGTTTTGGAAATGTTCACTTCCTTTTTTTATTATTTCAATGCAAACATTATCAGGAACGGGTATACTCCAATGTGAGACGTCTCTCAAGTCCTGCATAGTTAATAATTTGTTCATATTATTATCGTTTTCGACAGTGGTAGAATTATCAGTATTATCACTGTCACTGTCATCAGTTCCTTCTGATTCGTCTTCGTCATGGATTGTCGTCATTTTTGTAATGTCGCTGTTATCTGAATCATTTTTTACATCAACTTGTGAATCAGAATCTGCTTCTTTTGATGAACTTTGGCTAGTATCAGTTTTTGTAACATATTTGAAGATGGTTCCAGATATGTTCTAAACTGCATCAATTTTGGCCTGTTTTGCTTTTCTCTGCTGACACCCACTTTTCCTCTTAGACGTATGAACTCCCCGAGGCATATTTCACTTTTGATATACTTATATACATACGTAGCTAAAAAAGTATTCTCCATCAGTATCATGGACGCATAATTACAATTACAAGAATCAAGAATGTTTGGTATCTTTGATTACAAATTATTGAAATATCCGCTTAGTAAGTCAATGGGAACTCTAATTGCTTTATAATTTATAATATTTTACTAGGTAATACTACTATTTTAACTAAAGGGATAATTTAACAAAATTAGTTTAGTGTATTTTTATACAATCAATTCGACTTGTTTGATAAGCCCGTTATTAGGAGTCTTTATCATAAACAAGTCTGATTCCAGTCATATTCTATTAAACAATAAAACTGCGAGTCAATTGCTTCATTTTGTTGGTTCCCATAAAAATAAATAATATTCTAGGTAACGGTGACTCTCTACACAAATTAAAGATATTCAGTAACCGTTTCACACATTTCAGACAAAAGTGATAATGAACTGCGAACTTCTACTTATTTCTTTCAGTTTGATAATAATAAGATTCCAAAATTAAATAAGTTTCTGTGTGGCAAATACAGTTTCTAGCGTGAGTGTACTTATTTTACAGCCAGTAAATAATGGGGTGCTGTTTAATGACTATAATAATTCGATTTTTGATTAATTTCAATGAGTGGTACTTACTGTCACGACATTTTCACATCATAATACTAAATACGAAATGAAATGAGCAGCCGAGAGCGATCTTAAATGACAAAGTTGCGTGCGCATCTATTCTCTAGACTAAGCCAAGCAGTCGGTCTATAGTAGGCCGTGCACAGATATCTATATATATAAAAATGTTATGTTGGTTTGTGTACGCTTCAAAAACTCAAAAAGTTCTGCACCGATTGAGTTGAAATTTTAACATGATATAAAATCCGCATCAAGGATTGTTTTTATCTATTTTTTTGCATCAGTCACATATCTGCGACCGCGAGAAAACAGTTTTTTTAACGATCAGCTGTTGACCAGTGACCGCGCCATCTGCCGTAAGCGAGGAAAACACTCGCTGACAATCGCAATAGTAATGACGCAGTCACATGAGAAACAATTTCGTTCCCAATTACATTGTTTATTTACAAAAAAAATTGCATCTGATTCTGATTATTATACAATCTGGATGAAATATTCACTTAAATCAAGAATTTTTGGTGTAATAGTGTTGTGATCGAACTGGGCTTTTCACCAAATCATAAGTAGAGGTTATATTTTATATCAAAGATGGACAGTAAAAATATTATTAACTGACAGGCAAAATAAAAGGACTTATTATAATTCAAGTGGATTTCTAACAGAAGTGAGTGGTTATATCTTTTTTATTACATCTAACACGTGGACGTAATTATATTATTTAGTAATTATATTATTTATTTTGGATTAACCTTACTTTTAATGTATAATTACATTAAATTTCAACCATTCAATCACAATGTGCCACTGCAAAGCGTGGCAGGGTACAGCTAGTAATTTATATAAAACACGTAGATAGCTATGTTGGTATATAGATTTTGTTTAGATTTTTAGCGGTTATTTCAATCGCGGCCGGTGTCACCTCCAACGGGTGACACCCGGGGCGGGCCGCCCCCCTCTAGCTACGCCACTGATTCCTAACCCTTAATTTTGTTGTGACTATCCACTTGTTTGTGAGGCGTTGTTTTGAAAATTACTTTAATTTTCAATTAATATAATTAATGAGTGAAACATTTACTTTTTGATCAATAAATAAAAATAAAAGAAATTAATTAGCAAAGAAGTTTTACTTTTTTCATGAGCTTATGTGGACGAGGTTCACTCGTTTAATTTTTACTTACCTATAATGAAAGTATAACGATCGCAATTTTTTTTGCGGAATCTTATGTTTCAAGGCCTTCTGAACCAGAAAAATGTATTTTTGACAAAACAAATTGAAGTGTGTGTGTGTGTTTCTGTGTGCAACGATGTACCGACGATAACTCTCGAACCAAAAGTCCTAGTATCTTGAAATTTGGTATAGAGCTGACTTTTCATATTCTCTCGGTTCTATCAAAAGAAACTGGAAGTGGGTGTATTCACCATTTTTAACAGTTTTTCTCATATAATTTTGTACGTATGTAAATTATTTCAATTATTTTTACAGTTTCTTATACAGATAATTCTTCTTAACAATTTATTCAAATAAAAAAAAATTCTAACATTAACACTTTATTAGATATTTGATTTATAATTTAAAATGCATTTCAGCATTCTAGCTTCGAGTCCTACCTGCGACGATTTTTTTAGAAAAAATCCGTATCTTGAAGGGAAATCAAGATACGTTAAAAGTAACTATTTTTCTCTATATTCTTTTGACTTGAATATGTGGAAATTCTTTATAGGAAAGTCGTGGTGATCACACCAGTTTTTTTTCAAAATAAATTACAGTAAGTGAGTGTGAGTTGTAATTAATATGTAATATTGATGTAGTCTGCTAAGCTTGCGACGAATTGACAACAAAAACTCTTTAAAACAGTTTATAAATGTTACGTTTATTGCCAAGGCAAAGATTAGGCTCCATAATTTACTGCACTACTTGTTACATGAACTTGATTAAACAGTTTAAATGTACTTTAACTTTCCGATTACCATTGGGGTCTTTTTTGCCCCTAGACGTGTTGTTTTTGTTGTCTTTTCTTAAGTTTTTTTTACAACTGTCCTAATATTTTTTTAGCTGAGTTTCTTTCAACAATGTTTAATAATATATAACAATTTTTTTAATTGTTATTTGTTTTGCGACGTAAAAAAAATATTGTCGTTGGGATCATATTTGACCCCACTTGGTAACCGACGTTCTAAAAACTAATTCTAATATTTTGTCTGCATTTGTCATCTAATCTGCTTGTTTCAACGTGTTTCAACGTGTTATTCGTCTGAATCATGATTACGACCATTCCGTCTTTAGTCATTACATTTGGTGAGTTTGTTCAAATCAGTTGAAAAGTGTGTCTGTTGTGTTATTACATTTGATTGGAAATAGTTGTTGTTGAATTATGGCTAGAAAATATTTGTCTCAGCGTGAAGTGGAAGAAATAGCTAGCAATATTAATTTACTGAATGAAATTGAAGATGAAATTTTATCTGACGATAGTGATGCCGAATTTGAAGAAGTAAGTGTACCTGATTTAAACCCGATTGAAAGTTCGGAAGACGATGACAGTGATGATAATTCACCCAATGATAAAGATATACTGGTGGGTAAAGATGGTTCCATATGGAAAAAAGATAAGCCTCATGTTAGAAGACGAAATCAGCGAAATATTCTAAAAACACCGCCAGGATTAACAAAATTCAGTGAACATATTTCAACATGCCTAGATGCTTTCCATTTATTTATCTCGGAAGACATTATGGACATAATACTTAGAGAAACAACCATTTGAGCTAGAAGAATTGTAGGCGATACGTGGAAGCCAGTAGATGCGGATGAGTTACATGCATTTTTTGGATTACTGCTTCTAGTTGGTGGTTTGAAAGCACGCCAAGAACCAATATTGGAGCTGTGGAGAACGAAATACATGTATCTCCATAGACCAATTTTTTGTGCTGCAATGTCTCGTAATCGAATGAGAGACCTTTTGAAATACATTCGATTTGACGATATGGATACCCGAGAAAAACGACGGGAAACAGATAAATTAGCAGCTATTCGTAACATTCACGATATTTTTGCTGCAAATTGCAAGAAATCGAATAACCTTAATGCTGAAGTATGTATTGATGAACAACTTGTTCCTTTCCGTGGAAAATGTCCCTTCCGAGTGTATATGAAGTCGAAACCAGATAAATACGGAATTAAAATCTGGGCTTTATGCGATGTTAGTAACAGATATTGCTGGAATTTCCAAATATATACTGGAATGGTAGACAACGCTCCAGAACGGGAACAAAGTAAAACACAATTTTATCGTTTTATGCACGAGTATAAAATTTCACTTCAAGGGAAGCGGGTAGTTTTGGATTTGGTTGAGGGTTTGAGAGAGGGTTATGGTATTACCACAGATAATTTTTTTACGTCTATGTCTTTGGCGAAGGAGCTACTGCAGCAATCAAAAACCTTGACCGGAACAATTCGTAAAACATAGAAATACCAAAAGAATTTTGCCAAAAAGAAATCGAGCAGAATACTCAAGCGAAATTCTATATGGAGAAGACACAATTTGGTATCTTACGTACCTAAAAAATATAGAAGCGTTATGCTACTTTCAACGCAACAACAAGATTTGGAATTGTCCTCCGCTACAAACCGCAAGTTATCTAGGACTATAGTTGCAAAGGAGCTGTGGACAGCGTCGATAAAATGGTGATGGAATACTCATGCAGAATAAATACAAATCGCTGGCCTCTTGTTCTATTTTTTAATTGCCTTGATATTGCTGCCATGAATGCATTTATTCTATATAGGTACTACAAAATTTGGAAATTTTGAAAAAGGCAAAACATCCCGAAGGAGATTATTTTTGCAAAAACTTTGGTTTAGATTAGTAATCCCACATATCAAAAAATGTACAATTCAAGGATTACCAAGACATGTGCAAAATGCAATAGCGATGGTTTTGGCAGACACAGAACCAGAGGAAGTGGGACCGCAAGACAAAACTATCGCTCGCCCAAAAAGAGGTCGTTGTAAAATATGTCCAAGAGCAAATGACAAAAAATGTTCGGAAACGTGAAAAGTGCAAACTCTTTGTATGTAAACAACATTTCCAGAAAAAAACTACAATAATATGCAATAGTAGTTGCCCTCACTAATTTATGTTTACATTTTATTTTTATATTTTTATTAGTTTATATGAAATCTAATATTAATTTAAAATATTAATAAAGGTTACCATTACAAATTAATCGGTTTTTCTTTGCAAAATAAGAAAAAAAACTTGGGGTCAAATCTGACCCCACTTGGTAATCGGTGCCTCAAAAAGTGCTTGGTAATCCGAAGGTTAAATGCATTATGCTATTTGCTGTGCCATGGTTTAGCGCAAACGTCCTGTCATATTATTTATTTCGTATGACTTCTACCGTCGGGATTTTTAACAAAAGTAAGCATATTATTCAGTATCTTAATATTTTTTTGGCTCTATAAGTAAAACGACTATCAATTTCATTGTACCCAAAAACCTATGCTCTAGACTCGGAACCGGATTTTCAAGACTTTGATCAAATGATACGTTTACAGATGAAAAATAGGTGTTTATTTAATTCACTTTATCGGCAACCTCACCTTGTTAATCACTTGAAATCGAATGATCTTGTCAAAGATTTGGAGTTACTAAAGAATAAATATTAACCTTTTGAATCTTGACTTCAGCAGTAGAATCTCTTAGAAAATAGTGTAAAAATCTCTTCTCACAGGTACTGCGTCAATCTTGAAAAATATTTTTTTTTGGAAAATGAACGTTTCTAATCAAATCGAATACATTGATACCACTACGTAAAAAAATTTTTTTCTCTGCTGCTGCATTAAAAATACCTTCATATGCGCTGAATATATAACTGCAACCTAATTTGCTTTAGCACGTCGGGAAAAAAGTTATGTACACCCTCAATCAATGAAAGTAGACATATTCAGGTAGAAATAGAAAGACGTGGTCACAATCTAAAACAAGAAACCACCTTAACTCTTATAATCTCTCAGGTAAAAAACTTAAAATTCAGTTATATATGTATGAATCTATGTTCAATTTCGTTAACAATTAGATATATAAATAATTACAAAAAATTATCTACATAATAACAGTAAGGTAATGCTAATTAAATTGGATATTAAATAACTACAAAGAAACCAATAAAATTATTTATGCAACAAAAAATGCAACGGGAAAAGTGTTAATTTTCAAGTTTATTATTATTATTTAACGAATATTTATGAATAAAAGACATTTTTATTTTATGTTTCACGTTTTATTTAGGAGTATTGAATTTTAATAAATTTAGAATTATAAAAAGTCCCAAAAAACAATTTTATATAGTTACGTAGTCAAATGACTTTAAATGTAATTGAACTGCTTAGTTACGAAGTATTTGCTAAATTTAGGTATGAATGAAACGATACATTTAATACATAATACACATAATATATAATTTAATACATACATATAATATATAATCAGTGGTCGGAATACTTTGAATCGACGCTTGAGAATTTCTTGGAATGTTTAAATTTAAAAGTACTTCGAAGTAAAAACGAATTCTAAATTCTATATAGTATTTTAAATTGCAACTAATCCTGTAAAATGTCTACAACTTTTAAATGTACCGTTGTATTTACTTTCTTTAAAACAGGTATATCTACACCATTGTCTGACAATTGGCTTTATGGCTTTTCCTAAATAAACAGAATATACTTTAAGTAGAATTTTCTTTCTAAGAAGATATACGCTTTTCGAAATCGTGTACAACTAAGTACGTTTAATATATGGTACAAAAATAAAATTATTTTGAAGATATATCAAACATGGTACTACTTTTTATTACTTTATAGCAAATTATTATGATTTAAGAAAACAGTAACACTTAGGATCTACAAGGGTTGCAATAAACAGCTTTTAAGTAAATCCTCATAACCACTCAAAAGTCACGTTGCAAAAAATACTTTTATCTTTACCGACCCCTGATGTAATTACAAATTGTATATTTATCCTTTTTAATGCCTGTCACAACCGAACTATAATTCAACACCTAGACAAAATTTCTTATAATATAACGGAAAAGCACCTAGCTTTTGATTCGTTAGGTAGCGCAATTTAGGTGTAATTTTGCTTTTCACTTTGACTTCTTTTAAGTATTCACAAAACATATGTATTTGCTTTCAGAAAAAATATAACGATTGTGCTAACTGATGAGTGCAACTATTTTAAAAATCCGTATAATTTCAATCATGGTTTAAATCCTGGTTCAAATCGAAATACCTTGGAGATAACACAGATTTAAAAAATAGACTTATAATCAATTAATTAATGTTAAAATACGATTAGTAGGTATAACTGAAAGTAATGTAAAATTCTTATAGGGATTTGTATCCTCAGATAACTAATGAAAAAGTATCGCAATAAGTAACGCAAAATTAATGCGATATTTTTATCGCTATCGCGTACCGTTTTAGACATAGTAAAGAGTATCGATATCGCGATACATTTTTGCTCAAAGTATCGCTTAGCGTATAGCGATACTTTTAAAAAGTATTGATCCAACCACTGTATATAATATAATACATATGATGATATCAAATACAAAAATTGCCACCTGAGTATTTTGTGTAATACCCATTATTATTAATACATTCTTCTAGACGTCTCCTCATACCATTTACAAGGTTTCCGGTACCGAAATGATTCCCACGATGTGATATGTTGAGATAGTTTCTGCACACAATTTTTTTACCATGGCAGCCCATAGATTCTCAATCGGGTTAATCCCAGGTGATTTTGCTGGCCATGGTAACAATTGAATTTCGGGGTGGTCATCAAACCATTTATTAACCATTTGGGCTGTGTGTATACTGCAGTTATCTTGCACTAAAACTATGTTGTCCATTTCTTCTTCAGGTTAAATTGTCTTCACCGTAGGTAACATACATCTTCTAATATTCAGATGTATTCATTCGAATTAAATCTAGGTGGAATAATCCTTGTAATTTTTCCTGGGCCATCTTTAGACAATTAACCCCAAAATCCTGTGTTGATTCGCAGGCTGCTTTTATTTGGAAGAACGTTTTCAACACTATATTGCGTTCCATTTCGTCGATATAGTTGAACAGGAGCATCCTAAGACAACGAAAATGTTTTTTTGTTAGAAACTATAACATTGGACCAGTCTCTATCTATATTTTTTTGACAAAATATTAATCGTGCAATGGCTTGGTCAGGAATTAAAACAATTTTTCGGGCGGGTTGTCGATTATGTATGCCTACCTCGTGCAGCCGACTTCGGATAGTTCACACACTACAACTCATTCCTAAATTTTTACGTATTGGAACTGCTGCATCGGTAGTGTGCATATGGCGTAATCTTCAACTTTGGTACTTATACGAACTCTTCCAGGACAATCAGTATCTAATTTTCCCATTTCACTTCTCGTAATCCACCGTCTAACAGTTTGTCTCTATAAGTATTGTATAAAAATTGATGAAAAGAATAAGTAACTTAATATTACAGTAATACAAGCAATTGAACCTTAAATAAAATTGTTCATATTTGCTTCGTGTCATTTTGGACACTTTATAATTTTTAGCATTTAACATTACCTAAGTATTAATATGTAGATAATTTTTTGTAATAATTTATATATCTAATTGTTTATATATACAGTGTGTCCGAAAAGTATGGAATATATTATACAGGTCGATAAATATGCACTTTACACGAAAAAGTTGTAAATAAAAGTTGTTTATCACTTAGTTATCTACCACCTGGGAGATATCAATTTAAATTTTTGCTGTAAACAAAATCGCAACGAATAACACTTACATTTTTTTTAAATGGCAAGGCACGTCTTTATTATACTCATTTGATAGAGTCTTTTTTTCTCTTTTCAACCATATGAAACTTGAATACCTTTACATCAAAAATTTTTTAAGAAAAACAAGGACATGTCTAACAAATTTATTTTACTGAGCAGTATTAATCAGGTACGTAATATGTAGCATTGAAACAATTGAATGCACTTTAGAACACTGTCACACTTTGCTATTTGTTAGTGCTTGAAATATGGCTCAATTATCTGAGAAACATAGAATTGAAATTTTATTGATTCTGGGATATGGAGATAGAAGAAGAACCCAAGACGAAGTATGTAATTTATTTAATAACTTGCATCCAGAATTAAACATTTCGCAGTCCACGGTAAGCAAAATTTGGCGGAAATTTCAAGAGACAGGTTCGGTGAAAGATGCGAGTAGAACTGGTAGACCTTTGTCATTAAGTAATGTGGAACGAGAAAATGTGTTCTTGTCTGTTGAGGAAAATCCACAAATTTCTGTTCGGCAAATTGCTAGAGACCATAATTTGAATAAATCGGCTGTACATGACGTTTTAAAAAAAGAAAAATTTCATCCTTATAAAGCTTGTGTAGTTCAAGAATTATTTGAAGACGATTTGGACAGAAGGCTGGAGTTTTGTGAAACAATAACAAACAAACTTGAACAAGATGCACATTTTTATAAAAATATCCTTTTTACTGATGAGGCCACGTTTTGTTTAAACGACACAATTAACAAACAAAACACACGTTACTGGTTTTCACAAAATCCTCACTGGTATCTAGAAGGACACACCCAATACCAGCAGAAAGTCAACGTCTGGGTAGGAATGATTAGAAGTCAAATTTTGGGGCCATCTTTTTTTGAAGGTAGTTTAACGGCGAATATTTATCTCGATTTCTTAAGATTTGAGTTAGTTCCTGCTTTGGCCGAGTTATTTCCACACGAAGTTCAACAAGACGGGGCACCTCCACATTTTGGAGTTAATGTCCGCCACTTTCTTAATAATACTTTTCAAAATACATGGATAGGCAGAAGAGGTACGATAGAATGGCCTGCTCGCTCGCCGGATTTAAGTCCACTAGATTTTTTTCTTTGGGGCTATATTAAAAGCAAAATTTATGTAAATAGACCTGATAATGTTGAAGATTTGAAAAATCGCATTAGAGTTGAGATAAGAGCTATAACTCGAGATATGATTTCAAAAGCAATCGATGGTTTTAAAAAACGAATTTACCACTGTCAAATTATGAATGGTTTACATTTTGAACAGTTATTGTAAGTTTAGTTTAAATACATTTTTTTGTTATAACAATTTTATGTAAAGATATTTAAAGTTTAATATTTGCTATTGTGACAGTGCATTCAATCGTTTCAATACTATATATTACGTACCTGATTAATACTGCTCAGTAAAATAAATTGATGTTAGACATGTCCTTGTTTTTCTTGAAAATTTTTTGATGTAAAGGTATTCAAGTTTCATATGGTTGAAAAGAGAAAAAAAGACTCTATCAAATGAGTATAATAAAGACGTGCCTTGCCATTTAAAAAAATCTAAGTGTTATTCGTTGCGATTTTGTTTACAGCAAAAATTTAAATTGATATCTCCCAGGTGGTAGATAACTAAGTGATAAACAACTTTTATTTACAACTTTTTCGTGTAAAGTGCATATTTATCGACTTCTATAATATATTCCATACTTTTCGGACACACTGTATATTCATATATAATTGAAATAATTGAGTATTTAATGTATAAAAAGTAAATGACAAATCATAGATACTGTGGTGTTTCTAACCTCAGAGATTATAAGGGTCATGGTACTTTTCTGTCTGTGACCACGTACTTCCATTTCTACCTGAATATATCTATTTTCATTGACCGCGAGTGTATGTGTAAAGGTTGTGTAAAAGATAATATTAACTACATTGAATTTGTTACGTTAATAAAATCATAACCTACAGTAGGCGACAGCCTAGAGCTTTCGAGAGGGAGTCGTAGGTGATCCTCGATGAGCTGATTATAAAATAATAAAAGCGTCAAAACGTAAGATATATACACTACAGATTCCCTTTACATCTGTCAAGCACTGAAGCTCCACACATCGAAAAACACAAGTTAAAGTTAAAAATAAAGAGAAAAAGAAAAATATGAATTAAGGCTTAGGCAATTCAGTTAACAATGCAGGACTCTTAAATTAGGCAACATTTTGTACACATAAGCAACAACTAGCTTAAAATTTTATTCAAATAAAACAACGTTAGTGAGTACAACAAAACTGCACTCTTTAACTTGTTACGTGCAAAAATACTGTAACTCAGTCGTGATAACGAACGTAGTATATATGTGTCAAATTGTGTGTGCGTACCACCGACCTTAAAACAAATAATTATATATAATGAACAGGGTACGTACAACAGAGTTCCGAACATGCGATTAGCTAATGGCACATTCAACACAAATCTCTTTAAAATTTCTGCAAATTAAACTGATCCAAATATACATAGTTACCATAAATAAATTGCTCTGTTTTATACGATTGATTAAAAGCAAAATGCGCTAAGCTTCTCGAAGTCAATTAAGGTATCTCAACAGAAATGCTCTCCGATTCGTCGTAATGCTTCTCATAGTAACGAAAATCTAAACGGTGGTACTAATTTCTCTATCTAACGTAGATTTTCAGAATATGCATCCGGTATAGTTTTTATATTCCGTGCATTCCTTATTAGTTCGTCATAGGAATTTTTCCACAACAAAAAAAATGTGTGTGACCAAAGTTGCTTAGCAAATTTCCTACAATCAACGCATCTAAATCCCCAATTTATTGACTCAACACTAGCGTGATAAGATAGAGATAAGATACTTACGCACCGTGATAATGTCACTTTACGCACCGTAAAGTGACATTACCACTAGGGCAAAATTCATACAACACTAAAGTTATACCAAAATATTTTTAATATAACAAATTGCTCTTGTGAGAAGCATTCTGTATTATAATTAGGAAGTGAGTTATAAATGTTTATTGATCTTTGAAATGACTCAGGAGCCCTTAGTTACACTAATATTGACAATGGCTTGGTTTAAAAGTTTGTACAGCTTCTAAGTTTTTGCTTGTGTACATTTTTTGTTATCTACTCTTTGCAAAAACCAACCGTAATTCCTCAGCGTGTTCGTCACTTACGGCCCCAATATTTCACAGAAATAAGGTAATATGCAAATACAAGAAATGCATTTTTAGTGACATTTGGTAACCGAGGTGCTGGTAGGCTGTTAGCAAGTTGTTCAAAAGTTCTGCATAGTTGTCTGTTTTATGGTTTCCAAAAAAGTTGTGCTCGAGAAGCACAAATGTATCCCAAGCTGCTGGTCCTCGTTCCGTGAGCTTCAATCTTAATAATGGATCTTTAATTAACGTTCGTATTTCCGGGTTCTAGTTTCAATTTTGTCCTCAGTTTTCATCTTTCCAAATTTGCCTTTAGGTATTGAAAACTACGATTTGTTTGATTCATTGCCGCAACAAACTGTTTCGTAAGACCCAGTTGGAGTGGGAAGTAGTTTTTATTATGATTTACAAGAAGTACATACATGTTGAACGATGTGCTGTCCGATTACAGGTAAATTTATGGGTGGTCAATTTTATTACTATGTAGTGATTCTTATCATCGCGACCATTCCACAGACAAAGAAAGCACATTTGTTTTGTGTATTTGGTCTACATTCCTAGCAGAAGAGCTACAACCTTCAAATCACCGCAAATATTCTAGTCATGTTCATTGTTTTGTAAGTTTCTTTCATTGTCACGCCATAAGCAATAGGAATTGATGGTTTCTGGTTGCTATTGTTAGTAATGCAGCTTTGAAACTGGTTGAGCTAGAGTCAATAAAAAGTCTCCACTTTTCTGCAAGATATTTGTTATCGAGTTCTTTCATGAGTTCTGTCATATCATGAGAGAAGCAGATACAATGTTCAACAACATAGAAATTCCTTTTCATTTGTCAGAGAAGGCAGTCGTGCGAGACTTATTGAGTGAAGACGTGACTCTGCCTGCAAGGACTGAAAGTGTGGTGATGGCACGCCTGAATGAAAAACTCTCCGGGAAGGCTACATACGCGCGATTGAACCAATGGAGGGCGGCTTAGTCGAAAAGGGACTACTCGTTGGCAGAACTTTAGTACGAGTAAAAAACACGATGCCAGTAAAGATCTTAAACATCAACTAAGATCCTGTAACGTTGAAAAAGAAGACCGTGGTAGGTCAATGCACGTCAGTTTCTCAAATTGTGAGATGCGTGAAGTATAACGAAGATACGTCGCCGAAGAAGTGTCCACAACATCTATTGAACATTCTTACCACTAAATGCCAAAACCTCAGCCAAGACCAGCTGGCTAAAGTTAAAGTGTTGATCCAAGAGTATTAAGATGTGTTCGCGCTGGAGAGTGGTTCCAAAGGAAGAACTAACGTGTTGAAACATAAAATTAATACCGGAGACGCTCGGCCGATACGACAACATCCACGCAGACTTCCTTTGGCAAACAGAGAGGAAACCAAACAAATAACTACGGATATGGAGAGAGAAGGCGTGATTGAACCTTCAAGTAACCCTTGGGATCCCCAGTGCTACTCGTAAAGAAGAAGGATGGATCAACGAGGTTTTGCGTAGACTAGAGACAGCTAAACGACGTGACCAAAAAAGACAGCGATTGACGATACGTTAGACACCCTGGTCAGGATCCCAGCGGTTTTCGACGTTAGATTTAAAGAGTGGTTACTGGCAGGTAGAATTGGAATCCAAGGATTGTGAAAAAAACAGCTTTTACGATTGGAACTGGTTTGTGGCAGTTCACTGTGATGCCCTTCGACCTGTGTAACGCTTTTTCAACGTGGGAGCTTTTTATGGAGACCATCTTGTACGGATTGTCTTGGAAGGCGTGCTTGGTTTACCTGGACGACGTGATCGTGGTTGGAAGGTCGTTTGAAGAACACTTGAACAACTTGAAGGAATTGTTCCAACGACTACGTGGGGCTAACCTTAAACTGAGCCCAAAGAAGTGCCATGTATTTAAGAAGGAAGTGCAATACCTTGGCCACGTCGTAGCTAGAGATGGAGTAAAGGCTGAGCCAGACAAAATCCGAGCAGTGAAAGCATGGCCAAGACCAATCGACAAACATCAGGTCCGAAGTTTCCTTGGGTTGTGCACCTATTATAGACGATTTGTACCCAGATTTGCCAATATTACCAAACCTTTGACGAAATGGACGGAAGAAAAAGCAGAATTTAGATGGAATGAAGACTACCAAAATTATTTCGATCAACTAAAACTGGCCCTAGTCACTTCGCCGATTTTGAGTTATCCATGAAAAGATAGAAAATTTGTTTTGGATCTCGACGCAAGCAATCTGGCCATAGGCCAGGTTCAAGATGGACAAGAAAAAGTTATCGCGTATTTTAGCAAGGTTTTGTCCAGGCCAGAAAGGAATTATTGCGTGACTAGGATGGAGCTGTTAGCAGTCGTCAAGTCCATCGAACATTTCTACAAATATTTGTATAAACGAAAATTTTTACTGAGAACAGACCACGCCGTTTTCAAATGGCTAGTGTAATTCCGTAACCCGGAAGGACAAGTGGCAAGATGGATCGAGAGACTGCAAGAGTATGACTATGACACAGAACATCGTGCCGGAAGCAGTCATCGGAACGCTGATGCCTTGTCCAAAAGACCATGCCCGGCGGACTGCAGTTATTGTTCGCGACTGGAAGTAAAAGTCAAATGCCTCCGGAGAACTACTATAGTTGATGACGAGTGGGAACCCGATCAATTGCATCGCGAACAAGAAAACGACCTTGAAATAAGATTACTCCTGAACTGGACAGAAAACGGCCGACGACCAACTTGGGAGGAAGTGAGTGCTTTGGGCAGAAACATCAAAGCGTACTGGGCGCAGTGGGACTTTTTGATAGTAGAAAACGGTCTTCTTAAGCGAACCTTAGAAAGTGTCGAAGACACGGGAAGCAGACTACAGTTGGTAGTGCCAAAGAGCCGGGTGTCAGAAGTGTTAAAGCATCTCCACGATGGCGATGGTACATCAAGAGGACATTTTGGCATTAAGAAGACATAGGGAAAAGTTCGAGAACGATTCTACTGGGTGAACTGCAAAGAGGACGTCATGAAATGGTGCCGTAAATGCACTCATGAAGCAATACAAAAAATAGGAAGCCCTCTGGAAAGAGTAGCGGTTGACATCGCAGGGCCGTTCCCAGAATCCGATTCGGGAAATAAGTACATCCTGGTGGCGATGGATTATTTTACGAAATGGACGCAGTCTTATGGCATTCCCAATCAGGACGCAGCTACATTCGCAGAAGTATTAGTAAAAGAGTTTTTCTGCTGGTTTAGAGTTCCGTTGGAATTACACTCCGATCAAGGCCGCAATTTTGAGTCTCTCCATTTTCAATCTGATGGCATAATTGAGCGGATGAATCGAACAATGGGCAAATACTTACCTAAAGTAGCGTCCGAACACCAAAGAGACTGGGATCAGTACTTACACCTTTTCCTAACGACATATTGATAATCCGTTCACGAAAGCACAGGCCAAACACCATCCTGTGTGATGCTCGGTTGCAAAATACGACTGCCATGCAACCTCCAATTTGGACGAAGACCAGAAGAAGAAGTTGCTGGTGAAGACTACGTCAGCAAGCTGACCAAGACGCTAGACGAATTACATGAAAAATTCCGTAAAAACACACAAATTGCCAGCGACAGTATGAAGACTAGTTATGACGTCAAGGCACAAAATGGTGGGTTCCAACCTGGCGACGTGGTCTGGTTGTATAATCCCTATAGGAGATGTGGTTTGTTGCCGAAGTTGCAAATGCAATGGGAGGACCCTTATGAAGTTGTGCAGCGTATTAATGACGTTATATATCCCATCCGAAAACCACCCAGAGGCAAGCCAATAGTGGTCCAGGTCCGAACCAGAGTAATAAGCAGCAGAACCAGGAATCAAATCGAAGGAGTGCAGTTCGAGAAGTGTATGAATTTATACGGAGGTTCAGGAAAAGCTACGTTGGGAGTTACCACCCAGGAACAACAAGACCTGTTCTAAACACAAAAAGATTACGCCATCGCACATTGCGTGAACGAGGATATTGAGATGTCTATAGGGGTTGCAGTCGTGTTTAAAAAGAAGTTTGGGCAGTTACATGAATTACGAAGACGGTAACCAGCAGTCGGAAAAGATTTAGGACTACGTAGTGACAAACGCTTCGTTTTCTATTTGGTTACCAAGAAATACTCACGTACTGAGCCGTTATACAAAAATCCGTGGCGAACATTAACAATTGGCAGTACCCAAGCTTGGTTGTGGCTTTCTACCGGTGTCGCATTCAGTCTCCTGTTCTGGGACAGAACAGTCCTGCGGAGGGGGCAGTAAAACGTTCTCAAATTCATGAGCCTTCTGGAAGTTGTTATCCTTGTTCTAGAACGTATACCGAAAGATGTGGACATTTGAGAAGGATTTCCAAAATATGTATAAATACGGTTGTTACGTACATAAATTTAAATAATGTAGTACCCTGTATATCAATTTAATTAAAAGTTGCTTTTATATTTCTTGACGCCATCTATCGGGTTACGTTAGATTGAGCAGACGTCATTCCGATGAGACTTCCGGCATTTTTGACTCTAACATTGTAACTGGTAATATCTAGGGCTGCGTGAGTGAAAGTTCGTTCTCTAAATTCATCCACGTGTTAGGAACACGATGGAAGTTATGTAGTTTCTTTAAATAACTAATTTACTCCCGCAGCCCGCCATGTGTCACCTAATAACTAAGGGCATTCTGGCTATGATTTAAAGCCCATCAGGGAAAGTTTGTGATTTCGTTGCGATCGTGGGGTGTTCGTATTCGTCACCGGCTATTCTTACCACTATCCGGCCCATGAATTCTATCCGATACCGAAAGACGAGAGATAACCCTCGACGAATATTGTGTTGGGACGATTCTAAATATTTCTAAGGCCTACTGTTAGAATTAATTAAATCATAGGAAAAGGGTATAACAGCATCCGACGTTCGGTTTGTGTTATGTGTACATTTTAAAATTTAAGTAATGACTTTGTAGATTTGGATTTCGTGAGCTATTAGATTGACACGGATTGTGCTTAAAATTTCTTAACACAGGATACGTGACGGAAGCGAAGTACTTCCCCTACGCACAAAAAGGAACGCCTGTATTGGTGGTAAATGTTTCTCATAAATTTTCTTTCGTCGTCAACGAGGTTACTCACGAAACTTACAATAATCATAACTTCGTACTGATTATCGTAATTGTAATATCATTAGTTAGTAAATTTGCTTATACTACGTATGCTGTTTATGCTTGTTTATTGTGATAATTTAATGTTAATGCTATACTAATTATTTTGCCTTATTGTCGTTAATGCCATATTACTAATTATGTAAACGATATTTACTGCGAACTATTCGTCGCCATGTTCTTCACTTATGTCATGTAAGTTGCCTATCCTACTGTGATTCGATGTTGTAATTCTCACTAGCGTCTGCTTAGATGTGGCTATTTAATTTCGACTATATTTAGACATATAAGATATAGATATATTTGATCGAGTAATTAAAGTGCAATTGTTATTAACGATTTAGTTTTTCTCTTTTATTCGTTTCTTTCAGCAGTTACGAACTTAACAGCTAGTTACAAGTTTATTACCATTTCTGTTGTGAGCAGACAGACGTACTTTTGGATAAGCTCTGGCGCCCTTAATTATCTTTTCATTATTGTCTAGAAAACCTACCCCTCTCTCCGACTATTGGGAGTTGGCCGTGCAGGTTCGTAACCAGCAAAAACTTGTAACACGGTACAAACAAATCGTAGGTCAGTTATTCCCGTAATGTGAAGACGGCAATTTTAAGAAGATTATTCAAGTTTAAATAAATAAGGAATTAGCGCGTGTGTAGAGATAAATATACGGAGTGTAACCTTGTACGTGACTTTAGTGTAAATAAATTAAGTAGTTTTAATAATAATAAAATTCGTTACAATAAGAATTACGCAAAAAAACCAAAACAGCTCTTTTTTTGCAGACTTGTGTTATTCTTTATATTTATTATTCTTTATAGCTAAAATGATTCTTTTCACTCATCCAAATTTATAGTCATAATTATTCTCGAACAGTAAGAAAAATAGGTGGGGGGCTCGCCAGAAAAGAAAATCGTGGGTGATGGCAAAAATGGGGTTTATATTCCGATGCAGGAATTTTTTTGTAGACTAATGTAGCTTTTATTGAAAACTAATCGTCAATTAATCAAATTATAAATGTTTTATAGTATTAGTATTCATCTTAAAAATAATTAAAAACAGTAACCGTTTTTACAACATACTTATTTCAGTAAAATTAATGTGTATTATACTAAGCAATAATTTTTTAGTTTAACTGCTACGAGCTTAATTAATGACAGAAGAAAAAGATTTTAATTGATAATTTTTCATTAAACGGAAAACGTCATTACTTTTACTACCGGTCGAGTTAATGAAAAACGTATTAAGATTAAGATGATAAAGGGAAAAATTAACTGGCATTACAAAAATAGCACTTTGTTATTATTAAAAAGCAGTTAAAGTAACAAAATGTTCGTGTCGCCTACACATTCCACAGTTTGAGGACGTAGCGAAAGAGTTGAAACAACAGAATAAAGATAATTATT